>CM072546.1:44307336-49307336 GCA_036898215.1 Platycarya strobilacea | reverse complement strand
TATAACCCTTGAAATTAGTTTGAAAAATGTTATAGATAAACACCAAACCATAACCAAACAATTTCATTCGAGGACAAAAGCAACCAACAAAGAATTGCATCCAATTAGAATACATGTATGCAATAATAACAAATAGATTTACCAATTAGAATGGTAATGATTCCACAATTGCAGCCAATATCAAGACAATCCTTGTCTTCAAACCATTCCTTCTTCAAAACCTTTAATCGAGGATCTTCTTCCAAGTCCTTACCTATCTGGAACATCGCAATAAAGTTTAACCTTAGAAAATGGGATTTGATAATACCGCTCTCGACTATTCCAGAGAAAGCGAGCACAATATTAACAAATCAAGCCATATGCTCAAAATCTACATTAATACAGCTGCAAAGAGAGGACAAGGTTTGAGTTATCAATATGATTGTCCCTAAGCTCAAAAGAAATATAGAACTTTATCAGGTTTCCTATGAAAAAAGGAAATAATTGCACACCCATATAGTAACACCAGTTGGCCACTCTTGTTATTTATACCAGCCCTCAAGAACCGAACACAAACATTAACCCCACGTCTGGATAGCGAGAAATTTACGGGTAAAAAACGAAACAATAGGTCGAATCCCGTGTCATAAGTTTTCAGAGATTCCAGAAACCGAACGCCTCTCTTTTTAGAGAATAAAAAAAAAAAAAAGTATATCTTCGCAAGTACAGGGAGCAATTATTTATATATTTTTCATGTTGAGAAGGAAAAACGAATAAAGAGGATGAAAGTTACGCGGTAGCCGTAGTAGCTTCTGTAATTGCCGAAAGGGAAAACTTCATTGTTGCGTTTTTTCTTCCTGGGCTGCTTCAATTCCTCTCCTGCAGCTGCTGCTTTCTCTTCGCGCTTTCTCTTCTCCTTATCTTTCCTCTCCTCCATTTTAATTTCCGTTTTTTGTTCTTTGAAAGCACTTGACAACTCAACCAAGCGATCACAGAGAGAGAGAGAGAGAGAGAGAGAAAAGACCGCTGCCCGCTGGGTTTTTCAAGGGACGGAGCGGTAGGGTTTAAGCCTTCAAAGTCTGTATTGGTGGATTTCTATATGTATTATGTAGCCCCAGCTCTCTTCTTTATTTCTTATTTTCTCTAATTTCCTCTCCTATTTATTTCTTATTGGTTTAGTTATTTAATAACCAAATTACTTAAAATATATATGTAATTATTGATAATAAACGTACAATCAACAAAAAATATATATATGTTAAGACTATGGGATGTATTTTTTTGAATTTTTTTACATGAAGAAAATGAGCATGAATAAAAGAAAGTATGATTTTAGTTGTGTGATGATATATTTTATTCTTTAAAGTATGGTAATTAGATTTACAATGACATACATAATCTTAATTCCTTATTATTTAAACAAAAAAATGAATTAGGTTTGTTGTATTGTGTAATTTGTATTTAGAGGAAGGAAATTGGATTTTGCATCACAATTATTTCATTTTAAATTGCACCTTAAACTATTAAAATTGGTAATTAAATTCAATGAAAAATAGGACATGTTGCACACTGTTAATTGTTAGATTTTAAGCAAGAGTGTAAACTGTGAGATTTGGAAGTTTAGTATCAATTGTCATTGACCTAAAATTAACTGATATTTCTGGGTTGTAAAGGTATATTTTTCCTTGGATTTATGCTCATTTTATATGCATAAAAGTACATAATTTTCATAATCAAAATTATTTTTCCTTTATAATAATTTTATAATCTAACAGGTCAATCAATTTTTAAAAAAATTTGTTGCTATCAGAGATACAATGCCTTTCCTTTACCAGAAAACAAAATAAAATAAAACAAAACAAAGCAAAACCAGCAAAAATAAGAACTGTGTCCCATTGCTTGTGATTTTTATGGTCCAATAAAACCTACTGCTTTAAGGAATGCGATTTTATGTAGTAAAGCCTCTCCTCTCTCTCTCCTCTTATTCTCTCAACATATCAATTTTCGGCCAACCTCTCCAAATTATTTATTCTTTGTTGGGCGGAGGTGGGTTAGAGTTTTGGCTTCACCCACGTTCTCGCCTTCCCTCCCTTTTCATTTCAGGCCTGCTATTTCCCTTTTTCGATAGCTTTTCTGTGTGTGTTTTAATTTTCTCAACACAGTGTTGGCGATCTTCGATCTTCTGCTTTCCAACTTCCTTTGGCCACCATGAGCAACGTCAACAGCCCCTCCAATCGCCGATCTTCACGCCTGCGATGGGGGACTCCTTTTTGGCTCAGTGCGTTGACCACACGCATGGCTTTTACTTTGTGAATTGGTCACGCGCAAGTATATTCTAGATAAGTTTTTGACGCTACGCACATCACTTTTGGCATTGAATGACTCAGATCCTTTGGATTTGACTCAGCTTCATCTTCTCAAATAAGGGTGTGAAAAATTCAATCCGAACCAATGGACCGGACCGGACCAAATTTTGATATGGTCTGATTCGGTCCAAAAAATATAGGATCAAACACTATTCGATCCAATCTAAGTTTACAAAATTTCTCCCCTAGGACCTGACCGGACCAAGTAAGACTCCTTAATTATAATAAAAAAATATATATATTCTTTAATGTATAACTATATTATATAGTATATAAGTACTAACATATAAATTATTAGTACAAATGTATAAATATAATATATAATATATAAGTACTAATATATATAATTATGTACTAATGTATAACTATAATATATAAATTTATAATACTAATATATAAGTCTTAATATATTAGTATTATAAATTTATATTATACGAGTTGTAGTATAAAATAAATTATAATATATATGTATAGACACCCATAGACCGGATCAGACCAAATTGGACCAGTGTTAAATTTGGTCCGGTCGAGGATGATGAAAATGACGGACCGAATAAAATCGGTCTATTACTTTGTTAAACCAAACCATTTACACCCTTAGTCTCAGGCAGCACGTGTGATACACGCGTCGCCACTGTCATTGCGAGCCCGCCGCTGCCAGTGAATCGAACTTAATTGTTGTATCACACGTGCCGCCACTGTCATCATGAGCAAGTCGCTGCTAGTGAATCAAACTCAGCTTTTTTTTTTACCCTCTTACCGTTTTCCCTTACTCATTATAATGAAAAATAGATCTCTTGCTTATTTTATTCGGTCTTGCAGTGGATCCCTTGCTCATTTTTTAGTAAACATTTTATATCCATCTTTTTATTAAAAGGTATCCTCTAAGACTTGGATAGGAATCAAGAAATTGATCCCTTAAAAACTCATTTTTTTTATTATTATTCTATAATTATCGAAAAACCTCACTCCCTCTTCATATATCATGTTTTTAGTTTATGGAATTATATGCTTAAAAAAATATGCAATTTTATATGAACCCCGATGGCAGTGCAGAGAGTTGTGCAGTTCTCAGCTGCACAATAAACCACAAGAGTGGAACACCTTCACTAAAAACTTTTGCCGAGGCTGAATACATTTCAAGTATCGCATAAAACTTCCTTGGTGAAAGTACCACATAAACCCGACTGAAATGGCAGCCAAATCAAACCTCATGTATTTTTCAAGGAAACTTTTTTCATTCGAAATTAATGTAGAAAAATATTTAAACAGGTAAACTTAAAAGTCTCAAACTACAAAGCTATGAACTGGTAAAGATCCCTGTTACTATCATCATCATGGACATTATTGTAATCTTATCTACAAAATGGGATTTGATACATTCTCTCACGACTTCCACGAGGCGTTTTGACCAGAGATTCCGATTTCATTATCACAAGCTCGGTATGATATGTTACTAAAAGTCACTCCAACTCCTTCAGAAAGTCGACATTATCTACAAAAACCTGCAAAATGGACATACAAGTTCTAAACTAAATGAATCATATAAAAGAATTGATCACTGAAAAGTAAAAATAAAAACAACAGGAGCTGCACATACCACCTAAATAAATCCCAAGTACCAAATTAATCAAGAAAAATATAATACACATTTCAAAAATCTACTTTTGCAATTATGAAACATGCTTGAAGGTATATTTCTATAATAGCCTTAAAGGAAGTCAATGTTCACTTCTTCTGCTTGTGGTTCAGTATAGACAAGCATACTGAAGAAAGGTTACAGAGTAATTCAGAGCTTAATATTCTTACTACCAATAGACATGTCAGATCCAGTGGATACCAACTTGATTATAGACAAGTAATAATTGAACAGGATTAATAAGCAAATGTTAAGAAATATAGGAATAAAAAAGGAAAACAACTCACACTGGCCAAACAACTAAATATCGGTACTACAAAGTACTGAAACTAGCATGTGGAGTAATATAATTAAGTAGATACTTTTAAGTACTTGTACCCATTTTCACATCTTTTGTTCTGCACTATTCTTGACAGTTCTATCTGAGGTAAGACATGCAGTGAATACAGCTAAAAGCCAGTTGAATTATATATCTAAAACATTGTTGAAAAAAAATCATTGAACAAAAGCATGACAACATAATTTCTTTAAAAGCCATACCGTCTTCCAACCATCAGGATCCAAGCATGCAGTGATCTTAGTGTTGATACCGGGTAATGGTCCAGGTTCCCGTGTAATCTTTCCCCCTACGAGTTTAACAGCTTCTGCAGTTCTATAAACATCATCGGTGCCTATTGCAATCTGTGACAATATAAGAAATCAGTCTCCAAGGTCCCACAAAATAAATATGGTCCTGCAATGTTAATTTATCTTTTCTTTCCACAACTAATAACAAGCATAACATTAATCAATATCATAAACACCACAGCAAAACCATTTTCCACCAGCAGGAGGGGGCAGTGGGGACAAAGATTTACTTTTACCTGAGCATAAGCGTTCCCCTTTTCATATTCGGTGACTCCATAGTTGTATGTCAATTCCAGAACAGCACTTTTATCTTCGGGCCCGTAACCCAACATTGCAATTGTATACTAAATAGAAAATCAAAAGATTAGGTCAGTCAATCAGTACTGCATACGAAAACCAACTTCCAAACAAGGCTTTGCAACTCCAAGTGCAAACATTAAATTAAAGGCCAAGTCAAGGAAAGTGTGCCTGCAGAAATAGAGAAATTATTGGATAATCCCATAATATGGGCACGTGGTATTCTCATCCTATCACAGAATGTCTTACTAAAAATCAGTTCATATGTAAGTTTAATGATATGGAATTTAATGCCAGGTTAGGAGTACCACATCATCAATATTATGGAATACCTAAATTTTGTTTGTAGCTTTTTTATCTAATTAACTCTAAGCCATGGCTTAAACATGCACCAACACAGCTAATCATAGTGAGCACGTTTTGATGGTCTAAAGATAAGTGTACCCTATGTAAACAGATCTTACTACATCCATATATAAACGCTGGTTTAGAAAGAATACGAAAGAAAATCATTTCGAATTGTTGATTTATCGCCAGAAATGGCTTAGAATTAGTAGTTCATTATCTAATGGATTTTTCGGTTCTAATACTCCACTCAAGAGTTGTCAGTATTTATCAGATCTAATTCATGTAACAGGATGAATGTTTCTCATTCCTTAGCCAGAAAGATATGTGGTCATAAAATAGGATTAAGCATAACAGAATCGACTGGGTGGTAGAGTCATGGAAACACCTGTTTCTTCCAGACATCCCTAAGTATTATTCATAGTTATTAGATATGCGATCTCCTGGACAACACTAATTCCAGCAATGAAAGTTAAGTGCATGACAGCTAGCATTGAAAGCAGGTACATAACACTACTTGTACGTTCAGACGTGTCAAATCATATAACTTTGTTAACATTGAAACACAAGTTTTGGTGTCCTTGCTACATAGGTCAATTAGGAAAGTAGGATTCCCATCAATGAGCTTTTCTTTCTTTGGCGAACTCTTTCTTATTTTACACTGCTAGAAAATATGTCTTTTAGGTTCTCCATAAAGATTATGGTTAATATACTTGTTCTTCTCTCCTCCTGCTTGTATCCTTCTTTGGATGAAAAGGGCATCCCATTGGAGACAAAAAAAAAAAAAAAAACTCCCCAACCAATATGGTCAGCTTCTGATTTTTAACAATCTATATGTTAATAAAATAGACCAATAAACAAAGATATAGGTCAATCCATTGATCTCGCCAAAGATGCCAGAATACCTTATACTCCGGATTATCACGTGTGCGAAGAAGTTCCATGCCAAAGGCCTACATTATAAAAGAAGATATGAATCAAGAACTACATATATGACTTGTTATAGAAAAGTCAAAAGCAGAGAGCAAAACATAGCAAATGAGACTGCAAATTGCCCAATCTTATGTGGAAAAACTCACCTTCTCATAAAAATTTATGGAACGATCAAGATCACCTACTCGAAGCATTACTTGACACAAGGGCTCAGGAGTAGGTCCCCTCTCCAAAAGTTCAAACTTATACCCATCAAAGTCCTCAACAAATGCAATCACTGTATTGCCACCTTTGACAGGACCAGGTTCTCGGGTTACTTTTCCACCCTTAGCCTTTATGAGTTCCACAGTCTTGGCAACCTAAGTAGAGACCACAAAGATAAAACTTCAGTATAGGTCTTTAAGAAACAAGATCTAGAAAATGGTCTAGCATAGGTGATCAAAGCATGATGGTAGGGAGCTCACAAAACACAGAGTAGAAAGAATATTCAAAAGCAACTGTACCATATGATTAACAAAGAAGATATGAATTTTGTTCATGAAAGGGAACTTACATCTTCAACAGCAATGCCAAAGTGGCCAAATCCAGCTCCAATATCATACTTGTCAACTCCATAATCTGGAAAATGTATCATTAAATCAATTATAATTGACTTCATGAAAGCACAAAGTATGGTGCTTATGTCACTAATTTAGTATTTTATGGAAGGTTCATGAATTTTTATTTTTATTTTTGCTAAGGAAAGATCAACAAGTGCTAGCTAGACAGCCTACTGTAAGTGAGCTCAATAACAAAGTGAGAATCTTCAGGCCCATATCCAAGAAAGGCATTTGTGTATCTCTCCTCTGGTATGTCACGTTTCCGCAGCAGTTTCATCCCCAGGCACTCGGTGTAGAATCTGCAATCACCATTCACCAGCCACTTTTACTTGATCCAAGTTGCCTCTCATTATATTTATTTAAACGAATAGATCATATATAAGATGAACAGAGCATTTCACATTATACTGAAAAAACTTACTTTATGGTTTTGTCCAGGTCTCCAACCCTGTAAACAACATGGAGCATCCTTCGCTTGTCTTTCTTGACCCACTCTAGGACATTTTCTTGGGTAGCAGCAGTGCTTGCTTGGGCAGCATTTCCAGCTGTGGTAATCCCCATGCCATTACCCTCTCCTCTCAACAGCTTAGCAGCTTTCAGACCAAAGAACTGTGACTGTGGAACAGCTGGATAACAACTCAAAATCATTAACTTAGATAAATTTTTTCAACTGTCTAAAAGCATCAATACACTAGAGTTTCCTATGCTAGCATGATGCAAGACCCATGGTTTTTTCAATGAGCAAGTAAAGATTAAAAAAAAACATTTAGAGAAGTACCACAGCCACAAAGGGAATTCACATAAGTAAATATACAAACTAACTTGGCTTCACGTGATTTATTAGATTTACTTTACAATAAAAATAACTTTACAATCTGGCATACCAAGTCAAGCCACGTCAATTTGTAAGTTTATTTTTATAGAATCTTTTTGTGGTTGAAGTATTTCTCAAAAATTTATTGTAAATAAGAAATCTCATATAATGTAAAAGGATATACAAATGCTTCAATCACCCCTAAAGAGTAAAAATGTAGGTGCATTTGATGAAAACCATCAGAATCCCCAAAATCCTCAAGTTCTCCAAGCGACACAACTGACAACCACGTTTTTTGAGCCAACACCACCCGTAAGAAGGACTTGGCACAGGGACGGTGCATATATATATATATATATATATATATATAGGCACACATGTCACATATATACATGCATCTAGGTGTATCTATAGAAATGTTCTATGCTTTTGTGCAAATTTTCCGTTAATTTCCAATGGGATGAATCAAGCTACATAACAAAATCAGCAGGCATAGTATCTAAAATCCATCTACATTCTACTTCTATATATGTGACCCTAAGAAGCCACCAAATTACAAACTGGGAAGCCCCCAGTCCAATTGCAAGCAATCAATAGAAATGCACTACGAAAAGCAGAGAAGTTTTCCAGGGCTCCAAACAAAGCAAAAGGAAAAAGAGAGAGAGAGTGAGAAAGAAAGAAAGAAGCAGAGCAGGATTTTACCGCTACCAAGATGCAAGAGAGCGAGACGGCGAGAGGGGTTCTGATAAGAGAGAGAAGAGCAACGCAGGAGAGGCAGTCTGAGCGAGGAGAGAGAAGGGCGAATCGTAGAAGCCATGGGAATTATCCTCACCATCTCAGTCACTCCGTCAGTCTTAATGGGCGGGAAAAGGAATTGAGAATGATAGAATAAACAGAGAATAAAGGATGTTGTTGCGTACTACTGATTTCCTATGCAAAGCTTCCTCCTTTTAGGTACGACCATGGAAGGAAGGAAGGAAGTGAGTGTGGGTCAAGACTCTCAAAGTAGTGGGGGAGTGAAGTGGAGTGAGAAGGGAGGGTTTTTTTGATTCGATCCCAGTACCGACGGACGGGGTTCACGAGATTCTTCCACGCTACCCTTTGTCTTCCCTTGTTTACCTCTCTCCTCTCCTTGCCTTCGCCTTCTGCTTGCCTTTCTTATCCACACAACCTAGGCCTTCCAATCCAATCGCTCCTCTCTTTCTCTCTCTCTAATTTTCTAGTGCTTTCCTTTACTTTTATCATGAAATTAAAGAATGGTCAGTCTTAATTTAATCATTTAAATGTGATTCTATCAGGTTTTTTTTTTTTGTATATTCTTTTAGCAAATAATTAGGGAGAGTCAAATCCGATGAATATGCTCCTAATTTACTAGCCAGTAATGTTTGTTACTTTGTTATTAACATTTGGGTTATTGTGGTACTATTTTAATTCAGAGAAGCCCATTTTACATGGGCCACCTCCCTATCCGAAAAGCCCATCAGGCCCAAAATTACAACCATATAAAGCCCATCACTGGCTATCATCAGTTCATTTCTTCTTTGCTTGCTAGTTGCTATCACTCCTTTTCTTGCACTCCCACTTAAGAGTATTCCTTGTGGATTGATTAGTCAGTGCCTAAAAATTTATGAAAAAATAATCTCCAAAAGACATTCATTTTACATTTTTTGTTGTAGTGATTCGCCATTTGATTATGTAAAAAATATCCATCACTTGTCTAAAAGTATTTTATGGTTTGTTTCTCTTTCCTCATGATGGTTTGACTTATGGTATATTGGAAGAATTATTAAACTAAAATAGATTAGGTGAGTCTTAGCTGTTTTAGATGAGAGTTTATATAGAAGTCATTGGGAACGTTCTTAGTGCTAGAGCACGATTTAATTTTGGAATCAAAGTTTTCTACAACTTTCTACAATTTGAAAAGAAATAAAAACAATGTGTAGGCTCTACATGGTTTTCTTTTTGAGAAATTCTAAACATACACCACCACACCACACAGCACATGTTTTTTTTAATTTTTTTTAATTTTTTTTGATAAAATATTTGGAATATAAATAATGAGTAAAAAAAATTTAATTATTTAAGAAAAATAAATCTAAAAAGATTTGAAAAAAAATTAAAATAAAAAATAAAAATGTATGGTGTGTGGTGTGATGGTATATGTGTAGAAGCCCTCTTTTTTTTTTTTTTTTATAAAAAGATAAATTTTATTACTCAACAAGTCTTACAACATCGATAAAATTGATTGAATACATGTTGGAATGTCTTCCAATCCTATGATATCCTCCTGTAGAGATAATTAAGGGTGTAAAAAAATCGAAAAATCAGCTTGAACTAGTTCAAACGGGATCGGTTAGACCGGATTTGAACTAGTTTGGTTTGGAACCGATTTTTAGAAACACAAAATCGATAAGATCCAGTTTAGTTCCGGTTCCTTTTATTTTGAATCCGGCCAGACCGGTCCTAGTAACTATATATTTTCAAATTATTTTTTTAATATTATATATAATATTTTTTGTATTTTATATATTTATTATATATAATACATAATAACATAATCATATATAAATAATACTATAATATTTATAAAATAAAATTTTAATTTTAAACATAAAATTAAAATAGTTTTTTATACAACAGTTTTTATATAACAATTTTTTTTGTATAACAATTTTTATTTTATAATAGTTTTTTTATTGTAGATTTTTTTTTATATAACGGTTTTCTATTAGTCTAACATATTTTTATGATAAAAAATAAATTTTAAACCAGATTTTTTTAAAAAAAAGATAGATTTTTTAAAAAAATTTACAAGTTATTAGAACTGGAAAACCAAATTGGACTGAAACCATTAAATCGATAATACCGATTTTATAAGATAATTGGGATGTAATCGGTTTTGCAATACAAAACCGGTAGTATTGGTTTGATTATATGTTTTGGCCAAAACCAGACCGATTACACTCTTAAAGATAAGAGGGGTGCTGGACAACAGCCTCTCACATAAACATTAATTTTACTATTTACATACTGCTACTCAAATATTTTTTTAAAGATAATGCTTCGTGAGCAAGAATATAAGCAGCTTCTTTACTTTTATGGACAACTGACCAAAAGGCACAGGTATTGAGCAAAGTTTTGATATCCTCAATAAACCAACCTTCCTAACTCCAACTTGGATTCTCCATTGAAAAATTATTCACCACCTGTAAGGCATCCAAAATAAGTGATTGAATGACCATTTCTATATGAAAGTTTGCAAGAACCATTATAGCATAAGATTCAGCCACCCGAGAATCATTACAAGAACCATTATCACCTGGCTTTCTCCATCCCAAATGATCACCCCTATACCAATCTTCCATTTCTCCTTATCAATCGCAGCATCCTAGTTGATTTTGTAAAACTAATCAAGAGGCTTAATCCATTTCTGATGGGTTTGTCCAGCATTTTGTTGATGAGGCTTTTTGTGGTTGTAGGCATTTTTAAAAGTTTGGCAATCATCCTTTGCTTTGTTGATGATGGAGTTAGGATGTTTGAAATCTTTTCCATGAACAAAATCATTTCTTCTGAATCATATAGACTATCCTCTATTGCTGCTTTCTCTAGTTCCTCTCATTGGAAAGTATTGACTTCCAAACAACTTCCTGTCTCTTGTCATCATAACAGCTCCCATGACATCTATGCTCAACATCTCTACATAAACGATAAGTACTTCGAACAAAAAAATGTCATCTTTTGTATTTTGTCACGCTAGACTATCCTCTATTCTCCTAATGCAAAGTGGGAGACTTTGAATTAAATCAGCATCTTGATTAGAAAAAATGATGTTTAACTTACGTAAGCTATTTAGATCAATGTCAATGAGCTCAAACACCTTAGCATCTTCATTTGTACTCGAAATTGGTGACTAGATCATTAAAAAAGGAGGTTTAGAAATCTATTTGTCTTTCCATATTCTCGATTAGAAATTTTGATTGTAACTTTTGAATTTTTTTTCTTTTTGAATTTTTTTAATTTAATAGTTAAAGATATATTTTAAAATGATGTTATAATTTTTTTAAGTTTTTTTTTTTTTTTTAAAACTGAAAAGTGTTAAAAAAATAGTTGAAATTAAAAGACAACAAAAAATAAAATTACACAGGCGAGTCGGGAATCTCGGTCTGCAACCATAGAAATTCTCTTTTTAAATTGTATTGAGAGCTATGGGACGCCATGAGATATTGTACATTAATTACTAATGGCCTTTTGCGTTCAAACGTCGATCCATGGTAGGTTTTTATGTCGAATTACTACGCATTTTTTTGTATTTCTCTTTATTCAATTTTGTATGTTTTATTTATTATTTACTGGATGAACAACTGCACACTGGATCAACGTCCAAGACTCCAAACCATCATCATAGACTATTCGACCGTGTTATTGGATTCTAGCCATGTTGAAAAATTGCATCAACATGCATACTAAATGATCTATCTTCCTATAAGCTGTTTATAGCAGGTGAGATTAATGGTAACCTAACTCTTTTTATATATGAGTCCTACTACATCTCTCAAATTTTATCTACTGAAATCTCTCGAATCATTTTTTTTTTAATATTTCTTCATTCATTTCTTATAGTTTTAAATAATTAATTTTTTTTTAAATCACATCATTATTAAACAACACACTCTTAATCTTTTTATAAAAGAAATTAAAAAAAAACCTATAGTGAATTTGGGAGAAATATTCCGGAAAAAACTTCGATATAAACAACATTTCTCTTATATATTTATGCTATAAAATGAATGAGAATAATAAATGGAAGCAAACTCCCCATGGAGAGAGAGAGAGAGAGAGAGAGAGAGAGAATTTTTCATCCAATGCCAATGCCAATGCCAATGTGCCAATGCCATCACGTGAGTAAGAATAAGAAATCATAAGTGTAATTGCCCATTTAGACAATCATACATTCCTATGAATTTCATGATATCTCTATTACGAAATGTGTGGGGTTCATCTAAAAGAAATCACATTATTAATTTATGTCATCATCAAATGCTTGGACTAGGCTATGATGTGAAAATGAGAGCGATGGGCCGTTATCAAGACTTTATGACATTGATTGGGTATTAATTTGAGGTAGATTTTTGGTATACGTAGGGAGTCAAAATACATGTCAATCAAGACTACTCTTCCATATCTGGGTGTGCTTGTATCCTGCTTTTACTATAAATATAATTTATTTGTTCGAGATCAAACTTAATTGGGAGAAAATAATTGATTTTCGTGATAGATAAATAAATAAACGCACATAATCATTCTGTTTTGACGTAAATAAATCACAAATGGCTCTTACCTTAAATTTATAAAACCATATGGATATATCTACGTTTGTGGATTCCACCAAATCATTAAACTAATGACTGCCAATTGTTTACGTTTTGATCAACGACTCGTGAATTAGATCCTATTTTTTATTTGAAAAATGGTAGTTTATATCATTCACTTATATCAATTCGGCAGGACTCATTTTTCTCATCTCTTTTTAGAAACCATATCCAGATCCATTTCTCCTAAAGTGACGTGAAGACCAAAACATCTTATCCCATCCCTTTCTTTTTCAAACATTTTTTTATTACTATTCGCTATTTGATTATTAATTTTCACCTATTTTTATTATTATTCATTACTTTTTTATTACTTTTCAATATATTATTATTTTATACATATTTTTTACTGTTATTCACAAATACTTTTAAACATTCTCAACATTCAAACGCAAACTAAATCTTATAGATCCTTCGTATTTGATTGCAGCTGTTCTTCACGTGCGATACATTTTCTCTCCCTCTCCCCATTTTCGATTTCTTCGAACTCTAGACTCAAGTTCTTAATATTTTATCTTTGCATAAGAGAAACATCAAGGTAAGAACACCTTAATCCATTTTCTATTTGAGTATTTCGAATTCAATTATGGTTTAATCAAATGTGAATTTTGTTAATGCTTCAGTTTTTATTTCCAACCCAGGATTTCGTGTATTCTCTAGCTTCTCAAGTTGAATCTACCTTTTCTCGACTCCATTTTATATTTTAAGAAGAGTTTCATCAAAGGTATAAACCTTAATTTGAATTTTTTTGGTTGAATTTTTTTAATGCTAACCGAACCATTTATAGCTAAAAGCTCATATTTTCCTGATTTTTACTTCTTTTAATTCTATTGTGGGATTAAAAGAGTTCATGCTTTAGTCTTGTTAGTCATGTATGTTAAAGGAAGCTATTTGGTGTTCTGCTTTTGAGCATTTTGAATGGTTGGACTTTTGAAAAATAAATTTGTTGAGTTTTATGTAATTTTTTTGAAGTATCGTGTATGTTAAAGTAAATTGTTGTAGTGTTATGTTATTGGTAATTGAAATGTGTAATATCTACCCCTTTTGAACATGCTAATGAGTTCATGGGAGAACATTGCGAGGTGTATCATTAAATTTTTGTGATCAGTCTATTTAGTTGAAGATTTGCCTTTTGTTGAAGATAATCTAGTGTTAGTTTTTTATAGTTTAAAGGTGCATATAATGTGTTAGTTTTGGATATAAATCGCAAGTTTTTAGCTTGAGTATACCAAGTGTATTTCTCATAATTATAAATAGGACATAGTAGTGTCCTTAAATACAACATCAACGAAGCTAGAAAACAGTCTTCAACCAACAAGACCTAAAAAGAAATCACTCAAAAAAACCCAAAGGGACTTTATAAGGTAATCATTTCCTTTTAAGATTCAAAAATAAAATAAAAGTACTAAAAAATATATTTTCAAGGCCTTGCCAACCGGATCAACACAAGGTAGTGCTTATCTAAACTTGACAAATAAGCAAATAGAATTATTTATTCCAGAATATTGGCTACAAATTAGCCAAAACTTGTAACAGACATTAGTCGTTCTCTATTTGAGATAAAAGTAGATCTATTTAGTCCCGAGTTGTAACAGACATTATTTAGTCCAGAAGTCTAAAAGTAAACTTATCTTATTAAGTTAAAATAATGTGATGATGCCACTTTATTTTAAAAAAAAAATGTATATACATTATTACTTCAACCTATATATTCTATTCATTAAAAAAAAAACATATATATTCTATTAGATTCAAAAAAACCTATATATATATATATATATTCTATTAGAGGGAAATATATTTTTATGCAAAAAAATCCTATAGGTACTTTATAAGGTAATCTTTTCCTTTTAAGATTCACAAACTAAAATAAAAGTATTAAAAAATTATCTTTTCAAAAGGCCATGCCAACATGGTCAACTTAAGGTAGTGCCCTATCGAAACTTGACAAAGAAGCAAATAGAAGTACAAATCAAATTATTTCTTCTAGACTTCATTATAAGGTAAACTTGCCAACATTGCTGAATGGTTATGAGTCTTCTAACACCGCATGTCTTTATTTTTTGACACGTTGAATAATGAAACATTAGAGGTCAAGAAAGAATTTATCACTTTATAAATATGTATATATATATATATATTCTATTACATATCGATTTAATTAAATAGATGTTTTGAACTTAATAATCTTCACTCACCTTAACATTTTTATTCTTTTGTTCCCTCATTTGAGATAAGTAGACCTATTTAGCCTAGAGTTGTAACAGCTACTATTAGTCCACAAGTCTAAGAGTAGACCTATCTTATTAAGTTAAAATAATGTGATGATATCACTTTATTAAAAAAAATGTATATTACTTCTTAACATATACATTCTTTTTTTTCTCGGCTTCAACATATATATTCTATTAGAGGTGAAAACACTTTTATAGAATATGGAAACTCAAATTCGAATTATGAAAGTAACTAAATCAAACCATTTAAAAACAAATAATACAACATACACATAATCGAAAAAGAGGGAGTGAAATCAAAAAACAAGATATAACCAGTAAACTGAATAAAAAAAAAAACATATAACCAGTAAATGTAAAACAATAGCACCAACCAGGCCTTTGGTAGATAACCCACGATGACACCTATTTTATTGCACTGTCCTCCCATCACCCATAACACTACTTGCGTAATAAAACAAATCAAATCAGATAAATGAGATTTTAGAATACAGTAATAATAGAAACAAAATAAAAAACATAGATGAGACATGCCATTCCATATGAGACATGCTATTTATATCAACATAAAAGCATGGCATTTCAATTGAGTTTTCAATTGACCTTTTCAATTTCTTGATGTTTTTCTTTCTTGACCTTTTCAATTTCAACTTGTTGACATTTTCAAGAGTTTTACGTTGAAAATATATGAATAGTAAGAGGCGTGGCTGTGAAGTGTTATTGTCATTTTTCATAAATTTTCTTTTATAATAACCAATGAGACAGATAAAAGTTGAAATGGAATCAATAGATTTTTATGATTTTTGATGGTTTCATATTTATGATTTTTTTCTTTCTTCATAAAATTGAGAGTATAAACATAATGATGAAAATGTTTTATATTTCATATTTGTTGGGGATGAGCCGGATAACAAACAATAAATATGGAGTCACGCAACGGATGCAACAAAGAGAAATGAAACTAAAGACACAAAACAGTAATGGAAACCAAGATTTGAAGTGGTTTAGCTCAAACTGAGCCTACATCTACTGTTAGGTTGGTATGAATCACTATAATATCAGAAGATGGAGTACACTTTAGAGGTTACAAAGCTCTCTCTCTCACAAAGCTCTCAAACCCTTGCTAAATGGCTCTCAGATCTACAAAATCAAACAAGAGAAAAAGAAACGGACGCTGCTGTGTTCGTCTTCTCGCTCGAGCGAGATCATTCTCGCTCGAGCAGAATCTTCAGCTCCTCACAGCCCTCAACCGTTCAAATGCACGCAATTCTTATATAGGCAGTATCTCGCTTGAGCGAGACCTTCTAGCTCGAGCAGAATACTATTCTAGACGGCGCTAACCCTAATTCTTGGAAGCAATGCAACCCTAGGATTGATTCTCGCTCGAGTGGGAGGTCGAGCGAAAGTCGAGCGAAGTCTCTGTCTGGATTGAACTCTCTGTCTGATATCTCGCTCGAGCGCCGCTCGAGCGAGGATCGAGCGAAATTACGAGTTGAGACTCGAAGTGCAATCTGATGTGCTTTATTCAAACCACATCTCAACAAATCTCCACATTGGCTTGAATTGTCACAAGCCCCACAAAATTCATTCTTAAAACCAACAAATCCTTCAATCATAGAAGGAATACCCAACACGAAATACGAAGTCTATTTTTGAAGAACTCAATTTCCACACAAAAGTTTTCAACACCATAGACGACATCTGAAGATTTACTATCTTCACACAAACGGCTATACGCCACATTATAGACTGCTTACTTGAACAAACGGCTTCTAAATACAAATGAAGACAATCAAATATTCTTCTGCCAAAGTAAGAACCAACAAAAACCTGCATGAGCATACACAAAAGGTGGCTAAACTGCTCCCTCTATCTATCAATTGTAGACCTGCTCTCACTGTGCACCAATACCAATAAACTAGAGTACCACCTATATTCCGCTATGAAGCTCTCTGAAATCCCACCTTCTTGCTATAACTCTCTCTCTTTTCCTGTGGAATAAAAGAAGAGAATGTTCATCAAATAGCAAGATGCGTTGTCCATTTCACTATCAATCTATAGACAAGCCTGGCAAACTAAAAGCAAACTGTAGACTCTATCGCTCAAAGCTCACCTCATTCCATTCAGTTACTCTGTGGAGTAAAACAAAACTGTTTGATCTAAGTAACGCTCTACCTTCTTGTCTGTAGATCATTTGTCTTCTCAAAATCAGATAAACAAAACCAAACTCTTGAATGATTATTAAAACAAATATGAGTTTAATACAAAACATGACTTTACACAAGATGTATCCTGATCAGAAATACTGCAGGAACCCTGATTCTACGCTGCTTCCCAAGAATATAATGCAAACAAAAAACAAAGATTACTGTCTTCTGATCACACCAAGCAAAAGTTGTCGACTCATAAATGACCATCATGTCTGGAGCACTCGCATGTGACACATGCGAATGATATCTGAATCTGGAGCATGTGAGAATACTCCACATTGTTACCATGCTGCCCTCAAGGAAGTAGAGACTAACTGTCATCTTCTTCGTTGTCATCACTACTAGAGGAACTTTTCTCTTCCTCCACATTTTTCAATTGAGGACACTCACTTCTGTAATGACCCAACTTATGGCAGTGGTAACACTTCACTTTTCTCTTGTTAGATCTAGAGCTATTGGAACTGGAACTACCTCTATTATTCTCTGAACATCCTTCCTCGGATCTATCACCAGATGAACATTTCACAAACAAACCATCGGCTTGATCTTTCATGCCTAAACCCTCAAACTTTGTTCTCAATTCCTTAGAATTCAAAGCAAACTTGACATCTACTAAGAAGATTGTATTTCTACCATACAACATTGAGTTTACAAAATTATCAAACGAAATAGGAAATGAACACAAAACAATTAAGGTTTGATCTTCCTCATCAATCTTAATGTCTATGTTCCTCAGATCCATAATAATTTTATTAAATTCATCTAGATGTGCAAAAATAGAAGTACCTTCATCCATTTTGAGAGTGTATAGCCGTTGTTTCAAATACAACCGGTTAGTGAGAGATCTCTTTAAGTACAAGCTCTCCAGCTTGTTGCACAGATCAACTGCGGTCTCCTCCTCTGCAACTTTCCTCAAAACTTTATCTGATAGTGACAGTAGAATAGTACTGTGAGCTAGTTCTTCCTCATAGTTTAACGATGCAGGAGACTCATCAGTCACTCCTTCTACAACCTCGAACAGATCCTGCTGATGCAACAAAACCTTCATCTTCAAGCGCCATAAATTGAAACTGTTATGTCCGTCGAATTTCTCTACTCCAAAATTTACTGAGGCCATCCTTTCAGATCTTCACAGAGCTCAAGAACGCTCTGATTCCAGTTTGTTGGGGATGAGCCAGACAAGAAACAATAAATATGGAGCCACGCAGCAGATGCAACAAAGATAAATAAAACTAAAGACACAAAACACTAATGGACACCAAGATTTGAAGTGGTTCAGCTCAAACTGAGCCCACATCCACTGTTGGGTCGGTCTGAATCACAATAATATCATAAGATGGAGTACACTTTAAAGGTTACAAAACTCTCTCTCTCACAAAACTCTCAAACCCTTGCTAAATGGCTCTCAGATCCACAAAATCAAATAAGAGAAAAAGAAATAGACGTTGCTGTGTTCGTCTTCTCACTCAAGCGAGATCCTTCTCGCTCAAGCGGAATCTTCAGCTCCTCACAGTTCTCAGCCGTTCAAATGCACGCGATCTTTATATAGGCGATATCTCGCTCGAGCGAGACCTTCTAGCTCGAGCGGAATACTATTCCAGACGATGCTAACCCTAATTCCTGAAAGCGATGCAACTCTAGGATTGATTTTCGCTCGAGCGGGAGGTCGAGCAAAATTACAAGTTGAGACTCGAAATATAATCTGATGTATTTTATTCAAGTCACATCTCAATAATATTTATTTACTTAACGATGAACTACCAATATTTAATTTTATTATGTGTCATCTTTGCAATTAAGATTAAGTGGATGATAAACATCAGGCTCATGCACGTCCTTCTAGACGGTAAGCACCAAGAAGGTACTATAATTTGTAGGTTCTTTAACATTTGACAAATTGTCTTGCACGTTCTTGACCTTATCATAATTCCCAATAAATATTGTACTTTTTCATTAAAAAAAAAAATTCACAGCTAGCAATACAAACTGATATACATAATAAAAACAAGATCATTTTCCATAGCATTTAAGACGGACTTAGCAGACAAACAGCTTAACAGACTAAAGCAATTGTAACGGAGAACTTAACTAACAAACAATTTTCATTAAACCAATACTTTTTCATTAGACAGTCTCATTATATATAAAGATATTATAAAATTGGTGTGAGGCGCCCAACGTTAATTTTTTAGAAAGAAAGCCTAAATTAAGCATTTGACTGGTGCACTTGTATTAAAAAGAAGCGGTGCTTACCATTTAAAAACAGATTTTTTTTTCATATAGATTTTAAATTTATCTACTTATTTCAAATGGAGTATGCAAAGCTTATATATCTTAAGACTGTACAAATTATTTTTCATTTAATTATAGTTTTTAAATAGTTAAATTCATGGGGAAGCTATGGAGCCGTGGTCTATATATAATTCAACCTCATATATACACTATGGATGCAATGTCTCCATGGTGACCCTTACTTCAATTCAATCGTCCCTTAGCATCACTCTAATTTTACATAAAGATTGAAATTTAATTTTTATTTTTAAATGAGATTGCTTCCTAAAATACAAATAGCAATCTAGAAATGTACAAATGTCTATCTCGTCCTAATAAATTGGGGTTTTCTAATAGGAAACTAAAAGCCTATTACACAAAAAATAGGACGATCCTATTGGTCCCAATTTGGAATCCCGTTTTGAAATTTTGATAGGCAATTTTTTTTACATAATTTTTTTAACATCTTAAAATATTTTTTAAACATAAAAAAAACTATAACATTATTTAAAAAGATTCACTTAATTATGAAGTAAATAAAAATTTAAAAAAAAAAGAAAAGAAAAGAAATGGGACCCATTGAGATCCCAAAATTAGGACCAATAGCATTTTTCAAAAAAATATAGTATGAATCATAGTGCATGATATAAACATGAGGTAGTTCTCCTCCAAAAGTGGAGACCATTTATGACTTTTTTCTTTTATTTTTGGGATAAAAATTTATGACAGTTTCGAATATGCAACTCATGTTAATGTGGCATTTCGGTTGTCATTGATGTTGTGCATCAATAACTAGCGCAAGTATTGACTGATAGAGCACCAAAGAAGATAATAATTACCATAGACTGATTGTAAGCACAAAGATTCCCACTCCTTAGTAATTAGAATAACAAAAATGGACGAGAGGTGAGTTTGATAAATAAGAGAACCCCTCTTTCTTCACGAGATTAGGGAATATCAATCTAATTTTACTACTACTTAGAATATGATACTCTCGATTTAAATAAAAATGGAAATATATAGAATCAATATACCCTCATTCACATTTAAAAGCAAAACCAAACACCTCTATTTGTTTCTGATCAAATAGAGTTGTTAATAATATTAGGAATCAATTTGACTAATAAAATATAGTGGGAATGATAGTTTTTGATGTCAAAAGAAGCTGGAACTCACTACAAGAAAATTGGCCTGCTGTGACATTTTTATAGCAGTTAGATAGATTATTTGAGATATAAAAATGTCACAACTGCTTATTTAATTACTATAAAAATATTACAACAAGTCAATTTTCTTGTAGTGACTATTTTAGCAATGGTATGTAAATTTTATTTCTAAGAACTTTAATTGTATGTCTATTATCTTGCAAATGATGTATTAAGGTTGTGTTTGGCAATTAGAGAATATTTCAACTATTTTCAAATATTTCATTACTATTTATTATTTTATTATTATTTTTTAATTATTTTTAATTATTATTTAATTATTATTTTTTAATTTTATTATTATTTTTTACCTACTTTTTATTATTATTTATAATTCTTTTTAACACTTTTCAAAATTCAAATCTACACTAAAACTCTTTAAAAAGAGCATTATATTGGAGAAAATCTTTCTTTATATTCTCACTTATTGCAAGTTTATGAATGAAGTATTACTCTTCTTCTAAAAAAAACTCTATTTGAAATTTATTTTAATTGAGATTAACAAAAAAATTATTTTATTGAAAGCTTGTAAAAAAATCATAAAAGAATATCCTTTCTCCACAATCCAAACACTTCTTGATGATGAGTAGGATCTCATATCTCTTGCACAAGCGTCAGAATTTTATGCAATATCAGATGACACATAATAATTAGGTCATAAACTCAGAAGTGCAGGCTTTGAATCTAGGCAATCAAAAATTTTTCCATGTAATTCCGATTGCCGGATTTCTGTAACTAGAGGGTCCAAAATCCAAATATCAGCACCCAAAGACAAAAAGAAAAAATATTATAATATAAAAAATATTATTATTAAAAAAACAAATTATCATTAAAAAACACATGATATTTATTATTATAATAGTTATTATTATATCATATACGAAAAATGATAAAAAATTAAAAAATTAAAAAAAAAATGGTGGATGCCTTGAAGTAATGCAGGCAATGTGTTGGAACTTGGAAGCTTGTCTAAAGCTGATGTGACTTGCTTTGCTGAATATCAGGGATAGGTGGCACCAATCCACGTCATGTTTGTCCTCAATGTCGGAATTCCACGTCTCTTCTGGCTGGCCATGCTGGCTGCTTTCTGGCCTTTCCTTTTGCCTTTTATACAAGAAGATAAAATGCTGACCCCTACTTGTTATAGATTTTCTTTTCCTAAACAAGCATATTATATATTAAATACTTCCAAAATGCATGCGTCCAAGGTCTCAATTAATATCTAATCACTTGATGCCATCTATTTTTCATAAAAGGAATTCCCTAATGACAGTTCACATTATAAAAAAAATAAATTAATCAATTAATTACGATGAAAAAATTATTTATAATTAATTTTAATTGTAAATAATTATTTAATTAAAATTAACTAACTATAAATAAATAATTTTTTTATAATAGATTGATTTTTTAAAAAAGAGACTCTTAACAATAGAATTATAGAATATGTTCATTAGATTTATGAATTGATATAATGGATAGGCTTTCACTGATTAATTAAAATAGTATACAATTTAAAATCACCTTTATTTCACTGATTAAATTTTTATATAACTAAATCATGTTATATCAGTCGGGTGGACTATATATATAAATATATATATATATATATCTCATTCACATCCGCTTATAAATAGAATAAATTTTATTTAATTAAACATGTGAGCAAGCTGATTGTTCTGGTATTAAATGTTGGAATTATTCTGAATAAAATGGTTGAGAATTGTGCATAAATAGAGATCTTGCTTGACTGTCGCTGGACATGTAATTCGAGCGAAAGCAAGACTGAGACTTCGCTCGATGTGTCGATCGAGTAAAAATCAGGCAATTATCTCGCTATATTTTCGCTCGATGTTTCGCTTGAACGCGAACTATTTGAATGAATCTATGCAACATCTGAAGGAAATACGCATCTCAACCAAAGTACTATGTGTTGTTATCGTTGGTCGCTCGATCTCGCTCAACAAGTTGCTCAAGCGAGAGTCAGGCCGTGATTTCGCTTAATATTTGCTTGATGTAACGCTCGAGGGATAGGTCCTGCAGTAATTTCGCTCAACTCTCGCTCGATACCTCGCTCGAGCGAGAAACGACTAATTTGCTAATAACGTAATTTTTCACAGATACCTCTTCAGGCATTATAAATAGTGTAGTGAAAGACCTGTTAAGTTATGAAAAAAAATCATTCATCTTCTTCTATTTTCTGGCATTTTCAATAGTAACTCTAGGAACTCTACAAAATTGATATTTGTAGAGTTCAAAAATTTTGTTGTATCCCGGAGATGATTTGCTAGGAATCTATTAGCAAACTCTTTATAAATTGGGGCAAATATCATCTTAAAGACAGTATTACTATACGTCTCAAAGTCTGGACTAATTTTCATATTTTCTTTTCCTTCTCCACATACTCCAACATTAGATAGTAGAGATTATCAAAAATACTAGTTGCAACCAAGGTGAGAGAACCCCCCTCACAATCGGTGTCCACGTATGCAAATGAAACGATGCGTTTCATTTCTACCCTCCCTTCCATTCTTCTTTCTCACAGAACAGAGCAAGATTTTAACTCGAAAAAAAAAAAAGAGCAAGACTGTAAGTGGTCGCAGTTTTCCATAGACAGAACGCGAAGACAAAAGTAGGCTATTCTTCCCATCTTCTTCTCCTCATCTTCTCACAAAAGCATATCCTTCTGTTCTTGGCTTTCATTCATCTTATTGTCGTTGTTTATAACTTCTATTCGTTATTATCTTCGTTTCCTTTCCTTGTCTCAAATGAGAAAAATGGTTTCGACGTCCCACAACTACTGATCTACTTTAGCATATTCACATTATTGTATCACGGCGACTGCGAGGCCAAGAGAAGAAATTGTGACAGACTCATTTTACAAACCATAAAAAAAAAAGAACGAATTTGTGAGAATTTTAATTTTATTTCTTTTTGTTTAAGATCTAAATTCTCAAATTTAGGTCAAAACCCAAAGTTACAATTCCAATTCTATTATCAATTTCGTCGATTTCAGAATCTTTAGAATAAGGAAAAACTTTAAGAACCCTTAAGAGAGAAATGTTTCGAATTTGAGCAGGAGAAGATGAGACAAACGGACCGACAAAATGCTCAATCATAAAGTGTTTGACAGAAGTGAAGTGAAAATATGGAGTTGAGAAAGTGTTATGTCGAATAGGCTTCTGAAAATAAAAGTAAACTGAAGGGAGAAATGTAAACCGCATCGTGGAACAAATAAAGCACTGAAAGTGAAGTGCACCGTTTGATGCCATGTCAGTCGATTTCTTAAGGTTCCTCAACTCCGATTGTCTGTAACAACACTCAGAGATTATATAGTTGTAATGTAGATGGTATATATATGCTAGTAGCATGTTTGGCTTCTGTGTCTTTGCATTGTCTTGTCCTGAACATGTATGTAGGGTATTGAACACATGGGATTATTTTGGTCCGGTTTGTTTACAAAAAAAAATATCTTATCTTATCTCATCTCTTTTAATCATTATATATATTTTAAATCGAATACAAAATAATATAAACAATTTAACTTTCAATTATAATACAAAAATCATATTAAAAAAATATTATAACAATATTTTATTTAACTTTTTATTTTAATTTTAACTCATCTCATCTCATGATCTCAATTTTATCTCTAAAATCAAACCAGGCCTTATGAGTGGCATCTATATGTTTGTTGACTAACACGCTTCAAATTCACATTAATTTCCTTTCTGAAGTCCCAATTAGTCCTTTCAAATTTATGTTTTTTTATATCTAGATCTCTCCTAATTTCTTCACACTTTTTAACCGATTGAATAAATATATATATATATATGTCGATCTTCTTGTTCTTTGAGATGGTAAATAGATACTGGTGCTTATAAAACTCTCCCAATGGCAAATATGAGTATAATTAAACTATATAATTTGAAGATTAATCTTCAAGTATGAACTATATGTCATGCATGTGTCCTTTTGATAAATGAATGCCCTTAGTAATCATAATTTCTCCATCCCCTAAAGAGAGGACGTTTTCGTGGAGGTTAGAACTCCTGAAATCATGATTTTGATCCAACGAAAACTTTAGCATTATATACATGATTTCGATCCTAATGATTCTAACGCAGCGAGCGATGCAAATTATATATATATAAACATCTTATCAAAGACGCAAGCGGAGTTAATCTTTCATTTTCTAGAAATTATAGAAAAGAATACACCGAGTTCATCTTCTAAGCAAAAGAAGAAGACTTCCTCAAATAAGAAAACTTCAACTTCGCCAAAGAATAAAGACTCAGATATAGAAAGTTCTTCTTCTTCAAAAAAAGATTCCAAGAAGAAGTAGAACAGAGATATGCTTGGGCTATTGAAAAAATCCATCAAAGGACAACATAATAGCATAATGCTATTGAAAAAATCTATTGAGGATCAAAACAATAGTAAAAATTCGGCTGAAAAATCAGACGCTTCTGATAATTACAGCAATATTTTTAGACATGATGAAAAGTATTCTTCACCCCAGCTTGGAGAATCTTAACTGTAGTTCACTCAGATAATTTGTCGGCACAAGAAGACAAATTACTTTTGGTGCAGACAACTTTGATTTTATTCAAAAGTGACAACACAAAATGACAAGTTCATTTCTGGTGCTTGGTGTAGAGTACTTTTATTTTTTACTATTTCGCCCGTGATTTACTTCGAGACTTACTTTTGTAAATGCTCATTCATTTATAAAAAGAGACCTTAATTTTTATTGGAAGGTTGAGCGTTTTCATTTCTTCTCTCTGATAAGAAGTTTGCTCCCAACTTTCAAATATTTCGAATATTGTAATTTTGTTTAAATTTTGTAAGTCTATTGTTTAAATGAAGAATCTTTTGGTTCAAAGTTATCTTCATTAATTATTTTGCATAGCATTATATGCATTTGGTCGGCTCTGCCGCCTCATAATTATTTCATATTTTAGATTATCTCAAATTATCCAGTTATCTGGTCCTCCAGTTATCTGGTTCTTTCTTATCATTTGTATCATTTAATTTAATTACACTTACTTCCGCGTTATATATATATATATAAGCTAGATAAACTTGTTATACATTTATTATTCAAAGTAGCAACTATTAACTTGGATTGTGATTGTTTCGTATTTATAAACGCTATTAAGGCTGTGTTTGGTTGTATTTGAATCAAATTCAACTTATTTCAAATTAATCATGTATTGACAAAATTTATATTTTTTTATCTGTTCATAAAAAAATTAAACTCATTTTTAATTATTTTATATATTTTAATTTAAATTATTAAATTTACTTTAATAAAATTTATAAAATATTATTATTTACTACTCAAATCAATTTACCTCAACATAAATGATAGAAATAAGAAGTGGAAGTGGGCATAACCAAAAGTAGGAAGTGGGCATTGATGGTTAGAGCAAAAGATAGTAAAGGGACCACCTCATAAAAGGCTAAAAGGTATGTGATGATGAGTGAACGTGGGTGGCGTTCTCATTTCCTCTAAGCTTCTTTTCTTGTTGGGTTCACATCCAGGGTGGTACAAGTTGCTCATTCAGCAAGAATTATTGCATACAATTTTATATCAACGTATAACACACCTTTATTTTTTTTACAAAAACAATAGACATAATACCTTTATTTTTATGACAGAAAAAATATTGTAGGTAAGAGTTGTAAAGGAGGTGCCTTTGAAGAAAGGCTCAAACCCAAAGAGATAAAAGCCATTTCAATTTAGAGCCAAAGTAAGCTAGAGACCTCAGCCAGGGAACCATGTATAGAGTCCATAACTTGCCTACCTATCAGAAAAGGCCTTTGTGTGAAGCTTGGCTCAGTCAAATGGCCTACCATAAGACAGCGATCACTCAGGGCTTTAGGGGCCCTCGATCCCTGTAATAAGGAACATCGGAGACTATAGAACACAAACGATTGAGTGTGACTGATTATGGTTGTCGTAGGGCACATATGGCTCGGTGTGATCGGTTGTGGTCGCGCTAGGCTAGCAACACATCGCATTTTATGCATGACAAGGGACTTGAACATGCAACGACATGTTGCCTAAGGTACTGCGGGAAGTGTGGGTGTTAAATCGTGTTAATAAGTCGTATTCATGTCGTGTCAAGATATATATATATTATACTATAAAGGTCAATTCTAACTCGACTTGTTAAAGTTATCATGTTAATATCTCAAATCCTAACATAATCTATTAACATAACGAGTCGTGTCGTGTCAAGTCGTTTTGACCCATTAGTGAATATTACAAAATAAGTTAATATGATACAATACAACCCATTTTAATCTGTTTATGTAAATAGTTGGATAAACCCAAAATTAACTTGTTTGACTTGAGTAAATGTTAAAAGCACAATGTCTATAAAATTATAAAATTAACTATAAGTCCAAAATTACAATCAAAATAATAAAAATATCAAAATTAGAATACTAATAATTTTACTTTTAGGTATAAGGGTATAATTATAATTTAAACTTTATTAACGTGTCATAACAGCTCAAAATGGATTGATTGGTTATCATCTCATTAAACAATTGTATCTTAACAGGTCAACCCGTTTTGACCGGAATTCATTAAAATTAAACTCTAACCCGCTATTTTCATGTCGCGTTTGTGTTGGATTAACGGGTCGTATAATATATTGACACCCCCAGTAGGAAGACATGATCACGGCCAAACATGTTGACAGAGCAGGAGGGTGGTGGTAGGCCTGATCCAAGCATAACCTGACTCTCTACGATCTCCCTCGACAACTGTGCCAAACTAGGTATAAATACAGCTATCCCACCTAAGGGGAAAGGGCGATAACTCTTCTCCTTATTAACTCATTTAATTTTCCTTGTCATTTTCAACAATCTCAACTAGGGGTGTGAATATCCGGCCATAATCGGATCTGGACCAAATCTAAAAATTCGGTCGGATAACTGAATTAGATTCGGATATCCAGAATATAACCAGATATCTAGGTTTTTTTTTGCTTTTTTTAGGTTTTAAGCAGATTTAATCCAGACTATAATTGCATCAAGGAATTCTTTTCACATATGCAACTTGGTTGGAGCCAAACCATGCCTGTAGTGTTTTCCTCACATGTTTGACTGATAATGATGCAAGGATAAAACTTGGCCAAGAACATGATAGAATAGATGTAAAGATGTTTGAAGCAAAAATAGTAGAAAGATGAAAATGACGTGAAACAGATAGAAAATAAACAAAAAAAAATATATCTTTTTTTCATCGCATGATATTTGGCTAAATCTAAGAACCAAACCCATATTTAAAACCATTAATACCCTGACAAGTAACCCTAATACCCACCTTGTTGCTCTTCATCCCTCCCATCTTCACCTTCACTTTAGTGTCCATATGAATCTTCATTAGGACGTCATTCTTCATCTTTAGATCCGACCTTAGAGCTGTCATCGAATTTGTGTCCAGATCTCTTGATGTTGCCATAATTGTTTGAAAAGTCATCTTGTTCTTCTTGTTGGTCACAAATGCTGGAATTGAGCTGTTGGTGATTTGGACTGAGCGTGAAGATAAGCCAGACAGGGAGAAAGGGGTCGTAGAAAAAGGTGTGAAAAAATTAGGGTTTCAGGAAGAGAGAGAGCGAGATGTTGAGATGGGGAAAACTGAAAAAACTGAGTGAAATTTATGGAGGGAGCCAATTACAAATATTTAGATATAGCCGGATTCGTAATTAGTTTTGGATGGGCAAGACAATATCTTTATCTGCCGGAATTAAATCCGGGCGGTTATTTGCCCAGGCATTTTGGATTTTCGAGTTTTAATCCGGATTCGGAAAAAATCGAATCCGAATGAACACTTTTAATCTTAGTTGACTTTAGCATTGTAAGGGTCCACAAAGGTCACTGAAGCCCTTTCTTTTCCTCTTCTGTAGGTTCTGGGTGTTTGGCTACCATGGTCCATGACACTGTTCGGGTTACAAAACACGATATCAACAAGAGTGAACACAACTTGTAAACTCAACATTAACATGAAATGAAATTAATAGCTTTTGATTTAATATAAGTGAGTAACTTTGGGTGTAATATTAGTTTTATTATTAGTTAAAAAAAAAAATCTTTAGTAGGTAATCTTAGAAGTTGTTTGGAAAATACATTACATCACATCTCATCTTTATCTCATCTTAAAACTTCTTATAATTTCTTTCCAAACATCACTTTAGCACAAACATTTTTTAATTTTAAATTTTCAACATCTTTGTCTAAACGTTTTACCTAATCATTATAATTTTTTTAAATTTTCAAACAAAATATAAAAAATAATTTATTTTTTCCAATTCTAGAATAAAAAATAATATTTTAAAAATATTTTAAATTTATAATATATTATTCAATTATTTTCTCTAGTTTTCTAAAATTCAATAAAATATCTTAAATTAAATTATTTCACTTCTATATACAAATTTCTCACTCATTTCATCCCCAAGCATACCTTATTGTTTGGATATATATTGTGATTATTAATGAATATAGATCTAAATTTTTATATTGTGATTAGGTCAAATAAGTTATGCTGCTTAGTCAATCCATTTATATGAAAATGATTGAAATACGTTATATTATGTTAGCTTATTTCTAATTAATTATGAAACGAGTAACATGATATATGCAATGACATATTATTTAAAGGAAAAATTCTAACTACAAAATGATTATACAAAAATAATCACTATAAATTAATGTGATTTGATGATGTTCATCAGATCATAAAATTATTTTTATTATAAAATAAATATAATAAATTAGATAAAATCAAATTAATTTATAGAATTATTTTTATATAATTCATTTATAAATATAATAATACTCTTATTTAAATGAGTCTATTAAAATTTGAAGGCCTAATTCGTTTAGCTTTAACTGATCATATTTAGATTGACTTGTATCGTTAATGTCTATACCTTAACACGATAGGATTACGACTCAAATTTTCACCCCTCAAAAATACCAGGTAATTATTAGACAAAGGAGTGGAAAGTACAGAATTGATTTGCACCCAGATCAGACAAGAATTCGTTGAGAGCAGAGAAGTATAACAAACACCCATAATGCATGTACTTTCAAGGAGGGTTGACTTGTTCTTGATCCAGATGACCACATGAACCATCATAAAAATAATGTTCCAAAATTATGTCTTAAATGTTGAGCTGATAAACCAAGTCTCTAAACCAACCGCACCCAATTCCTTAGCATATAAAAACCAACCTGTTAAGGACGTATTCTGCTATCCTGTCTACCGATCCCGCGGGAGTGGAACCTGCAAAACAAGGACGAGAAGGGTCGGGGTCCGGGACCGCTCCGAAGATCAAGTTAGTGTATGGGAGAAGATATACGACAGTGGGAACGAGAGAATTTGTGAGCGTACCGTACCTCCGTCGTTGGTTGGGTGTTATTTATAGGTGCTTCCCCCGGGAAGAGGGTCCGTGTGACGAGGGCGCCGAAATCGGGGCATCACCCGTCCGTCATCCTCGATAAGGAAACCCGGTCTGATTCGGTTGGTCTCATCGCATTAATTGAGTATCCTCCCATTTAATGCTCGATTAGCCCCTTTTGGACAGGGGCATTAAATGCCGCCGTATTCTCGGCGGCTGTCTGTTGTTCATAAATGCGGGAGTGGTCTTGATGGGAGACGGGTTCTGGGGACATGCCAGCACGTGAGCCGCCGTTCTGCCTTTAGCGTGTTCTCGAAGCTGGCTTAACCATTTCCTGCCCAGATCGGGAAACCAGGGACTCGCTCGTCCCCGATTTCGGTCTTCCCAGTTGAATTCGGACGCTGCGTTGAGGTGGATGCGGGTGACGGGCCTTGGGCCGGACGATCTCGTGGGCTCGGGCCCGACCAGGCTGGACCCCCCCCTTCCAGTACCCCGCGAGTTTCCACCAAAGGCACTTTGATGGAAATTCCGAACGTTTAAGAGCTAGGGCCTTCCTTTCCTTCGATTGTACCGTCCTTCTATACTGGGCGGTATTCTTTTACTTCCCTTACCGAGCGGGAACACGAGGTTGGGTGTGTTCGGGCGGTCTCTGCTGGCACGTCGTTTCGTTTGCCGTTCGGACTTCAGATGGACGATTTGAATTCTGACCAATTAATGCTGACTCGTGACCTGTCATATTCCGTATCGGGCATTTAATGCAGTTTTGAAATTCAATTATGCCGTCGTTCCGATTCCCGAACCGTCAGTGATCCGTTATTAAATGGCGGGGCGCACGCGCGTGGCCATCATTAACTGTCCTGTCATTTCGGCGCACGCCTCTTTCCTTTGATTGGTCAGTTCGGGGCGTGCTTTCTGTTCCCAAAGCCACGTCTGAGGTGACGGTTTCGGCGCGGCCTCGTTTCCCGCTCGCATTAAATTCGGCTTCTGGGTATAAATTACCCAGCGGTCTTGTCACTATCCTCGTTTCACTGTTTGCTTTCTTGCCATCCTGCTGTCGTTCTCCCTTGCCCCTGCTTTTCTTCACTTTTCATTCTTTTCCTGTTGCTGTCTTGCCGCTCCCTGCTTTAGCCCCCATGGCTTCCTCTGACCCATGCCCCTTCTTCGCCGGCAACGGCTGGGTGTCCACCATGCAATCCTTCGATGTGGACACGCTTAGGAAGAAGCATCATGTTTCCTGGCGGCACACTTTGGAGGCCCCGGGGGATGGAGTTAGGGCCTGCGAACGTGACGGGAGGGCTCAGAAGGTCGTGCTCTTCTCCCTCATGTTCTCGAAGGGACTGCGCCTTCCCTTCATCCGGCCGGTTCGGGAAGTCCTGCACTTCCTGGGTTTGGCCCCTGCCCAACTTATGCCGAACGGGTGGCGTATCCTGCTGGCCACCTGCGTGGCATTTAGGATCGTTCTGTCCGGGAAGAACGATCCTTACCCCGATCTCACCGCTCGAGAGTTCTTCTCACTGTACCGGCTCCTCCGTCGGGACGGGAACGTGGCCGGCTTCCAGATAAAGCCGAAATGTCGGCTGATCAGAATGGAGGAGAGGCATTCGAGCGCCCGGGACTACCATAAGAGGTTCTTCTTCGTCTCGGGCAGGGAGTGGGAGTTCCCGGAGGGAGAGGGGAGCGACTTCCCCGTTCAGAAAGACTGGGGTTTCCTCCCCTCCCAGACACACATGGAGGTCACCCTCTCGGCCCAGGAGGCGGAGAGGGTGAAGGCGGTGCTCTCCTGGGGGGCAGAGGATCCTGATCGGCTATGGTCCGATAATCTCCTCACCGAGGAGAACATCGAGGAGTTCTTGACCCGACCGGATCGGTCCTACGCCGAGGGTCAAAATTTCTTTGCTGCCCCGGAAGGGCCTCCTGTCTCCTCCCGTAAGCGAGCCTCTGATCGGGAGGTGGAACAAGAGAGGCGCGCCAAGAGTCGGGCTGGTGAGGCTACTTCGAGCCGTGGCGCCCGACCCAAGAAACAGAGGAGGGGGAAGGGTCCACGGGCCGAGGGTCCGGGCGGAGGCGCCCCCCCCGCAGACTCTCCTGCAGGACGTCCCGAGGCGACTTCCTCGTCGTCGTCCTCGGACGAGATCCGGTTCCTGCAGACCGAGGAACGGAGGGCCGAGGCTGGGAGGACGGTCATGGAAGCCCAGATCGAGGCGATGGACCGGGCCGGGGTCGACTCCTCAGACGGAGAGGAGATAGAGCGCGCTTTCCAGGAGGCTCTGGAACATGCTGCCGATCTGACTCCGGGGGCTACCCCCTTTGCGCAGGTCTTTCGACAGGAGTCGGAGGAGCAGGCTGCTAGGGCGAATCAGTTGCCCACTCCCCCCCCTTCATCTTCCGAGCGCCATTCAGATGCCTCCGAGGGGGAAGATGAAGTATCTGGCGGGGAGGCCCATTCCCAGGGCGCTCGCGAGGGAGCCGAGCAGCAAGGGGCTCCTGCCCAAGAAGGTCGGGACGAGGCCACCTCAGAGAGGTCGAGGGGGTCCGACCATCCCGAGGAAGGGGGCCATACGGAGGCCGGAGACGAGAGCGGTCGGGCGGCCACTGAGTCCGAGGAATCCCCTGAGCGCCCACCTCCGACCTTCGAGAGGGGGTCTACCTCGGGGGTTCATTCTGAGGACGCAGGCCCACCTCCGGACTCGGAAGTTCCTCCCCGGCCCCCATCTCCTTTTCGGCTCCGAAGTGGGGTCGCTGTGCTCGGGCAGCTCTTCGGGTCGGGTTCAGAGGAAGGAACTCGTCAGGCCGATGAGACCGGTTCGGAGCGGCCTTCCCGATTCGACCAGGCGAAGGCGGATGCTACAGCCCGGGTGGCCTCAATGCTGGAGCCTCTGCTGACTCAGGTTTGTTCGGTAGGCCTTGTCGAATTTCGGGTGGTCTTCTCTTTTAGTTTTGCTAAGTTTTTCTTTCTCTTTTTTGCACGTTCGGTGTTCTAGGTTGCCATGGAGATATCCCGGACAGTGGGATCCGAGCTGGCCGAGCTTGCCGAGTTCAACAGTGAGCTCGGAACTGTCTGCAAGTTCGGGCTCTACAGGTTGCGGCAGGCTCGGGACCAGTTCGAGCAGTCGGAGGAAACTTGCAGAGGGCTGATAAGATCGGTCGAGGAGCTGGGGGTGGAGAAGAGCAGGCTGGAGAGAGCCAACTCTTCCCTTCGAGCCGAACTGGAGGCGGTTCGGGAATCGCTGGCAGTGGCCCATCGGAGGAATGCCCGTCTCGTGGACGCACGATCGTCCACCGAGCAGGACAAGATCCTCCTTCAGTCCGAGCTAACCGCTCGGACAGCGGAGCTGGCGGCTTCTTCTCAGATTCTATCTCTGAGGGAAGAGGAGTTAGCAATGTCCGAGCGGGCTCGGGTTGCTCTGGAGGAGGAACTGGTCGGTTCGAGGCGCGCCCGGGAGATCCTGCAAGCGGAGTTGGCGCGGTCTGAGGAGGTCCAGGCTGCTCGGGAGTCCGAGCTCGCGGGTGCTCGGAGTGCTCTAGAAGAGGCCCACTCTAGGATTGCCGATCTCGAGCCGCAGGTATCCCGAGTTGTGGCGATCCGTAACTCCGCCTGGGGGCATGGCTACGCCGAGGGCCTACGCCGACTAGGATCCCAGCTCTTGGTGGATCCCCAGCTCGATCCTCAGAGGATAAGTGTGAGGTCTCTTCGTCCAGACCGGGCTGCGAAGAGATTCGTCAAGAAGATCGGGAAGCGCGGTTACCCTCCCTTTGACGACCTCAATCCTCCTCCGCCCCCTCCTGAGGCTTGACCTGATTTTTGTACAAGTTTTTTTTTTTTTTTTTTTTTTTGTAATGATGCTCGAGCTCGATTCGAGCGAGTTTGTATGACTGATAATACATATGAATTTTGACTTAATCTTCTTCTGGTGTTTTGTTCATAACTTCTTTCTTGCCTTTACCCTGCGAAATTTTTTGGATAAGTGTAAACTTAAAAAGAAAATTTTCTCAAACGTACCCGGTGGATGTGCTTAAGATCGGGATTCAGGGATTCCGAATTGGTTTGGGTGGATTGACCGACCCCGCGGGACTCCGAGGCGGATACTTACTTCGCGTAGGTGGGTTGACCAACCCCGCGGGATTCCGAGGCGGATACTTCGCGTGGGTGGGTTGACCGACCCCGCGGGATTCCGAGGCGGATACTTCGCGTGGGTGGGTTGACCGACCCCGCGGGATTCCGAGGCGGATACTTCGCGTGGGTGGGTTGACCGACCCCGCGGGATTCCGAGGCGGCGCGGGATTCCGAGTTGAGAACCTTATAATACGTTGGATGCGAACATTGAATAACATCGGGCTCTTTAAAATGTCAAGAAGCAAATTACATCAGTGGAAGTAAATTACATTAGTAGATGCTACGCATAGTACCTCTTAAGCCTCTCACTGTTCCAGGGGTGGGGCAGGTCGGTTCCGGAGCTGTCTTTGAGTCGGTAAGACCCCGGTCTGTTTGTTGCCGTCACTACGTAAGGTCCTTCCCACTTTGGTCCCAGTTTTCCTTGTGCTGGAGTCGTGATGCCCGTTTGTCTTAGCACTAAGTCCCCGACTTTGAAGTTGCGCGGCTTCACTCTTTTGTTGAAGTACTGCTCTGCTTTGCGTTTGTTGTTGGCAAGTCGGATGCCGGCCTCTTCCCTGTGCTCCTCCATGGAGTCTAGACGTTCCATCATCTTGGCATTATTGGAAGCAGCGTCATAGTGCTGGATTCGTAGGGTAGGCATCCCGACCTCGACTGGGATTACCGCCTCGCAGCCATAGGTTAGGGCAAACGGTGTTTCACCCGTGGGGGTTCGGACTGTTGTGCGATAAGCCCAGAGGACCCCCGGAAGTTCGTCGGCCCAGGCCCCTTTATGCATCCCAAGCCTTTTCTTCAGCGCATTGAGGATGGTTTTGTTGGTCGCCTCGGCTTGCCCGTTAGCCTGCGGGTGGCCGGGGGAAGAGTACTTCACCTTGATCTTCAACTCGGAGCACCATTCTCGGTAATGACTGCAATCGAACTGCTTTCCGTTGTCCGATATGAAGCTCTGGGGTATTCCGAACCGGCAAACAATTGACTTCCATAAGAACTTTGTGATGGCTTGAGAAGTGATACTGACAAGGGCTTCGGCCTCTACCCACTTCGTAAAATAATCTACTGCCACTACTATGAATTTAGCCCCACCCCTCCCTACTGGGAATGGCCCTATAAGGTCGAGTCCCCACTGATCAAAGGGCCAGGGGGATGTTATCGAAGTGAGTTCTTTTGATGGGGAGTGCAACACTGGGCTGTACTCTTGGCACTTCGGGCACCTTTTAACGAAATCTTTCGCTTCCTGGAATAAACACGGCCAGTAGTACCCCGCACGGGTGGTGCGGGCGGCTAGCGTTTTAGGCCCCGTGTGAGCCCCGCAGATTCCTTCGTGGATTTCGGTCAGTATATATTGCCCTTCTTCTTTCGTTACACACCTGAGCAATGGTTCAGAGAAACCCTTTCTGTACAGCGATCCGTCAATCAGCGTGAATCTGGACGACCTATTCTTTACCTTGCGGGCCTGGCCCGGGTCGGGAGGTAATGTGCCTGTACGGAGGTACGCTGTGATATCGGTTGCCCAGTCGGGATCAGCGACAGCGACTACTCCGACTTCGCTGCCTGTGGAGGGAGTGTCTATCGTTCTGATCTCAGTGTTCTCTGGGGGAGGATGTTCATCTTTTCCCGACTCAACCTTTGCCAACCGATCTGCTATATGATTTTCTTCCCTTGGGATCTGCAGTAAACGGAAGTAACTGAATCGATCTCTCTCGATGCATACGAGCTCCAGATATTTTTTTAATTTTTCGCTCTTGGTGGTGCACTGGCCGAGTACTTGGTGAAAAACTATTTGAGAATCAGTTCGGGCCTCCAGCTCAGTCGCCCCGAGGGCCCTAGCAATTGTCATTCCGGCTATGAGGGCCTCGTATTCTGCCTCATTGTTGGTTACCTTGAAGGTTAGGCCTATACCGTAGTTGTGTTGGACGCCCTGGTCGGTGATGATGTGCACGCCGGCTCCGCCCCCGGCTCGGCATGAGGATCCGTCAACGTACAGCTGCCACGCCTGTTCCCGAGGTTCACTGGGAATCTCTTCTGGAAATCCAGTGTATTCCGCGACAAAATCCGCCAGTGCTTGCGCTTTTATCGCCGTTCGGGGCTAGAACGTTAGATCGAATTCGCTCAGCTCGATTGCCCATTTGGCTAATCGACCGGACGTATCGGGCTTCTGGAGAATAGTTCCGAGAGGATGATCGGTCATTACTCTTATGGTGTGGGCTTGGAAGTATGGACGCAGTCGACGCGCGGCCGTCAGTAGGGCGAATACCATCATTTCCGTACGGGGGTACCTGGCCTCTGCTCCTTGGAGTGCCCTGCTGACATAGTACACAGGCTTCTGGCCCCGATCGGTTTCTCTCACTAGAACTGCAGATGTTGCATGAGGCGAGACTGCCAAGTAAGCCACAAGGGTCTCTCCGGGAGTTGTCTGGCTAAGTAACGGGGGACACGTCAGGTAATCTTTGAGTTGCTCGAATGCCTGCCCGCACGATGTGTCCCATTCGCGTGCTTTTCGGAGGACCTGGAAGAAGGGAAGACACCGATCGGTCGACCTTGCTATGAACCGGCTGAGAGCAGCAATTCGTCCAGCCAATCGTTGGACTTCATTCAGGTTCCTCGGCGGTGCCATTCCGAGGATAGCCTGTATCTTCTCGGGGTTGGCCTCGATTCCTCGTTCAGAAACCATGTACCCTAAGAACTTGCCGGATTCGACCCCGAAGGTGCACTTGGCAGGGTTGAGCTTCATCTGATAATGTCGCAGGATTGAGAAGGCCTCCCTCAGGTCCATTGCATGATCGTTAGGGGAGCGGCTCTTGACCAGGAGGTCGTCGACGTAAACCTCCATGTTTCTCCCTATTTGCCTTTTAAACATGCGGTTAACCAACCGTTGATAAGTAGCCCCTGCGTTCTTGAGCCCAAAGGGCATGGAAGTATAACAATAGAGCCCGCGGTCTGTAATGAACGCCGTTTTTTCCTCGTCGTCCGTGCTCATCTTGATCTGATTGTAACCCGAATAGGCGTCCATGAAGCTGAGGAGGGAGTGCCCGGCAGTTGAATCCACGATGAGGTCGATGCGCGGTAGAGGGAAACTATCTTTGGGGCAGGCCTTGTTCAGATCGGTGAAGTCTACGCACATGCGCCATTTCCCGCTGGCCTTCTTTACCAGTACTACATTAGACAGCCATTCCGGGTAGTGAGCCTCTCGGATGATCCCAGCGGTCAGGAGTCTGTCCACCTCTTCTGCAATGGCGGCATACTTCTCAGCACAGAAGCTTCTTCTTTTTTGCCTGACGGCCCGGGCAGTCGGGTTGACACACAGTCGGTGCTCTATTACAGACCTGCCGATTCCGGGCATATCTGCAGGTGTCCAGGCGAATATGTCCTTGTGCTCGATGAGGAGGGCCTTGAGTTCCGCATGTACTCCTGGGTCCATCTTGGTTCCGACTCGCACTGTCCGATCCGGGTTGTCGCCATCGATCGGAATCAATTCCAGAGGCTCGTTGGGTTCCGCTTGGCGCAGTGTCGCTTCGTCCCTGATTTCATCGTCCCACACTGCTCGGGGAGGTGCGGGCGGAAACTCGACCTGCTCGTCCTCCAGGGAGATCGTAGCCACGGAACTGTCCTTGTGCTTTAATTCCCGGGCGTAGCATTCCCTGGAGGTTACCTGTTCTCCTCTGACTTCGCCCACTCCTCTGTCAGTCGAAAACTTCATCTTGAGGTAATAGGTGGAAGTGACTGCCCTTAAGTTGTTTAGGGTCGGCCTCCCCAGGATGGCGTTGTAGGAGGAGGGAGCTTTTACGACCAGGAATTCAGTCATGATGGACGCGGTTCTGGGCGCGGAGCCCATCAAAACCGGGAGAGTTATCAGGCCCTCGGGGTGTACTGCCTCGCCAGTAAATCCTTTGAGGGGGGCTCGGATAGGCTGAAGTTGGCCGGGGTCGATTCCCATCTGTACGAAGGCCTCCCAGAACAAGACATCGGCCGAACTCCCGTTGTCAATCAGCATCCTTTTAACTGTGAAATTGGCTACCGATGCTGATATTACCAAGGCGTCATCGTGCGGAAAGGCGATTCCCTTCGCATCCTGCTCGTTGAACACTATCGATTCCCCTCTGGGGCCCGGGCTGCCCTGTCTAGGTGCCTGCCTCAGTGAGTAGACTTCCCCATATCTAGCTCTCCGCGCGTGGGCCCTCTGAGAGGAGGATGTAGTCCCTCCTCGGGACGGTCCCCCGACAATGGTTCTAATTTCTCCTGCTGGGTGGCCGGACGCAGGTTCGCCTTGGCGTCTACTTGATTCCCGTTCCCGACGAGGGGTCTTCGATCGAGTTCTGTCTCTTCGGTCGTTCATCCGTTCGTCCCTCTGACTATTCTTTAAGGCCTGGCAGTCTTCAGTGTTGTGGCCCTTGGACTTGTGATATTCGCAATACATCTCCCCTCTTTTTCTTTTGATGGACTCTCGCCTTGTTTCCGCCCGACTCTGATTTTCCACCGCCAAGCTGGACTGAGGCCACGATGACAGTCTATGTTCCCGTGGGGGGTCCCTTCTCCTCGCCTCATCTGGGAACTTCCTACTTCCCCGATACCTGCTGGAACCTTCCCCGGCACTGGTCGTCTTCCGATCGTGCTGTCGGAGCTCCCCGCGCCGCGGGGCTACTAGGGCTTCGAGCGTATCTTCGGCGTTGATGAATCCGTCAGCCTGATCCATGAACCCGTTCAAAGTGGTGGGAGTCTTGCGGGCTATCTCCGCCATGAAGGGGCTCCTGGGCCATATGCCGCCCAGGAGGGCCGCCAGGGTGATCTTTTCGTCCTGGTTGTCGGTGGTCATCCTTTCTTCTTTGAATCTGGACAGGTACCCTTTCAGGCTTTCCTTCTCTCCTTGCTTGACGGTCAATAGGTACGCCGCGGGGCGCCTTCGTTTCCTACTAGCCATGAACTGGGTGATGAAGAGTCGGGCTAACGCCTCGAAGCTACTGACGGATCCCGGAGGAATGGTTCCGAACCATGTCCTGGCCATTCCCTTCAGTGTGAGAGGGAATGCTCGGCATGCTACCTCGCCGGGATAGCCATGTAGGCTGATATGAGCTTTAAAAGCTTCTATGTGCTCCACAGGGTCCTGAGACCCGTCGTACAGCTCTACTTGTGGGACCTTGAACTTGGGCGGGAGAGGGACGGCCAGGACGTCCGCGCTGTAGGGTGTTCCTATGCTTCCTTGTGAGGAGAGACGCCCTGCTGCCGGGCTGATCAGTCTTGCCATTTCGGCGTACTTATCCCCCAACTCCTTTAGCTCAGTGTGCATCCGGCGTCTTTCTCCTTCGGAGGCTTCGCTCTCCTCAGGGAGTCGGGAGCTCGCATTCTCTCCCAGGTGGGTTTCACCGCGGGCCGATGCCTCTTCGCGCGGTTGCCGGAGGGCCGCATTTTCCTCCTTCAGCCCCCTCACCATTTCTTCCAATGCTTCTAGCCTTTCTTCCATCGACGGATCGGCTTGCTGGTCGTGCTTGGTCGTCTGGGACGGCGGTAGAGTAGACATGCAGAAAGTACGTTGATCAAAAACAATTTTGGGATCCCACAGACGGCGCCACTGTTAAGGACGTATTCTGCTATCCTGTCTACCGATCCCGCGGGAGTGGAACCTGCAAAACAAGGACGAGAAGGGTCGGGGTCCGGGACCGCTCCGAAGATCAAGTTAGTGTATGGGAGAAGATATACGACAGTGGGAACGAGAGAATTTGTGAGCGTACCGTACCTCCGTCGTTGGTTGGGTGTTATTTATAGGTGCTTCCCCCGGGAAGAGGGTCCGTGTGACGAGGGCGCCGAAATCGAGGCATCACCCGTCCGTCATCCTCGATAAGGAAACCCGGTCTGATTCGGTTGGTCTCATCGCATTAATTGAGTATCCTCCCATTTAATGCTCGATTAGCCCCTTTTGGACAGGGGCATTAAATGCCGCCGTATTCTCGGCGGCTGTCTGTTGTTCATAAATGCGGGAGTGGTCTTGATGGGAGACGGGTTCTGGGGACATGCCAGCACGTGAGCCGCCGTTCTGCCTTTAGCGTGTTCTCGAAGCTGGCTTAACCATTTCCTGCCCAGATCGGGAAACCAGGGACTCGCTCGTCCCCGATTTCGGTCTTCCCAGTTGAATTCGGACGCTGCGTTGAGGTGGATGCGGGTGACGGGCCTTGGGCCGGACGATCTCGTGGGCTCGGGCCCGACCAGGCTGGACCCCCCCCCCTTCCACAACCACACCCAAGTGATCTTGGGATTCGTTAGGTAAGTGAGTTGAGATTAAGATTTTGTGAATAATAATAAAATAATTTGTAAATAATAATTATATAAATTGAGTTGAGTAATTTTTTAACTTTGTGATAAGAGAGAAAAAAATTGAATAAATAATATTATAAAATTAAATATTATAAGAATATAGTTTAGTAATATTATTTTTGTTTCAATTTGAAAAAGTTTGAATTGGTTTTTATTTAAAAATTTGAAAACTTTTAATGAAAATTTTATATTTAAATTATGTTTAAAAATTAAATAGAATGAGGTAAAATGACATAAAATAAAAATTTGGTTTTTGATCTTTATAAGGCAAACCTGCCTTAAGTAAGCTTGAGCTCGAGTCAAATAAAACAAATGTTTAGAATACTTCTATTGTTTACTTTATATGTATATATATATATATATATATTAAAAATATATATAAATGAAACCATTAACTTTTAACTCAAAAATTGAAGTTAAAGTTGAAAATAGGTACAATTATGTAACCAAATAAATAACATACACATACAAATAGATAGCTAAATAAGCTACATATCATTATTAAATATATGTTAATACTATATGCCTAATATTTTAAATAATCATATAATATATGTATATAAAAAACACTTTAATAAATAACTACATAAATTAAGAGTTTTTAAAATTAGGACTTGAATGAATTGGTTAAGTTTGTATGAGTCTTCTAAATTCACATACAAAATAAAATAAAAAATTTAATTTTTTCAAATTCTAATTTTTTTTTCAAATCCTAAAACAAAATTAATATTAGAAAAATATATTATAATATATTATTTAGTTTTTAACATTTATCTTATCTTATCTATAAAAACAAACTAGTCAATTAATCCATTTTATGAAACTTGACTGGTGCATGGACATGAATATCTTATGGAATTTCAAGACATTGTGCATAAACAGCATATGAAAATCAGAAATTCTATATGCAAGTCTTACACACTACCCACATTCACCTAATTAATAAGTGAATTTTCTTTTATTTTCCTATTTTAATGTTTACACATGTGCAATGTTTAAATAAATAAATAAAAAACTATCTATTAATTAGATAAAAATATGAGGTGTAAAGCTCCCTTATTGCATTTTTCCATAAAAATTGCAGCACTTTTGAATGAAAGCTGCCTATATATATTCCTAGCATCCCTCTGTATTTACCCTAAGTACAATGTAATAAAGTAAATTGTCGTTAATAACAGCCCTATTTACGGTTTACACCCCCAACGTTAATATTTACTTGGCAAAGATTTGGCTTATTAATATATTCAGTACTCGTTTGGATTAGAAGATAAGATGAATTTAATTTATTTTATAATATTATTATTATTTTAAAATTTAAAAAATTTGAATTAAAATATATAAAAATATATTAAAATTTAAAAAATATGTATTAAAATTTATATTTTATATGAGAAATTAAAAAAATATAATAATAAAATAAAAATAACTTATTATCGAATCCAAACCAGACTTAATTCTTAAACTTTCCTACAAATTATATCATCTAAATCAATGTTGAAGTGGGTACACCCACTGGTGTATAAAAATTTTCAAATGAGTTATTCTAATATCAAGTTAATATATAGACTATATAATTTATATTATTTAAATATTAAGATTTAATTTATAAAAATATATAAACTATATATATATATATTTAGAAATCTTATAGACCATGATAGTTATATTTAGAAATCTTATATGTATATTTACAATAATTCATATCATTTTATGACATATAACTATCATGGTCTTGGAGATTTAAGAATAAAATTTTTATTTTCAAATATGTAAAAATAAAAATAGAATAAAAATAAAATAGTAGCGTGGATTTAATTTAATTTTTTTTATATAAAAATAGATCAATTTTTTAAATTTATTTTTTATATGATGTAAAAGATTCAACTGAGATATGCTGTGCTTCACTGTTCAGACTGACCCGTGGAGACACAGTTCCTCTAGACCACGCAATTTAAGTACACGGAAAAGGCAAAAAAGTACAACTATTGTATAATTTATTTTCCCGAAATTATTCAAAGTACAATTATTATTTTTTAGCTGAAACGTACGTTTACTTTGCGTTAACGAATGTAACATTCTATGGAAATATGGCGCGCGTGAATAATGCGACACGTGGAGAAGCCCAGTGCACTTATCTCCGACGCTTGCGTTAGCGTGTGCGTCTCACGCGCTCCATTCCTTCTACTGACAGTCTGACTCCCAGTCCTAGCAGCCCATCGTCTCGTATTCGAGGCTCGACACGGATACCTGGTGATGGGGGGTGCATTTCGAGGAGAGTGCGTTTAAACAAGATCTTTCTTCCGTTTTGTAAATTTATCTGGTTTTCCTGTAACGGTTCCTGGGTACAGTGAATCAAGATCGTGTGGTTTTCAAATTTTGATGCTTTACGAGTTCTCACGCTTTAAAACTCAAGACTTTTCAAATTGGAGAAATCCCGTGCTTTGCTTATCTTGTTTCATTTGGTCTCTTCACCATTGGAATTGTCTGACTACTGTTGGAAGATATGGTTTTGCGCGTAGTCTGGTAGATTTTCTGTCGCTTTCTCTCGCGCTTCAGCAATTTGGACTTGAAGGCTTATCCGGAAGTTGTTTTCCTAGCGATTCTTGGAATCGGGATTGCTGTTTCGAAGCAGTGAGGGCGGAGGACGTGAGACCAGTGAGCTCTGGAAAAACTGAAGCTGATGAATCTTCTTGCAGTTCTGGCATCTGGGTCTGGCACTGTTCCTTGTTCTCAGTGATGGGTTGCGTTTATTCGAGGGTTTGTATCGGCGAGGTTACTACTCCGAGAATCAAAGGTACCCAAAATGCGAGCACGGGGGAGATCGGCGTGTTCTCTCCGGCCTCTTCCGACGAGGGTGAAGGGACCGAAATTGGGGACCGGTTCAATCAATTGGGCCACAACATAGACCCTGAATTGGGCGTCACCAGGCTCTCTAGGGTTTCGGCTCAGTTCCTACCGCCAGATGGGTCGAGAACCGTGAAGGTTCCCGCCGGGAACTACGAATTACGGTATTCCTTTTTATCTCAAAGAGGTTATTACCCCGATGCTCTTGATAAGGCTAACCAGGACAGCTTTTGCATTCACACACCATTTGGTACTAACCCGGATGACCATTTCTTTGGGGTCTTCGATGGCCATGGCGAATTCGGAGCTCAGTGTTCGCAGTTTGTGAAGCGAAAGTTGTGTGAGAATTTGCTTCGTAACAGTAAATTTAATGTTGATGCTGTTGAGGCATGCCACGGTGCCTTTTTAACGACGAATTCGCAACTACATGCTGATAGTTTGGATGATAGTATGAGTGGAACCACTGCCATTACTGTACTTGTTCGCGGTAGAACTATATATGTAGCGAATTCTGGTGATTCCAGAGCGGTTATTGCGGAGAGGAGAGGGAAGGATATTGCGGCCGTAGACCTTTCGATTGATCAGACGCCATTTCGAGCGGATGAGCTCGAAAGAGTTAGGCTTTGTGGTGCCAGGGTGCTTACACTGGATCAGATCGAGGGGTTGAAGAATCCAAATGTGCAGTGTTGGGGCACTGAAGAAGGTGATGATGGCGATCCACCAAGATTGTGGGTGCCAAATGGGATGTATCCCGGCACGGCTTTTACACGCAGTATTGGTGATTCGATTGCTGAGTCAATTGGGGTTGTTGCTACCCCTGAAATTGTTGTATTGGAGCTCACACCAGATCATCCTTTCTTAGTGCTTGCAAGCGATGGGGTATTCGAGTTTCTATCAAGCCAAACTGTGGTTGACATGGTATGATATCATTGCTTATTTATGGCAATTCAGATTTATGTTCTATCAGAAATATGTGTTGGTACTTAATCGGTTAAAATTTCAAGCAAAGAGCAATTTTCCCCCTTTTTGGTCGTTTTTGTTACAACAAGAACATATATATATGGGCATTTCCGATTTAGGGTCTTTTCTGTTGGAGATGTAATCAAATTCTGGAAGGGTTATAAATATGGTTGAGAGGATTCAGTCATGAGGCTTTATTTTTTGTTTGGGGGGGTTGGGGGTGCAAAAAAACCCCGAGAGTTAGAAGCAGCATATGCTATATTTTTATTTGGCAATAAAGACCTGGAAATTATGTGACATGCATGTAAATGGGTTAAGTATAGTTTCATGTGTAATTCAGTAATTTTTATACTCCACATGTATCTTTGTCAAATTGCTCATAAGCAGTTTTTCAACAGAAAATATTTATCATGACCATAATAAACAAGCATCCATTTCTAATTTAATCCTTAAAGCTGAAATGTGGTCATGCGAAAACTTCACCATAGAAGAAGGTGACGCAGTGTTCAAAATAATATTTAGCGTCTTTTAGAGTTTTCTCCCACTAATACATTTTAAAATAGCTTTACAATCTTATTTTCATAGATGAAGATAATTCATATCGCATCAGCTGAATTCATTTTTTTACTGATAAACAAGTTGGATTCAATTCCTGACCAGTGAGATGAGTAAAAGAAGAGTGACTTACCAATTGATCAAAATTAGCTTCTGAAATATGTTACCCGCCTTATGCATCTTAATGACCACAACTTACACAATCAGCTCTTTCTGTTTAACCATAAAATGATGAGTTTATTTTTTCATTTTTCATTTTTCATTTTCAAATCTCAATGTTGCATTACTTACATTTGCATGTCTAGAAACTGGGTACATTGTTAAATATCATACCCATAATTCTTGGTTGGCATAGCTCCTTACTTGGCCACTACTTTTGCAGGTTACAAAATTTAAGGATCCCCGTGATGCTTGTGCTGCAATTGTTGCAGAATCTTATAGACTTTGGCTGCAGTATGAAACCCGTACAGATGATATTACCGTGATCGTCGTGCATATTAATGGGCTAACTGATGTAAGTAGGCTTGTTGTTTGCAATATATTTGTTCATTCATTTTTGGAAAAAAAAAGCATTTCCTTATGGGTACCAAGTGAACTGATATAAATATATATATTTTTACAGACTGCTAGTGGTCAGTCGGCAACTCATGGTGCATTTTTACGACCCCCAGTTCCTCATGTTATAGAGATGACAGGATCAGAGTCTCCTTCGGCCTTTGGCTGGAACTCTAAGAACCATCGTGTAAGGCATGATTTATCCCGGGCACGTCTCCGTGCCATTGAAAGTTCCCTGGAGAATGGGCAAATTTGGGTTCCTCCACCTCCGGCCCACAGGAAGACTTGGGAAGAAGAAGTAAACCTTTTCCATTTTGTGTGTGTGCGTGCACCTGTATGCATAAACTGCGTATGGAGCATAATAGTAGCATTAATATATATAGAAGCAAATCAGTATGGGTGCTCAAGTGTTGCATACTTGCATGACACAGGCACACATTGAACGGGCACTCCATGACCATTTCCTCTTCAGAAAACTTACTGACACCCAGTGTCATGTGTTGTTGGATTGTATGCAAAGAGTTGAGGTTGAGCCAGGGGAAGTTGTAGTTAAACAGGTCAGTTCTTTAGGCACTTTACTTCTCAAAACTTTTAGAGCTCGAAGCTCTTATAGACAATCCTGAAGTTTTTCACAGATTAATATGGATTAAAGGTTCTCAACAGCCAGCTAATGCACATGGGTCAAAATAACAATATGAATGAAGTGCTATTACTGTTGTACATGATGATATGTGAATGTACAAATATCAAGAAATAATTAACCTTGAAACAAACAACTCATTATTTTTCCTTGCATCAAATCTTTGGGTGGGATTTCATTCACGACACTGAACCCTGGTTTGAATTGCTTGGGGACTTGGTCAGAAAAATGGAGTGTATTCTAAATACAATTTTGGCTGTAATTTTGGAGTTATGCAGGAGTGTCATGATTATTACATTTTGCAGGGTGGTGAAGGTGACTGCTTTTATGTTGTTGGCAGTGGGGAATTCGAGGTCTTGGCAACCCAGGTTCTCATTTTGGTTGCTTGATTAAACTCAAATCTTACTTTTTGTCATTCCTTTGATTGATTCTTCAAGCATATTAAAATTATTTACTGGAATGGTTTTTTATCTTGGGCAATGCCTCAATATATATCTCATGGAGTGTAGTTCAGATAGATAAATTTTATGCCTGTTCATAATTGCTTATTTTCGGTGAGTTCATGAAATTTTTTGCTCATTTTTAGGAAGAACAAAATGGTGAAGTCCCAAGGGTTCTTCAGCGCTATACAGCTGAAAAGTTATCATCCTTTGGGGAGCTGGCTTTAATGTGAGTTCTTTCTCTATTACTGTTATACTCCTAAACCAAATTAAAGATATGATCTTTACAGAGACTCCAATTTCCAGGAGTTGGTGAATTGTTCTTGTCAATATAAAAACTGTAAGAGATTATCAAAGTCGGAAACCGACAAATTAAAATGACTTCAAAGTTCAAATCCATTTTAGCATCACCAGTTTAATGTTTTAATGCGTATATGCATGTGCCTTGGTGATGACTTATTATTCATATTGTTGTTCTAAATGTTACTATTATTATTGTCACTACTGCTACTTGTAAAAAAAGTGTTGTATTGTTATTATTTTGAATTACAAACATCTTTTTCTTTTCCTCTGAAATATGTTAAAATGTCATTTTCTAGATTTGTTTATGTTGTTGATCATAGTGATATGTACTTTTTTTTGTTTTTTCGTTGCTATTTGTATTTTGTGGTACAATAGGTATAACAAACCACTCCAGGCCTCTGTCCGTGCTGTGACAAGTGGAACTCTCTGGGCTTTAAAGAGAGAAGATTTTCGAGGAATTTTAATGTCAGAGTTCTCTAATTTGTCATCCTTGAAGTTGCTTCGATCAGTTGATCTTCTTTCAAGATTGACAATCTTACAGCTGAGTCACATTGCAGACTCCCTTTCTGAAATCTCCTTCTCAGATGGGCAGACAATAGTTGACAAAGTAAAGTTGCTCTCTTAAAGAATTCTTCCTGTGTATATTTCTTTTCGTTTTCCCTCTGTATATTTCTTCTCATATTCCTTCAGCATCCTTTTGCAGAATGAAGGCCTTTCTGCATTGTACATTATCCAGACGGGACATGTGAGAATTACTTTTGATTCCGATTTATTGAGGAATCCAAATGTTTCCAGCCTCATGTCTGACAATCTAAAGGACAATGATAATCCCCAGAGCAGTCCAGAGCTCTCAGTGGAGAAAATAGAGGGAAGCTATTTTGGTGAATGGGCCCTTATTGGTGAATATATAGGTTCCTTGAGAGCAGTTGCTATGGGCAATGTTGTATGTGCCCTTTTAACGAAGGAAAATTTTGATTCGGTTGTTGGCCCTTTAACCAAGCTTTCTGAGGACGAACACAAGTATGTTGAAACCATGTTCTCACATCCAGTAGTCCCTTTTATATGTCATGGGTATATTGTGGAGTTAATTTGCAGAAAATGACACTTATTTTTCCTTTAAACTGATCAATACCATCAAAAGTGCTTCAGGTCCCTGATACTTCACATTTATGTCATTTAGGTCAAGGAACTATTCCTCTGATTTTCCCAAGGACTTTGCCAAGAATATTGATGTTTCAGCTTTTGCTAAAATTCAGCTCTCTGATTTGGTAAGGGGGGACGTCATCTGCTCGAAACTAATATTTCCAAGAACTTATGTTTAAAGAAATCTACTTCTGAAATCATCTTCCAATGTAGGAATGGAAGAAGTGTCTCTGCTCCACTGATTGCAGTGAGATTGGGCTTGTAATGCCAAGAGACTCAGGTTGGCTTTTCCCTCTGCTATGATACCTTTTGTTTCCCCGATGGAATTAGGGTTTGATGCTTGTTTGCTTGGAAGGCCTATATGCTAGAATGTGCATGAAATTGAAGTGACATGAATTCCTGAATAACATTTCCTTTCCACACTAGAAAGTCATCCCTATGGTAGAATACAAATGTGGTATGGTGATCATAGGAATTTTTTTTTTTTTTTTATCAGTAAAAGATGAGTAGTATTGATATAAATGTGAAAAGGATTGGCCCCAGTACACATAAAGTATACAAGAGCCCCTTAAAACATTCTAAGAGCTGGAAATTAAAGAAAAGAAGTCATGCACATTGTTTCCATTTAATACAATAGCTTAAAACCACAACAATAATGTGTGAATAAAGAAGTTCTGTAGCTCTGCCATTGTGCGCTCTTCACTTTCAAAACAACGTTCATTCTTTTCCAACCAAATGCACCACATTATACACAACGGAACCATCTTCCACACTTCTGCTACTTAAGGACAACCTTGCAATTTTCTCCAATATCCCAACAAATCCACCACCCTTGTTGGCATAATCCACGCAATATCCACCCTTTGAAAGATCTCATCTCACAACATCCTTGTAACCTCACAATGCAATAGGAGATGATCCACTGATTTCCCATACTTTTTACTCATGTAATACCAATCCAATATATTGCATCCCCTCTTTCTCAAGTTGTCCGTAATCAAAATCTTCCCAAAAGCGGTAATCTACAAAAAAAAAGCTACTTTAGAAGGTGCTCGAGACTTCCAAATGTTCTTCCAAGGGAAATAAATATGCTCTTGAGATGCTAAAATTTTGTAGTATGCTTTCACTGTACATTTCTTTTGAGCATTGGATCTCCACTTCAATCTATCTCTCTATGCCGAAAGGGTCCCCATGGAGTGTATTAAGCTGAAAAAATCTGCTATAATGGATAATTCCCAATCATGAAGATCTCTATTAAAGAGGATATTCCATTGATGAGCACTAGGAGAGAATAACCTCACATATGCAACAGAAGCCTCCCTATTAGCTGCAATGTGATAGAGAGTTGGAAAGGCTCTATCCAAAGCAACTGCACCACACCACATATCCTTCCAAAATGGGATTCGATTGCCTTCTCTGGCCACAAAGCGAATAAGATGTTCAAAACTTTCCCAACCCCTCCTAATAAACTTCCATAGACCCACCCCATAGCCTCCCCTCACATTGGTTGAACACCAACCTCCCCTGACCACTCCATATTTTGCGTCAATAATCCCCTTCCACAAAGACTCCCATTCTAGGTGATATCTCCATAACCATTTCCCCAATAAGGCTTTATTAAAGGTCCTCAGGTTACACACACCCAAACTCCCATATGAAATTGGGGTACAAACTAACTGTCTTTCAGTTAACCAAGTGAAATTTTTTCTCCTCTCCCATGCCCTCCCAATAGGAAATCCTTGAAAAATTTCTCAATCTGAGTCACCACCGCTGCAGGCATAGGAAACAAGGAAAGAAAGTATGTGGGAAGGTTAGTGAGGGTACTCTTGGTAAGTGTAAGACGAACTTCTTTCGACAAGTATATCCGTTTTTATCCCGCCAACCTTCTCTCAATCTTCTCTACAACTCCATCCTATATGGCTCTAGCTTTGAACGACGCCGTCAACGGAAGACGTAGATACTTCATAGGTAAGGAAGAGACCGAACAATTCAGGAGGCTAGCTAATTTGGTAATGTGTGGAACGGCTCCCACCGCAACCATTTCGGATTTACTAAGATTCACTTTGAGCCCAGACACTGTTTCAAAACATAGTAACAGTGTTCTTAAAGTTTGAACTTGGCTATCATCGGCTTCGCAAAATAGTAATGCATCATCAACAAATAACAAGTGAGATGGTAACTAGACCATTAGTACCATTACCCACCTGAAAGCCAAAAAAGTATCCACTTTCCACAGGTGGCCGTCACCATTCGACTAAATGCCTCCATCACAATAGCAAACAAAAGAGGTGAAAGCGGGTCTCCTTGCCGCAAACCACGGGAGCTCTCAAAAAATCTAGTTGATGTGCCATTAACTAGAACTAAGAACCGAGCGATGGAAATACAGTGTCGCATCCAAGAGATCCATCTATCTCCAAAGCCGCACCTCCCAAGCAAGTATAGAAGAAATTCTCAATTCACGTGGCCATAGGCTTTTTCCATATCAAGCTTGTGAAGGATACCTACGCTCCTCTCCCTCAATTTATGATCCAAACATTCATTTGCAATTAATATTGAATCAAGAATCTCTCTTCCCTGAATGAAGGCATTCTGTGGCTTGGAGATAATTTGTTCCAATAGCAAGTTTAAACAGTTAGCAAGAACCTTGGAAATGATCTCGTAAACGCTACTAACCAAGCTTATGGGACGAAACTTCTCAATAACGGAAGCCCCAGGTTTCTTGGGGATGAGTTTACAAGATCATTTCCAAGGGATTTTTCAATAAATGTCGCATTAAGGGATCTTTCAAACTTTTGAAAAGAGTGAAATTCATGAAATACCTGCATCATATCACCTTTCACTATATTCCAACAAGTTTGGAAAAAGCTCATTGAAAAGCCGTCTGGCCCAGTGCTTTGTCCTTATCCATCGCTGAATTAGGAGGATATATATGTTTGTTGAACTGGTCTGTGTACTGATGAAATGATTTTGTATTATTCTAATTGGCAATCAGAAAATCTGCTTAGTTTGAAGAGATTTTCAAAGCAGAAGGTCAAAGGTCTGGGAAAGGAAGCACAGGTCTTAAAAGAGAAAAACCTGCTGAAGAGTTTGAGTCCTTCAGCTTGTGTACCTCAGGTGCTGTGTACTTGTGCCAATCAAGTTCATGCTGGCATACTTCTAAATACATGCCTCGCTTGCCCTTTGGCTTCCATACTTCATACCCCACTCAATGAATCATCTGCACGGTTCTTTGCTGCCTCTCTCATTTCTGCCTTAGAAAATCTACACAAGGTCTGATATCTAGATATTGTTTACTTCTCCCATTTTCTTGTATGTTGCTGTATATTTATTATAATTTCTTTTATCAATTTTTTTTTTTTGTATTTCAGAATGGTGTTCTTTATAGGGGTGTGTCCCCTGATGTTTTAATGTTGGATCAAACAGGATATATACAGGTTGGTGCTGTATTATGCTTTATGCTGAATTTTCTTCATCAATATCTATATTCAAGGGGTGAAATCCATACATGGATAATAATATAAAATCTTTCTTGCTGTAATCTAGCTAGTGGACTTTAGATTTGGGAAGGAGTTACATGGCGAGAGGACATTTACAATTTGCGGGATGGCAGATTCTTTAGCTCCAGAGATAGTCCAAGGAAAAGGCCATGGTTTACCTGCTGACTGGTAAAATTGCAAGTTGTACTTTGCTGTTAGATCTTTGTCAAGCATGTGTGATAATTATACATTTTCGCACTAATTCATTATAAGAATGTGAAATGTATAAGTAACTTATATTCAGCGCTATTACCCCCAACAAACAAAGGACATAAGGTATCTGAACTTTAATTGTGGGGCAGTATTCTGCCATTAGGGGAGAAATTGGGATTGACTTATAAAAGTAAGATCTGCTGTTTGAACTTTTGGGGATTTCTGCAGCACCCTTTACAAAACAAGATTTAGCAAATTACTCATCTATTTGATTATTACAATTGTAACTATCCAAGGGCTGATGTTGCATTGAGACTCGAGAGGCATTGATAACATCTAAACAACATTCAACTATTAACTCATCCAGTTCTTCTGTATCACCATGGCTCCTCGAATAGAAAGAGAATTCCTATTCACTTTCATGATAATGTCAGGAATTATTAGGAAGGATTTTATAGATGAAGTGGGACTTGAAAATACCTATTGACATGTAAACGAAAGCTCAAGAGCAATCATTACACTTTCTGAGATTCTTCATTTTTCTACCATGCATGGTAATGTGGGTACATATTATAGTACAGTGTTTTTTTGGGAGGATGTAATCTTTAATTGTAATTGGAATTACTGTCTGTGACAGTTTTTCTTGTCTTCTCTTTGACAGTATTTTTGGAACTGTGTGGAGCCCCCTTAATTGTTTGTATATGTGCAGGTGGGCGTTAGGAGTCTTGGTATATTTCATGCTACATGGTGAAATGCCGTTTGGGTCGTGGAGAGAAAGCGAGCTTGATACATTTGCTAAGATTGCTAAAGGACAGCTAAATCTTTCAGAGAGTTTAAGCCCTGAAGCTGTTGATCTCCTCACCAAGGTATCATTGAAAGTATCTTGTTATTTACATTTCTCTCTCACTTCTTTGACTGTACTGGGTGGAAACGCTAGGATTTTCTTACTTGGTCATATTCTGATAAATGATTTGTCCAGTTACTTGAAGTTGATGAAAACACAAGACTTGGAAGCCAAGGTCCTAATTCTGTCAAATGCCATCCGTGGTTTGATGGTGTTGACTGGGAAGGGATTATGAATCGTCGCTTTCCAGTTCCTCAAGAGATCACCTCCCAAATAGCGCAACATTTAGAAGGTTATTCTGAGGAATGCAGTACTCTAGTTTCCTTTTCTCAAACTGTAGACGAACCCAACGTTTCTGAATGGCTTGATGACTGGTAGAAGAGTGATCATCTTGGGTTTCAAATTCTTTAAACCTTTTGTGATTGAAGGATTAGAATGCTGACATGCTGAGTTGATGGAGAAGATCAAGTGTTTGTGTAAATTTGGTCACACTCCCTTATATATGTTTCATTTTGGGAATATTTTTTCATGATAGAATTGGTAGAATATTCCTTTAGGAACATGCTCTGCCACTTAATTGGCCATTTAACCAGAGCTCGAAGGAGAGGTCAGTTAATAGGTTGTTATTTATCACTTTTATTTTATTTTATTTTTTGTTTTATGAAATTTCCCTAATGTAAATGCATATATATGTAAATGAATGAGGTTTTCCTTCCCTTTTCACAATGAAATTCTAGCTTTTTAGCCAAACTTTTTCGCTGTTGTTGATTGTGATTTGATTTGGCTTGGGAGAGTGATATTATATTTTTCTTTCTTATCTTATCTTTGTTGCATTCTTATTGTCGTTAATACATTGGATTTATATGCTTGTTCCTATCACTGAGCTTTGGAAAGATTCAAAAATTTGTGCCCTTCTCACTTTCTCTGATGTGTCTGTTAGTTTCTTGCATCATTTGAAATTGAGTTATTAACTTCTTTGCATAACATTAAAATGGTATCTTACTTATATCTATATGTGTGCACATATATATATATATATTGGAAAATGTTAGAAAAAAGAATTGAATAAAAATATTATAAAGTTAAAAATATTATTAAAATAATTTTCATTTTAGAATTTAAAATAGTTGAATTATTTTTTGTGTATTGTTTGAAAGTTTAGAAAAGTCAAAAATTTGAAATCGAAAAGTATCTGTGTTTGTAATTGTTGGATATTAAGATGAGCTGAGATAAGATAAATGGGTTGTGCGGATTATGTTGACCTTAATATATTTGTTAAGATTTCAGATGATGCAAGCTTGGGAAGTCTTGAATATTTCAAAGATATCCAAAAACTTGTTGATCAAGAATTTCTTTTTTTTTTTTAATTTTCAGAAAAAAAAAGAGATGTCATGTAGGCAGTAGGCACCATGTCAGCAGCAGACCTACTCATCATTAAATTATTAAACCATGATGTTAATTATCAACGATTACAACATTATTCCTGAACAAGACAATAAGATAATTTAGCATAAACCTAATATCTCATATATGAAGTCAACAGTTTTAAACTGTCTGCATAACATGTACCTCAAATGGCACCTTCTCTTCTTTTTAATTCATTACGTACACATTTAACACCAATAAGATAAATTCAAATTACGTGTAAGCGTTGAGTCTCTCTTTTTCTTTGTTTTCCTAAAATATTTTTGACTTTTTAATTAATTAGAAACTAGTGGTAAAGACAAGGCTATTGGAGAATAAACAACTACTAGAAAGGAAGAGGAAGGAGAATAAACCATTATTCTGAAGCATGAACGACAACTCAATATGTATTTTAAGATCCAATATGGGATTCCTTCTTGAATTCCAGACAAACAAAGTGGTCTCAGCTATTACGTCAATGCCGTTGCTGATAATGTGCTGATTCAATGAATAACATCTACAAGACTACAACTCATGCTTCTAACGATTTAAAAATAATAAATATATCATGTATGCGTGGGGCGTTATACAGTTTTAACGTGTACAAGTTTTGCATATTGCTCTTGAAAAATGTGATATGTACTATTAAAAAACAATTTTTTTCACACAGATCCTAAATTTATCCAATTTTTTCAAATAGAATATGTGGAACTTGTACATCCTAAACAGTGAAACAAAGAAAATGGCGTAAAATGTGTAATAAATTAATACTATTTACAAGTAGCATGTTTGCGAGATTCCGGAAATGGGCATTTAGTTTAGCCAACAAGTATGCATGATTGGGTGGTGGAGTACTCTAAGGGTTTATCATATTCAATTGGGTCTTGCAATTGTTTCAATTTCAATTAAGATTACAACAATGCTATATATAATTGTAAAATGTATAAATACCATGCAAACATTTTGAAAAAGAATAAGATTCACTATTAACAAATTAATTTTATTTTTTATTTTTCTGTGGGGTTTTCAATTTACTGACTTTTTTTAAAATGATTGTACAACATTTATGCATTTCACGATTTCAAATATCATTTTTCTTAAAATTATTATGATCATCTGATTCTTTGGCTAGAATATCTTTCTAAAAGTGGATTCATATGAGCATGGAACCAGGGTGTCATTCACCTGAGAATTGAGATACTCTCCTATTATGTGAATGTAAGAGTTTGTTACTCAAAACTAAAAGCAAAACAAGTGTAGAGGTGAACCGTGAACCTTGATGAATAAATTGGCTTCTACTTTTATTTTTTTGGAGATCAAAATCTCAACAGAACATCATAAATTGAAAACCAAAGAAACAACATAAATGAAAAATGAAAGGTGTATCTGTTCCTTTGAACTTAACATTAGTCTTTGCTTTCTCAAAACACTAACTAAAATCTACATGAAAACTTTATCCATGATCAACTCAAGCTGACTTCTATCCCCATTAAATGTCAGTGAAATTCAACAACTTTGAACTATGCAAACAGTGATGGAAAAGACATAAATATTTGTATCAATCTGGTTTTTTTTTATACATCTAATGTAACTGTTGTAGAGGTTTGTGTGTTCTGAGAATGTTGAGACCTTCTTTCTCGATTGGCAAACCATTGAACTGTTCCTCTGGCAATTGGAAACCAAAGCCGCCTCAGTCTTTCCTCTTTCACATCATTAACAACCAAAGAAGATTCCACATAATTGATTCTGTTCTTCATACCCGAATCTCCATGTCTCGAAACAGCAGTAATCTCAGATATTGATCTTCTCTCGCCCGAATTCATATACCTTGATGTAGAAGCTTGTCCTGGAAATGAAACTGGACTGGTTTTGTTCAGTGTGCTAACCTTGTTATCAAACGATCTCTTCATCTCCATCTCTTCCTTTATCTTCACAATCTGCTCGTCTTTTACAGCTCCAGCAATGGCGGACGACTGAACATTATTCAAATCCAAAGAAGAGAACCTGTTGCTTGAATTAGCGTTAAGCATCTCCGAACTCAAGAACATCAGGTCTGAAGAACTCACGCTGCTCCACCGATTCTTGAAAACAAAATCAGATGCAATGATCTTGTGATTATGTTTATGCAAGATTTCTCCGGCTTGATCTTCTTCTTGCATCAAAGATTTCTGTTCCTTGTCACCCTTTCCAGCTAATTTTCGAAAGCTACTTCCAAGACTGAATCTTGAAGACCCACGACGATCTTCTTCTCTCTGGACAAACAGCTCTATGTTTGAGTCACCTCTCATCATCTCCGATTGGTCCATCAATCTCATGCTATTTGTGTACGTAAAATTTGTTGGGTCCTCGGCGCTGACCCGGTGCCGGCAAAGAGGACAGCTTGAGTGCTTTTCAAGCCAATTGTCGATGCAGTCAATGTGAAAGGCATGCTTGCACTTTGGCAACAACCGGAGAATTTCGATATCTTCGAACTTTGAAAGGCAAACTGCACATTCAAGTCCTTCCTTTGACCCCTTAAGAGCAGAGAATCTGAAGAAAGGAAGTGACTCAATCACCGTCTTGTCGATCCCGGAAAATCGAGAGCTTGATCGGATGAATCCCAAGTGTTGTGTGTTGCCATTAATGGAAGTTCTTCCGTGACAGAATTTTGCATAGAAAAGGAGAAGAATTGTCAATGAGAACATGACTAAGAGGATCCCCAAGACAACAGCAAGACTGGGTTGAAAACTTTGTGATTGATCCCCTAGATCGGAGGAAGTTTGTGCTTTGACATGGAAGAACATGAAATGCAGAAGCAAAATCAGAAAACTCAATCGAATCATGGCTGCAGTTGCCAAAAAACTCTCTAGTTTATTAAGGAATAGTCGGAGATCATGGGGTTGTAATTACTTTCCCCAGAAAGCAATCCTTCTGTTTTGCCAAAACTTCCTTGGTTTCTTCATACACATTTCTCATGGGTTACTAATTTAATTTATAATCTTTAGATCTTAGCTTAAGTATTTAAATGTTTTGAGATTTGGTAGTGATGTCAATGTGGAGAAGATTACAGTTTTAAAGAAAGAAACTTTGGCCAATGACTTGTTTAGTTGTTGTGTTCTGCAGAGGGTGAGAATAAAACTTCTCCTTTCCGATTTCTATAAACTAAACCAATCTGACATCATCAGACCTACAAGATGTCAAGTTTACAGACGTAATTAAAAATCATATGACATCATTGGAGAGCTGCGAAATTGATCTTAAATTCTTAATGCATTCAGTCAATTTGTTGCACATATAAGCGCTGACGCATTTGATCCATAGTTTCATACTCCTCAACTTTGGTTCAAAACTGATCTGATGATGGTTGATGCAATGAGTGACTGTTCATTTATTTTGTTTTAATGAGTATGTAAATGTCGGAAAATCGTTTAAAAAAATGAGATTCACTATTATTTTTTTTTATTAGATCCCGGATTTTATTCATTTTATACAAAGTGAATACACGATATTCACACTTCATGACTGCAAATATTCATTTATTCATTTTTCATTGAGGGAAATGCAACTAACTCAAGATCCAGGCACTTATATGCATAAAAACCATGGTGTCCTTTATATAGTTATTTGTGTGTATGTATATTCAATTATACTGAAGGAGCTATCAAATAAAAAAATAAAATAAACTGAAGGAGAACCTGAAACTATTATTGGATGTAAGTGGTAAACTAGTTGCCATGCATTAAAATATCCACAAGAAAGTCAATGGGGGTTGGATCTAACTCAAGATCCACAAGAAACTAGTTGCCATGCAGTAAACTTTGATATTTTTTAACTTTATAATTGTTCTATACCTGTACTGTAGCTGATTATCTCACTCGTGTATATAGATCATGATCCAGGCACCTATATCACTTAAAAATAGTAATGAAATTATTTGAATTAAGATAATTTATTGAGTTTTGGGAAAAAAATTTTGAGAAAAAGTGGAATAAAACTATCATAAAGTTAAAAAATATTTAAATATTATTTTTGTTTTAAATTTTGAAAAATTAGTTTTTTTATTTTTTATTTTTTATATTTTTTATATTTAATTTGAAAATTTGAAAAAATTATAATGATTAGATAAAAAAAATTAAATATTGAAAAATATTTTATACTTACATGATATTTGAAAAGGAAATATTTGAGGACAATTGCATTGCCAAACGGAGTCTTAATTTACTAAAGAGAAATCCTGTGACCGATTGAGCCTCCTTCAAAACTAGTCCTCGCTGTCGGCGACCACCAGGGGGGTCAACAGATCCATTTTCGGTTTAAAATTGTCGGGAGAAGGTGAGAAGTCGTTGGGGTTGCCATCGCATGAGTGAGGTCGCCAAAGGGAGGCAGTCTCGATGGTATGAGCGGTGACGCTCCTAGTGGTCATTGACATCGAGAGCTGGATTGAGGTCGAACGCCTCCTTATTTATCATGTAAAATCATCTTCATTTTATTTTTTATTATATTTTTTATTATATTTTCTTCATTTTATTTTTTATTGTGTATAAATTTTATTTTTTGTGTTTTTTATTGTATTTTTATAAATTTTTTATTATGTTTTTATTGGGGACTGTTTTTAACACTGAGGACAGCCAAACCGACTTCCAGGCGTCACTCTTTACTAAAATGTTAAAAAAAAAATCTTTATTTCAAATTAGTCTATCCAACTAAATCACCACTTCAAGTTAATTTCCCAAATCAAGGATGAGAACTTTGACAAGAAAAAAAGATAAATACGTGAATGAAAAGAGACAAAGATATATAATGGGGGTAGAGTTGATCGTATATTTGGTGACACCTTTCCATGATCTTTAAAAATTATAGGAATTATGGTACTTCTTTCCTTGTTGGTACTGTCGGAGGGTGGAGGTCAGAAACCCAGAAAAAAAGGAAATTAGGAGAGGGAGTTCCTAGCTTGGCCCTAGATTTGAGCCTTCACACAATTCAAGTTGATATTAGGATTAGAAATTCAGAAGTAGATAGAATTTCTAACTCCAAAAAAAAAAAAATGTAGATAGAATTTGTAGATCTTAAAGTATATCAAACTTCCAAACTTGTTCTCCATAAGAGACTTTCATAGTGAGATTCTTTTTCATATATTAAAATAAAACGTAATAAAGCCTAACTCCTACTAATTTGTACAATCTCAACCAAACGTGTATGGCTCATATCTATCTATGAACATCATGTACACTGTACGCATATGTAATACATACATCGATACATACATTCTGTGTTTCTTATGATCTATCTATATTTCTATGTAAAATAGCTAATTAAAAACCATTTTATCTATTATGGTTAATAATTCTTTAAGTATATTTTTATATCAACTTATTTATTAATTTTTTTATATCATTTCAAGATTTTTTCGACTTAAATATATTTCTCTTAGATTTTTTAATTACTCATAAATATTATAAGTAATAATATATTCATAATTATTACTCAATTATTAGTGAGACTTATTCTTTTATCAAATCTCAAAAAGTCAAAATTATTTCCTCTCATTTTACTATTTAAACATACATTTTTTTTACAAACTATGTTATCTCATATGAATTCAAAAAATTTTATTCCTATTTAAAAATCAATCTTATCTTACACCATCTAATTTGCATATCAATCGGTAGGCCTGTACAAAATAGCCGTGACCCGACCCGACCCGTCATTCCGAATCGACCCGCACCCGTTATTCCGACTCGTTAGGCTTAATCGGCTAATCGGATATTAACCCGTTACTGATTTAAATCAATTTTCCTCTTTCGTTTATAGTTTCAAGCCTTCAACACCCCCAAAATTCCAATAATTTGATGTCATTTAGCTCGCTCTCTCTCTCTCTAGAGCCCAGAGTTCCGGCTAAGAGTTCCGGCAACTATTTTGGTGGAAAGCAAGGGTTTGGAGGACGGAAAGCTCAGAAGATTCAAATCTAAAGATCCGACGAAGAGTTCCGGCGATAGTGATGGTAAATCATTTATTTTTCTTCTTCTCTTACTTTTTTCTCTTTTTCAAACCCTTATTTGTCTTCCAAACTCTTATTGTTGTTGTTGGTAAAGCTGATTTTCGATCTGGCATTTTTTCGAGTTTTCTCAAGAACCAACTAGGGACGTTAAATCTTTTCTTTTTCTTCTTCTGTCTGCACAATTTCAGATTCACGGTTTGAAGGGACTTGTTGTTTGGGGTTAAAGAAAATTATGACAAAGCACTATTTTTTATTTCAAAATGCTGTTTGGAGTTGAAGATTTCTATTTTGCTGTTTGGAGTTAAAGAAAATTATGGCAAGATTATGTTTGGGGCTAAAGAAAATTATGGTTAAATATTGTTCGGGATTGAAGAAAATCATGCTATTTGGGGTTGAAGAAATTATGGTAAAATATTTGGGATTGAGCGATAGCAGTAAATACAAGATAGCAATAACGTAAACATTGCGTGCGATTTGAAAAGAAAAATATATCGGGTTAATCGGCTTATCGGTTAACGGGGAAACTATAAATGCCTCAAAACGGGTCGAGTCGAAAATGAGCATTGTCGGATCGGGTCGGGTCGGGTCGGTGTACACCCCTATCAATCGGGCCCAAATGACCGTCTGAAGTGTTGATGGAAGGTATCTTGCAAAACAATCAAAGCTAGATCAGGTACTTCCTAAGGTTGTCTAGGTGTTCTCCACTTATGTGCTCAAGGGGATCAATTGACACAAAAATTAATAAATAAATAAATAATTTTGCATGAATAAGTTAAAGGTCAAGAATTTTGCAAATTTACTGTTTGTTAATTATTTTTTATAGTTTGAGATATAATAATATAATGTCAATTTCAATAATGAAGGGAAATGTTTAAGCATATAATAATTAGAACTTTGGAATCTATATATATATATTCGCAGCACATGAAAACCAAGATGTAAAGAATAAACACAAAACCGGCTGTGTTTCTTTGAAGATGAACATGAGGCATGACATAATTGCTGTTAATAATTAAAACATGACAGATGTCAAATAGTACATACGTGACTTGTGTGACCAATATGAAAAATTAAGTTGTCAGTACCTGGCTTGTTTTTTGACACCTGTATTGTTTCAACTTCTTCTTTATCCCCTACAAATTCATTCCGTTTTGAGTTAAAAAGGAGCATCATCTTAAAATAAAAAAACAGGCAAAAATCATATTTTTTTTTTTTTTCAAATCCTATATAAATGTATATTTGAACATTCAAGAATACTTTTGGTTTTAATTTTTGGTTTTGCTAGAAAAGTGATATATATTTCTACAAAAGATTGTCCATATGCTAATGTTCTTTCATATCACATGTAGGAGAGGAATATATATAGTGTTTGTCTTCTTGCAACTCGTATGTTAACTGTGCAGTACTTGCTTGGCAGCTACCACCAAAAGTCAGCTCCAAAAATAAAAACAAATGATATTAAATATGCAGAAACAAATTCATCCTTATCCGCCATCTTTTCTGGGTTCTTTTTAAAAAAGTTGAAACTGGTGCAGTGCAGTGCAGTGCAGCGCAAAAGCTGTACTACTATCAGAGTGCAGTAGTCCTATGGCAAAGTCTCTTCTATTACTGTCTAGCATTTGACAAAAAAAAAACTTGTTTTTGTCTTGTAAATGACAAAAACAACTTATAAAAGCTCTTGGAGTCAAGGACAAGGACTGAATTAGATTTGGAGACATTTCTGTTTCATTGAAAATGTATTCATGGAAGTTAGTAAAAGATATTCACAGGAGAAGTTCATAATGAATGATACACTTGAATCTATATGCAATTTAACCTACAAATATTATCTTCATCGAAGCCTCATACCAACTATACAAGGTCAGTTCCAGTACCCTGACAACAAGAATTCTACTTTGATATTGAAGACAACAAATACCATAAGCTAGTGGGGGGATCATGTTGGGTTTCACAAAGCAGCTAAAACTTGTACCATTTATCCAAAAGTGGTAACATTTGCCTCAAAAAAGGGTACTGTAAAAGGCTTGATTCCACTATTTGACCAATGGATGACAGTAGAACATTATTACATACAATTCAATATTTGATTGCAGATGCCAAGCCAACTGAATAAACTAAGACAGAAAACTAAGCAAGCACATAAGAGAAAAGGACGAATCTCACAGGAGTAGACAAAGATTATAGCTAGGTTTTCCTCCATAATTTTCAAGAGATAATAGTTTAATTGTACATAATGATACAGAATTAGATCTGAGCAGAGGCAGCAGGATTGCTACCAGGAAATGTCACTGGACTAGTGCCATTCTCTGGATTAACATGCTCTTCGCTGGCATGCTTAACAAACTCTTCGGTAGACATATGGGAACCATGACAAGCGCACACGATTTTAATTTCGTTTGTGCCAAATCTGTAAGTAACACCAGAAATTGTTCTACCATTTGGGCCTGAACCAGTGGTAGAAACCCACGGTAGGTCAGGGTAAGAGCCACATCCCCCAAATTTCAGCTCTGCTGCAATGCCTGGCTTTATAGCTGAAAAATTAATTAATGAACCATCTGCTGTTGATCGATCGGATGCGTCTTTTGCCTTGAGGTTTGTGCTACTCCCTTTCAGATCTTCTTCCACCTGAGAAGAGGAGCCTTCTTCAGGGCCATGCTGTTTGCCATCAACTTTGGCCCGTTCTAATGTCCTCCCATCATATTGTGTAGCCTCTGATGAATCAGGTGGAATTACCAGCAACGACAGACACATCAATACAATAAGGGTAAGAATTCATTTCCAATCATAAGCCTTGACCCGCAGTAAAACATACTATCATACCGTCAATATCAGTAATCGATTTTAGAAGGACTAACAATTAATTTTTAATAGCAGTATAGCAAGGGATAGACAAAGACACTAGGCCATTGGAATAGGTCCTAATTTCACTGGTTAAAAGATATCACCCTCTTGCATAACTATAAACCATAGCAGTGTCATGCAATTATATCATCTAGCAATAATATCCTGCAACCAGTTGAAATTCAATGTGGATGAACCTCGGGCTGAGTAATCCCAGTTCTCCCTAGGGCTTTAGTTATTGAATTAATTTAGCATCCTACGCCAGGTGACAAAGCAATGATGAACAATGAATGAGTCAAGATTGACATTTCAACCATATGCAGTTCATAGTCATGAAAGGTAAGGCTCCTTTGTGTGCTGAGGAATTGGGAAAGGTAAAAACCAAGTATATTAGACCAAATGCTTGTCCACCAACTGGATTTCGACCATGTTTCCTAGTAAGTGCTAAAACAGTTAAAAAGGAAACCTTGAGACATTTTACCTGAGTTTGGTGGACTTTTGCCAGCATAGGGTGCGTGGAATGGTTGTGGTTGAGAAACCAAACCCCAGGAGTTATCCTTGTCTAACATTGGAAGCTGGACTGGCGAATATCCAAACAATTGTGGCAAGTTTCCAGGATTCACAGGTTGTGTCCCTGATCGATCACTACTGGCAGAAGGCATCACCTGCAACATTCCCGGTGGTGGATGGCCTGATGCGCTGGGTACCCCAACAGAGTTTGACTCCTTCACATGTAAGGAGTAAGGCACATTCATCATGTTTACCGTTTGGATGGAGAAAGGAACACCGTAAGTGACATTGCCAAGCTTAAATTCATTTTCGGACGGACCGTTAAACCTCTTTTGCCCATTTAAGTCCACACCACTTGAATCAGCCAACCCACGAATCTCCTTTGGAACCTCAGAGGACCCACCAACTCCAAAGAATCTTTTGGGGCCATCATCGTGCAGTGAAACAAACCTTGATGTTGAGCCCTCAACTTCAGATTCTGCTACATCTTCATTTTCAGCAGTTGAACCATCATCCGTTGTTATGGAAATGTGGGATGCTCTTGTCTTCTCATGGAAAACAGCATGAGCTTCTCTCTCATGCTTCTTTTGATGGTTCATCTCATCAAACATCATCTTGCGCTTGTTAACTGCCTCTGGTCGTTTTTCTTCCTCAATTTCGGCAGACTTGTTAGTGTTTGGAACCCAGCCTCTCCCATTCAAGTTTATAGAAGCATCTGCTTCAGCAGTGGTCTTGGAAAGGTCATTAAAAAAGTTCTCCTGAAGCTTTATTGACTCACTTCTCTGCGATCCAGTACTTGATTCTTGCTTCTGGGTGCCAGCTTGGAGAAAGTTCTTAAAATCATCCGCTACTTTATTCCCTCTATCACCTTCTTCTAATTTGATATCCGAGGAGCTGCCATTTTTACCCTTGGACTTGATAGACAGTCCACCACAAGATAAACCCAAGCTAAGCTCAAGCCCATTCTCATCTTCCATTTTATATGAAACCAAAGAATATCAAAATGGCTTAAACATAATCTTTTCTGCTTCTAATTGTCGTGTAAATGACTTCCCTACGAATCTCAACCCTGAAGTGATGAGCAACCATCTTAAAGATGCATATCTATGAAAAAGAAGATTTCATTACAAGTGAAAAATCTACTAGCCATCTCTTATAAAATACAAGTTTTTTAGGTGAAAACTTTGCTCCCCTTTAGCATACATCATCTGCTCCCCCATCATATACGCCATTAAACGAATATTAAATACTATATCTACTTAAGGTTATTACATGGAAAACAATACCTCTGATTGAATTAGTAACTTTCATTTAATTAGCAGTCTTTTAGTTTTCCAAGAATGTTTTATTTTGTCTTTCTCAACTCAAGTTTTTTTACTTTTGAATGGATTCAGGAAAGGTTATTGAATTTTAGATGAAGTTAGAGCCTATAAGTTATTACTTTTAATAATTGACTAATAAGGAAATGAATTTTGGTAGTAACAGCACAACCAAATACAACAATACCATTAAATCTGGTAAATATTATCATTAAAATTGATACTTAACTCCCCCCCGATTTGGTGATAAATCGATCATACAAACAATTTCTGATTTGGGGTATATCTGGTGATTTTTCATTTATATTGCACAGAAGCGTGAACACTACAGGGTCCAAGTCAAACATTTCCAGTCGTGGTCCAACAAAACCTTATTGCCAGAAAATGGAAGATGCAAACAACTACAGAAATTACTCCAGGTCTTGGATGTCTAAGAATCCAACTCAATTTAGTAAAAACACCAAGCAATCAACGTGCTTTTTTTTTCAAAGAATGACTTTCGCAAAGTGAGCTAAAATTAAAATGAATTGAGCAAAACAGAGTCTAAATAAAACTTATCCAGTATTCAATCTACTTCCAGAAAGCAAAAGCAATCAACTTCATAAACAAACACACCAAATCGCATCCAAACTAAATTAGATCCCCATTCGCACATAAGACTGGTTGAGAGCTGAAAGGGTGTTAAAGAAAAATAGGTACAAAATTCCCAAACTTAGGTTTTGCCTATTGCCTACCCAGAAAACAAAATACTTGATACCAACTTTCCCTAACACAACCACATCCATATTTGAGCTAAAATATTCACTGTCGAGAAAAATAACAAGAAAAATTAAGACGCGTGCTCAAAATTTCCTTCTATATCTTTTTTCCTCGCAAATAGTTGGAGCACCCAGATCTGCCCATCACCAAGTCACGCATGCAAAGCCCATAAAACGAAATTGAAGACACCCAAAAGATTAACCCTCCCCAAAAGAAGAGAACGAACCAGATTAGAGCGGTTGAGCCCCCAAGTAGAAAAGATAGGATGCATTATTAACTATTAAATTACATTCAATCCGAGGAGAATCTAAAAGTCCCATATTTGACATATATACACCTTCATCAAAATCACATAAGATTCAATGACCGAAGCTCATCGATTCCCATAGATTGCCAACAAAAGAAGACCATTAAGTTTCAAAAGCTTGCCCGAAGAACAAAAAGAAAAAAAAAAAAAAACAAAAAGTTCAAATAAAGAACACAAACAACAAAGACGAGAAAAAGAGATACCTGAATTAAAGGCAAGACTAGATCAAAACTTACGCCGACTTGCACAGAGCACAGTGGGGGAGAGAGAGAGAGAGAGAGAGAGAGGAGAAGAGTGGGGAAATAAGTTAGATTTTTGGAATATAATAGACTATTAGTGTAAGAAGATCCATCAAAAAATTTCTTTAAAAAATATAAATGTATCCAAATATCAAATTTTTTTTATTATATTTAATTAAAAATAAAATAATAATAATTTTTTTATTTTTTATTTTTTATTTTTTTTTCTTTACTTTTAATCAAATATAACGAATTTTTTAATATATATAAAAATTTATATTTAAAAAAAAATTGATGGATCTATTACTAGTAATCTAAGAAAGAAATTGTTGAAAATCACCTATTTCTTATTTTCCTTTCATTTTTGTTTTTTGGACATGTGATTATCATGCCGATTCTCTTTTGGTCATTTTACTTTTATTTATTTAATAATTCTTGTTTGATATTTTCACCGACTCGTCCTTTCTCCCAATTGTTTTATATTTATTGTTTTTAAAATGTCTTTACAATACATACATAAATCTGTCTCTATTATTGCAACCTTCATTCAAAACCCCAAAAAGAATTTAAAATATGTACAATGAAAAATATTTTATTTTAAAAAACTATAAAATAAATATGATTTAATATAATTTAATATATATTTATCCATATAAAATATAGTTTGATAAGTAAATTTTATAGAGAATTGTCGTATTCACGAATAGATTTTATAAAAATAATTCATAAATTAATATACTAGTATGTAATACATTATATCTATTTTAAAATAAAAAATAGAGCATATTATTTTTTGGGTTAAATTACTTTATGGCTAAAGCTTTCTCAAATTTATATGAAGTGGCACAATCAAAATTATTCTCAAGCGAAGAAAATGAGAGATTTAGAACTTGACGTGATGGTAGTGGGCAGGGCTGTGTGCTTCCCTAAGGCCAAACAATGGTTTTTTGTTTTTTGTTTTTTTTTTATAGCAAAAAGACATTTTAAATATTAAAAAAGAGAGTTCTTATAAGATTTCATACATAGTACTACAAAATTACACTTGTAAAGAGAGTGGATCATTCACATTATGAAAATTCAGTGGTGATAATAGGATTTGGATTAGAAGAATGTTATCATAAACTTGCGTTGTTGCTATTCAATGCGTGAGATTGTGCGCATATCAATTATAAGATCGATGCATTTTAGTCGTGTCCAATTTTGTGCTAGTGGTGTGAACTATTTTTGGCTTTGATGGTGATGCTTGGATCCCTTTCTAATTAGATTTTTCTTATCTCTCACATTTTTACTTCTTCAATAGCCATCAATACTGCTAAAGCTTCCTTTATATTTGGGTTGATATTGTTGATAAAGTATGTTTTGGTAAAGAGAATTTCACTTGAACTTGTTCAATAGAGAGTGGCAATAATATTTCCCTGACTTCGGATAGCAATATCAAAACAGATGATATTCTTCCGAGGTCCTTCCTTCTATAGAACTAGATTGGGTGGCTTTATTGTCCCAAGATTTTGAGCGTTTATAAAAAATTTTGAGAACAAACTCAACAAAGACTATGGGAGGAATGGTGGTATTATTATGCACCTTCTGATTATGAGAAACCAGATGTTGTCCATGACTAGAGAGGCAAAAAGTTTAGAAGAATGAAGATCATTCTCTCCGATTTTAAGACTTTGAGAAGGATTGATGATGCAATTGATCCATCAAGTGAAAGGTTGGTTAGCGAAAAGTGAAATGTAGATGGGCCACTTTGAATTCCTTCATAGATTCTAGAGTAAGGGTAATTGAGGAAGAGATGAGTCTAACTTTCAGGTTTGGTATTGCATAAGGGGCAATTGATTTCATCCTCATTCAAATAAAGAACAGTATTAATCAAGAATTTAGTGAGAAGGATATTATGGTTGGTTTTCTAGATGAGCAGTTTAAGCCTGTCTTGCAGTTTAAGTTACCAGAGCTTTTTTCGACTGATAGGATTGGGGTTGATGGGATTATTCTCATTGACAATAGCAACATAGGCAGATTTGACAAAGAACTTGCCTGAGGAGTGGCAAAACCATATGATTTTATTAGGAGTGGAATGAAAATTGTAGTTAGTCAGAGAAATCTTGAGGATCTCCTTAACAATTGTTTCTAAGAAAAGAGTATTCAAGAAAAGTGGATTCTATCTCCTTGGTTCTTCAAGAGTTAGCTCAAAAACTGTCATGTTATAGTCTTGGTTTTGGTTCAAGGGATTTGGTTGTGGAGAACGAAGAGGGAGGGGCGAGATCTAGAAATCAGATTATACTTTTATAGTAATGCCATTGTTATTTTGAAGTAGAAGCTCCCTTTTAGGAAATCCCTTTGATTGAGGAGACACTTCCAAAACAAGGAGTTATAGGATCTAGTTGAAATATTAAGAAAATAACAGGACTCAGGTATTTTTTGGACAAGGCCTCCTCTCATAAATTATTAGAACCATTTAGCATGGTCCATTTAGAGAAAAAAAAAAGCTGCATTAAAGGCAAACATTTTTTTAAGGCCAAATCCCCTTATAGACTTGGGTAAACAAATAGTTTTTCAAGATTTTGAGGTGAATTTTTTGTGGTCTTTATCATTAAAATCCCACCAAAATCTACTATAAAGTGAGTCCATCTTTTTTGTCATATAATTTAGAAGGATGGTAGAAGAGATGACATAATTTAAGGCCAAACAATGGTTAAAACAAAAAGAAAAATTTTACTCCTAATTAATCATACACTATATATCACATATGATTTATGATTTTTTTTCTTTTGTTATCAAATATATGGTATATGGATGATGAGTAGATTTTTTTTATTTTTATTTTTAGTTTAACAAGAATAAAAAATCAAATCAAATCAAATCAAATAAAAAAAAAATCAAATGTGGTGTATGATATAAATATTAAAGAAGATGAATAGAAGGGCTTAATTGTAATTTGCGGAGGGAAGGAGAATTAATATTTACTTATATTGGCTGGAGTGGTGGAGTAAGACTCTAAGATACACGCGTGCAGAAGATTACAAAGACTAAATTATTGCACCAAACTAGGTGTACCAACTTATTTATCGTGTTTGATTAGTTAATTGAATCTTATATCATTTTATTTGTAAGTTTGTCTCAGGATAAGAAAACTTACGTGATAAAAAGATTTTAATTTGTAAGAGAAGTTTTCAATTAATTAATTAATTTTTTTTTAAATTTTAAATCACGTTCTGTTTTATAAATTAGAATTTGAAATTTTGTTATCATCTCGAGCTTATTTTTTTAATATTCTGTTGGATCAAACTTACCACAATCCTACGCATTTGGGAATTAAGTTAGGCTTAAAGTCTGGTTTGGATAACAAGAGACTTCCATATTATTTTTTAAATTTTATCTTAATATCTAAATATCACAAATATAAATATTTTTTAATTTCAAATTTTTACTTTTCCAGCTAATTATTATGACTTTATCAAAATTTCAAATAAAATATAAAACAATAATTCAACCTCTTTTAAATTTTAAAACAAAAATTATATTATAATAATATTTTAATTTCATAATATTTTATTTAACTTTTTCTATCTTATTTTTCAAAATCTGATATTGTTTGTTTTTTAAACACTTTCATTTCATCTCATCTCATCTAATCATTATAATTTTTTTTTTAATTTTCACATAAAATAAAATAATAAATTTTTAAATTTCAAACAAAAATGATATTACAAAATATATTCTAATAATTTTTATTTAATTATTAATCTTTATCTAAACTCATTTTATCTTATATTTGAAAATAAACTAAACCTAACTGAAATCAATTAAATACTGTTTACAAACTATTATATTACTATTTACAAATCATTTCATCTCATCCTATTCAGACTAGACCTAATAACCAACATATACTTTTATAGTCAATTGAAATAAATGAAAATATTTGCAAAAGGAAAAGGAATGGGAAGAGAAATAGGAAAGATTGATATAATGAATTATGTTGTTATATAATACATGGAGTATTTAGGTATTGTTTGGACTTTGGATAGAGAGAATTCTCAATTTATTTTATATCATCTCATCTAATTATTATATATATATTTTTTAATTTTTCATACAAAATAAAAAAATAATTCTAAAACTTCAAATTCTAAATAAATTATTTTAATAATATTTTATTCAACTTATATTATATCTCATCTAATCTCGACTCAGTATTCAGTCTCCTCTAGTCTCAACTTTCATTTTACAAGAATATTTATTATTAGCATAAGATCTCCAAACTTTGGTGATTGATCAATAGCTCTTTATACAGTACTTCCAAAGAAATTGTTTCCATGATGAGATGAGCATCAAGAATTATAACTTGTTAGCTTTTTAAATTATTTTAAAAGTCAATGGTCTTTTGAAAATCCATTAATTATAAAATTAAAGTGACATAAGTTGTGAAAACAAAAGAAAAAAAAATTCCACTAACTTCAACTAGAAATTAATAATTTAATTACACATCAGGAAAATTATTTATTTCACTTGTACCTATCATAGTTCTTATATTTGAGAAATATCTGTCCATAAAAAAAAAAATTACACATTCATATGACCTTATGTAATAGCATCGTATTTTCTTAATCGTAGAAATTTTTTACAATTAAATCGATCGCAAAATCTCGTCCCTGGGTAATTTTTTGTGTGCAAGATTAGCTTGGAAACCTAACACTTTTTTTTTTAGTTAAACTGCTAAAAGTTTCAATTTACATCTCAATTACTTCATTAGCTAAGATTTAGGCTGCGTTTGAAATTTGAATGTTGGGTTGAACTGAACTGAGTTGAGTTGAGTTGAATAAATTATTATTAGAAATTGAATAAAATATTATTATAATATATTAACTTTATTTTAAAATTTAAAAATATTGTTTTAAAATTTGAAAAAGTTGAATTATTTATTTTATTTTATATATAAATTTTAAATAATAATAATAATAATAATAAGAGATAAAATGAGATTATTTTCCCAAAACAAACCAGGCCTAAAAATTATTTGATTCTAATTGATGATATTGTAAAGTACGTGATTTCGTTGAAGATTATAAATCTATTCGTTACAAAACCGAGAAACACTAGTCCCATCTAATTTTTCTACCAAATTGTGTTTTTATTTATATATATATATATAAATATTTCTTACTTGATGATTAAGAAAATCTATTTTAATAATTTTATAAATTTATTTTTTTATATATTTAAAATACTTTAAAAATGTCTTCAATTAAAATAAAAAAAAAAAAATTGGATAAATTTGAAATCTACCTAAAAAAGAATAGTTTTTTAATAACATATCATATTTTTTAAAGGGAGTATGCACAACCTATCCACCCTAAAACTATATTTAACATTACTCAATTTTCAAAGTCTACTGAAAACACATCTAGAAAGTCTTCTCAATCCATGTACATCTTAAAATCGGGTTCCAACACTTTTACAAAATCTCTTAAAACTAATCTATATTTTTATAAATTTCAAAAACTTCGAAAGAAATTATTGGCTAAAAATATACTAGTCAAAACTTTTGGATCGACAGAGCAAATATTTCTTAGACAAGTCTTATTAATTATGAGTAGTGGTACTCAGCTGCCTAAGTAGCACCGTTAGTTTATATCACTAGCGTGAAATTGTCTTTTTATTTATTTATTCATATTTTTATCATGTTAAAATATTGTAAAAAATCTTTAAAAAAAATAACATATTAATAATTACTTTCTTAACTATTTAATAATAAAAAATTAAAATGCATGAGAGATCAATATGAGATGTGAAAGTTAGTAGGCAAAATAGTATTATTGATTAACTATTATCTATATAATTTATGAAGCACTTTTTTTTTTTAATTTCATTGAGCCACTTGGTTCCATCCAATCACATGCTAAAAAGACGTTTTTACTGTATTTCCTCTATTATCACAATAAACCCACTTGGTCTTTTGATGTTAAGATTATTTTCTTAAAAGAAAAAGATGCAAGTTTTTCCTACCATTTATGATTTACTAATTTAATATAGAGTGGAAAAAACTTTATATTTTATAGTTGTTACTGATTTCTCATTATTGATTTCTTTAGCTTTCCATCCACTTAGCTATTATATAAATTTATTATTAATCTTATTATAGCTATTGACTCGTCATTATTTATTTGCCTTAACTATTATACCTTGAACTTATTAGAAATAGTATACGTATAGGATTGAAGAAAAGAACAATGAATCGATTGTTAATCTGTCTCTTAGACAAATATTGTTTCACACTCGTATATAGTTCTGCAAAAGGAAATCATCAACAATTATGTTTTCAGGATACAACACTGTTTATATAGTGTGCAGATTGTAAATTCTGAATACTAACTCTTTGAATAAAAAGATGTAATAGCAGCGAACATAACGTTTTAATTAAAACAAAATATAACAATTATTGTCTGAAGAGTTACAAAAATAACTGTAATTGACAGTTAATCACAACTATTAAAATAGTGATCAGACACATCATTTCGCTTAGCAAAAGAATTCTGTCACTTGCAACGATGCATAAGTGCTAAGTGCTAAGTGTGTCTAAAGCGTCAATGCATCGAACGCGCAAGTGCGTGAGTGCATGCATACAATTAGTGCTTCGCACTGGGTGACGTTTTTAAAGTGTCTACCATTTTATTTATTTTATATAAAGTGAAATATATTCACTTATAAACCATTAAATATTTTACTGTCTAACTAATGTGAGATTAAAAAAATACATTAGAGAAATTTTTAAAAAAATAAATAATTTGAAATTTAAAATAATATTTGAAAATCAAATTTAAAATATAATTTGAAATAATCTACCAGGACTCCTTTGTATTATTACTAATTAATTTGATGTCTATTAAGATATATAAATTGTCGTTCTGAGATTATAAGAGTATTTTTACATTTTAGACTCTTTGCAAAAGAAATTTTAGATAATTAATTAATACATAATAATCAAATCATATTTATAGCGAATTAATGCACAACTAATTATTACCAAAGCATGACAAATGACATTGGCAGATAGAATAAGAAATATATGGGAGACAAAGGACAAGTCAGCTAGAAATTAAAAAAGGAAAAAAACAAAGAAAAAAAATGGATAAGATCATGGGTAGTTCAGAGCATTACCCTGAAAGATTTAGTCAAATTACTGTTATTCTCCTCCATCTTCATCCGAACTGTGATTTGTTTGCACGGTTAAAATTTAAAATAGCCCTTCCTTTCCGCTGCCTTGAATTATTATCTTATTCACCAACAGGAACCCAAACTCATGCGTTAGTTTTCATTATTTTCTAATTTCTATCATATAAGATGAAAAAGAAACCAGAAAAGAGGAACAGCAAAGAGAGAGAGAGAGAGAGAGAGAGAGAGAGAGAGAGGACTCGGAGCAAACAACAAACATATGGCTAAATATATCTATCCTTACTGGACTTAAATCTCTGTGGCCAATATAAATAGCTCTTAGTATTGAATAACAGCAAACACTGAATACATGTTGAGTAATCGTGTTCTTTCTATACACCAGAACTAACCCTGGTAATGTTACCTGCAAGATTCCTAGAAAACAAGTTTCAATAGTCACTTTTCTATGCATGTCATTGTTGTCTCCTTGTTTCTACTACTTTTGTTTTTATATGCAAAATGTTAAATTTGTAGAGTTTGAAACATGGAATACTGATATTTATTGAGCTTTGTTTCTTTCGCATGACATTATTGAATTGGCATGACATTATTGAATTGACTCTGGCTTCTGCTATAGATTCTGAACTTTTCGACCATTTAACAGATTTACAGGGAGAGAGAGAAAGAGAGATCAGAGGAGCAGATCATTGAGAAATGGCAGGTGGAGCATTTGCAAATGCAGACACACTCAAGAGGGCCCATCTGTATGAGTACAAGATTACTGGGTATTTCATATTTGCATGTGTTGTTGCTGCTCTTGGAGGGTCTCTCTTTGGCTATGATCTTGGTGTCTCAGGTGAGTTTTCCATTGATTTTAATGATCGATATTGATGTTTTCTGCCTGTCATTTTACCGGGAAAATATCCCTTCATGAATAGTAGCAAATTCTATGAATTGGGTTATAGGATTGATGTTTTCAGTTTTTAACATGATGGCCTACATTTTCTTTGTATCATCATCATCATCATCATCATCATCATCACCATCATCATCAATGTGGAGGTTCCTTTTAGATTTCCACAGGACATCAGAGATTTGGGGAAAAAGAGAGAATTTCTATGGAATAGATATGAGATAGATTTAGGCACATTTTGGTGTTCAGAAAGGCAGGACAACATAGGAAAATAATTTGAAGTTGAAACACGAAGAGAGAATTAGATATGATCTTATGGAATCCATGATCCAGAAAAGTAGTTTTGGGTTAGCAGGGTCATGATATGCAACACCTCCAAAAGAGCTTTATTGCATTTGGGTCCATCATGTGCAACCTCACCTACCAAGGAACATTTCCCTTTCATGATTTTTATTTTCCTAATCAAAACAAACAGAAACCCTAAAAGTGTGTTTTTTTCTATGATTTTCCCAGCTATTGTGTTGTAAACCAACTTCGGCTTCATGTCAGGGGAGTTGATTAAACCAGGATGGTGTTTGCTTTACATATTCCTATTTACAAAAATTTAAAAATTTAAAAATTTAAAAACCTCCATTCTCAGTTTACAACTTGAGAGGATGAAAGTAAAACCAAAGAAAGAGAGAGAAAAAAAACACTCTTCGTAAGCTTCTTCTATGAACAAAGAGACCACCTTTATTATGTTCATATTTCTTCGAAAATCAAAAATCACATTAAGAATCTAAATTTTTATGCTGATTTCAGGTGGAGTGACTTCCATGGATGATTTTTTGAAGGAATTCTTCCCAAAAGTGTACAGAAGAAAGCAACAACATCTCAATGAAACTGATTACTGTAAATATGACAACCAGGTCCTCACCCTCTTTACATCCTCCCTATACTTTGCGGGCCTCATCTCCACTTTTGGAGCATCCTACGTGTCCAGAAAATATGGCAGAAGAGGCAGCATCCTCGTTGGAGCAACAAGCTTCTTTCTAGGAGCAGTTCTCAATGCAGCTGCAGTGAACATTTCAATGCTGATCATCGGGCGAATCTTCCTCGGCATTGGCATTGGATTTGGAAATCAAGTAAGCCTGATAATCAACAAACAAGAATAGAATATATATATATATATAAGATTTGCATAAACTCCTAATGCACTTACTGCTCTTCTTGTTCTAATGTTGCAGGCAGTTCCCTTGTACCTTTCAGAGATGGCTCCGGCAAAGATCCGAGGGGCGGTTAACCAACTCTTTCAATTGACCACTTGCTTAGGGATCCTGATAGCAAACTTCATAAACTATGGAACTGAACAAATCCATCCTTGGGGGTGGAGATTATCTCTTGGTTTGGCCACTGTCCCAGCAACTCTTATGTTTATTGGGGGTGTTTGCCTTCCTGAGACCCCCAATAGTCTTGTAGAACAAGGCAAACTAGAAGAAGGAAGAAGGGTATTGGAGAAAGTCAGAGGTACAACAAATGTTGATGCCGAGTTTGCTGATCTTGTCGATGCAAGCAATGCAGCGAGAGCTGTAAAAAATCCATTCAGGAACCTCCTCCAAAGGAGGAATCGTCCCCAGTTGGTGATAGGGGCTTTGGGGATCCCAGCATTCCAACAGCTCACAGGAATGAACTCCATACTTTTTTATGCTCCAGTCATATTCCAAAGCTTGGGTTTTGGCTCAGGGGCATCTCTTTATTCATCCATTTTCACCAGTGGAGCACTTGTTGTTGGTGCACTGATATCAATGTCATTAGTGGATAAATTTGGCAGAAGAGCTTTCTTTTTGGAAGCTGGTTGTGAGATGATATTTTGCATGGTAATTAAATTTTTAATCTCTAGTTCTTGAACTTATTTCTGAAGAAACTTTATTGGATGGAGTACTTACCTGCTCTGTTTTTCTGTAGGCGGCTGTGGCCATAACTCTGGCACTGAAGTTTGGGCAAGGAGAAACCCTCCCTAAAGGAATTGGCATCTTTCTTGTGATTGTGATATGCTTGTTTGTCTTGGCTTATGGAAGATCTTGGGGCCCTCTGGGTTGGCTGGTACCAAGCGAGCTCTTCCCGCTCGAGACAAGGTCAGCCGGTCAGAGTGTTGTGGTCTGTGTCAACCTCCTCTTCACATCATTGATAGCACAGTGTTTCCTGGTGTCACTATGCCATCTGCAATATGGAATTTTCTTGCTGTTCGGAGGATTAATCATCATCATGAGCTGCTTCATCTTCTTCCTCTTGCCAGAAACAAAGCAAGTACCAATTGAGGAGGTGTATCTGCTTTGGCAAAATCATTGGTTCTGGAAAAAACTAGTAACAGAAACAGACCGAGCTGGTGACTCAGATGGGAAATCAACATTGCAAGTTTAGAGTCCCCAGTAGAGAAATTTCATCATTTAGTTATTGCAATTGTTTCTCGCATTCATATTGTACTGATCAGTGAAGTTTCAATCATCAGATCTTTTAAAGAACTACTCTAGCCACAGAGTGATTACTCTTTTCTAAACAATACTCCTCTCTTTTTTTCATAAGTGGTTTCAGTGGTCAGAGTAACAACAGGATTTGTGCAACATGTTGGAAATGCAAACGCATATCCATAGTAGTGATGAAAATTAAGATAACATACTACACAGGAATGCAAGTGAAAGAGAATGCCTCATGCTAAATCTTATTTATCATGAAGAGAAATAAAATTTAAATATGCCAATAAAGTTTTGCGAAGGACGGCAACAATGCCAGAAAGTTTAATGTGAATCAGGCTAATAGTTTAGCAAGTTCATCCACTCTCAAGCTTCCTTGCGGTACTACATCTTGATAAAGGCCATCGAAATCTCTCCCTCTTGTAATATTAGAACTCTTCTTCTCACTTCCTTCACGGGAAACTATTGTGTCCTTCATTACTTTCAAATTCCTGGTTTCTTGCCCCTCCACCTTTTGAAACACTAACTTTCTAGGTCGATGCCTAAAAACAGGACCAGGCGCGGCAGTCTGGGCAAGGGCAACTGCTCTTTGATAAACAACATCATCATCCAAGGAGGAACCATCTAAAATAACTGCACTCCCATTCTCAACAGCTTGTTTCCATAGTTGAAGAATTCCCTCTTTGCAAGGTGCACTCAACCTTGCTGGCTCGTTGGGATGTTGAGCCACTCCAGAAACATGTAGCAGCTTGTCATGAGTTTCAAAACCCACCTCTTCCACCTTACTTCCAGTGTTTCCAGCAGTTCCCGCTTTGATGTCGGATCCAATTGTTATCTGCAGTCCTTCGTGAGTGCAACTTTGATTATCCCATGTGGCATCACTTTCGGAGTTGGTGCTCATAGGTTTTGAGTTGTCAACACAGCCAGTAGAATCCGATATGGTTGCACTTTTGAAGTCATTCTTCCTAGATTCAGGCCCATCATCAGAACACCCTGTGACATCTGCTTCGGTGTCAATTCTATATGTAATCTCCACGTTTGAATCTGCATCAGTAGCTACAGATGGATTAACATTTTCTGTCGGGGATAGATCCTTATGTCCCTCTGCACCCCCATTCACACAACTTGCAAGGTTCATGCTAGTACCAAGTGTTTTGAGACTTGGATCATCAACACTGGAAGTGTTGGCTTCCTCACTATCATTACCTAGTTTTGGGAGGGTAGATTTCCAATTCCGTCCTCTCCACATAAGTATGTGCTCATATGCAAAGGAGATAAGCACACATGGGACAAGATCCTGCAGTTTAAAAAGAATTGATGGAACTGTTTCATTTCTTCTACACATGAGAAAACATGACTAACCAAAGTTTACCAGACCTTGAGTTTGGCACCTATTCTTCGATAGTCGCTCCCATTCATCCCTTGACAATCTATTCGGACCAGTTCACACTCTTCAAATGCCTCTCTGACATTTTTTACCAGGTCACAGTACACACCATTTTTTGCTGTGTGAAATACAAACCATGGAAAAATCTCAATTTACTTGGGGGCGATTTGAATATTTATAGTCAATCTATACATAAACTCAACAAAAGGAGTGTTACCTAGCTTGCATATTGGTATGAGTTTATGTCCCTTGTTGCGCATCTCAGTTGCTTCATCATGTGTTAGACCCTCTGGAACCTGCCGAATCAGCCTTGGATAAACTGGGGGAACAGGTTTCCAAAGCATGAGAGGAAATCGGGGACGAGTTCTATAGTTGTAGTTTCTTCCTCGGAAGAGGAATACCACCCCACCTCTACGATAAATAATTTTCCCCCCAGTTCTCTCCTGTCATATCATATACCCTTAGGAACATTAATTTGAAGCAAAAACAATAAGGTAATGTTACATCGCCCAAACAATGCATGATGACAATATCACCCAAATATTATGACATAAGGAGACTATTAGGACTATTCAAGATCTAGTTATCCGACGTTACACGTGCAAAAAGTCAGATTAAGTCTTAAGTTTGGGTAGTGAGATGATCTCATATAATTCATGAATAATAATAAAAAAGTGATAAAAAAAAAGTAATAATAAAATATTGAATAATAATAAATTAATGATAATCAAGCACAGGCATACTTAGCCGCATAGGGCAATAGAGACATGGAGTAGCAGCAGCAAGAAACCGACCTCTAGTTGCTGGTGCACATTGTCCATGTCCACTGTACACACGCCCTTGCATTTTATCTTGCACACTCGCCGCCTCTTCCATAGAGCATGGATGTTGTCCAACATGTTGTGTGTCAAACCATCTCTTCCTGACAAACGAACAAATAATCGTAAAGAAAACACCGTGCAAGAGATTTGCAACATTTTTCTTAAAAGCATTCATCTCAATTTCTTCAAGTTATTCGATCTCCTTGGAGAGGACAAAAAAGAAACACCACAACTAACAAAATAACGCTAAAAAACTTAGTAACTTACATTCGAGATGAGATAAAAGAGTCTCAATAAATTCAAGTAAACCAACATTGAATTGCACCAGAAGTGGAAAAAGAAAATCGTCAGGAAAAGGAGAAAACATAAGAATAAAAACCAACAAAGTTCCATGCATTACCCATATTCAATTGACGCTTCGTTTTCAAGCATGCTTTGATCAAGTCCGCAATCTCCTCCTTCGTCAACAGCTCACCCAATATCTCCTCCCTCGACCTCGCGGGCCGCGGGCCAGACCCGGCCAAGAACGGGCCGGGCGACTGAATCGGTTTGACACCCTTCTTATTCGGCGGTGGCAACTGGAAGGAATCAAACTCCTTGAGCTTCTTTTTGCTCGGCGGCAACGGGGCCCGCCCAGTCCACGGTCGGGGCATTGTTGTCGGCCCAAACGGTACGAAAGGTGGCTCGCGCAGCCTCAACGGCTTCGCTTTTGGGGTCTCCGTGTAACTGTACTTGAATTCAAACGGAGCTCCGTCGATAACGTAGGAAACCCCATCGGGGCCGATGGCGATATTGGCATCCCGAGCTGCCGGTCTTGGTTGTGACTGTGGTTCCGAAAAGTTGGGGATTTTAATCGTTCTCTGGGTTCGGCGAAAGGCGGGATGAACATTTTTGGGGTCAGGGTTGGGGTTTTTGGAGTACTTAGATCTCTTGCCCGGAATCGAAGGGGCGGAAGGAAAGGAGGGTGTGCCTACGGACTTGAATGTTTCGGTGGTGGTGGTGGTGTCAGTTTCATGGCTGTCGGCGATTCGGGCGGCGGACTCGAAGCGGCGCTCGCGGCGGATATCGTCTTCAATTTCCTTCTGGGCACGCCTGCGTTCTTCGAATTTCTGGGCGTTGGCGTTATTCCAGCGGGAGAACCGGACCTCCGTAGACGGGCGGTGCTGTGAACGGTTCGAAGTGGGGTTCAGAGATAGTGGCGGCGGCGTGAAGATTGGGCAGGGGACAGGCCATTTAAGCGCCATTAAGGAATTGATTTTAGGTAGAAATGAGGCTCAAGAGAAACATTAATGGTGTCTTTACAAGAGAAACATTAGTGGTGTCTCTGAGAATGGTGTTTGGGGGGTGGAGGTGACTAGAAAAAACGACTTCGAAGGACGTTGGTTTGAGACGGAGGTTTTTGCCGCTATCTCATCTGCTCCATGACGAAGAATCAACTTACTTCAGATATTTGGTTAAAACAAAAAAGAAAAATATCTGAGACAGGACCGGCTGATCAACGTTAAAAAACAGTCTCCAATGAATATCTGATACGTCAGCAGCTATAAAAAATATTAATTGAGCCAGGTCACACCAGAAATCAAGTTGATTCCTCTCATTCTCTTTGATTTCTCGTTCTTTTCCGCCTAAAGCAAATAGGCACAACCTTATCTCCCTTTTATAGCACACTTGCCTTCCTTCAAAAGTAAGCAGCCACAACCTTACCTTCCTTTCATAACACCCTTACCTTCCTTCTGTCACAACGGTCACATAGCTTCCCATTTCGATATTGACATTGCAACAGTCACATAACTTCCCATTTCGATATTGACATTCACATTGACACAACTCAGAGTTTCCATCACACCCCTTGACAACCTTGCATTTTTCAACTTTTTTTTTCTCGATTTAAGAATTTTTACTTTGTGATATAGCAATATTTCTAATTCGAACTTATATATACAGTTTGCAAATTTGAAAATGAAATATTCTAATTTCAAATGAATTTTTTTAGTTTGAACTAGAAATATGATATTGAATTGTTATTGTTAAGAATGTCGATATCGAAATGGGATGGTGTGATGGGATGAAAGAAGGCCACGACAGAAGGGAGGGAGAGTCAAGAAAGCCTGTGGGCTATGTAAACTGCGAAGACGAAAAGGGGATGCTTGAGAATTTTAAGGTTTGTTTGATGAATATGAGAGGGATCTAGCCTTCAAGTTTTGGTGTGGCACGACTTATATCTGTTTTCTATAGTTGCTGACGTGTCACTCCCTTATTAGAGGGCTTTTTTCACAATTATAAGCCGATCCAACTCCCAATGTCTAAAAAAAATCTCATTCTTTAATAGGATGGCACTTACCGTCGGATGAGTGGGAATATGATTTTTACACTAACCAATTAAAGGCTATCATGTAAGTATCTACACATATTTCTATTTACACCTTTACATAGGTGATAAAACACAATTAAATGCTACCATGTCCTCCCCCTCTCTCTTTCTCTTTCTCTCTCATTGGACGGCCTAATTATTAGATCACTTTCTATATATTTTTGGTCCCTTCTATCCAAATTCTTAACTTTTCTCTCCAAATTTGTCATCATTCTGTGTCTTATTTCCAGCTTATCTTGTTCGCATATATGAATGACACTCATGGTAAAATCACACATAAAATCGACAACTTTCTTTTTGGATATTCTTTCCAACTGATTATAGATTACAAACATAGGTGGTGCACCTACTCTACTAGGTGCGAAAGGAGCTACCACATCGTTGTTTGCTTATATTCATACAATATACATTTAAAAATTCAATTATTCAAAGCTCTTACATATATGGCCTTCTGCCATAAAAGGAAAAAATTGCGGGTAAATTTAGAGAGTTGAAGATGCAATGAGATTGGCCTTGGAAGGGAAGAGAAGTTTGATGCAAGGGCGTGTCGTGCGAAAGGGAAAGTGAATGAGTTAAGGTTGTACTTAGATCTAAAGTTGTAAGTGAGATTTGCTATATATTAACTATTACTTTCTAGATCTATTATAGAAGACTCGTGGGAAGAGAGGGAGGGAGAAGGAATGGAAGGGAGGGGGAAGATGGAGGGAAAAGAATTTAGAGAAGAGAGGGAAAGGAAGAAGAATACAGTATAAGTGCACATGTTTTTTCTGCATCTCTTACATGGCAAATTTGTATTGGCTAGGTGTAAAAATAAATTTCCCATCCATCCATTTTCAAAATTTTCCCTCTTTAATAACTCATTCTAATACATAGATTGTTGACTGTTTAGAAGGTCCTCTGTATCAACTATACAATCTATTACACAAAGTGTCATTTCTTAACTTGTGGGCAACTGAATTGCCTTCACAATATATGTAGCTAAAATAACATTCTTTATATCTGGCCATAATTGCTTGAATATTAGAGATGAATATTCCAAAATAGCTATCATCTTGTTTCCTCTGTTGGCCATCATTGACAATTGTTTTAGAGTCATCTTCTAATATTACCTTTTTCATTTCCAGTTCAAGACCAAAACTAATCACTTTGAGTGCAGTTGTTGCCTCTGCTAGGTGTAGATCGGGAAATAAAATTTGTTTCTTCTTTGAAGTTGCCAAAAAAATGCATTCATTGTCTCTAAGCAACGCCTATTCCTATTTTATATTGCATTGAATTAACTATCACATTCCAGTTGATTTCACAAAAATCTTGAGGTGTACATTTTCATGTAACCCTCCTATTATTTGTAGATGAAATCTGAGTAGCTTCTTGTAAGTCTATAGACTATGGTAGAGATATTTGTCAGCATATTTTTCACCTATGCAAGATAGTCGTAGGATTAGTGAGAGTATTCTTAAAAACAAAATCATTATTTCTCCACCATATATTCCAAAAATCAAAGATAGTTTAATCATCTCATTCTTGTTTAGTCTCTTGAGCATGTCCTACAGTAAACCCTTAAAACTATTGTATGATGGCTCTGTTTTCTAAATTTTCTTTAGCATTGACTTAAAAGATTAGTAGTTGAAACACATTCCCATAATATGTATTATTTCGTTTCTTGTTCCCTAAGGAACATAGGACAAGCTGAGTTATAAAGAGTTTTCTTTTTACACACCTTAAACTTGGTAGGTAGAATATTTCTATATGATTTATACAAAAAATCTTAGTTGCCGGAGCTATTGCAATCTTCTACAATCTGGTCCATTCTTCTCGAAGGGGAAGACTTTTGAGAGTTTTGGTCTATTTTCCTTTCCTGCAGCTTCCTTAATTAGTGATAAGCAGTTTTTACTATAAACTATCAATTTGCATTACTTTTCCAAATCAACTTGTCTTATTGATCGTGCTAACTAATTGGAATTGAGTTGTTAGATCGCTTATATGCTATTAAAAACTGCTTGAATTAAGGAAGTGTTCCATTCTTGACTTTCTTGATTAATAAGAGTCTCCACTATAGCATCCTCCCCCAATAAATTATTTCAAGATTAAGGTTTATATGACATAGGTTGAGGCAACCAAGAATTTGTCCCAATTATGATAGACTTACTATTGCCAATTCTCTATATAGTGCCTTCTTGAAGTAGGACTCTGCTGGCAGATAAGAATATTCTCTAAATGTAGGAGGGATTGCTTCCAAGCTTAGCATTGAAAAGATCAGAATGAGCATAATATTTTGCCTTTAAGAACTCCTAATGATAGAGAATTTGGATTTTGATCATCTTCCAACCTCACATTGCTAACAAAACAAGGTTAAAGTGTTCAAATTTTCTAAAACTAGGCCCTCTACTTCTTTAGACTTCCCAATTTTAGACCAACTCAAACAATTCATTTTCCTTTCCTGGATTGCTTAACCCCACCAATAACTTCTCATCAGCCTGTTTAATTATTTCAACAAGCCTTTAGGTAGTTTAAAAACTCAAATTGAATAGGTGTGAATGGCTTGTATTACTAATTTGATCAAAATCTCCCTACCTACTTGTGATAAGAACTTCAACTTCTAATTGCTCAGTTTCCCTTTAACTTTATCAATTATTTCTTTGAAATCCTTGTTCCTCAATCTCCTTATCAAAGTCGGAAGGCCAAGATATCTTTCATAGAAACTTATAATTCTGACCCTTGCAATAGTTGTTATAATATCCCTTGTTAAGAGCTATGTATTTTTACTGAAGAAGAGAGATGATCTTTCTTTATTGAGCCTCTGCCTTGATACAATTTCATATTGGCTTAAGAGATAAAGTATCTTGCTCCATTCCAAAGATGAAGATTGGCAAAATAGAATTTCTCCATTTGCAAAAAATAGATGATTCGTATGAACTTGATTTTTGCCCAGTAGTATACCGATTATCAGCCATTTTTCTTCTGTCTTGTTAAGCATTTGACTAAGAGCTTCAGAACACATTATAAATTGATATTGTGATAGGAGGTCACTTTATCTAATACCTTTAGTTAGAATAAAAAAGTGGTTGTGGGGAACCATCAATTAAGAGGGAATATAAGACTGTAGTTACACAGTTGAGAATAAGGTCAATCAATCTCATATTAAAACTTATAATTTCCATCATAGTTTCAATAAAACTCCTCTCCAACTTTCATATCTAACTTTAGGGTCATGTCCAATTGATCTCTCCGTTTTACACTACATAGTATGCAAGACTTCAAATGCAACTACTACATTATCAACTATTAATCTCCTTTGGACAAATATACTTTGAGTTAGGGAGATGATCTTCCTGGGACATATACACTCTGAGTTGGGGAGAGGATGTTTGGTAGGATTGTCTTCAATCTATTGGCTAGAACCTTGGCCATTACTTTGTATAAAATATTACATAAACTAATTGACCAAAATTTTGAGACAATGGTAGGATTTTTTATTTTTGGAATTAAGACTATGAAAGTCTTATTTATAGAATTCTCTCACCTATCTGTGTTTAAAGCCTTTGTGACTGCTTCACATAAATCCTTGCCTACGGTATCCCAGTGCTATTGAAAAAATATAATTGAAAAGCCATCAGGTCCTAGAGAACTTTTGGGGTTTATGTTAAGGATTGCTTTTTATACTTATGAGAAAACAAAATCTTTTGAAAGAATACTATTCATCTCCTTTGTGATCATTGTTGGCATGACCTCCACATATTATGATTGATCCAATGGATTAGAAGTAGCAAACAGATTAGTTAAGAATTTCTTAAAAATATGATTTATACCTTGTGTAGTAGTATGAACATGCCCCCCCTTCACTAATGCTGACAATAGAGTTGTTCTTCCTTTTCTGTGTAGCACAAGTGTGAAAATATTTGGAATTTATATCCTCCTCTTTGATCTATTTCTATTTAATATTTGTTTCCACTTCAATTCCTCTTGCTCCAATTTCATATTCACATTTCTTTGAATCTGATTTATCTTCTTGAGTAGATCCTATGCTCTTCTTTTGAAGTTGTTTCACTTTGTTGAGCTGAGTTTCAATAGCTGCATTGATTTGCTTCTCTTTACTTCTATTCTAGTTAAATTGACTTCTACATCTGTCTAGTTTGTTAGAGAATTATGCCAATGTTTTTCCAATTCTATTATTGTAATTCTATGAACTAGTGATCATTGCCTTACAATCATTGTCAAGGCTTCAACTTAGTTCATATTTGAACACTCTTATTCTCCTTCTTGCAGGTTGAGTTTGAGAACTCAAATTTGTTAGAAGAGGACTGGGATCTGAAAAGCGTATTGCTAGTGTAGTGACAATAATATCTTGAAAGCTATTTATACAATCAGTATTAGCAAACGCTCTATCTAACCTCTCTTTAGTACATTAAGTTCATTCTCTGTTGTTGAACCAAGTACATTTGGTGCCAATGTATCCCAAGTCATTTAAGTCACTATCTTGTAATGCTTGTCTAAAACTCTCCATTTAAGCAAAAGGTTTGTAAGGTCTACAATGCTTCTCATGTTGATGAAGTATTTCATTAAAATCTCTTATTCATAGACATGATCTATTATCCAAAGGTTGTAAAAACCTTAATAATTGCCCGCTTCCTTCCCTTTTTGCAATTACTGGGTTACCATAAAATCCTATAAGAGTCCAAGCCTTCCCAATTTGTGGATCATTTACTCTAACGGATATGTGTGAGCTAGTGTATCATTCAACCTCTATAGAAAAACTTGATTTCTACACCATTGCCAACCCTCCACTACTTCCTTTACTGTCCATTATAAAACTTTTGTCAAAACCGATTTTGTTTATAATAATTTCAATATTTTTTCTTTTACTTTTTGTTTCAATAAGGAAAATGATGTGTGGGCACTTTTGCTTCACCATAACTTGAAGCTCTCGAGTTGTATGAGTGTTTCTAAACTCTCGACAATTTCATGTAAGTCATCTCATTACTACTAGTGGGACTATTTAGTAGCCTTCACCAGCGGTTCATGAGTTATGCTCCTTTTAGAATTGAGCCCCTCTTTAAGTTTCTTGTTTAGACCTTGTTGATCTTCACTATCTAACATTTCTTTGTCCTTTTGTCTACAACTTGTGCCATCTATGCTAGTATTTTTACTTTCCATTTCATCTAGTCTTAGTAGATTAATTGTTCTTGTGCTTTTCAACTCAATTTCTTAGTTGATAAGTTCACTTTGCTAAGAGAATTATGTCTCGAATAGACAAGTTGACTACCTAAAAATGATTTCAGAGACTGAGTAGCTTGACTACTAAGGTTAGTATTCAAATCTTCCTGAGCCTCATTAGTTTTGTTTCTCTCCTCTTATGAAGCTCTCTTATGGTATTCAAGTTGGTTAGCCTATTTTTTATACTCCAGTTGAATTTATGTGTCCCCTTGTCAACTACTATACCAATTGAGTGATAATAGACATCTTGAAGATTAGGAAAAGGAACCATGGTAACCTCCTTCTAAGGAATTCGAACATCATATGGAATAATAAGACTTCTATTGAGTTGTCTCTCATCATTTTCTTGAAAATAAGGCTGATTTGTTTCCCCTGCCCTTATTCTTTTTTCACCATTACCCATCATATTTATAGTTGTAGCCCTAAACCATTTACCATAATGGGATTGAGCAACATCTCTTGTGTTATTATGCTTCTTTCCATTGCACAAACATTGTCTACATGTTGAATTGTTGATCATCTACCATGTTTATAGGTGAAAAATTGTTGATCAATTATGTGTTGTTTGTAAAAAAAAAAAAACCTACTCCACCACCTCACCCATCTATGAAGGAAAGGACACACACCTTACTGGATAAGAAAATTACTCATTTCTTATATATTTTTAGGACCTTTTGTTTCAACAGGTTTAACATAAGGGTAATGCTACATACAATCGTGGAGTTGCAGACGATGTACAGTCGTTTTAGAAAAAATTTAACTTTTTTCACGTGAGTCCTATATATATTCATTTTTTTTCAAAGTGACTGCATACCGCTTGCAATTCCATGACTGTATATATCATTTCTCAAGGTTTCCAATGTTACTTTTTTGCCATGTTTGAGAATAATAAGCGGTAAGTTGAAATTTGAAAATTAAATAAAATGTTATCAAAATATAATATTTTTAAAATTTTCAAAAAACTAAATTATTTATAAAATTTGGTATAAAAATTTCCAAAAAATCGTAATAATTAAATAAAATATGATGAGATGATTTGTGTAATCAAATCAGACCTTTAAAATATTTATGATAAAAAAATAAATTAAAATATCATTTTAAAGTAGTTATTTATATTAAAGTTTGTAAAATTGAATAGATATATTTAAAAATTATTAAAATATAATTTCTTAAAATTGTTTTTATATTAAAATTTATAAAAGTATTAATTATTGTGTTTTAGTAATTATAAGATAATAATGAGATAAATTATTTAAAATTTAAAATAAAAAATATTACATGTTTAAGTGATAAAATTTTAGTGTTATCCAAACATGCCTAATTACGATCACTATTATTTTTATCTTGCAATTTTAGCATTATCCAAATATATGCACGAACGATTGAGCTAGTTTTATATTTTTAAAGTTGTAGAGTATATCAGAAAAATATGCAAGAAGGAAAAGGAAAAACAAAATTGGTGGGAAAAATTGTATTGGATGAACTTGGTAACTTTACAATCTATCTACATTTATTAATATACAAACTGACTAACTTAACTAAAACCTCTTATACACGTGGCTTAATAACTTAATATCCCCCCCTCTCAAGATGAAGTGTAAATGTTAATGACACATATCTTGGAGAGAATATTAGAAAAAGAGTTGAAGCCGAGAGGCTTAATTAGCATATCTGATACTTGGTGAATGGATGAAACATGCATGGTCTTCATGGTTCCTGCCAAGAGTTTCTCTCAAATAATGTGATAATCTATATCAATATGTTTGGTTCGTTCATGAAAAATAGGAATGGAGGATATATGAATAGCCTCATTATCATAGAAAAGCAAAACTGGTTTGGTTTGAGTAGACAATTTTTTGAGCGGGTGTTGCACCCATGTTATTTCACATGTAGTAGTTGCTATCGCACAATATTCAACATCTGCTATGGATCTAGACATGGTGTTCTTTTCTTAAATTTCCATGAAACAAGTGATTGTTCAAAGAAAATACAAAAAACTAATGATTGATTTCCTGGTGTCTCTGCAAGCAGCCCAATCTGTATTGTAAAAGGCCTTGAGTTGCAAGTCCCTTGAGGAAGAGAAAAATATTCCTTCGCTAGGATTGTGTTTGATATATCTTAACACTGGATAAGCTGCTGCCAAATGAACATCAATAGATGCTGCAACATACTGGCTTAAGATTTGAACTGCAAACGACAAATCTGGTCTTGTTATTGTGAGTTAAAGAAGTCTACCCACTAATCTTCTGTAGCAGAGTGGATCTTCAAGAGGCGTTCCTTCTGTTTTTTAGATTCTAAGGTTTTGATCCATTGGGAATGAGGCAGGTTTAGATGCTAGGTAGCCTGAATTATATAGTATTTCTAAAGCATACTTCCTCTGTGAAACAACTATCCCTTTCATTGATCCTGCAATTTCAAGACCAAGAAAGTACTTCAAAGCTACAAGATCTTTGAGCTTAAATTAAGAATGAAGAAATTTCTTTAAGTCACTTACTGCTGAATCATCATTGCTGATGATGATATCATTGGCATACACCAATAAAGCAATGAAGGAATCGTTTTTCTTTTTGTAAACAAAGTTGGATTAGCTGGAAATTGGATAAAACCATGTTTCAATAAAGTAGTAGAAAACTTAGAAAACTAATGTCTCGATACTTGTTTTAGGCCATATAAAGATTTGTTGAGTTTTCTTACAAACTGGTGAGTAAAATGTGACTTGTTAGTGGGCATAAACTCTCCCTTAGTTGTAGCATCATTTGAATTATGATGAAAACTTTGAGGAAGAGACATATAAACTTCTTCTTCTAAGTCTCCATGCAAAAATGCATTGTTGACATTTAATTGGTGCAAAAACTAGTTTTTAGATGCGGCTATAGCTAAGAATACCCTGATAGTAACCAATTTTGCAACTGGTGAAAAAGTCTCTGTATAATCCAATCTCTCTTGCTATGTATAACCCTTAGCAACTATTCGAACTTTATTCCTTTCAACAAACCCATTAGAATTTTATTTTACATTATAAACCCATTTACATTTGATAGCATGCTTGTTAAGAGGTAAATGAGTAAGTGTCCAAGTTTTATTATCTTCTAAAGCTTTCATTTCAGCAGTCATGGTGTCATACCACTCACTGTGTTGAATGGTCTCTCGAAATGAATTGAGTTCTTTATATGAGGATATAGAAAATGTGAAAGCTCTATGTGAGGTAGAAAAATTTGAGTATGATATAAAAGAAAAAAATGGACATAGAATACTTGAGGATGAACCTTCACTCAAGATAGATGATGAAGTGGCTTCTTCAAGTTTAGCTAAGCTATAATAATAATCTGCAAGATAAAATGGCTGCTTGTGTATTCTAGTAAATTTTCAATAGATGATTTTGAGGTAATTATCTCAAGATTTGGTTTTGAAGGGTCTGGAATTGAAATAGGAGCTGGCTCAGAATTTTCTGGAATTGAATGAGAAGTGTTCTGAGTATGAGGATAATCAAAAGTAGCATTGTTTATTTTTGGTGTAGGTAAAACATTTGACTTTGTAGGAAGAACATAACCTATTTTGAATGAAAAAATAGATTCTTGAAATGTAATATCTCTTGACAGAAAAATAACATGTTTTCACCATATGAAAACACAAGGATGAGCTCTAGGTGCAAACTTTGAGCGATTATGAGATAAGGTTCATGCAAAGCATAGACAACCGAATACTCTAAAACTTGAGTAATTTGGTGGCCTGAAAAAAAGGATTTCATATAGTGTTTTGTTTGAACAGATGTGATGAAGTTCTATTGATCAAATGAGTTTCTGTTAAAATGCACTCACTCCAGAAATTGAGAGGTAAATTGGCATGAAATTTGAGGGATCGTGCCACATTGAGTAGATGTTGGTGTTTACGCTCAACTATATCATTTTGTTGAGGTATGGCTCAACAAGTTTGTTGTGATATGGCTCAACAAGTTTGTTGATGAATTACTCCTTTAGAAGCATAGAAATTTGACATTTGAAACTCAGTTCTCCTATCAGTTCTAATAATTTTGATATGAATATCAAATTAAGTCTCAATGAGATTAAAAAATGACTGAAGAAGGAATCAAATGTTATATTTATTTTTCATTAGATATATCCAAGTACATTGTGAGCAATCATCAACAATTGAAATGAAATATCTGAAACTAGTGATAGATTCAAAATAAAAGGGATCCCAAATGTCAATATGAATCAAATTGAAATTTTTTATTACTGACAGAATCACTGGTATTAAATGACAATTTTTTATGTTTTGCCAATAGACAAGTATTACAAGCAAAAGTGAAGGAAGTAGTAACATCAGAAAAAAATTTGTGAATTGTTTGGATCCTTTCTAAGGAAGGATGGCCTAACCTAAAATGCCAGAAATCAAAAGAAGAACTATTTATAGTAGAATTGACAACAAAAATTTTACTGGAATTAGTAGCAGGATGTATAGCCAATGCTTGAAACAAATATAGCCCAGACACTTGTTTAGCCACTCTAATCATTTTCCAAGAGTGTTGGTCCTGTATGAAACATAAATCAGCAAGAAAAACAAAACAACATGAGTTCTCAGTAAGCTTTTTGACTAATGTGAGATTAAAAGAAAAATAAGGTATGTACAAACGTTATCAAGAATCAATGATTCTGATCACTTGATTGTTCTAATGTGTGTTACTAGAACACAAATACCATTAGGCAATTTAACTGAAGTATTTGCAACAGAGATAGTTGTAGTAAAATGTAAAAAGGAACTGACCATATATTAACTATCCAAGAATTTGACATATGATCAGGTCAATTATCAAACTTGATAGACTCAATGGACTGTCTACAACATTCATTGTTGTTGGTTGTTGTGAAGAGTTTTGAAGAAGTGAAAGAAGTTGTTTACATTGTTCTTGATTAAAGAGAAATTGAGGAGTAGGATCTAAACCATTAGATGCTTCATCAAAGCCATTCGAAGACGTTGGAACTTGATTAACAGAAGGTGTTCTTGTCTTTGTATTTTGTCGATACCCTGGAAGATATCCATGCAGCTTATAGCACCTATCAACCGTATGTCCAGTGAGACCATAATGAGTACAAATTGGTCTTGATGTTGATTTTTGATAATTCTTGATATTGGTTGCATAAGTCGACGCAAGGGGTACATTCTTGCTAAACAAAGTAATAGATTCATACAAGATGGAAGATCCTACAACTTTCATTTGTTTCGTTTCTTGAAGAGTAAGAGATAGAACTCTGTCGATAGATGGAATTGGATCCACTGAGAATTTGGCCCCGAATGAGTGGGAAAGAATCGTTAAGCTCCATTAGAAATTGAACAACATATCCATTATTATATTGATCAATGACTGTCTTCAAAACTCCCAGGAACAACCCAGCTTACAAGTACAAATTAGAATAGGTTTAAGAATGGAGAATTCATCCCATAATGTTTTGAGTTTTGTGTAATATGAACAAACATAATTTTGATCTTGAGTTAAAGACGAAAGATCTTTCTTTAGTTGAAAAAGACTCGGGCCATTACCTTGTGTAAATCTAGTCTTTAAATTATTCCAGACGTCTGCAGCAACAAAGGAACTGATAACGCTTACAACAATCTTTTGCATGAGAGAGTTTAAAACCCAAGAAAGAACCATCTTGTTACATCTAAACCATTGAACATAAAGCGGATTAGATCAATTTGTAGGACAAGAAAAGGTTCCATCAATGAACTTGTCTTGTTCTTGGCATTTAGGGCCATCACCATTGATCAACTCCAAGTATAATAGTTCTTCGCATTCAGAGGTTGAGAAACCAAAACTGATCTAGGGCTTTCTCCATGATGAAGATAATAGAGATTTGAGAAACCTTCAACAAAAGAACTGGTAGGATTAAGCGTTGCGAAAGAGGAATTTTCGTCTTCTGATACCATATCAAAATATGCAAGAAGGAAAAGGAAAATCAAAATTGGAGGGAAAAATTGTATTGAATGAATTTGATAACTTTACAATCTCAATCTATTTATATACAAACTGGATAACTTAAATAAGATCTCTTATACACGTGACTAAATAACTTAATAGAATATGAAACTTCTCCATCATCCTAAAAAGCAGAGGATTAGCCGTAATACATAAGCAACACATATAAAGCGAAGACAAAAAACTTGTTTAAGGGACGTAAGCATCTGACACCATAATTGAATGCACAATTTTCCTCATATTTCTCCATGAGAAAGAAAATAAAATATACAATCACTATAACAAAATTACTTATCTATGACCAATTATTTTTTTATTAAAATGAGTCTGTTTTCACAACAAATAGTTATTTTTTCGTCACAAATAATTCATTACAAATACTCATTTTTGTTATAAAAATTCAAAATTTTATCTTCTTATCAACCGGAGTTTCATATACTATTATATTAATTAATCGATCCTAATCATTCGGTTATGATTGATCATTATGTATATGAATCGATATGCCAACTATTAAATAATTTATTAGAAAGACACGATAGTACTGAGCCAGTGAATTATTAGGATCGGGGAATCAAACATGATAACTATGCATCATCAAGCTCAAGCACAAATCAAATGAATATAAATAATTTAATTCTTACAAGTAAATGCTCAATACCCAAGTAGGCTTACAAAATTGACCATGATCAAGTATTTTTAGGTAGTCTCAAAACTTGTGATTATATTTTATTCCCTAATTTTTTCTTTTTTAAAATTGAGACTTTTTACCTACAAAGTATTTATTTGTTATTAATATAGCTTAACCTCTATTCTTTAAATTAAAAAGAATCAAATGCCCTACACTTCAGGTAGTATCGAAAAGAGCTACAAATTCAAATTATTTAGGTATATTTGAAAGTGAAACGAAATGAGATGATTTTATATGAAAGTTGAATAAAGTATTATTAGAATATTATTTTTTAATATTATTATTTTAATATTTGAAAAAATTAAATTGTTTATTATATTTTATATGAAAACTTGAAAAAATTATAATAATGAGATAAGATGAGATGAAACCATTTATGCATCCAAACAGTACCTTAATTTCACTTTTGATGCATTTTATATAAAAATATTTCATAACCTTAAATAATTAAATCATGTAAATTTATAAATTTAGTTTTATAAATTGTTACATTTTTATTCATTGTACATTTAAGAGATAATTTTTTTCCAATCATATTCTTGTCTATTTATAAATATATTTTTTTAGGACTTTGAACTTTAAGGATTTAAATTTGACCTAATTCTGTACAAGTCTTGATTGAACCATAATTTAGTAGAATTAAAACTATTTGTAATTGTCAATGTGAATCAAATAATATTTTTTTATGCTGAAGAGAGAATCTTTGTTTAAGGTAGTCTTTTACTAGTATTTCAAAAAGACTAAACTAAAATTTAACATTTCTAGTTTGTTTTCATAACATATCTTATTTCATCTAATTAATAAAATTTATCTATATTTAAATATATTTAAACATATATTTCAATTTATTTTCTATTTACAGATTAACTCAAATAATCTAAAATTAGACCAACATCCAAATTTGGCTTAGAGCTCATTTGAATTTAGAAATGAGTTTAGATGAGTTTTAAAAGTTAAATAAAATGTTATTAAAATATTATTTTTTTAATAATATCATTTTTTTAAAATTTGAAAAAATTGAATTGTTTATTATAAAAAAATAAACAAACTTTATAAATTAATAACAAATCAAAAAGTAATCAAAACAGCTACCCTGCACTTTAAAACTTTGATTAATCCTAAGATTACCACCAACAAAGCACACTCAATTATAAGCAATTCTATTATATAAGAATAAAAAAAGTCATAAGCAATTCCCATTTGCTCAAAAATAAAGAACAAATCAAATCCAACAATAAATATTGAAACCATAGCATTAAGATGTACCACAAAATCTCATTCAACATCACAAAATCCCGACCTTTCAGATATTAAATCCAAACGTAAGTAAAAATGGAAAACACTAGGACTCTCTAATTAGAAACCAACTAGACACAAAACAACATTGATTTATTGGTAAGGAGCTACTTGTATCTCTGCCTCAGCTTTCGGCACTTCCTCTTCAACCTCCTCATGCGCTTCTTCTTCCACTTGGCCCTCATGGCGATTCAATGTCCAAGTTCCTTCTCACCCTCACTTTCGAAACCCTAGTAGTCTGGAGTAGGCATATTTCTTGTCACATATAATGGCATATATATATATATATATATATAATTTTAGATAATTGTTTAAAAACTTTGGTAAATACATATCATATTATAGAATTATGTTATAATTCATATAAAGTCAAGAAAAAATGTCAAGTCACATTTGGTTACACAAACGATATGAAATGATATTAGAAATATGTAAATAATAATAAAATATTTTGTGAATAATTGTCTAATGATTTGAGTTAAGATATTTAATGAGATTTTGAGAAATGAAAGAAAAAAAAGTTGAATAAAAATATAATAAAATTAAAATTTTATTAAAAATATAATTTTTTAATATATTATTATATTAAAATTTGAATTATTTTTTGTATTATGTATAGATGTGTAGAAAAATTATAAGTAATCATTAGATGAAAAATTGAAATTTTAAAAATTTAGAATTAAATAATACTTATATTTAAATAAAGTTGAGATGAATGAGATATAGTTGGGGCCTTAGGCCCTTATCTTGATTCTTGCTCGTTAGCCCAATTAAAATTATAATTGGGACTGAGACCGGAGCTTTAGAATATTAAAATTATAATAATCGTATTGTTTTCTCTTTTAAAGCCCAATTAACAGGAACCTGTTTATGCCGACAATAATGGTTTAGGAAAAAGATAAGATAAAAAAAAATAATATTATATATAATCGTACAATTATAAATATAATGCAGTCATTTAAAAAAAAAATTATTTATTTATTTATTTTTTATATAAATTATATAAATTTATTTATTTTTAAAATAATTATACGCGAATTACAGAATCCCAATTATATCTATCATTTTAAAAAAAAGACATAATAATGATGGAGTTCCAGACATAGTGCCAGACTTAAATTATTAGTGTTGTTTTATTACAACTTGCATTTACGAATCTGCCAGCTGTCAGCTCTGTATCAAATACTCGAATTAATATCAATGTCTTCTCTCTTTTTCTTCGATTTCTAGTAAAATCCATTGTTTTCTTTCTTCTCAACAGTTCGTATTTTTAACGGCAAAGCAAGCTTACGATTCTCTGCTCTGTTGGGTTCTCTGAGAAAACGAGGAAAACTTGAACTTCTCCGAGTCTTTTTCCCATTTGTACTCTCCAGTTTACTGCAGGTTTGTTCTTTTTCCCTTTTGTTTACTCTTATTTTCTCGGGAATCAAACAATGTATTTTTCTTTCACCTCCGTCTAATGATAATCCACTGTTCGTGCTTGCTGGCTATATTATATTGTTTCTCAAACACACAGAGTTTTTAGACCCTTGTATTCTCTTGATCCATAAAAGCAAAGTTTTTTGGGTGATCTGTCACTGAATTGTAGCCTAAGTTCAACTGTAAATACTAAATACAACTAGTGCTACTGCTGCAATTCTTATGTGGGTTTATTCTATGGAGGATTTTTTTTATTTTCTAAATAATTTTGGCTTTTTTCCTTTTCTTTTTTTGTGGCCGACTACGGGAATTTAAGCATCATTGGGCAAAAGAGATTGAATATCTGGAAAAACTCTTTCAAACAATGATCGAGTAGTTTACTACACTTATTTGGCCCGTGGGTGCATTTCCTTGAATGAGGTACACATTTCGGTTTTATAAGGTGTGTCAAATGGAAAAGCGGAGATGGGTTTTCATGTTGGGGACTGTGGCTGTTACTTACCTATTGTTTCAGTCGTTTCTGCTTCCTTATGAGAATGCTCTCCGGTCTCTATTGCCGGAGGGTGAGGTTCCAGTACGTGCTGAAAGTAACCTCTTGGCTGTACATTCTGTTGCCAAGGCTGCGATTGTTCGTAACCCGCTGACAGTAGATATGTCAGAGTTTAATGATTTGATGTCAGTTGGAGTGGTGACAAATGAGGATGTTGGAGGAGCAATTGGGGATGGCGGTAGATCAAAGGGAAAGGACAATGATGCAGAACATGGTTTTGAACTTGTGTATAGGAATTTAAATACTGGCTCTCCATCTGAAAATGTTGTACATATGGAAAGTGTTAGAAATAAGGGAAATAGTTCTTTTGATGAGGCTAGTGAAGGTAGGCATAGCATCCCTCAAGAAGAGATTTCAAAATTGAGTGATGGAGTTTATATGGAAAAAAATCCTAAAGAGATCAATATGCATTTCAAAACAGAAAAACCCAATGGTCTAGGTACAACCACCCAATCCCCTCATCTGGAATTACCCAAGAAAACTTCATCAATCAGCCTCACTCATCTTGAAAATCTGATGTCAAATGCAACCTCTTCTGCTGGATCATCTGCCTTGCAAAGTGATATAGTGACTTTAAAAAATGATTCTGTGATGTTGACTAGCTCTGGAAAGAAGGAGATGAGGTGCAACATGCCACCAAAGTCTATAACATATCTACATGAGATGAACAGGATACTAGTGCGGCACCGTGCTTCTTCACGTTCAATGGTACAAATATTTGTGATTTCTAAGTGAAACTTTCACACACTTAAGTTTTATGCTGGGTACAATAACTTCTTCTAATTGGTTTTGTAGAGACCACGATGGTCTTCTGTACGTGACCAAGAAATTCTAGCTGCAAAGTCTCAGATTGAGCAAGCACCTGTTGCAATAAATGATCCAGAACTTCACGCTCCTCTCTTTCGAAATGTTTCCATGTTTAAAAAGTAAGCCTTACATACATTAGATGATTTATATATCTTTTAAGGTTGAAAGATGATTTCATTTTCATAAATGGGTTCTCATCATCTCGACCAGCTCTACTTCCTTGCATGATGTGTAAGGAAAACTACCTTAGGCCTTTACTATGGTGGATATATCTTTTGAGCACAAATGCCCACAGAACTATACTAGCCAATCAAATATGCACCATAATCAAAGATAATAACGGCAAGCTTATTTGGACACCCTTTCTATATTTGTGCTTAAGTCTTAGTGCTGGTCTTTTGGATACAAACTAATCCTGCTGGTGATGGTCTTGACTTTTTGAAAAAAAAAAATATTTCAATTTTCAAACTTCGATTTGGCTGCTTTTTCAGGAGTTATGAACTCATGGAACGCACACTCAAAGTTTATGTCTACAGAGAGGGGAATAAACCCATCTTTCATCAACCAATACTCAAGGGATTATATGCCTCGGAAGGATGGTTCATGAAGTTGATGGAGGGAAATAAGCATTTTGTTGTGAAGGACCCTCGAAAGGCTCACCTGTTTTATATGCCATTTAGTTCACGGATGCTAGAGTACACCCTTTATGTACGCAACTCTCATAACCGGACAAACCTACGCCAGTATTTGAAGGACTACTCAGAGAAAATTGCAGCAAAATATCGTTACTGGAATAGAACTGGTGGTGCGGATCATTTTCTTGTTGCCTGTCATGACTGGGTATGCTTGCAATGCATCTTTCATGTCTTGCTTTCACTCTTATGCTAAAGTTGTATACAAGTAGTAAATCTATCATTTTTCATTTAGAAGTGGGCCGTGTAAGTTCTCAGAACTTGACTGAAGAATTCTGTTAACTATCTTCTATCGCATTGGTCCATGTCAATACCACACCACAGCCTTGATGATGCTTTAGTCATTTAAATGTGAGGTTCTGCTCCTTTGAACTTCGTTCAAAATGACTAACTTTAGCACATCAAATAGCACGTTATGGCACCATTGTGTACTAAAGTTAGCTCACATTAACCTATTTGTCATCAGTTTATAAACTGTTTGCACACATATTTGATACGATTCATTTGTACACTCAGGCTCCATATGAGACAAGGCACCATATGGAACGTTGCATGAAAGCTCTTTGCAATGCTGATGTGACTGCAGGCTTCAAAATTGGAAGGGACGTGTCGCTTCCAGAAACATATGTCCGGTCTGCCAGAAATCCTCTTAGGGATCTTGGAGGAAAACCTCCGTCTCAGAGGCACATTCTTGCCTTCTATGCTGGGAATATGCATGGTTATTTACGCCCTATCTTGCTGAAGCACTGGAAGGACAAAGACCCTAGCATGAAGATCTTTGGTCCAATGCCTCCAGGTGTTGCCAGCAAAATGAACTACATCCAGCACATGAAAAGCAGCAAATACTGCATCTGTCCCAAGGGTTATGAGGTGAACAGCCCGCGTGTGGTAGAAGCCATCTTTTATGAGTGTGTACCTGTGATCATATCTGACAACTTTGTGCCACCATTTTTTGAGGTTTTGAACTGGGGGGCATTCTCATTAATTCTTGCTGAGAAAGACATTCCCAACTTGAAAGACATACTCCTTTCAATACCCAAAGAGAAGTATCTTGAGATGCAATTAGGGGTCAGGAAGGTTCAGAAGCATTTTCTCTGGCATGCTAGGCCCTTGAAATATGATCTCTTCCACATGACTCTTCATTCAATTTGGTACAACAGGGTATTTCAGATGAAACTTCGATAGGTATGTGCCCTCTATTTATAAGCAATTACAATGTGGAGAGACGCGTTAATCATGCACTAATAAGTACAGAGAAAATCTAGCCCCTGAAATGGAAATGAGGCTGTTGGTTACAATCTGTCTTTGCACTCTTCCTGTCGAGCTGTGGGAAGAGTTTCTGGTTGAATGTGTGGTGGAAAATGTATAGCACTTATGAGGGATTCTCATAGAGTGAGGTTTGTATGTATATTGTAACATTTTTCTTTCATTCTTTCTTTCCTTGTAAACGCATAAGATCTCAAATCCTTTTAATGTAGAGCGTTTGTTGTTCCTCAACACCACCAGAACTCTTAGGAGTTACCGGTGTTATCTTATCTAGACTAGCTAGTCACTGTGGTGGTTGCATGCAGTGTACCGGCAGGCCTGTCAGAAGTCTGCAAATCTAAGAGATGAGAGTCATAAAAAATTTGGTTGTTTTTGACCTTGTCTGAACATAGGAGAGGTGATGGGTGGTTTTATAGCCGTCCCAAAAGGTTCAAAGGGTGAAGGCTGGAGACGGTTAGCCAACAAATTGAGAGAGGTTGTTTTTAGGGGTAAATTTTCGACATTCCGACTTAGGCCGAATTCCAACGAGGCTTGACGGAGTTTGCAAATTCGGATCCCAAACAGGAAATTTTTTTGGGTAGTATCTCTAATTAAGTTCACTATCCTGTATCTATAACAACTATTCAGAATCAATGGCTAGTAGCAAAATCTTGCTATTTAGTTGTAGATCTGCTCTTGTCGAAGGGCATCATTTAGAGCTTCAAAACTAACACATTGTATCATTATATTAAGGGCGACTGTTATATATCATCATGTATCTAGTTGCAAGATTCCAATTTCAAAAGTCCTTACCATTCTACAATCCAAGAATGAATTAACCAGTGTCTCAAATATAGTGAAAATAATATTCTATCCCACTTTTCGAGAAATCGTCAGTTCAGACAACTTCCACACTTTTGCCATTGTCGTAGCAAGAATGCCTTGAGAAATCATACGCTCCATACATATTTTTCATACTAAACATCTCTCACCCTTCTTCTGAGCATTCACACAATCTTCTTTACTAATATCAATTGGTTTATCTTACTCCGTGAGAGATAAGAAAGAGGTCTTGTTTGCAGCTAGTAAGAAGGAGATCACTGTTAATGATTCACTTGAGATTGAACTTTTGGCTATTCTTAAGAGGATCACAATTGTGTTTACACAGGGGTATACCAAAGTTGGAGATTAAAACCAATTGCTTAATTATGACAAATTGTCTTCAGATAGATCATGCTTCCTCCAATTCAATATTGGAGAATGTAATCAAAGACATTGAAGAGCAGATGAAGAGGTTTGTCCAATGCTGTGTTCAACATATGGGGCCTATCTATAATGAAAGAGCTCATAAGTTAGCTGAATATGCATGACATATTGTTAACATTTGTATTTGGGAAGGTTCTTTATCTGCTTTTATTGAGACAATTGTTTGGATTGAACAATGTTTGTAATTTTTTAGATCATGAATGATATTTTGTTTTATAAAAAAAAAAAAATCTTCATTTTCGATCACAAAGTGACTTTACATGTCAACCATTTAAAAGGAAACTACTTAATATATATATATATAGACATACAAACACATGATATATGTGCTGTCCAATATTAACGTAGTATAAATGTTTGGTCAGATTGCATTTGAATGTTAAGAGTGTTTGAGAGTATTTATAAATAATAGTAAAAAGTAGATAAAAAGTAATAATAAAATATTAAATAATAATAAAAAAATAATGAATAATAAAAAAAGTAGGCAAAAAGTAATAATAAAATAATAAATAGTAGTGAAAAGTATTTGATAAGATTTGAAAAAATTTGGTTTCTAAACCCTCCAGAGACTCTCAAGGGTCCTCCAACTAAAAAACAATAATTCTAAATATAATTGTGGAATGTGTAGTTGTTGTGCAAACGATTTAAAAAATAATGAGATTTATTATTAAAAAGTAAGTTTTTCAGGTGGAGTTTGTATTTATTTATCTTTTAAAAATAATTAATTTTTATATCTTTCATGATTATAAATATCATTAAAAAAAAAAAAAAAAGTGAGGGATCCTACACCCAAATGCGAGACAAAAACTGAAACAGTGACTCAGTGAGGGATATTTTGGCGTTTTCTTTTCACTGTTTAGATATGTGGAGGGGAATGATAAAATTAATCTGGGCCTAGTTCTCATTCCCAACTTTTAAAGCCCATTAAACGCCTGACTGATTAATCAAATTCAACAAATGTTGGTAGTTGGTCCGGCACTTACACAAAAAAATACGAGAACTGGGTAGGCCCAAAAGTGTCCCCAGCCAACGTTAACTTACTTACACCCATGCCAGGGATTTTCGGTGATGGAAAAGGCCTACCTACCTGCAATAACTAATAAGCATGTAAATGGCAAATGCGAATGCTACATATATTGACAGTGCAGTCATGGCGAAGTTTGAACCAGTTAAGACTGTAAGATGCATCAACTATCAAGGTTGTGGTCCTGCTCCCTCATTTCCACTACGTTTAATAAGGAAAATTTCGTCCCAAAAAATTCATTCTCTTGTGGTTAATCACTCCATTTCTGTCTTTATATTTAGTACCTCCCCCCGTCCCCCCATCCTCCCCCGGCCGCGGCCACAGGCGGGCCCGAGCCCCGGCCCCGGCCCCGGCCCCATCCGTGTTTTCCATTGTATTATATGTGATGGAGCATATGTTCGGAGTTATTTTCATTATCATGCATGTTGCTTGACGAATTACGCTACTGGTTGGTTTGTAAGTATTTTATTTACTAAAATATTATTCGTTACAATTGGGAAAAAAAAATATTCAAAACACGGATACATTTTTATGTTATCCGATATATCAATATCAGTAGTAGTGTATGTGTATTGTCTAATATGAAAAATGTCATTTGTTGTCCTGATCAAGCATTTAAATAATAGAAATGTTATTTAGAGTCGTCAGCTTTTGAGTCCAGCAGAGTCAGATGATGTGTCTGATTTTAAAATTCAAAAAATCATCCCTAATTTTAAGATAATTTTTTTTAAAAAAAAAATACGAGATAAGATGAAAATCGTATTATTCAAAATCAAAAATTTCATTTAGAAAGACGAATGCCCTATTTTTATTTGCGAAATTGCAAAATCACAATATCGAAAGTAAAACGTCATTTGACTCTGCTGGACTCCAAAACTGTCAACTCTATATAGCATTTTTGTTTAAAGAAATATGTTTTTTTTCTTTTTTAGATTCTTTTAGTTAAATCAAGATTTTTAGTCATAAGTCATTGAGTTCTTCTTCTTGTTAGGTTCTGTGAAATTACCACCTATTTTAAAAGGTTAAATTGATGAAAAGATATAAATTTTATTAATTTTATATTTTAACAATTTCTCTTATTTGTGAGTTAAATTTTTCTTTGATTAATAAGTTCAATAAGTAAATTATTTAATTAAATAGAATAAATTGTAGAGTTTGAGTTTGAACTCAAGACCTCTATTCTCTTACTATATATTGAAATCTACCACTTGTTTCAAAAAGAGATAAATTTTATTATTTTAAATCTTAATAGATTTAAATCTTACTGTTGAACATCGTATATAGACAATTTCCAACTCTAGTATGCTCAATTGAAAGCAATTTTACAAATAAAATCTTGAAATAAAACATGATTAATTAGTATCCGACCATAAAGACAAGTAAAAAAGAATCAAGATTTAATTTGCATGTGCATAGAACAGCAGCAGCCTGATCATCTTTGACTTTTGACTTTTCATAAGCAGAACTCTAGACCTTTGGTTTTTTTTTTTTTTATGAGGGCTGCTATTCTTATAAATGGCTGGTCTAGAATGGGATTGTTGAAATCTTTTTATTTTTTATTTTTGTCTTTTTTAATATATATATATATATTTTATCATTTTTAAACATTTTTAAAAAATAAAAAATGCTAATATTAATAAAAATATATATTTTTAATCATTATATTAAAAAAAATTGAAAAAAAAAATTCTTACATTCGTCGGAATTCCCGTTTGTAAGAGAAGCATTTCATGAGAACATGTGCCTGCTGCATACCTAAGAATAGACCCATGATTTTTCAGCCTAGCCATATGCACGTTAATTGTTTGACGAATTCATGATTTTTATTACTATGTTTAATATGATGTGCCAAAGAAGACATGTAAAAGAAGAAAAACATGAAATTTGGCCTCTGATCATTTTGACTCAAAGCTTGGGTCCAGCTCTCTGCAATTAAGCTACTGAAATCATGTGCAATTTTCACTTAACGACCCACTTTTGCATCTTCAATTAATTGTGAAATAAATGTCTTTTGTCGGCTTTAATGCCTCTAAGATTAATGGACGGTGCACAGGAGTTGAAAATGTACGAGGCATAGACAGCTTGCTGCATCACGAGGCCGATATATGTGGGCTTCTGATGAGGACTTGGGTACTACGTCTAGTCGATGATGATCTCTTGTTTGAGAAATAATAAAAACCCATCAATTATTTGATACTATTTTTGAAAATATTTGTTATTTGAACTTTTCTATCATATAATTTGTTGTTTTGATCACGTATGTGTGTGTATGGAAATTTCCACCTTGCTATATAATTTTGAGTAGGAAAAAACATGCCCATGACACTATAGTACTGTATCACTCTAAAATGCTTAGTCTTATATACGTTTTTTGTTGTTGGGATGCAATATTAATATTAGTAGTTTACTACTTATAAATATCTCCAACCATTGAGTTTTTTTGTTAATATATACCATTGGTTTGGATATTGATAATAAAATATCTTATCATGAATCAATTATAATTTTGAATAATTTAGATAATATCTTTATATTATTTAAACTGAGTTAAAAAATAAATATTCTGGATCGCCCAACCTATTTATACGAAATAGGTTGAAACAAATCATCTATCCAAAATTCTTATATATATATATATATATATACATGCAGTATTATTTAAATAGGTCGTGATAAAATTTTGAGATTTAATCAGTTTAATTAAATAGGTCATGTTTGGATTGACCTATATAATCTAATACGTCTCATGACTAAAATGACACAAACATGAATTGTCACCCCTAAAATTTGATATAAGTCAGTTACACAATATTTATTGGATATTAATTAAATTATAAGATTCAGTTTATAGGTCTATGTATCTCTCTTCTCACGTTAAACTTTAGAGCTCGGCAAAAGATTCAGTTTATACTTGTATATATGCGCTCGTAATATTGCTTAGTACTATATATTTATATATATACTACTCTTGCTATAATTAAATAGAAAGACCACTACAAGAATAATAGTAATTATATTATATTATATATATATATATCATGATGATCACATCGCAATTAATTGATGCTGCGGAAAGTTGGCAGCTATTAAACTATATAGTACGTAAATTAACCACTTCCCTTTAAAACTATAAATCCTAGAGCTATATAAATAACACCATTATTCTTTTTCATCCATCAAGTTACTGCACTTACGGTTGCATTAAATAACTGTACCTAATTAATCGCTTATAATTACTTTTCAGTTTTCATGAATGAGGTCCCAAAATGGTAAAGAAATAAATTATGCACCATAAAACTGAGCCCATTAAAAATTCAGAATATTACTTCAAATTTTAGTAAGAAAATATATGTACAATTAACAATTATGCAATCGTCGTATAATTATTTTAAAAAAAAGTAAAAAAATATAGAATTCACATAAAATAAATTAATTTTTTAACAATAGATCACACTTTTTTTCAAAACAATTACACGATATTTATGCAAATCACAATTATATATAGAATTATTTATCTTTAGTTGACGTGAAAATTCATTATTTTTTGAGAATATCACAAATTAATGATTTATTTATTTATTTTAATCTAATGGCCAATAAATTCAGCAACCCGTCCAAGCTAGATGCCATGGCCATGGTGCAAAAACGGATAAACACTTCGGCCTCCCCCAACTATATACTGAAAGAGTACAAGCATTAACATTTTAATAATATGGAAAAAAATGAGATTTAATTGTAGACATTGGGATATATATAAATATATATTAATTTGTAACGTCGTTGTCGACTTTATTGATTCAAAAACTTAAGTGGAAAAAAAACTAAGCGAGCAACTAATTTAATTACCAATTAAATATTCAAGTGATAAACTAGGTCTACATATAAACTTAACTAAGAGAATAATATTCATGAAGAACCAATATTGAATTAAAAAGCAAGACCCAAGTGAAAAGTGGCCGGAAGACGAGTCCTTTATGTCGTTTTCTAGAAAGGTTAGAAGGCGTCCATTTTTTTTTTCCAGAAAGGTAAGGCGGTGAGTGAATTAGGGTTTCTAGTTTAAGAGGTTTTTTTTACAACATCAAAGACAAGAACTATCGTAGAGGACTAGGAGAAGTTGTGGACTGGTCTAAAGCTAACGGACACAGAACAAGAGAATCAATCTAACAGAGGAAGAAACAAGGAGGGCTGAAGTTCGAGGGCAAAATTGTTTGGTCATGTTAGTTCATATGAAAAAAATATATATCAATAAGGACGCTTTCAAAGCAACCATTAGCAACTTGTGGAATCTAGAAGGCTGGATAAGTTAAAAAAAGGTAGGGAATTAAAACAAATTTCTTGTGGAATTTCAAAAATGTATCGATATAGAGAGGATTTTGAAGGGAAGACCTTGGACTTTCAATAGAAATCTAATTTGTATTCAAGAATTTGACAGTAATACCTGTTCTGAAGAATCGAATTTCAATAATAAGTTTTTTTGGATTCAACTCCATGGGCCTTTTGTAGCTACGACTTACAAAAGAGGGGAAAATTGAAAATTTCATAGGGGAGGTTATGACAGTGGATGTAGTGGGGAAGGAGTTGGTTGGGGCAAATATTTAAGGGTGAGAATTTGAATGAATATAACAAAACCTCTTCATAGGGTTAAAATGACTCGAATTGAAGGAATTTTATGATGGATTGAAATAAAATATGAAAGATTACCTTTATTTTATTTTCATTGGGGGACCATAAAACATCCCGATTGAACTTGTGCTCTAGATAAAAGTAGGAAGAATGTTACAGGGCTAGGTTCAACTCAATATGGACAATGGTTGAGGGCTTCTCTCAAAATGTATAGTTCAAAAGGAAGTAGGCAAGTTAGCATGAAGGAACAAACAGGTACTGATGCAAGAAGAATAGCCAAGGGATTTAATCACTCAAATCTCAATACTCAAGATGACAGGGTTGAAACCAATAAAACTTCTGGTCTGTTGGAATTTTCTCTCAATAATGGAAAAGGACAAGAAGATAAAATCCCAGATCAAATACTTCTTATATCTGAAATAAATTTAAAATTTTTTTGATTGGTGAACCTAACAATTCAGTGAGGGAAGAAGAACTGATTAAAAGGTTTGGTGATGCAACAGATACCAGGTTGAGTCAATTAGTTCACCTAGATGATGACTCGTAAGCAAATGTGAAAAAGAAGACAAGGTGAAAGAAAATAGCAAGACAGTCCTTTATGGACAGAATAGTTGTTGTGGACAATATGGACACTTCTTAGGGTACTTTAGATAACATGGAAAGAGATCTAGAATATCTAAACCATTGTGAGCAGCAAGACCAATTTAAGAGACCAAAAAATACACTCAATCCTGCAAGAAGTTTAACTCAAGAAGGAAACGTTAAGCAATAAATGTTTAAGTTGGAGATGTAGAGCGCTTGATAACCCTCTATCAGTTCAAGAACTTCATGTTTTGGTGAAGCAAAAGCACCTAAATTTGGTTTTCTTGATAGAAATCAAATGTAGAAGGGAGAAAATGGAAAGAATAAGAAATAAATTGGGTTTTGACATGAGTTTTATTGTAGATGATAGATGTTTTAGTGGAGGATTATCCATGTTATGGAATTCTTTGGAATCTATTGAACTGGTCTCCTTTACTAGATACCGTATATCTATAACTTCGATGATATAGAAAGTGGGAAGTCTTGTCTCCTCACGAATTTCTATGAAAATCCATGTATAACTCAAAAAGAGGGGAGTTGGCAGCTAAGGATTTTAAAGCTTGTAGATAACAATCATTGGCTAAATATAGGTGATTTTAATAAGATATTATACCAATATGAAAAGTGTGGAGGGACTGTGAGACCCTACAGTCAGAGGAAGGCTTTTGATTTAGTTCTTCAGGATTGTGGTTTACTGGATATGGATTTCAAAGGTTCAAAGTATACTTGATTCAATAATAGACTTGGTTCTGATTTCATTAAAGAAAGACTGGACAGAGTGTTGACTAACCAAAACTTCAACTACTTGTATCAAGATATTCAAGTTCAAAATGCTTCAGTGTGTTCTTTAGACCATAATTTAATCTATGTCATGTTTAACCCTCAGTTTTCAATGACTGGAAATGATGATAACATTTTTAGATATGAGCAAAGTTGGGGAAAGTTAATAGATTGTAAAGAATTAATAGCAAGTGAATGGAATTCAACAAAAAGTAATGGAAACACAATGGAATCAATCAGAAGGAACTTGTTCAAATGCATAATCAAGCTTATTAACTGGTCAAAGTCTCGACAGAAAATGTTAAAAAGAGATATAGAGGCTAAGAGGTCTAGGTTGGTCTGGCTGCAACAAAAAAATAGTATTGAAGATTTTTAAGAAATGCAACAGATAAAAAATAAACATGGAAATAAAGTTACAAGAGGATAATTTAAAGTGGTAGCAAAAAGCAAAAGAAAACTGGCTCCATTTTGGGAACACAGAAATACAAGCTACTTCTACAAGTGCATCATAGAGGATGACACTGGACAGAGCTTTACTAATCCACAGGAAATCTCTCAGATTCTCTAGAATCATCTTAACAATTTGTTTACATGTTCAAATCCTTTAGGTATAGACGAATGTCTGGAACCTATGCCTAACAAAGTTTCAGATCAAATGAACCAAATGTTGTTAATCAGATTCACTTATAAGGAAGTAAAGGATCTAGTGTTCAGCATGAAACCTTTGGGATCACCTAGACCAAATGGATACTCTATTGGTTTTTTTCAACAACATTGGCAATCTGTTAGCATTGAAATTGAAGAGGCAGTGACAAGGGTTTAAATAATAATGGTTGGGAGAGGTATAGAGATAGTTTCCTATTCTATATTAGTCAATTGGACTTCTCTAAACTATTTCAATCTAATGAGAGGAATAAAATAAGGTGATCTACTATCGCCCTATCTTTTCATTATTTGCTCAGAAGCTATGACTCAAATACTTAACAGGGTAGAAAGAACAAAGATTATTTTTCGATTTCCTAATGGAATGGGTAAAATTGTTAAATATTTTAACATGACATTAAAAAATGGATCTTCGATTTTCTATGATCCACAATAATAAAAGAATAATATGAGAAACGTACATTTCTCCATCTGATTGATGAAGAATTCATTTGACTATGAGAGAAGGATCACCCTAACAATTTTGCCTCATAAGTGTCTATCGATGGCTAAAGGTACTCTAATATTGTAGGTGAAAACCCTTGAACTTCCCAGTGCTATTTATAGACTTCTGACCATCAAGAAATTTAAAAATTTGTGTCTGACTATAATTAGAGATATAAACCTTTAATTTTATCTCTTAGGAGTAATTTTTATCCTTTCATAACTCAAATATTAACTGATAAGATTTTGAACTATTTCAAACTGATAAGATGGGTGTGTGGGACACAAAATTTAATTAAAACTTTTATATTCTCCCACTTAGCCCATACGCCCATAAAATAATACTTTTCATTCATGGGCTTATCCTAGGAAATTAACCATACTGCGTAAATTTATTTCCTGAACTTTTCATAACTCAAAATACATTTCATGAGTTTCATAATATCAATGTCAAACTAACTACTAATGCGAGTCATGACGATCCTTTATTATATAATCAACAGATTTTCTTCTATGTACCATAACACCAGTAATTAAATTTAACACACGATTTTTAATTGGTATAATTAAGATTAATACAGTAATGTCTTTGAGTTATAATTCATGTCTATTGTAGACATTAGCTTATCATCATTCATCCACGCCTTTCAATATATATATTAAGTGGAAATACAAAAAAACAGAAACAACCCTAATATATATTTTTTAATATCCAATAACAAAATACTCATTGTATCAATTATTACTTCATCATGTTCACATTATGGGTATAAATATACAACTCATCTTTTTAACATGTCCTTTTAAAGTATAATCAATTGTTATGAACATATTTGTTTCTGTACTTTCTCTTTAACATTTAGGTATTTAAAATTTCATTAAATATTTATTATTCAAAGAAAAATACTCTGAGGACATGCATTCTTAGCGGCTTGGCTATAAGTTGACAATTACAAGTACTAAGATAAATTTCCTCAGCCATAAGCCATACAATGTGGCCTCAAAGCACGCCACAAACTCAAAGTCTGAGTATTCAGTTATTTCCAAACTATCAGTTCTTCTGAAGGTAAGCTAATAATATTTAATTCCTTGCAGGTATCTTAATATCATCTTTACTGCTTTTCTAATGATGAACAACTTTTCATGCCAAATTTCTCAAGAACTCTTTTTATGTAACTTTTCTGAGACAATTCTGACAATCCTTATTTTCGATTCCGAAGGATTTATATTCCGATCACAAAGAATGTCTCAAACATATCTTTCATTTCAAAGTTCTTAAGGAGAAAACTTTTGGTTTCATAAAGCAGGCCAAGATCACTACTAACCAATAAGATATCATCAACATACAAGATCAAAATTATGAATTTCCTCTTATTGACCTTTAGATATATACACCGATCAACGATATTTTCTTTAAAACCAAATACAGTAATGGTATCGTTGAACTTTAAGTACCATTGTCGGGAAGTTTGCTTAAACTTGTATATCGATTTCTTAAACCTTAATATTAGGTGATCTTTGCCCCTTTATGAAAAGCCCTCTGGCTGCTTCATGTAAACTACTTCATCCAAATTTCCATTTAAAAAAGTTGTTTTCACGTTCATTTAATGTAACTCTAAATCATAATGAACTACTAATGCCATAAGATTATAAATAAATCCTTTTTAGATACTAGAGAAAATGTTTTTTTTGTAATCAATGCCTTCTTTCTGAATAAAATCCTTGGCAACAAGTATAGTCTTATGTCGTTCGATGTTTCCTTTCGAGTCGCGTTTGGTCTTGAAGACCCATTTACACCTGACTCTTTTACTTCCTTCAGGCAACTCAACAAGAACCCAGACTTGATTTTGATCCATAGATTTCAACTCTTCTTTCATGACATCGATCCATTTACTAGAATAACTTCCCTCTATGACTTGTGAAAATGTTAGTGGATCTTTACTTATCCCAATGTCAAATTCAAATTCAGATTCCTGGAGATATACCATATAATCTGTCGAAATGGCAGGTCTTCGATCTCTCTGAGATTTGTAGAAGACAATCTGTTCTGGTGACTCCAAACTTAATTCATCAATGGTATTATCATTCTGAAATGAGTGATTATTTACTTATTCCATGGTATCATCGTGATGATCGATTAGAAGAACTATTATCTTTTCTGAGGATGTAGGTACATGGACATATACCCATATTTCCTCAATGACCACATCTCTAGGTTCAATTCTCCCACTGATCTCGTCAAATTCAATGAATTTGGCATTTCCTATTTTCACTATTCTCGGACTGTGATTAGGATAGTAAAACATGTACCCTTTGGATCTCTCTAGGTAACAAATGAAGTATCCGCTTACTGTTCTAGGATCCAATTTCTTTTCATATGGGTTGTAAAGTCTCGTTTCGGCTGGGCAACCTCAAACATGCATATGTCTCAAACTTGATTTTCTACTAGTCCATAGCTCAAAAGGAGTTTTTGGAACTGCCTTACTAGGAACTCAGTTTAAGATATACGTTGCCGTCTTAATAACTTCACCCCACAATGATTTGGGTAAGGTAGAATTACTTACTATACTTCTGACCATATCTAATAAGGTTTGATTACGGCTTTCAGCAACTCTGTTCTGCTATGGCGTTTTGGGCATCGTGTACTGTGCAACAATGCCACGCTGTTCAAGAAGTTTGGCGAATAGGCCCGGATTACGGTCTGATTCATCATACTTTCCATATTATTCACCACATCTATCCGATCTGATGATTTTCACATTTCTATCTAACTATCCTTTCACCTCCATGAGAAATACCTCAAGCACCGATACAGTTTGAGATTTCTCATGTAACAAATAGATATATCCAAAATGTGAAAAATCATTTATAGGGGTGATGAAATACTTTTCTCCACCAAAGCATTCTGTGGAGAATGGTCCACATATATCTGTATGAATTATTTCAAGAAATTTTTTACTTCTTGTGGCATTTTACTTAGCATGTTTGGTTTGATTTCCTTTCATGCAATCCACACACACTTCAAGATTAGTAAAATCAAGATGCGGAAGAGTCTATTCTTTTACTAATCTATGTAACTTTTCTTTGAAGATGTGTCTCAATCTTTTGTGCCACAAGTCATTAAATTTCTTGTAGTTCAAAAAAACGTTTCATGGTACTGGGAGTAAGTATTTTTAATAAATATACTATTGAAACATGATCAATAAAGACCATCAGAGAAAAAAAAACTCATAACCAACAGAAAAAATTAGTTTAAAACAAACTTAGACTACTATCATGGAACGAAAATGAATAACCATTAGTTCTAATCTGGATAGAGAAATCAAACCATGACTCACGAAAAACACATTTATGAAGGTCTAAGATTGACCCATACTCAAAACTAAATGAAAATCTCCAATGGCTAAAACTTCAACCTTATTTTTATTTTCTATAAAGATAAATGCTCATTGGAGTTTAGTGTTTAACTTGTAAGGTATCTTTCATGGTTATAAAAATATGAACATTAGCACCTGAATCTAGCCATCAAGAATTAGTGAGAACATTTACAAGATTTGATTCAATACATATAAAGGTAAGTGACTTACCATTCTTTTCAAATCAAACCTTACATTTATGACACTTAGCTTTCATGTGTCCAATAATTCCCACAAATTTAGTATTTGTTACTATTATACTGAATCTGATTGATTTTCAAATGTTTCTTTCTTTTCGGTAGTCTAATTTGTTTCTTTTTATCATAATGGTGCATTTTTTTTCAGTTTCTTTATTCACATAATTAACAGAATAATGTTCTTGTTGTTTCAACTTAACCTTCTCTGAACTACATTACTTTCCAAATCATTCATATTCTATAAATTTTTTAATAGCATTATAATGCATCTGGAATGGACCATACTGAGATGACAATGAGTTTAGAATAAATTGAATAACGAAAAACTTATTCATACTTGATTTCTTTATGTGCTCAGCTCCCTTCGTGCGTAGACAACTTGAACTTGAGTATTGAATTTATTCGTTATCATCAAAATCTATACGGTGATACGAGACTTGAAATATTATGTTCAATATTACTATTATAGATCATTAATTTTCACTATTATTTAATATTCAATTATTAATTTTTTATTATTATTCATTACTCTTCTAAACATTTGTCAACATTTCTTACTACCCAAACCTACCGTATATATATGCTCAATTGGAAGCAATATCACCAATAAAATCTTGAAATAGAACATGATTAATTAGTATTCAGCCATAAAAACAAGTGAAAAAGAATCAAAATTTAATTTTCTATGCATATATAGAACACTAGTATATAGCCTAATCATCTTTCCCTTTTCATTAGCAGAACTCGATCTAGATTTTTATTTTTTCTTTTCCTTTCCATGAAAACATGTACCTGGTGCGCGCCATGAAAACATGTTTGATGAATTCATGTTTTTTATTACTATGTATCAATGTATGACATGACGTGACAAAGAAGACATGTGAAATTAGAAGAAAAACATGAAATTCGGCCTCTCATTTTGACTCAAGGCTTGGGTCCAGTTCTCTGCAAACTACTGGAATGTGCAATTTTCATTTACGTCGACCCACTTAATTTACATCTTCAATTAATTGTGAAATAAATGTCTTTTGTCGGCTTTAATGCGTCTAAGATTGGTTTCTCAGGAGTTGAAAATGTAGGGGGCATAGACAGCTAGCTTGCTGAATCAGTGCGCTGAATCAGGAGGCCGATCATGTGATCTGTGGTTTAGTTGGGATCTGCTCTAGGTCTAGCTAATTATAATTTTTTTTTTTCATATTTTTTTTAAAAATATTTTTAAACACTTTTTTAAAAAATATTATAATATTATAACATTGTTAAAAATATTTTCTTAATCATTAAGTTAAAAGAAAAAAAAAAATAGAGCGAGACTCGAAGTGGGACTCAACCATTGACGTCTTTATTATTTTCCTTAGTTTTATTATATACATTTTTTGTTATCGGGATGCAATCTTGATATTAATCGTTTAAGTACTTAATATCTCAAACTATTGAGTTTTTTTGTAAGATGTAATTTCATTTGATAAAAAAAATTAATTTTCTTATAATCTAGCATTGATAATTTGGTTATTGATAATATATAAAATATCTTATAATGAAATATCAATTGTAATTGTGAATGGTTTTATATATTATCTTTATATTATATATGAAATTATATTAATTGAGTTAAAAAAATAAACGTACTAAGTAGCTCAACCTATTTATATGAAGGATAGTGATAGGGTTACTATGCAATTTTTTTTTTCTAATCAGGGTTACTATGCATTTACTACTTATAATGTATTTGAGATTTTTTATTTTTTTATCATTTTATTTTAAGTATTTTTTTAAGATGATCTATAATCATTAAGAAAAAATTTTAAAAAATACAATTTTACTAATAGTCACTTCCTTAATCATTAAGTAAAATAAACAATAAACAATAAAAAATGAAAAAAATAAAATAAAAAATGTAATAAATAAATAGTAGAAAGATAATAATATATATAGGTCGTGTCGTATCACCAATATATCCACTATGTAAATAGGTCGTGCAGGGTTTTAAACAGGACGCTGTAATGTTTGGGTTGACTCATATAATCTAATACTCATAACTAAAAAGACACATACGAACTGTCACCCCTAAGATTCGATAATTAATCAGACAATTACACTATATTTATTGGGTTATATGTGTATCTCTAGTCTTCTCCCTTTAAACTTTAGAGAAAGGCTAAAAACTCTACGTACGGGATCTAAATCCATTATACACGATCGAAATATACGCTTGTAATATTAATATTGCTTAGTACTATCCTAGCTACTAGACGCTAGCTTGCTATAATTAAATTTAAAGATATGATCACTACTACAAGAATAATAGTAATATCACGAATACATTGCAATTAATTGATGTTCCGGAAAGTTGGCAGCTTTAAACTATAAAGTACGTAAACCACTTCCCTGTTAAAAACTTTAAAACTATAAATCCTAGAGCAATAAATAAAATCAGTATTCTTTTTCATCCATCAAGTTACTGCACTTACGTACGCTCGATCGCATTAAATTAATTTTACCTAATTAATAGCTTATTGTAATTACTTTTCGATGAGTTCCAAAATTGGTTAAAAAAATAAATAAATATTATGTTCATGACCGTAAAGCTGAGCCCATTAAAAAGAATATTACGTCAAGTTTTAATTGAGTCATGACAATTCATTATAATTTTGAGGAAAGATCAAAAGTTAATGATTTTAATTTTAATAAATTAAGCTAGCTAGCTAGGTCTATGATTAAACTTCAAAGAAAAGTTCAGAGATCAGAATAATAATATTCATGATGAAGAACCAATAAAATATTAAAAAAGGAATCATAGGATGAGAGTAAATGACATACGTTTAAACTACTAGCTAAGACGTAGCTGCTTGATAATACACACTTACAATTCTTTTGCCCGCAACCAATCAATATATGTGATCATTCTACTTTATTAAAAATATATTTCAATTTTATAAAATTACCGATCGATCATTTCAGATAGAGTAACTTAATTAGTTTTTTCTTAAGTCATATTAGTAATAAAAGATCATATTCAAATGGAAGGAAAATAAAATTTAAAATTATGAAAAATACTTGAAGCCTTGAGCCCAAATATAGAAATTAGATCTGATTAATTTTTTTAAACTATTTTATTTTATCTTAAACTCATTATTATATTTTTTAAATTTTATATAAAATAAAAAAAAATACATATTTTTTAAATTTTTAAATAATTTTCTTAATTCTTAAAATAAAATTAATATTAAAAAATATTTTATTAATAATATTTTATTTTATTTTATTTATAAAAATAAATGAGGTGATGTTTTGACTTAGTTTTGCTGTTAAGTTTTTGTCATGTTTTGGATCCATGCCACGTAGCTAGCACGGCTCCACATGATAGCCTCACAATAAAATTATTTTAGCACCCGTACATGCATGCCCACGATTTGCATGCATGAGAAAAATTCTAACATTCTTTCAAAGTACGTATCCGCCCAGCTAGCTTTAAGTTCACATCCATTGTACACGAGCACAATATTGCACATTTTTTGTGTTTTATTCCTTCCCAAATATTTTAACATGGGTGACGTTGGGGCAGTCCAGCAACCCTCAATGTAAAAAGTAGTTTTTAATAAAAATATAATAAAAAAATTTTAGAATATATAATAAAAATATAATAAAAAATTAAAAATTAAAAATTAAAAAATACAATAAAAAAATAAAAGAAAAAAATATAATAAAAAAATAAAATGAAAATAATTTGAATAAGGAGGTGTCGGCTTCAGTCAAGGCGGAGCCGCCACCAACCATCGAGAGCAATGACGTCCATGCAAACGCATTTCAAATTTTAAATTAGAAGATAGGAGATTACTATCGCAAAAATGAAATCGTTAAAGAAAGGTGATCTCAATAATTTAGAAGATAATGTCACCAATAGGCGATCTCAATAATAGTCAGTGGCATTATCGGCTATTCGGCTATTTTTATTAGGGGTCGATCCAATAGTGCTGCTGACTATTTTTGTTAGGGAGGTTGGCGGACCCCAGAATTTCTCATTGAAAATTACAAGAAATGCCACATATTTCAACACCTAGATAGCAGCTTTCTGGTAGCCTGGTATAAATGGTGGTAGACGTACATTTTGCACCAGTAATACTGCATGCATGCATGGGAAGGGTACTCTTTTGACGTTTATGCACGTACTATAATCTGCATATTGTACATGAATGGACAATTTTATTATAAAAAAATAAGTATTTATCATATTTTAATTATAATTAAAATAATTATTTACGATCAAAAAAAAAAAAAAGAGTGAGGTGTTTTGTTAAATTGAGTTTTGACAAATTTTCATGGACTGGTTTGCTACTAAAGAGCTTCAACTTATATCAATTTTCTTTCCTTAATGTGCTTTAAATTCATAGTCGCAAGAATCAACTGATGATAGAAGGTGGACCTTCTCGAAGCATGATCATAATTAAAAATATTATCTATATATTGAGAAAAATATAATATATCTGTTGAACGACTTGCCATTTCCTTGTTTGAATTGGGAAAGTGATGATCATTACACTAATTGGTTGCATGTTGAGCATTCCAAAGAATAAGATGGATGACATCCATGGCTACTAGACCATTGTACTTTTCCTTTTCTTCAAGTGGAGAGAGAGGAAGATCATCAGTACTCCATTATATATAGTTTAACGAAACACAACAACAATATTGTCCATTGCCAGCAAATTAACTTTAACGCTAAAGCCCATAAAAACCGCCTGAATACATTTCTCTCAACAATTATTCATCCGTCGCACAATGGACGCCATTGAATTGTCTGATTTAGACAAAATCAGCTACTTCAGAAATTAGCCATGAATAACATAACAAATCCGGCCATTTTGTTGGATGGAAATTACACATACTTCTCGCCGTAATATCTTACAATTGTTAATAACTATAGCTGGGAAAGTATTATTTTTGTTGATACCTTCCGTCGCTTTAACTCCAAATAAGTCGCTGCACATGACATGGTATTCCTGTCTAAACAATCGATTTTATCGACGTTAATTAGTCTAATATCATTTGTGTGTTAGATTTTACAGCGAATGAGTGGAATAAGCTACAAGCTATATATACACAACATGCAATAGCAACGAATTAGCATTTTATTCCAGCGATTGTCACCTTACAATTGTCTGAATCCATTAATTACAACGAATTCTTGGCCTCTGTTCCATCAAATTTATTTTCTCCGTGAATATTTTTTTTTTTTGCTTATTATAATTATTTTTTCGATTTTCAGGTATATGAACATGCATGGTTCAATTTAATTATAATTGTGACTTGTATGTTCACCAAACTTGCCCAGATTGATACCCAATTCACACCTTCATTGTGAAACAATTTATTACCGCATAAATATTATAAAATACTTGAGCTATAATCAACCTGATATCAATTCAACAATTGCACATTTGTAGCACCTAAACATCCTTGTGTGTGCATTCAAATTCTAAAACTCACCAATTGCATGTGTAGAGATCATACCAGTAGCAATTATAGACTAGATTAGTATTTGAAAATACCCATATCATTGAAATAGATCTCACAACTAAGTTGGAATTCTACCCATTTTTTGCTACATCTCATATAATACATGTTGCTACACAGACATCAATTTGCCATGCAAAATAGCCATTCATTCATCAGTTACTGCAACATTAAGTTAGAATACCTGGACAACACTTTGCAAAATTTGGCTGGTTTGGGGCATAACTGCCCAGCTTGAGAGATTACAATCCATCACCATAATTAAAATAATTACTGGAGTACAAGCCACTATATATACAATGGTGCGTTCATGTAATTCATTGTTTTGGAAGAGAGGAGAGACTGATTTCTTACACATTGTCTCCTAACTAAAGTAAGTATGTTCAGGTACAAAGTTGAACTGGCCCATGGAGATTCAATCTGAAAGACAAGAATAGCAGTCCTACTCGCTATGTTGACTCCATACATTTTCCCCAGGAGAAGATAGAATTTCTGTTATGACAATATAACAAAAATTATACATGGGCTAACCTGCACTACCCCATAATCTGGAAATATTAACTTCAACCACCTGCATTCCAATAGAGCAGTATTTAACATCAGTAACAGGATACTACATCAGCCAATTAATTTTTATAAATGCTAGATGAGTCATTCAATTTCAGCCTTTAAATTATCAAAAATTTTATATACATATACAAGTATAAACTACCTGAACTATACGTGTCTTCCTACTCACTAGCCAGTAAATCCAAGGGAGAGTGCAATCCTGGTTGTATATTGCTAATTAGCTGTCTCCAATCCTTCCCCTTGTATTTGCCAAAAACTACAAGGGGGAAGTTACATGGTATGCCAATATCATCTAACCTATATTCTAACAATTATATATACACTAAATTCTGTTATATTTAAATATAGTAGTATGACAGTTTAAAACTTCCCCAGAAAGTCTTCCTCTATGATGTCCAAATCATAGTAGCAGCCTTGTTTATGTACTATGCTATTTTTAAAAAAGCCCATTGTATATGTATATACTACTGTACCTAATGGCATCTATGGGGTGGTTTTCTGTTCCTCTTAGTTTACATAATGGTTAAAGACACAAAAGGTACTATGTATATATATTGCCAATATTCCAAGCTGCATGCTTCAGTTATTCACTAGAAATTCATTATCCATGCCTCCAACACATGTTGGCTGCACTTTTGGTGGAAATTCAAAATGAACTCATTTTGATCCTTACCCACATTTTCAATATCTTGCAGCTGAATTTATGTACTAGACACTTAGTTTAAAAAAAACTGAGTGCCTTCACTACTTTTTGTTGTCACTTAAAAGTGCATGGTTATGGTACATATATACAAACATCATCGTGTGTTTTTACATACTAATGCTTGGCACCCTATTCCTGTGAATCTAGTTATCACATTTCTGACATGTATATTAAAATAACTCCAAAGATGTTAATTTTTTTTACTACAATGCAAGGCATTTTTGCATTTTTAACGTTTACACAATTAGTTTGCATTTTATTATGCACCTAGGCCAGTAAAATTTCCCTTAAACTAACACTTTAATTAATTGGATGCATAAATGTAACCATGAGCATTATGCAATTGAACCAAGCAAAAATGTAATCTGCAAACCTTTTAACCTGAAGCATAGACAATCCCACATGAAAGCATGGTCACTTACAATCGCTGGTCATTGAGTGCTAGGTGAGGAAGTACTCCATATTAAACCTGATGTACCTATACCAAGAATCTTGTCAGTGTCTCATGTGTGTAGCTTCAGCTGTGTGATAGTAAATATAGAAAGAACAACACTTACACCAAATCTAGGTTTCGTTTTTCTTCTACAAATACCTTCCACATATATATAACCCATGTTGTTTCCCCCTACTAGTATTCAGGCAGCCCGAAACCATCAACTCTTTTTATCCAATCACATCAACTACAAAAGATCCAGCCATGAGCCAATATTTCAACACCTACCCTTTTAGCTTCCAGCAAAACAGAGGTTTATACAGCTCCTAAGTCATGCAGACATATAAATGGAGTGGATGCATATATCAATATATATATATATATATATTTAGTCTCCCAACCCCCTCTCCTTTCCCAAAAATATGCACTATGCATTACACTTTTAACTACCCAAAAGGCACCCAAAAAGTAGACAAAAAATTCCACATTCATTTTTTGCATGCAGCTTGGGGGTCACTGCATCCCCTGAGCATAGCCTCCCATAGGCATGATCTGAAACTGTGCCATGAAACTCCTCAACACATTTTCAGTTTCCTTTTGTTTCTCCACACAAGTACGCAATTCTTCCGTCACACGGTCTAGTTGAGTCTTATAGCCCTCCGCATCTTTCTTATGTCTTTCTACTAACATTGCATACTCTTTCTCTCGTTCACGATCCTTTTCTCTTGAAGGCATGGGTATCACCATCTCTCCAAGGCCTCGTGCGTATCTTGGTCTATCACCGAGGACCTCCCTAAACACAGCATCAGCTACCTCCTCAGTACGATTCTCAGGGGCTATCTCATCCATCCTTCTGGTCATCTTCGTCTGCACATATCAACAAGTGATTAATTTATCTAGTAACTAACAATACATGCAGTTGATATGTGTCAGTTTGGCATGCAATCTCTATGTTCCTATCTGTGTTGGAATGTGTGAGCATACTTACATGAAGCTCTTCAGTGGCATCTGTGACAAACTTATTCTTATTCTTAGACCAGTGAACAGCCTTGTAGAAGTCCACCTTGTTTCCTCCTATAGCTCGCTATTATCCATTGGAATTACACATGATACAAGTGCAGATCAACATTTCATATTTCAATAACAAGAATAAAAAAATATCAGTGTCTCAACTAATCTTCAGTGAAGTCAAAGGATAGATAGCCACAAGTCTTTCCCCTAGTAGGATGCATGCTTATATGCTTTTTGTAATGTCATGGTAACAAAAGTTGAACATGTGTATGCTACTTCAAGTAGGCAAGACTTCATTTTTATTTTTTATTTTGTGTAAACCCATATAAGGTTACACTTAAAATAGTTTCGATTTTCCCAATCATAAATGGCAGGGCAGGCATTGTTATGAAATATAAAATATCCCTACCTATATTGAAATGCAAGTCCAATAGCTCTACTCACAATCTGGAAATTCAGTTAATTACCAACTACATATCAGCATGATAACAGCTAATAGCATGCTAAACTTTAATGCAAGGAATTATAATCTGCCAGTGAACCCTACAACTGGACAGCTACTTTGAAGTTTTATATCTTCCACTAATATGATGTTCTTTTTGTATGTGTGTTTAATAATACATCGCCCTATTGAATGGTATATCCAATATATGCACAAGGTCATTCCTAACCCAAAAATTAAGTGAACCGGTTACAATTATCTTAAAATGATTTTTCTAAATATGGCTGGTATCGTAGTGAAAAAAATATTATTCGGTACTATTATGGCAGATTGAATACTTCATAACTATTCCAATGAAACCCAATGAAATAGGTCTTGGCTGCAACAAAGTCATAAATTGCCAGGACGATCACCACAAATAATTCATAATGCTACTGCAATATTTTGCAATTCTATCCCTTTCATGTTAAGGCAGCAACTTACATTGTCTCTTACCAATATCATCAATAAAAGCACAGTATTATATGTGTTTAAAAATAAGAGCAGTAAAATTGAAATATTATGTTTAATGCCTACAACACACACATCTTAAAAATATGTCAACCGAAGCTGTGATACATACCTGTTCCTCTAGGTGACGCACAAATGATTTTCGACCTGCGGTGTGATTGACCTTTAGCTTTTTACGATTCTCCTTATTTATGCGCGAGATTTTCTACAATCATGAGAACAAAACGTCTTATAATTGTCAAATACATAATCATCATGAATAATCTATAATTTGTCTACAACATTATAGTAAAAGGTGTTACATACAGCCCATCTATATACCTTGAATTCCTCACTTTCCCATCGGCCACATAGCTTAACCCATACTAGGGGGGGGACCAAGCTTGGCCCACTAGCCAATGCCTCATCATGGCTTGTATATGACAAATATATCTTGTGTAGCTCATGATGGAAGGCATTGAATCTCTTACGTAGTTGCTTCCAAACAGCCAATCGATGATTCTTTAGATCCCAATCTAATTCGAAATCCTCCTACAAAAGGGAAAAAAAATCAACGTTAATAAATTGCATGGATAAACATTATAATGACAAATTGGTCTTTAATTACTTAAATATCTTACTTTGACCCTATCAATCAACTCATCCTTCATGGACTTAGGTACGTCCGTCCACCTTGCGTAGCTCATGTCCCCGTGATGTTTCATAATCCACGTTGTTCGTGTCGTAAACATGGAGGCGTACTCACAGCAAGGGGCAGTTTCGCCATCATTTATTCTCAAAGGGATTTTACCGTGCCTCCTCAATTTCTCGAACTCAGTGCACTTAGCAGGTCCACGCCCACGCTTTTGTTGTGTAGTGTTTGTTATGGGTGTGACTGTTGCACCGTCCGCTAAAGCATTAAGAATTTTGCAATTATCCATTAATAACATTAACAAAGTCATATAGGTAAGAAGACCAATGACGGATCAATAAATCTAAGGTGCATGTGAAAAGAATATCCATTTCGATAAACAAACATCAATAGTGCTTACCAATATTTCCCCTAGTAGAGTCAGAATCCGCTATTGGATTGGAGCTAGGAGCGTCTATTTCTACGCTTGGTCGCTGTGTTGACGCACTGAAGCTCTCGCCCTGACCATCACGCTGGCTCCATCGCCAAATAGGGACACTATTTGAGTCAGGTTCAGGTATCGGATTGGTGCTAAGAGCATCTATTTCTACGCTTGGTGGCAGTGTTGACTCATCGAAGTTCTCGCCCTGACCATTACGCTGACTCCATCGCCAAATAGGGATACCATTAGAGTCGGGTTCAGGTATTGGATTGGCGATGAGAGTATTTAACAGAGCACTTGGTGTATGTGTTGCCCAATCAAATCTTTCGCCTTGCCCCTCATATTGACCCCATTGACAAATTTTGTCCATATTAGAGTCGGCTTCCAATGTAAGAATATAGCAGGGAGTGTTTAAGTCTACTCTTGGTGGATGTACAGATGAATTGTACCTCTCGTCTTGACCCTGGGGGTGAATCCATCGCCCCCATTTGTCCCTACTAGAGTATGCTTCGGGTATTGGATTGCCGCTAGGAGTATTTATTTCTACGCGCGGTTGCTGTGTCGCCTTCTCAGGACTCCTATCTTCATCCTCTTCGTCACTCCATCGGTGAAGCCGTGGAGGCCCTGGACGACGTAGTGCTCTACGAGGTGCAAATCGCCTTTTAAATTGTCGAACTCTTCCCTTTAGTCGGCCAATTTGTTCCATTTGTTTATCCTTCATTTTCCTCCAAAAATTAGTAGACAAAGAAGTCAGTAAATTTATGAACCTGTTTAGTCGCATAAGCCCATATTTCAAATTGTGACTAGGAAGCAAGTAATATATCAAAATTTCTAAGCAAGTAATATATCCTACTTTAGTGCAGCCAATGCCATACAAAATGCACATATCTTGCCTTTCAATTGTTTCAAATAATTACATAAGAATTTATATAATGATTTCTTAGGAAAGTCATTTTCTACAGTCCATTTATGTCATAAGCATACATACCCATTACGGGTATAAGATGTACTAGTTAGTAGTTAGGTATGACTACTTTCCTAATGACTTTTACAACTGTGAGCATCTATTTTTGGTGAGTGCAGTTGGATGAATGAGATGATATGTATGATAGTATTCAGGGATTGAAACCTAAATTGACTTGTGTTCTTGGTAGGGATTCAGCCTTTTATAACAGAGACATATAAATATTAATAGCCAGTTCCATGGCAAGTCAAAAACCATAAGCAATATACATAAGTTACATGTCTATAAACTCATTTCATTCGAATGTCTTCTGTTACAATACAAAACTAATTTTTCTAGTATGTGTTAACACATTAACAATGTTGCATGTATATTGAATAATAATACAATAACACAAGTCAGTAAATTAATTAACCTGTTTAGTAGGGAGTATTTCAACTATTTCAACTTGTGACTAGGAAGTAAGTAATATATCAAAACCTGTAATAATAGGTTAGTTGGTGGGTTTACAACTAAACCTTACCAAGGATGAGTTTGCTCCTATAGTTACATTTCTTTTGTCCCTTTTTTTTTATTTGTCCGAGTCAGTACTAAAGCATATCACTATCTACACATTATTCACTCTCTATGAGGAGGCAACCACATTGTAGTAGACTGTATAAGACCCGAAGATATAATTTTCAGTCTCCCCAATGAATCCTAGCTACCACAATTCACACAACAATGAGAATTTGTTCCCTCCACCAAGATGAAAGCACTTGCTGCATCTATCCCTAAAATAAAAGCAATTTGTAAAGCAAGGAGGAATAGGTAAAAGAAGAAAAGATCCACTGGAAAAATGGAGAGTGTAAATTTCTTCTTTGCTCTCTTAGAACGTATTATCAAAATCCTCCTAGGCTAATTTGAATATGACTCTTGGTAATGTGGCCCTTTGAGTTTCAGATGGGAGAAATTGGTTTGTTAAGTACAGGGCACACAAAATTATTCATTGGAATGTATTATCACTAGACAATAATCTGATTTTAAGGTGATGTTTGTGCATTTGAAATTATTACTGCTCGCATTTCTTTCAAAGTTTTAATTTTTCGTACAAATGAAGAACAAAGCCTTCTGTTGCAAGTAAGAAATTTATTTTTATTTTGATTTTAATTATCATGGTGCATGAATATTATGTTTGGAGAACATCATATATAATTAAAGTTCAATTTGTAAAGCAAGGAGGAATCCCAGCAAGGGGAAAAAACCACTGGCAAAATGGAGAGTGTAATACTAGTTAAAATACCTGGGCATACACCAATCTTATCTCTCCAATCCAACAATCCCTTTGAAGAAACCTTTGAGTAGTGGCTGTTGACAGAGATTTAACTTGTAGAATCCCTACTTTCCTCAAATTAACTTGCTGGATTGATATGCGCGCAGAAATAGAGTAATTTTCAGTTGATGAGCTGCAGCTATAAAGGGCAAATCTGATTTCTACATGATAAAGTGACTTGCGTCATTATGTACTGGGAACCAAGATGATTTGATGTCAACTAATCTCAGCCACTACTCAATATTATTGTTCCAAATTTACCCCTGGTAAATTGCCACTTTTGCTGCCAAACTCCCGCCTAATTATTTCTAGCGCCAACATTTCCCTCCCACTACATATTGAACATTCATGTGTTCGGATCTATTATATATTTATAACCGTGCATTTAAATTAATCAATATCCACTCCAAATTAAAGTTGGTTATAAACCCTTTTTTTCAAAGCAAACACAACCAACTTCCAGCTGCACAGTATTATACACTGCTAGTGAAGAGCATACTGGTCTCAGATTGCATTCACTACCTCTATTACCTGTCTCAAAATACCTCAATGGAATTTTGAAGATCATGTACGCACAAAACACCAAATATAGGTATTGTTCACTGCATATAAAAAGCTGAGTTGTAAAATTCCAATTTGGAATTATTATTTATAATATTAAGTGCTGCACTTTTTGTGGCTGTCATGTGTCCCATTTACAGTAATCCACATGACCAAAACTGACCTTTGACTAGGAAGCTTATGGAGTGAAATTACGTTTGATTGCCTTATTTTCCTGCATCAATTATTCTCCCATTTCATCCAATATGGTCATCATATCTAAGAAATGACATTCATTTATACAAGTCTACATATAGGAAAACAGAAAATTACCTTCATTTCAGATTGGAAAGTGGATCGGGAAACTTCTGGTTTAGTGCAGAAATAATAAAATGTATCTTTTGGCTATTATGGTTATTATATATGGAATTTTCTCAATCTAGCTACACAAACTAATCTTCACTACATTAAGCGTGCTGGACTTTAATGCTCATGTAATCAATCTAGCTATTCAAATATCTTAATCTATGAGACTACCTAGTCCTTGGCTTTTGGGATATATAACTGGATTATAAAATGCATTGGAAGCAGCATTTTGCAATCTAGCTTTAGATTGCAATTTTTTCCATTTGGGCAGCCTTCTTGTTTCAATTTTAATGAACCAACAATCGAATATCCAAAGCGAGGCATCTGATTAAATTTGAGGCAACCTGCTATCTTCACCACATCACTAAAGGTCTGTACACACTTCAAGTTTGCCTAGCATTATGGACCTTCATTTATGCATGGTTATAAAATAGGTCAGATGCTCATTAAGGTGTATTGTTAGAACTTTTAAACAACACAGAAATTGCACGTGCGGTATATGAATTTGTACAACTCATGATGCACAATTTCTCTACTACATTAGCGACAGGCCAAACCCAGCTAACTTTTCCCCTGCAATAGCACGTTGTTCATGTCGTGTAAATTTAAAGTCGATTAATTGCCTGCAGTAACAACACACAGAGTCAGACCCACATGGCTGGTGAATGAATTAGTATGCTTGGCTGGAAGCGACACAATATATCAAGAAAAACAAGGAAATTCTAATATGTTATTACTGATTTTGCACTCACTACCTCCCTGGCTCCCAAGCTACATGCATGACTTAAAATGCCCTGCACAAAAAACCTTGCATGTTCAGTATAATTTACATGAATTCTAAAGCACCATGTACAAGATACTACATTAATCATTTAGAGCCTACCACATTGACAGCAGAAAAATGATACACAACAATGTTGGCAATCAATGTTGTGATGGGATGTAATGGCCATAACAGGCTACAAGATTTAGCAAATATTTTGCCGCATACCGGTATTTATTTGCTCACCTATTATTTTGTGCATAGTTAGGTGGGTTATTCGGAAACTGAATCCATGTTTGTGGAGGAATCTCCCTCGTCTGAAAATTCCCCATCACCATAACCATCTTCTGTACCCGAAGCAACCATCTCATCGATGATGAAATCTGAGGTACTCTCACCGTGATGCCCAATATGCATACCTTCTAGCACACCGACACTTATAGGTTGTATATCAGTCCTACTCAACGGACTTGAGACTGGATCATCACCACAATGCATAGGTACATACTCAGATGATGGCCCATCATCTTGATAGGCTTCATCGCCATATATATCCCCATCGATCTCATCAGCTTCTATCGACTTTGGTGGAATGTCATACACATTTCTATTTGAGAATTTTTGCACAACGCACCAATTCCCTTTCAAACGTAAATCTTTTATGTAATAACATTGTGAAGCTTGACATGCCAACACAAACGGCTCGTCTTTGTACCAAGTCCTAGACATGTTTACACTAATCATATGGGCATCCACTCGGACCCCTCGTCTTTGATCACTGACATCGAACCAATCACACATGAACAAGTACACGTGGCGCCCTCCCATATAACGGAGCTCTAGGATTTCATTTATAACACCATAGAAGTCTAGATTACTAGGCAAATTTTCACCTGCTACGACAACACCTGAATTTTGTGTCTGTCGCCATGGCTCACGCTGCTTCGTATGGAACCTTCTCCCATTTATAATGCAAGCAGAATATGTTGCAACCCAACGGTCAAGCCCACAAGCTAATGCATATAGATCTACTGACACATCAAGTGGGTTGATTGCACGTTGCTCTAAAACCTGCCATAATGGGTAGTCCATCATTACACGTTAGGGTTTGGGCGCTACAAGAGAAAACTTTTAAAATGCCATATTCATTATACACTTACACGTTTCTTGAACCAAGCTGGAAACTCATTTTTATGTATGCGATCATATGAAAGTGGAGCATCCAACTTACACTTCTCACAGTGCTCACTGGGCACAAAATACAAAAGATGATTTCATTTATGTTAAAATGGTGAAGTCTAACACATAATAGGTATAGACTGAATGGACAACAAAAGTAAATTAAAATAAAAGTAGCTGGGTTGATACATACTTTACGTAGGCTTGAATCTCTGGGCAATTGTTAAACACGTACCATTGGGCTGAGAGAAGGAGTTTCTCATCAAATTTCACATTAGAGGCTATACCGAAGGGTTGGAGATGTTGATTGAAAATTTCGAAGCCATCTTTAGTGGTTTCCTCTCCGCCATCAATGTTACGTTCCACTCGATTGAATCTTGTCTCAACATCTTGGAGGTACATTGAGCAAAATGTTAAGCATTCGAGGTGAATATATGCTTCTGCTATCGAACCTTCTGGTCTTGCTTTATTCTTGACATAGCGCTTGAATTTGCCAAGATATCTCTCAAATGGGTACATCCATCTATATTGTACTGGACCCCCAAGTATCGCTTCACGAGGTAAATGAATAGCAAGATGGACCATGACATCAAAAAATGATGGAGGGAATATCATTTCCAATTTACATAGAGTAATGATGATATCACTTTCAAGTTGGGATAGGCGAGAAGAATCAAGTGTTCGTGAACACAACTCTTTGAAGAAACTGCTGAGTTCTGTCAAAGCCAAGGCAATATCAGGTCGTAAGAATCCCCCAACTGCAATAGGAAGTAGTCGTTGTAAGAAAACATGACAATCATGACTTTTAAATCCTGATACTTTGCACTCACGAACAGATACACATCGGGCGATATTGGAAGCAAACCCATCGGGAAACTTCACCGATGCCAGCCATTCAAAAAATTTATTCCGCTCTTCTCCATGTAATGTGTACATTGCAGGTGGCATTGTGAAGCGTTCACCATCACGCATCAAATGTAATTCCTTCCGCATGCCCAAAATCTCCAGGTCACGCCGTGCATTGGTGTTATCTTTGGTTTTACCAGGAATGTTCAGTAAAGTACCAAAGATGTTATCAGAAATATTCTTTTCGATATGCATGACATCAAGATTATGCCGAAGCAAAAGAGTTGACCAATAAGGTAGTGTGAAGAATATGCTATTCTTCGTCCAATTCAACTCTTCTACAGTACGTTTTCGCTTCCTATGAAATTTACCAAATTGCACATCCCCTAGCATCTGCAGTTGATACAATATGTCTGATCCAGATAGCACCCTTGGAGGAGGGCGGTGATCTTCCTTGCCATTGAACAACCTTTTTCTCGATCGCCAGATGTGGTGTGGCGGTAAGAAGCGACGATGTCCAGTATAACAATGTTTCCGGCCAAATTTCAGCCAATTTGACTCTGTACCAGCATTACAGGATGGGCATGCCAATTTTCCCTTGGTTGACCAGCCAGAGAGATTACCATAGGCAGGAAAGTCATTAATTGTCCACATCAAGGCAGCATGCAACATGAACGTTTCCTTAGTGGAGGCATCATATGTCGGCACCCCATGCTCCCAAAGTTCGAGCAATTCATCAACCAATGGCTGTAAGTAAACATCAATATCATTTCCTGGCGACTTAGGGCCAGGAATAATCAAGGATGTCATGAAGAATTGATCTTTCATGCATGACCAGGGAGGCAAGTTGTACGGCACAAGGATCACTGGCCAGATGCTATAAGGTTTTGCCAAATTATTGAAGGGGTTGAAGCCATCACTCGCTAGACCAAGCCTAACATTGCGCGCATCAGTAGCAAACCAACTATGGTCAGCATCAAATGTCTTCCAACACTCCGAGTCTGCAGGATGCCTCATAATGGTATTAGTACTAACCCGTTGTTCTTTATGCCATCGCATATCAGTGGATATCTTTGGAGACATATACAACCTTTGCAATCTTGGGATCAACGGAAAATGACGCAAAACCTTTTGCGGTATAACTCGTGTCCCATGTTTATTTGGCACCCACCTCGAAGCCTTACAGACCGGGCATTCATTCTTATTAGCATTTTCCTTCCAGAATAAAATATAATCATTTGGACATGCATGAATTTTGTGGTACTTGAATCCTAACCCTCGCTCCAATGAACGTGCATCTTCATATGATGATGGCAATGCAGTATCAGGAAAGGCAGCCCACAACAATCTAAGCAACATATCAAAGGATTTAATTGACCAACCTCCGAGGGTTTTAATGTGTAACAGCTTGACAATGAATGAGAGTTTGCTAAATTTTGTACACCAAGAAAAAAGAGGACGTTGGGCATCCTCTAGCAGTTGTGCAAACGACTGAAGACGTGAAGTTTCAGGTACGGCAGAGCGTGAAGGACCTGCAACCTCATCTTGATTTTGCTGAGCCACATTACATAATGTCCCAGCCATTATGTCCTCTAACATATGGTCCATGTCATCGATGTAAGCATCATCATCGCTAAGCTCGAATTCAGACTCAACGTCATTCACAGAGCGAGTTTCATCCTCCCCATGAAATATCCATTGAGTGTAAGTTGGGGTGAATCCGGTTACGAAGAGGTGACTCTCCACCTCTGGGAATGGCAAGAATAGATTATTACCACATACCCGACATGGACACCGGATTCGGTCACTTCCCATAGCATGGCTTCGTGCTAGTGTGAGGAATTGATGAACCCCTTCGGCATATCTAGGATCTCGAATCCTATCACGCAGATGCATCCAACTTTTGTCCATCTAAAAAAGGGATGAACCAATCAATCAGCTCAGGGATCACAAAAATGCTTGAACCAATTAGGCCATCCAATAAATGGCCTATGGGATGATGCTTTGGAAAAAAAATTGGGGGTGCAACAAAATTTCTCATGAGCCAGGAAGTGTGCACGTACGAAAATATAATAGGGTCATTCCTTTAATAAAGCAGATACTAATTATACCTCTAGTATATGAATAATGAACATGCAGGTATCTATATGAAGACCAAATATTTTATTAATGTAATTATGATCCCCTATTATGTTTGTGAATAAATTTAAGCAATTCTCACCACAAAATTAAATTCTACAAGTAACATGCAAAATTTAAAGGTCTCTATGTAGAGTACACACACACACGCATATATACACACACATGAAGGAAGATATAATTCTCAAATATTCAAATAACACATATAAGCCGTGTAGTCAATCTTATGGTTCAGATAAATATGTTATTTTTGGTTCACTAGAAGAAAAGTAAGTGAATATTGAAGTCACAGATTGAGAAAGTCTTTACTCATATTTTTACACAACGTGATCGAGTCTGAGACTAACATCAATAAAGTTAATAGTACTGGACACTCAGGTTTTGAAAGTTTGTAATTGAAACTAATTGTCAGCTGAACAGAAGACATATATTGTTGTCTGTAATGGTAGTAATCCACTAAGTAAAGGATTTGCTAAATGCATTTTTAATCAACCATGAGTCAAAGGTTAGCACATGGAATGCTTGTTGTGGCTAGCTAGGGAAATGTCCATTGATGAAAGGGAGGATTAATATAGCAGCAAACATACCCTAGGAGAAAAAAATAGTGAACCTGGAAACACAGTCAAGAAAAATCATATTGGAATGTGAAAGACAAAATTGTTGGTAATTAGGGTTGTTCATTACCCATGCCTTAGTTACTACCATTTTACATAGATTAGTAGCACCCATGTACCTGAAAGTCAGAAGCGATCATGGCATATGAGCAAGATATAGGCCATTTTCAGTACTTGTTGGGGGAAAAGCTGAAGATCTAGTGCAATTTTGTAATAAAATAAATTAATACTTGTGCACTACCCAAAAGGACATGAATTAAACTTGAAGGGCAAAGGGAACATGGAAAGGGATACGGGCTAGGTGCTTATATATATAGCAAGTACAGAGAACACCAAGAATTAAACTTGAAGGGCAAATTAAAGTAGCACTACATACCACTTGAATTAAAACACCTAAAGAGACATCTAAAAACGCATTAATTTATATTTTTACAAAAGTACATAGTAAATGATATACTTGGCTTGCATCTCAAATTTATATTAAGGCAATGACAGGAGTGTATTATTTACAATATATTTTTTTTATAAACCTTGGTGATCAACTTCGGTGCCTTCATCTATTATTTACTTATTAATTGGCACCAAACTCATGCCAAAAACATCCTAGTATTTTAATTACTATTAGGTTCTTTTTTTTTTATTTCCCTTCAAAGCAGGACATGATGACAACTTTTGCATGATTATGTGGTATGGGTGACGTGTGGATTTCACATGGACAAACACATGCTAGCTAGATAGGAACATAGAACACCTGCACTCATATTAAACAAAGGTTTAAAACATGTGGGTTTCGCACAATCTTAGTGCCAGGCTGAATTGAAATTTATGGAAAATTATATATATCTATATATATATATATATAGAGAGAGAGAGAGAGAGAGAGAGAGAGAGAAAGAGTAGGCTGCTTCTATATATATTAGATCCTTTTTATGGTGATTGAGAAAAGGAAAATGCTATTCACCTCGATGAATAGCATCCCGATGGGTCCTGTTTAAAATATATAATTTTTTTTAGTTTTTTTAATATGATTTTAAGCGAGTGTTTTTAAATAATAATTTTTACATGATTTTTTTATCATCTTAAAATATTTTTTAAAAATACAAAAAATTCACAACATTATTTCAAAATACTTACTTAAAAATCATATAACAAAAACTAAAAAAAAAATCAGATTATCAATTCTCATCGGAATGTTATTCACTAGGGTGAATAGTACCATCCTTGAGAAAATTAATCACACAGAGTCATATGATGCAAAACAGCAGTTTAGTCAAACATTAACAAAACCAAACAATGCATGAATTTGGAGACTGCTTGAACACAACCCAAGTGACATAAATCTATGATATTTATCAATTATATTTATACCAGAACACGAGACAAGAATAGATAAAATTTACAAAACCTAAAATCTAAGAAATCGAGCAAATTAGATGCAAGTATGTAGTCTTTTGAAACTAACATCGCAGAAACAATAAAAGGATGTCTTAAGTTGGGAAAAATATGATAGCAAAATCAGATTTTGAATATGCAAATGGTTGAGACTCAAACATACCTGCGTGCTACCAATTGGTGGCCGAATTAGGATAGGAAATGCCCACGATTTCTACACAAATCAGGAATGGATAATGGAGGAGATTGATAAGAAGGCATACGCTCCAAAAATGCCCCAAATATTTAGACTGGGTCTTACTAGATCTGTCAAAAGGGGATAACAATTTATCAATAAAACTGGGCTTGCACCAACGCCCAAAATGGAGATATGCCTCAAGGGAAGATGAGGATTAATACCTATTTAAACTTATCCACCTGCAATAAAATCCAGTGGAGAAGTGTTCGATTCGTCGAGTTTGTGGAGGAGGCAACGCCGTATCGGGGGGATTACAGCCACGCAATGGCTCGCAACATCTTATTGATAAAGAAATTGAAGAAGATGAAGATGGAAGTGGATTTGGGGGAAGGGGATTTTAGGGAGAGAAGATGAAGAAGGTAGAGAACAAATGTGGGTTTCATCGGGATTTTGATGACATCTGTTCGATATTGATGTTAATTAGAAAATTAGGTGCGAAATGGCGCCTTATTGAGACTGATCACAATTTGCCGTTACTACATGTCAAATATTGACGGATGGGAGTGACGCAAGAAGTTAGGATACAATTACGACGGAAGAAACCGTCTCAATAACACTCAAGCCGTTGCTAAAGAGATAGAAATAAGTCACTTGGAGTTCAGCTTTTAATCCAGACGAAAAGGAACGACGATATTCAATTGGACGCGTAAGTTACCCCATTAGCGACATTTAATTTTGCGTTAAAGTTAAAATCAACATAATAGTCCCATTTTGTTGTAGTGAAAGTAGCTTGCGCCATATAATATGTTAAGGCTTACACAACACTTCCTTTACTAGTACTAGTACTGTTTTATACTCAGTTTTCTTTTTTTGTTTTGCTTTTTTAATTTAGATTAAAAATCTCATAACATGGCTCTCTTGCATAAATTAGAAGAAAACAAACTCAATCAACCAATGTAATAAATAATTTAATTAAAATAAATTTAAGTTTATAAAAATTGACCTTCTTTTGCTCTTGAGTAAATTTTTTTTATAAAATTGAACTTACTTATTTTTAATTAAAATACATTATTATGTTGGTTGATTGAATTTATTTATTTATTTTCTAAATTATGCAAGAAAAATAATGTTCTGGAATTTTTAATTTAGATTCAACTAAAAAAAGAAAAAAAAAGGATAGTAAAACAAATAATAAAAGAAGTATAAGATGATCAGTGTCATTATCCCCATATATATATATACTAGTAACAGCGCAACGTCCGAGGGACGTTTGCCTAGTTGGTAAAAAATAATATTTTAGCAAAAAAAGAAAAACGATAAAGCAACAATTAATAAGCACTAAAGCTCGTTAGAAAAGACATATGGTCTAATGAAAATATATAAAAACACATTTCCCACAAATAGTCTCTGCTTCAAGTTTGAATCAGATGTTTCCCAATTTGAGCCGTTGAATTAAAAAAATGACACGAGCTTTACAAAGATTACATCAACCGAGCCCAGACTATCAAAGGCACATTTTGAACAATTGACTATCTTTCATATAAAATCATTTTCTTCCACGAGAAATTTTCAAGAATATATAGGAAAAAGGGTTTATAAGTAGGCATGATATTGGGATTTTAACGCACCCAATGTAAGTTATGTGTCCACTGACAATGTATTTCACTATATTTTGATGGAAGGCAAGTGTACGAGCAAGAAAGGAAAATGGCTAATATCTACAGGACGAACCAAATGTTCTTGACAAAGTTCTAACCAGCATGACTGGTGGGAAAGCTAATACTTGAGACTGCAACACAACCACTGTTTCCTGCATTCACCCTCATTAGAGGCAGTGCATTGATCATGGCCCTCAACACCAAAAGCTCCAACAGAAGGCTTGTAATGTTCTATAATCAAGTGACCAGTAGGTAAAAGTTTGAATTTTGCAACACTAATCATTGGAACGCATCCTTTCATGAAAAATAATAAATAAGAACCAAATCCATCTTCCCAAAAAGAAATGAAACAAAAACTGTACTTCTTTAAATCCATTGAAGTTTCTTTTTTATTTTTGAATTCTCCACCTCTCTCAAGAGGCGTCTTTCTACATAAGTTGCAAATATGACCATATTCAGAGCCCTTCCTCTTTCAGCTATAGCAGCATCATATAATCCAAACCAATCACAAAAAGAGAAAATGAACATGAAGACAAATGTTTGCATTCTAAATCAAGAAATAATAATTTCTGCCAATCCTTCAAAATATTACAAGGCAAGGATTCAAATAAAAGCCTTATGTCTGAGCTAATCAGAAATAAAAATGATGGGAAGAAAAACCACAGGAGGCTGGGTTATTTCTATATAGAAGCACAGATAAGTGAAAATATATCAACAAACGGTTATCAGGAGGATTCAATAAGCTGACATCAAAACCTTAGCAAGGGGGAAGACAACACCATCAAAACCTTTGCAAGAGAATAAATGTACCTAGTACATCCCAGTAAATACGTTTTTTAGTCCCATCCTGTTTTTGAACTCAATTGACGCAGAAAATGTACCTACCATCCCAATAAATGTATCTATTCCAAAACCTGCTCAGATCATTACTAATCAAAACAAGGAAGCAGAAAGTTACAATTCACTTGAACCTCTTCATTGATTTTGTGATAAGCAACAAGATTTTCCTAGTAAGTGCAAAAGGAAAATCCAAGTATCATGAGATGTGTAAAATAGAAAAAGATAAAGATAAAATCGTGGAAACTAAGACCATTAAAATCTATGGAAGCGGCTCAAAGGAGGAAAGTGTTGAGAAAGAAAGTATTCAACTCAGTTCTCAAGGCCCTTACCACTTAAGCCAATCCCTAGGGGTTCACCTTTGCGATTACATTTGGACTTCTATCTCTATAACCTCCCATCAAGACCCAAACTTTAGTGGTGTGCAAGTAAACAGAAGAGGCCTTCCAGTTAACAAACACGCAAATATGGAAGACAAACATTCTTTGAGGCATTACTGAGTCGGTGTAAGTAATGAGGTACAACTTTCCAAAGGGACCACTCCATAATGTTCAAGCCTGAGATAATATAATGAACATGTGTCACTTATAAAAAAAATGAATAGGTGCAGTTATGTTTAAATGACTTTATAGAGAAATGGAACATACAGTATGTAACAATTCTTAGCTTCCCATAGCTTACCAGCCCTGGCTTCTTCAACAAGCGTAGCTTTGTAGTGCCTAAGCTCGTGTGTTTGCCAGATTGAAGTTATCTCTTACCTACAAAAGAAAGGTTGAATCTATTACTCACATGCCATATCAAAGGTTTGTCCCTTATCCATAACCTTATCTCAATAAATCAAGACGACTTTCATTTATTACAGAGATAAAATAAAGAATATCAGCTAAAGCACCTCTCACCCTTTAGGAAGGCCTCTTAAAAATCTACTAAATGTGTGCTCTCTGTGTTGTGTCCACCAAATCTTGCTTCCAATGAAGCTAGTAACTGGCGCTTGTTGAAAAGATGCTTTAATAGTTACACCTGTTCACCACATTCTAGAATAGAGCAAAATCTTTTTATATTACTTCCATGGCTCCTTCCTACTTGCAAGGAAAGGGAAATCATACCTTTTTCTTTGTTCTTTATTTTTTTGTGTTTTTTTTTAAATACTTATTTAAGATCTTTTATGTGAATATCATTTTAATTTTTCATTGTTTGTTTTATGGATTTAAATAGATAACAATCGAATTATTCTACAAGAAATATGACCTATTAACGATTGGAAGTGGCAAAAAGAGAATTTCTTCAAGCAAATATAGTCATAAAGAAGTCGAAAAAAGTGTTTCTACCAAAGGTGCTCGAGAGATACGCTAGAGAAGCATCTCTCAGCTCAACTATCTTCCCACATGGATCACTGAACATGTCGATAAGAAGCTACGCGATTTGATACACAAATGCATTGATCATAAATGTATCAAGAAGTCATCTCATATCATAGAGTGGCCGCCTTATAGTTCAAGGTTCCGGTATGTGTTCTCAAAGGATTTAACATAGAAGTCATGGCGGTTCTAATGTTCTGACTACACTTGAAGATTATCTCTGTTTCAGATAGAGCAGGAAAATCACTTTTGGGTACTTAAAACTAATCCATTTTCATCATGAATGTGAGACTATTGCTACCATTTTGTAGCTCTATGCGGTCCAAATTTCAAGCCACTCTCTGTAGGACCGTTGTAATCTAATCTGAAATAGGGGAAAAGATGAAAAATAGTCTCATACCTTTCATTTTCATTATGCATTTCTTGATTTCTTGCGCACAGGCATTGCAATGCATGTGAACCTTCAGCACCACTGTGACAATCTGAGGCTGTATCAAACAATTACATAATGAACCCAAAGGCCTTAAACGAATTAGCAAATAATAAAAAAAAAATTTTCCTCGGGAAAAATAAAAGGAGAAAAAAACCTCTTCTTTCTTCTCGCTTGGAAGGCTTTTTCTCTTGAGGCTTCTTCTCTTCCTTAGCCCTTGGTTTGGGGATTGGGAATAAAAGATCTATCTGCCTGAGCTTTTCCTCTGGACTCTCTCCAGAACCTTCAATGGATCAGCTTTATCACCCTTCACCACCACCTTCGAAGTCTTGCAACCGGTTATCACATCCTCGACCCTTAACCCAAGCACACACATACTGCATACACAAGAGACATCCCAATATTTAGCAAAACTCGAAAAACATATGAACAAATAAAGAAAGTTGTTTCTTAGAGTGGATAAAAGAAAAAAAAAATCTCCTAACCTTCGAAGCCTTTGAGATAGCGTCTAACCTTGCGTGTACAACCTTCGCAATGCATGTAGACTCTGAGCACGATTTCCTGAGGAGCTGGTGGCTTAGATTCGTCTTTTCCTTCCTTGGATTCATTTCCTTCATCTGCTTTCTTTTCTTCTTTCTTTTCTGCCGCAGGCTTCTCAAACTGTTTCTCTAGTTCTTTCTTCTCCCTCCTCCGACTTTTTCTCCACTATTTTCTCCTCCTCCGATTTCTTCTCCAACGCACCATACCCTCAACGCACAAGCAACAAGAACCAAGAAGAAGAACCGAGAAATACATCACGCAAGAAAAAGTTTTTCTTCGTCTTGTGACTTCACATCCGAAATCCAGTCATCAATGGGTAAAGAAGCAGGATCGAGGACTCTGGCCTCCATCCCTCCCATCAATCAGCCAAAACATCCTCTTAGAAGCCAATGAAGAAGCAAATGTGGCAGTGTAAAAAACAGAGCTCGTAATCGGTAATAACACTCAGTCACGAAAGGGTATAAGCGAAAGGGTATAAGCGGAATAAGAATGTTAAACAATTAAAATGTTCACTACTATTCATATGCGATAGAGGCTTTTTAAGTATAAAAATATATGGAGCTACGTCGCATTAATTGATTCGACTGATGAAAGGTTCTTTCACCGATCATCGGATCATCATGGACATATACTGGTAATCAAATTGGACCTTTTACTAGATCATCGTTAGTTTGCTGCGGTTTGCAAGATTTATAATTTCAAGCAAATAATGTATGGTTTTTTGCGTCTAAGAGGAATCTTAATGAATTATCTAAAGTTAAAATACAGTTTTAATCATTGTGAAAAAATAAAAGACTTTTGTGCATTCTATTTACATAAGTGATCCCCTAATTAGAATAGCTATTTTTTTAATTATATAATAATATAATAATATAATAATAATTTGACTTTGATTATTCACATCAATTTTTTATTTATTCATTTTGTAGTAATGAATAACTAAAAATTAAAAATATATTTAATTATTTGTAATTATTAATTTATCAATTTTATTATATTTAATCATTCTACCTATTATATATTAATTAATAACATATTCTAATTAAATTATGAATTAAAAAATTAATTAGTAATATTATTCTATTTAAATTAAATTACTAATTAATAATTTTAAAAAAAATGTACTTATTCTTCATCTAATTATATTTTTTATTAAATTTTATTTTACTAAAGAAAAGAGAGAGAATAAATTAATAAATAAGAGTTTGACATATAAATAGTGAATGCCAAAGATGGAATAAATTTTGGCAATACTATAGTAAAAGCCAAAATTTTTTAGACTTTAGCTAATTCAATGTGACGTTATTTTAAGGTTTAATGGCTAAAAATATATTAAATTTGACTTTTAGCCAATCTAATAAGAGTGCTTAAACTTAGGTCATTCCTTTCTACATTGTTGGCACCATTTGCTTTGGAATAGTTTTTTTTTCTTTTTTGAAAAAAAATTAGATTCTTCAAAAGATCAATCTAAAAAATATAAATTTACAAATTTAAAAGTAAATTTATATTATAATAAAAATACTATGATATATATGGTCAAGTTAAATAGAAATTTAATTTTATAAAAAAAAATTATGTCAATGAAGAAATCAATGATCAATAGGGACAATTCAACTTTTGTTCCTTTTGACATAAAGAAAACATTCTAGGAGGAAGTAGAAGAATTGGCCTTTGTCTTTGTCGTATGCTAATTGGAAAGTGGAGTGGTGGTATGAAATTAGCCTCGTTTATTTAGATGATATGAAATGAGTTAAAATAATAATTAAAAATTAAATAAAATTTTATTAAACTATATTTTTTAATATTATTTTTATCTTATTATTTAAAATAATTGAATTATAAAATTTTATTTTGTGTAAGAATTTAAAACAATTATAATAATTAAACAAAATAAGATAAAAATAATTATAAAAATAAATAAATTGTGCCTTTGGACAAACTTGTCTGCTAAAAAAGGACACGGTAAAGGTAATCATAAGCAAGATTGACACATGATTGGTGATAAAAGAAAAAGTAAAAATAAAACTGATTCAGTATATTATATATGAGAAATAATACACAGAATATCTTTTATAATATTTTACACCACACATGTTATAAAGTAGATATATTTTTATAAATTATTTTATAAAATTGACATCATATTATAAAAACATCCCTATTTTATAATATATATTGTATAAAATGTTGTAAAATGTAGGCTTATCATCTCTCTCTCTCTCTCTCTCTCTCTCTCTCTCTCTCTATATATATATATATATATATATAATTAACCAAAGGCCAAATAAAGTAAAACACTTTTTTATATCCTTCTAAATCCAAGAACAATTGATTTTATTGCTCTTATCAAACGCCAAGAAACCGAGACAAGTGCAGCAAAAAGCCAAGATCAGGCTAAGAGACTGTTTCAGGCCCAAACCAGCAATATGATGGAGCCCAATCCAATTGTGATCAATCCATAAACTACTTACAATTATATATTGTCAGATTCAAAATTATCGTTTTTGAAGACAACAAAACATGTACTTTACTTACCATGCCGATGATGTTACTACCCTTTTATTTACATACTACATAAAGATTGATATGTCACATTTTAATTGAATTTTAATTTAGAGATTGATTGATCCATATTGAACCTACTTAATTAAAAGGTTCCGTATAAATTACCTATCAACATTAACCTGTGATTGGACAGATGATGAAATCCAGTTTTAGATGGGACCAAAACAATTAAAAGCCCACGTTATGAACCATAAAACCGAGGTTGCCGATTGTTTCAGTTATTAAAGGAATTTTAAATCCACAAAAACTCCCATTGTCAAAGAAAGAGGAGAGAGAATTCTACAGTAAACACTAGAAGACCAAGACCCATATCAGAAACCAAGAACAGGAAACCTGGATCTTATAAACAAGAACCTCAAATTCACAAAACAAACTCGGTAACAATGCACATGATGTAGGGGGAGAGAGGACTAAATGGTCATTGTGAATGCAATAGGGGAGGACAGAGGAAATAGAAGATTAGTATTATTGCCATGATAAATAAATGATAAATACAAGTCTCAAATCTATAAATATTTTATAAAAGGTGGATCCCACGATTAAAAAAAGTATAAAATTCTTTTTTTTTTTTTTTATGAGACTCATATTATTACAAAATGTTTGTGTGAAACTTTTCCATTTACAGCTCCTACCTAGTCTTAGTCCTCAAGGTTGCGTTTGAATAATGAAAAATGTTAAGAAGAGGGGTAAAAAAATAATAATAAAATATTGAATCATAGTAAAAAATCATGAATGGTAATAAAAATTAAAAAAATAATAAATAATAAATAATAAAAAAATATTTTTAAAAATATTTGAAAATAGTTGTGTAGCCAAACCTAGACGAGATGTGCAGCAAGGGAAGGGGACCCCAAGTATAGAGAGGCTTTAGAGTTTAGACCATTCTTCTTCGATGGAAATCCCTATTTGTCCTCAGGGCCGACCTCCCTCTGCCAGCCTGTGTTTGTTTGTGTTACCCTTTAATTCAGCCTACATTATATTGCTAGGGTAACTCTTGTACCCCACACTCCCTATTTTCTTTCACCTTTCAACTTCTTTCTCCCTTAAAAATCTCTCCCTTTCTAATTGCATCTGTTCTTGAATATGCGAGAAGTAAACAATTTTACTGAAAAAACGTGGCAAAACATTTTAACGGACATTCGTCGTCCTTATAGATGGGTTTGCCAAAAAGTTTTTTTTTTTTTTTTTTTTAATACAGATTATTAAGAGAGAGAGATGAGAATTAATGATTCATGAATGAAAGATAATGATGACGATGGGTTAAAAAGGGAAATAAAAGCCTCACGTTTACCTTGCATTTTCATTCTTCATCCTCCCTCCCCTTTCTCCTAATAAAACCCCACTTCCCTCCTCCACTTCCTCGTTCGCATTCTTCCTCTTGTCTTTCTTTCTCATACTCCAACTTCTTCCTACTTCATACACACTGCATCCATTCTCTCTGCACATCTCTCTCTCTCTCCCTCTCTCCGTTTGTGTCTTTCACAGTAGTGATCTACTGAGAAGTTCTGAGGCGGCTTTCCAGTTATAGTAAGAAATCTTTTGATTCTGATAATTATTTTCCCAAGATTGCTCTCCATCCGAGTCATTTAGAAGCAATGGCTGATCCGCCTTACTCGGAGACCGAGTCAAGCGCCAACTCGTCCTCCTCTTCTCCATCTTCACCATTCTCATCTGGGTTGTCCCGGTGTTTACCAGGATCGGCTCCGAACCCGGCTTCCAAGGAATCCGCTTCGCCCGACCCGAACCCAAAACAGCCGAAGCGAGCCCGTGACAGCAGCAAGCACGCGGTTTACAGAGGAGTACGAATGAGGAGCTGGGGCAAATGGGTATCCGAAATCCGCGAGCCCAGGAAGAAGAACCGGATATGGCTCGGTACCTTCTCGACTGCGGAAATGGCTGCTCGGGCCCACGACGTGGCCGCGCTGAGCATCAAGGGAAACTCGGCCATCCTCAACTTCCCCGAACTCTCCGGGTCGCTTCCACGGCCCGCTTCGAACTCGCCCCGGGATGTCCAAGCCGCTGCTGCCAAAGCAGCATCCATGGAGTTTGAGGTTCCCAAAACGCCCTCGCCGTCGTCGTCCTCGTCATATTCCTCAGCAACAACAGTGTCTTCGTCTTCGTGCGACGTGTCAACCCCAGAGGAGCTGAGCGAGATAGTGGAGCTGCCGAGTCTGGGGACGAGTTTCGAGTCGGTCGAGTTAAGGAACGATTTCGTGTTTGTAGACTCGGTAGAGGGATGGCTCTATCCTCCCCCGTGGTGTCAGAGCAGCATTGATGATTTCGGGTATTTTAGGGATCACATCTCAATGACTGAGGCAGAGAGTGTGATCCCAAGTAGCTTGGAACCTATATTTTGGCAATATTAAATGAACCAAACCAAATCAGACCAAACTAAATCATAATTTCTGTGTGCAATGCAATTTTACCCTTTTTTTTTTTTCTTTTCTCTTATTTTCTGTCGAAACTTTTTTCTTTTTCTTTTTGCCTTTGTTTATCAGTTCTACATATATACATGTAAGCCCCTTTATCAATTTTGCTTTTTCTCTCCTTTCTTTCTATATGACTTTTTTGTACAGTATTTCCCCTTCAAAAGGTCCATATCACACACACTACTAATTAAAGCACAGTTTAGGTAACATTTTTTTCCTCAAAAGGACCTAAAAGATGTGGATCACAGTTCCCTCTATGAGATTTTTACTCATATAGCTAAGAATTATCTCTATTAGTGACAATCAATCCACAAATTTTATGCCAGTAAGGCATATATTTCTTTGGAACCCAGCTAATGAATTAGGTATATGAGCCTAGCTAAGGAGTTTGAGAAACTATGATGAATATTTCTTCAATGTAAGTTGGATTGTTACATACAATGATACAAGTGGGTATGTCAATAAAAAGAGAGTTTCTGTTTATTATTATTATTATTATTATTATTATTATTATTATTAGATGGAAGAAGTAATTAAGATGTCTTTTTAGGTTGATATTTGCTTCCCTTATTTGTTAGTGCCTGGAGGGCACTGCCTGCCACTGAGTCACTGACAGCTGCTTTTCAACCACCTTTTTATATATTCCCCTCCTCATATATATACCTCAGTACTAATTACACTATTTATCAAGAAGAATTTAGAGACCAAGGAAAGATCATCCGCATATATAAAATTATGGTCAGTTTTGTATGCTTGGATATTAGTAAATTAAGCCAAGCCTTTTTCTGAAATATTGAAGTTTGCATTTAATAGCTTAACATGGCTGAGTCTATTTAGAAATAAGAAATACTTCAAGAGAACAGGATAGGTAAGCTAAGAATACGACTGTTGGCCCCACCAACACTAGAGGGTTTTCCAAAATCCAGTAAATACAAATTTAATAGGGCATATTCTTTTTTCAATTTCAAAGATGTTCATCATCCAAACCCACTCAATATATATATATATATATATATATATGTATGTGAAGCCAAAAGTTATGGAAACCTCTACGATCCTCATTTTCATATGTACCATATATCACATACAATTTTTTTATTTATTAAAAATATGGTGTATAAATGATTAGTAAAAGAACTTCATTAATTTTTAAAAAAATTAAGAAATATAAAGTGTAAGAATAATGTTACATACAGTCATGGAATTACAAACAGTGTATAATTACTTTAAAAAAAATTAACTTTTTTACGTAGATTTCATATATATTCATTTTTTTTTTTAAATGATTATACACCACCACTTGTAACTCTATAACTACCACTATTATTTTTCCAAGCGTAATATGTGATAAATATAAATGATGAAATAGCAAAACTCGACAAGCTATATAAATAAAGCACGAGCTCAGTTGTACTGTTTAAAAAAGTCTGCAGGAGTTTCCCATAATTACTTGGCCATCCAACCAGATTTGCCTCGAAAGGCTTTTAATTCTGATTCCACTTCATCAAAGCCATGCCACCCACACATATCCGATGTGATGGTCCAATAATAATGATAACAGTTGAGATCAGTAAATTAACTTTTCCTTTTTCTTGATCGAACGTTTCAGATCAATCTCTATCAGCAAAACGTGTGTTTCAAACCTTGGTCCCAGAGAAAACGGTAAAATAAAAAGAAAAAAAAAAGAAAGAAAAAGAGAATATATATATATATTTGCATTGACGGCCTAGATTAAAAATTGATTTAAACTCATTTTATTTTATTTTATTATTATATTTTTTTAAATTTTTATATATAATATAATAAACTTTTTTAAATTTTAAAATAATAATAATATTAAAAAATATTATTTTAATAATATTTTATTTAACTTTTAAAATTTATCTCAATTTATTATTCAAATTATATTCGAGACTAGAGTTTCAAAAATTCTATGACAAAATTAGAGTAAACCCCATCATTTTTTCCTAGTATTTCCGCACATGACATGATATAGGTCACAAATTTTCCTAGATCACAAAAACTGAAGGGATGGGGCTTGAGGCAGCTAAACCCTTTTTTGCTTGTATCCTAGCTTTCTTCCAAACCCACTAAAATTATTGAGGATTCTAGGGTTTGGTGGAGCTCTTAATTACAAGAAGAAACTTTTCATTGTTCCCCCCACCTAAGGATATTATTATTATTTTTATTATTATATATATTTTCTATACGAAGACTTTTAAGTCAAACTTTCATGACCCCATCCTATGGCTGTAAGCCCGTAAGACGTGAGGACAATGCAATATTGATCATCATGGACCCCATTTTGTTTGTTATTTACCATTCTATTCTAAGTCTATTACAACATTTTATGTGGTTGGAGATTGGGAATCCTTGATTAAATCTAGCTAGATTTAAGACTAGTTTAAAGTAATCCAGCTTAATTAATGGCGGCCGACTTTCAAATACAAAAAAAAAAAAAAAAACTCTTCATTTCTGTGCTCCAAAGATACGTTCTCAGAAGGCTGTCAACATAGATATTATCATATTATACCTCGTTTTGTTCTTCCCGAGTCTACTAATATACTGCTAGCTAAATATAGTCTTTAGTGTACAAATTCATTTTCTTTAAAAAAAAATGGAGCCTATTATTAAAAAAAAAAATTTAAAATTTCTCTTGCAGCTCTAAAATTTGTCAACTTTTCTTAAAAGTAGGAGTACTTAGGACTTGTATATCTTAAAATTGTATAAATTACTTTTTAAGAATATATATTTATAAGTAGGCATGTTCATTTAGGTTGGGAAAACTAGACTCAATCTTGAGATTTTCTTTATTTTTTAATAATTTTAATACTTTTATTTAAAAGATTCAAAAGAATTATTTATCTTTTAAACTCGAAATTTTTCAGATTTAGAACTCGGATGACATGCGTATATAAAATGAATAGTAGTACCGTAAATATTTATATAATATAATGTAAGACTCGAAGGACTACAATGCATGATAAGATACCCTAGAGCTAGGGATCATATGATCAATTTATATAGGGAGACAGAATATTATCTAATATTTTCTACACCATATGTATGTATTTTTTATCATGACATGATGAGTGGGGGCCGTTTATATGTGTATATATATATATATATGTAATCAATAAAATTTTTTAGTTATGAATACATGGGATTGAGGGCTGCAATTGATTTCTCAAAAATAAAAATAAAAAAAAATAAAAAAGGAGGGCTGCAATTGATCGACAAACAGCTAACTAGCTAGCTGCATGCTTTGGAGCTAGATCAGATGATCAGGCATTTTTATATATATGGTAAGAGAAATAATTAATAAGAATAAAATTAATTAATTGATCTGAGTTGTACGTGCCTAGTTAAGTTAATTTTTCTCGTAATTAACAAGTCACACATGCACGTGCACTTTAATATTTGAAAGTTGACCCTTGGTTTTGAAGGAATTGATTGGAAATCACAACTTTAATTAAGCATCTGGCAGTACTACTGCTACTGGGATCATGCGTTGTTAGCTTGGAGCCCCCAATGCATTCACATTTGGCTAGTAATTATAAATTAATTAAGCTAGCCTGCATGCATGCAGTGATTAATTAAGTAACTACATAATAATAACAATAATAATACAATCTTGGTTACATCAGTGATCTCTCTAATTTAGCTAGCTAGCTAGCCATAATTAATTAAGAAATAGCTAGCGAGCCCGGCCCCCGAAAATCAGTTGCTACAATATTAGTACACTAGTGTCTAATCTCTAATTATAATTTGTTGAATATTTTAGCTAGCCCAAAGCTAAAATGAGCAAATTAAGTTAATTTGTCATGATCAGAATGGCGTAACAGTCCTTTTATTATTATTAAATATTATTAAATAATAATTTTTAAGCTTTTAACGTGCATGATTCCCGGTCAACCGAGTTTTTCATAGACGATAAATTTAGAATGGAATTCAGTGGCACATGCGAATCCCGATCTTCACACGCGCTCCAATGTACTAATCTGGCCACTCGCTTCCTTTAGTACTAGGAATCATAATTATATTTAAAGAAAACTCCTAATCCTTCAATTGATTTGTTTATGGCCGGCCAGATACCTGTGTCCTTTTTTTAATATAAAATTTGAAAGGGGTTTGACTAAGCAAGATGAGGAACTCGAATATTAGAATACTGTTATAAACAAAACGTCGGCCGCCGCCCTTATGACCCACCACTAAATTATGTGAATGACCCCACCATTATTATTTTAAATCTGCATAGTGACTTGCATAGTAACTTGCATAGTAATTTCAACGCCTATAAATATGGGTTTCAGTTGTAATGAAATTCATAAGAAAATATAAAGAGAGAAAGAAAGTTTCAGTTCTTAAGAGTTTCTTTTCTCTTGTAATAGTAGTAGTTTTATTTTTAGTTTTATAATACGTTATCAGCACGAGGTTCTACCGATACTGAAGCTAATGGTCTTATACTTCAAGTAAGTTTTTCAATATATTATTTGCAGTCATTGAGATAAATATTAAAGGTAATATTGCTGAATATTACTTGATAAAATTTTATTTTTATTCTCATAATAATGTGAATATATTTATTAAATTCACAGATTTATTTTTGTAATATAATATCAAATATTGAGATTTATTACTATTGACATTTCTGAAAAATATTATTTATCCAGATCCTTGATGAGATCTATTTGGATATGATGATGAACTTGAAAGATACAATCATAGAAGGAATTCATGTGTCCCTGAATGACCGTGCTGTGTATCTCATGATGAAAGATCATCATACTGTGTGAAATAAATTAAGAGAGTGATATAAGCACCAGAAGATGTAATCCTCTCAAAAGATCATTATGATTTATTGCACCTGAAGTTGCAAGATTTTAAGAGTGGTATTGAATATTCTGCACTCTTTAAAACCAGTTCAATATTAAAATTATACAGTGAAAATGTTACTGATGATGATATATAAAAGAAGACATTATTTTTCATATCTCGAATGTGCTCCTGCAGTAGCAATATCGAGAGTGAAAGTTCAACAAATATTCTGAATTTTTATTTTGTCTTCCAGTGATTGAGCTAAATAATGAGTTTTTGTTACACCAGTTACGTCCTATTAATGATATCAAATTTACACAATTCCCAGAAGTGAATGGAAACTAAGGGCGTAGACGTGGTAGAAAAATTATAGAAGTGTTGGTCCCAAAAGCGACAACACTAAAGATGATAAAAATATATCGTATCACCAGAAGTGATCAAACTCAGAGAAGGGTAAAGGCCCTCAGAATAATTCTTCATAAAAAAATGAAGATGTTTGTCATAAATGTAATATGACTAAACAGTAGTCACGTACCTGTTGTACGGCCAAGCACTTGATTTACTTATACTAAGTTTTTATATATAAGCTTATTAATATTTCATCATGTTTTGAAATAATGAAATATCGGTGCTTGAAGCACGACAATAAATTACTTGGGATAATAAAGTCCTGTTTAAATTTGATCCTCTTACAAATAAATGTGAACCAGAAGTTCAGAGGATTATTTATCTGCAAAGTGTTGCAAATCAATTACATGATGTATTTACTAACACTAAAGGTGTTGTAAAATCATATATTACTGCTGTTAATGCTTAAGCAGGAATTGAAGTCCCTGAAGGACGAGTTGTTAAAACAGAAATAAATGAGTCTAAGATACACCTGAAGCGTTGAAGACTTATTGGTGCACAAGAAAAATAAAAATCGGTGCTCATGAAGAGACCGTATTTTCTGTACAAAATATAATCCTCCTGAAGAGGAAACCTCCTGAAGAGGTAACTCCTGAAGAGGTAACTCCTGAAGAGTGTAACTCCTGAAGAGTATAACTCCTGAAGAGAAAACTCCTGAAGAGTATAAACCTCCTGAAGAGGAACCTCCTGTAGAGGTGTTTCATGAAATGTTTTCCCCTGGAGAGGAACAAAGAGATCTCAATACATTTCATGAGTACTGGAAAATTTATGGATAGAAATAAAACTGTTGTCGACAACATATATGATAACACTTGATATTACCAGAAGTAATGAGCCAAAAACCGTCGAAGAATGTCGACGTAGAAATGATTGGCCAAAATGGAAAGCAGTTATTAAAACTGAATTAAACTCGCTAGTGAAGCGAGATGCATTTGGACCTGTTGTCCAAACACCAAATGGTGTAATATTTGTCAGATATAAGTGAGTATTTATACGAAAGCATAATGCGAAATGAAATTATGCGGTATAATTTGTCGCACAAGGTTTCTTGTAGAAACCCGAGAGCAATTATGAGGAAACATATTTCCTTGTTATGAATGCAATCACATTCATATTTTTAATCGATTTGGTTATTGCAAAAGGATTAGATATGCAGTTAATGAATGTGGTCACTGCATATTTATAAGCATCATTAGATTATTACGATACTTGAAGCATCTAATCCAAGTACATTTAGGAGTATGTACTTTATAAAGCTTCAAAGATCTTTATATGGATTAAAGCAATCCGGACACATGTTGTATAATTGAATCAACGAGTATTTATTGAAAGAAGGATTTAAGAATAATCCTATATGTTCATGTGTTTTATCAGAATCTGGATTCGTCATTATTGCAGTTTACGTTGATGATTTACCTTATTAGAACTCTTGAAAAGATCACAAGAGTTGCTATAAATTCAAGGAATCCATTTGAAAAGGAAAAATCTTATTATTCAATTCATAAATGAGTTACAAGAATTTGAGACTTCTAGCCTCATCTCTCAAATGCATTTGCTTTTCATAAAGCAACGTACCATCCTTATCTAAAGGATTAGGCAGTCGAAATGAAGAGGCAAGTAAGGATTTTAAATCCTTATTCTCCTGCTTTAAGTCTGCAATTTTTTTGTCAGACTCTTGAACGAGTCGTTGAAGTACAGAAACCTTCTCGTTAAGCTCCTCAATCTCACGATTTTTGGATTGTAATCGGTTGGAAAATCCAACAATAGAGGAGGAGTATCGGGTGCCGAGAGTCACCAGCTCATAAACAGCTTCACGATCTGACTTATTAGCCAGATCATTTGCTTGCTGCAACATTGCACCTGCGGAAGATGCAGGATCAACTTGTAATTGAGGTGAAGGATACCTCATATGTTGATTGTGAGAAATAGTAAAAGGAAATTGATGAGCCATTGGAAATTTGTAGAATAAGAATACAAATACAGATGAATTATAGATATGAGAAGAAGATTTGATGCGTACTAAATGAAACTAAAGACGGTTCTTATAGAATTGGAAATAAGAACAAGACAAACCATCATCTCTTCAAATCTCACTTTACAAGATATGCTGGGTGCATAATTTCAAAAGCCAGCGAGATTAATTACAGCTATCCCTATTTTCTTGTAAACGCTGAACCTCTGCCGTTAGCTGCTGTTGTTGACTTTGTATCTGAGCTCTTTCTCGTTCCAGCTCTTCTACTCGTGTTTTCAGGTCAAGAGAATACCAGTCTACAAGTTTCTTCAGCTCCTTGTTATCTTGTTTTAAATCTTTATTTTTTCTATCTTTAGTTGCAAGCGTTTGATGCAACTCAGATATTTGATTTTTAAGATGATCGACCTCACTCGTTCTCACCAATAGCCTCTGAGACATGGTTGTAAGAGAGGCAGCATATTGAGCACTGAGGGTTCTTGATGCTGCAACAATTTCAGGATCAGATTTACTAGATAGATATATCTCTGCTCCTATCATGGTGTTTACAGCCTCAGGAGAAAATATAAGTGGTTGAGGTATAAAAGGTTCATGGTTTAAATCTGGGACATTAGAATTTCTATCAGACATAATATTGTTCTGGATGAACAACAACTGAATCTATGAGGAATGCGAGATCTTTTTGCTGGAGTAAACTAATGGTAAAATTGGTTATATTTAAAACAACAACCCGAAGCCTTCAAATCTCTTCAAGATCTCGTTTGTCCACAATGTCAAGCGGATTTGATTTTCCGCCGAACCGATAATATTAAATCGCAAAGCTTTTACAGCTTTTATCATACATATATGGTTTCCAATATTATTTCCGCCGTATATAAACAAGTTCTTCCTAATAACGCCGAATGAGGGGGAGAAAATTTTAGATGAAAATATTATCATACTCTCTCTAATGCATTATTTAGTTGGAGATCATGTTTGAATTCTTAACTTGTTATATATACTGAAATCATATTTGCTTATTACTTGAAACACTAACGCATATTATCAAGGGGGAATTTAAGTATTACTGCAGGTATCAGATTTCTATTAAGTTTGTCAACCAGATATTATTTTTCATCTTCAAATCACTCAGAGATTATTGCAATTCATGAAACAAGTCAAGAGTATATTTGGCTGAGATCAATGACTCAATAATTTTATATGAAGATAATGCTACTTGTATCGCTCAAATCAAAGGAGGATATATCAAATATACGATCAAGTGATAATCTGGCAGATTTATTCATGAAGACATCACCAACTGCGACATTCAAGAAAATTGTGCAGAATATTAAAATGTGAAGACTCAAAAACTATTGTCATGCACTTTCCAGGGGGAGTAAAAGTCCTGAAGACTTATGCTGATTGTACTCTTTTTCCTTCGCTAAGGTTTTATCCCATTGGGTTTTCCTTTGCAAGGTTTTAATGAGGCAATCTTAAAGCACTTGTGGATACATAAAGAGACTGTACTCTTTTTCCTTCGCCATTGGTTTTTCTTCCCACTGGGTTTTTCCTTGGCAAGGTTTTAACGAGGCAGATTCTTTATGGGTGGTCATTCAAGGGGGAGTGTTATAAACAAAACGTCGGCCGCCGCCCCTATGGCCCACCACTAAATTATGTGAATGACCCCACCACTATTATTTTAAATCTGCATAGTGACTTGCATAGTAACTTGCATAGTAACTTGCATAATAATTTCAACGCCTATAAATATGGGCTTCAGTTGTAATGAAATTCATAAGAAAATATAGAGAGAGAAAGAAAGTTTCAGTTCTTAAGAGTTTCTTTTCTCTTGTAATAGTAGTAGTTTTATTTTTAGTTTTATAACAAATACGAGATTTAGATGTTAAGAATATTTTAGATTATTTGTAAATAGTAATTAAAAAATATATTAATATTTGGGAATAATTTATTAATAATAATTTACTGTTTATAAATGATAGCTAGGAGTGTAAATGGTCTAATCCAGTCTGAAAAATTTGTGGACCGGTTCCATTCGATTCAAGAATTCTCTCGTCCTAGACCGGATCGAACTCGTATTTGATCTATACCGATTCGGTCTAATTTGGTCTGGGGGCAGTCCGGTCCAGTCCAAAAGTATCTCATATGATTTAATAGACTAAATTTAATCTAAAATCCTGCAATGATCAAATATTTTTTTTTGTCTAAATTTAATTATTTTCAGTCCAATTTAAGTATTATTATAGATTTAAGTTAAAAAAATATTTAAAAAACTTACTCTTGAAAAAATGGCAAAAGAAAAATAATCCAAATAAAAAAAAGGAAAAAAAGCAATCCTTAAAAACTCAAAAAAAAAAAAAGAATTAACTCTTAATAAGAGTTCTTAAAAATTAAGAATCTAAATAAATAAAAAATAATATATTAATATTATAAGAGTATATAATATATATTAATATAATATATATTATATTAATATATAATATACAATATATATGAATATGTTATTATATTAATTTATATTAATATTAATATTATAATTTAAAAAAATATGGTGGGGGTTCAGTCTGGTCCAGGAGGAGAATTCTCCTGAACCAAGACTGGACTGGAATTATTCAGTCCAATTGGTTTGATCCGATGTGCCGATCTTTTTACAGACCTATTGATAACACTAAAGTAGTCTGAGATGGTACAATTAGCAGTCAAACACAATCTACACTTACTGTTGTTGATCTACCATTTCCCCATATTTCAAAGGATTTTTTTAATGGTAACTATTAGGGGTAAATTTGTTGCAGTCTGGTCGGTTCACATAGGGTTTTGGTGAACCAGACCGAACCTATTATGTATGAGAATTTCCCACTTTAAACCGGCTCGAATATTATACAAAATCATACTAGACTCATCTATCTCGGTTTGGTCCAATCCAATCGGTTTAATCGGTGTGGACCATGCTTAAAATGGGTCAATCAGGCTAATGATGAAATCTGATTTTTTCAGTTCAATTTCAATTATTTTTAGTCCATTTCATATTGTTGCCCAGATGACTAACACAAGAGGGAGGGTAAATTGAGTTGTATTTAAAAAAATAACAATTATAAATCAAATATATAATATAAAATATAAACAAAATATGAAACAATAATAAATATAAAGAGTAAGGGTAAGAGAGAAGCAAACTCAGTATGTTAACGAGGTTTGGCCCCACTGCCTACGTCCTCGCCTCAAGCTACCTCTTGAGGATCCCCAAATCCACTATTCAATCTCCTTTAGGTGGAGATAGAAACCTATTACACCTTTGAGCAGCACCGCTCCAAAGAATCCATGTAGAACACCCTCTACACTTCCAATCACCTTACACTTGGTGATTTAACTATTCCCCGTGTAGAACACCTTCTACACTTCCAATCACCTCACACTTGGTGATTTAACTATTCCCCGTGTAGAACACCTTCTACACACACAAGGGTTATACACACCCTTTTACAAATACAAGAGTTGATAGTAGGTAGACTATCAAAGTACACTCCTCAATGAGTGAGATAGAAACAATACAGCGCAACCTATATCTCTCTCAACAAGAATAAGAATTAAGGCTCAAAACTTTAAAAAAGAGAGAATGAGAGCTTTGAAGAAATGATGCAAAACTTAGCAATAGATGTGTAAGCTCTTATTATAAATTTTGCAAAACTCAAGTGAGCTATTTATAGGCAAATGATTTTTCAATTTCAAATTTGAAAAGATTCCCATATCAAAAATATCATCATTTACTTTTCAAAAATTTCAAATCTAATATTTTTACTTTTTGCATGTGACAAAAGGAGCACACTTTACTTTTCAAAAATTTCAAACATAATCTTTTACTTTTTGCATATGACAAAAGGAGCACACTTTACTTTTCAAAATTTTCAAATAAAGAAATCTACCTTTTGCATAAGTCAAGAAAAGCATCCACCACTTTTGAAAATATTCAAATAAAACATGCACATGTGAAAGATGACAATCAATCATCTTAATATTTTCAAAATTTAAACATTTAATCATGTCATGCACATGTGAAAGATGACAATCAATCATCTTTCAAAATTTTCAAATTTAATTTTCAAAATATTCATGCATATGTGGAAAATGTATTTTAATGCTTTATGATAAAATATTAATTTTGAGCCTTAATCCTAATTTTGAATTTTTAAGAGATTTACAACATTACTCTATGATTTTAATGTGAACTTGTTCCCTTCTTGCTCATGCTTGCTTCCTTGATGTGCTTGATTATATTGTGTGGACAACTTGAGCTTGAGACTCCTTTATTCTTTGGATTCATTTGTTATCATCAAAATCCATTTGTAGATTTACATGAAACTTGAAACCTTGGGTTCAACAATCTCTCCATTTTTGATGATGACAAATACTTGATAGAACCTGAAGCCTGTATTAATACTTAAGCTCCCCCTGAGAATGTGCGTTAGTTTTTCAAGCAAAAATATAAATATAATTCCAAGCATATATAACAAGTTTAGCAATTTAAATAATGTTAATGTTCTAGTCTAAAACTTCTCCCCCTTTTGCAATCATTAAAAAGGAATCATAATTAGATCAATAAGATATATTCCTGCAATAACCAATAAATAAATAAAACGCTGCGTTAGTAGAGACTGTAGAGAATTCGGTGCGTAGCCACACGTGTTCGACAAAACTTGCAAAGGCTGGAGGCCTAGTTCCGGTAATTTGGTGCGGAAGGAGATTTTGTAAAGAGCTGAATAATTGAAACCACCCGTACCCGACAAAACCTGCAAAAGTTGGAGGCGTAGCTCTGGCAATTCGGTGCAAAGATTTGATCCGCTTGATGTTGCTGAAAAATGAGATATGATCATGATTTGTAAGTTTGTCTTGTTCTTATTTCCGTTTCTATAAGAGCAATCCTTAACTTTATCTATTTCGCATCAAGCTTTCTTCTCATCTTTGCAATTTGCTTGCATTCTCATTCTACAATTTTTTTAATGGCTCGTAGAATTCCCTTCAGTGCTTCTCTTGATCAAGATTTGAGGTATCCTTCACCTCAGTCTCAATCTATTTCTGCATCTGTCGTGGGTGCCATGAAGCAACAAGAGACTGATTTAGCTAATAAATCAGATCATGACACCATTTACGAGCTTGTGGGTCTCGGAACTCGATACTCATCATCTATCGTTGCGTTTTCTGCTCGGTTGCAGTCCAAAACTCGCGAAATTGAGAAGCTTAACGAGACTGTATCTGTACTTCAACGACTTGTTTATGAGTCAAACAAAAAAATAGTAGAATTAAAGCAATAGAATAAGGATTTGAAATCCTTGCTTACCTCTTCATTTCGATTGCCTAATCCTTTAGATAAGGATGGCATGATGATTTATGAGGAGCAAATGCATTTGAATGATGAGGCTAAACGTCTCAAGTTTCTGTAGGTCATTTAAGATAATGAAATAAAAGTATCTAGCAGATATCCATGGCATGCATCATTCCTATTTCTCTTCTAATCATGCATAGTCTATCTTCTGGTAGGGGTTTTGTGAAAATGTCTGCCAATTGATCATGTGTACTAGTGAATTCTAATACAATATCGCCCTTTTGCACATGATCTCTAAGAAAATGATATCTAATTTCAATATGTTTGGTCCGAGAATGTTGTATTGGATTTTTTGAAAGATTTATAGCACTTGTATTATCACATTTGATTGGAATGTGATTGTACATAAGTTTAAAATCCTCAAGTTGTTGCTTCATGTAAAGAACTTGAGCACAACAACTACCCGCAGCAACATATTCTGCCTCAGCAGTAGATAGTGCAACAGAATTTTGTTTTTTACTAAACCAAGAAATTAGTGCACGACCTAAGAAGTGACATGCTCCACTAGTGCTTTTTCGATCTATTTTACAGCCAGCATAATCTGCATCTGTGTAGCTGATTAGATCGAAAGATGTGTGCTTAGGGTACCATAACCCTAAGTTAATTGTACCACTAAGATATCTAAGAATGCGCTTAACTGCAATTAAATGTGATTCTTTTGGAGATGATTGAAAGCGTGCACATAAGCACACACTAAACATAATATCTGGTCTACTGGCTGTCAAATATAATAAGCTACCAATCATACCTCGATATACCTTCGAGTCAACTAGTTTACCGGTTTCATCTTTATCAAGTTTAGTGGATGGACTCATTGGTGTTCCAGTTTCCTTAGCACCTTCCATCCCAAATTTCTTCAGCAATTCCTTAATATATTTCGATTGATTGATGAATGTCCCACTTTTTGCTTGCTTAATTTGCAATCCGAGAAAGAATGTAAGCTCTCCCATCATGCTCATTTCAAATTCTTCCTGCATAGTCTTAGCAAAAACTTGGCACATATTTTCATTAGTAGCACCGAATATTATATCATCAACATAAATCTGAATCAAAAGAATATCATCATTTTCGTATTTAATGAAAAGAGTTGTATCAATTTTTCCTCTTGAAAAGCCTTTTTTAATCAAGAAACCACTAAGTCTCTCGTACCACGCTCTAGGAGCTTGTTTGAGTCCATATAGTGCTTTTGTGAGTTTGAAAACATGATTTGGATAAATATGATTTTCAAAACCTGGAGGTTGCTCAACATATACCTCTTCATTTATAAAACCGTTTAAGAAAGCACTTTTAACATCCATTTGAAAAAGTTTGAAATCTTTATAACAAGCATATGCAAGTAGCATTCGAATAGCTTCTAATCTTGCGACTGGTGCATATGTCTCATCATAATCGATTCCTTCTTCTTGATTGAAACCTTGGGCTACAAGTCGAGCCTTATTTCTAGTGATGATTTTAGACTCATCTTTCTTATTTCTAAAAGCTCATTTTGTTCCAATAACAACATAATTTTTAGGTTTAAGAACAAATGTCCATACATTATTTCTTTCAAATTAATTTAGTTCTTCTTGCACAAATAAAATCCATAATTTATCAATAAGAGTTTCATCAATATTTTGGGTTCAATTTGAGATAGAAAAAGTGTGTGATTACAAATATTTCTAAGAGATGATCAAGTACTTACACCTCGTGAAGGTTCTCCTAGAATTTATTCCGCTGGATGATCTTTCACATGTTTCCACTATTTGGTTGCATCTTGTACTAAGTCTTGATGATCTTTCCTTCTATTTCCATGATCTTCCCTTTTGAATTGTCTCCAAATATCACACATCCTTTTTATTTAGAAGTGAAGTCAATGAATTTAGTTTTGTCTTCTGTCACGTATCTTGAGCATCCGTTATCTAAAAATCATTTATTTTTACCTGTAGAATACTTTATACATACCTACAAAAGCAATTAAAAACAATTCCTGGTACCCAAGTTCTTTGGGTCCTTTATTTATTAGTATTAGAAGAAATAAGATTTTTAGGTACCCATATGGCCCTAATAGTCATTGTATGTTTTCTTCTAATAGGACAAGCAAAATAATTATGACCATTTCTATTACAAAAATTGTAAATAGCATGTGACATATATGAAGAACTTGAGTGATTATAATAGTATCCTTTTTTAACAAAATTATTTTTATGAAAATAATTTTGAATATTGGATTTTGATGTAGAAGGATTATCAAAGAAGTTTTTATAAGATTTGTATTTTTGTTTTGGCTTATATCCCAAGCCTACCTTATCAAAAACACATATTTGACTACCAAGAAGTTTTTCAAAATTTCTTTTTCCATTTGTAAAGTTTTCAATAATATTTTCTAAATCAGTTTTCTTTTTCTTCAACTCAAGATTTTCATCTTTCAAAACAATACTTTCTTTTATTAAAATATCAATTTCGTTTGTTAAAGAAGAATTTTTCTTTTTCAAAACAGTATACTTGATACCCAATTTTTCAAATTCCTCATATACCTCTTCTAAAGCATTTTGCTATTCTTCATATAAAAGATCTTCAATATTATCAAGATTTGTTACCTCAATGTCATCTTTAGCCATAAGACAAAGATTTGCTGATTCTCCATTGCTTGCTTCACTATCTGAGCTACTTGAATCATCATCCCACGTAGCTTTTATTACTTTTTTGCCTTTGTTTCGATCTTTCTTTAGTAGAGGACAATCTGGCTTGATATGACCAGGTTTATTGCATTTATAACAAATTAAAGTGTCATTTTTACCTGAATCTTTCTTGGAAAACTTATTGAAGGATTTCCTTGGAGGAGTTTTATTTTTCTTTAAGAACCTCCGAATTCTTCTTATTATCATCGCAACTTCTTCATCTTTGTCGTCATTTTCCTCATCTTCATCACTTTCACTTTCATGTGGAACAGCTTTAAGTGCCAAACTCTTCTTTGAATTTCCTTCTTCTTCTCCTCTTTTCAATGTGTACTCATGGGTGATAAGTGACCCGATGAGTTCATTCACTTCGAGCTTTTTGAGGTCTCTAGCTTCAAGAATCGCTGTCACTTTTGACTCCCAACGTTTTGGTAGAGAGTTAAGAATTTTTCTTACTATCTCCACTTTGGAATAAACTTTGTCAAGAGCTGTCAAGCTATTTATGATGTTAATAAAACGAGTGTGCATACTAGAAATAGATTCATCATCATTCATCTTAAACATTTCATATTCATGGGTAAGAATATAAATTTTTGATTCCTTAACTTGAGAAGTTCCTTCATAAGTAACTTCCAAGTTATCCCAAATTTCCTTTGCTGTAGTGCAAGTCATTACTCTATTAAATTCATTACCATTGAGAGCATTATATAATAAATTCATAGCAGTTAAATTCGAAGTATAAAGTCTATCGTCTTCACGATCAAACTCTTCTTCTTCTTTTTTGACCTTTACTCCATCAACTACTTTTGTTGGAATATAAGGTCCATTTACAATGCATTTCCAGATTTCTCAACCTTGAGCCTAAAGGAATATTCTCATTCTAACTTTCCAGAATGAGTAATTGTCTCCGCAAAAGAGTGGAGGCCGACTGCTAGATTGACCTTCACCAAATGAAGCTGCAATGTTAGCCATAAGATCTTAACTCAAAAGATAGTTAATCTTATAATAGAGCTCTAGCTCTGATACCAATTGTTGCCCAGATGACTAACACAAGAGGGGGGGTGAATTGAGTTGTATTTAAAAAAATAACAATTATAAATCAAATATATAATATAAAATATAAACAAAATATGAAACAATAATAAATATAAAGAGTAAGGGTAAGAGAGAAGCAAACTCAGTATGTTAACGAGGTTCGGCCCCACTGCCTACGTCCTCGCCTCAAGCTATCTCTTGAGGATCCCCAAATCCACTATTCAATCTCCTTTAGGTGGAGATAGAAACCTATTACACCTTTGAGCAGCACCGCTCCAAAGAATCCGTGTAGAACACCCTCTACACTTCCAATCACCTTACACTTGGTGATTTAACTATTCCCCGTGTAGAACACCTTCTACACTTCCAATCACCTCACACTTGGTGATTTAACTATTCCCCGTGTAGAACACCTTCTACACACACAAGGGTTATACACACCCTTTTACAAATACAAGAGTTGATAGTAGGTAGACTATCAAAGTACACTCCTCAATGAATGAGATAGAAACAATACAGCGCAACCTATATATCTCTCAACAAGAATAAGAATTAAGGCTCAAAACTTTAAAAAAGAGAGAATGAGAGCTTTGAAGAAATGATGCAAAACTTAGCAATAGATGTGTAAGCTCTTGTTATAAATTTTGCAAAACTCAAGTGAGCTATTTATAGGCAAATGATTTTTCAATTTCAAATTTGAAAAGATTCTCATATCAAAAACATCATCATTTACTTTTCAAAAATTTCAAATCTAATATTTTTACTTTTTGCATGTGACAAAAGGAGCACACTTTACTTTTCTAAAATTTCAAATATAATCTTTTACTTTTTGCATATGACAAAAGGAGCACACTTTACTTTTCAAAATTTTCAAATAAAGAAATCTACCTTTTGCATAAGTCAAGAAAAGCATCCACCACTTTTGAAAATATTCAAATAAAACATGCACATGTGAAAGATGACAATCAATCATCTTAATATTTTCAAAATTCAAACATTTAATCATGTCATGCACATGTGAAAGATGACAATCAATCATCTTTCAAAATTTTCAAATTTAATTTTCAAAATATTCATGCATATGTGGAAAATGTATTTTAATGCTTTATGATAAAATATTAATTTTGAGCCTTAATCCTAATTTTGAATTTTTAAGAGATTTACAACATTACTCTATGATTTTAATGTGAACTTGTTCCCTTCTTACTCATGCTTGCTTCCTTGATGTGCTTGATTATATTGTGTGGACAACTTGAGCTTGAGACTTCTTTATTCTTTGGATTCATTTGTTATCATCAAAATCCATTTGTAGATTTACATGAAACTTGAAACCTTGGGTTCAACACATATTTTTATCACATATTTAAGATAAAAATACTAAAAAAACTTGCTCTTGAGAAAAAATGATAAAAGAAAAATAACCTAGATGGAAAAGAAGTAAAAAACCAAAAACCATACCAAAAATATACATATACTATAATTCTTATAATATATTAATATACTAATATATACTCGTAATATATATAATAATTATAAAATAAAAAATATAGTACTTATGTAATATTGTAAGATATTAATAATTAATTATATACAAATATTTATATAAATAATATATATTATATTATAATTTTTTTTATTATATTCGTTCTATCCGGTCGAGGGTGAAAAATTCTTTTGATTGAGATTGAACTGAATAAATTCGATCCTAAGAATTTTGGATCGAGACCAACCTGGTCCCAATTAGTAGGGCTGTGCTCCGACTCCGAACTTGTCGGAGTTCGGAGTTTCCGACTCCGACTCCGACAATCATCGGAGTCAAAATCGTACTCCGACTCCGACTCCGAGACACTCTCGGATACCGACACCGATCGGAGTTCGGAACTCCGAACTCCGATCGGAGTTCCGATCGGAAGTTCGGAACTCCGAACCCCGATCGGAGTTCCGATCGGAACTCCGAATTTAGTTTCCTTCGGCGAGTTCGATATGGGCCAAATTACACTCATTCCGAAACTAAATCCTTCCAATTGGGCCATACATATTCCATATGAACTTATTTGTTCAATTGAGATGTAAAGTTTGTGAAGAAATAAGTTAACCGTGCTTAGTAGCTTACTTAACAATTAACATGTACGCTATTGCTAATGCCTATACAGCTGTACTTTTTCACATCTATTAAAATAATATTATTTTATTTTTTATTTATTATTTTTTGTCTTATTATTTATTAAAAATTAAAATAATATACTTTCCTCACCTCTATTTTGATTCTTAACCACTTAGACTTGTCACTTGGCAACTGGCAAGTAATTAATCCATCAGTCATACAGCTTCTGACGTGCACGATCTTTGATAACGGAGTCAAATATTTGAGTTTCCCGCATAATCTCTTTGGGTTTACGGCGCGGCGCGCATGAATACTGGATAGGATATTAGGAAGTAACTTTTTTTATTTTAACTTGCGTAACTGCATTTAATGGTTGAAGCTGATTTGAGATAGAATAAATTTTTTTTAATGATGAAAAAATAAATTAAGATAATAAAATAAGTTTTATGAGATTTATCTCAAATCACAAATGAATTTTAATATATTTTAATATTATAATAAATTTAGATATAGTTATAAAATTTTAAAAATTTATGAATTTCGTATATAAAGAAATATTTAATTAAAATCTCATAGTCATGTAAATTTACTGATATGCGAATTGAGTATTTACTATTTAGATACTAGATTCAATTGAGTTGCCACAAAGCCCACAACTATTGATCTATTCAAGTTTCAGTTTTCACTACTAAGTACTAATTAGTCTTAAACAATTAAACAAAAAATACAAAGTACTAAGTAGTAATTACAATGCTAATGCCAGCCAATAGCATTATAGCATAATACAAAAAATAGTAATACAAAAAAAAAGTCCAGGACTCTAGACTATGTCACTATTAATACAAAAAATAAAGATCAGCTATATTAGTAGTTGACTAATTCAATGCCAAATTGCCAATGTTTTTATCATTTGAAAACTTAGTCTTGCGGCCAACACCTTGTGCTAGAAAAAGAACTAAACCAGAAAACTAAAGTCTAATACCATATTCACTTATTCAGTGATTCACAAATACAACAAATTTACAACAACAAAAATTAAAATAAAGTCTAATACCATATTCACTTATTCAGTGATTCACAAATACAACAAATTTACAACAACAAAAATTAAAATAAAGTCTAATACCATATTCACTTATTCAGTGATTCACAAATACAACAAATTTACAACAACAAAAATTAAAATGAACAAAAATTAATGAGTAATGACTATGTAAATACCAAATAGTAAATTGCAACAACAACAACAAGTCAACAACAACAACAAATATAGGGTTTAGTGGTTTACCGGTTTACTGAGAAATTGCAAATCGTGGATGTTCAAGGCTACAAAAGTTCGAGATGGTGAATAAATGCGACGGAGAGAGAGGAAAAGAAAATACCTTGGGCAGCCGGCAGTGGGTCCGTGAGAAATGCGTGAAGGGGCGACGGGGCGGCAGTGGACTCAGGCTGAGGGGGGACGGCTAGATGTGAGGGTCTGTTTGTGTGCAACGGCGTGAGACAGTGATCAGGGCTGAGGGCTGAGGGGCCGAGGGCTGAGGGCTGAGAGCTGAGGGTGACTCACTGACTCGAGACCGAAGGCCGAAGATTCGAAGAAGAACTGAAGAAGTTAAGAACAGAAGAAGAAAGAAAGAAGAAGAAGGAAGAAGAAATAGCTGGGGGGCCGGCGTTGCCGTTTACATGCCCTAGCCTAAACGACGCCGTTTCTATATAAATGGAACGGCGTCGTTTAGCTAAGTTTTTTTTAAAAAAAAATTAAGATACAAAACGACGTCGTTTTGTATCTTAATTTTTTTTTTAAAAAAACTTCGGAGTTTCGGAGTCGGAGTTCGGTATAAAACCTGACTCCGACTCCGAAATCCGACTCCGAATCCGGAGTCGGAAATTTCCGACTCCGAATTCCGAACTCCGATTTCCGACACCGATCGGAGTCGGAATCTGAGCGGAGTTCGGACGGAATTCGGAATTCGAAATTTTTGCCCACCCCTACCAATTAGGATCGGTCTGGTTTGTTCAAAAAATGGCCGGTTCGGACAGGCAGACTTACACCTCTAATAACTACTTTTAATGATGCGGTTATGTTCTATATTATAATGGCTGTGCTACTATGCCGCCCAAATTTTGTGAATCATAAATTTATCGTGGCAAGGGATGAATATATAACATGTGTTTCATTGTATTTTATTTTAAAAAGAATCGACATCAATAAATACTCAGTAGATTTTGTAGGTACCCCTTTTGTATTTATTTTTTACTCTAAATTTTAAATCCGAATTAAAACTCTAAAAAACATATAAATCTTTGTTAGAAGCGCATTAGTACTTATAAAAATAAAAGAGTAATGCTATTTATCATCTTATTTTTTATTATTTTTTTATTATTTTATGATGTAATATTAAATGATCAAAAATTATTTATTATGATTTATTTATAAGTATATTATCTAATGCTACATTATAAAATGATAAGAAAATAAAAAAAAATAATAAATAGATTTATTCAAAATAAAAATAATCATTTATTTTGGAAAGAAAACGAGAAGATATTTCTATATGAAATCATTAAATGTCCTTTTTATGTATGTGGTCTGTATAACGTGTACATAGACGCTTAGGAGGGGTAGTTGGGATAATTTTGATGGTACAAGGAGGGCCTTGAGGCTCGCTTCAGCACCAATATTTCTTGGGAGATGCTGCATGCAATTAATTACTTCTTTTTTCTATGCACGGCCTCGAGGCTCGCTTCATCACAACTCTCACATTCCATTAGCAAATGTCTTTGTTAATGTAAATGACTGAACCCTTAGCTGTCATGGACCCTCTTCTGTGGCATAAAAGACGGTTAAGGATCTTTCAATTATAGCAGCTAGCTCCCAGTTTTGATTGCAATGGGGCTTCCAATTTATTGTTGCCTCAATAGTGTGACCATTCTAGTGGATCAAGTGCTAACTACTAAAACTTTAGCCTCCCGGTAGTACTAGTACTTGATCTTTCTCCTCACGTACGTAGGGTACTTGTATCATTAATTACTAACAACAACAGATATGCTAATGAGACTAATAAAATAAAAGATATTTATAATCGTAAAATATAAAAATGTTGTGCAATTGTTTTGAGAGAGTAAATAAATGTAGATTTCACATTAAAAAAATTTAATTTTTTAATAATAGACTCTATTTTTTTTTCAAAATATGTGTAATATTTACGCATTCTACAACTATTCGTAATATTATTAAAATAACAAACAATTTTATGAATCTAGGATCCCTATATATAATTACAAAATATGACCAATGAAATTATAAAAATATAGTAATGATAAGGTCGGTCCATTGATCGATCTCATAATCAATAAAGAAAAATACACAGTGATATTGTCCATGACATATAGTTTTGATCAGTTACATCTGATGATAATTCGATAATAATTGTTAACATAACATTAATTCTCTACGTAATTTTTGTACATGATTGCAAGATCATTCATTGAAATTGAGTACAAGGTGTTACTAATACTATCTATGAAATTCTATGGTTCAATCCCTTTTAGTGGAATTTGGTATTTTTTTAACTAATTCGCCAACTTTATGGTGTGATAATTTGGGTGCTACCAATTTGTCAATAAATCCAATTTTACACTCTTGCACCAAATATGTAGAATTAAATCATTAGTTTGTAAAGGATCGAGTGCCAGTTAAGACTCCCAATACTCCCTTTATATCCAGTAAAGACCAACTGGAAACCATTATCAACAACTTGCTTTCTATTCCTATGATCAAGCCTCACAATTTGCTAGGTGTCGCTTGCATCATGAGGGGCTGTTAAGGAAAGACATAACTCAATCAACCATTCAACAATGCAAGAAGAAGAGAGCATCAAAACCATTGCAAGCATCAAATCAAGTACACTCACAGAAGCCCTAAAAAGGCCCAGCAGAGCAATAAGAAATATTCTTGAAAACAGAATACATTTCTGGTAGGATAGGTGGCAATTGATCCTAAAATAATGAAAATAAGTTAGATGTAATTTCATATAAGGAATGTAAAGGCACGATAGAAATGCAATGACAATAGAAAGAATGAAAACAAAGCTTTCCTAGTATTCTGTTAAACACTTGGCATCCATATTGAGCAACTATTTTGGAACCCCAAAAAACAAGGTTTGATCCAAAAAAGACAAAAAACTCACCTGTGGACTTTTTATCATCAGAGAAACCAGCCTTGTCAGCATCAGAGAAATTCGAGAGAGTGAGTTTGGAAGATCTAAAAATGAATACCAAAGTTATGAGTGGGTCTAAGATATCTAAGAATTCTTATGACTATCCGCCATTGAGATATTTTGGGATTATGCATGTATTGACAGACTTTATTAGTTGCAAAAGATATGCCATGACAAGTTAAAACTAAGTAGTATAATCTTTCAATAACACTGCGACATAAATGGAGATCCTCAAAGGCAGTCCCATCAAATGCCCTGAATTTGATAGAGGAAGATAGAGGAGTCGAGACTAATTTGGCATTATGCATGTTGCTACGATATAGAATATTAGAAATATACTTTGATTGACACAAAAATAGACTTTGATTATTTCTGCAAATCTCAATTCCTAGGAAATAATGCAGCTGACCTAAATCCTTAATAGGGAAAGACATGCCAAGTGCATAAATCAAATATGAAATTAAACTGAAACTTGATCCAACTACTATAATGTCTTCAATATATATGAGAACAAAGACCATATGAGATGCATTGCGACAAATGAACAGATAAGTGCTAGACTTTGACTTTTGGAACCAAGTGAGAAATCTTGGTACATAGTTTAGAAAATTAGGCTTGAGTGGTTTGTTTTAGGGCGTAAATAGCCTTTTTCAATTTACATACATGAGAAGGAAAATTAAGATGCACAAAACCTAAGGGTTGCCACATATACACTGCTTCATCTAGAATCACCATGTAAAAATACATATTGCATGCCCAATTGTGGTAGTGGATAACTAGAGGAAACATCAAAAGATAGAAGGATTCGAGTTATGGTGGGTTTGACAGTTGACTACAGGGCAAAAAGTTTCATTAAAGTCAATTTCAGCTTGTTGATAAAATCTTTTGGCTACAAGGCTAGTCTTATGCCTTTCCAGAGGACCATCAGCCTTCCTTGTTATTTTGATTATTCATTTAGGATCCAAAACATTAAAGGAAGATGATGGGGGCACCAAATCCCAAGATGATTGTGTAAAAGGGCAAGAAACTCGATTTTCATGGTTTCTTGCCATTCTGGAAATGTAAAGGCCTCAATGTAAGAAGTAAGTTTTTCAAGAATGATGGTGTGTGAAGAGATGGTGAGTGAAAGAGGGGGTTACTTTTGAGGCCAAGGTACAATACCGTTTATGTGATGTGAAAGGGCGTTCAGTGTTTACCTTGAATCGAGTGGCCATTAGATTGATGTTGTGAGTTGGAGCTACTAAGGGAGGAACTAGAGGAAGTGAAGTTGAGGGAGTTGATGATTCTGTAAGTGAGGGTATTTGATGTTGTTGTGAGGAAGAAGAGACCGAGCATGTGAGTGGATTTAAGAGTAGATGAGAATGGGCTAGACTATGTTGAGGGAGATTCAGGAATTGTTCAATGTTTAAGAAGTATGGATTAAATGGATTCAAGAGGTTTGGAAAAGGCCCACTGTAGTTGAGGCCCAGCAAAATAGATGTCTGAGTGGTAGCAAGAGAGTAGGGTGGGCTTAGATGCAAGCGTAAAATAGGCTTCATTAAAAGTAACATCCCTAGAGATGTAGGGCCAACCCGATGAAATATGAAAACAATGGTATCCCTTATGATCTGAGCTGCATCCTATGAAGACACTGAGTGTGGAGCGGAGATCCATTTTATGAAGATTATATGGATTTAAATTTGGCCAACATGCATATTCAAAAGTGCAAAGAAATTTGTAATTTGGAGATTGATGAAAAAAAGTTTGGAACGGAGACTTATTATTTAAAATTGGGGTAGGCATTCGATTAATGAGAAAAATTGGTATTTGAAAATGTTCAAACCAGTATTGACAAGGCATTGATGCTTGAGCTAAGAGTGAAAGCCCAATTTGAACTATATGCCTATAAGTTTAACAATCTCATTTTGAGTATGCAAATAAGGACATGTAATACGATTAGCAATGCCAAAAGATTGATTTTTTTTTTTTTGAAGAGGCCAAAATTTACCGCCCCAACCAGATTTGAAAACCATAATATTGGAAGAAAAATAATTGCTCACATAAGGTAAAAAGGCAACAAAGATTGCTTAAACATCTTATTTTTATTGAATTGAAAATAACCAAATGTACTTAATATGATCATCTATATTGAAAGGTAAAACCTACAACTAGTAGATGATAACACAGGGTCCGGACCTCAAACATTTAGACAGGTAACTCAAATGGTTGTCTGGATCGAGGAGATGATAGTGCATGTATCTTGGCTTGAGAACAAGCTGAGCATGGATGAATTGGTGTGATTTAATTGATTGGAAGATTAAAACTATGAATCATAAAGCAATGGTTCCGGGGGAGGGTTGTCCAAGCTGTAGGTGCAGTTGGAAAGTAAAGGTACGTTCACTAATTAGAGCTTGAGATGAATTTAAGAGTGAGGGTTAGGCTGTGACATCTACATGTAAGACATACAAACCGTCTCTAATGGTGCCCTGAAGAAAAACCTCCATTGTTTGTAAATCATTCACAAAGAAACAATGAAAATAAAATTCTAAAATACAATAATTTAGTAAATTATCATGATATGAGGTGATGGTGGAGGTAGGGTGGGGAGATTGGGTGAAAGGGAATGTGGTGCTAAAGCTTGATTGTTGTAATTAAACTTGTGACGACATGAAAGAGCAGTATCCTCAAGTTTATGATAGACTTGACAAAGAGGACGTTGATCTAGACAATTGAAAAAGAAGGTGGAGTTGTTACAACCTACTCCACATCGGCCTCGAAAAACTCGAGCACCTTTCCTCTATTAGAAGATGAGAACAAGGAAGATGATTTTGAGGTGGCAATATGGGCGGCTACAGGGTTCCCACTGAAAAAAAGTTTGGGTTTTGTTAATTAAGGTGAGATTCATAATTGAGGAGGTAACTATATATTTGATAAGGTGAGTGTGGGTCAAGTTGTGTGGTGAGGGAAGTGACTAGTGAATCGTAGTCTATACTTACACCCGCAAGAAGATAGAGAACTCAAAGGGGGACAAAGATATGCTAGCAGCTCCTAATGATGTGGCAAGATTTTTGTCTTTATGAAAATACTTTATAATAGATTCAGATCTTTTTTCTAGAGTGGCTAGCTAGTACTATTTTGCATCACATGAGCAAAGGATTGTGCTGCAAACAAACTTTGAAAGGTGGTTCATACATCATGCAAAGTGGAGCAGTTGAGTACCTATGCTAGAACATAGTCAAAGAGAGATTAATTAATAATTGAGGATAAGCTGATCAATTAAAAGAGATTGCGTATATTCTGTGTCTGGGTTATCGTCGATCATGTGGGAGGCATTGGAAAGGAACCATCTACATGATCGAAAGTTGGCATCCTTTAAAAAAGGAAACTATTTGTGCTTTTCATCAGAGAGAGTTATTAACGGTAAGTTTAATAATGATGAAGTGATTTGTTGAATTGATGATGGGGGGTGGATTTTGTGTTGGAGATTGGAGATGATCCACTGCCTATACAAAAATTAAAATTAAAATTAATCCTCCACCAAACTTCATTGCCAGCAGCAACATATCAGTCTTTAGAATAAATCCTTTGATTAATGAAGTAATATCAAATAATTAAAGCTTCAAGATCAATGAAGATTGAAGGTTAACTATATAAATTAGCTTCAAGATCATGTGTAAGTGTCGTGTAGTACTCCTTCTAAAAATAGTAAAATCTATTATTAGAAAATTAATTTTTTTTTATGTAGATTCTATGTTTACCCAATTGTTTTTAAAAATGAATGTACGACGCTTCTACATTCTATGATTGTAAATATTATATCTTAAAATAAAAATCCTATTGTCCAATTAATGAATTCAACAACCCGACCCAAATAAATAAAGAAAAAATCTGGTTATAAGCGATTTTGCATATTAATATGCACACTCATTTAAAGTGATTGGTCAAAAAATAAAATTTTATGAAGGTTGGGATTTGGGCCGTTGAACAAATAGCAAATAGGAATTCACGTAGCGGATGCAACAAAAAGAAATAAAACAAACAGGCACATAACAGCGATAGATACCAATATTTGAAATAGTTCGGCTTAACACAAGCCTACATCCACTGTTGGGTCGGTCTCAATGAATTCCACTATAAAATAGAGATGGAGTACAGAGATTGAATCATGTGATTCTCACACTAGAAACACTCAATCTCACATACAAGTTGCAAAACTCTCTCTCATAACACTCACACCCTTACAAATAGCTCTCCACTCACAAAATCAAACAAGAGAATACAATTCTAGAACTCGACATTCACTGTGTTCATCTTCTCGCTCGAGCGAAACCTTAAGCTCCTCACAGCTTGGCATTCAAATGAACGTGATATTTAGCTTGCTCAAGCGGGACGTCGAGTGAGGATCGAGCGAAGTCTCTGCCTAGATCTTCCGTGATCTCGCTCTAACTGGATGTCGAGCGAGGGTCGAGCGAAATTACGGGTTGAGGCTTGCTCGAGCTATTGCTCGAGCGATGGTCGAGCGAGAACTGTCTAATGTGCTTAATTGAACTCAATTCAAGTCACATCTCCAACAAATCTCCACCTTGGCTTGAATTGTCACAAGCTCCACAAATATCAAAAGACCCACAAATCCCTCAAAGGGAATATCCAATACAAACGACAATGCACCACAATACAGACTGATTACTTGAATAAACGACATCTGAATATGAAGATAACCAAATATTCTCTGCCAAAGTAAGAACTAACAAAGCCTGCATAAACTTACATAAAAGGTGGCCAAATTGCCTCCTCTATCTACGAACTGTAGACCTGCTCTCCTGTGCACCAATGCCAATGGACAAAATCATACTTTACCACAAAAGTATGATATAGAGTACCGCACGTACTTCATTCTGAAGCTCTCATTGCAACTCCACCTTTTTGTTATAATTCTCTCTCCTTTCTGTGGAAGCAAAGGGAAAGAAAGTTCATCAAATAACAAGCTGTAGTTGACCGCTTTAGCCAATCTGTAGACAAGCCTGGAAAATCCAAGAGCAAACTGTGGACTCAACACGAACCCATCTCATTCCATCTAGCGACTCCATCTGGAGTGAAACAAAACTGTATGAACTGAGTAACGCTCTACCTTCTTGTCTGTAGATCACTTGTCTTCTCAAAGTATTTAAACATCAAACACATCACAAAGAAACAGATAGACAAAGTCAAACTCCGATTATCATAAAACAAATATAAGTAATAACAAAAGCACTTTACACAAAATGTATCCTGATCAGAAATACTGTAAAAAATTTGATTCTACACTATTTTTTAAGAATACAATGCAAGTAAAAGACCAAGATTACTGTCTTCTAATCACACCAAGTAAAAGCTACCGACTCATATATGACCACATCTATTGGCCAAACCCACTGCATGTGAGTGACATTTAAATCTGAAGCATGTAAGAATACTCCACCTGTCACCACACTGCCCTCAAGGGAGTAGAGACTAACTGTCATCTTCTTTGTTGTCATCACTACTAGAGAAACTTTCCTCTTCCTCCGCATTTTTCAATTGAGAACACTCAATTCTGTAATGACCCAACTTATAGAAGTGGTAACACTTAATCTATTTTTTGTTTGATCTATCACCAAATCTTGTTCCCTGAAACTACCTATATCCTTCCCTGAACAACTCTCCCCAAATCTGTTATTAGAGAAACATTTCACAAACAAGCCATCAGCTTGATCGTCCATGCCTAAACTCCCAAATTTTGTTCTCAATTTCTTAGAATTCAAAGCAAACTTAACATCTACTAAGGAGATTGTATCTCTACCATACAACATTGAGTTTACAAAATTATCAAACGAAATAGGCAATGAATACAAAACAATCAAGACTTGATCTTCCTCATCAATCTTAATATCTATATTCCTCAGATCCATAATGATTTTATTAAATTCATCTATATGTGTAGAAATAGGAGTACCTTCCATAATTTTGAGAGTGTATAACCGTTGTTTCAAATACAACTAGTTAGTGAGAGATTTCTTCATGTACAAGTTTTCCAGCTTGTTTCACAGACCAACCACGATCTCCTTCTCAACAACTTCTCTCAAGACCCCACCTGATAGTGACAATAGAATAGTACTATGAACTCTTTCTTCCTCATCCTTTGACGGTATAGGAGACTCCCCAATAATCTCTAGAACACTGAACAAGCCCTGTTGTCGCAACAACGCATTCATCTTGATCCGCTATAAACTGAAGCTATTCTGTCCTTCGAATTTTTCTACTCTAAAATTTACTGAGGCCATCCCTTCAGATCTTCAAAGCAACCGCTTTAATACCAGTTTGTTGGGATTCGAGCCGTTGGACAAACAGTAAATAGGAATTCACGCAGCGAATGCAACGAAAAGAAATAAAACAAACATGCACAGAACAGCAATGGACACCAAGATTTGAAGTTGTTCGGCTTAACAAAAGTCTACGTCTACTGTTGGGTTGGTCTCAATGAATTCTACTATAAAAAAGAAATGGAGTGCAGAAATTGAATCACGTGATTCTCACACTAGAAATACTTAATCTCACAAACAAGTTGCAAAGCTCTCTATCACAACACTCACACCTTTACAAATAGCTCTCTACTCACAAAATCAAACGAGAGAACACAATTCTGGAACTCCACGTCCGTTGTGTTCGTCTTCTCGCTCGAGCAGGACTCTTCTCACTTGAGCGAAACCTTGAGCTCCTCACAGCTTGGTGTTCAAATAAACGTGATCCTTAGCTCGCTCGAGCGAGACCTTCTCACTCGAGCGGAACACTATTCCACACGACGCTAATTCTAGTATCTAGAAGCGATGCAACCCTAGGATGACTCTCGCTCGAGCGAGGATCGAGCGAAGTTTATGCCTGGATTTTCCATGATATTGCTCGAGCTGGATGTCGAGCGAGGGTCGAGCGAACTCTCTGTCTGATGTCTCGCTCGAGCAGGATGTCGAACGAGGGTCGAGCGAAATTACGAGTTGAGGCTCGCTCGAGCAAGAATCGAGCGAGAACTGTCTGATGTGCTTAATTGAACTCAATTCAAGCCACATCTCCAACAATAAAGATAGCTAATAGGCATGTATTTATGCACATATTAGTTCACAAATCTGCTTATATGTAGCATTAATAATAATCATAAATAATTTAAGAATCATTCTCTGAACTTCATTAATATTGGATGAGGGGTCAATAAGAAAACTTAAGGTGATGTTTGGTTTCCAATTTTTTCTTACTATATTTAATTTTTAAGATCTAGTTCACTCTAAAACATATTATCACCAATATATTTATTTTTAGTAAGCATTTCATTTGTGAAATTAAAAAGACAAAAATTAAAACAACTTTCATAAAAATAAAAATAAAAACATCTCACGAAACTTTTATCCCAACAAACTTTTCAAATCTTCCTGCCTAGTGTTATAACCTCTTCCTCTAAACGCATCTCATCAAAAAGCTGGTTTTGCCCAAACAATTTCTTATTTTCTTACCCATTTTCACGGAACCGAAATACAAAATCCATGTCAAAATTTCCACTAATCTTCAGTTCCGACAAAGCTAGGGCTAAAGTGTTAAAAAGTTGGTCCCAAGGGACAGGTAAAAAAGATTATTAAAAAAAAAACATTTGGTTCTATAATATATGTTTCTGACTCCACATTTTCACCCCTATGCCAAGGCCTAATTTGAAGTTTGAAGATTTCCCTTGATTAATATCATGGATTTTCATATTTTCAATGAATTTTTTCTTTTGTACTTGTCAAATCCCATCTTTCAAAAAGATTTTAAGGGAAAGTACGTCTTAATATGGATCCAAAACGATCGATGGAGTATACTTGTGTTATGGCCGTACGTCTAATTAATTTGACATAAGATGCAGGCCGCTGTAAATAATCACCAGATCACCTCATGAAGAAGTTGGTTTTTAAATTTAATGTAGCTATTACCTTTTCTTAATCTGTTGCTCGATCATTAACAAAACATGGAGTACTAGTACTAATTGATATACTCATATATTATATTATACGTTTACCAAACTTGTTTCCCCTAAAGTTATAATTAATTAATATACTCCCCCTCCTGCATGCAGCTTGTATGTTCTATATATATATATATATGCAGGAACACATGACAAGCAGGGGTACTGCTGATTTTGTTGATCATATCGTCTGACGTTTTGGATCATCATCTCATACCAAATGATATTTTGTTTTTCTTTTTACCTATGAATTTTGTTGTTGACTAAGCGACCGACGGCCATATATAGGTATTAGTTATCTTGATTTAAAATTAGCCCCCACGTACGTACGTGTAGGAGACTAGTAGTACTTTCAATTCAAGGGGTCAATATTTATTTTTATTTTTATTTTTTTAACCAACACTCGTGATCAGTTTGTGCTATGACTATAGTGACATTAATATAGTGTGTGTGTATATATATATGAATTATATCATGATTTTGAGCTCTGACATCATCTATATATATATAGACTAATTAAATAAAGTGTATTCAAATAAAAATGCTACGTGCAAATTTGTTTGTCATGCATGTTTGTAGGGTACAAAGATTTAGGTTTATTTAGGCTTCGTTTGTATTTGAAGATGAGTTTAATTTATCTTAATTTATCTTTAATTTATCATTATATTTTTATAATTTTTTATATAAAACACAAATTTCTATACACGTTTTTTAAATTTTAATATACATTTTTTAAATTTTAAATTTTTTTTAAATTTTAAAATAATAATAATATTAAAAAATAAATTAAACTTATTTTAACTCCTCCCACTTCTAAATTTAGGCAGGATTTTAGTTATTTAAGGATGGGTACGAATAAAGTATTTCCTAAGTTGAAAATATACTTTTAGCCACCATAATTTATTTTTTTAGTAGATTGACGTGATAATGCCATGTGGTGCTGCCATGTAGGCAGTTCAATAATCAACACCACACATTTAAAATTATGTTAACGCGACATGACATGTCAATATTGATTGACATGATTGCTTATAATATTTACTTCGTGGCCACGTGCGCATAGCACTACTTGTAAGCAAAATCACGAACATGATATAGAGTTATTGACAAAGATATAAATGAGTTGAAAAGGAGATTTTAACACGTGCTTCTCAATTTTATCGAATACGCTGTTTCCTTTTGGTGCAGGTACTTTTCGTTATTTTTGTAGTTACTACGACGAGATGACTTGCATGCTGGGAGAATATCATATGATCAATCAATCAAGATTATATTTAAGTATACTTTAAGAGAGAACCACTCTCTCTATCTCGATCCTCCATCCTCCATCCTCCATCCTCCATCCCATATTTAAACCTCGTATTGCAAAATTAGGATTTATTTATTTTTAAAAATAAAATAAAATATATATATTATTATAAGATATTTTTTAATTTGTATAAAAATTTGAAAAATTTGATTTTTTATTATATTTTATAAAAATTTTTAAAAAATATAATAATAAATATTAAATATATTTTAAAATTTTAAATCTCATTCTCAAAATAAATAAAACCTTAATTTTACGTTAGTTCAATGATGTGGTGCCATGTGGATACTTCATAAAAAAAAAAAAGGTTGAATTCACATCCATTTGATTATTTGTTTCATGCCTCGATTTCTCTCTCTTTTATAGCGTTTGGAAAAAAACCCTTAACCATGGAAATCTTCAAAAATTTGTAATGGAGAAATCTTCTCTCTTGAGCCTCCATCTGCACTAGTTTTAGCAGCACTCGACATCAATGAACTGGTTTGAAAAGTAAAAAAAAAAAACTGTTTGGGAATTCTTTGTGTAATTTTGTTCAGTTTGTTTGGGATTTCTTGCGCGATTTTCTTCATTTATTTGGAGTTTCTTTGTGCAATTTCAATTTTAGTTTTTTTGGTTTTCACCATGGTCTGCTTGGTCTATTTCGGATGGGTGTGAAAGCCCTAATACGTTGTCTTCTATTTGATTTGTGGCCATGGAACCTGCATGACTATTTATTTCAGATTTTGGATCTTGATTCTTGAGTTATTGGCAAGCCAAATTGAAAAAAAATCGATAAACTTAACAACCAGTATTATTTTATTTTTCTCTATTTTTCATTTTGTTTTTCTCACCTCTTGAACTCTAAGAAGTTACTCTTCATGAAAACTCACTCTTCATTTTTTGATGTAAATTATTCGCATTAAGCTCAAGGGTTCTTTCAAATGATGGAGTTTAGGGATCTGAACTTGAATCGCAACTGCAAGGAAGAAGCAGAATAAGCAACAACAATTCGATGGAGATGGAAGAGGGAGAGAGATTGGAAGGGAAAATAGAAGGATCCCATATAGGGCTGCAAATGAACAAAGTCACTCGTGAACAATTCGATCTCGACTCGTATAAACTCTACTCGGACTCAATTCATTTAATAAATTATTTTATAATAATGTATTAAGTTCATAAAAAAATAATTGAGTCAAATATAAAATGTTTATAAAAATAAGCAACTCTAAGTCTCTAATTGATTGTGACACTTAACTAATTTTATTTTGATTTTTAGCCATATTTAATATTATATCAAAGGTAATTGAATAACTAAATATTAAATTTATAAATGTATTATGTCTAGAAGGAGTGACTTTAATATATTAGGCATTCTTGATGCTATATGTATTGGAAAGTGGCAATGAATCAATGTTACATTGATATTTGATAAGTTTATATTATAGTATCTCTGCATGTGTGTGTGGCCCATATTAAGTAAAACATCAAATACGTCACACGTTTATAGATAAAGTACGTTAGGGTTACAACTTACATCTGTATTTCATTTTGATGTAATTTTTGGGATTTTGTCATTTTTGACTAAATTCGAATACAGACAGTTTTTAGCTATACAGTTCGACTTATGGGCTGATTTTTTACATTACTTGATTTGATAATATTCAGTTAAACCTCATAGACGTATTCTGTGTTTTGGGCGATTTTATTATGTTCTTACTTGTAAATCATCTGTTGAAATTGGCTTGCAGAATAATTGATATTCTGTCTAACGTGACTCTTTTAATTTTTTTATTTATTTCATTATTAATAGTGACTAGTAATATAAATATATAATATTTTTAAATATTTTTAGTGATTAAGAATAATAAAAAAATACTTTAAAAAATAATAAAATAATAAAAATCTCAATTATACTATAATTTATAGTTTACTATTTTATAAAATGATAAAATAGTATAATCTTAAATATATTATTATTATCATTTCTTTTTTTCTTAATTTTAAATTGTTAAATTTATTTTATTTTTCTTAGTTACTTGTACAGTCCCATCAGTAATTTGGTGGGACGTTTTCGAATTGAGAAGATAGATTGCCAATAGGCTTCTCAGCTCATCGATTTCGAAGCGATGAAGCGTGCCCGATACTCAAATCACGCCCAGGCTAGGCATGTCTGTTCGGCAACACACCGATACACGCATTTGAGTCTTCTCGATTCCATTGTCCAAGCTGCTGGAACTCCATTGTCGACTCATTAAGAAAGGCACGAAATGGGAGAGTCAAAGCAAATATCGGTACGCAAACGGCAAGCTTACCTCCGGCTCGGGCTCTATTTCGAAAGTCCTAGTTCTCGAAGGAACGACGAGCTTATCAAGCTCTATTTCGAACTCCAGCGAACCCTAGTTTGCGAATGAACTATTTCTTTGGTGCTCTGTTTCTTTGGTAATAGACACCGAAGAGGTAAGCCCTATTACCTCCCTATTTCTTTGGTACTGTGTTTCTAGTAAGTAATTTCTGAAAACCCTAAATTTCGAAAGAGTAATCACATTCTTGAGCTTTCTTTCCAAGCTGAAAAAACTATTTATAAGCTAACAGAGGAGAGGGAATCAAGCATTCAAGATATAGAAGCGAGAAACTTTTAACTTCTTGAACCATATTCTTTTCTTCTCTAGTGTTTCTTTTAATATGCTTAAAGTTGGCGAGTTTGGCTATATTTATAGAAATGCTTGTGGATGTTATTTAGTGCAAATGACTCGTGTAGAGCTGCTAGTGCTGTATTGACTACGTAAATGCAAGCTATTGCTTCTGGAATAACAAATGCAAGTTGTTGTTATTGCTAGAAATGCCCTGTTGCTATTGATGTGCTTCTGGAATAATAAATGCAAGCTGTTGCTATTGCTAGAAATGCCCTGTTGCTATTGCTGTGCTTCTAGAATAATAAATGCAAGCTGTTGCTATTACTATAAATGCAGTCATGACAGATAAAGATATGGATGGCAAAAGCATAATTGGTTTCTCAAAAATAAACATAAATGGAATGTTGGAAGTATTGCTATTTATGAAGCCACATAGGAACATATATATTGATATAGGAATAAAAAACAAAAATTGCCCTGGAGATAGTTTTGGTTATTTTTCTTATAGACTCACATGCTAATATTTTTATTTATCAAAAAATAAATCTTCGTCTCTCTTCAGATATATTTATATGCCAAAAGTAGTTCATAACCAAAACTGTCATCCTTAGCCACTAATGAAACATTGCAACAACTTTACATCTATAGGAAAGTATAATAAATGGTAATGCAATGTTGTTGACAAGGGATGTTTTGTACTGCAATTATCTAGAAGTAGCTCTAATATACTCCTTGTACCCATGAGCTTATTTCTTTGCCTCTAATTTAGAACTTCTTAGCAGGTCACAACGAACTTTTATTGAATTGTGATACTGTGTATTTTGATATGGCAGTCCATTCGTTGAATTGTTTAACGGAAGATTCTATAGTTGATCATTTGTGCTAAATATGCTTGAAGAGTAGAATTCATCAAGTTTTTTGTGACATAGTTTCTATGTTCAAATGGCTAGGAGCCTTGGTTTGGCATCTTTTTAATTTAACATGCATGGTTGAAGATGAAAATCTGTTTATCAAGGGAAGGAGATAGATATAACAGCTGTTATTTTTTCTTATTTGGGGAAGACAATCCTGAAAATGTGAGTCCTTGAATATATAGGTTAATGACTCTTCATTGAATTTGTGAGATTGGTCTCCCACTAACTTTGACCTGCAAGAGGAAGTATGTTTGGTATATAGGTGCGTGCATGCCGCGCTTACAGTTGTAATCAGTAAAATTGTTATGGAACTGGTTTTTTTTCTTTTTTTTTTTTATTCTGTTGATTATTTGTAATGGGTGTTCTCTTGAGGTGAACTTTTTTTATACTAGAACTTTTTCATTGATTTGCTGGATTTTTGTAATAAATAATGAGCAATGCTGAACTCTGTGCATGTTTTCTCTGTTCTTCTTGAGTTTTGCACAGTAAAACTTCCATAACGCAGCTTGAAAGAACTTGACAAGGGATGTGATCTAAAATTCTTAGCACACCATCTATCCCACCAACAACTAAAGTTGATGTGTGATGTGTCATTTCGTAGGTATTGCAAGGAATATACAACATTCGGACTCACTCGTGTCTCCCATAGAGATTTTATTGTTTTGGAAGGTAAGATAATTACTCTATTGTTAATAGGAAACGTAATTCACCAACAAGTATCCATGATGCAATTCAAAGAATTGTTTTGAAATAGAACTTTCTGCCTATTTATGTGAAAAAAAGATATAGAATTGTTTTGAAAAAAAGACAAGCAAAAGTGTATTTAATGATTAGCTAAAGCTTATTTATGTGAATTCGTTAAAGCTTATTTCTCCTTAGAAAAATGTAAATTTGTAGTATTTGTGTCTAACATTGCCACTACTTGTCTAAAAATATTTTTTTAGATGTCTGAACATGTACCAATTGTTGAATGCTCCTCTGCAAGTCCATTGGTGGAAACTGAAATTGATGATATTATTGGTGGAGAAGAAATTGATGGTATAGAGTGTGATAGTAATGATGGGAACCATAAGGTTGATGGTATTATTGATGGAGAAAAAAAACCCAAGTGCTTTTATGGATTCCCAAAAATATGCATGCCAAAGGAAGCCTAGGAAGCAAACTTCTACTATTTGGAAATATTTTAAAATAGTGGAAAGTAATGGTGTTAAGAAAGCTGAGTGTAACTTTTGCAAAGATCTCTTATCTATTTCTTCATCAAGTTCTACAACTCAGTTCCATAGGCACTTGACTAGTTGTCTTCCACGTGTAGCTGCTTCTACAAGACAAAAAATTGACTATTGACATGAAAGGTCCTTAATGTGTGACCATAGTGAAGAATTTCTCATGACATGAAAAAGGTAAGAGAACTAGCTTCTCACATAATATTTTATCACGAGTATCCATTTGCCATGATGGAACATGTGGTGTTTAATAAATTTATGAGAGCTAATACTTCTTATTGGCAAAATATAAGTCGTACTACAGCAAGAAATGACTATCAATCCACTTATGAGATTGGGAAAAAGAAACTGAAGACAATATTGAGAGGTGTGAATAAACTTAGCAAAACAACCGACATGTGGACTTCAGATCAAAAGATCTCATATATGATTGTCATCTGTCATTTTGTTGATTCTGATTGGCATTTACAAAAGAATCTTAAAATTTTGTAATGTCCCACCACCACACACTGGGTTTATTGTTGCTGATGCTCTTCAGAAGTGTTTTACTGATTGAGGAATTGAGAACAAAGTGTCTACAATAACAGTGGACAATGCTAGATATAATGATGTAGTTTTAAGGGTTCTCAAAGATGTTTTCAGTTTGGAAAAGAAGTTATCTATAGGGGGTAGCTTTTTTATGTGTGATGTTGTGCACATATAACAAACTTATTGGTCAAAGATGGACTTACTGAGATTGGTGACACTGTTGATTGTGTTCAAGAAGGGGTGAAGTATTTGGTTGCATTAGAAGCTCGTATTAAGCAATTTAGTGATATTGCAAAACAACTGCAATTACCAAGTAAAAAACTTTTTTTGGATGTTCCTACTCGATGGAATAGCACTTACCTAATGCTAGCCGCAGTCTTAGAGTTTAGGGAAGTCTTTCCGATATATGGAGATAGAGATCAAGCTTTTAATTATGTTCCAAGTATTGAGGATTGGATCAAAGTGGAAAATGTCGTTCAAATTTTGGCAGTTTTTAATGAGGTGACAAACATTATTTCAGGAATCGAGTATCCAACTGCTAACTTATTCCTTCATAAGGTATGGAGAATAAAAGAAGTGTTGAACATGAAGTCTCTTGACCAAAATGATTACATACGAGTAATAGTTGTGAAGATGACTACAAAGTTAATAAATATTGGGGGGAATGTAACTTGCTTATTGCAGTGGCTACAGTTTTGGATTCAAGGTTCAAGATGATGCTTGTTCAATTCTGTTTTTCAGTAATTTATTCAGAACCCGAAACCACTAGAAACATAGATACCATATTAAGAATCTTAAATGAGCTTTATCATGAGTATGCTGAAGATTATAATTTAGCTAATGTCAAGTCAAGTGGACATGAAAATGCTCGAGACATAGGTTCTTCTTGTGGTGGTTCTATCAATGCTATGGGAAAGAATGTGATGAGTGGCAAGTCTATGTTTGAATCATTTGTTAGAAGGAATGATACCATTCGTCCAATGAAATCTGATTTAGATGTTTACTTAGAGGAAGGTGTCTATATTTGTAATGAGGATTCAAATTCACATTTTGATGCCTTTGAATAGTGGAAGGTTAATTCCAATTACTATCATTGCAGCTTATTTTGTCAATTCTAAGTACCGCATTTTATCTAAGATGGCACGTGATATTTTGTCAATTCCAATTACTATAGTGGCTTCAGAATCTACTTTTAGTGCTGGTGTTAGAGTGATTAATCCTTATCATGCATCAATGTCTGTTGAAACAACAAAAATGTTATTGTGTAGAGCTGATTGGGTTTGGATACTTTATGATTTGAAAAAATCATCGAATGTAAGTATGATTTGATTGAGTGATTCTTTATTTCCATCTAGAACTTGTCTTTACTTATTGAAAACTTATTTTTACTAATTGTTATCTTTCATTTTGTAGAGAGAAGAACCAACTTATATGGAGATTTTACTATCTTGATGGGAATCAAGTGACAGGTTGTGTATTTTTAATTTTGTCTTTTGTTATAATGATACTTATTCTTGAATTGTTATTTTGTTATATCATGTTGCTGATTATATTGTGTGTTTTGTATCATCGGTTGATGGCGATTAGCATCTGGCTGATTTTTAATCTTTTTTTTTTGAATTGATCTACTAAAAGGAATGCCGATAGAACATGTTGTTTAGGACAAAAGTTCTAATTATTTTGTGGACCAAACTGGAGGTTGGAGTTGTCCAGCTAGACAAGATCACTAGAAATTTATATTTTTGGAAGTTTGGATATGTAGGTAATTTCTTTACTTGAATTTCAGAATTTACTTGAATTGTAACTCTAATTTTTTGTAAAAGTCTTATTGTTATTGTGTTGAATGGAGAAATAAATATGGATAATATGAAGTAATTTTTTGTAGTGTTTTCTTTTTGTTCAAACGTTTATTTCATGGATAACAATTAAATAATATGTTTTGTAGTGTTTTCTTTTTGGACAATGATTATTAGTGTATATTAGTACTCTAAAGTTTGTATTAAGACTCTGAGAGTTGACTTATATTAGTATTAGTATATTCTGTGTGTGGCGTGTATTCTTTTGGTGTAGGCAATGATGAAGCTACATGAGGGCCACGACCTGACATGGGGTGTTGAAAAGTAAAGTGAGATGTAATTTTATTTGTAAGCTATATTTGTTAGTTTGTAAGTTTGAATTGAGCTATATTTGTAATGGGTTTTGAATCTACTAAGTTGTTATTTTTGTAAGTTTGCTGGAAATTCTTGTAACTATTATTATCTAGCTTAGAAGTTGGAATTAATAGAATTGTGAAGATCAAATATTTCAGAATTGCTTTCTAGCTTACAGGGACGATATCCAAGTGGTATAAAAGCTCTAATATCCATAGGACTAAGCAATACCACACAAATAATACCAGAATTTTATTCTTTTAACAGAATCTTTCCAATGTTATGTTATTTGATTAATGTGTAATTATTTAGTTTATTTTCTACCCTTTCAACTTTAAATCTTTGTTATTCTAGTAATGTGTAATTATTTAATTTATTTTCTACCATTGCAGCTTATTTTGTAATTATTTATAATCACAGGGTTTCGTTTCTTAGTTGATTTCAGCTTGACAGTTTGTAATTACAACTTATTATTTGTAATTTCAGCTAAATATGCCTATGGCACAATATTATTTTTGTTGGGATATTTTTAAACTTCTCTTAGATGATTCTTTTTTTTTTTCTCCATTTAAATGCTTTCGCTTAAGGATTTAAGATGAGTTTTAGAGTTCCATTCATTCCAAAATTTAATATATATTATCATAATTTTAGTTCAAATTAATTGGGAGAAATAATCTCTTGTGCTTCAACCAACTAAGAAAAATAAAATGGTGTATCAGGTTATCGAGCTCGAGTCGAGCTACTCGAGCTCGTATTAGTTCGAGTATTTTTGCTACTCGAGTTTGAGTCGAGTTCGATCATATTATATGTTTAACGAGTCGAGCTTGAGTAGAAATTTCTAAAAATTTTCGAGCTCGAGTCGAGTTCAAGCAGTGAGATATGCTAAACGAGCTTTTGATCCATTGCTCGAATTCCACTCGATTCGGATTGTTTGCAACCCTAATCCCATACATGCAGGTACATTTTTCGTTACTCTGAAGTGTTTATGTGGCACATTGTTATTGGCTGAGTGTAAAAATTGTTTTTACACCCATTCGAACTGCAATATCACTCATTTTGCAACTACAAATTTAGAGTTGGAGGACGTACCAATATTTGATAATTTTCAGAACATTTTTTTTTTTGAAATAAACCTCATAGCGTTTCTTCTTTCATTCAATAAATTCATGAATATATTGTTTGTCAACTAAGACTTTCAGCACAATGTCAGGTGGGACACATTTCATCCACATCATCTTAGTATCTACTGTAAGTTGTACCTTTGCTAGACTATGTGCAACTTCGTTACAAATTCTATGGACAAATTGTAAGTACCAGCCACTCCAACATCTAATTTCCTTCTGGAGATCCTCCACTATCAACCCCTCCCATGATTCATCCACCCCTTTTTATTCACCCCATCCACCAGCCTTTTTGTATCCCCTTCACAACACACGTTATTATAGCTCAACTCTTTGCAAAGTTACATTGCTCCCCATAAAGCCTTGCATTCAACCAAGAATAGAGACATCACGTATTGTACATGTGCACTAAGAGAAACCAAAACTTTCCCTCTATCATCTCTGATAACCACCCCTATCCCTATAATACGTTCTGAAACATTGAGGGCTACATCAAAATGCACTTTAATAAAGGATCTCTCGGATTCTGCCATGAACTTTTATGGTTTTCTTGTGCTGACTTCCCTCCCTCTACTTTTCCTTCCCTTTGGGCTTCTTGAAAATCCTCTAGCCCCATCAGTACCTTTTTTAATACACAAGAGGGACTAGAGAACTTGTTTTCAAAAATCCAAATATTCCTTCTAGTCCAGCAAGCATGCATTATGGCCACTCTTTTCTCTATCTCAGCTTGTGGTAATCCCTTAATAACTTTTCTCCATAGCTCCCTAAAATCACTACCATCTGAGTTCCACTTCTAAACTGACTACTATTTTCTGACCATACATCAGAGGATGCTAGACAAGTCCACAAGGCATGGACAATCGATTCTTCCTCCTGCAAACAAATGGGACATTTTGAGTCTTCAGTTACTTTTTTCAAAAACAGATTCAATTTAGTAGAAAGTATATTATGCAATGCTTTCCATAACATGTGTTTCCACCCCCCGAAATATGTAACTTCCAAATCCACTTCCAGCTATTCTCTTCCTCATTTGGATTCGAATACCGTCAATTCACTTCTTTGCACTTTTGATATTTAGTATGGTAAGTACTCTTGACTGAGAACTTACCATCATTTGTATAATCCCAGAATTGCTTGTCTTTTCCCCCTGTTTTACTAAGAGGAATGGTGCAAATTACATCAACTTCTTCTTTATTAAAAACTACCTCTATCAAATCTGTCTTCCACTCCTTCATTTTCTCACCATTGAGTTCACACACCCTAGCATTAGAGCTTAGAATTTTGACAGTAGATTGAACTGAGAAAGTAGAAGGCACATGAATCCACTTCTGCTTCCAGATCATAATATCCCTTCCATCCCCCACCGTCCAACTTGCTCCATCTTTCACAATCCCCCTAACTGACAAGAGACTCTTCCATATGTAATAAGGCATCACTCCCAGTTTTGCATCAAGGAAATTTCCACTCTTATAATACTTATCTTTATAAATACATGCCACAAGGGAGTTTTTCATTTTCATTAATCTTTATCCCAACTTTTCCAACATACCTCTGTTAAAGAATTCCATATCCCTAAAACCAAGACTCCCTTTGCCTTTAACTCCCCCATTTTCCCCCAGCCTTTCTAATGAATATCCGATTCCTTTTTCCCTTGTATCCACCAGATTCTCGCCATAAGTGCTTCAATGTCCTTACATAGCTTTTTTGGCATACAAAAAACACTCATGGAGTATATTGGGATAGTTTGAAGGATAGGCTTTATCATTATTTCTTTCCCAACCTTTGACAGAAAAATGTTCTTCCAGTTTTGTATCTTTTGCCAAACTTTCTCTTTAATCCCCTGGAATGTTCTATATTTGATTCTTCCCACTATAGCAGGAAGCCCTAGGTGCTTATGATAATTGTTACATCCCAAAGCCCCAATCTCCCTTGTCACTTCATCTCTCAATTGTACTTTGGTATTCGAGCTAAAGAAGACTACAGTTTTCTGCCTATTCAAAGTCTGGCCAGATGCCATTTCATAGCTGCTTAGAATCTCACTCACCCTCCTCCATTTTTTCAGTTTGAACCTTGCAAAAGACCACACAGTCATCTGCAAACATCAAGTGGTTTACTTTGGTTCCCCTTCTTATGATTGATACTCCTCCGATCTGCCCCTGTAGGTCTGCTCTATTTAGCATCTGACTTAGGCCTTCAGCACAGATCATAAATAGATAGGAGAACAAAGGATTCCCTTGTCTAAGGCCTTAGGTTGGCTTAATCATCTTACCATGCCTCCCATTAACCAAAACTAAATAGGTCACTGTGCTAACACAATCCATAATTAGCTTGGTTACTTTCTCTATAAATACCAATGAATTAGCATAGCTTTTAAGTAAACCCATTCGAGTCGATCGTAAGCTTTTGCCATATCCAATTTTACTGCCATACTACCAACCCTCCCCTTCTTCCTTGTCTTCATTAAATGTAGCAATTCATATGCAATCATAACGTTTTTAGTGATAAGCCTTTCTGGAATGAAAGCACTCTGATTTTGAGAAATACACCTTTTGAGCACCTTCTTCATCCTGCTTGCTATTACCTTCGAAATCAATTTATAAAATATGTTGTAGAGGCTTATTGACCGATAATCCTTCACTAAGTCAGGTGACTTGACCTTTGGAATTAGAGCCACTAGAGTCTGATTAATACTTGCACTCAATTTTCCTCCATTCAAAAATTCGAGTGCTGCTTCACTGATCTCCCTTCCTACCACCTCCCTGTGGTTTTTATAAAAACCCACCCCAAAACCATCAGGTCTGGGGGACTTCAAAGCAGACATCTGGTGTAGTGCCTTCTTTATCTCATCTGTGGTAAATTGTCTTTCTAGCCTTCTCTTTTGAGCTTCTTCAATCCTTTTTTCAATTTTGTGTACACAAAAATTCACCTGCTCAACTGTAGGCTGTGAGGAAGTATAAGCTTTACAAAAATAATCTCAAAAAACCTCTGCAATCTGCTCTTGCCCCTCTATCCTTCTCCCTGTCTCATCTAAGATTTGCATAAGCTTATTCTTCTTCCTCCTTTGGGAGGCACAAGAGTGGAAATATCTAGTATTTTGATCTCTCACTTTCAACCAATGTTTTTTTGCTCGAGTCTTCCATTTAATTTGTTTTTTGTTCTAGCATATCTTCCACTTCTTTACCTTTTGCTTTAATAAGAGACATCTGTGCATCATTCCCTCCTTCCTGCAATTGTTTTAACTTAACCATTTTTTCAATCAACACTTTGTCCCTACCATTAAAAACCCTCATACTTCACTGATTGAGAGCTCTCCTACACCCTACAAATTTAAATTTAATATTCTCTTGCCGATTCACCATTCTATTCTCCCTATCCCAGACTTCATGGATTACCTCCCTACAGCCTTGCCCCAAGTCCCAACTAAGTTCATACTTGAAATTAAAACCCCTCCTACTTCCACCACCCTTGCTCTCACACTTAGCAATAAGTAGTTAGGGACAATAATCAGAACAAACTGCCATCTAGGATCTCTACTTTTTCCTCCAAATGTTTGTTTCTCCAAGCTGGATTAGCAATTACTCTGTCCAACATTTCCCATACAACATAATGAGACTCATGCCCATTACACCATGCGAAATACACCTGATTTTGAGAGTGCTTTCTGGAATGAAAGCACTCTGATTTTGAGAAATACACCTTTTGAGCACCTTCTTCATCCTGCTTGCTATTATCTTCGAAATCAATTTATAAAATACGCTGTAGAGGCTTATTGACCGATAATCCTTCACTAAGTCAGGTGACTTGACCTTTAGAATTAGAGCCACTAGAGTCTGATTAATACTTGCACTCAATTTTCCTCCATTCAAAAATTCGAGTGCTGCTTCACTGATCTCCCTTCCTACCACCTCCCTGTGGTTTTTATAAAAACCCACCCCAAAACCATCAGGTCTGGGGGACTTCAAAGCAGACATCTGGTGTAGTGCCTTCTTTATCTCATCTGTGGTAAATTGTCTTTCTAGCCTTCTCTTCTGAGCTTCTTCAATCCTTTTTTCAATTTTGTGTACACAAAAATTCACCTGCTCAACTGTAGGCTGTGAGGAAGTATAAGCTTTACAAAAATAATCTCAAAAAACCTCTGCAATCTGCTCTTGCCCCTCTATTTTTCTCCCTGTCTCATCTAAGATTTGCATAAGCTTATTCTTCTTCCTCCTTTGGGAGGCACAAGAGTGGAAATATCTAGTATTTTGATCTCTCACTTTCAACCAATGTTTTTTTGCTCGAGTCTTCCATTTAATTTGTTTTTTGTTCTAGCATATCTTCCACTTCTTTACCTTTTGCTTTAATAAGAGACATCTGTGCATCATTCCCTCCTTCCTGCAACTGTTTTAACTTAACCATTTTTTCAATCAACACTTTGTCCCTACCATTAAAAACCCTCATACTTCACTGATTGAGAGCTCTCCTACACCCTACAAATTTAAATTTAATATTCTCTTGCCGATTCACCATTCTGTTCTCCCTATCCCAGACTTCATGGATTACCTCCCTACAGCCTTGCCCCAAGTCCCAACTAAGTTCATACTTGAAATTAAAACCCCTCATACTTCCACCACCCTTGCTCTCACACTTAGCAATAAGTAGTTAGGGACAATAATCAGAACAAACTGCCATCTAGGATCTCTACTTTTTCCTCCAAATGTTTGTTTCTCCAAGCTGGATTAGCAATTACTCTGTCCAACATTTCCCATACAACATAATGAGACTCATGCCCATTACACCATGCGAATTTGTTCCCCACCCCCCCCCCCCCCCAACCCCCAACCCCCAACCCTAGATCAATCAAGCACCTATTCTCGAGCACTTTTCTAAAAGTGTCCATTTGATATTCCCTTCTATCTCTTGCCTTCACTATTGCATACTACTTCATTAAAGTCACCAATCACCAGCCAACCTCTCTGTAAGCCAGGGTCAAAAGATGAGAGAAGATCCCATGAACCTTGTCTTTTTTATGCTTTTGGATGCCTATAAAAGGCTGTAAGAATCCATTCATTGTCACAATTTTCCTCTTCAATCCAATAATTTATATGTCTAGGAGAGAAATTAATCAGTTACACCACCTTTTTTGTCCTCCATAGTAAAAGTAATCCCCCCGACTAAGACCCTTTGACTCCACCCCAACACATCCCTCAAAACCCAACCTCTTCAATAGCATAGCACCTTTCTTCACTATCACTCTAGTTTCTATTTTAGAAATAATGTCTGGCCATGTATCCCTTGCCCTTACAATAAGGGCTTGAACTGTTTGGGGGTCCAAACCCTCGATTGTTCCAACTTAATATTTTCATGACTGCTGACGGGGTTGTCGAGTAGCATCCATCAATACTATGTTTGCAGCTTCATTTTTGACTCTCTTCAAACCTCCCACAGACACCCCCTCCATTTCCTCCCCTTGTTTCTTCCTTTTTATGGATAATGGATTCCTTGCTATCTAGTACAGACCCTTCTCTCTAGCTCTTCTATTCCATCTCCCAATTGAGTCATTGGATTGTTCTTGTTTTGTGACTTTGCAGATTTGGGGCAACAAACTGTTCTCCATAACTTCCCCCATCTCCTCCTTATCACCGAAAAAGCTCTCCCTCCTTCCTCACTAGATCCTCCCCTTGAGAAAAGGATTTGGGACTCTTCAACTCAGACTCCTCCTCAGTAACAACATTTTGTACCACCAAAACTTCAATCTGTCCCTCCCCTTTTTGAAAAGGTTCATAAATCACAACCTATTTAGCTTTAGATTCCCCCATTGACTTCACTCACTCCTCATCCCTTAATGGTTCATGGCCTAGCACTGTTCTCCCCTTCTCTCCCTTTACACTCCCACCCTCCATCATAGCTTGTGTTTCTTCACCTACTTCAGAAACTATTTTTCTCCACCTATCCCTCTTGGATTCTTTCCTCTCACTCAACTTAGTACTACGCTGTCCCCAAAAATAATTTCCTCGAATAGACTCAATCCTCCCAAACCCTCCCTTTACAGGTTTCTCTGCTCTTAACCACATACCATATTGCGGACCCCTCTCCTTCCCCCATTCTTCTTACACCCTCCCGACTTCCCATGGACTAAACATCCACAATCAAAACATACATGAGACAACTTTTCATATTTAAAATTGATCCAGAGTCGCTTACCTTTCACGACAATCAGCTTTCCTCTGGTAAGAGCACGATGAATCGGGATCTCAATCCTCACTTGCAGTGAACTTCCCTAGCCAATGCCGTCAGGTGGCACATCTACTTCCACTACCTATACCACCAAGCTTCCAATCTTCTTACCACAATCTTCACTCATACTTCCAAAAGATAGATTTAACATTTGAATCCAAAAGACCTTTGAATCAAACACTAGTGATTGTGCTTGCTCCAGTTTGTCCAACGGCTTTAACGTGAAAATATAGTTATCGAATAACCATGGCCTCCCATCCATCACTCATCCTTATCAGCTATGGTGAAAAATGAGATTATAAAGGTGTTAAGCCCAAACTCTTGGAAGTTTGCTGGCTTGCTGATTCTCCAGATCTTAGCTATAGTCGATTCCACAAATTCCTTTCCAATTCGCCGATCCAGCCAAACCTTTCCCACCAAACTCTTTTCCCCTTTCTCTCACATACCTTCCTTCATTCCACCAAGGTCGACTAGAGAACTTTCAACCTCCATCAGACAAAAGTTCTTCCATAGGTCTTTCAGTCCTGCTGTATCTTTCCCCAATGCTGTCATCGTGCACAGGAGAAGAATCCACCAACACTCGTAACTACCTCGCGACAAACTTTCCCCCCCAAAACCTCCACCTCAACTCCAGCACAGAGAGGATATTCTTAGAATAGTTTCCAGAACATTTGGTTCAATTGTTCATATTTTATCATTTCAACCTTTATCACATGATGTCAAATACTTTTTATAAGATGTTTTCATTTTTCTTTGATTAATTAAGCATTACATGATGTAATAAACACTAAGTGGATGACATACGTCTAAATCATTTTACAATTAATATTAGAACTTAATAAAGAACTAGACTTTATAATAATTATATTATATATAATTCTCTAATTTATGAGAACCCTTAAAGGAGTTGATCATAATGGCCTCCAAAAATCTTTATATATCATAAGAACAACTTGGTCCCATATGCATTTCACTAACTACAAGGGAATTAACGCCATGTTTCTAAGCTTGATCTACTAAGTTAGAGGAAAAACAAAAATCAGCAAATTAATTTTTCTCCTATTGATCCGGGCACACACACACACACACATTTATATATATATATATATATATATATATATATTTCTCTTTGAAATAATTATTCAGCTGATATTAAAACTCTCATTCTTTCATGACCTTTCTTCAACAGATAGAAATATTGCATCAAAGTTAAAGGTGAAAAGGTGGGAAAAGGTCAACATTAAACTAGCTAGGATCAGCTTAGTGATCATCCATGCTTTCAGACTCTTATCCTTGGTGTCTCTTCATACAACACCTATATATATATATATATATACATAGGATATAATGTATAGTCATTGGCCCACCACAAGATAATAGTACAACAAAATGAATTGTCTAATCTTGTTCCCACAACAAATTGAATCATTAGTTTCTAATGATGGAACATTGTTCTAATCCATGAACATTTTATCTAAAATCTCCTTTAATATTGGACATATTGACCCAATCATCTCATATTGTGGCCCCATAACATAAAAACTTTATTCGCGATTATATTTAATGCATTTATAGATACAAAAGTCGCGGATGCTGAAATTACATTTCTTTAAAAGAGTTTGTCTGGATGCTGAAAGGTTGTTGGGACTTCTTTTTCAGCTGTCTTTTTACAGGAAAACTCCATTGATGTGGGGATCGAGGAGAAGGGATGACGTTACACTGTCATGAAAACCCTTCTTTAAAATTTAAAAAAAAAAAAAAACATCTATTCTCTAATCAAACCATTATATATCTTGACTTCTTGCTAACCGCTTAAACTTCGCTAATTATAAGTGTGCACTGTGCATTATTTGTTTGTATATAGCCTTTTTAAGTGGGGGGGATGGCTGGGTTTCCATCTAGTTTGCTATCTCTGTCTCACGTGGCCCTTTTCATTAAGCATTTAACTTTTTTCAATCATAATTATTATAAATACAACTTCAGAGATAATATCTAGCATTGGTGGGCGTATTTGTTATCACTGTCTCCCTTTAGCCTCGAGCACTAACTTTTTCGCTTATCAACCATACTTTATAGACAATTATATATATGTATATATGTATATGACGCATAGTTATATATACAATCAATCATTTTCAGTACAGTTATTTATGCAACCATATTTTAATGAGGGCGGGTGTCAAAAAATAGTTGTGTATTTACTATTTGAGCACTGACACAGGTACAATCGTTTTGATAGTTTTTTTTATAATTTATTAGTGTAATAGTATTTTTTTAATTTTTTTTATCATTTTTAATTATTTTTTAACATTTTTAATCATTAAATAAAAATTTAATTTTTTTAATTTATATTTACATTCTTAATCACTAGATAAAATTAAAAATTAAAAAATTAAATTAAAAAAAAAGTTGTAAAAAAATTGTAAATGATTAGTAATTATATCATTTCTATTACTATTTATCATTAGTACTATTGTAAAATTTATTAAAAAAAAGAGTGTACGTAATAAATTATTTATAATAAAAATAATTATTTATAATGAAAATAAATTTATAACAAAAAATAATTATTTTAATAAAAAATAATTAGCTATAAATAACCAACGTCACAATTGAAATAGAAGATTTTATTAAAGTCTCAACACATAAGGGAAAAGAACGTCCAAAAAAAAAAAGTTATTCCTTTGCGGTGGGTGATTTAAATAGGATACTATTAACGTCACGCAAGCTGTCTTCCTGGCCCCTTATCATTCATGTTTAATTACCATATACATCTAGAATCTTCTAAAAAAATTGAGAGAGAGAGAGGGTGTTTCTTAACGAGTCAATCCTAAACAAATGAAAACATATATATAAACGCCGATTAATTCGAAATCAATATTTAAAGAGCTGTAATGATACACTTATTTCTCTTTTACTATTATTTTATCATTTATAATATATTTTTTTATTATTTTTTTTAAATAGTTTTTAACATTTTTAATCATTACGAAAAATTAAAAAGAAAAGAATTTTATTAATAATTATTTTCTTAACTATTAAATAAAAAAAAATTAAAAATTAAAAAATTAAAAATAATAATAAAATGATGATAAATGAGAGATTATCCTATCATTATTCATATTTAAAACAATATTTGATTAATGATTGAGAGTAGAAAGTAAAAAGATAGCATGTACGTACGTTTAGATTATCTTCTTTTTCTTTTTTGAATAATAAAAAAAAAAGATTCTCTTCTTTTTGGTCAATCAGATCATGAATATATATCTGATGCCCACGTACAATGCATTATATATCTCAATATGTAATGCTGTCATCCAGGCCTTCTAATCACAACTTTTTTGCTAGCCATAATATTGGGGATTACAGCCTGCATAAACGTGTTTCAGGCAAGCAGCAGATTTTCTATTCATATTTGGTTTAATTCGGTTCGATTCGGATCGATTCGGTTCAAACAAATTAATCATCACGCGATATATATATATATATATATATATATATGAACTATACCATATAGTATATGGTATATATGTAATTCTTTTTTTTTTTTAAAGTATATATATAATTCTAAACATAAAGAAATGACGAAACACAATTAATATTGTGTCATGAACAAGTACTCCATGATATATTATATTGTTCTTGTAGCCAGGGAGTGGCCATGGCCATGCAGGGCCTACTTCAGTAAGTCCCTTCTAAAAGATCAGTTTAAGATTTAGATTTAGGATTTAGGGTTTAAGTTGTTTAAAGTTAAGATACCGATTTTAAAAAGTTAAAAATGTAAAAATTAGATATAAATTTTGCTATTAATTCAATACTAGCATTTACTATAATTCATGATACCCAACTTTAATTACCCTCCTGTATGCATCCCTAACTCTCTTGCTTCAACCACCAGTACTACTACCATACGTACCCTTCGCAATCTTGGATGGATCAGGTCTCTTGGGCTTTGGGCCATCATCTCATTTTGGGCTCCTCAATTTATAATAGTTGCATTGTATCTTTAATTAGAACTTATTAACTATTCCAATTAATTCTTACTTTTCATTGGGTCAATCTCTCACTATAATCTTTTTTAGTTACTAATAAAGTTTAAGAATTTGATCAGTTCTATCGAGTTTTTGTGGGTCTAAAGTTTATAACATATAGACATATAAGTTCTCTCACTAGTAGAAAAATAAAGAGTATTTGTGACAAATTATTTATGTTAAAAATAATTATTTACGATTAAAATAGAGTTATTTTAATAAGAAATAATCGTTTTTGTAATAAATAATTATTCATAATAAATAAACAAATTTTTTTTGTAATATAATCTTAATATTCATTGAACCTTTATTCAAAAATTCATTAATTTAACTGCAATTTGTTATGAAGTTCATTTTATGTGTTTTTCTCAGCTCATGAAATCTTAGGTTTCAGACAATGATCCTAAGAACCTAAAAATATAAACCTTGGTTAGGAAATAAAAATCATTAGCTAATTGCCTAGGGAAAGGGAAAAAATATTTTAATTAAGGCCAATTCAAGTACGAAAATATAACATAAAACACCAACGCGCACATGGACATGGACATGCAGGCAGGCACTCCATCTCATTTGCTAACGGCGCTGGAATCGTGATGGGGTGTGACTGTCATTTTCGCCGAGGCCAGCGGAGCAGGCGACGGCGGTGGTGGAGGGCCCCGACCAAGTAACAGCGACTGTCGGCATTGCATGGTCACGTACGTACGTTCGTTTCGGAAGAATCCGTCAACGCTTCTTCGCAAGCTATCCTGGCCGGCCAAGAACGCAGAGGGTCTCTCTTCGGTCGGTCTGATGATCTGGGCCCCAAAGGCAGGACGGGAATAAAGGTTACTGGGTCCCTCTTTAATTTACTTTTACATAAATCCCATAAAATAATATTAACACCTTTTTAGATCAAATTGTCAAGATTTTCGGCTGTCATTCTTCTGTCGACAAACTCTGATTTATTCAAAATACGTACTCATCATTATCGTGGAATGAAGGCCAGGTCTTTGACAGATTTTGACTACTAAAAGTATTAATATTGGATTGATTAATTAAAAGTAGAAAAAAAAATTATTATATTTAATTAAAAGTAGAAAAAAAATAAAAGAAATAAAAGTATTTTTACTTTTTAAAAATAAATAATAAATTCAAGATTTTCTTCAAAAATACTTTTCTTTTTTTTTCACTTTTTTCCCTTTACTTTATTCAAATATGATAAGATTTTTTTAATATATGTACAAATTTATATTTTTTGAAAAACAAAATTGTCAATCCAATACTAATGCTTTGATGTATTTATTTATTTTTTTTAGAAATAAAAGTTTTGGGTGTATTACCTTTTTTTACATAATTTTTTAAGGAAAGTTCTGCCAAAGATATTTTGTATATAACTTAGAACCAAATAATTTTTTATTTTCATTAATTATACATTTTTATAATTATTTTGCTTTAAAAAAAATTAGTTTAGAATATTATTAAATCTTAAACAATTAAGTTGTTGATATATTGAAATACTACAGTTCTTAATCCGGCCATCATATTCAGCTCACGTAAGGATATCTATCTAATTAGATTCTCCCGACAAGTGTCGATCGACACGAATATCCAATTAAAGGAGTAAAGCATATATATATATATATATATATATATAATACTAATAATATAAAATGCGTGCATGAAGTTTAAGTACTCACGTACACTTAATTTAGAAAGCTTAATCAGTTATTTTGAACTAAGAAACCGCGGAAAATGGGTACGTATAAATTAATCTAAATTCGAGTACACAAATCGGACCCACCCAGCATTGATAATTAACTAACTCAGGTGTACTAGAAAAAAAACTGCTATCTAGCTAGCTGTACTACTACTCTAGTAAAAGCTAAGAATTAGTTCGGTATATGTATAGACTTTCACTGCTTTTTAACTTTTGTTTAATCAGCTATTATCCGTCGTTATCATTAATCCTGTCAACATAGGTGAAAGGAATTAAGTACAAGATCAGACTAAATTAGTACTGCTGTCATGCTTTAAGTACTTTTAGTTTTCTCTAGAGGATGTCATGTCCTTATCGTTTTCAGCATATATATATATATAACAACATACATGGCAGAAGAATATATTGTCTTCACATGTCTTTTAATATTTAATTAAACATGACGTGGTCGATCGGCATAGGTGAGATTTGGATGATCCGATAACTAATTTTGTGGAAGATACATGACAGCAAGCAGCTACGAACAAAACTAGGGTAAAACAAGGTTAGGTTAATTTGTGAAAAGACTCAAGGTCGTCATGAGTAGGTAGAAATTAAGTACAAAATCATATCTTATTATGACGATAAAGATGATCATGATCATGAGAAGGAAGTTACCCCAAATTTTAGAATGTATAGAGTATTAAAAGCATATATATTCTCGATATGTTGGAAGTGATCAGTATTATGACCTGAATCAAAATTTTGGGAGTCAGGCTTTTAATCACACATATGTAGATCATTAATCAAGGGGACATAATTTACTTGAAATAATATGAAGAATTTAAGAGTTGGGCTCACAGTCACTGAACATCACACAAAAATATATTGGACCCCATGAAATATATTACTTGTGATTCATACAAGAGATTTCATTAATGGTATTATTAATAGTACGGATCGATCGAGCTGATACGTGTAAGATAATTATGATTATGAATCTATAGACCACCATATGGAAAAGATAATAACCTGAGGTTGGGTCCTGATCGAGATTTGTACTCCAATGATATTGTGCCGACTTCATCCATCTAATTAAGATCAAGATCATAAAATGGATTAATAATGACAGTGTACTGATCAGCATTAATCTGTCCTTTTTTTTGTTGAAATGGTCAAAACATCAATGATCGATCAGCCAGGAGATCAGACAGGAGATCAGACAGTAGAGTTGACTGTAAAAAGCATGGGCGGTGTTCAAGTATACCGGTGTTTGTCATATACATGATGAGGAACAGTGTTGGAAAAGGTGAGGGGGGGTCCAAGGGATTTGCGGCGTCGACAGAATCGTGGACATATCTTCCTCAACATTTGTCAAGGAAATTGCACGTGTACAGAGATAGTGTCGGCCTTTTAAGAAAAGAAATAATAGGAAGGAAAAAAAAAAAAAAAACGTGGCCTTGGTAGTCAATCTCATTGAGCGTGCCAACCCATATGTGATGAGTGGTCTATCTGGTCTGTATTAATGCATCGATGGGATGCATCAGATCATCGATGCATGCATGTCGAGAATACGGAAAATTGTTCATTATCTTTTAAGAAAGAAACAAGTTTCATGTGTTGTTTTTAAGCTACTAATAATTAATCATGCGAAATAATCGATGATAAATTCCTTTCGGTTTTCTTTGGATAGGCTGATCACAATTCGTACCAGACGAAAAGGAATCTGGACTCTGGAGGGCTAGTTGATCATGACAAAATAATAAAGCTGCAACGTGATTTGGTGTAATAAAATCTAAAGATGTAAACATTAATATCTTTTAAGTATTAACGTGACATGATTAATTAATATGTTCAACAAAGCCGACTTACAAAATGACGTGATTAGAGTTTTGTACTATATTATATATATATATATATATATATATTCCACTCTCCATTGTTTTGCATGAGTTTTTATCCTAATATTATCTCATGTACTTCATAACCTAATTTGTAAATCAATGTTGACTCTCCTCTACATATTGGTCTCGTTAGAAGAAAATTATTTATTTATGACTAATTATTTTTTATTAAAAAAATTATTTTCTATCAAAATTAATCTATTTTCATAAAAAATAATTGTTTGAATTTGTTGACTTTTGCTCATTTTCTTAATTCCACATCAGTGAGGTTTGTAAAATGGGACATGCTATTTAGTTATAAAAGGAGGCCTAACCTCCTTAGTTTATTACATTAATCAGAAATTTATCTAGTAACTTTTAATTTTAGTAAAATTCATTTGTTGTCCTTTTTGTATATAAAAGAATGAGAAGTGAAAGTTAGAGTTTTACTAGTGGGAGATGTTTTTGTGAGTGTCGTTAGAGTGAGGAGAAAAATTGTATAATTGTAACAATTTTTTATATAGTGTACTTTTTTCTCTGGTTCTGGTGGTTTTTCTTCTATTTTGGACTTTTCCCTGTAAATTCTTGTGTTGTATTTATTTCTTTATTTTTCTTGTTATTTTGTCAAAAGTAGATTCTGATGGAAAAAATTTAGGAGATCTAGATTCTCAACAGAATTACCACAAATTTTTTTTTTATAAAATATTCTTTTTTCTTATAGTGCTTGAACAAATTCTTTATGATTTAGGAGTCGAATGTACTAAGCAGGGAGAGCTCCTTCATTGGTTCCATTTATCTACAATATTCTTCCCTTTCATTAATGGTATTCCAGTTACTTTTTGATCTTTTGCCTAAGACGCTTGTTCTGATGTATTTATTGATGATACAGATGGTATGTAGAATATTATAAATTTCTTTGTATTATAAAACAGATCTAACTTATCACATAAAATACTACGTACGTGTGTTGTTGAAATTACTCAATATATCACAATACCATATACACATTGTGCACGACTGATTGTCGGATAGTTGACACAAACTGGACGTCCGAGTGCATGCTTTTATGATTGATCCCGTTAATATCGACATCAAAGCCTGAATAGAAAAAAAAAAAAAAAAAAAAAGGAAAAATACTACTGAACCCATGGTAAAATGTCGACACTTATTACGAGATAAAATCAAAATTTGTATAAAATTTATCTTAAATTCATTATTATATATTTTTTAATTTTTTATATAAATATAATAAAAAATTCAACTTTTTAAAATTTTAAAATTATTATTTTGAAAATTTTATATAAAATTAAAATTAAAAAATATCTTAAAAAAATTTATTATTTTTTAATTTTCATCTCATTTTATTTTATTTTATTTTATTTTTAAAAAGAAATAAAGACTTAACTTGTCTAAGTTAAAACAGTCAACGTCGGTACGTACGTACGCACATGATGAGCGTGTTATTTCGTTTTTCTTCGGGTCTGTCGTAAGTCGTTGCAGAAAGAACAATGTGTATTGAGTGTCAAATTCTGCTTTTTGATTCATCGTGCAGTACACCCAATCGTACATGGGGTGGACATTATTCATAGAAGCTTTACAGAAAAAGGTTGAAAGTACTGTTGATATCAATGATACATATGCATGCATGATTACCGCCTTTTACGATTAGGAAATGATACCCTCACAATAGTTTTTACAACAATTTTTACAACACTTTTAACGTGTCACTCGGATAGAAGAGCAATGATAGCATTGATGGGACTTTTGTAATATTCAAATATTCAAATTTTATTTATTTATTTTTTGTTTGAACTTTTAAATTCTTCTCATAATAAAAAATAATTATTAATTAGTAAAATTATTTGAGACAGAACCTAAAAAGTATTAAATTTTTAACTTTTTATAAATAATACTAAATTGAATAATGATTTGTATAAGTAATGTATAAGTTTGCTGTTATCTTTTCTGAAAAATTGTTTTTAATATAAAAATATAAAAAAAAAATTCTTAATGATAATTTTTTAAAAATTTATAGTATAAATTAAATTTAAAGTCCATGCCAAATATATGTGTACAGTAAAATGAGATAAAATATAATTTCTATTTTTTTTTCTCAAACAACTGACTGTCAAATAAGTAAGGGACTTGAAGATAAAGAAAGAAAAAAATGTGTTTTTTTTTTTTTGCAAATCCATTCAGAGTAGCGCGAGAGAGGTGCGGTGTAAATGGGTTTGCATGAAAAACACATTTTTTTTCCCTTTACTGCCAACCCCCGTAATTTTTTGACAGCCCATCATTTGAAAAAGATAAAAAAACAATAAAAAAAATAAAAAGTCAAAATTGTATTTTATCTTATTTTACTGCAAAATAAAAAGAAAAAAAATATTAATTTTACTAACTAATAATTATTTTTTATCCTCAATATCATGAAAAGAATTTAAAATTTTAAATAAATAAATAAAATTGAAAATTTCAATTAAGAAGTCTCATCATATCATGGCTGCTCCTTTATCTAAATGACACGTAAAGGTGTTGTGAAAATTGTTATAAAAATTGATGTGGAGATATCATTTCCCTTTAAGATTATCATGAATCATGGTCCAACACATGAATATTATATATATATATAAAGAAAAATGATAAATTTACAAAACTTTTTATAATATTTTACACAGTATGTGTTATAAAATAAAAATATTTCTATAAAGTAATTTTAATTTTATAAGATAGTTTAGAAAATATTCTTATTTTATAATATGTGTAGTGTAAATATTGTGAAATATATTTTATGTATCACTTCTCATATAAAATATATATACAAATAGTGATCTTTACATTACATATCATATATATTCCATATGTCATAATTTAACCTATACGTAAAATTTAAATTTTAAAATTTATCTTCTAAATTTATATATATGATCATGTAGATGGTCTGTTGATCGGTAAAAACATTAATTAATTCAAATAAATATGTGTGTGTATATATATATATATATAATTGTAATTTGTAGTGGACTAAAGCTGTGGCGACACATACTGATCTGATCGATAACAGCCAAATTAAGAGGGAAAAATAAAATAAAAATCCAAAATATACCGGATCCAACGTCCCAGAAGGTGGGATTATGGCTAGCAAATGATTGTATTATTAGGAAAAGAATATAAATTTATAATTATTTCACCACCATATATGATTGGAAAGCAGTAATTTTTATATAATATAATATGATTGTAAAATAATTATAAAAGAGAGATCGACATGACATATCACTCTAGAGGACAAAGAATATTTTGAAATTAAGGTCCTATTTAAATTTAGAGATGGGATGACTTGAGATAAGTTTAGTTTATTTTTTAATATTATTTTTATTTTAAAATTTAAAAAAGTTGAATTGAAATTTAAAAAATGTATATTAAAATTTGAAATATATATTGAAATTTATATTTTATATTAAAAATTAAAAAAATATAATAATAAAATTAAAAAAAATTAAAATGGGTTTGGAATCTAAATCGGGTCTAAAAGGTCGGCCTTGATCAAAACGTATATTTTCATTAGTCTTGACAGCTCATGAGAAAAAGTTAATGTGGAGTTTGAAAAATGATGTCGGCTTCTTTTATCGATCGAATAGACGTAGTTAATGCAAGCTGGCTTGAAGCTTTCTTTTGCCATGGAGCTAAAACCCTATTGTTGACCGAATCTTTTCGAGTTTCAATTATCATGAATTAATAACTCACCAACCCGACAGAATCCATAAAAAAATTCCATTCAACATGATGGTCATATAAAGTCAAATTGGAAGGGAGAGGGGCGCCGGGGGGGGGGGGGGGGGGGGGTGTGTTTATGATTTGGGAGATTTCCAACTTTTGTTGAGAGCTCTCTTTCTCTACGCGGTTGCCGACGTTGACTTGGAGCTTCTCATGTACTCTTAGAACAAGAAATTAGACAGATAAAGAATTTATAGGGCTTTGATCATCCATTCAAAAAATTATTAGTGAATCTTTGATCTGGTTAAGACATATAATAGGGGATTATGATATATATATATATATTGATAAAGGGCGGGGCCAGTGTACAACAAGTCCAAGCTGGCGCTCGCTCATATTAGTTGGCTGATATTGTCCATGGAGCCCAATCTACTAGATTTAGGGCTTGGGTTTTCTGGCCCATCATTAATTTGTAGGGATTTCTCCTGAATTTCAATTCACATATAATATATGAAGTTGTTGCAAGAGAAGGGGAGAGGAGGCGGCATATATGGGAATGAAAATATACCTTTATTATTATTATTATTATTATTTAATTTCTATAATGCGATCGTTTATTAAAGTGATGTGGGCCCACGATTGCATTGGGCGATTGTATTTAGCTTTTTTTTTTTCTTTTAATAATTATATATTTTTTTTGCATGAACATATTTTTAGGTTTTAATTTTAGTCTAGTTTTTTGTCCACCATTTATGATGTTCTGATTCTATATCAATTATCAAGAATAATTATTGAAGAATATTTTAAATTATTAAAAATTAAAATTTATATAAACAATTTAACGGTCTAATTAGGTCTTATCTAAATTAACAAACAAGCCCATGGATTAGAAAAGAGATCTTAAAGCCTTTTTATACGAACTGATACAAAATATTATTCAGTGATTCTGTCCATATATATGACCCAAATAAGAGTCCAGTCCAATAATATTCTTGCCAGATCTTCATTTGGGCTGGGTTTTATGTTGCAGCTAGGGACACAGGATCAGAAAACGTGGGAGTAGGAGATTGATAACTTGAAGCCCAATTAAGTCCTAGCTAGAGAAGTGCAGGAGTGTTATATATACGGACCATTGTGGGACTCATTTAAGATCACAATGAAAGAAATTCATGGGCCTAAGGCCTAACTCAATATTTGTTTCATTAAATTAGTTTGATAAGAGATGAATACTCATTTCTTATAAACATATAATTGATCTAAGACTTTGTTCGCAAAAAATATAGGATTATTCCTCAAAATACAATACTTGTATATGTGTAATTAAGGCCGGATTGTTTGGATTGAGAAACACTCTCAACCTATCTCATCTAGACAGTCAAAGGTGAAAAAAGAGATCCCTTTTGGAACTTGCCCAGCAAACTAATTAAACACATGCCTTGCTTAAAACACAGTTTTCGTACAAGACTCATGAGCCTGAAAGCAGCACGTACACCCTTCAATCAAAAGGAAAATAAAAATAATAACCAAAAAGAAAATCTCAGCACTAGTACATAAATTAGTAATTAAGAAATTTAATAATGAATCGGCTAGTGGTGGTTGAAATTGGCATGTTAGAGTATGTATATATATATATAGAGAGAGAGAGGGAGAGAGAGAGAGAGAGAGAGAGAGAGGAAATTAGGAGGAAAAGAAATAATAAATAAGAGGGTTCAAAAGATTAGGTAATTATTAGGTTTCCTGTAAATATTGGAGGTTGGATATTATAAATAGTCTGGATGGTGACATTAAGCCAAAATAAAGGAGCTAGCCAGGCAGGCATTTATAAGTAGTAGTAGTTGTGGTGGCAAAACCAACGTCCTAACTATATCGAGTGAAATTCATACATACATACATATACATACATACATATATATATATATATATATATATATAGACGTTGATGAGCGACGTTTCTCATGTACGTACGCATGAAGGACGAGTGATCAGAAACAAAATGCATGCATCGTCATGATCATATAAAATTTATAAGAGAGCTAGGCCGGATCGAAATAATTACCTATATTAGTATATAAAGACGTACGTACGACAGAAGGAAAAGTAGCTAGCATTATTAATATTAGTTCTCCTCTCTATCTATTATATATTTCTTTCTGGCCGGTGGTGTTGAATCCGGAAAGATTATATATATATATTTTCTCTTCGATCTGTTCTTCTGATCCAAACAGACTGGCCGCCGCCAAGTGTGACACTACATTTACTCTCTTTTAATTTGCACGCAGGCATGCATATATGCATTCAGTGGGTTTGATCATGATCTGATATTGCAGTTATGTAAAGGCCATTTTCCATGCAAGAGGGAACTCTATAAAGGCCAGTTGGCCACTTTCGACATCAACATTAATGAAGTTGCATGCATTTTATGTGTGTGTGTATATATATATATATATCTCGAATCCTACGTACAGGACACATTTGCAAGGATGCACTGCGATGTGAACTAACTTTTACCTAATTGATTGAAGTCGATATTTAATAAGTCGGTGATCTTTGATTAGTGATTTGCATTAATTTCCATATATCACCATCTTTTAGACTGTTGGTCGGCCTGTTGGATGTTGAATATTTATTAAATTTGAAAAGAAAAAAAAAAACCTAGCAACACCATTCTCAATCCACAAAATAATATTAAATAATTAAAAATAAAATGAAATAAATCCTTAATGAGAGGTCGGTTGGAATGATAGGACCATCCCAGCCCACTGTCTTGCATGTGGTGCTTGACCACCACATGTTGGGGAGCATGATCTGCCACCCCACTGGTGGATTGAGTCACCCTTTGCAATGAGGCTGCATCCACAACTTGTACTTTGGACCCTAGGATCGATGGGTGCTGATTAACCCAGACCTGCACACAGATCATCAAGCAGCTCCAACGACACTCTGATCATAATCACGGACTCAACTCAAGATACGGATACTCTATACATAGGAAGCAATATTGTGGTATCACCAACGACTACCAACACGATATTTGTCAACATTAGGGTTCTCCATATATACATAGAAGAATATTTCCTTGTAGTCGTATATGAATGTTGTAACATTTTCTATAAATAATAAAGAGGTGACTCTCGGTACTCTCATGGTGATTGAGAAATTTAATCAAATATTTTGCATCCATTTTCTTCTTAGTATCAAAAGCTTGTGTGAGAGAAAGAGAGTCTTTTTCCCATGTCCACAATTGCTGTGAATGTTGGTAACTTAAGTACCCTCTGTCTCAATAGCACCAACTACCACTTTGGTGTGAACAAATTTTGGCCTTGGCTGATAGTCGAGACCTTTTTGAACACCTCCTTAGTGCAACATCGGCATCCCCAAAATTTGACAACACAATCGATTAGGTTTGTCCATCCGAATTTCAAATCTGGGAATTCGAATTTCGAATTCAGAATTTTCTTAAACTTCTTAAGTGAAAATATTAAAATTATTGAAAAAAAATAATTTAGTCTGGCCCGAATGAACAGGCCTACAATTGATGATGCCTCTAACTATGTTAATTTAGATCTCACGTTAGTCTTCCTCAAGTGATGCAAATCGGATCAATTGAAAACCTCTCTAAAGAAGCACATGGTCTCATTGTTAGACTGGACTCTACAGACGCACTAGGCCTGGGTTGCACTCAAAGAAGTCTATTCCCTCGATTCGCAAGAACATGAATTTCACCCACCACAACAGCTCACCTACCTAAGAAAGGAGCCAGCCACACAGCTCGCTGATCACCTGCATGCACTCAAAAGTGTGCCACAGCTTACCTCTATTGGATGCTCTGTGCAAGATAGGATGAAGGTATTATCGTCGCTAAGCAATCGTGAACCCAAAAGCCTTTCACCATGTTGATGCTGAAACCACCGATGTCGTCCTATGCTGAGCTCATATATCTTCTCCAAGGATTTGAAATTCGGTCTTCTCTACATGATTCTTCATCTAACTCCTCATTTGCCTTTTATGGACAAAAAAATAGTGCTCGACCTCCAAGCCGCACTCCTTATCTTCAAGAGGCCGTGGGGCTCACCTTGCAAGTCACTTAGCCAGGCCTAACCAAGCCCCTACTGCTTCTAATATGCATAATCCTGCAAACTAGTTGAAACAAAGTCTAAAGGCCCATGATCCCTCCCTTGTTGACACTTGTCAAATATGTGGCAAGAAGGGTTACATGGCTCTTAAATGTTGGAACCGTTTCAGTCACCCTTACAACCTGATCATATCCCTAAAGCACTAGTTGCTTTGACCCTTGAGGATTTTTCTTATGATACCGAATGGATTGCAAACACTAGTGTATCGGCCCATATGATAGGTAACTCAAGTATGCTTGAAAATCTTCATCACTATCTAGGTAATGATGTTGTCATTATAAGTTATGGTAGTCTCATCCTATTATATATGTTGGTGATACTTATATTGACAATCGTACTACTAAGATTAAATTAATATATGTTCTTTTAGTCCCTACCTTGGAAAAAATATTTTATTTATTGGGCAACTTGCTATTAATTATTTGTATAACTGAATTTTATGGTGTTGGTTTTGTTGTTAAGGAATACGAGATCAATCACATCCTGTAGACCAAGTGATAAAAGGCTAACATCTACACTTTGTCTCCCTTTTACAAAGCTCAATTTTCCAGCTGCTTCTAGCAAGTCTCTAATAAGTGTGGCATTGGTGTTTGGGACACCCTCAAGCCTATGCTCTTCAAGTTCTAAAATTTGAGGACTTGTTCAAATCATTGGTTCTAAAAAAAACTTCATCTATTTACTAAAAGAGTTGTCAGATTGCAAACTTAGCAAATTTAGCAAACTTCCTTTGTTGCCTTCCTCTAGTATTACTAATATTGTAAATGTAAAATTAGTTTTTGCCTAAGATTAGTTGATTAGGATTTAATTTTGAATAATTGGATGAATCTAATTTATTTAGGACTCTAAGATTTATTCGAATGTATGGAATGAAGGTAATCCGGAATGTGTTCTTATCATTATCTTGAACATTGAGATTTAAGATAAGTGATAAGTGATTCAAAAAGTCCAAAATAAAAAATAAAGTTTCAAAATCAGTTAAAGATATCAAGTGATCAGATTAGAATACTTAATTGAAGATATTAAAACAGAGTTAAATTCGAAGACATTCAGTTTGAGTGTTTCAACTTGTTATGTTCGCAGTCTATTAATAATATACAGATTGATTAATTGAACAAAGTCGTCAATAGAATCATGATACAATTAAATCACTGCATTGTCTATTTAAAGAAAAATTTAGCTGAAGGTTTGTTTTAACACTTGGAGAATCATTGTTGAAAGGTTGAAGCCTTGAGAGAATTTCAAATATCCATGTGAGAGAAAATTCATGAGGAGAATTTTGAAGTTGCTCAATCCATTGAGTTTGAGTGTGTGCTTACTCCAAAGGGGAGTCCAAGTGTTTTTATTTAGCCACTGGAGATTCTAGAAGGAAAGACAATAAATTAAAGATCATTAGAGGTTCTAGAAGCTACTACGATAGATAATAAACAGGTCATTTGTCTTGTCAAGTAAGAGTGTCTAGCTGCAAAGATTTTGTAATATGAGAACTTTACTTGTAATTATCTTAATCTAATAAAATTGATTTTTCTAGATTTGGCTGCTCCGTAAGATTTTACTATTGAAGGAGGAGGGAGGATTTTCTAACATCAAGTTTACATCTTATTTACAACAACAATATATTATTCACTACTTTTCTTGTCCACATACTTTTGAACATAATGGTATGGCAGAACATCGTCATTCTACTACATTCGTAAACTCGATATAATGACCATGTTTTCGACAGTAGACCTGTTCATCCAGGCTGAGCTTTGCCCGACCCAGCCTTGATTTTTTTTTTTAATTTTTCAATAGTTTTAGCATTTTTATCTAAGAAGTTCAATAAGATTATTCATCTTTCAAACCCAAATCCAGAACCTTAATGAACAGACATATTCGATAGTAGTGTTCCAATACACTTTTGGGTTGGCCTTTTTTTATTAACCAACTCCTCTCCATTACTCTTAATTTACAATCTCCCTTCTCGATACTCTACGCAACTTACCCCCATCACAGTTCCTTACGTGTTTTTGTAATCCAAATGTTATTCTTAAATGTTGCGATCCTTCTTTTTTATGAACCTTCATTTAACAAAATGTTATATTTTATAAACTTACATTTCCCTTCAAACAACTTGGGAATCGTCACATGTCTCTGCCCATCAAGCCGATTCTCTCAATTTTTGATATGTGGACTAACCCCCCTCCCATGCAATATTCTCATTTACTTGCTGACACCACATCTAAGGTCCTTGTCACCACTTTCGTCAATGATCTCTCCCTCTAACTGCCATATCCATCAACCTCCAACTCTTGATACTCTCATGGTGCTAAGAAATTTTCTCAAATACTTTACATGCACCATCTTAAATGCTCACCCAAAAGTACTAGGGTAGTCTCCACAAATGATTATACAATAGTGACAAGGACAAGAGGCTAGAGACTGCACTTCCCCACAAGGCTCTGAAGAAAAAAAATTGGTAACAACAATAGTAACTAATTTTTTTTTTCATTTCCTTTAGGTTGTTTCTCTTTTAAAACTTGTATTGAAATGACATTGAGGATAGCCGACGAATGGTCTAAAACAAATTAGAAATTTGCAGCTGAAGTTTGAAATAGTGGAGCAAGAATTTGATAAGAAGCAGAAATAGAGACATACAGAAGAAAACTAGAGATATTCAATTCATTCAAGGAAATGAAACAACAACAAATATGGGCCGTTAAAGCAATTGCAAGCTGAGTTGGATTTTTTATTAAATCAGGAGGATCTGAGATGGAAACATTGGTTGGCACAGGTGATAGAAACTTAAAATTCTATCATGCTTGTGTTAACCAAAGGAGAAAAAAGAATTGCATAAAAAAGGTGGTTGATGATTATGAAAATTTGTTGCACACACCAAAGGATATTTTGAGAGGGTTTTGGGCACATTTTACTCAGGTTTATACTTCTTCTAATCCCTCTATCAGCTCAATTAATAGTTATCTTTGGAGTGTTACAAAGACAATTACTGCTAATATGCAAAGGAAGCTTGATATGGCTTTCACAAAGACAGAGGTTGAGGCTGTTTTAACCTAAATGTCTCCTTTTAAATCTCTAGGTTCGGATGGTTTTAGTGCGGGGTTTTATAAGGAAAATCTTGAGATCACTACCCGAGATATTTCGACCCAAAATCATGACCATTAAGAAAAGCAAAGACTTAGATACAATCAAAGTCAAAAAACTGGTCGGGTCCTTACGAATGTATGAATCCTCCTTTCCTCAAGAAAGAAAAGGTAAATTTATTGTTTTGAAAGCTGTGAAAGAAAAGAATGATGATGTTTGCAATGAGGAGAATCTAAATGATGATGATTATTGCTAGAAAATTCAAAAAAATTCATGTTTAATAAGAAAACAAATGGGAAACAAAAGAAAGTTAAAAAATTCTCAGCAAAGAAAAATAATTCCAAAAATTGAAACAAAGAAAAATTTGAGAAAAATAACAAAGTGAAGTGTTATGAATATTCGGGCCATAGTCATATTAAAGTTGAGTATCCAAACTAGAACAAAAATAAAGGAAAAATATTGAATGTGTCGCTAAGTGATACTTCAGATTCTGAGAGTAAAAAGTCATCCTCGGATGATGAAAGATCTTTTATGACATTTCTTATTAGTGTGAATAATTTACCTAAAAATTCACTAATAATTGGTCATATAAGACTACATTACTTTAACATGTCTCAAGTGTAGAAAAGTAAAATTGGAAAAAATCCAAGAAAGAAGGGAAAAAGCTTACAAAATAAAGTTGATAGCCATCAAATTAATTGTGTGAGTTGTGACCTTGGTGAATTAGTGAAATTGTGCACCCAGAAAAATGAGAAAAGCAAGCTTAAAAGTAATAAAGAGTGGGTGGTGAAAGACAATATCGTAAGCCACATAGCTCACACAGTACTTAAAGTCAATGATGACTATTTTGTGTACTTGGACAACGCTTGTTCAATGCATATGTTTAGAGATAAAACACTTTTTAAAAAGGTGGAACCAATAAATGGAAGCATGGTAACCTTTGGAGATGGAAGCAAAATCATTATAGAAAGAAAATAGAGTATTGAAATACTTGGATTACCTACTTTAATTAATGTTTTGTTTGTTAATGGTGTTAAGACTAATTTATTAAGTATAAGCCAATTTTGGGATGAAAATTTGTCGGTGCAATTTTTAAAAAATGAATGCAATGTCTTCAACTCAGCTGGAGATTGAATTCTAAAGGGTTTGAGAACCACAAATAATTGTTATGGAATTTCTCCAATATCAAAATTGAGTTGCCATAGAGCTTTACTAGATGAAACTGAGTTATGAGATTAACGTCTTGGGCATATAAATTTCAAAGACTTGGCTAATAACTCAAAAAGAGAAGCGGTAGATGGGTTGCCCAAGGCCATTAAAGGCAAGAAGATTGTGTGTTAAGCATGCCAAAAAGGAAAGCAAACAAGAACACAACACAAGAAAAATTCTCTCATTCATATTGTTGCTCAGATGACTAACATAAGAGGAGAGGTGAATTTGGTTATATTAAAAAATTAATACTTATAAACCAAATATACAATATAAAATATAAACAGAATATGAAACAGCATGAAATATAAAAAGTAAGGGTAAAAAGAAGCAAACTCAGTATTTTAACGAGATTCGACCTCACTACCTACGTCCTCACCTCAAGCTATCCCTTAAGGATCTCAAATTCACTATTCAATTTCTTTCAGGTGGAAATAGAAACCTATTACACCTTTGAGCAACACCGCTACAAAGAATCCATGTAGAACACCCTCTACACTTGCAATCACCTCACATTTGGTGATTCAACTATTCCCTGTGTAGAACACCTACTACACACACAAGGGTTATACGCCTCTTACAAATACAAGAGCTGATAGTGGGTAGATTATCAGAGTACACTCCTCAATGAGTGAAATAGAAACAATATAAAATAACCTATATCTCTCTCAAAATGAATAAGGATTAAGACACAAAACTTAAAAAAAAAAAATGAGGATTTTGAGAAAATGATACAAAACTTAGCAATTGATGTGTAAGCTCTTATTGTAATTTTTACAAAACTCAAGTGAGCTATTTATAGGCAAATGAGTCTTCATATCAAATTTGAAAAGGTTCACATGTCAACTAAGATCACTATTTACTTTTCAAAAGATTCAAATAAAAACATCTTCTTTTTATATTTGTCAAAGACAACTCTATTCATTTTTCAAAAAAATCAAACCTAATCTTTTACTTTTCATACATGACAAAATGAGTATGATTTATTTTTCAAACCAAATCATCTTCTTTTTGCATATGTCAAAAAAATACACAACCACTTTTCAAAATTTTCAAATAAAATCATCTATATTTTGTATTTGTCAAGAAAACACACAACTACCTTTCAAGATTTTCAAACAACACATGCAAATGTTAAAGATGACAATCAATCGTCTTACAAATTCAAATCTTTATGCATATGTGGAAAAATAATAATAATTTTTGAAATTAAATATTTTAATAAAATTATGCAAATGTAAAAAATACAATTTGATACTTTATGAGAAAATATTATTTTTGAGTTTTAATCCAATTTCAAATTTTAAAAGATGTACAAAATTACTCTATGAGTTTCATTTGTAGACTTGTTCTTCCTTTTACTCATGCTTAATTTTTTGATGTATTTAACTCTTTTCATACGTAGACAACTTGAACTTGAGTCTTAAATTTATTTGTTATCATCAAAATCTATACGTAGATACGAAATTTGAAATCTTGGGTTCTACAATCTCCTGATTTTTTATGATGACAAATACTTAGTAGAAATCTGCGACCTATAGTAATACTTAAGCTCCCCCTGAAAATATGCGTTAGTTTTTCAAGTAAAATATAAACATAATTCTAGCATATATAACGGGATGGTATAATACTAGTGACTTCTCCCCCTTTTGGCATCATTAAAAAGGAATCACAATTGACTCCAGTAAGATTTCTTCCCACAATAAGAAATAATCAAATAAAATAGTGTGTTAGTAGAAGCTGTAGAGAGTTGAATAATTGAAACCACCCGTGCCCGACAAAACCTGCAAAGGGTGAAGGTCTAGGTCTGGCAATTCGGTATGGAATGATGTTTTGTAAAGAGTTGCATAATTGAAGTCACTCGTGTCCAACAAAATCTGTAAAAACTGGAGGCCTAGCTCTGGCAATTCAGTGCAGAGATTTGAAATCCACTTAATGTTGCTGACAAATGAGATATTATCAGGATTTGTAAGTTTGTCTTGTTCTTAATTCCATTTGTATAAGAGCAATCCTTAACTTTATCTATTTCGCATCAAATCTTCTTCTCATTTTTATAATTTGCTTGCATTCTCATTTTACAAATTTTTAATGGCTCATCGATTTCCCTTCAGTACTTCTTTTGATCAAGATTTGAGATATTTTTCACCTCAGTCTCAATCTATTTATGTATCTGTCGTGGGTGCCATAAAGCAACAAGAGACTTATTTGGCTAATAAATCAGATCATGACGCTATTTACGAGCTTGTGGGTCTCAAAACTCGATACTTATTATCCATCGTCGCGTTTTTTGCTCGGTTGCAGTCCAAAACTCACGAAGTTGAAAAACTTAGTGAAACGGTCTCTGTACTTCAACGACTTCTTTATGAGTCAAATAAAAAAATAGTAAAGTTAAAGTAACAGAATAAGGATTTAAAGTCATTGCTTGCTTGTTCATTTCGATTACCTAATCGTTTAGACAAGAATGACATAATGATCTATGAAGAACAAATGCAGTTGAAAGATGAGGTTAGAAATCTCAAACTTTTGTAAATCATTTGAGATAATGGAATAAAAATATCTAACAGATATTCATGACATGCATCATTCATATTTCTCTTCTAATCATGTATAGTCTATCTTCTTGTAGGGATTTTGTGAAAATGTCTGTCAATTGATCGTGTATGCTTGTGAAATCTAGTACAATATCACATTTCTACACATGATCTTTAAGAAAATGATATCTAATTTCAATATGTTTGGTCCTAGAATGTTGTATTGAATTCTTTGAAAGATTTATAATACTAGTATTATCACATTTAATAGAAATATGATTGTACATAAGTTTAAAATTATCAAGTTATTACTTCATATAAAGAACTTGAATACAACAACTACCTGCAGCAACATACTCTGCCTCAACAGTAGATAATGCAACAGAATTTTATTTTTTACTAAACCATAAAACGAGTGCATGACCTAAAAAATGACATGTTCCACTAGTACTTTTTCGATAAACTTTGCAACCAGCATAATCTGCATCTGAATAACTAATAAGATCGAAAGAAGTATGCTTAGGATACCATAATCTGAGGTCAATAGTACCGGCAAGACATTTAAAAATTTGTTTGACTGCAATCAAATGAGATTGTTTTGGAAATGATTGAAAACGTATACATAAATATACACTGAACATAATATCAGGTCTACTAGCTGTCAAATATAATAAACTACCAATCATATTTCGATATACCTTTGAGTCAACTGACTTACCGCTTTTATCTTTATCAAGTTTGGTGTTTAGATTCATTGGTATTCCAATTACCTTCGCACCTTCCATCTCAAACTTTTTGAGTAACTCTTTAATATATTTTGACTGATTAATGAATGTTCTACTTTTTGCTTATTTGATTTGCAGTCCAAGAAAAAAAATTAAGTTCTTCCTTCATGCTCAATTCAAATTCTTCCTGCACGCTTTTAGCAAAATCTTCACACATATTTTCATTAGTAGCACCAAATTTTATATTATCAACATAAATTTGAATTAGAAGAATATCATCCTATTCATATTTCATAAAAAGAATTATATCGATCTTTTCTCTTGAAAAACTTTTTTCAATCAAGAAACCATTAAGCCTTTCATACCAAGCTCTAGGAGCTTGTTTGAGTCCATATAAAACTTTTGTGAGCTTGAAAATATGATTAGGAGAAATATGATTTTCAAAACCTGGAGGTTACTCAACATATACCTCTTCATTTATAAAACTATTTAAGAAAGTATTTTTAACATCCATTTGAAAAAGTTTGAAATCTTTATAACATGCATATACAAGTAACATGCGAATAGCTTATAATCTTGCAACTGGTGCATATGTCTTATCGTAATCAATTCCTTCCTCTTGGTTGAAATCTTGAGCTACAAGTCGAGCCTTGTTTTTAGTGATGATTCCAAACTCATCCTTCTTATTTCTAAAGACTCATTTAGTCCCATTAACAGCATGATTTTTAGGTATAGGAACAAGTGTCCAAATATCATTTCTTTCAAATTAATTTAGCTCTTCTTGCATAGTTAGAATCCATAATTCATCAATAAGTTCTTCATCAATATTTTTTGGTTCAATTTGAGATAGAAAAGCAGTGTGATTACAAATATTTCTAAGAGATGATCGAGTACTTACACCTCGTGAAGGTTTTCCTAGAATTTGTTCTACTGGATGATCTTTCACATGTTTTCACCGTTTGGTTGCATCTTGTACTAAATCTTGATGATATTTCCTGATATCTCCATATTAGTCTTCTTCCATTGTATTCTCTTTGTCGAGATTGAGACTATTTGTATTATTTGTGCTTTCTGATTCTTCATCAATAGATTTCTTGGAGAGTAGAGGGTTAGATTCATTAAATACTACATGCATAAATTCTTATACAGTCAAAATTTTTTTTATTGAATACTTTATAAGTTTTACTATTTGTTGAATACCTAAAAAAGATACCTTCATCAAATTTTGCATCAAACTTTCCTAAATTATCTTTGTCATTGAATATAAAATATTTGCATCAAAATACATAAAAGTAATCAATGTTGGGTTTTTACTCATTCCAAAACTCATAAGGGGTTTTATCTAATTTAGACCTTAACATAACTCTATTTATAACATAACATGCAGTATTTACCACTTCGGCCCAAAAATAACTAAGTAAACTATTTTCATTAAGTATTAGTCTTACCATTTTTTGAAGAGATATATTCTTCCTCTCTACTACCCCATTTTATTGAGGAGTTCGAGGAGCAGAGAAATTATGCAAAAAACCATTTTTATCACAAAAAGATTCAAGATCTTTATTGACAAACTATTTCTCCCTGTCACTTCGAATGTTTAAAATAGTATAACCATTTTCATTTTGAAATCTCTTGCATAGCTTGGTAAAGGCATTATGTACCTCATCTTTATGAGCGAGAAAGATGACCCAAGTAAATCTAAAGAAATCATCAACAATAATAAATGCATAACATTTTCCTCCCAGACTCGCAACTCTGTTTAGTCCAAAAAGGTCTATATGTATTAGTTGCAAATGTCTAGTAATGGAAATATGTTTCTTGATTTTGAAAGAAATTTTTGTTTGTTTACCAAACTAACATATATCACAGATTTTGTCTTTAAAAAAATTTACTTTTGACAAACCTCTCATAAGATCATTTTTTGAAAATTTGGAAATAAGTTTCATATTTGAATGACTTAACCTTCTATGCCTTAACCAACTATTTTCATATTGAGCTGATAAACAAATAGTATCTTGTGAGGTAATTTTTTCGAATTCAATTGTATAAACATTATTATTTCTAAGAGTAATAAAACAAATATTGCAATCATGATTATTCAATATAATGCACTTATCCTTTTTGAAAGTAACTGTAAATCCTTTATCACATAATTGACTTATACTTAAAAAATTATATTTTAGACTTTTAACAAGTAGAACATCTTCAATTATGAGAGAATACTTATTACCAACTTTACCTATTCCCACGATTTTTCATTTTGAATTGTCTCCAAATGTCACGTGTTCTTCTTCTTTAGAAGTGAGATCAATAAACTTAGTTTTATCTCCTGTCATGTGTCTTGAGCATCCGCTATCTAAAAATCATCTTATTTTACTTACGAAATACTTCATGCATACCTACAAAAATAATTAAAATAATTTTTCTGGGTACCCATGCTCTTGGGGTCTTTTACTTATTAGTATTAGAAGAAATAAGATTTTTTGGTATCCATATGGCCCAAATAGTCATTGTATGTTTTTTTCTAATAGGACGAGCATGATAGTTATAACCATTTCTATTACAAAAATTATAAATAACATGTAACATACTTAAAGAACTTGAGTGATTGTAATAATGTCTTTCTTTGACAAATCTATTTTTAAGAAAAGAATTTTGAAAATCTGATTTTGATTTAATGGGTTTATCAAAGAAATTTTTATAGGGTTTGAGTTTTTTTTTTTTTTTGCATGTATCTCAAACCTACCTTATCAAAAACACATCTTTGATTATCAATAAATTTTTCAATTTTTTTTTTTTCATTTGTAAAATTTTCAACACTCTTTTTTAAATCAGCTACTTTTTTTTTCAGTTCATCATTTTCATTTTTAAAAATTATATTTTCTTTTCTTAAAACATCAATTTTATTTATTAAAAAATAATTTTTCTTTTTCAAAGCGGTATACTTAATACCCAATTTTTCAAATTTCTCATATATTTCTTCCAAAACATTTTGCAATTCTTCATAAGAGGGATTTTTAAAATTTGTTATCTCAAGATCATATTTAGCCATAAGACAAAAATTTACAGATTTTTCATTACTTACGTCGCTATCTGAGCTACTTGAATCATCATCCCATGTAGTTTTCATTAATTTCTTGCCTTTGTATCAATCTTTTTTTAGTATGAGACAATCTACCTTGATATGTCCTGACTTTTTACATTTATAACAAATTTTTACTTGTATATTTGTTAGAAGATTTTTTGAAAGGTTTCCTTGGAGGAGCTTTATTTTTCAAGAATCTCTTAAATCTTCTTGTGATCATTGCAATCTTTTCGTCATCGCTTTCACTTTCATAAGGAACGGCTTTGAGTACCAAACTCTTCTTTTGCTTTCCTTTTTTTCCTCCTCTTTTCAATGTGTACTCATGGGTAATAAGTGACCCGATGAGTTCATTTACTTAGAGTTTTTTAAGATCTCTAGTTTCAACAATCGTCGTTACTTTTGATTCCCAACGTTTTGGCAAGGAATTGAGAATTTTCTTTACTATCTTCAAGCTAGAATAAACTTTACCAAGAGATGTCAAATTATTTATAATATTAGTAAAACGAGTATACATAGAAGAGATAGATTCATCATCATTCATTTTAAACAATTCATATTCATGCGTAAAAATATAAATTTTTGATTTTTTGACTTGCGAAATTCTTTCATAGGTTACTTCCAAGTTATCCCAAATTTCCTTTGTTTTCCTACAAGTCATTATTCTGTTAAATTCATTACCATCAAGAGCATTATATAGAAGATTTATAACCATTACATTCACAGTATAAAATCTATCTTCTTCGCAATCAAACTCTTCCTCTTCATTTTTGACCTTTACTCCATCAACAATTTTTGTTGGAATATAAGGCCCATTTAAAATACATTTCCAGATTTTTCGACCTTGAGACTGAAGAAATATTCTCATTTTAGTTTTCCAGAAAGTATAATTATCTCCACAAAATAGTGGAGGTCAACTACTGGATTGACTTTCAGCGAAAGTAGCTGCAATGTTAGCCATATGATCTTAACTCAACAGATAGTTAATCTTATAACAGAGTCCTTGCTCTGATACTAATTGTTGTTCAGATGACTAACACAAGAGAGGAGGTGAATTGGGTTATATTATAAAAATTAATACTTATAAATCAAATACACAATATAAAATATAAACAGAACATGAAGTAGCAGGAAATATAAAAAATAGGAGCAAGAATAAGCAAACTCAGTATTTTAACGAGATTCAGCCCCACTGCCTACGTCCTCGCTTCAAGCTACCCTTTGAGGATCCTAAATTCACTATTCAATCTCTTTCAGGTGGAGATAGAAACCTATTACACCTTTGAGCAATACCGCTACAAATAATCCGTGTAAAACATCCTCTACACATGCAATCACCTTACACTTGGTGATCCAACTATTCCCTGTGTAGAACACCTTCTACACACACAAGGGTTATACACACTCCCTTACAAATACAAGAGCTGATAGTGGGTAAATTATCAATGTACACTCTTCAATGAGTGAAATAAAAATAATACAGCACAACCTATATCTCTCTCAAAATGAATAAGGATTAAAACACAAAATTTCAAGAACAGAGAATGAGAGTTTTGAGAAAATGAAGCAAAATTTAGCAATTGATGTATAAGTTCTTGTTGTGATTTTTGTAAAACTCAAGTAAGCTATTTATAGGCAAATGAGTCTTCATATTCAAATTTGAAAAGGTTCACATGTCAAATAAGAGCACTATTCACTTTTCAAAAGATTCAAAAAAAACATCTCATTTTTATATTTGTCAAAGACAATTCTATTCATTTTTCAAAAAAATCAAACCTAATCTTTTACTTTTTATATATGAAAAAATGAGTATGATTTATTTTTCAAACCAAATCATCTTCTTTTTGCATATGTCAAAAAAATACACAACCACTTTTAAAAATTTTCAAACAAATCATCTATCTTTTGTATTTGTCAAAAAAAACACACAACCACCCTTCAAGATTTTCAAACAAAATCATCTGTTTTCTGCATTTGTCAAAAAAACACACAACCACCCTTCAAAATTTTCAAATAACACATGCACGTGTTAAAGATGATAATCAATTATCTTACAAATTCAAATCTTTATGCATATGTGGAAACATAATAATAATTTTTGAAATTAAATATTTTAATAAAGTTATGCAAAAGAAATTAAATATTTTCGAAATTAATGCTAGAGATATACCAACCAACTCTAATAACTATGTATAATTTGTGGGAAATTATATGCAAAAGAACAAACCTAAGGACTAATTACAATGAGCAGGTAAAGAATGTAATGATGTTGCTACATTAATTTAATATGCCCTCTATCGTACCATTTTATTGTTGCAACGTGCACTACAAGAAATATAGCCTTTAACAACGTTTTTTGTATTGTCGCAATAACAATTGATGGAATAAGTAACTTAATAGCGTCAAATGAGTCTTCGTCATGCAATTAATTGCGCGAAATCAATTTTACTCGCGCTAGAACGGTAAATTAATTATAGCAGCGACATTTGTAGAAACTACAACAACTTTATCATCGCAATAAACATAATAAATTAGCGTCATCTTCATTCTTCACCTTTGGGTCTTTAATAACAGCGACATTTGCCGTTCGCCGCAACAATGACTTAACTTTATCTTAGCCTCTGTCGTCTCCCGTGTTCGAGAATTACTTTCTCGACTCCCTTGCCGCGCTCAACTGAATTCCCCTCGCAAAACCCTATCCCATATCCTTTTCCAAGATTGATCGGCCCTCTAGATCTGTTGCTTTTCACCATTCCAGAAAACTCTCCCCGTGTGGGATTTCCACCAAAACCCCAGTGCACTAACCGGTTACTATCAAAAGATATGGAATATAACTGATTTATTTAGTGTTTAATTTCAGTTATTTGCATAATCGTAGTAATTTCAGTTATTTAGTGTTTTAAGTTTTTTTCCATCGCTATTACTTTTGCCGGAATGGCAATTCCAGAGCGATTCCATCATTGGCTTATATGCATCTGGTTTTCTCAACGATTTTGTGTGTCGCAAGCTAAAAAGATTTTTTCATCACTCTTATTTTCGCCGGGATGGCAATTTCAAAGCGAAAAATCACCTATACTTATTTTCCCCAACTTATTTCCCCCCACTTCGACCCTCGAGTAGTACCCAGAAACTTCTGCACATCGACCCAATTGCTTCCAAGATTCTCCATTTCGAAACCCACCAAGCTCCACCAGCCTTTCTAGCGCTCTCTCACGGCTTTCAGTCCTTCGTTGTGAGCCCATATGGTACATTTTCCGATCCCCGTTTCTCTATACCTAGAAGAATCTCTTCCATTCTCAGTTTGGCGATTTCTGAGAACTTCAAATCCCGCAATCGGCTACCCTAGGTATTACACCCCCTTCTCCCCACTTGAATATTGTGTCTTTTTGGGAAGCTAAGCCCGACGTTAGCAACTTTCAGTACAAATTTCAGCTACCTTGCCTCCATTTCAAAACAGAGTATTTATTTTGGGCAGTCCAGTAAGCTCAATCGAGGCTCCAGGTATCTCTTCTTGCCATTGCACTTATCTTCCCCACTTCACGCGTAGGTTGCATTACAAAAGTATTTAGTGTTGTGGGTTTAACTTTTGTGAGGATTAATATTTTTAAATTTCTTGTTGGATTCCAACATTGCTCTCTTTGCTTCTTGGATTTTTGTTTAATTGAGTAGTTGCGTTTGGCCAAATTGGAATCTGGGCATTTTGACTGATGATGAATTCAGCGAGCTTTCAGTTATAACAAGCTGATAATTAATTCATTTCTCCACTGAGTTATAATTTTATGTCTGTGCTAAAAGCCTAAAATATTCTTTCACCTAATTAGATTAGAGAGGGTAAAAATTATGTTGTCATTCTATTCATTCTGTAGATCTGTTCTATGAATTAGGTACTAGACAAAGTCTAGTTCTTTCTTTCTTGTTCATCCACTATTATCTTGTGCTAATTTCATCTAATGGTTGTTACTTCCTATTAGAATTGGTTGTGAAGCACAATTGTGGTTAGTTCAGGTTTTGACTGTTTTAGCTAACAACACCACTGCCTTGCTGCAGGCATTCGCACAGATCCTTTTATTGACAAAAATTGGTATGGCAGTGAACTCCTTTAAATGAATTGTTGTTTCTTCAAGTTTAGCTTCAAGGTGTTGAGTTTTGCTAGTAAAGATCTTCCACCTAGTATGTACATTCATTTAATTACCATTTAGTATTTGTAGGAGTATTTAAAAGAAAATTAATTACATATGCAATGCCTGACTAAATAATATATATCTTCTATTTTTCATATGCAGTGGGTGTTAACCAACCTTAGACCAACAATTAGGGAAATGAAGTTTTGTATTTGTTTTTTTATGACCTTTGTTTTGCTGCTTAGTTAAAAAATATTTTTCTTTTTTTAACTCATCCAAATTTCTTGGTGGAAAAGAAGGGAAATACAGAATCATGACAACACAAAAAAAGAATGGACAGATAAAAAATTTAAGAAATTGTATGAAACCCATGAGAAGTTTCTGAATCTCGTTTCCATGTTTTGTTATGTCCCGAGAGCAAAGTACCTACCTTTGGGGCTAATAAGGTACTATTTTACTATGTCTTTATCATATTGTGTGCATCATGGGAAGTAATGGGGCTTTGATTGCATGAGAGAGTAATGGGGCTTTGTTACGTCCCGTTTCTCCATATCTAGAAGAATCTCTGTTCTTAATTAGTCAATTTCTCTGGTACAAGAATATATATTGTGTGCTGGTTGGGGTTTGAACTCATTATTTCAATATCTAGGCATATGCAATTGCTAATGGGTAAAATGGCACACCAATGGGTTGATAAATTTGTAACAGAGATAGATTATGGTTGTTCAAAATAATGGCTGAATCAGCAGGTACATGAACATTCTGATTGGTACAGAGGGACTAATTGTATGCTATTTTACATTCCAGATTTTGTTTGGCTGAAATTCTGCACCTGCCTAGATGGATGAGGATAAAAAGATCAAAGTCAGTTTGAGGCACGTGATGGTTGCAGTTCGGATCTCTCAATTGCTCAACCTAATGACCTGCTTCCCAGCAAGTCCATTAGACTCCCCATATGCTGCCGACGTTTACACTCAATGCTTGTAATGAGCAAATGACAAGTGAATCTTTTTGGTTAGTAAGTAGCATATATAGTGTTGGGATTGCTAGTTAGCGTATTATTGAATTTGCAAAGATAGGATGGATGAATTACTACAATATATATTAGTCACCATCTGATAATGTCTCCCTAATGTGTCGTTATGGTTTTTTTTTCATGTAATAGGGTGGTAGATGCTGCCCTTCTTTTTGTATTAATTTTAGTCTTATTGTATGAACTACTTGATGAAGTGTGACTTGAATAAATGAATGAGAAATGAAGGCTTTGGTTAACTTATATTTTAAATTTGGATTGGAAATGGTGCTGCCAGGTTCATCGTATATATAATATGATCCATTAGCTATATAATTTTAAGTCAAAAAATTATTCCATTTATCTATCACTACCAGGTTCATGATGCTGCCAGGTTCATTGTTATATGATGCATTAGCTATGCTAAAGTGCTAATTCGTATAAAAATAAAATTATTATGAGGACTACTATATATATTTTTCATGTTTGTAGTATATATATATATATATATATATGCTTCTAGATTTGACTTTATTATCCCCATACGTGGTACATGATAGATAAATGGAATTAAATTGGATATATAGTGGCAGATTTTTATTGGCAAATATGTCAGTTGGGGGAGGACAAACCAACTGCGTGCATGCCCAATCAATATACATTTAAAAAAAAATAACAAATCAACCCTTTCAAGAGCTAAAAAAAAAAAATGATAGATGACCATCAGCTGCGTTTGGTTCTCTCCGGAAATAAGCTTACACGACTATCTCCAAAACCATCTTGATATTCATTTGCGGAGCGTAATTACCTTATTTACTGCATTTCAATTGTGCCGCAAATAAACTCGAGTTGCGGCTATTTTGAAAAAACGATGGTTCAAAGTATAAGGCAGCAAACAGTGGCTACCATTGTGCGACACCAGGAAAAATGCTGATTTTGATCAATTGCGGCTAAATTGAAGAGTTTATGCAACCAAAAAAATAGCTAAAAGAAAAGGTATTTGTTGTAGTGGTGGTTGGAAATGGAATAACATGGAATATGTGGGATGTTGTGTCACTAATTTGTGGTTGGACACTATGTATTCAATGTTTGGACAAATGCAACCTGAACCATCTGTGGGCTATGACATCAATAATCTAACAATTTACTCCTGGTTTTCATGCTCTGGATGAATGCCTTATTTTTCACATGTTTATCACTTTATGCCAGAAACACAAGAACCTATTTGTTAGTTAATGTAAAAGTTTAAAACTTCATGTTTTGTAAACTTATATGAACATATTTGTTCAAATATTTAAAGTATTTTTCTGTTTAAATGGTAGATAGGATGTACTACTAAATATCTCACTAGATGGATGTAGAATCCTCATATTATATTTTATTATTAACAGCAGCCTATACCCAGGTTTGGCCTGGATTCAGTTCCATGGTTTGGTGCCCTCAATTTAAATCTACTCAATCATTTGTTGTGGAAGTTTGTTGCATAGTGAAGGCATTGACAATTTATAAGAGCAACTTGATGACAACCAAACAGTGGGAGGCAAGTCCAAGCGCTTAACAGTTCTACCCAACACACAAGTGCAAGAATATGATTAAATGTTGTAATTGTATTCTGCTAATGGTGTCTCTCCAGAGACATGAACATTTGTGAAAAATTCTTGAATTAATGTTATTGGCTCATGAATATCATTATAAGTTCCCAAATGTTTAAATGAGATGTGAATGTAATTTGGGTATATAACTCTCTGAATTACAACTAATCATCTTGCATATAAATATATATATTTATATATGCCCATAAATATATTACAATGCATGCACAATATATATCCAATTAGCTTATGATATATTTTCTAAAATGGATTTGAACAGTTGCATGTCAAACAAGTTTAATTAAACTACGTAATGTGCCAGAACAAGATTATTCCTATGCGTGAAAACAAAGTTTGGTCATTTTATGTCCAATAGCTTTTACCACAGGTTCCAATTGTTTGAATAGACAAATGGGGATTTTCGTCTTATTTAGCCACAAGATACCATTGTCACAACAAACTTTAAGCCACGACCTATATAGAGTAAAAAAGTTATTTATCACGAGAGGAAATTGTTGAAATTAATTAGTTATTTACCACGACCTATATAGAGTGAAAAAATTATTTACCATGAGAGGAAATTATTGAAATTAATTAGTTATTTACCACGACCTATATAGAGTGAAAAAATTATTTACCACAAGAGGAAATTGTTGGGATTAATTAGTAGACGCTACCGCTAATGCATTTTCATGATTTTACGCCACGACATGGATAGAGTAGAAAGGTTATTTACCATGAGAAATCTTTGTGGGAAGTAAATATTAGCCACAAGATTTTTTAATTTGTAAGAATTAATGCCACGACAATGAAAGCCTTAAAAATCTATTTGCCACAAGAAGAACTTGTGGATATTTACTGAAAGCCACTACAATAGATGCATTTCCACTACTTTTTGCCATGGGTAAAATTGGTTTTTACCACGGCCCCAATCCGTCCCAATATGTGTCTTTTTGCCACGAAGAATTTAAGTCGTGGAATTACCTACTATTTGTGGCGAACTATAAGCCACGAGTGTCCCACGAAACTTTTGGAGGCTAAATACTTATGCACCCGAATCATGGATTTTTAGCTACAACAATTATCCTTGGCAAATACTGATAAATGTTGTAGTGAAATGTAAAAAATGAAATTTGATACTTTATGAGAAAATATTAATTTTGAATCTTAATCCAATTTCAAATTTTAAGAGATGTACAAAATTATTTTATGAGCTTCATTTGTAGACTTGTTCTTCTTTTTGCTCATACTTGATTTTTTGATGTGCTTAGCTCTCTTTATGCGTAGACAACTTGAGTTTGAGTTTTGAATTTATTTGTTATCATCAAAATCTATACATAGATACGAGAGTTGAAATCTTAGGTTTTACACATACCTTTCAGCCCCTTGAACTTTTGTACATGGACTTGATGGGTTCAACACAAATCGAGAGCTTAGGTGAGAAGAAATACATCATGGTGATCGTAGATGACTTTACACGATACACATGGACCATTATTTTGATAGAAAAATCTTAAGTTTTCGATCTTGCCAAAAAGTTGTTCAAGAAATTACAAATAGAAAGGGAAGAGTCTATCTCTAGAATACTTAGTGATTATTGTAGGGAATTTGAAAATACTAACTTCATTATTTTTTGTGATGAACAAGAAATCTATCAAGAATTCTCAGCACCCATTATTCTACAACAAAATGGAGTGGTAGAGGGAAAGAATATGGCAATACAAGAAATGGCTCGAACCATGTTAAGCAACAAGAAAATAATACTGCACCTTTGGGGAGAAGCTATGAACACGGCCAATCATATCTTGAATTGAGTTGTTCTAAGTCTTGGCATCAAACAGACTTCCTACAGTTTGTGGAAAAAAAAAACTCATAGTAAAATATTTTAGAGTTTTTTGTAGTAAGTGTTACATTTTAAGAAATTGAGAGAACACTCATAAATTTGAGAGCAAAAGTGATGAAAGTTTGTTTCTTGGTTCTTTTTCAAATATTAAGGCTTATAAAGTTTATAACTTACGCACAAAATCTGACATGGAATCTTTTAACGTGATTGTAAATAATATTTTAGCTGAAACTACCATAAGAGAGCTGGAAAAATTAAATGGGTTGGTGCCAACAAGTGAAGAAGACTCTCAAGAACAAGATAAAGAAGAGGACATAGAGAAGAGTGATCCCAAATCAAAGGAACTTTCATCAAGAGTCACCAATAATAATACAAGGGAAAATATGCTTGGTGAATTGGATGAAGTTATGAGACTAAGAAAAAGAATGATTAATCAAGTCTCATTTGTGTGATAATTATCGCAGGTAGAGCCCACAAAGGTGGAAGAAGCATTGGAGGATGAAAGTTGAGTTAATACAATGCACATAAAGCTTCGTTAATTCACTAGAAATGATGTGTGGGAGCTAGTTCCAAGACCGGAAGACCACAATATCATCAGGACTAAATGGATTTTCAAAAACAAATCTGATGAATATGAAACAATCAAAAGAAATAAAGCAAGATTGATTTCTCGATGATACACTCAAATGAAAAGGGTAGATTTTGATGAAACATTTGCCCCAGTAGCTCGGCTAGAATCTGTCCAGATTCTCTTGGCACTTGCTTGTCATATAGACTTTAAGATTTATCAAATGGATGTCAAAAATGTCTTCCTGAATGGCATACTCCAAGAAGATATATATGTTGAACAAGTAAAGGACTTTATTGATCACTCACATCCTGATTTTGTTTACGGGTTGAAGTAGGCCCTTTATGGACTAAAACAAGTACCTTGTGCTTAGTATGAAAGGTTGACAATTTATCTACTAGAGCATGATTTTTTGTAGAGGACAAGCCAATAGGACATTGTTAATAAGAAGATCAGGTAAGCAACTCTTACTTGCCTATATTTATGTTGATGCATTATTTTTGGAGTTACACTTGAGTGTCTAGCATATGAGTTTTCAAATGAAATGAAATCTAAGTTTGAAATAAGCATGATAGGAGAGTTGAAATTTTCTGGGAATTCAAGTAAAATAATGTAAAGAAGAACTTTTTATCTCTCAATCCAAGAATGCTAGAGACCTTATGAAAAAGTTTGGTATGGAAGGAAAAAGCAACCCTCGTACTCTTATGTGTACATTAGTGAAAATCTGCAAGGATTCTACAGGTAAAAATATTGACCCTGCTTTTTATAAGAGCATGATAAAAAGCTTTTTATATATCGCTGCAATTCAGTGTAGAGGTGTGTGCTAAATTTCAGGCCAATCCAAAAGAATGTCATCTTACTACAGTAAAAAGAATAATAAAATATATTAATACAACTGTGGATTATGAGATATGGTTTACTAGAGACACTACTCTAACACTTGTTGAGTATTCAGATGCAGATTGGGCTGAGAATGCTGATGATAGAAAAAGTACCTCAGGTGTATGCTAATGAAAGAAGGAAATCTAGTTGCTTGGCTAAGCAAACAACAAAACTCGATTTCTTTATTTACTGTCAAAGCTGAGTACATAGTTACGGGAAGTTGTTGTACTCAGCTATTGTGGATAAAAAATGTACTAAAATACTATGGATTCTCTCAAAATATAATGCTGGTCTATTGTGACAACTCGAGTGCTATTAATATTTCCAAAAATCTGGTGTAGCACTCAAGAACTAAGCACATTGATATTAGACATAATTTCATTAAAGAATTGATGGAATCAAAGTAGTATCCTTAGAGCATCTTTCTACTGAGTATCAATTGGCCGACTTGTTCACCAAACCTCTTAATGGTTTAAGGTTTGAGTTTTTAAGGAAATCCATTGGTGTTTGCAATAACAAGTGAATAGATTTTGCCGCTTTTTAGTCTAGGACATGCATTTTTTTCAGTTTTATAAAAATTAAAAACAAATTGGGTGTTATATTTGTTTGGCCCAATGATGTAGAGTACATGACTGCTGGCATGTTGAAGTTTTGAACATGTTGATATTACTAAATAAATTATTGAACTCATGCATTTTTTGTCTTGTGCATCTCATATTGTGCATACTAATCCTATGAGTCATCTTAGCAAATGTTCATTTTTAATGCACTGTAAGAAGTTTGTATGGATGTAATTTTTTTTTTTTTTTATAAAAAGGGGGTTGAATAAGTATTATTGAGATGCTCATCATAAAGAGAGTCTAAGCCTTGAATTGACTAATATTAATTGAACCTAGTACAAAAATTAAAAATGTATTCGCTTGCCTAATAGTACTTGTTGATCTATATAGAAAAAATCGGTGTGAAAATTATTGCGAAAAAAGACTTACACCCTATGCGGATCTAACCTTAGAAGTTCTTATAGAAAAAATTATTGTAGAAAAAGATGAGTAACAAAAATGAACCAAAAAAGGACTACGCAAATAAAGTATTTGGAGGAGACACTTATATATCTAAACCCTAGTATAAAGTTTGCCTTAAATTAAATGACAAACTCTTGGGAGCATCTTTAAAAGAAAATTCTTATAAAAAAAATTGTTGATCAAGAGGAAAATGCATTATATGAAAAAATAAAGAATAAATTTATTAAAAAAAAGTTTCTACTTTTCATAAGTTGCTCATTCAGACACTTACATGAAACTTGACTTTGATGACTTTATGAGTAGTGAAAATCCCATTTGGGTGTTACAATTGAGAGAATGTATGATCTTGACTTTATTTTGTAAGTAGCACATTGTTTGAACCTAGATGTATCTCTTTATGCTACCTACTTCATTGCCATTTTTTTTATTAAAAAAAAATCTGTATATAAACATTTTTTTGGCAATTTTCTTTTTAAAAGAGTAAAAATAAGAAATCTTTTGGTCAACTTTGGTGTTGACAGTGCATGAGTGGCAGTCCTTGAGAAGCAATTTTTAGAGTGTCTTAAGGTTCTATAGTGACTGGACATGATTCTCTAGGGCACTACCGATGAGAGGTTGAGTTTTGAATGTGTTGTTTAAGCACCGAGCTGTGTGTTTCAATCCCAGAGTGATTACAATACACTTATGAAAGTGAATTCAATATTTTGTTAAGTGCTTAAGTTCCAGAGAGACACTGATATCTCTCGGCAAAGGAGACTTTAAGTCTCCAAGGGTTTAAGTAGCACATCATGTGCTAGGCACATGTCCCTTATGTGAGTTACGACCTCATACATTGCCTAATACACGACACTCTCTCTTAAGGCTCTCATCCGTGCCACAAACACATCCCTTCCGTGATACCTACTCGTTCTCTTGGCTCCGTGGTGACCTAACCCTACAAATTTCTTGGACTGAGTCAGTCTCTTTTAGAGAAACTTCTTGGGTTAAATCTCTCTCTATCTTCGAATCCCTCTCAAGGTAAGTTTTCATATTTCTTTGTTGTATTGTGAAGCCTAAGATTCGGCATTCTCCTTTACCGAAATGAATGTTGGGTTGATTGGAACGTCAATTTAGGACTTGAATCTTGTTTTGGCTGAGTTGGTTGTTGTATTCACAGTTTGTAATTTCGTATCGTATCGGCCGGTACAATCGAAATATGCAGTACAGGTCGGTTCTCAGGTACATATTATAAGGGTGTACCATTTCGACAAAAATATCGACTGTACCGGCCTGTACCGATCAATATTTCAGCCGGTACCAGCCTCTTACCGGCCGTATCGGATTTCCGATTTCAACCATTCAATTTTTTATTTTTATTTTTATTTTTTACTAATTTTTACCTCAATTTATACTAGATTAATTACACATATATTTATATATATAACTATTCATATATTGATTATTATTTTGATATATAATTTATATATGTATTTATATATATAATTTTATTTATGTAAACTATCCCGAAACAATACCAATATCGAAATATTTCGTTCTAGTGCCTTCATCGGTACGCTCACTGGTATGGTATTCAAAACTTTGGTTGTATTTGGAATGATTTAGTAGTGTTTTGTGAATGTATTAAGGTCAAAAGTCCTAGGTTTCGAACGTTTGCACTTCCCGTTCTTCACACTGCACACCAAGTGTTTGGCAAATTACCTAAGCCACTTCTTTTGCTTATTTGTCACTTGTTTGCTCTCTATTTTTGTCCATATGCTCTTTCTATTTGATTTTGAGATGCACTTGCAAATATTTACTCAATGTCAAAGCTTCTTGTTTTTTTTTTTTTTTGCTTCCTTCTTAGGTCCACAATAAGTTCAATAATATTTGGCTATTTTTCTTTAACCTTGGTTGTGAGTTTTAGATGAAGACTAAGGAACGTGCAAACCGCATCAAGCCTGCAAAGTTACTTCCCCCAAACTCCTAGAGTGAGGAAAATTAGGCTGCCTATTCCTCTGACCCAAAGCAAATTGGTGAAGTTTCAACACCATCTTCTCCACAAGCTCCTCGGCCCTTGCAGACTAGTTATGGGAGATTTATCTCCACCATCGATGAGCATGCATATCATACCATATTTTATAGGCGTCCGATGTTGGGAGAAAGGGAAATCCTTCTCAATGATTTTTCATCCAAGGACTTCAAATTCATCAGAAAGATATTTGTGGACAAGGGTTGGACTAAACTTTCTCATGCACATACAACTCCTTACTCTGAGATGGTAAAGAAACTTTACGCCAACATTGCTCATTTTAATCTGGATGCCCACAACATAACCTCTACTCTTCGAGGTGTTAAAATTGTGCTCACCCCCAAACTTATTCGCGGGATGTTTAATATACCTGAAGTCTCCTCTCTTGAGTATCCATTCTCAGGCCTCGATGTCCCCTCCAAGATAGCTTTGAAAAATTTGCTAGTGGGATTCACAAGTTCAAAAGGGTCGGATCAGGTTAAGTCTTACGCCTTCCAATGAAGCAGTTTCTGCCTTAGTATAAGCTCCTATCTCAGATTAAGCTTTCCAATCTTTGGCCAATAAGTTCTAAAACTGAACTAACTTTGGATAAAGCCTACTTTGTGCATGCATTGAATACTGAGATGTCTATAGATTTTGCTACTCATGTTATTGACTTGATTCACTGTGTTCATCAAGAATCCAAGTAGAATCTTCATTTTGGAAACCTTATTACTCGAGCAGCATTGGATGCCAAAGTTCCTGTGAGGCCTAGTGAGCCAACTACCAAGATAGCTAGCCTAATTTAGGCACTAATATTGGTCAAATATGAAGTTGTACTGACCAGTGCCTCTAAGAAGCGCCCTCATAAGCCCGAGTCTGTATCTTCTCCACAAGAACCAGCTGTGCCTCCTCTACCTTTTCTGGAGCAATTCAATTTGCTCAACCATAAGCTGGATAGCTTGATAGCATTTTGCAAAACTAAATTCATGTCCATCAATGACTAGATTGCTCAACTCTCCAATGATATTCAACACATTGCTGATCACGTATTGGAAGATGAGGATGATAACATCTGATTGCTTTTGACTGATCTAGATGACAAAAAGAGGGAGATATGAGTAAAAGGGAGCAGCACGGATATAGAGGGAGAAGGAGTTAATTTGCTGCTGTTTTGATGAAGGTTTTTTTTTCCTAATATCTTTTGATACATTTGTTTGTGTTTTTTTTGGAACAAGGCTTAACATGCTATGAATACTAATGGTAGTAGCTCTTAGGTAAGGGACTAATGCTGATGATCTTTTCGATATTGATTTAGTGTTGCTCATGATCATAGAAATTACACATTTGTCAAAAAATTTTTATCACAAATCAGCCAAAGGGGGAGATTAAAAATGCAGATTGGCTTGGATTAGTGAGCTTGAATTCAAATAGGATAAGATTTTATCTTATCTCTAAAGTTATAATTTTTGAATGAATGTTATTTGGACTAAAAGATTTCTCTATAGTAATTTGAATCCATTTAGAAGTTTAGAGAGTCTATTATAGATGTTAGAAGATTGAATTTTGAATTCTAAAATTGCCCAATCAACAGACAATTCAAAATCAAATTACTACAGGAATTTCGAAAACCTGTTAGCAGCCTATCAACAGACAGACTCTGATGAAAGATGACCTGTTAGTAGACACGTTCCAGCAGCACACTTTTGGAAAAACTATTTAAATCAAATCAAATAGCAACTTAGGTAGGATTTTCAACTATAGCTTATATCTAGAGATATTTAAGAGGTCTTTGAGAAAAATTGTTGAAAAATTTTTCTTATGATTTCTAAGTGCTTGCAAGTGTGATCTTCCTCATGGTTGAGAAGATTGTGATTAGATTTCAACTATTGGAGGTTTTAAGAGAAAAGACAATAGATTGAAAATTACCAGATATTCTGGCTGCTACCGTAGTAGGAAATTGAATAACTTACTTGTAAATTGATTTTCATTTAATTAAATTAACTTTTTTAGGTAGGTTATCTCGTATGATTTTATCTTTAAGGAATTTCTTAAAGAGTTTCATTTCATTACTAATCATTGTGATATGCTTGATAATTTATTTATTGTATTTTCATGATTATTCACATGATTGAAATCTAACAAATTTAATTGACAAAATTATTAGAGATATTCGAACATAATATTAGAAATTGAATAAAATATTATTACAATCTTATTTCTTAATAATATTATTATAATTTCAAAATCTAAGAAAATAAATTATTATATTTTTTTATAAAAATTTAAAAAATTTATAATGATAAAATAATATTAGATAATATGAAACACTTTATTGTAAAAGTTTCAATACCCAAATTGGTACACTTCTCCTTTTAAGGTTTTATTTACTTCCACAAACACTTTTATTTCATCTTTATTACTTTTAAATTTTTATATAAAATAAAATAAATAATTCAATTTTTTAATTTTTAAAATGAAATTTCAAATCTTATAATAAAATTAATGTTTAAAAAATAATTTTTAATTTTTAATTTTTAATTTATCTTATTTATAAAAAAAAATTATCTTATTTATAAAATAAATCAGACCTAATCTGTTTTTAACATAAGCACGTACTAAAATAATTCAGAAGAAAAATGCGTTGGATTTTTTCTCAAAACAAGGTTATCTCCAGGGCAAGCAACAAGACCATCGATTTTTATCTATAGTGAGGTCCTAGAATGTCAGACCATCAATCAAGTCAGGAATCTATGTTAGATATCCGTATTTCATTTTTTGCATTTAAAATGAAACAGTGACAGTGATTCCAGTGGCAGTTATATTTATATGTATGTATATAAATTATGAACTCTTTAATTCAATATATATATATATATAGTCAACTATATTGGTAAGGTCTATTAAATTTCGAAGAAATGCAACAGAACACGTACATGATCCTGCGTGAAAAATGTCGCCCTATCTTTTGATAAAGAAATGCATAAAACTTATCTATTTAAAATTTGTATAAATTATTTCTTTTTTTTTTAACATATTTAAACTTCTTTTCAGTTTAGCTTCTAAAATTACCAAAAAAAAAAAAAAAGAGCTCAGTGTGAGGAGAAGACTCAAGGAGTAAGTCAATGAACACTGGTATATAGTTTCATAATTAATTGGTAGACGGATTACAATTGAGGATCTAACACATGACGATAGATCGAGGTTGTTTTTATACAAAGAAATTAAGCACATGACTCTAATTCCTAATAGTTCATATGGTACGTACAGGGAATGATGTTTGATCATAATGTCCAATCACATAGTACCACGTATTAATCCTGGAATCCAACAAAAACATCATAACAAGTACTACTACTTTATTGGAATGAGAAAAAGGATTATTAAAGAAATTGGAAAATGGAATGAAGATGGTCAGAATCATTTTTCAAGGCAGATAATATTCTATTATCAGCAAGCTGCAAGCACACGTGCGTGATTCATGCATAAATGGACGTGGAGTGACTATCAATTTTAAAGATCTGGTTCTGCCGGATCTATCAAAGCAATGTGTATGCTTCAAATAAGCATTATAAGAACAAGAAGTTTATATAATTAATTAATTGCGTACGATAAAAAGATTATTTATAATCAATTCTAATTATAAATAATCATTTTGTTATAAATAATTTTATTATAAATAAACAACTTTTTTATAATAAAATTTAAAAATGTGACACACACACACATATATATCGTTGAAAGATCAAATGTTTTTTCATCCTAAAATACTAAAAAACAAAAACCCAAAACAGAATTGAATAAAAATGGCTATTTTTAGAGTGAAGGAAGGGAAGGGAAGGGAAGGAGATTTTTAATCTTTTCAGATAGGCACAAAATAGGAGGCAGGTAAATTAGGTATAGGTATAGATATTTCGGGAAGGCTACATAGAGAAAGCAATCTTGGAAGTAAATGTACAAAGTCTCTAATGATTAAAACAATTAGATCAACATATGTAATAATTGGGAGAAATGAATGCATGAAACAAGCTAATACAGTCTTAAAATAAACAAATTTTATGTATATATGAAAAAAAATGAATGAAGTCTATAATTAAAAAATAGTTTTTTTATCTATAGATTTTAAATTTATCTATTTATATATATATATAATGAGTACACTAAACTTACGCAACTTTACACAAATATCATTTGTATTTATCTATTTTTTTAAATTTATCTATCATCTCTGATTCTCTATTTATCTAATACTTAAAATCAGACCTGAAAAGTGAATAAACGGGACAAAATGGTGGGAGTATTGACAAAGAGAAAATGCTACGGCCTTCTTTTTTTTTTTTATATATATTATTTCTTTGTTGGTTTCAGGCTCTCACCAGAACATAATTGTTCAGTTAAAGGCCAAATGGAAGGAATAGCGATACATCTCTCGCGTCTCAATCACCTCAAATTCAATATTATATCCAACTACTTTAGTCTCTCTCTCTCCGTCTATCGCTTTTCTTTCTCACTTCATCTTCAGTACCCACCAACCCGACTTTTTCTTCCATTCCCAAGTTCTCCACGGGACCCCACCCCCCACAGAAATTCCTTCTCTTCTCAAATCTCAAAGCAAAAGCGCAAACACGAATATGGTTGTCACAGTTTTGTTTCCTTTATGTAAAATTCCAGTCTCCACCCTCTGCTTCCTTCGTCACGCCATCATGACTTCCTTCAAAGTCAAGCAAGGATAACAGAACCCCTCTCCCCCTCTCTTTCGTACCTTTTTTTTTGTTCTGATCTCTCGAATACCCAAAAAGCGCGCTGACACAAACGCACGAAGAGTGAGACCCACGGAGCGTGCCAACAATGGCCAGTATTTTCAGGGACAGGGTTTTGGGATCCTCCAAAAGACATAACCAGTACCAGAGCCCCATGCCGCAGCAGCCGCCCGTATACCCGGTCGAAGGCCTGCCCTCCCCTTTTGACGACCCGGGTTCGAATCTTTCGGACTCCGAGCTCCGAGAAACTGCTTATGAGATCCTCGTCGCCGCGTGTCGGAGCACCGGTACGCGGCCGTTGACCTACATCCCGCAGTCGGAGAAAACTGAACGGGCTCCCGCGATCTCGCATTCGGCTTCGCTGCAGAGGTCGCTGACTTTGTCTGCGGCCAGCAGGGTGAAGAAGGCTCTGGGGCTTAAAACGTCGTCGGCTTCAAAGAGGAGGGTCGGTGCCAGTGACTCGGTGAGTCAAGGGCGAGGGAAGAAGGCGGTCACGGTTGGGGAGCTTATGAGGGTCCAGATGAGGGTTTCAGAGCAAACCGATTCGAGAATTAGGAGAGCTCTTCTGAGGATCGCTGCTGGGCAGGTGATAGATAATAATAATAAACTAGCTTTGGCCTTTTTGTTCACAATATGAATTTGGGTTGTTTGATTTACTTATTAGTTGTATGATTTTGCTTCTCTTGGGAAGCAGAGAAAGTTAAGGGGAATTGAAGGCAGGAAAAAAGAAAGAATTGAACTGTTTCACATTCTTTTCTATATATAGTATATAGTATGAAAAAGAGAAAACTCAAATCCGGATTATATTTAGGGTCTTTGGGAGCATGAATAAAAATTTTGGCACCTTTTGTATTCATTACAGTCTTGTAATTGGGCACTGTTATATTCAGTTTCTCGTTTGCTCAATCGATATTCTTGGGGAGTATATTTAATGCAACGACCATTGCACCAAACATTTTCTTTAGAATCCATAGTTTTTCCGTTTCTCGTACGATTTTAATCAGGTATACTAAAAAATTGGAGTGCTATTTCATGAATCAGCTTGGAAGACGAATGGAGTCGGTGGTTTTACCACTCGAGCTATTACAGCAGTTCAAGTCTTCCGATTTTCCAACTCAGCAAGAATATGCGGTTTGGCAAAGGAAAAATTTAAAGATTCTGGAAGCAGGACTTCTCCTGCATCCTCACCTGCCGCTAGAGAAGACTAACTCTGCCTCACAACGGCTCCAGCAGATTATTCGTGGGGCTCTGGAGAAGCCCCTAGAAACTGGAAAACACAACGAGTCAATGCAAGCCTTGCGTAGTAGTGTTATGTCTCTTGCTTGCAGATCATTTGATGGGTCTGCGACTGAGACATGTCATTGGGCGGATGGGTTTCCATTGAACCTCAGGCTTTACAAAATGCTGTTAGAGGCATCTTTTGATATAAATGAAGATACATCTATTATTGAAGAGGTTGATGAGGTTTTAGAACTCATTAAGAAGACCTGGGTAATCCTCGGATTGAACCAAATGCTGCATAATCTTTGTTTCTCGTGGGTTTTATTCCACCGCTACGTTGCAACTGGCCAAGTGGAAAATGACCTGCTGTTTGCATCCAATAATCTATTGATTGAAGTCGAAAAAGATGCCAAAGAAATAAGGGATCCTGTTTCGTCAAAGATTTTGAGCTCTATATTGAGTGTGATATTAGGCTGGGCGGAGAAACGGCTTCTTGCTTACCATGATAATTTCCACAGCGGTAATGTTGAATCAATTGAAAGTGTTGTCTCTCTAGGGTTATCATCAGCAAAAATATTGGTGGAAGATATCTCTTATGAGTATCGTAGGAACAGGAAAGAAGTTAGTGTCACATGTGAAAGGGTTGAAACTTATATAAGATCATCACTTCGCACTGCTTTTGCTCAGGCAAGTTTCTTTAGAATCATCTCCCTAAATATGAATATGCATGCAAGATGAAACAGATGTACAAACCATTTGATCTTGAGATGTATATCGTAGGGCTATTGACAGGGACCATCAATTAAAACTGATTGGTTGGTGAACCCTTGAAAGATATTTCACTCTAGAAAATGAATTATCTGGGGTTCTCATATTTATAATGTGGAACTTGATTCATCGTTGCAATTTTGTATTCTTCTTTGCAAAAATTTAAGACGTTAATGACCATTTTGACCTTTTTTGTGACACATTATTTAACCAGATTATTCGTGTACGATAAAATTTTTGTGAATATCCCCTTCTCCTGTACTCCTATGATAGCATTTTCTGTCCTTTACTTGAATCTTTTCCGTTCCTTGAGCTTGAATCTAACATTCCTTGTATTCCTTTTACTTCTCAATCGTTGTTAGCCAATTGGCATTTCAAGATAGTTTTCTTATTTATATATTATGAATCAATCTGACCTCAAATTTGTCTCTGTGACCAAAGTATGGATGGATAATTATAAGTGAAGTTCTTGATGAGAAGCTTATGTACTTTTGTAAAAATTGTGTGGTCGAATAACTTTATGGCTGTGCTTAGCCTATAGGATTACAAACATGTGTGACTGTTAGGAATATATTCCCCGGATTCGAGTCCATAAAGTCTGAAAAATGCAATTTGAACTATATACATTTTTTCAAGTGACTTTCCTTTTTCCTTCAGTTACCGTTTGGCTATAGAATCAGCTTTTTTTTTCCCCAGTTTATGTTCGAAACATTTATATCTATTTTAACAGTCTCACTTCTGAGTTTTACTTTGGAGATATGACTCGAGGTTCTGATTGCTCTGTCTTAAGGCAGAAAATGGAGAAGGTGAACTCAAGTAAGCATATATCCAAGAACCAGAAGGGTTCTCTTCCAGCCCTTTCCATCCTTGCACAAGACACTAGCAAACTGGCTCTAAATGAGAAAGAGATTTTTAGTCCAATAATGAAGAGGTGGCACCCTTTTGCAGCAGGTGTTGCTGTAGCTACCCTTCATTCTTGCTATGGAAATGAGCTGAAGCAATTTATTATGGGTCTTAGTGAGTTGACTCCTGATGCGATAGAAGTCCTGAGAGCTGCTGATAAATTGGAGAAAGATCTTGTGCAGATTGCAGTTGAAGATGCTGTGGACAGCGAGGATGGTGGGAAGTCCATTATACGAGAGATGCCTCCTTATGAGGCTGAAGCTGTAATTGCCAATCTGGTAAAGTCCTGGATAGAGACAAGAGTGGACAGACTGAAGGAGTGGACTGATAGGAATCTGCAACAGGAGGTATGTGACGGAAGTTTTGATTTTCTGGCCATGAATAAAGGAATAGGATGGTATTTTCTGAATTTTATTCAGTTTGATTGGTCTGGATATGGCCCCGCACTCACAGATGCAAATCTGATATGGATCACTGTCATGCAAATTGGATATGGAGTAGTGGTTATTGCTGTTTCTACTGTTCTGTTTTGTGTGATATGGATTAATGTTTGTTCTTTTTTACTTATAAAAAAGTGAAAGTTTATTCTTTTCTGTTTTATGAAAATGGACTTGAATGTCACCATTCACTATTCATCATACATGGCACACAAATAAAGACTTTAGTCAGATGCCAGTACCTTCTACCCCATTGCTCCAGAGAAAAAAAAAAAAAATCATTTTTCGTTTCTCTTTGGATGGAGCCACTTGTATCTCATTGCTTTGTCACATCTTCTAGTTACATTTATATTGCAATTGCATCATCTTTATGCATTGATTCTTGTCAGTGACCATGCATGTGAAGAAGTTGCATGATGAGAAAATAAGGCAGACAAACTCTGGAGTCAGAGCAGACATCTGCATTTTCCCTGTTTGTTGATGAGAATATTTTTTTTTTTATACTCTATCAATGAGTATTGATACACAGGAATAAACACAGTAAAAAAGTGCTTCCACACATTGGCTTAGGGGTTAAGGGATGGGGTTTGCTTGGGGACGTCTCAGGTTTGAATTTTGAAAACAAAAGATAGAAAAAGGATGGTGGGGGATATCAAGTTGTTTATAATGCATAGTAGAATATCTTGAAGGATGACGCAATACATGTTTTATTCTCAGCATTGATTTGATTGGGGTTGGGGAAGATGCGGGTTGGTGTTTTGTGTCTTGTCACAATTTAGAATTTTCTTCAATTAATTAATAGTTTTTGTTTTAGGGAAACAAGAGGTTTTATGAGTAATTAATAGGCATAGCCCAAGCACACTTATACATGACTAATCCCTAACTAGAATTTACATCTGAAATTATCAGTTATAAAAAAGAAAAAAAAAAGATTTACATCTGAATTAAGAAAATCATAGACACAGTCCGTACTATCACCACTGCTCAAAGGAATAAGGTAAAAGAAAGCTTTCAGCTCATCCATTGTCTTCTCATGATCTTTGAGTTTCTATTGTTTCTCTCTCCAAATGCAACATAGACATAAAGGAGCTATCTTCCATATGTTGCCACTTGTGGGTTGCCTTGGAGGGCCTCTCCAACTTGCTATAAAATCCACCAGTCTTCTAGGCACGAGCCATGAATCTATAAAGGCCTAGACATACCCTTAGTCTTCCATATATTCCTCCACAGAGAGGTATTCATGCCTTAGCTAGTAAAGGTCTGGTAGAATGATCGAGAGCATATATCTTCCTTTCATAGAGAGGCTCCAAATGATCATCTACAGTTTCAATTGTCACTCTTGTAGAGTAAAATAAAAGTAAAAAAAAACTCAGTAATGGCATCCTCTTCCCGATCTTGTGCTGTTCTGGATAAATCAACATTCCATGGAAGGGAGTCAGTAGAGAATCCAAAGAGGTCAGCCATTGGAGCATTCTTTGCCCGCACATTCTCAAAAGTTGGTAGGAATATGTCTTTGAGGCTTCAATCTCCACATCCCACCCACCTCAATGCAAGTGTGTCTAGAGAAATCCTCCCGTCCTCTTTTTATGTGCTTCCACAATCCCGCTGTGTGGTCCATGTACCCGATAAGAGCACCAGCCATCCCATGGTTACTGAACGTCAAATCTATAACAGCCTTGCAAAGAACCTCCCTTTCTTGTTGCTATTGCCACAGCCACTCCCCAAAACAGCTTGGTTGAACATCACAGCAAGTTTTAAACTCCCAATCCCTCTCCCTCCCCACTAAAAAAAAAAGATTGGTGTGCATACCTTGGGATTTGAAGTCATCCCCCATCCCATGCCACAAGAAACCCTGTTGTAGCTCCTTAATACAGTTGGCAACCTTTGTGGGAAGTGGAAATAAAGACAAGTATGTGGGTGTGTTATATGTTTTTGATCAAGGTAAGCCTACCCTCTTTGGACAGATATAACCTCTTCCGGCTTGCCAGTCTTGACTCCATTTTTTTCAATGAAAAAGTAGCACATGAATTTTTCAGTTTTTGGAGTTTAAAAAGTTAAAAAAAAATTTGAATATAATTTTATAATACTACTTTTTTTTTGAAGTTTGTGTCTTGTTTTGATATTTGTAAAAGTTGTAATGATTAGACGAGAAAGTTAAATTTGAAATTAAAAAGTGTTTTGTATTTAAGTAATGTTTGGGAAGGAAATTGTGAGAATTTTTGAGAATTTCTCATCTCGTCTCATTTACCAAATGCTCCCTTGAACTCTAAAGCCAGTTTTAACTTCCCCCCTTGCTTGGATATTATTTTCACCTTTAAGTACTAGTCAATTGCTAACAATCCTTCTCTGTTAAGGTATCTTTTCTGAACCCCTATGAGATTAGGGATTAACTTTTTGATCGGTAATTTTTTGGCGGTGTGTACAGAGGGCAGGGACGTGAGTTTAGGGATTAATAAATTAGTCTTTGTTAAACTTCAAATATTTTAAGTCAACCTTATGTTCGGTGCCATAATTTTTTTTTTTCAAACCAGCAGTAATACTAGTCCATTTTCCTTTATAAATTATATGTACTACAGAATGGCAATTAGTTTCCATGCTTATGTCACAACAAACTTAAAGTCCTTTTTTACAAGATGTTTATATTGTAAAACCTATGTAGGTGCTTCTCATGTATGCTACCTGTGTGCCTGAACTTTGCCTGTTTCTATTAATAATATTTCTATGATTACCTATCAAAATTTTTTTTATACAAGATGTTTATTCCTTGAAGATAAATGTGAAACTTACCCATTTGGCTTTTACTAGTCCATGACCAAACCTTGTTGTCCTCCTTTTTGTAGGTCTGGAATCCACAAGCCATCAAAGAGCGATGTGCTCCTTCTGCTGTTGAAGTTCTACGAATCATAGATGAAACTTTAGAAGCATACTTTCTGTTGCCAATTCCCATGCATCCAGTCTTGCTTCCAGAATTGATGACTGGTTTTGACAGATGTCTTCAACGTTACATATTGAAGGCCAAGTCTGGCTGTGGTATTATTCCACAGCGTGTGACTGTTGCATTGATTTTTAATTTGCTTCCAATCTTCATAACCAATTCTCTTCTTTGATCTGCAGGGACACGAAGTACTTATGTTCCAAGTATGCCTGCTTTGACTAGATGCTCAACAGGATCAAAGTTCCACGGCGTATTCAGAAGGAAGGAAAAATCACAAATTACACAGAAGAGGCAGGTTGGAACTTCAAATGGGGATAACTCCTTTGGGATACCCCAGCTTTGTGTTCGCCTAAATACCTTGCAGCAAATACGAACGGAAATTGAAGTGCTCGAGAAGAGAATACTTGCAGATCTTGAAAATGCTGAATGCACTCTGATTTACGATGTTGCAAATGGAACAGGGAAAAGGTTTGACCTTTCAGTAACTGCTTGTGTGGAAGGGATCCAACAACTCTGTGAGGCAATAGCATATAAAATCATCTTCCATAACTTAAGTCATGTTCTCTGGGATGGCTTATATGTCGGGGAAGTTTATTCTTGTAGGATTGAACCATTCCTTGAGGAGGTCGAGCAATATTTAGAGATTATTTCATCGACAGTGCATGACAGAGTCAGAACTAGGGTCATTACTGACATAATGAAAGCTTCTTTTGATGGGTTCCTGTTGGTTCTGCTTGCTGGGGGCCCTTCTCGTGCTTTCACTCAAAAGGATTCTGAAATAATAAAGGAGGATTTTAAGTTGCTCACGGATCTATTTTGGTCCAATGGGGATGGATTGCCAGCTGATTTAATAGATAAGTTTTCAACCAGAGTTAAAAATATTCTTCCTCTACTTGGTACTGACACAGAGAGCCTAATCGAGCAATTTAAACATCTAATTCTTGAGAGTTTTGGCTCTGCTAACTCTAAGCTTCCATTGCCTCCAACTTCAGCTCAATGGAATCCAACCGAACCAAACACAATTTTGCGAGTTTTGTGTTATCGGAATGATGAGATGGCTGCAAAGTTTCTTAAGAAGACTTACAATCTGCCCAAGAAACTATAACTGCTTTGGGTTCTGAAAATAATGACTGAATGATGCATTCATGGGCACGAAATGCTGCACGGTTACTTCAAGCTTTGCCGGTGTTTATTATACCAACTGGAAGTTAGTTTTCCAACAACGTATTTTCCACTGTGGCTTCTGGCAGGGTTGCACTAGTTAGAGGAAAAGTATAGCTCTTGTATAGTGATTTATTGACTGCTTTAGATTTAATTAGAGCCTTTGCCAGTCAGTTGTGAGAACTCAAGGGAATGGTCTTGCTCCTTGGTTTATGATTAATAAGCTTAGGTATCTATAATACACCAGGGAAGGGGACGGTTATGGGTTTCAGTCCTTCCCGTAAGCCACTCGGAAGCCAACTCCTGTCCAAACTGCCGCAGAAGTATTTGCTGGATATGGTGGGGTTCTCTCTCTCTCTCTCTCTCTCTCTCTCTCTCTCTTTTTATTTATTTATTATTATTTTTTTATTTATTTCTCATGTCTTATACCACATACGATCGATGATAAGAGTGCAAAATAGAAAAAGGTTTGATGATAGGAAAGCATTGTTTCTTACTTCAGAGTTTGGGTGTGTATCAGGTAGTTTGTTCTCAGATGTAGTATCATCTGTACAATTTAATAATTTAAAATTATTGCCAATAATGAGAATTTATTGTTGGTTGACTGGATCATCTGTGTACCCATTTTCAGTTCGTTACTCCCATGGCTCCTGTCTAGTTTAGATTGCCTTTGTTACTGACTGATTTTGTGTTTCTTTTATTTGAACAAAAAAAAAAAAAAAAGTGAAATGTCTGGGTAAATTCTTGGTTGCTGGTCTCCTCTCCAACTCACAGAAGGGCTAAACATCATGCTCAAATCTGTATAAAGATATATTTAACTGTGCTTAAAGATAATAAAATTTGACCTGATTTTAATTGGTTCCTGTCTAGTTATTGCTCAGATCTGCAGAATGATTTTAATTGGATCCTCTCTAACTCACACAAGGGCTAATTATGCTCAGATCTGCAGAATGTTATTCCTCTTATAGCTGAAGTCCTACCTGTCTAGTAACTGGATCCTTTTGTCCAAATGAGGTTTGATACCGGCTGTTGCTCTACCTTCTTCTATTCCTTTAGAGGCCAAACCATCTAATCCTATAGATCTATCATGAAGGATTCCATTATTGGTCAAGATTTTACTCTAGAGGACGTCGATGTGCTCTCACCCATATACGAGAGAGAACTTATTGAAACCAGTTGATAAAAGCATCTTTGAACTACTTAACCATAATCAGGCGCTGTTTACCATGTTTTTTTCCGGAAATGCACAAGGAAAAACTCTAATCCACTCTACTAAATAGTGCCTTGTCTAGAGACTTCTGGATTTTGTCCCATTTCTGTGAGATTTCATAATTGTGCTCCGTGAGGGCAAAAATGCAGCGCTAATCCAGTGAATTTTAAGAAAACAGAAACAGAATAATCTCAGCTCTCAAGTTGGCAATGCCACAGGGCATTTACCGCAAGAAATTTAAGGAAACAAAAAAAAAAAAGAAACACATGGCAAAATAGGAAGTGTTCTCTAATGATGAGCCAGAGAAGTACAGTGAATGTAGAACTTGAAGCCAATCCCAAACAACTAAATGTGTTCATCCCCTGGCCGAGTGTTAAAGAGACTAGAAAAGTACAAAATCTTTCGAGGCTGCAAATATTGGACCGATCATATCGCAATTGTGTAAGAAAACATAACTAACTATGCCAGCGCAGTCCTCCAAAATCGCTCTCTGGTACACTTACATGGATCAACTATAGTCACTTAATTCGGGGGAGCGGGGCAGGGTGAGAAAAGCTATCAAGAAAAGGACATTAGTGCCAAGGATTCTTCTTTTTTGTCCCAATTCTTTTGGTACTACTCGTCGAGCTTGCTTTCTGTGAAGACCCAAAATAATATAAAAACAGTTATGTTGATGACACCGGGTCAAATCTCCAGAGTCCAGATACATAAAGAAGAGAGTAGAAATAATTAAGTACCGATTTTGATTTCTTGGCCCTTCCCCGTATCCTGTTCTTTGGAGGTTTCAGTTTGTATATGCGAACCATCCAATGATGAGTTGTAAACACCTAAATTGATCAAATGCCACAAAAGTCCAATCAGACAAAGCACATGCATGTCACATAAGAAGACTTTTAATAAGAACGAACACTTGCTTACAGTATCTATTTTAATGAACACTTGCTTATACATTCTCTTCAGACAAAATGAGAATGAACACTTGCTTACAGTATCTATTTTAATGAGGATAATTTGTTTGCTATGATAACATTTTGGCAAGGAAGTCAATGCAAATATCATAAAATCTAACCGCATCATAAAACAGAGAGAGGGCCAAAATTAGCAAACAGACAATATTTCCGTGATCGTAAAAAAGACACTTTTTGCCAGTGTTCTATTCTCCAAGGGAAATAGTTTTGAGCACGGAAGAATTACATAGGTCAAGGGAAAAAAGTACACTGGAACTGTTTCACGTTTGCACCAATTAACAGCTGCCTTTCAATGCCCACATTTAGCAAGGAGTTGTTCTAATAACTTTTAAAGACCATCCCTAGCAATGTTTTTTTGAAGTCACAATGTACCATTTCCGAACATTTCTGACATTCCATAACACTTCTAAAAACAAGATGTTAAGATCAACTGACCTCTTCAAAATGGGTAAGTTTGAAATATTTCTTCCCAATTTCTGTGCGCCGTACCCTATCAAAGGCTTTACCATCTGTCTCCACAAACCTGTAGTAAAGAGGCAACAAAATTTTGACAGGTAATAAAGAGATAAACTTCAACATCCAAAGATTCAAGACAAATACAACCTCCACATTTAAGCCTCCAACTTGACAACATGATTTACCTGTAATATGAGAGTTTGTACATGAGGCAATTTAGCATGGTCGGAGTGGCCTGAGAATCGATGCGATACTGACCATCTCTCTATATACAAATATGAAAGGAACATAGTTAAATACAAGGAAAATCGAATATATCACTAAACGAACATATCACCCACTTTGTTTGCCAAAAGAATTATAAATCCCATTTTGTTAGTGTTGACCGTTTTGGCTAGCAATTGTTTGTGATAACTCACAAGGTAATCAGGTTCCTTGATATGAGGGAATACACCGCCTCCTATACGGACCATCCACAGGAACTTATTGATATCATCACTGGGGTAGCCAACAAGACCTAATAAGAAATAGAACTTCAGAATAAAATTCTCATTATTAAAATAATCTCAAGCACCTTTGTCCTGGACACCCGATGCCAATAAAAAAATAATAATCTCAACCATCGAAGACAGAAATATACCTCCAAAGACAACAAGAACATATTTTACATCTAAAGAGTTAAAAATTTCCCACGCTGCCTTTTCAGGAGAAGACATTGCAGTACCAACAGTTGCGATATGTGTGTTGTTCCATGTATTGTTGTCAACAATGACAGTACGATTAGCCATAGCAGTAGTTTGGTAACCATAGTCCCACCAAGATGCAACCTGAAAATTTCAGCCGGGAATCAGTGTACCAGATAACCTCATTTTCTCACATTAGTGAAACAACTTATGAGAAGGCACAATATCCACATACATCAACATGGGTCTCAATCTTATAGATATCTCACAAACATAGTATAATAAAAATACTCAAATTCATGCAAGCGCTCAGTTGGCTCTAAGCAATTACACTCCTGACATTTTTTTTTATTAGTAGTTATAATCCTAAGATTAATAAACATTTAACATTCACTATCCTGAAGAACAGAAATAATGAATGAAGCTGTGGAAGTCATCAGAAAAAGACATTAATGTGGATAAAAGCAATTTGTTACCCCAATCTTCTCCCCCCAGCAATTATATCTATCGTAGCTTTATCCAACTCATTTTACAATAAACTTTCTTTACGGCCAGAAAACAATTTACAAGTACTTTGAGTAAGCCCATTGGTAAAAATAATTGTAATCAAGACAAACATATTTTTTCTTTCCGCGATTTGAGAAGTAACAGGTTTAGTATGATGCGGCTTAAATTATAAACAACCTCATGATACCACTGCAACTTTGGATGATGATACCAGAAATAAAGAAAAGTTTGCTAGACTTCAGATTCATAACAAAAAAAAAAAAAGATGTAGAATATAACAGAATTGTGGTATAATAAAGGAAAATATATGACATAACACTCACTTTATCATCCACCTCAGTATTGTGGCTCAACCATGCATAAGCCTCTCGAAAGTCATCAAAAACATGAAGACCATCATGCGAATGAGATGTTAGAACGATTGAAGGAGCTGAATAAGCTTCTGCTGCTGCCCAGACACAGTGAACCTTTAAAAAAAAAGATACTCAAAATTGGAGGACTTCGTTCATCAAAAAAAACATCTTACGCAAGGAGGAACGGGAGTACAAAGGAGGAAAGCAGCATATATATATGTTAGTATTTTTTTTTTAATAGGTATATATATGTTAGTATTTAAATCCAAGGGAAAATCAAGAACAATAAATTATGTACTTTAAGGATAAGCATCAGGCCAGAATGGTGAAAAACTTCAGAATTATTCAGTATGACAACAGGCTGAATATAATTGCAAATTTTCGAAGTTAAACTGATATGGACCAAATTGCTTCACAAGTATACATCAATTGAACTAAAAGTTCGACAAGGAATAATATATATGCTTCACGGAAATATTCTCATAGATAGAGAAAGAAGATGATTCCAATACCACATAGAAAGCACCCAGCAACACAAGCAGGAAAATAGCAACAATAGATGCTTCCAAAGGTAAAATCAGTAGCTTCTTCTTAATTTGGGACTTAACAGAAGGCTTTTCCACATTCTCCTTCTCCTTCTCCTTCTCCTTCTCCTTCTTCCTATTCTTTTTCGAGGGTCGCTCCTTCACTGCATCTTCATTCTTTTCAGTCTTGGCCACATCATTCTGTGCTACAACACTACTGGAACTAGTTTCCCGTGCCTTGATGGTCAAAGAAAGAAGATGAAGTTTATTCCTGATTACACTTACTAAGTGGCGACAGAAGAATGCATGTGCACAGTACTGTGTATAGATTCATAGAAAACAAGCTTACATCACGTTCGGGATTTTCAGTTGCTCCAGGCAACTGAAATTTGATTGACCGTGTAAAAACTTCAAAAGCTGCTGAAAGAGCAATCCCAGACATGATGCATGCTGCTGGAGCAAGTACAAGCATAAGCCGCACCTGTAATATTAGACGAAACAATGATAACAGACATAGACATAGAAATATGAGACTAGAAAGAAGAAAGTGAAAAAGACACGACATCCCCAAAACCGGCTCACCATGACTCCAGAGAAATAAACAGATGTGACAATATAAAGGATCACAAAGGAGCTTGCATCAGACAGTGGCGAGAAGCATGCCTACCAAAGTAAATAGAGCATGTTAAAATGTCACAAATATACAAAACAGAGCAAACATTGGTTGCAGTTTGATACTTACTATAATTCCAGCAGGAACCAAGAATGCCAAGACATTGATGTCCATAAAATAAGAAGGCCAAGTTGGAGGCTGATGCTCACTAACACTAGCAATAATAGGTATGTACTTGCTTGCATACGTTCTGTTAAGATACAGCAAAAATAAATTGAAAATAAATAATGTTGCATGCTAACATATAACTAGAAGTGTCAACAGCACAACAAAAATTATTCCAATAATATGATAAAACCAATAGAATGACAAACAGCCTAAGCCATTCTTGTATATCTCAAAGTGAATGAAGGGCAATTTTTTGGAAAGAAGGGGCAGTGGGAGTAAGGCTCTAGACTTTGTAACTTGAGGCCAGACAAAGCCTACTCATGAAAACAAACATTTCCAATAAAGGGTGGTCAACTATGAAAGAGGTTGCACTTGACCATAATTATGACTTCTGTTGCCATATTATCATTACAAAAGGCTTGGGAAGCTAACTAAATAAGGCATATGAAGAATAAGGCATATGAAGGGAACTAGATGCTTACGGATCAAGCAGACTCAAACTTCGTCCACTCCATCCCTTTGTTGGACTTGAAGCCACCAATGCTATAAGTACAGCTAGCACAGCACCACAAACCACCCTGCAGAAAAAATAAAGAGAAATAAGTGATCAGGTTTTTGTTCAGTCATATCGTTAATATAATGGTGAAATTGAATGGTGAAAGCTTACAGGCCAATAGAGACAACAAAGGTAACAGCAACTTTGAACATTTTTGGAGAGAGAATCCCTTTGATGTAATACACAAGAGCCACCACATGGATAATAATGAAAACCTGTAGTGAAATTAACAAGAAGAAATCAAGATGTGAAAGAAATAAAGCAACATGGCATAAAATGTAAAAGGTCAAGTGTAAGAGAACAATTCCTGTGGCAAACTGAACAAAATGAAAAGAACAGTGGATAGCATTAAATTAATTTATCCTAAGTTACGTCCCCATAAATCTTTTCCAAGCTTGTAAGACCATGTTTGGAAATTCTGTTGGCCTCAACATAAACACCATCATGAAGTAATTAGTAATTAGTCATGAGATTATAACCCATAAGAGTAGCATAGTCCAGCTATGTGTCAACACAGCTTACAGTTTTCTAGCAAGGGCCCATAGATACGGCAGGCAAGAGCACTCAGGAATGGAAAGTCAAGATGTAAAATTAACACTACAATAAATTTGACCCAAGACAAAAATCAGAGTCGATTGGAGAAAAGAAAAAATACAACTCACCAAGAATGATGCAAAATGTTCTGATGTCATCACTGCATTAAATCCAACAACCGGCACTAAAGAAGCTAGCAAGGTTCCCAAGACAACCTGCATTGAAGAGACATAATTTTGATGATAACCAAGGGAATTCAGTGACAACCTCTATTTCGAGTGAAGGAAATTGCAAGAATTGTGACCTTTAAGAGTGGTATTATTAGTTCGGAGACAATTATGAACCAGAGACTATTCTCTGATCAATGTTAGCATGCATTCTTCAATCTCCGTATATGGTGCCCATTCATTTTGTGCTCATATACAAGACAAGTTGTATGAATGCAATAGATACTTACAAGAGGAGCATATGCAATGTACAGTCGAGAAGAGTAGCGACCAGTTACAATGCACAGAAGAACATGCATCGGAATAAGGTTAATGATAAAGGTGTATCCTCCCCAAGAGCAAACCTGAAAGAATTTTTGCAAAAGAGAAAAAAAAAACATAAACAAAGTGAACATAGAAAAGATCTTAAACTGCATTAGCATGCAAAGGTTACCATGTAAAAGTATGCTATGGCATTTAAAGTGGCATAGAAGAGGGATCCTGTATTCAGCGTCTGCAAAAACATACTGTGGTCAGACAACAATTACACCATTAAAATGATGATTCGAGTAGAAATCCAATAATACATTAATCGGAAAAAGTTTGCCAGCAAACTGCATGTAATTGTTTCATAAACTAACATTTTGTTTTTTGGAAACAAACCAGAATGGTAGAATTATATTAGAAAACTACATCTTTTTTAGAAGTAAATAAACTACATATTTTTTAGAAGTAAATACAACACTGCATAAATAGGAAAAACTCTACAGGACTTTAACAAAACCAAACCTTTATATAAAGGTAAAAGGTGAAGATCAAAGCAAAGATAGCTACGGCTTCATTGTCATAGCTGCCAGCCACAGATCGAGATATATATGATGGAACCTGAAAATGAAAACATAAAAGAGAACAGTGAGCATTATGAGATTGTTCATACTGATGCATTGCAAAATATATATGTGTGCGTGTGTGACACAGGCAACAAGATTAATGTTTATAAAACATTCTAAAATCTCAGAGATAGGGGGCAAGAGCATGTTTCAAGAACGTTCTAACCCCCCCCCCCCCTTCTTCTCTTCTAATAAAAAAAAACATAAGAAAAAGAAGAAAGAAAAAAAGATGTCATGTGAGCTTAGATATTAGTTGAACAGAATACACTCATTTAAGGCAAATTGTCATTGTTGATAAGTCTTTTTCTTTACTTTTCAATGGTAAGCTTTTTCCATCTATCCCAACCACAGGACCCCATAAATGAGATCAGAATATCTAATAAGATAAAAGGGTAGAGAAATGCAGATTTAGACTCAACAGAAAGAAAGATACATCACAAAAGAAACATGATAAAAGGAACTAACGTTAAAAAAAATATAGATGTACAACAATGCAGAAGCAATTACTTAGTTTGGTTCTGTAGACGTTCTAAAAAACCCAAATATAAAGAAAGAAATTGCAGAGTTATGAATACCCGCAGCATAATTTACCATGGCCAGAAGAGCAGCCGCCATCAGTCCAGCACCAGCACCCTTAACTTCCTATGAAGACAAAATTAAGATCATAGTTAAAACAGAGGATAAACTCAAGATTCTAAGGGCACAGTTCCAGTCATAATACGCACCTTAGTCAGAAGGTATGTAGCCCACGAGGCAAAGGCAGAGAATATAGGTGCAGTAAATACACAAACAGTTTCCACAGACAGAGGAATGTTTAAAGAACTCAAAAGCCTGCCATCACAAAGTGAAATCTCAAAAATATTAGCAACATAGGACTGGTCAATACCTAGTACTTCAAATACTGTTAGCATGGGGAAACCATATCGAGACAAGTAAAGTGGTATACCAAATCCAGAAACAAAACTGAATGAGAAAATCAACTGCATTTAACTTTTTACTAAGAACTCTCAAATACCCACCACCATATAGTGCCTGCTGTCAATGTCAGTCCCGGGTAAACAGTTCCTCCAATAACGCGACCGAGAGGATACCTAGAGGAAAAATAATTAAACAAAAAATCCAGTTTAGGATTTTACACAAGAAACCTGGCTAAAAGGAAACAAGATTAAAAAAGAAATTACCAGGTTCGATCGTCAAACCAGTTCCAAAAATCATATATCCCATTCTTTGTCAAGAACTGAAACCAAAAAACAAGGCCGTTATCGTCTTCATTGATTTTATTTTATTTTTTATGTATAGCAGTAAAGGATATGATTGAGAAGAATATCATCTACATGCATTTTCATTAGGACGATATAATGAAATTTGAAGATATGGGCTGCGATTTAGAAAATTTAGTTCAACATAACAGTGGTTTTCCAAGTAATCAAACAGCGACTCCAAAACATTCACCCTCAGAAATAACATCAAAGTGAAAATCAAGAAAATTAATGCCGATAAAACAAGTACAGCTTTCTCTACAAGAAAAAACAAACCTGAGTAACTCGATAATTGAAATAAGGATCGAACTCGTGAATAACACTTTCGTACTTTATAACCTGCAAATTATCAAACAGAGCAGTAGCTATGAGCATAAAAATGAATCCTACAGGAACACAATTGTTCTCGTCCGGCCGCTGAGAAAGTATAAGGATATGAAGGAAATGCAAATTCAATATTTTAGTTTTCCATTAGTAAGACCTTATTCCAGCAACTTTTTGGATTTGGTACGTTATATGCAATCAATCCCTAAAGGGCATAAAGCATTTTCTAAAAAGTATGACTCATGGTTAAATTATTCAATATTCGAGTTTGATGAGTAGTATTCAACATAAATTATGTGTGACGGACGGGAATTAACTTCATACATCCTTTGCCATCTTTGTCACAGCAGCCGAACGGAAAAATCATAGAAGGAAATACTCTGAGACGATTAGATCTGGAATAAGAGTGAGGAAACTTGAAGATCAGAAAGCTTACAGAGAACAGTCGAATCGAGAAAGCGAGAACACCGATCAGGACGAGGATGAAGAAGGAGAGAACATTGCCAAAAGCATATCTTAAGATTGTTTCCTTGGAGGTCTCCGAGGCCGCCATTGACGGCCTAATCGAGCTCTGAGTAGGTGCGAGAGAGAGTTTGTGTGTCTGAAGCTCAGTGGGGTTTTTTTTGTAGGTCGTGGGTGGACAAGAGCGAGGGAGAAGACTTTGAAGAAGGGAGGTTGATTTCTGAAAATGACAATGATGGGTCTCATAAATGTCCAGAAATGACAGGTATATCCTCTTTTGTTGCTCGTGGCGAAATGCTATTGGTCTCTCGGGCATGCTTCGTCATTGGCTGTGGACGCGTGGTTACCGACGTGGCTTGATTATATTGGACAGGCTAAGTATTTTACCTTTTATCGAATTTTGGTTTCTAGATAAAAATAAAAATAAAATAAATAAATACTCTCGTTACATAAATTCTAATAATTAGTTTAAGCAATTTAAATTTTAGAATTTTTCAAATTATATAAATTTAAAAAATATGCTATAAACATTTTATTAAATATGTTATATTTATAAATAAATTTTTTCAAAAAAAAAAAAAGCATTTCAACAACGTGATATCTAATTATCTATATACGAATAGATATAGATTAAAGTGGTCAGTTAAATTCCGCTATTTCTCTCAATGAAAATTGTTGGATTGTCACTTCATAGCCAATTGCATATAAAGACCCATCCCAAGTGCATATTAAATTATTTATAAGAAATAAATAAATATATATATAAGCTATTGTATTTTTAAATAATAAATTATAATTGAAAAAATAAATAAATTAGAAAGAAATACACCTAAAAAAATATCAATAGGATTAAAAGTGAGGAACATTCGCGCATGCGAACTGGTTATGTATTTTTTTAATATCAAAGCTTTTTTATAAAATCATTTATTTTCTTAATCTAAGTTTGTGTTTAATACTTTTAATTAGGATAATATTATATACAGTTTAAAAAATTGAATTTTTTTATAGTCCAACCAATAAACAAATAAAAAAACTCCCTTTTTAAAATAAAAATGATTAAAATATACTTATTTACAAATAAAAAATTCTTGAAATTTGAATATTTTATTTTATTTACACATAAAATGTGAGCATTTTAATAAAAATTGTAATACAGTCTACTAAATATAGACTACAGGAAAAATTATTCTTCTAATTAATCATTTTTTTAAAATATAGGCTATAAAGTATAAATTATAGACAGTATTTTTAATTTTTAATTTTTGTTTAATTTCTTCAGTTTCTTTTTTATTTTTTGAAGAACAAGGACCCGCCCAACCGATGTGGCAGGCTTGCAGCCCAATTTAAAGAAGCACATTAGACTTTTTTTTTTTTATTTTAACAAAACTGTAAAACGCATTAGATTTTAAAAGAAGCCGTTTGTGTTACAAGTTGTATACATTAGACTTCCGTTGCTTTTGCGCCGATCCTGCTTGTACAAGTTTTGGAAGATGAGTGGGAGGAGTCAATGACATCCATATCACATAAACAATGTTATAAAATAGTGTATGATATTGATCATGTGAGATGAATACAATAAATGTTAGTTATTTCCTAGCATAACTTCTAAATTTTATCCTATATCAATCAATATTCGCATAAGAGAAATGATTTATCACTCGAGACTTTTGTCCCGAATGCATCTCTCGAATAGAAAAATATTTTTTATTTTTTTATTTTTTTTAAGTTAATGATTAAAAAACTGTTTCTAAATGATGATATGATTTTTTTTAAATACGTAAGAGTATATAAAAAATAAATAATAAAAAAATTGTAAGAATGAAAAAAAATAACACTATTCGGAACCTTCCAAACATGTAGCACTACTCAATAAAATAATAAAATAAAATAATTTTATATGGTATGTTAAATTATAAAATAAATAGATTTATAAAATTAAAAAATAATTTGTATAAATCTCAAATAAACAAATCTCAAATAAACAAATCTTTATAAAAAATAAAATAAATCTCATTTTAAAAAAATTTAAAATTGAGATTATTTTTTATAAAAGACTTATATTGCAACTAAGGATGTAAATGGTTTGGTCCGGTCTGGAAAAAATGTGAACTAGTTCCATTCGGTCCAAAAAATTTCCTATCCTGGATCGGACCGAACTTCTATTCGGTCTATACTATTCAGGTCCAATTCGGTTCAGAGACGATCTGGTCCGGTCTAGGGGTACCTGATATGATTTAATTGATTAAATTTAATCCAAAATCTTGCAATGATGAAAAATAATTTTTAATCTAAATTTAATTATTTTCAGTCTAATTTAAGTATTTATCATAAATTTAAGCCAAATAATATTAAAAAAAATGTTTACTCTTAAAAAAATTAACAAAAGAAAAAATAATCTAATTAAAAAAATACAAAGTAAATTATAAATTATCATTTTTATATTAAAACTAGTCAATTATTAAAAATTATAATATATTAATATTATAAGAGTATATATTGTATATTAATATATTATACCACTACTCTTAATCTATATTAATATTAATATTATAATTTATATATTATTATTTATATATACATATATATAATCAAATAAATAAAAAAAGTTATTCGATCCGATCCAGAGAGAAATGTTATAGACCGAAAATGTTCAATCTATACAAAAAATAGACTAGAACAAACCAAATTTTATTCGATTTAATCTAGTCCTAACCCGGTTATCCAATTCAATCCAATCTACCAATCCAATTCGATTTTCTTACTCTCCTAATTGCACTAATTCAACTCTATAAAGTTAAGTTTATTTTTATCAACATTTTTTAAATGAATTTCTTTAGTAAGTTTGATTCCATTACCATTTGATAATACCCGGCCCAAGGCCCTAACCCAGCCCACCACAAAGTAAAAAAACGAAAAACAAAAGAAAGCAGCTGCAGCGCACCTCTTTTGGTATTATTATTTTTTTTCCCCCCTTTCTGTTGCTCCAGCCCGACATCACATCCATCCCGTCTCCTCTGCCATTTTCTTTTTCCGGTAGGACACCTCCTTCCGCCGTCGTTGACGTCGGTAAGTCACTCCGTCCGCCTCTCTCTTTCTCTCTCTTATCTGTATCTCTCTCTCACTTCGTCCGGTTTTCTCTCTCCCTCCCTCCGTGTGTTTCCTCACCAACTCAAACTCGGATTTGACCCTTTTTTTCATTATCACAGAGCTTCTCGAACATCTCTAGGAAGCGCCGCCTAGCTCTCGAATCGACCGACCACCGCTCCAAGATTGGGTTAGGTAGTCTCTTCCGTCTCGGTTATTTTCTTTTGAATGATAATCGAGATGATGATGAATTTATTGAGATTTTGTAGGGTTTCGTATTTTTATAAATTGGAGGAGTTCAATTCGTATCTTTTGGATGAACATATTATTTGGAATAAATTAATTTTACATGTTGAGGTTTTTCCTAGATTATTTTGGGTCCATACTTTGATTGTTGGGATTTGATTTAAGTGGCAGGAATTCACTCCCCTAACACACTGGGTTCGGGGCGTGGTGTTTTATCTGTGAAAGTTTATTTGATTGTTTCATAATCAGTAATTATATGGTCTTTAGATTAAAGTATTTTTCTGATAAGAAATTGTTACTGCTTGTTCTTTTTGTTAAGTTTTTCTATCTAATTGCATGTGTTTCTAAATTAATTTTCTATTGTTTTTTAGGTCTATCTGCAGTTTGTTGGGTTTGAAACTATATTAGGTTTTGGGTAGCAGATTATCATGGCGGCTCTGAAGGAGCTTCTTCCGCCTGCGAAATCAACCACAGCTTCATATTATGATCACTCAAATGATCCATGGTTCAAGCAGAGATTCACTTCCTCAGAGGCTGAGAAGTCCTCTGTTATCAAACAAAATCCTGTGCCTCCTTACTTGAAGCGTGCAGGTTTTGTTCCTCGAAGAGTCGAGGATTTTGGGGATGGGGGTGCATTTCCGGAGATTCACTTAGCTCAGTACCCTCTTGACATGGGTAGGAACAGATCATCAAAGCCTGGATCAAAGATTCTTCCTGTTACCGTTGATGCCCATGGCAATGTTGCCTATGATGCAATTGTCAGGCAGAATGAGAATGCAAAGAAGATTGTTTACTCCCAGCATAAAGATCTAATCCCTAAGGTTCTGAAAAACGACAGTGAAGAGCAAGAAGTTGATGAGGAGATTGAGAAAGAAATTGAGGAGACAACACAAGAGACAAAAGCTGCGCTTGAAAAGATTGTGAATGTGAGATTGAGTGCGGCCCAGCCAAAAAATGTACCAAAACAGTCTTCTGAAACAAAGTTTATCAAGTATAAACCATCACAGCAATCTGCAGCCTTCAACTCTGGGGCTAAGGAGAGGATAATCAGTATGATGTCGATGCCTGTGGATCCACTTGAGCCTCCTAAGTTCAAGCATAAGCGTGTCCCAAAGGCTTCTGGGTCACCACCTGTGCCAGTGATGCATTCTCCTCCTCGCCCCGTGACTGTGAAGGATCAACAAGATTGGAAGATCCCACCTTGTATTTCAAATTGGAAGAACCCGAAAGGTTATACAATTCCTCTTGATAAGCGTCTTGCCGCTGATGGTAGGGGCCTTCAAGATGTTCAGATCAATGATAATTTCGCAAAGCTTTCAGAGGCGCTTTATGTTGCAGAGCAGAAGGCTCGAGAAGCTGTAGCCATGAGATCAAAGGTTCAGAAGGAGATGATGATGAAGGAGAAGGAAAGAAAAGAACAGGAGCTGAGAGCACTGGCTCAAAAAGCACGTTCTGAGAGAACCGGTGTGGCACCCCCAGCAGCCATTCCAATCCCTTCTGAGAAGAGTGCCATGGATGGTTCTGATTCGAGAATTGATTATGAGCACACAAGGGACAAAGAGAGGGATTTCCCGAAGGAGACAAAGGATGAAAGGGAAGAACGGCTGCGTCGTGAGAAAATTCGTGAGGAGCGACGCCGAGAGAGGGAGAGGGAAAGAAGGTTGGAAGCCAAGGATGCTGCAATGGGAAAGAAGAGCAAGATTACCAGAGATAGAGACCGTGATATCAGTGAGAAGGTTGCTCTTGGTATGGCTTCTACTGGAGCAGGAAGAGGAGGGGAAGTTATGTATGACCAGAGGCTGTTCAACCAGGAAAAAGGAATGGACTCCGGATTTGCCACTGATGATCAATACAATGTGTATGATAAGGGTTTGTTTACTGCTCAACCCACACTGTCAACCCTATACAGGCCAAAGAAAGATGCAGATGCTGAGATGTATGGAGGTGCAGATGAGCAGTTGGAGAATATCATGAAGACTGAGCGCTTCAAACCTGACAAGGGCTTTACAGGAGCAGCTGAAAAGGCCGGTACAAGAGACGGGCCACTTGAGTTTGAGAAGGTGGCTGAAGAGGCTGATCCGTTCGGACTGGATCAGTTCTTGACGGAGGTGAAGAAGGGTAAGAAAGCTCTTGACAAAGTTGGCACCGGAGGAACAATGAAAGCAAGCGCTGGTTCCTCAATGCGAGATGGGTATGAAGGAGGTTCCAGTAGAACTCGAATTGGGTTTGAAAGAGGGCGTTAATGATTGAGACGAGGGGTCTCTCAACTCAAGAAAAGACACGGTATTGTTTCTTTTTCTTGGTTGGACTCCGATGAGTCCTTGATGTTACCCTTGCTTCTCAATCACTTATCGCTAGTTGCCAAAACAAAACCTAGAGATTTGAAGTGGTTTGTATGAGGAACATGTATTTCTGCTTGCTAAATGGGCTGTACCAATTTCCTTTCTAAACTTGCATTTTTATTTTTCAGTTGTTGCTGTGCTATATATGTCACATCTTAAATTTATAAGAATGGTGTTTTTCATTCAGTGTTAAGATCGGTGGCAAGGAGTTGTTCCAATTGTTCCATATAGTTAAACATCGAGATGAATGGTTGGTATTTTCATTCCATGGACCGAGGGTTTACTGCCGAGGTTAAGTGGGGGAACCAACCACCCTATGGTCAAGTTTTAAATATTTTGCCTAACTTTTTCATTTGTAACCCAAGAATGCATTGGGACCTAAAACATACTTGAGCAGGACAGACGTTCCCTTCGCATCTTGTCTCAATTGTCTCCAAACTACAAATTCTTAGCCCAAAGTACAGAGCCACGAAGGGGAAAAGGACACAAAAATTAGGACTGACCCTTCGGATTATAATCCTACATGGCTACTTAGATAAAAGACCAAACCAAATGGCAAATACAATATATTAGAAAGTGGAAAGTAATAGGGTATACTTGAGATTTTTAGTTCGATTCTCCATCTTTCTTTTGTCGACTGAATGTTTGTTATGATTTCACATTGACTAAGTATGATATCGGTTGATAATTATAAGTCCCTAAGCACCCTTTTCTTATAAGTCGATTGTTAAAGATGAGTTCTACCTAGGGTTTATAACAAATTGTATCAGGGCTGCCCCATCTCTAAGGCTATATTGCGACGGTTGCAATCATACGGCACGGAAGTGATACCGGCATGACAGTGTTAGTTCAGAGTTAGAAAATGCCTAACGCATAGCCAGTCTGTGTGAGTGACAGGACCGTTGTGGACATCGGTTGTGAAGCATGATGATTGTTATGATTCCATGTTGACTAAGTATGAAATTGGTTAATGATTTATAAACCCCTAAACACCCTTTTCTTGTAAGCTAGTTTTCAAGGATGAGTTCTACCTAGAACTCATAACAGTATTAAATGAGAAGAAGAAGAGTTGGAGTTGTCAATGAAATCAATGGCCCATCTTGATTTCGACCCCAACCATTACACCCTTACCCTTCTCCATTGCTTATGTGATTTTCACCAATCAATCTCTCACTCCCGCATGGAAGGCTGAAGGAGGGCGAAATACGTCTTCTGGGTAGGGCTAAAGTCGTTGCGGGGAGGGCTGAGGAATGGCAAAATAGTGACTAAGGTCCATCGTGGGGAGGGTTGAGGTTAGTGGCTGTGCGGATTGAGATCGAAGAAGACGGATGGGTTCAATGGTGTTTTGCCATGTCATGCTTGCCATGGATGCAATGAAAATAGTGGCTGCTGAAAAGATTTTTCATTTTTTATTTGCTCCATTTGCGCCTAACTCCACCTCCACACCAAAATACATGATTTTTTGAACTTCATAGATTAAAATTCGGATGTCGAGTTGAGCTGAACTGAGTTTGTTAAATTGAATAAAATACTATTAGAATATTATTTTTTAATATTATGAGTATTTTGAGATTTGAAAAAATTAAATTATTTATTATGTTTTGTATGAAAATTTAAGAAAATGTATAGAGATTTGAAAATGTTGTAATAATGAGATGAACTGAGATGGCTGAATGAGAGTTGGGTTCAGTAGTGTTTTGCCACGTCATGCGTGCCATGGATGCAGTGGAAATAATGGCTGCTGAAAAGATTTTTCATTTTTTATTGGCTCCATTTGTGCCCGACTTCCACCTCTACACCAAAATACATCATTTTTTGAACTTTGTAGATTTAAGTTCGGATGTCGAGCTGAGTTGAACTAAGTTGAGTTAAATTGAATAAAATAATATTAGAATATTACTTTTTAATATTATGAGTGTTTTGAGAGTTGAAAAAACTAAATTATTTATTATATTTTGTATGAAAATTTAGGAAAGTGTATGGAAATTTAGAAAAGTTGTGATGATGAGATGAGTTTAGATTCCAAATGGGACCCTTCCCATTTCCGAACTTCTTGTTGAGAATTTGTTTCTTTGATAGTTGTGGAGAATTTGTTTCTTTAAGTATGGCCACAACTAATTCACATAAAAGTTCAAGTGCTCGACATTTGGATGGTGTCATTTTCAGAAGTGACAACCATGCTTTATAGCTCAAATTCATATTAATTAATTAAAAAAGAGAGTTAAGTATATTGCTGAAATCAGAAGTCTGGAATACTAATTTCATTCATTAATGTGGTTATTGTTGGTTTAACTTTTGTTGAATCCAAGATTTCAAGTTTCGTATTTACATATAGATATTGATGATAACAAATGAATTCAAGTCTTAAACTCAAATTATATATGCAATGGAGCCAAGCACATCAAATATAAACAAGAAAAAGAATAAGTTTACAAATGAAACTTATAAAGTAATTTTGTACATCTCTTAATAAAATTCAAAATTAGATTAAAACTCAAAATTTGAGCTTGAGTAATTACATTTTTCACATATGCATGACATCATTAAAAACTTTAATTTCGAGAATTACTCTTTTCACATATGCATGACATCATTAACATTTGTATTTTGAAAATTTGTAAGATGATTGATTGTTATCTTTGACATATACATGTTTTGTTTGAAATTTTGATTGATTCACTTTTGACAGATGTAAAAAGTAAATGATTTTATTTGAAAATCTTGAAGGGTGATTATACTCTTTTGACATATGCATAAAGAAGATGATTTAGTTTGAAAAAAAATAAATCATGCTCATTTTTTCATATACAAAAAATAAAAAATTAGGTTTGAATATTTTAAAAAATGAATGAAGTTGTCTTTGAAAAATGTAAAAAGGAGATGTTTTTATTTAAAAATATTGAAAAGTGAATAGTGATCTTTTTGATATGTGAATCTTCTCAAATTTAAAAATGAAGACTTATTTGCCTATAAATAGCTCACTTGAATTTTACAAAATCACAACAAGAGCTTACACATCAATTGTTAAAGTTTTGCATCATTCATTTAAAATTTTCACTCTCTCTTTTCTAAATATTGAACCTTAATCCTTATTCATTTTAAGAGAGATATAGGTTGCGCTATATTATTCTTATTACACTCATTAAGAAGTGTATTTTGATAATTTACCCACTATTAGCTATTGTATCAGTAAGAGGGTGCGTATAAATCTTGTATGTGTAGAAGATATTCTACACAGGAAATAGTTGAATCATCAAGTGTGAGGTAATTGCAAGTGTAGAGGATATTCTACATGGATTCTTTGTGCCGTACTGCTCAAATGTGTAATAAATTTCTATTTCTACCTGAAAAAAATTAAATAGTGAATTTAAGAATGCTCAATGAGTAACTTGAGACAAGGACGTAGGCAGTGAGGCCGAATCTCGTTAAAATATTGAGTTTGCTTGTTTTTACCTTTACTTTTTATATTTTCTACTACTTCTTATTCTGTTCATATTTTATATTATTTATTTAGTTTATAATTATTAATTTTATAATATAATTCAATTCATCCATCCTCTTATATTAGTCATTTGGGTAATAACTTTGTTATTCTCAAATGTAATTTATCCTCAGAATGATTAATTTAATTCTTACTCTTACATTTCACTTTACTTTCTTTTATGTGGATGGGTCATTTCTGTCTAAAATTAATTTGGCGTTATTACTTATGTAACATATTTATAACTTGGGTCCAGTTTCTCATGTTCAGCTGCTCTCACATTATTGGGAGAGAATACAACTCTATCACCTGAGGTAGTAGTTGCATCAGGCATACCTGGTTGTAGGTGGGTTGCCTTCTTTCTATTTTAGTGAGGCCTTTCCGTCCTGTCAGCATCACAAAATTTGTGAGGATTATACTTTGCTAGTCAATCATTCTATAGGTTTGATAAGTGTTACCGAAGCTGGGATTGTTGTTGTTTCTGATAGTTTTGTTGTCGGAGTTCTACTTTTGTTCTGGATTTCGCTGTAGTTTAATACAGAACCCTAGCAAATTTGTTGTGCCTTTCTCAAGTGCTTACCGTGTGGGATTCAGCCATGGTACACCGAGATTCAAAAAATACAATTAGCAATGGATATCCAAACAACTTGACATCGACTAGAAATAAAGATTGAGAGGCGCAAGAGAAAGTTTGGGAGGGTCATTGTATTTTTAGTAATTTGGATGTCGTGGATACTTTATTTAGGCATTAGCTTTTTGGGAAATTCTGAGAAAAGATATAAACTATGAAGTTATTTTGATGTAATAATATAAGCATGCTATTTTATATAAGGGAGCTGGTTGAAATGCATTTGATGTATTTATCCCTTCTTATACTGGTTGAATGAGTTTGTTTGTACAATAGCTGTCTATAACCTGACAAAAAAGACAACATTTTCCTTTGTCATGGAAGATCCTTGCTGTTTGTTTCTTTGAGAAAATACTTTTGACTGCCTCCTCAAAACCTATACCACAAATGGAAATTCATTGTAGGATCCTGAATGATGCATACATTTTCCAGGATTAAAAGAACAAGATGGTGAGTTTTTTACGTGTCATTGTGACCAATATTACATACTTGTCTCGTGTTTGTCTCATTAGTCATTGTGTCTACATATCATAATAAAAGTCAACGTCTTCATACAAAATCAAACTCGAATCTTCTTGAAGCATGGCGTATACTTGACCAATCACCAAAGTCCTAATGAAGCGCCTCCATGGAGTATAAAAAAAATGTTTATGGAAGAACAAGCAATGGAAAGAACATAAAATAAAATAAATAAGACTTTTAACATCAAACTCTATTTTTCCAGAATTCTTCTCCATCCCTAAAAGATACTGTACATGACTACATGTTGAATGTACTTCTATTTGTCCAATAAATAGGCTAAATGCAACCATTTAGCAGCACAAAAAACACATATCCTGCAACTAAATTTTGTTGCAAATTTACACTGGAACCAAACCAATATGCACATACATACTTATTAAGCTTCAAAGTTTCAAGAACAAAACTCACTTCCATTTATGACTAATAATATTATGAAGAGATAAACGAAGAAGAAAGTTTAATCCAAAAAATAAAATCTTAATAACATCGAAAACATTAGAAGTTCCAACAAGGAAATGAATCTCTTTCTGGTTAAAATGATATTTTGAAAGGTTCCATGAACATGCTGCCAAAATATAGGTTTCAAAACTTTTTTTTTTTGAATAATTCTTTTTACAGTCCATCAAATATGAACTATTGCAGTCCACATAGAAATGCTTCAATTTTATGACTAAATGAAATAAATTTTTCAGATTTTTAAAATTTTTTATTTGTAAATAAATTTATTTTAATTAATTTTATTCTAAAATATAGATTTCTCTATTTGTTTATTATTTGGATTCAGGGGCGGAACCATTTTTTGACTTGAGGGGCTTTGGCCTCCCAAAATTTTTAAAACTTGATAAAAATCAAATTTTGAAATGTATTTTTATGAAATAAATTATATAAAAAATTAATATTTGTCTATTCCTAAATTTTGTTTTGTAAATTGACCCCCCAAATTAGATTTTCTAAAGTTGCCTTTACTTAGACTGTAAAGGAATCCAATTTTTTAAGCTATATGTAGCATTGCCTTTTTTTTTTTATTCTCTTTTAAATCTTTGAACTCTCTTTTGATTTAAAACACAGTATAAAATCACTTCTATATAGATTTAAGTACCTTTTACTTTGAAGCATAACAGAATTCAAAATATAGAGCTGCGTGCACCGAAATACACAAAAAAAAAAATATATATGGGGTGCATCGAAACTGGGCTCTTAACTAGAAAAGAATTCAAGAAACGCCAATCACTACAAGGGTATGGAAATGTTCCCAGGTTTGAGGAGACAAAATGAACTGCAAGGGGCTAGAAATCAACTACAAGCTGTAGACGCTGGTTCCCGGATTTGAGGTCGGATGGGGGAGATCTCGACGCCGGTTGGTGATGGGTCTGATGGAGGGTCAAAGACAGATGTTGTTTGCGGGGCAAGGGCACTAGTTTGGAAAATCTCTATTTGGGTGTTGAGAGGAAGCCATAGGCACGCAAATGCAAAAATAAATTAAATGCCATAGTTAGGAAGGGTGTTTATCCAGGTCAGTTTTTTTTTTTTTTTGGTCTGGTCCAGAATCTGAATACCCAGATACTCGATTCCGGTTTTCAACCTATATTAAACTAGATCCGGAACTCACATTAAAAGTGGTTTGGACTCCAATCCATATTCACCTAGACTGAAATCTGGGTTGGACCCAGATCCACCCAATTTTTAAAAATCGAAAGTTTTCGGATTTTAAACTGTTTTTTTTTTAGTTTGTATTATTATTTTTTTGTTGAGAAATTTGTTGATAATATAATAAAAGATTTTTTATAAATATTTTCAAAACAAATTTCTCAGAAAAAAGTAATAATATTGGTTTTATAAATTTAAAAAAAAATGGTTTGAAATTTAGAAACCAGATTTTCAGGTCCAACCCAGATTTCAACCCGGATTCATCCGGATTAGAGTCCAAACCACTTTTAGCCATTTGGCTCTGGGCCGAGTTAACCCAAATTCCCGGTCCGAACCCGCTTGAACACCCCTAGCTATAGTGGCAACGCCACATTAAGCAGGACGCAAAAATGGTACTTACAAGCGGTGTACCTTGCTTTTTCCATTTCATCATAGGTAACTACCTTATTCATTTTCATACAAAATTTCATAATTAATCTCATATCATCTAATCCTTACAATTTTTTCAAATTTTCAAATAAGATAAAATAAACAATTTAATTTTTTCAAATCCTAAAACAAAAATAATATTAAAAAATATTTTCTAATAATATTTTATTTAACTTTCAACTATTATCTTAACTAATATATATTATTTTTTATCGATTTAACAACAGTAATATTATCTTAACTAATATATCATCTTATCTGTAAAAACAAACAAATCCAAACATCCTAATGTTATTCAGTCCTTTAACCAAACAAACACAATGACACTCTTTTTGGATTGTGAATAAAAAAAATCAAGAGAAATGATAATTACAATCATAACTGCTCTAGCATCGTACGATCAAATTGAAAAAATGAATATATACGATATCTACATAAAAAATTAATTCTTTATTAATACATCTCTCTTTTGCAAAATAACTACACAACACTTAAGCACTCCACAACTTTATTTAACACTTCTAAAAAATTGGAGTTTATTAGAGATTTACAGAATTGGGAACTTTGCGAAGTTTCTGATTCTTTGCTAAGCTTTATGAGATGAAGCTTGATTTTTCTAAGACAAGTTGTTGTGGATTCATGATTCCAAATACACTTTTCAATAAAATCTTAATACAAAGTATCGAATTGTAAGGGCGATAATGTCTTTCCTTGGAAATGCATTTCGAAACCAAAAGTTCCTAGTAAAGCTGCCTTCTTTTACTGGTTGGACTGTCTTGAAAAAATTTTAACTATTGATAATTTGCGAAAAATGGGGCTGCCTATCATTGATTAGTGCTTTATGTGTAAGAAAGCTGGGAATCTGTTTGTCATCTATTTCTGCATTGTGAAGTGGCAACAACCATGTGGAATGAAGTTTTCAATAGAGCTAGTTTTGCATGGGTCATGTCTTTGCGTGTGGTGGACTTCTTGGAAAGCTAGAATGAATATCTAGTTCAAGGAAACTTTGCTGATTCTTGGAGAGTTGTTCCCCTATTTTTGTTTTGGTATTCATGCTCTGAAAGAAATAGAAGATATTTTGATAATTATGATCGTTCTTTGAAAAAATTTCGGGTCTTTTTCTTTAATACCCTCGATTTCTGGGTTCAAAATCTTGTAAGAAATGAGAACTCTTGTAATGCTATGTCTTTTCCCTTCTTAGCTTGTAACTATGTACTTGCCTTTATACATTTCTCGTGTACTTGGTTTTGCTTATTTACTTGAATAAAATTCTTATTACCTATCAATAATAATAATAATAATAATGAAGAACTGTTAGATTTCATTTCCATTTAATGCATTGCAATATTTGTATAGTATTTGTGTTCGATTTCACTTCAAACTTTTTTTTTTTTTTTAAATGCCAAAAATTGGACCAACTGGACATGGTTTCTTGGCCCTAAGACGAACAAGGCCGTCATGTAGGTTGTTGCGGGAACAGTCCGCTGGCATGATTGCTTCGAATTCAGGGCAATCCAATTGCGTCTGTATGAATTCAGAGAATTGCTAATGCATTGTAATTTTTAAGTACTGGTTCCTAAAATTACCATAAGGATACAACATCTACTTCAAATGTTAGCCAGAAAACCAAAATGGGGCGAAGTGTGGCGGTCTCAAGAAAAATTGTTGACAGTTTCTTAAATGCCTCAACCAACGAGCAAGCACAAGTCTTCATTGTTCCCTATCCCCCCACTTGATCGGTATACATTTCCTTTTTTTTTTGATAGGTTGTTCCTTCTAATTTCTATCAAGAAAGTTCTTCCAAAACCACTACTATGCGTTTCTAAGCAACCTCTGGGACCAACATTCGCCTACAAGCCTGGCTCGTCATTGACAGCAGCAACATTCAATTATGAAAACAAACTCATAAATAGGCAATAACTCACAGAGGTTTGTCACATCTGGATGGGCTTCCTGTAATGCTCCTGAGAGAATCAGTAGCCACATCTTTAAGCAAATACATTGCAATCAATTTGTTCGATGTTTGGGAAGATTTGTCTCAGAGTAGCTAAATAATTTGGAGACTTTGCCTGAATTAAAAAGAAAGAGGATCAGGTATAGAAGTCTTAAAAGTAATATCAAATGGATTAACCCAAAGTGGAAATGAAAATAAGCTTAAATACTTTCAACCTATGGAAAGAGGTATATCCATATATCACATGCAAAAGTTGGTAAAGCATAACCAAGAATCTGTTCCACAGTATAATAAAAACAAGATTTTTTGCAGTTGCAAATAAGGATCATTAGTCTGGATTAGTTAACTAGAAACACGAGCAAGTAATCACCTTGTGTGCATGCTTGAAGTGTACTTCCTTGAAAATAGTGTCTCATATATGCAATGAAAGCAGACAAGGTAACAACTAAATTTAGTGTTGTTTAGTTCAGTTTTTTCCCCTTAATACTTACTTGCACTACTAATGACAGACAACTATAGGCAGTAAGATTCTTTTCATTTTAGATTGCATGTCTGACACTAAAAACATGCACCTCTTAAATGGGAATATGAGCACAAGGAAAGATCAACCATCAAATATCTTTAATATTTGGAGATGATGTAAAGCATTCCCTCATAATTCAAGAAAATTGTGGAAAAGGCATGATCAGAAAATCTTACAACCTTGCAACATGCATGAGCGAGAAACAAACAAAAGTTACAAACACGAAGTTGACAATAGATTGTAATTGTCAAATTGATCTTAGCAGTACAAATAACATTGCAATTAGTAAAGATACATTCATATGCATTCCTAGTCATAGTTGTGACATTCCATGATTTTTTCTAAGGGCAGAAAAAAGTCCAGTATGGTGCTTTCTAAAAAATAATATACAGAAAAAAGAATTCTCATTTGTTTGTTTTTGTTTGCCCTTTTGCCTTTCCAGGCACCACCATTGCACTCTAAAGGGAGCTTTCAGCTCACACAAATCATTAGTGAGATAGTTGATTTTCAACCAATCAAGAACCAGGAGAAGGTCAGCAGAACCAGAAAGAAATAACATGAGAGTCAACATTTATCACCAGTCAGACTTATAAAAAGAACACTAAGCAAACAGGCAGAATGCAACAGTGAAGCTTTTAAAAATTGGGATCTCCAAGATGTTAATGGCCATACACAAGGATTGTTTTCTAAGTAGATGGTGGTGAGCTTCTCTCTTGAACCAGAAACAGCCTCAGCAAGGTCTTCAAGTGAATCTAGTTGGTTATCATTAAGCCATAGATCTTCTAACCTGTAAACAGATCCGTTCAAGTGGTAAAACCAACAACCAAAGACAAGACAGTGTCACCAAAGAACTGGAAGGGAATAAAATACATACTGCTGCAGGTTTTGAATGTCATTCACTGACGTTAGCTTATTTGATGATACATCCAAAACTCGGAGGTTTACTAAAGATGACAGGCCTTCCAATTTAGCAATACCATTATGGCTCAAGTAGAGTTCTTCTAGACTGACACAGTCCTTACAGAGACAATAAAAAAAAAACACACGCTCAGTGGACTCTTTTATCAAACTCAATGCCTTCAGAATCACTAATATAGACTGTCACAATAGCCAAAATGACATACCTCGAATCCTTTCATAGAAGTTAAACGATTGCTTTGCAAGCTAATTTTCTTGATGAATTTCAGCCCACATAGGTTTACTGCTTTGATACGATTTCGCCCCAGCCACAACTCCTGTAAATTTGTTAAGTTCTGCAAATTCTCCATTACCTGAAGCAGCAAGTCATTAATTAAGGATTGATCCAATAGCCAATAAAGACAACTTTAAAACTTGTTCCATCCAAGTTAATACCTCTCATTGTCACATAGCCCCACTCTAAAGGGTGTGCAATTGAAAAACGATAACCAATTATGTATAGTATAAACTCATCTGAATTTCTAAATTATCAAAACAAACTCTTACTAGTTTCGCATCAGAAAACTTTACAAAAGTAGAGAGCTAACCCGCAATCTGTTGGATCCAAGTTCAAGAATTTGCAGATCATAGAAGTGGTCAATCTCCTCTATTTTAGTAACCTCGTTTTTGGACACATAGAGTTCCTTGAGCGTGTTGGACACCTTAGAAAGTCCATGTAGCGACGTAATTTCATTGAAAGAAACATCAAAAACAAAAAGCTTTCTGAATATGCTGGCATCAGGAATTCTCATCAGCTTATTATCCCTGAGCACCAACTCCTGCATATTAATAAATAAGTAAATACCTAGCTCTATGACATTCTAATTATCAAAAAAAAAAAAAAAAGCTCTGACATTCTATAAAGAAACTACACCTTACAAGAATGAGATAAAGGAAGTAGAAGAAGTATAACTAATCTCAGCCTAATAACAAAAATGAACCATCTGAGCCGTCCAATGGCTCATACACCGCATATACGCCTTTCAAATTTTACTTCTAAGGAATTTTGGGCTTCAATGCTTTCAACTTATTCTTATATATGTAAACATCTTCTGAGAACCCAAACAGAGCAGCAAGAAAATCACCCAAATAGGCTAACCCCAACAATTCAATGAAGTCTCAAACCCAGAACTAGAAGTAAAAACCATATTTGTTTTCCGACATTTTAGGGAACCAAAAAGACTGCCAAAGAAATAAAAGAAACAAGACCAAGCGCCCAATTAAAGCATTAAAAAGAAAACAGCAGCGAGGAAAGAGATTGAATACCTCGAGACCCGACAAGGCGTCCCAGCGAGAGATCGGCTCGACGGCGTTGTCATCGATGAGGTTTTGACGGAAAGACAGCTTTTTGAGGTTGGAGAGCTGGCCAATTCGAGGGTCCAAGGTCGACAAGCGATTCGACGTCAGGTCCAATTCGGTTAGACTCGGGGGCAACTCGACTGAATCGAGATCCTGGAGCTGGAAGCTGGTGAGGTCGAGGACAGTGGAGGAGGGACCATCCTGGCTCGTCGTATCATCCGCCTCGGTATCTGGATGCGTTGGCGGTCGGGTCTCGTCGTCCATTAGAGAGTCGAGTTGAGTTCGAAGGAATCCCAAAATTCCTAGAGGGACGGATTTGCGGGGGGGCATCCTTCAACCCCACCCCTGCCCCTTCCCCCCGCGGCGTGCCCCTGCCCCTTCTGGGCCATGGCCCAGCATGTATTTCTGGGCCATTTAACTTTTTCTCGTTTTGAGCCCATTCTTAAAATTTTGTAACAAATTATAAAATTAAAAATTATATAAGAAATTAGCACAATTAAAAAAAAAATACAAGAAAAAAAATATATCAAACTAGCTAAAATAATAGATTCTTATCCTCCTAAGTCCTAATCTATTACAAATTAGAATAGATTACAAACATCAAGTAACAAAAGTAAGTTACTAATATATTACAGATTAAAATAAATTACAAACATCAAAATATTAAAATGTTTCTCAAATAAGAAAAAAATGACTAAAACAAACAAATAAATTTTAACAAATGGAGTTGATGAGTCATATTGAAGTCTCGGCCTTTGTCTTTGCAAAAGTTGATAGTTGGAACACAAGAGGTGAGATTATAAAATTTGAAAGATAAAAAAAATTAAAATTAGAAATAATAGAATCAGAAAGATAAATTTGAAAATTGATGATAAAAAATTAATTCAATAAAATTATAACTAATATGATAATATCTATTATAGTACTAATCAAGATGAGATGGAATTGTCAATTAACTAAACGGGCTGTGACTTATAAGATCAAGAAAATATGAAACATTAATTAGAAATTAGAAATTAAAATTAAAAATGATAATCTAAAATATGACTAAAGTTAAAACTAAAGCCTGACTAACTAAGATAAGATGGGGATATAATATGGACCCATTGAGAAGTCAAAATGTAACGAAGATGGATGTTATGTCAACTATGGGCAGAATGCCTACAACAATTAAATTTGATATTAAAAAATAAAAATTACTAACATTTAATATAAATCAAATAAATCATAGTAATAAAATGAAATAAAAATTTAAAAATAACGATATTTATTATTTACCAGATCCAGCCTATGAAGTAATCTCCTCTTCAGCATCTGCATGGTCAAGAACATCTTGAACGTGAATGGTAATCCCCTTAATCCAATTTTGTGAGCAAATCAAAACATCCACGGTAGAACGAGATAATGAACTCCAGAATGAATCCAATACATGTTCTCCAGTGCTAAAAGCGACCTCAGTTACTACGGTGCTAATTGAGATAGCCAAAATACTATATGTTATCTTAGTAAGGATGTGATACTTTACCGCATTGACCTTCTATCATGTTAATATACCAAAATCTTCTACATATGGTTCCAAACCCGCTACCAAATATCAATCTACATCTGACTTCGCGTCAATAGGTTGAGAGTGTAGTTGGGGGTTTTTTGCAAGGTTTCATACCCAAACCATCTTACGCTTTTTGGCTGCTACGACATTTGGAGTAAGAACTGCACTAGGTGTAAAGTTGGGTATACTATCACCCCTAATCAATGTAAACTCATCAAATAATTTGATGATAGTTTCTTTAACCGTCCCCACCATCTGAATATCTCTTGTCAACCCAAATGTTACTCCTAACCTATACTTCATACCCTCAATCTTAATTTTGGAGTTAAAAGCACTACCCACATATAAAAGTATATTTTACTTACTCATATCCCCCGGTATTTGTCATATTTGACCCTCATGGTCACTCTCATCTCTTGAATCTTGTTATGATCACTCAAAATCATATCATTTATTTAATTTCGCACCCTACGAATTTATTGAGTGAACATCACCTCGTAGAAAACACATAAGCATTCAACAAAAATTGAAATCACAGCCCAATCATTTTCATTTGGATGTCCCAATCCCCCATGCTCATCAAAATACCTCACATATTAGATGTCATCATCACCCATTAATTTGAGAGTTTTTATATAATCTTGGATCACCTCCAACATCATAAATGTTGAGTTCCATCTTCTTGGTTATTATGTTCGCATTCCGTACAAAAGTTCTAAGATTTTCAAATTTAGATGGAGAAAATCTCACAAATTTTACTGCCATCCTGACTCGTACAATTGAGTCATCAACATCTTTCCATCCATCCGAAACAACCAAATTGAGAATATGTGCGGCATATCTCACGTGCAAATAATCACCCAATGATTGACCTATTTTACTCTTTGAGATTAGGTTTTAAAAAGGCTAATGCAACATCATTAGAGTTCGCATTATTAACTGTAATTGCAAGAACTTTTGTCAAACCCTACTCTATGATTGAGGCCTCCAAGGCCCTTTCAATTATCTAACCTTAATGATTGATAACTTGACAAGGCTTCAAAATTTTTTTTGTATAATTTCCAATCAAAAGTAATGAAGTGCGTAGTCAAAGATATATAGTTGTAATTCTAGACGGATGCCTAAGTGTCGGTGATGAGACAAACAAATAGACTCTCCAACATCCCACTCAATGAATCATTCTCTTTTTGATACTTTTTTTTAACATCTTTCACCATAATGTTGCGAGAAGGAATATTGAACCTAGGTTCCAAACAATGAGAATATGTTTGGAAACCCTCTCCATCAACAACTTGGAATGGCCTCTCGTCCATAATACTATTCTTGTCAAGTGTCTCCTACTCTCCTCAGGGTCATATTTGAGATACCCCTTCAAAGTAGCACCCCCACTTCTATTATCAGCCATTTTCTTGAGTCTGATCTCTAGCCTACATTAGCTTTTTTTATTGCAAGGATTTTAATATAGACTTTTTTTGCACTACTCTTCTAAGTGCACTTTCAATTGGGAGGTACCATATATTCTATAGTGACACCTATACAATTTACCATAAATGCATACATTTAATCTGGGGGTTATCGGGATCACCACCCTCTATTTTCTCAAAGTGAGATCAAACAATAGAAACATGTTTTTTAAAAGTAGGCTTGAGGGCAGGGAGGGTCAGTGAGGGCAGAACTAGGGTTGGTGGGGATTGTGAGATTAGGATTATGATCTTCATTGTCAGGTATATTAATGTTGATGGTAGGGGTATGACATGAGTCACTAAAATCCGATGGAGTAATTGACATTCTTGACAAATTGGTTTAAATCACAAATCTAAAATTAAAACAAGCAACAACCAAATTTCAAAAATAGAATATATATGTCAATTACATTGGATTTCATTTTCAATCAGAAAATCAGTTACTTATGTTTGAAACTATAAAGCATGCAATATTGTATATATGTGGGTATGTTCGAATACTTTCATGGCTTTTACTTAAAAAAGAAAACTCACAAACATTTAAGTTTTAAAACAAAAAGGATGGTTAAATCATAAGGGTTGTTCTCTTGATTACAAAACTGAAAATAGCAATTAATTAATTAATTCAATATAAGAAAACTATTTAATTACATTCAATTAGTTTTAGTCAAATAACTATTTATAGTTAAAATTGACTACAAATTAACTATTTAGTCGTAATTAAATAATCACAAAAATTTACTTTTCTTGTCGTGATTTAGGGTTTCAGATTGGTGCATAAATTAGCTTGCGACTAGAATTTTTCAGCCTTAATTACATGATGGTAAGTACCGAAGTTGTTCTTCTTCTCAACAAGATGCCCCTACAGTCCAGTCTTGATTTCTTTTGATCGCTAGGTACTTCTTAACAAAAGCAAATGAAGGACGGACATTGAATCATGCAGAACAAAAACCTCATCACATATTTGCCTCTTTTACAAGTACCGATCATTCTAATTACTACAAATTAGCCCATTAATTCCTTGCAACTCTGAACATCAAGAATATTGGATCTGTACTATCAAATCATCAACCCGTCGATTATCATCCTTCAAAATGTAATGAGAGAAAACACAACATGCATATTTTACAGGAAAATTCTAATAAATGGTGATTTTGTTGTCAAGTAGACACTCCACTGAAGAACATGAAGTACAAGACCAATTGTAGCTGCCTATATAGAAATAGCAAGGATCGGCCAGAATATTACACAATCTTACGAAAATTGAAGTATAATTACTAAATGGAAAATAATGATGATAAGCGAAGAATAGGGGGTTACAACTAATTAAATGCATACTAGTGGTTCTGAATTAGGCTTCGATAGTCGAAAGATAAAATAGATAAATTAGAGACGTAGTACTAATGACCGATAAATAAATTAATTAATTAACTAATTAAGAAGGGAGATATATACATAGATCAATCAGATTATTTATTAATTGCGTACGCAGTACTACTGCAGGTATTACAAACTTACTACAAGAAAATAGTACAAATTAATTATTTATATATAACTCAACAATTTATGTGATTGTTGCACTTCTTTTAATTCTATCATTACTGATCATCTTATTTAATTTTTCAATGACGATGGTGCATGTAGCAACATTAAGAAATAAAAACATTAATGAATTAAAGTACGTATTAGGTACGTACGAGTATATAATAATATACCAATAATAATGCATGGCTTCATGATGATCAGGAATATGCCGAGGTTTGATGATCAGCTGCTTATTGGAGAGAGAGCTTCTTCCATTCTCTTAGCCATGACAAGCAAGCCTGAGCTGATAAATGTTTTCAAGTCCTCCTGTGTCCAGCCTTCCACTGGTTCAACTTCGTACCACCACTCAACAGTACACCCATTTTCATTGGGCACCACTTTTATTGTCGATACATAGGAGTTGAACCCAACATTTCCATCAATAATGGAATAGCTAAAAGTCAGTTCAGCTTTGTCAATGGAAAGCAGCTTCTGCTTAGTCCAATTCACTATTTCTTCCCCATTGTTAACAGGGGTTTTGAATCCAGCACAGTAACGCACGCACCCAGGTTGGCCGGAGATGCCTTCAACAGGAAGGCATTTACTCAGAGTTGGGAACCATTTGTCAAGCCCAAAGAAGTCCTCGGCCAAGAGAGGCCACACTTGTTCTGCCTTGGGACCCTCTACCTTTGCATCAGCCTTTCCTTTCCATTTTGGTTGGTTTTGATCAGCCATTTTGTGTAGATTCAGGATATAAGATGCTTGAGATCAGTAATTTTCTAAGACTGCATAGGACCAGAATCAACGATCACAAAACAAAAAATTAGCTAGGGTTTATATATATATATATATATATAATTAGCATCAAGAATTGGCCGTTTAATATAATAATATACAACGTTTTTAATTAATTAAAGCGGAAGATGAAATTAATATAAGAATTCCTTACTGATCAGACAAACCAAACCTAAAAGCTGATTCCCCAGCCACTTCCATCTAAAAACACTAAGAATATTATAAAAGAAATGCCCGAGAAAATGAGCATCAAACTGATAATTTATCACTCTTATATATCTGATCATATTTAATCATGTTATTATCCTGTCAAATAAAAGTTGATGTGAATCTGATTACATAAACAAATTTAAGTATAAATCAACTGCGCTGTACCTGATCGATCTGCAATACTTCCTGTGGATCAGATCGTATCACTATATAAGCTAGTTCTGTTAATTACTATTAATTTATCACTTTCGGCATAGAATGAATAGATAATTACAAGCAAGATCAAATGAATAAAAGATCGATGAAAAACGAAAAATATTGGAGATTACCTGCTTGCTCAGTAAGTACTGGAAAATGCTGGACACGAACCTAAATAATCATGGACATCATGAGCAGAAGTAGCGGCCTATACCTTTCGCGTAGAGATTTATAATATCTACCTATCTAGCGGCCTATAATTCTCCGTACTGATCTTTTCGTCGTTTCCAAAGTATTCTTTTAACGTCGTACGTTGAATAATTGCGTGGATTGAAACAAAAAAAAAAAAAAAACAGAGCGTGGTTGTGGTGATCCTTATTGAAAAACTACTTACAATTAGAGAAATCTTTTAAAAAATATTTAGCAATAAATTTGAGCTATTTTACACCAGCTACGTGCGACGTCCAACTACATTACTGTAAATTTATTTTTCTACATTACTGTAATTGGTCACAAATATCATTTTTTCATTTACTCAGATGAGATTCACAACAGCCCTTTAGTCTAGGGCGCGAGACTTCTCACTCAAGAAATGTTCTTTCGAACGGTCTGTCAAGCTAGCGAGCTTTGTTCATAGCAATATCTTAACAACGACGTCCGCCCAACATGCCATCACCGTGTGTGTCCAAGTACAATAATTAAACCATTTCATTTCAAAAAAAGTACAATAATTACATTTCATTTCAAAAAAAGTACAATAATTAAACAAAAGATGAACTTTATGGACTGAAAATGAGACACGAGTGTTAGGCCGGTTCATGTTATGTTCGCTCACTTTTTATCCATTGTCTTTTTCGACCTGAGTAGTACTAGTCTTGGTTGCATGGAAAACGTGTTTATTTTTACCAGTAGCTTCGTGCAGGATCTTAACAAGTTGAAGATATATTAAGGACCGATTTATTTTAAAAAATGAGATGAGATAAGATAAGATATATATTATTATAATATATTTTTTTAATATTAATTTTATTTTGAAATTTAAAAAATATATTTTAGAATTTAAAAAGAAATTAAATTTTTTATTATATTTTATATAAAAATTTAAAAAATATATAATAATGAATATAAAATATGTTTTGGATTTTTAATTTCATCCTTATAAGCAAATTAGGTCTAAGTTAATTTATAAATTAGGCTAACTCTAGCTATGAAATTAATAGATCAGAGTAGTGTTTCATATAATATGTGCATGCATGCACCACGAACTAGATTCACTAAAAAAAAAAAATGTCAGATATAACCAATCTAATACATTTAAAAATGACAGAAATAATCAAATTGGTTATTTTTACTTCTTTTGGATGCATCAAATTATTTATATCTGACAATTTTTCTTATAGTGATTGCTCCCAACCTACTATAAGGGGTTTTGAATGAGAATGTAGTATTAAAAAATAAATCTCACATTACTTATGAATAAGATCTTAAGTATATTTATAAGTAATATACAAACTTCTCTTATTGATCAACTGATTTTATAATGAGTTAGACCCATAAATTTCTACAACTAATACTAGTTTGGAGTGGATATTTCAATAAACATTGATTGCCTCTTACTTCAGAGCATTCCAACTAATGAGTTTTGTAAAACCCAATTTTTGTCAAATTTGAAGAAAATAGCTCAAAACACCCTTTCAAAAATGAATTTATATATTTCATCACTATTATGAACAACTTTGCTACAATTCCACCTCTACATGTAGTGGACACTGTAGCAAAGCGTATAATATTTTTATTATTTTTTCTCTCTCCCTACTTTCTACTTCTAATTTCTTCCATGAGGACTGAGGAGTGTTAGGTCAAATTGTTTTTGTCAAAAAAGAAACAAATACCAAGTATTGAATAACTGGCCGCACTACAACATTTTCGAGTTTTAGCCAAGGAAGGTTTTTGTAGTTAATACTACCTATTTCGCAGCCATAGATCAATTCCCACGAATTTCATCCGTGGGATGTTCGTGGCATATAACTCGCGGTAAATGTTCATCAAGCCACGAATTAAAATTTTGGCGGCAATTGCCAACTTCTTCCCACGAACTAATTCGTGGTTAATGCCTTCTAACTTCGTTACTAAAAATTCTATTCAATCTTTAACTTTCGGTGGATATTGTTTTCTACCCACGATATGATTTGCAACAAATGAGTATTTGCCATGATACTCATGTCCTGGGCAAAAATTTTTTACCTCAATCGTTCGGCCACAACAAGTATTATGCTACAATATTGATTTGTGGTCATTAGCTATTTCCCATGTTACCTTACCCTGGGAAAATATTTGTTCCCACTATACTTACAGCCACAATAACATTTTTGCTGTAACTTTTTTTAAATAATAGTCTGAAGTAATTAATCATTTGCCATGATAGGAACTCGTGTGGGATGTTTAATTCCCACACAATCTTCATCTCAAATGAACCTAAATTTTTTGGTCCAAATAAATTATTCCCCACAAAAACTATCCATTTCAAATATTTGTCTACCAGAAAAAAAAAATATGCCGTAAACAATTTTCTCCTGATTGCTTTTTGCCACAGTGAATAGTTGTGGCTAATTTTAATTTTGATCCCTTTCGCTTGTTTCCTGTATAACATACCTGCTTTCTTAATGTATTTCTATGGCCCATTTTATGGTAAATTAACACCCAACCCCAAATCATATATGTTTGATTCTCCTGCGTCAATTACACAAATTGGACCATTTCATCTACTAGTACATCTGGTTCATCTAGCATCTTGCAATAAAATAATAATTAAATGTACACATTAATTAAAATGCTCTTAACATGAATTTCAATATACAATTTCCACAACAAGTTTAATTGTCTACATTTGTATTAAAGCCAAAAGTAGAGAGTTTATAACAAACCAATGTCAGAAATTTTTGCATCTTAATTAAATATCATATTCCATCATGCACATGGCTTACATCAGCATATATATATAACACTGCCAATTTGTGTTTAAGTATGCGATAAATGATGGTTCATTTGTCTAAAATAGAGAAAGATGATCAAGTACCCATGGATGCGGATAGAATAGCACTGAACTAGTTGTTCACGTACAGATTTTCAATACATAACAAAACACAAATAATTATTCAATTACATCTTGTATTTGGGCACGAAACTACTTCTGGGAGTAGAAGAAAATTAGCTAGTACTTTAGTCACTTCACTGGCAGTAAGCACAGCCGGGCCATGCCATATCTTGTGGTGTCAAAACAATCTCACAGTGCATGTATAACTACTGGAGTACGAGGTCTGTCTAATCCTTCCCAGGATCACCTGAGAGCATGGAGATTACATGGCATTAAAATATTTGAATGCTGTGAAATGCTTATGATAGCTGTATATTTGACCGAGGCCTACATTATGATAGACATATATAATAAAATAAATATGAGATTACAATGCATGTTTGTTTGAATGCTCTGATAGGGTGGTTTCTATTTGTTCTGGAGCTAGCTGGTTGGCTGGTGTAATAATCAGTTTATAGGTTTAGTGTCATTTACCACTTTCTATTCGTTTGATAAACAACAAAACAACCCATTATTGACCGAGGCCTACATTTAACAGTGAACAATGCTGGGAATTCTAAGTCTCCAAATTAACAAAAAACATGAAGATGATCTATCCATTTAGCCAATTACTGACTTCAAGTATAACCCACCTATGGTTCTTTGCAATAAATCGTGTGATTTAAAAAATAACCGGATTATACTATACATCATTATCTCATATTTATTTTATTCCATTTTTATGAGCTGGAGCAATACATATGTTACTAATGTTGGTTAAATATATATTTGTCTCTTATCTAGATAAGAGACAAATATATATTTAACATGTGGTCATGAAATAACCTGTACAGCTACTAAGAGGAAAAGAAAAGTTACATGTTGTCATGAAATATGTCTCAAAAAATCCTTCTAAATTGGATTAATTCTTAGGCATCAACAAATGCATTTGTTTTGCTAAATAACTCAGAATGGAATACCCACAGTTTCCCAACTAGCCTATTTATCATGACCATTCTCTTCTAAACATTTTACTAAATAAATTATGTCAAAATTAATGCATTAGTCCTCTGCAGTAAAATCAGGGCTCTCAGGTAGAATATTATGACAAGAGGCCTTAACAGCGGGATAGGGTGCCTAGTCTCAGGTTTTCTACCATATATCCAATACTATGTTTGTATTTCAAGAGTATATAATGAGGCCATGATAAATAATTAACATTAAAATTAATGCTTCCATTTCCTACTATGTAAAATTAATTCAGTTCCAGTTGGACAGAAAATTTATAATAAATAAGAATACCCACAATCATAAAACTCAAACTGCCACCATCTATATATAACAGAAACTGATATATACTATTTCACTCAAATGCATTGCAAACTTCAACCCCAACAAAACATTGCCAGCAATTCTGTTCCAGACCAAATTCCAGGAACTTACCATCTGGACTGCAGTATTCACCCATTAACCCGAACATACTGCAATGTCGCTTTGTGGATGACCACCTTAAATGCAGCAATCTCACATTGGTGCTCCCATGTAGTCCCTAATAACAACAGAGCTTAGATTAGACATTATTCCTCTCATATAAAACCACAAATAATTGTTTAGGCATGGTGAAGTCATTGCTGTTACTACTTACCCAAGTACCTAGTGAATAACTCAAAATCCATGTCAAAACCATGTATAATCAGTGACACTAATCAGCTTATACCTCAATGCTCACAACAAAGCAAGCATGCCATCTGGACATGAGTATGAGGTTGCTGCTTATCAGCTAGACAGTTTGTTCAAAATATACATTTCATCTAGATGACCATTTAACAAAACACAAAAGCAAGGGGATACTCCCCTTCACCAAAAAATTTATTGTAAACAAGCTAAGGAAAAGGCTAAGCCTCTTCGGGAGTCTCTTCCGTAGACTCCCTACCACCCCCAAGTCGAGTTGTAATAACAGTTAGTAGCCGTCCCTGATCAGCCAATGCTTTGCGCAGATCTGCCATCTCCCCCGCCATTTTCTCTAGCTGAGTGTTGGAGCTTTCAGCGATGTTCTTGTTCCTTTCGTTCTCCTCAACCATACGGATATAATCCTTGGTTTTTTTCATTGAAGGGGATGGCTCAGGAATTACAGCATGTCCCATTCCTTGTGCGTAACCGGATTTGAAACCTAGTGTCTCCTTGAAAGCTGCCAAGCTAGCCTCATTAATCTCATTTTCGGTTTCCCCCTCCTCCACCCTCTCCAGCATTAGGGTCTGAAAAATCAGATATAAATTACTACTAATGAGTTCCAAATCATATATAGCATGATTTGAAGTCATGCTATTTGTACAGATAAAAACAACTCTAGGTGCAATCTATCATCAGAACGTGTCATACTCACATAATTGTGTTCCGCTGCTGCATTTATCCATTCCCCCTTCTTCTCAGAAAAATGAGTTTTCTTGTAAAATACAATCATATTTTCATTGTCCTGACCCTCGCAACAAATAGCAGAAATTAATGAGGCTGTGAAGTTGCTGAACAAATTTGCAAGATTATTAAGGAGGCTAGCTTCATGTGTTATTAGCGGATCTAAGAAAATGTACCTTTTCAGCCATTATCCGCGCAAAGCTCTTCCTTCCTCCGGTGTGTTTGACCACCTGTTTCTTTCTATTATTTGCATTTCTACGAGAATGATCCTGCAACAACCATTGAAATAATGTCATTGATAGCTTCAAGTAAAGTTCAAATCTGTTTTATGCCCAGTTTTAACTGGCTACAGCCATGCAATTTAGTATTTTCCCTATTTCATTTTTCAAATAATTGTACAAAAGAAATGCAAATACGAATACCTTAAAAGGTGTACTTGACCAACGTTCACATAGCCACTCCCATGTGGTTTTCTCCACAAGGGCCACCCCACCACATAGCGCCTCTTCATGCGAGGCATATTTCTTGTACTTCTTGTGTAGTTCGTAATGATATGCATTATATCGATCAGCCAACGTTCCAATAACAGCTTCACGGTGGTTGTCCCTTGTCCAGTCGAGTTCGAAGTCACCCTGTGAACTCAAAATAAAGATAAGATTTTAATTTTCTAAAACTAACAAATACGGTATAACAAACGCAGCATGAATGACATAGAGAGTATTAATTTGAATTTATTGAAATCCTACTTTTACGCGATTGATCAGCTCCAACTTTTCCTTCTCATCCACCGCACTCCAGCTAGCATGCCTCATATTCGCATGCACTTTCACTATATGGCTCACTCGACTAGAGAATACCGCCGCATTCTCACATGAAGGCCTTCTATGCCCATCTTTTATGGTTAAAGGTAGCTTACCTACCTTTCTTAACCGCTCAAAAATTGTACCCTTTGCTAGTCCTCTCCCTCTCTTTTTGGTAGGAGGAACTATCACGCAAAAAAAAATTATTAACTTGTTTTAAACACTGGTTAAAAACAGCTTGACAGCTTTGTATAAATTGGGTGTGTAGTAGTCTCTAACCTGTTTCTAGTTGTTCTTGTTCAGCATCAAGAAACTGTCCAGCGTGTTGCTCCACTTGCGGCTCCACCATTTGATTTTGCTGCCTACAGTGATCAGGTTGGGGTTGGGGCTCAACTTCATCTGTTAGGCCCCTTGGTGGTGGCAAGGCAGCAATCTCCTGACCCTCTGTGGGACTGTCTGATCTTAGCCGGGGGCATGCATGCCGTCTTGGCCTCCCTCTTCTTGCGAGTCGTACAATGTGCATATTCTAAAAATGCAAAATTATTAAATAGATGTCTCACACATATGTCTTTGACTTAAGTAAGTTTAGATCAAACCTAATGGGTTATCCAGCCACAATAATCCCAGCAAATCTGGTACTACCGTACACTTGGTACACATTTCCTGGGATTATTAACAGTTGTAGAGAGATGTTTGTAAATAGAGTGGACTACCACATGTTGCATTATTACTAACCACTTAGAATATTCTAAAAACAGACCAAAACAAGCCATAGAATTGGTAAGTATTAAATCATTGACTTAGGTTTTACAAATGTAAGTGGTTAGTAAATATGCTGGCACGGCATTATATTGAAACAAATAAATGATGTGGTTAGTAATGTAGTCCTTAAAAGCAGATTTATATTTCAGTATTAAGCAGATTTACAAATGTAAGTGGTTAGTAAATATGCTTTCAAGGCATTATATTGCAACAAATAAATAATACATGGATTACACAATTGGTAAGTTAAATATTTACCAGTTTAAATTGATGTGGCTGTTCTAGAGATGAATGCATTTGGTTAAATGAACACAAAAAAAAAAAAAAAAAAAATCTGCAATAAACAATTACTGTGTAAGAGGGATGATGAACTCAATGACTTCATCTTCTAGGGTTTGAATTTAACCAAACCCTAGAAGATGAAGTCCTTAAAAGCAGATTTATATTAAATAATGTGGCTGTTCTAGAGATGAATGCATTTGGTTAAATGAATATGACATATTAAAAATAAAAAAAAAATCTGCAATAAACAATTACTGTGTAAGAGGGATGATGAACTCAATGACTTCATCTTCTAGGGTTTGAGTTTAACCAAACCCTAGAAGATGAAGTCCTTAAAAGCAGATTTATATTAAATAATGTGGCTGTTCTAGAGATGAATGCATTTGGTTAAATGAATATGACATATTAAAAATAAAAAAAAAATCTGCAATAAACAATTACTGTGTAAGAGGGATGATGAACTCAATGACTTCATCTTCTAGGGTTTGAGTTTAACCAAACCCTAGAAGATGAAGTCCTTAAAAGCAGATTTATATTAAATAATGTGGCTGTTCTAGAGATGAATGCATTTGGTTAAATGAATATGACATATTAAAAAAAAAAAAAAAATCTGCAATAAACATTTACTGTGTAAGAGGGATGATGAACTCAATGACTTCATCTTCTAGGGTTTGAGTTTAACCAAACCCTAGAAGATGAAGTCCTTAAAAGCAGATTTATATTAAATAATGTGGCTGTTCTAGAGATGAATGCATTTGGTTAAATGAATATGACATATTAAAAAAAAAAAAAAAATCTGCAATAAACATTTACTGTGTAAGAGGGATGATGAACTCAATGACTTCATCTTCTAGGGTTTGAGTTTAACCAAACCCTAGAAGATGAAGTCCTTAAAAGCAGATTTATATTAAATAATGTGGCTGTTCTAGAGATGAATGCATTTGGTTAAATGAACACAAAAAAAAAAAAAAAAATTCTGCAATAAACAATTACTGTGTAAGAGGGATGATGAACTCAATGACTTCATCTTCTAGGGTTTGAGTTTAACCAAACCCTAGAAGATGCTCTCCAAAAATAGCAGATTTATATTTCAGTGCTGTCCTTCAACATAGAGTGTCAAAATGGGAGATTAAAAAATGTTTGCTCACCTTTTAGTAGAGGAATGTGCAGAAAATGAACCACCTTTGAGTGTAGAGAGAAATTTCAGCTCTTCTAAGACTGTTCCAGAGGTAGGAATATAACAAAATGATCCACACGAGTGACTTTCTGAACTTGTAAATCTTTCCTGTTGATGTGGGCTCTCACATTCATGCATTAGGCACCTCTCCCCCTCTCCAGGAATTTTATCCCGCCCAAACATCTTCATCTGGACTGATTGGACATGTGTCCTCTGTTTTCTGCTGCTGCACATCTGGACAGTGTGCAGAAAGATCTTTTGGGGAGGCATGGGCTTGATTGGACAGCTACTAAGCTCAGAAATATCAGCTTTTCTACCCATGCCTCTTATATATTTAAATATCTTTCCTTTAAATATAAGGTATATTTACTCAGTGACTTCCTTCTTTTTTTCATAAGGTTGTGTATTTATGAAATCGAGAGTATTAAGTTCATTTATAATTTTAAATTTGGCACTCTCTAAAATATGGTGGATCCTTTAATACATGAAAATACATTCTATGAGATCAGTCCGTGAAAACCTTAATGATATATACATATATGATCCATTAATGCATTTATATAATTTTTAGGGATATAAGTGACAGATGTTTGATACAATATCAATATAAATTGTTAACTAATTAGAGAGATCAATATTGCTAATTAATAAGCATGCAACATACACAAGGGCGCTGAGGTTGCCTTGAATATATAAAGTGATTAGTTAACAAGTCCTTGATCTGCAGCTTGTACTATTTGGAGATGCTTGTAAGTACATTTACCTCAATCGTTGTCCTTTGTTTTAAGCCACACCATTTTTTTTTTGGGCGTATAATGATTGTTGCAATATTGATATTGTTTACAATATTGATTAAAAGAATATTTTTGGGCGTATGTTCTTTAATTTTTTGGGTGTATGATTGTTGCAAAATTGATATTGCATGCAATATTGATATAACTATGTTAATGTATTATTTGTCCAGTAGAATAATATATATATATATATATATATATGTTTATAATTAATAGACGTTGGAGGGTTAGTCAAGATTTGGCCTTAATTATAACATAGTTAGTCAAGATCCGGCCTTGAGAAATCCCAGGAAAGATGCTTGTAATTTTGACAATCGAGAGATTAATTATACGTTATGCTTTTGGGTGCATTTTTTTATTATCAATTTTTAGCTAGGTTTCGCATGAATTTTTTTTACCATAATGATAATATTTACTATTAATTGAAAGAACCTATATAATCCATATAAGAGATGCATGGGGACAAAAATAGAGATAGAGGATAAAAAAGTTCGTCTCTAGCTAGCTATAAAGTGAATGTGGGCGCAGGGGTTATATGCATCATGTGAACTGTGGTAGCTAGCTAGGTTGGATTGATGTGCACATATGTGTATCACGTGATTCAGTATGAAGAATGCAAGGACGGTTCCTAGCATCCCTTATGGATTAGATGATTGGTTCTGAAGTCACTCATGCTTTTGCTTCATGTACAAATTATTCCTCTCTCTCTCTCTAGCTAGCTAACAAGGAGGACGTTGACCACTGTTAATTTGTATGCTTCGCCTTTTTATATCATGATGCATGCTTTTCTAGATGCGAATAAATTAGAAAAAGTTCTCCACCAAGTATATATATATACCTCAATATATATAGTCGCGGTTTCAAGCGTGAAACATAATTAGAAATAACTCAAACCACGAGACAATATGGCTACCCACTTTTAATGCCTTTTCTACGTGGAGGACAGGATCAAAATTATCCAAAACTGTCTTAATTTTTATGTTTATTAAGAGTATAAAACTTGATATATGCAACGTCTCTGCATATATATGGCAGACCGATGGTGATGCTGTGAGGTGTACCGAATAAAACATTTGTGGAGTGTATAATTTTTAGGCACATGCTCCTTTCTATAGGGGTATCAGACGTCACCTAAATTCCCTTCCTTATTAGAATCTACTTAAACAAAGGAAATTTTTGTTTAAGTTGGATTTTTAACAAGCACATGCGAGGGTGACGTTGGCTTACGTTGCCTACATCATGACAAATGTAAGGCACAGTTATCATTTCATTATATGCTACATAATGGTGGAATATCATAATTATAATAAGCTGGAAAATCAGAATGCTGTATTTACTATGTACACAGTAAACAATCATGGAAGATTGGGGTAGCATGGAATAATCAGAAGCCATGGGTGGCACAAGAGTATTAAGTTGTAAAGTAGATAATCAATTACCGGATTCAAGCGTATCTTAGACGTTCGTAGTGAGCCATACCTGCCCAAGTGCGCTATAGTGGTCAGAACTAGTTCGTCATGCTATCTGCAAAGCAAAGAAAAAGGATGTGTTAGCATGATCGGGTCTCACATATCATTTTACACAAGCGTAGGAAAATGGGATACAAATGGCACACAATATTTTTCCAAAAAATGCACTCATATGTGGGCATTGTCTAAATTTAAGGTAGCCTCATTTATGTAGCCTGTCTTATGGGTTAGAGTTCTTGAGCGCACAGAGCAATAAAATATAATGTTTTCTGTTTGCAAACTTGTAGTCCCTAAACATTCTTACGCTAAAAAATTACTAGTGATGATATTAAAGCTAAATAACATTAATGTCACGACTGCACGAAGCAAGTATTAATTTTTAAATAATACCACAATACAAAACCCAAAACTAGTTTCCGGAGTTGGTTGGTATGTTCATGAAATAATTAACATTGTGTGACTTGAGTTTACTCTTACCATCCCCAGCCTCTGAATGCTCATCTTCAGAACGTGTTGCTTTACTAAAATCAGACTCAGCATCATCTGTTGTTGTAGGGCTCGAAACCGCGCTACTTATGTCTTCCTCACTAGGTTCACGTTGCTCGATGGGAATGTTCTCCAAATCACGAGAGATGTTCAATTGATTAACAAGCACGTGCTCTTCATCGACTCGAGCCAGTGGATTGATTTCAAGTCCAGTAGTTTCATTAACAACCCCATAGTTAGGAGCATCGTATTCATCATCATCATGCAAATCTTGATCATTCATAGGATTCTCGTCCTCCACCTCATCAATGTCTGTGTTTTTTGACGGAATATTGTAAACATTTCTATTCGTTATCTTGTGTACTGCAACCCAACTTCCCCCTAACCACGGATCCTTTAGATAGAAAACTTGTGATGCTTGGCAAGCTAGTGCAAAGGGCTCATCCCTGTAGGATTGTCTGGCGGTGTTAACACTCGTGAAGTGCTCTCCGATATTTATCCCCCTGCTGGTGTCCGCAACATCCCACCACTTACATTTAAATAGGTAGACTTTACGCCATCCCATATAACGTAATTCTACTATGTCCTCTAAAACACCATAGAAGTCAACACCCGATCCGTGTTCGTCACTGTGAACAACTACCCCATTGTTCTGCGTGCGGCGACGGCTTTCAAGTTCAGAGGTGTGAAACCGAATGCCACTCATGATACACCCCGAGTAAGATGCGACTACTGGATCCGGCCCACATGATAATGCGTAGATATCATCTCCAACCTGAGGTGGGCTCATTGCGTGTTGCTCCGCAACCTATCCTCGCACAGTAATAGACAGGGATCAGAAATGCTCACACAGTTGTAGGATACAGTAAGCACTAAGTTTATTAGATATTGCATCTGAGCATAAATCTAACAAATCCAATGATTAGACTTACACGTGTGCGAAACCATGCTGGGAATTGAGCTCTGTGAACACGCTCGGGATTAGTTGTGCCTTGTGATTGTATGTTGCTATAGTGCTCACTGCGTAGCGACAAAAGTATTAGGCCTTGTGTAAGCACAGTCTAAATGCATTTTATAATTAGCTACCCAAAAATTAATTGATGTGGCGTACGTACTCGATGTAGTGCTCAATTTCGGTGCAATTGTTAAGCACATACCACTCTGCCTTCACCAAAAGTCCATCTGGAAATTCCTTAACTACCGAAGCCCCCATTGGACGAATCTTTTGAGAGAAAATGGATAAGGTCTCATGCAAATTTTCACGATCGATGTCAATGTTGCGCTCTTCTCGGTTATGCCTGGTCTCGATATCATGAAGATACATAGAACAAAATGTCAGACACTCTAGATGAACATATCCCTCAGCAATAGACCCTTCCGGCCGCGATCTGTTTCGAACATATCGCTTGAACTTGCCCAGGTACCTTTCAAAAGGGTACATCCATCTGTACTGCACAGGGCCAGCTAATGAGGCCTCATCAACTAGATGAACAGCCAGATGCACCATGATGTCAAAAAATGCAGGTGGAAATATCATTTCTAGCTTACACAGAATGACCGGAATATTAGCTTGAAGCCGCTCCAACGTCGAAATGTCCAGAGTTCTTGAACATAAATGTTTAAAAAATGAGCCTAACTCCATTAAGGCTTCTCGGACATCAGGTCGTAAATAACCACCAATAACAACTGGTAACAACCATTGCATGAAAATGTGACAATCATGACTCTTCATTCCAACTACTTTTCCGTCCTTGCCACTAACACAGCGGGAGATATTTGAGGCAAAACCATCAGGAAACTTCACCTCTCCCAACCATCCACAAAAGGTCTTTCGCTCAGATCGATTTAACGTATAACACCCAAGACGCATGGTCGTATGATGACCATCGTGCTGCAAATGCAAATCTTTCCTTAAACCAAGTTCCTCCAAGTCCCGACGTGCATTGGCAGTGTCCTTGTTTTTACCATCAATATCAAGCAAGGTTCCCAACACATTATCACATATATTTTTTTCTATATGCATGACGTCCAAATTATGGGTCAATCCCAAGTCTATCCAATAAGGAAGCTCGAAGAAGATACTTTTCTTTGTCCAATTAAGTTCAGTGGGTGTACGTTTCCTCTTCTTTACTGCTTTACCGAATTGAACACTTGTGACCTCGATTAATTGATCAAGAAGGGCTGAACCATTTACCCGTTGTGGTTGTTGGCGGTGATCTTCCTTACCATTGAACGCACTTTTTTTGCATCTCCAGGGGTGGTCGGGCAGCAGCCATCGACGATGGCCCATATAACAATGTTTATGCCCATGAACAAGCCAGAAAGAATCAGTGTTTGCATTACATACTGGGCAGGCCATCTTGCCCTTCGTACTCCACCCAGAGAGATTGGCATATGCAGGGAAGTCATTGATGGTCCAAAGCAACGCAGCATGTAGTTTAAAAGTCTCTCTTTTGTATGCATCATACGTGTGAACCCCCTCAATGAATAACTGCTTAAGCTCATCAATTAGTGGTCGTAGAAAAACGTCAATGTCATTTCCCGGAGCCTTTGGTCCAGGAATTAGCAAGGACATCATCATATACGGATCTTTCATGCAAGCCCAAGGGGGCAAGTTGTACGGTACAAGCAAAACTGGCCAAATGCTATATGGTTTGCTCATGTTATTAAATGGGTTAAACCCATCACTTGCTAGACCAAGTCTGACGTTCCGAGGATCGGCCGCAAACCAACTGTGTTTTGTGTCAAACTCTTTCCACACCAGTGAATCAGCCGGATGTCTCATTGTATTAGAATCGTCAACACGCCCGTCTGCATGCCAACGCATGGAAGCAGCCGTCTTTTTCGACATGAACAACCGTTGGAGCCGGGGTTTCAGAGGGAAGTATCGCAAGATTTTTTGTGGAATCCTGCGATGGCTTGTGGAACTTGGAACCCACCTAGAAGCGCTGCATTTGGGGCACTCATTCATGCCAACGGTTTCCTTCCAAAACAGGACACAGTCATTTGGACATACATGAATCTTTGTATAAGTGAACCCCAAATCACGCTGCATGCGTCGAGCCTCGTTATATGATGCTGGCAACAATGCATCAGGAAATGCAGCTTGCAAGAGGTTTATCACCATGTCAAAAGAATTAACAGTCCAACCTCCAATTGACTTAATATGAAGCAGCTTGACGATGAAAGACAGCTTTGAAAACTTTTGACAATTTCGATATAGTGGACGTTTTGCGTCAGCTAGCAACTCCTCAAAGATTAGATCAGGTTGATTGTTCGAAGTTTCCCCTGCAGTGAACTGTCCCCCATGACCAGCTGGCCTAGGTACAGTGTCCACAAACGAACCTACACGGATGTCTTCTAATAGCTCATCAACATCATCGATATAGTCAGTTTCATTGACATAATCAGAATTTTCCTCATCTGATTCTAAGGTGTAATTCAAAGTTTCCTCCTCACCATGGAATATCCACTCCGTATAAGATGTATCTATCCCTTTGATAAACAAATGATCGTTAACCACAACATGTGGTAGGAAAATTCTATTCCGGCATCTTCTACAGGGACACCGTATGCGATCTACGCCTGGTGAATGGGCCTTTGCCATGTCCAAAAACTGTTTCACCCCGGCAGCATATTCACTCGACTGCAATCTATCTTCGATATGCATCCAAGCCCTATCCATCTAGCATAGAATATTTACAAGTCATTTTAAATTGTGAAACCGGATGAACAAGTAGTACACTTTAAATATAAGGTCATTGTTGGTAAGTGATGTCTAGTGCACCTACACAAGTAGAATAGGTAAACATAGTATGCACTAACAAATGACTTGGTCTGTTACCATGACTAAGATGGATGAAGAACGTCCCGCAACACTAGTCAAAGGCATGGAATGTTATAACCGGCAGTGTGATCAGAAGCTTAGAAGAAAAAGTCAGCTTCTCTAGCAACACAAATTGGGGGAACAACAACAAAGAGACGTTTTTTTATAAACATTTTGTGGTTGCCAGGGTCCCCGCTAAAATCCATAGTTTGGTGGTGATTGCAAAGGAATTAGTAGTTCGAAAGTTACACTTGTGCAATACTTTGCACCTTATTTGATTAGTGAGATATTTTATATAATTATGTTTTTAGGGGCAGAACTAGAATTTTTGATTTTGGGGGGTAGGCATGGGCGATTGACAAAATGTATGATATATTTGAATATAAGTAATGTGTGTTTTATGCTCGTGAATATATGTAAAAACAATAACTATACATCATAAAATTGTATACAAAAAATATTTAGCTTAATTTATATATATGTATCACTTTTTCATTTATACAAAAAAAAAAAAAAACTGTTAGTACATAACCAATTACGAATACCCACAAATAATCATTTGCATAAAAAATACCATAATTTATATTAAAAATAAGATTTTAATATACAATTTTCATTTATTTTTTCTAAATACTTTTTACTAGAGTCATGCAGTTGCTTCCTTCCCAATATGATTTTAAAAAGGTGTCAAAAAAAAAAACACTGAAGGAGTTCATGCAGGTTTGAGTCCAGCACCTCTAGAGAAAATACTGACCCAATGAACTATCATTCATTTTGATCCCTATTTTTGTTTAACCAATTGCCAAACCAGAAAAAAAAAATGGTAGTTACTAATACCATCATGATAGAGTTTAAGGTCCGTCCAATAATTAATGCAATGACTGAAATGCTTTAGTTTTTTTCAGGGGCAGAACTAGTAATTACTATCATGTAACATGCTAATGTACGTGTATAAACACTAATGTATAATAACATATAATACTAGTTATATATTAATAACTAATGTATATTAACATTTAGTATTAATGTATTATGTTTATATAAACACAAAAATTAGGTAGACTATCTTCTAATAGGCAATTTAAGGGATCCGGAAACTATTGCAGTTCTTGTGACAGAAGCCTCCAAGAACCCTTCATCCATTGCTCTCTAGGCTGCAAGGTATACTATAATTATCTGTGTGGTATTGGCTCCTAGATTATGCACATGATCATCATAATGTACATGATAATGTATAATTTGATATATAGTACTAGAAATGAAGTTTTGTTGTTAGTGAAAATTAGTAAAATATGTAAATTTAGTTTTGTATTCTGAATAATCATGTAGGTGGATTATGTGCTGAAACAGCATAAGAACATGCAATAGTTTATTTATTTGTTGAATGATCATTGTAAAGTTTATTTATTTGCTGAATCTTAGAACAATGGTTTCTCCAAAGTTCCAAACAAGCACTACCAGAAAGAATATTACAGGAGTTTATTAAAGGAAAAACAAGTCATTAAGAAAAAAGAGCAAGAAACCAGCACAATTGAAATGACTGCCTCAAACACAAGTAAACAAAACATAGACAAGCTAAGAATTTTTTCCTAGTGAACAGGCCCTTTGGAATCTTCACCCATACATCTCTTGTTATATTTTTTTCCTAGTGAATGTCAGCTGGGCAATGGGGCTGCCACAGTTACATTTCTCTGATGACCCAAAAATTTGTGAGAATCTGAAAGAGGCAGGAATTATGAATTTTATTCGTTTTCTGTTATATAAACCAATATATATGTTTTGTGGGAGCTACAACCTAAGTTTTATTTGAATTTTAAAGTAAATTTTCCTGGTACGTACTCCAAGTCTCAAGGTTCATTTTTCACCTCATCATCATCTATGACTGTTTCTTAATTATCTTTGCTCAAAATTCTGACCGTTTTGTTTATTTTTGGAAATAATAATGGACAGTGGAATGTAATGCAACGATTTGATGATAACATTCCACATCAAATATTTGACAATTTTCAGTTTTTGGGTCTTTTTCTGTTTTTGGCATGGCTTAAGATGGTGTAAGCTTTATTTCATTTGATGGGCTCTGTTGTTACCTTAGATTCTATTATACTATAAAGAGTAGCAATCATTGTGATTGCAGATCAATTGGTAAGTTTTATTGTTGTGCAAGTTTTATTTGATTTGAAAGATTTTTATCATACTTTTCCTTGGTGACTTACATTTTGTGTTGATCACGCGTATATACTATGACTGGTTAGAAGCTGAATACAGGTTATATACTTGTTATTTATCTTCGTATCATGCAAGGTCTTAAAAAGACTTGCAAGGTTTTGATTCTTTTGGCAATATGATGTACAGATATATGATCACATCATGGCAATGTTGGAAGATTCAAGCATATAACTTGATCCTCCATTGAGTGTGATCGATTTTTCTATGTAATTTATGCTCTTCTGATGAGAACTTGCATGTGAGCACTAGGTTTAGGAGCCTTTTTTCCTTTATGTGAGGTCAAAATCTTTCAGATTATAAGGAATGAAAAGCCAAAGAAATTACTCAAAAGGAAAATCTTGAGGTCTATGAGCCATGAATTAATACATGAGGTTATATAGGATAAAAAGAAAAGAAACATGCATGTATGTCATGACAAGAAAAAACCTTATTACATATATTATTCAGAGAACATCTAGTCTGTTTTCACTGAATTAGGCATGCACTTCATAAATGATTGTGAAATTAACACTTGTTTCCATTAAAAATATGTTGCAAGTTGATGTTTTCTTTTGTATACTAAAACTCGGGATTGCTTTGGCCACTAGTCCATACTTGTTTTCTTAGATATGAAAGCCAGGGAACCAAAAAACAGGTACAGGTACTACATTTAGTTTTAGAACATCAAAATTGTAGTTCTTAATTATTGATTTTCTTCTCCTACATGTCATACAAAATGATGTAAGTAGCTTTATTTTTAGGTGACATATGTAAAACCTGCAATCAAATCCCCAACATTCTTTTTTGTTCTTTGGCTGATATGAACAATCATAATATTAGAGAAGAAAAAAATTCCCAGTTTTAAACCATGACATTCGAATAAATATAGCATAGGCATCTCAAAGAACAAAGAAACATACAAAAAACCCATTATCAGATCCTTTTAATCATTGTTTTGCCCTAAAACAAATCACTGATTGAATGAGTTTTTAAGATCTTATAAAATGCAAATCTGAAGCAACACCTCGGTAAATTTGCTCTCTCTCTCTCTCTCTGTTTGACTTTGACCTCTTATTTTCCCTCTCAAGGGATGTATGGTATGCTATGGAGAGAGACTATATTAGGTTTATAATGGAGTTGATTATTACTATGAAAAATTGTGTTTCTCTTTCTGCTTGTACTGCTCAAGGTTGCAGACATTCTATTAGTTCTCTATTCCAAAAGTGTAATGCAAATCTTCTATTATTTTTCTTTGAAAGGTAGAATGATGAAGGCCATAGATTGAAGTGGATTTGCAGCAGAGATTATACGCCTGAAGGGAAAAGCTCAAATACCCATGTTTTTGTAATTTGTAAAAAACATTAGTTGCTCATTTATGTAATATTTATAAATTGTCTTTCATTAATGCACCCATGACATTCGTGTATAGAGTACAGAAATGAATTTAAAACAAGTGTACTATGGGATGAATACTGACCACGGTGAAATGCCCACAAAGGGCCGTTGCTGCTCAAAAATATGGTCAAGGATAGAACGGCGAAATGGTTCAACTCAGTATGTTCTTAAACATTCAAAAATACTCGAGAAACACCGAAACATAGTAAATCCCAAAAAAAGCTATACACAAATGAAGACATTGTGCGTAATACAAATATATGCAAAGCGGGATAGTGCGAGAGGAAGGGAAACACAGATTATTCTATGGGCTCAAATATTTTGGAGAGATTTATCACCACAACGAAAAAAATGAAAATTTGGAGGGAAATAACGGCTTTTACCTAGATTCCGACGCGGGCGGAAGCAAAGGGAGGCTGTTCGTGGCCGGAATCGTGTCGCCTGTCTCAGATTTCGACCGATCCTGTTCCAGCTGGTCCCGATCGATCTAGGGATTTTGAGATGGGAATCTCTCTAGGGTATGGACATTGTTAGGTAGGAAGAGAGAAACAGTCGGGGACTTATGATTATCGGATTGTTATATCATCGATCCCGTGGGCTGTTTATAACAAAACGACACAGAAATTAGCGTTTTGTGGCGCTATTGTTTTTGCCGCGGCATGAAGTCGCCGCAAAAGGTATTAATTAGCATCACACTTGAAATCTCCTGGCAAAAGCGAAATACTTTTGTGGCGGAATATTTTCGTGACTAAAACATCTATTTGCTACAATGCTTAGTTGTAGCACAAAAAAATAGTGGCTAAAGCTTGAAAATCTTGTAGTGCCGGCCACACTAAATGTTCGCCTGCACCGAGGTCGATCGAATTAACACTATATAAATGCAAACTTTGATTTTCCTTGCTATCCTTAAGGATAAATTGGCATTACAACTGGACCATAGTAAAAATTAAATAACATAAAACATTAGGCTAAACATAGGGGGGCGTACTACAAAACAAAAATAAATTAATTTAAATTTTGGCTTAGCTTATAAATTTAGATTAAATTAAAATAGAACATAATTATGACATTGTATATGTGTGGGGAGATATTGCAAATATTAAAAGATATGATAATATTATTGATAGTTAGAGAAAATATTTGAAATTTATACAAAATGTAAAATAAAAAATAAAAAAATTCATATTTAAATGATACAAAATAAAAATAGATAAAATGATGTATGACGTATTGTACAAAATAAGTATGTAAAATAAACAAATAAAAATTGGTGATTTATTTAAAAAAATAGAATACTTAAACCATTGGAAACAAATATTGGTAGTACTTTTTCTTAGAATGTTAATGTGGGACTATATTATTGAATGAGTTTTTACATCCATCCGGATACAAAGTTTACACATTAGATAATGATGCCAAACGTACAAACGTGTTACGTACGGCCAATAAAACTCATATGTATCATATCTAATAATGTTATTTTTCTATCAAGAGTTTATTTATGTGAATCTGAATATATAAACAAATTAGCTAAGTAGTATAATTTCTAAAGGTACAGTAGTATTAGACTTGTATACCCGATTTCCGGATCCAGAATCCGGTATTTTGACTTGGAACACGACTTTAAATCTGGATTCGAAAATCCAAATATCTAAAATCGGATTCAGATTCAAATTTCAGATCTGGGCTGGAACCCATATAAATCTGGGTTTTTAAAATGTGGATTTTGGGTTTCGAATTTGAATCTGGTTTTTTTTCCCTCCTTTGAAAAGCTTTTTTTTTTAATTAAAGCAATACTAGCCAAATTGTAAAAAGATATTCTGAAGCCTAGTAGAGTTCTTAAAAAATAAATTACATGAGTGCTTTGAAAGAAAAGAGTATATATTGATCATACTAATTTTGAGTGACCCGAATGTATTAAATTACTGTCAATATGACCCTTTCACAATTAAACAAGGAAAGAACATCTAAAAGCTAGAAAAAAATATTAAAAAAACAACACCACACTACATCACTTCCACCGTTCCATCCCAAAATTCCCTCTTGAAAATCTTGTTTCACAACAGAGCTCATCCTTGATGACAACCTTGGATAACATTGCGTCTTGGAACCTTGTTACCATTGATTGCATGCATAGGGGAAGTGAGCTAGAACTCCTAGTTCAGTGATCGTCTTCATCAGTTCCAAGGCAATTGGCCAACAGAGACTCCATTGATTCATATTGGAAAAGTTTTTTTGGAAAGGAGGGGTTAAAACAAGCAAAATGATGAAATTCATGTATTTAGTTTCCTTTAAGTTAAGTTTTAAAAAAAAAAGTAGATGTGGGACAATTTAGATAAAGCCAAAGCAATAAACAGGAAAGTCAATGTACTAACCTGAAGGTAAGAAAACACATTGGTGTATACTTGTAGGAAAACTTTTGATTTCATTGCAAACTTGATGCACTATTTGAGTTTCAATCAATATAGGTATAGAAAAGAATAACAAGATACTTGAGCAAAACAAGAATAGTAACAATTTTTTAGCTTGGTTAAAAAGGGCATGTGGCATCATCAAAGTACCCAAGATGTGCAGGACAGACACTAGTAGGGCAATTTAAAATATAGTACAATCCTAGATTTAACATATGTTAAACACAATAAAATCAAACACCCATGTTGTAGCTAAAGCTTTATTGCATATAGCCCTGATAAACCACTAGTGCAAATTTACAACCAAAAAAATAACTAAATCATGATACCTATCTTTTAAATGTAGTAGTGTACTGTAATCATCACACAAGTAATAACGTACTTACTCTAATTTTTTTTAGCATGAATGGGAAGCCTAACTCACACCAGCCTCAGTTCCAGATAAAGCTATTAGATAATTATCTAAAAAACTATTAAAAAAAACTGAGTTAGATATATAATAAAAAGTTATATAGATATTAAAAAAATATTTTATATTTCAAACTTACCTTTAAGTTGCATCAATTCTATGTATTCTTCCAATTCTTAGATGTCGGCAGGTTTGGTTCTTAACCAATTTTACGTGCAAATAAGAGTTTCGATAGATTATAGAGACAATTAACTCCTAAAAGGGTCCAAGATACGTTCTCTAGTACTGAATGCAGACTCCGAGGCAACAATGGAAATGAGGGTGGCTAACACATCACGTGCTACCTCAGCAAGAATGGGATAATTGGTAGCATTAATTATCCATCAATCCAAGATATTAAAACTGAGTAATTATCATGCACGTTCCTTTGACAAATACTTATTTAGTTATGATCTAAACTCCATAAACCTATACTGCTCAAGATAATTTTCTAACTTCATGTCAAATTTACTTAAACTACTAGAAGAAGTAGAAGTAGTGTTTGGCCTTCTTTGAGCTACAATAGAACTCCCCTCACTAGCCACACGAAATTTGCTATACTACTCAATCAAGTAGCTTAACAAGAGTTTGACTTTAACCTCTATCTTATCCGCTAACTCATCCACTTTGCATTATTCTAACCAAAATCTCACTGACTCCATTTTATAACATGGATCAAGCACATAAGCAACATACATCAACAAGTTGAACCTATCCATATTACCCCAATATTTTTCACACTTTTCTTTCATGCTTTTGCCCATGGTCCTAATGATGCTATCCTCCCTTGTACGCATATCATTTATTGTATCTTCAATTATGCACAATTCCTGAAAATTTACATTAGCTGTCACATTCAAAGAACTAGAAATGTTCAATATGATATCATAAAATATTTTCAATAACTCTATAAAAATTTGTATTTTTTTCCAATCATTACTACTGGGGTTCACGAAATCATGATCCACATACATATTATAGCGTTCAAAGACTTTTTTGTATTTTATAGCGGTACTCAACATTAAATATGTGGAATTCCATCCAGTGGAAACATCCATGCACAATATCCTCCCGTTAATATTTTTCTCTAATGCACAAGTCTTGAACTTGAAAAATCTCGACGGTTAAAACTTCACATATTTGATGGCTTCTCTAATCGTTAATATTAAATGTTTAACATTTTCCAAACTGTCATTAACAATCAAATTCGGTATATGGGCAGCACACCGCATGTAGGGGAACTCACCATTCAATATGATGGAATCACTATCTATTATCCTCCTCTTCATGAAATCAACACCAACATCATTAGAGGAGGCGTTATCAACGGTGATGGTCAAAAATTTGGTAAAACTTTAGTATTTTCTTATACAATCTCCAATTGCAATCAATAAAATGTGTAGTAATGCATATGTAGTTCACATTTTGCACCGATGTCCAGGTATAGGTGGTTGAACAAATTCTTTGACCCTCTAATAATTTCTTTAAATGTATCTTCTCTTCATCATACAACTTCATACAGTCCCTTTTTAGAGTGGTTCGGGATGGTAAAATAAATCGAGACTTTAGATCAGCGACAATCTCAATAAGCCATTCATGCTTTATTAGCCTAAAAGGCAATTCACACCTAATAAAAAACTTAGCGTTAGGCACCTTAAGTTTTTCAGTATCATAGTTGACTAGACCTTGTGAGCTTGGGCTATATGCTTTTCCCTCCGCATCCTTATTACTACTAGAAGATTTACTTTTTTTAGGACGTTTACGGTAAAGAATGGATTTTTCACATGTATAATAAAGGTGGTGATTCATAAAAGAAATGTCATTCTTGTAATGACAATTAAATAGCTTATCACAATATTTATATCGAGTTTTTGGTTCATTAGGGTCAATAGGTAGTACTTTCTCAAAGTGTTCTAAAAACACCGATTGGTTACTAGGTATTTTTCTAGGTTTTTTGGGTACAGGTGGAACGGGATGGGTATGTGTGGATGAATAGGATGGAAGACTCCCATGCTCCTCCAGATCTACTAAAAAAGAGGAGGAGTCATCACTAATCCCTTGAGTCGTACCACAATTTCAACTTGTAAAATCTTTTTCCATCTGTTATTGAATAACAAAATACAATAAACAAACCAAACTATATAATTAAGTAAATAATACAAATTCATAATTTAAGCATGGATATTTTCAGCAAATAATACAAATCTATAATTTAAGCATGGATATTATTTTCAGCAAATAATACAAATCCATAATTTAAGCATGGATATTTTTAACAAACAATACATTTTTTTGCTCTACTTTGCCTTGTGAAGATCTAGAAATTAGTGTACAGAATACCAAGAGCTATATTATCAAACAATACATCTTTCAATATGTCATTGATGGGTTCCCAAAAATATGATAAATTGGAACTAAAGTTCCAAGATTAATTGGTTTAATATGGAGATAACTTCTTGTTCTATTTTTGGGATACTGAACATGAGAGTATATGAATATACTCTATTTTTCCATTATCAAATTGAAAGGATTGCATTAATAAATAAATTATATTCTAATTAAATCAATATTAAAGAATCATGTTAAAGTACATTTATAGGCTTAGGCTACACGTCTCTGTTAATTTATTATCTATAGATTTATCGACTTTTAGTATATGAACTCTTCCTCCTCCTATTACTCAACTAGTATGGGTGACTAATAAACAAGCCCTAATAAACCAGAGTCACAAACATTACCAACTCACAAGTTTGAACAAATTAACGGTGACGAAGATTCGATTCGGAGATGGCGATGGGTCATGGACGATGGAGGCTAGGATTTCTACGCGTACAAGTTAAATGTGTGAGAGAGAGATTACCGAACAAGTTAACGGCGATGGAGAATCGATTTGGAAACGGAGATGGGTCACGGACGATGGAGGCTAGTTCTGCGCGAACAAAGAGAGAGGGGTAAATTCGTCGATCGAGACTTCGAGTAGTCGAGACCAAGGGGTAGAAACTAGGTTATTATAAAACGGCGTCATTTATCATTTAATTAACAAGTCGGATATTGGCTTTTATAAGCGGATTCCGGATTAAAGTGGGTATCCGGTCCATATCAACCCAATTTACTAAAAACGGGTATCCGACCCTTTTTATGTGATCCAAAAATCGGATTTTGAATCAGGGTATCCGGTTATCAATCCGGGTCGGGTAAAAATCGGCCCATACGAACACCTCTAAGTAGTACTGCTTGATCTATCTTTAATATTTCGTGTGTGAGAAAATTTGGCCAACTCCTAATGCCAATAAGAGGATTAATGCAAGGAAACTTTTTTTGATCTCCTCTCTAGTAGGAGCTCCTCTCTTTACTTCTCCCCTGGAGAAGTAGAGCTCACCCTCTGTAGATCCCTGATCTAGAGAGCTTTTCAAATCTTTGATTCCTAAAGATCTTATTATTGCAAACGAACTAGCTCACCTCTGTGAGGAACTTAAGCTCACAGAGACATAACTTGAAGAAGTTACACTCTCAGAGGAGGAAGTACTTCTATCTAGTGAGGTCAACCAACTATGTCTAGCAGCATTGATAATAGTCGATAAAAAAATAAACAGGGGTGCCTTCAAAGCCACCATCCAAGAGAAGAACAGGGTCCTATAGGCATGCCATGGCCTTTTGACAAACATCTAATATGCCTTCAAGAGTGTGAAGGAAGCTTGGCCCGCCGAGACCTTGAATTCCGTAAAGAACCCTTTTGGATTCAGTTGCATAACAACCCATTTGCAGACCTCAACAGAAGCATAGGAGAGAAACTTGGGGCAGCCATTGGTAACGTATTACTGGTGGACTTTGAAGACAATGATAAAGCATGGGGAAGTTAAATTCGTGTGAAGACTATGGTGAATATCTCTAAACCATTGGCCAGGGGCAAACTCCTCAACTTCGAAGGATCTTGCCACTGGGTCACCTTCACCTATGAGAGGCTTACAAGCTTTTGCTACCATTATGGGACCTTCTGCCACAACCAAGCAGATTGTCCAAACTCTGGTTTGGATGGTAGAACCCGCGAGACAAACAAACTCCAATATGGCCCTTGGTTACAAGTAGGGCCATCACCAAAATATGAGGTGTACCAAGTCCATACCAACGACTGGGACAGTGTAGAAGAGTCCAACAATGGTTGAAAAAGTTACCCAAAGGACAACGGTGTAGCAAAGGACGACGAATGCAAGGCTCAAGATGGGTCTCAATGTTCGAGGTCAGGTCTTGTAAAATAGGTAGTTGCAGGGATAGTTCGGCTTCCAACAAAGAGGAAGTAATTTTCTTTTGTGCTGACACACAAGATGGCACTTTTACCCCAAATAAGGAATCTCGGATCCTAAAGGTCTACCCCTCTAAGTTGGCAGCATTGAAACATAAGGACATGATCTAGGATCCACAACTGAGGATGAAAACTCCATAGTAATCTCAGATCCCCAAGACCTCGACATGCCCTCTGCTGAACAGAGTTACCAAATCAGCTCACCTAAATCCCCCTCTCTTCACGTATCACACAAGTCAACTAAAAAGTCTTCTAAGGCTACCTGGAAGCGTCGAGATAGAGGGAGGATGATTTCCTTCCCCCCAGAAATATCCAAAACTCCCCCTTAAACCTATGACCAAAAAGGGCTCCAAGACAAGAGATGTCCCCAAAAGAACGAGCAAATCAACTTTTATTGGCAGAGGATGTTGATCAGCCCTGTCACTCATCATGAAAATCTTATGTTGGAACTGTCGGGAGTTAAGGAGCCCCTAAAGTGTCCGAGAACTTCACCTTTTGGTAAGAGAAAAATCTCAAGTATTATCTTTCTAATAGAAACAAAATGAAATAGAGGAAAGATAGAAATCATAAGGAATAAACTTGATTTTCATAACAGTTTCATAGTTGATAGCATTGGGTGAAGCAGGGGGTTGGTAGCCTTTTGGAATAATGACTTATATGTAGAACTAGTCAACTACTCCCTAAGTCATATTTCCTTAAAGTTTTACATTGCTTTGTCTAACAAAACTGGCTTCTATGGCAACCTGTAGCTTCAAAAAGAAAAGAAAGTTTGAGCCTCCTCAGAGTGCTTAAACATGAGAATAACATGATATAGGTGTGCATTGGTGACTTTAATGAACTTATCTCTCAAGGTGAGAAAACTGGACATTCTAATTGACCTCCTAAACAGATGGAAGGTTTTAGGAAAACACTAATAGATTGCAACCTTGGGGACTTAGGTTGTGAGGGGTCCAAATTCATGTAATGTAATAAAAGAGAGGGACTTGAGTTCACCAAAGAAAGGCTTGACAGAGCACTTGCTAACTGTTAGTGGAAAAACCTCTTCTCTATTAACACAGTGATTGTGCTCCCACTACAAGAAAAATAGGTATTTGTAGTACTTTAATTGCAACCAAGACTATTTGCGACGAAAACATACTATTTTCATCACAATTAATCCTTCTGATCACAATTAAAGTGACACAATACTTATTTTTCTCGTAGTGTCCCAGTTCAGTGCTCAGATCATAATCCTTTGTTTTTGTTTAGTAATGATTTTGAACTGTGAGATCCCAGATTTACGTGTATTTTTACACATTATTTTATTTTCGGTATTAACTATTTTAATTTATTTTAATAATATTATTAGTCGTGTTTTATTTGCTTAAAATATTTATTTGATCAATTGATTAGTTAATATTAGTTTTATATTATTTTTATAATTAAATATTGAGTTATGTTGTTTTACTTATTTATTTTAATGTGAAGTAATTATTTTAATGATTGGAATTTAATTTCCTTTATTTTATTATGTGAGTTTATTTGATGTGTTTTTATTTATTATTTTATTTTAAGTAGTCTCTGCATTTAAATTAATTTATTCAACTCTCTATTTTGGAATTCTTTTTATTAGATCAACTATGTGAACTGTGTTGTGGGGATTGGATCTTGTTTATTTCCTTCACTTTTTTTCTCTTTTTTCTTTTTCTTTTTCTTTCCTTCTTCCCCAGTTTTTCCCCCCAGCCCCCGCGCAACATGCCCTTCCCCCCCCTCCACCCCTCTGTTTTGGTCGTTCGGCCATAGGCCTGGCCAGCCTCCACCGCTGCCCACTGTCCCTCACCGCCCATGCCGCCGGCACCCTTACCCTCTGGCAACCTCCCCTGCACCGGTGGTGCACGTCCGGCAACCCTCTAGCTAGCGTGTGAACATCAAACCCGAAAATGAGTTTCCACCTTTTTGGAGCCCGATCCGCCACTTTTCGGTGGTTGTGCCGCCACACCACCACCTCCATGAGATTCCCCACCTTCCAATGAATATTTTCCTAAATTTTGGTATCAAACCGAGCACTCTAGCCCAACGTACAAGTGACTGCTACGAATGCAGTGGATTGATGTTCGCTCAAAGGATTTACATTTTTAACTGCCGTAAGTATTTTTCCAAATAAACTTTAAGATTTAAATATATTTTTGGTATCAACAAATATTTTATTTGGTTATTGTTGAAATTTATTAGTTATTGGCTATTTGGTGCATGGTCGTCTGTATTGTATATTTACACACATATTCATGTGTTGGAAATGGAAACTGAGTTTTCATATGTTTATGATTTTCGGGTGCGTGTGTATCAAGACCCCAAGCCGGGATGAGGCATTATCCCAGTGAAGCTCCTCTAGTCACTCGGGAGCTAGATATACTGAGTGATGTCCCCTAAGTTGTCGCAGCGTGACAACGGGATCGGACGGGATGGTAACGCTCTCGTGCCAACTCCGTAGCTCCTCTGCTGGCGGGAGCTAGGGGATGCCTAGTCATGGTACGTATTGGGCACGGTTAACTAGGCATCGCCCATTCCGAAGTCACATGCGTGGTCGTTACTTTCGGTATGATGATGAAAGCCAGGGTATGCGGATGGTCCCTATGGGAGATTATGCTGTATACGGTTAATAAAATGGATGTTTAGGCTATTTTCTAGAAAGTAGCGAGTTTTATTTATTGGTTTTACGTGAACCATTTTCTGGAAAAATGATGGATAATTTTATTGGAGTTTTATTTTGGGCCAAAATGGGATTTTGGCGTGTGTGATTATTTTATTTATTTTGAGGAAGATGATTTTAAAATTCATGCATACAGTGTCCCGTTCATGTGTGAGGTTGTTATTGTGCATGAGTATATTTTATATCTTGTAGTTTGTTTAGGTTGCACTTATTTGCGATGCTATTTTTTTGGTGTCGTAGATTTTGGATGCAAATGTCGAGAAGGCTAAATTTGAGGAGGGGGCTTCATTGTTAGAATATTTATTTATAATTTGTTATATCGGGAAGTGTTTTCCCATTTTCATAAATATGTATTTTTATGATTTATCTTTCAGATGACTGTATTAAATCTCCTGTTGGAGAATTTATGTTATAATAGTTTGTAAAATATTTCTAAAACTTCTGATACTTAGATAATGACCTCAAATATCGGCTACTTTTATTCATGCATGTCACGTATTCACACACTTAGCACTTGACGTTGGGGGTGCGTGACCCATGTTGTCAGCATCTCGACGCCTCGATTCTCGTATTTTTTTAAAAGGGAATTTGGATGCGTCACATGAACCCACTCTATTCTTTGGTAGAAGGATTTTTATATTTGAAACACCCTGGTCCAAACAAGAAGAGTGTATTGAAGTCATCAAAAGAGCCTAGAAAGGTGATTGCCAATCAGAATCCAGATTAGAGGTCACAAGAAGGGGCATAGAGAGATGTAGATTCCACCTTAAAGATTGGTATGATCTAGAGAGTGGACAGAAAAAAAAACCAATACAAAAACAAAAAGGAAGCTCTATGAGGCCTACAAAACAGCAACCTGGGTCAGTTGAATGAACAAGTCGAGATTCTTCAACAAGAAATGATGATCTACTGGAACAAGATGATGTAATCTAGAGGCAACGTGCCAAACAAAAATAGCTTCATGAGGGGATTGTAACACAAAATATTTTAAAAAATGTGCTACACAAAGGAAGTAAAAAAACAACATTACTAAAATCTACAATGATGCAGGTGGCATGGTGTCAATCCCAACAAACATTGGATTGGTATTCCAAGAATTCTACATGCACCTCTTAAGCACTTCCCAGACCTCTAACATTGAAGAGATAATATCTGAAGTTAGCCCATCTGTAACAGTAGAAATGGACATTTCTTTAACCAAGCAATTCGGTAAAGAAGAAGTGGCAGCTACAATAACAAAAATGAATTCCCTTGGATCCCAAGACCAGATGGTCTCCTTGCTATTTTCTACCAAGATCATTGGTCAATTGTAGGTAAAGATGTTATACCCACAGTTTTGGAACTCCTACACTCTCGATCTGGGTTTGGTGATATTAACCAAACCTTTATCTCTTTGATTCTAAAAAAAATGCTCCCCTCGGCTAGTGATAGACTAGAGGCTATTTCTCTTTAAAACATACTCTACAAGATCATTTCTAAGGTCATTGCAAATTGACTCAAAATCATCCTACCAGCTCTAATTTCCCATACTCAAAGCACATTTGCTCTAAGGAGACTGATATCTAACAAACATATGAATTGCTTCATTCTATGCAAACAAATTAAACAAACATATAGAGGGGTTCATGGCACTTAAATTTGACATGAGTAAGGCTTACGATAACATTGTCAAATCTACAGTGGCCAAAATAGGATTTGATAGAATGTTTGTGGACCTAATCATGCAATGTATCAACACGGTGTCTTACTCCATTTTGATTAACGGATCTCATCAACCTATCTTCCAACCTGGTAGAGGGATTTGTTAAGGAGACCTTCTATCCTCCTATTTGTTTATTCTATGTTCATAAATTTTAAGTCAAGCTCTAAATAAAGCTGAAAGTAGAAGCATCACTTCACGATTCCCTCTTTTCTAGAGATTCCCTTTCTGTTAACCACTTATTTTTTGTATACGACGGTCTAGTATTTTGCAAAGCATAGCCCCTAGAATGGAATAGACTACATGCTATATTACACTCCTATGAGCTTGCGTTGGGATAAAGACTGAACTTGGAAAAGACTTCAATCATGTTTAGCAAGAACACAAAGGTGGATGTCTAGAAAGCCATCTTAACTTCTGATGGAATCAGAGTCACGGGGTCATTTGAAAAGTACCTCGGATTACAACCTTTTATGGGTAAAAATAGATCCAAAGCATTCAATCCCATATTGGAAAGGAGATCCTACTCAAATCAATCATACAAGCCATTTCCACCTATTGTATGGAGATCTTCAAGATACCTAAGACTATCCTGAGGCATATAAATCGAATTATGCAAAATTTTTGGTGGGGGCAAAATGAACATAAATCCAAGATCCATTGGATGTGCTGGAAAGGTTTAGGGGTCTCAAAACACCAAGGTGAACTCGATTTTAAAGACTTTGAGGACTTCAACTTAGCTCTCCTAGCTAAGTAAGGGTGGAGACTATTGCAATATCAATCATCACTGACCTCCAGGGTACTCCAGGCTAAGTACTTTAAAGGCTCAGATTTCCTAAGTGCTAGACTACTCCAAAATATTTATAAAAATATTCCCTGATATTAATGACTACTCTAAAAGGCTTTAATCTGAAAATTATAAGTTAAATTATGCCGCTTGCCTAAAATCATAATTTCTAGCAAATGAAGCAAAAGCAACCAGCCACCCAAAATTATTTAATAGCATGAACAACGTCTCTAATTAAAATCGCTACCAATCCATGTTAATTAACACCCATTAACATGCTGACCAGCCCTATATATGCACGTAAAACTACAACTTAGCCAACTTGATTGATTCGATGATATGAAAAAAAAAATGGCCTTCTTATTTCACACAAACAAATTGTCTTAATCTCCTTAAACAAGAGTTTATCATTCAGAATGGCTAGAACTACATAAACAATTTCCAGCAACTACACATCAACTTTATCTATTATGTATTAGCTCAGAAACATTCTAAATCCGCAGCTATATCAACACAACACAACACAGCAAAAAGAACTCAACAAAAATCTGGACAGCCATTGGAAATATCCTTCAATACCAATTCCATATTTTCAGCAATAACCCATCCATTTCACCTATCATGAACCAACCCAAACCATCTCTATTCCGATTAGAATGGTACAAGACAGCAAGAACAAAAATGGCAGTATAACCCGAGAACTTTCCCAAGCATACCCTTCAGAAATCTACCCAGTAAATTAATCGAATCTTCAAAACAAAACATACAAAAGGACCTTATATTCTAACTCCATGAGTCTTACCTGAAGAGAACTACAACTGCACGAAAATAAGGCGACAAACTGGACGAAAACAGGGCAATAAGGAACCGAATTCTTGCTTCTCTATGCTCGACTTCACCTACCGGAAATACACAAATTTTTAGTGATTAAATGCACCAAAACCGAAACTCATGGATATAAGAAAACGTAGGAAAAATTTAGAAAAACTTACCGTGATTCTTGCAGCGAAACCGAAACCAGAGGGGGTAAATCGCCATATGGAGAGAGAGGGAGAGAGATTTTCATCTGAAACAAAATAACCACTGAAAACGTGGTTTGGTGCGAGAGAAAAGGAGAGCTACGAAAAACAGGGGAGAAGAAACTGTCGGGAAAGGGGATGAAGGAGAAAGAAGAAGAAAAGAAGATAAAGGAAAAAGAAAAGAAGCTGAACTAATGTGAAACGACGCCGTTTGAAAACTAAGGCTGGGCTGGGCGTGGGCACGGGTTTGGGCTTAAATCGGTTGTTACATCCTCCCCCCCCTTAAACAAATTTTCATCCTCGAAAATTGATTCAAGAGCTTGTAATCTTCATTAAAGAGGTGTGAGTATTTCTCTCGCATTTCTTCCTCAAGTTTTTAGGAGGTTTCACTGCTTGCATGATTACTCCACAACACTTTAACCATAGGAATACTACGAGTCCGCAATGTGTGTGCTTTCTTTTCTATGATCCGCACTGGTTCTTCAACATACGTCATATCTTTCTGAATCTGCAGCGGCTCGTAATGAATAATGTGGGTGGGATCAGAAACGTACCTTCTCAGCATGGATACATGGAAAACGTTATGCACTCCAGCTAAATTCGGTGGAAGGGCTAACTTATAAGCCATGGGTCCAATTCGCTCAAAAATCTCAAATGGTCCAACATATCTAGGGCTCAACTTGCCATTCCTTCCAAATCTCATAACTCCTTTCATTGGTGCTATTTTCAAGAATACTTCATTTTTGACCTCAAACTCTAATGGGCGGCGTCGATTATCAACATAACTCTTTTGTCGGCTCTGAGCCGCTTTAATTTTAGCCCGAATGATGTCAATCTTTTCTGTAGTTTTTTGAATGATCTCTGGCCCCGAAATTTTTCTTTCACCAACTTCATCACAATATAATGGAGACCTACACCTTCTGCCATACAATGCTTCATACAGTGTCATCCCAATACTAGTTTGGAAGCTATTATTATAAGTAAATTTCACTAATGGTAGATGTCGTAACCAAGTTCCTTTGAAGTTCATCACACATGCTCTCAAAATGTCTTCTAAAATTTGAATAGTCCTTTTTGATTGGCCATCTGTTTGAGGATGATAAGCAGTACTAAAATTCAGCTTAGTACCCATTGCCTCTTGTAAGTTTCGCCAAAATCTAGAAATGAAACGGGGGTCTCTATCTGACACAATGGAAACTGGTATCCCATGCAACCTCACGATCTCTTGCACGTACAGCTCTGCTAATTTCTCCAACTTATAAGAGACTTTAATGGGCACAAAACGAGCAGTCTTCATTAAGCGGTCCATGATCACCCATCTTGCATCTTGTCCACTCAAGGTTCTTGGTAGGCCTGTCACAAAGTCTATGGATATATGCTCCTACTTCCATTCTGGAATTTGTAGTGGCTGTAATAATCCTGCTGGTCTTTGATGCTCTGCCTTCACCTGTTGACAAGTTAGGCACTGTTCTACGAACTTAGCAATCTCTATTTTCATGCCATTCCACCAAAAAGACTCTCTCAGGTCCCGATATATCTTGGTGCTCCCTGGACGGACAGTGTACAAAGAGCGGTGTGCCTCCTCAAGAATTATCTTCTTCCGTACATCATCTGCCAGCACACACAATTTGCCTCTAAGCCTCATAATTCCATCTTTAGAAATGCTAAAATCAGCTTTATCCCCGTTCTTAACTTCCTCAACTAGCTTTATCAACGCTGAATCCACTTTCTGAGCTGCTTTAATTCTCTCTAACAAATCTGGTTGCACCATTAAACTGGCCACGAAAGCACTTGTATCATTGGTGATGACCTCAATACTAGCCCTATCTAATTCCATTAATAACTGGTGCTAAATGGTAAAGGCTGCAACTACTGGACTCATCGCCTTTCTACTCAAAGCGTCAGCTACCACATTCGCTTTGCCTCGGTGATAATTTATAGTACAATCATAGTCCTTTATTAACCCAAGCCATCTTCTCTGTCTCATATTTAATTCTTTCTGGTTGAAGAAATATTTCAAACTTTTATGATCTGTGTAGATTTCTCACTTTTCTCCATATAGATAATGCCTCCAAATTTTGAGTGCGAATGCCACTGCTGCCAACTCTAGATCATGGGTGAGGTAGTTTTGTTCATAAGTTTTCAGTTGTCGTGAAGCATAAGCTATAACATTTCCCTATTGCATTAACATGCACCCCAAACCCAATCTTGCAGCATCATTATACACCACAAAACCACCCCTCGCAGTGGGAGCTATTAAAAATGGGGTGGTCACAAGTCTTTGTTTCAATGTCTAAAAACTTTCTTCACATTTTTCTGTCCACTCAAACTTATTATTCTTCCTGGTAAGGGTGGTGAGAGGATTTGCTATTTTAGAGAAACCCTCAATGAATCGACGATAGTATCTCGCCAATTCTAAGAAACTCCTAATCTCATGAACATTTTTTGGTGCCAACCAGTTAACTACTGCTTCTACTTTCCCTAAGTCTACTGAAATACCCTCTTTTGAGACCACATGCCCCAAAAATATAACTGAATCTAGCCAGAACTCACACTTCTTTAGTTTAGCAAACAACTTTTCCTCCATAAGTGTTCCGAGTACTAGTCTCAAGTGTTCCTCATACTCCTCCTTACTTTTAGAATAGATTAAGATGTCATCAATGAAGACAACCACAAATTTATCCAGGAATTCATGAAATACTCTATTCATTAAATCCATGAATACCATAGGGGCATTAGTCAAGCCAAAAGGCATGACCAGAAACTCATAGTGATCATATCTGGTTCTGAAAGCGGTCTTGGATACGTCTTCTGCCTTGATCTTCAGTTGATGATATCCTGATCGAAGATCAATTTTAGAGAAAACTTGTGCACCCTGCAGTTGATCAAAAATGTCCTCTATACGGGGTAAAGGATATCTATTCTTGATAGTTACTCGGTTGAGTTCTCTATAGTCAATGCACATTCTCATTGTCTCATCTTTCTTTTTCACAAATAAAACTAGAACACCCCATGGGGATACACTGGGTCGAATAAAACCCTTGTCCAATAATTTTTACAGCTGCTCTTTAAGTTCGATGAGCTCTGATGGTGCCATTCTATAAGGAGTCTTGGACAACGATGTCGTGCCTGGAGCAAGATCAATAGCAAATTCTACTTATCGGTCGGGTGGTAATCTAGACAAGTCTTCAGGGAATACTTCCGGGTATTCTCTCACAACAGGAATCTCTTCTCAACTCAACTTTTCCTTTGGTGCATCTATCACACAAGCCAAAAATCCTTGACAACCATCTCGCAAAAATTCTCCAACCTGAACTGCTGATATGACTGATGGAAGTGATCACACTTTCAACCCCACAAATCGAATTCCATCTCCCTTAGGAGGCTTGAATATTACCTCATTTTTAAAGCAGTCAATATTGGCATGATATGAAGCCAACCAGTTCATCTCCAAAATTACATCGAATCCAAACATATCAAAAATTATAAGATCAGCTGGCATCAATCTTCCTTTAACAGATATGGGGCAGCCACGGATAATTTTGTGACAAGATACTGAATTCCCCGTCGGTGTCGAGACCACTAGGCTATACTCCAACCTTTCACCTTCCCAAGTGCAAAACTTAGCACAATTCAAAGAAATAAACGAATGTGTTGCCCTATAATCAAATAATACAGTAGCATCATTAGAAAACAAAGGAAGAATGCTTGTGATCATAATTAAAATACTCCTTCGATCAAAGATCAGCATTAAATACCAAGTTAATTCTAAAAGAAAACGAGAAACAGAAAATACTTGTGATCATATCATCCCTACCTTCAGCCTTTCCGTGTGTCAATGCAAAGACTCGAGCAGGTGCAGTAGGACGCTGATTGTTATTTCGTCCTGTAACTTCATTTTTCTAGGTTGGCAACATGCTCGCGTTATTGTTGTCTGGTTGCAGAGGGCAATTCCTGATGTAGTATCTTGACTTGCCACAATGGAAACATAGTCTTGCCCCTCTTCTGCATTCCCCAGAATGTACTTGGTTACATGTTTTACATTGGTAAGGCTGCCAATTACTCTGGATTGGCCTATTGCTTGAACTACCCCCTTCATTTCTCTTCTTCCACAATTCCTGATTGACGCTTGTATGGTACTCAGATGGGGTAGATCTCTTCCTTTGATCAGATAAAGTTGCACTTCTTTGAAGGTTTCTTTCAAACACTGTAGCCTTATTCACCAATTCTGTGAATTTTTTTACTTGGAAGCCCACCACTCACCCAAAAAGCTTCTCGTTCAGCCCTTGTTCAAATTTGTGACACTTATTCTCTTCATCTAAAATCAAATATGCCACAAAACGTGCCAGTTCGGTAAATTTGGCTGCATATTGGTGTACTGACATCGCCTCCTAAACTAAGATGGCAAATTCCATAGCTTTATCTTCTTTAACTGAGACTGGAAAGAAACGCTCTAGGAAAACTTCCTCGAACAACGACCAACTTTTTAGTTCCTTCTTTTCAGCTTCTGTAATGCCCCGGACTCGAAGGGGGTCACGAAACTTCACCTGTTCGGTATATTCCATCCTCAAATACAAATAATAATAGGTCTCTGACCATATTCCAAAATAAAAAAAATATTTTTCACGAACCAATCCATATAACAATGTCTACCAAGTCATAAATAAAAGAATATGAATAAATCATAACTGAGAGGGGGTCACATTCTCCCAAGAAGCTTAACGATAAAGAATAACTAACATTCCATAAATCCAATGAAACTAGAACCCAAATAATAAATAAATTAAATTTTATTTTCTCCCATCTAGCCTATGGCCCTAACAGTTTAAAACTTGATCAAGACTCTACTCTTGGCCCTCTGATAGAACATCCAGATCATCTGAAAAATATATAAGATAAGAGGGGTGAGTTTTTCCACAACTCAGTAAGCGAAGAACCTATACAAGCGTGTAAACATGAGCATTTACCAAGTAATAAAATACGAAACAAAACATAATATTGCATAAAAGAAACAAATGATTTTCAAGATAATTTAAATCATCAAGTACTTTGGCATAAACAAACTGAGTATTATCACTATATCAATCGGAGCATCTCACAAAGCAAAGACCATGTTTAACCCCCGTGGTAGGGTTGTGCAAATCCCGGTGGCCAAACTAGGCAGAGACAGAGGTGGAACTTTCCCTTATTCGTTCTTGGAGCCCCGAGTGTGCACATAGGAAAGCCCACAATAAACCACTTTGTTTCCAAAGTGGGTGCACTCAGAGATAGGAAATTGGTACCAAATCCAAACAGAGCAATTACAGAGCAGAGCAGAGCCAAGCAGAGATAAAGTCAAATACTAACCAGAATACTATGCCAAAGATTTTTCAGAGTTATTAAAGACACATAAATCCAAACTATTTTCAGAATAAAGCTTATGTAAATAAAACATAGTGAACACAATCAAGGCATAATTTTTCTCAGATAGACAAAAAATGTTCTTTCCATATTTCAGAAAATAACACGACAAAAAGCAGTTCATGTCTACACAATGCATGCCTGAAATATTTTTCCTTCTTTTATATAAGCTTAATGAATAATGCAAACAATCGACTGAGGTTGATTTTTCTCAAGTTTTCATTTCGTAACCAACAAAAAAAAAACACAAATTTTTAAAAGTCAACCTCAGTCCCCTTTTGGTATAAAACCGAGCATACGAACCCCGCTTACCTGACTGCTGTAGCGAAAAATCAAAACTTTGAGTCTCAACGCTAAAAGTTTCGTCACCTATACATGAAAATAATTCCCTTTATATTAATGACCACTCCAAAGGCCTACAATCATAAATTATAAATTAACTACAAAGTCTGTCTAAAAATTCACAATTTCCAGCAACCCAACAAATATAGTATCGAAAACGCTCAAGGACTATTTTCCAAACCCACAAAATTTCAGCAACTATTCATCATTCCAGCTTACCATGTATTTTTCTCAAAACCCCAAAATACCATAAAAATGATTTCTTCAATACATACCGTTAGCCACCAAATCGAGTATTATTATATGCATTTCAACAACACTTCACAAACTACAAAATTTCAACACCCAAAAATTGTATAGTCTCCCATACGTTCAAAACTACCAAACAAAACCATTTACATCACACAAAACATCCCAAACAACCCATCGGCAGCACCAAATCAGTAAAAGAAAGTTTAGATAACCAACCCTTGAACATCCACCAAAAATTTACTTCGAAAATGGATTCGAAAGTTGGAAAAAAATATTCCATAAATATTACGGGGAGAAATCTATCCAGTAAATTTATCAATCCACACACCATAAATAAATTTGCTATCAACCCCAACCTTCCAACAATCGCCGTACACCCTCGGCAACAATTACAGAAAAAGAAACCAGCAAAAATACCACAACAAACGTCTCGGAGCGACCCAAAAATTTAAAGAACCTCTAAACTAAAATCACATAATTAAATCATCTATTCAAACAACAGAGTAGCTTACCTGAAAATGGGAGCAATCCGACGACAGAGGCAACAAAAAAAAAATTTCTTGTTTCCTGCTTGCGCTGCCTACAATCCACCGGTGCAAACTCAACGAAAAATTTCGAATTGAACCAAAAATCTGAAACAAAACTCTTGAATGATGGAACAGCTGAGATAAAAGAGAAAAAACCAGAAAAACTTACCGACGAGATCAACGGTGAACGAAATTAGGGGAGTTTCGATGCAAGAGAGGAGACCCACAATCAAACTGCAAATGCCGAAAAAATGAGAGGGAGAGAAATAAACTTCCGTTGAACCCTCTAGAAAATCAGAACTGCCAAGAAACGTGGGAGAGATGGGCGCTGGAAGTGGTAACTGCAACGGAGGGGAAACCGTCGCCCAGGAGAAAGAGAAGGAAAAGGAGAAGAAAGAAAGGAAAAGAAAGAAAGAATGAAGGAAAAGGAGGGGGGGGAGCGGGGGTTTAATTACTTGGGACGGAAAACGGCGACGTTTTGGGGCTGGGGCTGGGCCGGGCCTGACATCCTCTCCCCCTTAAACAAATTTCCGTCCTCGGAAATTACTACAAGAGCTCAAAATCTTCATTGAAGAGGTGTGGGTATTTCTCTCGCATTTCCTCCTCGAGTTCCCAGGAAGTTTCACTTCTTGTATGATTACTCCATAAAACCTTAACCATGGGAATGCTACGATTCCGCAACATGTGTGCTTTCTTTTCCAAGATCCGCACTGGTTCTTCAATATATGTCATATCTTCCTGAATCTGCAGCGGCTCATAATGATTGATGTGAGTTGGGTCAGGAATATACTTTCTCAGCATGGACACATGAAATACATTATGCACTCCCGCAAGATTTGGAGGAAGTGCTAACTTATATGCCAATGGTCCAACTCGTTCTAGAATCTCAAAGGGTCCAATATATCTAGGGCTCAACTTGCCCTTACTTCCAAATCTCATAACCCCTTTCATTGGTGCTATTTTCAAGAATACTTCATTTCCAACCTCAAACTCTAGTGGACGGCGTCGGTTATCGGCATAACTCTTTTGTCGACCCTGAGCTGTTTTAATTCTAGCTCTAATGGTGTCAATCTTTTCTGTGGTTTTCTGAATGATCTCTGGTCCCAGTATTTTTCTTTCCCCAACCTCATCCCAATATAAAGGGGACCTACACCTTCTGCCATACAAAGCCTCATACGGTGCCATCCCAATACTAGTCTGGAAACTGTTATTATAAGCAAATTCCACCAATGGTAAGTGTCGTATCCAAGTTCCTTTAAAGTCCATCACACATGCCCTCAACATATCTTCTAAAATTTGAATAGTCCTTTCCGATTGCCCATCTGTCTGAGGGTGATAAGCCGTACTGAAGTTTAACTTAGTACCCATTGCCTCTTGTAAACTTCTCCAGAATCTAGAAGTGAAACGAGGGTCTCTATCTGACACAATAGACACTGGTACCCCATGCAATCTCACGATCTCTTGTATATACAGTTCAGCTAGTTTCTCCAATTTATAAGAAACTTTAATGGGCACAAAACGTGCAGTCTTCGTTAAGCGATCTACGATTACCCATATTGCATCTTGTCCATTTACAGCCCTCGGTAGACCTGTCACAAAATCCATGGATATATGCTCCCACTTCCATTCTGGAATCTGCAATGGCTGTAACAATCCTGCTGGTCTCTGATGCTCTGCTTTCACCTGTTGACATGTTAGGCATTATTCTACGAATTTAGCAATTTCTCTCTTCATACCGTTCCACCAAAAAGACTCTCTCAAGTCCCGATACATCTTGGTACTCCCCGGATGAACTGTGTATAAAGAGCGGTGTGCCTCCTCAAGAATTATTTTCTTCAATGAATCATCTGCCGGCACGCACAATCTGTCTCTAAACCTTAAAACTCCATCCTCAGAAATGCTAAAATCAGCCTTGTCCCCATTTTTAACTTCTTCAACTAGCTTTGTCAACGCTAAATCCACTTTCTAAGCTACTTTAATTCTCTCTAACAAATCTGGTTGCACTATTAAACTGGCCACGAAAGTGCTTGTATCAGTAATGATGACCTCAATACCGGCCCTCTCTAAGTTCATTAACAACTGGGGTTGGGTGGTAAGGGTTGCCATTGCTGGACTCAAAGATTTCCTACTTAAGGCGTCAGCCACGACATTTGCTTTGCCTGGGTGGTAATTTATAGTACAGTCATAATCCTTTATTAACTCGAGCCATCTCCTCTGTCTCATGTTTAATTCTTTCTGGGTGAAGAAATATTTCAAACTTTTATGATCTGTGTAGATTTCGCACTTTTCCCCATAGAGATAATGCCTCCAAATCTTGAGTGCGAATACCACCGCTGCCAACTCTAGATCATGTGTGGGGTAGTTTTGTTCATAAGTTTTCAGTTGTCGAGAAGCGTAAGCTATAACCTTTCCGTGCTGCATTAATACGCACCCCAAACCCAATCTTGAAGCATCACTATACACCACAAAACCACCTCTCGCAGTGGGAACTGTTAAAACTGGGGCAGTCACGAGTCTTTGTTTCAAGGTCTGAAAACTTTCTTCACATTTTTCTGTCCACTCAAATTTGTTATTCTTCCTGGTAAGAGCGGTGAGAGGAATTGCTATTTTGGAGAAACCCTCAATGAATCGACGATAGTATCCCGCCAATCCCAAGAAACTCCTAACCTCACGAACATTCTTCGGTGCCAGCCAGTTAACTACTGCTTATACTTTCCCTGGGTCTACTGAAATACCTTCTTTTGAAACCACATGCCCCAAAATATAACTGAATCCAGCCAGAACTCACATTTCTTTAGTTTAGCAAACAACCTTTCCTCCCTAAGTGTTCCGAGTACTAGCCTCAAGTGTTCCTCATGCTCCTCCTTACTTTTAGAATAGATCAAGATGTCATCAATGAAGACGACCACAAATTTATCCAGGAATTCATGAAATACTCTATTCATTAAATCCATGAATACCGCAGGAGCATTAGTCAAGCCGAAAGGCATGACCAAAAAATCATAGTGACCGTATCTGGTTCTGAAAGCGGTCTTAGATACGTCTTCTGCCTTGATCTTCAATTGGTGATACCCTGACCGAAGGTCAATCTTAGAGAAAACTTGTGCACCCTGTAGTTGATCAAAGAGGTCTTCTATACGTGGTAAAGGATATTTGTTCTTGATAGTTACTCGGTTGAGTTCCCTATAGTCGATGCACATTCTCATTGTCCTGTCTTTCTTTTTAACAAATAAAACTGGTGCACCCCATGGGGACACGCTGGGTCGGATAAAACCCTTGTCCAATAAGTCTTGCAACTGCTCTTTGAGTTCGATGAGCTCTGATGGCGCCATTCTATAAGGAGCCTTGGACAACGGTGCCGTGCCGGGAGTAAGATCAATCGCAAATTCTACTTCCCAGTCGGGTGGTAACCCGGACAAATCTTCAGGAAACACTTCTGAGTAATCTCTCACAACAGGAATCTCTTCTAAACTCAACTCTTCCTTTGGTGCATCTATCACACAAGCCAAAAATCCTTGACACCCATCTCGCAATAATTTTCCAACCTAAACTGCTGATATGACTGATGGATGTGATCGTACTTTTGACCCCACAAATCGAATTCCACCCCCCTCAGGAGGCTTGAAGGTTACTTCCTTTTTGAAGCAGTCAATACTGACATGGTATGAAGCTAGCCAGTTCATCCCCAAAATTACATCGAATCCAAACATATCAAAAATTATAAGGTCAGCTGGCATTAATCTTCCTTCAACAGTTATGGGGCAGCCACGGAGGATTTTATGACAAGATACTGAATTTCCTGTCGGTGTCACAACTATTATGCTATACTCCAACCTTTCACCTTCCCAAGTGCAAAACTTAGCATAATTCAAAGAAATAAACAAATGCGTTGCCCCAGAATCAAATAATACAGTAGCATCGTTAGAAAACAATGAAAGAATGCCTGTGATCACAAAATAAAAAAAATAAAGACATGCTCATGCTAGTAACGATCCGCATTGAATACCAAGTTAATCCTAAAAGAAAACGAGAACCGAAAATACCTGTGATCACATCATCCCTGCCTTCAGCTTCTCCTGGTGTCAATGCAAAGACTCGAGCAGGTGCAGTAGGACGCTGATTGTTATTTCGTCCTGTAACTTCATTTTTCTAGGTTGGCAACATGCTCGCGTTATTGTTGTCTGGTTGCAGAGGGCAATTCCTGATGTAGTGTCCTGACTTGCCACAACGGAAACATAGTCTTGCCTCCCTTCTGCATTCTCCAGAATGCACTTGGTTACATGTCTTACACTGGTAGGGCTGCCGGTTACTCTAGCCTGGTCTATTGCTTGAGCTACCCCCTTCATTTTTCTTCTTCCACGATCCTTGATTGACGCTTGCATGGTATCCAGATGAGGTAGATCTCTTCCTTTGATCAGATAAAATTGTACTTCTTTGAAGACTCCTTTCAAACACTGTAGCCTTATTCACCAATTCTGTGAATTTTTTTACTTGGAAGCCCACTACTCGTTCAAAAAGCTTCTCGTTCAGCCCTTGTTCAAATTTGAGACACTTCTTCTCTTCATCTGGAATCAGGTATGCCGCAAAACGTGCCAGCTCGGTAAATTTTGCTGCATATTGATGTACTGACATCGCTCCCTGAACTAAGGTGGCAAATTCCATAGCTTTATCTTCCTTAACTGAGACTGGGAAGAAACGCTCTAGGAAAACTTCCTTGAACAGCGACCAACTTTTTATTTCCGTCTTTTCAACTTCCCTGATAGTCCTTTCAGAGATCCACCACCTTTTAGCCTCCCCGGTCAGCTTGAATGTAGCAAACGCCACCTTTTGCTCATCCGTGCAAGGCAAGACACGAAATATCTCCTCAATATCTTGTACCCAATCCTCTGCTAGTATCGGGTCGCCTCTTCCATCAAAAGACGTGGGATGCAACTTGTTGAAATCTTCCACAGTACAACCCCTTTCACTTGTGGTGCGGTGACGGCCAGAAGAATTTTGTGCGAGATCATCAATCAGCTGATGCGCTGCTGCTCGAAGTACTTCAGAAGCTCTTGGATTCGCTTCCCTTTCATTTCTGGCCGCATTTAAGTCCGACACATTTCGCTCACGTCGAGGAGGCATCCTGAAAACACTAGGACTATTAAACACATCGTTCACTAAAGCATATAACTAACTAGCTAAAAAAATAAACAACTACAGGTAACCTTAGTAGTCAAAACAAAGTATATAATAATCCCCAAACAAAGAAAGTACCCACCACAAACAAGATCACATGATACCAAAAATAAAAGACATAAATATACAACCCTTAACTCTCCAACAATATGAAATCAGCTCACAAGCCTAAATAATTCTACACCTCAAATAATTCCTAAAGTTGGCAATTTCTAGAACCTCAAATTTCTAAAACCTTATTGCATAAGTCTGCAGAATCTTAAACCTTCACTCTGATACCAACTGTAACGCCCCGTACTCGTAGGGTGTCACGAAACTTCACTTGTTCGGTATATTCCATCCTCAAATACAAATAATAATAGGTCTCTGACCATATTCCAAAATAAAAAAATATTTTTCACGAACCAATCCATATAACAATGTTTACCAAGTCATAAATAAAAGAATATGAATAAATCATAACTGAGAGGGGGTCACATTCTCCCAAGAAGCTTAACGATAAAGAATAACTAACATTCCATAAATCCAATGAAACTAGAACCCAAATAATAAATAAATTAAATTTTGTTTTCTCTCATCTAGCCTATGGCCCTAACAGCTTAAAACTTGATCAAGACTCTACTCTTGGCCCTCTGATGGAACATCCAGATCATCTGAAAAATATATAAGATAAGAGGGGTGAGCTTTTCCACAACTCAGTAAGCGAAAAACCTATACAAGCTTGTAAACATGAGCATTTACCAAGTAATAAAATACGAAACAAAACATAATATTGCATAAAAGAAACAAATGATTTTCAAGATAATTTAAATCATCAAGTACTTTGGCATAAATAAACTGAGTATTATCACTATATCAATCGGAGCATCTCACAAAGCAAAGACCATGTTTAACCCCCGTGGTAGGGTTGTGCAAATCCCGGTGGCCAAACTAGGCAGAGACAGAGGTGGAACTTTCCCTTATTTGTTCTCGGAGCCCCGAGTGTGCACATAGGAAAGCCCACAATAAACCACTTTGTTTCCAAAGTGGGTGCACTCAGAGATAGGAAATTGGTACCAAATCCAAACAGAGCAATTACAGAGCAGAGCAGAGCCAAACAGAGATAAAGTCAAATACTAACCAGAATACTATGCCAAAGATTTTTCAGAGTTATTAAAGACACATAAATCCAAACTATTTTCAGAATAAAGCTTATGTAAATAAAACATAGTGAACACAATCAAGGCATAATTTTTCTCAGATAGACAAAAAAATGTTCTTTCCACATTTCAGAAAATAACACGACAAAAAGCAGCTCATGTCTACACAATGCATGCCTGAAATATTTTTCCTTCTTTTATATAAGCTTAATGAATAATGCAAACAATCGACTGAGGTTGATTTTTCTCAAGTTTTTATTTCGTAACCAACAAAAAAAAAACACAAATTTTTAAAAGTCAACCTCAGTCCCATTTTGGTATAAAACCGAGCATACGAACCCCGCTTACCTGACTGTTGTAGCGAAAAATCAAAACTTTGAGTCTCAACGCTAAAAGTTTCGTCACCTATACATGAAAATAATTCCCTTTATATTAATGACCACTCCAAAGGCCTAAAATCATAAATTATAAATTAAGTACAAAGTCTGTCTAAAAATTCACAATTTCCAGCAACCCAACAAATATAGTATCGAAAACGCTCGACGACTATTTTCCAAACTCACAAAATTTCAGCAACTATTCATCATTCCAGCTTACCATGTATTTTTCTCAAAACCCCAAAATACCATAAAAATGATTTCTTCAATACATACCGTTAGCCACCAAATCGAGTATTATTATATGCGTTTCAACAGCACTTCACAAATTACAAAATTTCAACACCCAAAAATTGTATAGTCTCCCATACGTTCAAAACTACCAAACCCAACCATTTACATCACACAAAACATCCCAAACAACCTATCGGCAGCACCAAATCAGTAAAAGAAAGTTTAGATAACCAACTCTTGAACATCCACCAAAAATTTACTTCGAAAATGGATTCGAAAGTTGGAGAAAAATATTCCATAAATATTACGGGGAGAAATCTATCCAGTAAATTTATCAATCCACACACCATAAATAAATTTGCTATCAACCCCAACCTTCCAACAACCGCCGTACACCCTCGGCAACAATTACAGAAAAAGAAACCAGTAAAAATACCACAACAAACGTCTCGGAGTGACCCAAAAATTTAAAGAACCTCTAAACTAAAATCACATAATTAAATCATCTATTCAAACAACAGAGTAGCTTACCTGAAAATGGGAGCAATCCGACGACAGAGGCAACACAAAAAAATTTCTTGTTTCCTGCTTGCGCTGCCTACAATCCACCGATGCAAACTCAACGAAAAATTCCGAATTAAACCAAAAATCCGAAAAAAAACTCTTGAATGATGGAACAGCTGAGATAAAAGAGAAAAAACCAGAAAAACTTACCGGCGAGATTAACGGTGAACGAAAACAGGGGAGTTTCGGTGCAAGAGAGGAGACCCACAATCAAACTGCAAATGCCGAAAAAATGAGAGGGAGAGAAATAAACTTCCGTTGAACCCTCTAGAAAATCAAAACTGCCGAGAAACGTGGGGGAGATGGGCGCTGGAAGTGGTAACTGCAACGGAGGGGAAACAGTCGCCCAGGAGAAAGAGAAGGAAAAGGAGAAGAAAGAAAGAAGGAAGGAAAAGGGGGGGGGGGTTTAATTACCTGGGATGGAAAACGGCAACGTTTTGGGGCTGGGGCTGGGCTGGGGCTGGGCTGGGCCTGACAGCTTCCCTGATGGTCCTTTCAGAGATTCACCACCTTTTCACCTCCCCGGTCAACTTGAATGTAGCAAACGCCACCTTTTGTTCATCCGTGCAAGGCAAGACTCGAAATATCTCCTCAATATCCTGCACCCAATCCTCAGCTAGTACCGGATCGCCTCTTCCATTGAAAGATGTGGGATACAACTTGTTAAAATCTTCCACAGTGCAACCCCTTTCACTTGTGGTGCGGTGACGACCATATGGATTTTGCACAAGATCATCTATTAACTGATGCGCTGCTGCTCGGAGTACTTCGGAAGATCTTGGATTTGCTTCCCTTTCATTCTTGACTGCATTCAAATCATATACACTTCATTCACGGCGAGGTGGCATCTTGAGAAGACTTTGACTATTAAATGAATCGTCATTAAAACATATATACAGATAGCTATATAAATATCAACAGGTAGTCATAGTAGCCAAAACAATAGTATATAATCTCCAACAATACAAAATCAGCTCACAAGCCTATAAAATTTTACACCTCAAATGATTCCTAAAGTCGGCGAGTTCTAAAACCTCAACAGCTCATAACAATATTTCTTTAAGCATCTCATTATCACAACTAAATCCAAATACCATCTCCTAGAACCATTCTATGTTCTGTACTCTTATACGAACTATCGTCTACAAAATCCCAAATCCCTAGAACTTTGCTGCATAGAGTCTGCAAAATCTTAAACCTTCTCTCTGATACCAACTGTAACACCCCGTACTCGTAGGGGTCGAAGAGTCTAACCTGTTTGGTATAATCTGTCCTCAACTACAAATAATATGTCTCCGAAAATGTTCAAATAAAAATATTTTTTCCATATTCCGATCCATATAAAAAAATGTCCACAAAGTCATAACTAAAAGAATATGAATAATCATAAACGAGAGGGTTCACATTCTCCCAATAATCTTAACAATAATGAATAATTAATATTTTAAAATCCAATGAACTAGAAACAGAGCATTTAGAATATATATTAATTGTTTCCTCATCTATTGAGTGGCTCTAATGTTTAAACTTGTTCAACAACTCTATTCTTGGTTCTCTGTTGGAACATCTAAAACATCTGAAAAGTATATGAGATAAGGGGTGAGTTTTTCTACAACTCAGTAAGCGAAGAACTTATACAAGCGTGTAAACATGAGCATTTACTAAGTAATAAAGTACGGAACAAAACATATTTATGCATAAAGGAACAAATGATTTTCAAAATAATTAAATCATAAAGTACTTTGGCATAATAAATATGAGCATCATCACTATATCAAATGGAGCATTTCACAAAATAAAGACCATGTTTAACTCCTGTGGTAGAGTTGTGCAAACCCTGGTGGCCAAACCAGGCAGAGACAGAGGTGAAACTTTCCCTTATTTGTTCTCGAAGCCCTGAGTGTGCACACAGGAAAACCCACAATAAATCACTTTGTTTCCAAAGTGGGTGCACTCAGAAACAGGAAATTGGTACCGATCCAAATAGAACAGAGACAGAACAGAGCAGAGCAAAGCAGAGATAGAGTCAAATACCAACCAGAATACTATGCCAAAGGTTTTCAAAGTTATTAAAGACACATAATTTCAAACTATTTTTAGAATAAAGCTTATATAAATAAAACATAGTCAACCCAATCAAAGTATAATTTTTCTTAGATAAACAAAAACGCTTTTTTTCACATTTCAGAAAATAATATGACAAAAAGCAGGCTCATGTCTACACAATGCATGACAGATCATTTTTCTTTCTTTCGTATGAGCTTCATGAATAATGCAAATAATTGACTGAGGTTGGTTTTTCTCAAGTTCTCATTTCAAAACATGACATGCACCAATTTTTAGAAAGTCAACCTCAATTTCAGTCTAGTTTAAAAACCAAGCATATTGACCCCACTTACTTCACTCCTGCAGCGAATTATCAAAACTTTGAGTCCGACTTCCAAGTGTTTCGTCACCTATTCATAAAAATATTCCCTGATGTTAATGACTACTCCAAAAGGTTTTAATCTGAAAATTCTAAGTTAAACTACACCGCTTGCCTAAAATCATAATTTCTAGCAAACAAAACCCAAGCAACCAAACACCCAAAATTATTTAATAGCATGAACAATATCTCCAATTAAAATCGCTACCAATCGATGTTAATTAACACCCATTAACATACTGACCAGCCCTAAATACGCATGTAAAACTACAACTTAGCCAACTTGACTGATTCGAGGATATGCAAAAAAATGGTCTTCTTATTTCACACAAACAAATTGTCTTAATCTCCTTAAACAAGTGTTTATCATTCAGAATGGATAGAACTACATAAAAAATTTCTAGTAACTACACATAAACTCTATCTATCATGTATTAACTCAGAAACATTCTAAATTCGCAGCTATATCAATACAACACAGCAAAAAGAACTCAACAAAAATCTGGACAGCCATTGGAAATACCCTTCAATACTGATTCCGTATTTTCAGCAACAACCCATCCATTTCACCTGTCATGAACCAACCCAAACCATCTCCATTCCGATTTGAATGGTACAAGACAGCAAGAACAAAAATGGCAGTGTAATCCGAGAATTTTCCCAAGCATACCCTTCAGAAATCTACCTAGTAAATTAATCGAATCTTCAAAACAAAAAATACAAAAGGACCCTCTATTCTAACTCCATGAGTCTTACCTGAAGAGAACTACAACTACACGAAAACATGGCGACAAACCGTGTTGAACCCAAGGTTTCAAGTTTCGTGTAAATCTACACATGAATTTTGATGATAACAAATGAATTCAAAGAATAAAGGAGTATCAAGTTCAAGTTGTCCACACAATAGAATCAAGCACATCAAGGAAGCAAGCATGAGCAAGAAGAGAACGAGTTCACATTAAAATCATAGAGTAATGTTGTAAATCTCTTAAAAATTCAAAATTAGGATTAAGGCTCAAAATTAATATTTTATCATAAAGCATTAAAATACATTTTCCACATATGCATGAATATTTTGAAAATTAAATTTGAAAATTTTGAAAGATGATTGATTGTCATCTTTCACATGTGCATGACATGATTAAAGGTTTGAATTTTGAAAATATTAAGATGATTGATTGTCATCTTTCACATGTGCATATTTTATTTGAATATTTTCAAAAGTGGTGGATGCTTTTCTTGACTTATGCAAAAGGTAGATGTCTTTATTTGAAAATTTTGAAAAGTAAAGTGTGCTCCTTTTGTCATATGCAAAAAGTAAAAGATTATGTTTGAAATTTTTGAAAAGTAAAGTGTACTCCTTTTGTCACATGCAAAAAGTAAAAAGATTATATTTGAAATTTTTGAAAAGTGAATGATGATGTTTTTGACATGAGAATCTTTTCAAATTTGAAATTGAAAACTCATTTGCCTATAAATAGCTCACTTGAGTTTTACAAAAAAGACAACAAGAGCTTACACATCTATTGCTAAGTTTTGCATCATTCCTTCAAAACTCTCATTCTCTCTTTTCTAAAGTTTTGAACCTTAATTCTTATTCTTGTTGAGAGAGATATAGGTTGCGCTGTATTGTTTCTTTCTCACTCATTGAGGAGTGTACTTTGATAGTCTATCTACTATCAACTCTTGTATTTGTAAGAGGGTGCGTATAACCCTTGGGTGTGTAGAAGGTGTTCTACACGGGGAATAGTTAAATCACCAAGTGTGAGGTGATTGGAAGTGTAGAAGGTGTTCTACACGGGGAATAGTTAAATCACCAAATGTGAGGTGATTGGAAGTGTAGAGGGTGTTCTACACGGATTCTTTGGAGCGGTGCTGCTCAAAGGTGTAATAGGTTTCTATCTCCACCTAAAGGAAATTGAATAGTGGATTTGGGGATCCTCAAGGGGTAGCTTGAGGCGAGGACGTAGGCAGTAGGGCCGAACCTCGTTAACATACTGAGTTTGCTTCTCTCTTACCTTTACTCTTTATATTTATTACTGTTTCATATTTTGTTTATATTTTATATTATATATTTGATTTATAATTGTTAATTTTTTAATACAACTCAATTCACCCCCCCTCTTGTGTTAGTCATCTGGGCAACAAACCGGACGAAAACAGGGCAATAAGGAACCAAATTTTCGCTTCTCTATGCTCGACTTCACCTACCAAAAATACACAAATTTTCAGTGATTAAATGTACCAAAATCAAAACCCATGGATAGAAGAAAACGTAGGAAGAATTTAGAAACACTTACCGTGATTCTTGCAGCGAAACCGAAACTAGATGGGGTAAATCGCCGTATGGAGAGAGAGGGAGAGGGAGAGGGAGAGAGAGAGAGAGAGATATTTTCATCTGAAACAAAATAACCACCGAAAACGTGGTTTGGTGCGAGAGAAACAAAGAACTGCGAAAAACAGGGGAGAAGAAACCATCGAGCAGGGGATGAAGGAGAAAGAAGAAGAAAAGAAGAGAAAGGAAAAAGCAAAGAAGCTGACCTAATGTGAAACGGCGCCATTTGAAGACTAAGGCTGGGCTGGGCGTGGGCACAGATCTGGGCTTGTGTCTGGGCTTAAACCGGTTGTTACAGTTTGAGCCTCCTCAGAGTGCTTAAACATGAGAATAACATGATATGGGTGTGCATTGGTGACTTTAATGAACTTATCTCTCAAGGTGAGAAAACTGGACATTCTAATTGGCCTCCAAAACAGATGGAAGGTCTTAGGAAAACACTAATGGATTGCAACCTTGGGGACTAAGGTTGTGAGGGGTCCAAATTCACGTAATGTAATAAAAGAGAGGGACTCGAGTTCATCAAAGAAAGGCTTGACAGAGCACTTGCTAACTGTTAGTGGCAAAACCTCTCTTCTATTAACACAGTGATTGTGTTCCCACTACAAGAAAAATAGGTATTTGTAGTACTAAAATGCAACCAAGACTATTTGCGACGAAAACATACTATTTTCATCGCAATTAGTCCTTCTGATCACAATTAAAGGGACACAATACTTATTTTTCTTGTAGTGTCCTAGTCCAGTGCTCGGATCATAATCCTTTGTTTTTGTCCAGTAATGATTTTGAATTGTGAGATCTCAGATTTACGTGTATTTTTACACATTATTTTATTCTTAATGTTAATTATTTTAATTTATTTTAATAATATTATTAGTCGTGTTTTATTTGTTTAAAATATTTATTTGATCTATTGATTATTAATATTAGTTCTATGTTATTTTTATAATTAAATACTGAATTATGTTGTTTTTCTTATTTATTTTAATATGAAGTAATTATTTTAATGATTGGAATTTAATTTCCTTTATTTTATTATGTGAGTTTATTTGATGTATTTTTATTTATTATTTTATCTTAAGTAGTCTATGCGTTTAAATTAATTTATTCAGTTCTCTATTTTGAAAATTTTTTTATTGGATCAATTCTGTGAACTGAGTTGTGGGGGACTGGATCTCGTTTATTTCCTTCACTTTTTATTTTTCTCTTTTTTATTTTTCTTTTTCTTTCATTCTTCCCCAGTTTTTCCCCCTAACCCCCGTGCGACATGCGCCCCCCCCCCCCCCCCCCCCCTCCACCCCTCTATTTTGGCCATTCGGCCTTAAGCTTGGCCAGCCTCCACCGCCGTCCACCGTCCCTCACCGCCCATGCCGCCGGCACCCTTACCCTCCGGCGACCTCCCCTGCACCGGTGGTGCACCTCTGGCAACCCTCTAGCCGGCGCATGAGCATCAAATCTGAAAATGGGTTTCCACCCTTTTGGACCCCGATCCGCCACCTTTCGGTGGTTGGGCCACCACACCACCACCTCCATGAGATTCTCCACCTTCCAATGAATATTTTTCTAAATTTTGGTGTCAAACTGAGCACTCTGGCCCAACATATAAGTGACCGCTACAAACGCAGTGGATTGACGTTTGCTCAAAAGATTTACGTTTTTAATTGCTGTAAGTATTTTCCCAAATAAATTTTAAGATTTAAATATATTTTTGGAATCAACAAATATTGTATTTTGTTATTGTTGGAATTTATTAGTTGTTGGCTATTTGGTGCATGGTCGTTTGCATTGTGTATTTACACGCATATTCATATGTTGGAAATGGAAAGTGAGTTTTCATGTATTTATGTGTATTTATGATTTTTAGGTGCGTGTGTATCACGACCCCAAGTCGGGATGGGGCATTATCCCAGTGAAGCTCCTCTGGTCACTTGGGAACGAAATATACTGAGTGATGTCCCCTGAGCTGTCGCCGGGCGACAACGGGATTGGACGGAATGGTAACGCTCTCGTGCCAACTCCGTGGCTGCTCTGCTGGCGGTACGTGCTAGGCGCGATTAGCTAGGCATCACCCGTTTAAAAATCACATGCGTGGTCGTTACATTCGGTGTGATGATGAAAGTCAGGGTATACGGATGATCCTTAGGGGAGATCATGGTGCATACGGTTAATAAAATAGATATTTAGGCCATTTTCTGGGAAAGTGGTGAATTTTATTTATTGGTTTTATGTAGATCATTTTCTGGGAAAATGGTTGGGGTTTTAATGGATTTATGGACATCATTTTCTGGGAAAATGATGGATGATTTTATTGGAATTTTATTTTGAGCCAAAATGAGATTTTGACGTGTGGTTATTTTATTTATTTTGAGGAAAATGATTTTAAGATTCATGCATATAGTTTCCTGTTCATGTATGAGGTTGTTATTGTGCATGAGTTTATTTTATATCTTGTGGTTTGTTTAGGTTGTACTTACCTGCGATACCATTTTTTTGGCATCATAGATTTTGGGTGCAGATGTCGAGGAGGCTAAGTTTAAGGAGGCGGCTTCATTGTTGGAACATTTATTTATAATTTGTTATATCGGGAAGTGTTTTTCCAGTTTTATAAATATGTATTTTTATGATTTATCTTTCGGATAACTGTATTAAATTTTCCGTTGGAGAATTTATGTTATAATAGTTTGTAAAATATTTATAAAACTTCTGGTACTTAGATAATGACCTCAAATATCCACTGCTTTTATTCATGCATGTCACGTATTCACACACTTAGCACTTGACGTTAGGGGTGCGCGACCCGTGTTGTCAGCATTTCGATGCCTCGATTCCCGTGTTTATTTTAAAGGAAATTTGGAGACGTCACATGAACCCACTATATTCTTTGGTAGAAGGATTTTCATATTCGAAACACCCTAGTCCAAACAAGAAGAGTGTATTGAAGTCATCAAAAGAGCCTGGAAAGGTGATTGCCAATCAGAATTCAGATCAGAGGTCACAAAAAGGGGCATTGAGAGATGTAGATTCCACCTTAAAGAATGATATGATCTAGAGAATGGAAAGAAAAAAAACCAATACAAAAACAAAAAGGAAGCTCTATGAGGCCTACAAAATAGCGACTTGGGTCAGTTGAATGAACAAGTCGAGATTCTTCAACAAGAAACGATGATCTACTAGAACAAGATGATGTAATCTAGAGGCAACATGCCAAACAAAAATAGCTTCATGAGGGGATTGTAACACAAAATATTTTAAAAAATGTGCTACACCAAGGAAGTAAAAAAATAACATTAATAAAATCTACAATAATGCAGGTGGCATGGTGTCAATCCCAGCAAACATTGGATTGGTATTCCAAGAATTTTACATGCACCTCTTAAGCACTTCCCAGACCTCTAACATTGAAGAGATAATATCTGAAGTTAGCCCATCTGTAACAATAGAAATGAACATTTCTTTAACCAAGCAATTCGGTAAAGAAGAAGTGGCAACTACAATAACAAAAATGAATTCCCTTGGATCCCAAGACCAGATGGTCTCCCTGCTATTTTCTACCAAGATCATTGGTCAATTGTAGGTAAAGATGTTATACCCACAGTTTTGGAACTCCTACACTCTCAGTCTGGGTTTGGTGATATTGACCAAACCTTTATCTCTTTGATTCCAAAAAAAATGCTCCCCTCGACTAGTGACAGACTAGAGGGCTATTTCTCTTTAAAACATACTCTACAAGATCATTTCTAAGGTTATTGCAAATCGACTCAAAATCATCCTACCAGCTCTAATTTCCCATACTCAAAGCACATTTGCTCTAAGGAGACTGATATCTAACAAGCATATGAATTGCTTCATTCTATGCAAACAAATTAAACAAACATACAGAGGGGTTCATGGCACTTAAATTTGACACGAGTAAGGCTTACGATAACATTGTCAAATCTACTGTGGCCAAAATGGGATTTGATAGAATGTTTGTGGACCTAATCATGCAATATATCAGCACGGTGTCTTACTCCATTGTGATTAACGGATCTCATCAACCTATCTTCCAACCTGGTAGAGGGATTTGTTAGGGAGACCTTCTATCCTCCTATTTGTTTATTCTATGTTCATAAATTTTAAGTCAAGCTCTAAATAAAGCTGAAAGTAGAGGCATCATTTCATGATTCCCTCTTTCTAGAGATTCCCTTTCTGTTAACCACTTATTTTTTGTATACGACGGTCTAGTGTATTGCAAAGCATAGCCCCTAGAATGGAACAAACTACATGGTATATTACACTCCTATGAGCTTGCACTAGGACAAAGACTGAATTTGGAAAAGACTTCAATCATATTTAGCAAGAACACAAAGGTGGATGTCTAGAAAGCCATCTTAACTTCTAATGGAATCAGAGCCACGGGGTCATTTGAAAAGTACCTCGGATTACAACGTTTTGTAGGTAAAAATAGATCCAAAGCATTCAATCCCATCTTGGAAAGGAGATCCTACTCAAATCAATCATACAAGTCATTTCCACCTATAGTATAGAGATCTTCAAGATACCTAACCTAAGACTATCCTAAGGCACATAAATCGAATTATGCAAAATTTTTGGTGGGGGCAAAATGAACATAAATCCAAGATTCATTGGATGTGCTGGAAAGGTTTAGGGGTCTCAAAACACCAAGGTGACTCGATTTTAAAGACTTTGAGGACTTCAACTTAGCTCTCATAGCTAAACAAAGGTGGAGACTATTGCAATATCAATCATCACTTACCTCCAGGGTAAATACTTTAAAGACTCAAATTTCCTAAGTCTTGGCACTAATTGACCAAGACACCAAACATTGGAATCTTAGGCCAGGTTTATTTTCCAAATTATCTCATTTCATCTCAAAATAATCATTATATTTTTTTTTTCAAATTTTTATATAAAATAAAACAAACAAATTTAACTTTTTTAAATACCAAAACAAAAATTTTCAAATCTCAAAACAAAATTAAAATTAAAAATATATATTATAACAATATTTTTTTTTAAAACTTTTATCTCACCTTATTTTATTACATCTTTGAAAACAAACTAGGCCTTTAACTTGCTAAATAAAGTTTTCAGCCCAACGAATATGGCAATCATCAAACAGATACCCATCTGTCCCTGTACAAAAGATGGCAAGTTCAGGGTGAAGTCCACATATCACCTTCGGGGGACTCTATCTCTCAATTTTATTGGCCAATCTTCTGACCCCAAGCACCCTCCAGAAGTCTGGGACTCTTTGTGGAAGCCGCACCTTCCCCACTCTGTTAAGATACTACTTTGGCGGGCTGCAAGAGACTTACTTCCCACAAGGTCAACCCAGCCAAGAAGAAAGTAATTGATAACACTGAGTGCCCCCTCTGCAACCTCTTCCCCGAAACAGTTTCACATGTATTTTGGTCTTGTCACAGGATGTCTGGTGCAATGGGTCGAGGAAAATGCAAAAGTGCTCCATCTTGGAGGGCCCTTTCACTGATATCCTGGAGCATATTTTACCAAACGACTTAGAGGCACTCACCAATGAAGCGGCTTACACCTTCAAATTCCTATGGCAGAGGAGGAATAAGCTTTTATTCGAGTCCACGTTCATTTCCCCTCAACATATTAAGCAACTGGTCAACTCAAGTCTTGCTGATCTCGAGATCTACAGGGTTGGAAAACAAAAACCAAAGAGTCAGGCAAGGAAGATTGTGTCCCCTACACATTGGCGTAAACCTCCGATAGGCTCATACAAGGTGAACTGGGATGTGGTGGTAGATAAAATTCGATGAATGATAGGTATAGGCGTCATCATCAGAGATAACAAAGGCAGGGTCACTGTTACGCTACAATCTACCCAGGACCTGTTCCCGGACTCCTTTCTCAGAGAAGCTGTGGCTGCATTGTACGCAATGTCCTCCTGTCAGGAGATCAGACTGCTATCCAATTTAAGCCCCGCTTGGATTCGGAGATGAGATGAGTTGAGATGAGTTTGGTTTATTTTTTAATATTATTATTATTTTGGGATTTGAAAAAGGTGTGTTGGAATTTGAAAAAGGTGTGTTGGAATTTGAAAAATGTGTATTGAGATTTGTGTTTTGTATAAAAAATTATAAAAATATAATGATGAAATGGAAGTGAGTTGAGATGAGCTCAACCCACTTCCGAATACAAACAGGACCTTAATCTTTGAGTGCGACTAATTGCTAGTTGTGGAAGCTATCAAAGGCACCGAGGAAAAGTAGGACTCGGCAGGCCTAATCATTAAAGACACTAGGAAAATGTTATCTTAATTGTGTAGTTGGTCCATAGCCCATGTCTCTAGACAGGCTAATGGCGCGGCCCATTGTTTGGCCCAACAAGCCTTCGTTTTCACTTAGGAAAGTAATCACATCGAAGCTTTCCACACTTGTATTAACAATCTTATTTTTGAATGAATGAAATCATAGTCCTTCTCAAAAAAAAAAAACAAAAACAAAAACAAAAAAATATTTCGTGTGGAGAGCACTAGCTAGTACTACCGTTTACTAATTCACCACTTTGGGCATAGAATTAATAAATAATTACAAGCAAGATCATATGAAATTATGAGTATATAAAAAATCGACGAAAGACGAAAAATGGAGATTACCTTGCTCGGTATGTACTACGAAAATGCTGGCCGACACGAACCTAAATAATCGTGGACATCATCACGAGCAAAAGCAGCGGCCTACAACTTATGCGTAGAGATATATACCTACCCGTCTCTCTTGCATTAATTAATCTTTCCTGGTGATCTTTTCGTTCAAGTTTTCAAAGTGATCATTATGTCCTTTATAACGTTGAATAACTGCGTGGATGAAAAAAGAAACCAGAGCGACGTGGTTGTGGTGATCCTTAGTGAAAAACTAGTACTATCAGGTATATAATTTACAAAGAAATATTATAAAAGTAATTTTACAAGATTTGATGCAATAACTTTTACAAAATCATGATGCTATGTTCACAGCTCACTTTTGTGACCCTTTTTCTTTTTCCGACATGAGTATTAGCTAGTCTTCGTTGTTGGAAAACGTGTTTTTTTTTTTTTTTAACCAGCAAGTTCGTGCAGGATATAACAAGTTTGAAGACACTTTGAGTTAATTTATAAAGGTTATAGATGAACTGCTCCCAACTTTAGGTGGTTTTGAATGGGAAGGTGTTATTGGTTTGGAAATTTGGAGTACTGGGTGTTTCAATAATCATGATTGGCTCCTAATTACCAAATTTAGGATTCATTTGTTCTTATCATTATCCAATGCAATATAGGCTTAGTGTGTGGAGTAGATCGTACATGTCATGCATGCAAACTTTTTTTTTTTTCTTGCAAAAGAAAAATTAAAAAGAGTTAAATATCAGTACCAAAAGTTACAGATCACGCATTTTGACCTTTAGAGTTAGTAGACGAATAAATGGACGAAGTTACTTGATTTCAATATATATATATATATATATATATATTATACCGCCAATACTCATCATGTCATGGAATCAACAAGTCAAATTGAAACTCTGATTTCATTAAAGAAAAACTAGAAATCACGGGGGCTTCTCTCTCTTTCTCTCTCTACGTTTTAGATTCTCTACATTTGCTCTAAGCACAAAATTGATGTGTGAGGACATACTTGGGTTAATGACATGATTTACATGAATGATGTAGCATAATATATATATGTTGAATATCTCTCAATCGCATGCAGTAAATAATCTATCTTTTATCATAATTTAAATTTAAATTATACTATAAAAAAATAAATATTTATAACAAATTATTTATGATAAAAATAATTATTTATGACAAAAATTCACTCAATATTTAGCCAAGAGATCATAATTATTTTGTCAGGAAATAACTCACAACAAATAAATAATATTTTCTTTGTAGTGACACTATGTACATACTTTAGTACTATTCTCTCATGCACTTCCATCTCAAGGAAATAACCCAGTCCTTCGAGAATTTTGACGACAATTTTGTCTGATAATAAATTAGTATATTTTATTGGATAAAAATGTGTGGGCGAACGAATATTACTTTATATATATATATATATATATAAGAAAATAGTGATGATCTTGTAGCTTATAATTGTTTTACATAATTTACAGTCTAATTATTAAACTAGCTATTTAAATTGATCATTAGACGCACTCCGCCCCTAAAAACAAAAAAGAATGTACATACAGATCACACAAAAGAAATAAATTAAAGCATATTATATGTGTGTTTATGTACGTGATCATATTCTATGAGAAGTAAATTCGTTAATATAATGCATATTGCAGCTACATTTTGCTCTTTGAAAACAACAAAACATCAACCAGAGATTAAATATATTATATTAATTATGTGTGATTCATGTAATGATCATCATGATCTTTAAAATCTTTATGTATAAAATTAATACATATATATATGTATATATATAAGATTAATATCCCCAATCGACCTTAGATAAGGCTGCGGTCGTCTTCCATATATGGGAAAATTAAAAGGGCTTTTCAGGGACCCACTAATATGGCAATTGCCAATCATGCATGCAAACTAATAAAAGCTAAAAAAATCCCACCATATATATGCATATAATATATATAGCAAATGATCATGATCATCAAGGTCGATCTCAAGGGACAGGAACACATTAGTTAATTAATTAAGTTATTCCGATTAATTCAAAAAACAAAACAAAACAAAACTAGTGTTCAATAATTCTGAGAAGGAGAGATTTAATGCGCGGTGTGAAGTTTACAAAGACTCGGGAGAACAAAGATAGTGACATGAAAATTACAGGTCCTGCAAGTATTTGTCCTTTGGCGGACCACCAATAATTTAATTTAGGACCCCAAATATCTCAAATAATGAAGAGCTGTTGCCCCCTTTTAATCAATATTCAAGAGGAAAAATCACGAAAGGTAGTTGGGAGAATAGAAATTTGTGGTTCCTCGTAGGACTGATCATTTTGAATACTTGATCACAACCCGGCCGGCCCCCAGCTTGCAAATATTGAAGCTTCCTCCACGGCATGAAAGTCATTCAACAAATTAATATTAATCAACTTGGGCTAGCTAGCTAGCTCCTTATTTAATTCTCTCCTGCCCCGCCCTTTGCAACTTGGTCCCCTTCTCTTCAGTACTTTTCCAACTTAGAAAGCTGCTTCTTCCTAATTATTTGGGGCCTCTATTACTGATCTTGATCACTTTTCTTTTATATATATATATATTACAAGTATTTAAATTAAATAAGGTTTGGTTGGCGTATATGGCAGTAGGACAGTACTTTTGAACATGTTTCAATACTTCTTACTACAAGAAAATTGTTTATTTGCTGCATTTTTATTAATCGTAAATAATTTATTTTAGTCGTTAATAGTCTATTTTAATCACTAATAACCTTTTTCATCGCTAATATTATATCACTAATAGTCCATTTTCTTGGATCGAAAAGTATTCCTCCAATGCTAATTAATTAATATAGTCTCATAGAAAGTTAACCATTAATTTAAGAAAATCTTCACATGTGATGATTACTTTTCTTTGTTTTTTTAATTTTATTATTACATTTAATCATTTACTAGCTAGGAATAATATATATATTTAATATTTTAAGAACTCTCAATATTAAAATTAGCCTAGAAAATAATGATCACGATCATAATTACCCCCTAAATAATATTAATTTCTGGACTATAACAAATGCTAGCTACCAATTATACTTTGTTGAAAAATATATGGTGGGGGGAATTTAGCTTTCATGTAGAACCAATTTACTATAAAAAAAAATGGTCAGATATAACTAATCTGATACATTCAAAAGTGATAGAAATGACCGCATGATGCAATTTGGTCATTTCTATTCCTTTTGGATATATCAGATTAGTTATATCTACCTAAAAATCTTATAGTAATTATTTGTTGTCTAGAATTGCTCGTTGTAATTAGATATCAATATAATTATCACGGTTGTTCAAGCTTGGTTTCTTCAATTATATTATATAGAAATTTCTAGCTGTTAAACGTAAAGATTTGAGGTTCGATGACTAATAATTTAATATATACGAATAAATTTGAGTCATTGTACAGATCATCTTGATCAGCTTTATAATATTATTGAATATTTAAAACTGCATAAAAAAAATCTAGGTGGACAGTAATTTAAATTGTAAGGTCCAGTACAGTATGTACTATATGTATATTTCTAATTCCATACGGTAAGTTCGAGAGTTCCTATAGAAAATGCTAAGATATTATATATAATCGGGTAAAGATCATTTATGACCAAGATGCAATATGCATGTTATAGGAGTCAAAAAGAGAATTCAAAAGATCTAGTTAGTAGGACGTGGAAGTATTACCAGGCAATATTTACAGTACATGACGCATGAGTTGGCAATTTCGTGTGAAAGTAGAAGTGTCATGTTGTTAATTAATTCCACATACGCTATTCTTCTTAAAGAAAGGACCCCAAAAAGCGAGATATCAAAGTGGTCTATTAAAAGAAGTAAACATCAAAGTTATTGCATCAGGGAAGCGTACAAAGAAGGGCTATGATCAATTTTGAACATATTTTCAATTGTTTTCACATTATAATTATTTCTACTCTAATCATGCCGCGCACACTCTCTCACCAGATCAGAACTGACCTTTAATGATGATAAAGATGCGTGGAATATTGGTAAATATACGAAGGAAAGAGGAAATTGCTTGATGATATTTTAAAATGATTAATCAACTGGAGTTTCGTTAAAATTAGTAAAAAAATATATACATATTTAAATAATATATATTTTTATATATGTGGAAGAATTTTATACACTATTTATATATCCTTATAAATCAGTTAATTTGTAATATTTTAATTAAAATTAGAAGAATTATTAGCATGGTGGACTTAGGCTATCAGAGCTACTCTAATATGTAATAAGTCAACTCAAAATACCAACAATAAAAAATTATCATCAAAATTTATAAAAATGGTGGCTGAAAAATTTTAAAAAAAAAAGGAAAAAAAGAAAGAAAAAAGAGGAGAGCGGAGAAAAAACAGAGACAAAACTCTTCCTACTTTCATTTAATATTAATGTTGTTAATGCTTTTCTTTTTTCCTTTTCCACGGTTTTTTTTTTTCCTAATTAGTATGTGAAATTGTGGATTGACGAATCATTTTCACGTATTAATTCATTCATTTTCCAAGTCCCTACAGCCTACAGGTAGCGTGCGGCAAACACATGCCATAGTTTCTCTTTAAATATTATTAATACTGAACATGAGGCACATACAATTATGACGGATAAGACAATATACATTGCACTGTTAATACTTATAAGACAATACCGAACTGCTAAATGACTTTTTTTTTAAAGCAAGATTAGAATATTATTGATTAATAGAAAAAAAATTGAGTAGAGTGAAACTCTCTATAATTTTTTTTAAAAATTAACACATAATACAACATATAAATATAAAAATAAAAATAAAAATAAAAAAAGTGACAAGGACCAAGTGAATAGCAATATAGCATCCACTATATTCCCAAATAAATGGGGACATTGCTTGGAGACGGTTTTGATAATCTGAAGAATAGATTACAGGCTACGTCTGGAAGTCGTAGCAAGAGTATGTGTGCTGTACCATATTAGTCTAAACTGACTATGAAAAACTGTCATGTCCACTTTCACTCAATCCTTAGTTAGGGAAAGCATTAACATAGCGAGAAAGCCGGCATCAGAAGGTCAGATTTGTTGCAGTTTGTTAATCTCGCGTGTTTGTGAAGGCACGTGGGATCCACATATTGGAAGAGAGAGGGTGGGGAAAGCCAAGTTTGGAAGTTCTTAGCGTGAGGAATCCACTGGAACAGTGCGTGTAGCCATTTGTGGCCTTAAGAAATGGTGGCACGTGAAGAACACGTACAGAGACAATCAGCATGTGTGAGCAACACGTCAAGAGAAATGGAGCAGTTTTGCATCTTCCCAGTAGATCGACAACAGACGAAGGCAACGGTGGGCGCATGTCAACGGGCAATGGATGAAAAGCAGCAAATCTGGTATAATCTGAACCAATAGTAGGGGAGGAAGGAAAATAAGAGAAGGGAAATGAAAAGGATATGGAGAGAATGGGAGGGTGGCAATCAAGCTTCACCCTCTCCTCCGACAACAGCAACCAGTTGAAGTGAGGTTATAGAGAGAATGAGGACCCTCTCTCTCTCTTTAGGAAAAGGGAAGAAGGAGTTGTTTTCCACTATTGAATGACCAACACCTATGTGAGTATAACACTTCACAGGCCGGATATTAAAAATAAAAATAAAAAATCAGTGGAATATTGCACACTTGTCCCATATAGTTTTTTTTTTTTTTTTATAACCATCATTTTATTCATAAAAGAAATATTACAGATGACTATCAAGCCAAATAGCTTGAAAGATAAAATCTGGAAAATCACCCCCACCACATTTGTATGTTATCAACCATCCATGCATGATAGGCTAAGCCATGAGTAGCCTCATTTCCTAGCCTATAAACATGAAAAATCTGAACTTCATCAAAACATTCTAAAAGCATATTAATCTCGTTTACAATAGAACCCCAAATGTTTTGGCCCGAATGACCTGACCTCAACTCCTGCACTACTATCAAGTAGTCAGTTTCCAAATATAAATGTGTTACTCCCGTGTGAGCTATCAATTGTAGGCCGCGCAAGATTTCCAAGAACTCTATCACCTTAGGTTGATCTACCTCCCACTTAACTTTATTGGCAGCCATAAGTACTTGACCCGCTTCATTCTGCAAGATCACACCTATTCCTGCTCTGTACAAGTGTTGAAAAGTTGCACCATTAACATTTAGTTTAAGGAAACCCCTAAGAGGTTGTTGTTAGCCACCAAAACTCTTCAAACCAGTCATAAAAGTTGTCTTGACTTCACAAAACATACTTTGGATAGTCAATGCATGTTCTATGCCTTGTCATGTATCCAATAACTAGTCCTCATATAGTTTTTTATTCCTCCGGAGCTAGAGAAATGACGCTATTGTAAAGAAAGATTCGAGATCTTCCTTATCATCCAAATCTCTAACTTGCATTGCCACATGGAAAAAAGATAAATTACAATTAAATTCTCTCCATCACAAGAAGAAACTCTGACCATAATCTCGCAAAAGATGGGCATAGCAATAAAGCATGGGACAAGGATTTAGTGGAAGAATCACATAAGTAGCAACCTTCTTGCACATCTATCCTTCTTATTCTCAAATTATCAACAGTTGGTAGCACTTCCAAGCAAGCCCTCCATGAGAAAATTTTTACTCTATGTCAAATTCTTAATCCCCAAACAACCTTCCGTAAAAGTCGATACAACTGGCCCTCCGAAGCCTCCCTTGTCTCTCTACTCTTTCTCTCCCTCAACCATCTATAAGCTAATCTGATTGAGAAAACCCCTTTGCAATCCTCCCCCCATATAAGTTGATCAGGCAAGTTTCCAGGGCACACAGGAAACTTCAACACTTGGGCAGCCACATTTGGATTGAAGAGACATCTAACCTTCATTACATCCTACCATCTGACATCTTTATCTATCAACTGATCAACTGTATCTCCATCACCAATAATCTGATTCATAATAGCTGGTTTTTACAATTCAGAAGGGCCAACACCCAGGATCCAATTATTCTTCTTGATACGAACAAACCTACCATCCTCAATGCGCCATCAAAATATCTCTAGTTATCGATGTACCCTTCCATGTAAAAGAGGGATTGTAGCCCAAGTTTGCCTCAAGAAAACTAGCATTAGGGAAATATCTAGCTTTAAGCAGCTGATGTAACAGCAACCCCTCATTATTTAAAAGTCTCCACCTTTGTTTTGCCAAAATAGCTAGATTAGAGTCATGCAAGTCTTTAAAGCCCATACCACCACTACCCTTTCGATTTGCGCATACGACCCCAGCTAATCCAATGTATTTTCCATTCCTCATTCTTTTGACCCCACCAAAAACCTTGCCATCATCATTTCTAATTCCGAGCATAACCCACATGGAAGTAAAAAATAACTCATTGTATAAGTGGGTATTGTCATAGCCACTACCTTAATCAACACCTCATTGCTCCCTTGAGATAACAATTTTTCCTTCCAAGTTTTCAATTTCCTCCATACTCTATGTTTAATTTTGGAGAATGCCTGTTGTTTTGATCGCCCCACAATTGAATGAAGCCTCAAATACTTCTCATAATTATTTTCAAATTGGGCATTCCACAATTCCAAGATCTGCCTGCGTGTGTCTTCCCCCACATTTGGACTAAAAACCGTGGAAGTCTTCTCCAAATTAATTTTCTGTCCTGATGCTAATTCATACACTCTTAACACTGTTATCAACAAATAACAAATTACTATTCCTCATAGCCCTCTACTGATCCAGATTCCATTTAGTTGTCTTCCCTCCTCTGCCTTTGACAATAGTGTAATTAAACATTTCATACAAAGAAAGAAAAGGTAAGGGGACAAATGATCCCTTTGCCTCAACCCTCTAGTTGGAACAATATTATCCATAGGAATCCCATTAATCAATACAAAATAAGACACTGTCCTCACACAGAACATAATCAAGGAAATCAGACAATCAACAAACCCCATGGATCTCATCACATTCTCCAAAAAATCTCACTCTATTCTGTTATAGGTTTTGCTCATATCTAATTTTAACGACATATATCCTTTCTTCCCCACTTTCCTATACTTCAAAAAGTGGATAAGTTCATATGCAACCAAGAAATTATCTGTAATCAAGCGACCAGGCACAAAAGCAGGTTGAGAGGCAAAAATAACACTAGAAAGCATGCCTTTCATCCTATTAGCCAACACCTTTGAAATCAATTTGTACAACACATCACAAAGATTCACAGGTTGATATTCAATAATTTTGACAGGACAAGTTTTCTTTGGGACAAGAGTGATGAAAGTGTGGTTCAAAGAATGAGGAAACTCATCATAGTTAAGCGTTGCCAGCATTGCAGTTTTCACCTTGCTGCCCACACTCCCCTGATATTTCTAATAGAAGAGTGGTCTCATTCCATCAGGTTCTAGAGCTTTCAAATGATGTATTTCCTTCAAAGCTCTATCCACCTTAGCTCCCGTGAAATCAGACATCAAGGTCTTGTTCATATTGTGGGAAACTTGACCTTGAAGACTATCCAAAAAATCCATAGATCCCCTTTGAGGAGAAGTGGAGAAAATATCTTGAAAGTAATCAGTAATCAGCTTATCACAAGCCTCCCTTGAACCCAGCTTCCATTAACATCCTTCAGTTTATTGATCCAGTTCTTCTTCCAATGGTGAAAGGCCTTAGAATGAAAGAAACTAGAATTGTGATCCCCTTCCGTAAGCCAAAGAGCTCTCGATTGTTGTTTCCACATGAGCCCATCCCTTTCCAGCCATATATGAACTTTCTTTCTAGCTTCCTTAATAAGACCTGCATCCTCAGATCCTAAATCTTCCAGCCTTTGCAATTTCTGTTGTGTCGTATGCAACTTAGTTTGAACATTATCGAATGGAGTTCCATTCCACGTTTTCAGTTATTGACCACAATGAGTAATACAAGAGAGCACGTTGTCCATAACAGACCTTTGTCTCACCATATCCCAATTTTTGTCGATAATGGACTTACACCCCTCTTCTCCCACCCTAATCACTTCAAAACAAAACAGTCTATCCCTTCTATTCCTCCTCCTCACACCCTTCTACCTCAACCCATAACGGGTGATGATCAGAATAAGAGATAGTGTCATGAGTAACCGTGGCTTGAGGAAACGCACAACTCCAAGTTCTGTTGGCTAAGAACCGATCCAACCTTGCATAAACTCGATCCCTAGAATCTCTGTAGTTGCACCAAGTGAAAATATTCCCCAATAACCCAAGTCTCTCAAATTGCGATCGTGTAAAACTTGTCTGAAATCTCCTATCTATCCCTCAGAACGGGGTCTGGCTCCTTTTTTCTCCTTTTGGCACAATACCTTATTAAAATCACCCATGAGTAGCCATGGACCTGATCGAGTACGATGCAAACTCCTCAAAACGTACCATGTCTAGTAATGCTGAGAAGCCTCCAGATTGCCATATACCCCTGTAAGAAATAAACACCATTGATTAACTCCAACATTTTTCACAATCGCATCCACATAATGACAAGAAAAGCTCAAAATAGAAAAATCAATTGAATCTGACCACAACAAAGCCAAACCCCTTCCCCTCCCCACACAATCAACCGATAAACAACTTGAAAAACCAAAAGAAAACTTTCATTGATCCATCTCCTTCACAGTCAGTCGTATTTCTTGAAGGAATAGGATCTCGAGCACTTGCTTTTTCACCAAGTTTCGAAGCGTTCAAATGCCACGTGGATTCCCAAGCCCACAAGCATGCCAAGATAAGAGTTTCATAATCCTCGGCAGGGCTGGACTCCAACCACTGTCGATTTCTTCTAAGCTTTCTCGTTACTCAAACCACTTGCCACACCTTTACCCTTGTCACCGCTTGCATCTGGAGAATGTTCCTCATCATATAGCACTATAGAATCCCCTTTCCTCTTATTAGATATGGTCAACTCCCGTGATAGATTAAGGCTCCCTTTAGCTCCAGTATATTGGGTCTGAGCCCCTAATTTATTTATCATCTTTGATTTTTGGTTTAGTTCCCCATCTGGTTTGTTGGTCCCTAAGCAAACATTGGGCTCAACCACGACAAGTTCACTCGAACTTACAGCACTTCGGTCCTTCAACTGTGTTTCAAAGCCCACCACTTGGCCCGCCTTAAGCGATTGTTTGATTTTCAAATCCACAATAACTGCATTCTGAATACAAGTCCCCGAATCCTCAATCATCCTCGCCTCTACTTGAGCCGGATCCTCTCCTGTAACCGCTCCTTATTTCATGGGAAGTGAATCTTTTGTAACAGCTGTGGATCGTAACGACACATTCACATTTTTCCTGAGTCTCGAACGTGTCTTTTCTGGTACCAGAGAAGTAGGATTTTGAGCAGCTGTAACTTTCTCTCGATTTGCCCACCAATGCTTATCGCACGAAGCCATGGTCCATAGGAGTACTTCATAAGATCCTCTTGCCCTAGTAACTATTCACAAGACTTGCATTCCTTGTATTGGTGGCCAATTCTTCCACAGAGGTAGCAATAATTGGGAAGACGTTCATAAGAGAATCGAACCTAGACCAGATCCTTGCCCCCCAAACAGAGTTTCTTACCCCAAAGCAGAGAATTATTCTCATTCAGGACCACTCTGATTCCGCATAAACTCACCCCAAGCCATGCCCCCTTCATCAACATCCACTTCCTATACTGAATCCAGACTTTCCCCAATCCTCTCCCCCACATCTTCCCCCCTTGCACAAATTGAGAGATTATGCACCCTTACCCAAATAGGCATTCGAGTAAGAGTAATCTGATGAATCGATATTGTACCATCAACCTCTCCTAAGAGTAGTAGGCTTTTGTCAAAAGACCATGACCCTTCTCGTAGTACTTTCCTCTTATCACTTTCTGCTTCAAACTCCACTAGCATAATACTCAAAGTCAACTCTCGGAACCACACACGATGAGCAATACGCCAAACCTTCCTCATAGTGTTAAACAAAGCCTCCTTGTTGAAGTGTTTGGAAGTCAGCAATTGTGCAAATAAGCACCGTTCTTCATTTCCCCTAGTCATTTCAAATGTGAAACCTTCAATCCGAATCTCCTTCTGCTCACCCTCCATCAGCAAAAGTCACTGATAGAAAGCACCTAGGTTATTCGCCATCCTAAAAACCTAACAGAACCCCCACCCTGCACTCGACAGGAAGCAAGTCTTTACATGGGAACCCTAATATAGTCTTAAATTCAATTATATGGAAAAAAATATACAAGATGAATGATGTTTATACAATTATTTTACAACTAATTACTAATGTAATGGTATTACTTTATCAGAAATCTCAATATTTTAATTATAAATATTACATCTACAATGAAATTTTACAAATATAAACTCGTAAATAGACGAAATTTTGATATTATGATACGTTATATTTATTTTACAATAAAATAAAAATAGAATTTTATTACATACAATCATTTTTTGTCTAGTACTTATGCACTACACTCTTGTAATTGGCCAAAACATTTATTTTATATTAAAAAAAGTGACATAATCAATCACATTAATTGAGTACACAAAATAATACGCAAAAGTGATTACACATAAAATCTTTTATAAAAGATAACTTTATAATCTGATGTACCACATCAAATTATTTCAATTTATAAATGTAGTTTAGAGATTTTTTTTTATTGGAAAAAACATTTAACCTCTAAGTTTTCGGTAGTCATCTTTCATTTATAACATAGTTGAAAGAAAATTCTATCATTATTCAAAACTTTTTGTTGCAAACTAAAAGGTATATATCATTTTAGCGTCGACGCTAAGATCTTAATTGAAATTTTTTTTTAATAAAAGTGAAATTAAAAATTTATTTTAATTTATATCGATACTTACAAAAGTTCCTATCATGTTTGCAAAGTAAATTTAGTGATTAAGATTTTACAACACATTTTAACTAATAATTGATTTAGTTTTTATTAAAAAAATCAATATAGGGGAAATTTTATCAAATTTAGTTTACAAGACATGCTTTAGACTCCGCCTAGTTTGTTTTCAAAGATGAGATGAAATGAGATTAGATAAAAGTTAAAAAAATAATAAAATATTGTTGTAATAAATTTTTTTAATATTAGTTTTGTTTTAGGATTTGAAAATGGTGTTTTGGAATTTGAAAATGTTAAGTTTTTTATTATATTTTATATGAGGATTTAAAAAAGTGTAATGATGAATTTGAAATATGTTTTGAAATTTTGATTTCATGTTGAACTGAACTAGCACAAAAGTCTTCCAACTCCCTAGTCGTTACCCCTCTCTATTACTATGTCCGAGTACTCAGTGCATATTATTCGTACTCAGCCCACGAATTAGGGGTCCAGCACACCTCCCTCACTTCGTACTTCGTGGGCAGGGGAGGTAAACTATCTTTACTAACCCCGAGTTCCATTAGAGTTTAATACTTGCTCATGCGTGGACTGTTCTTTTCCCTAAGGAGGACTGCTTACAGAGTTAGATGAATAGTAAGGCTTATGCCGAAGTGCACCGACTCCTTTCTTCACTCGAAAAGGGGGAGACCTGTTCTCTAAGTCAGTGGCCGGCTTCGATATTACTTTCTTTACCTTCCCCGGGCTAGGAAGTCTATTCCCGGCTGTTTTGCCCTGGGATTTTTCGTTAAACATCAATTTCCCTTCATACGATAGAGATGCAAAGTGAAAAAGTTCATTTCATATAGCTGTGAAATCAGTGAATTTCTTTTTAGCCCGCTCTTTAAAAACCAGGCTAGGAGCACAATTGTTCTCATCTATTTTCATATATTTTAAATTCAATTGTTTATTGAGATGAAACTCATCATTACACTTTTACTATCATTTTCATATATCTATTTTCATATATGAAACTCATCATTACAATATATGAAACTCATCTATTTTCATATATCTTAAAGTCCGTATAGGAGCTCAATTGTTCTCATCTATTTTCATATATTTTAAATTCAATCTTTTCCTCTCCTTTTCTAAAATTCAATAAAATCTTAACTCAAATTATTTTACTATCATTCATAAATATTCTGAAATATTTTAATATCCAAACGAGCTATAAGTAATCATAATCATTATTATCAATAAAGTTCTACAAATATCTTAAACATTTGAAAAAAAAAGTGGTCACTTGCCTCTTCGACCATTATACGAAATAGTTCTATGAACACTTGTTCACTATATATATTTTCACATTATATATTAAATTAATAATGACAAAAAATAAGTGTATTTTTAGAAGGATAATATGTGAAATAATTATTAGGTGAAATACTTTTAAAACTAATAATAATATAATATCTATTTGATATTTATAATGTTCTTAATTTTATTGATAAGTTAGCTAATTTTTAAAAATTAAGTAATTCTTTTAAAATTATAGTTAGATTTCTGAGAGGCATTTCTTCTACCGGAGATCTTTGGCAATTGCCTAGGTTGCTTGATAGAAGAGCCGACCTTTAATTATATTGCATGTTTATGATGCTTACTGCATGCTTAATTTTGTTCACACAGTTTTTATTTCAACACTTCTCTCTAGGACTTTCAATCTTTAGAGTTTGTCCTTACTGCATCTTAGTGTGGATACTGGATTGGTTATTGTGTTTTTGTTTGGTAGTGACTCTATTTAGATATAATTGGACTGTTTCTCAGATAGTATTTTAAAGAGATTGTGTAATTAAAACTAGATTATGTTAGTTATGTTCAGTATACTAGAATATTAAAGATCATGTCAGTCATGTTCACTTTCTTGGCTTGTAAGTTATTTTTCAAATATATTTATAATTACTCATTATTAATGAAATACAATTGTTTCTTTCAAAAAAATAATTGTTCACATGATTTTGAGTCATGTTTTTAAAGACATTAATGTTTATATGCAAAGTCCCTATTGTAATATAACTAATTTGCAATATTTTTCATATAAAATTAGGTTGATTGGTTTGAGTTTATGAAGACATTTTCCTGACTTCATTTAGCTAAATGAATCTCCTAGGAAAGAGGCATTTTCCAGACTTCACACTTCACACTTCACACTTCACACACCTTGATATGGTCGATTTCTTGTTGTGGCAAATTTGGACGGCCAAGCTGTGGGGACACAAAGGGTTTGTAGATGCGTGTACGGCTATTGATAGATGACAGCTTCTACACATAAGCTCATGTATAGTGATAAACTTATTATCCAATTATCATTTATTTATTACTCTTAACATATTTATTTTTCTATCATTTTTTAAATAATTTTTTAACATCCTTAATCATTAAAAAAATTAAAAAATTTACAACTTTACTAATAATCATTTTTTTAATTATTAAGTAAAAATAATAATAATAAATGAGTAGTAATAAAATAATAAATTCATTATTTTCTTAAGTTCATACATCACATATTATATTTTTTATTTTAATTTTTGTTTAAATTAGATTTATTTATTTTTAAATAATTGAATTCTTTTACTCATTATACATATGTCAAATATTTTCTAAAAGAATAAATTAAAAAAATTAAAAAATATATAATATCTGACGTATAGACTTATATTTAAAATTTCTCATTGATAGATTCATCTGCGCCTCAACTGGAGAACCACGTGTCGTTAGTAATTTCATGTATTCATTCCGGCTTACTTTGATGAGGCAACCAATAATTTTAGGTCCAAGTCTACACGCCTTGTCCACGTTGCAAACCACGTGACAGCTGGCCAAGCCCAGTTCGCATGCGCGGGCGCGCACACACAAATATATATATATATATATATATATTGAAAAAAACATTCACATATTTTAAACGTTATACGAAATGATATTTGTATTCATATACTATTTAATATTACCTAATCATTTTTAAACGAGTATAATAGTAGAATCAGGATTTTGTTTTATGAGACTAAATAAAGTTAAAATTATAATAAAATAATTTTTATTTTATTTATATATAATTTTTTTAACAGTATAAAATAATCTAATAACAAAAAGTAAAACAATAATAAAATACGTCTAATGCAATTTATATATTAAATATATATATATATAAGATATCAAGAACAATACATCATTAAAATAATATAAATTACTCATATAAATATATCAAATAAAAAAAAACATACTGTTTATAAAATTAAAATAATTTTATAGAAAAAGGATAAAGATAATTTTTTAGAAATAAAGCCAATACAAGATGATATTAATTATATTAATAATTTAATATCATCTATTAAATCATAAAGAATTAATATAGATTATATTTTTTCAAACTTAATGGTTCCGCCAATGCATGAGTAAATAAAAAACTCGTATAAAACCGACTAGAAAAGAAGACGACTCGTCGTTTGGCCGAAAAATGACATTTCTCAGTTGGGTGAGGAATGACAATCCTCGGTTGGGGAATTGTTTGTGCATGTCAAATGCTGTGCAAATATCTTGACTATAACCGTATCGTTATTTTAAATTATTTCTTTATTTTTAGATATTTTTCTTTAATGGTAATCTTTATTTTGAGGAATGATTTTATTCTGAATTTTCAACTAATATTTAGCAACATATATACTTATTTTACTCTGTATTTTATTATTTAGTCATAATTGTAATTTTGCCTCTAATTTTAATTCTCTTAGCTATTTAAACGTGACTTGTGGGGTTTAGAAACATAGATTTGATTTTTATAAACAAACCTTAATCTAGTCCTAGTTTATCTCAGAGTTTTCTCTATGTTTACGTACGCTTTTCTTAATCTCAAATTTCAATCTCTAGTTTTAATTTGTTATTTATTTAATTAGTCGTAAGAATAATCTAAAATTTTATAAAAAATAAAATAAAAAAGATATTACAGAAATAATAACAAGGATATATAAAAGCCAAAAAAAATGTTATAGATGCAAAAAGAAAAATCATTATAAAACAGAATGCAAAGTTAAAGTTAAAGTTAAAAATATTATTCCAATTACAAATGCCGGTTGGGAAAAATTAGAAAAAATCAATAAACTCTTATAATTAAAAGAAACTTTTGATAGTGAAATCTCGCGAGAACAAAAAAAAGAATAGTGACTTCACACATCTACCAATAGATCATATTGTTCATAATTTAGTTTAGAATATATATGACATTATATATATTTTTACAAAAATAATATTAGATACAATTTTAACATATTTATTTGAAAAAAATGTGTAATTTGCATATCTTAAAATTGTAAATATGATTTCTGTTTTAATAATTATATTATTAGAAGTGATTACATAGATAAGTTCATGAATTACTAAAACATCCCTCATTGTCAATTAAATAGAAGATATTCATTTCCACCCCCCACAAACCTAGGTATTAAATTCGACCAAGCGAAGCAAATCGACATTATTGATATTAGTTAATTTCTCATTACTTAATTATTAATAAAAACTTTATACTAATCGTGTTGTTTTATGTTTACTATATGTATACCGTAATAAATGCATTTTTGTATTATATATGTATATGTGATTGATTTGTCACGTACGTAGCTAATTCCCGCCGGTTGGATACAAATAAGCAATTTATCTTATTTAATTATTAATTTTTTAAATTTTCATATAAAATATAATAAATAATTCAATATTTTCAACTTTTCAAATAATAATAATATTTAAAAAATCATATTTTAATAATATTTTATATATCTTTTAATTTTCATCTCAACTTATTTAATTTCAATTCATTATTCAAACTATACCTTAATGCTACATATATAATAAATTCTTTCCGTGCAAGGCTGGTACGAGAAACAAAATTGATGATCATTTGAACAACGTCCTTACATTTATTACTTAATTGGGATATTCTTTTCTTTTCGAACACAATGCTTTAAAAGAAGGCTGGTCTTAATTCGCCTCTATTCTAGCTAGCTAGGGTGCCAACCTTTTGAATTTTTGATAATTAACGATAGCTGGGTTCAAATCAATCCACTACAAAGAATTTAATATGGTTTAGAGGTTCATGAAAATCCTTCAAATGGACGTATAATTCCTATACAGTACTTTAGAACTATTTCTTTATATATTTTTTTACATCTCTATAATTCGTTTACGTCAAAAGCAGGTCAACCCGATCAAAGAGTACTCGAACCCTTTCCCCAACCAAGCCAAAGCAAATTGAATGATCAGCAAGCTGTTAAAACCCATGGGCATGTTAACCTTCTTTTATTTTCAAAACATTTTTCTTAATTCCTCTCATTTTATCTTATAAAACCACTTGTACTACTAAAAGTTTAAAATAATAATAAAAGATAAATTTTATTATTTATTTTATATCTTAACATTAAATTAAACTTTTATTTAATAGATAGTCTAATACGTAAAATATTTAATTAAATTTAGTAAAATATAGAGTGAGGATTTAAACTTAGGACCCCTATTCTAATACCACGTGATACCCATTATCCTAAAAATGACTGCATTTATTTTTAGAGATAAAATATGATAAATTGAAATAACAACTAAATGTTGAATAAAATATCGTTAAAGTATATTTTTTTCATATTATTAATTTTTGTTTTAAAATTTGAAAAAATTAATTTTTTTATTTTATTTTGTATAAAAATTTAAAAATATTATAATAATTAAATGAGATAAGATGAAAATATTTAGAAAAACAAACAAACAAACTAATGAAAAAAATGTAAATTTTATGATTTATTTTATATTGTAATATATATCATCTAATCATTGAAATTTTTTCAAATTTTTACATGAAATAAAATAATTAATTCTCCTATAATAATAATTAGAGTGATTCTAGTTTTAAAAAACTAATTAAATACATCTCATAATAATAATAATAATAATAATAATACTGAAAAGACAAAAAAAAAAAAAAAATCATTTTCTCTCGAGTGGTGGATTGGTTCTATCTCACTTAACCTCGTGTAGAAGACAGATGGCTAATTTTGACAGAAAGTGCCAAGTATCTCTAATCATTGAAGCCGAGGACTTACTTAAGTAATTTGGTTGCCACCACAGGGACCTTCTAGTAATTTCAACGACAACTTAGAACAAAAGTAACCCTTGCCGATAAGAAGCGCGTGGCAACACTTTCCAAACCTTTATCGGCAATCTCTCTATCACGAAATGAAACGCGCTAGAGTTGAGAGTGGTGTTTGATTCCCTTTTGTTCTTAAAACTAGTCTTAAACTTTGCTTAATATAATTATTTTCTAGCTCTTTAAATACCTCTTCTCCCCCCAACCCATGACCATCCAAAAAAACCCTCGCAGCTCTCTCTCTCTCTCTATCTCTCTCTGAAAAAAGAACAAAAATACTCTCGCTCAGTCAACAAAGAAAAGAAATATAATGGAAATGGAACCAAGCCCACCAATGGTGGCGGCCAAGAAGATATGGAACATAGTTCGCGTGGTGTTCTTCATGCTGAGAAAAGGCATATGCAAGAGCAAAATAATGGGCGATCTCCATTTGATGCTCAAGCGTGGCCGCAAGCTGGCGGGAAAAGCCATGGCCGACAACCTCACTCTCCACGACCATTTCTCAGCCTTAAGCTGCCGTTCCGACGACGCCCTCTCCTTCATATCCCCACGCGAATATGAATTCAGCTGCAGCAACAGCCCCGCCTATCCCCGCCCATTCCATTTCAACAACAAGCGCAAGCACCACCACCACCACTCTTTCGGCGCCAAGCCCTATCGTTTTGACGACGTGACTACCGCTACTGCGTTTCAGAAGGTGCTCGAGATGCTGAACAACCACGACAGTACCGCCGCGCCGCCGGTGGAGGCCTCTCCTCTGGTGACGTTGCCGGGGTTCGGAAAGAGCCCGATGGTAAGGCAGCTGAGAGTAACCGACTCGCCGTTTCCATTGAAGGACGACGGAGATAGCCAGGTGGACATGGCCGCCGAGGAGTTTATCAAGAAGTTTTATAAAGACCTCACGTTGCAGAAAAGGAAGGCTGCACTTGAATCACCATACCATTATGCCATGCGAGGACGTCGATGATCAAAATCATGGTTATTATACATAGGGTTTGCAGCTAGCAGAGCTCTGCTGGAGTAACTTCAATCCATGTTAATTTTGGACATGAGCAAATGCATACGGGGCAAAGTTGTTGCAGCCTGCAGCACCTTCATTTGAAGTAAAACATGATCAAGTTTTGCTATGTCAAATTAGAATCACACATCATGCATGATTTGTTCATGATCATATTATATTTGATGTAGTCTCTTTTTTTTTTCCATTTTCTTTTTTTTTTTTGGATACGGTTCTGGTTCTTCTTCTGTATTGAAACAATAACTCTTTTTCGGTTTGATTTTGATTTTGGTTCACAAATTTTATTTTTTTAACGGCCACCTTCCACTTGGATCCACTTAGTGCCATTTATAATCATCATATATGTTGATAGCTATGTTATGTAATATAGAAGAATAAAAGAGTCAAAAAAAAAAATTCAGGAATTTATAAACTTCTTCTACTCTCTGATCTTTTGTATGAGTTCTACTTCTTTTTATAAAGTTCTTACCTACTGCAACAATGCAGTATAAAGAAGGTTTTAAATAAGTTAGAGGAGGCAGAGATCAGCTTTATGTTTTGTCGAAAGAAGCTGTGTGGAATTTTTAATGTATTGCTTTTCAAGGTTGGTGGGTTGGAGCTTTCGATTTATTAGCTTTTATATATTGAGGGCTCCGGCTCACTTCTGTCAATTTATGTGGTATTCATTCTCAGACACAATAATTGGTCATTTTAGTGGTACTCCGCTTTACCTCATGAGTGTTTGTCAAGTTAACGTGCAATATACGACACATATTAATTCGACTATACATTTAGGTGGTTTGGATTCGGTAATGAGTTAAGTTTATTTCAAATTTATTATTATATTTTTTTAAATTATTATAAAAAATACAAGTTTTAATATAATTTTTTTAAATTTCAATTCAATTTTTTTAAATTTTAAAATAATAATAATATTTTATTTGAATTTTAAAACTTATCTCAATCTATCTTATCTAACTCCAAGATCTTAAGGTTGCCATGCCATGCATGCTCTTGAAGGGTTTATAAGTATATATACTACTGGCTAGACAGTTAATTCGTACAAAATTTTGGTCCTTCTTTGATTAATTATCACTTATCACAGACCACGCACGTATCCCATCCTTTATTCCTATTTTTTGGTTCCTAATCATTAATAATTATCTCATTATATAAGAAGAATTATAGTTACAAAGAGATTAGCTCACAAAAATAAATTTATAAATTAATTACTGAAGTGTGACAACTTGATTTGATATATTAGATCTATTTTTTAATAAGATTAATTTTATATTTTAACTTATCGAATTAAACCACATTAATTTATGATTTTACTTTGTGAGATTGGACTAAAATATTTATCCACAACCCTAATTAAATTAAGCAGCCTTGCTAGTATGAAATTACTATTTATCTAACAAATTTGAACTGATGAAAATATTTATATTTTATTATATCTTCACACTTCCCCTTATTTGTGGGCTAATTTTTTTTTTCAATTAATAGGCTCAATAAGTAGAATATTAATTAAATAAGGTGTAAAGTGTAAAGTCAGGATTCGAATTCATGATTTTTGTTTTGATACTTACATGTAAAATCATTACTTATCCTAAAAATTTAAACTAATAGAAAGAAGTAGATTTTATTATATTTTAAGAGCTAGCTCTCTGCATCTTCGACACTAGTATAGAGGTTTGCACTGCTTGAGTTTTGTAAAAAAATTCTTGAATTTCATTGTCTGTTTTGAGCACAATATATACGAAAGTGTACAAAGCTATTCTAGGAAGTAATTACACAATTACAAGGAAAGGAATACTACAATCATTTATTGTTCCAGAAATTATGCTACAAATTATACAGACTGATTTGATTCTTTTGTGAAGGCCGGATGTCATGGAATCCTTGATTGTAGATGGTTGGCTTTTGAGTAATGTCGAGAATCTTCCTTAATATGCCTTCACAAGATTAGGCTTCCATCTGCTAGTCTAATTTTGTTGCTCAAAATCTCAGTATGTTGTCGTGACAGGGGCTTAGTCAACAAATCCGCGAGCTGATCTTAGGTATGAGCATGGCAGACTTGAAGGGAACCACGTTAAACCAGTTCTCGTACAAAGTGCAAGTCAATTTGAATGTGCTTCGTTCTTGAATATTGGAGGATTGTGACTCTTGATATCATATAAAGGTTTGTACTGCTTGAATTTTGTAAAAAGATTCTTGAATTTCATTGTCTGTTTTGAGTACAATATATACGAAAGTGTACAAAGCGCTATTCTAGAAAGTAATTACACAATTACAAAGAAAGAAATATTACAATCATTCATTGTTCCAGAAATTATGCTAAATTATACAGACTGATTTGATTCTTTTGTGAAGGCCGGATATCATGGAATGGTTGATTGTGGATGGTTGACTTTTGAGTAATGTTGAGAATCTTCCAGAATAACTAGTACGAGTAAATATAATTAACAGCAAGCTGCCGACGCGCGCGTACGGCAGATATACACGAACATGATGCATATAATATGTAACATGATGGTTATATATATATATATCAATATGATTCCCAAGTTCTTGGGACGGATATTTTTAAATGATATTATAATTCTGAAGTTGCATATATATCACGTGGAATAGAGAAATTAATATCAAAATTGACCAAATGTCTCGACTGCATGTTAATTAATTTAGTGTGGTGTGATCTCAATTATATATCATGCTCTGATAAGCAATTCATGCATGTAATTAATTTGGTTTATATTTTTCGTAATGTATTTCTCTATTGATTAATATATCTAAAGATATATATTTATATTGTTTTATCTATATATATTATATATATTCATTTATCTATCTTTAGTTCTAGTTCTTAAATTTTATATTCATTTATCTTTCTTTACATGTTCTTGCTATATACACAATAAGAACTAGATGATCATGATCTCTAGAACATGAGTATGTGGAGAATTATCTTTAATTTTCTAGAAATCTTATAGGAAGGATTATATATCTTTCCCAAAATATCTTCATGCTTCTCATGATGATCCGTACTGGCACAGGCCGTGGAAATTATTGGGTTTAATCATTGGAATGATATTTATGTTTTTTTTTTCTTTGGCAATATTAGAGGGTACGTGGGAGGCTTAATTTTGTAGTGGAGAAAATGACTGATCTAATAAAAAGAAGGTAATACCTTTTTGTATGTAGTATAACCATGATTGAAGGAGAGGTCTATTAGTAATTGCGAGCTGGCCTACTCTCGCTCTTTTCTTTTTCTCAACCAAACAAAGCTTCATTGGATGCTTATCCTTCTTTAAACTATAGATCATGATCACAAGTACGCCAGGGCATGTATGCATGTATGAGGTATACCATCCTTTTTTTTTTGTGGCTATTATTTTTTTTCTTTTTTCTTAATTCATGGAAATTTGTAGAGCCATCTTGAAGACTTGTATCGCGCATGATTATCTGGTATTGTCTGTCTTGATTTTGACACTTGTCTTGTGTCAGGCTTGTGTCACCATGCACCTTTGATTCTTCCAAATCGCCATTCTTTTACCAATTTTTTCATAATATATATTAATATAATATATATATATATATATATATTTAGCATATATATTATGCGTCTGAACAGATAGAAGTTGATTAATTCATGAAGACTTCTGATCCATGGCTAATAATATTGCTAAGTTTTGTTTAATATAAATTATAATCAAGCACTTTTAGTACTTTAGCTGATCAGATATTGATTAAATTTCCTCTTGGAAGACTTTAAGGTCCACTACAAGCGAGTACTTCGAGGAAGACTTCAAGGAAAAAAACATTTTTTCTTTTACAAAAATGTGTAGACTATGCCCGTTTCTGTGATTCGCTAGTGGGAAAGGTTGATGGGCTATTAATTCAATAACCCTAGTTGGTGTATGGATCACCACGTCCACCTTTGTATATATTCTTTATAAGCTGTGGGGTGGAGCCAATATATACAACTTAGTCCTTTGAAGGCTTCAACAAATTAAAAGATACAATCGCTTTAAAGCAAGAAAAAAAGATGCAATTAAATATGTAGATCAATTGCTGCTTTATTAGGTGGGAGAAAATGCGTCTGTGGGTCTGTGTAAAATTTATGTTTCTTAACGCACGCTAGCAGCTTCAAGTCGAGCTCAATTATTATAGAGAAATATTTATGCAATCATTGGTTGAGTAATTGTTGTATAATTATTTAAAAAATAAAGTAAATAGAATATAAGACCTACTAATTTTTTAATAGTAGACCATCACTCTTTTTCTAAGTGATTATACGAGATTTACACCTCCTATAATTACATTTAAAATTATTCATTATTATATATATAATACATGTATATTATCCTTCCATCTTACTATCTCAAGGACCTTTATTTTTTCTTTAAGTAACGGCTCTAATTTGAGACATTTTTACTATATTATTTATATTTGAAAAGAAAGGGGTATGAAATACAAACCTTTAGGTTACATGAGTATTAAAAATTTTCTCATATGCTGCTCCAAACATGCGACTAATAATCATATTTAAATTGATCTCCCAGCCTCCTCCAATCTTTACTTCTTTTGGGAGAGGGAGGAGTCCGAACCTCTCATGTATTCAAGCTTGACAGGCATCACACCCGCGACATCAAAGATGTTTAGTTGTTTTTGATTAGTTGAGTGGTTTGAGATCACTTCACTACTATATTAATATTTATCATTAATATTTATTTATTCTTCACTACTATATAATATATTATTATTATTATTTTTTACAATTTTTTCACTACTACTCACAAATAATCTAAAATTACCTCACTATCCAAGCATAGCCTAAGTACTGTAGCCCTAGCTTTGTGAATGTTACAAATAGTATGATTGTGAAGAAATATATAAACATGATGCATTGGTGTTACTACAAGTCTACATGGGAAAATTATATGTAATTGAGAAATGGGGGTTGAACATCATTTCTTAGGCCGATCAAACTAGGAGAGAAGTATTTTGACAAAGTAGGTGGTAACGTAGTTTTTAATTTTGTACGGTTGTCCAGTACAAAATAAGTAGGATTTTTATATTGATCGAGATTTTGGCCAATATATATATTTTGGTTGTATTGAATTTCGATCTTTTACTTCTTATTTTCATTTTTTATTATTAATTTTATCAAATTCAAATTAAAGTATATATATATATTAGTATATATTTATATTTATAATTTATTTATATATTGACTATTATTTTAAAATATAATTTATATATGTATTTATATATATAATTATTCATGTACATACTATTTTAAAATAGTATATACAATAATACATATATTAAAATATTTCATTCTAATATCTTAATTAAAACTCTCATCAATACGATACTGAAAACTTTGGCATCATCGCGATGACTTACAAGAGTCATGTATGGATCGAGTAGACGAATTAGGCGAAATACAAGTAATTAACTAGCGAGCATGAATGTCCTTATAATTCTGCAACCTTCATCCGTGCCTTGTCGCACGTGGCCGGTCGCGTATACATGATTTTGTTGTGGCCAACAAGGTAATCATGACATTAAATCTAAGTTAAAATCTCTAAATGAAAGTGACTTTTAATTATTAGTACTTTTTAATCCACTTTGAATTCTTGTTTCTTCTGTTAATAATCGAACCATAAAGGCTAGTCTAAAGAAAATGACATATTACAAGTAGTACTTCACTTTCATTGGTGAAGTTCGCCACCCTTTAAATTTAGTTGCACTCTTTTATTGTGGGATATATATATATATATATATATATAATATATTAGGTCAGTGCAACGTGCAAAACGTTTGCTTAGTTGAGTGAAACAGATTTGTGCAGATTAATAATTTGCATAAACTGAAAAAATAATATGATTTTTTTTAAAGAAAAAACGACTAATGAATAATTTAATGCATAGAAACAAAAAGCAAATTTTAGCAAGTATTTTTGAATAATAATAAGTTTGCGAAGTATAATAATTACATGTTTAAATATAAGATCATAAAAGGAAAAGATTAGATCAAAATAGACCGTAGCTTGATACAAGTTTTTGAAGTAGATTAATATACACAATTTAAAGTCTTAGTTTTAACTAAAAGTTGACAGAAAAAAGAAAAAAGAAAAAAAAAAGGCTAAAAACCAGTCCTATGAATGAGATGCATTCAAAAAAGTACAGTGATATACACAAAAAAGTAGTGATATGATCTATTGTCTAATTTGTGGGTTGCAAATCTTGCAGATTATGAGATTATGTTATCCGATCTGACCCATTTGGCATTAGTAAACTGTGAATTTGATGTGTGCAACAAAATCATATGCAAAACCGCCAACCATAGTTGTAAATGCTCCTGTATGAAATAAATTTGGAACTTTTGCATTATTAACATAGAAATAAAATAAGATAAACAGGAAAAATAGGAAGCATGCTAAATAAATATAAATAGTGCAATTTGGTGAGTGTTCTTTTTTTTTTTTTTTGCATTTTTAGATGTCAAAGATAAACAGATTGTACTTAAATACATGTTCTTTATTGTTGGTCGTAAAATTTGTTCAACTGAAAGATAAACTTCTAAGGTGGATAAAAGTCAATATCTAAGCAACTATAAACAAAAATTAAGAATGACGGAAATAATGCTTATTTGAAATAAGAACAAAACAAATACATATACACGATTGAAAGAAGGAAGCAATAATGAAAATCCAACAAACACATTAAATGGAAATACTCTTCTATAAAATATAGCTTTTTGAAATTATGCTTATAAAATTGTGGGTTCTTATGGGAATAGAATACAATTATAATATATATGAAATTCTTTTATGTTTAAAAATTAAAACATATATAGATCGTATTTAACTACAACTTGACATATTCCAATGGGAGGATTACTGTGTATCTCGTTAACAACTAACATGAGTACTCCAAGGAAAATAAGCAACTTGCAACAAATTCTAACGCGCCCCTTATTGAAAACTCAAGGAAAGCCTTGCATTAACATTTAAAACAACCATTAAGGAATATACGGCTTAAGCAACCATTAAGAAAACATTTGCAGAGGAGCATTCTAAGGGTATTTTTCATTAATATTTGTTGCAAGTTGCTGCATTGACATTTAATAGGGATTCTGCATTAAGGAAAATAACCTTCAGGTTATTTGCTGCAGAATTTATATGGCTTGTTTATATTCTTGAATACGTTACAAATACATATGCTTATTTGTTCTTTTGCGGCTTGCTGCAGAATTTGGATCTCCCACTCCTTGAGAACTTAAAACTTGCATGGAGTAGTGGTCAAGCCAGCTTCTGACTTGCCCACAAATGGCACACATTCTATCCTTAAAACCAATGTTGATTGAGAGTTCTATAATTAGCAGATGTTCTGACTTCTGAAGCTATACATTTTCTCAGTTGCCTTTATGCGTTACTTACCAAATATACTTAAATGAACTTGGTTTGTTGTCTGTAAGAAGTTGTTGTTCTTTATTTGCACCTATGTTTTTTGTATCATTTTCGATCTTTAGATGATCTGATTAAATGGGGATACTCCTGGAGGAGATGATTAATATGGCCAGGCCCACTCACATTCTTATTTGAAATCATAATAATTGATATTCTTCTTTGAGCAAAGTACTCTTTAACTCATCAAAATTCAATCTCTTGGAGCCATAATCCAATCTAAAAACCTTAACCCACTCTTGTAATATTCTGGAACCTAGGTTAACAATTTCTTCAAACCCAAAGCTTACACAAGCACATGTAGACAGGTTCTACATCAATATTATAAAGCATACTGACAAACCTCAAGTTCAGCACTGCATAGTTTCAGCACTGCCTTAAGTTCTACATCCTTTTTACGTGTAGCAAAGACAAACTTAATTTTTTAAAATACTAAAATGTATCTGAGTCTTGGATGTGACATACCCAGATTGAAGACCCTTGAATTTCAAGTTTAATCAGCACAAGCGTAAAACTTAAGGCACTGTTTGTATTCGAAGACGATACGAATTCTTTTCAATTCATCTCAAATTTATTATTACATTTTTTTCATATTTTTATATAAAATATAAATCTCAATACGGTTTTTTCAAATTTCAATATAGTTTTTTTAATTTTCAAGTCAATTTTTTTGAATTCTAAAATAATAATAATATTAAAAAATAAACTCAATTCATCTCATCCCATCTTTGAATCCAAATGGGACCTTAATTAGCAAAGGCAGAAAAATATAAAAAAACAAAATGATAATATCAAGATAAGGAATCAACATCGTTGTGTTCATGCACAAAGTAGCACAGATCATATCCACAGCAAACCAACAAGAGAAAGCATTCAACCAGTGGCAATCAATAGCATGTTTTGCTCCAAAGAAAAAACGGAATAAATATTTGGGAACCATCGAGCCCATCTCTGCTCCTTCACTGGCCTCTATATCCTCTCAAATTCCTAAAACAGAGATAATCAAACAGAAAACAAAAAATAGATTTAAAAAAAGGCAATAATAAGAAGAGAAACCCCTTAAAGTAATTTATAGTTAAATAAAAAAACCAAAATTCAAGTAATAGACTTTGCAATGTTCTTCGTCCAACAGTTACCTCCTTGCTTTCTATGGTCTTGATCTTACTCTGCTTGCGTTTTCAAAGACATGGTTCCAAATAATGCACAGAAAAAATGGGGGAAACGAAAAGAGAGTGAGTAGAGAGGTACTTACCAATGTGGAGGTGGTTGCCGACAATGAGAAATGGAGTATACGAAGAAATCGCAGCAGCCACAGTTCGAAGAACCAAAATTTCGAGGGGAGGGAAAAATCTGTGAGATCGATTTCGGTTAGATAGAGTGAGTTTTGATACGGAAGCCCTTACCCCACGAAATCACTCGTCCCTTCATCTTCTCCAAGCGATGAAAACAAGGAAAACGTACGAAGAATCAAGAGACGTAGAACTATTATTCTTCAGGGCCTCACTCCCGAAATCAAGAGACGTAGAACTCCTCGTCTCTATTGATGGAGTATTCCTTTTTCTTGGCATAAACGACAATGATAAAAACAGCAGATGTTAATGGACATGTAAACAAAAACACAAGTATGTTAAAATAAGATTTTTCTTTTGATAGCCTCTTCATGTATACAAAGATATATTGAGTTGGTTATAGTTTTTGACATAGACATGATCTCTTTCAATTTTTTTTTTTCATATACAACATGATCTCTTTCAGTTAACCACTTTTTGTTCTTGCAAATAGAGATGTTAAGTTCATGAAGAATTTAAAATATATGAATACAAACTCAAATAGTCACATCAAATTTCAAAATTTAATCCGTTTAATTTGAAAGGCATGCATGCCATATATATACATTAGTCATCGGTGAATACGATCAAGATTAGTTTTTTTTATTAAGGTTATTATAATCAAATAGTAAAAAAGTACCTAAATATAAATAAGCTAGTTCTTGTTAAAAAATAGAATGGGAAACATTAGATTGAAGAAGAAGAAGAATAATAAGGAGGCGATTGTTAATCTGTTTTTTAGATAAATATTATCCCTCAGTCGTAAAGAATTTTGCATGTATGCCCTCATAATACAATATTATTTATATAGTGAGCAGCACTACAACATTTTTGATCTTTTGCCACCACTATTTTTTCTACAATAAAAATATTGCCACAAATAAAGACTTATATTGGCAATATTGACGTTTCCGAAATTGTGTGATGCATTTGTCAAAATTGGTGAGTTTTATTGGCAAAATAACACCCCAATATTAAGATGGAAGATATAAGTCATATGTGGTGATTTTTTTCATCTGTTATAACAATATATTTTGCCGCAATTGATCCAGCCGTTATATTCTTTAATTCACGTTTGTGTGACAAAAATATTTTGCCGATATAACATGGATTATATAAATAGGCTGATTTTGTGATCAGCGTATTTACTCCACTTTTCATCAGTCTTCTTCGTCCATGCACTTACCCAGAGAGTCTCTCTCTCATCAGCCTCCACTCGAAATTATCCCATCATCGGCATTGTCCCTTCATCATCTTCCTTTAGGTTATCGAAATCGTCCATTCATCGTCCATTACCGAAATCGTCTCACAACCCAGAAATCGGCCCTCCCCTCGTCAAATCTTTCTTTCTATGAATGCAATATCGTCTCTATTCTCTGCTCAATATCTATCCCTTCTGGCCCTTGGTTCCCTCTCTCAAGCCCTAAACTCTCTTTCTCAACCCTCAGGCGCTTTCCCTCTCTCTCTCCCTCAATAGATCTCCGTCGATTGGCTGGTTTTTCTGTAAGTATATTAATATTTGTTACATGTATTTTAGCGGTTGGTGTATTTTTGCTATTTAAATTTGGGTAATCATCATTCCCCACAAAAAATTGTAGCTTTTGAATTTTAGGGTTCCAAATTCGGTGGAGATTAACCGAATGTTGTGCTGGAAAAATTACATCAAAATTTTGTAGCTTTTTGAATTGTAGGAATCCAAATTCGGTGGACATTATTAACCTGGTTTTGTTTTGAAAACGATGGTTGGGCTGGAAAAATTACATCCTTAAATCCAACCATACGACAGCATGTAGGGCTTAAGTAGTTAATTGGGTGTATTTTAGGGGATGGGTAGGTGAATTTGTTGGGTGAATTTTCTTTTGAAAGCCTCTTCTTACAGAGAAACTAATCTATATAGCTCGAGATCTTATGGGCACTTGGTTGAAATTCACCCAAGTGCGATGGCTTGGTTCCCCTATGCGATGGGTTATGCACTTGGTTAAAACTCACCCAAGTGCGATGGTTCCTCTACTTTACAGAGAAACTAATCTATAAATTGGTTCTATGAATCTTTCTTTATTGCTTAGAGGCTCTTTAGGTGAATTTGTTGCTCTGTATTTGTTGTTGTGGTATATTTGATGTTGTGATTCATGTTTGCCCTGTAAGTAGTTGTTGTGGTGAATTTGTTGATGTGGTGTCTATGTTTGCCCCTGGGAAAGTAAAAGATGACTAAATTTCGAGTTTTTATGGGGTTTGATGTTGCGGTTTGATGAAATGTTGCTGTTTAGCTGTAGTAATACTATAATACAGAATTTTTTGGAACAACTTTGTTTCATAAGAAATTTATCCTTGCTATGTAGCGTTAGTAGTACTATAATACTGAAAGCCATAGCATTGTACTAGTCATCCCAAAAATAAAATAATAAAATAATATTATATATTGTAATAATAATATATTTAATATATTTTTTCTTTGATGTTTATTATATTTTACAATGCAAAAAGAAAACATAATTTTTTACAAATTCACAACACAATAGATATATGCAACAAACACATCATTCCTAATATTCATTGTTGAATATTTAGAAATAAAATATAAGTTGATAAATGAGCAATATCTCTCTAAATTTTGAGAGAATTTTAGAATTATTATATTTCGAAACTTAAAATAGTGAAACAAGAGATGAAAAAATTATTGCCTGACAGCTCTTACCCTTTGTGCTTTGTATAAAAGTTTTTCTCTCTAGTTTTTATAAGAAAAAATGAGCTCAACCTCCGCTCTGTTCTGTAACCCACCACCAAGGTATAGTCCTTGAACAGTAGAAAAGAGAGAGAAGAGAATGTGGCATAGAAGGTAAGAAAGGGGATTTTACTGTCACTAATTTAGCTTGGTGTGATAGGTCCAAACTCCAAAAGCATAGCCTATAAATACTAATAAGCTAAGTTGGGCCCACCAACATGAACCAGCATTTGAAGAGTCAATGCCCCCATTTCACATGATTCATTATATGTGATTCTCATACAGACATGTATGGATTCAACTAGTATTACATCTCAATACCAAAATATAGATATTAATTACGAACCAACCCAAAAATAGTGAAACAAGAAATAAAAAAAATTCTACATGATAGATAAGAAAATTGATGCCAAATGATATTTCTTTGAGAACTTATCATTATATTGTCTTGTTACTTAATTTCTAGTTGATACACTATCATTTACATTCAAATCTATACCAGCTTATTATTCTCTCTAATCCAATAATAAAATGTACTTTTTCATGAATTTGAAGTGTTATCCATTAACATGGAAATTTTACTCCATAAAATCTTAATATTTTTTTAGACATTCTCAATATAAATAGTATAATATTATTAATATAACTCATATTGACTAGATAGTCAAATGAGTTGTAGAGCATGTGTCGTCATCTAGAGAAGATCCATCTGAAAATGGTGGAGAGTGGCATAGAGGTTCAGTTGATGCCAAATTTCAATGTAAGTTGCATGATCCTTCAGGTATGCTCATCAACATCTGAATAGAAAGGGAACAAAATATTTATGTGCACATGACACTCCACTTATGGCATATTTGTGTGTAAATCCAAACAACAAATGCATTTAGATCCTCTTGTAATATGTGATGCATCACCAGAGTCTGTTTGAGGAAATATGTTTGGAATGGTGGCCTGCATTACTTAATTAGTGACTTTATGCCTGAGATTCAGTCACTTAAATTTATGAAACTATGGATTGATAGGCATAAAAAGAGAGGAGTGGGGTGGGAACTAAGGCTGGTTCACTTGGTCTCTTTCTGTTTGAGGTTTCATTGGACTTGTAGTTCATTATCTTGGGCATCTTAGGCAACATTGAAGAGAGATAATAGTTGTGACCATGGGCCTCAATGTGAAACATCTTGTTCTAGTTACCAAATTTATCTTGTTTTTTTTTTTTATGTTTTGATTTTAATTTTGCTCATTTCATCTTGCATTTATATTATTATTTCTTTTTGTTGTAGAGCCATCAAATGCTTTAATACATCATCTTGGATATAAGTTGGATGTAAGCTCATTTTTTTCAAACCTATATGGTTTGTTGCGATTTTCAATTAAGTTAGATTATGTTCTCATGTTTTATTGCAATTCTTTTCATAGAAGGCTACTACTCATCACTTTTCAATACTATGAATAAGATTTTGGATGATAGCTTGCTAAGAAAGGATGGGGACAATAAGAGTATGTGATCCTAATATAGGACAGTAAGAGTATTCATAGTTACCATACAACTATAGCATGTGTTAAACTAATATATTCTTTCTCTTATTTATACATTTGTATCCCATATGTTTATTCATGTTGCATGAGTAAATTGCTTATTTGATGAAGTGTGGGTACCTTATTTTTGAAAATGAAGAATGATTTTCAATTATGTAAAAAAATTAATACATTGTAAAGCTGATAAAAACAAAAAACTGGAAAATGGGATAACGGGATCTATTATTTTCACCATTTGCAAAAGAACAACCATTGTTGCAACAGGGTTATTAGTTTTTATGCTAGGTTATTATAATCATATTTATTTTGTTATATGATGGCTTCATTATCTCTGAACTAAGGTTTCAATAACACTTTTCTTCAATACCATTTTAGGATGACTGTTCTGTTGGTTGAAGCTTCTATGTCTATCTGGTTGAAGTGGGGCTTTTGGGTTTCTCCTCTGACATATGGAGCTAGATAAGACCGCCTTTAAATGAGTTTCTTGCTCCAACGTGGCAAAATGTGATTTTCTCATGGTATGAATTAAAAGTTTTTGTAATTAATACTAATTGAAGTAGCTTCCATGGGGATGATAAAAAAAAATTCACCGTGTGGTAAGACAAACCGCCTTGCTTGATGAGTTTGAGTTAATATTGGGATTGTTTTTGTTGGGATGTTGTGAAGGAATAAAACTGTGACTATACTGGGGTTGTTTTAATTTTATTTAATATTGGCGCTGTTCTTGTTAGAATGTTTTGAATAAATAAACTGTGATTATGCTTGTTTTTGGAGTTGTTTTGTACTTGTGTGTTGTGGTTTGGGGCTGTTTATATATTAATATGATGCTAAAGTTGGGATTGTTTTAGAATTGGTTCGCTATTATATTTTTTTCCTGTAATTAATGGTGTGGTTGGGCAATTAATATGTGTACTTTAAATTTGAACATTTTTTATGATGTATAAAGTTGAAGTTTTATCAACTTTAGGAATTCAAACTTGATAAAATAACCAGCATGCACATTTGCTAGATGCTTTTAATCGAAACATGTTTAAGATAACTTTCAGATAACTTCAGGAAAGATAAATGAATTTGAGATGCACTCATTAGCATTTCAAAAAAATGAAAACATTATGTGTTCATTATGATTATGAGTTTACTTTTCCTCGTGATTTTTTTGGATGATGTGTTAGGCAATGGCATTGATCACTGCAGCAGCAGAAGTGGATTAGAAAGCTATAAAAATGAGGTATGGATTCTATAATATAGCTCTTGATTTTGCAAGCTAAGAAATTGATCAATTATTGATGTCCTTTGTCTTTATATTTGATTAATGTAACCTAATTTTGCGGTTTAAATTTTTATTGTTGAACTGTAGTTCAATGCACAAATATAGTTCAATGCACAAATAGCTCCTTAGTGCTTTTAGGTGCATGTATTTGCTTTGCCTTGCATATTCATTTTCATGTATGTTGTGCAAGCATGCATTATGTCATTCTTTTTCTTGAAAGATGGAATGTTTGTGTCTATAAAATATATAAAACAGGACCCATCATGGCAAGTTTTATTAATCATAAGGTTGTGGCATTCACATCCTTCAACTATTATCCTTTAGAGTTATCCTTTTTGCTGCCAAATGTTTAGATTTCTCATTTCATTTTTTACAATTACCTAGAAGCTATTTGCTTAGTTAGCTTGCAAAAGGTATCTGATTAATTATAGCTTGTGCTAGGGATGTAAAATTATCAACTCTATAATTTTTTTTTGGAATTTTTTCTTTTATTTGCGGCAACATGTTATGGTTGCAAATATTTTTTTTCTACGAAAATAGGTTATTTTTGGCAAAACTATTTGTAAAGAAAAGGAAATAGTGGAAAAAATTCTTGCCACAATCTTTATTTTGATAATGCCTTTTGTGATAATTGGCTTTTAGTAGGAGTTGCAACTCGTTAATAAAAGTATATTTAACGAAACTAACTCTCTTTTTATGATATCTCTTTGCAGGAAATGTTATTTAGTTTGTAGGAAATGTGGAAGTGTTATTTGGTTTGCAGGAAATGTTATTTGGTGGCAATGTATTTTGTCAATATACTTTATTGTGATGATTAATTTTTGTAGAAGAAAAGAATTATTGAAAAAATTTCTTGATGCAAAACTTATTTTGTGGCAACCTATCAACGTGGTAATTAAGTATATATAACAATGTTGAATATTTTAATAGAAGCATTTCTTGGCAATTTTTTTTCTTATTATCAATGACTGGAATTGCCATAATAACTAGACATTGGTGACATATTGCTTGTTTTACCCAATATCATACTTAATTGAGAGTTTATTATTTGTAAACGTGCGGCCGTTTGATTTTGTCAATATTAGGGTTTTGCGACAATTTTTTATGGTTATTGTGGCAAAAGTTGGTGCAGCAACAAGCTAGTTTTGTTGTAGTGTAGATTACAAATTCTAAATACTAATTTTTAGAATAAATAGATGCAACAACAATAGTTACAATATTTTGATTTTAATTTAAATATAACAATTACTGTTTGAAGAAGTACAAAAATAACTTATTTTGAAAATGTACAAAAATAATCGTAATTGATAGTCAATAATAACTGTAAAATATATGATCAGACATATTATTTCATTTAACAAAAAATTTCATCACTTGCGATAATGCGTCAGTATTAAGTGCTATATATGCGCACATACATGCAGTAAGTGTTTCACATTAGGTGACAATGTCAATGTGTCTATCATTTTATTCCATTTTATATATAATGAGATCTATTCACTTATAAACCACTAAAGTTTTCAATAAATTCAATATGGGATTAAGAGAAAATACAATAAATGAAAATTACAAAAAATGGATAATTCAAAAAAATTAGATAGAATATTTAAAATAATATATATTGAAATAGTCTCTTAGTTATTTCAAATAATAGTTTTTTTTTAAATGCTGCTATCATAATTATGTTGACACATAAATGTAAGTATCTTTTGGATTTAAACTTTCTTGTAGCTCCACTATAAGAAAAATGGGTAATAGTAACCAATATTTGCGACGAAAAAGATTATTAGCGACTAAAACAGACTATTAGCAACTAAAATGAACTATTTGTGATTATTAAATGGTAGAAAATAAACAGTTTTTTTATAATGAGCATATGATTTCAAGATTTTAGCAATATGATAGTAAATATAATATTTTTGAACTATTATATCGTGTGATAAAATCAGAAAACCAACACACATTAACACATATTTCTATTGTTCTTTATAGCCACCCATTAAAGGTTATACACGTTATCTCAATTTCATAAGTGCTATAAGTGGTTTATCAAAACCACGTAAACGACTTGACTTTACACTTACATATGTAGTGTTTTTTTAGGTGCCCTTGCACAAAAAATAAATAAATAAATAAATTATGCAATCACTTTGTAGCTAGATATTGAGATAAATTTCAATTCACCTATAGATAAGCACCAAGAGCCAATAAATAAGAAAAAAGAATCAGAACAACTCAAATGCATATAAGGATAAAGACCAGCAACTATACGAGCAACAACATTGTGATAGAAATAAATTAGAATAGGATAAGAGTAGAGTTGTATTTAAATATAAATACCTTTTAAATTACTTTGAGATGTCTCTATCAATAAACTTGAAGGTTATCTTGGATTAATCAAGCATGAAACTATTTCTACATAATTATTACAAGTGAATATTTATGGTATAAAAGCCACAGACAATGTCCTTCTCTTTCCTATGGCCTTAAGAAGTTTAACTTCATTTGTCACACCACAAGCTTCGGCCCTTCCCATTTTTTCTCTCACTACTCTCCAGAACTTCATTACTTTCAAACTCAACAAAGATAACCATCTATTGTGGAGGGCCTAATTGGTGGCCATAGATTACTCCTAATGCTACTACCTCTCACCAAGTTGTAGATTCCTCATGTATCTAAACACCGGAGAAACATATTACATTACTTCTACGCTACAAAATCTCAACCTCCATGTTGAAGAGTACACTGGACAAATCAAGTGTGTGTTGGCATGATCAATGTATGAATATTCATCACACTAGTTCTTCTCTATTGCCCTCATCCTCAAAGTCTTTCTTCTTAAACAATATCCTTCATGTACTGCAATGAAAAAAAACTATTGAGTATATCAATTCACTAAATACAATAACATATATTTTGAATTCCACCAATCTCTTTCTATGTCCAGGACTCCTCCTCGAGAGCTGTCTGACTAGTCAGCAAAAGTAAAAATGGGTTTTATCCACTCCCAGTAATCTCTCTAGTTGCCAACTTAGGTTAACGTGTCTATTGTATAGTGGCATTCTAGGCTTGGTCACCTTACTCTACGAACAGTTTATCAAGTTGTCTCTAAAAATTATCAACTAGTTGTCTCTAAAAATTACCCAATTGGTGGCTTATCTTCATGGCCAAAACCTTTTTGGTTACCTTGATGGCACTTTCCCATGGCCACCATGACCATCCCATCTATTAATTCTCCATCTATCCTTATTCCTAATCCATAGCTCCCACAATAGACGCAGCAGAATCAATTGATTATGAGTATTATTCTCCTCTTTCTTTTTGAAAACATTCCCACACAGTTGATTGGCCTCAACACCTCACTTGAGGTCTAGATTACCCTTGAGAGAATGTTCTCTTTTACATCGTTTGCATGTTCATAACACATGATTCCAACTCTTAGTGTTGAAAAAAGGCTCACTCTCTCCCTCTCTAACTACTTCGCAAAAGTTAAGCAATTATTTGACATCCTCTTAGCCATCAGTCGTCCTCTTAATGACTTAGAAATTATTTCCTACATATTGTTTGTATCCCTTTGAATTTTGACTCCCTTGTTACCTCAATCATTACTTGAGTCAATCCCATGTCACTCAATGATCTATATGGCCATTCCTAGATGACCTACGTCTAAAACAACATTCCACTTTTATAGTTTTTGGCCTTTTTTCAGCTAAACTTGTCATAACCAGATCTCCGCATAACCCCATCCGTCCCTCAACAACAATAGTGGTAGACACTCTCATGGCAAGGGGCATGGTCGTGGCAATCTTTCACCTAGTTTTCCCGCCATTTCTCTTACCAACTCTGGTTCTCATCCACAGTGCCAACTTTGCAACAAAATTGGTCATGTGCAGCTACTCGTTGGTACATGTTTGATCAAGCTTTTCAGGCTTCCCCATATCTCCAAGCTCATGCTACTGCCTCTCACTAAGCTGTAGATTCTTCTTTTATCTAAACACTAGAGCAACATATTACATTACTTATGAGCTACAGATTCTCAACCTCCATGCTTAAGAGTACACTAGACAAATCAAGTATGTGTCGGCATGGTCAAGGTATGAATATTCATCACATTAGTTATTCGCTATTGCTCTCATCCTCTAAATCTTTCTTCTTAAACAATATCCTTCATTTACTGCAATAAAAAAAAATCTATTGTCAATATATCAATGTACTAAAGACAATAACATATATTTTGAATTCGTCCATCTCTTTCTATGTCAAGGATTCGTTCTTGGGAGCTATCCAACTAAGTGGCAAGAGTAAAAATGGGCTATACTCTCTCCCGGTAATCTCCTCAGTCGCCAACTTAGGTGAACATGTCTATTGCATAGTGGCATTCCAATCTTGGTCACCCTGCTCTATGCACAAGTCATCAAGTCGTCTCTAAAGATTATCAACCAATCTCACAGATTAAGAAAGTTTTTGTATGTTATGCTTGCCACCTTGGCAAGAGTCACAAACTTTCCATATTTTTAATCCCTTGTCTTCAAGTTCTTTTAAGTTACTTTTCATTGATGTATGGGTCCTGCCCTCATTGAATCTATTGATGGAGATAAATATTATATTTTCATTGTTGATAACTTCTCACAATTCATGTTGATTTTTCCACTCAAGCAAAAATAAGATGTGTTTCAAACTTTTATTCACTTCCAATCTCAAATAGGATGAATATTCTTATGTAAAATGAAACATGTTCAATTTGACTAGGGTGGGAAATTTAGGCCATTACATATGCATTTTCTATTTGTTGGCATTAATCATCGACTTGCTTTCCCCCACACTCGCGAACAAAACGACTATGTTGAATGCTACCACCATCATCACGTTGAAACTGACATTGACCTAGTGGCTGCTACCTCTGTCCTACGCCATTATTGGGATGAGGCCTTTCCAACAATTTGCTATTATTAATCGCCAACGTTTTATCACAACATCTCACAAAATGGCTCTTGAACATTTATACAAACACTCATTATATCACAAATTTCTAAAAAAAAAATTGTTGTACTTATTGGCCATATCTTCATCCCTATAATTGCCACAAACTTGACTACTAGTCTACCCTCAGTGTCTTCATTGGCTATAGCACACAATACAAGGCTTACCATTGCTTGGACCCTTTCACCAATTGTATTTACATCTATCGCCATGTCACTTTTGGGAAAAATCAATTCCCCTTCCAAATTCATATTCTCCTTCTCTACAACAACCATCATTAGTTGTATCACTTCCTTCCTCCATCCAACTTTACCCACCCCAGTTGCCTTCTATTCCACCATAACAAAATACTAACCTGAGTCTCTAGTTGGACCAAGTGATGCTCCCACTTCAATTCCCTTATTTGCGCTTGATATGAACTATGCTCTTTCTCTTATTCCTCCTCCAGCTTCTCATCACTATATGCAAACAAGATCCAAAAACAATATAAGCAAATAGAAAAATGTACTAGCAGACATGGTTCGCTTCCTTTTTCATCGAGCCTTGTTTACCACAATGGAAGACAACATCACTGAAGCTACATGTTTTTCCTCAGCAGTCAAAGACTCCAACTGGTGCATGGTTATGAACGATGAGTTTCCAACTCTCATGGATAATGGGACTTGGGCCATTGTCCCTCACCAGCCTAACATGAATCTCATTGGCTGCAAATGGGTCTATAAGGTCAACTGGTGTATAGACGGGTCCATTGAAAGATACAAAACCTGTCTTGTTGCAAGGAGCTTCTATCAAGTACCTAGAATTGATTATGATGATACTTTCAACCTAGTTGTGAAACCAACGACCGTCAAGACAGTCCTCTCTATTACAGTCTTCTCTAATTAATATATCTATTAATTTGATGTCAAAAATGCATTCTTGAATGTAAATTTACAAGAGCATGCATATATGACCCCATCTTTCGTGTATATCAATCCAAATTGTCATAATAATGTGTTTTTTATTTTATTTTTAATTTTACAGAAAGCCCTTTAAGGATTGAAACAGACATTGAGGACTTGGTCCTCATGCCTTAGCAGCAAATTAGTTTATCTAGATTTTGTTAGTCCCAAGTCTGATACCTAACTTTTTATTTTTAAAAATGGATCAGATCTCATGTTTCTTCTTATTTATGATGAAGATATTCTAATTATTGGGTCTAACCCACTTGCTCTCATAACTCTCATCGAACAACTACTACATGATTTTGCATTAAAGGATCTCAACCCAGTACATTATTTTTTGGGTATCAAGGCCATCTCTGATTTTATTGGCTTATTGCTATCTCGGCAAAAATAAATCATTGACATTCTCAATAAAACTAATATGTTAGAGGCAAAGCCAATATTGTTTCTAATATCAACCACTGCCAATCTTTCTCAATTCAAATGTGAGGCCTTTTCTAATCAAACTATCTACTATAGTGTCTTCGATTCACTACAATATTTCTCCTTCACTAGACCAAATATCTTTTGCACCATCAGCAAAGTCTAACACTACATGCATTGACCAACTACAGAATATTGGTGTGCCATGAAGAGAATCCCCAACTACTTAAAAGACACCATACATCACGACCTATTGATTTGCCACAACTCCAACCTATAGCTAAGAGCATTCTCAGATGCTGACTGAATTGAGTGTCCATATGATCGATGTTCTGTGAATAGCTATTATGTTTTTTTTGGCTCAAACATTCTCTTTTGCAGCTTACGAAAGGCAAGCCGTGGTATCTCATTCTGGCACAAAGGCTAACACAGAGCAATTGCATACACTGCTATGAATTATTATGGCTTCATTCTATACTACTTGAATAGGTATTAACCTAGGTAGCCTCCCACCTTGTGGTGCTATAGCATAAGAGCAACTTACATGACTACAAATCCCCTGTATCATACCAAACAAAACATGTCAAGCTTGATTTACATTTTGTTCGAGATCATTTTTCCAAACATATGCTTTCAATACATTTCATTTCAAGTAAAGATCAATTGATTGATACACTTACCAAATCACTACCAACTGCACGTTTTTGCCAATTATGATCCAATCTCAATGTCCACGAGTTACCCTTAAGAGCGAGGGGGCGTATTGAGACAAATTCCAACTTATTTATGGATAAGCACCAAGAGCCAATAAGGAAGAAAAAATATTAGATCAACTCCAACGCAAAGATAAAATATAAAACCAGAAACAATATGAGTAACATCATTATGATAGAGATAAAAGTTAGAATAGGATGATAGTAGGGTTGTATTCAAATACAAATATCTTGTCACTTAGTTAATGAAATGTTTTTATAAATAAACAGGAAGGTTGCCTCAGATTATCAAGCAGAAAATATTTCTACATAATTCTTTTTGTATCATTCTTCAATGGAAATCATCTTTTCTTGCATAACTTTCTCTTAGAAGATGCTAATATATCATCAAAGTTAATTAACCATCACTTTTTAATGAGATGTAGATTGAGAGTACTATTTTTGAATTACTATTCATTTGAAATATTAAGGGAAATAATGAATTTACATGTCACATGCGTATTAAAAGTTCATAAAGAATAATAAGTCTAAAATAATTATATTTAGAAGTTAGAAAGTGCTTCAAAATAAAAAGTTTTAGAAAGTTCTTTCTATTTATATATTTTGGGTGGGGATTGGGAGAACATTATTGGGCCACTAAACAAAAGACCTGGTGGGCCTTACCGTGTTTTCAGGCCTTGTTTTCCTAGAAAGTGCGAAATTTTCTATTGTTCTCACCTGCCACGTGGAGTCCATACAATAGTGAGACCATCATGATTCAGTAGTAATGGTAGCACTTGACCGCTCCCAACTTCCTTCAATTTTACTCCGAAACAAACACATCCTAACTACCGACTGTCTTGACAAAATCACGACGTTTCGATCCGATGCGCTAAACGCAGGCTCAGCATCGCCCAAATTGTTTGATTGTTTCATGGTTTTGTAACTTTTATCAGCTTCTTCCCTCCAAATCAGACCATTTAATTTGCTCCATAATCAATCCATTTTCGGATTCTAGCTGTTGGGTCTTTTGCAACGACGCCGTCCGGTGCACACTCCCTCTGGTTCATGGGATCCACGTTGATTGGTTTATAGGGCGCGGCTGTTTCAGATCCTAACCACGTTTATTCAATGGCTTCGTGGTTCAAAGCCGCGGAAGGTGTAGATTTTCGGGCCTCTGTTTCTTTCGAGTATTTGTTCTTGTTCGATATTCGGCTTTATGCTGGGGATTAATTGAGTTTTATGCCTGCTCCGAAGCTTTACCGGGATTGATTTTGTGTTTAGACCTTAACTGCGAATTAGAATTAGCAACACACATTGGAACTGGTAGAACTGTAATGGAATCTGTGAAGCTTGATTGTCCCTCTTTTGGTTTTCATCTTTATTTCGTAAACCTATTGTTTTTGGTTGGGCATTCTTTGTTTTCAATCAGTATCAAGTGGCATCAATTTCAGATGGTTTCAGTGACAACATTACAAATGTGGTTGTTAGTATAAGAAACTACCAGTATTACAAATGTGGTTGTTAGCCCTCCCTCCTTTGGGAAGTATTTTGCAGCTATCTGAATGAAAATGTAGCTTGGGGAGATCTTTCATTTTTTTTAATTGTAAAGGAGATCTTCTTACAAAAGTAATCAACTTCATTGATTTATTTACATTTTAAACTGCTTCTTTCCTAGAACATACATATTTAATTCAATTTTGTATGGTAAATAGTTAAGTTAGCATCCCATAGCTAAGCATTATGAATTTGTATTGTGAAAAGGTCTGTTAATACTTGAGCTGATCATTACTTGCGATACCCTATATTAACTGATGTGTATAGGTGGTATATGGGATTCCACTTTGTTTCAAAGGGAGAAATTCTGATTCTTTATGAATTTTAAGGGGGTTCCAATTGTACTGTTGACTAGTTCTTTTCCAATATGACATAGCTGTGGATTGGGCCTACCTTAGGGCATTGGAAATAGTTTTAGAGTTTATCTCAACCAGAAGTGTAGAACTTGATTCATGCCACTTATGACAGAATGACCCAACAAGGACATTGGGAATTTAAGGGAGATTACCAAGTGATTTGGTTTCATCTTCAAATCTGCTTTCTTGTGATACCCCATATTGACGTATGATTGTAGGTAGTGTCTGGGACCCTACATTGCTTGAGAGAGAGAAACTTAAGTCCTTATAATGATTGCAATGAGGTTCCAATTATATCACTGACTAGTTCTTTGGGAGTATGGCCCAGATGTTGTTTTGGCCTTCCCATGTGACATTACATCACCATTTAGGAACTTTTTACTTCAACTAGGGTGTCAGTTAAAGGTGGAAAACTATAGCTGTGACTTCCTTTCATTTATTATGTCTACATATAGAAGCTTTAGATTGAATTTCTTTATCCTAGTTCTTTCGCTTTTGATTTGGAAAAGTACCTGTTGTAGAATTGAATCTGGTATATTCCCACATTAAGAAACTGAAATTTTTTAGTTTTTTGGGTCAGATTTGTTTGAAGTTGTAGATCGAAGGGCAAAGCTGGTTGTCAGTGAGTTGTCTGACGAGCAATCTGATTCTCAATCTGCAGGTATAGATCTCAATTAACTGGGAAACTTTTAAAATTGTCTCATTTTGCAGGATATTTTCTTGTTGTTACTTCGCTTAGGGTTCTATTTTTAATTCTTTTTGTTTGTTGTAAAACCATAATAATAATCTTTCTCTCCTGAAATGGTGAGGGTTAAACCCTTCTTCTTCCATGGGAGTTGGGGTTCCTGTTGGGTTCATGTTCTTGGAATTTCTTAAATGAAGGAGTGAACAGCATTCCACTGGTTATGGGGAATTTGGGCTTCCTTTCACGACTCCGTAATGAATAATAAACACAAATGACTTTCATAGAATTTAAGATGCTTTTTAGCTGGCCACAAGTGGTCAAGTCTTTGTGAATGAATATCTGGTGCTTATTTCTGTTTTTTGTTTTCCTTTCTGAATCATTAAGCTGCTAATGGGCAAGGATCTCATGCCAAGAGGAAGTCGAAGACCAAGGTACTTTCCAGCATACCTGTACCCATAAGTAGTTCTTATGTATTCTTAAAAAAAGGCTCTTTTCTCACATTTTGATTTCTTGCAGTCCCAAAAGAAAGTCCCCAGAATTGAATCAGATACCTCACAGGATCAAACTAGTACGTTGATGCCACTAGTAGATGTGAAATCTGAAAATAATGTGGCTGTTCAATTAGTTGAAAATGATGGGACTCCTACTATATCTGTCGCACAAACAAACAATGGCCAGGAGGACAATATTGAAAAAGATTCCCCTTTGGTAGGTATTCCTCTAACAGAGAGACCAGTAAGTGATGTGGTTGAAAGTAATGACCACCGTGTGGAAGTTCCATCAACTCTTCCAGATGTGGAAGCTGTCTCTTCAACTTCAAATGGTGAGCTTGTCAATGAGAATGATTCAGATGTTCCTAAAGAGCATCCCCCTTTGTCACTACCTGCCAAAAAAGTTGAGGTTTTTAATGAAGATATTCCAAATGATGCTAACCAAAGTATCAAATCCGGAGGCACAGATGTGATGTTGAAGATTGACCTAGAGAGATATCAATCTGTGTCTACTGATTTCCCCAGTAATAGTGATATTGTACTGAACAATGCTGATATCAAGGTTGAACCTCTTGTTGATCAAAAAAGACAACAGGAGCTTAAAGTTGATAATTCTGAAATGAAAGTGCAAGACCAACTTGATGAGGTAAAAGTAATTAGAAGAGGGAAAAGGGGGAGGGGCGAACTATCTACTGCACTTTATTTGTTTGTTCTTTATATTGTCTTACATGTATGCAATTAAGAGATTCTGTTAACTAGTTCATCATTTATGTGCAGGCTCAGGGACTGCTTAAAACTACAATTTCTGCTGGTCAGTCAAAAGAGGCAAGGCTAGCTCGGGTAAGCTCTAAAAATGTCCCTTTATTCACACTTGCATATGTAGACCATAGTAAGAGGAATTGACATTGGGATCTCGCTGGTCTACCTTTCTTTCTTTATATTCTATTGTGCTGACATTTATAAAAATAAATATATATTATTTTGATATTAAATGAAGTATGGCTGTTGGATCTAACTATTAATGGAACTATGGGATCATACTTGTTTCATAACAAACAATGAAAAATGGCATGTATCTTGTTCTCCCGACCTGATTGGATCAGAAGTCTGAAGGGTGTGTTTCCAACCTGATCGGATTGGTGTACACTCCTACCTGCATCTATCTCTCTAACAGACTGAATAAAAAGGAACTGAATCTGATTTTTTCCTTCTTGTTTGCCTCATTCCTGTTGATCTAAAAAAATAAGTTTGTTTAAGTCATCTCATCAAATACAAACTGGTCTGCCTTTATTTTTTGAACCACACACCTTTCAGCATCGGTTGCTTGTTTTGAAGTAACATTCTTCGGAAAACGTCACCTTTTGGGATAAGTATGCTCTACACGTAATGACAGATAATCCAGAGCAGCCCACCACAGAGGGTTGCTTGTCAGAATCTTCAGTTTACATTTTTTTTTAATCTTTTTTGTTTTAAGTTGTCAGGTCTGTGCCGGACTTTCCTCCCGTCTTCAGGAGTACAAATCTGAGAATGCACAGCTTGAGGAACTTCTTATTGCTGAGGTAGAACACCATCCCTGTTCAATTAAGTAATAAAGTTTTGGTTTTTTCTAACTATGATCTCGATGTTATCTGAATAAGGAGTGCTGATCACTAGTTAAATTGCAATCTATACAGAGAGAGCTGTCTAAATCATTTGAGGCTCGTATAAAGCAGCTGCAGAAAGATCTATCTGAATCCAAAAGTGAGGTGTCAAGAGTAGAGTCAAATATGGTTGAGGCTTTGGCAGCAAAAAACTCTGAAATTGAGGCACTTGTCAGTTCTCTGGACGCACTTAAGAAACAAGCTGCCTCGTCAGAAGGAAATCTAGCTTCATTGCAGGTTCACCACACTTCCCATATGCATTATGAGTCTATTCTAGTGTGCCATACCTAAAGTAACTGTCTTCACCAATTATTTCTTCAGTTCCCATATTTATGATTTTATGTCAAATAGGAGCTTTAATTTGTCTTACTGGAAACTCTAATAAAAAAATGTATTAAGATAAAACATATTGGGTCACTTAGATGGTTGGTGTGACTAAGGCCTTGGATGGGATGGGTTGGGATGAGATGATATTGGTCATCTAATCATTATCTAATTATTACAACTTTCCCAAATTTCCAAACAAAACACAAAAAATAATTCAACTTTTTCAAATCCCAAAACAAAAATTATATTAAGAAATTATATTCAAACAATATTAACTTTATAATAGTTTAATTTAACCTTTTCTCTCTCCTTTCCCAAAATCCCATAAAACATTTTAACTCAAACCATCTCACTACTATTCAACCTTCTATAACTTGTATATCTTAGTTTGCTATGCCTGTTTATTAGAAAAGATCCTCTCTTTAAATTATCAGCCAGAAAGACCTATATCATCTCAGGGTATTTTTCTTGTAAAGTATCTCAGCTGTTGCACAAAGTGTGTCAAGACCATTTATTGAGTTAGGACTAAGGATGAATCAGAGGGAGTTTTTAAATTTTGGAAGGAAGCACAGGGATACTCATGGATTTGAAGGTATTGATGAAGCTTGTAGGTGCATATTTCATGCCATAGGTTCATAAGTTGTGTATCCTTTTAACTGAAATTGTTGTTATATTACAACGTGATGATTTTTTCCAATCCCCTGCTTATGACATAGTAGATTAAACCATTAGTATCTGGGTTATGTATTTTATTCATAAACTGAACTAAGTTGTAAGTCATTTCCAAACTCCCACTTTTTCCTAACCTTTCCAGCCCATCAGCCTTTGGAAACAACCCTTTGACTCAAATTCTGTTATGAATGAAGAAAAAGTCATTGTCACATTCCTTTCATTTAGGCTTCTTGTATTAGATACTTCTGTTTCCCTTACTAATTGAAAAGGATGTGCATATTTTCGTAACCTTTCCCACAATTCAACCCTAAAAAATACCTGTTAGCTGCTATCTGTTTTGTTCATTTGCTACCCCCCCAGGTCTAGTTTGTGGATAGGAATAACTCCATTGCTAATATTTTCTATTTGGACAAAATAATCATGCGAAGTACTTCTTCAGTTTCTACCTATGTTTTACCATTAAACTACTTTGAGCTGCCCCTCATATCCCCACAAACATAATTTTCTTTCTTTCACTGTATGCTTCTGAGTTGGATTTAATATGAGGCTCTGCTAACTCTTAGATTACTCCCATCAGGCAAACATGGAGTCCATGATGAGAAATAGGGAACTAACAGAGACGAGGATGATGCAAGTAAGTTGGTTGTTCATCCTTGCGTGTAACATCTCTTACATATAATCACGTGTTTGACGTGGTGAGATTAGTAAGAAAATAGAATCTTTTCCAAGGTTTGTGAGAGTGACATTCTTTCCAGGCTGTGCGAGAGGAGCTGGCTTCTGTGGAACGGAGAGCAGAAGAAGAGCGTGTTGCACATAATGCTACCAAAATGGTTTGTACCTAGAATAATTGCTTCACGTTTATTGTGTTGCTTTCTTGCAAATAACCTATTATCTCATGAAACAGGCTGCTATGGAAAGAGAAGTGGAATTGGAACATAGAGCAGTTGAGGCATCCACAGCCCTTGTAAGGATCCAGGTAATGAAAGCATGCATTATGTTTGTGATTGATTGCTTATGATGGTACATCTTGAAAGCCAGATAATTGTACATATGAAATATGTTGTGTTTATCTTCGATTGTCTTATGCTTAGCGTTCCATGATAATATTCATGTCATATATTTGATGCATTTTCTTCCTTTTGTTTTAGTAAACATTTTCTTCCTTTCCCAGTAGCAACTTTGAAGTATGTCCTTGTCATTTCATCATGACGTCTATCTTATCCATCGAATTCCCTGAATTTCTTCCTCATTTAGAGAATAGCAGATGAGAGGACAGCAAAGGCAGCCGAGCTTGAGCAGAAGGTGGCATTGCTTGAGGTAGATAAAAACATTCTTACTGTTCCTATTTTAATTTTTTTTTCCCCGAAGGAATTTTCTGTCCTTTCCTGGCATAGAGTTAGATTTTCCCCACCATATGCCATTAGGTTGAATGTGCATCTTTAAATCAAGAGCTGCAAGACATGGAAGCTCGTGCTCGTCGTGGACAAAAGAAGTCACCAGATGAGGCAAATCAAATGATTCAGGTCTGCATTTTAAGAGTACAATAAACCTTGAGTTCAAAAATTTTAGCCACACTGTCTGTGACTGACCTTTAGTTTATTCTTTATTGATAATTAAATAAACTCTGATATGGGATAATCTCAGGGAACCAATGATTTTTCCTTCATGACCAGTAATCTGATACTTGATCAAGAATTCCTAATCCTCATTTGCCTATCCAAAACTCCAAATTCTGAAAGAACAATTGTTATCTTGAAGTACGTTGGATTTGATTTGACTGCAGGGTTTTTGAAGCTTGGTGTTTCAGTGGTTTTTTAAGGGGGATGTGTGTATCATGTTTTCACAGTGGGTGTGCTATACAAATTTAAGATCTTTTAAGAAAAGTTTAAGGTGCTTTCTGCTTTGAATGCAATCTTTCCACTTTTGTCTTTTGGGAATTTTTTCAATTTTTGATTGGTTTCAGTTGTGAACGGTTGGTTCTTTTACTTGTGGGAACCTAGAGTTTAAATTCTGCAACTATCCTGCTATTTACATACAATTAAGTCAATACTTGGGGCTTTTGCCCATTCTTATGATCCATAAAATCTTGTTTACCGATCACAAAAATAATATTTTAGTCCTTCATTAGCGGTTGGCATTAATAGTAGTAATTTTTTTGGTATGTTGGTCTAATTCCATCATGTATGTATATGTCCCTGTAATTGGGCTATGCCTATTCCTCATCCATAAAACCATTATTAATGATAAAAAAAGATTTCATCACGTCCTTTTTTTTTTAAAAAAAATTAGATGCAGGCATGGCAGGAAGAAGTCGAACGTGCGCGCCAAGGTCAGAGAGATGCTGAGGGTAAACTTTCTTCTTTAGAGGCAAGTGTCGTTTGCTTGTTGCCTTATACAATTTTTTAATTCCACTCAACTTTTTGCATGGTTATACTTTTCCTCCCATTAAGGGAGGACGTTCAGGATTTGACTTGAGGATTTGTGGGGGATCGGGGATTTTTTTTTTAATTTTTATTTAAAAACATCTAAGCCTTTATCACATTGAACTGTGATCAGCCTCATGGATCTTTTTTAATATATATAAAAAAAAACTAAAACCTTTTCTTCTTTTTTTATTTGCCTGTTGATGTTCTCATATAAATCTTGTAACTTTTAATCATGATTGTGGCTGGCCGGGAAAAGGCTTTGTTTGCCATAACCTTTTTGAATGTTTGATTTTAGGCTGAATTGCAAAAAATGAGAGTAGAAATGGCTGCAATGAGAAGAGATGCGGAACATTATTCACGTCAGGTAACCTCTCTGACTGATCCACCTTTTTGCTGTTTTTTTTTTTTAATTTTTAAATTTTTATTTTTATTTTTATGGTAATGTGCATTGTTTGTAGTCTTGGTAATGTGCATGGATGAGGGGACCAACCTTAATTCTTCACGTGTGTCGAATTGAACTAATTTGGACATATATGTGTGTGACACCTTGGTAATTAGACATTGAACACTATATATCTAAGAAGCACTTGCTTATAATGGCTGCCATTGAACAGGAGCACATGGAGCTAGAGAAACGCTACCGTGAACTAACTGATCTACTGGTAACTTGAACTTAAAACTGCACGGCTCCTCAATTCAATTATTTTACGATATCCAATATCGTGATGAATTCTTGTATCTCTGAATTTTATCTATTATTCAGTACTACAAGCAAACACAATTAGAGGCCATGGTTAGTGAAAAAGCTGCTGCAGAGTTTCAGTTGGAGAAGGAAAAAAAGCGCATTCAAGAAGTACAGGTCTGGTGATCTTTGCTTCGCTTTGAGTCATTTATATTCTGGAGTTCAACCCTGGAGTTCAATCTTTGTATATCTTGTTATTTTTGTTTGGTACTTATAAAAGACATATCTTGTTTAACCATCATTGGATTTACTTGCAATTTTGCTGTTATATTGAACAGGTAGAGGTTGAAAGGAGTAGAGTGTCCCGTCGGGCATCAACTACTTGGGAAGAAGACACTGAAATTAAAGCACTTGAGTATGTTGACTTTTGTTGAATTATTATTATTATTATTATTAACATATACATATTTATATATGCTTCCCTTGATGGTTCTGGCTGTCATGAGCAGAACACATTAACACATCTTCTTGGATTTTTCTAATAGAATTGGTTTGAACTCAATTTTAAGGTTCTAGTTGATTTTAGTGAATCCTTGCATGTTGTGAAGTTTTTATTTTTTTGATAAGTAATAAATTTTATTGATTAAATGCAATTAGGCATAGCTCATGTACACAGGGAGTACACAAAAGAGACACCTAGTTACACTCTAGCAAGTTGAAAAGAACTCAAAAACTCATTGACACTCCCTCCCTTTAGTACAATAGCAGCAAACCATTGAACTAAAGAAGATACAAAAAGGTCCCAAATTTCTCCGATGATCCTCTCTTTGTTGTTGAAGCATCTCTCGTTTCTTTCTCCATGCCACCGCCATCTTAGTGCATTGGTGGTATCTTTTCCAACATGCTATCTTTTCCATCTCGTTTCTTTCCATGCATGTTGTGAAGTTATTGGGTAGGCAGATAACTTTCGTTTTTTGGACAAGTGGGGTAGGCAGATATCTGATAAAAGAGTAGTGGTCTCACATCACTTATTTGTTAAATTTATTATTATTCCGAGACTGAACAAAGGAAATGAAAGTGTTTTTAGGAAGCTCTAAAAAACATTTCTATAGGGCCACAATGCGATTAGGCTTTACAAAGTCTCAGGTTCCTATCACGTGACATCTTATGAGCAAAGAAAAAGTTTTAAGCAAAAAATATTCTCTCTCTCTTTTTCTCTCCGTACACTTGAGCAAAAACCATGTTTCTGTTTGTAGCTGTGACTTTCTCGTTTGTTGCTAGTGATTGGTTTGGTGTCTAGTTCATTTTATTTTTTTGTTTCTACGATTGAAAGTATTATGGGGTCGATTAAGAATGTTATTATTGAATACAAATGCTTTGAGTTTAAGAAAGAAAATGATAAATGGTGGAAGATTACAGAGAGTAGCCCTCGGTTAGTGAAACATCTTCTTATTGACCATGAAGCTTTGGTTTGGTTGTCTGACATGGTGAAGAAAGGCATAGCTTCAGAAAGTTCCTCTAAGTTCGTTAAAACGCGAAGAAGGGGGTCTTAAGTTTGGGTTCTATAGAGACAACATAATGCTTTTGGGAGGTTTTCAACATTTCGGAGTTTGGTTCGGGGTAGGTTGATGGTGCCCAAAGGGAGGTTAGGAGTTGGTTGGAAAAACTTTGAAAAAACGATAATGGAGCTGGCTGGGCCGAGGGGGAAAGCTGGGAGAGGTAGTGGTCCATGGCGGCCTCTCAATCCGATGCAAGGGCAGGAACCTCCATCTCGCTCCTTCAGATCATACTGTGAAGCATTGAAGCAGTCAAATGTCGTGCGTGGGGCTCGAGACTCGCTTGCTCCCATGGAAAGTTTCTACGATATCGGAAATCAGAAGGAAGGGGAGGTTAACAGTCTTGCTTGCCTCAATAAAGAAATTTTGTTGGGGAAGATAGTTGAGATGGAACGACAAATGTTTGATTTGCAGCATAACATTAGTTTATTAAAACGTTGCGTTCAGACCGGTAATGTAAGGGAGTTGGGCTTGGGCCTGGGAGAGTTGGTGAAGCCTGTGCAAGAGGGGGAGGCCTGATTCAACTGGGCCTACTTTTCCTGTTGGGCCCGAGGTTCACGCATGGAGGCCTGAAGCCCAGTCTGCACCCAGGGACCAGGGAGATCGAGTTCGAGCTGCAACCCACTTCAACAAGGCCGGAACCTCTTTCAATGGAGTTGGGCTTCTCGATGGTGGGCTAGAAACTGCTGGAGACGTCGTAGGAAGTCCCGGCATCGTGGCAGAGTAAGGAAATTAAGGCATTATCAACCTTGATAGAGTTGTCACATAACTCTCCTAGTTCTGACACTCAGAAAGCGCCGATGTTGCACCTTTCTGGACAAACAACGCTGACAAACTCCATGAAAGCCTTTTCGGAGGCTAACGAACATCTGGAGGTTTTTTCGGAGTTGTCCTCTGCAACTGACGAGCATTTAGAGGCTTTTTCAGAGGGAGATGAGTTGCTGAGCAGCGGCCCAAGGGGAGAGGAGTCTCAATAGCCGTTCCAACCTGTTGGTAGGGATGACTCTTTAACACCTCTCCCTGTTAACGAGGTGGTTTGTTATGCACCCACCATGATTGAATGGGGCGGCTCCAATCTGTTTGGGGGAGAGGAAAGGGGGAATGCTTCTACTTCTTTGGGGGTTTATGGAACCAGTGAACCCCTCCCTCTTAACTACGAGGTACCCCCTGAGTTTAATGTTTCCAATTGGGTACTTAGCAGTGTTAAGATCATTCAGCATTGTATTGGCATGAAGTGCGTTGGGTACGATGACCAGTTTATGGCTCTTCTCACTGTCATTGACATTGGGCGCATAGTTGAAGAAATTGAAGCCCAAGGTATACAGAGAGTTAAAGCGACTAATCTGGTCTTTGAATGAGGGTAGTACAAATAGAAGCCGCTTCAAAGGGAAGGGTACTATCTTGTCTTTATGAAGCCAAAAATTATTTCTTGGAATGTGCAGAGGCTGAATGAAGCTAATAATCGTGGGCGCGTTAATAACTTGCTGGATATGGAAGGTGGATATTGTTTGTCTTCAAGAAACAAAGTTGAAAAAGATCTCTAAAAACTTAGTGAGAAGTGTTTGGAGTTGTGCCTACGTAGATTGGGTGTATTTGGCATCGAATGGGGCCTTGGGTGGTATTCTTTGGATGTGGGATAAGAGAAGGGTGGAGAAAGTTGATGATTTTGTCAGGGAACAATCAATGGCCGTTTCTTTCAAATCTGTGGAGGATAACTTCCTGTGGGCATTTGCAGGTGTCTATGGGCCTAACATTGATAGTAACCGAAGTCTTTTATGGGATGAACTCACTGGCTTACATACTTGGTGGGACCTCCCTTGGTGCATAGGCAATGATTTTAACATAATCAGCTTCCCTAGTGAGAGAGCTGGGGATGGTCATTTGCACCTTGCTATGGCTGATTTCTTGGCATGTATCTTTGAGCTGAACTTGGTGGATCTTCCCTTAATAAGGGGCTCTTTCATGTGGTCCAACAATCATATTTGGTCTAGATTGGACAGATTCCTTATCTCCCTGGAGTGGGAATCTCATTACCCTGAGATGTGTCATAGGAGATTGTCTTGCCTTTACTCGGATCACTTTTCCATATTGTTGGATGGAGGTGGCATTCAATGTGGGCGACGCTACTTCAAGTTCGAAAACATGTGGCTCAAGACAGATGTCTTGATGGACTTGGTAAGAAATTGATGGTCTTTTTATCTTTTTCAAGGTACACCATCCTTTATTCTTGCAAGAAAATTAAAAGCGCTTAAGAATACCTTGAAGCTGTGGAATTCTCAATCTTTTGGCGACTTAGGGGATCGCAAGAAAAGCTTGGCGGTTGAGCTTTAAGGTATTAAGAGGATTCTTGAGGCGAGAGCCCTTTCACAAGTGGAAGCCGATCGTAAGTCAGAGGTGGTCTTAGAGTTGGAGAGAGTACTTTCTTTAGAGGAGATCTCTTGGCGCAGAAGTCAAGAGCTTTATGGGTCAAGGAAGGAGACCGATGCACAAAATTCTTTTACAGGGTGGCTAACTCTCACAGGAGGTATAATACTATTGAGATGCTAAGCATCAACGGTGTAGAGTGCACGAAGCCATTATAAAGGATCATGTGGTGGATTTCTATGAACAACTGTTTACAGAACAGGAGGGATGGAGGCCAAACCCGGATGATCTTGTATTTGACTCCATCGAACCACATACGGCATCTTGGTTGGAGAGACCTTTTGAGGAGACTTAGGTCTTTGAGATTATAAGGAAAATGGCGAGTGATAAAGCACCAGGACCTGATGGTTTTTTGATGGTTTTTTTCCAAACTTGTTGGGAGATTGTGAAAGAGGATATAATGAAGGTTTTCTAGGAATTGTTCTTGGCATGCAAGTTTGAGAAAAGTCTTAATGCTATTTTCATTGCTTTGATACCTAAGAAAAGTGGTGCTTCCAAGGTACAAGACTTTAGACCTATTAGCCTGATAAATGGAGTATACAAAATTATCTCTAAGGTACTTGCAAACCGACTTGGGGAAGTTTTAGGTAAAATCATTATAAAGCCGCAAAATGCCTTTGTAAAGGGTCGTCAAATTTTGGATTCTGTCCTAATTGCTAATGAATGCCTGGATAGTAGACTAAAGGCGGGGGTAGTAGGGATCATTTGTAAATTGGGATTTCCTCATTTTTCTATTGGAGAGATGTGGTTTTGGGGCAAGATGGTGAGTGGATTAGATGGTGCATTTCAACAGTAAAATTCTCAATTTTGATTAATGGCAACGCTATTGGTTTTTTCAGTAGTTCCCATGGTCTAAGGCAGGGAGATTCACTATCTCCCATTCTGTTTGGTATTATCATGGAGGCTCTTAGTATGATGCTTAAGGCTGTAGTTTGTAATGGTTTTATGGTGGGATTTTCTGTTGGCGATCCTATTATAGACTCTATTTCTATTTCTCACTTATTATTTGCAAATGATACTTTAATTTTCTGTGAAGCTGACCATAATCAACTCAGGGTGCTAAAGGCCTTATTATTGTGCTTCGAGGCTGTTTCAGGCCTGAAAATTAACTTTGATAAATCTGAACTAGTGCCAATCGGGAATGTCACCAACTCCTAATTATTGGCCAATACTCTTGGGTGTAAGGTTGCCTCTCTCCCGATGAAGTATTTGGGTTTACCTTTGGGGGCAGCTTCACGTGCTTTATTTATCTAGGATATAGTGATTGAGAAGATAAAAAGAAGACTAGAAAAATGGAAGAGATTATATCTTTCTAAAGGAGGTTGAGTGACTCTAATCAAGACTACTCTATTCAATTTACTTACATATTATCTATCTTTGTTTCCTATTCCTGCATCCATGGCAAAAAGGGCTGAAATACTCTGTCGGGACTTTCTATGGAGTGGATTGGGGGATGAAAACAAGTACCACCTTATCAAGTGGGACAAGGTGTGTAGTCCACTAGCATCAGGGGGTTTGGGTTTAAAAAATATAAGACTTTTCAACTAGGCCCTTCTTGGAAAATGGTTATGGAGGTATAATTTAGAACCTTATGCTCTATGAAAATTGGTGGTTGATTACAAATATGGAAAAAAGGGAGGGGAGGGGGGGGGTGGGCGAGGATGGTGTACTAGAGAGGTGTTCAGGGCATATGGTGTTGGGTTGTGGAAACATATCAAACAAGGTTGGGGGGTCTTCTCTCACCACACTAAACTTGTGACGGGGGTGGGCTCGAGAGTAAAATTTTGGCAGGATTTTTGGTGTGGAGAGGAAGCTCTTAAGGACTCATTTCCTTTGGTTTACCGGCTGGCATGTGACTAAGAAGCTTCAATGGCAAACCTCTTGATTTGCTCAGGTGATCAAGTTCAGTAAAATGTTACATTTTGCAGAGCAGCTCAAGAATGGAAAATTTACAGCATTGAGGATTTTTTTACTCTTATATACTCCATCAAGACAAATGGAATGAGCGTTGACGAACTCTAGTGGAAACTGGCGGGTAAGGGCTCTTTCTCAATTATGTCCTTCTACAAAGCCTTAACGCCTTTACCAGATACTCACTTTCCTTGGAGGAAAATTTGGAGGAAAAAGCACCTCCCAAATCTCTGTTCTTCTCTTGGATAGCGGCCCTAGGCCAGATCCTAACTATTGATAACTTGAGAAAGCACCGGATCATTATCACAGACTAGTGTTGCATGTGCAAGAAGTCTGGAGAGGCTGTGGATCACATTTTACTACATTGTGAGATAGCTAGACACCTTTGGATTGAGGTCTTCAGCCAAGTTGGCTTGAACTGGATAATGCCAGCCATAGCGTCTGATTTGTTGGCTAGTTGGACTTCTCTTGGAGGCAACACTCCTATCAAATCAGTATGGAAGATGATTCATATCTGCATCATGTGGTGCATTTGGCGAGAACGAAATGACAAAACCTTTGAAGACACGGAAAGAAGACTGGAGGAGCTTCGTTCTTTCTTTTTTCATTTGTTATGGGCCATAGCTGTAGATTTCAATAGTCTCCATTTTCATGACTTTCTTGTTTCTCACAATTCATCTACAACCTAAATAGGTCTTGTCTCTTGTATTTCATTTTGTGTACTTGGGTTTTGCCTATCTATCAATATAATTGTTTACTTATCAAAAAAAAAAAAAAATGTCTCAGGTTCCTATGAATCTGCACATTCTGTGCCCACTCAATTCGCCCAGGAGGTGTATGATTCATTTACTTGCACAGCCTTGTTATTTCTGCCTGAGCATATTCATCGTTATTTCCCTGTCATTCCTGGAGTCCTGGCATTACCTTTAACTTGAACCCCCTCCAATGGCCCCGCCCCAGCCCAAAAAAAAAAAAAAAAAAACAAACAAAACATACTCATAGTGTTTGACACGGTGACCAGCTAAGGCCAAAGTTCCATTGAAGATCGATTCCACAGAATTTACTTGATTGGCTACACTTGATAAATGGGTGTCCCTATGAACATGTGTGCAGCAGTTTCATCTCCATTATCATTCGTTCTTGGAAAATTGTCTAATGAAGTAATAACTGTGCAGGCCTCTCCCCATGTATCACCGCCATATGGTTGGGGCAAGCCTACAGGTATGTATGGCTCTTATATCTTGCACCTTTGTCCTCTGTTTCTTTAGTTGACTTTGTGTTCACCTTATCTTGGGCAGTTGCAGAAGGCTGCAAAACTATTGGATTCAGGGGCTGTCAGGGCTACTAGATTTCTCTGGCGGTACCCAACAGCTCGAGTTATCTTGCTTTTTTATCTGGTAATAAGAATTCAACTTGTAGTTGTAAAGAAGATTATATGGAGGATTTGAATTGTTTGATAACTATTTGAATTTGTCTTTAGGTATTTGTACATTTCTTCTTGATGTATCTGTTGCATCGTCTTCAGGTATGTATATTTGGTCAATTTTCGAGAATGTTGTAAGTACACTTTCAACCATGATATATATGTGTGAAGTCTTTTAGTACACGTCATAAATCTACGTACATATGTAGATTTTTTTTATTGGTATGTACATATATAGATATATCGATAATGTGTGTATCTAATATATATATGTGTGTGTGTGTGTGTGTGTGTGTTTGTGTGTGTGCTCTACTAAAAAAGATAAGTTATTATGTGAATGTAATATGTATACATATCATGATATATGTATATATAAAGTAAATAACTTGTTTTCTTTCTCAAAGTATGACTAATGGGTATTTTGTTGTATTATATGATAATCGTGGTACTCTTCCTAGTGATGGTGATCCATGCCTAGCATCAATGTTGTAGGATAGGATAATGGTATCAGAAAGATGGAAGAAGATTTAATAAAACGTTTTGAGATAATCTAAAGTTGAGAAGGAAAAGAGAGGAACTGCCCCTCACCAGGCCCAATGTCATTCACATGGCTAACCGTATAAATGTGATCTTTGCATTGTTTAGGCACAAGCAGACAGTTTTGACGCTAGAGAAGCTGCAGAATCTATGGGACTTGCGAACCCTACCTTGCCATAATTGGTTTAGCTGCAGCAGGTGGAAAGCTGATGCAACTCATTTCACTTTTACAAGGGTGCATTTTCACATTCTGAGACAAGCATGGATTTGAAAATATTAAAAAAAAAGAAAAAAAAAAAGAAGGGGAGTTTCTGTTGGTCAATTCATCCTGCTACAAACGATCAACCATTTTAGAAATAGTTGATCTATTGGTTGGATTTAGTAGACTGATTAAGAAGGGAGACAGTTGGCTGTATGGCGAGTCGGTGACGGATGGATCGGCATGACGGATGGATCGGCATGCAAATGTTGAAAGATCACCTATTACATGTTTTTAATAATTCATTGTAAGCCTCTTTGACACTGAATTCATATTTGAATGCAAAAATCAATCCTTGATTCTTATTCATTTGTAAATTGCCTTCCGAGTTTTCAGCTTTTGTACAGTACTTCTTGGATTTTCTAAAATTTGTAATTAAGTCCTTTCCTTCAACTCTTGTTAAAGTTTCTAACATGGCTTGAATCTCCACACTAATAGGAAACTCGTCTCATTATGTGTGTGTGTGTGCGCGCGAGCGCGCGATGCGATCCACTATCCTTTTCATATCATCTTCCCACGCGTATTAAAAATGATGGATGATGATATTCTTACTATCCATTACTACGCGAATACCATCCAAGCTCACGTCTTTTTTTTTTTCTTTCCTTCCTTCTGCCTTGATTCAGAAGCCCCTTGTCTCCCATCTCTCCTTCGCATCCACGGAAGTCCCTATCCTCTTAGAAGCTCAGTTCCCCTCCGAGCAAGAACCACGGGCTGCATTTCCTGATCCTCACATTTTTCCATTTCCAATATATATTAGCGTTTGCGTCCTAGAACTCATCTTTCTCTCACACCAAATCTATTACAAGTTACAGCTCTCTCTCTCTCTCTCTCTCTCTCTCTCTCTCTCTCTCTCTCTCTCTCTCTCTCTCTCTCTCTCTCTCTCTCTCTCTCTCTCTCTCTCTTCAGTGCTTTGCCAGGGAAGGGAAAATCACACTTTTGCTTGCTGCTTCCTTCTTGTTGCTCACTAGTCCTACTTTTGCAGCTACATTTTTGGAAGGTAATGTTTACATCTAATCCCCATTTTGGCTTAGACTGATTTGTGCTTAGAACTGGTTTGTTGTGCTTTTTGATAAGTAATAAAGATTTTATTCCAAAGAAATAGGTATAAATTCAAGTATACCGGATGTATATAAAGGAAATATCTATAACTTCTAAAAACAAAAAGAAAACAATCTAAGAAAACTAAAACAGATTTTGAAAATTATCCTCCAATACAAAAGATATAGCCCAATAACTCAAGTGCTTAAGAAAAGTCTCTATAATCACCTAAAGAACGCTTTTTATCTTTTATCATCTCTCATTTTTTTGAGCCATATGCACCACATAAGATAAGGAAGAATCATTTTTCAATCAGTTTTTGGCGTCTTACTACCCTTCAAACATTTCACCCTACCAATTCGTCCACCACTTCTTTGAGCATTACCCAATGTAAATCTATCAACTCAAAATTTCATTTTACAAGAATCCTGCTCTTTCTCAATGAAGAAAAAGATGAATAATTGATTTTATAATGAGTAATTTTACATACAGTTATGGAGTGCACAAGTGACGTACAATAGCTTTAAAAAAAGTGGTGTCCACTATTAAAAGATTAATTGTTTTTATTGGATTTTGTATTTAGTCACTTTTTTTTTTTCAAAGTGTTTGCATGTCATTTGTGCACTCTATAATTGTATGTAGAATTACTCTTTACAATGAGTAATTTTTTGTGGTGGTTTTAGTAATTTTTACTTTGAAAATTTTAAAATATATATTTTTGGGAGTTTAGGAAAATTATACTGTTTGAAATAAATATATTTTTATTTGAGTGATATTTGAAAATAAAATTATGAAATTTTATGAAATGAAATTAGATTAGATATCTCACTTTCCAATGAAGCCATAAGAGAAAAGTATAGTTAATAAAAATACTAAGTGTGGTTTGGATAGCAAGTTGAAGATGATATGAGTTAAAATAAAAGCTAAAAATTAAATAAAATGTAGTTAATTATTTTCTAATACTATTGTTTTGAATTTAGAAAAAATTGAATTGTTATTTTATATAAAAATTTGAAAAAATTATAATTATAAAATAAGATAAAGATGAAACGCTTCTTATATCTAAACAATGCGAATTGACAAACCCCGAAGGGGGTGTAGCAATCATGGAAAGCTTCTTATATCTCAAAATTCTATATTCACATTTTTTTATGGGTAGAATTGAAAGAGTTTTCTCTAGAATTATTATAGATGCATTTGTGAAAAATTGTATTACATTTTCTAATATTTTATACAATAATATTTTAAATGAGAAATATTTTTTAGAATATCTTATAAAAATATATTATTTTATAAAAATATTCTTACAATATGTAGTGTGAAATGTATTATGTGAATATCATTATTTTGAGTGAAAAAACTTCATATCAATCAATGCAATCCAAATGTATAGGATCTTTATCCCAAACATCCCATGTGTCATGTATACCAATAAAGCAAAAGAATTAGGTGCATAAGCACCAAATTATTTAGCAAGGAAGTAATGGTGGGGAAAAGAACTTGGTGAGATAAATGTGCTGAATGGTGAGATGTGTATAAGTTTTTTATGGTCTTTTATATAATTATATTTTAAAATATAAATATTTAAGTAAATAGATATTCATTTATAAATTATTTTATAAAAGATACTATATTTATCATTTTCCAAACATAAAGTGAATCATGAATAGTCAGAATTATTATCTCATTAATATTTACAATTTATCTCAACTAATCTTAAAAATCCAAGAAAAGAAATCTTAAAAATCATAATCACTTGGTAACGAAGATAAACATGATAGATATAGATACACAATATTTTCATCTCAAACTCATTAGAGCATTTCCATCCGATTTTTCAAATCCCTACTTTCATTATAATTTGAGGAGAATTTTAAGAATTTGATTAAAATTCTACCTACATCCGAATCTCTATTTTAGAAAAAATAAAATAAAATTAGGGGATAAATAATAATTTTTCAAATATAAGAAATTACTATTCATTCCCTACACCATCTTTTAACAATATTTTCTTCTATTAAATAAAATAAATTCTTCTTTCAATCATCAACAGTTTTATTATATTCATATTTGTTATAGTTTTAAATAATAATTTAAAAAATAATTTAAATAATTACGAAAATATAAAAAAGTTAATTTTAAAAATATTATCATATCCACAAAGAACATTTTAAATTTTTGTTTAAAATACTCATAAGAGTAATAGATCAAAATATAAGAAAAAAAAATATTTCTCTAGAAGAACATAAGAAAATATATTGAATAGTTACGTTTGTAAATAAAAATGAGAGAAAAAAAAAAGAATAAAAAATATTATTTTAATAAAATAAAATAATAAAAAATAGAATATAAAAAGTTTTTGAAAAACTAGTAAGATATTAGAAAAATTTTAAAGGAATGTGATTTTTAATTAACCTTGCTTGTTTTTAAAGATAAAATAAAATGAGATGAGATAAAAATTAAAAAAATAAAAAAATATTATTATAAAATATTATTTATTATATATTATATAAAAATTTTAAAAAATATAATAATAAATTTGAAAATTTTGATTTCATCTAGAAGACAAACCGGTCCTAAATTACAAGAAATATTGAAAGAAATCATAATGCTCCTGTGGAGTCACGGTGGGGGAAAATTTTTTTTTTTTTCTTTTTTGTCTAATCGTGTTTGTTGGAAAATAATAATAGTCCTAATTCTCATTTATAATTTTTTAACTATTTGTTTTATTTTTATTTTTTAGTTTTTTAATTTAATAGGTAAGAAAGTAGGTATTAATAAAATTATATATTTCTTTATTTTTTAATAATTAAGAATATTAAAAAAATTAAAAATTAAATATCTTAAAAAAAATAATGATAAAATGGTAAGAATTTCATTAGCCCTGGAGAAACTTGGTGACGAAGATACACGTGACATGAAGTGTACACGAGTAGTCAAGAGACTGTCATTCATCAATACTGAACTGTCTTTCTTTTCCGAGACAGCTTCTGACAAAGGACCTTGCTACACAAATTCTCCACCTTTTTTTTTTTTTATAGTTTTTTTCTAAATTTTATATATCATACTATTTTTTTACCAAATAAAAAAAATATATTCTTATTAAATAATTATTTATTAGATACTCTTTTATTATTTAATAAAATAAAAAGTATGGTGAATAATATTATATTATTTATATTTTTAATTTTCCTTTCTATTTCTCTCTCTCTCGATATAGTTATTAGTTACCACGTACCCCTCTCTCTCTCTCTCTCACTAGGCAGTAGGCACTAGCCGTTGCATCCATTTATGCCCTTCCCTAATTCTATTGCACCAGAGATTTGTTTGTTTGTTATGCGGCCGGGAAAGATTGCTTGTTGTAAAGTGAATATTCTCTCTCAGCTCTGCCTTTTCCCTGTACGCTACTGTTAATCTCTTTGCTAGTTTGCTATATATATGATCCAGTCCTTTCGTTCTCATATTCAAAACCGCTCATTTTTCTCACGTTTCCTTCAGTTGAAGCCTTTGGTTATATCTTCGATGGCGGATCCTTCTTCCATGCAAGTCCCACTCCCTCACCCGGTGGACCAGCTCCTCCAGAAAATCTGCAGGGAGCAGAGCCAGATGCCCCCCGACGCCTATGTGCGCCAGAAGCTTGCTTCCATTAGCGAAGAAGAGGCTGTCCAGATCCTCCAAGTTATCGCGGCCTCTAAAATTAAGAACCTTGGCGGATTCATCCTTCACATGGTCCGCAATGCTCCCCGTTCCCCGCCTCAGTGTATCGCCCCCGCCTCTCCGCTTCGCATTCCATCCTCTGTTTCCTGCCCCATGACGAGCCCTCCTCAAGGTACATACTCGGAACTTTCTTATCTTTTTTTTTTTTTTTGTATAGATATATGTAAGTGTTTGTGATGATGATGATTGTGGTGCTTCTTCTTCGACGTAGAGATTTCAAATTCGGGTTCTGACAACAGCCAACATTGTTGTTTCAGTTCGTTTTGTATGGGCTTTGTATATTTCTTTGTACAAGGGTTTGGTCTCGAGCTTTTCTCAACATTTACGTTTTAACCTCTATAATTTATTGATTATCCGGGATAGAGAATTTCCTGCTCCCTAGGGGATAGAGCATTTCCTGCTTCCTAGAATATATTTTCTGGAAAAGAAATATCTTCCATAAAACCAGCCTGAGTTCTCTCTCTCTAGTAGTTCTTGGGCAGACAATGTTTCACTAGTGAACTCGATATGAGATTAATGGTTACAGATAAGTGAAATATATTAATTTGATCGTGAATATAGTTGCGGGAATGGATAGTTAATATAATCTATGCTTGTGAGGTATAAAAGTTTATTTATCAGGTTAGTTCAAGTACTTGGTCAATTCAACCCTTTTATATTAAACAGATCGAAATAAGATGAAACTGTGTTGGAGCCAACCCAACAGAATGTGTTTATTAAGCGAGTTATAGCATTGTCATGTACCATTTTATTTAAACATTAATGTGATGATTGAGAGGTTTGATTTGTTTGATTAAATGGGTTGGGTTAGGATTGACACTTATGGTATTCACTGCCGGAATGACATAAACCTGACCCATGAACTTGGATTGCTTCCCCAAGATCTGAGAGGCAACCCTGCTTTGGGTTGCCTCTCTATGTTCCTTTCTAGAATTCAATATTTTATATGTTACTTTCTATTACATCGAGGCTCTATATGTTCCTTTCTAGTATTGAATATTTTATTTATTTATTGTTTGTTAGGGGGTAATTAGTTTATCATACCAGTGTCTTGTGCTTGAACTCAGTCTGTTTGCTGTGAACCAAGTACTTCTATATGGTTTTATTATGGTACATTTGTGCCCACACTTGGTGCTTCTACTGACGCAAATTATAATAATTCTAGGGAGTCTGAGAGGCTCACCCTCTTCAATTTCTAGTTCAGCGGGTGCTGTTAGTCCCAAGTTACTGGCTTGGGGAGAACTCGAGTTCCGAAAGGCTTTCTTAATACTAAGTTACATTGGGGCGTAAGTTTTTCTTGCTTTTTATTGGTAGTTGCAGTTGCTGGATGCTATGCTTATAATATTGATCTACTTTTCCCGCAGAAATCAGCTTGCAGATATTGATATATCTGCTGATTGGATTAGAAGTCTGAAAGATTTAGGAATGGTAGTGTTTGAAGAAAGAGTTTGGAAAGCCTTGGGCCAAAAATATGTTGACAAAGAAGACCGAAGAATGGTGAAATAATGTTCAAATTTTTGTTGAGCTATGATATTTACCATTTCTGGACTAATTTTTTTGACAAGTCCACTGAATATATTGAAACTTGAAGCTTCTTTGCTCTTCATATTGTTAGGTTTTTGTTTCCATTCTGAACAGGAAGTTTTTTTTACCTGGCTTAGCAAAACTAAGTTTATTTTTCCTGGAAAAATAATGTATGCTTCTGACTTGAGTAAATAATCCGAAGTAGCCTTAAATTGCTATTGTTATAAAATGACATGTGAAACTGAGTGCATTATTCTTTATTATCTTTGCTTGTTTCTTTTGCCGGATGATTAATTAAACATATGAATGAATGTCATTTTAAAATTTCCTCATTTTATGGTCTCGTCTTTTGTATTTAAGAAGGAATGTAATTCATATTCCCTTATTTTTTTATGGAAAATATCTTAATGAATGTGCTTTTAGTCGTGCACACATTCGAAGTTATTTCCTCACATCACGAAAATAAGTTGAGCTGGGACTCTTTGGTTGTGTGCTTTATAAGCAATAATGAGTTAATTGACCTATTGATAAATGGAATTTATTTAGAGAATGTTATTTTATTGTATGATGGATAGAATTCAAACAAGATTTCATATTAAATATGCTGTCCTCCAGTGTTGGCTTCACATCCCTTATATCAACTGCAATATTTATCTATGTTTTTGTTGTCTTGCAGATTGTTGATTGGGATGCCAAAAAGACACACCTCTACCATTGTCATGTTTCTCTGGATGGGAAATGCAGGTTCAAGGTTTGTTTGTCTCCTCTGTTTTGTATGTATATACAGGGACATGCCAAAACTCAAGTAGAAACCTGGATCATGTTCCAAGGATAAGGTTTACTCATAGAAGTGTACCTCAGTTGCTGGTGTTAAAGTTAATAAGGTTCTAGTCATAGTTGATATTTCCGTATGGAAATGTAATATGAGTAACATGCACGAGACACTGTTATTATAAATTATCATATAGAAAGAAGTGCCTTTTGCGTTCACTTTCTTGGGTGGATGTGATTTATATCTATTCGTTCTGCACATCAAGAAAAGGTATGTGGTACTTTCCTGTTTGACAGGTTTGGAGTTCATTGCTTCTATTCGTATTTGCAGGCTTGAACTTGCAGTGCTAATGTGTGTTTGTTGTCTGCTAATCTCTTTCAGAAGAAAGGAGCTGCGTATGATTTTTATTAAAAAGGCACATTTAAACAACATGAAGTACTTGACATCTTTATGTTGATTTTCTTCATAATAAGAAAAAATTCTTCTAATTACTCATCAAAAAATTCTACTATTGATTTATCACTTTTAATATATTTTTTGCTCAATGGATTGTTATATCTTTTAACCTATATTCAGGGCCCTTATTTACACAAAACAAAAACTCACCTGCAAAGAGTTTTAGGAGATGATAATGTTTTAGTTGTCAAGTTTGCTGAAGAGGGCGTGGACAGGAACAGACGGGGTATCATTTCCTTTGATGATTATTCTATCTACAGCAAGATTGCAAGAGAAGGGATTCATGTTGGTACCCGTCGTTATTGTTTTTTCGGTGAGCCATTATTCCTTATGCCATTGGTGAAATGAACTCTGAATTTTAGTTCTTTCTTGTTTTCTTAATTCCATTCACTGTCGTTCCAACTGTATTATAGTTCAGAAGGAATTAAATTCAGGATGTGCAGTTGATACTCAATCATTTTATGCCATACATCCAAAAGCAAGTGTTTGTACCTGGCTATGCCTATTTATATTATCAATGAAGTTCTTGTGTACTGAAAAAAAGGCAAGTGTTAGATCCATTTTTAATTTCTCTACTTGTTTATCAAGGATAGATGTGCACTTTCTTGTGTTCTATAATTGGGGAGTGTGATTTCCTCGCTTGAAAGTACTGGCCTTGTATAAAACATGTTAGAGAGTCGTATACAATCTGTTTCATATATGATCTAGAACAGCCAGCAGTTAACCATTTTGAATTCATGACGGTGGATGTACAGATCCACTTCCCGCATGCACACCTGCCATGGAAGTTCCACCTGCCTAACTTGTTTGAATAGATGCACAAAACCATGAAATTGTGCATTTTCTCGTGTGTATGGGTAAGGGAGTGTGATTTCCTCATTTGGAAGTGCTGGCATTGTATAAAGCAAGTAAGAGTAAGAGAGTCATAAAATAGTGATAATTTATTTCTCGTGTGATTTTGTCTCATATATGGTCTGAACAGCAGTTAACCATCTTAAATTTATGACTGAATGTTTAGATCCATGTTCATGCATGTGTTCATCCGTGCCTAACTTGTTTGTATAGATGGACTGAAGGTTTTTGAGGACCTTTTTTTGTGTCTTTTTTTATGCATTGGGTATTTTTATTGCCTACTAAAAAGTTTGACTTTTGCATTTTCTTTTACTAGAAATAGGACTAAGAGTAGGTTCGAGTAGTGCATGGTTCCCCCTAAATTTTTACTAATTGAAAGATCTATCTTAATTTGTTCTTTCTTTTATGGTTATTGACCAGTGTTTAAAGACGGAGGCAAAGAAGAAAAGAAGAAAAACCCAACTTCTTCACCTGTGAAGTGTTATTTCATTTGCATGGACTCTAATGCTACTATTGGTCAAAGCCAATATATATTATCTAATAAAAGCGTTTGGGAAGCACGATCCCTTTTTATGCATGCGCATAGATTGCCTAGTGTGGCCAGTTATATGGCTAGGTATGTAGAAGATTAAAGGATCCGGAATTCAGAGAGACATATTGAAGCTCTTTTTAATGCTTTGGAGTACTAATCTTCATTTGAAATCAGGTTTTCTCTTATCTTGTCCAAGACCATGAAGCTGGATGTTGATTTAGCATCTGTGAATATTGAAGACATTGAAGATGTATTTTGCAGGGTATGCTTCTTGAATAGTTTTGAAGTGCAGTTTCTTGAGTTCCATGAATGCAGTTATATTCAATTTTTTACACTCCATTTGTCTTTAACATGCATTTGTTTTTCTTTCCTCTTTGGCTGAATTGCAGGATATGGATGGCAATATTGTTTATGATAGAGATGGTGAACCTCTAATACATACAGATGGAACTGGTTTCATCTCTGAGGATTTAGCTTTGCTTTGCCCTGGTAATTTATACAGAGGAACGCAAATCAGAGATGAAAATATTGAGGTCCGCGAACTTTGGATTTGTTTCCTTATAAGATTTACCTTTGCTTCCCACATAGCGAGGTATAGAGTAATGAAGATAAAAAAGATAATTGGTTTATTGGAACTGATTGCAGTTGCCATTAACAGATCCACATTCTGAACTCATGGTTGGATATTTTTCTATTCTCTCGTCGCCTTCTTGTCTTCCATATTCTTTTTTATTGTTTTCTGTGTAAATGAATTGTCTTTTGATTAATCACCTCTTTTTACAATTTTCAGAGAAGTCCCAATCTTGATGAACTTGCTGGTAAGCTTTTGGCCATGGAACCATCAGAATCTAGTGTCCGAGAACCTGTATGTTGATCCAGTACTGTTGCACTTTTCTCTTTTTGTCCCTTTTTATGCGTTCCTTTCTTTATATGGCTTGGAGTTTATTCTCACTTCTTTTTGCCTGCCTTTTCTAGCCTTTGCTGATCCAGTTCCGTCTCTTTGACAATGGTCGTGCTATTAAGGGAACTCTTTTGGTCAATAAAAAGGTATTTTTTCCAATTTCCGTAAGGGGAGAAAATGGATTGATTTGTTTTCTCAACTGTTGCATCCAAAGAACTCAACTTTAATGGAAAATGGATATGCTTGTTATTGCAACAAATGAAGTGACACTGCATCCTTACATCAAGAATGCAGTTTTTCTCCATACTAGTGCCGATGGATGTTATTATAAATCTTATTGGAAGTGAATATCTAATAGATATGGAAATGGGCCAATAGTGAAGCATATTAGAAAACCCTGCAAGCTCATTGATGCTATTGGTTTAATCTTATATGTAACGTTTGAAGGGAAGCCCAAGCCACATATGGGCCCTACTCCAAAGAGACTAGTCAATGGTACAATAAAAGCCCCCATTGGAATCATTATAAAAAGCAATAACTTGTTCCTCTCAAACAATATGGGAATTAATAACACCACCTACACTTATCAGTCGGTGTGAGGTATCATAGTATATGACCTGACTCCATGCATTTTTGGCAGTAATATCTTAGGATTTTAAGTTTACTTTGATTGCATTTTTTACCATAATATTAATTGGGAATAACGTCCAAATTCTATCCAATCGTCACATATTAAGAAGTTCGTCTGCTGCATTCAAATGTTGTAGCTTCCTCCAAGAACAATTCAAGTTCGACCTTCCATGATTAAAGTTAAGACTGATCAAAACCTTTCAAATATTAGAACAGAGAACTCATTGGAGATAGTAGGAACAAGGTATTGATCATATAACCATTCCTTTTATATATTAATCTGCAGTTTATATGTGCTCTGCATTTATTGTGGTACTGGTTTTCATTGTAATCTTGTTAGAGTTATTACTAATCTACTTTTTTGAGTGTGCATCAAGTTCAAAATCGATAAAAGAAAAATCATAGATATGCAGATGAACAAGAAGATTTAATTGATATTTGTGGGCATATTGCTTATGGCGCAAGAAATGGAAAATTGGCATGGAGATTTAATTGCTTATGATGCTATTTGGGTTCTAATCTAACAGCAATCATCCAAAGAAATCATTTCTGTCAAGAAATTTGATTGCACTTTTAAGCTATGGAGGGATCCCAAAAGAATATTTCATGGATTTACTTATAAATGCTTTGAGAGATGCCCATGGTGCCTCCTCCAACAAGCGTGCAGCATTAAGAGGTATTCTTTCTGAAAAAGCTTATAGCTTATGGGATATCATAATGAAAATTTTTTGGTTATTTCTGGACTGATTGGAATAAAATCTTATGTTTTGCTATATCTATATGCATTTGGGTGTTTAAGTTTTTCCTTTTTCCATGTTGAATGTTTTTATGTGCTTCTCACTGGCTTTCCTCTATATCACTAATAAAAGTCTCATAAGTATACTTGTCTTTTTCATCTACTTCTCTTACAATATTTACCTTTGATGTATTTCCTCTATTCTTGTGCTTTATGCAGTTTCCATTAACTATGGTGATATGGATGACTTCTGTGTTGCAAGAATGATTTTATCAGGGATTCCTCTTGATGAATCGTATCTGCAATATCGCCTCTCTATACTGATGAAGGAGGAAAAGAAGAGTCTTGCAGGAGGAAAGCTTCATGTACCTGAATGTTACTATCTAATGGGCACTGTAGATCCCACTGGAATCCTCGAAAGTGATGAAGTTTGTGTTATACTGTATGTACCTTTTTCACTTTCTACATGGTTGGAACAATTTAAGCATTTGTGGAAAAAAACAAAAGGAGAAAGCAGCTGTACTAGCATTGGACAACAAATACTTGGACATTTATATTCTAAAATCTATAGTCTGTAGGATTTAAGCTGCAGTACTAGAAAAAAAAAATGTCTGTCGAGTTCTTGATGAATATGCTCCTTCAGACTAGATTTTCCTTGTTTCCTAAAATTAGACATTCATTTGCAGTTGAGTCAGGAACAATTGCATATCTGATCCTTATACGTTGCATTTCTTTTGTTTGCACGGTATTACCTTGATATGAACCTTGTAAATTGAATGCATTAAAAAGCTATCTACCTGTAATGGGTGTAGAAGTATCCCTGCTGTTGCAATTTTAATATAATATGTTGTAAAGACTACATGGGTGGATACATTTTTTATTTTCTTAATTATAATAGATTGGTCTCTCTCTCTCTCTCTCTCTCTCTCTCTCTCTCTCTCGGGTCAATTCTGGTGTCAATTAGTAATGTTTCCTTTATACTTCTTCTGCGCACGCATGCTTTTATCTTTTTTTTCTCCTTTACATTAAATGTAGTGAAAATGGACAAATATCCGGGAAGGTATTGGTGTACAGGAATCCTGGTTTACACTTTGGTGATATTCATGTTTTAAAGGCTACCTATGTGAAGGCCTTAGAGTCTCATATTGGAAATGCCAAATATGCCATATTCTTCCCTTGTAAGGGTCCACGGTCCTTGGCGGACGAAATAGCAGGTGGTGATTTTGATGGTGACATGTATTGGGTCTCAAGAAACCCCAAGGTTGGCATTTTTCATTTATTTCAGTGTCATCTAGTTTCTTCATTTTCTCTGATTTTTATGTAGGAAGTAATATCATATTCTGAATTCTTGTTAATGATTGCTTTTTCCCTTCTTTCAGTATATGCTCTGTGTATTTGTATAGAGATTATTTTTGTGAACCTCATAATTCTAGGTCGAGCTTCTATTGTATCAAATTGAAGTGTTAGGTGTTAAGTGATTATTTTAGAAACACCATAGGGACATGATCTTCAATCTTATATTATATCAACAATTTCTAAAGGGCATGCATACCCTTAATACTATGATGTTGTCCCAAATTGGTACCCTTCTTATCAGTTTTATACTTAAGCATACATACACAGGTACGTATTTAAGGTCAATAACTTAATTGTTCGAATGTCCTTGTGTCAAAATCTTTTGGGGAAAACCAAATTGATACTGATAGATGTTATATGATGCATGGACTGGGTAAAGATAATAATGGCAGAGGATGGGTCTCAAGTTAAAATTTGAGGATGCCTGCATTAATAAACCAACAGCAAAATGTCAACCCTGTTTCATATACTTATTTCCATTTACATTGTGTCAGATACAAATATTTTGACATTCGGTACATATTTCTTAATCTTCAGCTATTGGAATATTTCAAAGAGAGTGAGCCTTGGACACCAACTTTTTCAATGCCAAATGTGCCCACTAAAGAGCCCAGTGATTTTTCGTCTGAGGAGCTCGAAGAAGAGCTTTTTAAGTTATTCCTGAGCACTAGGTTTCAGCCAAGGTATGAACTCAACCATGTACTTAATATTTACTGTGGAACATAACATTCAGGTTAACGCAAATTTCCTTAAGCTTTACAATCTTGTTGCTATTGCTAACTCATATCCAAAGTTTAAACTTGTCAATTTCAAATGATCAATTACGGTTATAGTCCACAGAAAAATAAAATTAGTTTGAAAATCATTTTAGCTTGTACATTGCTTACTGTTTTGAAGTTTCAACTCATTGTTGGATCCAGAAAATCTTGTTTGCCTGGATAAGTTTGTACTGACAAACTTAAAAGGAGAAAACTCATATAAATGTCTTCTTTTCATTCCACAATAAAGGTGGTAATGTTTCTTCGTTGCCCCGCTGAAAATTGTGGTGGTGAATCTGCCATATTGACTGGTGTATTTCATCCTCTTCTTCTTTGTCTTTATAGTATAATTTCATCTTTGAAATATTGTTTACACCCGAAATATAAAATATAGATCTAACCTTTATTATTTTGAGACAATGATGTTTTTATTTGGAATCTTTCTACTGTTTACAGTTATGCTATTAGTGAGGCAGCTGACAGTTGGCTGGCATTGATGGATCGGCTTCTGATCCTTGGAGATGAATGTAGTGAAGAAAGAGATCTTCTGAAGGCAAACATACTTCAGTTGATTGATATTTATTATTATGCTTTAGATGCACCAAAGAAGGGAGGACGAAAGGTTAGTTCTGTATTTTTTTTCCCATTATTTGCCAGATAATCGGGCATCATAAGCATCTTATGTTTCTGTTTGACTCTCCCCCAATTTCAATATTTTGCATATAACTTTAGGCTGATTATCCTCTCATTACCAATATTTATATCACCTGCCTTCTTAGGCTGAAGTTTTGCAATGCTCACCAGCTGATCACCTTAATTTTGAGCTGCCTTTACTCTTCCTTTTTCTTTGAGAAATTTTTACTGATCACCAAAACATGGGCAAGGTTTCCAGCTTTGTGGCCTGAAATACCCAGATATTTATATGTATTTGTTCAAAAGTCCTTGCTTGCAAGCACGAATTGCTGGGAGAAAGCTCCTTTCCGGAGGACCAAGCTATTTTGCTTATACGTATTTGATGTAATGAAGCCCCAGTTGCTCATGCTCAATTATGGATTATAACCTCCCAGACGGCGTTTCTATATTTTGACCAATTGAGTTAATTCCTTGGTTGCATTCAAGGATTCATTTAACACCTATAGTTGCACTCTGCTGAGATTATAAGCCTTCCTTTTCATTGTCCAGCTGGGCCAACATATGCATTCTCATAACATAATTTTTGGTGTTCCACAGATCAACATATAAGCTAAGGAAAGGAAAGTAAGCGGAGAGAAGATCATGATGATCAATCAAATTTTTGAAAAGAATCAATGTGCTAAGAATATCAAGATTTTGTTTATTGTGTTATGGTTCAAAATATGCCTATTTGGTTGCAAATATATTTTGTTAATTTTTATTAAAAAAAGACACAATGTAATTCAACAACAACCTCATCAATAGGTGGTAGATGGTTAATATGATGAAGGATACTTGAAATTAATAATTTATAAAAGTTTTATAATCAGATATTAATTGGAGCTCTTAGTTCTTTTAGAAATCATCCTATGTTATTCATATTTAGTTATTTAGTTCCCATGATCCTTATTGCAAGTTGCTTTGTGGTGATTGGTTCTATTTTGATATTAATAATATTCATTTTTTTCTTTTAACAGATCGAAGTTCATAAAGAATTGAAGGCAGAATTGTTTCCACATTATATGGAGAGGGGGAATTCTTTCACTTCTACATCTATTTTGGGTTCAATTTATGATGCAGTTAAGTCATATCAAGCGGAATGTCTGCCGATGAAAGGTGACATAATATATATTAAGGCCTCGTTCACTTTCACAAAATATATAAAAAAAATAAAAAATCATCTCATTTTATCTAATTATTACAATTTTCTCAAATTCCAATACAAAATAAAATAAATAATTCAACATTTTCAAATCCTGAAACAAAAATATTACTAAAAAATATATTCTAACAATATTTTATTTAACTTTTACTTTTTATCTCAACTCATCTCATCTCATCTGTGAAAACAAACAAGACCTAAGTCCACAATAGATATCTATTACTTTTCCCCCTTGGTTTGCTGACCCAAGACTCTTAATGCTATAAGTGAGACAAAGAAGACAGAAGCTATATGTAAAGGACAGGCTAATTTTCTTCCTCAAATTAGGTTCTGCTGGGCTCATTTGTTATATTATCGGATGATAATTGTAAAACTCTCGTTAGAAGTTTTCAACACCATACGGTGCTTAATGAAGATTGTCGAATTGGAATTGATGATATGCTTATTTGGTGCAATCCAGATGTTTGGAAACTCCCATGTTTTGAAGTTGATGTCCCTAAAGCCTGCTTGGATAAATGGAACAAATGCTACGTGCAATACAGGCAGGACATGACAACTTCCTTAAACCAGGGTCATGAGGGCAAAAATGAGGCTGCCGAGGAAGTCATCAAAAAGTTTAAGAAGGTGGTGATGCACATATCCTTCTTAGCTTCTCAAATTCTCACTCCCATGAATATTGGAGGACCCTTTCCCTTTATTTCATTGCTAAATATTTTCACTGTAGGTTTTGTATGATGCAGCAGAATTTGAAGAGAGTAAAAGAGGGGTGGAAGATATACTTAACGAGGCACTTGCAATATATCACATCACTTACGATTATGCTATAAGCAAAAGAGAGGCCAAATATTGTGGCTTTGCTTGGAGAATTGCAGGTCCAGCCCTAATCAAGTTCCATGCTATGAAACAGGATGAAAAGTCCTTCATCTGTCTCCCGTCTGTTTTGCGGGAGATATTAAATTAACAGGTTGCAATAGTGCACCGATGTTATAAAGAATATGATGCGTTGTATATTGTAAAATATGCATTATAGTATAGAATGCATTATGATGCGTTGTATATTGTAAAATATGCATTATAGTATAGAATGTATGGATTTCAACCTACTTGTATATTCTGTACAAACATATTCAGTATTTTTAGGTAAAATTGTAATATTGTAATATGTGTGTGTGTGTATATATATATATATATATATATATTCGTGATGGAGTTGGTCGGACCAACCGTAGTTAGCAGGAAAAAGTTTGCATAATGAAATTTGATGCACTGATGATTAAGTTTGTAATTTAGGGAGATTTTGACCCACATTCTTTACCGTCACTTATGCATGAGTAATGTTACAATAAAAGCAGATTTGTGAATTAATCTGTGCATCAATAAATGTTTATTGACTATCTTCATATATTTTATTTAAAGTCTGACTTCCAGTAGATAGGTACTCATATTAGTGCGTAAAATCGCTTACAACTAGGTTTTTCCTTTTCTTTTGGAGTTCATAACTGACATACCTTGGGGTTGAAGGAGCTTTCCTTTTGGTGCTTTGAGTGTTTTGCCGTAGGAAGTGATCCTTCGCTACAGAGAGGTGGTTAGGTATTAGTGTTGCTTGAAGACTGCGTCTGTTAGCCAGACAAAACGGCGTTGGTTTTATTTGGGCAGCCATTTGTGGTGGAGAATATGTTCTAATCGGTCCTTCAACTAATGCTCCAAAAACCTCTCACCCAGAATTGACCCTCGACTGTCTCTCCCAATATAGGCTCGACGGACATTAGTTGGGCAAAACTCTCGAACCCGTGACCCCAGAAGTCTACTGACGACAGGGCTTGGAGTCTCTGCCGACGACGGGATTTGGTGTCCTCAGCCGAAATGGGACTTGGTGCATCTAGACATTTTCTTCTGGTCATTTTCTCTAAATTTATCTCTTTTTTAATCTCTGATCTAATTTGATTTGTTGGGTCTTGGCTACTTTTTACACAAAGCTTTGATTTGTTGGTGTCGAAGAGAGCAGAGAGAGCAAGGAGAGAAACCTTTTGAGAGAGTTCTGTTGGGGATAAAAAACGAGAGAGAGCCGTTCGGATAGAGAGAAAAAAAAAACATTAAAAATTATATTTAGAGAGTAAACAGTGAAGAAACGTTGTTATATAATATGCAAATTTGAAGAGGAAGATGAAGAAAAGATGCATAAGTAGTCAATAGTAGTGTTCTTAGAGTAATTCAAGGATCATTGAGCCACTACCCGTGACGAGGTACCCATCTAATGAGGGTTATTTTTTCTTATCTATCATATGAAAAAAAAACAAAAACAAAAACAAAAACAAAAACAAATTTCATATATGAAAAAAACACAAGATCTATTATTTACAACGTATTACCTGTAATCTTATCTTATATAGTCTCAACAAACCTATTATTTCCTTTGGGGTCATCTCAAAATCTTTCATATCTCCATTGGCACCTTTCTTAGTAAGAAAATCAACAATTTGGTTTATTTCTCTATACGTGTGTCTTAACTACTAGATTCAAATCTTTTGTAGAATAAACAATTCTCTCTAAACCCTCTTCCACAGACCAATTTACGTCACCCTCTCCATTCCACCAATTAACCCACAGTCGGGAATTAGTATCAATGTAACGAGATTATTACATAGAGTTGATTACCATAAATAAAATGAAATGAAAATTTGAAGAAGTTCAAAAGTTTTAATGATAAAACCACAACTATAATTCCACCATATATATATATATATATATATATATAACTTAGATACTATTTCTTGGACTCAAACAAAATATGTATCAATATTAGAAAATGAGAGACGTTTTTCCAATCTTGTCGGTTCAAGGTTGAGGCAGGAAACTAACAAATCTATCCTACATGATTAAGCTGCCTTATTTGTTTCATGAGATTAGATGAGAAAAGATTAAAAAAAATTAAAAAAGAATAATATATTTGTCATAATAATTTTTTTAGTATTTATTTTTTTTTTATAAGAGTTTAAAAATTTATAATGATAAATTTGATACGAGAAACAAACCAGACAGAAATAGTAAAGACGACAGGATGCTTAATTCTATGGAATAAATTATAGATATTAATGAAGATTTACACTCAAATGATTAGGGTTTCTGATAAAAGAGAAGATTTTATGCTCAAAGTGGATATCCGATACAAGACATAAAGGGGCCAACCCAACCATGTTAAAAGCTGCATGTGTGCTTATTGCAAATTTCTTTTTTAAATAATTCAGAATATTCGCCTGCACCTTCAATTATCAATCATATCCTTCCAACTTCTACCGACACAAAGTTACAATAAAAAAATTGAGCAGATGATCAAAACAACATGACTCAATTATTTTCTTTTAAAAAAAAAAAAAGGCCTTCTTATTCATCACAGATCAGTGAAGGTGCAGTGTTTTTTGGATCGTTCCAAGTTTCAGTAATTAATTATTTTAAATAAGTACAGCGTTAGTTTTTTTTTTTTTTTTTTTAATTTTTAATAATTGTGATTAGATCTGAACTCCTCCAGATATAGACGCCATGCAAATATTGCACGATGTGATTAATTATAGATAATTCGATCTGAGTAGAACTCGTGGATGGGTGTTGCACGTGTCAAGCACTTCAGTTGAATAACGCGTGGAGAAAGATCATATTCCTACATGGTGTCTCGAGGGAGTGTTTATTATATTATATAGGTATTTTCAAAATAATTTACTGAATATAGTTTTTTAGAAAACAAAAATACATGAAACACTCTTTTTCTCACTTGATATCATTATATTATTATGTATTTAGCATTATGTGAGATGGATATAATGGGAAATAAAATGAAATGCTCCAAAAATATCTTTAAAAAAAATTCTCCTCGTTGAATCATGATGGAAAGTTTTTAACTTTGATGAACGCAAGAATTGCAAGTCGCTCCAAGAGATTGGAGAGAGATCGTAACCGACAACGACTCCGTAATGAGCTCCTCCATATCCGAGTAAAGTATTGCAGCCAGCCCATGTTCTTGCAATAGGATATATATATATATATATATATATTATATCCATCCAAACCCACCACTCTTCCTTGTCGATCATCATCAGTGACCACCACCACTTCCACTACTGCAATCAAAACAGTCCGAAAGAAAAAAAAAGAAAAAAAAGAAGAGACGATAACTCTTATCCAAATCATCACAAAAAAAAAAAAAGGGTAGAATGCGTTTATCGAATTGAAAGCGACGCCAACGCGCCCAACACCTCATTTTTTCCCGATTTGACTGCCTCTTTTTTTATTATTTATCTGTAATCAGCATGGTAAACAACGAAAGTCTTCCCAGCCTTGTGTTTTGGTGGGTAATCTGGTATCTATATAGAGTAGAGAGGGAGAATTTTGGGTATCTTCTGTTTTTCAGTGGAGCTGCTTCTTGTGTTGTGTGTATTGCAGATCATAAGGAGAGTATTGACTTTGTTCAGAGGTTCTAAAGAGGTGATCAGGATGACGAGCACTGTCCAAGATCCCAAGTACTCAGTCGATGGAGGCGTCGGGGATGTCTACGGTGAGGATCGTGCCACCGAGGACCAGCTCGTCACCCCCTGGACTTTCTCGGTTGCCAGGTTTCTCTCTCTCTCATCTACAACTCTTTCATGATCCGTTTCAGTTTTGATGGTAGCTTGGTTGAAGTTGTTTTACTTGATCCAAAAAGTAGTTTTGCTTTACTGTCCATCTATAGATGATTTTCAGAAGCTAGGAATATTGGTAATTTGGGATGGGAATGGTCTATCTGTTTACAAACTTCCTAAACTATTAACCTCCCATGGTTGTGGTGCAGTGGTTATACTTTGCTAAGGGACCCTCAGTATAACAAAGGCCTTGCTTTTGCCGAGAAAGAGAGGGATGCCCATTACTTGAGGGGTCTTCTGCCTCCAGCATTTTTGTCTCAAGAGCTTCAGGTTTGTATTTCTGATTATTGTCTCAAGTCTATGTAATATATACCCCTTTTGATTTAATCCATTACTTTCAATTTTCATTCATTTGCTCATCGTTTTCTATTTTACTGTTCCCAGGAGAAGAAACTGATTCAGAACATACGACAATATCAACTCCCGCTACAAAAATACATGGCCGTGATGGACCTTCAGGTAGCTGTTTCACCTTCATCTATTTAATCTGTGGTGTTGATTGTAGTATATTATCCGCATTATATGGCGACCATATGCAGAAGAATCGTTTGATAATATCTTATGTAGCATTAAAAAAGGACTTGGCTTGTGCCTCATGGCATTCGGAAATGACTATGTACTCCCAAGTTTATGATCATTTTGAGATATTGAGAATTTTATGAATTAAGTTTTTCATAATGACAATAAGTATTTTTGGATTTTTATACGTCTTTCTCCCTTTTATTTTGTTGGTGTAATCAACCCCATTCTTTTAATGAGCGTTTGTTCGAAAGTGAGGTTGTGCTATCAAGAATTTGTAGAAAGACATGGACGTATTTTGATATTATCTCATGATAAGTGCCTTTTATTCAACTACAAAGATGGAGAATAATACAGCTTTAGTTTTTGGTTTACAGGCAAGGAATGAAAGGCTGTTCTACAAACTTCTCATTGATAATGTTGAAGAATTGCTCCCCATTGTCTATACCCCAACTGTTGGTGAGGCTTGTCAGAAATTTGGGAGCATCTTCAGGCGCCCTCAGGGTCTTTACATAAGTTTGAAAGAGAAGTATGGATTTCTTTTCTGATGTAGTTATGTTCAAATAAGAGCTAATATTGGCATAATTGAAAGAACCTGGATTTTTGTAGGGGTAAGATTCATGAGGTGTTGAAGAACTGGCCTGAGAGGAGTATTCAAGTTATTGTTGTCACTGATGGTGAGAGGATTTTAGGACTTGGGGATCTTGGCTGTCAGGTAATTATGTGGTGAATCATCTCTTCCGAATTTAACGTTCTGAAAAAAGCTTGTGGATAGAATTACTGGGCTGTAGAAGTGAACTAACAACCTTCACATGGCATGAAAACGTCTAATATTCCAGGGGATGGGGATTCCTGTCGGAAAATTGGCTTTGTACACGGCACTTGGAGGAGTACGTCCTTCTGCAGTAAGTATTTCCAAATAAAAGTCCTCTTCTTCATTTTACTAGACTGTAAATTATGAGCAAATTATGACTCACTCTACGCACTTCATTTGAAAACGTAGACGACATTTCTTAGAAATTAACACGACTCTGCTAAGTTGCAACCTAAAGCAAAGTTTGGATAAAAAAACATTGACTGTAATTCCTCTTAATAAATGATTTTGTTGACTTTCCTGTGCTAGTGTTTGCCTATTACAATTGATGTGGGGACAAACAATGAGGAGTTGCTGAAAGATGAATTCTACATTGGGCTTAGACAGAGGAGGGCAACTGGCCAGGTTTCATAGTTTACTTTTGTACTTTGCTCAAGTTTAGATTCATAGATTTTTATTGTTATGCAATTAAATTACCATTTGAAAATCCTTGTCAGGAATATTACGATCTTCTTGAAGAGTTCATGACTGCTGTCAAGCAGAACTATGGAGAAAAAGTTCTGACACAGGTTTTCCATTAGTTCTATTACATCCTTGATTGAAAAAATTCCATGGTATGAAATTTTCCAGCATTTCTCATGTCATCTAATACATTTTAACATTTTCTTCAGTATGAAGATTTTGCCAATCACAACGCTTTTGAGCTGCTTGCAAAATACCGCGACACTCATCTCGTTTTCAATGACGATATACAGGCATGAAGTAATACATTGTACATAAAAGGAGTTACGTTGTACATTCTAGCTTATATTGTCTCTTGTTCAGGGGACTGCCGCCGTTGTCCTTGCTGGTGTTGTTGCAGCAATGAAGTTACTGGGGGGTAACCTGGCTGACCAGAGATTTGTGTTCCTTGGTGCTGGGGAAGTAAGATTCTGCTCCGATTGTGTTTTTTTCATCCATACTTCGTAACTTCACTATAAATGATCCAGAGAATTTAATTCGGTTGATAACAATAGAATAGGACTTGTTATGTATTTTTGGACAGGCATGCACTTCTCATGCTTTCCTTTTAGGGAAATACTTGTCATGTACTGGTAGACAAGTTTTGTATCCAACTTCTCTTGTTTTATGCTGCAGGCAGGGACCGGAATAGCTGAGCTTATAGCTCGTGAGATTGCAAAACAGGTAGCGATTTACAATTAGCATATTCATTCCATTTGTTTGCTCATCTAATGATCACATGCAGTTTGGAGTGTTTATTTATTTATCATTTTTTCATTTGCCATTGTAGACAAAAGCTCCTATTGAAGAGACCCGCAAGAAAATTTGGCTTGTGGACTCTAAGGTAGTAAAAAAAGGTTTATCAGCCCCTTACCCATAAATATATATGAGCTGTTTCTTTTAGAAGATCACGTAAATATTCTTGCAGGGATTGATCGTTAGTTCTCGTAAGGAATCACTTCAACAATTCAAGCAGCCTTGGGCTCATGACCATGAACCTGACAAGGATCTCTTAGGCGCTGTCCAGGTGTGAAAATGTGTCACCGTTTGAGGTATGGTCTGTAATCTATATGAAGTTCTTGGTCTCTCATCCTGTTCTCTTACTTCCTCAGGCAATTAAGCCAACAGTTCTGATTGGATCATCTGGAGTTGGAAAGACATTCACAAAGGAAGTGATCGAAGCAGTGTCCTCTTTCAATGAAGTAAACTCTCTCTCCCTCTGTGTGTGTGTGACAGAATTTTGTCCATGTCTTTTCTATTAACAATTATTACTCGAAGCAAATAGAACCAATTTTGTTGCAATAAATGATCTGCAGAAACCTATCATTTTGGCTCTCTCCAACCCAACTACACAGTCTGAGTGCACAGCTGAAGAAGCTTACACTTGGAGTAAGGTAAAATTAACTCACAACTCGTGTATCTCAACTTTGTTCAGGTCTTTACCAGACGAAAGATGTTCGGTTCTTCTCCCTTTTCAAGTTCCATTAACGCATTTACATTATTTCTTGATATATATATATTTTTATTTCCAATTGTAGGGTAAAGCAATCTTTGCTAGTGGGAGTCCATTTGATCCTGTTGAACATAATGGCAAGACTTATGTCCCTGGCCAGGTAAGATAACTTCATATTTCGTATAGTTCCCTAAACAAAATCAGTTGTACATCCCGGACTGAGGCTTAGCATTCCTTATTTCAGTCCAACAATGCTTACATCTTCCCTGGATTTGGTTTGGGGGTGGTGATCTCGGGAGCAATCCGTGTAAAAGATGAAATGCTTCTGGCAGCCTGTAAGTAGCATGTAGTAATGATTAAATGCACAAGAATAAAACATTCATAGAAAAATATTATGCATTTTTATCTTTAAAGTTATATTGCAGTATCTAGAAGGTAAACCGATGTCTAGTGGGAAAGGCCTATACATTTATACTTTCCTTGTATTATATGCTATTCTCTGCTGACTATCCTTCTGTTATGTGGAGCAAGTTCCGCAGAAGAGTATTCTCTTTTGGATTTCTTAGTTAACAATGATTGTTAGCTTAAACACTCCAAACATAGGAATTTTTAATTTTGAAATCTTGTAATATGGTTTGACTGACATCTTTGCCCTTCTCCCTGACAACAGCGGAAGCCTTGGCTGGACAAGTGACACCGGAGCACTTCGAGAAGGGTTTGATATACCCACCATTCTCGGCTATAAGAAAGATTTCAGCTCATATAGCTGCTAATGTTGCTGCCAAGGCTTACGAACTTGGTAAACTATAACATTTTCTTTCAGTATCCTTGTTCAAATTTCAACTCTGATCAAACATGTAATTAAGACTTCTTATCGTTCTCATCGTGCTTTTGTAGGCTTGGCTACCCGTCTTCCTCGTCCCAAGGATCTTATGAAAAGCGCCGAGAGTAGCATGTACACTCCAGTCTACCGAAACTATCGGTGAATATTGCTCCCTAATGCTGAGTCTAAACAAGTGTTTTACTATGTGAAAACTTGTTATCAAGCTGATGTTGCTTATGGTGTGTTTGGAAATAGCTTTTATGCAAAAATGGTTTACAACTTCTCTTATCAACTGGAGTGTTATGTCACTTCAAGGTAATATCAACATTATGTACCCCCACCATGTTTTTTTCTTAAGCGTGTAGCCTACGGCTTGTTGATTCGAATAAAATTGTAATATTCTCCCATTTCCTTTGTGTTTTGTTGAATGGGGTTTCAAAGTTGGAAAGAGTGGCATTGACTGAAGCAATATGGCTCTAGAGCTATCTTAGTATGATTGGATCTATATTCAGAAAACACTATCGAAAACGACCTATAAAATAATTCCCAGAACGTCATTTCAATAATGATAATAGCTAAGAGACAAATGTTTAAAACAGTAAGAACTAATAAAGATCAAAGCTGTGCCAGTGCTGGTTTCGAAAGCATTTTCAGCATTTTTGACCATTTTCCCACTGTTAAAACTTGATCTGGTTGGGAGTTCGTCTGCTGCTACTCCTACTCCCCAACTATAAAGATAAGATTGTTCAGGCTTTAAATAAAAGAACCTTATCGATTCAATAATGTAGGATAGTGCTCCCCAAATGAATATAGACAACGCATGGACGACAATCCTCTTGGGGCCCCTCAATTTCCTCCTACAGTATATCCATTATCTGCCAAAATAATAATAATAATAATAATAATAATATCCAGCCGTGACCATATTTTTTAACCAAATATGCTTTAATTATAAAAATAAATTTACAAACTGACGTAAATTTATAAAATCTCTTTATAATTATAACGGTACTTATCTTGAGGAAAACATGGTTCAGGTTCATCCCCAAGTTAGTGTTGCCCAAGCCTTGAAAATGCAATCAATAATGGTCAGCACTGTTCATATGAGTGGTCAGCACTGTTCATACGAGGGAGAGTGCCTGTAGCTTATTCCCTCATTTTTCTTCTTTTTATGTGGGGGCACTAGACCAGAGTTGGCATGTTGTGGTCCTGTGGACCATGCCATATGGACAGCACCCACGCACGTGTAAATCCAAATTGGCTGAGGATACTCCAAACAGTTATCCAAAAATGGCTTTAATTATATACATCCGTTTGTTACAGACCAAACACCATCTCTCTAATAATGGCCCACCGAAATTCTAAAATGGACATTTTCTTCACCAACATAGCTAACCCACCTTATGATTTTACCTAAAGCAACATATATAAAACATGTAGAAACAATTGCAAATATATGTAGAAACCTCAACTGGTCTGATTAACTTGATTTGGTAGAGCAGCCCTTTCGAAGCGTCCTGGGGAAAAACTTAAGCTTCAGTTTTGTTGTATTTACTCAGATCAGTATGCGTATCCTCATAACGTTGGCTAAGGTAAGTTCGGCATAAGATGGGAGGAAACCTGGCAAAACACAGAAATAGAAGACTACGCTGTGAATTTAAATTGCAGTCTTATGATATTTCCAAATTCATGCTAATGATTCTACATTTATAACTGCCAGCTAATTATCCAGGCACCATTTGGGATGGTCGAGTGTACCGAGTTTAAACAGAAGACAGGGAGCATTTTAAGGATCTCATAATAGAAACACTTGATCCTTACAACAGAATAATAGAAAAGAGTTTATTTAATAGCTGTGATCACTGCATTTCATGATAATAAACACTTAAAAGAGCAGATATAATGCCGGACCATTAAAGGCATGCAAGAAAAAAAGTTACTTGCATAGTGATACTTATTTTAAAAGAGAAAACTGCAGCAAAATATTATTAACTAAAATATTCAATTTTCTGACATAAAAGTGAAGCTCATCCATCCTTGTCACCCTGTTATTAACAACTTGAGGCTTTTATATACCCTTTTTTTTTTAATTTAATTTCAACTAGGATATGTTGTACATCCCTCTTTTCAGCTTTCTATAAGATGCGATACTAGATTATACATTCAAAATTAAAATAATTAAAATAAAAACTTGAAATAAAAAACGGGAATGGCTATTAGGACACCTCTGGGAGTGGTCCTCCGGATTCCAGTCGCCGCAACCCAAGTGGATTACGATTAGGGGTTTAGGATTCATGCTATATATTTTTTAATTTTAGTTTAAAAATTTAAACAATCTTGTGTAGTCCATATTTTTCAATAATTGTGCATCCTCTAGTTCAGAATTTATTTACTTGTTTCTTCTATTTCAACCGCTGGACAAAAACCCACAGCACAGTGCCCATTCACTTTGTGTGTGGGAGAGAATAAAAAAAATCATTTAAAGTTCAAACAGAAAATAAAAATATTGTGTGAATTGAAACTTACTTGGGAGGATTATTTTCTGACTTGCAGGTTGGCAAGCACTCAACAAGACAATCATGACTTGGTTCCACAAAATATGCAATCTGCCACAAGAAAAGGGAAATGAGATATACATACTGAGGGCCACTTCCAAAAGAAAATGCATTTATGCAAATAATAATAAGTAACTCGAGGAATTGAGGTAAATATTTGGAAGCAAAATGTCATCCAATAACAACATGAATAAGATTGAAAGATATCCTCAACGAATTAGAGCCCCTCACCGAGTTAACAATTTCATTTACAACCCGGCTGCTTTCTGAGACATTGGCAATGCTCTTTGAAACAGCATGAAGTCAAATACATTCTTTTGTGTCTTAATTTAGATTCAGAACCAAGGGAGAAGTTGCCAGGGGCTAATGAGAGAGAGCAATAGTGGAGGGCAAGAAACTTGTGCACTATAGATATTGATATTACTGACAGTCGAATTGGCTTGGTAAAATAACAAGTGTGGAGAACATTAGATCTCAAATTTCTAAGCAACCCCAGTTTGCCTTCCTGGTGGCCAGAAAAACCACTCCTCATCCCCCCATACAATCGGCCAAGTCCCAACCCCCATACAAATGGCGAAACTATAAGTGCCAATTGTAACGTAGGTCCTATTGTGCAAATAAATCCAGATAAATGTAATAAATAGTAACAGAGAACAAATAAAATATAAAGTTGAGTAATTTATATAGTGACATTATAAAACTGGTGGCCCATCATTGTGGATCATCTGAAAGCTCGTGGTGAGCTTTTAAAATACCATTTGAAAAAGAAAGGAAAATAAAATTAAAAGCAGGGGCCTTACAGAGTATCTCTCTTGACCATTCACCAAAACTCTGTGCAAGGTGGACCTGGGTAACAAAATTTCAGTCATGCAAGCGTTAGGAATTTTGCAGAAAATGGGGGGCAACCTAAGGATTTGGCCAAAGCCCTGAAAAATGCATAGGACAGTAATAATTTTTTATGTAAACATAAAGAGAAAAACAGAACAGCAATGGCAATGCAGCTGCAAGTTCATGACTGCTGTACTTAAAACAAAATGTTCATGAATACCGTCTTGGAAAGGATGACGTGTTAGGGGAAATCTATACCCTAAAAACTTCAATCTGGAGATATGAATAATGTTTTGTTTCTTTCATTGGAGATACAAATGTCATAGATAATACCTTTATATTGGGTTTAGTACAAATTCAGTACCTAAGTTTTACACGTTTATCTTTTCACTCGGTTTTCAATTTATCGGTTTACTTTTTAGGTTTGATATGAAAATCCAATGAGTGAAAAGATAAATGCGTAAAAGCCATAGACTGTTTTTGCACTTAACTCTATGTAAAATCCAGTAAGTTATTTTAAAGTTAGATTTTCCATTTAAGTTCATGTTTCAAATCATATATAATATTCTAGATGGGGGAAACTTCTCCATATGTCACATATTGGAAGATAAGAAGTGTTTCCAACATCAATGATAGCCACCATCGGACAGAGCTATGGCAAAAACAACAGTCAGACATCATAACTAAATGCTAGATGCCATTAAGATTAAAAAAAAAAGGGGGAACATAAATGCACTGCAACAATTCTTTAAAAACACTATTATTTTTTATATGGTATAAAACTGCAAGTCTGCAACTTTGATCAAGGCTACTGCTAAGAGATCTATATTACTTGAAAATACTGTTGCTCCAGCGCTCCAGCATGTCACCAAGATTCACTATAAATGCTCTGTCAAAGATAAACAACAGAAAAGGGATGTCACCATACCAATCTAAACATCCATATTACATTTTTCATATAAATACGTTGCATGTCAAAATATATTTACACCATGTTAATTAAGATTGCAGCTGGACAATGTGCAACAAAAATGTGGCATTCTAGAACGTTATCCTTCAGAACAGAAAAACAATGCAGAAGAAAATTATAATGACACTGAACTGGAAGTAATTGTATCTACATTTGTTATCTGTAATACACAATCTTCTTATAATTGAAAAAAAAGTGTATAGAAAACTTAATAATTAATATGCAAGATGGGAGAGCTCAACTTATCAAAAGAAATATGATGGGACTTCCAGCAAAAATATATATATTTTTTGTTTGATAAGTAAGAAGAGAATGATATTGTTTATTAAGTGGCAAGGAACTAAGAATCAAGTTTGTTCAGAAATATGAATTGATAGAATTCATATAAAATCTGAGAATAATATTTAACCAAAAGAAACTAAACTTAAGCATTTATGTATCGACCAGAATCAATTTGTTTTAAAGTTGCAGAATCTCAAACTCCAAAATTGCTACCGTTACTCACCCTTTCAATGGTGGCACATATTCCCATATCTGAGGTTTAGCATCCTTATCCTTGCATATCTGGATGCAAAAGTAACATGATTGCAATAGCCAATCAAATTACAAAAAATTCACCCTTAAAAAAATATTGTTACAGGATTCTTACTTGAAGACCTACGACGTCATCTGTTGCCAAAAGGGTAATCAAACCATAGTCAGAATGAGCTCCAGCTCCATATATTCCCTTTGAGGGATCAGAAAATTGACCTAAAAAAACCCTACCCATAGATTAGCAACAGCACAACAAGGCCAGGTTCAACACTTTCTTCAAGAACCAAACCTAAATTCAACCTTCATAATGTAATAAGCGCAAGGTTGCAATTGGCTCGCCAAGCATTTGTGGTCTGTTAAAGAAATCAACCTCCAGATCAAGTGCAAGAGCTATTATCCGGGCAACTGCTCTTGAAACTTTTCTGCATGAACATAAGGAATCAATTCAAAAGGCAAGAATGAAATAGATAGCTCATAACACATACCATCTGAATCCTTGAATGCCACCCATTCTAGAGAAAATTGATCCACCACAAATTAAACAGTTAAGAATGGGTTCACAGTGTTTAAACAGTTAATAATTTAGGATTGCTAGGCACAAACTGTCATTCACACACTGCCTATAGCAATTGGTAATTAAAAGTGAGACCCTCATCTTCACGTTCAAAACAAAAGCTATTTACATTTTGGATGGTTATAAAACCCTGAACGCTGCAATTTGGGCCTGCCATAATTTGTGTAGCAAAATGCTCACTAACAAAAGGCTACTCTCATCCCCATTAGACATTACTCTTATCTTCACATTATTGATACGTCGATGCATATGCCCTTATACAGCATGATTATCAAAAACAAAAGCATAGAGGGGAAATTAAGAGGTAAGCAGCTTTCAATAACTGATTCCACTTTGTTTTTAATTGCACACCCTATTTCTATATAAGACTTTGATACTTGTTCCATCATATAAACTTTCACAAAAGGTTACTCTCATCCCCATTAGACATTACGCTTATCTTCAGTTCCATTATTGATAGGTTGATACGTATGCACCTGTACAGTGTGAATTACCCAAAACGAAAGGAATGTGGGGAAAATAAGTGGCAAGTATATCTCAAGAATCGATTCTCCTTTGTTTTTAGTTACACGTACTGCTTGTATATAAAGACTTTATTAATTGTAGCATCATAGAAACTTTATGTTGGATAAAACTTACAAAGCCTCTTGATGAAACCTCTCCATTGTCTCCCTCCATCCAGGCAATAGTCCTAAAAGATAACAAAATAACGTTCAATATTCGATGAAATACTTTCCAAAACCCACAAAAGGGAAAAAAGTGACCGGTTTGAATTGCCAAAACAACCACGGGAAAGAAAGAGCCATAAATGAAACATCAACGCAGCTTTCTTTCAAACGAAGTCTGGCATAATTAAGCTTTCATAATAATGAAAATCCATGTAGTAATTATAGTTATGAAATGGAACATATTTGTTTTTTATTGCATTTTCACAATTAAAAAATATATTTTGGGTAATTACTTTTTGATTCTTTAATCTTTATTATCATCATTATAATAATCTATCATGAAAGAACAGTGAGAAATCGCCTATTTGAGTCTCCAAGTAGAATTTAACTTTTACCTATAAAAAATAATATTCCTTGAAAATTATCGAGCTCCTGTAGGAGTTACCTGGTGCAGGCCAAACATTTGGCCCATAAAAAGGTTTCTCCGCTGCCGGGTCATCTTCAGCTACTTCTACTCCTATGTAGTATCCCTCCTTGTAATCTCCTACTTCAAACATGCAAGAAATCATGGAGAAATAAGAACCAAGACAATTTAAACATAAGTGGAAATGGGTAACAAAAACAAACCGTGAACTTGGTTTTCAGGGTCCAATATCTCATCAAGAACAGGGGTGTAGCCCCTGTGTTTCTCGTTCCTTAAAAGCTTCATTTTATCGTTTAATGACAGACCAAACATCCTTCTGCTCTGTGCAAAAACCTCGTCCATGAACTCCTCGCTTATCCCATGGTTTACAACGTAGAAAAATCCCGAATCCAAACACGCCTAGAACAGAAGAGAAAATAGTAAAAACAATGATAGAAAACTGCAAAAAATCAGAAATAAATAACTTCTTTGAGGAAATTGAAGGGCGACATGAACCTGTTTGAGCAACGAAACGGATTGGTGAATGTCAGGATTAGAGAGGTCGATGCAATTGAGAATAGAGATTTTCCCAGCGTCGATGCCGTTCACCCGCTGGTTTTCCATTTCGCAGTGAAAAAAAAGGAGCAAAATTGAGCAATGGAGCTAATCCCGTATTTCTTCTTGGGTGACTTCAATCCAAGCCTTTTTGCAGCTCTCTTAATTTTTTATAAAAATATAATCAAAAATAATCAAAACTATAATAAAAATAATAAAATTTAAAAAATACAATAAAAAACATAATAAAATAAAAAAACATAATAAAAAACATAATAAAAAATACAATAAAAAATAAAATAAAAATGAATTTTTAAAGTAAATTCGGCCTCACCCAACCCTTGCTGCCGTCACCGCCGGTGGGTGACACCACCCAGCCCATCGGAATCAGAGGGAGCCGGAGATCTTGCCCCTACGACAACGAGTCCCTACGACCTCCAGTGTGCCACCGACGGTCTTAAACCCCTTTCGAACCCAGGTCCGAAACGGATTTGAGGCCGCCGGGAACACACTAAAAGTCGTCGGGACTCGCCATAGCAGGTATCAAGGAATGTAAATGAAAATCAGCAAACACAAAATTTGCTTCTCTAATTCAACCCAAATCTATGTACAGCGTATCTCTAGGATTAGTTTTTTATTTTGAATATCTTATCTTAATTACTTGTAACGTTACACAATTTTTTGTATTTATTACTTAGGATACTCTGTATGTATATATACTCAATTATGAAATGAAATTATGTGAGGGATTCAAATCACAAAATCACATACAGTACTGTTACTCTATATGGTATCATCGAGCTACCTCTCTAATGAGTTCAATCCTTCTTACCTTTACAATGACCGATGTTCCTGCAATCACCAATACCGATTCCCCTATTATCTCCATCAACGCTTCCACCACCATAAATGAAAAGCTCACCCCTGGAATTTTCCCTCAATCTACAGCCCAATTCGAAGCACTGTTAATAGGTTACGACCTTATTGATTTTGTCACTAGAGATCACAAATGCCCACCTATCGATGCCAACAACTCTGTCACCTCCAAAGCAGTGAACTCCCACTGAGTTCGTCAAGATAAACTAATTCTCCATGCTATTCTTGCTTCCACTTCCCCAACCATTACACCACTCATTTCGGCTTGCAAAACATCACATGAAGCCTGGACAACTCTTACCAGGCTTTACGCTGGCAAATCTCGAACACGTGCGATGCAATTCAAGAAAGATCTCACCTTGAGCACTCATGGAAATCGCACTGTCACTGAATTTCTTCAATCCATCAAAATCATTTCCGCCGAACTTGCAATTATTGATCATCTGGTCTCGGATGATGATTTAACCCTCTATATTCTAAATGGGTTAGGTCCCGAGTTCAAAGAAATTACTACCCCCATTCGTGCCCGTGAAACATCTCTGAAATTTGAAGAGATTCATGATCTGTTGGTGGGTCATGAGAGTTATCTTCGTCGACTGGAAACTTAATTGGCGACCAATCTCCTTGCTACTACTAATTACAGCAATCGGCAATGGGGGTCAGCAAGCAACACCAAATTGCAGCAGAACCAACGTGGTTCATTCAAACTCGAGCTTTCGAAAATATAAGCCCAAATGCCAATTATGTGACCAAATGGGCCACACGGCGAAAGCCTGTCCCAAGATGAATCCAGGTGAACTTACAGCAATTTGTGATACTTCCTCTCAAGAAAAAAATTCAAAAATGGCTTGTTGACTCAGCCACTTCTCACAACACGACCACTGATCTTTCAAATTTATCAATGAACTCCGAGTATGACGGTACTGATGAGGTGGTCATTGTTGATGGATCAAGTTTGCCTGTATCTCATATTGGTTCCCTAGCCTTTACTTCACCAAATCCAGTCTTCCATCTTCATGATACCCTTTGTGTTCCAACAATTAAAAAAAATCTAATTTCTGTGCATCATTTTACAAAACATAATAATGTTTATTTTGAATTTCACCCTTCTTAATTTTTGGTAAAGGATCGAATCACGGGGGTGACTCTATTCAAAGATGCATCTGAAGATGGTGTGTACCCATTTCCAAAGAAATTGGCTACCATCTCCAAAAATGCTACTGCTTATATCCATGAACGTATGTATTACCATTGATAGATGGCATAAACATCTTGGCCATCCATCCTAAAAAATTGTTAATCATTTAATTTCTACGTTTTCTTTGCCAATAAATAAGACTGGACGTTCATCTCTTTGTGCCTCTTGCCCTCAAAATAAAGCCCATTTTCAACCTTTTAATTCTCATGGTCTCGCTAGCAATGCTCCATTGGAACTAATCTATACTGATGTATGGGGTCCATCTCATGAAATTGGCATTGATGGGTCACAATATTATGTTAATTTCGTTGATCACTATACCAAGTACATTTGGCTTTATTCTATGTCTCACAAATCGAGTGTTCAATCTATTTTTCCCCAGTTCAGACATCTTGTGGAAAATAGATTCAACACCAAAATCAAGAGTTTTTACTCTGATAATGGTGGAGAATATATTGGCTCCGTTCATGGCATCAGTCACTATACAATTGCCCCACATACCCCACAACAAAATGGCATGTCTGAAAGACGACATCGTCATCTAGTTGAAACTGGTCTTACTATTCTCACTGATGCTCACATGCCACTCTCATATTGGCCGTATGCTTTTCAAACGGCTGCATACCTTATAAATAGAATGCCCACATCTATTCTGGAAAATAAATCCCCTTTTTGAGAGACTATTTCAACAAAGTCCAAATTACATGAAATTAAAGCAGTTTGATTGCCTATGTTATCCTTTAACTAGGCCTTATAATAATCACAAGCTCGAGCCCAAAGCCCCATCATGTGTTTTCTTGGGCTACTCACTATCTCAGAATGCTTACATTTGCCTTGAGCCCAAGACTGAGCGCAAGTATTACTCTCGGCATGTTTTGTTCCATGAGGATCAATTCTCGTTTCAAGGCACTAACCTTAAAAATCTCAAGTCTTCATCTCTGCCATTGTCTCCGAGTCAATTATCCTCACCTGTGCACATCACCTTGCCGACATCCATCATGGCTCCTTCACAAGCTCAGCCTCTTCCAGCAATGGGTCATGTCGTCTCCAACATGTTTGCGACTGGGTCTCCATATGTGCCGAATCCCTCTCAGGTATGTGCTTTTTCTTCATCTCCTGTTATTCTACCACAAATTTCTCCTTTAGAAATGAATGACTCTTCCATTCCCCCCGATACTGAGATGCGTACCCACAATATGATTACCCGATCTATGAACAATATATAAACCCAAAAAATCATTCTTGATCACAAAACACCCAATCCCTTCTTCCTTGGAACCCATGAGCGTAACAGAAGCTCTCTCTGATTCTTGATGGCGTGAAGTCATGTCCTCTGAATTAACTGCTCTCATACGCCATGAAACATGGCAATTGGTTTCACAGCCTAAAGAATGCAATCTAATTGGCTATAAGTGGGTGTTTCGAATTAAAAGGCATGCTGATGGTTCAATAGATCGCTTCAAGGCCAGGCTTGTTGCAAAAGGGTTCAATCAGTGACCTGATTTGGACTATAAACAAACTTTTAGTCCTGTGGTGAAACCAGTAACAATACGCACTGTGTTAACTATTGCTATGATGCAAGGATGGTCCCTTAGGCAACTAGATGTGAACAATGCCTTCCTTCTTGGGCACTTGATAGAAAAAGTTTACATAAAACAACCTCCTGGTTTCAGAAATCCAGACAAGCCAAATCATGTATGTTGTCTTCGAAAAGCCATTTATGGCCTCAAACAAGCACCCTGTGCTTGGTACTCGGCCCTTAAACAAGCTTTGGTTGAATTTGGATTTGTCAATGCCAAATCAGACTCATCACTATTTGTGTATCATAGTGGTTCCCTCATTGTCTATTGCCTGGTATACATGGATAACTTGATCATTACGGGAAATAATTCTGAATTTGTAGCAAGCATCATTCAGAAACTTGGAAAAAAGTTTTCACTCAAAGACTTGGGGCCACTACATTTTTTTCTTGGTGTTGAAGTTATTCCCACAAAGGATGGTCAGTTCTTAACTCAACACAAATATATTCGTGATCTCCTTGCCAAAACAAGCATGGATGGGGCCAAAGATGTCACAACACCTCTTTCCATTTCAGTCACTCTCAAGCTGGCTGATGGGTCCCCTTCAATTGATCCAACTGAATATAGAAGGGTTATTGGCGCACTACAATATCTGTCCTTAACCCGACCTGACATCAGTTTTGCAGTAAATAAACTTTTACAGTTCATGCTCTGCCCAACAATGACTCACTGGACAGCTACTAAGAGACTGCTACATTACTTGAAAAACACAATATTTTATGGCATCACAATCAGCAAAACAGTCAACCCGAGTCTCATATGTTTCTCAGATGCTGATTGGGCAGGCAGCTTGGATGACAAAAAATTCACATCAGCTTATTTTATTTTGCTTGGCACTACACCTATTTCATGGAGCTAAAAAAAACAACGTGTCATTGCTAGGTCATCAACTGAAGCTAAATATCGAGCAATGGCAACAGCTGCAGCTGAATCTGTGTGGATCCTCTCTCTGTTTCAAGAAATGAAATTTACATTATCCAAGCCTCCATTACTTTTATGTGACAATTTGGGTGCCACTCATCTCAGTTTTAATCCTGTCCAGCACTCAAGAATGAAACACATCCAAATTGATATTCATTTTGTGCGAGACCTGGTTGAAAAAAATGTTATCACTATTTGATATGTCCACACAAATGATCAAGTGGCTAATCTCCTCACAAAGCCTCTCTCACGTCAACGTACAGATTACCTTAGAAATAAGATCGGTCTCACCAATGGCAGCCCATTCTTGCGGGGGCGTATCAAGGAACGTAAATGAAAATCAGCAAACACAAAATTTGCTCCTCTGATTCAGCACAGATTGTGTACAGCGTATCTCTAGGATCATTTTTTATTTTGTATATCTTATCTTAATTACTTGTAACATTACACAATTTTTTGTATATATTACTTAGGATACTCTGTATGTATATATACTCAATTATGAAATGAAATTATGTAGGAGATTCAAATCACAAAATCACATATAGTGCTATTACTCTATATAGGGGTGGGGTCGCCTGCTCCCTCCAGTTCCTATGGGTTGGGTGGTGTCGCCCACCGCCGTCGGGGGCTGCAAAGGGGATAAGTTCGGTCGGACTGAACCCCGGGATTACTCTTTCTTCTTTTCTTGGCTACCAAAATTCCGGTTCTCTTCTTTTCTTGGAGGCGAAAGTTCAAACCTTTATTTAATTTATTTACGTTGTGCCACTTTATTTATGTTTTTTGCAATCATGCACAGTGTCGTGGGCATATTCGTCTACAGTTATACCCCCGCCCAAAACTAATGAAAGCATGTTCACGACGAATTTTTGTTGGTATTATGCGTTTAAAAAGCATTTCTGAAAAAACAAAGCACCTCTAAAAACTAGTTGATCTGTACAAACATCTTCTCCAACTTCTATGATTCTATCTCTTCCTAACCAAATCATCTCCAACCTCTATGCTTGTGCCCTTTTTTTCTTCCGTTCCTCCTCCATATATATATATATATATATATAGTTAAGAATATCTTTTGTTAACAAAGCAAATCGAGCGATATGTACTTTCATGCATGTTTGGGGTATCAATAAGGAGAAATTATAACTCTACTTGACAAAAAAAAATTAAAAATATAAACACAATTACAAAAAGATAGATAAAATCTATAATTTTGAGTTTTTTAAATATATTTTTATATGTCATTTTATTTTAAATATGTGTTTTAAGTTTTTCTTAATAAGCTACATCACGTGAAGAGAATAAAATAAATAATCATAAATTAATAATCATAATAACATTTCTCTATCATTGAGTAGCACGCTCCCATTGTTGGATAAGCTGCATGAGCCTCTTGAACTGTTGTCCAATTATGCTCACCTGAAGAAGGTTATCTTTTTATTCATTTTCTAAAATAAAAATGTTCAAAATCCTAGCCTTCACCATTTCAACACCATTGATCTCTAGTGTCGCCAAACCAGAGTTTGATATGTTTGATTCTCCCTAGATTAAAATAATAAATAATAATATATTATAAAATAAAAATAAAAAGTATTATTGAAAGAGAAAATATTTAGAACTCTTTATTTCTCAATAACAGAATTTTCTCTTTTCTTTTATTTCTTTCTTTCTCTCATTTCTTTCTTTCTCTTTCTTTTCTTTCTTACTCATACTTGTGTGTTTTTTTAATCGAACAAAAACCTGTATTTATAGGCAATGATCGTTCATAATAATGCAGGAGGGGGAGGGGGCTCACGTCCCCTTACAATTATTAAAGGTGAGGGGGACATAGCAAACCTCTCCACCTTTTAGACTTTTATACAACACTCCCCTTTGAATGATCATTTATAAAAAATCTGACTCGTTAAAACCTTACCAAGGAAAAATTCAGTGGAAAAAAAAATCAATAATGAAGGAAAAATGGTACAGTATTCTTATGTATCTCCAAGTGCTTTAAAACTGCCTCATTAAAACATTGTAAAGAAAAATCCAGTTAGACAAAATCTTAGTAAAGGAAAAATAGTACAATCAGCACAAGTTTTCAAGACATTTACTCCATCGAAAAAGTGCAAGTTGATAGATCTTTAAATCTTTGCATTCTAATGTTCTACACAATTTTCTTGAATATCGTAGTTGGTAATACTTTTGTGAATAAATCTGTCAGATTATCACTTGATCGTATCTGTTTGATATCAATTTCACATTTCTTTTGCAGTTCGTGAATATAAAAAATTTGAAGTGAAATATGTTTAGTTCTGTTGCCTTTGATATATCATCCTCTGATTTGAGTGTACAAGCAGTATTATCTTCATATAAAATTGTTGGACTATCATTGATCATGGGGAGTCCACACTTTTCTTAGATATATTCAATTACTAACTAAGACAAATACACTCTCGACTTGTTTCATGAATAGCAATGATCTTTGAGTGATTTGAAGATGTGGCAGATAGAGTTTGCTTGATAAATCTCCATGATATGACAATATCTCCATAAGTAAATAAATATTCAGTTTGAGATCTACCTCTATGTGGATTTGAAATATAATCTACATCTGCATACCCAATCAATTGTGGACTTGATCCACATTGATAAAATAATCACATATCAACCGTACCATAAAAGTAATGAAGGACATGTTTAATATCATTCCAATATTTTCAAGTTGGTGTAAAACTATATATTGCAAGCAGATTAACTAAGAAAGTAATATCAGGCCGAGTACAATTTTCAAGATACATCGAAACTCCAATTGCACTCAGATACGGTAATTCAGGACCAAAAATTTCTTCATCATCATCACAAGAATGAAATAGATCATTTTTCATATCAAGTGATCAAACAATCATTGGAATACTCAGGGATGAGTTTTGTCAATATAAAAGTGCTTCAGAACTTTCTCTGTATATATGGACTGATGAATAAAAATTTTATTTGACAAGTGCTCGAGTTGCAGGCCGAGACAAAGTTTTGTTTATCAAGACCTTTCATTTCAAATTCATTCTTTAAATATGTAGCGGTTCTTGAGATCTTTTCAGGAGTTTCCACAATATTTAAATCATCAATATAAACCGTAATAATGGCAAATCTGGATTCTTATTTCTTAATAAAAATACATAGGTATCTAGGATTATTTTCAAATTCTTCTTTCAATAGATATTCGCTTAGGCGATTATATCACATGCGTCTGGATTGCTTTAACTCATATATCTTTGAAATTTGATAGAATACATATTTCTAGATGTACTTGTAGATGTTTCAGGCATTTTATATCCTTCAGGGATTTTCATATATATGTCATGGTCTAAGGATCCATATAAATATGCAGTGACCACATCCATCAATCGTATCTCTAATCATTTTGCAACAACTAGACTAATCAAAAATCTGAATGTGATTGCATCCATAACGGGAGAATATGTTTCTTCATAATCAATCCCAGGTTTTTGCAGGAAATCTTGTGTGACAAGTCGTGTTTTGTACTGCACAATTTCATTTTTCTCATTTCATTTTTGTACAAATACTCACTTATATCCAACAGGCATTACACATTTTGGTGTTTAGACAACAGGTCCAAATACTTCTCGCTTTGCTAGCGAGTTTAATTCAGTTTCAATAACTGTTTTTCATTTTGGTCAATCATTTGTTCGTCGACATTTTTCGACGGTTCTTGACTCACTTTCTTCATTATTTCTAGTAATGTTAAGGGTCATCTTATATGAAAATATATTGTCGACAATAATTTTATTTCTATTCAGAATGTTTTCAATACTCATAAAATGTATTGATATCTCATTAATTTCAGGTACATGTTCATCTTCAGGGGAAAAATTTTCATGTAACACCTCTTTAGGAAGTCCATTTTTAGGAAATTTTGAAATAGAAGATTTGTCCTCTTCAGAAGCATCAACTATACTCATAGCCTATATTGTAGGTATGGGTTCTTCAGGAACATCAAATTCATTTTGTATTTTTTTCCTTCAGAAAATTTTATTTTTTGCACCAATAGATCTTCCACGCTTCAGGCATGTCTTAGACTCACCTATTGCTATTTTGATAATTTTTCATTCAGGGATTTCAATTCTTACTGGAGCATTAACAATAGGAATATAATATTTTACTACACATTTAGTGTCAGTAAATACATCCGATAATTGATTTCCAACATTTTGTAAATGAATAATCCCCTAAACTTCTAGTTTACATTCATTTGTATGAGAATCAAATTGAGACAGGGTTTTATTATCCCAAGTAATTTCTTATCGTGCTTCAGGCATCGATTTTTTGTTATTTAATAATGGAAAAATAGATTCGTTAAAGTGAAATACTCAAAACACACTTTAAACATATCACATGTAAGTGATTCAAGATATCTAATAATATATGGAGAATCAAAACTAATATATATTCCAAATCTACATTGAGTGCCCATTTTTGTACGTTGTGGATGTACAATTGGAACATATACAGCACATCTAAAAGTACGAAGATGAGAAATATTTGGTTGTTAACCAAATGCAAACTGTAATAGAAAATATTTATGATATATAGATGATCTAATGTGAATTAATGATGCTGCATGAAGTATAGCATGTCCCTAAATAGAAACAGGTAGTCTTGATTTCATAAGTAAATGTCTAGTGATTAGCAAAAGCCTTTTGATAACAAATTCAGCTAAACCATTTTGAGTATGTGTATGGACAACAGGATATTTAACATCTATTCCTACTGATATATAATAATTATCAAAATCTCGAGACAAGAATTCGTCTGCATTATACAATTGAATGATTTTAATTGGATACTCAGGAAATTGTGTTCGTAGTTTGATTATCTGAGTAAGAAGTCTAGCAAATGCAACATTTCTAGTGGAAAGCAGATAAATATGTGACCATCGACTAGGTGCATCAATCAAAATTAAAAAGTATTTAAATGGTCCATTTGATATATGAATAGGCTCATATATATCTCCGTGAATTCTTTGTAAAGATCATGGAGATTCAATAATGACTTTTGAGAGAAATGGTCTAATAATCAACTTACCTTTGGAACATGCAGAGCACGAATATTCATTGGGTAAAGGGATCTTTTGATTCTTTAAGGGATGCCCATGTGAATTATCAATTATTCGTCTCATCATTATTGATCCCAGGTGTCCAAGGCAATCATGTCAAGTCATAAATATTTTGGGGTCAATGCATTTTAGGTGCACTACCACATATGATTCAATTATTCTCATCTTTGTATAATACAATATAGAAGAGAGAGCAGTTAGTTTTTCTAATACGAGCGTCTGACCCGATACTATTTTAGTAATAAAAAGATCCTTTTTACTGCCTTCATTAGTCGTTTCAATATGGTAATTATTACAACGTATATTTTTGAAACTTGATAAATTCCTTCTAGATTATAAAGAAAATAGAGCATCATTAATACAAAATTTAGTGTCATTAGGCAATACAATATAAGTTCTTTCGAAACTTTCAATTAAATTTGATGAATTTGATATAGAATGGATATAGGTTTTACTTCGTGTTAGATTTTGAAAATATTTCTTATATTTGAGAATTGTGTAAGTTGTAGCACTGTCAGCCAAACATACATCTTTATCATTCAACTCAGAAATAAAAAACTCATCAATGTGATTCATGATTCTACAAAATATACAAAAAAAATTTATTACAAATAATAAAGAAAATACATTAATTGAGTGGAATATTTCTATCTCTAATTAAGTGATCAATTCTACCATCAGGATTTTTAAAGAAATTACAAACATCAAGATAAGTGACATCTACATTTACTGTATCTAATAAATAATCTGATGGTTCTACTAAATTTGTTTTATACATTTTATTATTTCATTTAATAGATGCTTGATATAAATCCGCCAAGTGTCTGGCTGTACGACAGATACGTGACCAGTGTCCAGTCATTCTACATCTATAGCAGACCTCTTCACTTCTCTTTGAAGAATTATTTTGGGGGCTTTTACCCATTTCTGAATTGTACCGCGTCTGGCGATACGATATATTATTATTAGTATCTCTTTTAATGTTGTCACTTCTGGGAAAAATATTTATATAGTTTCTCCTACCACGTCCACGCCATCGATTTATTCGAAATGATGCACCATTCACTTATAGGAATGATACAAATCTAATATCATTTATTTCAAGAAATGATATTGAACTAGTAGGGTGTGATTGGTGGTTTTTTAATAAAAGCTCATTGTTCTGCTCAGCTACTAGAAGACATGATATAAGTTCAGAATATTCCTTGAACAGAATGTTTCTTGAACTTTCACTCCCGATATTGCTGCTACAGGAGCACATTCGAGGCATAAAAAAGTAGTATAAGTCTTCTCTAACATATCATCATCGGTGATTTTCTCACCGCATAATTTTAGTACTAGACTTATTTTAAAAAGTACGAAATTATACTCACTAACACTGTTAAAATCTTGCAACTTCAGGTACAATCATTCATAATGAGCTTTTGAGAGAATAACAGTTTTCTGGTATTCAAATATCTCCCTTAAATTATTCCATAAAATAAATGGATCTTTTAATGTAAGATATTCAATTTTTAATTCTTCATGAAGATGGTGGCAAAGGAAAATCATTACTTTAGCGCTATTTTACAGGGACGCTTGATTTCCTTCTTTAATTGTATGTATAAAAATTGTAATTTGCCTATTTTTATAATTATAAAAATGAGAAAATTTTGAGAATACTTATCTGAGGGCCACTGCTTGCACGTCTGGCAATTTATTTAGTGGACCGGTAAGTCATCCTTCTCCCACCTCTAGCTTAGAAAATATGTTCAGATCTCACAGATAACGCCACTGTTGATGCCGATAAAAATCGGCCAATAAGTCAAAGAAGGAGAAAGAATCATTCACAGCCCACTTGTGTGAGTTGGGTTTCGTTCAATGTCGTTTGGAGCCCCCAATAAAACTCCGGTGCTACTGTACGTATGTAGATAGCAGATAAATAAATAGAGATTGACGTGATATTTACATGATTCGACGTAAGGCCTACATCCACAGAGATTTGGGAAAGGGGATCCACTATAATGAATATTTTTACAGTTTCTCATATATCTTCATATAGGAAAATATACATAAATCTATTTATTTGAGCTCTCGGGTCCTTCTAAGAAAGCTGAAGAAGATGATGCCGATTTTGTAGACAATCATTTCGTCTAAGAGAGAGCTTCGTTATCTGACCACTACCTTTTTATAAATTCCTAGATTACGTGTGTCAATCAGTTTGTTCTCCTTTCTTTCCTTTGTTGTTGTGCCTATGTGCCTGACAACTATTGATCTTGGCCCATGCCCTTACCTCTTTATACCTTCACGTTAGCCCATGATTTCCTCCTTGTCCCGTCATGTCTCACTTCACTCTTGTCCTCTAGTGTACTACAAAATAGGCCTAGCCCCTACTTGGCAGATTTCCCTTTCACAAGCTGGTTTTGAACTAGTAACCTCTTTTAAACCATTTGATATTGGTTGGTGTGTAATAAGAGATTATAATGAAACCTTAACAAATAATGAAAAAGTAGGGGGAGACCAAGGAGTAAGGTTAGATGCAACTTTTTATGAAAGTGTTGGATGAAGGGTAGCTTTTTTATTTGGGCTGGCAAGGTGATAAATTCACATCATGGTAAAATAGGCATGAAGATAATACTTTTGCAAAAGAACGACAAGATATAATATTAGCTAACCAAAAATGGATAGACTTTTATGATTGTTACAAAGTGGAGGTCAGTACTGCAATCACTTCAGATCATCAATTAGTGTTGCTTTCATGTAAATATGCTCAAGGATATCAGATAATTATGAAAAGCAATTTTAAATATGAGATATCTTGGAATAAAGACGAGGATTGTAAGCAAGTGGCAGAAACTGAATGGAAAAAACTTAGAGGATGATTGTCTCTTTTAGAATCTGTAAAAGTCAAGTTAGCTTCTTGTGGAAATAGACTTAAGAAACGGAGCAAATTTTTTTTATAAGACTTGGACTAAAGAAATAAAGACCAAAACAGAAGCACTAAATTTACTTCAAAAAGAAGAAGGACCAGGTAATATTCAGGATATTAAAGATTTACAAAAGAGACTTGAGTTTCTTATGAAGCACGAAGATATAAAGTAGAAACAAAGAGCAAAAATACATTGGTTTGAGAAAGGTGATAGAAATACTAAATTCTTTCATGCACATGTTGCTCAAAGAAGGAAGAAAAACAACATACATCAAATCAAAGATGATAATGATCAATTATTAATTGAGCAGGGAGATATAGCCCATGATTTCCAGAAATATTTTTCAGAAGTGTTCCTTTCTTCTTAGACTACAAAAGAAAGTATTGATTATTGTCTTAGAGGAATTGAACCAAGAATTTCAGAAGAGATGATGCAATGTTTAGATAAGGAATTTCAAAGAGAAGAAGTTGAGCAAGCTCTGAAACAAATGTCACCATTTAAAGCCTCGAGACTTTATGAGTTTAGTGTTGGCTTCTATCAAGATCATTGGGAGGTAGTGGGAGATGAAGTATCTGCAGCTATGCTAGATTTTTTCTGATCAGTCCATATGACAACAAGTATTTATCACACTCATATTGCTTTGGTTCCTAAGGTAAATTCCCCTAATTCTATACATGAATTTAGACCTATTAGCCTATATAATGTTATTTACAAGCTAGTTTTTAAAGTCTTAACAAATAGAATGAAAGGTATATTAACTAAGGTAATTTCATGGAATCAAAGTGCTCTTGTACCAAATAGACTCATAATTGATAATGTGATGGTGGCATATAAGGTTTTACATACTATGTAGTCTAGACAAAAAAGTAGGGTGGGAAGTATGACAATAAAATTAGATATATCCAAATCTTATCATAGGGTAGAATGAGAATATTTAGAGGCTATGTTGTTAAAGTAGGTTTTGGAATGAAGTGGACGGGTCTTTTAATGTCATGTGTTGAAATTGTTAGTTACTCTATAAAGGTTAATGGGGTGCTTGGAGAACCATTTTACCCTACAAGAGGACTACGCCAAGGTGACACACTATCTCCATATTTGTTTCTTATTTGTGTGGAGGGGTTGAGTTCTTTATTCTAACAATATGAGATGATGGGTATGCTAGAAGGTATAGTAGCTTCAAAAGGAAGGGTAAAGATAAATCACATTTTATTTGTAGACAACTGTGTCATTTTTTGTAAAGCAAAACAAGAAGAATGGGCCTATGCCAATCAGATTCTATGGAGATATAAGTGTGCCTCAGGTCCATTCCTAAATAAACATAAAACTTCGATCTTATTAAGCACTAATACAAATTCTCATGCTAAGGAATTAATTACACAATCTTCTAATGGCATGGTTTGTGGGAATTATAATAAGTATTTAGGCTTATCTACTTTGATAGAAATATCTAAATATAATACTTTTAGAGGTCTCAAAGAAGAAATATGGAGGAGAATTTGTAGTTGGAAAAAAATTTTACTTTCTTTAGCAAGGAAAGAAATTCTAATTAAAAATGTTTTGCAAGCCATCTCATCTTATACTATGAGTGTATTCCAACTATCTTCTGGTTTGTTAAAATAAATTGAATCCATGATATCACAATTTTGGTGGAATCATAGTAATAAAACTAAGAGCATCCACTAGAGAAGTTGGGAAAGATTAGGAAAGGTAAGAAATTGGTCTGGGATTTAGAAATTTGATTAACTTTAATAGAGCACTACTTGCAAAACAAGTGTGGAGAATGGTGAAGGATCCTTCTTCTTTGGTATCTCATGTTTTTAAACACAAATACTTTCGTAATTGTGAGCTGTTTAATTCAAAAATTGGTTCATCTCCATCTCATATTAGAAGAAGTTTTTGAAATTCTCTTGACTTAGTGAAGGCAGGTTCAGTGTGGAGGGTAAGAAATGAGAAGAAAATTTAGATATGGCATGATAGATGGTTATCAACTTACCTGGGCCTTCTACATATAAGGTGTTATCTCCTATTCAAGTGCTTGATACAACTACTAAAGTTACAGAACTAATTGATAAAGAGAAATAAGAATGGAATACTGAATTGATTGAATCAATTTTTACATTGAAGATAGACAAATTATACATAGCATACCAATAAGCCAAAGTGGAGCAGAGGATAAATTATTTTGGTTGCATTCTTTAAAGGGAGAATTTATTGTTAAGTTTGCATATTTCATAGATTCAGAAAATAAAAGGCAGGGTTGTGGCCAATCATCTTATGCATCTGGTGATGAGGCTCAATGTAGAAAATATGAAAGATAAAGACTCTTGGGAAGATAAAACAGTTTCTTTGGAAATCATACTCGGGTATTTTTCCAACTAAGAGTGTTTTGAATAAAAAAATGTGCTTCAAGATAAAGGTTGTCCAATTTGCAGCCAAGCTGCTGAAAGAACTATACATGTTCTATGGGAATGTCCAGTTGCCATGGATGTGTGGGGAGAGCAAGATAATCCAGTTAAAAGGTGGTTAGGAATCTATATTGATTTCAATATTCTATGAAAAGAAATGATTGCCAAATTAAAACAAACTCAATTAGAACAAACTGCTGCAATACTCCATAAGCTTTGGACAAGAAGAAATGTTGGAATAAGTTATATTATATATTTGAAATGTTGAAGGAAGGAAACTTGTGGAAAAGGTTGAAAGTTGTGTGCAGACCGAGATCTCACTTGCTCGTTGCTGGACATGTCGCTCAAGCAAAGTCAAGGCTGAAATCTCGCTCGACTTTAGCTCGACGTGTCGCTCGAACTAAAGACCCAGACAGTGATGACGCTCGAGCACGATACTGTTGGGATCCAAACCTGTACAACGTCTAGAGAAGAGATGTGTCACAACCGAACTAATGTGTAGTAACTGTAATCTCACTCGATCCTCACACGATGTGTCGTTCGAGTGAAGGTCCAAGCAGTGATCTCGCTCGATCTTCGCTTGACACCCCGCTCGAGCGAGAAACAATTAAATTGAAAATAACGTGATTTTTCACATATACCTTTTTAGGCTTTATAAATAATGTTGTGACAGACTTGTTAAGACACAAAAAAATTCTTCATCTTTAATGTTCCTGTCATTCTCAATAGAAACTCAATTAACTCTCCAAAATTGCTATTTAGAAAGTTCAAAGATTTTGTTATATCCTAGAAACAATTTGCTAGAAACCTATTAACAAACTCTAAGTGAGTGGGGGTAAATATCATCTTAAAGACAGTATTTTCATACACCTCAAAGCTTTGATATATTTTCATATTCTCTTTTCATTCTCCAAAATTTTCCAACAAGAAATAGATGGGTCTTTAATCAAAAATTCCACGCACCAACACTATTATTGTCATCTACTATGTCTGATATGGAGTTACCTAAGGAAGTGAACCAGTTGCAGATGGGCAAAGGAAAACAAGTTAAAACACGTACTGATGATCGAGTACATGGTGTCCAGTAGAGGAGCCTTATGTTAAAGTTAATTTTGATGTAACATTCAGTTTGGATACAAGATCAATGGGGCTTGGAATTGTGATAAGAGATTTTAGAGGGGATGAAGACATGATTTTATCAGCTAAAAGATTTTAATGTTTGTCTGCTTTTCATGCTGAATGTTTTGCATTATTGAGAGCTATGCATTTATGCTTTGAACTAGGGGTGTCTTATGTTATTTTTTAGGGTGATGTCAAGCAGATTATAGACAGTATTAATGGATCGGGTATAGATTATTCTTGCCCTTAGAATGGTCAATTGATTGAAGATATTAAGAAGATGCTTTTGGGACAAAATAATTGGAAGGTGGTTTTTACAAGAAGGGGTGGAAGTAAGGCTGCTCACACAGTTGCACAATATGGCAAAGGTCTAGTCTCTGAAACCATCTAAATTCAAGATTATCCTTGTGTTTTTTTAACTACTTTACATAATGACAAAGTAGGTAATGGTTTATTTTGATTAATAAAGTATTTTTTTTCAAAAAAAAAATTGTATGGGAAAATAAAAATATAGATAGCATAAACACACATTGAAAGAGAGACCAAGTATTTATAATTGTCATGGCATGCTGTGTGAAATATCATTCAATTATATATAAATGGTCACAACATAAATATTCTTTTTTTTTTTTTAATAATACTAGATATAGTTATGAATTATGCAATCTTAACTCATTTTTTTAAAAGGAATATGGAGTATATGCACTTTATTATTAAATATATCATTTTTCATTATTATTTATAAAAGTTACATTATATAATTAAAAATAAAAAGCTAACTCTACTCGAAGGCTAATCTAGTAAGAGTAGAACCACCTATTAATATTAGGGGTAATTTAGATTCAGAGATGAGATGAGTTATAAATAGTAATAAAATAAATTGTGAAAATAAATTAAAATTTAAAATGAATAATTGAAATGAATTAAAAGTACAAGATAAAATGAGATGAATTTATAAAACAAATCATTAAAGTGATCCTAAAACCATCCCCAAGGTGGCTGGCTGCATCCAAAATAGGGTGGTTGGGGTTCTTACCCACCCCAGCCTCTCGTCGAGTCGTTGGGTCACTCTTTGGAAACGCTAGCACTTTTCTTTTTTGGTAATATCTAAATATTGGAGTTTCTATATTTTTATAAATTTATCTCATTTTGTGTGGTCGTTAAAGGTTTATTGGTTGGTTTTAAATTAGAAAGTGTAAAAGATTCGTTTTAACAACCCCGAAAATAATTTATTAATAAATATATCGAAATATAAGGTAGCCATCGTTGAAAAGAATCATTATGGCATGCACGAGGAGAAGACTGAAGTGTGAATATGAGAAACTTTGGGACATTAGTCAAAGAAAAAGAGTTACAGAACAGTAACGAAAAGTAGACGAACGGCTTCGATTGCTCGAAGAATATAGGCGGTCGACGAATTCCACAACATTTACTACACAAACACGAGGAACGTTCGCAATTTGCCACGTTCGCATGTCTTTTGGATTCTTTTTCTTAGTCAAAAATGGACGTACGTACCTTCCTTTCTTGATCAAAAAGTCGCGTCTATTTTGGAAAAGAAAAGGGTATGCTTGCCTAGGCCTAGCTGAAAAGTGTCCCCTCATATATTTCATTTGGAATTGACAGATAATAAAAAATAAAACACATTAAAAACATGATGTTTATCCTAAAGAATATTTCTCATAATACAAATATTATATATATATATATATATTTATATATAACAATTTTACCTAAAAAGACCCCAATTAAATTACGTCATCATCCTAATTTCATCAACTACTTAAGTTTTTTTTAATATTTTGTGTACAGATTTTTTTTTTAAAATTCGAGTCTGTTTTTATAACTTTCATTCTTGTATAGTAGTCTTAATTTATTTTGTTATTATTTTTTCATTATTTTATAATATGATATTAAATTATTAAAAATTATTTATTATATTTTATTTATAAATCTATCATTTAATATTACATCAGAAAATTTAAAAAAATAATACTAAATAGATTTATCCATTTAAAAAATATATATCTTGTTAAAAATCTTACGTTTAAAAAGTCAAATTTTCCATTAAAAAAAAGTTATTTTAAATTTATATTAATTGTGAGTACGGATGATATATGCTTCACCCTAATATATAAATAAAACTTTTCTGTCTCACATGCAATAAATTTATATTTATTCCCAATCCGTCCTTTCTCTCGAAGGATTGTGGTGTCAAAGATAGTGATAATGAAATTTAATGTGTTTGTTACAAGTTGTAAATTAAAGGAAATCTTGACTTTTGATAGACGAACGGATACTATTGGTCGGTTTAAATTTGGAGATTGTCTTAACTTATTTTAAATTTATTATTATATATTTTTTTAAATTTTATATAAAATATAAAATTAATTTTAAATTTTTAAATTTTAATTTAATATTTTTAAATTTTAAATTATATAATAATAATAATATTTTATTTAATTTTTAAAATTTCTCTCAATTCATTTTTTTTTAACTCCGAATCTATACGAAGCTTATATAATAGCAAAACGGGATGAAAACTTTGTTATAGGTGTTGAATCCCAATGGTCTACTCAATCTAATTTTCACGTCGTGACACGTCGCCAACTTGTTAGAAAACCAATGTCCACTATATTCCACTCCATTAAAGTTCTCTAATCTAGTGGTCACATCCCTCCTCAATGCACTTTTGAAAAATTATTGGGCCTCCCAACTTATTTCATAAGAGTAGTGATGTAATTATTATTATTTTATTATTTATTTATAATTTATTAGTGTATTTATTTTGTATTTTTTAAGTATTTTTTTAATATTTTTAATTATTAAAAAATAAAAAATATATAATTTTATTAATATCTACATTTTTAATTATTAAGTAAATTAATAAATACAAAAAAAATTAATAAATGATAAAATAATAATAATTATATCATTTCTGATTTCATAATCATACTTCAAATAATTAATGACAAGAAAAATTACACTCATCTGTATTGTTTCAGCATGACAGTTGTAACCTTTCTGAATGCATGATTGAAGAGTCCTAAAGATCAGGTCCTAGTACTGTTAGAGCATCAGCATCCGCAATGCCGCATTGTGCTCGTATTATGAGGAGAAGATTGATTGAGATGCGAATATTAATTCTTTATATTTGAATTTGAAGAGTTATTATTTATTTTTAAATTATTATTTACTTATTTATTATGTTTTATTAAAAATAAAATAATAAAAAAATAATGTTATTTTAAAATATGAGAAAAAATATAAAAAAATAAAATGTAAGAGATTCTTTAAATATGATTAAAATTTAAGAAAAATTTATAGAAAGTATAATTTTTAATTAAAATTTGAGAGAAATTTTAAAAATCCAGAAGTTGATCTGTGCTCTTAGAAATGAAAAATATTCTGAATCTTATGATCTTTAATATCATAACTTCTTCGTTTGTAAATTTAGAGAATTAATTAACATGATTAATATATTGAATTCTCTTCAATTTTTTATTCGGGTTTTTTTTTTAAAGAGAAATTAGATACAGTACTAATATTAAATATTCACGACGTAGCATTATTTACATTATTTGAAAGACAACATTAAATACTACACAATCAGATAGATATCTGCATGCATGTGATCTGTATATCTATCAGAGAGATTCTTATTTCTTCCTCCGAACAGATAATAGCCAGTGGTGGTCATGCTGCATGCATGAGATGAATATTGAATATGGGTAGTGATACCTTATAACTTAACTAGTAATACTTGTTTATCATTCTATATGTATTTGTTTTTTTTTTTTTTTTTACTTTTAAATATTTTTTTAATATCTTTAATTATTAAGAAAAAAAAATATCAAAAAAAAATATATTTTTTCATTAATAATCACTTACTTACTCATTAAGTAAAATAAAAATTAAAAAAAATCAAATATTAAAAAATAAATAAATAAATTATAAGTCTATCATTTTTCATTAAATATTAGTTAGTCAAACGGCCATAAAAAAAACACTAATGAATTAATTAGTTAAATCATCTTGAGAATTTTATAAGCGGTACGTCATGTAAAACGGTTGCTTTTGTCAATTAATTCGGAAGGTCAAATAATTACTATAAAAACATTAATCATGAATTATATATAGCCATATAAAATAGATTATTTAGCAAATTAATCATAGCCAAAACATGCAAGCATGTAAAATTTGTTAGCAATTAAGCTAATTAACTGATGTTCGAATTAATTAAGATCGATCGGGCCGGCCGGATGGGGTGCTTAATTGACGATCGATCCATACATAAATATTCTCGTTACAGAAATTAATTGCAGTTCTATATTAACTAGGTCTAGCTAATTGAGGACGTTGACGTCTTGGGCATGTCTTCTGAAAGGGGTCCAACTTCCAGGACCCGAGCCCACAAGGTTATCAGGCCCAAGGCCCATTATCCGCACCCATCGCGACGCAACGTCGTGATTCAACTAAGGAGACTGAAACCGGGGACGAGCCAAGTCCCTGGTTATCCCGATCTGGGCGGGAGATGGTTAAACCGGCTTCGAGAACACGCTAAGGACAGAACGACGGCTCACGTACTGATATATCTCCTGGACCCGTCTCCCATCAAGACTACTCCCGCATTTATGAACGACAGACAGCTGCCGATCTACAGACCCCCCCTTTTTAATGCGGAGACGCTACAAGCATACACCATTAATTGCTAAATTGACAAAAGATACAGCATCATTTAATGCCCCTGTCCAATAGGGTCTAATTGAGCATTAATTGGAGGGATGCTCAATAAATGCGATGAGACCGACCGAATCGGACCAGGTTTCTTTATCGAGGATGACGGTCGAGTGATGTCCCGATTTCCGGCACTTTCGTCACACAGACCCTCCTCCCAGGGGGACACCTATAAATAGCACCAAACCAATGACGATAAGACGGTATGCTCACTGATTCTTTTACTCCCTCTATCATATATCTCCTCTCCTACACTAACTTGATCGTCGGAGCTGTCCCGGACCCCGACCCCCCTTTGTTCTTGTTTTGCAGGTTACTATCGTACGGGATTCGGTAAGCAAGATAGCAGAATACGTCCTTAAAAGTGGCGCCGTCTGTGGGATCAGTTTGTTTCTGATCAACGTACTTTCTGCATGTCTACCCTACCATTGTCCCAAACGACCAAGTACGACCAGCAGACAAATCCGTCGATGGAAGAAAGGCTGGAAACATTGGAAGAAATGGTGAGGAAGTTGAAGGAGGAGAATGCCGCCCTCCGGCTACCACGCGAAGAGGCATCGGCCCGTGGCGAAACCAATCTGGGAGAGAATGTGAGCTCCCGACTCCCTGAGGAGAGCGAGGCCTTTGAAGGAGAACGACGCTGGATGCACACCGAGCTAAAGGAGTTGGGGGACAAATACGCTGAAATGGCAAAACTGATCAGCCCGGCAGCAGGGCATCTCTCCTCGCAGGGAAGCATAGGGACACCCTACAGCGCGGACGTCCTGGCCGTCCCTCTCCCGCCCAAATTCAAGGTCCCACTAGTAGAACTGTATGATGGGTCTCAGGATCCTGTGGAGCACATAGAAGCTTTTAAAGCCCATGTCAGCCTACATGGCTATCCCGGCGAGGTGGCGTGCCGAGCATTCCCTCTCACACTGAAGGGGATGGCTAGGATATGGTTCGGAACCATTCCTCCGGGATCCGTCAGTAGCTTTGAGACGTTAGCCCAACTCTTCGTCACCCAGTTCATGGCTAGTAGGAAACGAAAGCGCCCCGCGGCGTACCTATTGACTGTCAAGCAAGGAGAGAAGGAAAGCCTGAAAGAGTACCTGACCAGGTTCAACAAAGAAAGAATGACCACCGACAACCAGGACGAAAAGATCACCCTAGCGGCCCTCCTAGGCGGCATATGGCCTAGGAGCCCCTTCATGGCGGAGATAGCCCGCAAGACTCCCACCACTCTAAACGGGTTCATGGATCAGGCTGACGGATTCATCAACGCCGAAGATACGCTCGAAGCCTTAGTAGCCCCGCGACGCAGGGAGCTCCGACAGCATGATCGAGAAACAACCAGTGCCGGGGAAGGTTCCAGTAGACATCGGGGGGCTAGGAAGTTCCCAGATGAGATGAGGAGAAGAGACCCCCTACGGGAACACAGACTGTCGTCATGGCCTCAATCCAGCTTGGCGGTGGAAGATCAGAGCCGAGCAGAGTCAAGGCGAGAGTCCATCAGAAGAAGAAGAGGGGATATGTATTGCGAGTATCACAAGTCCAAGGGCCACAACACCGAAGACTGCCAGGCCTTGAAAAAGAGTCAGAGGGATGAACAGATGAACGACCGAAGAGACAAAACCCGGTCGAGGACCCCTCGTCAGGAACGAGAGTCAAGCAGACACCGAGGCGAACCTGTATCCAGCCACCCAGCAGGAGAAATCAGAACCATAGTCGGGGGACCATCCCGAGGAGGGACTACGTCCTCCTCTCAAAGGGCACACGCACGGAGAGCCAAATATGGGGAAGTCTACTCGCTGGGCCAGGCACCGAGACAGGGAAACCCGGGTCCCAGAGGGGAATCGATAGTTTTCAACGAGCAGGATGGAAGGGGAGTCGCCTTTCCGCACGATGACGCTTTGGTGATATCAGCATCGGTGGCCAATTTCACAGTTAAAATGATGCTGGTTGACAATGGGAGTTCGGCCGATATCTTGTTCTGGGAGGCCTTCATGCATATGGGGATCGACCCCCGCCAAATTCAGCCTATCCGGGCCCCCCTTAAAGGATTTACGGGTGAAGCAGTACACCCCGAGGGCCTAATAACTCTCCCGGTTTTGATGGGCTCCACGCCCAGGACCACGTCTGTCATGACCGAATTCTTGGTAGTGAAAGCTCCCTCCTCCTACAACGCCATCCTAGGGAGGCCGACCCTAAACAACTTGAGGGCAGTCACTTCTACCTACTACCTCAAGATGAAGTTCCCGACCGATAGAGGAGTAGGCGAAGTCAGAGGAAAGCAAGTCACCTCCAGGGAATGCTACGCCCGGGAACTGAAGCACAAAGACAGTTCCGTGGCTACGATCTCCCTGGAGGACGAGCATGTTGAGTTTCCGCCTGCACCTCCCCGAGCAGTATGGGACGATGATATCAGGGACGAAGCGACACTGCGCCAAGCGGAACCCAACGAGCCTCTGGAATTGATTTCGGTCGACGGCGACAACCCGGATCGGGCAGTACGAGTCGGAATCAGGATGGATCCAGTAGTACATACGGAACTCAAGGCTCTCCTCATCGAGCACAAAGACGTATTTGCTTGGACACATGTGGACATGCCCGGAATCGATAGGTCTGTAATAGAACATCGGCTGTGTGTCAACCCGACTGCCCGGGCAGTTAGGCAAAAAAGAAGAAGCTTTTGTGCTAAGAAATATGCCGCCATTGCAGAAGAGGTAGACAGACTCCTAACCGTTGGGCTCATCCGAGAGGCTCACTACCCGGAATGGCTGTCTAACGTAGTACTGGTAAAGAAGACCAGCGGGAAATGGCGTATGTGCGTAGACTTCACCGATTTGAACAAAGCCTGCCCCAAAGATAGTTTCCCTCTACCGCGCATCGACCTCATTGTGGATTCAACTGCTGGGCACTCTCTCCTCAGCTTCATAGACGCCTATTTGGGTTACAATCAGATCAAAATGAGCACGGACGACGAGGAAAAAACGGCGTTCATTACAGATCGCGGACTCTATTGTTACACTGCCATGCCTTTTGGACTCAAGAACGCGAGGGCTACTTATCAACGGTTGGTCAACCGTACGTTTAAAAAGCAAATCGGGAGAAACATGGAAGTTTACGTCGATGACCTCCTGGTCAAGAGCCGCTCCCCTAGCAATCATGTGACGGACCTGAGAGAGGCCTTCTCGATCCTGCGACATTATCAGATGAAGCTCAATCCTGCCAAGTGCACCTTTGGGGTCGAGTCCGACAAGTTCTTAGGGTACATGGTCTCTGAACGAGGAATCGAGGCCAACCCTGAGAAGATACAGGCTATCCTCGGAATGGCACCCCCGAGGAACCTGAATGAAGTCCAGCGATTGGCTGGTCGAATTGCTGCTCTCAGCCGGTTCATAGCAAGGTCGACCGATCGATGCCTGCCCTTTTTCCAAGTCCTCCGAAAAGCACACGAGTGGGACACATTGTGCGAGCAGGCATTCGAACAACTCAAAGATTACCTGACGTGTCCCCCGTTACTTAGCCAGACAACTCCCGGAGAGACCCTTGTGGCTTATTTGGCAGTCTCACCCCATGCAACATCTGCGGTACTAGTGGGAGAAACCGATCAGGGTCAGAAGCCTGTGTACTATGTCAGCAGGGCGCTTCAAGGAGCAGAGGCCAGGTACCCCCGTACAGAGATGATGGTATTCGCCTTACTAACAGCTGCGCGCCGGCTGCGTCCATACTTTCAGGCCCACACCATAAGAGTAATGACCGACCAGCCCCTCGGAACCATTCTCCAGAAGTCTGATACGTCCAGTCGATTAGCCAAATGGGCAATCGAGCTGAGCGAATTTGATCTAACGTTCCAGCCCCGAACAACGATGAAAGCACAAACACTGGCAGATTTTGTTGCAGAGTACACTGGGTTTCCAGAAGAGATCCCCAGTGAACCTCGGGGGCAAGCATGGCAGCTGTACGTTGACGGGTCCTCATGCCGAGCAGGGGGTGGAGCAGGTGTACACATCATCACCGACCGGGGCGCCCAATACAACTACAGTATAGGCCTAACTTTCAAGGTAACCAACAATGAGGCAGAATACGAGGCCCTCATAACCGGAATGACAATTGCCAGGGTCCTCGGGGCAACTGAGCTGGAGGCCCGAACGGATTCCCAAATAGTCTTTCATCAAGTACTCGGCCAATACATCACCAAGAGCGAAAAATTGAAAAAATATCTGGAGCTAGTATGCATCGAGAGAGATCGATTCAGTTACTTCCGTTTACTGAGGATCCCAAGGGAAGAAAATCATATAGCGGATAGACTGGCGAAAATAGCATCAGGGAAAGATGAACATTCGCCCCCAGAAAACACTGAGATCAGGACGATAGACACTCCCTCCACGGGCAGCGAAGTCAGAGTAGTGGCTGTTGCAGACCCTGACTGGGCGACCGACATCACAGCATACCTCCGGACAGGCACATTACCTCCCGACCCGGGCCAGGCCCGCAAGATAAAGAATAGATCGTCCAGGTTCACACTGATTGACGGATCGCTGTACAGGAAGGGTTTCTCCGAACCACTGCTCAGGTGTGTGACGAAAGAAGAGGGGCAATACATATTGGCCGAGATCCACGAAGGAATCTGCGGAGCTCACACGGGGCCTAAAACGCTAGCCGCCCGCACCACCCGTGCAGGGTATTACTGGCCGTGTTTATTCCAGGAAGCAAAAGAATTCGTTAAGAAGTGCCCAAAGTGCCAAGAGTACAGCACAGTGTTGCACTCCCGTCGGAGGAACTCACTTCAATAACATCCCCCTGGCCCTTTGATCAATGGGGACTTAACCTTATAGGGCCATTCCCGGTAGGGAGGGGAGGAACTAAATTCATAATAGTGGCAGTGGATTATTTTACGAAGTGGGTAGAGGCCGAAGCCCTTGTCAGCATCACTTCTCAAGCCATCACAAAGTTCTTATGGAAGTCAGTTGTTTGCCGGTTCGGGATACCTCAGAGCTTCATCTCAGACAACGGAAAGCAGTTCGATTGCAATCATTACCGAGAATGGTGCTCCGAGTTGAAGATCAAGGTGAAGTACTCTTCTCCCGGCCACCCGCAGGCTAACAGGCAGGCCGAGGCAACAAATAAAACCATCCTCAATACGCTAAAGAAAAGACTCGGAATGCACAAAGGGGCTTGGGCCGATGAGCTTCTAGGGGTCCTATGGGCATATCGCACAACAGTCCGAACCCCCACGGGTGAAACACCGTTTGCCCTAACCTATGGCTGCGAGGCGGTAATCCCAGTCAAGGTCGGGATGCCTACACTACGAATCCAGCACTATGACACTGCTTCCAATGATGCCAAGATGATGGAACGCTTAGACTCCTTGGAGGAATACAGGGAAGAGGCCGGCATCCGACTTGCCAACAACAAACGCAAAGCAGAACAATACTTCAACAAAAGAGTAAAGCCACGCAACTTCAAAGTCGGGGACTTAGTGTTAAGACAAACGGGCATCACGACTCTAGCACAAGGAAAATTGGGACCAAAATGGGAAGGGCCTTACGTAGTGACGGCAACAAACAGACCCGGGTCTTACCGACTCAAAGATAGCTCTGGAATCAACCTACCCCACCTCTGGAACAGTGAGAGGCTTAAGAGGTACTATGCATAACATTTACTAATGTAATTTACTTCTGATGTAATTTGCTTCTTGGAATCATAAAAAGCCCGATGTTATTCATATCCAATGCGTTATAAAATCCTCAACAAACACTCGGAATCCCGCAGGGTCGGTCAATCCACCCACGCGAAGCATCCGCCTCAGAATCCCGCGGGGTCGGTCAACCCACCCACGCGAAGCATCCACCTCGGAATCCCGCAGGGTTGGTCAATCCACCCACGCGATGCATCAGTCTTGGAATCCCGCGGGGTCGGTCAATCCACCCACGCGATGCATCCACCTCGGAATCCCGCGGGGTCGGTCAACCCACCCACGCGAAGCATCCGCCTCGGAATCCCGTGGGGTCGGTCAATCCACCCACGCGAAGCATCCGCCTCGGAATCCCACGGGGTCGGTCAACCCACCCACGCGAAGCATCCGCCTCGAAATCCCGTGGGGTCGGTCAACCCACCCACGCGAAGCATCCGCCTCGGAATCTCGCGGGGTCGGTCAATCCACCCATGTGAAGCAATTCACAACTCCTAAATCCCGATCTCAAATGTATCAACCCAGTACGCTCGGGAAATTTTTTTTTTAAAAGTTTACACTTAACCAAAAAATTTCGCTGGGTAAAGACAGAATGAACAAAGCATCCGAAGAATAAAGACAGAATGAACAAAGCGTCTAAAGGAAGAATAAAGTCGAATATCATTTATACAGTCGGTCATACAAGCTCGCTCGAATCAAACTCGAACGTCGTGTTCAATTACAAAAAAAAAAAAAAAAAATTTACATCGACCAGGTCAGGCCTCAGGAGGGGTCGGAGGAGGATTCAGGTCATCAAAGGGAGGGTAGCCACGCTTCCTGATCTTCTTGACGAATCTCTTCGCTGCCCGGTCTGGACGAAGAGACTTCACACTTATCCTCCAAGGATCGAGCTGAGGATCCACCAGGAGCTAAGATCCTAGTTGGCGGAGGCCCTCGGCATAACCATGCCCCCAGGCGGAGTTGCGAATTGCCACCACCCGAGATATCTGCTGCTCGAGGCCAGCGACCCTCGAATGGGCCTCTTCTAGAGCACTCCGAGCCCCCACGAGATCGGACTCCCGAACGGCTCGGATTTCCTCAGAACGCGCCAGCTCCGCTTCCAGAATCTCTCGGGCGCGCCTCGAACTGGCCAGTTCCTCCTCCTGAGCGATCCGAGCCTGCTCAGAAATGGCTAACTCTTCTTCCTTCAGTGATAGAATCTGGGAAGAAGCAGCTAGCTCTGCTGTCCGAGCGGTTAGCTCGGACTGAAGGAGGATCTTGTCCTGCTCAGTGGCCGACCTCGCGTCCACGAGGAGGGCATTCCTCCGATGGGCTACCGCCAGCGAGTCCCGGGCCGCCTCCAATTCGGCCCGGAGAGAGGAGTTGGCTCTCTCCAGCCTGCTCTTTTCCGCCCCCAGCTCCTCGACCGATTTGATCAGCCCCCTGCAGATTTCCTGCGACTGCTCGAACTGGTCCCGTGCCTGCTGCAGCTTGTAAAGCCCGAACTTGCAGACGGTTCCGAGCTCACTGTTGAATTCGGCGAGTTCGGCCAGCTCGGACCCCACTGTCCGCGATATCTCCTTGGCGACCTAAAAAAAAAAAAACAACAAACAAAACTTAGCAACTTGGAAAGAAAAGACCACCCGAAATTCAACAACGTCTACCGAACAAACCTGAGTCAGCAGAGGCTCCAGCATCGAGGCCACTCGGGCGGAAGCATCCGCCTTTGCTTGTTCGAATCGGGAAGGCCGCTCTGAACCAGCTTCACCGCTCTGATGACCTCCCTCCTCCGAATCTGACCCGAAGAGCTGACCAAGTACCGCGACCCCACTCCGAAGTCGAAAAGGAGATGGGGGCCGGGGAGGAGCTTCCAAGCCCGGGGACGGGCACGCGTCCTCAAAGTGAACCCCAGAGGTCGACCCCCGCTCGAAAGTTGGGGGTGGGCGCTCGGGAGACTCACCGGACTCAGCAGCAGGTCGACCACTCTCGTTTGCAGCCTCCATATGACTCCCTTCCTTGGGAAGGGCGGACCCGCTCGATCTCTCGGGGGTGGCCTCGTCTCGATTTCCTTGGTCCGGAGCCCCTTGTTGCTCGGGTCCCTCGCGGACACCGTCGGAGTCGGCCTCCTCGCCAAGTACTTCATCTTCCCCCTCGGAGGCGTCTGAATGGCGCTCGGAAGATGAGGGGGGAGGGGTGGGCAACTGATTCGCCCTAGCAGCTTGCTCCTCTGACTCCTGTCGGAAGACCTGCGCGAATGGCATGGCCCCCGGGGTCAGGTCGGCAGCATGATCCAGAGCCTCCTGGAAGGCGCTCTCTATCTCCTCTCCGTCTGAGGAGTCGACCCCGGCCAGGTCGGTTGCCTCGATCTGGGCTTCCATGACGATCCTCCCGGCCTCAGCCCTTATCCCCTCGGTCTGCAAGAACCGAAGCCCGTCCGAGGACGACGACGAGGAAGCCGGCTCGGGACGTCGTGCAGGAGAATCCGTAGGGGAGGCACCTCCGTCTGGACCCTCGGTCCGTGGACCCTTCCCCTTCTTCTGCTTCTTGGGGCGGGCACCACGGCTCGAAGTAGCTTCGCCGGCCCGACTCTTGGTGCGCCTCTCTTGTTCTACCTCCCGATCAGAGGCTCGCTTGCGAGAGGAGGTGGGAGGCTCTTCCGGGACAGTGAAGAAGTTTTGACTCTCGGCGTAGGACCGGTCCGGTCGGGTCAAAAACTCCTCGATGTTCTCCTCGGTGAGGAGATTGTCGGACCATAGCCGATCGGGATCCTCTACCCCCCAGGAGAGGACCGCCTTCACCCTCTCGGCCTCTTGGGCCGAGAGGGTAACCTCCATATGTGTCTGGGAGGGGAGGAAGCCCCAGTCTTTCTGAACGGGAAAATCACTCCCCTCTCCCTCCGGGAACTCCCACTCCCTACCCGAGACAAAGAAGAACTTCTTGTGGTAGTTTCGGGCACTCGAATGCCTCTCATCCATTCTGATCAGCCTACATTTCGGCTTTATCTGGAAGCCGACAACATTCCCATCCCGACGGAGGAGCCGGTACAGCGAAAAGAATTCTCGAGCGGTCAAGTCGGGGTAGGGATCGTTCTTCCCAGATAGAACGATCCTAAACGCCACGCAAGTGGCCAACAGGATACGCCACCCGTTCGGCATGAGTTGGGCGAGGGCCAGACCCAAGAAGTGTAGGACTTCCCGAACGGGCCGAACGAAGGGAAGGCGTAAGCCCTTCGACAGCATGAGGGAGAAGAGCACAACCTTCTGAGCCCTCTCGTCGCGCTCGCAGGCCCTAACTCCATCCCCCGGGGCCTCCAAGGTGTGCCGCCAGGAAACGCGGTGTTTCTTCCTAAGCGTGTCCACATCAGAGGATTGCATTGTGGACATCCAGCTGTTGCCGGCGAAGAAAGGGCATGGGTCAGAAGAAGCCATGGGGGCAAAAGCAAGGAAAGAACAGAGAAAGCAACGAAAAGAACGGAGAAGACAGCGAAGAGCAAAGGCGAGAAAGAAGGACAGCAGAATGACAAGAAAGCAAACAACGAAGCAAGGACGGTGACAGGACCACTGGGTGATTTATACCCAGAAGCAAAATTTAAGCGAGCGGGAAACGAGGTGAGAAACGTTCGCCGAAACCGTCACCTCAGACGTGGCCCTTGGAAACAGGAAGCACGCCCTGAACTGACCAATCAAAGGTGGGAAGCGTGCGCCGAAATGACAAGTCAGTTAATGATGGTCATGCGCGTGCGCCTCACCATTTAATAACGGATCCCTGACGGTTCGGGAATCGGAACGACGGCACAATTAAATTTCAAACTGCATTAAATGCCTGACACGGAATATGACGGGGCACGATTCGGCATTAATTGATCAGAATTCAAATCGTCCCTCTGAAGTCCGGCCGGTAAACGAAACGACATGTCAAGACTGGAATCGCCCGAATACCTCCAACCACGTGTTCCTGCTCGGAAGGGGAATTAAAGGAACACTGCCCAGTATCGAAGGACAGTACGATCAAAGGAAAGAAGGACCCTAGCTCTAAAATGTTCGGAATTTCCATCGAAGTGCCTTCGATAAAAACTCGCGGGGTACTGAAAGGGGTCCAACTTGCCCAGGACCCGAGCCCACAAGGTTATCAGGCCCAAGGCCCATTATCCGCACCCATCGCGACGCAGCGTCGTGATTCAACTAAGGAGACCGAAACCGGGGACGAGCCAAGTCCCTGGTTATCCCGATCTGGGCGGGAGATGGTTAAACCGGCTTCGAGAACACGCTAAGGACAGAACGACGGCTCACGTACTGATATATCTCCTGGACCCGTCTCCCATCAAGACTACTCCCCCATTTATGAACGACAGACAGCCGCCGGTCTACAGACCCCCCCTTTTTAATGCGGAGACGCTACAAACATACACCATTAATTGCTAAATTGACAAAAGATACAGCAGCATTTAATGCCCCTGTCCAATAGGGTCTAATTGAGCATTAATTGGAGGGATGCTCAATAAATGCGATGAGACCGACCGAATCGGACCAGATTTCTTTATCGAGGATGACGGTCGAGTGATGTCCTGATTTCCAGCACTTTCGTCACACAGACCCTCCTCCCAGGGGGACACCTATAAATAGCACCAAACCAATGACGATAAGACGGTACGCTCACTGATTCTTTTACTCCCTCTATCATATATCTCCTCTCCTACACTAACTTGATCGTCGGAGCTGTCCCGGACCCCGACCCCCCTTTGTTCTTGTTTTGCAGGTTACTACCGTACGGGATTCGGTAAGTAAGATAGCAGAATACATCCTTAACATCTTCCTTGTACATGTGCTAGTCCAAGTCCAACCGCATGCATCGATCGGTTATCATTAAATATTATCTTATCGACTCAAATTAGTGGCAGTAGTAGTGCTGCTGCAAAGTCAAAGCCCAGGCTATATATAATTGAAATCTTATTTTAAAAAAATTCACAATTCACAATTTCCTTTAAATTCTAATTAAAGAAGTATTAATCATTTAGATCTCAAAGATATATATATATATATATAATATCATGAGTCCATATATATATATATATATAGATCGAGCAAAATGACTGAAAAAAGTATATTAATTTTCCCTGATTTGCTAATTTAATAATATGTTATTTAATCTTAATATTATCCAATTAATTTAAAATCTCAAACAAATATCAAATTGATAGGCAAGTTGCGTGCACGCGATTTTCATCATCTTAATTTTTGAATTTAATAATATACCGTCAAAATTGACTGTATTATTGTAAACAACTTTTCATTAATGACAACAATGCGGTTTGCCTAGTTTACGGGGTTAACCATAGCGCCAGCTCTAGCATATCATGCCGGCGAGTTGCAAGATCTTTTCTTCCACAGAGACGTATGGACATGAACTCCAATTATAAGGCGATTCATATGGCCGTAAAACCATTCTCATGATTATAATATTAATTTAGAACATACATATTGATCATGAGAAAATTAACCTGCGTTGAAATCATCATATCGATATTCATGTTTGGTTTGGTTTCTTCTGGGCTGTACTTGACGATTTGATTAACAATTTTCTTGCTTTAATTAATGAAATATACATTGATTTCATTCTTGTAACGTGCAATTCACCTGGTTTTTACTGCATATATGGTTCATTCGATTCATCACCTGGTGCTGGACTAGATATTAATTAATGTGCATGTGGAGGAATTATTAATGGACGAGAATCTTAGACAACATTTTGATGGGAATTTTAATTATAAGACAAGAAATCTCACAAAAATATGCAGGAAATTAAAAGAAGTAACAATTCCAATACAGCACCTACAGAAACATCGAAAGTTCATGAACTAAAAAATAGTTGTTTAGTTTCTACACATGGAGCTCGTTTTCCGGTCATATGTTGCCGGAGATTTCGCAGCGGCAGAGAGGGCAAGAGTTATGGCGGGAGAGCCAGGAGGCGATGCATGTTTCATGATATACGTGGCCGCAGGGGACTTGTTTACCACCCTCGCCGGACCGGAAGCTTTCGATGCAGACTGAGCAGACCTCAGTAATTGTAGTAACGGTTGGCATGTTCATGATCACCAAGGATGTTGGACGTTCTGCAATCTGACGGCCTGAATCCTCCGGCAAAGTGAGAACTTCGTCGAGGTCGAAGAGTAGATCTATCGGATAGTTTGTCATGGTATAAGATTCTGAAGATACAGCAGCCATAGAAGGGATAAGAGAGAGAGATACAGAGAGAGATGTCGGCCGTGTGTGTCAGAATATTGTACAGTTATTTGGTTTAAATAGAGGAAGGGAGGAGATAAAGAAAATAGGGGTGGGCGGTGGCTAACCACAGTTATTGTCTGCCTGCATTCCATTTTGTACTGTCATGTGAAAACGGATATAATTGCCCGGTAGGAAGGGGGTGGATTTCCCCGCCCGCTCTTTAGGAGTAAGGTGGGGGTTCCACCTATCCCGCACTTACCCTATCCTCGCATTATATATATATATATATATATATATATATTAAATATATAATATATATTGTATTATAAATCATAAATATAATCCAAATGACTCAAAATGCATCGTTTTTAGTTATCTGTGTTTTTTTCTAATTAAGTGACTTATGTAAAACAACATCGCTTTATATAAAACTGAAATTCTTCACCCCGTCTTATATAAAACTTAATTAAGTGATTTATATAAAATGAAGTCATTTTGTTTGTCAAAATTTAAAATTTTCAATGAATATCTTCTAAAATCCAACCTAATGTCCTAATTTAAATTTAGTTAATAACTTGGTATTTTTGATAATTTTTTTATTTTCATATTTATAACTTATAATTTTATATTTGTAACTCATTTTTTTTAACTTATTATTGCAAGTTAAGCCTTAAGGTTTTATCACTTTTATTCTTATTGACACAAACTCAGTGACTTACAGCAGTCAAAATATTACTAAGATCCAACAACCTCACTCAAATTTGCATTACAACTCTTCAAAATACCAAAGTTCAATCATCAATATTCAATGTTATGAAATTATGAATCTTATGATTTGTAAATTGTAATGTTAATAATTAATAACACATTTTTTAATTTTTTAATTTGTAAGATTAATTTGTATTATTATAAATTTATAAATTGTAATAGTTTAGTCTTAGTGACTATTGACTAATTTTTACTTTTAGATTTTTAATGATATTTTTTTAAATGACTTTAAACTTTAATAATGATTATTACTTAGTATTTAATAAATTAATATTTTTTAATGTGTAATTAAATTAAATTTGATTATTTTTTGGATAAAAAATAATTTAGAAAATTGATTTGAGTTAGAAAGAATTTAAGAGTGTGAAATGAGTCAAGACCCTCCATGGTTGTAGGGGTGTCAAATCGTATTAACGGATCGTGTTCGTATCGTGTTAAGACATGTATATTATATTATATAAGTCAACCCAATCCGATCCGTTAAACTTATCGTGTTAAAATCTCAAACCCTAACACGACCCGTTAACCTAACGTGTCATGTCATGTCAACCTGTTATGACCCATTAGTGAATATTATAAAATAAATTAACACGATAAAATATGATACATTTCAACCTGTTTATATAAATATATTGAATATGTCCAAAATTAATCCGTTTGACTTAATTAAACTTATTATAATTTTATATAAATGTCAAAATCACAATATCTATCAAATATATAATACTAACTACAAGTATGAATTATAATATAAATAATAAAAAAATTAAAATTAAAATTTTAACAATTTTATTTTTAAATGTAAGGGTATACTTGTAATTTTAATTTTCTTAACGTGTTATAACGTGTCATAGCAGGTCAAAATAAGTTGATCCGCTATCAACCTATTAAGTAATCATGTCATAACAGAATTTATCCGTTTTGATCTAAAATCTTTTAAGACTAAATTTTAATTCGTTATTATCGTATCGTGTTCGTGTTAAATTAAAAAATTTTATTACGTGATTGGTAGTAAGTACGGCCGTATAAACCATCACCTCTACTATTCCACTATGAGATAGGATACCCTGTTTTCGTACAGACAATAACAAAATGCAGGATGAAAGCTCCTCCCAAGCGAGGAGTAGTGGGCAAAAGTAGGAGTGCCCTGCTCTAAGTAGGTGGCCGGCGGGGATCACCCCCGAGAGAAAGCTGTACATTTAAAGCCGAAAAAGCAAATAATGTACAGACTCTTAAAGCTCATGCGAACTGTCACTTTCATAGTGACAGATTGCAGATCGAGGACTCTCCACTTATGTCCATGAACATTAATTTGGAATATTTTTACCATTAAAGGCAAATGGTTGTTGCAACTTGGGCAATTTGTCTTATGTCTCGACTCTTTTGTGGGGACTCTTTTGTGGGCTGTCCTTGACACCTTGTTTGTCTGTTTCAATCTGTAAGCTTCTGATTCCATGATATTTCTCTCAATTTATTATGGTAGGGTTGGATAGCGAAAAATATTAAAAACAGTTATAAAAAAGTATTAATAAAATAATAAATATTAATAATAAATAAAAATGATAGTAAAAAATAAATAATAAATAATAAATAATAAATAATAACAAAATAATAAATATTAATAAAGTCTTATAAAAATACTTCAAATATTCTCAATTGCTCTGTTTGAATTTGAAATGCATTTTACTTCATCTCATCTGATTTTATAATTATAATTTTATCAAATTTTCATATAAAATATAATAAGTAATTTAATATTTTATTTAACTTTTATCTTTCATATAAAATTATTTTATGAATAATTTTACATATAAATGTGAGTGTTTAATTGTTGCGTAACCGTTTCAAAAAATACCGAAGTTCACTGTTAAAAATTAAAATTTTTTTTCACATGGGACCCATATTTTATTTATTTGATGTCTCAATTCACAATTATATATATATATATATATATGTATGTGCGCGCGCGCGCGTTTTCTCCTCTTTTATTTCTTTTCTGAATTCAAACCAGGCGTAAGTTAAAATGGGTTAATTAAGAGGAAAACATATATGATATAGTTTCTTTCTTTGATTGAGTCTTGATTTCTTTTACTGCAAAGAGGCTCTCCACTGGCAAAGGAATTTGAGGATCATGTGGTAAGCAGGCATACTGGTCAAATATCAGGTTTGACACTTTTTCCAACCACTTTAGGCATTGCAGCCTTTAAAAAAAAGACTTTAATAATCTGGTCAAATTTCATTTTAGCTTGCAATAATATAAGGATCTTTCTCGGAGTCTACCTCCATATGTTTTCAGGGGATCTGTATTTGCAGGGGAATGGATAGTGTATTCCAGTGCCTGAGATATTCACTTTCATGACTAGAGATGGGTTTTGGCAATCGTGACAGCATTCTCTTTCAATTGGTTAAATGAAAATTTTAATTTTAATTAATATCCGTGAATCTATATTTATCTATCTTATTTAAATTCATGAATCTTCACATTAGATTATATATTTAATCTCTATATATTTACAAATAATTATCAAGTCCCTTAATAAAATCCAAAATGTACAATTCAGTTTATTACCAAACAATAATAGTACATGAAGTTTCGATCAATCTCTTTTGTTTCTAAAATCATAATCTCATTTCTATTTTATTGTGTCCAAGAAATATCACAATCTAATATTAATTGGTCTTTCTTTTATAATCATTTCTATTGATAAAAAATAAAAATAAAAGAAGAAATGGATCTAAAGAAAATAAAAATGTTATTTATACACAACTTGTATATTTTTTATGTACTTGTATATAAATATTATTTTTACGTATTTTCTAATTTAACTATTCATATTTTTTATTTTTATTTCTCTCTCTTTATGTTTATATTTTTTTAATATTTTTTTAATATTTTGATTGACGTTGCGTTATTACCATGTTATCAATTCTAAAAGATGTACATATAACATTACTCAAAGAAAATATGCATTATGATGAAAAAAAATGGTAGTGATACCCTTACAACCTACTTACTATTATACATGTATTTTCTTTTTTTAATTTTATTTTAAGTATTTTTTTAATATTCTTAATTATTAAGAAATGTTTTTAAAAATATATAATTTCACTAATAATTACTTATTTAATCATTAAGTAAAAGATAATTTTAAATTTTTTTAAAAAAATAATAATAAATAAGTTATAGACAAATAATAAAGATATCATTTTCAAAAAAAAAAAAAAAGTGTTATGTTGTTCTGCTTATTTTTTCTTTTAATATGACATGACAGTGCCATGTGGCACTACCAGGTTAAGTGATCTATCTTAATGGTAAATTCAGATGACCAAGTAGCATTTTCCTTAGCAAGTGATTACAGAAAAACCGATGAACTGATCTAGAAATAACAAATATTAAGATAATGAAATTTGAACCATTTAATTAAAGTGGCTGACTAGGATAAGGAAATTTGAACCATATAATCCATCTTAAACAATTCAAGTACCAGTTAGTTTTGAAATTTAAACGTTAAACTAACTACTTTTTTTCTCTTATATATTAGATCATTACCACTTGAGCCTGTTTTAATTAATTTTTTTATCTGTTTTTCTTAAGAATGGAGCTCTTGAGGCAACAGATTGCCAATGCGAGGCAATCCCTTTTCTGTGAGGTATTTATTCTTATTTTGCAAAGAAATGCTATTTATAGTTTTAGCTTTTCATTTATTTTCGATTATATATATATATATATATATATGCTTTATTTATTAAGATTCTGGTCTCAAAAAAATCATTTGCTTCTAGATGATCAGTAATTTCAAGTTTGAGGTACTGGATTCAACATCATTTACATACTAGAAATCCTTCTTATTTACTTGCTATAAATCCTTCTTATTTCTTAATTAAATGCTCCTTTTTCCTAATTCATTTTAATTAATTTCAGTATGGGATGATTTTTTTGATGTATGCTTTCGCCTTTTTCTTGTTATTTGGTCTCATAATTCCGTTTTAGAAATCAAAAGATTGACTTCTATATATGCATGTGATTTTGCATATGTCACACACCAAATTAAATTGTAATTATGTACTTAATTTATGTGAAAATGAAAATTGATCTTATCTAAGAGAATATCAAATGTTCTGAATGAGATTTCCTTCATTTTAAAAAACGTTTTTATGATACAAAATGGAAAAAAAAAAAATACATTTCTCCTAAAAAATCAGACATGTTTTCTTGTTGCAGGAAATCCTAGACATGAGCCAATTCATACTGTTGGAGAAACTTGAGGATAAAGACTGCCCCAACTTTGTGGAAAAACTTTTTTCCTCGTATTTCAGTGATGCACCTAAGGTCATCGCCACCATAGAACAGGCACTCATGTAAGCGTGTGTATATAATATATATATATATATATATATACATATATTATAACAGTCTTAAATCTTCTAAATTAAATTATTTTTATAATTAATACTAAATATAGTCGTGCAATACATTAACGTATCGCAATCACTTTATAAAAGAGTATGGTTCATTAGTATTAAAAAATTAATTTTTTAGATCCTGTATTCACTCATTTTTTTTAAAAAAAATTACACGATATTTACGCAACAAATATATTATTTCTCTTATGTCACAATTGTTTTATATTTATGTAATTTGAATGTAGGCCGAGTGAAGTAGTGCTTGTGGATTTCAACAAGCTGGACGTACAGTTTCATCGGCTCAAAGGCAGCAGTGCCAGGTAAATTATATATTAAATCAAGCTTCTAATTAGTTAATTAGAAAGCATGATTAATTCTCCATTCTTCCTTATATATAACGTTTTAAAGAACTCTATATTATTGTTAATAATTCTCAGCGTTGGTGCTAAAACGGTGTTGAATAAAGTCCATAAAGCATTGGAATGTTGCAAGAAGGGTGACATGGAAGGGTAATTAAATTTCTATTTCTCTATTTATTGTATTAAATTAATTAAGAGATCCAGATGTATATAATAACGCTCAATCTTATCTATTTATTATCTTTCTTTTTTTCAAAGTTAATAATTTTCCTAAACCAGATAGAATTAATTTATCCTAAACTGGGTTTCATATATCCAATTATATATTTAAAAAATAATAATAATAAAATAAGTGATTTTCACATACTCAAGAAACATCACAATTTCTTAATTAAATATATTCAAGAAAGTTTAAATCAATTACTCGGAATGTGTTTTCATGGAGTAATAGATGTAAAGCTGAAGTTGAGATATTGAAACAAGACTATGACACCCTCAGGAACAGACTCGAAGCTTATTTTCAGGTCTCTTCTCTCTCTCTCTCTCAGTATTTATACACAGAAAATATTCAGTATTTACTTGATTGTTGTAGCTGCTAGGTTAAAAAAAAGATATTCTCAATTTTTTTTTTTTTTTTCGTGTTTGCTGGGTGTTTTGCAGTTGCTACAACGTCATGCTGCATCTAATGCCGATACATGACGTGATCCCCCAAGCGATTGAGTCCCATATATAAAAAAGAGAATATGAATAATGTTATAAAAAAGAATAAAAGAATAATAGAATTTCTCTATAAATTATCACATAGTTATTCTACGTACGTTCATCCCATTATGTAAATAGAATAGCTTTCTTGGACCGCAAGTTGGTGAATCCAAAAACTTCACCACTTTCAGTTTCTTTTGAGATTTTCCAGTCCTTTTGTTTCCGCTGGGCCTAGAAATTCAAAATGAAATTTAGAACGAAGAGTTCGGCAACTTCGGCTGCAAGTTTAGAATGAAAAATGTTTTTCTTTTTCTTTTTCTTTTTTTACAACAATATTTTGACGTTAATTAGAAACCACAAAGGGGAGAAGAATTTCTCAGAGGGGATGGGAAACTAAGAAAAATTCTATTCTTAGATGGGTTATTGTGTGATTTTAAAACCGGATTAAGAATAGAATTGAATTTTTTTCTTGTTTTCAGAAAAAGAGAAAGTGAGAATGGAATTTTTCTCTAATTTCTCACTCCTGGATTATTATTTACTTTTTTAAATAATAAATTTAAATATTGATGGACAACGCCACCAACCATAATAAAATAAAAGTGAGATTAGAATATAATCAGTAGAGTTTTCTTTATATATATATATATATATATATTGGACCGAAATCCAAGATTTTAATCAGCGGAGCTTGTTGGACATTGGATTATTTATTATAAATGGGGTGGAAATTAGTCATTTATTTAGAAACTTTCGTATTTAATTTTGGGTGAATTTGTCACCTTTAGTAATTAAGTTCCATGGTTTTGGAATTATACTAAAATCTTCCTCTTTATCTTGAATTTTTCTCTTTTTTGTTAAATGATTGATTTATGAAACTAAAAATATATGACCATTTCAATTAACGTAATTAAAAAAATAAAAATTTTGCTACTTATTATCTCATTCATCACATTTATTTTTATTTTACTATTTGTTGATTTTATTTATATTATATAAACTAATTGAATTTTTTTATTTTTTATTTTTATATTATATATTTGTTTAGAAAAAAGGAAAAAAAAAGTAGTATATATTATATGATGTGACGTAGGCCAGATGATGAGGAGATTTTTTTTAAAAAATAATATGTCAATTTTTATGCTAGTGGACAATGGACATGACTTCCAGGATATAGTCTCGATCCTAAAAAGGTTCCATGGTCAAAAGTGGGTGCTGCTTTTTGTTTTCCACCACGTGGGAGAATTTTATAAGCGATTAATTTGAGAATATAAAATGTCCCATTCATAATGCATGTGTTCTGTAGTCCGTGAAGAACTTGGAATGATTTTGGCCATTCAAATTCATAAAAGTAATGCTAGATAATAGATATAGTTTTTAGAGTGTTGTTGTCCACCGAATAATTGATAGATGACTATCATCCATCTTTTATGCAAATAATTTTTATCACCAACATGCATGCCCCACTTATATGTAATAATACAATTCAATTATATTATAAGTCAAAAGGGGTGATTCATTTCAAGGGGTGGTTCATTTCTCCTTTATCAATTGAAAATGTCTCCTCTTTTTATTTTTTTTTAATTTTTAAACATCGTATGGCGTAATGAATTATATATATATATATAATATATATATATATATGAGAGTTTCAAATCATTTTATAAGGTATATTAAGATATTTGAATAAATAAGTTTTGATTCCTCAAAAAATAAAAAAGTTTTAGATACTTTCTTTTGAAATATTATTTTTTTTTTAGTTTTTATAACAAGTTATTAGCAAGTAGTTCTACCGATAGTGAAATTAGTGGTATTCTACTTCAAGTAAGTTTTTTAATATATTATTTGCCGTCTTCGATATAAGTATTAAAAGTAATGATATTTAATATTACTTAATAAAATTTTACTTTTATTCTCATAATTATGTGAATATATTTCTTAAATCTATAAATTGATTTTTGTGATTTATATACAGAACGTTTTAAAGAACTTTATATTATTGTTAATAATTCTCCGCGTTGGTGCTAAAACGGTTTTGAATAAAGTCAATAAAGCATTGGAATGTTGCAAGAAGGGTGACATGGAAGGGTAATTAAATTTCTATTTCTCTATTAATTGTATTAAATTAATTAAGAGATCCAGATGTATATAATAACTCTCGATCTTATCTATTTTTTTTTTTTTTTACAAAGTTAATAATTTTTCTGAACCGGATAGAATTAATTTATCCTAAACTGGGTTTCATATATCCAATTATATATTTAAAAATAAAATAAAATAAGTGCTTTTCAGATACTCAAGAAACATCACAATTTCTTAATTAAATATATTCAAGAAAGTTTAAATCAATCACTCGGAATGTGTTTTCATGGAGTAATAGATGTAAAGCTGAAGTTGAGATATTGAAACAAGACTATGACACCCTCAGGAACAGACTCGAAGCTTATTTTCAGGTCTCTTCTCTCTCTCTCTCTCTCTCTCTCTCTCTCTCTCTTCAAAACGCATATATACACATAAAATATTCAGTATTTACTTGATTGATGTAGCTGCTAGGTTAAAAAAAAGATATTCTCAATTTCTTTTCTTTTTTTCATGTTTGCTGGGTGTTTTGCAGTTGCTACAACGCCATGCTGCATCTAATGCCGAAGATGCAGAGACATGACGTGATCCCCCAAGCGATTGAGTCCCGACTCCCATATATCAAAAAGAGAATATGAATAATGTTATAAAAAAGAAGATAATGTAATGAATTTAGTGGAGGGACGGCAGCCGCCCCCTGTCCCACCACTAAATAATGTGAATGACCCCACCACTATTATATTAAATTTGTATAGTAACTTGCATAGTGACTTGCATAGTAACTTGCATAGTAATTTCAAAGCCTATAAATATGGACTTCAGTTGTAATGAAATTCATAAGAAAATATAGAGAGAAAGAAATCTTCAGTTCTTAAGAGTTTCAGAGAGAGTTTCTTATTTCTCTTTTACAATAGTAGTTCATTTCTTTAAGTTTCATAACACGTTATCAGTACGACGGTTCTGCCAATTCTGAAGCTAGTGGCCTTATTCCTCTGTAAGTTTTTCAATATATTATTTGAAATCATTGATATATTTTATTGATGATTATCTGTGTGAATTTATAAATATATATTCTGAGATACGCATATTTATTATTTATATGTGTAGAAAATGGCAAATCTTACAAAATTGGAATTTGTTGCTCTTGATATATCTGGGAAAAATTATTTATCCTGGATACTTGATGCTGAAATACATCTTGATGCAATGAACCTGGGAGAAACTATTAAAGAAGGAAATCAAGCATCCCTGCAGGAACGTGCTAAAACAATGATTTTCCTTCGCCACCATCTTCATGAAGAATTGAAAACTGAATATCTCACTGTAAAAGATCCCTATATTTTGTGGAATAATTTAAGGGAGAGGTATGAACACCAGAAGACTGTCATCCTCCCAAGAGCTCGTTCTCAATGGATGCACCTGAGGTTGCAAGATTATCAAAGTGTTAGTGAGTATAATTCCGCACTTTTTAAAATAAGCTCAGTGTTAAAATTATGCGGTGAGAAAATCACCGATGAAGATATGCTAGAGAAGACTTTTACTACATTTCATGCCTCGAATGTGCTCTTGCAGCAGCAGTATCGAGAGAGAAAGTTCAAGAAATATTCTTAACTTATATCATGTCTTCTAGTAGCTGAGCAAAATAATGAGCTCTTATTAGAAAGCCACAATACACGCCCTACTGGCTCAATATCATTCCCTGAAGTGAATGGTAATAGGTTTGCATCATTCCCAGAAGTGAATGGTGCATCCTTTAGAAAAAATCGGAGGCGTGGACGTGGTAGGAGAAATTATAGAAATGTTGGTCCCAGGAGTGACAACATTAAAAGGGATTATAATATACCATATCACCAGAAGTGGTACAATTCAGAGAGGGGTAAAAATCCTCAGAATAATTCTTCAAAGAAAAGTGAAGAGGTGTGCCATAGATGTGGAATGACTGGACATTGGTCACGTACCTGTCGTACGGCCAGGCACTTAGCTGATTTATATCAAGCTTCTGTTAAAGGAAAGAATAAAGTGCATGAAACAAATTTAGTAGAACCATCAGATGATTTATTAGATTCAGTAGATGTAGACGTTACTCATCTTGATGTATCTGATTTCTTTAATCATCCTGATGGTAGTATTGAACACTTAATTGGAGATGGAAGTGTTCCACTCAATTAATGTATTTTCTTTCTATCAATAATAAAAGTTTTGTATATTTTGTAGAATCATGGATCACATTGATGAGCTTTTTATCTCTGAGTTGAATGATAAAGATATATGTCTGGCTGACAGTGCTACAACTCACACAATTCTCAAAGAAAAGAAATATTTTCAAAATCTAACACTAAGTAAAGCCTATGTCCATACCATATCAGGTTCATCGGATTTAATTGAGGGCTCCGGAAGAGCTTATATTGTGTTGCCTAATGGCACCAAATTTTGTATTGATGATGCTCTATTCTCTTCACAATCCAGAAGAAATTTATTAAGTTTCAAAGATATACGTCGTAATGATTACCATATTGAAACGACCAATGAAAGCAGTAAAGAGCATCTTCTTATTACTAAAACAGTATCGGGCCAGAAGCTCGTATTAGAAAAACTGCCTGCTCTATGTTCTGGATTGTATTATACAAAAATGAGAACAATTGAATCATATGTGGTAATGCACCAGAAGTGCATTGACCCTAAAGTATTTATGACTTGGCATGATCGCCTTGGACATCCGGGTTCTATAATGATGAGACGAATTATTGAAAATTCGCATGGGCATCCCTTAAAGAATCAAAAGATATTTCTACCCAATGAATCTCCGTGCTCTGCATGTTCTCAAGGTAAGTTAATTATTAGACCATCTCCCTCAAAAATTATTGTTGAATCTCCATCCTTTTTACAAAGGATTCACGGAGATATATGTGGGCCTATTCATCCATCAAGTGGACCATTTAGATATTTTATGGTTCTAATTGATGCATCTAGTCGATGGTCACATGTTTGTCTTCTTTCCACTAGAAATGTTGCATTTGCTAGACTTCTTGCTCAGATAATTAAACTACGAGCACAATTTCCTGAGTATCCAATTAAGACCATTCGATTGGATAATGCAGGTGAATTTTCATCTCAAGTTTTTGATGATTATTGCATGTCAATAGGAATAGATGTTGAACATCCTGTTGCCCATACACACACACAAAACGGTTTAGCTGAGTCTTTGATCAAAAGGCTTCAACTAATCGCTAGACCTTTACTTATGAAATCAAGACTACCTATTTCTGTTTGGGGACATGCTATACTTCATGCAGCATCTCTAATTCGCATTAGACCATCTGCATATCATAAATATTCTCCATTACAGCTTGCATTTGGTCAACAACCAAATATTTCTCATCTTCGTACTTTTGGATGTGCTGTATATGTTCCAATTGCACCTCCGCAACGTACAAAAATGGGTCCTCAACGTAGACTTGGGATATATGTTGGTTTTGATTCTCCATCCATTACTAGATACCTTGAACCCCTTACAGGGGATATGTTTAAAGCACGTTTTGAGGATTGTCATTTTGACGAATCAAATTTTCCGTTAATGGGTAAAGAAAAGTCGGTGCCTGAAGCACGACAAGATATTACTTGGGATAATAAGACCCTGTCTCATTTTGATCCTCCTACAAATGAATGTAAACGGGAAGTTCAAAGGATTATTCATTTGCAAAATGTTGCAAATCAGTTGCCGGATGTATTTACTGACACTAAAGGTGTAGTAAAATCTTATATTCCTGCTGTTAATACTCCAGCAAGGATTGAAGTCCCTGAAGGACAAATTGTCAAAGCAGCAATAGGTGAATCTAAAATACGCCTGAAGCGTGGAAGACCTATTGGTGCAAAAGATAAAATTCCCAGAAGGAAAAGAATACAAAATGAATTTGGTGTTCCTGAAGAACACGTACCCACAATACAGGCCACAAATATAATTGATGCTCCTAAAGAGCTTAAATCTTCTATTCCAGAACCTCCTGAAGAGGAAAATCTTGAAGAGTATAAATCTCCTAAAAATGGACCTTCTGAAGAGGTGTGTCATGAAATGTTTTCTCCTGAAGAGGAACAGGTACTTGAAAATAATGAGATCTCAATACATTTCATGAAAACTGGAGAAATTCTAGATAGAAATAAAACTGTTGTCGACAACATATTTTCATATAAAATGGCCCTTGACATTACCAGAAGTAATGAAGAAAGTGAGCCAAAAAGCGTCGAAGAATGTCGACGTAGAAATGATTGGCCAAAATGGAAAACAGCTATTGAAGCTGAATTAAATTCGCTAGCGAAACGAGAAGTATTTGGACCTGTTGTCCAAACACCAAAGGGTGTAATGCCTGTTGGATATAAGTGGGTATTTGTACGAAAACGTAATGAGAAAAATGAAATTGTGCGATACAAAGCACGGCTTGTTGCACAAGGTTTCCTGCAGAAACCCGGGATTGATTATGAAGAAACATACTCTCCCGTTATGGATGCAATCACATTTAGATTTTTGATTAGTCTGGTTGTTACAAAAGGATTAGAAATGCGGTTGATGGATGTGGTCACTGCATATTTATATGGATCCTTAGACCATGACATATATATGAAAATCCCTGAAGGATATAAGATGCCTGAAGCATCTACAAGTACATCTAGAAATATGTACTCAATCAGACTACAAAGATCTTTATATGGGTTGAAGCAATCCGGACGCATGTGGTATAATCGCTTAAGCGAATATCTATTGAAAGAAGGATTTGAGAATAATCTTATATGCCCATGTGTTTTTATTAAGAAATCAGAATCCGGATTTGTCATTATTGCGGTTTATGTTGATGATTTAAATATTGTGGGAACTCCTGAAGAGATCTCAAAAACCGCTATATATTTAAAGAATGAATTTGAAATGAAAGATCTTGGCAAAACAAAACTTTGTCTCGGCCTGCAGCTTGAGCACTTGCCAAATGGAATTTTTATTCATCAGTCCATGTATACTGAGAAAGTCCTAAAGCATTTTTATATGGACAAATCTCATCCTCTGAGTACTCCAATGATTGTTCGAACACTTGATGTGAAGAAAGATCCATTCCGTCCTTGTGATGACGATGAAGAAATTCTTGGTCCTGAAGTACCATATCTCAGTGCAATTGGAGCTTTGATGTATCTTGCAAATTGCACTCGACCAGATATTACATTCTCAGTTAATCTGCTTGCAAGATATAGTTCTGCACCAACTCGAAGGCATTGGAATGGCATTAAACATGTCCTTCGTTACCTTCATGGTACGGTTGATATGGGATTATTTTATCAACGTGGTTCAAGTCCAGAATTGATTGGGTATGCAGATGCAGGTTATCTTTCAGACCCACATAGAGGTAGATCTCAAACTGGATATTTATTTACTTATGGAGATACTGCCATATCATGGAGATCTGTTAAACAGACACTATCTGCTACCTCTTCAAATCACTCAGAGATCATTGCTATTCATGAAGCAAGTCGAGAGTGTATTTGGTTGAGATCAGTTATTCAACATATCCAGGAAAAGTGTGGACTTCCTATGATGGATAATAGCCCAACAATCTTATATGAAGATAATACTGCTTGTATCACTCAAATCAGAGGAGGATATATCAAAGGTGACAGAACCAAACATATTTCACCGAAATTCTTTTATACTCATGAACTTCAAGAAAAAGGTGAAATTGATGTCAAGCAGATACGATCTAGTGATAATCTGGCAGATTTATTCACAAAGGCGTTACCAACTTCCACATTCAAGAAGATTGTGCATAACATTGGAATGCGAAGACTCAAAGATCTTTTGTCATGCACTTTTCAGGGGGAGTAAATGTGCTGATTGTACTCTTTTTCCTTCGCTGAGGTTTTGTCCCACTGGGTTTTCCTCTGCAAGGTTTTAATGAGGCAATCTTAAAACACTTGTGGATACATAAGAAGACTGTACTCTTTTTCCTTCGCCATTGGTTTTTCTTCCCACTAGGTTTTTACTTGGCAAGGTTTTAACGAGGCAGATTCCTTATGAGTGGTCATTCAAGGGGGAGTGTAATGAATTTAGTGGAGGGACGGCAGCCGCCCCCTGTCCCACCACTAAATAATGTGAATGACCCCACCACTATTATATTAAATTTGCATAGTAACTTGCATAGTGACTTGCATAGTAACTTGCATAGTAATTTCAAAACCTATAAATATGGGCTTCAGTTGTAATGAAATTCATAAGAAAATATAGAGAGAAAGAAAGCTTCAGTTCTTAAGAGTTTCAGAGAGAGTTTCTTATTTCTCTTTTACAATAGTAGTTCATTTCTTTAAGTTTCATAACAGATAAGAATAATAGAATTTCTCTATAAATTATCACATAGTTATTCTACGTACGTTCATCCCATTATGTAAATAGAATAGCTTTCTTGGACCGAAAGTCAGTGAATCCAAAAACTTTACCACTTTCAGTTTCTTTTGAGATTTTCCAGTCCTTTTGTTTCTGCTGAGCCTAGAAATTCAAAATGAAATTTAGGACGAAGAGTTCGGCAACTTCGGCTGCAAGTTTAGAATGAAAAATGTTTTTCTTTTTCTTTTTCTTTTTTTACAACAATATTTTGACGTTAATTAGAAACCACAAAGGGGAGAAGAATTTCTCAGAGGGGATGGGAAACTAAGAAAAATTCTATTCTTAGATGGGTTATTGTGTGATTTTAAAACCGGATTAAGAATAGAATAGAATTTTTTTCTTGTTTTCAAAAAAAGAGAGAGTGAGAATAGAATTTTTCTTTAATTTCTCACTCTTGAATTATTATTTACTTTTTTAAATAATAAATTTAAATATTGATGGACAACGCCACCAGTACACCATAATAAAATAAAAGTGAGATTAGAATATAATCAGTAGAGTTTTGTTTATATATATATATATATATATATATATATATTGGACCGAAATCCAAGATTTTAATCAGCGGAGCTTGTTGGACATTGGATTATTTATTATAAAAGGGGTGGAAATTAGTCATTTATTTAGAAACTCTCGTATTTAATTTTGGGTGAATTTGTCACCTTTAGTAATTAAGTTCCATGGTTTTGGAATTATACTAGAATCTTCCTCTTTATCTTGAATTTTTCTTTTTTTTTTTAATAAATGATTGGTTTATGAAACTAAAAATATATGACCATTTCAATTAACGTGATTAAAAAATAAAAATTTTGCTACTTATTATCTCATTCATCACATTTATTTTTATTTTAATATTTGTTGTTTTTATTTATATTATATAAATTAATTGAATTTATTTATTATTTTTATATTATATATTTGTTAAGAAAAAAGAAAAAAAAAGTAGTATATATTATATGATGTGATGTAGGCCAGGTGATGAGGAGATTTTTTTTTTTTATATAATATGTCAATTTTTGTGCTAGTGGACATGACTTCCAGGATATAGTCTCGATCCTAAAAAGGTTCCATGGTCAAAAGTGGGTGCTGCTTTTTGTTTTCCACCACGTGGAAGCTAATTTTATAAGCGATTAATTTGAGAATATAAAATGTCCCATTCATAATGCATGTGTTCTGTAGTCCGTGAAGAACTTGGAATAATTGGCCATTCAAATTCATAACAGTAATGCTAGATAATAGATATAGTTTTTAGAGTGGTGTTTGTGAACTGGATAATTGATGGATGATTATCACTCATTTTTTATGTAAATAATCTTCACCGCCAACATACATGTCCCAATAATACAATTCAATTGTATTATAAATCAAAAAGGTTGGCTCTCTTCTCCTTTATTAATGAAAAATGTCTCCCAGTTATAAAATTAAAAAAAAAACTACTACTATTATAAGAGAAATGTAAAAGAAACTCTCTGAAACTTTCTTCCTTCTCTATATTTTCTTATAAATTTCATTACAACTGAAACTCATATTTATAGGCGTTGAAGTTACTATACAAGTTACTATGTAAGTCAATATGCAAGTTACTATGCAGATTTTAAAATAATAGTGGTGGGGTCATTCACATAATTTAGTGGTGGGACAAGGGGCGGCGCCGTTTCGTTCGTTAATTCATAACACTCCCCCTTGAATGACCACCCATAAAGAATCTGCCTCGTTAAAACCTTGCCAAGGAAAAAACCCAGTGGGAAGAAAAACCAATGGCGAAGGAAAAAGAGTACAGTCTCTTTATGTATCCACAAGTGCTTTAAGATTGTCTCATTAAAACCTTGCAAAGGAAAACCCAATAGGATAAAACCTTAGCGAAGGAAAAAGAGTACAATCAGCACAAGTTTTCAGGACTTTTACTCCCCCTGGAAAGTGCATGACAATAGTTTTTGAGTCTTCACATTTTAATATTCTGCACAATTTTCTTGAATGTCGCAGTTGGTGATGTCTTCGTGAATAAATCTGCCAGGTTATCACTTGATCGTATATTTAATATATCCTCCTTTGATTTGAGTGATACAAGTAGCATTATCTTCGTATAAAATTGTTGAGTCATTGATCCCAGCCAAATATACTCTCGACTTGTTTCATGAATTGCAATAATTTCTGAGTGATTTGAAGATGAAAAATAATATCTGGTTGACAAACTTAATAGAAATCTGATACCTGCAGTAATACTTAAACTCCCCCTGATAATATGCATTAGTGTTTCAAGTAATAAGCAAATATGATTTCAGTATATATAACAAGTTAAGAATTCAAACACGATCTCCAACTAAATAATGCATTAGAGAGAGTATGATAATATTTTCATCTAAAAATTTCTCCCCCTCATTCGGTGTTATTAGGAAGAACTTGTTTATATACGGCGGAAATAACATTGGAAACCATCTATGTATGATAAAAGCTGTAAAAGCTTTGAGGTTTAATATTATTGGTTCGGCGGAAAATCAAATTCGCTTGACATTGTGGACAAACGGGATCTTGAAGAGATTTGAAAGTTTCGGGTTGTTGTTTAAATATAACCAATTTTACCATTGGTTTACTCCAGCAAAAAGATTTCACATTCCTCATAGATTCAGTTGTTGTTCATCCAGAACGATATTATGTCTGATAGAAATTCTAATGTCCCAGATTTAAACCATGAACCTTTTATACCTCAACCACTTATATTTTCTCCTGAGACTGTAAACACCATGATAGGAGTAGAGATATATCTATCTAGTAAATCTGATCTTGAAATTGTTGCAGCATCAAGAACCCTCAGTGCTCAATATACTGCTTCTCTTACAACCATGTCTCAGAGGCTATTGGCGAGAACCAGTGAGGTTGACCATCTTAAAAATCAAATATCTGAGTTGCATCAAACGCTTGCAACTAAAGATAGAAAAAATAAAGATTTAAAACAAGATAACAAGGAGCTGAAGAAACTTGTAGACTGGTATTCTCGTGACCTGAAAACACGAGTAGAAGAGTTAGAACAAGAGAGAGCTCAGATACAAAGTCAACAACAGCAGCTAACGGCAGAGGTTCAGCGTTTACAAGAAAATAGGGATAGCTGTAATTAATCTCGCTGGCTTTTGAAATTATGCATCCAGCATATCTTGTAAAGTGAGATTTGAAGAGATGATGGTTTGTCTTGTTCTTATTTCCATTTCTATAAGAACCATCTTTAGTTTCATTTAGTACGCATCAAATCTTCTTCTCATATCTATAATTCATCTGTATTTATATTCTTATTCTACAAATTTCCAATGGCTCATCAATTTCCTTTTACTATTTCTCACGATCAACATATGAGGTATCATTCACCTCAATTACAAGTTGTTCATGCATCTTCCGCAGGTGCCATGTTGCAGCAAGCAAATGATCTGGCTAATAAGTCAAATCGTGAAGCTGTTTATGAGCTGGTGACTCTCGGCACCCCATACTCCTCCTCTATTGTTGGATTTTCCAACCGATTACAATCCAAAAATTGTGAGATTGAGGAGCTTAACGAGAAGGTTTCTGTACTTCAACGACTCGTTTAAGAGTCTGACAAAAAAAATTGCAGACTTAAAGCAGGAGAATAAGGATTTAAAATCCTTACTTGCCTCTTCATTTCGACTGCCTAATCCTTTAGATAAGGATGGTATGTTACTTTATGAAGAGCAAATGCATTTGAGAGATGAGACTAGAAGTCTCAAATTCTTATAACTCATCTATGAATTGAATAATAAGATCTTTCCTTTTCAAATGCATTTCTTGAATTTATAGAAACCCTTGTAATCTTTTCAAGAGTTCTAATAAGGTAAATCATCAACGTAAACTGCAATAATGACGAATCCGGATTCTGATAAAACACATGAACATATAGGATTATTCTTAAATCTTTCTTTTAATAAATACTCGTTGATTCAATTATACAACATGTGTCCGTATTGCTTTAACCCATATAAAGATCTTTGAAACTTTATAAAGTACATACTCCTAAATGTACTTGGATTACATGCTTCAAGTATCGTAATAATCTAATGATGTTTATAAATATGCAGTGACCACATTCATTAACTGCATATCTAATCCTTTTGTAATAACCAAATCAATTAAAAATATGAATGTGATTGCATTCATACCAAGGAAATATGTTTCCTCATAATTGCTCGGGTTTCTACTGGAAACCTTGTGCGACAAATTATACCGCGTAATTTCATTTCGCATTACGCTTTCGTATAAATACTCACTTATATCTGACAAATATTACACCCTTTGGTGTTTGGACAACAGGTCCAAATGCATCTCGCTTCACTAGCGAGTTTAATTCAGTTTTAATAACTGCTTTCCATTTTGGCCAATCATTTCTACGTCGACATTTTTCGACGATTTTTGGCTCACTTTTTTCATTACTTCTGGTAATATCAAGTGTTATCATATATGTTGTCGACAACAGTTTTATTTCTATCCATAAATTTTTCAGTACTCATGAAATGTACTGAGATCTCATTGTTCCTCTCCAGGGGAAAACATTTCATGAAACACCTCTTCAGGAGTTTTCTCTTCAGGAGTTATACTCTTCAGGAGTTTTCTCTTCAGGAGTTACACTCTTCAGGAGTTACCTTTTCAGGAGGTTTCCTCTTCAGGATGATTATATTTTATACAGAAAATACGGTCTCTTCATGAGCACCGATTTTTATTTTTCTTGTGCACCAATAGGTTTTCAACGTTTCAGGTGTATCTTAGACTCATTTATTGCTGTTTTAGCAACTCGTCCTTCAGGGACTTCAATTCTTGCTTAAGCATTAACAGCAGTAATATATGATTTTACAACACCTTTAGTGTCAGTAAATACATCATGTAATTGATTTGCAACACTTTGCAGATAAATAATCTTCTGAACTTCTAGTTCACATTTATTTGTAAGAGGATCAAATTTAAACAGGATTTTATTATCCCAAATAATTTCTTGTCGTGCTTCAGGCACCGATATTTCATTATTTCAAAACATGATGAAATATTAATAAGCTTATATATAAAAACTTAGTATAAATAAATCAAGTGCTTGGCCGTACAACATGTACGTGACTACTGTTTAGTCATATTACATCTATGACAAACATCTTCATCTTTTTATGAAGAATTATTCTGAGGGTTTTTACCCTTCTCTGAGTTTGATCACTTCTCGTGATACGATATATTTTTATCGTCTTTAGTGTTGTCGCTTTTAGGACCAACACTTCTATAATTTTTCTACCACGTCTACGCCCTTAGTTTCCATTCACTTCTGGGAATTGTGTAAATTCGATATCATTAATAGGACGTAACTGGTGTAACAAAAACTCATTATTTAGCTCAATCACTGGAAGACAAAACAAAAGTTCAGAATATTTGTTGAACTTTCACTCTCGATATTGCTACTGCAGGAGCACATTCGAGGTATGAAAAATAATGTCTTCTTTTATATATCATCAGCATATCCAAATAGATCTCATCAAGGATCTAGATAAATAACATTTTTCAAAAATGTCAATAGTAATAAATCTCAATATTTGACATTATATTACAAAAATAAATCTGTGAATTTAATAAATATATTCACATTATCATGAGAATAAAAATAAAATTTTATCAAGTAATATTCAGCAATATTACCTTTAATATTTATTTCAAGGACTGCAAATAATATATTGAAAAACTTACTTGAAGTAGAAGACCACTAGCTTCAGTATCGGTAGAACCTCGTGCTGATAACGTGTTATAAAACTAAAAAGAAAACTACTACTATTACAAGAGAAATGTAAAAGAAACTCTCTGAAACTTTCTTCCTTCTCTATATTTTCTTATGAATTTCATTACAACTGAAACCCATATTTATAGGCGTTGAAGTTACTATGCAAGTTACTATGCAAGTCACTATGCAAGTTACTATGCAGATTTTAAAATAATAGTGGTGCAGTCATTCATATAATTTACTGGTGGGACAGGGGGCGGCGCCGTTTCATTCGTTAATTTATAACACTCCCTTTTTATTCTCTTTTTTTATTTTTGAACATCGTACAGCGGAATAAACTTTATATATATATATATATGAGAGTTTCAGATTATTTTATAGTGTATTGAGAGGCTTGAGAAAATAAGTTTTGATTCTTCCAGAAATAAAAAAGTTTTAGATACTTTCTCTTGCAATATTATTTTCTTTTTAATTTTCATAATACGTTATTAGCACGAAGTTCTACTGATATCGAAGCTAGTTATTTTCTACTTCAAGTAAGTTTTTCAATATATTATTTACAGTCTTCAAGATAAATATTAAAGGTAATATTGCTTAATATTACTTGATAAAATTTTATTTTTATTCTCATGATTATGTGAATATATTTCTTAAATCCATAAATTTATTTTTGTGATTTATATATATAATCTCAAATATTGAGATTTATTACTATTGACATTTTTAGAAAAAATTATTTATTCAGAATCCTTGATAAGATCTATTTGGATATGATGAAATTGGGAGATATAATCAAAAAAGAAAATCATGTATCCCTGCAGAACCATGATATGTATCTCACGATAAAATTTTTTATTATTTTGTAAAATGATTTAAGAGAGAGATATGAGTACCAAAAAATGTAATCCTTCTAAAAGTTTATTATGACTTATTGCACCTGAATTTACAAGATTTTAAGAGTGATATTAAATATTCTGCACTTTTTAAAATCAACTCAATATTAAAATTATATAATGAGAAAGTCACTGATGATGATATGTTAAAGAAAACATATATTATTTTTCATATCTCGAATATACTCCTGCAGTAGCAGTATCGAGAGTTAAAATTCAACAAATATTCTGAATTTTTATTTTGTCTTCCAGTAATTGAGCTAAATAATGAGTTTTTGTTAATAAATTACCAGTTACGTCTTATTAATGATATTGGATTATGTAATTCTCAGAAATAAACGATACATCATTTCGAAGGAACTAAGGGCATATATGTAATATAAAAATTATAGAAATGTTAGTCTCAAAAGCGACAACACTAAAAATGATAATAATATACCGTATCATCAGAAGTGATCCAACTCGAAAAAGGATAAAGACCCCTCAAAATGATTCTTCATAGAAAGATGAAGATGTTTGTCATAGATATGGTATGACTAAACATTGGTCAAGTATCTATTGTACGGCCAAACATTTGATTCACTTATACTAAGTTTTTATATATAAGCTTATTAATATTTCATCATGTTTTGAAATAATGAAATATCGTTGCTTGAAGCACGACAAGAAATTACTTGGGATAATAAAACCCTATCTAAATTTGATCCTCTTACAAATGAATGTGAACCAGAAGTTTAGAGGATTACCTATTTGCAAGTATTGCAAATCAATTACTGGATGTATTTATTTGACACTAAATGTATTGTAAAATCATATATTACTACTGTTAATGTTTAAGTAAAAATTGAAATTTCTGAAGGACAAATTGTTAAAACTGTAATAAATAAGTCTAAGACACACCTGAAATATTGAAAACTTATTGTTACAAAAGAAAAAAAATCGATGCTCCTGTAGAGACTGTACCCACAAAACAAGTAATAAGATTTATCCAAATTTTCTGTATAGAAAAAGAAATTCCTAAAGAGAAAACCTCCTGAAAAAGTAACTTTTGAGAGTATGACTCGTGAAAAGTACAAACTTCTAGAAGAGGTAACTCCTGAATAGTACAAACCTCCTGAAAAGGAACATTCTGAAAATGTGTTTCATGAAATATTTTCCCCTAAAGAGGAAGATTTCAATACATTTCATGAGTATTTGAAAAATTATGGATAGAAATAAAACTGTTGTCAACAATATATTTTCATATAAAATAGCCATTGACAATACTAGAAGTAATGAAGAAAATGAGTCAAAAATCATCGAAAAATATCGATATAAAAATAATTGGCCAAAATGAAAAGCAGCTATTGAATCTGAATTAAACTTGCTAGCAAAACGAGAAATATTTGGATCTGTTATCCTAACAGTAAAGGGTGTAATGCCTATGAGATATAAGTGAGTATTTATACGAAAACGTAATGAGAAATGAAATTGTGCAGTGCAATTTGTCGCACAAGATTTCCTGTAGAAACTCGAGAGTAGATATGAGGAAAAATATTTCCTTATTATGAATGCAATCACATTCATATTTTTAATCGGTTTGGTTATTATAAAAAGATTAGATATGCAGTTGATGAATGTGGTCACTACATATTTATAAAGATCATTAGATCATTATATATATAAAGATATACAATACCTCAAACAACTAATCCAAGTACATTTAGGAGTATGTACCATTGTTTTAAATACTGTGCCGTACCGGCCGATACGGCTAGAATTTTCCGTACCGGCCGATCTGCCAGTACAAAAAATTGGCATTTCGTTTCGGCCAATTTTTCGGCCGTACCGGCCGGTACAGCTGAAATCGGCCGAAAAATATCCGGTACCGGCCGTATCGGATTTCGGCCTTTGAAGTTTTTTTTTCTTAATTTTTTTTTAATTTTTTACTATATTTTAACCTTAATTTAAACTAAATTAATTACATATATATATTTGTTTATATAATTTATTTATATATTGACTATTATTTTGAAATATAATTTATAATTGTATTTATATATATAATTTATTTATATATAAATTATTCCGAAATGGTACACGAAACGGTACCGGTACCAAAATATTTCGTTTCAGTGACTTGATCGGTACCGGTACCGGTACCGGTACGGTATTCAAAACATTAGTATGTACTTTATAAAATTTCAAAAATTTTTATATGGGTTAAAGCAATCCAGACGCATGTGGTATAATTGAATCAGCAAGTTTTTATTGAAAGAAGGATTTGAGAATAATCCTATATGCCTATGTGTTTTATTAGAACCTGGATTTTCCATTATTGCAATTTACGTTGATAATTTACCTTGTTAGAACTTTAAAAGAGATCACAATGGCTGCTATAAATTAAAAAAAAATGCATTTGAAAAGGAAAGATCTTATTATTCAAATGCTAGATAAGTTACAAGAATTTGAGACGTCTAGCCTCATCTTTCAAATACATTTGCTTTTCATAAAATGACATGTCATCCTTATCTAAAGGATTATGCAATTGAAATGAAGAGACAAGTAAGAATTTTAAATCCTTATTCTCTTACTTTCAGTCTGTTATTTTTCTGTCAGACTCTTGAACGAGTCGTTGAAGTACAGAAACCTTCTCGTTAAGCTCCTCAATCTCATAATTTTTGGATTGTAACCGGTTGGAAAATCTAACAATAGAGGAGGAGTATCGAGTACCGAGAGTCACTAGCTCATAAACAGTTTCACGATCTGACCTATTAGTCAAATCATTCGCTTGCTGCAACATGACATATGCGGAAGATGTAGGAATAACTTGTAACTGAGGTAAATGATACCTCATATGTTGATCGTGAGAAATATTGAAAGGAAATTGATGAGCCATTAAAAAGTTTGTAGAATATGAATGCAAATACAGATGAGTTATAGATATGAGAAGAATATTTGATGCATACTAAATGAAATTAAAGACAGTTCTTATAGAAATATAAATAAGAATAAGACAAACCTTCATCTTTTCAAATCTCACTTAGTAAAGATTACAAAATATGCTGAATGCATAATTTCAAAAACCAGCGAGATTAATTGCAGCTATCCCGATTTTCTTGTAAACGCTGAACCTCTACTGTTAGCTGCTGTTGTTGACTTTGTATTTAAGCTCTCTCTCGTTCCAGCTCTTCTACTCATATTATTGCAGGTCTCAGATTTCTACTAAGTCTGTTAACCATACCTTATCTTCTACATTTTTAAATCACTCAGAGATCATTGCAATTTATGAAAAAAGTTTAAAGTATATTAGACTAAAATTAGTGATTTTATATATTCAAGAAAAATGTGGTCTTTCTGTCATCAATGACAGCCCAACAATTTTATATGAAGATAATACTGCTTATAACAGAGGAGGATATATCAAAGATACAATCAAATGATAATGATAAATTTATTCACAAATGCATTACCAATTGCGACATACAAGAAGATTGTGCAGAATATTAGAATGTGAAAACTCAAAAATCTATCGTCATATACTTTTCAAGGGAGTAAATGTCCTGAAGATTTGTGCTGATTGTACTCTTTTTCTTTCGTTGAGGTTTTGTCCCACTAGATTTTTCTTTGCAAGGTTTTAATGAGCCAATCTTAAAGTACTTGACGGTATATAAGAATATTATATTCTTTTTCATTCGCCATTGATTTTTCTTTCTACTGGATTTTTTCTTGGTAAGGTTTTAACGAGACAAATTATTTATGAGTAGTGATCCAAGAAGGAGTGTTGTGAATCGAATAATTGATGGATAACTACCGCCCATTTTTTATGCAATTAACTTCCACCGCCAACATGCATGCCCCACTTGCATGTAATGGTACAATTCAATTGTATTATAAGTCAAAAGGGGTGGCTCCCTTCTCCTCTATTAACGGAAAATGTCCCCCCATTTTATTCTCCTTTATTTTTTGAACATCCCACCGTGTAATGAGCTTTATATATATATATATATATATATATATATATATATGAGAGTTTCAAATCATTTTCATTTTGTAAGGTATATTAAGAGGTTTGAGGAAATAAATTTTGATTCTTCGAGAAATAAAAGAATTTTAAATACTTTCTCTTATCATATTACTTTCTTTTTAGTTTTTATAACAAGTGTATATTTATTTTTTTTAATAAAATCCTTATATACAGTCTTGCGTGCTACTTAAAAATCAAATAAGATTTACTATTAACAAATATTTTTTATGTAAGTCTTGAATTTATTAATTTTTTTTAAAAAAAATGTACGAGACTTACATATTTTAAAATTGAAAAAATAATTTCTTTTATATTAATATTGATAACGTGAAACTGTATATTTCATTTTCAAGAGATGACTTCGTATCACATAATTATTGTGTTTGGTTTTTTATTTTTTTAAAATTTCGTTGACTTTATCGAAGGAAAAATCTATTTATGATCATACATTTTTATCATTATTTTCTCAACCTCCCTTGATATGATATTATTATTTTAAATGATAAACCCACAAATGAAGCATAACAAATAGTCTATAACTATTTAATACCACACTACCACATGAAATGATAAAAATAAAATAGATGACTAGTAGTATTGCGCTTTATATAATAGGTGTTTGTTGAAAATTAATCAATATATATACTGCAAGTGAGACAACAATAAAATAAAGAGGACATATGCAGCTCGTCATGCAACCAGCTCCCTCATATTTCCAAGATGAATACTTATAATTAATCACATGTTATTGTCTGGAATTATCAAAATAATTGTCTTATCACATGCTTTCTATGTCGTCGTCATTCTTTTTTAATGTGTATATTCGTACGCACTCCTAATTTATTGGTTCAAACCGAGGGGTTAATTTGCGACATATTTGCAGTGATCTTGGTTACTACTTTCCATTGTAATTCTCCCTGCATGTATGTTTGTGAGAATGGATGTTAATTCCTTGCCACAACAGATTGCCTCCGTGAAGCAATCCCTCCTAATTTGATCATCAGGTTAATTTTCCGCTTCCTTATTTATTTTTTCATCTTTCATCACTTGTAGTTGTTAAAACAAAAACAAAACATGAATGTCTTCTATTGGAGAGGGACTAATATTAGGAGCTTGATCTACAAATTCTGATAAGATTTATCTCAGATAAGATTTTACTACTTTCTGATAGATAGATATAGATATAGATATATATATATACATGCATTTAACATGTATATCTACTTTCTGATAACATATATATATATATATTGTAAGAATTTATAGACTTAACTCATCTCATAAATGATAAAACTAGTTCAATAAGAGAGGTTTGCATATTACATATAAGTATGTACAATACTTCGTCTACAGACAATGTAAAATTTATTCCTCAACACTCTCCCTCACATGCAAGCCAGTAATTTTTCTTATTTTTGTCACGAGATAAATGGTGAATCTCCATTTGTCCTGTGGCGGGTTTTAAAATCATGTAAAAATTCATGGGTCTAACTTATCTCATAAAACCAATTCAACAAGAGAGGTTTATACATTGCTTATAAGTATACTTAAGACTTTATCCACAGACAATGTATAATTTATTCCTCAACATATATATATATATACACACATACATACATACATACAAACAAACTCTAGAGTTTAGAGCAGAAGAGAGAGAGAGATAAAATAAGTTCCACAACATTTATTGGGCATTTTAATATATATCTCAACGGCAAAATCTGCATGTGTTATCCTTTAGAGACTCGGCACAGTTTGCAGTCCAAGCTCATATACATGGAATGTTACAAGTAATTGCAAGATTTCAGAAAAAAAAAAAATCATAAATAATTATGCTACAAATTCTGGAAGCTTTGGAGAGGCATTGAAACATGCATCCTTTTTCATCTGGCATTTCATCAAACTGAACCAATGCTTCCACCATTTAGAAAACCAAAAACTTGCTTCAAATTGCCTCTCGACGGCCGAGCATTTGTTGCAAATTTACATAGATATACAAGTCTGCGTCGCAAATCCCATTTAGTAATCCGTGTGTCATCGAAGGATTTCCCATGATCAAATGTTCCTAATGAAAATTTCAACTTTCAATACAGAAAATAAGCAATACAGATAATAGCAGTTACTTCATATATGCTACTCTTGGATAATTGAAACGACTTGGGTAATATAAATAAATCCCAACCACACAACAGATGATCATGCTTAAGACAAAATATATGCAGTTTAATGCAGTTCTGAACATGTTGATACAATAGCGAAAGTTATAGCTTTATTAGCGAAGGGAAAAGGGAGGGAAGACAAATGCAGAACCAGGCAACGCACCTTCCTCATTGAATAATGATGCCAAGATGGCAAGACAAACGCACACACTTATATCTTCCCCTGGAAATAGAAGATGCACAAATATATTAGCCAGACACCTTCAGCAAAATTTTGAGAAACTTATGTATAGAAAATGGCTCCTTTCCATTTTCTTAGGGTTTGACCACGCAGATGGCCACTAAGTTCAGAAAAAGCAGAGTTAAAACAAGAGGGTCTGCAGAAAATATGTTTTTGGACCAAATAGTAACAACTTAAATGTAGCACAAAAATCCTCATAATTCAAGAAACAAGAGAAAATTGTTCTTTAATTCAAGGATGAATCCTGTACGAAACATGAATACAGAGGCCAACTGAAATGATATGATAACAACACATTTGAGCTGATTCAAATGATTTCATGTCCATGGATACTAGTCCATAACTTGGCACATCTAATCCCATCAAGTTAATAAATATGTATTACCACTGATGAAAGAAACTTAGAATCTTTACCATCATGGCAACAAACGAGAAGTGTCTTCCCTTCACTAAGTTTCAACTTTGCAAAGTTTACCGCAGAAGGAAGATTGCTTAATATGGAAAATCGGTCGAATTTTGATGTCTGGCCAATAAGAGCCAAAGTAAGCAGAGTAATTTCCAAAAAATGAAAACAAAATAATAATAAAAAAGTGTCATCTTTTAATTTCTATTGTACTCACCACCATAGGAAGATGCAAATGTGCTTCAGAATCGGGAAGACAGGGAAAGATAGACTCTTGGTCACAATTCAATATGCAATCAACATTAAATATCTTTGAAGCTGCACAAAAACATGCAAACTTGCAGGTGAGTCAAGTGAAACATTTGAGGTTATGAATTACTGATTGAATAATTTTGCTGGCAGAACTAATATAGGAAAGAGATAAAATAAGTGCATGTGATGATATAGGACTAACAATAAGTGTAACACCTGCTTTTAGAGACCAAAAAAACCCAATCAAAAGGATGAAGAGAAACCCAACACAAATGATCCTTCTCATAAACATAGAGATCTGGGGATGAGGCCCCTCAAATAACATTTAATGCCTAGCAAAAATAAATAAACTACAGAAATCCAAATCAATTTTGATGATGAATCTTCAATAATTTGAAAGCTTACAAAAATCTGTGAGGTGGGCATTATCGACTTTTGACTCATAAGTGACTTTATTATATGGGACTTCCAAACCTTTCTTCGTTGTTTTCAGGAGGAGGAAGGGGGGGAGGGGGGGGGGGGGGGGGGAAGATAGTGTTGACAACCCATTTCCACCTCAAATATTATATCCAGGTCTAAAACTACCATAATGGTGCCAGTGTACGTCCAATAATTCCAGTCAAGCAAATAAAATACTGGTATATATCTAACTGGACAGACGAACGTGCCCATAAGGCCATGCCGGGAGACTTGGGAGATACAAGGTAAAGCTGTATACTCTTCTCCTTTATGGTTTTGAATGGTTTTTATTTAATTGTGTGAGTCAGGTGTATTCCCATAGTTTATATATTTCTAGAATGTGTTGACTTAGGTCTGTTAGGTCTTATTTGTTGGTTTTACTACACTATAATGGTTAGACATAGTTTTGTATAAAACTTGATGTAACATTTTCTGTCCAACAGAGAATAAGTTTATGAGAACTTTGAGCAATTATGCTTGGCATTTCTCTGTGGTTCCTTCTCCAAGGTGTGATCAGAGGGAACCCGGGGTGCAATGCCTTAATTAATTAGGTGTGATTGCCTAAACATATCTTCTTCACATATTCCTTTCAAGATGCCAGAAATTTCCCATCAAACTCTGACCAAAGACTTCTTGATTTTGAGCCAATTATTTTCCTAAAATCCTTCTTGTTTAAACCCTAAACCCCCATCCATAAAATAGATAAAGCTACCATAATTCAAATGTACCATTCTCAGCAACCGTCCACAGCACCCAGAACAGCAGCTTAAAATGGAGTTTTCCTGGCCTGTTTAACTCCAAACCCTGTCCTATACCCGTGCTTTACTACAAACCACATCTTGCCTAACTTTTTACCTCTCTGTACCACCATAAACTAACCCTAGCTCTTCCAAAACTCTAAAACAAGTTGATGTCCAAAAGAACCAACAACTTTGCTTCCTTCGTCCAGCTCCTTTAACCCTGTCAAGATTTTTGTTTTTTGTTTTTTATAATGTCTTTAACCCTGTCAAGTTTCAAACTTTCATGAACCTATTTGACCCGTGATCTTAGATATATTCGTCACCTGATGTCCCCCATCTCTTACATCAGAATTGTTGTCAAAACACTTTGTCCTAGGTCAACGTTCTTTCATATTTTGTATTTATTTATTTGTAGTTGAAACTAGTTTCCCCTTTTTAAGTACCTAACAAAGCATTGATTGTCAAAGATATTAACTCGCACCAGCAGAGTGACTAGTGGATGAAAAAAGCAGATCTAAAAGTAAAAAAGATGATTGCTACTTAGCATACCAAGTTGGGATCTGCCAACTGCAAGATTTGCTGAACCCAACCAGGAAATTCCACAATCTTCATCATAAGACTTCTTATCAATTTCAATATTTGGAACATCCAACAATTGTGGAACTTCTCCTTGTGAAAGATGAACTAAGCTCTTTGAAGCCTTGACTGTGACCTGAGGAGCATTTTGTCCCCTTTGTGAACGATAAACTCTATCCTTTTCAACTATATCTGCCACCTTCTGATTACACAAATCAGGCCCTGCACTTATAAGATCATAGGCATGATCCCAGAAAAGATTAGGTGATAAACCTCTTGCCCAGCTTTCTTCATCGTCTCCTGCTCCTGCTATATAATTCCAGCTAAACTCTGAGATAGACCTATGTTGAATTATTCCGTTCCAGGAAGAGGCAGATAGAAGTATGATGGGTGTGAAATCCCATGAATCATGATCAGGCACTTCATTTAACCAGATGACTGTTTTTTGCGAAATCCATAGAGGGCGTAGGGGCTTTTTCAAGCACAATGCTAGAGAGGCAATATCAGCACCACTAGCATCTAGTTGTTTAGTCCATTCTTCTAAGCGACCCTCAATATTGGCCTTCTCTGTTTCAGAAACCCAGAGGGGAAGGTGCAGTGAGGAATCCCATTCAAGAGAGTCCTGTCTTTTACTGTCATCATCTTGATCAGAAATAGTTGAATCCTGCTCAAAATCAGGCAAGTGAATAGAGAAATGTGAATACGTTTAAGACACACGAGCCAACTTATGCAGAAGGAGATACTGTTAGATAAATAAATGAACAACACGCGCAAATATACAGTCATATAAAAGAACTCGAGAACTTGATCACAAAAAAATAATGCAAAATCACCATGCTCAAAGAGAAAATAAAACAGAAATCAGTCAGAACTGGACATAAACCAAAAAGGAAGAACACAAGCTTGAATTTCACACTTTAGATCCAAACTTATCGTGCATGAACTACATATAGCAGTACTCACCCGGTCCGCTGCCGTACTATCAAGCATCTTGTTCAAATAATTGCGAATGGACCGATTCAAAACACAAGTCCAAATGGGTATTGTCTTTGACATGCTATCCGGAAACCGTTTCCCTCTTCTAGTGGAATCAACTATAATGCCCCCTCCCTTCTGTCCTACCCATCAAAAAAGCAAACATTTAAAACATCTCAATTTCCCAACACCAACAAAAATACATAAATAATCAAACCAAAAAAAAAAAAAATGGAAACTTCAAACCCTATTGATTCTAATTATACGATATGTGCACATAAAAAGTGTAAAATCCCTCACTTTCCCAAATAATTTTTGTTTTCCACCGATCTCTCAACCACCAATTAAACAAGGAAGAGAGTGGTGATCAGGAACAAGGTAGCTAAGTTATACCAGCAAGTTGAGCTACGTGGAGGTTGAGGCGGGAGGTGCTGAAGGACCAGTTGTTGGCGTGACCGTCTGTGGATTTGAAGTAACAGGTGGAGTGGAAGTTGGGCGAGTACCAGAGGCCACATCGGAGGTTGGCGACGAGAGGGAGGTCCGGCCATAGCTGGGAGATCTCACCCACGAAGATGGAGTCATCGTATATGGATCTCAAGGCGTTGTAAAGCGTGTTCTCTCTCCGCTTTATTGTTCTCGCTGCTTTGTAGATGCTCATCTTCGTTGCCGCCGCCGCCGCCGCCGCCGGGAGGTCCTCCATGGATGTTAAGGTCTTGAGCTAATTTCAGGCGTAATAGTCTAATAGATGTGGGCAAAGAAGTGGTATTTGTGAATGATGCAATAAAGAAAGAAATTATCTTAGAATTTAGTTAAGATGGTTTGTTTGCACTTATTATTTAGATTAGAGCTAGGAGTAACGATTTTTATTTAAATTAAGATTAAGAGGAGTAATGTTATATATAATTATAAAATTATAAATTATATATAAATATTTAAAATAAAAAATTAATTTTTTTATATAAATTATATATATATTTTAAATAATTACATCCACTTACAATTCTATAATTATATCTATTATTTCTCATCTTTTTGAATTATAAATATATCTCATTTATATCTTCATTCCTTAAAAATCGGAAGAAACAAATAATTTCAGTTTAAAAAAAAAAGTGAAGAAATAGCAACTAATAACAGTGCCGAGAAAAAAAAAAAACAACCATTAACAGTATCCAAGATTGTCGGCGCATGAAGTTTCATAAGTCAGAAGAAGCAGTGCAGTGTTGTGGACAGAAGCTGTTGATCGGATGAATTCACGTGTAATTACTAATTACAGGACGTACCCAAACTTCCAACCAGAACAAGACCCTGCTCCAGCCATCTCCTTCGTACTTCATAATCCATATCAAGACAATGCGTGATACGGTTACTCTGTACACTTACTCAGGATGCGTAACTTAATATGTGTGATGTGTGACTCCGTTAAAAAGTGAAGTGTATAGTGAAAAAGTTAGTTTTTTTTTTTTTTAAAGTTAGAAATCAGTCCGTCCGATCTTTATTGAAAATAATTTTTTAATAAAAATATAATAAAAAATTCTAAAAAATACAATAAAAAAAATTTTAAAAACACAATAAAAAATAAAATAAAATAAAATAAAAAACACAATAAAAAAATAAAATGAAGATAATTTTAAAAGGTGTTTGTTCTCAACTCAGACGGAGTCGATGTCGACGCGGCGGTGAGTGATCCGAAATGGGTTTAAGGCTGCGTAAGAAACACCGGAGGCCGCCGGAGATCTCCGTCACAGGAGTGGGGTCATCGAAGGCCGACAATCACAATAATATGGGCGGTGTCGCCCTACCGCCGTAGGAGCCGTCGGCATCTAATTTTTAAGGGGATTGGACAGGCGGATCATCAAGTTTTCTCATAATAATAATAATTTTGTAATTCTAGATTTTTTTTTTTTACACTTTTTTAAAGGACTGGCTACATGACTGTGACAGAATCAATAAGAGTGCAACTTGAGGCTGGAATGGGTTTAAAATATGTTTTTACACCGGTCATCCTCAAACTGACACGTAGGGATTTGCAACTTAAGGAACGTGAGTTCATACATACCAAATCATCACGGTTTGAGTTTCTGAAAGTTCTATTGGGACAACCAAAGAAAAATAATGTGGGACTAGTGCCTTTTTGCGTGAGAGATGATTGAGAGCTGTGATCTGGTGATAATCTCAAACTCAATCTTGGAGCTTCGAAGATGGAAGAACAAGCTTTAATTTTTCTTAGAAAAACACTACTGAAATGCCCCTTTGCTCCATCAACAAAACCCAGAAAAAAAAAATAGAATAAGAGTTGTATCTGATAATTTGAAAAGCTTCCAAGATTTCTGTAGCTTCCATTTATGGGCACTAACAGAAAATGATTAGAAATCAAAATAAGAGTTTCCTATTTTCCGTCCAGAACATACATGGACAACATTAATGCCATTTAAGAACTGTATTTAATTTTTTTTCATCTGGTCTTTCTGAAAGGAATGACATATAATTGGCTTTACAACTCCCAGAACAAAAAAAAAAAAAACCATTGATATCAACATACCAAATAAAAAATAATAATATTTTTCTCTCTCAAACTTTTATGTTAGTGGGTTCTTCACTCCTGCCATCAATTTCACCCTGTCACATTCTCTTTCTTCAACCTGATCACTTCTTGCAATATCACAACAAACTTGCAAACAAAGAAACTGAAAGTAAAAATGGCGAAAGTCTTCAACTTGAAGGGAAGACTTTGTGTCAGGGTGTGCCCCGACGAGAAAAACACGAGAAGGAAAGGAAAAGGAGATGGGTTTCTGCTTCATTTTAGGGGCAAATGGGAGAGGGAAGAGAGAGAGAGAAGATATAGACATTCAGGTTTGGTGAGCAACATGTAAAAAGATTGATGATTTGGTGCGAGTGGGCTCACGTTTTTTAACTTGAAAATGTCTAGGTGTTAGTTTGCGAGTAGCTAGATAACCAACTTTTTTTTATTGTGTCACACATTTATATAAAAAATAATGCTAGATATAATTGTAAAGTATGCAAATTCTACACACTCTATTTGAGGAGGAAAATAGGGTTTATTATTAAAAAATAATTTTTTTTGTGGGTGCTAGATTAACCTATTTTTTTAAAGAGAGTGGGCGGGATTTACAAGTCTTAAAACTGCCAACATCATTTCGTTTATGTAAATTAAAAAGAGATTTAAAATAATAAAAACATACCTAGACATAAAGTTATATCTCAATACATTGCTAAATACATGTAGAGTAAAATTAATGAGATGTGTATGGGTATGAGAGAGAAAGAGACCTAGATTTGAAATGGTGTCATTTACAAAATTTTATTTTTAAATGACAAGGGTTGGAGCTATGAACCTTATTATTTTGATTGCTCTTGGAGGAATTCGTAACCGCGCTTTTAGGTTTGTCTCAAGTTAGGCTAAAATGTCTTCTCTCTTGAGCTTGTTTTTGGATTTGTTGAATAAATGTGTGCCTATTGGCCAAATGCCATGGAGCTCTCTCCAAAATTGAATTCAAACTGTCATAACATTTGAAGAAAAAAAACTTGAAGAGGAAATCATCTGCGCCCAACCGCCCAAAACTTGGAGCTGAGAGTTCAATCAGAAATCAACTTTGAGTCCTAAGAAAAGCTTGTATTCAAGAAAGAAAAAGCAAGCTCTCTTCTTCCAGACTATTCTATGACATCACAAGACAAGTCTATAACAAAAAAAAGATTGGTCCGCTATCTCTTTATAGTCATTAAAGAGATTGTCAATCACCAGACCGAGAGACCACCCCCTTATTAATTAATTTACCTATCTGATCCTGTTATATAGGTGAAATTCATGATAGATGGATGGTAGAGAACAAGAGACCAAGTGGAGTTGCGAAGTAGAGCATTGAACTTATCCTGCATGGCAGCGTGCCATTTTGGTACATGAGAGAAGTAGGTCGGTTCATAAAAAGAAGCATCAGACTAAAGACCTTGAGTTTCTTGGTGCAAGCCAAAGCTTGAAGGAAATGGAAAGGCCCAAGCCCCCAATCAATGGTTGATTCTTGAAGCGATATTACTGCTCAATCCCACCAGCAAAAGCTTAATATATACCAATCACATCGAGCCAACCAATCTTTCTTTCTACCTCGAATTCTTGACCTTTGGTGCCAATGAAGTAAAGGAAGTGGGGGACGAACTCCTCTATCTACACTAAAAATGGGTTTGGATCTATTAAATGAGATCCTGGAGACATGGCTAGGGTGTATGAGTAGATCGGATGCAGGGAAGCTTAGGCAATCCGTTCCTATTAATTATTCGTCAGGAAATAACAAATAGGAGGCGTGGGCCAAAGGTTGCACATAAGTCGTAGAGTCACACAACAGAATAACACCTAACATATAGATGCACACTCCTCTATGTGAAATATTCATCTTCATTGGAGCTTTTTGGTAGTAATTGCGACCAACAATCATCAATTGCCAGCTCATTGGTAAGGTGAGAGGAGCTTTAAGCCCAATTTCTAGTGGCACACCCCCCACACAAGCACCACTCGACGAAGGGGGATAGGGAAAGCTACAGGCTCAAAACCTTGATCCTTCTTTCTAAATGGGAGTGGACCTTCTTTCTTTGATTTTTAGCAAGCACTTTTAGAAAGTTACAATTCTATTCAGTTCAATTTTAGAAAACTTGATAATCACATATTAGTGCGTCGAAGAAGTGGAATGCATTTATCGATAGTGATAATCAATTTTCGATATGAGACTAGAAGGGAGGAAGAGATCATGAGGTGTGTATGAGAGAGAGAGAGAGAGAGAGAGGAGAGGCCTAGATTTGATATGATATCATTTACATAATTTTATTTTTACAAAGATAAAATCTAAGATAAAATGATATCATTTTATTAAAAAAATCATACATAGATATATATGGGTTTGATTAGGTGAACGGAGCAAATCGTAGGTAGATTTGGCTTAGCCCAAACCCTCCTGGCTTCCATTGTGTGTAGTCATCTACCCACAATCTCCCCCTCCCCCTCCCCCTCACCATCCCCAATTTGCGTATAAGACCTCACGCTCCAACTAGATATTTGTCAGACATGATGGGGCGGGGTAGCGGTGTCCTACCACCCAATCTTATTATCCTTGCCAGCCTAGTCAAACAATATTCCAAAAAACGATTTTCCTATTGCAATCTACCTTCATTATTAGCCATTTAAGCATAATAAAATTCAATCAAAATGATAATAAAAAATATTTGGCAGATAAGAAATCCTTCAAACAAAATGGAATATAAGTTCCTTGATATATCCCTTCTTCAAACAATTCGGGGAGAAGAAATCTTTCAAACAAAATGAAGATAAATGAAGATAATTTTATAGATCGTGAAATTTTAAAAGTAGAAAATACTTTTTATTATTTCATCTATAACAATTCATTTTTTGTTTGTATATATTCTATAAAATTATTAATTGAAAAAAGAAATCACATTTAAACAAATTCAATTAAGTCATGCAATCAAATTATAAACAAAACTAAGAAAAAATTCTCAAGTGTGAGTGTATGACTGGTTTGAACTTAAAAAACATAATCTTTCATCTTACTTTAATTATATTAACTAAGATGTTACATATTTATCACCACTATATAATGATGATGCTACTCATCATCTTTTTTTCTCATCATTCCTTCATCATTTCAGGATGTAGTATTAAAAAATTGTATGATAAGTAGAATTTTTCTAAAGAAACATCTAATACATGATCATTCAATAGTAATAAATGTATCATATATTACTTAGTATGATGAAAATAAGATAGTATTGTGATGAATAAATGACCACACCAACTTCCCCGACAGCTCCATCCGCCTTGCCACCTCCAATTGTGACTCCATCAAGTCATTTAAAGGCCTTACTTCCCAACAGTATCAGATTCTCTTCTTTTCTTCTTTAATTTGACTTTTTTTAGTTGAGATTTATGAGTGCATTCGTGCTTCCTAGTTATTCTAGGATTTTAAGAATATTGTTGGGGTAAAATGAATTTGGGGAACAAAGTTGTTTTGGCTTGTAATTATTTTAAGATAAAAATTGTTTGCTTGGAAAAGAAAAATACTATTTCATCCAAAATGGTATCTCGAATATATCTCTTGAAATTATTAAAAAAAAAAATTTAATTTAATAATTAAAAAAGTATTTTTTTTAATAATGATATGCTTTTTATTTAAATATTTAAAATATCAGAAAAATAATGAAAATAAACCCAAAAAAATTTGATTTTACCTAATCGAAAGATTTCAAGCTACATTTTCTCATGTCCAAGGAAATTTGTTTCGTATCCTTGTGTGTCGTACTAATGTTTTGAATACCATATTAGTAGGCATACCAGTCAGGTTACTAAAATGAAATATTTCGATATTGATACCGTTTCGTGTATCGTTTCGGAATAATTTATACATAAATAAATTAAATATATAAATACATTTATAAATTATATTTCAAAACAATAGTTAATATATGAATAAATTATTTAATTTAATATGAAATGAAATTAAAAACTAGCAAAAAATGAAAAAAAAAAAAGAAGTTAGAGATCAAAATCCGGTACGACTGAAACACGAATACTAGCCGGTATCGGCCGATACAGCTAAAAAATTATCTGAAATGAAATATATTTTTCTGTACTAGACGAAGGTCGGTACGGCATATTTCGGCCGATACCGATACAAAATTTAAAATCTTGTGTCATACCCCTGTATTTCTGTTAAAATGATTGGACGAGTTTTACCATTTTCTGGCATTGATTCGTCCCAACACCTTTTTTTTTCGTATCCTTATATGAAAGTAGTCTCTTGAAATTTTCAGATTTTTTGTATTTAGGATGACTATTTATGGAGAATACTTTGTATATACAACTCGTATATGAAAGTGACACCCTAATACTAAATTTTTTACTTACAAAAGTAAAAAGGATCCCATTGACAGTAGAAATGCTACAGTGCCAAGAACTGGCTGATGAAATCGACTCATTATTCATAGAAAAGAATCTTTAGTTTAAAATAAAAGAGAGACTGCAGATCAAGAGTCGGTTTGTTTTAAAAATTTATATTTATTATTTATAATTTATTCCGTACTTTCAATTCATCTCAATTATTCATTAATTTATTGAACTCATTTCAATCACTCATTTTATTATTATTTATAATTTATTTCATCTCATTTCTAAATCCAAACGAGATTTAAAAATCTAAACAGGATACTTATCAAATACTTGCATTGATGATATTATTTTGCAAACTTGTGGAAGAATTGCCCCAACTCTGCTTAATCTGCTACAATATACTACAGGAGATATATAAAAAGATCATAGACAAAGAAACTCTATCACATGCATTCAATAAGGTTTTGACTATCGCACATAAACATGTACATTGTGAGATACACGTGTCAAGTTTCAGTGATGATGATGTTATCAGAATTGATCCTACGGCTTGTATTGGTTTAATTGTTCTGTCTGTAATTATTTTAACTAGCTGAGGATATTTATGTAATTGGACTGGCTGATATAAATACTGCTCGGATGCTTAGACCTAGATATGAGATCCTTTCCTGCCGCTTAGCAATCGAGATACAGAGAGAAAGAGAGAGAGGGCTGAGAGTCTGGAAGAGCTAGGGTTAGGGTTTTGTTAACCCGTGCTGTGTGGCTGTGCTCAGAGGTGAAATGTCTGAGCTGATGGCTTGTTTCCTCTTGATCTGTAAGATTGTAATCTCTTTTTTAGTGAATAAAACATCTCCTAGGGTTCCTGCAGTGGATGTAGGCCATTAGGGCCGAACCACATTAAATCTTGTGTTCTTGCTTTCTGTTTTTCCTTTCTTTTCTTTCATCTTGATTTTCTGGTGTTTATTTTGCTTGCTGAATCATTTCTGGCAAACGTAACCATAAATCTGTTTACAAAATACAAGAAACTTGTTCTTGTGTACTCTGAAGAAACTAACAAGTGGTATCAGAGCTTGAGTTTCGATGGGGACCGCCAGATTTGATATAGAGAAGTTTACTGGCCAAAATGACTTTGGCCTTTGGAGGATTAAGATGCGTGCCCTGTTAGTGCAACAGGGACTTCAGGAAGCCCTCCTTGGGGAAAAGAAGATGATCTCCTCCTCGTCGGAAGAGAAACCATCTTCATCTTCCTCAGAGAGGGTTAAACCTGAAGTCCTGCAAAAGGCACACAGTGCCATTATCTTATCTCTCGGTGATAAAGTACTGAGAGAGGTTGCTAATGAGGACTCGGCTGCAGGGGTGTAGCTAAAATTAGAAAATTTATATATGACCAAATCCCTAGCAAATAGGCTCCATAAAAAGATAAAACTCTACACTTTTAAGATGTCACCGGGGACTTCTATTGATGATCATCTTGATCAATTCAATAAAATATTATTGGATCTTGCTAATATAGAGATTACTATAGAAGATGAAGATCAAGCTCTTCTGTTATTAAATTCTTTAGACTCTTCCTATGCCAGTATCAAAGAAACTATGATGTATGGCAGGGAGAGTCTCACTTTAGAAGAAGTGCAGTCAGTTCTTCATACAAGAGAACTCAACAATAAATCTAAATTAAAATCAGAGTCTGGTGAGAGCTTAACTGTGAGAGGAAGACCTGATAAGAAGGGTCAGAAAGGTAAACACAATAAATCCAGATCAAAGTCAAAAGGCAAACACCTAAAATGTTTTGCCTGTCACGAAGAGGGGCATTTCAAGAAGGATTGCCCTGATAGAAAGAATAAGGAAAACACTGAAAAAGGGGAACAGGGAAAGGCAGCAGTAGTCTTAGAAGATGGATATGATAGTGCTGAAGTGTTAAATGTCTCAGAAGTGGATTCTGGAAGGGAATGGATTCTAGATTCAGGTTGTTCATTTCACATGTGTCCTATAAGAAACTGGTTTGAAAACTTCACTGCACTAGAGGGTGGTTGTGTTATTTTAGGTAACAACAAAACTTGTAAAATCCAGGGTATAGGAAATGTGAGATTAATAATGTATGATGGGTCTGAAAAACTATTAAGGGAGGTCAGATACATTCCAGAACTGAAGAGAAACCTGATTTCTCTGGGTATATTAGACAAGTCAGGATACTCTTTTAAATCTGATAATGGGACCTTAAAAGTCAGTAAAGGGTCTCTGACTATAATGAAAGGGGTCTTAAAGAATGGCTTATACACTCTTATGGGGAAAACAGTGATAGGTGAGGCATCACCAGTCACTTACAGAACTGAAAACCAAGTTCTCCTATGGCATAGAAGAATAGGGCATGTCAGTGAGCAGGGCCTTAGGGAACTGGAAAAACAGGGCCTGTTAGGAGATAAAAAACTTGGAGATTTACCCTTCTGTGAACAGTGTGTACTGGGAAAATCCACAAGAGTAAGCTTTAAGAAAGCAATTCACCAAACAAGACAAACCCTAGATTACATACACTCTGACTTATGGGGTCCTGCAAGAGTTAACTCACATGGTGGGGCTAGGTATTTCCTTTCTTTAATTGATGATTATTCTAGGAAAGTGTGGGTATACGTACTTAAACAAAAAGGTAACACTTTTGAAAAATTTAAAGAATGGAAAACACCAGTTGAAAATCAGGTGGGGAGAAAGATTAAAACTTTGAGAACTGACAATGGTCTTGAATACCTCTCTACTGAGTTTAATGATTTCTGTAAAGGTGAGGGGATAATAAGGCATAAGACTGTTAAGGAAACTCCTCAACAGAATGGCCTAACTGAAAGGATGAATAGAACTATCCTAGAGAGAGTTAGGTGTATGCTGGCAACCTCAGGGCTGTCCAAAACATTCTGGGCAGAGGCAGTAGCCACTGCTGTTCATCTAATTAATAGGTGCCCATCCTCTGCTTTGGGTTACAGAACCCCTCAAGAACTATGGTCTGGAAAACCTGCAAATTATCAAACCTTAAGAGTCTTTGGCTGTGTAGCCTATGCACATTATAAAACTGATAAGCTAGAACCAAGGGCTCTTAAGTGTATATTTGTAGGTTATCCAGAAGGTGTTAAAGGGTATAAGTTGTGGGTTATGGAACCTGGCAGACAGAAATGTATAATCAGTAGGGATGTTATTTTTAATGAAAACCAAATGGCAGGGAAGCCAGATAATACTCCTGACTCTGATAGGGCTGACCCCAAAACTAATATACAGTTTGAGGTGGAGCAGCCCTCCGACTCTACTGATAAACTGAATAAGGAAACTGACCAAACAGAAATTGATAGGTCAGACACTGGAGACCTGGAGAGACAAAATACCTATCTCCTTGCAAGGGATAGGGAGAGGAGGGTTATAAGACCTCCACAAAGGTTTGGGCAAGCTGACTTAACAGCTTTTGCCCTATCTGTTGCTGAAACTGAGGTAGAACATGAACCTAGGAGCTTTAAGGAAGCCATGAATTCTAAAGAGGCTGATAAATGGATTCTTGCTATGCAAGAAGAAATGGAGTCTTTGATAAAGAATAAAACATGGGATATGGTTCCTAAACCTAAGAAACAGAAACTGGTTGGATCCAAATGGATCTTTAAAAGGAAAGAAGGGATCCCTGGTGTAGAACTTCCTAGGTATAAGGCTAGGTTGGTTGCAAAAGGGTTCACACAAAGGGAGGGAATAGACTATAATGAGATATTCTCTCCTGTGGTAAGACATAGTTCAATAAGACTTTTACTCTCTGTTGTAGCTTGTAATGATTTACACTTAGAACAACTTGATGTTAAAACAGCTTTTCTGCATGGTAACCTTCCTCAAACAATCTACATGCAGCCCCCTGAAGGGTTTTACACTGATCTCAGTGAGAATCATGTATGTTTGTTAAATAAATCTTTGTATGGTTTAAAACAGTCCCCAAGACAATGGTATAAAAGATTTGATGCATACATGATTGAAAATGACTTCTATAGGAGTAATTTTGATGGCTGTGTTTACTATAAAAGTTGTGATGGAAATATCATTTACTTACTATTGTATGTTGATGATATGTTATTAGCTTGTAAGGACATAATTCATCTTAATCAAGTTAAGTGTATGTTAAAGGCTGAATTTGAGATGAAGGACCTAGGTCAAGCTAAAAGAATTATGGGTATGGAGATAAATAGGGACAGAAATAAAAGAATTCTCTATTTATCTCAGAAATTGTATATTTCCAAAGTATTAACAAGATTTGGAATGGATAGCATTAAAACAGTTACTACCCCTGTTGGTCACCATGTTAAACTGTCAGTCACACAAGCACCTAAAACTGATGATGAAATTGAATTCATGAATAAAGTCCCATACACTAGCATGGTAGGCAGCTTGATGTATGCCATGGTATGCACTAGGCCAGATTTGACCTATGCTGTGAGCTTAGTAAGCAGGTTTATGAGTAAACCTGGAAAACCACATTGGCATGCATTAAAGTGTATATTTCAATATCTGGCTGGAACCAAATATTTGGGGTTAAAATTTGGGGATTGTGATTTAACTGATAGGAGTTTGTATGGTTTTGTGGACTCTGATTATGTTGGAAATATAGATACCAGGAAGTCTCTTTCTGGCATGATATTCATGTTTTTGGGTGGAGCTATAAGCTGGAAAGCAAATCTACAATCAGTGGTGGCTTTATCCACCACTGAAGCAGAATATATTGCTATGACTGAAGCCTTCAAGGAGGCTTTATGGTTAAAGGGATTGACTCTAGAACTAGGAATGTTGACTGGCAGTGTCACTGTGTATTGTGACAATCAAAGTGCCATTCACTTAGCTAGAAATCAAGTATTTCATGAGAAGTCAAAGCATATAGATGTAAGGCTACATTTTGTTAGAGATGTTATCTCATCAGGAGACATAGGAGTTGAGAAAATACCTACTGAGGATAACCCCTCAGATATTATGACTAAATCTGTACCTTCCATCAAGTTTGAACACTGTTTGGGTTTAATTAACTTAGAAAATTGCTAGTACCCATTAGGGGGAATTGCAGGAACTGTAGAAGGAGATGGAGCTGTAAAGGAGAAGGGATGCAAGCTTGCCAAGGTGGAGATTTGTGAGATACACGTGTCAAGCTTCAGTGATGATGATGTTATCAGAATTGATCCTACGGCTTGTATTGGTTTAATTGTTCTATATGTAATTATTTTAACTAGCTGAGGATATTTATGTAATTGGACTGGCTGATATAAATACTGCTCGGATGCTTAGACCTAGATATGAGATCCTTTCCTGCCGCTTAGCAATCGAGATACAGAGAGAAAGAGAGAGAGGGCTGAGAGTCTGGAAGAGCTAGGGTTAGGGTTTTGCTAACCCGTGCTGTGTGGCTGTGCTCAGAGGTGAAATGTCTGAGCTGATGGCTTGTTTCCTCTTGGTCTGTAAGATTGTAATCTCTTTTTCAGTGAATAAAACATCTCCTAGGGTTCCTGCAGTGGATGTAGGCCATTAGGGCTGAACCACGTTATATCTTGTGTTCTTACTTTCTGTTTTTCCTTTCTTTTCTTTCATCTTGATTTTCTGGTGTTTATTTTGCTTGCTGAATCATTTCTGGCAAACGTAACTATAAATCTGTTTACAAAATACAAGAAACTTGTTCTTGTGTAATATGAAGAAACTAACATCCAGCTGGCCAAACAATAGTTGATTATAGATATTTGTTTTCCACCAAACATGATAGTTTGAAAGGGAATTCTTTAAAATCGGTCGGGTTTATCTTTTCCTAAAAACTAATGACACGTAGGCGTTTCATTAGAAATACAATGAAACCGCATCCAATCGCCTACCCCCAACGTCTCATCCTCCTCGACAACGAATTCAAATTCTACATTTCAGATTTTGGCCTCAAGCAATTGATCAACGTCGCCAGCATCAACAATCCCTCTTCATTGGGCGGCTTCATCGACGATGCTCTGCCTTACCTGAAGTCACTCCAAGCCGAGCATGTCCAGCTACAGAGCCCTCGAGTCAACCATCTCCAGCAACAGACCCATCCAAAAATGGTGCGTGTATTCTTTTGAAGTTGTGTTGCTCGAACTACTTACCGAGAAATCGGCAGAGATTTCTCCTTCCACTTCGACTTCAGTGGAAGTTCTGAATTTGATGAGGTTGTTGAGAAAGGGATGAAGGAGTTTTACGCACAAAGCCTTCATCGCTCCCCACAATTCCCATACCCAAAATGGCATCTAAATTGGATGAGATAAATTTTCTTATGCGGCTGAAGATGTATCTGGTTGTGACACTTGCGTGTAAAGAGTTTAAAAACCTCTCTCTCTCACTCTCTCAAACATGGCTGAGCAACAAGAGGCATTTTATTCTTTCTGCAAAATTTTTTGGTTCCTTATTGTTTCTTACGACAAGAAACATCAAAAGCTCAAAGTTAAATAAAATAAAAAATAAAAAATTGATCTCTTTGCATGGATTGGGTATTGAATTTCTGGGGATATGGACTTCGGTAGAAGAGGGAGAGGGAGGAGAGATTGGCAATACTAGGCGTCGTAATGGTGGTGGTGGAGTACTGGTGGAGTTGGATGCTGGAAGTGGAAGTCTGGTGGACATGAGCACAGCAAGAATTGAAATATAGCAGATTACTTTTCTCCTCAGTTTCCTATTGTTTTTTCTCTTTGCCTTTCCCTATTCCATGTAAACCATTGTAGGGTGATTTTGGTATAATATCTGAGGTTGTATGATGTTAGTGGAAGGCTGTTATTTGCTGAACGATGGCCCAACCACTTAAAAGCGGCTTTGAACTTGCAATTAAAAGATAGAAAAAGGCAAGCTTAGTGAGACAAAATCCAGAACCGATTTCCTAACAACATTTCACAATTTACCTCTAATGTAATCAACTAGGCAACCTATTCAAGTAAAAATGTAGTTTCTCTTAAATTTCAAATACCACTTTTATTTCCAACCCTAAATTTCCATTAGATTAAATTTTTTGAAGATATGACTGTTGAATAGAATAAGATTTAGCAAAAAAATATAGTTGAATGAGAAATATAAAAATTTAATTTGTTATTAACATATTTATATTTATATAGAATTTTAGATTGATTTAATTAGACCTTTGCGATTATTAAAAAAATAAATGGCAATTGGAAATATAATTTTTTTAACCAATAAATAAATTATAATATACTTATTAATTAATATATAATCATTAAAATGGGAAAATATGATAACATTCAGTAAATTAAAATTAAAAAATAATATTGTTTATTATATAACAATAAATAGTAATTTAATATAAAAATTTGATGCGAATAAAATAACTAAAACTAAATTAAATCTCCCATTAACTAAAATTATGGGATGAGAGTGCTCTGATACAGTGTTATACTGGAGAGTGGAGATTGGCAGAGCTCGAGTCTACCCGGGCGAGAAGTCTCAAGGGTTCATCCTCAGCCACCGTTTCACCGGCCATCTCCGATCACCGCCGGCCACTACAGTCATCTCTTACTCTGGTAACTGCTATGCGGGATATAACTGACAACAAGTCTCAAGCATTTGTCTTTGTTTTTTTCTTTTCACTAAATTTTCTATTTTTTGGGTGAGAATGGTTGCTTGGTGTATCTGGGTTTACGCTAGCAGGAGAGGAAATGATTAAAAGGACCAAAACTCGAAATGAGAGATCTTGCCTTCCCGTGACCTAAGGTCCTAACCTTCCTCAAACTGAGTACTCCTCAAGCGGTGATTTCTGCTCTGCTGCTCTTCTCGACGGCGACGGGAAAGGATCTGGCCTTCCCAACGAGTTCTGGTCTTCCTCAAGCGTGATCAAGCCAAAATCTCTTTTGTAAGGCTTGTTTTCTCCATTCGAACCTTGTTTCGATTCTCTGTTCTTAATATCCAGACTTTAATGAAATTTTAATCTGTAGTGTAAATAGGAATTCTCTATGAGACAAGAAGAGCAGAGAAAAGCTAGTCCAAAGCTTCGAATTTCTGTCGGCTCTGTCCAATAGAGAGAAAAAACCTGTATCACTACGGATTTCTACAGCCAACTCTAATAATGCAACCATGGAATCCTTATGCCAATCGTCAATTGTTATCGTAAACTAGATTTACTTTCTATAGCTTACCATTGTCGTCCTGATTAGATGTGGATATGATTTATTGTGTGATTGCTTCAAAGATTGTTCGGCATCACACAACTTTCCTTCCATTTCCATGAAAGTTTCTCCTAAGTGTTTGAATGAGGATACAATCTCACGGGCAGTGATAACATCTGCTTGAAGAGTAGTCGAGAACTTGGCCAGTTCTCTCGCCTCTGAATCTAAAATTCCCGATTATAGATCAAATTCCAGGCTTGAGGAAGACCAGATCTCGGTGGGAAGGCCAGATCCTTTCCCCTCGCTGTCAAGAAGAGAAGCAGAGCAGAGGCTATCTCAGACAAATCAAAATGCTAGGGAATGAGATACTAGGGCTTTCGGAACATCTTTCAGACCGCAGACGTGGGAACAAGATGCTACGAAGATGAATCACGGTGATGGGTTCTGCTAGGGCTTTCAGAGAGCTGTCATTGTTGATGGCTTTCGTTATTTGTTGAGATGCACGGCAGAATAATTGTTTTATTTGTTTTAAACCATGTTACTGTACACGATTGCCGGTGTGGCTTGTTAAAATATTGGTGCTCTCTAGCAGAACTGGTGGGTTTTAGCTGGAAAGAATGGGTATTTTGTAAAAACTCCAACTTGAGGGTGCCTCCACTTGAACAGCATAGTAAAACAGATTTTGAGCTATAATGCACATGTAGTATATGGATTAAAAATAGATGCTTGGGGTAGTTACGACCAAAACCACATGGGATTTAAATTGATTGTGCCTTTTGCTTTTAGTTATCTGTTAGATTCCATTTTTGGTTTTACATATAACTTGTTTAAGCATATCACATTCTGGTTTAGTTTTTTATTTGATTTGATTTGCTCTTAAATCTGATGGAAGATCAGCTGTATGAGGGGCCGAAACTTGGGATATGATGATAGTTGTTCTGGCATTGATAGTGGGGGTCTTGTTCGGATTTCTGTTTATGATCTCACGAGACCGTAAATCAGGTACGCTTGTTTGTTTGTGTTACATTTTCCCTCTCACTAAATGCAAATTTCTTTTAATTAGTTGTACTATACATGCATCATGTTTGATTGGCAAAAAAATAATGCAGGTAGTACAAAAAAGGTTGAGTCAAATGCTAGCAATAAGAAGGTAATGAGTCAATAAATCAACTTATAAGTTAGTAATTTTTTTACTTGGATTCCTTTTTCTTATTTGATTCCTTCATATTTCTTACTTGGTTCCTTCATATTTCTGTTTTACATGATATTATGTAATGTCCTGTTTGGTGATTATGTCGTGTTATTCTGGTTTCTTATGCGTGAAAAGTCAAAGAGGTTTCTTCATTATGTTTAGTTCAAGATATATTTCTTGCTTTCAGGTTCCAACTAAAGAAAATCGATGTTCCTAAATGGACTAGAAAAATATTGGGAACCTCTTTTTGTTTTTATGAAATCATACAAGTACTATCAAATTTGAACTCATGGATGTTTTCTAAAAAAATTATTGAAAGAGATCTTGTTGTGTGTGAACCTATGAATGTGTAATCAGAGAGAGAGAGAGAGCCATGCTGTTAAAGCTTGATCCATGCTTAAATTTACTAGAGCACTCTTTCCCTTATGCACTCAAGGTCAAAGAACTATCCTCTTAAATATTGAAGAACTTGTTGGTTAATGGCTTTCTGGCTGATGATTATTTATTATAGAGTATGAGATTGGTGAAAATAAGAGAAAAATGTTGGCCGAAACAGCAATTGAACTCAGCTTATTTACACCACCCTTGAGTTGGTGAATATTGGCAGTTTAGGATTGATGTAAAGGAAGCAAATATTTGATTAAACCAAAATAATCTCTCAAGTCTTACCCTGAAACAATCTCACAACTCACCGTATCAAGATGGTTTCTGGATAACCCTTTGTGGCTGGGATTTGCAAGGGGGTATGTGCAGGTGGAGCTTGTTCCATGTTCATAATTGCTCAAGTGGGGTAGACTTGATTTCTAGGTAAAAATAGATTTATCTTAGATGAAAATGCCTGTACTCCGTAAACTTGAGCTTCAAACAATACTGCATGAAACTTCGATTATGTTTAATGTGAAACTGCTTATGTTTTCTGTTGTTGCTACAATACTGAAGTGTAGAATCAAGATCTATATTGCTTGTGCATGCTTACCTTTGCAACATTTGAAAAAAATTAAAATATACCTATACCCTTATTGTTTGATATTGTTCCTCTGCGGCAGGTTTTCCAACTGTTCCAAACCACACTCTTAGTGGTATCCAATTGTTATCATTAACTACTTCCTTCCACTTTTCTGTTAAAATCACCGACTGCAATAAGTTGTATGAGATACCCAAGGGATCTAGGTCATTTACCTTAAAGCGTTCTCAATGTGCTTCGTTGCTTGCCTTTAATCAATCAGAGATCAATTTCATGTCTCTGTAAGTGTGCATTTTGTTTTTGCTTTTAGGCATCCAACATCTACAGTAAATCTGAAGTCTCGTTGCATAACAAGAGAACTGATTGCTGGATCATCATCAAGGACAAGGTTGTATGTTATATTGCGGCTTGATGCTTCATGTGAAAACTGAAATTTGGAACTACCTTAAAGTAACGGCATTCATAAGTATGTACTTAGTTACTTATTTTTTTAGGTATATTTGTTGTTCTGGACTGTAGGTTTTTGATGTTACCTCATACGTAGAGGAACATCCAGGTGGTGATGCCATCTTAGCACATGCCGGTGATGATTCAACTGAAGGTTTTTACGGGTATGTATCTATTTCTTAGAATCACTTGGGCTCAATTATTACCTAGTCAACAACCCCATGTTGGACTACGCCCCCATACAATGCCTTTATAATTCACCTACTGAATGTGAGGCTTTCAATTGTCTGGGGTATCATAAGACTTATGTAGTTTTACTTGTATCGATATTGTATATACTGTTATGGCTGTGAAAGTGAATGTCAATCTTCCATTTGGCAGGCCACAGCATGCTACTCGAGTATTTGACATGATCGATGATTTTTACATTGGAGATCTGGAGCGATAGCCATCAGTTTGTGATTTACAAGAACGGTGTGCTTCCGAAAATATCATTTGTTCTGTTCCCCATTCCTGCCTTTATGGATGAGGATGACTTCTACATTGGAGATCTGGAGCGGTAATTAATTACAGCCATCAGCCTGTAAAATGGACAAGAGAGACAATTTCTGCTTTCATTTATGACCAAAAATTGGAGATGTTTTAGTAAATTAATTACAGCCATTGATTGGTAAGTTTGACAAGATAAACGTAACCTTCCAATTTTGATTTTCCTGCCTTAAACGCAACACTCTTTTATTCTGCACACTAATTATTCTCAGTTTCTCAATTGCTTAGATGATCTGAACCATCTAAGAATAGTCTTAACCAATTTTATCATTCCTCTTCACTACGTTTCTATGGTTTGCGTTTCTTCTGGGTTATTCTGATGTTTTACATTTACACCTCCATAGAGTAGTATCCGTTTTATGACGTTATGTTGACAAGTGAAGTGACCAAATGTCCCATGTTTTGTAATAAATTGATACTACCCATTTTCCTTTGTATTCGTATTTAGAGGATGCTTAGGATTGCGTTTAAAAATTTGAAAAGTATTTTTAAGCAATTAAAATATTTTTTTAAAAAAGTAACATGCTTGAATAACTTTATTAAAAATATTTTAGTTAGTTAAAATCAAATTTTAATTTTTTTAATAAGCATTAAATTGAAATTTTTATCGAAAAATTTATGTAAATAATTATATATTTTTAAAAAATTATGATAACTAATTTCAAAAGTGTTTTAGGCATGAATTTTAAATAATAAATAATTTTTAAGTAGTAAAATTTATTATATTAAATTTTAAATTAAAAATAATATTTTTTATCGTAATCTCAAATATTCAGTTAATGTAATTTTGTGTTTGCAGTTAAATGTAATTTTGTGTTTGCAGTTAAAGGGGGACTCGGGGTTGGACGGGCTGGATGTTAAAAAAATAATCCTCCAATAAAAAATTGACACGTCAGAGATTATAACAAAACACAAATGAACTGTCACACTGAATCTGAAAGTCTGGGTTAGAAAAGTTGAAACCTTGCCCCTCTTTCTCCCTCGTTGTTCTGAGAAAATCGTCAAAATGCTTCTTCTCCGACTTCTTGTTTCAACTGTCTCCTTTTGCTGTTCAACTCTTGCTTACGGAGCCTCTCAACTAGCTACAGACAAAGGTATAAATATATATGTATATATGTATATACAAACACTGAAACACAGAAATAGTGACCGGATGCAAGATTTTTAAGTTTTATTTTTTATTTAATGGAATAAATCGTACTAGTCTTTTGTATTTGCTATGGATGATCACCACCATATTTAGATTTGAGGGGATCTTAATTAATAAATAGGTTTTTGCAGTGCAAGCTTTACATGACATAGCAAAGACGAGATTAGTAAGACGGATTGGGATTTCAATGAAAGTCTGTGAAGGAAATCGGAGACGAGCCAATGTTATAAGGAGTCGATCTCTAAAAATAACTTTGGGAGATGTTGGGACCGGTCTGGCTGTCCCAGCGTCTAAAGCAGATCAACGTTAGTTGGGTTGCTTTATGATGAAAAACATATTAAAATAAAATTAAAAATATGATTAAATTAAAAATTAAAAATTAAAAATTAAAAATTAAAAATATAATAAAAAAATAAAATGAACAAAACATAATAAAAAACATAATAAAAACATAAAAACATAATAAAAAATACAATAAAAAAATAAAATGAAGATGAATTTAAGGAAATTTGGCCATAGAGAAAACAGAGCTGCCACCGGTGGCGGTGGGCGACACCGTCCACACTATCAGGATCGGCGGACTCAGGGTACGGGTCCGAAATGGGTTGAAGGCTGCCGGGAGCACACCGGAACTCGCCGTCGTAGGAGTGAGGCCGCCTGAGTCTGTCGGTCCCGATGGCGGGGATGGTGTCGTCTACCGCCATCGAGAATGGCGGGGACTGCACTGTATAAGGGGCAGTCCATCTGCCCCAGGTTTTCTCAATAATCTTTACTGGAGTGCGAAGGATGGGGAGGCGACGAAAATGACGTCGGAAGTGCGACAGAAACGACACCGAAAGTTCGACAAAGACTGTTCGTTTTCGTGGGTGACGAAAGTTCCTTCTCAATTTCGTTCGTTTTCCTTTTTGTTCCTTCTCGTCGTTCGTGGTTCCACTTCGGTGGTGTTTATAACCAGATCGGGTGTAGTCTGGCTCAATGGTTTTTTCCTATTTCCGCTGACGTGTTAAGTTTTAATTGAAGGGCTGTTTTTTAACTTATAACAACCCATCCGATCCCAGGTAAACTCATAATTTAATGGTCAACCTTGAATGAAGAAGAAGAGGATGGATCACAACTCTACTGTTTGACATTATGAATTGAATTGTGTAACATATAAAATTACATCACAAAATAAGTATAAATTACAAAAATAAAAAAAAAAAGCAGCCCAACACAAGGTGGGTGATGCTGAAGAATCATATTGATTGAATGGGGGGACTAAATTTTAAAAAAAATTAAGCGAAAATTCCTAAACACTTCAATAATAAATTCAATGGTGGATTCACCAAGAGATCTAACAAGACCTAGTAGCATCCACAGTAATTCTTGCTGCCCACTTAATCTGAAATTGTGGGCAAAATCATCCAATATTTTTCTTTTCTAGATGTCATATTTCTTAGGCTGGCACCACTGAGCTACAGTTCTGGCCAATGAGCCGAGGAACGAGACTTGGGGAGGAGCTCCTTTCTTCCCCAAGTGCTTTCCTCCCAAATCCGTAAAAACTGGACCCATATCCCTGCTTCTTTCAATCTGCAAGAGTATATACATAAAATCACTTTTTGGTTCCGAAAATAGGCAAAAACGACATTATAATTAATATCGTTTATTTCATTATTTAACCATAATTTTCCTTTTACCACTTCTTTCCTTACCCTTTACCCTTTGGATTGTTTAAGTCCATGATACAAGGGAAAGCCCTTCAAATAGGCGAAGGGTAAAGAATAAAAATCTTTGAACCGCAGAATATATGGGTGGCAAAGTGAGAAAAAGGGAAGATCATTCATCTCTAAGCAAATCCATCTTGTATATTACCCGGCATTTAGACAGAAGTGAAATAATACTTCTATTGAAAAAAATCATGTTTTTGTAATCAACAGAAGACCTTAGCTAGCTTACCTTGAATATCTTTCCATTCTTCAAATGATATCGGATACCAGACCAATTGATAGACTGAGAAAAATGAGAACGAATTGCAGAGAGGGGGTATAAAAAGTTATCCACTATCATCGCAATGAATACCTGCTCAATTGAAAATCAGTTCAATTACATTAGTAACTACGTATCAACCATAAACAGGACGTCCCAATTCAAGCAATCGAAATTATGTTGGGTTTTTGCTTAAAATTCAGACCTTCTAAGGTAATCCAACTTGCAATTATTACTTCTGAATATCAGCTTGGAGAAATTGTTTTGTACAATATTCTCGCTTTTAGATATCTCAACATGCTATTTTACATTAATCTAAAGGGGGGTGCAACACTTTTTCCTGATTACTCGTTGAAGTTTCTAGAACCTAAAATCCCTCAAATTACCCACCCCTACATTCAGGTCAAATTGTCATTCCAGTCGCATCTATACAGCAAAAGGATGAACTGGAAAAAGATCCAAACAATGTATCCATGGCACTAACAGAGCTCTTATAACTTGAAGAAAATGGTAATGGTAATGGCATGGATGTAGTAATAGAAGTTTACCCAGTTCTTCCACTGAAAGAAGAGACTTAAAACTTAAAAGTACTTACACGACCCCAGTTGTAAGAAGTAAGTGAGAGTCGGGATGCCTCAGGAGATAACATGTTGCATAAATGAACTTCAATCCTTGTCAAATTCCACATTGAAAGAAGTTCTATAGCAGTGCATAGAGCTAGGCAGCTTACCAATAACAACCCTGAAAATATCAGTTATTAAGCTGTTAGAACTGAAACTGTTGTCCGCACAGACTTAAAACGCTCACATTAATAGTGCACTTCTCTGCCTTGAATTTCTCATTGCTAACAAAAATATCTTATCGAAGTCAGAGTTATAAACTAAAAACCTCAGGGTTACAACACTAAAATACCCCCCCACCCCCGCAAAACAAAAGGGTGGGCAATGGTAGCAGTCTGAATTTTTAAGATTCATCGGTCAACTATCATGTATAAAAGAGTACGGTGCTCTTCTCCATAGCTTGAATAAACTAGCAATCCTACCTCAACTAACCCCACATTAATGGTATGAAACATCCGTGCAGAAAAAAAAAAATACAACAGGAAAGATCCTGCAAATCTGTTTAATCTGATCAATACCAACAACCACCTAAAAAGGAAAATTAGTGTGCTCACCAGCAGAAGTCAAGGTAGTTTCCTCGAGTGAATACCCCTTAATGTAAACTCTGAGTGCAGCAGTGATATGAATCAAAGACATAACGTAGGGTGCTACAAATCCCCATGACAGGAAGCAGTGGGTAGTAAACAATGCACGATTCATTATCCAGTTAACCTTTGTTGTGTATGACTCCAAAACAAATGTTTGCTTCCTCAAGTAATTCCAATACCTACACAAGAAGCCAAAATTTAAAACATGAAAATTAATGCAATAGACGTGAGTTTACTAGATGACAATCACAAACCTTGAGAAAGTAAGATCGCTTGCAAGGGGATGAGGAAATACGGCAACTGGAGGTGACGTAATGAGCCTCTTATGAGCTCCTGGGAAGGGAAAATAATAGAAAAATAAAACAAAAATCCACCCTCCACCATGCTGGATAGAAAATAAATATAGCTACACCACACTCGATGAGAGCCATAGCTCACACCATTGTCAAAGCACACTAATGACTAAATTCATGGAGAGAACAAAGCTAAGAACTTCACAACACTTCAATCTTCAACCACCAAAAACTATCCATTATGCACAAGATATGAAATGACTTGTCAGTGATGGCATATCAACCTGTCGAGAATCTACAGCAAAATTTGGAATAGAATGTCATATAGAGACCAGAATGTCCAATATGACATTAAATAGGGAATTAAAATTTAGGACTTAACCAGTGACACTACAAAACCTGAAACTTTCATTTAGTAATCTCACACGTGCAAAATTGGTAGAAACAAGGGCCTAGTTGTTAAGGGGATTTTTCAAGATTTCTCAAAACAATTTTCAAAATCAAACCAAACATCTTCAAATCTCAACAAAATACTCTATTCCAACTTTTGAAACTTTCATGCAATCATTATTCAAACACAAAAGTCAAAACAACCTTTACATAAATCAAAACAAAAACTACTCTTAGGTATGTTTGGGTAGTGAGAAGTGTTGAAAAAAGTTGTGAATATTAGTGAAAAAGTAATACTAAAATTAATACTAAAATATTGAATAGTAGTGAAAAGTAATGAATAGTAATAAAAAGTAAGTGAAAAGTAATAATAAAATAATGAATAGTAATGGAGTCGTCTGAAAATACCTAAAATATTCTTGGTACCCAAACCTAGCCTAAACAATTATATTCAAACAGTTTTCCAACTCTACCATTCACTTTCACAAACCCCAATACAAAACATATTTCAAAAGAAGTATTCAAAATTCTCTTTTCAAGAGACCCAAAAGACAACAGATCTAAAAAATTTCTCAAAGTTTTTTTTTTTTGGTTAAGAAAACTAGTTAATAAAAAATTTCTCGAAAGTTTTCTTAATTTTCTAAAAAATCTTGAAACCAAACATGCCCAAGGTTCACTAGTATTTTATAAATAAGAAACCTTAGCATATAATGGCAGAAAGCAGTGCTCTGTGTAGATAAAAGCTTCTGCGTTTCCAAGATGTCTTGCAAAAAATAATAATAATGATGAGTTCATTACCAGCTATAGCTGCAAGAGTCATATCGTCAGAGTATCCACCATCTCGAAGTCCCGAGAGCACACCAAAGCGGTCAAATCTAAAATCATCAGCATGCATCTGCACAAATTGAAAAAAATTAGGAGATTTATATCATGTAAATACAGTAGTAATAGAGAAGGTAGTAAATGTTTACCATCATGCACCCTCCCCACAGAAAGAATGTTTTTCCACCAGTAGCAAATCCCATTGAACAAGGCTGTGAATTAGAGATGGAAATAAATTGTCAGATATACACAATCTGAAGGATAAAAAAATTGATAACCCCCAATAAAGAAAGCTAACAATTACATGTGTCATCTATACCAGCCCACTTCTGGAGAATTGTTAATTGTTAGCTAACAATAAGGAAACCATTAAAATTCCAAAATTCTCTTCTAAGCAACTCAAATCGACTTCAATAAACAGATCTCTATCCCAGTAGTTATGATAAAAATTCAAGAAATCCCCCTGGAGACTGATCCTTGATAGAACTCTGTTCTCATTGCATTTGAAATTCAAAAACATATAGTTCACTCATCAAATTGGTGCATCACTAATTCTTAGTGCTTTGAAATTTCCAGGAAAACACTCATGATCACATACTTTTTACTTCTCTTGTTACTTGAAATTCACAAGAGATGAAGGAGCTAGTTTTGATATGGTTTCTGCCGTCTGGGACAGATTACTGTGAAGTCTTTTCAATCAATCTAAACATATTCCCGTTACATATATGTTTATAAACAGTTATTCATTAGAGAATTTTTTACAACTTATTTAAGCATACCCCCACACAAATGTACCCAAGCACACACAGGGTAGGTCAAAGAACTCAAACACAGGACCAATCTACCTAACATGTAGTAAACAATGAACAGATTAGAAAAATGAGAGCGCCTTACAAACTTTAACATAACAGAAATTTCTAAATATGAAAATAATCCTAGCAATATCTTTTTCTTTTTGTGAGGAACCCTAGGCAAACCTGGCTGTAGCTTTTACAACTAATAATTTCTGGTTAAACGTACTGCCAGGTTGGAAGTAAAGGAAACCCTACCCTAAAGTATAAAACAGGACGAAACATATTTGTACACATGCAATAAGAAGCTTGGGAAAAAGAACAAATAATTGATGAACTCGTAGATTGCGCTTTACCATATGATATTCATATATGCAGTAACTTCCTAAACTTCCAGAAGGTAAATCCAGAGGGTATCCAGTTTGAATAAATATCTGTATCAAATATAATGAAGTTAAGAACATCTTAAAGTCCACATTTCAAATAATGTCTTATAAGCATGAAAAAAATTAACCTTAAAGATATAATGTACAAAATAAAATCCTAAGGAATTTGAATACAGAATGCTTTGTAGTTATCATACATCAGGATTTTTTTCCATCTCAGCGGTGAGAGCTCCAATTGTACCAGGGTGCAGCCTAACATCATCATCCAAAAATAATACATATTTGCTCTCATTATGCATTTTCTCCACTCCAACCTGCACAATAGCATTATATTATAAGTGACTAGCGCTTACAAAATATATGCTTCTAGGAACAGTAAATTCTCAAATCATACAGTTCATAAGATTATTTTAGTAATCAGTACATTGGTAAAGACCATATTACATACCAACTGATTGTGAATTTTCTGACTACAAGTTGTGGACAAACCAGCTACAATAATCTTAGCATCAACTTCATCCTGTGCATATAAAACATGAATACAAGTGAGGAAGGATGGCCATGGTAAAGTAGCTTGAATGATTTGATTATGTGCCCATGTCTTCATTAAAGATATTAAAAGACAAGGTTGTCCTTTTGACATCAGTCTTTTTGGCATTCAGAACCAATCAGAGAGTACTCGAGGCTTCTAGCTGTATCTTCTCAATATAGCCAGAGCATATGTAAAGAGAGAAGTACATAAAGTTCGTGAAATAAATACCTTAAAATCTGATATTAACAAAGATACAGCATGGTAAGCAGGGTCTTCTGTACTTTCCACCACAAAAAGAAATTCTACAGGACCGCCATAAAGGGAAGTTACCTGTAACCATTCATAAGACAGAACCATGTGAACTCTTCAGACAAGTATAAATGTTTGCAATTAGAGGAAGAAAGGTTCAATGCAAATATAAAATAAGTATGAGGATTTGAAGCGTAATTATTAATTGAGAAAAGAATTAGAAAATCCGAAACATGGTTAAAATGCCCAAGTATCAGCTCCAAAAAAAATTGATGTTAAATAATCTGGTCAACAGTGACAGTAGGACATATGTATAAATACATAGCTACACACATATCTATGGAATAATTGCACTTTTTACCCACCAATTACTGTCCCTTTTTTCACTTTGCACCATAAAATACAAAGAGTTTAGAGATACTAATTCAATTGAGAGTGCAATGTGAACCTATTGGCAGTTTTAGGTGCAAATTGAAGCTTTCTGTAGTTTAGGATGCAAACTGAGAAAGGGGTGATATTTTGTGGGGGGAAAGGTATAAAATTTTATATTTAAATATCTTGATTCCTTTCCCCTTTTTGACAAAAAAAAAATGAGCTTGTTTATTTTTTTATTATTTTATTCAGTAAAAATAGTATTGACTTTAATAAGAAAAATAGGCTAGCCTAAATACACAATATGTATACAAGAGAGAATACCTAGTCAAGAGTTAGACATATATACAAGGAATCATGGAAACTAAGCCCATTTGAAATCTGTAGCAATTTCCCGTTTAATTAAAAGCACACACTAAAAATGCAATGAATAATTCTTCACCTGACTTCTCCAATTGTGTAGATTGTGCTCTCCAAAACCCTTTAAGGGCATAACAACTGACACTCTGGGCAGATTGACCTGTTTAGTGTGCTCAAGTTCATTAATATCGTGATAAAGAAAAGCAAAGCTATTGCCACACCGCATACTATCTTTCATTTGGTTGATCTCCCTATTCCTGTGAGAAAGAAGAGGATGTTGGAGATAGCAAAAATAGAAACTTTGAGTTATTTATACTAAGTTTTTTTTTTTTTTTTTGGAAGTGTTATTTATATAAAGATTATTAGAAGGATTAAAGCAAAGATGTCATGTCACTAAATTTATCAGTAAACTCAATCCATAGTATTTTGAATCTTTGATACCTGACATAAGCTGCAAAAGCCCACCCAATAGCAAGAAGTAAGCAGATTATGCATCCCTACATCAAAAAAAAATGGATACAAGTCAATACGCAATGAACTTGATAAGCTTATCTTAAAGAAACAGATGCGGGAAGAACTGCCACATTACAAACACCATGCTATTTAGATAACTAGTTCTCCAATGGATACAATAGCAACAAAGAATTTAATACCCAATTCTGTTCCCCAATTAATATTGTAGTAACAAGGAATTTAATTCCCAATGCTAGTACAAATTGTATTTTTTGTTGAAATGCCATGATGGAACTAAACAAACTAGATTAATGTATGCAACTATGCAAAATATTGATCTTTGCAGTAGCCTTTTTGTCACTGGTCTAATTCCATCTACCACTTAAGGAATTGTTCTCAGTTCAAGTGAATAAATTTAGGGCTTAATCTTGAGAAAGCATTTTATAATTTGGGAGCACAGTTTCTATCTCCTTATTAATACATTTCCACTGACAAGGACTCTTGTCTTTCGGTTTGGAGAGTCACCAAAGCTATTGAGAACTATGAAGCAATACCCTATGATTTCAAAGAGTCGCCACAGCCAGCAGATACGTTTATATCTGAATGTTGAGTTATGGTACTTTGAAAAGTTTAAAAAAAAAAAAAAAAAAAAAAAGAAGATACCTTCACCTAATTTAACTGTCAAAGTTATATTGGAGACGCATTGTCGTGGTATTAACCCAATTTAAAATTGACACCAATATCTTTATCAAGGGGCATAAAAGGCATTCACTTCCTGTCTTTAGCTAGAAAATGAGCTATCCATTTCTCGGACTCGCATAAATGAAAAGTTTTACTGTTTTCGAAAAAGAAATTAAAAAATCTTTTATGCCAAATGATAAACCAAGAAGAATACTTTCGGTCTCATAATAAAGAAAAAGAGAAAAAGTCAACTTTAATCTTCCGGAAAACCACGGCTCAGCCAATTAAAAATAAAGGGAAAGATCAAAAGAAAAAACTAGTCCTCCGTTTGGTTGCCGAGAAAATGTAGGAAACATAAGTAATAAAAAAGTGAATATTAGATTGTAATTATTTAGAAAGAAAGGGAAGAAAACGGAAGAAAAGACAGCCAAACAAAGCGATGAGGCTCTATTCCAGACAGAAAATCCTGGACAAGAAGACACAAATCACAATTTCCCATCCCTATCCCCTTCAACAAATTTTTCGACAGCCAAAACACTTACAGATCTGAATTAAACACACAAAGCGCAAGTGCAAAGGGAAGAGCGAAACAAACCTGGATCTGAACGTAAACAGCAAGAGGAGCACATAAGGCTCTGCTTAAAGAGAAGAGGAACGAGTCGAAACCCTCCATTGCAGGCATTGTCTCTGCCTCTCTCTCTCTCTCTCTCTCTCAAACCAAATCTAGTTTCTTTAATCGTTCCGAACCTGCGCTTTCGAATACGTCAAAAACATCCAAAAAAACGAAGCTTGATAATTTCGGCTACAAGAGACTCCTCTTTACTGTCTCTCCCTCTTCAACAGATCACCTTGGACAGAGTAAGAAGAACATTGAGAGAGAGGGAGGAATTACAAATGGAGGAGGAGGCCGGGTTACTGAGAGAGACCTTTAGGCCACAGAATTATTTTATTTTATTTTATTTTTTGAATTTACTGTCCAAATTAAGTTTGTTTTTGTTTTTGTTTTTTCAGAGGGAGAGACCGTTAGATGGGTAGTTATTTACAGGTCGCATAGATTTAGATTCTATTGGGGGGATGAGACGTGATGTGCCGATGGTGGGCTGAGAGAGGACTGAAGGTGCCATGGAAGCGTGTAAGGTGGCACGGTTAGTCTCCATTTTTCCAAAAATAAAAACTAAAATCCTCATTTGAATAATAAGATGAGATTAATGATATATTATATTAATGATATAGTACGTGAATATTAAGTTGAGATGTTTTATAGAGTTTTTAATACGTAGAGAAAGAAATATAAAAAATTTATATAATTAAAATATAATTTTTTAATATAATTTTTATTTTAAATTTGAAAAAATTAAATTATTTTTTATCTTTTATTTTAAAAGTTTGGAAAAATTATAATAATTTGAAAAAATTAAAAGTTAAAAATTTTAACATTTAACATGTATATATTTGTAATATTTAAATATTGAAATGAAATAAGATATGAAATTTTTGCTATCTAATTAGTCCCAAGTTTCTTCTGAAAAGAAGATGCTGCTTATGATTCGAATCTTCCATCATTTGCTATCAATCTTACCACTAAGGTCCTGTTTGAATTTAGAAACGAGTTAAACTTGTCTCAACTCATTTCAAATTTATTTTTTTAAATTTTCATATAAAATATAAATTTTAATATAATTTTTTAAAATCTTAATACAGATTTTTCAAATTTCAATTTAATTTTTTTAAATTTTAAAATAATAATAATATTTTATTTAATTTTAAAATTTATCTCAATTAATCTAATTTTAATTCCGAATCCAAACGCGACCTAACTTTGTTTTGACTTTATATATTACCCTTTACATGTTTGGGTCCTTGCATGCAGGACTTCTTTTGTTTGGTTCTTTAACTTCTCCAATTTTGATCTAAAAATTAATAAGTTGCTTTTGTGTTATTGCATTTGACGAAATATATAATTGAAGAAAAATTATATTTGTAAGTTGTTGCTAACATGACAAAATTTAATTGATAAGAAAAGTTTAAAATGAGAAATATTACTTATCATCTCTATATCAAACATTAATATGTGATTTTTGTATTTTTGTTATTTTTGTGTTTCTATTTAAATATATAAATATTTACACATCAATATATATATATATGTTTAATAAAAAGATAAAAATAAAAAAATCATATACTAATGTGTATCTAGTATAAGTTGTAAAGAATGATTAGTAGAGTTTTTCGTTTAAAATTTAAATCTATTTCGTATTAATCATGTTATGTCAACAGTGTGAAGCAGTGGCAGAGCCACATTGGACACATGGCCCTCCTCCCTTGTGCTCCACTCATTTTTTAAATAAAAATATATGTTTTTTTAAGAAAAAAATAAAATATGCTGATTTTTTATAATTTATTAAAATAATATTAATTTGGTCTTATGTTAGCTTCCTTTCTAAAAATTATTTTGATCTTTTTATCAAATTTAATTTAATTTAAAAATAAAATACATCTTATATAAAATAAAATAATATAATAATACGATACATATTTTTATTATAGATAAAAAAAAGTTAGATGATTTTTAATATATTTTGATTATGATGACATATTTTTGATATATCATTTACTATTTTAATACATAAATTATATTAAACATATCTTATTTTTATTATAAATTTTATTATTAGATTGTTTTATGTAATATAAAAAATTATATAAAATTAAAATAAAAAGTATTTTATATATCTATTTTATTTAGATTTAAAAAAATTAAACGTCCTTTGCCCTTGAGGTATTTCACGTGGATCTCTGAAGTATGTTTGAGAATTAGGATGAATTCCTCGGGACAACAGTGGCTACGTGGACCCCTTCAGTTGGGTTGTTTTCATAGTTAGAAGCTCAGGGCCGGACCATTATTACTTTATTAGAGATTTTAGGTGGATAAAGGAATAATTTCATTTTATTTTATTATTATAAATTTTTTAGATTTTTATATAAATTATAATAATTTTTTTAAATATGAAAATAATAATAATAATAATAAATAATATTTTATTTTATTTCAATTTCTTTTATAATTATTTTATTCTATCTCATTATTCAAACGAGATTTTAAAAGAGAAAAATGCGACAAGTAAGCTTTACATTGCACAGATTCACCAAATGACAAATTGACATATGATTTTTTATTAATGTTTTGCCTTTTTATTTAAATATATAGATATTTAAACATTAAGATAAAATGATAAAAATGACAAATTACTAAGTGAAAATATGTGATATAAGACGTTTATGTAGAATTTCTTTTTAAAAAACCATGTTTTATGGTTTGAGATTCATTTTATGTAGTCGGGTGGAAGACCCATACTCTATATAGTTAGTATAACAAGATTTAAATAATAAATTAAGTTAATTTTTAAGTTTTTTGTACAAATGAAATTATATCATATCAAATTATCAATACCGTAGAAAATGTATCATTCACGTAGACTTATATTTATTACTTTTCTTACGCCGACGTATATGCTTGATTAGCGCGGGAAAACAGCAATAAGTAATGGGCTGTCAATGACGTGGCTAAGCTTAAGATTGTCTGATAAGGCAAGGATGACAATAATAATAGGAGTGGGAAAGGAAGCATATATTCTATATATTATATTATAAGTCACTCACATGGCTGTGCCAGCATTGATTTTTCTTTTCATAAACCCATGTTAGGAAGATATGGTTTGCCATGCATGCCATGTGGCCCCTTGCAGATATTGGGAGCACTTTTTTCTTTTTTTTTTTGTTCTGAATTTTGTGTGACAAGGTTCATTGTTATAAACCTACCAGTCTTCTTGACATTTTTTAGATGGATAAAGGATGATTAATGATGATTGTCAGCTTCTCTAATTTGAATTCAAATTTGAATTATGTCTTCTATTTATTGGAAAATCATCATTCGTGAAACCTTACGATTTTAAAGATTAAGATATTACTTAACATTTTTTAGATTGTTGGATCAATAATTAAATTTGTAACCATTAGTATTAAATAATACGCTCGAATTATGGATGAAATGGGTGAAAGGCCTGTAACCTTATTGGCATAACTCTAAAATAAATGTTTGAATATTAATAGATTAGTGGAAAAGATTACTCCTAATTCATATTAAAAAAGTGAATCATCATGAACATCAAACTAAATTATAAATGTTACGATCCTAAGAATTAAGGATTTAGGTCTCATTTAGGTTTGGAGATGAGATGAGTTTAATTTATTTTTTAATATTATTATTATTTTAGAATTTAAAAAAAATGTATTGGGATTTAAAAAATGTGTATTGAGATTTCAAAATATATATAGGAATTTGTATTTTATATAAAAAAAATTATAAAAATATAATAATAAAATAAAAATAATTTAAAATAAGTTAAGATGAATTACGAATACAAATGGAGTCATAATCAAATAAATATTTATTAGGCTTTAATACTTTTGGATCAATAAGTGTCCGGTAACCCGTATAACCTCGGCTGAGTTACACATCTTCCGATAAACGTCATTTAGTTAAGCCTAGGAAAGAAAGAAAGAATTAATTCCCTGTTAGAAATGATATGGTTCAGGTTGTGGTAGGAAACTTCTTCCCCATGTTGATGATCAGTAGATTTTTGGCAGAATCTACATTGTTTTTTCCCATTTCGATTTTCTTGAGGTAGCTGCATGTTAAAACTCAACAACATGGATAAAAACAACTTTTCGTCATTTCCACCCGATTTACAAGATCCAATACAAGATTTTGATGCTTCTCCAATTTTATTTTATTTTATTTTTAAATCCCAGAAAAAAAAATTAACTTTGCCATATTAATTATAATTCAAATGCCTCCTAATTTGTGAAGGCGGGGGGAAGAAGAAAATGAATTGAGCCCAAATCCCAAAAGGAAAGACAAATTGAGGGGTAGTGGGACACTTAAATTAATTTTCCTTTTTGATTAGGTAGGTTAGACTCAAATCATTTGTCTGTCTTGCAACACTCTAATTGAATTATGCATTTGTAATTACAAAATTTCTTTATATAATATCTCATAATTTTATATTTGACTACTTCACTTAAAATTTATTTTTATATTAAATTATCTATCTATTACTTAAAATAATAATAAAATATTATCAACTTAATAATATCTTAGGTTTACAGCTGCAGTGAGAGAAATAGTTGGGGAGAATAGAATCAGGAGAGAGAAATAATTTTTTTTTAACTTTTTTGGTGTAGCTACAATAATTATCAAATTTGACGACTAACTCTTATTTGATTATAGCTCATAGTTAATCCTTTTGCATTTACCTAATCTATCGTAAGAATTTATTAGTTCTATTATGCAAACACTTTATCAGATTAGCAAATACATAATATTTGCAAATCCAATGAGAGTGCTCCAAGTATGTGTCTGCAAAATCTTTCTATTTTGTTACTTCATATTATTTATAAAGACTAATTTTAATTTCACACGCATGAATTATTCAAGGAAAAAATATCGTTTTCTAGTTAGTGTCATGGAAGAGGTAAAGCCATGTCCACCACACTACAAGAGAATTGATTTTTTTCGACAAATTAATTTGTCTCAAAAAGTCTAATTTTCATTCCAAAATATTTTTGAAGATGAAAAAATTGTGTCTTGAAAAGCCTATCTCAAAATATTTTTAGAAATGAAAATTTATTGTCTCAAAAAATAATTTTTAAAGATAAAATTATCTCGGCCCATCTGAATCTATTCAAACGGGCTTTTTGGTTGGAGATGAACCTTTTTCATTTCCAATATCCGTTCGAATAGAACTCATGACATTTAAATCGACACTAACCATTCAAACAATAAAAAATTTTAAACAGAGCTTATCCATTTGAACAAATAATTTTTAAAATAATTTTTGTTCGAACATTAACTTTGTTTGTTTGAATAGTAATTTATATTCTAGAATTATACTATTTGAATGGTGTTTTGTTAGTGTAGCTTGAACAAATATTTTCTTGTTCAAACTTATGTACTACTATTTTCTTGCTATTAGTTCAAATTGGTTATATTTCATTCGAATGACTATTATTTATTGGAATGGATAAATAAATTGTAATCTACTATCTGAATGGTGTATTTTCAGTTCGAGTAGTACTATTCACATAGAGTCACATTTAATTAGAAAGATCATAATACTATTACAAAAATGTAATTTAAACATAATAATTGTTCAAATGTTTAGCAGAATAATAAAAAACCAATTACAGAAAAAAAATTAAAATTTTAAGATTGTGGTGGAGGTATAGAGTTTTGAGACATTCTCTATCATTCTTCAAATATTCTTTGATTGTTCAACTCCAGTTTCTTTTTTATTTTCGCCTCTAATTATATTACTATATTTAATCGGATTAGCAACTCTTGTTTCTTGTTTCTTGAATTTTAATAGTTCTATCTTAAGTTATATTATCTTAAATTTTCTAATCTTATCGTCATTAGATCTGGGCGTAGAAGATGATGATGATATTGAAGATGGCTTTACGTAACATCCTAAGTCTCTCAAATATCCAAAATGTGATCCATGAACTTGAGAAATTATCTTAGCATTATTGATAGAGATATTTGTGAGATTAGGCATGGTTTGTTTTTAGATATGAATTGAGATAAATTGATATTAAAGTGAAAAGTTAAATAATATATTATTATAATTTTTTTAATATAATTTTTGTATTGGGATTTGAAAATGTTAAATTATTTATATTATTTTGTATTGAAATTTAAAAATTGTGTAATGATTAGATGAGATTAAATGAGATGATATTGTGTTTGTTTTGAAAGCAAACCAGACCTAAATAGCTTTTGAATGTCGAGATTAAATGAGATCAGATGAAAATTTTGTAAATAATATTGAAATAATTTACAAAATAAAAGAGAAAATATTGAAAAAAAGATTATAAAATTGAAATATTATTATAATATAATTTTTTAACGTAATATAATTCTTATGAATCATCGCTATAGTCTTTCTACTTGTAAACTAATATAGCATAACACATATTTTATACTTGTGACATGATAGCATTCGGTTTGGTAAAGAAATTTAAAATTAAAATATTTTGCAAATATAAATTTTCTTTATTATGTAGTTCATAAGCTTGGTATTCATTTTAAAATAAGTGGAAAAAATAAGAGGTATTTTGATAATTTCTCTTGTTAAATATGAAATCACTTAAAATAACCTATATTTTTATTCCAAACAGATAATTTTTTCTTTCAATTAAATGATCTTGTTGTACGGTTTGGATGAAGTTATGAATGCTTTTAATTGGTAACTCTCATGACTGCAAATGAATGCTTTAAAATTTAAATTCAAAGAAAAAAAAATATAAATTATATAGGTGCTAAGAATATAAATGTTCGGACTTGGGACTTGGGAGCTTCACATGAAACACAAAATTATCATATAATTTTATTTTATCTCATCTTATTTTATTCTCAAACTTAATTTAAATACAAAACTTTTAAACTAATTATTACAAGATTTTTAAACTAATAATTTCCAAATTCTCACACTTTTAAATAAGAAATAAAAGATAATTCCATTTTTTTCAAATTTCTATACAAAAATAACATTATAAAACTATATTCTTATAATATTATAGTTTTATAATATTTTTTATTCAATTTTTTTTTTCTCTTATTTCCCAAAGTTAAAAAAAATACTCAATTCAAACTATCTTATTACTATTTACAAATTATTTTATTAATATTTACAAAATTTTTATGTCATCTCATAATCTAAACAAACACGATTTGACAAAAGATCTAAAAAATGCAAATTCCTACCAACTTACCCAAACTCATTAGTTAAAAATAGTACAAAATAGACTAAGCTGGGCAAGTAGGTAAAATGGCCCATGTAGAGGCCCAATGAGCAAGCGCAGCTTAGTTCAGAAGGATTAGCTACTCGTTACGGAACACCTTTAACAGTTGACTCCAACATATGTTACCCTTCACTTTGGGAAATGCCACTCACTTGGGCCCATGGGCTATCGAAGAAAAGGCTATCGTTTTTAATAAATTTATGAATTTTATTTTAAAAAATATTCAAGAGGGTTAAAAATATATTTTAAAAAAACTTGCACATTTGTACGATTTTTTTTCTGTAATAATAGCATTTACCTTGAGAAAAATACAATTTACGAAAGTAGCGAAAGATCGTTTACTTTGATGCTAACTTTTTTGACTTTCCATTTTTGTCAGGGGGCGCATGTTTCCGCCGCTCATTAAGTAGGTATGGGTCATCCACATCTACCTTAATTATCACGTGGAAATCAACTTTCTAATTATCTCACCCATAGAAAGAAGGGGTTCTTGAAGATGTTGAAATGTGCTGTAATACTTTTGGAGAGAAGAATGATGTTATACGCATGTTATACTTTTTTTCATTTTATGCTCAGAGGTGCTGGTGCTTGGCAAGTTGCTCGATAAGGGCCATAAGGCTGAGGAGAAAGGACTCTTTTTTGAATTTTCTTTTAAAAAAAAATGGGAATCGGTCCGATAAATTTCTATTAAAAACAACTGGTGGCAGCTCCGGCTACTGGTGGCATCACCGCTTATGTTATCAGGATTACCTCCTTTTGACAACCTCACTCTTGCGATGACGACTCCCAATAACCTCTCACCTTCTTTCGACAATTTTAAACTCGAAATGGGTCCGTTTCGCCCAGAGTTACCGTCGTAAGGGTAAGGTCGCCAGAAGGAGACGATCTCGATGGTATGGGCGGTGATGCCACCGGCGGCTGGCGGCGGCGACTCCGTTAGGCTGAAAGCCAAACGTTCCTTAGAAATCATATTTATTTTATTTTTTATTGTGTTTTTATTTTTTTATTATATTTTACGATTTCTTCATTTTTTTTTTATTATATTTTTTATTGTATTTTTTCATTTTATTATATTTTTTAGAGTTTTTTATTATATTTTATAGGGGCTGCTTTTGTAGGAGGGTGGGTCCGACCACTCCTTTCCTCACTTTACTAGTTAACAACCTCTTTTTTGCAATTAATAGTTTTTTTTTTTCCAAAACAAATGCATTGGAGTGGAGCATATTGTATAAATTGCTGAATGTATATAAAAATGTATTTGGACAAAGGCTAAATTTGAAAAAGACTAGTAATGCAAGAGGGTTTCATCTGAAAAATTGGCAATGGTGAATTTGTGCAAATATGGACAGACAAGTGGCTCACCTTCCACTCACAAGGTACAATCTCCTCAACTTGAGATTTATGCTGGGAAGAAAGTGTTTGATCTCATTGACGGGCAAGTAAGGGCATGGGACATGCCTATTTTAGAGAGGCTTTTGTTGAAGATGAAGTGAACTTGATTAGGAGGATCCCAGTCAGTGTTAGTAATGTCCAAGACAAGCTAATTTAGAGGTGTAGGATTGAAGGAAGATTCACAGTCAAAAGTGCTTACTATTTAGCAGGGGAAATGATAGCAAATCAGAAGGGGCAATCATCCCAGAGCATACAAAAGAGTTCTTTCTGGAAAAACATATGGAAACTAATGGTGCCAAATAATACATGCATGTTAATGTGGAGAGCTTGTCATGAATCTTTGTCTACAAATCAGAATTTGGCTAAAAAGAAAATCATTGAGTCTCCTATGTGTCCGATATGTAGACTTGAACCAGAATCTATGACACATGCTCTATGGTCATGCATTTCTCCTCAAGATGTGTGGGGAGTAAGCTTCAACTGCTTGCAGAAAGTCAAGGTAGTGGAGATCCATTTCAAAGAACTGGTATTGTACCTCTATTTAGTGTTGTGTGCCTTTGATCTGGTAGTATTTGCAAAAACTATATATCAGTTGTGGATCCAAATCCTATTATGCAGTCTACTACATAAAGAATAAATGATTTCTAGGTTACAAACTAGAAACCAGTAGGAGAAGGGGTGACAGCAAGCCCAACTCTTCCTCAGTGGATTGCTCCACCTTCACAGGTTTATAAGGCTAATTGGGATGCTTCTATGGATGGATGATAAATAGATATTTATGTTGAATTAATACACTTAATATTATGGATTGAGTGAACTATTCATGTTAAATAAAGAGTATTAATTTAACATTTGAATTAATTGATTTTGGAACGTTGAGTGACATTTTACATCTAATTAATTATAAATGAGTGTTGTTAGTAGATTGGTTAAAGTATAATTGGACTCACAAATACTTCTTGGCCCATTTCAAATTGAAGCCAAGGACGTGACCTGCTTTGATGAAAATAATTAAAACTTGTGTAGAAAGATGAGATCTCGACGTGCTGAGGCCACCAGAAGACTAATGCTTATGCTGCAAAATGAAAGCAAGAAATAAAAGGAAGAATATGAAAGTCCATAGAAGCCTGGCCCGTAAGTTGCGGCCTAACTCCACAAGAGACTCATTTGTTGAAGGATGAAACGCGACACTTTATAGAAAAGTGAAGAATCCGTGCCATTAGAAAGATCTGGAAACGTAGCGGCCAAACGACGTGGGAGAGGAAAGAAGAGAATGAGAGGTCGTACATCCACGATGCAACCAACGGCTTGAAGAGAGAAGAAATGGGATTCCTTCGAGTATAAAAGAGAGAGAAGATTCCATATTAGGGTTAGCTAGTTTTTTACTTTTATTTCTTTGATTATATTAGCTAGTTTTTCACTTTTATTTCTTTGGTCATTTTCGTTGTTTTTAGACGTTTTATTCGCATTCTAGGGTTTACCCATTTTGGGAATTTTCTCAGATTTTGTTATGGTTTTACTCAGATTTATTTTCCTTGCTATGAATAGGATGTGTAGCTAAATCTGAAATTTGGGTTGTGGAATAGGACTGGACTCGTCTCAGATTCTAGTAATTTGTAATATTTCGTTGTTGAATGTTAGGTTTATTTTCTTACTAGCTGAATGTGGTTTGATGATAGATTGTAGTTCTTGTTCTTGATTTGTTGTCGACGTTAGGCACAACAAATGCTTGGAAATATCAAGGCTATTTTCTCTTGATTGCTAATGTGTTTTAGCTAGTATGGTAGTAAATTATTTAAGTGAATATTGAAAACCTAAGCGTTATTTTTTTAATTTTTCGATTGGCATTGCCTCGACTGGAATGCCAATTGAGAAATTAACTAGAAGATGAGACATGGGGGTCTCAAACCCAACCCAAACACTTAGTAATTTACCCTTTCAACAGTTGCATTAATTCCATCTCTGATATAGAATTACTCATTAATTTCAAATTTTTCCTATTTCATTTTTTTAATTTCAGTTTAAGTTTAGTTTTGGATAGAATCAATCTTGTAAGTAAACTTCAAAGATATTTTCATTTCATTTAACAATTCTTAGTTTTTATACAAATATAAAAAGCACAAAAACATTTCTCACATTTCTTTTTATTTTATTTTTATTTATTTTTATTTCTTTTTTCATAGTTAATACATATTTTTCTCAATAGATTTTTACAAATGCTTTGATAACCCGTTGTCGCTGTGGAATTCGATCCTGGATTTATCCTTGTTTATTTTGATAGCTTCTACACTTGGAAGACAAATTTAGTAGCTCATCAAGTTTTTGGCACCGTTGCCATGGACAATTGGTGTTTATTGAAGCAACTTTTGCTTACCAAGAGGATGTTTATAGAGTCATGAACTTCTTCATAGCTTGGGTGATATTTACTTCCACTCATCTTATTTGTTTGTTTTATTTTATCTTTTATCTTTTATCCTTTATCTTTTATCTTTTATTTTATTTTATTTTGTTGCAATCTGTTTTGTTCTTTTTTTGTTTTGTTTATTTTTGCTGAATTTGCATGTCCAGTTGGGCTAGAGATGGCACATTTAGGCTTTCTAGGACAGAATCATCAAATTCATCTTCAAGTGCATCTGTTTCTCTTAATTCAGTATTTGAATCATCGTTTGAAATTTATAGCAACACGGCTGAAAATGAACAAGATGAGAAAATGCTAAATTAAAACAGGACACTTAGAAATTATTTGCACCCTGTTAGGACTAGCAATCCCTCATGCATAATCCAACTTTTGAATGCAAACAATTTTAATTTCAAACTTGGGATGATTCCCTTGCTTTCACATTTTCATGGCATTGAATCTGAAAATCCCTTTTTGCGTATCAAAAAATTTGAAGAAGTGTGCTCTACATTTATGAATAGAACATGCACTGAGGAAGTCATTAGGTTGAAATTATTTCCATTTTTCTTGAAAGATAAAGCTAAAACGTGGCTTAATTCTTTAAGGCCTAGGTCCATAGGCACATGGCAAGAAATGCAAACTGAATTTTTGAAGAAATTCTTTCCAATACATAAGACAAACGCACTTAAAAGACAAATTATGAATTTTACCCAAAAAGATTTCGAAACCTTTTATCAAAGTTGGGATAGGTTTAATAATCTTTTAAATGCTTGTCCTCATCATGATTATGAAAATTGATGTGTTATCAATATTTTTCTGTGAGAGTTTGACATCTAAAATGTGCCAATTTGTAGAAACCATATGTAATGGAGAGTTTTTAAACAAAGAACCTGAAGAAGCATTTGAGTACTTTAACTACTTAGCTGAAAATGCTCAATCTTGGGACATTGTTGATGTGCATGATAGGTCTAAGCATGTTGAGTCTAGTCTTGGCAAATACATTTTAAATGAAGATGATGATTTGCGTGCTAGGTTAACCTTGTTATTTGGGAAAATGGAAGCCATGGAATTAAAAAAGGTGAATGAAGTGCATGATGCCCCTAGAATCTCTGAGATGTGTGACATATGTGAGAATTATGGGCATTTAACTAATAAATGGCCCACAATTCCAGCTTTCAAAGAAGTGTTATTGGACCAATCTAATGTTGTGAATATGATATCTAAACAATATTCTGATCCTTACTCTTAACACTTATAATCCAGGTTGGAGAAACTACCCAAATTTCAAATGGAGAGGCGACCAAAGTGCAGTTCCAAAATTTCTACCTCCAGGACCTTCTCAACTTGCAATTCAGCCACCTTCAATTCATAAGAGAGGACTTGAGGATACAGTTCAACAAATGGCAAACAAGTTACAGCAATTTATGCAAGGACAAGCAACAATCAACAACCAGAATTCTCAAGCAATAAATGACATCTGGAGCACACTTATGAAGATAACCACCACTTTGAGCGCCCAAGAGAAAGGAAAATTTCCTACACAACCACAACCAAACCCATAAGAGTAGCCAGCTCAAACACAAGGTGACAGATCAGAAATCAGACATGTGAAAGCAATTACCACTTTAAGAAGTGGTAAGGAGGTAAACATTCCAGCTCAAGGGTCAGACAAGGCTTGTAAGGCTTCTAAACTTGCTGAAAATGAGGCTAAAAATATTGATTTTGAAGCTGAAAAATTTTCCTGCATTGTTCCTGCACCTTTTCCTCAAAGGTTGGCCCCCAAACACAAAGACAAACACTAGTATGAAATTTTAGAAATATTTAAGCAAGTTAGGATTAACATCCCTTTGTTGGATGCTATTCAACAAATCCCCACTTATGCTAAGTTTTTAAAATATTTGTGTACTATCAAAAGGAAATTAAATATCCAAAATAAAGCCTTTCTTACTAAACATGTCAGTGCCACAATCTAGAGTAATACGCCTCCAAAATATAAAAATCCCAAATCACCTACCATTGCTTGTATTATAGGAAGTTTAAAAATTGGTCAAGCATTGTTAGATTTTGGTTTGAGTGTGAATTTATTGCCTTATTATATGTATGAACAGCTTGGTTTAGGTGAATTGAAACCAACCTCAATAATTTTGTAATTAGCTGATAGATCAATAAAAATGCCAAGAAAAGTGGTTGAAGATGTCTTAGTTCAAGTAGATAAATTTTTTTATCTAGTAGATTTTGTTGTGTTAGATGTTCATGTGACACCAAAATCTTATTTTCAAACTCCTGTTATACTTAGACGACCTTTTCTTGCAACTTCAAATGCTTTGATAACCCTTTGTCCCTGTGGAATTCGATTCTAGACTTATCCTTATATTATTTTGATAGCTTCTACACTTGGAAGACAAATTTAATAACTCATCAATAGAGTAAATTATAAAATTGGTATTATGGTCATCATCCAAGATTGGATAGGTCATGTGGTTTCCACTCTCAGGTCTCAAAGGAAACTCTTTCCAAATCCAACTATGATAGAGGCAGTAGTGGCACTTAAAACAGTAATTATTTGCCAACAGTTGCATTTATCTAGAATCAAACTTGAGGGAGACGTCAAGACAGTGGTAGATGATATCAATTGTGACTTAAGTAAATGGACTTTAGTAGGGATGATAATTAAGGATATCAAAAATAAACTTCGCATTATGCAACAATGGTTGGTTAAGCACATCTCGAAGAATTTTAATAATGTTGCACATTTATTAGCTAAAAATACACTTAAACTCTTTGAGGAGAGCATTGTATTGGAGGGTATTCCTCCTTGCATCCAAACTTTAATGCTTTGATATGAATAATAATTATTATTCTTCTTTTCAAAAATAGAAAGAGATGGAAAATATAACTTAAAAGTTTTATTTATATACACATCTTATATCATCTCATCTATTTTTTTTCATTATTTCATTCTTAAATATCACTCAAAACACATTTTTTTTGTTTAATTTTAAATCTTCAACTTGTTTTTATTTAATCATTACTTAATTATAATTTTTCCAAACTTCTAAATAAAACACAAAAAGTAATTCAACTTTTTAAAAATCCAAAACAAAAATAATTTTAAAAATAATATTTAAATTTATAATAATTTAATTTAACCCTTTTTTTTAAATCTCATTTCACAAAACTTAATAGAACATCTTAACTCAAATTATATTATTTTTATTCACGAATCATTTCACTAATATAATAATATTTATAATTCTCTCATTTGATCTTACTATTCAAATGAAGCTCCTAAAAGGGATTTAATTTACCCCTCAACTATTTTATTTTTGTTGACAAATCAGATGGTAGTAATTTTTCCTTGAACAATCATGTTGTTTTCCGTTGGCAAATATTTTCAGTCCTACTCAAACAACTAAACCGTTGAAATCTTAGAAAATATTATCATTCTAAACAAGCACAACCTCAAACTCAATTGTAGGTACAAATACAATGCATAATATTATGAGAAATGCTAAATCTCTTGATAAAATTTTCTGATAAAATTTTTTTTTAATGATTAAGAAATTTTTTTAAATAATATTTTAACTTTTTAAAAATATTTAAGAATATATAAAAAATTTTAAAAAAATTATATGCTTATCGGGACCAACTCCTATTACATTTGTTATAATATTCTCTTCTTAGAGCTGACGTCCAAGCAGCCAAAACTGGACCAATCCCAGCCCATTCATTTCCTTCGCCATTTGTTTTAGAGTTTTGAGAGCATTTTCGATGGGTTTTGTAAAACTCATGATTTTATAAAAATTTAAAGACAATAATTCAATATAACTCATTTAATAGATTATGTATTTTTGAACTAATATACATATTACTACAATACCACCTCTACATCTATGGAACACTATCCACACTTGTACAAATATTTAATTCATTCTTTCTCTATTTTTTTTGCTCTTTATTCATTTCTTTATCTATTTTTTATTTTTTAATTTAGTTAAAATGAATAAAAAATTAAAAAATATAATATTTAGATGATATAAAGAAAAAATAGATATGCTGTATAAGACGTATTATATAAGTTAGTCTATAAAATTAAAAAAAAAAAAAGAGTTTTAATGATGTATTTAAAACAAATAAAATGAAAATTTTATTAGGAATGCTCTGACAATGGTTTAATCATTATCAAGACTAAAATTTGATTACAAGCTAAAATTTTTGCTAAAATCAAAACCATCAAAGATATTAATATATTGAATTATTTATCGCATTTGTCAAAATAATAATTTAATATTATATATTTGAATAATAATCAAAATCACGCATGACATTTTCAGGATTAGAGCCTTTGATTGCTTCGTACCTCTCCATTTACTATCCTCCAGGAGCCAGGAGCGGAGCATGTAACTCACACGCCATTTTTAACCGCGTTTTTCTTAATTGTTTGGTTTAAGTTTTTTTCAAAGTTGAAAATCGAGTTCATGTTCATTTAATTCAGTTTTCCCATATCTTTAAGGTTTTTGATTCATAAAATATGTCCCCTAATCTATTTTAGAATGAGTGCAATATTGTTATTTGTTTATTTATTAGTTGTTACTATGTGTTGAATAAAATTGATCTGTATTTCAGATGATATTTTGAAGAAATTTGTAGTTAGGGATAGAATATATTAATAATTTTTAGTGCACTTAAGAGTTATAGATTGTTATTTTATTAATTTGTAATATATATTTTAAGTTTATTTGTATGGCCTGTTATTAATGAATAGAATATAATTTGTTTCTTAAAAAAAAAAATGAAAAAATTCTGATCAATACATGTTTAATTAAACGACATATCGTTTATTTGTTTAGAAATAAAGCCGAAAAAGTACAAAAAAAAAAAAAAAAAAGAAGACACGTTCGTCGTTTAAGTTGGAAGGCTGAAGCTCCACTATTCCGAAATCCGAACCCTTCCCCATGACACGCGTGACCATAAATTTGATTTGGAACCAATTTCCTTTGTGTATATTTTGCTTGATCTCCGTACGACGAACAAGCCTCTACAGAGGAAACCTAGAGAAACTTCAGCTGATGGGGACGCCGGAGACATCTAGAGAGCCCTGCCCGGACCGTATTCTTGACGATGTAGGTGGCGCCTTCGCTATGGGAGCTGTCGGTGGTTCGGCCTACCACTTCCTTAAGGGCATCTACAATTCGCCCTCAGGGGCTCGCCTCGTCGGTGGCTCCCAGGCCGTGCACCTCAACGCCCCGCGCGTTGGTGGGAGCTTTGCCGTCTGGGGTGGTCTCTTCTCCGCCTTCGACTGCACCATGGTATACGTCCGCCAGAAGGAAGACCCCTGGAACTCAATCGTGGCCGGCGCCGCCACCGGTGGGTTCCTGTCCATGCGCCAGGGTCTTGCCTCCTCGGCTCGATCGGCTGCTTTCGGAGGCGTCCTCCTGGCTCTCATCGAAGGAGCCGGGATCATGCTCAACCGTATATTCAGCGCGCAGCAACAGATGCCCATGGTCATCGAAGAGCCACCACCCAATATGCCCGCTCTTCCTGCCTTAATGGGCCAATCAACAGGCATGTCGCAGGCCCTGCCCACGCCTGAGAACGCGTCGGCAGCTGGATCTTCTTCGGATTCTGGTTCGAGTTGGCTCGGAGGCTGGTTTGGCGGAGCAAAGAAAAAGGATCCGGAAGCATCTACTAGCGGAAGCGAGACGAAGATCTTGGAAAGTTTCGATGCGCCACCGGTGCCGAGTTTTGAGTACAAGTGACAAAGGTTATTTTTGAGGTAAATGAAGGGTTTTAAATTCAAAATTGTTAATTTTGTTGTTGGAAGGGTGCTTCTTTTTCAGCTAGGAAATTTGGGGGTTTGTGTTAGGCAGTGTGTAACGAACCCGAAATTGGTGGTACAAATTTTCTTCTTTCATAATATATCGTAAGATATAGTAGTAGTACTGTATAATAATGCTTCTTCCACCATTGTATTTTGGATTTTGACTGGGAGCTAAATTGAACTTTGGTTGTGTAATTGTTTATTTATGGGTTTAATTTGGTTTTTTTGTTGGGAGCTAGCTGGTGGTCTTAATTGGGGCTATGAGATTTGCTTTAGTGCGTAAAATAGTGGTTTCTGAACTCTGGTCTCTAGATTCGGTTCGGCAGAAAAGGGTGCATCTTTTGGTTATCCTTGGGACTGTAATCTCCTATTGCCATATTCACACCGTTTGATAGTACTTCTTCCACCGTTCTATTCGGGATTTTGATTGGGAGCGAATTGTACTTTGGTCGAGTTATTTATTGATGGGTTCAATTTTGTTTTTTTTTGTTGGGAGCTAGCTGGTGCGTAAAATGGTGGCTTTTGAACTCTATATGAGTTTAGCAGAAAAGACTCAGAGTGCATCTTTTGGTCGTCGTTGCAACTGTCATTTCCTATTGGTATTTTCACACTGTTGTGTCTCAGACTCTGGTCACTGGTGCATATCTCTGTTAAGTAAACAAGTTGTGAGTGGTATTTCCTATTGGCATCAGCTGCTTTCACTTTGATTTTGCTTGGTTCATCATATTTATATGTGTATGTGTTGGTTTTGTATCCCTTCTTGCTGAACAAGTTTAAATTTAGGTTTGGTTCTGTTATTTATGATGTCGGCCAATGTTATGTTTGTGGTAGACCTAGAGGGAGCATACCACCAAAACCAAGGCCTTTACCACTTGATCCAACCCCTAGTGGTCCTATGTAGAAGAAATAATGTATGGGTTATTGTGCAAGATCCTCTTATCATGCTTAAACTTTGGGAATAATTATCTTTGTTTTCAAACTGTGGATTCCACCCTATGACTTGAAATCTTAGATATACCTATGGCTTTTAGGTTAGGTTGTATTCAACCATTTGGAGAATCAATTTGAGCTTTAAATTCAAGATTCTCGATGGAATGATTTCCTATTCTTTTTAACCCCTAGGGGTTTGCTCAAGTGGTAAAGCCTTGGGGGGTATACTCCTCCTAAGTCTAAAGTTGAAATCTCCTTGGATGCAAACAATCTCAAGGGGCCATTGGATTGAGAGATTTTCTCCTTGAATTACCCAAAGTGCACTTGCGGTAGGGGTGTTAAAACGTGTTAACGGGTCGTGTTCGTGTACATAATGCTTAATGGGTCAATACGAACACGACCCGTTAAGGGTTTCGTATAAAAAATTTCAACTCTAATACGACCCATTAAGATAACGGGTTGACACGACACGACCTCTTAAGACCTTTGACACTATATGACACGACACAACACGAGCTGACATGTTTCAACCTGCAAACTTGTTAGTGACCCGTTTGAGTTTAACCTAATTGATTTTATTAAAACTTAAATAATAGTTATAAAATATAAAAAAAATTAATTATAAATTACAATTTTAAAATTACAATTCAATAAGTAGTGTACTATAAAATATGATAAATATACAAATATGATTCACACATTGTAAAATATTAAAATTATAACCCAAACATATTAAATAACAATGGATTAACTTGTTAATGACTTTTTAAGAAGTATTTAAATGGGATAGGTAAGTTTTTAAGGGTATAAAAGTAAATTTAAATTTCTTAATGTGTCTTAACGGGTCATTTTTGTGCGTTTAGAGTTTAGGGTTTAGCCTTAACCCGAAACCCGTTAAAACTAAATACTAACCCGCTTTTATCGTGTCGTATTTGTTTCTTGTTAACGTGTCGTGTCACATATTGCTACCCCTAACTTGCGGGAAACTTCTTGTCGAGGGCTTGTGCTCTCCTGAGATTAGTTAGGACACTATTCTGGACACCCGATGCCAATAAAAAAAAAAAAAAATTCTACTCTTTTCATTGCAGTGCAAAAAAAAGTGTAGGTTAAGAGGTTGCTGGGCCATACCCCAACTCTTGGGCGACCACCTTCTTTCCAGTTTCCACCATTTCTAGTTGGTTATTAAGGTCCTATCAAAGTTCACAAAGCAAGTTGCATGCCTCGCTGCTGTAAAGTAGTACCATATTTCATTTTTTGTGTCGTTCATAGAATCATAGCCAGTTTTCTTTTTTTGTACTTTCTGTCTCCCGATACAAACTGAGATGATCACTATAGCCTAGTTATGTTCTTTTCATTGATTAGATGTGTTATGAATCACTCTCTTGTTATACACTATTTAAGGCCTCATTTCTTTTCGCACATGAGATGAAATGAGATGAGTTAAGATAAAAGTTAAAAATTAAATAAAATATTAGAAGAATGCATTTTTTGGATATTACTATTATTTTAGAAATTAAAAAAGTTGAATAATTTATTTTATTTTGTGTGAAAATTTGGAAAAAAATTGTAATAATGAGATGAGATGAGATGAGATGCATTGGAATTTCAGTTTGCTTAGATTCTTATTTTGACGTAGTTATGGGTTGACATTTTCATATAATATATATATATTTGATAATTGGATATATTCCTTTGTAGGCGACTATTTGATCATCGGTGAATTGCAATACCCTTGCATCATTCATCCCCAATTCATGAAGTTATTTTTCTAATTCTATCTTTACATGATGTCTTCCTTGAGATGGGTACTCGAGCTATGCACTAATTTTTCACTTGGTGGCATGTGTTCCTGGTAGGCTGGAATCTGGATCTCATTCCATACACAAAGCCTGAAAGCGTTGAAAGAGTAGGACGCGGTTGGACATGTAGATTGTTGTAACCATCCTATTGCTGGCATTAGATGTAAACCATGTTCATATCTTTGGTATGTTTTGAAGAATTTTGTATTGTTTCTCAATGTCGATTTCATGACAGCATGCTGTCATGTGCTGGTTTGCTGACAAAGATAGTTGATTTCAATACCCTTTTTGTCTAAAGTGCAGAGAATTTTAATTATTGGCGAGTGAAATTGTGAATCGGTAATGGTACTAGGTTGGATGCAAGTTGTGTTTAAACGGTTTAAAATAGAAAAAAATTATCTAATTTTTTTGTATTTTTTATCGATACATCTACACATTGTTAAGGTATTTTGGGTTTTTATTTTTATCTTTATTTTTTTTAATAATTGCAATGGGTCAACGGTAAATGGTGTGTTTGTGAGCCAACTGTTAAAATATGTGCCAGTTTGCACAAATGAATTTCGAGTTTAGACAAGCTTGGCCCCATAAATTCAGTAAATACTGATAACCATTGTCATCTTGTCTTACTGAGTTGCTGGATACTGTATGAAAATCTCACTGGTTGCGAGACAAGCATAGCGAAGAAGGGGAGACTTCAAGTTAGCTTGGTGGACTTGTCTTTTTTTTTTTTCTCTAAGCAAGTAAATTATTGTTAAGATAAAAGGAGACATGATACATGAGAATGGAGTGAGATATTCTAATAAATACTCTCTTACAACAATTACAGTGCAAACGTGAAAAGGAAAAAAAGGAAAAAAAGAGTTTTAAGACTAACTACCACCTATGCCTTATAAAAGAGGGCACCATCTTAAAGGTAGTGTTTTTATACTTTGCATAGACGTGCGAACTGTGGACTCTTGTAGGAGTTGTTAGAAGTTAAGGTGCATTGTAGTTTGTCATCTGGAGATGTTTTTTAGAGACTCGTATTCCCCTTATTATTAGTTAGGAAAAAAGAAAATATGGTAGAAAAATTGGCATCAAACGAACTGGATTGGGCGGAGCAACTTTCTTCATGCACGCTTGTGGTAGTGCGTGGAGACTATGCATTGGTGATTGTGAGATGGAGGGGTATAAATATGAAAGATGTTGAAGTAGGGAATCTACTAGTGCAGTGCGTGTGATTTTTCAAGGTGCGACGGTGCAAAAGAGTCGAGGGCAGAACAAATTGTGTGTGAAGGTCTCATGCAGAATTTTGTCACGATTCTACTTTGTTTCGGTAGATCGGTGACTGGAGGGTTGTGTAGTGAGACACGTGTCGATAGGTGGTTGTCAGAATATAATAGATCTGACTAAAGTTGAACTTTTAGAAAGATGAGAAAAAAACTCTATCAAAAATATACATAAAGTGGTATTAGAAAAGAAACTGAGAGGAGGGTAGGGGTGGACCCATGTTGGAGGGTGAGGGAATGGTAATACATATTTTTATACCAGTGTATATATATAATTAAATTACCTCTCAAATTATAAAAAAAATTAAAAATTGTCCTCCCAAAATTTTTATTAAAATTATTTTCTTAGATCTCAATATACATTTAGTTATATTCTAACTTTTAACTTTACTGAAATCTAAATTTCAATTCATCTAGTCTCACAATTATTTTAACAATCTAACTTTAACAAAAAATTTGATTATAAATTTATATGATTGTCAAAATTAATTGATTATACTCATTTATATAGTCTCACTTTATCTTGTATGATTATGAAATATAATTTGCTAAAAATTTAATAGCATTATATCATTAATTATTAAAAACTTTTTAGGTTTATTATTGATCTATAATATTTTTTTAAATCAAAGAAAAATATGAGCAAGTTAAGAATAAATAATTCTTAAAAAAAAATGTAGACAATTCGGAGACTAATACGTTTAGAGAATTCGGTTACAACGGAATGTGATATTTCTATTATTGATGAGCATCTTTTTAAAATTTACACATATCACACACTTTATCGATCGTCTTTCCTAATACAAAATCTTGATTCTGTCTCTAGAAGAGGGTATACACATAGTGGTATTAGAAAAAGAATGGAGAGTGTCCGTAATTGTTTGCAAACCAAGTTGATTTTAGCAATCTGGGTGGACTTCCAAAAATCATCTCATCTATGCAGCTGACACAATTGAATTGGAATAATTTGTTGAATGGTGAATCAATTGAAATGGTCTTGCCGGCCAAGTGAATTCATACGTGTTTGTTGGGCTTATAAATAATCCCCTCCAATGGATGAGAATTTATAGATGCTTTAGTTTGAAGTTGAAGACCTCTAGGCTCCTCAGTCCTCCGCACGTAATTGGGTGGAAATTGAGAGATCAAAGAGAAAGTAGCTGAACTCCCTGCTGAGCTGCACAGCCAATCTGTCAATTAGCCAAGCCCTCAGTTAGGACATGTTTGAAAATAGTTCTCTTTCCAAAATCTCACAAAATCTACAAATTATTTTATTAATTTTATTTTTACTTTTATCTTTATTTTTTTTTGTCATGGGAGCTGCGAGGTAACGCACACGTACGGATAATGCTAGATGGACAGTTTGATTTTCAAGCACTCTACTCAAGTCCTCTTTAAATATGATCGGTATGTGCATGATTCAACGCCTATGACTAGCCCTGTTTGAATCGAATTTTTATAATATTAAAAAATAATATTTTAATAATATTTTATTTAAATTTTAAAATTTATCTCAACTCATTTCATCTCAATTTATTCTTCAAACCATACCTAATTCTCTTAGAAGAGTTGATTTTATTTTTCGAAATATCTTTGAAACCATGGCTCTCTAATCTGTCATTTGACTCATTTCTTTTCCTTTATTCTTTTTCTGTCCTTTTCTTTGGCCTAGTTTGATATAAAAATCTCATCAATTCATCTTAATTTATTTTATTTAATTCATTTTAATTATTTTATATAAAATATAATAATTAATTTAATTTTATAAATTTTAAAATAATAATAATTTATTTTATTTTCAACTTTCATCTCACTCCATTCTATCTTAATATACTATTCAAACATCGTCTAAGAAAAAAGAACAAAACTGTGCTAATTGGGCTGATATGTCATCGTCATAATTAAAATGTAAAAATATGCATCTCACACAAAATCCAAATTAAGTAGAGAGAAGCCAAATAAATTATTCTTTGGAGTGATGCACCGTGTTTTGACGGTACAAACCAAAGAAAATGGGAAAGAGATAGGAAAAAAAAGGGTTTTATAGTGCAAAAATGATTTATCATTTTTCGAGGCGTGTTGTAATAAGAAGAGAAATTTTGAATAAAAGCCTTGAATCAATATGACATAACTGATATTTTTCTGTCATTCTATGTCAATATTTAAAAAGTAATATTATGTATTATACTCATATATTACTTTTCTTTTACTATATAAGATATAATATATTTATCAACTTATCCATCTTAAAAAATTGATTTAATTTAATTTTATGGGTGAGGCTGATTTAGACTGAACTCCAACCGATCCTAAATATAGCCCATCCTAAATATATAAAAAATTTAAAAAAATATAATAAAATAAAAAAATATAATAAAAAATAAAATAAAAAAACATAATAAAAAACACAATAAAGAAATAAAATAAAAATGATTTTAAGGAAGGTGTTGTCCAGATGACTAACACAAGAAGGGTGGTGAATTGAGTTGTATTAAAAAAATTAACAATTATAAATCAAGTATAATATAAAATATAAACAAAATATAAAACAGTAATTAATATAAAGAGTAAAGGTAAGAGAGAAGCAAACTCAGTATGTTAACTTGATTCGGCCCCACTGCCTACGTCCTCGCCTTAAGCTACCCCTTGAGGATCCCTAAATCCACTATTCAATCTCCTTTAGGTGGAGATAGAAACCTATTACACCTTTGAGCAGCACCGCTCCAAAGAATCCGTGTAGATTACCCTCTACACTTCCAATCACCTCACACTTAGTGATTTAACTATTCCCCGTGTAGAATACCTTCTACACTTCCAATCACCTCACACTTGGTGATTTAACTATTCCCCGTGTAGAACACCTTCTACACACACAAGGGTTATACACACCCTTTTACTGATATAAGAATTGATAGTGGGTAGGCTATCAGAAAACACTCCTTAATGAGTGAAATAAAAACAATACAGCACAAACTATATCTCTCAAAATAAATAAGGGTTAAGACTCAATACTTAGAGAAGAGAGAATGAAAACTTTGAATGAATGTTGTATGCTCTTGGTATTGTAAATGTGAAACTCTCAAATGATCTATTTATAGGCATATGAGACTTCATATTCAAATTTAAAAAGATTCACATATCAAAGACATCATCATTCACTTTTCAAAAATTTCAAATCAAATCTTTTTACTTTTTGCATGTGACAAAAGGAGCACACTTTATTTTTCAAAAATTTCAAACCTAATCTTTTACTTTTTACATATGACAAAAGGAGCACACTTTACTTTTCAAAATTTTCAAACAAAGACATCTACCTTTTGTATAAGTCAAGAAAAGCATCCACCATTTTTGAAAATATTCAAATAAAACATGCACATGTGAAAGATGACAATCAATCATCTTAATATTTTCAAAGTTCAAACCTTTAATCATGTCATGCACATGTGAAAGATGACAATCAATCATCTTTTAAAATTTTCAAAGTTCAAATCTTTAATCATGTCATGCACATATGAAAGATGACAATCAATCATCTTTCAAAATTTTTAAATTTAATTTTCAAAATATTCATGCACATGTGGAAAATGTATTTTAATGCTTTATGATAAAATATTAATTTTGAGCCTTAATCCTAATTTTGAATTTTTAAGAGATTTACAAAATTACTCTATGATTTTAATGTGAACTTATTCCCTTCTTACTCATGCTTGGTTCCTTGATGTGCTTGATTATATTGTGTAGACAACTTGAGTTTGAGACTCCTTTATTCTTTGAATTCATTTGTTATCATCAAAATCCATGTGCAGATTTACATGAACTTTGAAACCTTGAGTTCAACAATCTCCTCCTTTTTGATGATGACAAATACTTGATAGAACCTGAAACCTGTATTAATACTTAAGCTCCTCCTGAGAATGTGCGTTAGTTTTTCAAGCAAAAATATAAATATAATTCCAAGCATATATAACAAGTTTAGCAATTTAAACAATGTTAATGTTTTAGTCTAAAACTTCTCCCCCTTTTGGCATCATTAAAAAGGAATCATAATTACCTCAATAAGATATATTCCTACAATAACCAACAGACAAATAAAACGCTGCATTAGTAGAGATTGTAGAGAATTTGGTGCGTAACCACACGTGTTCGACAAAACCTGCAAAAGTTGGAAGCCTAGTTTCGGTAATTCGGTGCGGAAGGAGATTTTGTAAAGAGCTAAATAATTGAAACCACCCGTACCCGATAAAACCTGCAAAGGCTGGAGGCGTAACTCTAGCAATTCGGTGCAGAGATTTGATCCGCTTGATGTTGCTGAAAAATGATATATTATCATGATTTGTAAGTTTGTCTTATTCTTATTTCCGTTTTTATAAGAGCAATCCTTAGTTTTATCTATTTCGCATCAAGGTTTCTTCTCATCTTTGTAATTTGCTTGCATTCTCATTCTACAATTTTTCAATGGCTCGTAGATTTCCCTTAAGTGCTTCTCCTGATCAAGATTTGAGGTATCCTTCACCTCAGTCTCAATCTATTTCTGCTTCTGTCGTGGGTGCCATGAAGCAACAAGAGATTGATTTAGCTAATAAATCAGATCATGACGCCATTTACGAACTTGTGGGTCTCCGAACTCGATACTCATCATCTATCGTCGCGTTTTCTGCTCGGTTGCAGTCCAAAACTCGCGAAATTGAGAAGTTTAGGGAGACTGTTTCTGTACTTCAACGACTTGTTTATGAGTCAAACAAAAAAATAGTAGAGTTAAAGCAACAGAATAAGGATTTGAAATCCTTACTTATCTCTTCATTTTGATTGCCTAATCCTTTAGATAAGGATGGCATGATGATTTATGAGAAGCAAATGCATTTGAATGATGAGGCTAAACGTCTCAAGTTTCTGTAGGTCATTTAAGATAATGAAATAAAAGTATCTAGCCGATATCCATGGCATGCATCATTCCTATTTCTCTTCTAATCATGCATAGTCTATCTTCTGGTAGGGGTTTTATGAAAATGTCTACCAATTGATCATGTGTACTAGTGAATTCTAATACAATATTGCCCTTCTGCACATGATCTCTAAGAAAATGATATCTAATTTCAATATGTTTGGTCCGAGAATGTTGTATTAGATTCTTTGAAAGATTTATAGCACTTGTATTATCACATTTGGTTGGAATGTAATTGTACATAAGTTTAAAATCCTCAAGTTGTTGTTTTATGTAAAGAACTTGAGCACAACAACTACCCGCAGTAACATATTCTGCCTCAGCAGTAGATAGTGCAACAGAATTTTATTTTTTACTAAACCAGGAGACTAGTGCACGACCTAAGAAGTGACATGCTCCACTAGTGCTTTTTCGATCTATTTTACAGCCAGCATAATCTACATCTGTGTAGCTGATTAGATCGAAAGATGTGTGCTTAGGGTACCATAACCCTAAGTTAATTGTACCACTAAGATATCTAAGAATGCGCTTAACTGCAATTAAATGTGATTCTTTTGGAGATGATTGAAAGCGTGCACATAAGCACACACTAAACATAATATCTGGTCTACTGGCTGTCAAATATAATAAGCTACCAATCATACCTCGATATACCTTCGAGTCAACTAGTTTACCGGTTTCATCTTTATCAAGTTTAGTGGATGGGTTCATTGGTGTTCCAGTTTCCTTAGCACCTTCCATCCCAAATTTCTTCAGCAATTCCTTAATACATTTTAATTGATTGATGAATGTCCCACTTTTTGCTTGCTTAATTTGCAATCCGAGAAAGAATGTAAGCTCTCCCATCATGCTCATTTCAAATTTTTCCTGCATAGTTTTAGCAAAAACTTGGCACATATTTTCATTAGTAGCATCGAATATTATATCATCAACATAAATCTGAATCAAAAGAATATCATTTTCGTATTTAATGAAAATAGTTGTATCAATTTTTCCTCTTGAAAAGCCTTTTTCAATCAAGAAACCACTAAGTCTCTCGTACCACGCTCTAGGAGCTTGTTTGAGTCCATATAGTGCTTTTGTGAGTTTGAAAACATGATTTGGAGAAATATGATTTTCAAAACCTGGAGGTTGCTCAACATATACCTCTTCATTTATAAAACCGTTTAAGAAAGCACTTTTAACATCCATTTGAAAAAGTTTGAAATTTTTATAACAAGCATATGCAAGTAGCATTCGGATAACTTCTAATCTTGCGACTAGTGTATATGTCTCATCATAATCGATTCCTTCTTCTTGATTGAAACCTTGGGCTACAAGTCGAGCCTTATTTCTAGTAATGACTCCAGACTCATCTTTCTTATTTCTAAAAACTCATTTTGTTCCAATAATAGTATGATTTTTGGGTCTAGGAACAAGTGTCCAAACATCATTTCTTTCAAATTGATTAATCTCTTCTTGCATAACTAGAATCCAAGATTCATCAAGAAGTGCTTCATCAATATTTTTAGGTTCAATCTGAGATAGAAAAGTAATATGATTGCAAATATTTCTAAGAGATGATCGAGTGCTTACACCTCGTGAAGGTTCCCCCAGAATTTGTTCCACTGGATGATCTTTCACAAATTTCCACTGTTTGGTTGCATCTTGTATTAAATTTTGATGATCTTTCCTGATATCTCCATGTTGGACTTCCTCTATTGTGTTCTCTTTGTTGAGATTGAGACTTTCCGTATTATTTATATCTCCTATTTTTTCATCAATAGATTTCTTGGAGAGTAGAGAATTAGATTCATCAAATACTACATGCATAGATTCTTGTACAGTCAAAGTCTTTTTATTGAATACTCTATAAGGTTTACTATTAGTAGAATACCCGAGAAAGATACTTTCATCAGATTTTGCATCAAACTTGCCTAAATTACCTGTCATTTAAAATAAAACATTTGCATCCAAATACATGAAAGTAACCAATGTTGGATTTTTTCTCATTCCAAAGCTCATAGGGGGTTTTATCTAATTTAGACCTTAGCATAACTCTATTTATAACATAACATGCAGTACTTACCGCTTCAACCCAAAAATAACTAGGCAAGTTATTCTCATTGAGCATTGTTCTTGCCATCTCTTGAAGAGATCTATTTTTCCTTTCTACTACCCCATTTTGTTGAGGAGTTCGAGGAGCAGAAAAATTATGCACAAAACCATTTTCATCACAAAATGTTTCAATATTTTTATTAACAAACTCTTTTCCCCTATCATTTCGGATACTTGAAATAGTATAACCCTTTTCATTTTGAATTCTCTTGCATAACTTGGTAAAAGTATTATGTGCCTCATCTTTATGAGTAAGAAAGATGACCCAAGTATATCTGGAGAAATCATCAACAATAACAAATACATAATATTTTTCTCCTAAACTTGCAACTCTATTTGGTCTAAAAAGATCAATGTATATCAGTTGCAGTGGTCTAGTAGTAGAAATATGTTTCTTGGTTTTAAAAGAAGTTTTTGTTTGTTTACCAAATTGGCATACATCACAAATTTTGTCTTTAAGAAAATTTGCCTTTGGTAAACCTCTCACAAGATCATTTTTTAAAAGTTTGGAAATAAGTTCCATGTTAGCATGACCTAGTCTTCTATGCCATAACCAATTAGTTTCATTTTGAGCTGAAAAACAAATCGCATCTTGTGAGGTAATTTCTTCAAAATCAATTGTATAAACATTGTTACTTCTAAAAGCAATAAAACAAATATTACAATCATAATCATTCAAAATAATGCAGTTATCCATTTTGAAAGTAACTGTAAATCTTTTATCACATAATTGACTTATACTTAAAAGATTATGTTTTAAACCTTCAACAAATAGAACATCTTCAATTATGAGAGAAGACTCATTACCAATTTTACCTATTCCCACGGTCTTCCCTTTCGAGTTATCTCCAAATGTCACGTGTCCTTCTTCTTTAGATCTAAGATCAAAGAACTTAGTCTTGTCTCCCGTCATGTGTCTTGAATATCCACTATCTAAAAACCATTTATTTTTATTCGTGGAAGACTTCATGCACACTTATAAAAACAATTAAAATGATTTTTCTTGGTACCCAAGTTCTTTGGGTCCTTTATTTATTAGTATTAGAAGAAATAAGATTTTTAGGTACCTATATGGCCCTAATAGTCATTGTATGTTTTCTTCTAATAGGACAAGCAAGATAATTATGACCATTTCTATTACAAAAATTGCAAATAGCATGTGACATATATGAAGAATTTGAGTGATTATAATAGTATCCTTTTTTAACAAAATTATTTTTATGAAAAAAATTTTGAATATTGGACTTTGATGTAGAAGGATTATCAAAGAAGTTTTTATAAGATTTGTGTTTTTGTTTTGGCATATATCTCAAGCCTGCCTTATCAAAAACACATCTTTGGCTACCAAGAAGTTTTTCAAAATTTCTTTTTCCATTCGTAAATTTTTCAATAATATTTTCTAAATCAGTTTTCTTTTTCTTCAACTCAAAATTTTCATCTTTCAAAACAATACTTTCTTTTCTTAAAATATCAATTTCGTTTGTTAAAGAAGAATTTTTCTTTTTCAAAACAGTATACTTGATACCCAATTTTTCAAATTCCTCATATACCTCTTCTAAAATATTTTGCAATTCTTCATATGAAGGATCTTCAATATTATCAAGATTTGTTACCTCAATGTCATTTTTAGCCATAAGACAAAGATTTGCTGATTCTCCATTGCTTACTTTACTATCTGAGCTACTTGAATCATCATCCCATGTAGCTTTAATTGCTTTTTTGCCTTTGTTTCGATCTTTCTTTAGCAGAGGACAATCTGACTTGATATGACCAGGTTTATTGCATTTATAACAAATTAAAGTGTCATTTTTACCTGAATCTTTCTTGGAAAACTTTTTGAAAGATTTCCTTGGAGGAGTTTTATTTTTCTTTAAGAACCTCTGAATTCTTTTTGTTATCATCGCAACTTCTTCATTTTTGTCGTCATTTTCCTCATCTTCATCACTTTCACTTTCATGTAGAACAGCTTTAAGTGCCAAGCTCTTCTTTGACTTTCCTTCTTCTTCTCCTCTTTTCAATGTGTACTCATGGGTGATAAGTGACCCGATGAGTTCATTCACTTCGAGCTTCTTGAGGTTTCTAATTTCAAGAATCGCTGTCACTTTTGATTCCCAACGTTTTGGTAGAGAGTTGAGAATTTTTCTTACTATTTCCACTTTGGAATAAACTTTTCCAAGAGCTATCAAGCTGTTTATGATGTTAGTAAAACGAGTGTACATACTAGAAATAGATTCATCATCATTCATCTTAAACATTTCATATTCATGAGTAAGAATATAAATTTTTGATTCCTTGATTTGAGAAGTTCCTTCATAAGTAACTTCCAAGTTATCCCAAATTTCCTTTGCTGTAGCACAAGACATTACTCTATTAAATTCATTACCATTGAGAGCATTATATAATAAATTCATAGCAGTTAATTTCAAAGTATAAAGTCTATCGTCTTCACGATTAAACTCTTCTTCGTCCTTTTTGACCTTTACTCCATCAACTACTTTTGTTAGAATATAAGGTCTATTTACAATGCATTTCCAGATTTCTCGACCTTGAGCCTGAATGAATATTCTCATTCTAACTTTCCAGAATGAGTAATTGTCTCCGCAAAAGAGTGGAGGCCGACTGCTGGATTGACTTTCACCAAATAAAGCTGCAATGTTAGCCATAAGATCTTAACTCAAAAGATAGTTAATCTTATAATAGAGCTCTATCTCTGATACCAATTGTTACCGACCATAGACCGCACCTATGTCACCTAACAATTGTACCTACCAATCTAGCCGGCCACCGTCTCTACCGGTGCACCGTCACCCATGGTCGGAGAGTCTTACTTCAGTGACACAGTCACAAGCGAGAGTTCCCATGAGTGATCTGCCTGTATGAACAGTATAGGTCAACTAGCTCTGATACCAATTGTTACTGATCATAGGCCGCACCTATGTCACCTAGCAATTGTACCTACCAAACAGTTTCATATTTTGTTTATATTTTATATTATACTTGATTTATAATTGTTAATTTTTTTTAATACAACTCAATTCACCACCTCTCTTGTGTTAGTCATCTGGGCAACAGAAGGATTCGGCCCTCAGCCGAACGACGTTGTCGTCGGTGGCGGTGGGCGATACCGCTCATGCCATCGGGACTGGAGGGAGCCAGCGACCTCACCCCTGCGATGGCGAGTCCCAACGATCTCCCACATTCTCCCGATAGCCTTAAATCCGAAATGAGTCATAAATATGGTATGGACGGTGTCACCCACCGCTACTAGAAGCGACGGCAGTTGCACTTATTAGGGGGTTCGGTCCGACCGAACCCCAATATTCTCCTAGTTTTATAGATGCTCACGAGTCACGATCTATCTTATCTCAATATTTAAACATAATTTAAAGATCAATAATTTTTGATTTCAAGGTTTTTTGAAAATTTTAAAATCTTTGATCTAAATACTACAACTATTGTAAACTTCTAAACAAAATATAAAAAATAATTTAATTTTTTTAAATATCAAAATAAAAATAATATTAAAAATATTTAATTTTATAATAATTTTATTTAATTTATTTTCTTCTCTTTTTCTAAAAATCTATAAAACATCTTAATTTAAACTCTTTTATTATTTAATTAGTCTACATACCAAAGTTATGAATTCTATTCTAGTGAACATTTCGGTTGAGGCATTAGAACGAAAAATTTCGATATCAATATCGTTTCGAATACCGTTTCGAGATAGATATTATATGAATAAATTATATATATAATAACTATATTATAAAATAAACTAATACAAATCTAATTAAAAACATACATAACTGATAGACTTGATTGTTGAACCCAAGATTTCAAGTTTCATGTAAATCTACAAATGGATTTTGATGATAACAAATGAATCCAAAGAATAAAGGAGTCTCAAGTTCAAGTTGTCCACACAATATAATCAAGCACATCAAGGAAGCAAACATGAGCAAGAAGGGAGCAAATTCACATTAAAATCATAGAGTAATGTTGTAAATCTCTTAAAAATTCAAAATTAGGATTAAGGCTCAAAATTAATATTTTATCATAAAGCATTAAAATACATTTTCCACATATGCATGAATATTTTGAAAATTAAATTTGAAAATTTTGAAAGATGATTGATTGTCATCTTTTACATGTGCATGACATGATTAAATGTTTGAATTTTGAAAATATTAAGATGATTGATTGTCATCTTTCACATGTGCATGTTTTATTTGAATATTTTCAAAAGTGGTGGATGCTTTTCTTGACTTATGCAAAAGGTAGATGTCTTTATTTGAAAATTTTGAAAAGTAAAGTGTGCTCCTTTTGTCACATGCAAAAAGTAAAAATATTAGATTTGAAATTTTTGAAAAGTGAATGATGATGTTTTTGACATGAGAATCTTTTCAAATTTGAAATTGAAAACTCATTTGCCTATAAATAGCTCACTTGAGTTTTACAAAAATCATAACAAGAGCTTACACATCTATTGCTAAGTTTTGCATCATTTTTTCAAAGCTCTCATTCTCTCTTTTCTAAAGTTTTGAGCCTTAATTCTTGTTCTTGTTGAGAGAGATATAGGTTGCGCTGTATTGTTTCTATCTCACTCATTGAGAAGTGTACTTTGATAGTCTACCTACTATCAACTCTTGTATTTGTAAAAGGGTGTGTATAACCCTTGTGTGTGTAGAAGATGTTCTACACGGGAAATAGTTAAATCACCAAGTGTGAGGTGATTGGAAGTGTAGAAGGTGTTTTACACGGGGAATAGTTAAATCACCAAGTATAAGGTGATTGGAAGTGTAGAGGGTGTTCTACACGGATTCTTTGGAGCGGTGCTGCTCAAAGGTGTAATAGGTTTCTATCTCCACCTAAAGGAGATTGAATAGTGGATTTGGGGATCCTCAAGAGGTAGCTTGAGGCGAGGACGTAGGCGGTGGGGCCGAATCTCGTTAACATACTGAGTTTGCTTCTCTCTTACCCTTACTCTTTATATTTATTATTGTTTTATATTTTGTTTATATTTTATATTATATATTTGATTTATAATTGTTATTTTTTTAAATACATCTCAATTCACCCCCCTCTTATGTTAGTCATCTGGGCAACAATTGGTATCAGAGCTAGTTGACCTGTACTGTTCATACAGGCAGATCACTCATGGGAACTCTCGCTTGTGACTGTGTCATCGAAGCAAAACTCTCCGACCATGGGTGACGGTGCACCGGTAGAGACGGTGGCCGGCTAGTCTGGTAGGTACAGTTGTTAGGTGACATAGGTGCGGCCTATGGTCAGTAACAATTGGTATCAGAGCTAGAGCTCTATTATAAGATTAAATATCTTTTGAGTTAAGATCTTATGGCTAACATTGCAGCTTCATTTGGTGAAGGTCAATCTAGCAGTCGGCCTCCACTCTTTTGTGGAGACAATTACTCATTCTGGAAAGTTAGAATGAGAATATTCCTTCAGGCTCAAGGTCGAGAAATCTGGAAATGCATTGTAAATGGACCTTATATTCCAACAAAAGTAGTTGATGGAGTAAAGGTCAAAAAGGAAGAAGAAGAGTTTAATCGTGAAGACGATAGACTTTATACTTTGAATTTAACTGTTATGAATTTATTATATAATGCTCTCAATGGTAATGAATTTAATAGAGTAATGACTTGTGCTACAGCAAAGGAAATTTGGGATAACTTGGAAGTTACTTATGAAGGAACTTCTCAAGTCAAGGAATCAAAAATTTATATTCTTACTCATGAATATGAAATGTTTAAGATGAATGATGATGAATCTATTTATAGTATGTACACTCGTTTTACTAACATCATAAACAGCTTGACAGCTCTTGGCAAAGTTTATTCCAAAGTGGAGATAGTAAGAAAAATTCTCAACTCTCTACCAAAACGTTGGGAATCAAAAGTGACAGCGATTTTTGAAGCTAGAGACCTCAAGAAGCTCGAAGTGAATGAACTCATCGGGTCACTTATCACCCATGAGTACACATTGAAAAGAGGAGAAGAAGAAAGAAAGTCAAAGAAGAGCTTGGCACTTAAAGCTGTTCTACATGAAAGTGAAAGTGATGAAGATGAGGAAAATGACGACAAAGATGAAGAAGTTGCGATGATAACAAGAAGAATTCAGAGGTTCTTAAAGAAAAATAAAACTCCTCCAAGGAAATCTTTCAAAAAGTTTTCCAAGAAAGATTCAGGTAAAAATGACACTTTAATTTGTTATAAATGCAATAAACATGGTCATATCAAGTCAGATTGTCCTCTGCTAAAGAAAGATCGAAACAAAGGCAAAAAAGCAATGAAAGCTACATGGGATGATGATTCAAGTAGCTCAGATAGTGAAGCAAGCAATGGAGAATCAGCAAATCTTTGTCTTATGGCTAAAGATGACATTGAGGTAACAAATCTTGATAATATTGAAGATCCTTCATATGAAGAATTGCAAAATATTTTAGAAGAGATATATGAGGAATTTGAAAAATTGGGTATCAAGTATACTGTTTTGAAAAAGAAAAATTCTTCTTTAACAAACGAAATTGATATTTTAAGAAAAGAAAGTATTGTTTTGAAAGATGAAAATTTTGAGTTGAAGAAAAAGAAAACTGATTTAGAAAATATTATCGAAAAATTTACGAATGGAAAAAGAAATTTTGAAAAACTTCTTGGTAGCCAAAGATATGTTTTTGATAAGGCAGGCTTGAGATATATGCCAAAACAAAAACACAAACCTTATAAAAACTTCTTTGATAATCCTTCTAAATCAAAATCCAATATTTAAAATTCTTTTCATAAAAATAATTTTGTTAAAAAAGGATACTATTATAATCACTCAAGTTCTTCATATATGTCACATGCTATTTGCAATTTTTGTAATAGAAATGGTCATAATTATTTTGCTTGTCCTATTAGAAGAAAACATACAATGACTATTAGGACCATATGAGTACCTAAAAATCTTATTTCTTCTAATACTAATAAATAAAGGACCCAAAGAACTTGGGTACCAAGAAAAATCATTTTAATTGTTTTTATAGGTGTGCATGACGTCTTCCCGAACAAAAATAAATGGTTTTTAGATAGTGGATGTTCAAGACACATGACGGGAGACAAGACTAAGTTCTTTGATCTTAGATCTAAAGAAGAAGGACACGTGACATTTGGAGACAACTCGAAAGGGAAGATCGTGGGAATAGATAAAATTGGTAATAAGTCTTCTCTTATAATTGAAGATGTTCTACTTGTTGAAGGTTTAAAACATAATCTTTTAAGCATAAGTCAATTATGTGATAAAGGATTTACAGTTACTTTCAAAATGGATAAGTGCATTATATTGAATGATTATGATTGTAATATTTGTTTTGTTGCTTTTAGAAGTAACAATGTTTATACAATTGATTTTGAAGAAATTACCTCACAAGATGCGATTTGTTTTTCAGCTCAAAATGAAACTAATTGGTTATAGCATAGAAGACTAGGTCATGCCAATATAGAACTTATTTCCAAACTTTCAAAAAATGATCTTGTGAGAGGTTTAACAAAGGTAAATTTTCTTAAAGACAAAATTTGTGATGCATGCCAATTTGGTAAACAAACAAAAACTTCTTTTAAAATCAAGAAACATATTTCCACTACTAGACCACTGCAACTGATACACATGGATCTTTTTGAACCAAATAGAGTTGCAAGTTTAGGAGGAAAATATTATGCATTTGTTGTTGTTGATGACTTCTCTAAATATACTTGGGTCATCTTTCTTACTCATAAAGATGAGGCACATAATGCTTTTACCAAGTTATGCAAGAGAATTCAAAATGAAAAGGGTTATACTATTTCAAGTATCCGAAGTGATAGGGGAAAAGAGTTTGTTAATAAAAATATTGAAACATTTTGTGATGAAAATGGTTTTGTGCATAATTTTTCTGCTCCTCGAACTCCTCAACAAAATGGGGTAGTAGAAAGAAAAAATAGATCTTTTCAAGAGATGGCAAGAACAATGCTCAATGAGAACAACTTGCCTAGTTATTTTTGGGCTGAAGCGGTAAGTACTGCATGTTATGTTATAAATAGAGTTATGCTAAGGTCTAAATTAGATAAAACCCCCTATGAGCATTGGAATGAGAAAAAGCCCAACATTTGTTACTTTCATGTATTTGGATGCAAATGTTTTATTTTAAATGACAGAAATAATTTAGGCAAGTTTGATGCAAAATCTGATGAAGGTATCTTTCTCGGGTATTCTACTAATAGTAAAGCTTATAGAGTATTCAATAAAAAGACTTTGACTGTACAAGAATCTATGCATGTAGTATTTGATGAATCTAATTCTCTACTCTCCAAGAAATCTATTGATGAAAAAACAGGAGGTATAAATAATACGAAAAGTCTCAATCTCAACAAAGAGAACACAATAGAGGAAGTCCAACATAGAGATATCAGGAAAGATCATCAAAATTTAATACAAGATGCAACCAAACAGTGGAAATTTGTGAAAGATCATCCAGTAGAACAAATTCTGGGGGAACCTTCACGAGGTGTAAGCACTCGATCATCTCTTAGAAATATTTACAATCATACTGCTTTTCTATCTCAGATTGAACCTAAAAATATTGATGAAACACTTCTTGATGAATCTTGGATTCTAGCTATACAAGAAGAGTTTAATCAATTTGAAAGAAATGATGTTTGGACACTTGTTCCTAGACCAAAAAATCATACTATTATTGGAACAAAATGGGTTTTTAGAAACAAGAAAGATAAGTCCGGAGTCATTACTAGAAATAAGGCTCGACTTGTAGCCCAATGTTTCAATCAAGAAGAAGGAATCGATTATGATGGGACATATGCACCAGTCGCAAGATTAGAAGCTATTCGAATGCTACTTGCATATGCTTGTTATAAAGATTTCAAACTTTTTCAAATGGATGTTAAAAGTGATTTCTTAAATGGTTTTATAAATGAAGAGGTATATGTTGAGCAACCTCCAGGTTTTGAAAATCATATTTCTCCAAATCATGTTTTCAAACTCATAAAAGCACTATATGGACTCAAACAAGCTCCTAGAGCGTGGTATGAGAGACTTAGTGGTTTTTTGATTAAAAAAGGCTTTTCAAGAGGAAAAATTGATACAACTCTTTTCATTAAATACGAAAATGATGATATTCTTTTGATTCAGATTTATGTTGATGATATAATATTCGGTGCTACTAATGAAAATATGTGCCAAGTTTTTGCTAAGACTATGCAGGAAGAATTTGAAATGAGCATGATGGGAGAGCTTATATTCTTTCTCGGATTGCAAATTAAGCAAGTAAAAAGTGGGACATTCATTAATCAATCGAAATATATTAAGGAATTGCTGAAGAAATTTGGGATAGAAGGTGCTAAGGAAACTGGAACACCAATGAGTCCATCCACTAAATTTGATAAAGATGAAACCGGTAAACCAGTTGACTCGAAGGTATATCGAGGTATGATCGGTAGCTTATTATATTTGACAGCCAGTAGACCAGATATTATGTTTAGTGTGTGCTTATGTGCACGCTTTCAATCATCTCCAAAAGAATCACATTTAATTGCAGTTAAGCGCATTCTTAGATATCTTAGTGGTACAATTAACTTAGGGTTATGGTACCCTAAGTACACATTTTTCGATCTAATCAGCTACACAGATGCAAATTATGCTGGCTGTAAAATAGATCGAAAAAGTACTAGTGGAGCATGTCACTTCTTAGGTCGTGCACTAGTTTCTTGGTTTAGTAAAAAACAAAATTCTGTTGCACTATCTACTGCTGAGGGAGAATATGTTGCTGCGGGTAGTTGTTGTGCTCAAGTTCTTTACATGAAGCAACAACTTGAGGATTTTAAACTTATGTACAATCACATTCCAATCAAATGTGATAATACAAGTGTTATAAATCTTTCAAAGAATCCAATACAACATTCTCGGACCAAATATATTGAAATTAGATATCATTTTCTTAGAGATCATTTGCAAAAGGGCGATATTGTATTAGAATTCACTAGTACACATGATCAATTGGCAGACATTTTCACAAAACCCCTACCAGAAGATAGACTATGCATGATTAGAAGAGAAATAGGAATGATGCATGCCATGGATATCTGCTAGATACTTTTATTTCATTATCTTAAATGACCTACAGAAACTTGAGACGTTTAGCCTCATCATTCAAATGCATTTGCTCCTCATAAATCATCATGCCATCCTTGTCTAAAGGATTAGGCAATCGAAATGAAGAGGTAAGCAAGGATTTCAAATCCTTATTCTGTTGTTTTAATTCTACTATTTTTTTGTTTGACTCATAAACAAGTCGTTGAAGTACAGATACAGTCTCGTTAAGCTTCTCAATTTCGCGAGTTTTGGACTGTAACCGAGCAGAAAACGCAACGATAGCTGATGAGTATCGAGTTCTGAGACCCACAAGCTTGTAAATGGCGTCATGATATGATTTATTAGCTAAATCAGTCTCTTGTTGCTTCATGGCACCCACGACAGATGCAGAAATAGATTGAGACTGAGGTGAAGGATACCTCAAATCTTGATCAAGAGAAGCACTGAAGGGAATTCTACGAGCCATTGAAAAATTGTAGAATGAGAATGCAAGAAAATTGCAAAAATGAGAAGAAAGCTTGATGCGAAATAGATAAAGGTAAGGATTGCTCTTATAGAAACGGAAATAAAAACAAGACAAACTTACAAATCATGATAATATCTCATTTTTCAGCAACATCAAGAGGATCAAATCTCTGCACCGAATTGCCAGAGCTACGCCTCCAGCCTTTGCAGGTTTTGTCGGGCACGGGTGGTTTCAATTATTCAGCTCTTTACAAAATCTCCTTCCGCACCGAATTACCGGAACTAGGCCTCCAGCCTTTGCAAGTTTTGTCGAACACGTGTGTGGCTACGCACCGAATTCTCTACAGCCTCTACTAACGCAGCGTTTTATTTATCTATTGGTTATTGCAGGAATATATCTTATTGATCTAATTATGATTCCTTTTTAATGATGCCAAAAGGGGGAGAAATTTTAGACTAGAACATTAACATTGTTTAAATCGCTAAACTTGTTATATATGCTTGGAATTATGTTTATATTTTTGCTTGAAAAACTAACGCACATTCTCAAGGGGAGCTTAAATATTAATACAGGATTCAGGTTCTATCAAGCATTTGTCATCATAAAAAAGGGGGAGATTGTTGAACCCAAGATTTCAAGTTTCATGTAAATCTACAAATGAATTTTGATGATAACAAATGAATCCAAAGAATAAAAGAGTCTCAAGTTCAAGTTGTCCACACAATATAATCAAGTACATCAAGGAAGCAAGCATGAGCAAGAAGGGAACAAATTCACATTAAAATCATAGAGTAATATTGTAAATCTCTTAAAAATTCAAAATTAGGATTAAGGCTCAAAATTAATATTTTATCATAAAACATTAAAATACATTTTCCACATATGCATGAATATTTTGAAAATTAAATTTGAAAATTTTGAAAGATGATTGATTGTCATCTTTTACATGTGCATGACATGATTAAAGGTTTGAATTTTGAAAATATTAAGATGATTGATTGTCATCTTTCACATGTGCATGTTTTATTTGAATATTTTCAAAAGTGGTGGATGCTTTTCTTGACTTATGCAAAATGTAGATGTTTTTATTTGAAAATTTTGAAAAGTAAAGTATGCTCCTTTTGTCACATGCAAAAAGTAAAAATATTAGATTTGAAATTTTTGAAAAGTGAATGATGATGTTTTTGACATGGAAATCTTTTCAAATTTGAAATTGAAAACTCATTTGCCTATAAATAGTTCACTTGAGTTTTGCAAAAATCATAACAAGAGCTTATACATCTATTGCTAAGTTTTGCATCATTTTTTCAAAGCTCTCATTCTCTCTTTTCTAAAGTTTTGAGCCTTAATTCTTGTTCTTGTTGAGAGAGATATAGGTTGCGCTGTATTATTTCTATCTCACTCATTGAGGAATGTACTTTGATAGTCTACCTACTATCAACTCTTGTATTTGTAAAAGGGTGTGTATAACCCTTGTGTGTGTAGAAGGTGTTTTACACGGAAAATAGTTAAATCACTAAGTGTGAGGTGATTGGAAGTATAGAAGGTGTTCTACACGGGGAATAGTTAAATCACCAAGTGTAAGGTGATTGGAAGTGTAGAGGGTGTTCTACACGGATTCTTTGGAGCGGTGCTGCTCAAAGGTGTAATAGGTTTCTATCTCCACCTAAAGGAGATTGAATAGTGGATTTGGGGATCCGCAAGAGGTAGCTTGAGGCGAGGACATAGGCGGTGGGGCCGAACCTCGTTAACATACTGAGTTTGCTTCTCTCTTACCCTTACTCTTTATATTTATTATTGTTTCATATTTTGTTTATATTTTATATTATATATTTGATTTATAATTGTTATTTTTTTAAATACAACTCAATTCACCCCTCCTCTTGTGTTAGTCATCTGGGCAACATTGATAAATTTAAAAATTCAGATTTATTAAAAATAATTTTAAAAAAAGTAAAATTAAATTGATTGACATAGATGTTTGGAGTTGATAACACTAAACAATCAAATAAATGATAAAAGTTTCAAAGAATAAAAAAATAAATGAAGAAAGAAATATTAAAATAATCTTGCAGCCCAAAAATATTAAAATTAAAAAAAGAAAAAGAAAAATGTGCTTATCTAGAATGGACCAAAATGATTAGAATGAGCTGAAATGATCGGAATTCAGGTTAGAACGGAATTCAAGCTTCCAACATTCCAACCACTATACCAGAACAGAATTAATAACTTTGCTATATACAATTTTTAAATAGAGATTGCAATGCAAGTCTAATTTAAAAAAATTCTAAAATTCTAATAATATATATTTTTTTATAAATAATATTTTTATTTTTATTTTTATCTTTATTTATTAATGAGATTGCAGTCTCCACTAAAGACTAAAAATAGAATTTTTCTTTATTATTATTATTTATAAATCTTCGCCACTGTTAACATATATCTCCTCACATATCTCCAGACCTTAATCAATGCATTATTAATTTTTAAATGGGTGACGCTGGACCAAATCCCATAAAAAATACAGTTAAACATAAAAAGATAAAATTTTTTAAAAAATATAATAAAAAAAATAAAAAATAAAAAATATAATAAAAATAAAAATAAAAATAAATTTTTAAAAAAGATACGATCTCAACCAACTCCAGTCATTGTCGGTGAGAGGAGGCGATCTCAGTCCTGCAATGGTAAGTCTCGGTAACTATGATGAAGCCTCGACCATCTTAAATTCATAAATGAATCCTTTATGCCGTTATAAAAATGAGGATATTGGAACTCGCCAATCTCGATAGTATAGATTGTATCGACTACTCTCACCAGCGACGACAAGGTGCACCCTCCCTACGGGATTCGGGAACGAACCCAGGAATTCTCTTTTTAAATATCTAATGCTCAGCCTGCGTTAGCAAGGTCCCACCGTCCCAAAACAACCTCAAATTCGAGCTAAAATTACGTCTAATGGACAAGTCACAAGTTAGATAACACTTCAGTTTGAGATAGAAAAGCAATGCCATTGCCAGTCTCTCCAGTTCTTCGATTCCTTTCCCTCTTCCAACACTCCCACTCCCACACTCCCGCTCCCTCCTTACCCTATCTCAGTTTACTCCGCCGTTGCATGGCTACCGACTCCATTAGCCCATCCAACATCCGTGTCGGCTGGATCGGCACTGGCGTCATGGGTTGCTCCATGTGCTCCCACCTCATCCAAGCCGGCTACTCCCTCACCGTCTTCAATCGCACCCTCTCCAAAGCCCAACCCCTCCTCGAAATGGGTGCCCGTTTGGCTCAGTCTCCCCTCGCCGTCGCCTCCCAGTCCGACGTAGTTTTTTCCATCGTCGGCTACCCCTCCGACGTCCGCTCCGTCTTATTAGACCCCACCTCTGGCGCCCTTGCCGGCCTGCGACACGGCGGTGTCCTCGTCGACATGACCACCTCCGAGCCCTCCCTCGCAGCCGAGATCTCTGCCGCAGCATCCGCCAAGAACTGCGCCGCGATAGACGCCCCTGTATCCGGTGGCGACCGCGGCGCCAAGAACGGAACCCTTGCGATCTTCGCCGGTGGGGACGAGTCGGTGGTCAACCGTCTGAACCCACTGTTTTCCCTTCTAGGAAAAGTTAATTACATGGGTGCCCCCGGAAAAGGGCAATTCGCGAAGCTAGCGAACCAAATCACAATCGCTTCGACCATGGTGGGGTTGGTGGAGGGGATGGTGTACGCTCACAAGGCCGGGCTCGACGTGGGTCTGTTTCTGGACGCGATATCAACCGGTGCGGCAGGGTCCAAGTCCCTGGATTTGTACGGGAATAGGATTTTGAAGAGGGACTTCGAACCGGGGTTTTATGTGAACCACTTTGTGAAGGACTTGGGAATTTGTTTGAAGGAGTGTCAGAACATGGGTCTGGCTTTGCCGGGGTTGGCTTTAGCTCAGCAGTTCTATCTCTCGCTCAAGGCTCATGGGGAGGGCAACTTGGGAACCCAAGCTCTTATCTTGGCTCTGGAGCGGCTCAATAATGTTTCTCTCCAATCTGCGGCGGCTTCTCCGTCATAGACTGGTACTATTTTCTTTTTTCCCAATGTTTATGGGGGCGATAGAATCTACCTACATTTTCAAGTGCATGTGTGACCTGACATTAGCAAATAATGAATATAGTGATCTACCCACATTTTCGCATATGTTTTGGAGTGAGACTTGGTTAAGTATTTTTGTTACTTCTGTTTGTTCTTTGTACTCTTGTGTAGGATAATGTTGGATAAGTTGGTGGTTCTTTTTCATAATGAGGAAATTTGGGGAATGAAGAGATGCCATTATTTTCTTCATAACCCCCTTTTTTTTTCTAAGAAAAACAGATGTGTTCAGTAAAGATAATTTTAGGATGCTTAAATGTATTGAATTGGTGCTAGGCAAGTTGTGAGGTAATTGTTCTCATAAGCTTCCTGAGAACCTTCATATTGTTTTACTATATTCACGTAAACATGATATTGTTGGGTGCTTAGTTTTTAACAGGATAATGCTGCCAATCTATAAAATTTTTATTGGTACTGATTTTAACCATGATCGTAGTGGGCGTATTTTTTAACACTCATCTATACTAAAAATTTAAAGATTTATTTTTAGAGTATTAAAACTTTTTTTGATAAGTTTTTTAGAGTATTAAAACTTAGGAAAATGATAAGGAGCCCGATGGGGTTTGATTTGGTGCCCTGCTCCCAATTATTTTTGTTTTATGTAATGATTAAGAAAATATTGTTTAATAATATTATGATTTTTTTTTTTTAAATATGTAAGTGTTTTTAAAAAATGATGTAGAAACAAAAAAGCAAAAGAGAAAAAACACACTAAGTGCGCACAAAAAGGGGACCTCTCGTCGGGCTCCTTAGCAGCACCCTAAAGCTTTACGGTTAATTTAGTTAATGTGTAGTTAATGAGTGATCCGGGTCAGAATATTACAACAGTATTATCCATTCTTTGGTAGCTCGATATCGATGATTCGATCCATCCTGTTAGGAATGATACCCTCTCCTTCTCTCTCTCTTTTTTTTTTCCCCCTTGGAGCAGCACATTAATCTTTATACTTCCTGGGTTTGTCATATATACTTCCTGTATATCTGGGCATGGCCTCTTTTTATTAAGAAAATTTCTATGATTATCTGTCCAAAAACAAAAAAGAAGTGTAGGTTTGTATTGATGAGAAGTTACAAGAGATTAGATATACTGATACAAATTCAAAATATAACTTATGACTAGAGATTAGTTGATCCCTTGGTCTCCGTTGGCATTATCCTTATCTAGTTGCTTTGAAGGCTCAGCTTTGCCTTGTTTTGAGTTGAGTTGTCGAAAACTTGTGCAGTGGCTGCCACAGCTTGGCCTGAATGCTGCGTGTTATCCAATTGCCAAATACATGTGTCAATAGGAGCCTACAGTCTAAGTGGTAATTCATGAACAATGAGATTGGATTGGATGTTTGAAAACTTGGAGGATGGTTACAGTTTCATAAAGGTGTTGGGAAAGCTGGTCTTTAGTGGAGGAACTGTACTGTAAGTTTGCCCGAGGAGATGAGATCACAAACAAGGTGGACATCAATTTTAATATGCTTAGCCCAAGCGTGGAAGATTGGGGTTAGTAAAATATCTATAATGGGACCTATTTATTGTCGATGGTGTCAGCACTTGCTCGGTAGTCGAATTTTGTGCTGACCAAGAGTTCGTGCATTGCTTCTGGACTTCAAGAAGATGAGGTTGCAGCCGAAGAAGATGCAAGTAATCCAGCACTGGAAGAATGGGAGTCATCAGGGCACTTGGCTCAGCCTGGGTCAGAGTAAGCCTTGAGAGTTGGGTGTGGAGAAGCGCAGAAGAAGCAAACCATGATGAGCAGTGTGGTGCAGATAATGCAAGATGCATTTGATGGCACTCCGGTGCAGTGCTGTCAGCTGGTGCATGAATTGGCAAACCTTGCTAACGACGGCAAAGATGAGGTCTGGATGAGTGATGATCAAGTATTGGATTGACATGGCAACACTTCCATTTGTTGTTGGGCAGAGAATGCATCGTGAGAGAGAAAATAGGCTTTGGATGCTGCTTATTTGTCTAGACAAGGAGATCAACAATGTAACGTTGTTGTGAAAGGAGGAGCTATGTCTATGATAGAGGTATCAACAAGCAAGAACAAATAAAAGGCTCGAGGTATTTGAGTCAGTGCGAAATCCACTGTAATTGATCAATAAAATCTGGGCTGTGCGGGTGATATCATCCACATAGATGAGAAGATAAAGTGGGTTGGGCCAGTGAAGTTGCGAGAGTTTTGAGCTTAGCATGGAGAACTGGGCCCATGGGGCCTGTTTCATAAAGGGCTGTGTTCAACTTGTAGACATGATTGAGGTATGTTGGGCGAGTAAAATTCAGAGGTTGCATCATCAGAATATTCTTTGTAATTTTTTGATAAGAAATATCCTTGTTAAATTAACCATGAAGGAACGCCTTTTTAACATCAGTTGATTAATTTTGAGAGACAACAAAGGATAGTAGGATCGTAACAAGCTTGACAATTGAGCTAAAAGTCTCATATCATAGTTCACGCGATGTTGTTAGCTTTGGGTTGGATGTGGATGACCCACTTGTAGCCCACTAAGTTGGAATTGGGCTGAGGAGGAATTAAGGGCCTGTTCCATTTTGCACAAGGGATGTAAATTCTGCACACATGGGCCGTTGCCATTCTGGGTACTTAGAGGCACCCATAGGGTTGGGAACAACAAAGTCAATGGGTAGAGGTTTGGGATTGATGGGGTGCCGATGTTGTACTAGGCCAGGAGTGGTGTCGGGCAACTTTGGGAAGGACGAAGCCTCTGAGATTGGCGACGAAACGGGAGGAAGCTGTACTGTAGAGACATATAGGAAACAATAACTTTGTGGTGTGGAACATACCCAACAACCAAAGACTTTGAGAAAGTTGTATTCGGGTGAGTGGTTTAGAAGTGACTAGACTTGAGTGGGTAACAGAAGAGGGGAGCTGGTTGGTAAGTTATGATAGAAAATAAAAGTATAATAAACAAGAAGAAAAAAAATAGAAAAAGAGGACAGGAGATTTTTTTAGTTGCATCTTTACTTTCTCAAATCTTATTGATAAGACATACGTCTTTATTTATAGAAAAATTTCATTGAGATAAAGTGAGTTACATATTTTAAACATTATAGAAATTAAATAAAGATAAGATCAAATCAAATCAAAATGGTTTGATAATTAAAAAAATTAAATCAAAATAATATCAAATCAAGATAATTTCAACAGGTTAGGTGGCTATGAAAAAAGATTCATCTCGATGAGCTACCAATTTGTTTGGCCGTTTTAAATCTTATCTTTCTTCATTTTTTTTTTTTTTTTTTCAAACACGACTTGCATTTCAAAATCAAGGTTCATTTCACATTATGATTAAGAAAGACATGGAAATGAAAAAAACTCTCTTGGACAGACAACAAGTTTGAAAATAAAAAAGTCTTCACTTCTTGTTTGGAAGTGTTGAGAAATAAATCTCATATTGTCTGTGGACAAACTCTTGGGCATGCTTATAAGTAATGTGCAAATCTCTCTCATTAGACCGATTTTATGAGATGAGTTATGTCCATGAATTTTTATATGGTATTAGAGCCTGTCACAGAACGAATGTGAGTCCACATTACTGACTCCGTGACAAGGACCATAAAAATTACAGGTCTGCACGTGAGGGAGAGTGTTGAGGAATAAATCTCATATTGTCTGTGGACAAGATCTTAGACATGTTTATAAACAATATGCAAATTTCTTTCATTGGACTGATTTTATAAAATAAATTAAGTTCATGAATTTCTACAGTAAGATCAGTTTGTCAAATATCATATGATAACCATGGCATGATTTTTTTTTACTAAGATCTGGCGTATGATTTGGGCTTTCGTTACACTTTTCCTCCATGATGTAGAACTGAAAATGTAAAATGAAAATGAAAAATGAAAAACGAAAATCCACCAAATTCTTAAATAACCAAAACCAGAAAGAGAAAAAATGCAAAAAAAAAATCTTTACCTTTATGAATAGTAACCCGCTAGATGTAGCGGCTCCAAGCTCTATCACTGTCGTAGCGTTCATTGTGAAGTGTCGACTAGCTTTTTCTGTTGGAGCACGTTAGGGGGCGAAGTCCTTCAAAATTTACAGAAAAATGTATTTTAGCTTTTCCGTTGGTATTGCTCTTGTATAAGAAATTTTAAATTAAAATGTAAAATAAAAATAGAAGCATTTAACATGCCAATTAATCTCGATGTTTTTTTAATAAATAAAGATTATTAATTATCACACTCCTTAGTATATATCAGTAAATAATTTATGAGGAAGTCATCATTTATTTTATTATAAAAACTTATCTCAACAATATTAAAAGTTGAAAAAATTTGTTCAATTTATTTCTAGTTCGAAATCTAGTCTTAACCACGTTTATGATTTAAAATTTTTGGTTTGTCCATATCATTCAACTTAAAATTTCAAAAACATTTAGAGAAAAAGACCCATAAAAATTATAAAAATTATTATATTTAAAATCAGTTTAAACGTATGTACAACATAATAAATTAAATTGAAAATTCTGGATTCATATGATGAATTAAAGAGTATATATATGATTTATGAAAAATAAAATATATTTAGAACTAAAAAAATCACATCTCATATATATATATTTTTTTTAAAGTTGAATGATATGGAGTGTTGAAAGTTACAGATATATAATGTATGTATGAAAGGGTAGTGCTAGCATGTCCACTGGAGTAATTGGCACAATATTCCTTTTAATTTTTAATTTTTTATTATTTTAAAATATTAAAAAAAAATCAATATACTAATAATTACTTTCTTAATCATTAAATAAAAATAAAAAATAAAAATGTATGAGATGTCAAAAATGGCGGGCATAATATTATTTTCCATGTATGAAAATATTTACATCCACATGAACGACAATGATGTCTACCAATTTAGAAATTATTACTAATGAATATGCAATTTTGTTTTTATAAGAAATTAAAAAATAATAAATTCTATCAATAATTAGTTTGATGAGTTGATGTGAGTTTGTATCACGCGGACTCAAGGGGTAGGCAACTAAGCCTACCACCTAAGGCCCTCAACTTGAGTAAGCCCTCACAAAGAAAAAAGAATTTATAAAAAATAATGATTAGCATGAAAGATGGAAAATATTTTGTGTAGAATAAAATCAACATTAACTAAAAAAATTTGATAAAAGAAAACATGTAAATATAAAAGTTTTCCTCAAAATTTTTTTACTAATTAAAATGTAAAAAATTTTCAAACAATAGTGAAATTGGAATTAAAGTAGTAAAATGATGTATATTTTGATGTTGATGGCCTTATTAATTTTTAAAATTAAGTATTAAAATAATTATATATTATTTAAAACAAAAATAAGTATTTAACTCATAAAAAATATACTATATTTACCTTAAAATTAGATCATTCTTTTGCAATTGAAGTTATGGATCATTAACCTCACTCTTCAAGTCAGCAACTTTGCCTAGCATCTTCTGCTGATTGTCGGCCTATTCAACTGACTTCAGAGGATTCTAGTCATCCGGCATAGCATGTTTATTCTCGGCAACGCAACTTGCTTGTCAATAGATGCTAGCAAAGAGGAGGGAGACGGCAGGCAGAAAATTTTGCCATAAAATTAGAACTTTCAAATTGTTATATTAATTATAGATATTATTAATAAAAACAATTTTAATATGTGTTTTGCATCTCAAAATTTTTAATAAAATTTCATTATTTAATATTTAAATAATAGTATGATTTTTAAATTAAAATATTATGTATTTAATAATTGACTTAAGCTACAAAATATATTGAACTGCTCCTTATTTATTCTCCAAACATAGCCAAACTGCCGTATTTGATAAAGTGAGTCACATGGATATATATATATATGTATCTATATATATATATGTATGTATGTATGTTTGGAAAACTGCTCTTGCACAACATGAATAACTTGGATATTAGGGGAAATGGAAGTTGCTCCTTGATTTGGTCCGGTGATCTGATTGACATAAAAGTTTACTCCCAGGGTGAGCAAGAGCTATATATACATAAGGATGGCCAGTTCAGAAATAGTTACCTTTGCTATTTCTCTTCTTTTTAATTCTTTTTTGATGGTGTTGCTCGAGCCATTTGTCAAGCCGCACTCACACAGACTTGATTCAAGCTTCACAAACCCAACAATCTCATCTCAATTTTTATTTTTATTTTTATTTTTATCTCATCTCATGTTATAAAATCTACAAACTACCTTATTACTTTTTGATCATGTGAGCTACAAGGTAATGGACACGTACGGAAAAGACTTTTCTTGGCTCGAAATTTGTGACAATTTCTGGACAGTTTGTTTAGCCGGAAACATGTATCTCGGCGAATTTGGGACTATTTTCGGCGACTTTTGGTGGCCGGAAATAATCATATATATATTTTTTTTTGTAGTGATTTGTGCCCTACTATTCTATTTTCTGTTTCTTTGAACGTTTCTGGAAGAGGTAACTCGCATGGCCATTCTGTAACTCAATTAGTATAAAAATATATTATTTATTTCTCCGATTTCCTCTTGACAAATAGAAGTTCAAGCAATGGAACTGTTGCGGTGCATGGAGGACTTAACCAATTATGGTAAATTGTTGTGCTTCCCACATCTCTTGCAATGCTGATATTGGTCCTTTTCGTTTATTATGTGAGAAGAAAACGTCTCAGACAGAAGGGTGAGTCAAAACACTCTTCACAACGTTATTTGAGTAATCGTAATTTATCTTCTAAATGAAGTGACATAATTAAATTTCTTTTCACCCTATTAGGAGAGAATTTGTTGTTGTTTGATTTGGGTACGAACCTGCAAACTAATAATTTTGAGCTTACTGAAGTAAATAATAATGGAAATAGTAGAAAAAGAGAAGCCAAGATGCCATCATTCAGCTTTGCAAGCGTTTCTGCTGCAATCGACAATTTATCAACTGCAAATAAGCTTGGAGAGGGCGGCTTTGGGCCTGTTTACAAGGTATATAGTTCAAATCTCTCTAAAAGCAATACTAAAATTTTGTTTGGATAGAAAAACAATTTCATCTCATCTTATTACATTTTATTAATAAAACTGTTTCAAATTCCTGTACTTTCATCTGATCATTACCGTAGGATAATGACTGTATACGAGGTCGGTAATTTGCTAGTTAACACCTAGCCAGGTTAACAGGCACAAATAGGCGATGTTAGTTTTGTTGCTACTTACAAGCCGGTGTGAAAGACAGATTCTCTACACCTTTTTTGTGTCAGGATTTGATTCCTAGAGTTCAAATTTTTAAATTTTTTGTGCAATTCAAATCATGGCATGTCAATGGTGTAAATGATTGTGTTATTCATACAACTGACAAATAGATTTTTTCATTACAGTTGGTTGTACGCCATGAGGTGTTGAATTTGTCCGTTGATAGTATATTTCTTGTATGTAGTGTCGGTTCTTTCAACAGGCAACTTAGACAATTGCCTAAAACTCCTAATAAAAGAATGTCTCTTTAAAAAAAGTTTAAAGTAAAAGTCTAAAGTATAATTTTTTTAAAAATGAAAAAAAAAATATAATTAAAAATATTAATTAACTTAATAAGAAAGTATAAAAAATATCAAATAAATATTATATATGTCATTATTAATTAAAATATCAGTTGAAAAGATAATATAAAATCTAGTATAATTTATTTGGCAAATGTTAGGAATTATTTTTAAATTGAAATCTATTGTAAAATAAAAATAAAAACAAATTTATGTATCTTTACTTAAAAAAAAGATATCAATCAAAATTTAGTTTTAAGCTCCATAATCTATTGAGCTAGCCCTGCTTGTATGTGCATGTAGGACTGTAATTGAGCCAAACTGAACCGGTCTTTAGTTTCCCGAACTCGGCCGACTCAAAATACTCGAGCTTGAGTCCAAACTCGAGATTTTTATTTATTATTTGTTTGAGCTCGACTCGATAAGCTAAATTTTCAATTTAAACTCAAATTCATCCCACAAACGAACTCGAGTAGAGTCGAGCTCACGCTCCAGTTGGAGTTCGACATATTTTTTAAAATTTTTGATAAAATTTAAATTAAATTAATAAAAAATAAAAAATAACAATTAATAATATCTAACTAGTTAATATTTATCCATAATAATAATATGTTATATGTTTACATATATTATTATTAAATAAACTTATTATGATAGTATATATCTATTTTATATATGGTTCTCACGTACTAATATATGAAATTATTAAGTTTTATAAACTAATAATTATACAAATTATAAAATATAGCTATATATAAAGTATATTCAACACATATATAAGTAATTAAATTACATATTACATATTTAATTATAAAAATGATATGCTTATATTATTAGCCATACATATATATTATATATATACATATATGTATCTATTTATCAATATTGAATGAATTTTAATCGAGTCGTGCTAACGAGTCGAATCGAGTATAAATAAGCGAACCTTAACGAACCTTAGTTGAGTTGAGTTTTATCAAGTATGTGTTATTTACTAATTGAGCGGGTATTTACTTTCGCGGGAAAGTTTTTTTTCCTAAGTCAAATTCGATTTGAGTTTAATCGGGCAAGTGCTGAGTGTACTGTCAAATAGACTGGTTTGTTTACAGCTTTACGTGCACATTAACAATTGGCCATACCACATTTTATGTCTTCCAATGTTCCTTTTTCTAGCCTTTTTAACAATCAATAAATTGAAAAGAATCAGTAAATATTAGTGAAAGGGAACGAGGTAGCTGTCAAAAGGCTTTCACGAAAATCTAGTCAAAGTTGGGACGAGCTAAAAAATGAAGCAATGGTCATAGCCAAGCTCCAACCCAACAATCTTGTCAGGCTTCTGGGTTGCTGCATTGAATGTGATGAAAAGATTCTAGTTTATGAATATATGCCCAATAAAAGCTTGGATTTCTTCCTTTTTGGTTAGTAATTTCTTATATTTGGAATCGACATAAATATTTTCAGTTTCAACTTTATGGCCTTTTGTAGTTTGCATATAATGATTCAATTTACTCTTAAATGTCAAGATGTTAGATTGGGGAACATGGATTCGAGTAATTGAAGGGATTGCTCAGAAGCTTGTTTATCTTCATCAGTATTCTAGGTTAAGGATTATTCATAGAGACTTGAAGGCCAACAATATTTTGCTAGATATTGACATGAATTCCAAAATATCAGATTTCGGAATGGCCAGGATATTTAGAGGAAACGAGTCACAAGCAAATACAAATTAGATTGTGGGAACTTAGTAAGTGCAACTTATGAATCATAAAAGCCAACATATTATTAGAAAAATGTTAAATGTAGTTAGCAAATACTTACAAAAAACTTACTTTTTCACATGTCATTTATTGATAGGTTGAAAATTATGAAATTTAAAATTTAAAATTTGAATTTAAATAGAAAACTAACAAAATAAGTCTTGTAAGTAAAACTACATTGTTTTGAAAATGATGAGAGACAAAACAAAAGTAAATACAAACAAATTAATTTCATGATACAAAATTAACATGGTTCAACAACGTGCTTACATCCACAGTATTGTAAAAGACCTTATTGTATTAAAAAATCACAAAATAAAATTCGGGATAAATTTCACTGTTTAGAACTCTCAGAATTATTATACTATTCATTAAGTATTACTTATAGTGTCACAACATAGATCTTATTTTTTATTTTTCTGTATTATTCGCTCGAGTAGAGTGCTCCTCAAGCAAATTCTCTATTTGATATATGCTCGAGCAACTTATGGATTAAATGTGAGCAAATTGTTTGCCTGAGATTTGCTCGAGCCATTCGTCAAGCCACACTCACACAAACTTGATCCAAGCTCCACAAACCCAATAATCTCATCTCAATTTTTTTAAATCTCATATCATATTATAAAACTTACAAATTATCTTATTACTTTTTTATCATGTGAGTTAGGGGTGTGCTCTGACTCTGATGGAGTCAGAATGGTGATTTCTGACCTCCGACTCTTGTCGGAGTTGGAGAAAAAATTTTACTCCAATTTTGACTCCGACGAGAGTTGGATTTTGACTTCGATCGGAGTTCTCGAAATCGGAGTCGAATCGTCAGAGGATATTTCCAAAATATGAAATATCCACACAAAAAATAAAACCAAATCAAAATACCAAACCAATGACAATCAAAAACCAAACCAAATGGAGACAAATGAAAATAAAACAAACATCTGTCGACGATTTAGGATTTTCACTAGGAAATATCAAATTATTTCAACAAAAAATAAAACCAAGCCAAACCACCAGTAACACTAAGAAATATTGCGATTTGTGAAGAAAGAAAGCTTCAGCTCTATGGTTTCATGTAGGGTGAACAAAATGACTGTCACCCGACCCGACCCGACCCGACCCGTTCCGTTTGTCGATATGGTCCCAACTCGTTTTTTCCGACCTGAATTCGATAACGGGTATTACCCGAATACCCGTTAGGTGACGTGGTTCTTTATTTCCTGAAGTTTTTAGGGTCATGACAATGTAAATAGTTCTTCCTAATTGAAATCTTCCTAAGTTAAAAATATGTCAGGATCATGACCATGGCTCCATTTTTTCATGCATTGTATTCTATCTTATACATAATTTGCTACTATTCTAGATGGATTAATAGATGCAAACATGGTATTTTTCTACATTTTATTTGTGCGCCACTAGAAAAGTATAACCGTTGGAGACAAGACGTATGTTCACGTGATGTTGTTTGTAGAAGCCCTTGAAAGCAAGACGAATACCATTGAATGGACTCATCAGCTTTGGGTTGATGTTACTTGTGGCCCACTAAGTTGGAATTGGGCTGAGGAGGAATTGACGCCCAGGTGCCATTTTGTACAAGGGCAGTAAATTCTTCACACATGTTCCAATGATTACCTTCTACTTTAAACTCATTTCATCGTCCAACTACACAAATTTAATTTAACTAAAAAAAAAATCTGATAAAGTCAAAATTATTGTGGCTACAGTAAACCTGGGCGCTATTTGATATATATTTTTTCTTCTTCTCTCTCTCTCTCCCGTTGACAAGAATTGAGAGCAGCATTTAATACTTTTTTTTTTCCCTTCAAACGGATGCAACTCGCTCCACTTGTAGGGGACAGTCGGATACATTTTCTTATAAATTTATCTAAATTCATCTAATTATTCAAACATACACTACAAGAAAAACAGCTATTTGTGACATTTTAATTGCAGCCAAAATGACTATTTTTACTGCAAATACTTTTTTGCAGCATTTTTTTTTATTTTTTGCGACAAAATCTAATGTCGCAAAAAGCCAATTTTCTTGTAGTGATATTTTAAACTATTCTAAATGAGTTTTACAAAACTCATTAAACTATCTCAACTAACTACTATTTAAAAAGCACAAATCAGAATATTTCGATATTCAAATGCAGCCTTAAAGGCAATTGAAACACATGTACCAGGTTTAATGGTGTAGAATTTTGTAGAGGCAGCCATTCGAATGGAAGAAGGAAGAGGAATGTGCATGAAATCAGCTTGCAAATAAAATAAGTGAGCAAAAAGAAATAAGCATTCATCAAAGTTTGAGATTGGTGGAGACAGAGATCTGACCTGCAGAGACATGGAAAACAATAACCTTTGTGGTGTGGAACATACCCAACGACCAAAGACTTTGACAAAGTTGTATTCGGGTGAGTGGTCCAGAAGTGACTAGAGAACACCACTTGCATATCAAAATGAAGGTTCATTTCACATTATGAATAAGAAAGATTTGGAGACGGAAAAAACTGATAATCTTCAATTCATGGTTCTCCTTTAGTTTCCCCCCTCCAGAGGAGGACCGGCACCAAGTTTTGGAAAAAAGTCTCCACTTCTTGCTTGTAAGGTCAGTCTGTCAATATCCTACGATCGACGACGTGGTTTTTTTCCTCCTCCCCCCCCCCCCCCCCCCCCCCCCCCCAAGATCTGGCGTATGATTTGGACTTTTTTTTTGTAAAGCAAATTAGAATATATTACGTTAAGGTAAAAAGTGTTACAAGCCGAGAGGGTGAGGTACCTCAACAACTACTCAAAACAAAAACGACAGTATGAATAGTGGCAGAGCCAAAAATATGGGTGAGGGGGCCAAAAAAAAGTTAAAATAAAATATATAAAATATTTTGTATCCTATTTTTACGTGGTATAAAATAATTTAATAATAAGATCTACAATAAAAATAAAATTCGTCTAATATAACTTATGTATTAAAATAATATATAATATGATAAGAACATGTCATAATAATAAAAATATATTAGAAATCATTCAACTTCTTTTTTATTTTTATTTTTATTTATAATAAAAATATGTTATCATGTTATTATATTATATTATTTTATATGAGATGTATTTTGTTTTTAAATTAGATTAATTTTGTAGAGAGAGATCAAAATAATTTTTAGAGAGGAGGGCAACATAAAATAAAATTAATATTATTCTACAAAATTATAAAAAAAATATACAAATTTTAATTTTTAAAAAAAATAAAATATATATTATTTTTTTTAATTTAATTTTTTTCAAAATAAGGGTGGGGCCCGTGGAGAGGGGGAGCAGGCTCGCCCTGCCCCAACGTGGCTCCACCACTGAGTACGGATGAAGTGGAAAAAAAGAAAAATAGAGTGAGTTTATATGAAACCAATAATTGGTCCCTACCCGTGTCTAGAAGGACGCCGTCTTTTCTAAAGATGAAAGTAAAATATTTGTATAAAAGCAAACTTGAGAACCTGAGAACCAAGGTGGTGGTTCCTCTGCAAAAAGTGAAAAATGACGGATGCCCTGTCGATTAATACCTTGAAATTTTTGTCGGAGAGGCCGACAATCCCATCCTCAAGAACACTGGTTAGGAAAAGCAGGAGAAAATGATAAATGTTAGAAATTGTGCCAGGTTACTGACGGTTGTCCAACTTCGGTGCACGCGCCACTATAAAAGGAAGACCGACGGACTATTCCGAAGGAACAAGGCTCGCTAATGATGTCAGAGTCGTGCATGGTCACTAAAGCCACATCAGATTACCGAAAAACACGTGCCTTGTAGAATTTCATTTTCCCGACCTAGACGGTTGGAAAACTACATATTTTTGGTCTATTAAATGGCTACAGACGAAGCCAGGATTTATGTAACAAAAATGTTAAGAGGCACACCCCAAAGTCATATACCATCCATTTTTATTTTTATATTTTTGACTTAATAATTAAATAAGTGTTTTTTAATTATGTTTTGGTTTTTTAAAAAAAATATTTAAAAAAATATATATGAAAACAGGGGCAAGATTTGATGTTTAAAAAGATGGTCGACAAAATGTGCAATATGTATAAATATAAATAATAGATATTTTTTGCTCATAGTTATATACAAAAATTAATAAGCATACATCATAAAATTGTATGATAGATCAAATCATTGAGTTGATAATGTTGGTTCACACTTCACAGTGTGTCTCACAGAAACGTTATAAACACGGCTTCCTTAATGATGCACAATGTTATTAGGGGTGAACAAGATATCCGAATTCCGGCCCAACCCGATATTCTGGCCCGACCCGTTTCTGTTATTCCGACCCGTTTCGGGTATTGTTAAAAAAGATATAAAAACCAAAAAATTAAAAAGTTTTTTTTTTTGGTCTGATTGGGATCTTGCATGAGTAGTCGTAGAGCCAATTTTGTATATAATAAAAATAAAAAAAATTACTAGTCCTCAATTAATCTCGATGTTTTTTCAATAACTAAAGATTATTAATTATCACACTCCTTATCAATATAGACCAATAAATAATTTATAAAGAAGTCATCATTTATTTTATTTTAAAAATTTATCTCAACAATATTAAAAGTTGAAAAAAATAGTTCAATTTGTATTTATTATAACAATACTCAAAAAGGAAAGAACATGAGAGCTGAATGAAGAGCAGATTCCAAAGTGCTTTTGCTTACCTCTGTGAGTAAAAAGAAAAGCCAGCGAAACATCAATGGAAACCATGATTATCTATCTTTTTGTGTACTCTTTATTGTTCTCCCTCCTAAGAACGTCCATTACACTTGAAGTTCACACCATTAGTCGAAGTGGATCAATCAGAGACGGAGACACATTAGTTTCAGTTGGAAGAACATTTGCGTTGGGATTTTTCAGCCCAGGCAGTTCAAAGAGCCGATACGTCGGAATATGGTACGTGATATCTTCTGAGGCAGTTGTGTGGGTAGCCAACAGAGACACTCCACTTTACGATCACTCAGGAGTTTTGAGGGTCACGGATGAAGGAGTACTCGTACTTCTCAATCGCACAAATGGTATTGTTTGGTCCTCTAATTCATCGAGAAGATCAGAAAATCCAGTTGCTCAGCTCTTGGACAACGGAAACCTTGTTGTGAAAGATGGAAATCATGTTGATGATGACCCAAACAAGTTTTTGTGGCGGAGTTTCGATTATCCTTGCGACACATTCATACCGGAAATGAAGATTGGGAGCAACTTTGTAACTGGTTTTGAGAGATTTATATCATCTTGGAAGAGCGACGAAGATCCTGCTCGAGGTCAGTTTTCATTCCGTATAGATCCGCATGGGTTTCCACAGTTGTTTCTTTTGAAAGGATCCAGAATAATGGCAAGATCAGGGCCATGGAATGGACTTCACTTTACGGGATATCGTTTACCCACAGAGAATACAGGAATTCAAAGAGAGTTTGTGTTGAATGAGAAGGAAGTCTATTACAAGCCTACAATTAAGAATAGTTCAGTTTTGACAAGATATGTGTTAAACCCATCAGGCATTGGGGAAACCCACATCTGGTCAGATCAGACACGAAATTGGCAACTTATCCATGCACGGATATTGGAGGCAGATGATTGTGAAAAGTACGCCCTCTGTGGTGCATTTTCTACCTGCAACCCCAGTAGATCCATTCTATGTGAATGCTTGGAGGGATTCATACCCAAATCTCCCAAAGATAGGAATTCGAAAGATTGGTTTAACGGGTGTGTTCGCCGTACTCCACTGGCATGCAATGGTGGAGATGTCTTTCAGAAGTACACTGGAATGAAATTGCCTGACACAAGTTCTTCCTGGTTTAATAAGACCATGAGCTTAGGGGAATGTGAAGAATTTTGTTTGGAAAACTGCTCTTGCACAGCGTATTCAAACTTGGATATTAGGGGAAATGGAAGTGGCTGCTTGATTTGGTTCGATGATCTGATTGACATAAAAGTATACTCCCAGGATGGGCAAGATCAGCTATACATAAGGATGGCCAGTTCAGAACTAGGTACCTCCGTTTTTTCTCTTTTTTTTTTTTGTTCTTTTAAATTCTTCTCTTTTGCTATATATAGCGGACAAGTTGGGCAACTATCTCTCTTGGTCTTCGATTGGCAGTTCGGAAACATGTTATTAATTCAGTCTCTTTTCTCCGTGTTTCCTGAGGAAGGGAGGAAAATCTGAGGGTGTGGGGGTAAGAAATAAAATATGTAGAAATTGTAGAAATCTGCATCTTTAGTATGTTTGATTGACTGCCACTAATAGAAGCTAGATAATTGAATATCAGTGTGAAAGGTTCAAGAATTATGGCCTCGTTTGTTTTTGTAGATAATATGAAATAAGATAAAATAAGATGCGATAAATTCAGTTGATATTAAAGTGAAAAGTTGAATAAAATATTTTTAAAATATTTTTTTAATATTATTTTTCATTTTGAGATTTGAAAATATAACATTATATATTTTATTTTGTACGAATATTTGAAAAAGATGTAATGATCATATGAGATAAGATGAATTGAAAGGAATTGTGAAAACAAACGAGTCTGTGTGCAGGGCCACAAAAACAAGGATTGGTGGTGTTGTGCCCTACCATTCTATTTTCTTTGTTTGAAAGTTTTTGGAGGAGCTAGCTCGCATGGCCATTCTTTAGCTCAATTATTATAAAAATTTATTATTTATCGACAGTCAGAAGGTCAAGCAATGGAATTGTTGTGGATCAAGGACTTAACCATTTATGGAAAATTGTAGTGCTTCCCACATCTCTTGCAATGCTGACATTGGTGCTTTCTGTTGCTTATTATGTGAGGAGAAAACTCAGACAGAAGGGTAAGTCAAACACTCTTCACAAAGTTATTTGAGTAACCGCCATTTATCTTCTAAATGAAGTGACAAACAATTTTTTTTTCACCATATTAGGAGAGAGTTTGTTGCTGTTTGATTTGGGCATGAACCTGAAAACTAATAATTCTGAGCTTACTAAAGTAAATAATAATGGAAATAGTACTCAAAGGGAAGTCAAGATGCCATTATTCAGCTTTGCAAGCGTTTCTGCTGCAACTGGCAATTTCTCAACTGCAAATAAGCTTGGAGAGGGCGGCTTTGGGCCTGTTTACAAGGTATATGGTCCAAATCTCTTTAGACTAGGGGTTCGTTTGGATATAAAAATACTTTTATTTCATCTCATATCATTATTATAATTTTTTTTAAATTTCTATAAAAAATATAAAAAATAATTGAACTTTGTAAAATATCAAACAATAACAATATTAAAAAATAATAATGTAACAATGCTTTATTCAACTTTTATCTAAAATATCTTAGCTTATCTCACTATCCAAATGGTCTTTTAGTGTAATGAATGTATACAAGGTCGGTAATTTGCCAGTTAACATCGTGCCAGGTTAACAGGCACAAATAAGTGATGCTAGTTTCGTTGCTACTTACAAGCCGATGTGGAGGACAGATTCTCTACCACCTTTCTCATGTCAGGATTTGATCCATAGAGTTCAAATTTTTAAATTTTCTGTGCAAATCAAATCATGCCATGTCAACGGTGTAGATGATTGAGTATTTATACTATCTTGCAAATAGATTTTTTCATGCTAGTTGGTTGTACCCCAAAAGGTGTTGAATTTGTCCATTAATAGTATATTTCTTGTACGAGCACGTTAACAATTGGCCATACCACATTTTAAGTCTTCCAATGGTCCTTTTTCTGATGTTTTTATTAATCAATAAATTAAAAAAAAATCAGGGAATCTTAGCAAAAGGGGATGAGGTAGCTATCAAAAGGCTTTCACGAAGATCCAGCCAAGGTTGGGAGGAGCTAAAAAATGAAGCAATGGTCATAGCCAAGCTCCAACACAAGAATCTTGTCAGACTTTTGGGCTGTTGCATTGAACGAGATGAAAAGCTACTAGTTTATGAATATATGCCCAATAAAAGCTTGGATTTCTTCCTTTTTGGTTAGTGTTCCTATATTTGGAATCGAGATAAATCTTTCTAGTTTACAACTTCATGGATTTGCTCAAAAATGTTGAACAGATTCAGAAAAGCGTAAGATATTAGATTGGGGAACACGGGTTCGAGTAATTGAAGGGATTGCTCAGGGGCTTCTTTATCTTCATCAGTATTCTAGGCTAAGGATTATTCATAGAGACTTGAAGCCTAGCAATATTTTGTTGGATATTGACATGAATCCCAAAATATCAGATTTTGGAATGGCCAGAATATTTAGAGGAAACGAGTTACAAGCAAATACAAATAGGATTGTCGGAACTTAGTAAGTGGAACTTCTGAATCATAAAATTAGCCAACATAATATTATTCATGTGCTTTTTAGTTTTTGCATACACAAAAATCATGCATCTACTGATATCTTTTGGCTTCATGATGGTTTTCAGTGGTTATATGTCTCCTGAATATGCTCTTCGAGGTCTCTTTTCGATGAAGTCTGATGTCTTTAGCTTTGGCGTCTTGTTGTTAGAGATCGTGTGCGGCAAGAAGAACTCTGATTTTTATCTAACTAACTCTCTCCATCTTCTTGGACATGTAAGTATCCCATTTGCATTTTTTTTCATAAAAAAAAAAAAAAAAATTCTTATTCATAGGCTAGAGTGGAAACATTCAAATTTGAGCAAAAATTTTATGCGCAGTCATTTTTGTACATTTCAAGAATATGATTGAGTGCATTATTTTTTTTAAAATACAAAATGAATATATTGGACAATCACATGAATAGAATGCACAACGAGTAAATTTGAGTCTCAAGTGTAAGGGAGGCACTTGAAATGGACCCTACAATATTTATTGTTAACTATAAGTCTGTATAGATAATGTTGTTTGAAATACTCGTACAAATAGCAATAAATATTGAGGAATACCCTTCAAATTTATCGATCTTCCACTGCCTGAAGTTTGAACATGAGTCTCCTGTGCCTGGAATTTTAGACCATAATATAATTAGTGTCTTGTAATTTAAAATCATATTTCGCTTTCTGGCATTTGAAGGCCTGGGACTTGTGGACAAGCAATAGAGGATCAGACTTGGTAGATCCACTACTTGAAATACCCTTTTTCTCTATGGATGCTATATCAAGATTTGTGAACATAGGTCTCCTTTGCGTTCAAGAATGTGCAGTGGATAGACCTACCATGTCTGAGGTTGTCGTGATGCTTAACAGTGAAAGTGCAGATCTGCCTTATCCCAAACAACCCGCTTTCTTCATCATGAGAAGTATGGTGATGGCAAACCCAGTTCATAGTAGGCAAAAAGAAATCGGTTCTGTGAATGATGCAACAATTTCAGATATCGAAGGTCGATAACATGTTGATTTCCATCCATAAACATGAGATAGTAATACATTATACAACATTACTCTGTTCTAACATCTATCACGGAAAGGTCAATTCTATTTGGCATTGACACTGTATTTATAATTTTTTTTATTTTTTTAGGCTTTTGTTTCAATCTATAACAATCAATCAAAAGAGACTGTTGGGCCTCGTTCATAAAGTGATAGGTCAATTTTACATTTAAAAAAAACCATTATTGTCTCATAGATGGATTGAGATGATTTATTGTGAATAACACTTATGGTTGAAAAGCATAGTACATTGTTTTGAAAATGATGAGTGAAAAAGCAAAAGTACATACAAACAAATTAATCACACGACACAAAATTAATATGGTTCAACAAGGTGCTTACTTTCACGAACAATATTGTAGGGATTTTATTTTATTGAGGAATCGCAAAATACAATTCGAGGCGAATTTCATTGTGTAGATTTTAAATTCCTCATAATTGCTATATTATTCATCAAGTTTTACTTTTAGTGTCACACTACAAAAATCTTATTTCTCACTTTTCTGCATTATTCACTCGAGTGGAGTGCGCCTCGAGCAAATTCTCTGTGTCTAACATATGCTCGAGCGACCTGTCGGATGAGATCCGAGTAAGATGCTTGCCTTAGCTTTGCTCGAGCTACTTGTCATGCAAACATCGAGCGAACTGCTGCCTAATGTTTCCTCTTATTGTAAAAAGTGCCAAAAATTGACCCTTGTAGCTCAAGCATGCAATCCATGGCTCAAGCCTAATTGAAATTTATGAAAAGATAATAACACATCCTTGTCGGGTTGGGTCATCAAATCAACCCAACACACCAAAATATTAAATTCCACAAAACCCAACATGGATAAGTGGTGAATAAATCGTAATAAGCGGCACTCTAGCAATGAAAGGGAAACCGGATGAGCAAATTAAACAACTTTTGTGTGTGAGTTATGAACCATGTATATAGCGGGGCGTGGGCCTCAAAATCTGTTCAAGAAGAGGGTGAAATTCTTGTGATGATGAGAAAAGAAAAATTATATGACTGATGTGGATCATCGCTCGACAAATGGTAAATCTAAAATGGAGAAGGAAAAGACAGTGAGAAAATCTCAACGGGTGCATACCCGAGCTCAAATACAGAACTTATAATTGACACAATATTCTACTGAAATATTAGAGGGCTAGGCAGTTTTAGAAGAAGATTGAAGAAGCTACTTAATAAATGTTAGGTTTCTTTTTTTGCTATTTTGGAATCTTTTGTTGTTGAAAACCATATGGCTACGCTTGGGTGTTTTTTGAATTTTAATCATTATGTTTCTAACGCTAATGAAGGTGGTAAGTTGTGGGTGCTTTGGAGTATCTCTTATAACTTTGAAGTTGTGCTCTGCACATCCCAATTCGTGACTAGGTGGTTTAAATGGGATGATCACCGTGTTATTGTTACTTTCGTTTATGACAAGTGCTCTTATGTTGATAGAAAAGAGTTATGACATGATTTAGAAGAGAGGCTATCCATGGATCAACCATGGTTGTTATGAGTGATTTTATTATTATTCGTAGGGATTTGGAAATAATTGGTAGGAATCCTCAACCTCTTATTTCGATGTTGGAGTTCAATGATTGTATAGATCACTGTGATCTTTTGGATTTATCTAGTTTTGGTCAGAGCATTTCTTGGTGTAATGGGAATGGGGAAGTGTCCAGAAGTTGGGCAAAACTAGATAACATGCTTATGAATAATGCATTCACGAGTCTTTTTTTTTCCAGCTTATTTTAAGTATTTGAGCCTCAATTCCTCTGACCACTGCCCGATGGTTGTATTTTCGAACCAGCTTGTTTATTCTTATGGGCCATCTCCGTTTCGCTTTCTTAAGATGTGGTGTTTGCGTGAAGGTTTCTCTTTGTGCGTGCAGGAAGCCTAGAATATGCAGGATGATGCGACTGGCCTTTTAGAGCTCTCTATCTGGTTGAAAAGAGTTACGATATAAGCACTTCGTGCATGGAATAAAAATGTGTTTGGTAAAGTGGATGCCAATCTACGTGCCTTGCAGGAGAGGTTGGATTTGTTGGAAAACCATCTCCAGATGGGTTTCTCCGAGGAGGTAGATGATGATTTTGTGGCTACAAAAATTGAGATTGAATTTTGGGAAAAAAGGGAAGCCTCTTGCCTTGGCCAATTTGCAAAGAAGAAATGGTTGATCGAGGGAAATCATAACTCAAAGTTTTTTCATTTGGTCATTACTTAGAGATGTAATAAGGGCCATGTTAATAAAATGGTTTTTGTGGATGGGAGAATATTGAATAATGTTGAAGAAGTACATGAGGAGGCTACGTAATATTTTCAAAACTTCCTCTCCGAGTCGCCTACGATGGACAGTTGCGATTTGTTGATGCTTATTGAGAAGAAAAAATTGGATGATGAGAACCACTGGCTATGCCTAGAACCTTTTGAAGTGGAAGTGAAACATGCTTTTTTTTTCTATCCCAAATAATAGTAGTCCAGGTCTTGATGGTTTTGGATCGGAATTTTATATGTATTGTTGGGATGTTATCAAGGAGGATGTTGTGGAGGCCGCAAGAGATTTCTTCAGGGGCATTCCTCTTACCCGGTTTTATTCTTCCTCTTTTATTGTTCTTATTCCAAAAGTGTCAGAACCCTACAGCTTTGATAAATTTCACCCCATCAATTTGTGTTCAGTGGTTTATAAATTTTTTTCGAAGATTATTGTGAATCGACTAACTTGTATTCTTGATAAGTTAGTCTCGCATGAACAATGTGCTTTTATTGCTAGAAGAAGTATCTTTAAGAACATTACTCTTGCATAAGAGATGGTTCATTCTTTGCATAAAAAATTGTTGGTGGTAATGTTTTGGTAAAAATTGATATGGCAAGGCATACGATAGGGTGAATTGAGATTTTTTATTATATGTGATTCAAGCCTTTGGTTTTTCTAATAGTTTTGCAGGCTTATTGCAAATTGTGTGTAGACTTAAAGGTTTTCTGCTATAATGAATGGAACCTTCAAAGGTTATTTTTAGTCTGCATGGGGACTACAAGAAAGGGATCATCTTTCCCTTTATTTGTTCATCATCATGGAGGAAGTGTTGACGAGACTTCTTAAGAAAAATTTTGAGGAAGGACAGGTAGCAAAATTTCATCATTCGGTTGGTGCTCCTTTGGTCTCACATTTACTTTGTTCTGATGACATTCTTATTTTTGCTAATGGGGGTAAGAGGTTGATTAGAAATTTGGTGTGCATGCTTGAAATTTATGAGAAATGATCAGGTCAAAAAATTAGCATAGACAAGTCAGCTATATTTAATTCTAAACTGATCTCGACCTCACAGAAAATGAATTTGCTAAACCTTACAGGTTTTAAAGAAGGGAAGTTTCCTGTCACCTATTTGGTTGCTCCTTTAATCGCAGGCAGGTTGACAGCCTGAGTTTTTGAACCGTTGATTGAAAAAGTAAGGAAAAGAATTGCCAGTTGGAAGTTCAAGTTGTTATCACCAGGTGAGAGATTGATTTTAATCAAGCAGGTTTTATCAAGTTTACCCATCCATTTATTGTCTTTGATGAGTGTGCCTTCAATTTTGTTGGCTCGCATTAAATCATTGCTAGCAAATTTTTCTTGGAGGGAGACAGATAGTAAAAGAAAGTATCATTGGCGCTCATAGAGCAAAATCTATATGCCTACTAAAGAAGGAAGGTTGGATGTGAGAGACCTTAAAGAGGTCCAAAAATCTCTTCATATGAAGTTCGCCTATTGAATTATGTCTACTAATAATCTTTGGTCTAATTTCTTTCATGCCAAATACCATAGAAACGGTCATATTTTTTCTTATATTGCAAGACCGACTGATTCTAGATACTAGAGATCGATTATTCATATGTTGCCAGAAGTTATGGACAATGTGAAAGTCCTGGTGCGTGCTGGCAAAGCTTCCTTTGGATTGATCGTTGGTTGACGTCAGGCCCTTTCTCAGTGCGGGTCGATGATATTGCTAATAATAGAATGTGTATTAAAGATTGCTGGTCTAATAATTTTTAGGATGAGGGTATCCTTAGGGAGTTGGTTGGTGAGGAAATCATTGAGGAAATATTACAAATGCCGCATAGTGGTATACAAGGCCTGGATATTTTTGTGTGGAAGTCTTCCTCTAATGGCTTTTTCTTTTTTTGCCAGTACAGCTTGGGAGGTGGTGTGCAAAAGATGTCAGGATTTACTTGGGAATGAGTGGTTTTGGCATAAGTTGTTACCCAAACGTATTTTTATTTGTTTGTGGAAAATTTGGTTTGATTGCTTGCCTTTGGATGCTCTGATTCAAAGAAAATGTGTGTCTCTTGCCTCTGCTTGTGACTGTTGTGATTGAAGATGTATAGAAAACAATGACCATATTTTTTCTATGGGGGCCGTGACTCTTGATGTTTGGTCTTATGCTATTATTACTTTGGATATTCTGTGTAGGCGTAATTTACCGTGGAAGATTAGAGTAGCAACATGGTTCAATTATGCTAGAAAATCCTCTTTTAAAGGTGTGTTAGTTGGTTTAATTCCTTGTCTTATCTCATGGTGCTTTTGGAAGAGAAGATGCAAGACTAGAATGGATGGAAAATATGACATGGTTGTGACTGTTTGGAGGAGTGTTCGGTTTGGATAAAGTTACTGGCTAATGATATTAGTTCCTTATATCCACATGATTTTAAGATTTTATAAGAATTTAATTTGGAGAGGCTAAGAAATGCCATGAGACCTGGAAAAATTATTAAATGGTCTTAACCTCCATTGGATTAGGTGAAACTTAATTGCGACGAGAGTTTTCGTGGAAATCCCAAAAACTCGGTAGGAGGCGGTATCTTTAGAGATTCTAATGGTATGGTTAAAGGAGCCTTATCAGCTTCTTATGGTGTAGGTACGAATTAGTTGATCCCTTGGTCTCCGCTAGCATCATCCGTATGTAGTTGCTTTGAAGGCTCAGCTTTGCCTTATTTTGAGTTGAGTTGTCGAAAATTTGGTGCAGTGGCTGCCACAGCTTGGCTTGAATGTTGTGTTATCCAATTGCCAAATACGTGTCAATAGGAGCCTTACTGTCTAAGTGGTAATTTATAACAATGAGATTGGATTGGATGTTTGAAAACTTGGAGGATGGTTACAGTTTCATAAAGGTGTTGGCAAAGCTGGTCTTTAGTGGAGGAATTGTACTATAAGTTTGCCTGAGGAGACGACATCACAAACAAGGTAGACATCAATTTTAATATGCTTAGCCCAAGCGTGGAAGATTGAGGTTAGCAATATATCTATAATGGGATCTATTTATTGTCGATGGTGTCAGCACTTGCTCGGTAATCAATCTTTGTGCTGACCAAGAGATCGTGCATTACTTCTGCACTTAAAGAAGATGAGGTTACAGTCGAAGAAGATGCAAGTATCCAGCACTGGAAGAATGGGAGTCATCAGGGCACTTGGCCCAGCCTGGGTCAGAGTAAGCCTTGAGAGTTGGGTGTGGAGAAGCGCAGAAGAAGCAAACCATGATGAGCAGTGTGGCGCAGATAATGCAAGATGCATTTGATGGCACTTTGGTGCAGTGCTGTCAGTTGGTGTATGAATTGGCACACCTTGCTAACGACGGCAAAGATGAGATCTGAATGAGTGATGATCAAGTATTGGATTGACATGGCAACACTTCCATTTGTTGTTGGGCAGAGAATGCATCATGAGAGAGAAAATAGGCTTTGGATGCTGCTTATTTGTCTAGGACAAGGAGATCAATAATGCAACGTTGTTATGAAAGGAGCTATGTCTATGATAGAGGTATCAACAAGCAAGAACAAATAAAAGGCTCAAGGTCTTTGAGTCAGTGCAAAATCCATTGTAATTGATCAATAAAATCTGGAACTGTACGAGTGATATCATCCAAATAGATGAGAAGATAAAGTGGATTGGGCCGGTAAAGTTGCTAGAGTTTTGAGCTTAGCATGGAGAACCGGGCCCATGGGGCCTGTTTCATAAAGGGTTGTGTTCAACTTGTAGACATGATAGAGGTATGTTGGGCGAGTAAAATCAAGAGGTTGCATCGTCAGAATATCCTTGTAATTTTTTTTTTGATAAGAAATATCCTTGTTAAATTAACCATGAAGGAAGGCCTTTTTAACATCAGTTGATTAATTTTGAGAGACAACAAAGGATAGTAGGATAGTAACAAGCTTGACAATTGAGCTAAAAGTCTCATCATAGTTGACCTGATATTGTTAGCTGGTTGATGTGGATGACCCACTTGTAGCCCACTAAGTTGGAATTGGGTTGAGGAGGAACTAAGGGCTTGTTCCATTTCGCACAAGGGATGTAAATTCCTCACACATGGGCTGATGCCATTCTGGGTACTTAGAGGCAGCCATAGTGTTGGGAACAACAAAGTCAATGGGTAGAGGTTTGGGTATGATGGGGTGTCAATATTGTATTGGGCCAGGAGTGGTTTCGGGCAACTTTGGGAAGAACGAAGCCTTTGAGATTGGCGACGAAAGGGGAGGAAGTTGTACTGTAGAGACATATAGGAGACAGTAACCTTTGTGGTGTGGATCTTACCCAACGACCAAAGACTTTGATAAAGTTGTATTCGGGTGAGTGGTTGAGAAGTGACTGGACTTGAGTGGGTAACAGAAGAGGGGAGTTGGTTGGTAAGTTGTGATAGAAAATAAAAATATAATAAACAAGAAGATAAAAAATCATAAAAGAGGATAAAAGACTCTTTACATCTTTACTTTCTTAATTGTTATTGATAAGACATACGTCTCTATATATATATGAAAATTCTATTGAGATAAAGTAAAGTAAATATTTTAAATATTATAAAAATTAAATCAAGATAAAATCAAATCAAATCAGATCACTTTTGATTTGATAATTATAAAAATCAAATGAAGATAATTTCAGGCTAAGATTCATCCTGATAAGCGATCAATTTGTTAGATCGTCTTAAATCTTATCTGTCTTGTTTATTTTTCTTTTCCAAACATGACTTGCATTTCAAAATCAAGGTTCATATCACATTATGATTAAGAAAGACGTGGAGATGAAAAAACAGATGATCTTCAATTCATGGTTATCCTAGTTTCCCCGCTCTCTCGAACAAGCACCAAGTTTGGAAAAAAAGTCTCCAGTTCTTGTTTGTAAGGTTAGTTTGTCAAATATCATACGATAACCATGGCATGATTTTTTTACCAATATTTGGCGTATGATTTGGGCTTTCGTTACACTTTTCCTCCATTTTGTAGAACTGAAAATGTAAAACGAAAATTAAAAATGAAAAACGAAAATCCATCAAAGAGAAAAAATGAATAAAAATTATTTACCTTTATGAATAATAAACCGCTAGATGTAGCGACTCCAAGCTCTATCACTGTTGTAGCATTCATTTTGAAGTGTCGAATAGCTTTTCTGTTGGAGCCAATATTTCAAATTTCATAATGTATCGGTTGTTATTGTCGAAATATGCCGTACTGGACAACTGACCAGTACAAAAAACATGCTGATTCGCTACAAATTTCACCCGTTTCGACTATACCAGCCAATATTTCTGCTGTACCGTCCGTATCGGATGTTGATTTTTTTTTTCATTTCTTGCTATTTTTTTTACGTTAATTCAGATTAGACTATTTACATATATGTATTTCTATGTATAATTTATTCATATATTGACTATTATTTTAAAATATAATTCATATATGTATTTATATAGATTTTTTTTTTATATATAGACTATTCTAAAATGATATCAGGGTCGAAATATTTTATTCTAATATCTTGATCGATACACTCACCAGTACGATATTCAAAATTTTAGTTGGAGCACGTTAAGGGACAAAATCCTTCAAAATTTACAGGAAAAATGTATTTTACCTTTTCCGTTAGTATTGCTCTTGTATAAAAAATTTAAGTTTAAATGTAAAATAAAATAGAAGCATTTAACAGGCCAATTAATCTCGACGTTTTTTTAATAAATAAAGATAAATAATTATCACACTCCTTAATATAGATCAGTAAATAATATATGAGGAAGTCATCATTTATTTTATTTTAAAAACTTATCTCAACAATATTAAAAGTTGAAAAATTTTGTTCAATTTATTTTTATTTCGAAATCTAGTCTTAACCACGTTTATGATTTAAAATTCTTGGTTTGTCCATATCATTCAACTTAAATTTTCAAAAACAGTTTACGAAAAAGATCCATAAAAATTATATAAATTATGATATTTAAAATCAGTTTAAACGTATGTACAAATTCTAGATTCATATGTGAATTACAAAAGTATATATATGATTTATGAAAAATAAAATATATTTAGAACTACAAAATTCACATCTAGTCCCTCCTCCTCCTCCTCCTCCTCTAGATTCGTCTTGGGAGTGTTCAAATCTACAGATATATCATGTATGAATGAAAGGGTAGTGCTAGCATGTCTACTGAATATTCCTTTTTATTTTTATTTTTTTATTATTTTAAAAAATTTATAATTTTAAAAAATAAAAATGTATAAGGTGTCAAAAATGGCGGGCACAATATTATTTTTCATGTATGAAAATATTTACATCCACATGAACAACAATTTAGAAACTATTACTAATGAATATGCAATTTTGTTTTATTAAGAAATTGCAAAATAATAAATTCTATTAATAATTAGTTTGATGAATTGATGTGAGTTTGTATCAGGCGGCTCAAGGAGTAGGCAACTAAGCTTAACGCCTTAGGCCCTCAGCTTGAGTAAGCCCTCATAAAAAAAAAATAGAAATTTATAAAAAATAATGGTTAGCATGAAAGAAGGAAAATATTTTGTGTAAAATAAAATCAACATTAAATGAAAAAATTTGATAAAAACACAAGTAAATATAAAAGATTTATTCGAAAAGATTTTACTAATTAAAATGTACAAAATTTTTAAACAAATAAAACTGGAATTAAAGTAGCAATCTGATGTATATTTTGATATTAATGGCCTTATTAATTTTTAAAATTAAGTATTAAAATAAGTATATATTATTTTAAAAAATAAGTATTTAACTTAAAAAATATATATATGATATTTACCGAAAAATTAGATCTTTCAAATTGTAATATTATTTATAGATATTATTAGTAAAAACAATTTTAATATGTGTTTTGCATCTCAAAATTTTTAATAAAGTTTTATTATTTAATATTTAAATATTAGTATTATTTTTAAATTAAAATATTACGTACTTAATGATTGTCTTATGCCATAAAATATATTGAGCCGTTCCTTATTTGTACTCTAAACATAGCCAAACTGACGTATTTGATAGAGTGAGTCACATGGATATACATATATATATATATATATGTATGTATGTATGTATGTTTGGAAAACTACTCTTGCACAGCCTATTCAAACTTGGATATTTGGGGAAATGGAAGTGGCTCTTATTAATGTGTATTCTGCAATCCTGAGTTACTTGATGATTCCAATTAAATAAACCTGCGGTAGATGAACAGAGAGTAGGGCAGGAAAGCCCTATTAACCCTCTAACAATCTAGTTAAAGAGGTGAATCGGAAATATAGAAAAACGGAAGGGTTTAATACTTTTTCTTACCTTTAAATTGTAGATGATTGTAGTATTTATATGAGTTGAGATGCTGTGTTAATCTGTATCTATTGACTTGGGGTAGTTAGTGAGAATGACAATCAGTTAGATGGTTTGTCCTTTTTTTGTCTTGAGTCATTTATTATTTTTATATCTTCTGAATAAAATCTTTGCCAGTCTAATTATACCTAGGCGAGTCATTTCCCATTTAGAGTGACTCGTGTCGTTCTCTGGTGCACTTGCCGTCTAGGTCGCATTAAATGCAGGAGGAAACTTTGTCAGTCATTAAATGCTCCCAGTTCTTCTGATTGTTTCCTTGCTCAGATGACATGATTATGGGCAGGCTTTTATTTAATGTGTCTCCTGTACCTGTCTTCACTCAACTTGATTGGGTAAAAGGTCGATTAGTTTGGGAAGGAAGTGGGACCCGACCCCTTTGTTGGTCGGTGCCCTCTAGCCAAGGATCTCAGGTTGCCTCCCCTTTAATGAGTCGGCAATATTTAAATATTCGGATTGCCTTGGCTTTCTCAGGAGTTGTAGGCGGGTGCCACATACTATTTTACACAATTCAGTCAACGTGCTCGACTGATTCTCCCCTCACAGTACTCCGCGAATCCTTACCAAAGATACTTTGGTGGAGATTCCTTAGGCTGACTAACTCCCTATCTTGAATAGGGCGAGCTCTGAATATGTGAGGCAAGAATGTATTTTGTTGGAGATGGGCCTGTTGGCCATCTACCCCTAATTGCCCAACTGTTACCCGTCTGGCGTAGGGAAGAGCACCCATTCTATGACGTTTTGTGCACTGTATTTATTGATCTAGACGGTTTTGTATCTCCATCATTATGCGTCTGCCTCGTGGGTTTCCCGATTACTAGTTGTCAGTCTGCCATGATTGGTACGTGTTGTAGACATGCTGGGCTGTAGTACATCTTCCCGAAACTCTCACCCACGCCCTCCTTTTTTGTTGGTTCGTGTGGTTCACGCACCTGTCACGTCGCCTCGTCTCCCGAGAGCCATGACTACCCTTATGGTATAAATAGGTGTTCTCTTCCTGATCATTTATTCGACTCTTATCGTTATTCTGCTGCAGTGAATTCCTTCTTTCATTCCTAACAACCTTTTTAACCTGAACTCCCTTCGTTGTTTTCATCTATCAATGGGGGCAGTTTCTATTTTTGCTGGATATCACTGGGTTTCGACCTATGCTCCCACTTCTATTTAACATCTTCGAGATCTGGGATTCATTTCAAGGTCTGCGAGCTTTGGGATAGTTCGGGACCGACCTTGTGATGCAAAGGGGAAGGCCGAGCATATTTTGCTTTATGAGACTATGTTAAGAATGGGCTTCACCTTTATTCATCCAGGTCGAGAGGTACTTCACTATCTCGGCTTAGCTCCTGCTCAACTGTTGCCTAATGCTTGGTGACTGCTCCTGGATTCCTGTGTAGTGTTCTGTGTATCTTTGCTGGAAGCCAGGGAGGCCTATTTAGATTTGACATCTCAAAAATTTCTTTCCCTTTATCGCCTTATTCAGAAGCCATCTCAAAGTTTGATTGGTTTCCAATCTCGAGATAGTGAAACAAAGCTGTGTTTCTAGAGAGTCGATATTCTAATGTCAAATATTACACAAAAAAAGTCTTTTATGTTAAAGGCGATGGATGGTAGTTTCCAGAGGATGAAGTTAGGGGGGAGTTTCTCGTTTTGGCAAATTGGGGCGAGCTCGCTCCGCCTCCCTTTTGGACATTGATCTCAATCAGAGGGAATGTTCTAGGGTCGAGGTCGTCATATTTTGGGTGAAGTGCCAATTTCACGAATTGGCGTCTGACCTCATCTTGACTAAGGACAACATCAACACCCATTTGGTTGAGCCAAGGCGAGGCTCGGCGGAGTTCCAGGATTTTCTCAGTCTTTCGGCAAGCGAACAACCCGAACGCCAAGTTTTGTCTCGCAAACGTGCAGTCCCCCTTATGGAACAAGAGAGCTGAGTAAAAACTCGCCACGAAAAAGGGGGTCAGTCTGTTGTTGACCCTTCCAGACTTCAGGTTCGAACTTTTGTCCAGGAGAGGCGACTCAAAGCTTGCCACGAGAAATGGGGTCAATTCGTTGGCCCTTTTGGACCTCAGGCTCGGACTTCTGTCCAGGAGGTTATTCACCCTTTTCCCGAGGGAATCATGACTAGCTCCTCCCCCGTATAGACTCCTTCTCCCCACTCCTGTTCCCTAGGTGATAGCGGGTGGCGAGGTTGGGCGACTACTTGCTGAAGCTCAGTTAGCTGCTCGCCGAAGGGCTGGATTGGAGCCTCCCTCTCCTTTTGTTTTGCCTTCTAGGACTGAATAAATCTGAGCAGAAGAGGTGGTGTTACATGAGGCATTTTTTTGGTGCCGGTCTGGGGATTGCAAACCTGATCCTGCAAGGCAATCCAGGCCTCTACCAAAGACGCAAAAGGTGGACAAGGTCGAGCTGGCCTTTTTGGCGGCCTTATCCCATCCCCCGGCTTATGCTGTTGGAACTTCCTACTTCCAGTTGTATGTAGGGGGTTTTGCTCAGGTTCAGGAAGATCGGGAAGCTACCCTTAGGCAACTTCGTCATCTTGAGAGGTCTCGCTCGGGATCTCGACCAACCTTGCAAGAACAGCCCACTTCAATTGTGGATGATCACCAGGAGGGGGGTCGAGGGGGTAAGCCGAGCGCCCCAGAAGTCGGCGAATGAGAGGAAGTTTCCATTGTCCAACGAGACGTTCTTCTTCCTAGCGAAGTTGGAGCCCATGACTTGTCTCCGGGCGATTCTGTAGATCAAGGTTCTGGTAGTCGCCTTCAGGCAAGATACTGGCGGGAAGTAGAAATAGCCAATTTGGAGGCTGAGAATGCTGGGGATGATGTCGGTCGAGAGCCTGTTTGACCACATGATGATGATGCCAGGTCGATGGTGGGATCTTGCTTAGATCGTGTTCCTCATACCCCTATACAAACGATGTCCCAAGCACCTTCGCCTCCTTGCTCTCCTGAACAAACGGGGGTTATAACCAGTTTAATTCAGTCTCTCTTAACACAAGTAACTGTCTCTTTGCTTTCTGAGTCGAATTTCCTTCCTCTTTTTTATTGTTTTTCCTTCCTCTTTTTTATTGTTTTACTCCTTGATATTGTTTAGGTCGCTGACCAGGTAGTTGGTCTGCTTGAGTCTGAGGTGGACAGGTTGTTAGAAGAAGGTAGGCAACGAGCCCAAGCACAGACCTATGAATTCGAGGAGAAGTACCGAGAGCTGGGCATGACTGCCAGTAACCTCGCAGAAGAGAGGGATATTCTGAAGGCTATTGTCATGGAGTTGGAGGAAAAGAGGGTCGCAATGGTGGCGAACAATACAACAATGCAAGATGAGATGGGAGCTCTGCATGAAAGGAGTCGATCCTTAGAAGCGAATAGGGAAGAGCTTCTTCGTGATCGGGAATCGATCGGGAAGACGCTCGCCAAACGGGAAGCCGAGCTTGTTGTTTCCATTCAAGAGATAAAGTGCTTAAAGTCCAACTTGACCACTCTGGAGCACACTTGTGCTACTCGGGAGGACGAGTTGGAAACTCTTCGAGTTAGAGTGGATGCGGTAGAGCAAGAGCGTGATGCTCGATCTATAGAGCTGGCGAGCACTTAAGTAGCTCTTGGCGAGGCGAATGCTGAACTCGAGGTACTTAGGCGCCAAGTGGCTCGATCCCGTTCTATTGGCGTCTCTGCTTGGGGTCATAGTTATGTAGAGGGTTTGAGGCGATTGAGAGAAGAGATTGCCTGCAACCCTTCTTTTGATGTGGTCGCCATGGACCCTAGAAGTCTTGCTCCTGACTTAATAGCCAAGGTGGAAGCTATAAAAGTTGGAATGCTCGACTGTCTTCTCCACATTCAAGATTTTCAGGCGCCCCCGCCTACATGACGATATATATATTTTTCCTTTTTTGTTTTTGCACTTGCGCAAATGTATGCATAAATGTATTTTGGCTATTTCTTTATTTAAATGAAGTTTCTTTTTGTTCCTTTGATACTATGCTCCCTGATTATGCATATTTGTTTCCTTTCTCCCTCAGTACCTAGCGAATCCTTATAACTGAAACGTTGATAAGGATTTATTCGGGATAAATGTTTGGCGCATGACTTGTTACATGGGACATCGGCGATTCCCCAATTTGGGTATCGCTGTTGGGAGTGTATCTGGTTGGAAAACCAAGTCTCGAGCCTTAGGGAGTGAATCGTGGGGCGGGGCAATGACCCCAGATGACCTCTGCGATTTGTGTGTCATCGTTGAATAGGTGAGGGCGAGTCTGGGTACCTGGTTTGAGGAAATCAAGTTTCAAGCCTTGGGTTAGCGAATAGTGGGGCGGGGGAATTCAGGCGACCCCACGATTCGTGTGTTGCCATTGAATATGTGAGAGTGAATGAGGGTACTTCATTTGAGGAAACCAAGTTTCAAGCCTTGTGTGAGCAAATCGTGAGGTGGGGCATGGAACCCAGGTGATCCCGTGATTCATATGTCGTTGTTGAACAGGTGAGGACGAGTGAAGGTACTTGGTTTGAGAAAATCAAGTCTCAGGCCTTGGGTGAGCGAATCGTGGGGCGGGGCATAGAACCCAGGCGACCTCGCGATTCGTGTGTCATTGCTGAATAGGTGAGGATGAGTGAGGGTACTTGGTTTGAGGAAACCAAGCTTCAAGCCCTGGGCTAGCGAATTGTGGGGTGGGACATGGAACCCATGTGATCCCGCGATTCATGTGTCGTCACTGAACATGTGAGGACGATTGAGGGTACTTGGTTTGAGAAAACCAAGGTTCAAACCCTGGGCGAGCAAATCGTGGGGCGAGACATGGAACCGAGGTGACCCTGTGATTTGTGTGTCACTATTGAACATGTGAGGGTGAGTGAGGGTACTTGGTTTAAGGAAACCAAGTCTCAGGACTTAGGCGAGCGAATCGTGGACTGAGTGATTCGTGTGTCGCAGTTGAACAGGTGAGGACGAGTAAGGGTACTTGGTTTGAGGAAACCAAACTTTAGGCCCTAAGCGAGCGAATCGTGGGGTGGAGCATCAAACCTAAGCGACCCCTACGATTTGTGTGTCTTCGTTGTTGCTTTGCGAGTAAGGATAGTAAGCGATCACAAGTAGTCCACGCGATATTAATAACTTGAACATTTACATGATTTAGCTTGCTACACATAGTATTTTTTCAAATTTTCCACATTCCATGGATGGGGAAATACGTTCCCTTGACTGTCTTTGAGCTTGTATAAGCCTGGGCAACTACTCATAGTGACAACATAGGGCCCTTCCCATATGGGTCCGAATTTGCATTCCTCGGCAGTGGTTATTCTTGTTCGTTTCAACACTCACCTGGTCTGAAGTCTCGTAGTTTCACTTGTTTATTGAAAAACCTTTTAGCCATGTGCTCATGATGTTATACTCTTATGGTTGCTTTTGTTCGCCTTTCCTCAACGAGATCCAGTTGCTCCAAAAATATTCTTTCATTGGTCGCTGGGTGGAAATGTTGTACCCTTAGGGTAGGGTTTCCAACTTCTGTATGAATGATGACTTCACTGTCGTATGTGAGCGCAAACGGTGTTTCTCCCATAGGGGTTCGAACGGTAGTTCGATAGGACCATAGTGCACTAGGCAATTCGTCTACCCATGCCCCTTTGTGATCCCCCAACCTCTTTTTAAGGATGAACAAGATAGTTTTGTTGGTCGCCTCTGCTTAGTCGTTTGCTTGTGGATGTCCGGGTGATGAGTATTGTACTTTGATCCTCAACTCCACGTACCACTATCGATAATGAGAAGAGTCAAACTATCCCCTATTGTCTGATACAAAGCTTCGAGGTATTCCAAATTGGCATACAATAGATTTTCAGAGGAACTTAGTGATGGCTTGAGCGGTAATTGTGGACAGGGCTTCCGCCTCGACCCACTTTATGAAATAATCGACCACTACTACGATGACCTTAACTCCTCCTTGGGCGACTAGAAATGGACCAATCAGGTCAAGTCCCCATTGAGCAAAAGGCCAAGTTGATACGATGGATGATAGTTTTGTCGGCGGGAGGTGTGGTACGGTTGCGTGTTCTTGACATTGGATGCATTTTCGGGCGAACTCCTTAGCATTTTTTAGGATGTTTGCCCAATAGTAGCCTGCTCGAGTTATTTTGTTGGCCAAAGCTCTTCCTCTTGAGTGGCTCCTGCAGACGCCTTTATAGACTTCCGCTAGCACACTCTGGGATTCCTCTGGTGAGAGGGATCTGAGTAATGGTTCTAAAAATCTTTTTCTGTACAATATACCCTCTAAGACGGTAAACCTGGCAGCTCTATTCTTGACCTTCCTTGCTTCGCTTTAGTTGGCGAGTAGCTTCTTGCCTTGCAAAAAATCTATTATATCCCTATCCCACTTTGGTCGAGTTGTCTCTGCTTTTAGTATTTATTTCCTGATGGAATGGATGTTAGCTTGTCTTACTTCAGTATGTTCAGGGAAGGGGAGATCTTCTTGCCTGGAGGCTGCCCTTGCTAGATGATCGGCTCAGCAGTTATCTACCTTTAGGACTTGTTGAATAGATGAGTATTGAAAGCGATCCTGTGCTTCACAAACCAGCCGAAAATACTTTTTCAACCTTTCTCCCTTTGTTGTAAACACTCATGTTACCTGATTAATTACAACTTGGGAGTCGGCCCGCACCTCTAATTCTTTGGCTTCTAGAAAGGCGAGCGACAGTTAGACCAGTTAAGAGCGCCTCGTACTCTGCCTCATTGTTGGTGACATTGAAAGTAAGCTTAAGAGCATAGTTATACTCTTTGTCGTCATCAGTTATGATGTGGACGCCTGCTCCTCCTCTTGATTTACAGGCTGACCTGTCTACATGGATTATCCAAGGTTTGTTGGAGGGAATTTTGAGAATTTCTTCTGGGAAGCCTGTGAGCTTGACCAAAAAATTAGTAAAACTTGCCGTTTGATCGCCTTTCTAGGAGCATACTGGATGTCAAATTCACTAAGTTCTACGGCCCATTTCGCTAATCTTCCCAAAGTGTCAGGTTGCTGTAACACCGTTTTCAAGGGTTGGTCAGTTAGTACTCGTATGGTGTGAGCATGATAATATGGTCGGAGTCGCCTTATTGCAACAATGAGTGCAAGAGCCATCATTTCCAGTCTAGGGTATCTAGACTCTGCCCCTCGAAAAGCCCGATTAACATAATACCCTGGTTGTTGTCTTTTCGATGTATCCATTATTAAGACGACTGAGGTGGCATTAGGCAAGATTGCCAAGTAAATAGTCAATACCTCCCCTGGTTCAGTCTAACTAAGCAGTGGTGGGCGAGTTAGGTATTCTTTCAATTCACTAAGAGCCTTATCACAAGTAGGGTTCCATTCTTGGGCTTTTCTGAAAACTTGGAAGAAGGGCAAACACCGGTCAGTGGATCGAGCTATGAAACAGTTTAAGACGGCCACTCGACCCGTCAATTGTTGTACCTCATGGTGGTTCTGGGGTGTGACCATATGGGAGATGGCCTTCACTTTTTCTGGATTTGCTTCAATTCCCCTTTCGGAGACCATATAACCTAGGAATTTTCCTAACCTAACCCCAAAGGCACACTTGTTTGGGTTGAGTTTCATTTTATACTAGTGTAAGACTGCGAAAGCTTCATGCAAGTCACTTAGGTGCTGCTCGGATGCTTTACTTTTGACAAGAAGATTGTCAACATATACTTCCATGTTCCGCCTTATTTGTTGCTTAAACATTCGATTTATCAGGCGTTGATAAGTGGCTTCCACATTTTTTAGCCCAAAGGGCATTACCTTGTAATAGTATAATTCTCGATCTGTCATGAAGATTGTTTTCTCTTCGTCTTTGGGACTCATTTGGATTTGATTATATCCTGAGTAGGCGTACATGAAGCTAAGAAGGGGATGACTCGCGGTTGAGTCAACAATTAGATCGATGCGAGGAAGTGGGAAGCTGTCTGTTGGGCATGCTTTGTTGAGGTCGATGATGTCTACACACATCCTCCATTTACTGCTTGCCTTCTTTACTAGTACTACATTAGATAGCCACTTTGGACACTGGACTTCTCTGATAAAACCAGCTATTAAGAGGCATCTATCTCCTCAGCTATGGCAGCATACTTTTCAACGCAAAAGCTTCGCCTTTCTGTTTTACCTTTCGTACCTCCGGATTGATGTCTAGATGATGTTCAACAACATCATTATCTATTCCTGGCATATCTTGGTGAGTCCAGGCAAATATATCTTGATGTTTGGTCAAGAGTTGTCTTAGTTCCTGTTTCAGAATAAGCTCCAAATTGGAACCAATCTGAACTTTCCGTTTTGGCGTCGCTAAGTTGAGGGAGACTAGCTTTAAAGGCTCGTTAGGTTCGGCCTGCTTGATAGCTTGTTCATCTTGGATTTCCTCATCTCATTTAGTCAAAGGTGGTGGGGGTGGTAGTTCGGCTGTGACCTTGCCATTCTCTTGTCCTCCTTTGTTGGAGATGGTTACCATTTGGCATTCACGCCTTAATTAAGGAGAATAACACTGTTGAGCTCGAGTTTGTTCGCCTTTAACTTCTCCAATATCTCTCTGAGTTAGGAACTTCATCTTCAAGTAATATGTCGAGGTGATTGCCCTTAAACGGTTCAAGGCGAGGCGTCCCAATATCGTATTGTATGAGGAAGGAGCTTTGACTACTAGACAGTCTACCATGATCATAGACGTCTTGGACGCCTCAGCAACCATGATGGGTAAGGTGATCAATCCTTCAGGTTGAATTGTTTTGCTGGCGAATCCTCTGAGGGATGTTGGGGCCTGTCGTAACCTGTCTTGCCCAATTCTCATTTTGTTGAAGGCTTCCTAATACAAAATATCAGCTGAGCTTCTATTGTCTATAAGGATCATTTTTGTTGTGAAATTGTCAACCAACAGAGTTATCACTAGAGCATCGTCATGAGGTTGTATCGCTCCTTCATCTCGTTCATCGAAAATGATTGGAAGATTCTCAGAGAGCCGTGTGTCCTGGGTAACTTCTATCGTTGTGAAGACCTCACCATAGCGTGCTTCTCAGGCATATGCTTTCCTTGAAGTGGAAGTCTCTCCCCTTCTAGGCACACCTCCGGTGATAGTTCGTATTTCGCCTAAGGGACCTCCAGCTCTGGGTGAATTCCTATCATTTCCTTCATGTCTATATTTGCGAGGACTAGAACTGCGTCTCTTGTTAGAGTATCCTCTTCCTTGTTGTTTGCTTCTTTGTTCTTCATCCCTCCTCTTCAGGGTCCTACAGTCCTGAGTATTGTGCCACGTAGATTTATGATATTTGCAGTACCTGTTCGTTGGTGGTCGCGAGTTTTGGTTGTGGTGTTGCCTTTCTTTTGAATCCTTGCCAACTGCTAAGTTGCTGTGAAGGCGTGGTCGAGATTGTGGATTTCCCTGGATGTACATTTTTCTGGGGTTATTAGTATTTTTTTTCTTGCTATCCTTAGAGAAGTTAGCTTGTAGGTTTGCCGACGTCCTGTCAGCACACTCTATCTCCTCTTGGCGAGGCTCGGTCAGAGCTTGAAGGGTGTTTTTGACGTTTATGTAACTATTAGCCTTATCCATAAACTTTGCCAACATGGTTGGCGTCCGCCGGACAATTTCTACCAAGAACGGGCTTCCTGGTCACACTCCACTCAGGAAGGCGGCTAGAGTGATTTTTTCATTTCGATCGCCTATCGTCATATGTTCCCTATTGAATCGAGATAGGTAATTTTTGAGACTTTCATGATCGTGCTGCTTAATTGTAAGGAGGTAGGCAGCTGGTTGTTTCGTTTTGCGACTTCCCAAAAACTGAGTTATGAAAATGCGTGTGAGACAGTCAAAATTATCCACGGTACCAGCTAAAACTATTCCAAACCAAGTTCGTGCTGCTCCCCTCAAAGTAAGGGAAATGCTCTACATGCCACTTCACTAGGGTAATTATGCAAGCTCATGTGGATCCTAAACTCTTTGATATGCTCATACGGATCTTTGCTTCCATCATAAAGTTCCATTTGAGGTGCTTGGAATTTAGGAGGTAAGGGTACCGCCATTACACTAGCACTGTAAGGGGTGCCTGAGCTGTTGCGTAGCTGCCCGGTAATGGAAGGTGCCTCTATATGCTCTGCTATCTTTTTATACTTATCTACCAATTCTTTGAGCTCTAGGTGCATTTTATGTCTTTCTTCCTCCTCCTGATTAGGTTCGCTTACTTGATTTACTAACGGATGGTTCCTCATGGGCCGTGTGGTTTTCATTATCTTTCTGTAGCTTCTTGTTCTCCTCTATCAACTTCCTGACGATTTCTTCCATTGCTGCTAGTCGTTCTTCCATTGGGAGGTCTTTTGAACTGTGTATGTGGTAATAACGGATTTATTAACTTGAAATCACGACGTGACCGGCTTGCAAAGGACACGTTAGCAAAATCTCATAGATGGCACCACTGTTGATGTGTGTTCTGCAATCCTGAGTTACTTGATGATTCCAATTAAATAAACCTATTGTAGATGAACAGAGAGTAGGGCAAGAAAGCCCTGTTAACCCTCTGATGGTCTAGTTAGATAGGTGAATTGGAAATATAGAAAAATGGAAGGGTTTAGATACTTTTTCTTACCTTCGAACTGTAGATGATTGAATTATTTATATGGGTTGAGATGCTGTGTTAATCTGTATCTACTGACTTGGGGTAGTTAGTGAGAATGAAAATCAATCAGGTGGTTTGTCCTTTTTTTTTTTGAGTCATTTAGTGTTTTTATATCTTCTGAATAAGATCTTCGCCAATTTAATTATACCTAGGCGAGTCATTTCCCATTTAGAGTGACTCGTGTCGTTCCCTGGTGCACTTGCCTTCTAGATCGCACTAAATGCAGGAAGAAACTTTGTCAGTCATTAAATGCTCCCAGTTCTTCTGATTATTCCCCTACTCAGATGACATGATTAGGGGCGGGCTTTTATTCATTGCGTTTCCTGTACCTGCCTTCACTCAACTTGATGGGGTAAAAGGTCGGTTAGTTTGGGAAGGAAGTGGGACTCGACCCCTTTGCTGGTGGGCACCATCTAGCCAAGGATCTTAGGTTGCCTCCCCTTTAATGAGTCGGCAATATTTGAATATTTGGATCGCCTTGGCTTTCTTAGGGGTTGTAGGCGGGTGCCACATACTATTTTACATGATTCAGTCAACATGCTCGATCGATTCTCCCCTCACAGCTCCTTGATTTGGTTCGGTGATCTGAATGACATAAAAGTTTACTCCCAGGGTGAGCAAGAGCTATATATACATAAGGATGGCCAGTTCAGAACTAGTTACCTTTGCTATTTCTCTTCTTTTTAATTATTCTTTTCAATTCTTTTTTGGTGGTGTTGTGCCCTACTATTTTATTTTCTCTTTGTTTGAACATTTTTTGAAGGAGGTAGTTCGCATGGCCATTCTGTAACTCAATTATTATAAAAATCTATTATTTGTTTCTCTAATTTCCTCTTGACAAATAGAAGCTCAAGCAATGGAACTGTTGCGGCACATGAAGGACTTAACCAATTATGGAAGATTGTCATGCTTCCCACATCTCTTGCAATGTTGATATTGATCCTTTTTGTTTATTATGTGAGAAGAAAACATCTCAGATAGAAGGGTGAGTCAAAACACTTTTCACAACGTTATTTGAGTAATCGCAATTTATCTTCTAAATGAAGTGACATAATTAAATTTCTTTTCACCTTATTAGAAGAGAATTTGTTGTTGTTTTATTTGGGCACGAACCTGCAAACTAATAATTTTGAGCTTACTAAAGTAAATAATAATGGGAATAGTAGAAAAAGAGAAGCCAAGATGCCATTATTCAACTTTACAAGTGTTTATGCTGCAATCGACAATTTCTCAGCTGCAAATAAGGTTGGAGAGGGCGGCTTTGGGCCTGTTTATAAGGTATATAGTTCAAATCTCTCTGAATGCAATATAAGGTCCCGTTTGGATATATAAACGATTTCATCTCATCTCATTACATTTCATCACTACAATTTTCTCAAATTCCTATACTCTCATCTAATCATTACTTTAGGGAAATGAATGTATACGAGGTCGGTAATTTGCCAGTTAACACCTTGCTAGGTTAACAGGCACAAATAGGTGATGCTAGTTTTGTTGCTACTTACAAGCCAATGTGGAAGATAGATACTCTACACCTTTCTCGTGCCAAGATTTGATTTGTAGAGTTCAAATTTTTAAATTTTTTGTGCAATTCAAATCATGGCATGTCAATGGTGTAGATGATTGTGTTATTCATACAGCTTGCAAATAGATTTTTTCATGACAGTTGGTTTACTCCACGAGGTGTTGAATTCGTCCATTTATAGTATATTTCTTGTATGTAGTGCTGGCTCTTCCATCAGGTAACTTAGACAATTGCCTAAGACTCCTAATAAAAGAATGTCTCTTATAAAAAAGTTTAAAGTAGAATTTTTTGAAAAATTAATTAAAAATATTAATTAACTTAATAAGAAAATATCAAAAGTATCAAATAAATATTATATATGTCATTATTAATTAAAATATCAGTTGAAAAAGTAGTATAAAATCTAGTATAATTTATTTGGCAAATGATAGGAATTATTTTTAAATAAAAACCTATTGTAAAAAAAAAGAAATATGTATCTTTACTTTAAAAAATAGATATCAATCAAAATTTAGTCTTAAGCTCCATAATCTATTGAGCCGGCCCTGCTTATACGTGTACGTAGGGCTGTAATCTAGCCAAACCGAGTTGGTCTTTGGTTTTTCAAACTCGGCTTGACTCAAAATCTTCAAGCTCGAGCCCAAACTCGAGATTTTTTTTTTTATTATTTTTTTGAGCTCGACTCCATAAGCTAAATTTTCATTCAAGTTTGAATTCGTCCCACAAACGAACTCGAGTAGAGCCGAGCTCAAGCTCTAGCTTGAGTTCGAAATATTTTTTAATATTTTTTAATAAAATTTAAATTAAATTAATAAAAAATAAAAAATTAATAATTAATATCTAACTAGTTAATATTTATCCATAATAATAATATGTTATATGCTTACATATATTATTATTAAATACACCTAATATAATAATATATATCTATTTTATATATGGTTTTCACGTACTAATATATAAAATTATTAAGTTTTATAAACTAATAATTGTACAAATTTATAAAATATAGCTATAAAGTATATGCAACACATAGATATAAGTAATTAAATTATATATTTGATTTTAAAAGTGATATGCTTATATTATTAGCCATACATATAGGGCTGTAAAAAGACTGAATCGGACCAAACCGAAACCGGTCCGGTCCAATTTTTTTATGGACCGAAAATTTTCGGTCCGGTCTAGGGGGAGAACATTTCTCCCCTTATATCAGACCGGACCGGACCGAATACACACATATTATATATATATATATAAGTAAAAATATATAAATTTTAATATTAATATTAATATAGATTAAAAGTGGTAGTATAACATATTAATATATAATATATACTCTTATAATATTAACATATTATAGTTTATAATAATTGAAGTATAAAAGTATAAATTATAGTATATCTATATAGAGTATTAGTAATAACTTATAAATAATAAATGTATTAGTATTATTTAATATATTATTACTAATTTATTAATATTTACTAACATATAAATTTATAATATACTAATGTAAATTATGTAATAGTATTATTAGTTATAGTTAACCAACTTAAGATTGATCACTAAATCACTATTAATTAATTAATAATTACTCTTCTTATGATTACATGTAGTAATTATAAATATTAATTGTTATTGTTGTTTTTAATATATATGAAGTATGATCAACGATCATTAATAATATTGATTAATTGATATGACTTATGAGGATTAAATTAATTAATCAACTTATGGACTATATATAATATAAAATATTAGATATAATTTATAGTATAAGTATTTAGTCTATAGACTATAAGTTATAACTATATATTTTGTTTAATATTTAGATGAGATTAGCAATTGACAATTGACAATTGACAAAGATGATTATTTTTTTATGAAAGTAGTACTAATATATATTTAATCATTTATAAACTTAGGGTAAAAAAATATATTTAATTATTGCAAGATTTTGGATCAAATTTAGCATATTAAATCATACGGGGTACCGTTGGATTGGACCGGACCGGACCGGATCTCCCCTGGACTGAATTGGACGGGACCGGTATGGACCGAATCCTATTCGGTCCGGTCTAGGGTGAGAAAATTTTTAGACCGAATAGAAATGGTCCACATTTTTTCAGGACCGGACCGGACCATTTAGACTCCTATATACATATATATATATATATATATATACATATATGAATCTATTTATTATTATTAAATGAATTTCAATTGAGTCGTGCTAACGAGTCGAATCGAGCATAGATAAGCGGGCCTTAACGAACCTTAGTTGTGTTAAGTTGAGTTTTGTCAAGTATGTGTCATTTACTAATCGAGCAGGTATTTACTTTTAGGAGCAAGTTTTTTTTTCACAAGTTGAATTCGATTTGAATTTAATCAGTGCGAGTACTGAGTATACTGTCGAATAGATTGATTCATTTACAGCCTCACGTGGATGTTAACAATTGGCCATACCACATTTTATGTCTTCCAATGTTCCTTTTCTGGCCTTTTTAACAACTAATAAATTGAAAAAAATAAATTGAAAAAAATCAATAAATATTAGTGAAAGGGGACGAGGTAGCTGTCAAAAGGCTTTCACCAGGATCTAGCCAAGGTTGGAAGGAGCTAAAAAAATGAAGCAATGGTCATAGGCAAGCTCCAACCCAAGAATCTTGTGAAACTTCTGGTCTGCGGTCTGGTCTGCGGCATTGAATGCGGCATTGAACGAGATGAAAAGATACTAGTTTATGAATATATGCCCAATAAAAGCTTGGATTTCCTCTTTGGTTAGTAATTTCTTATATATGGAATCGAGATAAATATTTTACAACATTACTCAATTCATAGCAGGCAAAAAGAAATCCGGTCAGCGAATGATGCAACAATTTCAGATATCAAAGGCCGATAACTTGTTCATTTCCGTCCACAGCACGACATAGTAATACATTTTACAACATTACTCTGTTCTAATATGTATTACGAAAAATAAATCAGTTCCTTCTAATAATATGCATTTATTAGTTCCTTCTGATTTCTTTTCTTTTTTCTTTTTTTGGGCTTTTGTTTCAATTCTATGACAAATAAATCAAAAGTGACTGTTGGGCCTTGTTCACAAAGTGATAGGTCAATTTTACATAAAAAAAAAAATTACTATCTCATAGATGGAGTGAGGTGATTCTTAAAAATGTTGTGAATAACACTTATAGTTGAGAAGCATGGTACATTGTTTTGAAAACGATGAGGGACAAAACAAAAGTAAATACAAACAAATTAATTTTATGATACAAAATTAACATGATTCAACAACGTGCTTATATTCATAGTATTGTAGGAGATTTTATTATATTGAGAAATCACAAAATACAATTCAAGATGAATTTCACTATTTAAACTCTCAGAATTATTATACTATTCATTAAGTATTATTTATAGTGTCACAACATAAATCTTATTTTTCATTTTTCTGTGTTATTCGCTCGAGCATTATGCTCCTCGAGCAAATTCTTTGTTTGATATATGCTCGAGCAACTTGTAGATAAGATGCGAGCAAACTATCTGCTTGAGATTTGCTCGAGCTATTTGTCAAGCCACACTCCCACAAACTTGATCCACACTTCACAAACCCAATAATCTCATCTCAATTTTTATTTTTAATCTCATCTCATATTATAAAATTTACAAAGCATCTTATTACTTTTTGATCATGAGAGCTACAAGGTAATGGACACGTACGGAGAAGGTAATCAGTTATTTTTTCATCCGTCTAATTTCTTTTTTTCCATCGATCTAAAAGGAGAGAATGCTAGATAGCCATTTTGATTTTCAAGCACTCTACTCAACTCCTCTTTAAATATGATCGGTATGTGCATGATTCAATGCCCATGACTGATTCTCTTAGACGTGTTGATTTTATTTTTCTAAAAAATCCTCGAAACCGTGGCTCTTTCGTCTGGCATTTCTTTTCCTTTTTCCTTCTTTCAGCCTTTTCTTTTAAGCCCGGTTTGTATATAAAAATCTCCTCAGTTTATTTTAATTCATTTAATTTAATTAGTATAATTATTTCAAAAAAATTATATAAAATATAAGAAAAGATTTAATTTTTTCAAATCTAAAATAATAATAATATTCTAATAATATTTTTTTAAACTTTTAACTTTCATCTATGTTCATTTTATCTCAATTCACTATCTAAATCTCATCTTAAAAAAATAACAACACCGTACTAATTGTGCTGATATCTCATCGTCATAATTAAAATGTGAAAATCTGCATCTCACAAAATCCAAATTAAGTAGAGAGAAGCAAAAAAAAAAAATTATTCTTAATAGTGATGCACTATGTTTTGACGAAACAAACGAAAGAAAAATGGGAGAGAGATAAGGAAAGAAAGGGTTTTATAGTGCATAATTATATTTAATATTTCTCAAGGTGTTATAACAAGAACAAAAATTTGTCATATGTCACATATTTTCATCTAATTAATAAGATGTAATTTATTATTTTTGTCATTCTATCTTAATACTTAAATAATCATATTATGAGTAATGTTATACACCAAATTCATATTTTACTTTTATTCTACTATTTAAGATATGACACATTTATTAACTATCCATCTTAAAATATATATTTTGTTTGGTTTTATAGATACTCTCAATCTATCTCATCTCAATATTTAAACACTATTTAAAGACAAGAAGGGATTCTATGAAACATATACATACATTAGGAGAGTAACCAATAAATATGAATTAAATGCTAGAGTTAGTAGTAAGGCTTTGTTTGATTGTTGTTAGACTAACTGATATTAATTTAGTTCAATTTAGACTTTGTTTACTTAGAAGGATAAGATCAAAAACTTAAACATTTCAAACTCATCATTACACTTTTTTAAATTTTCATACAAAATATATTAAAAAATTTAACTTTTTAAAATTTTCATACCATTTTTTCAAATTCACATACAAAACTAATATTAAAAAAATATCTTATAATAATTTTTTTTTTAACTTTTATCTCATTTCATTTCATTTCATATCTGAAAATAAACAAGGCCAATTTTAATCTGAATTTAAGATTTAAACACCAAATTCTTAAATTATTAAACTCATCTCAATTTAAAAGTTCTTTATATGTGAGACATATAACTTTTTTCAATTAATAACTTTTTTGCATGTGAGACTCATAATTTTTTCAGTTTTTTATAAATACATCTAAACTCATTTTAACATCTAAATACATTTGAACTCATTTTAGGTTGGCTAAAAATACTAATTCCATCATATCAACACACTGTTATTCATAAAAATCCAAACTTAGTTCAACTTAACTCAACATCTAAACGAAGTCTTTTAAATCACAATACTTTTTTATTTCAATTTCAAGTTTTTAAATTTTTTCAATTCAATACTTTTTTGTAAGTGAGACACATAGCCTTTTTCAATTTTTTATAAATACGTCTAAACTTATCTTAACATCCAAATACATTTGAACTCATTTTAGGTTGGCTAAAAATACTCACTCCATCATATTAACATACTGCTATTTATAAAAAGCTAAACTTAGTTCAACTTAACTTAACGTCTAAACGAAATCTTTTAAATAAAAATACTTTTTAATTTCAATTTCAAGTTTTTAAATTTTTCAAATTTCATTTAATTAATATAACTTTAATAAAAAACAAAATATAAAAAATAATTTACCATTTCAAATCTTGAAATACAAATAATAGTAAAAAAATTATATTATAAAAACATTTTAATTTACTAATAATTTTATTTAATTGATTTTTTTCTCTTTTTTTAAAATTCTATAAAATATCTTTAACTTAAACTCTCTTATTATTGTTATTAAATCGTAATAACTATTCATTATTTTTTTTAAAAAAATATCTAATGCTAGGCCTGCATTAGCAAGGCCCCACTGTCCTAAAACATCTTCGCATTCGAGCTGAAATGATGGTTAAAAATATTCTTATTATAAAGTTAAATTTTAAAAAATATAAATATAAATTTATATATATATATATATATAATTTTAGTTATATTTAATTAAAAATAAAAAAATGAAAAAAAATATATTTTATCTTAAAAAATAAATAATAAAATTAAAAATTTATACAAGTTTTTAACTTTACTATTTATTTTTAAAAATAAAAAAAATTTTATTCTTTTTTTCTAAAATTTTTTCTTCTTATTTTTAATTAAATTTAACTAATTTTTTAAATATATATATATATATATAAATTTATATTTTTTAAAATTTAACTTTAAATAATTCAAAAAAAATGTTTTAAAAGACAAATTAGATAACACTCTATTTAAAATAGAAGTAAACTCTTTATTGACTCTTCCATTAAGCAAGATTAAAAATAAAAGTTTTAAAAAAATTAAGAATAAATTAGTTTTATATAAATTTATAAATGAAATGAGTTGAAATGAGTTTAATTTATTTTTTAATATTATTATTATTTTAAAATTTAAAAAAATATAAATTAATTTAAAAAAGATATATTAAAATTTAAAAAATATGTTTTAAAATTTTAAAAAAATATATAAAAATTTATTTTATATAAAAAATTATAAATATATAATAATAAAATAAAAGAGATAGAAAGCAGTGGAATTGCCAGTATCTCCCGTCCTTAGATTCTTCTCCCACTTCCAACACCTCTTCCACACTCCCACTCTCTCCTTTCCCTATCTCACTTTACGACGCCGTTCCATGGCTACCGACTCCATTAGCCCATCCAACACACGCGTTGGCTGGATCGGCACTGGCGTCATGGGTCGCTCCATGTGCTCCCACCTCATCCAAGCCGGCTACTCCCTCACCGTCTTCAACCGCACCCTCTCCAAAGCCCAACCCCTACTCGACATGGGTGCCCGTTTGGCTCAGTCTCCCCTCGACGTCGCCTCCCAATCCGACGTCGTTTTCTCCATCGTCGGCTACCCATCCGACGTCCGCTCAGTCTTATTAGACCCCACCTCCGGCGCCCTTGCTGGCCTGCGCCACGGCGGTGTCCTCGTAGACATGACGACCTCCGAGCCCTCCCTCGCCGCAGATATCTCCGTCGCAGCATCCGCAAAGAACTGCGCCGCGATAGACGCCCCGGTATCCGGCGGCGACCGCGGCGCTAAGAACGGAACCCTCGCGATCTTCGCCGGTGGGGACGAGTCGGTGGTCAACCGTCTGAACCCACTGTTTTCCCTTGTAGGAAAAGTTAATTACATGGGTACTCCCGGAAAAGGGCAATTCGCGAAGCTAGCGAACCAAATCACAATCGCTTCGACCATGGTGGGGTTGGTGGAGGGGATGGTGTACGCTCACAAGGCCGGGCTCGACGTGGGTCTGTTCCTGGACGCGATATCGACCGGTGCGGCAGGGTCCAAGTCCCTGGATTTTCACGGGAATAGGATTTTGAAGAGGGACTTCGAACCGGGTTTTTATGTGCACCACTTCGTGAAGGACTTGGGAATTTGTTTGAAAGAGTGTCAGTACATGGGTCTGGCTTTGCCGGGGTTGGCTTTGGCTCAGCAGCTCTATCTCTCGCTCAAGGCTCATGGGGAGGGCAACTTGGGAACCCAAGCTCTTATCTTGGCTCTGGAGCGCCTCAATAATGTTTGTCTTCAATCTGTGGCGGCTCCTCCGTCATAGACTGGTACTATTTTCTTTTTTCCCCGTGTTTATGGGGGTGATAAAGATTCTACCTACATTTTCAAGTGCGTGTGTGACCTGACATTTGCAAATAATGAATATAGTGATCTACCCACATTTACGCATATGTTTCGGAGTGAGACGTGTTTTTGTTACTTCTGTTTGTTCTTTCTACTCTTGTGTAGATAATGTTGGATAAGTTGGTGGTGCTTTTTCATAATGAGGAAATTTGGGGGATGAAGAGATGGCATTATTTTCTTCATAAACGCCACCCCCCCTTCTCATTTTCTTTTGTTTTTTGGTTAAATGAGTTTGGGCTTGATCAAAAGATCCAAAGTTCTTTCAAATTTGGCTGCGATAGTTGATTCTAGTTTTTTCCTTTGGATTTATGTTGGTGATTTGTGTATTTTTTTGTTTCTATTTTTGGGTTTATTTTGATCTTGCGGTAATGCAATCCTTTTGTTTGGTTGGGTGAAAGAACAGAGGAATGCAACCCTTTTGGTAAATTATTTACGGTGTGGTTTATTTGTTCATTGCTCTGTCCAGGGGGTTTTGGCGATCAGAAGCAGAGAGAGAGTGGAAGAGAATGGGTATCGTTTAAAAGGTCTGTTTGGTGAAAATATGGGGTAGGAATTGAGGTAATGTTATTGTGTGATGGAAAGAAAATTCTGAACAGTTGTGTTTGGGATCTAAAAATCATGCAAAATGAACAAGAAATCTCTAATTTTAAGCGCACTTCTGCCTCAGAACTTTGATAATCCAAATTGTCATTTTTTTCTCTGACAATATTTTATCAAGTCTGGTCCAGACATAGTATTTACTATTTACTGAACTATGACCACATTTCACGCAGCAAAAAAAGATTCCTTAAGCTATATGTAATTCTGTACAATGACGACAAGTTTGATTAGGTTCATATACATGTTTGTGTGTGGGTTCATTTCAGCTTGCAGGTTTGAGTTAAGTTTGAACTGCTAATGTTTTTTGGTTGCAGGTTTGAGTTAGGTTCATATACATATATAAGCATGTAGATAAAAAAAAAAAAAATTGTTTCACGTGGTTCTTTATTTCCTGAAGTTTTCAGGATCATGACAATGTAGATAGTTCTTCCTAATTGAAATCTTCCCAAGTTAAAAATATGTCAGGATCATGACCATGGCTCCATTTTTTCGTGCATTCTATTCTATCTTATACATAATTTGCTACTATTCTAGAAAGATCAATAGATGCAAACATAGTAATAGTATGTTTTCTACATTTTATTTGTGCGCCACTAGAAAAGTATAAGTTATAACCGTTGTAGACGAGACGTATGTTCACGTGATGTTGTTAGTAGAAGCCCTTGGAAGCAAGACGTATACCATTGAATGGACTCATCGGCTTTGGGTTCATGTGGAAAACCTACTTGTAGCCCACTAAGTTTGAATTGGGCTGAGGAGGATTTGACGCCCAGGTGCCATTTAGGAACTTAGGTCCTGTTTGATTCATAAAATATATTATTCTCTACTTCAAATTCATTTCATCGTCCAAACACGTAATTTTAATTCAACTCAACCAAAATCTGATAAAGTCAAAATTACTGTAGAATTACTGTAGATATAATAATGCTACAGTAAACCTGGGCAAGTTTTTGACTTTTTTTGTGTGCTATTTTTCTCTCCAGCTGACCAGAATTGATAGCACCATTTAATGCCTTTTTTCCTTCAAACGGATGCAACTTGCTCGTAGGGGACAGCCGGATATGTCTTATAAATTCAAATTTTCTTATAAATTTATTTAATTTTATCTAACCATTTAAACAAATTTTAAACTTTTTAAAGTGATTTTTACTATCTCAACTAACTACTATTTAAAATGAATTTAACTCAATTCAACAAACTTCAATATCCAAACGCACTCTTAAAGGCTATTGAAACACATATATCAGGTTTAATGGTGTAGAATTTTGTAGAGGCAGCCATGCGAATGGAAGAAGGAAGATGAATGTGTATGGAATCAGCTTGCAAATAAAATAAGTGAGCAAAAAGAAATAAGCATTCATCAAAGTTTGAGATCGGTGGAGACAGAGATCCGACCTGTAGAGACATTGAAAACAATAGCCTTTGTGGCGTGGAACATACCCAATGACTTTGACAAAGTTGTATTCGGGTGAGTGGTCCAGAAGTAACTAGACGAACACGACTTGCGTCTCAAAATGAATTTGTGGACACCAACACGCAACATGCCAACAGCAGTGGACAGTTCGATATTATAAGTCTACAGACTAACTCAAAAAATATATTAAAAGAACGTGCTGTAGTCTGACATTTTATAGGGTAATTTCAGCATTTTGTACTTGTAAATGGTCTAATTTTAGTTTTGGGGGCTAAGTTTAAGTTTAGTAATAATTTTGTAGGTAGAAGAGAAAGTACCTACTATATCAAGATTTTTAAAAAGTTTGGAAGACGGTAGCCCCTACCACCAAGGTACTTCCGCCACTTGAGAAAACCATACTAATTTACGTCCAGTGGCATAGACACGTTAGAGCAGGGGGCATGGCCCCTCTCTCACGAACTCCACCTCTATTTAAAAAAAAAAAAATATTAAAAAAAATATAATATGTGTCTTTTAAAAAAAATTTTGAAAAATTAAAAAATATGTTTATTTTTTTTATAATTTTGTAAAATAATATTAATTTTATTTTATATTAACCCATTCTCTAAAAATTATTTTAATTTTCTTTTACAAAATTAATCTAATTTAAAAATAAAATACATCTCATATAAAATAAAATGATATAATAAAATGATGACATATTTTTATTATAAATAAAAAAAATTGATGATTTTTAATATATTTTTATTATGATAACATGATCTTATCATATTATATACTTTTTTAATATATAAATTATATTAAATATTTTTTATTTTTATTGTAAATCTTACTATCAAATTATTTTATATTGCATAAAAAATTATATATAAGTAAAATAAAAAATATTTTATATATTTTATTTTAATTTTATCTGACTTCTTACATAAATTTTTATCTTTGCCACTGTTTACATCAATTTCTGCATTTATTTATATGAAATATCTTGATAGGGTAGAAAAGAAAGAAAGAAAGAAGGAACGAACATGAGAGTTGAATGAAGAGCAGCTTCCAAAGTGAAAACATCAATGGAAACCATGATTACCCATCTTTTTGTGTACTCTTTATTGTTCTCCCTATTAAGAACGTCCATTACACTTGACACCATTACTCAAGGTGGATTAATCAGAGACGGAGACACATTAGTTTCAGCTAGAAGAACATTTGCGTTGGGATTTTTCAGCCCAGGCAGTTCAAAGAGCCGATACGTCGGAATATGGTACGTGATATCTTCTGAGATAGTTGTGTGGGTAGCCAACAGAGACACTCCGCTTAACGATCACTCAGGACTTTTGACGGTCACTGATGAAGGAGCACTCGTACTTCTCAATCGCACAAATAATATTGTTTGGTCATCTAATTCATCGAGAAGATCATCAGCAGAAAATCCAGTTGCACAGCTATTGGACAACGGAAATCTTGTTGTGATAGATGGAAATGTTGATGACCCAAACAAGTTTTTGTGGCAGAGTTTCGATTATCCTTGTGATACATTGCTACCGGCAATGAAGATTGGGAGGAACTTTGTAACTGGTTTTGATAGATTTTTATCATCTTGGAAGAGCGCGGAAGATCCTGCTCAGGGTCAGTTTTCATTACGTATAGATCCCCATGGGTTTCCACAGTTGGTTGTTTTGGACGGAGCCAGAATAAAGGTAAGATCAGGGCCATGGAATGGACTTCACTTTACGGGATATCCTTTACGCAAACAGAATATATCAGTTCAGCCTGAATTTGTGTTGAATGAGAACGAGGTCTATTACGAGTTTACTTCAGCTTTGACAAGACTTGTGTTAAACCCATCAGGCATTGGGGAAACCCTCATCTGGGCAGATCAGACACGAAATTGGCAACTTATCTTTGCACGGATATGGGAGGCAGATGAGTGTCAAAAGTACGCCCTCTGTGGTGCATTTTCTACCTGCAACCCCAGTAGCTCCATTCTATGTGCATGCTTGGAGGGATTCATACCCAAATCTACAAAAGATAGGAAATTGATAGATTGGTTTAACGGGTGTGTTCGGAGTACTCCACTGGCATGCAATGGTGGAGATGGCTTTCGGAAGTACACTGGATTGAAATTGCCTGACACAAGTTCTTCCTGGTTTAATAAGACCATGAACTTAAGGCAATGTGAAGAATTTTGTTTGGAAAACTGCTCTTGCACAGCGTATTCAAACTTGGATATTAGGGGAAATGGAAGTGGCTGCTTGATTTGGTTCGGTGATCTGATTGACATAAAATACACCCAAGGTGGGCAAGATCAGCTATACATAAGGATAGCCAGTTCAGAATTAGGTACCTCTGTTTTTTCTCTTCTTTTTATTCTTTTAAATTCTTCTTTTTTGTTATAAATAGGACAAGTTGGGCAGCTCCCTCGCTTGGTCTTCAATTGGCACTTCAGAAACATGTTAATTCAGTCTCTTTTCTCCATGTTTTCCTGAGGAAGGGAGGAAAATCTGGGGATGTGGGGGTAAAAAATAAAATATGTAGAAATTGTAGAAATCTCCATCTTTAGGATGTTTGATTGACTGACACTACTAGAAGCTAGATAATTGAAATATCCGTTTGAAAGGTTTAGGACTTACGGCCTTGTTTGTTTTAATATTATTTTTGTTTGAGAATTTGAAAAAATTAATTTTTTTTTTATATAAGAATTTAAAAAAATTATAATGATGAGATAGATGAGTTGAGAAAAATTGTGAAAATAAATGAATTCGTGTGCAGGGCCACAGAAACAAGGATTTGCTGGTGTTGTGCCCTATTATTCTATTTTCTCTGTTTGAAAGTTTTTGGAGGAATTAGCTCGCATGGCCATTCTGTAACTCAATTATTATAAAAATCTATTATTTATTTCTTTGATATCCTTTTGACAGACAGAAGCTCAAGCAATGGAACTGTTGCGGATGAAGGACTTCACCATTTATGGAAAATTGTCGTGCTTCCCACATCTCTTGCAATGCTGATATTGGTCCTTTTTGTTTATCATGTGAGGAGAAAACAACTCAGACAGAAGGGTAAGTCAAACACTCTTCACAAAGTTATTTGAGACTTTGAGTTACCGCAATTTATATTCTAATTGAAGTGATAAATCTTTTTTCACCATATTAGGAGAAAATTTGTTGCTGTTTGATTTGGGCATGAACCTGAAAACTAATAATTCTGAGCTTATTGAAGTAAATTATAATGGAAATGGTAGAAAAAGGGAAGTCAAGATGCCATTATTCAGCTTTGCAAGCGTTTCTGCTGCAACGGACAATTTCTCAATTGCAAATAAGCTTGGAGAGGGGGGCTTTGGGCCTGTTTACAAGGTATATAGTTAAAAATCTCTCTAAACACAAGGCTCATTTTGATATAGAAACGGTCTTATTTCATCTCATATCATTATTATAATTTTCTTAAATTTTTATATAATATATTGAAAAATAATTCTACTTCTTTAATTATCAAAATAATAATAATATTAAATAATAATAATAAAATATTACTTTATTTAACTTTTAACTTTTATCATATCATCTTATTTTATTTTATTATTCAAATGATTCCTTAATGTAATAAATGTATACAGGGTCAGTAATTTGCCATTTAACACTGTGCCAAGTTAACAAGCACAAATAGGTGATGCTAGTTTTGTTGCTACTTACACCTTTCTCATGTCAGGATTTGATCCGTAGAGTTCAAATTTTTAAATTTTCTGTGCAAATCAAATCATGCCATGTCAACGGTGTAGATGATTGAGTATTCATACTATCTTGCAAATAGATTTTTTCATGCCAGTTGGTTGTACCCCAGAAGGTGTTGAATTTGTCCATTGATAGTATATTTCTTGTACGAGCACGTTAACGATTGGCCATACCACATTTTAAGTCTTCCAATGGTCCTTTTTTCTGATGTTTTTATTAATCAATAAATTAAAAAAAATCAGGGAATCTTAGCAAAAGGGGATGAGGTAGCTATCAAAAGGCTTTCACGAAGATCCAGCCAAGGTTGGGAGGAGCTAAAAAATGAAGCAATGGTCATAGCCAAGCTCCAACACAAGAATCTTGTCAGACTTTTAGGCTGTTGTATTGAACGAGATGAAAAGCTACTAGTTTATGAATATATGCCCAATAAAAGCTTGGATTTCTTCCTTTTTGGTTAGTATTCCTATATTTGGAATCGAGATAAATCTTTCTAGTTTACAACTTCATGGATTTGCTAAAAAATGTTGAACAGATTCAGAAAAGCGTAGGATATTAGATTGGGGAACACGGGTTCGAGTAATTGAAGGGATTGCTCAGGGGCTTCTTTATCTTCATCAGTATTCTAGGCTAAGGATTATTCATAGAGACTTGAAGCCTAGCAATATTTTGTTGGATATTGACATGAATCCCAAAATATCAGATTTTGGAATGGCCAGAATATTTAGAGGAAATGAGTCACAAGCAAATACAAATAGGATTGTCGGAACTTAGTAAGTGGAACTTCTGAATCATAAAATTAGCCAACATAATATTATTCATGTGCTTTTTAGTTTTTGCATACACAAAAATCATGCATCTACTGATATCTTTTGGCTTCATGATGGTTTTCAGTGGTTATATGTCTCCTGAATATGCTCTTCGAGGCCTCTTTTCGGTGAAGTCTGATGTCTTTAGCTTTGGCGTCTTGTTGTTAGAGATCGTGTGCGGCAAGAAGAACACTGATTTTTATCTAACTAACTCTCTCCATCTTCTTGGACATGTAAGTATTCCATTTGCATTTTTTTTCATAAAAAAAAAATAATTTCTTATTCATAGGCTAGAGTGGAAATGTTTAAACTTAAGCAAAAATTTTATGTGCAGTCATTTTTGTGCATTTCAAGAATATTATTGAGTGCATTATTTGTTTTAAAATATAAAATGAATATTTTGGACAATCACATGATAGAATGCACAAAGAATAAACTTGAGAGCCTCAAGTGGAAGGGAGGCACTTGAAATGGACCCTACAATATTTATTGCTAACTAAAAGTCTGTATAGATAATGTTGTTTGAAATACTGGTATAAATAACAATAATATTATAGAATACCCTTCAAATGTAACGTTTTTCCACTGCCTGAAGTTTGAACATGAGTCTCCTGTGCCTGGAATTTTAGACCATAATATAATTAGTGTCTTGTAATTTAAAATCATATTTCACTTTCTGGCATTTGAAGGCCTGGGACTTGTGGACAAGCAACAGAGGATCGGACTTAGTAGATCCACTACTTGAAATACCCTTTATCTCTATGGATGCTGTATCGAGATTTGTGAACATAGGTCTCCTTTGCGTTCAAGAACGTGCAGTGGATAGACCTACCATGTCTGAGGTTGTCGTGATGCTTAACAGTGAAAGTGCAGATCTGCCTTATCCCAAACAACCCGCTTTCTTCATCGTGAGAAGTATGGTGATGGCAAATCCAGTTCATAGCAGGCAAAAAGAAATCGGTTCTGTGAATGACGCAACAATTTCAGATATCGAAGGCCGATAACATGTTGATTTCCATCCACAAACATGAGATAGTAATACATTATACAACATTACTCTGTTCTAACATCTATCACTGAAAGATCAATTCTATTTGCCATTGACACTTTATTTATTAGTTCCTCCTGATTTTTTATTTTTTTTAGGCTTTTGTTTCAATCTATAACAATCAATCAAAAGAGATTGTTGGGCCTGGTTCATCAAGTGATAGGTCAATTTTACATTAAAAAAAAACCGTTATTATCTTGTAGATGGATTGAGATGATTTCTTGTGAATAACACTTATGGTTGAAAAGCATAGTACATTGTTTTGAAAAAGATGAGGGAAAAAGCAAAAGTACATACAAACAAATTAATCACACGACACAAAATTAATATGGTTCAACAATGTGCTTACGTCCACGAACAATATTGTAGGGATTTTATTTTATTGAGGAATCGCAAAATACAATTCGAGGAGAATTTAACTGTGTAGATTTTAGATCTTCATAATTGCTATATTATTCATCAAGTTTTACTTATAGTGTCACACGACAAAAATCTCATTTCTCACTTTTTTTGCATTATTCACTCGAGTGGAGTGCACCTCGAGCAAATTCTCTGTGTCTAACATATGCTTGCGCGACCTGTCGGGTGAGATGCGAGTAAAATGCTTGCCTTAGCTTTGCTCGAGTTACTTGTCATGCAAACATCGAGCGAATCTCTGCCTAATGTTTCCTCTGATTGTAAAAAGTGCCAAAAATTGACCCTTATAGCTCAAGCATGCAATCCATGGCTCAAGCCTTCTTGAAAATTTATGAAAAGATAATAACACATCTTTGTCGGGTTGGGTCATCAAATCAACCCAACACACCAACAAATTAAATCCCACAAACCCAACATGGATAAGTGGTGAATACAACGTAATAAGCGGCACTCTAGCAATGAAAGGGAAACCGGACGAGCAAAATAAACAACTTTGTGTGTGAGTTATGAACCATGTATATAGCGGGGCGTGGGCCTCAAAATCTGATCAAGAAGAGGGTGAAAGTCTTGTGATGATGAGAAAAGAAAAATTATATGACTCTGATGTGGATCATCGTGCGACAAATGGTAAATCTAAAATGGAGAAGGAAAAGACAGTGAGAAAATCTCAACGGGTGCATACCCGAGCTCAAAAACTGAACTTATGATTGATACTATATTCTACTGGAATATTAGAGGGCTGGGCAGTTTAGAGGAAGATTGAAGAAGCTACTTAATAATTTTAGGTTTCTTTATTTGCTATTTTGGAACCTTTTGTTGTTGAAAACCATATGGCTGTGCTTGGGTGTTTTTTGAATTTTAATCATTATGTTTCTAACGCTAATGAAGGTGGTAAGTTGTAGGTGTTTTGGAGTATTTCTTATAACTTTGAAGTTGTGCTCTTCACATCCCAATTCGTGACTAGGTGGTTTAAATGGGATGATCACCGTGTTATTGTTACTTTCGTTTATGCCAAGTGCTCTTATGTTAATAGAAGAGAGTTATGACATGATTTAGAAGAGAGGCTATCCATGGATCAACCATGATTGTTATGAGTGATTTTATTGTTATTCGTAGGGATTTGGAAATAATTGGTAGGAATCCTCAACCTCTTATTTCGATATCAGAGTTCAATGATTGTATAGATCATTGTGATCTTTTGGATTTATCTAGATTTGGTCAGAGCATTTCCTGGTGTAATGGGAATGGGGAAGTGTCCAGAAGTTGGGCAAAACTAGATAAAATGCTTATGAATAATGCATTCACGAGCCTTTTTTTTCCAGCTTATTTTAAGTAATTGAGCTGCAATTCCTCTTATCACTACCCGATGATTGTATTTTCGAACCAGCCTGTTTATTCTTATGGGCCATCTTCGTTTCACTTTCTTAATATGTAGTGTTTGCGTGAAGGTTTCTCTTTGTGCGTGCAGAAAGCCTAGAATATGCAGGATGATGCAACTGGGCTTTTAGAGCTCTCTATTTGGCTGAAAAGAGCTACGATATAAGCACTTTGTGCATGGAATAAAAATGTGTTTGGTAAATTGGATGCCAATCTACGTGCCTTGCAAGAGAGGTTGGATTTGTTGGAAAACCATCTCCAAATGGGTTTCTCCAAGGAGTTAGAGGATGATTTTGTGACTACAAAAATTGAGATTGAATTTTGGGAAAAAAGGGAAGCCTCTTGCCTTGGCTAAATTGCAAAGAAGAAATGGTTGACCGAGGGAGATTAGAACTCAAAGTTTTTTCATTAGGTCATTACTTAGAGATGTAGTAAGGGCCATGTTAATGAAATGGTTTTTGTGGATGGGAGAGTATTGAATAATGCTGAAGAAGTACATGAGAAGGATACGGAATATTTTTGAAACTTCCTCTCCGAGTCGCCTATGATGGACAGTTTTGATTTGTTGATGCTTATTGAGAAGAAAATTTTGGATGATGAGAACCACTGGCTATGCATTGAACCTTCTGAAATGGAAGTGAAACATGCTTTTTTTTTTCTATCCCAAATAATAGTAGTCCAGGTCCTGATGGTTTTGGATCAAAATTTTATATGTATTGCTGAGATGTTATCAAGGAGGATGTTGTGGAGGCCGCAAGAGATTTCTTCAGGGCCACTTCTCTTACCAGGTTTTATTCTTCCTTTTTTATTATTCTTATTCTAAAAGTGTCAGAACCCTTTAGCTTTGATAAATTTCACCCCATCAATTTGTGTTCAGTGGTTTATAAATTTTTTTTGAAGATTAATGTGAATCGACTAACTTGTATACTTGATAAATTAGTCTCGCATGAACAAGGTGCTTTTATTGCTAGAAGAAGTATCTTCAAGAACATTACTCATGCGCAGGAGATGGTTCATTATTTGCATAAAAAATTGTTGGTAGTAATTTTTTGGTGAAAATTGATATAGCAAGGCATACGATAGGGTGACTTGAGATTTTTTACTATATGTGATTCAAGCCTTTGGTTTTTCTGATAGATTTTGCCAGCTTATTGCAAATTGTGTGTAGACTTAATGGTTTTCTGATATAATGAATGGAACCTTCAAAGGTTATTTTTAGTCTGCACGGGGACTACAAGAAGGGGATCCTCTTTCTCTTTATTTGTTCATCATCATGATGGAAGTGTTGAAGAGACTTCTTAAGAAAAATTTTGAGGAAGGACGGGTAGCAAAATTTCATCATCCGGTTGGTACTCCTTTAATCTCGCATTTACTTTGTTCTGATGACATTCTTATTTTTGCTAATGGGATTAGGAGGTTGATTAGAAATTTGGTGTGCATACTTGAAATTTATGAGAAATGATCAGGTCAAAAAATTAGCAGAGACAAGTCAACTATATTTCCTTCTAAACTGATCTCAGCCTAACAGAAAATGAATTTGCTAAACCTGACAGGTTTTAAGGAAGGGAAGTTTCTTGTCACCTATATGGGTGCGCCTTTGATCGCAGGCAGGTTGAGAGCCTGATTTTTTTTAACCGTTGATTGAAAAAGTAAGGAAAAGAATTGCCAGTTGGAAGTTCAAGTTGTTATCGCCGGGTGGGAGATTGATTTTAATCAAGCATGTTTTATCAAGTTTACCTATCCATTTATCGTCTTTGATGAGTGTGCCTTCAATTTTGTTGGCTTGCACTAAATCGTTGCTAGCAAATTTTTCTTGGAGGGAGACAGATAGTAAAAGTAGTGGACTTGGTAGATCCACTACTTGAAATACCCTTTATCTCTATGGATGCTGTATCGAGATTTGTGAACATAGGTCTCCTTTGCGTTCAAGAACGTGCAGTGGATAGACCTACCATGTCTAAGGTTGTCGTGATGCTTAACAGTGAAAGTGCAGATTTGCCTTATCCGAAACAAACCGCTTTCTTGAACGTGAGAAGTATGGTGATGGCACACCTAGTTATTAGCGGAAAAAAAGAAATTGGTTCTATGAATGACGCAATAATTTCATATATCAAAGGCCGATAACGTGTTTATTTTTGTCCACGAACATGAGAGAGTAATAAATTATAAAACATTACTCTGTTCTAATATGCATCACGAAAAGATCAATTCTACTTGGCATTGACACTGTATTTATTAGTTCCTTCATTTTTTTTTTGCTTTTGTTTCAATTCTATAACAAATAAAATCAAAGAGATTGTTGGGCCTTGTTCATGAAGTGATAGGTCAATTTCACATAAAAAAGAAAAAAAATTACTATCTCATAGATGGATTGAGATGATTTCTGGAAATGTTGTGAATAACACTTATGGTTGAAAAGCACAATACATTGTTTTGAAAATGATGAGGGACAAAGCAAAAGTAAATATAAACAGATTAATCATACGACACAAAATTAATGCAGTTTTTCTACAAAATACAATTAACGTACAATATTGTAGGAGATTTTATTGTATTGAGAAACCACAAAATACAATTCGGGATGAAATTCACTATTTAGAACACTCAGAACTGCTATACTATTCATTAAGTATAATTTATAGTGTCACACAACATAAATCTTATTTTTTATTTTTCTATGTTATTTGCTCGAGCAGAGTGTGTTTTGATTATATTCTTTGTCTGAAATATGCTCGAGCGACCTGTCAGGTGAGATGCAAGCAAACTGTTTCTCAATATCGCTCTTTTTCATATTTCAAAAATAATATGACAAAAACTAAACTCATATATACACAATGCATGACAGAAACATTTTTCTTTCTTTCATATAATCTTCATGAGTAATGCAAATAACTGACTGAGGTTGATTTTTCTCAAGTTCTCATTTTATAACCAAATATGCACAAATTTCTAGAAAGTTAATTTCAGTCTACATTTAGTATAAAATCAAGCATATGAATCCCATTTACTTAGATTTCTTAATTTTCAAAAATCTTTCACAATAGCTGAACGAAAACCAAAAGTCACCTATAATATAGAACACGCACTTCCATAAATTTCCAACTAATCATGAGCTTCAGAATTAAAGTCTGAGATATAAAACTCATATCTTTCCGTAATATCTAAACATCATTGAAACCATGTATATCAAATCTTCCCTAAAATGCTTGAAAACAAATTCTTCCAAAATTCTAAAATATTATAAATTCTCTAATACTTCGATCTGCACTTAATAATAACTTAACCCAAATTCTAATTCTAGGCAAGCCTCTTTTACAAATCAAAACACAACCCATTTAAAAGAATAATTTCTAGATAAAAAAAGTACACGACTCAAATAATTTTAAAAAAGGTACCCAAAATAACTTAAAATCTGAAATAATAAGAAAAAAAAAAAAAATAGAACTCAGACCCAACCCAAAATATGCCAAAACTGTCTTAAGACTTTTAACATAAAACATTCAAAAAAAAAAAAACCCAGTAGTAACAACCTTGCTGTGGAGATAAAACTGTTTAAATTCAGTAAAGCGAGAGGAGATAAAACTGTAATTTCATAAGCTATAACTTCTACAGCATCACCTAAAGGGTGAAAACATAACATGTAAAGGATAAAAACAAGAGTTATTGTATGGAAACAAAAGTGAACCGAGATAGGACGTGAGGCAGAGGCTCACCGAGGTAGGGGCTAAAGATGGGCCAGAGGTGGCAAGGTTGGCAGTTTCTGAGGTCTTCCTAAACGACACTAGTGATTCAACCTTGTCGTGGCTGGTGGCACCAAACTGGAATGAGAAAACGGAGATAAAAGGTGGCTCTGTTTTGTTGGAAATATTTTTAAAATATTATATATTATATTTATTATTATTATTAATATCTTTGGGTTAATTTTAGAAGAAGTGAATTATTTTGGAAAGAGAGAAGTTATGGAAACCTACCAGTTTATTAATTCTGAATTGATATTAAAGTCACATGCATATGGGTGGCCTGGTGGTGTTAGGCATTCCCCTGGGCGCCCAGGTCCTGGGTTCGACCCTCCACTCCTACATGGGAGGAGTTTTGTTGATTTAGGCCTCAACATGATGCACCATGTGATGCAACCCCTGGGGCTCCAAGTGCGCGCAAGGTGTACAACGTTCGGAATATAATAGGGAAAAATAAAAAAATCCCAAACTGCCAACGTGATGGTCTCTCTCTCTCTCTCTCATAATTTCACTTATTCAAAACTTATTAGAATCTGTTTATTTTGGAGAAAACAAATTTCTAATTTCTTGGTTTGATAGCAAAATTTAAAGGTATTCGGGGTCTAATTTCGTTTGTGCATAACGTAGTTAGATAAACAGATTTGTTCTGGGCTTCATTGTATTTTGGAATCAAATTTGCTTGTAACCCGTGTGCATACCAATTATTATTATTGGTGGGGTCAAATATTATCTTAAGGAAAGTGACATTGTAATGCGCCTTGAAATAAACTTTCTCCCATTATTCTTTGTTTTGCAGCCCCTATTGTTCTAACAATCTTAAGATAATATTTATTATCAATGACACATAGTTTGTGAGAGTTTGCTGCGGATTTTGTGGAACTCGAATGTTTTGATGGAGCCAATTTTCGTTGCTGGCAAAAGAAGATGCATTTTCTACTGGCAAGTTTGAAAGTGGTGTATATTTTAACCACACTTAAACCAATTGCAAGTGATGATGAGACAATTGCTCAAAGTAGGGCAAGAATCAAATGGGAACAAGACGATTACATTTATAAGGGTCACATCTGCAATGCAATGTCTGATACATTGTTTGACGCTTATCAGAACAAAGCAACTGCCAACGATTTGTGGGACGCACTTAAGGCTAAGTATCTTTTAGAAGATGCTACAAGTAAGAAATTTCTGGCTACCAAAATTTTCAGTTATAAAATGGTAAATTCTAGACCTATTGTTGAACAGTTCAATGAAATTATGCATATTCTTGATCAATTCACTCAACACAATATGAAAATAGATGATTCTATATCGGTTTCATCCATTATCGATAAACTTCCTCCTTCATAGAAAGACTATAAAAGAAGTCTAAAGCATAGAAAGGAGGAAATATCTTTGGAAGACCTAAGGTAACATCTTCGCATAGAAGAGGAAATAAGGCTTAGAGATGATAAGGAAGAGCGTGACTCGTCAACCTCCAATATGCATATGATAGAGGAAGGGAAGACCCACAAAATTGGGCATCCCAATCAATCTGGAAATGAAAATCGGAAGAGAAAGAAGAACTTTGGAAGAAAATAAAGTTACTTTCAAGGCAATAATCAGAAGAAAGTGAGAGTAAATTGTTACAATTGTGGCAAGCAGGACCATTACAAAAGAGATTGTCGTTTTCTTAAAAAGAACAACAAAACTCTGATTCCAAAGAGAATTATGTGGCTATGATTTCTAAGGCCAATATTCTCGAAGGAGACAACTCTTGGTGGATTGACTCAGGAGCAACAAGACATGTTTGCAAAAGACAAGAATTTGTTCAAAAGGTATGAGTCAGAAGAAGATGGATGTGTTGTCTACATGGGAAACTCATTCGATGCTACTATTAAAGGCAAAGGGACACTAGATCTGGAGTTTACCTCTGGAAAAGTGCTTACTCTCAAGGATGTTTATCATGTACTAGAAATTAGGAAAAATCTTGTATCTGATAGTCTTCTGAATAAATATGGGTTTAAATTGGTCTTTGAGTCAGATAAATTTGTACTGACCAAATGGGGTAATTTTGTGGGGAAGGGATATTTGAGTGAGGGCATGTTCAAACTCAATATTAATAATAAAGTGAATGTTTCTGCTTATATGCTTGATTCATATTCTTTATGGCATTGTCGCTAGGGGCATATTCACGTTAGGAAACTTGATGACATGGTTAATTTATATTTAATTCCTAAATATGCGAAAGATATGATAGATAAATGTAAAATATGCGTGCAAACAAAAATTACAAGAAAATCATTTTCCAAAGTAGATAGAACTTCAATTTTGTTGCATTTAATACATAGTGATGTATGTGACATGCATAGCACGCCTACTAGAGGAGGTAAAAAATATTTTGTGACTTTTATAGACGGCTTCTCTAGATATTGTTATGTTTATTTGATGCATGCAAAAGATCAAGTTTTGGATAATTTCAAGGCATTCAAAAATGAAATCGAAAATCAATGTGATGCCAAAATAAAATGCCTTAGATCTAATAGAGGAGCTGAATATTATTTTCTTGCTTATTGTGAATCTGTAGGCATTATTCATGAAGCTACTATGGCTTATACTCCACAACAAAATAGAGTGGTGGAAAGGAAAAACATAACCTTAGTAGAGATGGTTAATGCCATGCTTACTGATTACGCCTAAAGAATAACGCGGTCGTTTGTAGTATAGTTTTGGGGTGTCGATTCCACAGGGAGATGGATTGAAAAATTGAAGAATAGTAACGAAATTAACAAAAAGATTTAGATGAGTGCGAAAAGTAAATTTTAGAGTGTGACGTAAATTAAAACTAAATGAATAATTTGAACAGTATAAAAATGAGACGAAAAGTAGAGCGTAGGGAATTCCTTGTGTATTTGTGGTATTCAAATTTATTCTTAATTCATTGATAGCTCAATTAAGAATTCTATGTCCAAATTCTTAATCGGAAGATATAACATTAATAACCAAAATTTAAATCACATGTAACTCTTTGAAAAATCATTCTTCGCGCTTAACTCTCATAAATTGTTATCGATATTGAGAAAATCCAACGACGACAATATACCCAAGAGGCGATATTGCAGCAGATAATTAAATCAATATAAATAATCAATTGCTCCAAACATAATTATAGAACTAATTCACTCAATGGAAAAAGCATGACTGAATCCATAAACGAAATAGATTCTATATTTATTTGAAGACGAAAAACATCATAAATAAATTGAGAATAATAGAACAAAAGATTTTTAATATTTAAAGACCAAATACATGAATAAAAAATAAATTACAAACACCATCACACACACAAGTTCATCCCTAGCCCTCCTTGAGAATTTAGTTACACATATTGAAAATATGCAACAAAAATTCTCCAAGGGATAATATGGAAGAGCCAACCATTATTTTCTTCTCTCTTCTTTGGTTTTTCTTTTCTTTTCTCAAGCTCTAAAAAATAATGGCTCTTCCAAAACATCATCCCACTCTAAGCATTGTCCTAGAACACACACCCCTTCCTTCTATTTATAAGCATCCTTCATGCAAATTGTCATGACAAACTCATCACAATTTCAACTTGTTTTGCCATGTGCCATTCTTGAATCCAAGTGATTTGTAAGTTGTCATTTTGATCATTTGTTTTCCCACCATGCATGAGCTGGATTTTGCTTGTAGGTTGAGTGTTTCAATTTTGCTTCTCTATCCATTAGTTGTCTTGTATGACTTAATATCTTGTGGTCAAATAATTTGTCTTGAAGAAACTTGAGTGCACTTCATCTTGCATATGAATTGATCATTGAATTTCCAAGTTGGTGTAGGAGTGCTTGCTGGAAAATATTATGATAACATTTGGATTTGATGCAAGTGGCTGAAAAATATCCAGGAACGTCAAGTGCAGGTGCGTCCACTTGATGGTCGATTTTTTCTTAGATTGAGTGGATATCTCTTCAAACATAAAACACAAAAGTTATATATATTTCTCTTGCGGTTCTATATCATCTTGAATCAGCTCAATCGGAGATTGGATGAGAGAGTTACGCCCATATTACGAAAAGATGTCAGAACTATGTAAAATTTCGCAATTATCTTCATTTGCTCCTAATGTCTCCATTTGTGTCCTAAATCAAAATATAAGAATAATGAGTATATTTAGGCATCAAATAATAATAAAGTATTAAACATTACGAGAGGAAAATATGACATTTTATATTCTCATCAATATATTAAATCATGCTTATATCTATTTCAAGATAAATGATCATTAATTTTAATAACATGAGTTATATCCATTATTTTCTCATTTTTTTTAGTATTTAAATAGAGTATTTAGAGTGCATTTTTGTGCACTCATCACTTACTAATTCTGGTTTAAATAATAGTTTTTGGGGAGAAACTATGCTTATAGCATGCTATATTTTCAATAGAATACCCTACAAGAAAACTAAAGTTTCTCCATATGAACTATAGAAGAAAAGAAAACCAAACTTAAATCATTTTAAAGTTTGGGGTTGTCGAGCCATAGTTAGATTACCTAAACCTAAGATAAAGAAATTAGGACAAAAAACCATTGAGTGTATTTTCTTAGGTTATGCACATCATAATGTTGGCTACAGATTCCTAGTTGTGAAACCTAATGGTTTTGTTGATGTAAATACAGTAATTGAATCTAGGGATGCTGAATTTTTTGAAAATAGATTCAATACAATTCCGCTTTATAATGATAAAAAAGTGGAACTAGACAAATCACTTGAAAATAATAGTGAATCTGGTGAACTATTTGAACCAAAAAAGAGTAAACGTGTCAGAACTGAAAAGTCATTTGGACCACACTTTATTGTGTACTTGGTAGAGGGTATAAGATATTCATCTTGTAACCAAATCATGATTACACATATTATTGAAACTGATCATTTGACGTATGAAGAGGCTATGAAGTCTCAAGATGTAGCTTTCTGGAAAGAGCCTATTAATGATGAAATGGATTCAATCATGGGTAATCATACTTGGAAATTAGTAGATTTATCCCCTGGTTTGACACCTATTAGTTGCAAATGAATTTTTAAAAGGAAACTAAAAGTAAATGGAACAATTGAAAAGTTTAAGGCAAGACTAGTAGCAAAGGGTTTTGCCCAGAAGGCAAGGTTAGATTATTTTGATACCTATGTACCAGTTGCTAGGATTGCTACTATCAGAACATTGATTGCCTTAGCATCCATCTACAAGTTTGAAATCCATCAAATGGATGTTAAGACTGCTTTCTTAAATGGTGAATTAGAATAAGAGATTTACATGGAACAATCCGAGGGGTTTGTCATGTTTGGACAAGAACATAAAGTGTGTAAATTGGTTAAGTCACTTTATGGACTTAAACAAACACCAAAACAATGGCATGAAAAGTTTGACGAAGTTGTAGTAAAATGGTTTTAGGATACATGAATCTGATAAATGTGCCTACAACAAGTTTAATGGAAATAAAAGTGTTATAATATGCTTATATGTAGATGACATGTTGATTTTCGGTACTGATAATATGAGTATTGAAAGTACTAAGAAATTTTTGTCATCTAACTTCGATATGAAGGATTTGTGTATTGCGAACGTGATTTTGGGTATTAGAATTATAAGAGATAATAATGGTATAATTCTAACCCAATCACATTATATTGAGAAAATATTGAAAAAGTTTAATCACTTTGATTGCAAACCCATGGCTACACCTTTTGATTCAAATTTAAAACTCTATCCTAATACTGGGAGAGAGTGGATCAACTTGAATATGCTAGAGTTATTGGTTCTCTAATGTATGCTATGACATGTACTAGACCTGATATTACATTTGCAGTGGGTAAACTTAGTAGGTATACAAGTAAGCCTAGTCATATTCATTGGATAGCTGTACAAAGAATTTTAAAATATTTACGAAATACCATAAATTATAGTATTAAGTACAGCGAGTTTCCTTTGGTTGTAGAAGGATACACTGATGCCAGTTGGATAACTGAGCATGATGATCACAAATCTACTAGTGGGTGGATATTCACCCTTGGTGGAGGAGCAATCTCTTGGGGATCAAAGAAGCAGACATGCATAACTGACTCTACCATGCCAGCAAAGTTTATAGCATTGGCTTCTTGTAGCAAAGAGGTAGAGTAGCTTAGAAATCTATTAATAGAGATTCTAATTTGGCCAAAACCAATGCCACCAATATCTTTGTATTGTGATAGTCAAGCTAAATTGTCGCGGGCCTATAGCCATATTTATAATGGCAAGTTTAAGCATACTGGATTAAGACATAGCTATATGAGACAATTACTCATAGATGGAGTAATTACAATTAATTTTGTGAGATCTTGTCAAAATTTGGCAGATCTGTTAACTAAAGGACTTGTAAGGGATATGATGTGGAAGACATCAAAGGTGATGAGTTTAAAGCCAAAACAATAAAATCATCAATAATGGAAACTCGACTCAACTCATGAACATATCGTGACTTGAGTTCAATGAGCAAAGTACATTATATGTTCGTGGTTTGCAAGCATTATGATATATAAATTAGTTTTCAAACAAATTTAATCATCCCAAGGTTTGAAGTGTTTGGTACTGTAATGAAAAAGGAGAGGTTGAGCAATAGCTCCTAACAGATTTATAACATGATTATGTTAAAGTATTTAGTTACAGGACACTTTTGATAAATCTACCTATATGAGTGTCGGGGGTGGTGCCGCCTCCTATGCGACTTAGGCTTTATCTCTAAAGCGCTCGTGAAACCATGATATAGACACGAGGCCAATCTAGTTGTCGGCTTTTATGAACTACCCAAGGAGAAGAAAATTTATATGTGAGATATGTCTGGTTAATCGTATAGAATCGTAAGTTCAAAGCATGGTCTACTATGCCATTTTGGTTAGTTTTGAGGTATTTTCTATGTGAATGTTTAAATCTAAAAGACACAGTCATTTATGTATAAGTTTTCCTATTTTAAACCAAGATGTATTTTGAAAATGGTGGGCGATTGTTGGAAATATTTTCAAAATATTATATATTATATATTTTATTATTAATAAAATCTTTGGATTAATTTTAGAAGAAGTGAATTATTTTGGAAAGAGAGAAGTTATGGAAACCTACCAGTTTATTAATTCTGAATTCATATTCAAGTCACATGCATATGAGTGGCCTAGTGGTGTTGGGCATTCCATGGGCGCCCAGGTCTTGGGTTTGCCCCTCCACTCCTACATAGGAGGAGTTTTGTTGATTTAAGCCTCAACAGGCATGTAGCCAGCACCAAGGGGTGCTATGCACCATGTGATGCAACCCTGGGGCTCAAAGTGAGCGCAACTCACACATTGGGCATGCAAGGTGTGCAACGTTCGGAATAATAGGGAAAAATAAAATCCCAAAAGGCAGCAACACAACCATTGGACCAAGTCCAACTGGTTTGTCATATGTCAACAGGCACATTATATAAGCATTTCGAATGGATTTCTAAATTACGAAAAGTAATAACTTTTCTTTCACACCTTTTGATCATCTATAAATAGACCCATTGAACAATCATCTCAGATATCCCAGAATCTCGAAATTCTCTCTCTCTCTCATAATTTCACTTCTTCAAAACTTATTAGAATCTGTTTATTCTCGAGAGAACATATTTCTAATTTCTTGATTTGATAACAAAATCTAAGAATATTTGGGGTCTAATTTCTTTTGTGCATAACGCAATTATACAAACAAACTTGTTTTGGGCTTCATTGTATTTTGGAGGCAAATTTGCTTGTAACCCGTGTGCATATCATTTATTATTATTGGTGGGGGTGAATATTGTCTTAAGGAAAGCGACATTGTAACACTCCTTGAAGCAAACTTTCTCTCACTATTTTTTGTTTTGCAGCCCCTATTGTTCTAACATGTTTTTGAGAAACAAAAACAAGGGATGGCTTGATTTCGTTTAGGTGTAACTCAACTTCCTTAAAGTGTCGCTGAAGGCTCACGGTGATCTCCATGGGTGTTCAATTAGCGCTATGGTAATGTAGTGGCTGCGATGTGAACAATTGAGATGGTGGCTATTTGCTTGGTCTGGTTTACGGTGAGTTATAGATCATAGTGATTGACTAATGGTTTGCTGTAAACGAGAGAGAATCTAAGAAAGAAAATCGAGAGCATGAGAGATATGGGTAGAGAGGGTTTGTTGGGAGAGAATTTAGAAAGAGAGAACCAGATTGTTGAGGCGTGGGGGAGTTAGAAATCTGATGGATAAATAATCGGAGACGGAGAAAATTGAGATGGGGAACTGCCTTGGAGAGGAAATTGTTGGAAATCAACACGCAATTGAAGAAGCTGGAGGCTTCTGGAAGATGGCATCGTCAGTAGCAGCTGGAAGGTAGGCGCCGCTGGAAAATTCAAGAAAGTCGGCCGCTGGAGTTCCACCGTCTTTTACACGTTCACACTATTTCTTTCTCTTATAAATACATATAAAATTGTAATGAAAAGGAGAGTCGGAAGTGAGGTCCGTTGGAGAGATTAGAAGAGAGAAACCATTGTAAATAATTGGTTTGTTGTTTAATACAAATTCTTCTCTTTGTGTGTGTGGACGTAGGTTAAATTGGTCGAACCACGTTAAATTCTAGTCTCCATATTATTTGTGAGCTTCCGCCGATCCCAACAGAAATCACGTGTGGATGAAGGAGATTCACACCAAACCACATCCTTCAGCGTCTTTGGTCGGCTAAAATCCAGTTTGGGCCAGGTGTTACATTTGAGTTAGCTTTATGAGAAATCCTTCAATCCGGTCCGGCTATATTTTCCCCCCATTACAGCCCTACTATTATTTTTCGCCATATAAGCTTGCTTTTTACCATGCTAACTGTACACCTTAAGATACCCGGAACTCATCCCTTCCCTTCCCCTGTGCGAGCCCCTCTCCCCTCCCTCCCCTTCCATGATTTCATTTCTCCCCTTTTAATCCGCCCGAAATTTCATAGATCTCACTATTTCAGACATTTTGGGTTTCTTCACTTTTTGACTTCAAAAGCAGCTTCAATAACGAAGCTAAAGCCTTTTTATTGATCGATCAAGTTTTCCTGGTGACATAATAAGATAAAATGTAAACAAATCAGAGACTCGCAGATTTTGGCTGGGCGATCACATAATCAGCGACGACCACGCCCTCCAGGTAATTCCTAACCTTCTCCTTTTGGGAATTCACCCATTCCTCGTTCGAATCCACCATCTCTATTTCGCTCACTTCTAGAAAAATTACTAGCGAAGCCAGCGAGAAGTCGTTCTACTTCCAGCAGTCCGACGGGAGACTTGAAATGGAAATGGTTGCGAAAATCCCTCTTTTCCCTTCTTTAATACTTGTTTGGCTGCTAAGAAAAAGTGAAGAGCTTAAAGCTCATCTCTTTGGTTTCAAACTCTAATTTTTTGTTGCAAAATTGTATCAAAGAACAACAATTGAGTACGAAGTCAGTAGCTTCTCTTTCTCTACTCTTTCTTTTCTTTGGCATATCTCTTCTTTTCATTTTGTTTGCTTTCTGGGTGGTCATCCATTTTGTGGGGGACTCGAACTCGACAGTCTTTCAGAAAGAAGATTTCCTTCTTGTGTTTCTATGTTATATCACATGTAACCGGTTGTATTGATTATTTGGTGAAATTTTTAATGTGTCCTTATTTTATTGGTAGGCTGTAAATAATACGTTTCCAGCCCATCTGTATAGAAGGGGCTCTGTAACGCCCCAATCCCGCAAGGGTCGGAGAGTTACTTCCTATTATAAAACTCACATTTCAACAGAATAATTAAAGACTTAAAGTTCTCCAATATGATATAAAACTTGATTCCAAAATCACTTTCCTCAATATCATCAATTCTGGAAATAATAAGTCACAAAAAATACAATAATACTTTCTTACTAAATCTTATCAATACTTATTTAAACTCTTTATGATTAATTTATCATTCCTAATATCATCTCACTCAATGCTTCATAATCTGATCCTCCATTGAAATATCCAAATTCATCTGAAAAATATTCAGAGATAAGGGGTGAGTTTAACCACAACTCAGTAAGCAGAAAACATATACAAGAGTGCAAACATGAGCATTTTCTAAAATACAATATGCAGAGCAAAATATTCTTAAATTTTTAATATGCAGAAACAAAACACATTTTTTTTCTTCTAAACGTAACAGAGCGACAATTTTTAAATCATATAAAATACAGAGTACTTTGGCATAACAAAACTGAGTATCATCATCATATTAAAACAGAGCATCTTACAGAGCAGAGACCATGTTTAACCCCCGTGGTAGGGTTGTGTTAATCCCGGTGGCCAAACCAGGCAGAGACAGAGGTGAAACATTCCCTTAATCATTCTCGGAGCCCCGAGTGTGCACACAGGAAAGTTCACAATAAACCACTTTGTTTCCAAAATGGGTGCACTCAGAGACAGAGAAGTTGGTACCAACCCAAACAGAGCAGAGACAGAGCAGAGCAGAGCAAAGCAGAAATAGAATCAGATACAAACCAGTATACCATGCCAAAGGTTTTCAGAGTCACACTAAAATAACATATAGTTCCAGAATATTTTCAGAATCCTTGTTATATAAATAAAATAGAGTCAAAGTATCTCTATAAAATCAATGCACAATTTTTCCGATAATCAATATCGCTCTTTTTCGCATTTTCAGAAACACATGACAAAAACTAAGCTCATGTCTACACAATGCATGATAGAAATATTTTTCTTTCTTTCATATAAGTTTCATGAGTAATGCAAATAACTGACTGAGGTTGGTTTTTCTCAAGTTCTCATTTCATAACAAAACATGCACAATTTTTTTTAGAAAATCAACCTCAGACTACATTTGGTATAAAACCAAGCATATGAACCCCGCTTACCTGAATTTCCTAACCTTTCTTAACATTTCTTAACTTTTTCTTAAGAACGCCGAATCAAATCATCCGTCACCTATAAAATATTCACATAGTTCATTAAATCCAGCTGAACACATACTTTGCATTTAAACTTGAGATATGAAAATTCGTCATCTTCCCTTAACATCTAAACGTCATCTTGAAAACCAAACCTCCCAAAATGTTTCAGATTTACTAAATTCTTCCGAAGTCCTAAAATATTATAAAATCTCTAAAACCTCGAATTTTTTTTTTTTACTTAATCCAAACCCCTTAATATCCCAAAATCTCTGGCTAAAACATTAAAAGTCTCACTTATAAGCGATTGAAATCCGACTATAAATTATAAAACTATAACATAATTATTTCAGATCTATTAAAAATAAGAAAGCATTATTTTGTTTAATAGAAAAAAAATAAACTTAACTAGTTCCTTTTAAAGGGTTTTGAAAACATAAATTTGCATTTATTATTCACTACCAGAACTCATACTTTAAAACAATATATTATTACTAAAATAATATAGTTCAAATCTCTGTCTTCTTTTTAGGTTATAAATAAATCTTTTCCATAAAACCAAATTGTGAGTGATATAAACACCAACTTACCGTTCGGGTGTTTTAGTAAAACTATAAAACGCACGACTGAAGTAATTGTAGAGCACAAAACTGATACAAAGCCATAAAACCATGCGATCGAAAATAACTCACCGAAGGAAGGCGAGCTTGCGACATAGAGGGGAATATCGGCATTGGTTGGCTATGGCGGAAAGTCTACGGCGGCGTGGCTAAGAGCAACGGCAGGTTCTGTGGAAGAGAGGGATGAGCGAAAGGGAGAGGAAGCGAGCGGAGGATCCGGGATCAAGGCTGTGGTCCTGGGTGGTCGGCGACGTGCAAAAGCATTGGGAGAGAGAGACTGATGAGAGAGAAACCATGAAATGAGAGGATGGGAGAGTTTACGAAGAGGAGACTGTGGGGAAAAAACACTGGGTGGAGGGTGGTTAACGGCTGTGCCATGGTGCCCGGAAGGTGAGTGGCTGGACAACTCGTTGATGGAAGAGTCATGCTCTGTTTTCGTGAATGCAAAACAGAGTAATGTTTGCAACGCTTCTCAGTGGCTGGGCACGGCGTCGCAGGAAGGCTATGGGTATTTTCCATCGTGCAGAGGATGGATCATTTTGTGGGGTTGCAACTTGGAAGCTTGGCAGTGGAGCTTCCCTTCGATGGTGGTTTTTGTTTTACACGTTGCCGTGTCCGTGATTGTTTCCTGGAGAGGGGGATGCAATGGTTTGAGCAGTTTATATGGGTGATGCGACAAGCCTAGATAATATGAGAAGGGGAATCTGAGTATGTTAAGTAGGAGATTTTGTGCGTGGAACTAAAAGGAAAACCGCTTAAATCGTGAGGGGGGGGGTCGATTCAAATGGAGAGAAAAATCCGGATAAAGGTATGTGGTAGTTTAATATGGTTAGTGGCACGTTGAAAACTCTGATAGAGACTAGGTCACGCGAGTGTATTGGAAAAGAAGTTGAAACAAGCATACGTGGGAAACGTAGAAGACCACTAGCCAGTTTGAAATCTAAAAAAAATCATTTTACAGATATCAGTTGTAAATGTTTCACATATCCAAAGCATCGGAGCTAGGTGTTACAGGCTCTCTAGGTTTATATACATAAGTAGGTAGATAAAAAAAAAAAATTGTTTCACGTGGTTCTTTATTTCATGAAGTTTTTAGGATCATGACAATGTAGATAGATCTTCCTAATCGAAATCTTCCTAAGTAAAAAATGTGTCAGGATCATGACCATGGCTCCATTTTTTCATGCATTCTATCTTAGATATAATTTGCTACTATTTTAGATAGATTAATAGATGCAAACAAAGTATGTTTTCTACATTTTATTTGTGCGCTACTGGAAAAATATAATTGTTAGAGAAATATGATTGTTAAAAAATATAACCGTTGGAGAAATATAATCGTTAAAAAATATGACCGTTGTAAAAAAAAGACCGTTAAAAAAGTATATTCGGTAGAAATAATTTGAACGTTAGAAAATTATAAAATAAATAAATATTTAAATTGCAATTAGAATTAAAATAAATGAAAAGTTGATAATTAATATCTTAATAGAATATTTATTGATTTATTAAGTCTATTATTTGATTTAGTAAAAAGTAGCTAATTAAAATTTGTAAAAATATAATTTCTAGCCAAAAATTGGTTAAACAATAATTAGATTATTATGAATGCTCTTATAGTTTTATAAAATTTTTTAGTTTTATAAAATTGTTCGCAAGTTGGTTTGAACTGTACTATAAGGTTGCCTAAGGAGACCAGATCACAAACAAGTTGGACATGTATTTTAATATGCTCAGCCCAAGCGTGGAAGGTTAGGGTTTAGTAACATCTCTATAATGGGACCTATTTATTATTGATGGTGTCAGCACTTGCTTGGTCATCGATATTTGTGTTGACCAAGAGATTGTGCATTGCTTCCAGACTTGAAGAAGATGAGGTTGCAGCCCAAGCAGATGCAGTATCAACCTGTGGAAGAATGGCTGTCAGTAGGGCATTGGGTCAGCTTGGGTCAGAGTAAGCCTTGAGAGTTGGTGCGGAGGAGTGCAGAAGAAGCAAACCATGGTGAGCAGTGTGGCTGGTGCATGAATTGGCACCTTGCATGCTAACTAGTCACGACTGCAAAGGCGAAATCTACTGTGAGGAGATCAACAATGTGACGTTGTTGGGAAAGAAGGAGCCATGTTATAATAGAGGGCATCAACACCCAAGAATAAATAAAAGGCTTGAGGTCTTTGAGTGTGAAATCCACGTATAATTGATCAATGAGACAAGCAAACCGAGTAGAATCTGGGACTGTAAGAATGATATCATCCACGTAGATGAGCAGAAAAAGTGGATTGGCTTTTGTTTCAATTCTATAACAAATAAAACCAAAGAGATTGTTGGGCCTTGTTCATAAAATGATAGGTTAATTTTACATTAAAAAAAATTACCATCTCATAGATGGATTGAGATGATTTCTAAAAATATTGTGAATAAACATGTATGCTTGAAAAGCACAATACATTGTTTTGAAAATGATGAGGGACAAAGTAAAAGTAAATACAGAAAAATTAATCATACGACACAAAATTAATGTGGTTCACCGTGCTTACATCAACGTACAATATTGTACAAGATTTTATTGTATTGAGGAACTACAAAATACAATTTGGTGTGAAATTCACTATTTAGAACTCTTAAAACTGCTGTACTATTCATTAAGTATAATTTATATGGTCACACAACATAAATCTTATTTTTTACTTTTCTATGTTATTCTCTCGAATAGATTATGCTTCGAGCAAATTCTTTGTTTGACATATGCTTGAGCAACCTGTCAAGTGAGATGCAAGCAAACGGTCTATCTAAGCTTTCCATGAGCTACTTGTCGTGTGAACATCAAGTGGAATTTTTGCCTAGTGTTTCCTCTGATCGCAAACAGTGCCAAAAATTAAGTAGAAGTGTTTCTCCTTGACCTAATTTGTAGCTCAAGCCTACTTGAAAATCTGTCAAAAATAACAACACATCCTTGTCAGGCTGAGTCATCAAATCGACCCAACACAACGAATCAAATTCCCCAAACCCAACATGGATAAGTTGTGAATAAAACATAATAAGTGGCACTTTAGCAATGAAAGGGAAACCAGACGAGCAAATTAGATGACTTTTGTGTGTTGAGTTATGAAACACGTGTATAGCGAAGGTGTTATCACTTGTTTTTATGGGATATGCTAGACATTTATGCCTCACATATTTCCAATATTGTGTCATGATGAGGAGGAGACAACCTCTTTGGAAACTCTAAAACTTGAGTTGCTAAGTAAATCTAAAATAATATGTATTGGCTGCTTATATTGAGATTCCTTGTCCTTGTGCCTTGGAAGACTATCACCACCGGAAGATATCATCACACATATTGATAGAGTTTTATAAAAAGAAATATTTTCCTACGAATTTTTCCCAAATTGGGTCAAATACGACTATTCTTATCGTAATATTAAAACATCTTGTAGTTATTGTTGATAAGTTTTTCGTAAGGGTGGATGCCAATCATGTTATGGTTGTGTAATGCCCTGGTTCCATAGGGGTCCGAGAATTACTATCTATCACATATACTCATATTTAACACTATAATTATAGACTCTAAATTCTTAAATATCATATAAAACTTAGTTTGAAAATCACTTTCTTCAATATCACAAATTCCAGAAATGCTAAGTCATCGGACTACAATAATATTTTCTTACTAAACCTTATCAATGTTTATATAAATTCTCTATACGTAATCAACCATTCTTGAGCCATCTCACCCAATGCTTCGTATTGCCCAGATGACTAACACAAGAGGGGGGGTGAATTGAGTTGTATTTAAAAAAATAACAATTATAAATCAAATATATAATATAAAATATAAAAAAAATATGAAACAACAATAAATATAAAGAGTAAGGGTAAGAGAGAAGCAAACTCAGTATGTTAACGAGTTTCGGCCCCACTGCCTACGTCTTTGCCTCAAGCTACCCCTTGAGGATTCCCGAATTCACTATTCAATCTCTTTCAGGTGGAGATAGAAACCTATTACACCTTTGAGCAGTACCGCTCCAAAGAATCCGTGTAGAACACCATCTACACTTCCAATTACCTCACACTTGGTGATTTAACTATTCCCCGTGTAGAACACTTTCTACACTTCCAATCACCTTACACTTGGTGATTTAACTATTTTTCGTGTAGAACACCTTCTACACACACAAGGGTTATACACACCATTTTACTGATACAAGAATTGATAGTGAATAGGCTATCAGAAAACACTCCTCAATGAGTGAAATAAAAACAATATAGCACAAACTATATCTCTCAAAATAAATAAAGGTTAAGGCTCAATACTTAGAGAAGAGAGAATGAAAACTTTGAATGAATGTTGTATGCTCTTGGTGTTGTGAATGTGAAGCTCTCAAATAATCTATTTATAGGCATATGAGACTTCATATTCAAATTTAAAAAGATTCACATGTCAAAGACATCATCATTCACTTTTCAAAAATTTTAAACTTAATCTTTTTACTTTTTGCATGTGACAAAAAGAGCACACTTTACTTTTCAAAAATTTCAAATCTAATCATTTACTTTTTGCATATGACAAAAGGAGCACACTTTACTTTTCAAAATTTTCAAACAAAGACATCTACCTTTTGCATAAGTCAAGAAAAACATCTATCACTTTTGAAAATATTCAAATAAAACATGCACATGTGAAAGATGACAATCAATCATCTTTCAAAAGTTTCAAATTTAATTTTCAAAATATTCATGCACATGTGGAAAATGTATTTTAATGCTTTATAATAAAATATTAATTTTGAGTCTTAATCCTAATTTCGAATTTTTAAGAGATTTACAATATTATTCTATGATTTAATGTGAACTTGTTCCATTGTTGCTCATGCTTGCTTCCTTGATGTGCTTGATTCTATTGTGTGGACAACTTGAGTTTGAGATTCCTTTATTCTTTGAATTCATTTGTTATCATCAAAATCCATGTGTATATTTACACGAAACTTGAAACCTTGAGTTCAACACTTCGTATCCAATTCTTGGCTGAAATATCCAAACTTATCTGAAAAATATTCAAAGATAAGGGGTGAATTTAACCACAACTTAATAAGCAGAAGACATATACAAAAGTGCAAACATGAGTATTTTCAAAAGAAACTTCATATGCATGAACCAGAAATCATTTTATTTTCATATATAGATTTCCAAAATATTATCAATAAAATAGAACGACTTTTCAATCATTTTATATTAAGAAAATCACTATTCATTATCAAAAACGCTTTGACACAAGTAACTATACAATCTCATCTACTACAACATATTTTGGTATTTTGCAGCGAAAAAAATTGCTACCAATACACATACAATTGCCGGGAATATTCTATATCAACAATTATATAGCGCTACAGGTTCGACACTATAGAAATACCATTTCAAATTTCTTGTAGCGAAACAGGAGAATCGCTGCAAAAATTTGGATGTTTGCAGCGAATATTTTACCGCAAACGGAATTTCATTGCAACGAAATTTAAAATCGCTGCATATTCTAATTCCAACTTTAAATAGCGGAAGTAATTATATATATATAAATTTTTTTTTTTCAAATTTTCTGTATATTTTAAATCGATTTTAGATTGCCCATAAATTGAAACTTGAAGGTCTCTTTGTGGATAGCAATGCAAGATTCAAAACTCAACTAATTACACAAAAAATCAAGCGATTGAACCACAAAATGCATTACAGCATAAAAGTGTAATCATTGTCCATATAAGATCCCAAAGTCACATGTTCACAAAGTCAGAGTTCCAGCATAGGAAAAGCATTGAACCACAAAATCATAATGCCAAAATAAACAGCCTTTTCACATATTCACAAAATTAGAGTTTCCACCACAGTTTCTTGCTACACCAAATCTTCCAACCTACAGACATAAAAGCAAGCCTAAATTAAATAATTCAAGTAAAAAAAAAACTAAAAAAAAACTAAAAAAAAACTGTTGAAAAAAAAAATGCCATCCAAATTCCTTTTATATATATAAAATATAATAAACAATTCAATTTTTTATTAGATTTTAAAACAACAATAATATTAAAAAAATATTTTATTTAACTTTTAATTTTCATCTAAAACTATTTCATCTCATTTTACTATTTAAATGGCACCTTAGTTTTAATATCCTTGCAAATTCTTGCAATATTTCTTATTTCCTTTAAATTTCAATTGGATAATTTTAAAGCAGACTTTTTGCGCGATAGGACTTATAATCAACTGATTAGTCTATATATATACGAACTCCTCTTAATATTTGAAATCAAGTTTTAGGTGTTTGATATTGTCGTGTATAGGAATAATTTAGTTCGATCAATCTTGGCATACGCTAATGATAATTAGCACATATGTTATAGTATTTGTAACCTAGAGTGATGATCATTACTATATAATATGAATGACGAGATCATGCATGCATGTTCTGTTTCGTATGTATTCTTCACGCATGGCCCGATGCCATTCTGGGTACTTAAGAGGCAATTGAAAAACTTGTAAGTCTAATGGTGTAGAATTTTGTAGAGGCAACCATAATGTCGGGAACAAGAAATTCACTGGGTAGAGGCTTGGGTTTGAAGATCTACCTTTTAGATCAGGTCTGGATGGAAAACAATAACCTTTATGGTGTGGAACATACCCAATGACCTAAGATTTTGCGATTTGGGTGAGTGGTCGATAAGTGGCTAGACTTGAGCTTGATGGCCTAACTCCTTTAATTGCACGACCTTCTTCTAAATTTATTACTCCTATTACTCTTGTACATGTACACCATTTTAAAGCCTTATTAACACACTTAAAACCTCAACATCACTAATATGAAGATAAATAAATAAATTATAACAAAGTCAAACTACTATAAATCTAGGAAGCAAAATAATTAAAAAGCAGGCTACTAAAGTGATCTGGATCTTACAAAAGTCTTCATCCAACCTATGCATCCATAGAAATCATACTGTTAACAATAAGCTTGAGCAAAAAACAAAGTTTCAAATTGCCAAAGTCAACTTAAACAGCATGAGTTAAAGGCATAGATACGTACAAAATGATATCTGGCAATGTAGCTTAATATCGTCTCACGTATATGTATATTTATAGATATATTGTCAACCAATCATCTCATATTTTTTGTTCTATATGGTTTCAATGAAAAATATCTTCATTCTTTCTTAAATGATTTTTATGCTCAACATCTTCATAAAAATTACTGAGACAAGTCTGGGATTCATTAACTTTAAAGCTTTGTCTGCCTTTTGCAAAGGTCTCTGTATGTGCGCTGGCTTGGCTCAAGCATAGAGGAAGACAATGCATTGCTAACACAACATAGTAGAAAAATCAATAGTTAAGCAGGGTGTATTCATTTTAACCTTAATCCTTTTCATTTTTTGGTGATAATTCATTGTTTAACTAATCTACAAAAAAATAATCTAAATCTAAGCATGTCTTGTTGTCCAAAAAATCACAAGATCTATAATAAATCACTCAGGTTTCTATCTCCTTGTAATTCCTGCAATCACGTTCTAGAATAACTAATTTTTCAACTAATAAATCACTCAAGTTTCTAGAATAAATAAATCACAAGATCTATAATAAATCACTCATTATAACTCCCCAACTAAGTGCTACCAGATAAACAGAATACTGAAGAAAATGATTCAAGAACATCACTGTCCAACCATTGTTTTAGAAATATTCACGGACTTACATGCATGATGTGTCTCGCAATATTAATATTAATATTAATATAACTACTAAGTTTCACAAATAAAACTTAATAGTCAATTAGTTTCACAAACATTACAGAGCGCTCTATTAAGTTTCACAAATAAAACTTATATTAAGTTTCACAAATATAAAACTTAATATAACTATTAAGTTTCTTACCTGTTTCTTCTATCAAGTAGTCAACCTTAATCGGTTCCTGAAAACCTAGTAAGACACTTTTGTCATGAACAGAGCCAGGGGCGGAACCAGAATTTTGTGTTTGGGAGGGGGCGATCGATAAAATGTGCAATAAATATAAAATTTATAAGGATAATTATTAGTGATAAAAGTGTCATGTTTTGTTATAACTAAACTCTCTAAATGTATATTAATTTTCAAATTATTCACGTCTTTTTTATAAAAAAAATTTTAATTATTTTTAAGTACTTACTTATATTTTTTTATGATTTAAGAAAAATTTATAGATTAAAAATAAATTTGAGAATTTTCTAATAAGTAATGATGTAACACTGTTAAATTTTTAACAAATTATATCTCATAATCATACAAATTAGACTGAAACTAAATAAGTGAGTATAATCAATCAATTTTACAATCATATAAATTTATAATTAATTTTTTATTAGAATTAGACTGTTAATTGAGTAACTGTGAGTTTATATGAGTTAAAATTTGAGTTTCAGTAAAAATTAAAAATTAGAATATAAATTGATATATATTAAGATTTAGATGAATAATTTTAATAAAAAAATTTGAGGGGGGCGATTTTTATTTATTTTTAATTTAAGAGAGAATTTTAATTATATATATATAATTATATATATTTATATTATAAATTAAAATTTTAAAAACTTTGAGGGGGCAGTAGCCCCCCCAATGAGCAAGCTAGGTCCGCCCCTGAACAGAGCACTCATGCTGCTTGCTTTCACAAGTACTTGCAAAATTGAAAATACCACAATTTGCTCCTGCACATTTATTTCTTCCTTAACAAACTGAAAATCTTAATTTTATAGAAAATTACTCGCAAAACATTCACATACAAATACAATTATAGTTATAAAACTTAAAAAAAGAAAGAATGATAATTACATGCACAACTTGAAATATTAATAGAAATCAGAATTAATAATAGACTTAATGGAAGTCTCGGCATGATGTTATTAAACTTCATTCGTTTAATCTGTAAGCTTTATATGCACCAGGAAACACTTCTTTTAGTATATAATATGCAGATAAGGATTGCTGCTATATGATTTACTTCTTACTATATTACATTTAAATGCCTTTGCCAGATTACACAAATGCTGCAAAACTCAGACCAAAACCATACATATACCATTAGCATTGCAGGTCACATTCAAACTTAGCACAACTACTAAAGCTATTGAAACTGCTAAAGCTATTGAAACTGCTAAAGCTATTGAAACTTACTAAAATAATTAGCTTATTCTGCAACAAGTTTCTCTGTTCCTAGTCATATTCTAGATTCAGTTTGTAATTGAAATTATCAAATTTTTATTATATTATATTGTATAAAAAAATCTAGCAATGATGAGATCACAGTACACCTACATTACATCTCTGACTTGTATAAAACAAATTGGATTAGGTAAAATGTAATAAACCATGTTTAAACAAAATCCCTAACCTAAAGCATGTTTATATCTAGTAAATCAACAACCCTAACTTAAATCAAGAACTATAAATCGTAGTTTTGAATGAAATAATCGAAAGAAAGTCATGAGGTTTACCTGAAGATTCGAGAGAAAGTGAGGTTTAAGTTGTAAATCACCTACTGGAACTCCACACTTCTGTCTTCAAGGCTTCAAGATCACATTTTCCTCTTCTCCCTTAGGGTTTCTTACAGATAAAACTTGTGAAGTGCCTGGAAGATGGGGGGAAACTCGTGAAGGGCCTGGAAGGTGCGATGGAAATCGAAGTGGAGGGGGGTGGGAAATCGAAGAGGGGGGAGGTGGAAAAATCGAATGGAAAATAAAGGGGAAAATAAGAAGGGGGAAAATCGAAAGGGAGGAAATAAGAGGAAAGGTGATGTGTTTAATCCAGTGTTCACGGCGAAAATAAATGGTTGCTAAACACTGATAGTCGTTTATCACAGCGAAATAAATCACCGGAAATCATTTTCCGATGATTTATTTTGCCGCAATATCAATAAAAATTGCTATAAATACTCTAACGGTCAAATTTATATTATACATTCTCAACGAAGTTGAATTGGCTGCAAAATGGTAGCTTACCCAGCAAATTAATTACCAGCGCTTATAAAATCGTTGGAAAAAACCTTTTTTCTTGTTGTGTCTTATTATCATATCAGAACATGTACTATATTTAACTCCCGTAGTAGAGTTGTGCTATCTCCGGTGGCCAAACCAGGCAATATCATATTGTGAGACTTTTCCTTCTTCGTTCTCAGAATCCTGAGTATGCACACAGGAAAGAAACACATACAGAACCACTTTGTTTCCAAAGTCGTTGCACTCCTATTATATCATATCATGGTAGTACCAACCATATCACATGAATTCATATCATTATATCATCAGAACCATATTCCAAAACAGATCAAATAAATAAGAATGCCAAAAGTTTTCATATCTATATCATATTATATCAAATTATGTACCAAATTTGTTCATATCATTTTTAAATAACCAACATCAATTCTAAACATTTTATATCACATAAATAAAACAATATTTTTCATACTCGCTCTTTTATGCATTTTAGAAACATGTCAATATTGCTCATGTCTACACTATGTATGAAATAAACATTTTTCACTTTTTTATATAGATTTTATGAGTAATGCAAATAATTGACCGATATTTTTTTTCTCAAGTTCTCATTTATAACAAAAACATGCAAAATTTTCAGAAAGTGAACCTCGATTTCAGAGTTGGTGTAAAGCCAAGTATAGGAACCCCGCTTACCTGAACTTCTTAGCTTTTTAAAAATTCTCCAAACAACGTTGAACAAGTAATAATCGACACCTATAAAATAATCATGTAACTCCATAAATTTTCAAATGATTACAAACTTCAAAAATAGAACCTGAGACATAAAATTCAATATATTCTCTTAACATCTAAAAATCCTCAAATTTCTGATTATCAACTTTTTTTTAAAATGCTTTGAACTTTATCGAAAATCCCCCAAACCTTAAGATTTACCAATACCTAAATTTTCATTTATACCAAACTCATTAATAATCCAAAAATCTTCGGCTAAAACATTAAAAACAAACTCGTTTATTAACAACTGAGAAAGAAAAATAATTAGCTTTAACATAAAAACTAGATAACCCCAACATTTATTAAAATAAGAAAGCAAGATTTTGTTTGAATAAAACATTAGCCAAAATAAAAGTTTTTCTTCAAAGGGTTCAGAAAAGAAAATTGGTTCTTACTAAATATTTTTAAAAATTCATATAATATATTTCAAATATTTATTTAATCGCTTTAAAAGCTATACATATTTAAATAATAAACTTCTCATAAAATGAAACAACAAAAAACTAGATTTAATACGAAACCCACGTAGGGTGTCTTAGTGAAATACATATATAAGGTGCTTGAGTCCTAAAAGAAATGGGTCTCAAAGGGTTATTTTCAAAACATAACATGCGGCAAAACCATTCTTATTGTGAGGAAGTTGACGGACCTGGAGCACGGTCGGCGTTTTTTGGACTGGTGATGACAGTGTGGAGAGAGGTGACTAAGTTGCCACTCATGGTGGAAGAAAAACTCAGGGTTGAGAGCACAAAATTGCTTTGTTTCTCGGAAATCAGAACATAGGGTTTTTGGCCTACTGTGGATAAATTTGCCATGTGAGTCATGTAGGTGTGATTCGGTGGTGGAGCTGCACGTTTTCTAGGTTGCTATGGGTGGTTTCCGATGGGTGTATGGCTCTCAATATATATGGTTGTAAGGTGGGGCAGCACGTTGATGAGTGCTCTGTTGCGGGAATCATAAACAAGGAGTATTTCGGTGATGGCTAGTGGCTGGTTTCTTCCGTCGTGGGTTCAAGGCTACTAAGGTTGGGTATGGCTGAGCTATGCGAAGGCTTTCAGTGGCTGGGCACGGTTGTTCATGGTTCGATATCTGGTATGGAAGCTGCTACATCATACATGGTGCTGTCGGTGTGGTGGTTTCGATGGTTGGTCAAAGGTATGTGGATGCTCTGTTTTCAAAGTAATGAAACAGAGGCCTCTCATTTCTATGATGGACAACATGGTTCCATGTGAGGTGGAGGTAGTGGCTCACGGGAAGGTGATGAAATGCTCATTGGTGATTTACGTAATGAAGTGGCTGTGTTCCTGCGTCGATGTGCTATAGAAGATTTTCTATGGTTATTAAAGGTCTGAATATATATATATATATATATAGATGACTGAGAACAGAAAGTGAGAGAGGGAGTTGAGTATCTAATCGGTTGAGGGTAAGATTTTGAGAAACAAATAAGGTAACCGCACAGTCGTGTGGAGTTAAAATCAAAACGAGGAGAGTCCGACGGGAGTTGCCGAACAATTGGTAACGTGCAAGCGAAAGACAAGGATGTGATGAAGGCAAATCTTAGTTTAAAAGGAAACTGATATCAAAATATAACTCCAAAAAAAAAAGATTCGATTTCCAGCAAAAATGTGCAAAGCAAAATTGTAACCAAACTGACGTGATCCCTGAAAATATGGAGAGATGCAAATCATTCATGCATGGAATACGGCAAACTTGAGGTAAGAAGAGATGACCAAAAAGGCAAAGCTGATTCAATGTTGAAAGGCGAGGATAAAATCAACAGGAAGAAAACATGAAAGATATTGAGAGCTCACAAAGGAGAGGAACAATAAAACTAAAAATAAATAAGTAAATGAATTTTTAAATATACAAAAGGGATTTTCGCTCAAAATAAATACATAAATAAATATCACATTTTAAAATTTTGGGTGGCTCTGGACTTGAGTGTTACACATGATCCATGGTGTGAGCGATTGTGTGGTGCTTGGGGGAGCTCATCCATATTGTATGAATAATTATAATGCATAAAATAATTATGAAGGAGAAAACACAGATTTATATGTTTCGACACTAAAACTTACGTTATTGAAAAATGAAATCAACTATATATAAATCATCTTTAGTACAAACTTTCGTGTCCTTTCTAACTCTCTTATACAATGATAATGGAGGAGGAAGAAAGTGGGAAGAAGAAGAGGCTCCCATGCTGCTTCTCGAGTCTTCAAGTAAAGTCTGCCACTGAACACACTAGACAATATGTATAATAATATTGAATTAAATCTTGATAGTTTATTGCCTTTTCCAAATTCTGTAGATTTGTTTTTTGTCTTTTCACATTGCAGCATGGATGGTGTGTTAAAAGTAGTTAGACCTACTTTTCTAGCTTTACGCTCAACAATTAATATGGTGGTAGACATAATAAAGAAATTGTTATAAAACTAAAATGAAAACTACTATTATTGCAAGAGAAATATAAAAGAAACTTTTTGAAACTTTCTTCATTTTTTATATTTTTTTATGAATTTCATAACAACTGAAACCTATATTTATAGGCATTGAAATTACTATGTAAGTTACTGTGCAAGATTTAAAATAATGGTGGTGGGGTCATTCACAAAATAATTAAGGGGGCGGGGACTGCCCCTAATAATTCATAACACTCCCCCTTGAATGACCACCCATAAAGAATTTGCCTCATTAAAATCTTGCCAAGGAAAAACCTAGTGGGAAGAAAAACTAATGGCGAAGGAAAAAAAGTACAGTCTTCTTATGTATCTACAAGTACTTTAAGATTGCCTCATTAAAATCTTGCAAAGGAAAACCCAGTGGGACAAAACCTTAGTGAAGAAAAAAGAGTACAATCAGCACAAGTCTTCAGGACTTTTACTCCCTCTGGAGAGTGCATGACGATAGATTTTTGAGTATTCACATTTTAATATTCTGCACAATTTTCTTGAATGTCGCAGTTGGTGATGCATTCATGAATAAATCTGTCAGATTATCACTTGATCGTATCTTTGATATATCCTCATTTGATTTGAATGATACAAGTAGTATTATCTTCGTATAAAATTGTTGAGTTATCATTGATTATGAAATACCACACTTTTCTTGGATATGTTTAGTCATTGATCTCAGCCAAATATACTCTCGACTTGTTTTATGAATTGTAATAATTTCTGAATGATTTGAAGATGAAAAATAATATCTAGTTGACAGACTTAATAGAAATCTGATACCTACAGTAATACTTAAACTTTTCCTGATAATATGCATTAGTGTTTCAAGTAATAAACAAACATTATTTCAGCACATATAACAGATTATGAATTCAAACATGATTTCCATCTAAATAATGCATTAGAGAGAGTATGATAATATTTTCATCTAAATGTTTCTCCCCCTCATTCGGCGTTATTAGGGAAAACTTATTTATATACGGCGGAAATAGTATTGGAAACCATCTATGTATGATAAAAACTGTAAAAACTTTGAGGTCTAATATTATCAGTTCGACGGAAAATCAAATCCGCTTAACATTGTTAACAAACGAGATCTTGAAGAGATTTGAAAGTTTTGGGTTATTGTTTAAATATAACCAATTTTACCATTGGTTTACTCTAACAAAAAGATCTCGCATTCCTCATAGATTCAGTTGTTGTTCATCCAGAACGATATTATATTTAATAGAAATTCTAATGTCCCAGATTTGAACCATGAACCTTTTATACCTCAACCACTTATATTTTCTCTTGAGGCCGTAAATACCATGATAGGAGCAGAGATATATCTTTCTAGTAGATCTGATCCTAAAATTGTTGCAGTATCAAGAACTCTCAGTGCTCAATATGCAACCTCTCTTACAACCATGTCTCAAAGGCTACTAGCGAGAATGAGTGAGGTTGATCATCTTAAAAATCAAATATCTGAGTTGCATCAAACGCTTGCAACTAAATATATAAAAAATAAAGATTTAAGGCAAGAAAACAAGGAGCTGAAGAAATTTGTAGACTGGTATTCTCGTGACCTGAAAACACGAGTAGAAGAACTAGAACGAGAGAGAGTTCAGATACAAAGTCAACAACAGCAGCTAACAGCAGGGGTTTAGCGTTTATAAGAAAATAAGGATAGCTGTGATTAATCTCGTTGGCTTTTGAAATTATGCATCCAGCATATCTTGTAAAGTGAGATTTGAAGAGATGATGATTTGTCTTGTTTTTATTTCCATTTCTATAAGAACCGTCTTTAGCTTTATTTAGTATGCATCAAATTTTTTTCTCATATCTATAATTTATCTGTATTTGCATTCTTATTCTACAAAATTCCAATGGCTCATCAATTTCCTTTCATTATTTCTCACGATCAACATATGAGGTATCCGTCACCTCAATTACAAATTATTCCTGCATCTTCCGCAGGTGCCATGTTGCAGCAAGTGAATAATCTGGCTAATAAGTCAGATCGTGAAACCGTTTATGAGCTGGTGAGTCTCGGCACCCGATACTCCTCCTCTATTGGTGGATTTTTCAACCGATTATAATCCAAAAATTGTGAGATTGAGGAGCTTAACGAGAAGGTTTCCGTACTTCAACGACTCGTTCAAGAGTCTGATAGAAAAATTGTAGACTTAAAGCAAGAGAATAAGGATTTAAAATCCTTACTTGCCTCTTCATTTCGACTGCCTAATCCTTTAGATAAGGATGACATGTTGCTTTATGAAGAGCAAATGCATTTGAGAGATGAAGCTAGAAGTCTCAGATTCTTGTAACTCATCTATCAATTGAATAATAAGATATTTCCTTTTCAAATGCATTCTTTGAATTTATAGCGGCCTTTGTAATCTCTTTAGGAGTTCTAACAAGGTAAATCATTAACATCAACTGTAATAATGACAAATCGGATTCTGATAAAATATATGGACATATAGGATTATTCTTAAATCCTTTTTTCAATAGATACTTGTTGATTCAATTATACCACATGCATCCGGATTGTTTTAACTCATATAAAAGATCTTTGAAACTTTATAAAGTACATACTCCTAAATGTACTTGAATTGGATGCTTCAAGTATCATATATCTTTATATATGTAATGATCTAATGATCATTATAAATATGCAGTGATCAACTGCATATCTAATTCTTTTGTAATAACCAAATCGATTAAAAATATGAATGTGATTGCATTCATAACAAGGAAATATGTTTCCTCATAACTACTCTCGGATTTCTGCAGGAAACTTTGTACGACAAATTATACCGCATAATTTCATTTCGCATTACGCTTTCGTATAAATACTCACTTATATCTTATAAGCATTACACCCTTTGTTGTTTGCACAACAGGTCTAAATACCTCTCGCTTTGCTAGCGGTTTTAATTTAGCTTCTAGCTACTTTTCATTTTGGCCAATCATTTCTACGTCGACATTCTTTGACGGTTTTTGGCTCACTTTTTTCATTACTTCTGGTAATGTCAAGGGCCATCATATATGAAAATATGTTGTCGACAAAAGTTTTATTTCTATCCAGAATTTCTCTAGTATTCGTGAAATGTATTAAGATCTCATTATTTCAGGTACCTATTCCTCTCCAGGGGAAAATATTTTATGAAACACCTCTACAAGAGGTTCCTCTTCAGGAGGTTTATACTCTTCAAGAGTTTTCTCTTCAGGAGTTATACTCTTTAGAAGGTTTCCTCTTCAGAAGTTTTGTACTCTTCAGGAGTTTTGTATTTTATACAGAAAGTCTAGATAGATCTTATTTTGTAGGTACGGTCTCTTTAGGAGTATCGATTTATTTTCATTTTTCTCTTTTGCATCAATAGGTCTTTAACACTTCAAGTGTATCTTAGACTCATCTATTGCTGTTTTAACAACTTGTCCTTCAGGGACTTCAATTCTTGCTTAAGCATTAACAGCAGTAATATATGATTTTACAACACCTTTAGTGTCAGTAAATATATCATGTAATTGATTTGCAACATTTTGCAGATAGATAATCCTCTGAATTTCTGGTTCACATTTATTTGTAAGAAGATCAAATTTAGACAGGGCTTTATTATCCCAAGTAAGTTTTTGTCGTACTTCAGGTACATATATTTCATTATTTCAAAACATGATGAAATATTAATAAGCTTATATATAAAAGCTTATCAAGTGTTTGGCCGTACAACAGGTACGTGACCACTATTCAGTCATACCACATCTATGACAAACATCTTCATCTTTTTATGAAAAATTATTCTGAGGGTCTTTACCTTTCTTTGAATTGGATCACTTCTGGTGATACGAGATATTTTTATCATCTTTAGTGTTGTCGCTTTTGGGACCAATACTTCTATAATTTTTCTACCACGTCTACGCCCTTAATTCCTTTGAAAGGATGCACCGTTCACTTTTGGGGATAGTATAAATTCAATATCGTTAATAGGACGTAATTGGTGATTTATTAACAAAAACTCATTATTTAGCTTAATCACTGGAAGACAAAATAAAAGTTCCGAATATTTGTTGAACTTTCACTTTCGATATTACTACTGCAGGAGCACATTCGAAATATGAAAAATAATATATGTTTTCTTTTATATATCATAATCAGTGACCTTCTCACTGCATAATTTTAATATTAAGCTGATTTTAAAGAATGTAAAATATTCAATACCACTCTTAAAATCTTACAATTTCAGGTGCAATAAGTCATAATGATCTTTTGAAAGGATTACATCTTCTGGTGTTCATATCTCTCTCTTAATTCATTTCATGTAGTAAGATGATTTTTCATCATGAGATACATAACACGGTCCTTCAGAGATACATGATTTTCTTCTATGATTGTATCTTCCAAATTCATTATCATATCCAAATGGATCTCATCTTGGATCATAGATAAATAATTTTTTTTTTCAGAAATATCAATAGTAATAAATCTCAATATTTGACTATAAATTACAAAAATAAATATGTGAATTTAAGAAATATATTCACATTATCATAAGAATAAAAGTAAGATTTTATCAAGTAATATTCAGCAATATTACCTTTAATATTTATTTCGATGACTGCAAATAATATATTGAAAAACTTACTTGAAGTAAAAGACTACTAGTTTCAGTATCGGTAGAATCTCGTACTGATAACGTGTTATAAAATCAAAAAGAAAACTACTTTTATTGCAAAAAAAATATAAAAAAAACTTTCTAAAACTTTCTTCCCTTTTTATATTTTCTTATGAATTTTATAACAACTGAAGTCCATATTTATAGGCGTTAAAATTACTATGTAAGTTACTGTGCAAGACTTAAAATAATGGAATTGGGGACAAAATAATTAAGAGGGCGAGGACCGCCCCTAATAATCCATAATAGAAATGACAATTAAATGAGTTTTCATAAAAATTGGTCTATTATGTTAAGTCGTCATTTATTTGGAATAACTACAAATGTTTTATTAAAATAGAGTATTGAGATTCACTATTTTAAATGAATAGTTCGTTTAGCTAAACCAACAGTATTGTAGGCCCGAAGATAGACTTTTGTTTTGGAAGAAGATAGCATCTGATATTAAAGAAACTAAACAGATCCGCTGCATTATGCAGCATGGTTACACACTCAAATGAGAAGTTGGATCTTTTTCACTATATATAAAAACATAACAAAGAATGTGGAATTAAAATAAGTGGAATATTTCAAATTTTTTTTGGGGGTTGCCCACCGTAATGCGCACATCGATTCACGTTGCAATGCTTGGAGAGAGATCTTTATGTCTTGAATTATGGGTTGCATTGTCCAGTCAAGAATGTAGCTCAGCTCTTTGACTACTTTTAAGGTATTGAGAAAGTCCCATGCAAGTTTCTCAATATTGAGTTCATTTGCTTTTCGCATTCCCAGGAGCATTGCTTCAACTTTCCCTAGATTTAGATTCTTGCTGGTGATGTGTTTGGTATGCACAAAACGGATGGCTCCAGCTGATGTCCAACGTATTGCTGCTGTTGTAGTTCCATTTTGTCTGATAGCTACGTTGAATGTGAGAAGACAATGGTCCATAGGGAAGATTCTCCAAGGTTGACTAGTATTAATTTGTATATTACCCCAAGTAGCAGTGTGTTCTTGGAAAGCTTTCGATGTGGATGATATAAAATCAGTTAGGTCAGGGGAAAAGGCTCCGTGAACTATTTTACTTCTAAGCACAACCAAATACTATCCAAAGCCACAATAGCAAAAATCTAAAAATGGTGCTCTTCCTCTTTCGAAATGCCAAGCATTCTAGAAGGATCGAGAATGCAGTTAATGAAAAGCCTAGTGTCATTGCAAGTGCAATACGAAATATTAAGGGGCCATGGCAAGTGGCGCCAAAGAACACAAGGGAAACTGTAGCTTAAGAAGAGATGGGATTGAGTCTCCTCGCCAGTATTGCATACCAGGCAAACTATATCCATCACTATCTAGGGGAACAAAGTTCTCTAATATAAGAGCATGAGTTGGAATAATATTATGGAGAGTTTTCCAACAAAAGAATACGAGTCATCTTGGATTTTGATTCTACATAACTTTTTCCACTCAGTAACTGGGGATAGATTGCTATTCTGGTGACTCTGGGTTTGAGACTGTAATACCCCGCTCCGACACCAAGCTTTCTTCAAATTTTTTTTTTTCCAGCGACGCGGTTATTTTATTTACATTCCTAAATTATTGTATGATTTACTGACTTATTATCATTATTTTATTTCCTCTTTCCTCTCCATAATTATTTCACATTGCCGTAATTCCCATGCGCATATCTCCTCCTTCTAATTGCTGGCAACCGAATAGGACGAGTGCTTGGACATTTCTTCCTTTCCTAAAATAGTTTTGCCTCCATCAAGCCTTTCTTTCCCGCTCTACGCTTCCTTAGGGTTTTAGTATCATTATATATATCTATGCGAAGGAAAACCTCAATGCCACAACGCCTTACGCACGTAGCCTCCCCCTCATGAATGAAGAAAGCTCCACGCCACCGCTGTCCTCTGAGGTGCCTCAACCTTGCTCAGCCACTGAAAGCCTTCACATAACTCAGCCTCGTCCAGACTTAGCAGCCTTGAACCCACGGTGGAGGAACTAGCCGCTAGCCATTACCAAAAACATCCCCTGTTTTTATCGCCCAAAACAGAGCATCTCTTACCGCCGCTTGCTCCGTCTAGCTTGGTGCCACCAGCCACGGCAAGGTGGAATCACCGACGTCGTGTAGGAAGACCCCATAAACCGTCGACCTTGCCACCACCCCTGCAACACCACGTACTGCCAACCACCTCGCAAGGCTTTGCCTCACGTTGGATATCACCACGAGAAACAACTCAGCCACAGCCCCAAACACCCTCTGTTTTACTCCACCCTAAACAGGCGATCTCCTTTTTCCTTAGTACCGTAAGCCACCAGCCACCGTTTCTCAGTCGCAAACTCGCTGCCTTGACCACCGTCTCCCAACCCTGTGCAAAAACTCTCGGTAAGCACGTTCCTTCCAGCGGGTATTTTTCCTTGCGAGAATTTGAGCATGTTTTTTTGCATGTTTTTATTTTCGGTAGAGTTATAAGTTGGTACTTTGGTGTTCCTTCAAAATGGACCTGGAGAACCACTTTTTGGTCTAGTAATTATGTTCTCTATAAGCGGGCTCATTTTTATTTCCACTATAGGACCGTAAACCTTGATCTGCGGTGTTTTTTTTTTCGTAGCGCCTTGGCGAAGTTTGGTAGGAAGGTTGGATTAAATCAATTACTATTATTATTTTGTTTATTTATTTATATTGAGCTATTTTCAATAAGAGTTGATTTCAGCCCTTCCAGACTTGACAAAAATTTCCAAAGAAACGAGCGGGTTTAAATTATCTTTGATGTTCTTTTTAAATTTCTATTATTTAGTATTCTTTTGATCTGAGTCGTTTAAGGAAATTTAGAAGTGTTTAGAATTTGCGATATTTTGGGGTTGGAGAGTTTGTTACTTTAAAGTGTGTAGGAGAATTGGTTATTTTATGGTTCTAGGCTCAAATATTAAAATACATGATTGATTTGAAAATTTATGGAAGTATGCGTCAATTTTATAGGTGGCGACTAATTTTTGTTCAGCCGTGTGGAGATAAATTTTGAGAAGCTAAGAAATTCAGGTAAGCGGGGTTCCTATGTTAGACTTTACATTAAAAATATGAACTGAGATTTATCTTGGAAAATATGCATGTTTTAGTTATGAAAAGAAATTTTGAAATCACCTCAGTTTTGTTTCGCATATGCATAAGAAATCGTATAAGAATAAAATATTTTCTGACATGAACTGGTGTAGACATGAGCTATTTTGTTACATTCTATTTTTCGAACTGAAAAAGAGCGAATATGAAAATTTCTGTATAAATGATATTTATGATCTGATTCTATTCTTATTTTGAAAAAATTCTGTACTTGGGTATGATATGATATGAATTCTGAAACCTCTGGTATGACATTTTGGTTCTATTTCGCTTTATTTAGTCCTAGGTTGGTACCAACTATTCTGTTTCCGGTGCACCCACTTTGGTTGCAAAGTGGTTTTCTGCGTGGTCTTTTCTGTATGCACACTCGGGTTTTTGAGAATAATAAGGGGAAGATTCACATTCTGTTTCTGCTCGGTTGGCCGCCGAGGTTTGCACAACCCTACCACGGGGGTTAAACATGGTATTTCTATTTTGATAAGACGTTTCAGTTATGTTATGCCAAAAATGATTTTTCTGTTTTCGTTTATATTAAAATTTCACTCTGATTTTTGATAATGTAATCTGCTTTTGCATTTTTCTGAAAAGTAAGAAATATTTTATTCTGCATTCTGAATTTTGATAAATGCTCATATTTGCACACTAGTATATGTTCTTTGCTTACTGAATTGTGGATAACTCACCCCCCTCCTCTAATAACATTTTTCAGATAGTTGAGATGGTTCAGTGCATTATCAGCAAGGGTAGCCATTACTAGAGAGGCTTGGTGATCATAGGAGAATAAGTGTTCGTGGATACATTTTTTTCTAATCGTAGTAAATATTTATCTTCATTGATATTTCTAGTATGTCAAGTTTTGAATTGTTGCAAGTATTTGCAGTCATTTGATTTTATTAAAGTTTATGTTTAGTTTTTTGGAGAGTTTCATAAATATTTGTTAATTAATTATGGAGTGTCCTTTTTATATTAGTTGGTTATTGAAAAAAAATGACCTAATTCTCTGGACCTTTGGGAGCGGGGCATTACAGAGACAATCTTAAGGCAGCGTAGGCAGACTTAACCCTAAAAGTGCCAGAATTGTGATGAAGCCAAATAGGTTTATCAGGCAGATTATGAAAATTATGCTCGATTTGTACGGGAATAAAATTTTGAGGAGGGAATAGGATTTGGAAGACGGACTTCGAACTGAGTTTTTATGTGAACCACTTCGTGAAGGACTTGGGAATTTGTTTGAAGGAGTGTCAGAACATGGGCCGCCAGGGTTGGCTTTGGCTCAGCAGCTCTATCTGTCTCTCAAGGCTCATGGGGAGGGCAACTTGGGAACCCAAGCTCTTATCTTGGCTGTGGTATTAACTATAAGTCAAGTTAGTTAAGTTAGTTTATAGAACTGACACGTGTAAAATGATTCAAGTTATTTTTTTCATGAATAAATAGAGTTTACTTCATGTAAAAATGTAATCTAAGATCGACTGAATACAATTGAGTTTCCTCTCATTTCGTTTACTTTCTCCACTGTTTTCATAGCAAAGTGTTCTTCTTCTGTTTTCTTGATATGGTTCAAACTTAAGGATCTTGGACCTTTGAAAACTTTCTTGGTGTTGAGATTGCTAGGTCTGCCAAAGGAATCACAGTTTCACAAAAAAAATATGCACTAGAGATACTTTCTGATTCAGGATATTTAGCATGTAAACCAGCCTCCTTTCCAATGGATCATAATTTAAAGTTGACCAAAACTGAAGGTAAAGCTCTTGAAGACCCACTGTGTTATAGAAGATTAGTGGGTAGACTCTCTACTTAATCATAACAAGGCCTGATTTGTCATTCTCGGTACAAATACTAAGTCAGTATGTTGCTAATCCAACTGAAGCTCATCTAGCAGCTGCACATCATGTTCTGAGATACCTCAAAACTAATCATGGTCAAGGGTTGTTTTATCCATCACAAAATGAGTTGAATTGTTTATTAATGTTTATCAAGCTTATTAATAAGAGAAAAAGTTAAGTCAAGGGTTGTTTTGTGATAATGAGGTTTCTATTCACATCTCGGTAAACCCAGTTTTTTATTAACGAACAGAGCATATTGACATCGATTTTTATATTGTTTGGAAAAAATTGCTAACAGGGACATTGAAGACTCTACATGTATCATCTGCTCATCAATTGACAGATATCTTAACTAAGCCGCTTGGCTATACTCATTTCTCCAATATTTTCTCCAAGATGAGTTGAGATGAGTTGAGTTCATCTTCAAATCAAGTTAGTTTATAGAGTAGACACGTGTGAAATGATCCAAGTTAGTTTACTCATGTATAAATAGAGTTTACTTCATGTAAAAATGTAATCTAAGATCGACTGAATACAATTGAGTTTCCTCTCATTTCGTTTGCTTTCTCCTCTGTATTCATAGCAGAGTGTTTCTCCTCTGTTTTCTTGATATCTAGAGCGGCTCAATAATTTTTCTCTTCAATCTGCAGCGGCTCCTCCATCATAGACTTGTACTATTTTCTTTTTTCCCAGTGTTAATGGGGCTGATAAAGATTCTACCTACATTTTCAAGTGCGTGTGACCTGACATTTGCAAATAATGAATATAGTGATTTACCCACATTTTCGCATATGTTTCGGAGTGAGCCGTTTTTTTGTTACTTCTGTTTGTTCTTTCTACTCTTTTGTAGATAATGTTGGATAAGTTGGTGGTTCATTTTCATAATGAGGAAATTTGGGGAATAAAGAGATGGCATTACTTTCTTCATAACCCCTTTTTTTCTAAGAAAAACAGGCGCGTTCAGTAAAGAGAATTTTAGGATGCTTAAATGTATTGAATTGGTTCTACGCAAGTTGTGAGGTAAATGTTCTCATAAGTTTCCTGAGAACCTTCATATTGTTTTGCCATATTCACGTAAACATGATATTATTGGGTGCTTAGTTTTTAATGGGATAACGCAGCCTATCTATAAAATTTGAATTGGTCCTACTCCTGGTCTTAACCGTGATCGTAGTGGACATATGATTTAACACCTAACCATACTAAAAATTGAAATATTTGTCTAAAAATATTAAAACTTGACGGTTAATTTAGTTAATGAGTAGTTAATTGAGTAATCCGGGTCAGAATATTATAACAGTATCATCCATTCTTTGGTAGCTCAACATCGATCCAGCCTGATACCCTCTCCTTCTCTCTGTTTTTTTTTTTTTTTTTTTTTTCCCTTTGAGCAGCACAATAATCATTATTACTCCCTTCTCTCAGGTTACACCGGCTAAATCTTGGCCTCTGGAACACTAATCACACAAGTTTCAGTGATTGGTTGCCATCTCGAAAAATTGACATCTTTGAATCTGGTCTGGGTTAAGAGAACTTAAGATATGTTGTGTTTAATGAATGTCCTTCCCTTTATATATATTGGAAGCTTGTGTGTAGGTTTTTATTGATGAGAAGTTACTTTTTATTAATAAGCATTGATGAGAAGTTACAAGAGATTGGAGTTTATCCTAGATATATTGATACAAATTTTCAATAAAGATTATTACTTATAAAATATATATGTATATATATATATATATACACTGATACAAATTCAAAATCTAACTTAAACTAGAGATTAGTTGATCCCTTGGTCTCCGGGGGGCATTATCCTTATCTAGTTGCTTTAAAGGCTCAGCTTTGCCTGGTTTTGAATTGAGTTGTCGAAAACTTAGTGCAGTGGCTGCCTCATCTTCGTCTGAATGCTGCGTGTTATCCAATTGCCATATACATGTGTCAATAGGAGCCTACAGTCTAAGTAGAAATTCATGAACAGTGAGATTGCATTGGATGTTTGAAAATTTGGAGGATGGTTAGAGAATTCACAATAGATTCAATAAAGTTAATGTTTAGTCAAATAATAGCTAGTTAGCATTCAAATGGGGCTGCAACAGCCTCTACAAATGAGAAGTTAAAATAGCTTTCATGTACGTGGCTCAACAAATGTAGCCAATCCCTTGAGCTACCCAAATTATTTTTTGTGTATAGGTTCATTTCAGCTTGCAGGTTTGAGTTAAGTTTGATTTGCTATGTTTTTTGGTTGCAGGTTTGAGTTAGGTTCATATACATATATAAGCATGTAGATAAAAAAAAATTGTTTCACGTGGTTCTTTATTTCCTGAAGTTTTCAGGATCATGACAATGTAGATAGTTCTTCCTAATTGAAATCTTCCCAAGTGAAAAATTTATCAGGATGATGACCATGGCTCCATTTTTTCATGCATTCTATCTTAGATATAATTTGTTACCATTCTAGATAGATTAATAGATGCAAACACAGTATGTTTTCTGCATTTTATTTGTGCGCCACTAGAAAATATAACTGTTAGAAAAATATAACCGTTAGGGGAATATAATCGTTAAAAAATATAACCGTTTAAGAAATATAGCTATTAAAAATATAGCCATTAAAAAAATATAGCCGTTAAAAAAGTAGATTTGTTAGGAATAATTTGACGTTAGAAAATTTATGTGTATTTTATAATAATAAATAAATATTTAAATTACAATTAGAATTAAAATAAATAAAAAGTTGAAAATTACTATTTTAATAGAATATCTATTTATTTGTTAACTTTGTTATTTGATGTAGTAAAAAATGACTAACTAAAATTTGTAAAAATAAAATTTCTAACTAAAATTTGACTAAACAATAACCAGATTATTAAAAATGCTCTTTTAGTTTTAGAAAGTAGTTCGCAAGTGGTTTGAACTGTAGTATAAGGTTGCCTAAGGAGACAAGATCACAAACAAGGTGGACATCTATTTTCATATGATTAGCAATGTTTTGAATATCATGCTGGTGAGCATACCGGTCAAGACAGTGAAACGAAATATTTCGGTACTGGTACCGTTTCGTGTACCGTTTCGAAATAATCTATATATATAAAAAAATTATATATATAAAAATATATATAAATTATATTTCAAAATAATAGTCAATATATGAATCAATTATATATATTAATATATATGTAAATAATATAGTCTAAATTAGGATAAAAAAATAAGAAGAAATGAAAAAAAAAACAAAAAAAAAAAATCTCAAATCCGTTATCGGCCAATACAGGCCGGTACACATAGCCGATATGGCCGAAATATCGGTTGGTATGGCCGGTACAGGCCGGTACGATTGAAATCTGGACTGGTACGAAACTTACCTTATTTTTTTGTCGATTACTGTTTCGATATGGTATGTACTGACTGTACCGATCAGTACGGTACTTACGAAATTTAAACATTGATATTCAGCCCAAGCGTGGAAGAATGGGGTTTAGTAACATCTCTATAATGGGACCTATTTACTATTGATGGTGTCAGCACTTGCTTGGTCATCGATATTTGTGTTGACCAAGAGATCGTGCATTGCTTCCGGACTTGAAGAAGATGAGGTTGCAGCCCAAGAAGATGCAGTATCAACCGGTGGTAGAATGGCTGTCAGCAAGGCATTGGCTCAGCCTGGGTCAGAGTAAGCCTTGAGAGTTGGTGCGGAGGAGTGCAGAAGAAGCAAACCATGGTAAGCAGTGTGGCTGGGGCATGAATTGGCACCTTGCTAACGAGTCACGACTGCAAAGGTGAGATCTACCGTGAGGAGATCAACAATGTGACGACGTTGGAAAAGAAGGAGCCATGTTATAATAGAGGGCATCTGATTCAAGACCCAATAATAAATAAAAGGCTTGAGGTCTTTGAGAGTGAAATCCACCTGTAATTGATCAATGAGACAAGCAAACCGAGTAGAATCTGGGATTACGAGGATGATATCATCTACGTAGATGAGAAGATAAAATGGATTGGGCCTGTGAAATTTTATATTTGGATCCAAGAAAACCCAGTTGCGAGTGTTTTGAGCTTAGCATAGAGAACTGGGCCCATGGGGCCTATTTTATAAAGGAATTTCTTCAACTTGTAGACATGATTGGACTATCTCAGGCGAGTGAAATCCAGAGGTTGCACTATCAAAATATCCTTGTTAAATTAACCGTGAACACAGTTTTAACATCTAGTTGATTAAGAGTAATAATATACTTATCATTGTTTTAACTTTTATCACTTGTTTATCATTTTTAGTGTATTTATTTTATTATTATTATTTTTTAAATATGATTTAAACATCCTTAATCATTAAGAAAAAATTTTTAAAAAATTATAATTTCACCAATAATCATTTTCTTAACTATTAAGTGAAAAAAAGATTTAAGAAAATTAAAAAAAAATGATAAATGAATAGTAAGTATATCATTATTCGTTGATTAATGGTCCAATTTTAAGAGAACAAATGATAATATGATATGAATAGTAACAAGCTTGACAACTGGGCAGAATAGTATATCATTAGTTCACGTGATGCTGTTAGTAGAAGCCCTTGCAAACAAGACGTGTACGGTTGAATGGACTCATTGGCTTTGAATGGGCCAAAGGCTTTGAGAAAGTTGTATTCGGGTGAGTGGTCGAGAAGTGACTAGACAAACACGACTTGCATTTCAAAGTGAAGGTTCATTTCACATTATAGATCCGGTGTATGATTTGGGCTTTTGTTACACTTTTTCTCCATTTTGTAGAATTTCGTTTTCCTGATCCAGACGGTTGGAAAACGACATTTTTTTGGTCTAATAAATGGGAGCGGACGAAGCCAGGATTTACGTAACAAAAACGTTAAGAGTCACGCTCCAAAGTCATATACCATTAATTTTCATTTTTATTTTTTTGATTTAATTGGTATATGAAAAAACCATATACCAATTTACGTCAATTTCTGAATTTATTTATATGAAATATCTTTCCGTTTAAATCATTTCTGATATGAAAAATAAGAAAATTGATAAGAGTAAAAAAAAAAAGGGAAAGAATACGAGAGTTGAATGAAGAGCAATTTCAAAGTGAAACATCAATGGAAACCATGATTACCCATCTTGTTGTATACTCTTTATTGTTCTCCCTCCTAAGAACGTCAATTACAATTGACACCATTACTCGAAGTGGATCATGTTGGGATCGGCGGAAGCTCACAAATAATATGGAGACCAGAATTTAACGTGGTTTAGCTAATTTAGCCTACGTCCACACACACAAAGAGGAGAATTTGTATTAAACAATAAACAAATTATTTACAATGGTTTCTCTCAAGTCTCATAGCTTTTAATCTCTCCAACGGACCTCACCTCAAGCTCTACGTCCTCATTACAATCTTACATGTATTTATAGGAGAAAGAAATAGTGTGAACGTGTAAATGACGGTGGAATTCCGGCGGCCTCTATTCTTGAATTTCTAGGTGGCGCCTACCTTCCAGCTGCTACTGACAATGCCTATCTTCACCTTTTAGAAGCCTCCAGCTTCTTCATTTGCGTGTGTCAATTTCTAACAATCTCCCCCTCAACACCAAATGGAGGATATCCTGACACATTTTAGTTCAAGGTACTTAACCTGGCTATGTTTCTACATAGCTCAAGTTTTTCGTATGTGACTACCTTTGTTAGCATGTCCGCTGGATTCTCTTTTGTATGAATCTTTACAAGTTTCAACAGCTGTTGCTCCATTACTTCACGTATCCAGTGATACCGAATATCAATGTGCTTTGTTCGGGAGTGGTACATCGAGTTTTTACTCAGATCAAGAGCACTTTGACTATCACAATAGATTCTGTACTCTTTTTGATTGACTCCCATTTCTTGGAGGAACCGCTTTAGCCACAACATTTCTTTACCTGCTTCTGCTATAGCAATATACTCTGCTTCTGTTGTAGATAAAGTCACATTTTTGCAGTTTGGACTGCCATGATACAGCTCCACCTGCAAATGTATAAATATATCTTGATGTAGATTTTCTCCCATCAAGATCACCTGCCATATCAGCATCTGTATAGCCATCCAAAACTGGGTTAGCTCCCCCGTAGCACAAGCACAACTTTGATGTACCTTTAAGGTACTTGAGAATCCACTGTACTGCTTTCCAGTGTTCTTTCCCTGGATTTGAAAGAAAATATCTCACAATTCCAATAGCGTGAGCGATGTCAGGTCTGGTACAGTCTATAGGGTATATTAAACTTTCTACTGCTGAGGAGTACGGTACTATACCCATTTCTTGAACCTTTTCTGGGGATGAGGGACATGAGCTTTTGCTCAATTTGAAGTGATTAACCAGTGGAGTACTGACTGGTTTTGCCTTATCCATGTTGAACCTTCTTAGTATTTGTTCAACATACTTTTTCTGTGACAGCCATATCTTCTTTTTCTTCTTGTCACGAGTGATCCTCATGCCCAAAATCTGCTGGGCAGGTCCTAAGTCTTTCATCTCAAAGACTTTGGAGAGATCCTTCTTTAGCTTCCTGATAATGGATGGATCTTTTCCAATAATCAGCATGTCGTCAACATAGAGCAGTAACATCACGAAGTCACCTTCTGAAAATCTCCGGATGTAAACGCACTGATCTGCAGCAATTTTCTTGTAGTCATGACTCATCATGAATGAGTCAAACTTCTTATATCACTGTCTGGGAGCCTGCTTCAAACCGTAAAGGCTCTTTTCCAACTTGCAGACCAAATGTTCCTTTCCAGGAACTTGGAAGCCTTCTAGCTGCTCCATGTAAATCTCCTCATCAAGGTTGCTGTGAAGAAATGCTGTCTTCACATCCATTTGTTCAAGCTCCAAGTCAAGACTTGCCACCAATCCAAGTACCACTCGAATTGAAGTCATCTTCACAACAGGTGAAAATACCTCATTAAAGTTGATTCCTTTCTTCTGCTGGAATCCTTTGACGACCAAGCGAGTTTTGTGCTTCACCTGCTTGTCATCATTTTTCAGCTTGAACACCCATTTGTTTCTCAGTGCTCTTTTATCGTTTGGAAGTTCCATCAGCTCATAAGTCTGATTCTTCTGTAACGAGTTCATCTCATCCTGCATAGCCTGCATCCATTTGTTGCTATCTGGATGAGATATTGCCTCCTGGAAGTTTTCTGGCTCCCCCTCATCTGTAAGAAGAATATAATCTGATTCCAGATATTTTCGTGACGGAATCAACAATCGCCCTCTAGAGGATCTGTCCTGCTGAGGTTGATCACCTGACAAATGTGGAAACTCTTCAGTTTCTGATGGAGAAGGAAACTCTCCCCCTGCTCAGTAGTGGTTTCTCCGTTGTCAGTATCCTCTTCTTCTTCTGGGGAAACTTCCTGTCTATCTTCAGTGTTTGAAATAGACTGAAGTGGTAGTGAACTCGGAGCTGGTTCTGGAGCACTTGGAGTTATTTGTTCTGATCCAAGCATCTGGTCTTCATGGAACACTATGTCCCTGCTTCTGATGACCTTCTTTGCTTTTGGATCCCATAATCTGTATCCAAACTCTTCATCTCTATAGCCGATGAAAAAATACGGAGTAGACTTTTCATCAAGTTTCTGTCTTTTTTCCTTGGATACATGTGCAAATGTTTTGCACCCAAATACTCTTAGATGAGAGTATGAAATCTTGCGGCCTGACCACACCATCTCTGAGACTTCAAACTGCAGTGGAACTGACGGTGTTCTGTTGATCAGGTAACAGGCTGCTTTTACTGCTTCACCCCAGAATGGCTTAGGCAACTTTGCCATACTCAACATGCATCTGGTTCGTTCCACAATGGTCATGTTCATTGTGCCATGGCATTGTGTTGTGCTACACCATTGTGTTGTGGGGTGTAGGGGACAGTCTGATGCCATGTCTGGAGCAGTATTCTCTGAACTCTCGAGAAGTATATTCACCTCCATTGTCTGTCTGGAGGCATTTCAGCTTCTTGCCTATTTCTCTTTCTACCATGGCATGGAAGTTTTTGAATTGCTCAAAAACTTGATCTTTCCTTTTTAGGAAATACACCCACACTTTTCGTGAAGCATCATCAATAAAAGTAACAAAATATTTGTTACCTCTAAGTGATTCAACTTCAAAAGGACCACAAATATCAGAGTGTACCAAGCTCAATAACTCTGATATTTTTCAAGCAGATGTCTGGAATGAAACTCTATGCTGTTTAGCAAATAAACAGTATTCACAAGGATTGAGAGCAATACCTTTGTTTACTGTAATCAATGCTTTCTTTGCAAGTATAAACACCCATTTTTCTCCCATGTGGCTAGGTCTCCGATGCCACAAGTTTGGTGATGTATCATGTTCAGCTAAATTGAGACTGTTTGCACATATCTTAGCACTTGTTTTGTACAAAGTGCCATAGACATGTCCCCGTACAACGACCATTGCTCCTTTCTTCAATTTCCAAGTATTGTTGCTGAAGATGCTCTCGTAACCCTATTGATCAAGGGTTCTTATAAAAATTAGGTTGAGTCGAAGATCGGGTACGTGCCGAACGTCATTTAGCACCATAGTACAACCAACACTGGTTTTTATTCTGACATCTCCAATACTCACGATCTTTGAGAAACTTGAATTTCCCATCCTAACTGTACCGAAGTTTTCTGCCTTGTAAGTACTGAAGAAATCCTTACAAGGAGTGTCATGATAGGATGTTGCTGTATCTATTACCCACTCGGCTTTCTCGCTTGAAACGTGCAAGCAAGATTCTTCACCAGTGAAAATGAGTACAGAATCTCCAGAAAGAATCACTGCAGCTTCGCCTTCTTCGTGCTTTGACTGATTGCTTGGCTGATTTTGCTCCTTCTGTAGCTTTCGACATTCTCTTTTAAAGTGGCCTTCAATACCACAATAAAAGCATTTTCCCTTCTTTCGCTGTTTACCGCGACTTTGGGATCTCCCTTTGCTTTGACTTCTGTTTCTTTTTCGACTTCTACCTCTACTATTTCTCTGATGCCTTCCTTCTGTTACAAAGGCATCTGTCTCGTTTCCTCCAATCTCCTTTTGTCTAGCCTCTTCATTAAACAAGGCGTCTATCACCATTGACATGGCGAGCTTTCCATCTGGAGCTGAATTACTAAGTGAGACCACTAGCGTTTCCCAGCTATCTGGTAGGGAACTGAGAAGTAGTAGAGACTGCTCTTCATCTCCGAGTTTAAAATCTACGGATGCAAGTTGATTTACAAGATTCTGAAACTCGTTGGTGTGTGCGGCCACTGAGATGCCGCTTTTGAGTTTCAAGTTGACAAGGCTTCTCATTAGTAACGCCTTGTTCCGAGCAGTTTTTGCCTGGTACATGTTTTCCAGCTTTTTCCACAATTGATAGGCATCCGTTTTCTGTGCAACATGATGAAAAATACTATGGTCAATCCACTCCCGGATCTAACCAATAGTTTTTTTATTCAACTTATGCCAGTTTTTTTCTGCTACATCATCTAACTTTACGCTTTTCTCTTCAATTGGATCGAAGAGATCTTTACAATTCAGGAGATCTTCCATTCGAGGTCTCCATAGTGCATAATTTGTAGATGTTAGCTTGATCATCGCACTTGCACCTGAATCCTCCACCAGTTCGACTTTAATCTTTGATTTGAGTGACCTTTTCTCAACGTTCGGAGTTGAATCTCAACAAACGGAGCTCACCGTTGCGTCCGGAACGGTGGAAAACCTTGGAAACGACTCTTGTCTCGTTCCAAACCGACCAAAATTGTGCCGAAAACCTGAAAAATAAGACAAACGAAATATTCCTTCTGAAACGGAATATTCTCTGACGTCACCGGAATATTCCTTCCCGTAACAGGAATATTCCCTCCGGTCAACGGAATATTCTTCCAGTCACCGGAATATTACTGCACCAGAATATTCTTGCCGGTGCGGAGCGTGTAGCATCGTTCGGTGTCTGTTTGAGATGAAATTTTCACCAGAATTTTCGTCTTGACCTGAGGAATCTGATGGTATCCTCTAAACTTGATTTCGATCAAATTTCAAAATGGGTATTTTATGAAAATTCACAAATCCGGCCTCCTACCGACTCTGATACCACTTGTTGGGATCGGCGGAAACTCACAAATAATATGGAGACCAGAATTTAACGTGGTTCGGCCAATTTAGCCTACGTCCACACACACAAAGAGGAGAATTTGTATTAAACAACAAACCAATTATTTACAATGGTTTCTCTCAACTCTTACAGCTTCTAATCTCTCTAACGGACCTCACCTCAAGCTATACGTCCTCATTACAATCTTACATGTATTTATAGGAGAAAAAAATAGTGTGAACGTGTAAATGACGGTAGAATTCCGGCGGCCTCTATTCTTGAATTTCCAGGCGGCGCCTACCTTCCAGCTGCTACTGACGGTGCCTACCTTCACCTTCCAGAAGCCTCTAGCTTTTTCATTTGCGTGTGTTGATTTGCATATCAATCAGAGAAAGAGACACATTAGTTTCAGCTGGAAGAATATTTGTGTTGGGATTTTTCAGCCCAGGTACTTGAAAGAGCCGATACGTCGGAATATGGTACGCGATATCTTCTGACACAGTAGTGTGAGTAGCCAACAGAGACTCCACTTTACGATCACTCAGGAGTTTTGACGGTCACAGATGAAGGAGTACTTGTTCTTCTCAATCGCACAAATAATATTGTTTGGTCATCTAATTCATCGAGAAGAGCAGAGAATCCAATTGCACAGATCTTGGACAACGGAAATCTTGTTGTGAAAGATGGAATTCATGTTGATGACCCAAACAAGTTTTTGTGGCGGAGTTTCGATTATCCTTGTAACACATTTCTACCGGAAATGAAGATTGGGAGGAACTTTATAACTGGCTTTGACACATTTCTTTCATCTTGGAAGAGCGCGGAAGATCCTCATGCTCAAGGTCAGTTTTCATTTCGTATAGATCCCCATGGGTTTCCATGGTTGTTTTGAACAGAGCCAGAAGAAAGGCAAGAGCTGGGGCATGGAATGGACTTTACGTTTCGGGATATCCTTTCGCAGACAGGATACAGTAGTTGAGCCTGAATTTGTGTTGAATGAGAAGGACGTCTATTACGGCTTTACAGTTGGGAATAGTTCAACTCTGCATAGAATTGTGTTAAACCGGCCATCAGGCGTTGGGGAACACTTCATCTGGGCAGATCAGACACGACGTTGGCAACTTTTCTTTACAACGGCGGAGGCAGATCAGTGTGAAAATTACGCCTTCTGTGGTGCATTTTCTACCTGCAACCCCAGTAGCTCCATTAATGTATGTGCGTGCTTGGAGGGATTCATACCCAAATTTCGAAAAGATAGTAATTCGACAGATTGGTTTAATGGGTGTGTTCGGAGTACTCCACTGGCCGCATGCAATGGTGGACTAGATGGCTTTCGGAACTACGCTGGATTGAAATTGTCTGACACAAGTTCTTCTTGGTTTAATAAGACCATGAGCTTAAGGGAATGTGAATACTTTTGTTTGGAAAACTGCTCTTGCACAGCCTATTCAAACTTGGATATTAGAGGAAATGGAACTGGCTGCTTGATTTGGTTCGGTGATCTGATTGACATAAACGTATACTCCCTGGATGGGCAAGATCATGATCAGCTATACATAAGGATGGCCACTTCATGATCATGATCTCTCTCTTATTTTATTTTATTTTATTTTTTATTTTATTTTTTATTTTATTTTTAAATAGAGGACAAGTTGGGCAACTATCTCGCTTGGTCTTCAATTGGCACTTCGGAAACATGTTAAATATTCAGTCTCTTTTCTCCATGTTTTCCTGAGGAAGGGAGGAAAATCTGGGGATGTGGGGGTAAGAAATAAAATATGTAGAAATTGTAGAAATCTGCATATTTAGGATTCTTTGATTGACTGACACTACTAAAAGCTAGATAATGGAAATATCCTTTTGTAGATTATATGTGATGAGATGAGTTGAATTAAGATAAAGTTAGAAGTTGAATAAAATATAATTAGAATATATATTTTTTAATATTATTTTTGTTTGAGAATTTGAAAAAAATTAAATTTATTATTTTATTTTATATGAGAATTTGAAAAAAATATAATGATGAGATAATATGAATTCAAAAGAATTATAAAAATAAATGAGTCCGTATTCAGGGCCACAAGAACAAGGATTTGTTTTGCTTTACTATTCTATTTTCTCTATTTGAAAGTTTTTGGAGGATTTAGCTCGCATGGCTAATCTGGAACTCAATTATTATAAAAATATACTTTTTACTTCTCTTAAAATGATCGGGACAAATAGATTCAGCCAAATAGGAGATAAACAGATACGTGGCACGCTTACGTGGTTTAAGTGAGAAACGGTGGCGTTTCTATTCCTATTTCCCTCCCCCCTCATTTCCCTTCCTACCCCCATGAACACGAACCCTCCCCTTCCCTCGTCGACTAGACCAGAACTCCATCCCCTTCCCCTTGATAAGTCAAACCCATTCTTCTTCCCTCGTCTGTGCAGCTAAACTAGAACTCCATCCCCTTCTCTTATTTGTGCGCTATCCTCCTCCCCCGTCAAACCAGAGTTGGAAGTGATGAGAGAGTAAGCCTATGTGGTTATAAAAGAAGGCTTAGCCTCTTTAATTAATTACACCAGTCAGAAACTTATTTAATAACTTTTGACTTTAGTAAAATTTCTCTGTTGTCCTTTTTGTATGTAAAAGGAAGAGAGGTGAAAGTTAGAGTTTTACCAATAAGAGAAGTTTTTGTGAGTGTTGTTGGGGTGAGAAAAAAAATTGTGTGATTGTAACAATTTTTCACATAGTGTATTTTCTTCTCTAAGTCTGGTGGTTTTTCTCCTGTATAAGAGTTTTCCACGTAAATTCTTATGTTGTGTTTATTTCTTTATTTTTCTTGTTATTCTGTCAAAAATAGATCCTGTTGGGAGGAATTTGGGAGGTCTAGATTCCCAACAAGTGGTATCAGAGTTACTAGATTCGTTTAAAGGGGTGGAACTTTGGTGTGGTAGTGTGGATATATATGGTCTAAGGAGGTTTTGTCTAGGAGATTGAAAATTTTAAGTGTGTCCGTTGTAACCCTCCAATCTTTCCTGAGAATTTACTTAGTGGGTACTATTCATTTCTACGGTAAAATTCATTGAGGCAATGTCAAGAATGGAGGTAGAGAAATTTGATGGGAGAATCAATTTTGGACTTGTGGCAAGTGCAAGTCAGGGATATTTTGATTCCATCAGGATTACACAAGGCGTCGACCAACCCATAAAATCAGTAATTTGTTGGAGGTGTGGACAATATGAGCACATCAAGAAAAGTTGTCGACAAGAGGTGGAGGCGGTTCGGCAAGTGGTTCCAAGTCAGTAAATAAAGATACTGACAATGAAACTAACAGCATGTCTCTCTTAATAGAAGACGGTGTCTGTTAAAAAGAGACATGTACATCCTTTATGGCATATCGCTAATCCCAAAGTTGTCATAATAGATGGTGTGTTAATGTTAGTTGTTCCACAAGTTTGCACACGGGTATTGGTTTGGCATTGATGCAGGGTGTGTGGTGGAAATTCATGTCGATGGCTGATGAACTTCCAGAAAAGCCAAACGTGGAAGTTGCACGATAATTTTTCAGTAAGGTTATTTTCGACATGGGACGAAGTGAAATGCTTGAAATTTGTTTATTCTGAGTGGTTATACTTTTATGGTGGAGCATGATAGCGGAAGTTATGAAGATCCTCATTGCGGTGGAGTGTGGCTGTGGGATCAACTAAAGTCGCAAGGTGGATGTTGTTGGATTTGCTCCTTTTGGAGTCCCACATCGGTGAGATTTGATTAGGGGACAAGCCCATGTGGTTATAAAAGGAGGCCTAGCCTCCTTAGTTAATTACACCAGTCAGAAACTTATCTAATAACTTTTGACTTTAGTAAAATTATTTTATTGTCCTTTTGTATGTAAAAGGAAGAGAGGTGAAAGTTAGAGTTTTACTAGTGGAAGAAGTTTTTGTTAGTGTCGTTGGGATGAGGAGAAAAATTGTGTGGTTGTAATAATTTTTCACATAGTATATTTTCTTATTTGGGTCTAGTGGTTTTTCTCATGTTTCGAAATTTTTCACGTAAATTCTTGTATTGTGTTTATTTATCTATTTTTCTTATCATTTTGTCAAAAATAAATCTTGGTGGGAGGAATGTGGGAGGTCTAGATTCCCAACAGGAAGCCCAAGGCCCGCAACAAGAGCTGCCCTCCCCCTCGAAGTTGCGGAACCCTAACCATCCATAACGAGCCATCTCTCTCTCTCTCTCTCCGAGCTTCAACCATGCCAACACAAACAAAATTTGTGGAGAAGAAAAACCCCATTTTTCTAGAATAAATTTTCTAACCTTAAACATGCTTTTGATTGGATGAATCCGGGAGATGAATTGGACTATCTTTTTCTTTTTTTCTTTTCTTCTTGTATGGATTTCTCAGATCTCTTAGTGTATGGTTGTCGAGAAACTAGATGGTGTTTGATTGCCAAGAAACTGTGGGTGTCGTTTGGTTGCCGAGAAAGTCATTAAAAGAGATACTAGACGTTGTTTAGTTGCCGAGAAAGTCATTAAAAGAGATACTAGATGTTGTTTAGTTGCCGAGAAAGTGTTTAGGAAAAAAAAAATAATAATCTTCCAAATAATCTTTCCTTCTGTGATTTAATCTGAAGACTAAAAAATATTTATGAAATTAGTGTTGAGGTGGAACCACTGGAAGGACAAGTCGAATATGCTATTTTGGAGAGGAAAAGAAAATCAATGAAGAGGTTTTGGTTTCGGGAAGAAGGGGAAAAACCTGGAGGGGATAGTGAATTACCACGTCCTCCTATTTGTCTGCCATTTGTATAGTGGTGACTGCTGTTGCAGAACCGTTATTTCTCTAATTTCCTTTTGACAGACAGAAGATCAAGCAATGGAAATATTGCGGATCAAGGACTTAACCATTTATGGAAAAGAGAATTGATACACTTACTCTTGGGGAATCCTGACTGGGATCCCGCCTAGTGTTAGGATATATATATACATATATTTTTTGCATTTCTTTTATACATTTTTTAATACTTATAAAAATAAAATAAAAAAATCAAAATATTATAAAATTATACATTTTTTATTATTATGTACAAAATAAATAAATAAATCCCACAATCGGACTGTGAATCCTGTTTCTGGGACTACCATTTTTGTATGGAAAAATTATCGTGCTTCCCACATCTGTTGCAATGCTGATATTGGTCCTTTTTGTTTATTATGTGAGGAGAAAACATCTTGGATAGAAGGGTAAGCAAACACTCTTCACAAAGTTATTTGAGACTCTGAGCAACCGCAATTTATATTCTAAATGAAGTGACATAAACCTTTTTCACCATATTAGAAGAGAATTTGTTGCTGTTTGATTTGGGCACGAACCTGAAAACTAATAATTCGGAGCTTATTGAAGTAAATAATAATGGAAATAGTAGACAAAAGGAAAGTCAAGATGCCATTATTCAGCTTTGCAAGCGTTTCTGCTGCAACTGACAATTTCTCAACTGCAAATATGCTTGGAGAGGGTGCCTTTAGGCCTGTTTACAAGGTATGTAGTTCAAATTTCTCTAAATGCAAAGCCTCATTTCAATATAGAAATGGTTTATCTCATCTCATATTATCATTATAATTTTATTAAATTTCTATATAAAATGTAAAAAATAATTCAACATTTTCAAATATCAAAACAATAATAATATGACAATACTTTATTCAATTTTTATCTAAAATCATTTCAGTTTATCTCACTACTCAAAATTTCAAACGGTCCCTTAATGTAATGAATGTATAGAAAGGTCGATAATTTGCCTGTTAACACTGTGCCAGGTTAACAGGCGCAAACAAGTGATGCTAGTTTTGTTGCTACTTACAAGCTGGTGTGGAGGACAAATTCACTACACGTTTCTCGTGTCAAGATTTGATTCGTAGGGTTAAAATTTTTAAATTTTCTGAGTAAATCAAATCATACCAAGTCAATGGTGTAGATGATTGTGTTATTGATACTACCTGGCAAATAGATTTTTCATGCCAGTTGGTTGTACTCTAGGGGGTGTTGAATTTGTCCATTGATAGTATATTTCTTGTATGAGCACGTTAACAATTGGCCATACCACATTTTCAGTCTTCCAATGGTCTTTTTTTTTTCCTGGTGTTTTTAACAATCAATAAATTAAAAAAAAAATCAGGGAATATTAGCGAAAGGAGATGAGGTAGCTATCAAAAGGCTTTCACGAAGATCCGGCCAAGGTTGGGAGGAGCTAAAAAATGAAGTAATGGCCATAGCCTAGCTTCAACACAAGAATCTTGCCAGACTTTTGGGCTGCTGCATTGAACGAGAAGAAAGATACTAGTTTATGAATACATGCCCAATAAAAGCTTGGATTTCTTCCTCTTTGGTTAGTAATTTCTTATATTTGGAATTGAGATAAATCTTTCCTGTTCACAACTTCATGAATTTACTCTTAAATGTTGAACAGATTCAAAAAAGCGTAGGATATTAGATTGGGAAACACGCGTAATTGAAGGGATTGCTCAGGGGCTTATTTATCTTCATCAGTATTCAAGGCTAAGGATTATTCATAGAGACTTGAAGGCTAGCAATATTTTGCTAGATATTGACATGAATCTGAAAATATCAGATTTCGGAATGGCCAAAATCTATAAAGGAAACGAGTCACAAGCAAATACAAATAGGATTGTTGGAACTTAGTAAGTGCAACTTTTGCATCATAAAAATAGCCAACATAATATTATGCATGTGCATTTTAGTTTTTGCATACACAAAAATCATGCTTCTGCTAACATGATGATTTTAGTGGTTATATGTCCCTTGAATATGCTGTTCAAGGCCTCTTTTTGATGAAATCTGATGTCTTTAGCTTTAGTGTCTTCTTGTTAGAGATCGTGTGCGGCAAGAAGAACACTAATTTTTATCTAACTGACTCTTTCCATCTTCTTGGACATGTAAGTATCCCATTTTCATTTTCTGTTGTGAAAATCCAAGCACATTTTTTTCTTAAAAGAATAAAATATAATATCTTATTCATAGGCTGAAGTGGAAATGTTTAAACTTGAGCAAAAATTTTATGTGCAGTCATTTTTGTACATTCCACTAAATATGATTGACTGCATCATTTTTTTAAAAATATAAAATAAATATTTTGGTCAATTACATGAATATAATGCATAAGGAATAAACTTGAGAGCCTCAAGTTGGAGGGAGGCATATGAAATGGACCTTACAATGTTGCTAAATGTATAGTTAATGTTTTTCAAAATACTCGTACCAATAATAATAAATATTGTAGAATACCTTTCAAATTTATCAATCTTCGATAGCCCGCACATGAGTCTCCTATGCTTGAAATTTTGGACCATAATATAATTAGTTTCGTGTAATTTAAAACCATATTTCGCTCTCTGGCATTTAAAGGCCTAGAACTTATGGACAAGCAACAAAGTATGGGACTTGGTAGATCCACTACTTGAAATACCCTTTATCTCTATGAACACGGTATCGAGATTTTTGAACATAGCCTCATAGGTCTCCTCTGAGTTCAAGAAAGTGCAGCCGATAGACCTACCATGTCCGAGGTTGTCGTGATGCTTAACTGTCAAAGTGCAAATCTGCCTTGTCCCAAACAACCCGCTTTCTTGAACGTGAGAAGTACGGTGATGGCAAACCCAATTCATAGTAGGCAAAAAGAAATCGAATATGTGAATGACACAACAATTTCATATATCGAAGGTCGATAACGTGTTGATTTGCATACATGAGCATGAGATAGTAACACATAATATAAAAATTACTCTGTTATAATATGTATTAAGAAACAATCAACTCTACTTGCATTGACATTGTATTTCTTAGTTCCTCCTGATTTTTATTTTATTTTTTAATTTTTTAGCTTTTGTTGCAATACTATAACAAATAAATCAAAAGAGACTGTTGGGCCTTATTCATTAAGTGATAGGTCAATTTTATGTTAAAATAAATCATTATTATCTCATAGATGGAATGAGATGATTTATGGAATTATTGTGAATAACACTTATGGTTGAAAAGCACAGTACATTGAAACAATGAGGGACAAAGCAAAAGTAAATACAAAAAAATTAATAACCCGACACAAAATTAATGTAGTTCAGTAACGTGCTTACGTCTATAGTATTATATGGATTTTATTGTATCGAGAAATCGTTATATATAATTCATGGCGAATTTCGCTATTTATAACTCACAGAATTGCTATACTATTAATTAAGTATTATTTATAGTGTCGTACAACATAAACCCTATATTTCACTTTTTTGCATTATTCACTTGAGCAAAGTGCACCTCGAGCAAATTCTCTATACTATATGCTCAAGCTACTTGTCAGGTGTGATGCAAGCAAACTATTTACCTAAGCTTTGCTCGAGCTATTTTTGTACGAATATCGAACGAATTTTCTGTCTAATATTCTCTCTTATCATAATAGTGTCAAAAATTAAGCCAGTGGTGTTACTCTATGATCCCTATAGCTCAAGCATGCAATCCATGGCTTAAGCCTCTTTGAAAATCTATGAAATTAAATAAATAAATAAATAACACATCCTTGCCTGGTTGGGTCAATCAAATTGACCCAACACACCAACGAATCAAATTCCACAAATCCAACATGGATAAACGGTGAATAAAACGTAATAATTAAGAGGCACTCTAGCAATGGAAGGGAAACTAGACGATCAAATTAGACGTCTTTTGCGTGTGAGTTATGATCACCAATATGTAAATAGCAAAGGTGTCATCGATCACTTGTTTTATTGGATGTGCTAGGTATTTATGCCTCACATCACACCAATATTGTGTCATGATGAGGAGGAGACAACCTCTTCGGAAACTCTAAAACTTGAGTTCATGCTAAGGTAAATCTAGAAGAATATCATGTATTGGCTGCTTGGATTGAGATTCCTTTTACTTGTGCCTAGGGAGACTATATCACCACCGGAAAATATCTACACACTCATGATATTTATAGAGTTTTATAAAGATAAATATTTTCCTACTAATTCTTCCTAAATTGGGTCAAATACGTCTTTTCTTATCATAAAAATAAAACATCTTGTAGTTATTGTTGATCAATTTTTCTGCAAGGATGGATGCCAATGTTGTAACACTCGGGCCCAAGCTCCCTACTTAGGCCTAGGCCCATACCCGATTCAGCCAATCCAAAGCACACGGAAACAACGCCGTTTCACCTCAGGTAAGTTGTTTTTCAGTCCCTTTCTTCTCATTTTCCTTTCCTTTTCTTTTCTTTCCTCTTCTCCCCTGATGGTTTCTTCTCCCTTGTTTTCCCTGCCTTCTTTCGCGCACATGCGTCCACGTTTTTGTCGGTTTCCTTTCTTAGATGGAAGCTATCTCTCTCTTTCTCTTATCACATCTTATTTCGGTGTTACGAACCTAATCACTTGCTAGACACACTCTCTCTTTCTACGGTCTCTACAAATCCTACTTGGTTCTCTCTGCCGACTTTTTTGAGTTCTTTTCATTTGCACTTTCCATTGGTAAGTCTTCTAAATTCTTCATTTTCTTTCTTACGATTTCTTCTATCCATAAGGTGCGGTCTTGGAGTGTTTAATCACTGAAGAACTTGCGTGTTTCCTATAGGCAAAGTCGAGTTTAGAGGAAGCAAGAATCTGATCTGTTGGCCCCTGTTTTTGTGCCATTCGCTCTTCAATTCCATGTAAGATTCATACAACTTCAGATGTGTGCTTGTCCCAAATAAAATATGTAGAGAAATTCCGTTATTCATTGAATCGTTTTTCTTTTTTTAGGGAGTATTTCAGTAGTTGATCAAAAATTTATGTTGAGATTTTCCTTGCTGTCCTGTTTTGCTTTAATTGTTAGTTCAGAGTGGTTCAAGTTGCTGTTGTTTGAAGATGCTTTGGGTCCTTTGTTGAGAAACAAGTCCTTGGTTGTGTTATTTAAATTTTATCACTTGGATGTTGTAAGTTTATGAGTGGTGGAATAGAAGATTTTCAGGTGGCGGGTGGTATGTAATAAGGGGTTGGTTTCCTTCATAACTTGTGATCTTTGGAAACGATTAAAGTGATGATGTTACATGTAATTTTGGGGATAATCTTTCAGATCACATGGGGGGTTGATTGCGTTGAAAGAATGAAATATACTAAAACTTATTTTAGAACATGAAATTATAGTTATTGTTTTTTGGAGGGTCGTATTACTAGTCATTGATATTGAGTGAATATGTTATGCGTAGGTGACGAGACTCTTAGAGGTCAAATTATAAACTTAGACTTTACGCTTCAGGAGTCAGGTAAACGGGGCTTCTATCCTAGATTTGCATAAAAAAAAATTGTTTGAGGTTGGTTTTATAAAATGTGCATATTATGATTTTAAAAGAAAAGTAAGAAAAACAACCTCAGTATATATATTTCTGCATCTTCTCATGAAAATTTCTATGATAGAGAAAGTTTATTTTGACATGAAATATGTAGAAATGAGTTATATTTGACATGATTCTAAGATATGCATATGGGCAAATACGAATTCTAATGTTTTCTTACACATGTGAAATAAAATGTTTTGATTTGTTTCTGTTTATCTAAAATGATGAGAAAATGAAAAGCATGTGATTTAAACGTTCATGGAAAATCTTTGACATGTTTATCTGTTTGTCTTGGTTTCTGGATATGGTTCTGAGATGAGAGAATGGATTCACGTAATATGGTTGGTACTACCATGATATGATATGATACGAGTGCAATCACTTTAGAAAAAAAATGATCATTTATGTGTTTCTTTCCTGTGTGCACACTCGGGACTCCGAGAACGAATAAGGAAAAGTCTCACAATATGATACCGCCTGGTTTGGCTACTGGGGATAGCACAACCCTACCACGGGAGTTAAATATGGTATATGTTCTGGAATGTTGATAAGATGAGATGTGACAGTTATTTGTGCCAAAGTGTTTTGTTTGAAAAGTTGGTTCCTGTTTATACGTTATGAAAAATATATGTTTGTTCAGTTTTTCGCTTGATGATATATTTTTGGAGCTATTATTTATAAATAAAAGTTTTATGTGTTCATGCATAAGAAGTTTTTATTAAAAATGCTCATACTTTACACACTAGTATAGATGCTTTGCTTACTGAATTGTGGTTGAACTCACTCCCTTATCTCTACATTTCAAATGATGTGGAGGTCTCGACTGAGGACCAAAACTAGTATGTTGGAACCAGACTAAGCTGTTATTTCTTGGTTGAAGTGAAAATTGTATTTATTGATCTGATGTTACGTTCTTAATATTATTAGATTCAAGTGTTAGTAGATTATTTATTGATTTGATGGGAAGATTGTGGACCCTATGTTATTACCTTAAATTTATGAATTTGTGGATAGATTTATGATTGGATTGTTTGGATTTAGATACGAGAATTTATTTGTAGATTTTAAAAAATAATTAGAGATAGATATTGGTGATGAGACAAGTTTATATGGACAAGTAGTAATTTGGAGGTATTCTTTTAGTTATGATTAAATGGATGTATATTTTTGAGTATGAATCTGAATGTGGAGATTATTACTTTATAAATTTCTTTGGAAATGTATGATTACTACATAAAAATAGGATATATCAAATAAGTTAGATTTCATGACCCCTGTGAATACGGGGTGTTACAAATGTTATGGTTGCATAATCTATGGTGCGGACGAATGTGTGGTACTTGGGAGCTCAGCTCATCCATATCGTATAAATAGTAATAATGCATAAAATAAAAATCATAAATGAGAAACAGATCTATATATATGTTTCGACACTAGGATTATTGAAAAGACGTCATGTCCTTTCTAACTCTTTCTTACAATAATACTGAGAAAGAAGAAAGTGGGAAGAAGAAGAAGCTCCCATGCTACTTCTCGGATCTTCAAGTCAAGTCTTCCATGCCATTTTGTTGCTAACTTCTTAATTTTTGTATTAGTCTCTTGTCTTGTCCTATCAATTCATCATGACTTTTTAGTCCCTTTTTATTTATTTTTACAGTTGTTAGACCCACTTTTCTAACTTTATGCTCAGCAACTAATATGGTGCTACAAATAATGAACTTCACTAGTTAGAGGACAATTAAATGAGTTTCATTAAAATTGGTCTATTATGCTAACGACCTTTGTTCGCAATAACCACAAGATGTTATATTAAACTTGAGTATTGATGAGATTCACTATTTTAAATGGAATACCTCGTTTATCTAAACCAACAGTACCGTACGTCCATAGATAGACTGATTGAGAATCTCGAATTCAAATACATTGCACATTCACTTTTAAAAAGATAATGATAAGATTATTATCTCTTATTATTTATTATTTATTATTATTATTTTATTTAAATTTCTTGTTTTACTTAATATTTAAATAAGGGATTATTAATAAAATTATATATATATTTTTAATTTTTTAATGAATAAAAATGTAAAAAAATATATTATAAATAGTAAATGTGTGATTAAAGGATAGTAACCCTATTATTACCTTTTTAAAATATTGTTTAACCTTCCTTCTTTCTCTATTTTTACACTCTTAAACAATTATATTTATCATTAGGTGAATATTGACCGTACCCCAAAGTTCTCCAACTTCTAAATGTTTTGCTTGTCTCTCCACCTTGCTCATTTTTATTTTTAAAAAAGCTTGCAAATATTATAATAATAAAGATCAAATAAAAAACTTAAGATGGATTCTTTTCAGTATCTAGAAATAAAACACATCTAAATAAAAGATTAGTAAGTACACAACCAAAGACAAGATTGATTGCTACTCATTGTATCACCAAGTGCGAATATTGATTGTAGATTGAAAGATTTTTGCTAGTGTCCAATTCCTATGAGGAAGGAGGAAGTGTTGAATATATTTTATAATGGGGGAGCTAGATGCACCATTGTAATGTGGACGCAGCTCCTTTAATAACATCAATTACCATTTAAGAGTCTTCTTCAAGAATAACCAATTCTTGTTGTCGAGAAAAAGCCATTTTTGCCACGAAAAGCACTATTGTGGTCTCTATAAGTTGCCAAAGCAATTAAGAAGGAATCTTTAACTACTGCATCAAAAGAGAAACTATGATAATTAGGAGGATGTTTCCAATTTAAAATCTACAACCCAATTAGATACTTCTTACAAAATTATGACAATTGTCCAACTAATAAATAAAGTGAAGACAAACCCTTAGGTCACAACTAAAATACTTCAAATCTTCACTCCTCGAACAGAGCCGGTCTAATGCTTAAACTCGACCTTTGTAACAAATTTAGGATTCTATAAAACCGAACAGCAGGTAAAAACATCACATGAGATTATGACATTTCAGCAAGTAACCAATTAAACAACATCTAAGAGTTCAAAAGCATATTCAAGCAACCAACAATCTCGTTTTTGACTAACAATACAAACCAATTAATAAATTCTTACTATGATCTCTTCTTGGGACCATCTGTACATCTTGTCTCATTTCGTCACATTACGGGTAATGACCTTATATGTGAATTTGTAATAAGTGATGCCCAGTTTAGCGCCTAGCATGTACCATGACCAAGCATCCTTTAGCCCTTGCCAGTAGAGGGACCACGAAGTTGGTACGATAACGTTTCCATCTCTTCTGATCCCGTTGTCACCTTGTGATAATCTAGAGGTCATTACATCGATTTATTTTACTCCTGAGTGACTAGAGGAGCTTTATTGAGATAGTGCCCCATCTCAACTTGGGGTCGTAAACCACATACATACATACTACCATTTCATCATGCATGCACAATGATCTCTCATGAGGACCATCTATATATCCTAACTCCCTTTGTCACACCACAAATAACGGTTGTGCATGTGTACGAGTGATGCCCAACTCCGTGCCTCCAATGCAAATCTTTCCATTCCTAAAGTAAAGGAAGAGAAGAAGCCAAAGTAGAGTAGATGATTTGTTTTGGTGACTATCAGTTTCCCACTTTTTGATTCACGATTTTTTTTTTCTTACTTATTACTTAATGCTTTTTTGACTTCTTCATTATTGTGTCGAGCAAAAATCTTTAAAAAACCAGACAAGGAGGACTTTCAGGGAAGGTAAGGGCATGATGAGTGCACAAAAATGCACTCTAAATACTCTATTTAAATACTAAAAGAAATGAGAAAACAATGGATATAACTCATGTTAATAAAATTAATGGTCATTTATCTTGAGATAGATATAAGCATGATTTAATATATTGATGAGAATATAAAATGCCATATTTTCCTCTCTTAATGTTTAAAACTTTATTCTTATTTGATGCCTAAATATACTCATTATTCTTATATTTTGATTTAGGACACAAATGGAGACATTAGGAGCAAATGAAGATAATTGCGGAATTTTAGACAGTTCTGACATCTTTTCGTAAAATGGGCATAACTCTCTCATACAATCTCCGATTGAGCTGATTCAAGATGATCTAGAACCGCAAGAGAAATATATATAACTTTTATGTTTTGTGTTTGAAGAGATATCCACTCAATCTAAGACAAAATCGATCATCAAGTGGACGCACCTGCACTTGACGTTCCTGGATATTTTTCAGCCACTTGCATCAAATCCAAATGTCATCATAATATTTTCCAGCAAGCACTCCTACACCAACTTGGAAATTCAATGATCAATTCAGATACAAGATGAAGTGCACTCAAGTTTCTTGTAAACAAATTATTTGATCACAAGATATTAAGTCATACAAGACAACTAATGGATAGAGAAGCAAAATTGAAACACTCAACCTACAAGCAAAATCCAGCTCATGCATGATGGGAAAACAAATGATCAAAATGACAACTTACAAATCATTTGGATTCAAGAATGGCACATGGCAAAACAAGTTGAGATTGTGATGATTTTGTCATGACAACTTGCATGAAGGATGCTTATAAATAGAATGAAGGGGTATGTGTTCTAGGAGAATGCTTAGAGTGGGAGGATGCTTTGGAAGAGCCATTATCTTGAGAGCTTGAGAAAAGAAAAGAAAAACCAAAGAAGAGAGAAGAAAATAATGGTTGGCTCTTCCATATTATCCCTTGGAGAATATTTGTTGCATATTTTCAATATGTGTAACTAAATTCTCAAGGAGGGTTAGGGATGAATTTGTGTGTGTGATGGTATTTGTAATTTATTTTTTATTCATGTATTTGGTCTTTAAATATTAAAACTCTTTTGTTCTATTATTCTCAATTTATTTGTGATGTTGTTTCGTCTTCAAATAATTATAGAATCTATTTCGTTTATGGATTCAGTCATGCTTTTTCTATTGAGTGAATTAGTTCTATAATTATGTTTGGAGCAATTGATTATCTATATTGATTTAATTCTCTGCTGCAATATCGCCTCTTAGGTATATTGTCGTCGTTGAATTTTCTCAATATCGATAACAATTTATGAGAGTTAAGTGCGAAAAATGATTTTTTAAAGAGTTACATGTGATTTAAATTTTGGTTATTAATGTTATATCTTCCGATTAAGAATTTGGACATAGAATTCTTAATTGAGTTATCAATGAATTAAGAATAAATTTGAATACCACAAATACACAAGGAATTCCCTACGTTCTACTTTTCGTCTCATTTTTATATTTTTCAAATTACTCATTTAGTTTTAATTTACATCACACTCATTTAATCTTTTTGTTAATTTCATTACTGTTCTTCAATTTCTCAATCCATCTCCCTGTGGAATCGACACCCCAAAGCTATACTACAAACGACCGCGTTATTCTTTGGGCGTAATCAAATTTTGGCGCCGTTGCCGGGGACACGGTAGAAGAATTTGTAGTTTTTTTTAGTAGTTTGTAAAGAAAAAAAAAAGAGCGGTAGCTTCGTTCATTTTTTTAGCTCTCTGCATCTTTATTTTATTTTATTTTTCTTTTCGTAATTTTTTTTTTTCAGTATTACGCTTTTCTTTACTTTGCATGCGCAGGTACAGAGACGCTTTTGGTCGGTTTGCTAGTAGACCCGTGTTAGAATCAAATTTTTCTAATCGCTTGTTTGATAATTCTTCCAATTCTGACGCGATGAGTGAACACGTGGACCAACCTGTTAGAACCCTCCAAGATTATCTTCACCCCGCACGAACAACCACACCATCCTGTATTATGTTCTGACCTAATGTTCGTCATGTAGATTTTAAAACGGGAATGATACAATTACTTCTGACTTTCCATGGTCTAGAAAATGAAAACCCCTATGTTCATATTAGGGAATTTGAGGAAGTAGTTGCAACATTTCACAATCAAAATACCACTGACGAAACGGTAAGGCTAAAGTTCTTTCCTTTTTCTTTGAAAGATAAAGCTAAGAGTTGGTTGTACTCACTAAGACCACGGTCTATTGGAACATGGAGTGAGATGACTCAAGTGTTTTTCAATAAATACTTTCCCCAACATAAGACTAATGCTTTAAAAAGACAAATCTCTACCTTTGCACAAAAGGATAGTGAGACTTTGTACCAGTCTTGGGAAAGATTTAAAGAATTACTGAGTATGTGTCCCCACCATGGATATGAGAATTGGCGCTTAGTGAGTTATTTCTATGAAGGCCTTACGCCCAGGGAACGTCAATTCGTGGAAATGATGTGCAATGGAGAATTTTTACAAAAAAATCTCGATGAGGCCATAGAGTACCTCAATGAGCTTGCTGAAAAAGCTCATACTTGGACTGGACCTAGTGCTACTGATAGCACAAACAGGTCACGACCTACAGGAAACTTGAGTGGTGGTATTTACCATCTCAGGGAGGAAGATAATCTAAAAGCCAAGGTTGAAATGCTTACAAGAGAAATAGAGCCGTTAAAGATAAGAAACTCAAAGCCAACACACATGGCTAATCAAGCAAACTCTTTTGAACCATGTGTTGTCTGTGGTGGGGTATATCATCATACCCAAGACTGTCCTACACATGCTAACATGATAGGATGGCGTAATCACCCCAACTTCAGCTGGAAGTCTGAAAACCAACAGCCTGCACAGCCTGCACAACCTTCTAGATCATATCCTGCATTATACCATGCACCTCAATCTTCTAGAAATTCTTTAGAAGACACTTTGCATGCATTTATTGAAGTACAGGGTAAGACTAACCAAAATTTTGAGTCTTTAATTATGCAGGTTGTTGAAGAACAAAAGGAGATAAAGAGCCAGGTGTCTAAAATAATGAGTTTCTTGAGTGTAAATGAGCAAGGTAAGTTCCCTTCTCAAGCTCAGTCTGTACCTCATGGTCAACATATGGCACAAGAAACTGTGAAGAATCACGAGTGCCAGCAGATATATATGATTGACTCACTCATAGACAGGGAAGTTTTCACAACTCATGATTCTGATCCCCTTGAGAATTTTATTGTTGATTTTGAGTATAATCCTATCAGTGATTCATCTGATGTAGTTAATATTTGTACAATTTTTGACAATACTCAAGATTATAGCACACAAGCTTGGCAACCGAAGTTTGAGGAGTTTCTTGAGAAAAATGAAAAACAGATTCCTTCAAGTGGGTAAGTAACCAAAGTTAATCTTAAACCTTGCCACCTACCTGTGAAGTTCGAGCACCGAGTTTATTGGGCAAATAAGCGTTTCATTTTTGACCCAGGAGGAATAGTTCAAGAAGTGGAAGATAGTCCGGTTGTAAACTTGGTCTACCAACTTTGACCACAGCATGCAACAATAATAATTATTATTATCATCTTATTTGTTTTGTTTTGTTTTTATTTACTACTATTTTTTTTTTGTTTGCAGGATAGTATCATTTTGTCATTTCAGATCACTACTTTTGACGCTTAGCGAGCTATCTACATCACACATCAGGTGTATCCTACCCTTTTTAGTTTTTAGTTACTCCCCATCCAATTTTGATTATTAAACATTGAGGACAATGTTTCATTTAAGTTGGGGGGTGAGAATACAAATCTGTTATTTAAAACTCTGTGGTATATTTCAATCAATATATAAAAAATTGCCAAATTTTTTCGCACAGGCATCTTTTCACACATGATACTCATGATCATTCATAACCATCTTGGTGAATTCAACAAACTCATCTTAAATCATTTTGCTAAAGCATCCACAGAACTATTTATGCACTTCTCCAAATTTTGTGGTAATATGGTGATTTGACACATGTAACTAAAGAATTATTTTGCTCAAGTATTCATGTGAATTTTGTGAGAATTGAGAGCTTACAAATACAGAAATTGTGATAAGTATCCATTGATCTATTGAATTTGACACTTCTTTTGAGAATATCATTATATAGTTTGTGGTAAGATGGTGGATATATTTGGGATATGACGAAAGTCAACTTAGGATTAACGTTTGAGCCTTTTCATCATAGATCCCTAGCAGCCAATTTTGAGCCAATATACACATATGGCCTTTTCTTTTCATATCTACATCATCCATACCTCTCCACATTGGAGTATAGCTTATACACTATATTTTCCTACCATTTTACTTCCAAGTGTGTACTAGGTGTGAAATTATCATAAAAAAAAAAAAAAAAAAAAACGGCGCCAAAATTTGATTACGCCCAAAGAATAACGCGGTCGTTTGTAGTATAGCTTTGGGGTGTCGATTCCACAGGGAGATGGATTGAGAAATTGAAGAACAGTAATGAAATTAACAAAAAGATTAAATGAGTGTGATGTAAATTAAAACTAAATGAGTAATTTGAAAAATATAAAAATGAGACGATAAGTAGAGCGTAGGGAATTCCTTGTGTATTTGTGGTATTCAAATTTATTCTTAATTCATTGATGACTCAATTAAGAATTCTATGTCCAAATTCTTAATCGGAAGATATAACATTAATAACCAAAATTTAAATCACATGTAACTCTTTGAAAAATCATTTTTCGCGCTTAACTCTCATAAATTGTTATCGATATTGAGAAAATTCAACGACGACAATATACCTAAGAGGCGATATTGCAGCAGAGAATTAAATCAATATAGATAATCAATTGCTCCAAATATAATTATAGAACTAATTCACTCAATAGAAAAAGTATGATTGAATCCATAAACGAAATAGATTTTATAATTATTTGAAGACGAAACAACATCACAAATAAATTGAGAATAATAGAACAAAAGAGTTTTAATATTTAAAGACCAAATACATGAATAAAAAATAAATTACAAATACCATCACACACACAAATTCATCCCTAACCCTCCTTGAGAATTTAGTTACACATTTTGAAAATATGCAACAAATATTCTCCAAGGGATAATATGGAAGAGCCAACCATTATTTTCTTCTCTCTTCTTTGGTTTTTCTTTTCTTTTCTCAAACTCTCAAGATAATGGCTCTTCCAAAGCATCCTCCCACTCTAAGCATTCTCCTAGAACACATACCCCTTCCTTCTATTTATAAGCATCCTTCATGCAAGTTGTCATGACAAAATCATCACAATCTCAACTTGTTTTGCCATGTGCCATTCTTGAATCCAAATGATTTGTGAGTTGTCATTTTGATCATTTGTTTTCCCATCATGCATGAGCTGGATTTTGCTTGTAGGTTGAGTGTTTCAATTTTGCTTCTCTATCCATTAGTTGTCTTGTATGACTTAATATCTTGTGGTCAAATAATTTGTTTACAAGAAACTTGAGTGCACTTCATCTTGTATCTGAATTGATCATTGAATTTCCAAGTTGGTGTAGGATTGCTTGCTGGAAAATATTATGATGACATTTGGATTTGATGCAAGTGGCTGAAAAATATCCAGGAACGTCAAGTGCAGGTGCGTCCACTTGATGGTCGATTTTGTCTTAGATTTAGTGGATATCTCTTTAAACACAAAACATAAAAGTTATAGATATTTCTCTTGCGGTTCTAAATCATCTTGAATCAGCTCAATCGGAGATTGTATGAGAGAGTTATGCCCATTTTACGAAAAGATGTCAGAATTGTCTAAAATTCCGCAATTATCTTCATTTGCTCCTAATGTCTCCATTTGTATCCTAAATCAAAATATAAGAATAATGAGTATATTTAGGCATCAAATAAGAATAAAGTTTTAAACATTAAGAGAGGAAAATATGGCATTTTATATTCTCATCAATATATTAAATCATGCTTATATCTATCTCAAGATAAATGACCATTAATTTTATTAACATGAGTTATATCCATTGTTTTCTCATTTCTTTTAGTATTTAAATAGATTATTTAGAGTGCATTTTTGTGCACTCATCAGGGCACATAGGAGAAGATTTTCTTAAACAAACATGTAAGGCGTGTAACAACTTCTGATTAAGGTAGTTCCCAATGGCGAATAGAAGGCTTTTGCCATCTCCTTTAACAACCTGACCTAGTCGGCCCATCTTTCGAGATTTTTGTTCTGCTTATAGCTCTTTTAAAGAAGAGGACATAGTCCTCTTGAATTTCATTTAATCCATACAGGAGAATGCATCATTCTTTTCACAAAATGGAAACAAACCCGATTCGCTCTGGCCATAATAGACCTTGAGTAACCGGGTATCCACTGGTACACATCACCTAGATCATGTAAAGAGAAAGAATCCACTTTAAAAGCGATAGACAAAAAACATGACTTAGCTTTTGCCAGCACCTATGGACCATTCTCTGTTGACAAATTTCTCAACCGGGTTGGAAGAGCCTTCCAGGTAGTCACCTATGACATCCTACCAAGCACTCCTTGGTTGATAACACACGAATTCTTCCCTAGAGTCTCCATTCTATCTTTCTACAACAATAAGGAAAGGAAATCGTAGATTGCAAAATATCGATAATATAAAGACTACTGGGATAATAGCAATATTGCATATTGCCTAGGTGTTAGTGGTTGAATGTGCTCCCTACTAACTTTTGTTCTTAGAGTTGGGAGTTGAAGAGTGAGATAGCCGTGTCAGGTTGAATGTTTACTGAAGGGCTAGGCTGAAGGAATGATCCCCCATTTTCATGTTTACCAATTGTGAATAGTAGTCAATTTGATATTGCTTAAATCTCATCTCATAAAAAAGATTACCTCCCTGGGATAGCTGGAAGTATGGTGTAGGGACCCCTATTTTCTCTCCTTTAAAGAATATATCCACTATTTTTCTTCGAAAATGACACATTTATAAATGCACGTCAAAAGTCCCCTTTTTGACCCATAACAAAAACCAATTAATAAGTGCATACCATGATCTCCTCTCGGAACTATTTGTACATCCTGGCTCCCTTCATTACATCACGGGTAGCAATCATGCATATGATTTCATAACGAGCGATGCTCAACTCCGTGCCTGGCACATACCATGACCAAATATTCTCTAGTCCCCACCAGCAAAGAGGCCATGGAGTCGGCACGAGAGCGTTACCGTTTCATCCAAGTGACTAGAGGAGCTCCACCAAAATAATGACTCATCTCAGCTTGGGGTTGCATACCATGGCTCCCTTTGTCATATCACGGGTAATGACTGTGCATGTGATTTCGTACGAACGATGCCTAGCTTCGCGCCTGGTACGTATCATGACCAGACATCCTATAACTCTCGCCAACGAGGGGCCATAGAATCGGTACGAGAGCATTACTGTCTTGTTCGATCTCGTTTACACTCAGTGACAACCCAGAGGAGGTCATATTAGTTTATTTCGCTCCTGAGTGAACAGATGAGCTCCACCAAGATAATGTCTCATCTTAACTTGGGGTCGTGAACCACATACATACATACATATGGTCATTTTATTATGCATGCACAATGATCTCTTCTGAGGACCATATGCATACCTTGACTCTCTTCGTCACACCATGGGTTATAACCGTGCATGTGACTTCATACGAGCGATGACCAGCTTCGCGCCTGATGCATAGCACCGAGGGGCCACGATGTCGGCATGGGAGAATTACTGTCTCGTCCGATCCCGTTGTCACATGGCGACTACCAAGAGGACACACAACACCCAGTCCCAGATTGGGTCATAAGACACATACTCACATAACAACTAACACAAGTCACCTTATCCCCAAGTCCACAATATGGCATCGCAACATAGTTAAGTAATTAAAGCAATTAAACCAACACATATCAAACCAACATATATAACTTAATCCTCCAATCCAAAGCATGGCATTACGTCACAAACAAATAATCACGGCAATTAAACATATGTATATAATGATAGACAGGTATTGGATGACATGGTGAATCACTCAAAAGACAAACACCATACCACAACAAGCGCGCGCGCACACACACACACACAATTCCAAAACCACAACTTCACTAACAATTTCATAAACACAGTTTCACAAACAAGGTTTCAATAACCAACCAACTACATATGTGTTTTCATCCTCCATTATTGGCCTCAAGCCCAACCAACCACGCTTCAACAGATCCCAATACCCCATTAGGCTCAAGGCTCAGTCCAACAAATCAGGCAATAGAAAATATTAGTGCATAAATATTATTTTAAACTTTTAGAGGTACGTCGAAAAATTACTTACAATGTGGATAAGCTATTTGATTCATTGAACATGTGCCGATCCACAAAGTCCTACGATTAGATGAGTGCGCGCCCCACAACGTGGACAAACACCCAAAATTGTTAGTGAAATACCAAGAGTCCAAACAATACTTAAACTAACGACGTGGGTAGATTAGCTCACCAAAGTGACGCTAGATGTGGCAACGGGACAAAGTAGCGGCAAGACTCAAACCCATTGGTCGGGCAGCTTGGCGAGCTACAGGAAATGAGAAAATGTAGAAATGGCTTGAGGAGGGTCACAAGGCCAAATGAAAGTACATGAGTTGCTGGGCTTGGCGACAGCATGGATTCAAAAGGAATGGCCGAGGGTTTACTAACTGGCAAAGGGAGAGGGAAGCTCAGCTAGGCTAGGTGATGGTTAGGGGAGCAAGCATGGCCAAAGGCTGGAGGTCCGGCATGCTCATGACTGGCGATGGCGATGATGTACCTAGGATGCTATACGAAACCCATTTTGAGAAATAGTTACGGGAAGAAAGGGAGCTGCCAGGGAGGTCCTAGACGGTCTTTGACAAAGAAGGGAGCTGCTGGTCGCCAGACGAAGGCTGAAGACGACGGTGACACCAAGCTCGTGGTAGTGAACCCAAAATAGAGAGATCAAGAGAGAGAGAGAGAGAGAGAGAGAGATGCGAGGATGTGAAGGGAACAAGATGTCGGGGTGGGTACAACGACGGCTATGACGCGCAATAGTGAGATGGATGACGATGATGCACACGAGTTCTTTGTAACTTAAGAAGGAAGAAGAAAAGAAAGGAGAAGAAAAGAGAAGGGGAAGGGGTCAGCGCAAGGGAAAGAAGAAGGAAAGAATAGGGTTTCAACCCCCCCCTCTCCCCCCTCCCCCCTCCCCCCTTTCTAGCAAAACGACGCCGTTTAATAACAAGGGAGCTAGGCTTACACATGGGTTGGTCCCTTCTCCACTCCTCTTCAGCCCAAACAAAAGAAACCCTCTCAACACAACACATAAGCATAAATAAAATCAAAACACATAAAAGTAATTGCTCACCAACTTAGCAAATAATTAAAACCCAAAATACAACATAATAAAAATAAACTAAAGGTCAATTAATGCAATAAAATAAAATGAATAAAATAACCAAATAGTGAAACTACTAAATACACCACAAAAAGCGTAACTCAAAACTAAAGTAAAGGAAAAAGATTCAATAAATTAAACTAAAATACCACAATATGAAATAGGTTAAAATAATAAGACCGCATAATTTAATAAGCTAAAATAAAGGTACCAAATCTGAAAAAGACGTAATAAAATAAAATACTCATTAAATAAAGAAAATGCAACAAATTAAACAATAATAAAGCTAAAACAATTAAACCAAGAATAATAATAATAATAATAACTCATAACAAAAGAACCAATATTAATAATTAAATAATTAACTAAAAATACTAAAATTAAGACTCTCACAAACAGCCAATAACAATAATAAAATAAAATAGACAATAATAAAAAATAAATGCCATATGTAAAAGTGCATAAGACTTGGAGTCTCACATATATATAAATATATATAACTAAATATATATTGAGTTATATTTATATATTTATTTATATTTATTTATATTTATTTATATTTAGCTATATGAATTTAATTTATTATAAAAATCTAAGTTAATGTGACATTGGAAGCAAATTGAGAATTGTGTGAAAGTTCAAGGGGTAAAGTGAATATGTATTTTTGTCTTTGCATGTGCATGTAAAAAAATTAAAAGTTAGAGGATTAATTGTTGAAATTTTTAATTTAAAAGTCACATTATGAATTTGATGAAAGTTGGAGTGGACAAAGTATCCCAAATATAAAAAACCTAACTTCAAACTGATTGTGTTGTAAAGAGGCCAAGATTCTAATAACTGACTGGCATGTCATTGTTGCAAGGATAAGAAAAAAGAAATGGCTTCACTCAAATAATCAGCCCAGTACGTCCACTCCTCTTTCTTTCTCTCCTCTCTCTCAAGACGGACTAAGAAAATTGATCTGCTAACATCAAAAAAACCATCTTCTTCGTATTTGCTCTGGCAATTCCTCAAGTGAAAATCGTCTTCTTCAAACTTCAACGATATCGTTTGCCGCAAGGGGTGGGAGCCTCAGCTTCCTCTTCCCCCCTCTATCCATTCTCTCATTGGATTGTGGATGTGTGTTTTTTTTTCTTTTGTTGTTTTCGTTTCTAACACAAAGGTAGTGACCTTTTTTGGTGATCTCCAATGGCTAGAAATCGTGAGACAGTGGTCGACTTGCCGGTTTTGATGTTCCCAGAACGTGAGCAAGGAGGACTTTATCCCCACTTCTCTTTCACGTGATGGCGTTGTAGAGAGTATCTAGTGCCGGTAACGTCTCAATTTTCTCACCAATTGAGCCGGTGGAGGTTTTGAGGTGACCTTCAGCTAGTTTTGTCCTTTTAGGTTGAGCCTAAGGGAGAAAGATGTCGGGGGTTCTACGGCAGAAAATCGGTGTTAGAGGCTCTTCCCTATTGGTATGGCTGGCCATTATGATTGACTTACATGGCGAGAAAGGCATTCAAGTAGTTGAAAGTTCTGGGCTTAGTTTCGAGACACCTATGCATCTCCATCAGGGGTTCAACATGTGCCACTACAATCGTGTTGTGTTTGTTTTCAATGTTTTGTGTGTTTTGGTTTGGATTTATGTTATCGTTTCATCTGTATTGTCATTTTGTGTTATGTAATAGTAAAAAGAAAAGACTATTTCCTTTAATTATTTCACTCTTTTTTTGGAAGATGGTAGTATTGATTCCATCTTCTTCATTGGAAGATAATGATATTGTTTCTCCCTCCTTTTTTAGAAGGTGGAGTTGGTTATACTCTGTTTTGCAAAGTATCATACTTTTAGACAAATCAAGATAGAAATCTTTAAATTTTTGTCGATTGAGAGGATATAGAAATTAGACAATATTCATGACAAAGAAATTTGTATGTGGTAGTACTCCAAACAATTTAGTAGTTTGGTTTATATTTTGGATTATCTTGAATTTATCTGACCATAATTATAATCTTGATTTATAAAAATGAAATTGAGTCTTTCCTATAAACAAATAAAAAAAAAAGAAAGAAAATTGGTCTACTCTCTCGAACCAATTTTTAATTTGAAACCTCCTGTTCGTAGCGAAAGTAGGATTTAAATTGAAAATTATATTTACATATCAGATTAACTCTTTATGCTATTGATATGATTGAATTTAATTTATAAATAATTTAAATAATATGAATCGTGTATCTTCCGCGATACGTTCAAAAAGAAGAAATTGATTATGCATGGTGGAGCATCCTGAAGCATATTCTGAGGTTGTATAGATTTTTTGTGTGAGATTCGAAATGGATATCATTAATTATCCGTTGAGTCAAGTCAAGACTCTAGTCTATTGGTCGTAATTTCTTATGAATATGATCAGCTTTTGGACGTTTTGGACGTTTCTTTTCATTGTGGGGTTTCGAGCTTTTCCCTCATATTTCGTGATGATGAGTAATTATAATATTTAAACTAAGTTTATAAATCTTTGTGTTTGTTTAAAATTTTAAAATAATTCATGACGATTTAACATCTTAAACCTACATTTAGAAGTTCGAAGTCTGGTCCATTATTCCTAAACCTGATCCCACAGTACAGGAGGCCGGAATTAGTATTACAATAATAAATTAAACAAATAAATTTATTCTTTCATCAATTTAAATTTAGAAAAATTTGAAGTAGACGAGTGTGTTAATTATTCTCTAGTAATATCACAATTTCCTGGAAGAGTTTGATTCTCGCTGGGTAGACTGAAAGCTCCTGGGTCTAAACAAATCATCCATGATACAATTTAGTGGCTAAAAAAAAAGGCAACTCCACCCTATTTGATATATTATCTTTTGTACTAAAACACATATATCCTGAATCAATGGTTCGAAGCCACTCCACTTTCATTAAATTGATGGCTAAAAATCAGATTATGATGAGCACCTACTCAATGCGTGCTTGGCTCATTGACCACCCTATAGCTCGTGCCGCACGTGTTGGAAAATTGAAAAATAAGAGAGGAAAGAACCAATCTAGAAGCCAAATGGATGGAAAAGTTGTGCCATAATTTAAATGAGGGGCCAGGAAAAAACAAGCTTCTTGAGTCAAGTTTGCTGTTTGCATATGTGAGAAGATGACGTTTAGTTACTCCTTTATTAGAGTGGGAAGTTTGGTAGAAAATGTGGTATCAGTGCTATGAAAAGAATGGCAGCTTTTTTGATCTTCCAAAGTGAGTCAAGGTCTTTCATTTTATTTGTTTTTTGTTTCATAGAAATTGAAGGCCTACCAATTAAGCATATTATCTGTGGCAACCCATAATTACCATGTGTGTGGTATAACAATCCATTTGATTTAAAATTGGGTAAGTCAAGTAATTAATGTGATTTTTCTCGGAAATTACATATATGCTTTGTTCATACTTAGCGTATTATTCGTGGTTATGATTTCAACGAATTGAATCGAGTTAAATTCAAATAAGAGTGCTAAAAGTCTAATTACATATTTATTTATTTAAATTCAACTCGAACCCGGATAAAATTAAAATATTTCTCATATGAACGACTTTAAATTTTCTCCATTGATTCAAGCTTCAAGAGATTGGAGAATGTTTCTGCTGAAAGCGAGGCTTGAGCGTACAATATATCCACTGACCTCTTACTAACTAACTATATTAGTACCACACTCATAGAAACTTGGTGACAGTAATTAACTACTAACTATATATTAATAAAGGATTTCGTTTTGATTATCTATGTTTTTATAATATAATTATTGGTCAACAACGAATTCCAAATAGGGCCTACCATTATGATCAAGAACGTGTCACTCTTCTAAGAATCTTACGATCCACCTTGTTAATTTCTTCTTCGCCCTTTATTTTTTTTTATATTGATTTTCACATGTTAAAAAGACCGTCGTTTGAGATCATAGTTCAAACCAAAGCTAACGATCGAACTCAACCTCAAAATGTCGAGGACAACCCCAACATCTGTTGATTTCTCTCTCTACACCAACTTCTGCACGATCATTCTCCTCCTCCTCCTCCTCCTCCCAATCCTCTGCCATGCCAACTCTCAGCTTAGTACTGAAGAACAAGCGGTCCTGCTTAACCTAAAGCAACACTGGCAAAACCCTATTTCTCTCAGCCTTTGGATTCCATGGAACTCCTCCTCACACTGTAATTGGGTGGGGATTACCTGCTTTGATGGCTCAGTCACTGAACTAAACCTCCAGAGCAAGAACATCTATGGAACAGTCCCACCCTTCATTTGCAATCTCAAGAACCTCAAAGCCATTAATCTTTCGTATAATTACTTCAGCTCAACTGAATTCCCGAGAGCTCTCTATAACTGTTCCAAGCTCGAAGACCTTGACCTCTCGCAGAACTACTTTTCTGGAGCCATCTCCGATGACATTCATCGCATGGCTCGACTTCACTATCTCAACCTCGGAGGCAATAACTTCTCTAGAAACATCCCATCATCTGTTGGGCGGTTGACGGAACTAAGGACACTCCAACTATTTGGGTGCCAGTTTATCAGTTCTTTACCGGTAGAGATTGGAAACTTGTCTAATCTTGAAGTACTAGGATTGGCGTTCAATTCTAAAATGACGTCGAGATTGCCTTCCGCGTTCACGAAGCTGAAGAAACTGAAGCTTTTATGGATGGCCCAAATGAATTTGGTTGGGGAAATCCCTGATAAGATTGGTGAGATGGCTTCACTGGAGCATTTGGATTTGTCCAGCAACTATCTGACTGGGAAGATTCCGAGCAGTTTGTTAATGCCAAAGAATTTACGTATAGTGTACCTCTACAAAAACAAATTGTCCGGGGAGATTCCTCGGGTTGTTGAAGCTTTGAACCTAGATATCATTGATCTCTCCGAAAATAATTTGACTGGGACCATTCCTGATGGTTTTGGAAAACTCAAAAAATTGTCGGGCTTGAGTTTGTTTTGCAATCAGTTATTTGGAAAAATCCCAGATAGCATTGGCCGTCTTCCGATGCTTATAGTTCTTAAAGTGTTTAGCAACAATTTTTCAGGTCCTTTGCCTCCAGATCTTGGCCGATATTCAATGCTTCAAGAGTTTCAGGTTGCGACCAATATGCTTACAGGCCCGTTGCCAGAACACTTGTGTGACAATGGAAGGTTGCTGGGAGTGGTAGCTTTTAAAAACAACCTCGACGGAGAATTGCCCAAGTCTCTTGGAAATTGTAGCAGTTTGATTATTGTCAGTGTTTTCAATAATCGGCTCTTTGGGTATATTCCTAGCGGCCTGTGGATATCACAGAACATGAAAATGTTGATGTTAAGTGATAATTCTTTTATGGGTGAGCTTCCTGAGATATTGTCACGAAATCTTTCACGGTTGGAGATCTGCAACAACATGTTTTCAGGTAAAATTCCGAAGGGAGCTTCTTCCTGGCGAAATTTGGTGGTTCTTGAGGCTAGTAATAACCTTTTGAATGGCACCATTCCTCAAGAATTGACAGTTCTTCCTCATTTGACAATTCTTTTGCTTGATCGGAATCGGCTCTCGGGCTCCCTTCCATCAAACATTATATCATGGAAAGCCCTTAATACTCTAAATGTTAGCCGAAATGCAATCTCTGGACAGATTCCAGGGAAACTTGGTTCTTTACCAGGTCTTTCTGAATTAGATTTGTCAGAAAACCAACTATCTAGCCAAATTCCATCGCAACTTGGCCTTTTGAAGCTCACTTCCCTCAATCTTTCTTCCAATCATCTTAGTGGGAGTATCCCAATTGAATTCGAAAATGATGCATATGCCAACAGCTTCTTGAACAATCCTGGTCTTTGTGCTAATCGCCCTTCATTAAACAGCAACAAGTGCAATTCGAAACTCCAAAATCCAAGCAAAACTTCACACCAATTAGTGGCTTGGATTATAAGTATGGTGATAGCAGTTGTTCTAGGTTTGATAATCTCATTCTATACCATCAAAGTTTACAAAGAAAGAAAGCATGGATTGGATTCCACATGGAACATCACCTCATTCCAGAAACTAAATTTTACAAAATCAGACATTTTGTCAGGATTGACAGAAAAAAATGTGATTGGTTGCGGTGGATCAGGGAAGGTCTATTGTGTTTCTTTCAATAATTCGCTTGATCTTGTTGCTGTGAAGAAGATCTGGAATAACAGGAAGCGCGAAGAAAATCTTGAAAAAGAATTTCTAGCAGAAGTTAAAATACTGAGTTCAATTCGACATTCCAACATAGTGAAATTGCTTTGTTGCATCTCCAGTGACAACTCAAAGCTTCTTGTCTACGATTATTTGGAAAATCGCAGCCTAGACCAATGGCTACACAAGAAGAGTAGAGCATCAATTGTCTCATGCTCAGTCCATCACGTTGACCTATATTGGCCTAAAAGGTTGCATATAGCGGTTGGGGCTGCTCAAGGGCTTGCCTACATGCACCATGACTGCTCACCACCCATTGTTCATCGAGATGTGAAGTCTAGCAATATCCTTTTAGATCTCGAGTTTAATGCGCAGATAGCTGATTTTGGTCTTGCCAAGATGCTGATCAAGGAGGGAGAATCTGCTACGACGTCATCTGTGGCAGGCTCTTTCGGCTACATAGCTCCAGGTGAACTGTAACATCAAAACTTTCCAAGTTTCATTTTTTATATAATATAATCCCCAGGAGTTTTATTATATTTTCTTGTTGTTAATTTGAACCTGCAGAATATGCTCATACGACACGAGTGAATGAGAAGATAGATGTTTATAGTTTTGGAGTTATCCTTTTGGAGCTGACAACAGGAAGGAAAGCTAATGAAGGTGATGAACACACATCTCTTGCAGAATGGGCATGGAGATATGTTCAAGAAGACAAATTTGTTGCTGATGCCTTGGATAAGGAGGTCAAGGAACACTGTTACATGGATTCCATGTGCTGTGTTTTTAGACTCGGACTCAGTTGTACTCACATACAGCCTTTTCTGCGGCCATCCATGAAAGAGGTTTTGAAGGTTCTACTGCGATGTTACAACCAGCTATTACTCGGTTATAGAGAGAAGATTGGTGCATGTCATGCTTGCGATCCCCTCCTTAAGAGTTCGAGGCATGAGAGCTGGATGTTAGAACATGATGATGATGATGGTGTAAGTTTGGCATCCATCATTTGATCATGACTACTTCCTTTTGATGATCACAAAGCTCTAATTAACATCGCCTTATAGAGATAAAGAGCTTAAAATATTTCAAATTAAGATAAGGTATAAATAAATAAATAAATGTTGTAAAGTTGATAATAATTAAGCAAGTTTTTATATATATATATATATATATATATATATCTCCAAGCAAGCCTAGAGTTATTAAAATCTCAACCATTGTTTCAAATGAAGTAATTATTATTTTATCATCTGATCAATACTCCTCATTAAAGTTGACTGAATGCTTAAAAATGATAAATAAATATTTATTTATTTTTGTCGCTGAATATCAGACATAATATGAAAAGAAGAAAAAGTCTACAATATTAAAGCGTAATACCACATACCTTTAACTAAGAGAAAAAATGACATGTTGGTTGGTAGAGGTGTGTGGTCATGTAAGGTTTCCGTATAGTATTTCTATAAAAAAAAACAGTTGAAATCACGTGAGCACCTACATAGTTCGAGTCAAGTTCTCCTAAATCTGATTTCAGCTTTGTTGAAGTTCAAATCTGGAATCTAATTCCGATTCCAATTCCGATTCTGACTTGTTGGAATAGAGTTGGATTTAGACTTATTTTTTTTTTATTGTATTAGTTTCACATTTATCCCATTTCTAAAATATTTATTTTTTTGTGGGCTTTCAAATTATACTTTTTTAAGAATTAAAACTAAAACTAAAACTAAACCATTCACTCTTACTATACTTCTATACTAATTATCTAATTTATTTTTGTACTAGACTTATACTATGTGTCTAATTACATTTTATTATACTATAGTGTTACATATTACTTTTAGTGTCCAATTACATGTTACAATATATCGTATTATATGTTATTAACTTATTATATTAGATTTATTTATATACTAGTGTCTAACTTATTTTTATACTAGACTTACGTCGAGTGTCTAATGATATATATTAATACTTTAGTAAATTTGTATGATGTATTATTAGCATACTATACTATATTAGTTATTTCTATACTAGTACTAATTTATTCCTATACAAGACTTATACTATAGTGTCTAATTACATATTATTATAAATTTATAATTATATAATTATATACTATACTTTCTAGTGTCTAATTACATGTTATTATTCTTTAGTGAGTCAGTATATGTGTTATTAACTTATTATACTAGGCTTATTTAAGTACTAGTGTCTAACTTATATCTATACTTGATAATTATATATATCACTACAACAAGAAAGGCTTATACCGGCGATTTAGCATTTGTCGGCAATAAATTCGCTGGGTTAAGTATATATTGGCAGCGATATTATTGTCGCCGCGGGATGATTTGATTTATTTTGAAGTTTTCATTTTGAAGAGATTATATTGACATTGGCAGCGAGTTTAATCGTTGAAAATATTTTTGTAGCTATTGTGCCAATATTTACAGTGATTTTAATCGCCAAAAAGTATATTTAAATTATTACAACGATTTATTTTGTTGCAATAAGTCTTTGAAGTTGCGCGCCCCATTTATTTTGCCCCGAACTTCGTATTTTCCTTCCAGTTGTTAGGAAAGTAAAGGAAAGGAAACCTAGGAGACCACTGGAGAAGCACATGAACTGGTCGTTTTGGGGGAAGGAAAACAGAGCTTAACATCAGATCCCACCCACCGTCGGCCCTGTTATTGAACGGCGCTGCCTCCACTGAAGATTTTAGAGTTCCACTAATGCGTTGCCTCCACTCATTTCTCGTGAACCTAAGGAAATTGTGATATTTTGGTCAAATCTAGGCCAGCACCAGTCTCTATAATTTTAGCTTCGTCTGCTACGATTTCTCCAAGAATCCATTTCTGTTCTTTGCTGGTTTCTGAATCCCAAGGATATGCTACCTAGCTTTAGGTGATGGCTAAGATGCTAATGATTTTGAAATTATAAACTGGTTTGGTCACTATTGTCACTGAATTTCCTTTTTGGAGCTTCCTAAAAACAGACCATTCCTAGTTAGCAATTAGAACAATAAATAGTCCATATCGATATGAGTTTGCTAATAATGCTTTGGTATTTTCATGCTGTAGTAAGTTGCTTCTGAGATTATTTTTTCCTTAACGCTGGGCTTAAGTTTAAACTTATTTTTTTGCTGTTCTTGTTCTTTTCTGGATTTCCTTTTGCTGCCTTGATGTGCATAATTTTATCACATATCTGACTAATTGCAAGTATTGATTTAACAAAAAATTAACTAAAAAATAAAACTTAAAAGAAAATTTTCTGACAGATCAACTTGTAAATTCACTAATGTAAGATTTGTGTAGATGAAGTAATTCGCATTACAAAAAACTTGCCTTTTACTCATAATAAAAACTTGTCTAATGAAAAAATCTCATATAAATAAAATTGATTTCCCAACAAATATAGAAAAACCATATTGATGCGCCTATTATTTGAATAAATGTTTGTCTTTTCTTCTATCACTTTTCTTCCCTTCATTTTATGCATGTGGAAATGTGGGCCAAGTCACGTTGGAGGATTTGTAGTGTTGCTTATGGTTCTTTCTCTTCAGGAATGGATAGATTATAGCCTTCTCTTCTGTTCACTCTTAGGGATGCTTATAATTACATGAAACATATAATACTTAATTAATGGTTGTCTTTGCATACACATATATGGATGCATGCATCAAACCTATAGGGTGGGACAACTGGGGCAAAGCAGAGAATGAGAGAAGTGCTTGCTTTTATGAATACATGTATCGCTTTTACCCAATTTTTAGTAGACTTTATTTGAAACAGATACAATATCACCAATGGATTTAATCCAGCTATCAGGGGCTTGGGTGAGTGGGCGATATATTATATTCTCAAAAGATGACCTAGGTTTTTGTACAGAAAAAAGTTAATATAACTTATAGAAAGAAAAAAATGGATTGGAAAGTTATTTGCCTTGAAGGTCATTGTACCAGTAAAACTAATTCTCTGTAGTTACTCATTTTTGGACTTGTCTATATGATTATATACTGTTATCACCTTTACTTGCGAATCTTCTGGGTTTATTTTTTCTAGCGTGGTTTATTTCTGCACTTGGCAAGCAAAATTTGGATAAACCTTAGGTTTGATTAGATTTTCGTTTTTTTGATTGGTGTATTGTCCTTTTGTTAAAAGAGGAAGAAAATGCATTTTAAGGTGTCTAAGAAGATAATTGGCCTTGTTGGTTAGATATAATTGTCAATGATTTTGGTTTTATCATAAATGGGCACATGGAAATAATGTATTGTAACAAATTACTAGTGATACTGAAGCCACTACAAAAAAATCAGTTTTCATGACAAATTTCCATTCCCTACAAAAACATTTTTGTAATTTCAGTACACATTTTTGTACATCCATGTAATTTTGGTTAGTGTTAAATATGATGATGTTACGAATGATATATTGTTTACATGCAGGTGACCAGACATGGGACAGTAAATTAAGTTATTAAAGTCTATCCATACCTCCATACCTTACCATATTCTTGGTACATATTTGATGTAGTAAATTAAATTTTCTTGTTGAATTACCCTTAATATCATTGTTGTTGAATGCTCTTGAGGTGTTGTCAAAATGTTTAATTGTTGTGACAACTGGCAACCCCAAATTTTTTGTTAATGTCAGTGGAAGGTGTTATGTTGTTTTTCCAGTTCAAATAATCAAGAAAGAGGCCAGAGTATTAATAGGCAATATTATTGAATTGATAAGTGAGGTAAATTAAGCAGGTATACATATAAATGGATAATTTTTTTAAGATATCATCAATCATTCACTCTCTGTGACTGAAGCATTCATGAGGTAACGTGGCTAAAATATTAGTCTCTTGTGTTAATTTTTTTTTTCCAAGAAATGTGGTTGTGAAAGTGTCAAAGACTCATGACATTAAAGCTGCAGTGTTGTTGCACCCTTCATGGGTCACTTTGAATGATATTGAGGGTTTGAATATTAATACAAATTTAAATGTTAAGGTTCACCCACACTAGTCTTTTGCACTCTCACATAAAATGCCACCGGAATGTAAGACTTTGTAATTTATAATGAATAGTAACCCTTCCATTACAAAATTTATACTACTCAAGCATGCTTGCTTTTGCAACCCATTCCATTGTGGGTAGTTTTTTAGGCTAATTAACTAATTGATAATATGGGTGACGCCTTGGTAATGTAGAGTTGATCGATGTTGGACTAAAGAAAGATGTGTTACAAAACCTTTTCAACTCAAAGACACAGAGCATGGTAGAAGCAATAGGGATAGGAGCTCATGCATATGGTTTTTGTTGAAATGGAAAATTGAGAAGATTAAGTCATTATTGGATGCATCCATGTATTTTCATACCTAAATCGCTAATGTTTAAGGTTTTCATACCTAATTGCCTCAATTTATGCACTCATGCCAATGTACTATTGGATGTAGAATTTATGTAGATGACTTAAACATTTGGATGTCGTCTGTATGAAATTAAAGTTAATACATTGGATGATCGATTGATATTTTTGGTTTAGCATAACAAATATTTAGTATTTGTGAAGATCTGACTTTCGGTTGGGTATGATGTACAACTATAAGAAACCAATATAAAAAACGTATTCATTTGGCTACTGACCAAATTTCAAAAGTCTGAACATTTGCAGTGAATCAAATACCGCTGGAAAGTAAATATATTCTGAAAATTCACATTTGCAGCAGATACTTTTCACCGAAAAAACTAAAATTCATCTGGCAAATCTAGGTGCATGTGAGGAAGTCATTTGCAGCAGAAATTTCTGTTTTTGCAGCAAACATTATTCGCCGCAAATACCAACCTTTCCCAGCTGTCTCCCACATTCGCTGCAAAATCACATAAGCAGCACAAATGTGCGGCGCCAGTTAATCGCTGCTGTTACTTAATTGCAGTGCATTTTTGTGGTTTTTGCGGCAATCTTTTGCGCCGCAAAAACTGAGTTTTGTTATATGTATGAGAGTAATACTATGACGTTTTCATATACTAAAGTATCGTTAGTTTATAGATATATATAATATAATATAAGTATATTATTTTATACTAAATAGCTCATTCTAATATATTATTAAATCTAACTATTATATAAATATACTAGTATCTATGACAAATATATACTAGTATGTTTGGTCAGAGCTGGAGCGAAATTGGAATCAGAGTTGGATTTTTAGATTTTTACTTAGCTCAACAAGACACGACCAAGTATATAAAATGGTCGATTGTCCATGACTGGACTCGGCACGAATTATAGAAAAGAGTGAGTTTGAGAATTCTATATATCTCTCAACGAGTGCACATAGAGATTTTATATTCATATGTGTGGAGTGATACAATGCTGACTTTACATGTAAAAGGAACAAATATAGAAAGGTGTGTTGTACATGCCTAAAATAAAAGATTAAATAGGATTTCCAGTGATACAATGAAATTAGTATGCTGTGATCATGTAGTTTGTAGTCTTTTGCTCTGCTACCTTAAGAATATGCAAGGCTGTCACGAACATATTCGACTCATTAACAGGAATTGCACCCTTGCATTCAACCTATTTTTAAGAAGAAATACTCTAATAGTCTAGAAATCGATCTATACACAAGAGGGAGTATTATAATAAAAGATTTAATGAACTAATCGGCTTAAGCTTAAAGTAGGTGAGTCTGTTATTTTGTCCTCTAGGCTATATTTGAATGTTGAGTTGAGTTGAATTTTTTTATTAATAGTAGTGAGTTGAGATAGTTGAGTGAGTAATTTTATAATATCCATATAAGATAAGTTGAAGGCCTTGTTTGTTTTTTGAGATAAGATGAGATGAGTTAAAATAAAAATTAAAAGTTGAATAAAATATTATTAGATAAATTGTTTATTTTATTTTATATAAAATTTAAAAAAAATTATAATTATTAGATGAAATGAGATGATATGAGTTGAGATGAACTGTGAAAATAAATTACGCCCAAATATGTTTAGATATTAAGATGAATTTAGATATTTTTATGAAAAGTTGAAAAATATTATGAATCCTGTGGGTTAAGTGTTAAATTGAAAAAAGTTACAAGTCTCACGTATAAATAGATTTTTAGTTGAGATAAGTATAATAATTTAAAAATTAGATATTTAGATGTTAGATATATTTTAAAATTAGATTAAATTTAATTAATCTCAATTAAGTTTGTAAAATAAATGATGCCTAATAAATTTTGATGAGATATATAATATCACTATTTCAAGGATTTGATTTGGCTTTCTAGGGAGATTGAAAAGCTCGAGTGACAATAAACAAATCATACATCGTGCAATTTAGTGGCAACAAGGAGCCAACTCACTTTAGTTATATATTATATAATATTATCTTTTGCACTAAAACATGTGTTTATAACTATATATATATATATATATATATATATATCCTGGATCAATGGTTCCAGCCCATTGCACTTTCAGTAAATTGATGGGTAATCATAAGCACCTACTCAATGCATGCTTGAGTCCTTGACCACCCAAGTTGGTGCCGCATGAGTGGGAAAATAAATTATATATATCTTTATCTTTATACTTAAAAAGTGGTTATCCATTATCTACAGTAATCAACAGTCAAATTAAAATTAAATTTGTTTAACTTTCATCTTCCCCTTATGTCCCGCTTGATTCCAAACCACTCAAAGCTCGCTTCTCCCTCCCAAATTCTCTCCCACTTTTGCCCTTATGTGTCCTGTGTTTTCCATTTGATTTCCACAGACCACAATTCTCCCTTTTTCTCTTCACAACAGCACTGCAAAGTTCAAATCCCTTCAGCTTCTTCTCTAAGCAACCCACGGCTAGGCCTCACTGTCGGCCACCCAGCCTCACCACCACCTTTAGAAGCTCCCCTTGCTCCGGCGAGCAACTCCCACTATTGAAACCCCTCTCTCAGTCGCACGTGAGCATAACCCGGAATAGATTTCACACGGGTTCCTCTCCCTCGCGCAACCATATGTTGTTGTAAATAACCACTGCAGCCACCTTCGAGCGCCACCACCCCAGGACCACCCCCTTCGTCCTCACCTTAACCTGTAGGTTAGATTTCGTTGTTGTGGCTTCCCATTTCTAATACTCTATTTTTTTTTTTTTTTTTTTTTACTATCCTTATATTGTAGGAGATGTTAAATAATGTTGTGAGAACTAAGACAACAAAACGTTATTAGTATTTTCTTCACTTTTTTTTACCCGCTGGCTAATGTACGAATGGAGTTTTCTTTAGTTTTTGTATTTTCTTCTTCTTTCCTTTTGATCTCTCTTTTTGGGTCTACTCTGTGAGTTAAGGAGGTTGAAGTTTATATGAATAGATGGCTTAGATTTAGGGTTGTGGTCAAGTAAAATTGGGGGTTTATTGTATTGGGTTTAATTTGTATATGTATTTCAATTTGTGTTGTGCAGGTTCTTCTATCAGAGTGTCCTCCGATGGTTTCCTGCTTTTGGGTTTGTTATCCTCTACTTCACTTCTTTAAGCTCTATTTTATCTAGGCTTTAAAGGTAGCAAAATCTTATATTTACGTTTGATGACTGTGTTACTCTAGGTTATACGAATTTAACTTGGAGAAGAACCAGGTACTTGTTAAATTATTAAATTCTCCATTTAAAAAATGAAGGAAAAGAAAACTAGGATGTAAATTGTTATCTAGCAAGTTTTGAACAGAATATGATTCGATGAGCATGATTTTTTTGTTTTTTTATTTTCATAAAACAGATCAAGAAGCATTTTAAACTTATTTCATTCAGTTGAGGATGGACATTTATTGTATATACTATACATCTATAATGGGTGGCATGATAACTTATGGTCAAGAGACAATTGAGTTTTGTGTTCTTGGTGCTTTTATTGATGTTGTTGTTGTTGATGATACTGTTGTTGTTGTGGTCATTATTATTGTTATAGTTAAAATGATGAGGTAGTTTTCATTCATGTATTTGTTTAGGTAAGTTAAGTATTGTTCATAGCATAACCAAAGAAGGAAAAAAGTATTCCTGAGATATCTGGTGTTTGTAGAACCTTAAAATGATACTGACATGAATTATAATTATGCATATTTCATGTAGGGTTGCATTTAGCAGTTTGTATCTTTACTTTTTAGGTTTATTAATAAATATGCAAGGACAGAAATTAGAGAGAGCAATGTTGAATTTTTCATAGTATGGTCATCTCTCTTATTTATAGTTCTACTCCATTGCCACTTATTTTATTATTTAAAAACTTGATAATACTTGGAATTTCTATCTAAACTAGTTTTTCTTGATTTAATATATTGTTTAAGGAGATATGAAATGTTTGGGTTTTTTTTTCCTCTTTGTATTTGAAACATTTGGTTAGCAAATTCCACAATTTAAGTGGAAAAAGGCTTAGCCGACTCTCTTAATTGTATGTGATTCTTTAAACCAATTTCTACCATCATTTCCGGTATAGCAAACCTAAAGTTAATGTTTTCCTTCTCAGATTTTTGCCATCTCTCGTAGAGGAAGCCACTATGATTCTCAGCCAGCCACCCTGAGTCTCAGCCAGCCACCCAGATCTTCCATTGCACCTCCGTTTGTTACTTGGTGAGTCTTGAATCTTATAATTAAAGTGCACGCTGGTGTATTTCATTTTTTTGCCTTGTTTTCAACTTCCCAAGCATGCTTGTTTTTATTTACTTCATGAACACCCTTGTACATTGTAAGATCAAGAGTCACAATTTAAATGATTTACTTTCTTAAGGAAAGATTGTTGAAATCTTGATATATTGTGAAACAAAACATAATGACTGCACCTAGATACACCTTTGAGACTTGCTACAAGTTACTTAAATTAGCAGCATATATGAAGTCAGAATTATAAGTATATAATCTCAACCATTCATTGTTTGGTAGGTTTTATGCTTAAATCTATGTTTTGTAGGTTTTGTGTGCAGATTACCTAAAAGTCCTCAAGTAACATTAAAAATTATTTCCCAAAGTCAAAAGCATGTCTAATTTCAAGATATTGGTTAAGAACCTTGAATAAAATACATTTGAGTCATGGTATCTTCAACAATATATGGATATAGATGAGTTTGGGTTGTAAGCTTGGGTTGTGAGACTTGCCTTGAGATTGAAAGATATGGACATCATACTAAATTTTATTCTTTTTTTGTCTAGATCAAGTTATCCCATGTTTGATTTGTAAAATTAAAAATTAAAATTAAAATGCATAGGCTTTATGTATCTGTTAAATCATTTATGGTTTCTTTTGTGTGTTTGTTTGCTTATTTTTCCTATCTACATTCAAAAAGAGATTTTGATGGATGCTGCACTTGGGTAAGGTTGAAGGCATGGAAGTGGGGCTTACTCTGGTTTGGAGAACAATGAATGAACAGTTGGAGTATGGTTGTTATGTGAAATAGATATTAGTAATTATGGAAAGAGGAATAGGTATATAACATTTGTACCAATCATTTTAAATTTTTTTTTAGAGATGGCAATTTTGATCATTATATGGTAGAAACTGACAATTATTTATTCACTTTTATTTTTCTTTTCAATGATGCAATTTTTATGTTTGCATTCATTTTATCTTTATCTTTTTTTGTTGAGTTAAAAGTACAAGCTATCATGCCAATTATTGTGGCCTTGACCATTTGGCAGCTAATTGTGTTATTTGCACTTATTTAATGATAGACATTTGCTTATATGCTTTGTATTTGTGTGTGTGTCATATAGGAATTTAATTCGGATTAATATGCCTTTTGAGAAACCAGGTTCTTTGCTCTAGCTTCGTGAAGAAAGTCAAGAGGAACCAAACACAACCCAGGTTCCCTTCATTGCCCATTTCTTCGTATTTAACTTCCGTTCTCTCTAGTTCTTTGATCTTCTTGCTTGTGACGTTCTTTTTACTTTTTTTTCTTGAGCTTCTATTTGGATGCTGAGAAAGTGGAGGAAAAGAAAAAATGAGCTGGTGCACATTGGAGTTTTCCCAAATTCCCAAATGTCTAGAAATTTGCAAGTTATAGATTTGTTAAGGTCCCGTTAGAAATCATTTTTTTTCTTGACAAATGAGATGTATGGTACCATGCTTGGGTAATATATGCTATGGATGGTTATGTAATTGCATTTTTCAGTTATTATATTACCTTAAACTGTTTTTTTGACATATGATACTATTAATTCAACAAGCACAAATTATTATTGGAATGGTCCAACCCCCTCAAGCAGTATTTGTTTTTTTCTTTATGAGGCTTTGGATATGTAGGTTTTATCTCTTGCTTTGAATGCATTTGCTAAATTTTGCTTAGAGATTATTGAATGTAGATGTTACGGTCAGACAATGTTGTTGCTCTGTCCTATGGGGGTGAAGGGTTCTGTTTGATTGCATTCCCCTGATTGTTGTTGTTATTTATTTATTGATTTTTAATTTAAACCAATCTGATTACATTAATTAAACTTGTTAGGGTTTTTTTTGTTTTTACTTCTTTTGGTTGATTATAATTATAGGAATTTTCCAGTTCCACTTATTAGTGAGAAATTATATTGTTTGATCTTTCTTAAGACATGAAGGTTTCTTTACTTTATCTAAGAGCAGTTGTATAGTACAAAAAATTCAATTATTTGAAGACTTTTTTTTAATTGCTGCATCTAGTATTTTTTTATATATATGATCTGATACTCTTGCTAATATATTAGCTGGAAGATCAAGATAAGTGGTAGATGTATTCTTTGCTTTGTTTAATGAAGATCGTTTGCCTGAGGTTCAATTCTATGATACTTTCAGGAATGTTTTCGGAAGATAGGCCTTACCTGAAATTTAATTTAGCTCTGTTGATCTCCTTTTTGTATTTTTTACCATTTCAGAATTTTACAGTATGCTCACAGTATAATGACCAATGATAAGGTAAGGAATATGATCAGCAAAACGCTGACTTGTAGAGTTAACAAGAAGTGCTATTTTATTTATCTTAATTTATTAGATACTAAGTTCATATATTTTTTAATTAAATATGTTGTTTGTTGCCCTGATAACTCTAATTTGAGAGATTACAGGGAGAATTGTATTGAGCAAATAGATGCATTCTTGAAAAGATGTTTTTACCATTCTGGTAAATATAGCTTGAAAGAATATTTCTTGGGATTGCGCAAAAAGCTGAAAGGGAAGGAGGCAAGATAAATTATTTATAAAATTAAGATACATAGGATACCTTCTTCAAGTCCCCTTTTGCAGTTGAGACTATGTATATAAATAGGTGTAAACCTTCTAATAACATCTTTCCAGGCTTTAGTTGGATTGGTCTTTGTATTGGGTAGCGAGATTCGACAAGTAGGCTAGAATATGAGAAGAAACACTTTTGGGCAACTAATGCATATTATGAATCCATCCACTTTTACCTTCTACTTCCATTTGTGTTAGAGATATGCATATTGGAAAATGATGTGCATGTTTTCTTATCAGGTCCAATTGCAATGCTTAGAAAAACCTATGTAGAAACTTGCATATAAGAAATCAATACATCACTAATGTCTATATAGCAGAAGATAATTTGAATTCCTGTAGCACTTGCATTACAAAAGATAAAGGTGGGAGGCTTGGGGTGGATTCAATGTCAGATATAATGCTCCAGGTTTTGTTTTTTTTTTCTTTATTTCTTGAGATCTTGGTATTTACAATATTTTTCTACATTCCATTTTCTCCAATGAAAGTGGTGTGTGCCTTGATTTTAGATGCTCCAATTAAATTAAAATACTAAGTCATCTTGTGAAATACAAAATCATGATAGTCCAGTTCACTTGATTTCTTCATATTCTTTTATTTCCAACTTGAAAATTGTTTATTCCAAAAACTTCTCTATGTTATTCAATTGTATAAATTGAAAGGTGTATAAATTTCATGGTTTTTGCTATTTGGATTTTAATTCCTATAAACTATTATTAACTAACAACAGTTAAAAGTAATTTTAAAGCTTCTAAAACTTTTGATGTACTTGAATGAAAACTTCCAACATTTGGAATTTGTTTTTTTAGAAACAGACATTGAAATGTTTGCAATGAAGCTGCTTTGATAGCCACAAGGAACGAGAGCATAGAGATCACTATGGGACATTTTGAGGCAGCTATAGACCAAGTCATAGGTGGTTTGGAGAAGAAGAACAAGGTAAACTTTATCTCACTCGTGCACTTTTTTATTTAGAGCACTACTTTTTTTTTTCCTTTTCTTGGTCTAATTGATGTATGCTAAATGAAAACAACAGTTGGTTTTGGATGTAAATGTTGCTTTAATCTCCAAAGGGATATTTTAGAACTTATTAAAAGAAAAAGAAGATATTTTAACTTGCTTTAATGTTATCATGACTTTATATGTTAGGAGTCTTCCCAATTAGTTTGTCACTTTAAGCGTACTTGGTAAAATTTGCCCTTGAACCTAGAACTCAAAATTATAGATTAATGGAAAAGACACCTTTCTAGGAATTTGAAGTCACTGCAAAATGTTATTTACTTGTAAATGAAATTTAAATGGAAGAAGTCCATATCTCTTTGTTTCACTTAATTTCTTTGGATTTATTTCATTAAAATTTTGCAACAATCATAAGCATTAGGATCCATTGATTGGGTGGTAATCAAACTATTACCTATAAAAGACTGGCTTTTCTCATCGCAAGGGACACAAACGGGCAACCAACCTCCACGTTCGTGTCATTTGTGTTATCTATTTTATTTTTTTAGACATCTGAATCTAGGGTTTTTAATCTTTTGTTTCTTGTTTGTGTTATTTGGTTTAAGTGTCGATTTTTTTTCTTAGTTGAGTTCTCTGCATCCGGTTGGGTTTGTGCCTTAGCGCTCCTCAAATTCTTTCTTTGTTTTTAACTTTCATTTCTGTTTCATGAACCAAGAGATGCGTTGAAGGCGAAGCTGGATTCTTGGTTATTAAGCAAAATGTAAGCATTTATGTTTGTTTGTTTATATTTTTCCTCTTTCTGTGATTTTTGTTTAGTCTGTTTCAATAAATTGCTTTGTGAAATTAATACTTCTACTTGCCCTTATTATTCTGGATATTGCACTCAGTTTGATATGCTTATTCTTTTGTTAAAATATTTAATCTCAATTGCTTTTGTTTAGAGCCATTTGTACTCTCTGTTCCTTTTTTTTATTCTCAGAAATTGCGTGTGGTCATGGTTTATAGCAGGGAGTCTTCTTGTTTTGCTTTGTTTGAATATATCCTTTTTTTTTTATATTAGTTTGTTTGAATATATCTAATATCTAAGATTTCATTGATACCAAAATCCCAAAGCTAAAGAGAAGAACAAAGACACAAGGAGCTGTAATTTGAATTCCTAATGAACATGCTTTATTTTCCAAACTTCGCTTCAACCAATGGTTTGTATAAACTTGTTACTATTTGGATTAATAGTTTCCAATTGAAATTACATTATTATCCTTCTTTAGCTTATTGTTGTAATTTATTCTAAATATTTTTCAGAAACTTCTTTTTCTCTCAATAGGGCAATGTGCCGAGACACATTGCCTCACTACTAGTATATATAAAACGAAAAAAAAAAACAAATTAAGATTCTTGCATCAAGTTTGTATATGTGAGAAGATACGTGAGATCCCCTTATAATTATTAGAGTGGGAAATTTGGTAGAAAATGTGGTATCGATCAGTGCTATGAAAAGGATGGCTTTTTGATTGTTCAAAGTGAGTCAAGGTCTCTCATTTTGTTTGTTTTTTGTTCCGATGGAAGTTCAAGGCCTACCGCTTAAATTGGTTTCTCAATTTTTCTCTTGCACTTTGTTGACGTCAAATGTCCCAAAGAAAGCATGTGGCATCCCGTATATTGGGTGTGTCCTATAATAATCCATTTTATTTAAATGTGGTATAACGTCAAATGATGTGATTTATCTCTTCAATATATATATATATATATATATATATGCATTGTTCATACTAAGCCTGTATTATTTGTGGTTAGGTCTGCAAATGACCCATATGGAATTGAATCCGAAGAAGGACAACAATGAAAAATAGTGCAAAAACTGGGTATCTGTGACCAACTATTCTCTGCCAATATGACTATTTACTACAAAAATAGTCATTTTGATAGAGAATAGTTGGCTACAGATACCAAATTTTCTTGTAGTGGCGCTTCTTTGAAAATGAGGACTTAAGCGTACAATATATCCACTTCATTCTAACTAACTATAGTACAATACTCTTAGAAACTTGGTGACAGTAAATAACTACTAACTATATATATTGGAGCCTGGCTGAAGAATTGGACTCATGTGCTTCTTAATTGTTGGTCAACAACAAATTCCAAAAGTGACGACTTTCCTTGTTCTTTGCCCTTTTTTTTTATTGATTTTCACATGTTAAAAAGACCATTTTTGAGACTAGAGTTTAAACTAGAGCTAACAAACTCAACCTCAAAATGTTGAGGACAATCCCAACCTCAAAATGTTGAGGACAATCCCAACCTCAAAATGTTGAGGACAATCCCAACATCTGTTGATTTCTCTCTCTACACCAACTCTTCATGATCATTCTCCTCCTTCCATGCCAACTCTTAGCTTAGTACTCAAGTACAAGTTGTAGTGCTAATTAACCTAAAGCGGTACTGGCTCTTAGCCTTTGGGATTACCTACTTAAATTGTTCAGTCACTGAACTATACCTCCAGAGTAAACATCTATGGAACAATCCCACCATTCATCATTTGCAACCTCAATAACCTCGAAGCCATTGATATTTTGGATAACTGCTTTAGCTCAATTGAGTTCCCGAGAGTTCTCTAAAACTGTTCCAAGCTCGTAGACCTCGACCTCTCACTGAACTACTGATTCGCTGCAGCCATCCCCGATGACATTCATCGCATGGCCTTGCTTCACAATCTCAACCTTAACGGCAATAACTTCTCTTGAAATATCCCTTCATCTCTGGGGCAGTTGATAGAACTGAGGACACTTGAACTCTTTGCGTGTCTATTTATTGATTCTTTACCACTAGAAGTTGAAAATGTAACATCCCAATGAAAGATCCAAACTACATGGTCCATGCTCTAAACAGACTAATCAATGATACAGTTAGGTCCCATTAGAACTTTAATTATAAAGAGTAAAAATTTCTCATTTTCAAACAATATGTGATCACATATATCATCTACCATTATTCTTGAAGTCCGTCTAGGTACAAGCACTTTTGCGTACCCATCCCGCAGACCAAGCTAACAACCTGACATGATAGTTAGCTTTAATTTTTTATATAATAAAAACAAAACAGAAAATGAAAAAAAAATGAAAAAAGACGAAGTTCTATCTTCCTCCATCTCCCCTTTCATAAATCCTATCTTCATAGGAAAATGGACTTGATCTATACAACCACCGTTCAGCATGTTTGGCATGTAATTTACACATTTTGATTAATATACAAATTCTCCTTATCAAACCATTGTATGTTTGAGAATTGATTTGGAAATATGCAGTAACAATTTCTTTATGGAGGTACAGCATCCAAGAATCGAACTTGGATGTGTAGAAACAAACTTCCACCATAAGCTTAAGAAGAAATTAAGAGAGGATGGATCGGATTTTCTAGAATAGAGATGAAAGGAGTGCATTTTGCCTTACCGATTTTAAAGAGGACAATCACTGGGTAGTACCTACGCGCTGCTCAATATTCAAAATTTTCCAAAGACTAGCCCTTTCATACCTAACAAGAGATCCAATAGGAGTTTGAACAACAACTAAATCCGAATCAACAATTATTATTAATTTAGAATCTTTCAAAGACTGGCCTTTTCATAGGGAATCATATTTTCTATTCACAACATCTAGGAGGAAGGAGGGGTAAATGGGGAAGAAGAAGAAGGATGATTAGGAACTATCACTAAACCTAGTCTCATACCACATCAATGTCGATGCACATGGGTGTGCCATTTCGCCTACAAGAAGAATTTTTCTTATCCTTATCATATGGGATATCACAATCTATCTCCTTAAATTTTTTATGTTCTCATCAGATCAGTTTGTCGTAAAGGGCACGACTTAAGTCTCGCATTTCTAGTTGGGACTTGGCTATAATACTATTTATAATGCCCATTGAAAGGCTCAAACCACTTAGTGTATACTCCAAAAAGACTAGTTAAAGATACAATTAAAGTCTCATTGAAACCTTATAAAAAGAAAAAACTTCTCATTTTCAAACAATGTGAGATCTCATACAACTGTGAGAGGAGGCCCTCCTACTGAGAAATAGGCCTTGGGCCCACTCATGATTAGCAAGGGCAAAGGGAAGAAGAATCCGAGCCCATGAGAAGTAACCGATGAGAAGTCTGGCGAGGGGCATAGAAGGCAAGAGGGTGGTAAACAATAAGAGATGAGCTGACACATAAGAGACGAAAGGCATAGGAGGCAAGAGGGCAGCAACTATGAGTGGGCGAGAGGGAGATGACCAGCATGGAAGGTAAGGGGAGGCTTACAGAAAATCCGGCAAGAGATGGCCAACACAGAAAACCAAACCTCAATTCGAACAGTCAGGAAATGCAGACGCCCCCATTCCACATTAAATGCGAAAACCTGCTATGCCACGACGCATTAAATACGACACTCAAAGAAGGTGCCTGAAGTCTCTGGCACGCCAATTCTGGGCAAGCACTCCCTCACCGCATTAAATTTAGGTTAGGAGCTCAAACATGCCCCTGCGGCAGATGGATGGGCTGATAGATCATGGAATAAGGGACACTACGCAAGTACAAAATCTGAAGGGCAAAAAGATCTACTCAAAACCAGCAAAATGAACAATGAACTGACGAGACCAGGACAACTACCATGGACACCTGGAAGGCTCAATTACGGTTGGCCAAGCCCTATAAATAGCCAGGGATTCCATCATATAAATATTATGTGATCAGTCTCCCTTACTCTTACATCCTTATTACTTCTTTATACACAAACTAATTTAAGCATCAAAACTATACACTCATCTACCCTCTGCAAGAGTAGGGATCATTTGGGTCTCACTTTGGAGCTCAGACCGTGGAACACAACAACAACAGTGGCACCATTTGTATGATTTTTATAGATGTAACGTGTACTCCGTATGCCAGCAACGATGCGGTCCCAAGCAACCCGTATAGAAGAACTCAACAACAATACAATGGAGGACAAACTCGTAGCAATGGAAGAAACCATCAGAAAGCTGACAGATAAAAATGAGAATTTGCAGAAAAGTGGTGAGGAACGCACAGCCCACCACCAACCATCCACCAGTGAGCATGCAAGCTCTTGGTGGGAAGAAAAGGCTCCCAACCAGCGAAAGTAAAGAGGCGCAAGCTGCACCAAGAGCTCAAGGAGCAGGGGGATAAATATGAGAAAATGGCTAAGCTAATTGAGGCATTGTCCATAACTGGCCAACTTCGCAGCAGTTCTGGAATGCCATATAGCGCTAACGTGATGGCGGTACCCCTCCTGCCAAAGTTCAAGGTGCCCCAAATGGAGATGTATGATAGTGGAAAAGACCCGTTCGAGCACTTGGAAGCATATAGGATGTACATGAGCCTGCACGAATACCTGAGCGAAGTGGTATGCAGAACCTTCCCCCTCACTTTAAAAGGGGCGGCGAGGGGATGATTCAGGACCATTCCTATGGGGATAATCAACAACTTCAATTGTTTGTCCCGTCTTTTCCTAACCCAATTCCTAGGCAGCCACAAAAGGAAACACCCAGTCGCCTACCTCCTCACGATCAAGCAACATGATTGGAAAAGTATGAAGAACTACATCTCTCGATTCAATAGAAAATGAATGACCACGGATGACCAGGACGAGAAAATATTCTTGGCCGCCCTCCTAGGCAAGATATGGCCTGAAAACCCCCTTCATGGCAGAGATCATGCAGAAGTAACCTTGGCGGAGTTTATGGACCGGGCTAATGGGTACATAGACGCAGAGGACACCTTCTAAGCTTTCACTGCGCCCTGGCACAAGAAAGTTGAGCGAATAGATACGAGGGCTATGAATCAGTAAGAGGGCTCCTCAAAGGAATGCAGGATGGGAGGGGGACTCGAGGCTAGGGAACAATGAGATCTCCCAGCAGCCCAATAGCACCTCCATACGAGCTTGGTAGTTGGGGGCTAGTAGGGCGATTGCGTGTGGCAACCACCCGCGAATACCATCAGTCTGGAGACCACAACACTCGAGACTGCAAGGCACAGAAAAGAATGCGGCGGGAAGATAATCGAGAGGGCACCAGGTATAGGAATGACCACTCAACGACAGGCATGGGACGTCCCCATGTGAGCAACAACAGAGCCGAAATGATAGCCAGAACTAGCTTAGGGGAGGGCAACCCATGAATGAGATCAAAACAATTGTCTGGGAATCCCGAAAGGCGAGGCGACCTCGTCGTCAAGGAAGGTGTACATGCAAGCGGCATGCTACAGGGAGATATACACCTCCTGTTATGCCGACATAGGGCGCCAAGCCAACTGAAGCTCCCTAATCACCTTCGACAAGCAAGATGAAGTGGGGGTGCTCCATCTTCACGACAACGCGCTGGTAATGACTCTGCAAGTTGCCAACTTCACTACTAGGAGGATCCAGGTCAATAACAAGATTTCAATGTGCATCCTATACTGGGAAGCCTTCACCAAAATGAGGATCAAGCATGACCGATTACGACCTGCTTGACCCTCCTCAAGGACTTCACCGACAATGTAATCCAACCAGTTGGGATGATCACCCTCCTGGTGCTGGTCTGGACAGCCTCGAAGACGACCATGGTCATGACAGACTTCTTGGTAGTTAAGACCTGATCATCATACAACGCGATCCTGGGATGCTCCACACAAAATCTACAGAAAGCGATCACCTCAACGTTGCACTTAAAAATGAAGTTCCCAACCAGTGCAGGAATGGTACAAATTTGGGGTGAGTAAGTCCTCGCACGAGAGTGCTATACTCGTGAGCTAAAGCACAAATGCCAGATGATAGCCGTCGTCGCGACAGGCAAGAAGAGGACCAGTCTACCGATTCCCCTGCCTCTAACTGAATGGGATGACGAAATACGAGATGAGCAGTCCCTTAGGAAGGGTGAACCCAACGAGCCACTGGAGCTAATCACCCTCGACCCAGCCAAACCAGAACAAAGAGTTCAAGTGGTCACCAAATTGGCCTCGAATTTGACGGTGGGCTCGCAACAGATCCTGGTCAAGCACTAGGATGTTATATGCACCTGGACCCATGAGGACTTGCCCGGGATAGACAACTTCGTGGCCGAGCATAGATTGAGCATCGTTCCTGATGCCCGAAGAGTCAAGCAAAAGAGGCAAAACTTCTGCGCAAAAAAGGGTGCGGCCATAGCCAAGGAAGTCGATCGCCTCTTGAAGGCCGGGTTCATCAAGGAAGTCCACTATCCAGAGTGACTCTCCAATGTAATACTCGTAAAGAAGGCAAATAAAAAGTGGTGGATGTGCGTTGACTTCACAGACCTCAACAAGGCGTGCCTAAAGGACAGCTTTCCTCTACCTCGAATAAACCTAATTGTCGAATCAACTGCAGGCCACGCTTTTCTCAAATTCATTGACACCTATTTAGGATAAAACTAGATAAGGACGAGTCCACTATCCAGGCTCTACTGCTACAAGGTGATGCCCTTTGAGCTCAAGAATGTAGACGCCACTTACCAGCGGTTAGTGAACCGCATGTTCAAAAGACAAATCAGACGTAATGTTTACGTTTACGTCGATGACCTTTTGGTTGAGAGCGGTTCGCCTGATCAACACCTTGAAGACTTGGGGGAAGCCTTCATCGTCCTCTGCCAATACAAGATGAAGCTCAATCCCACCAAATTCTTGGGATATATGGTCTAAAAAAAAGGATTTAAACAAACCTAGAAAAAATAGAGGCCATTACCCAAATGGTCGTGCCACGCAGCCACCACGAGGTACAGCAGCTGGCTAGTAGGGTAGCCACACTGAACCGTTTCATCGCCCAATCTACTGACCGGTGTCTACCCTTCTTTAAAGTGCTAAGAAAAGCACATGAGTGTGATTCAACTTGCAACAAGGCATTCGACGAGCTGAAGAGGTACCTGACACATCCCCTTCTACTCGATCACACGGATCCAGGCGATGTATTGACGGTATACCTGACAAAGTTTTGAATTCAAGGCCAGAATTTACCGTTTCAGAACAGTATCCGGAAAGGATAGGCCTTGTATTCCGCACAGAACAAAATTCTGGCTGAGATTTTGTGCTTTGGGCGAAATTCCAGATTCTAGGCGAAACAATATGTTCCGGACCAGAACATCCACTCAATGGCTATTTTATAAATACCACAACTCATTTTTTTTATTTTAGTAATATTACCATACCAACAGGCTCTTTACTTTTTCTTTTGACACCTGTGTTAGGGCTACCACATTTAGGCCTTTATCTCTTTAAGGCAGCCCCGGTTCACTTCTAAGCTAACACATTTAGCCCTTATCTGTGATCAAAATCTGGCACCTTCTCCATCGCCGACTGTCGAGCCACACCCATAGCCCAAAACTCCCTCCTTAGCAGCGCCACCTCCCTCCTCAGCTGCTTTTGAGCCTCGGTCAACTGGTCAGTCGAACTCGATGCCTTTACTGTGTGTATCGGTCTTTTTTTTACAATTTACAATATTACTTATTACTTATTTGTTTGTTCTGCACAATTCTAAGTTGATTTTCGCCGAGTAGTATTTGCTTGTTTGTTAGATGTAGGGTGGATCTACTACATTTTTTTCTTTGTATTTTGATTTGTGAGATTGAAATTTTTGTTAAAAAAAGAAGCTTATAAATATATATATATATATAAGCTTTGTTGTCACCATACTAAACTTGTTGATAGTTTGATCACAGATTTACAATACTAAACTTCTTTGTGTTCTTTTATTTTATAAATTCATCTAGATATTATTGGTTCTTTGCAAGAATTTTTTTATTTTTATGAACTTTTTTTTGGTAATTTTGGAAGCCACTTTGACTTGAGATCTTGATTGTTGGTGCTTAACTTGATGGTTTCTCCATTTTTATTAGTGCTTGATTTATCCATTTGATGGCTCCTCCATTTGGTGAATTTGTTATTGTTGGTGCTTGAAATTGAATTGATCCAATTTTTATAATTATGTAGGGGTATATAAAATTATAAATGTCTAGTTGTCAATCAAATAGTGCTACATCTATGGTACTTGCTCCTGCTAGATCAGATGATCCAGTATAAGCCTATGCACGCACAATGCTAGGGGTAAGAAGTAGTACTAAATGTATTTATTGCAACAATACAATTAGATGTGATGGAGTCACAAGGTTAAAGTACCATTTGGGTGGGATTCCAGGTGATGTAGAAGCATGTAAAAAGGTTCTTGCTGATATAAGATGGCAAATGAATGAGTTAGTCAATGAAATGAAAAAAAAAAATAAAGAGAAGAAAAGAAAAATAAACTCAGAGAGTAGAAGTCCTATAGATTTAACATATGATGATGATGATGTTGATGTTATTGATGATGATGGAGGACACATTCATAGTTCAAAAGGGAAGGGATATGAGAAAGTAGGTGAAAAGTCAACAAAGGGAATAAATAAATTTTTCGCTTCAAGAACACTTCTAGGTCTCAACCTTCTATTAAAAGTATTATGTATTCAAATGAGGTGATTGATAAAGCAAATATGACTATAGTAAATTGGTGGTATGATGCTAATTTACAATGTATCTCAATCTAAGTTTTATCAACCTGCTAGTGATGCCATAGTTGCCATCGGGCCAAGATTTAAGAGTCCTTCCGTGTATGAATTAAGAGAAAATTTGTTGAAAAATTATGTGAATGAGGTTCAGAAATATCTTTCGTTTATTAAAACATCTTGTGTGTGAGTGTTTGTTTACTAATGGCAGATGGTTGGACAAACCAGAGGCAACAACCATTAATTAACTTTTTAGTTTATTGCCCAAAAAATACAATATTTTTGAAGTCTATTGATATATCGGGCCTTAGAAAAGATCTTCAAATACTATTTAATATTTTTGATGAAGTTGTTCAAGAAGTTGGAGTCGAGATTGTTGTGCAATTTATAGAGGACAATGATGTAAGTTATAAGACTGCAGGAAAAAAGTTACAGCAAAAGCATGGTTCTTTCTTTTCGTTCCCTTGTGCTGCTCATTGTATAGATCTAATGTTAGACAATTTTTGTGATCCCAAGCATTTTCCTATAATTGATGAAACTATAAAGAAGGTAAGGAAAATAACAAAATTCATTTACAACCATACTTGAGTTTTGGCTTTGATGAGAAAAGATTTCACCAATGGTCGTGATTTATGTCGCCCTGCAGTCACAAGATTTGCTATAGATTTTATAAGTATCCAATGCTTACTTTTGTTTAAGAAAGAGTTTAGACAAATGTTTACTTGTGATAAGTGGGTTGCATCAAGTTATTCTAAAAGTAACGTAGGGAAGGAAATAGCTAAAATTGTTTTAGAAGATGGAGAGTTTTGAATTCAATGTCAGTTTATTGTAAAAGTCAGTGAACCTTTGGTTCGAGTATTGCAACTTGTTGATGGAGACAAGATGCCTGCAATGAGATATTTGTATGATGCGACGGAGAGAGACAAAGAGAATATAAAATCAAGATTAAAGAACAAAGTTACTGTATTTATGACATTCATCATAATCATTGATGCTAGTTGGGATAAGTAGCTTCATAGTCTATTACATGCAGTACGTTGTTTTCTTAATCTTGGAATTTACTTCAACCCCTTGCTTTAAAAGTAAAAATTGTATTCTAAGAGGGTTTATGAGTTGTGTTATAAAGTTGGAACTTGATACTAATAAGCAAGACAAAATCATGGAAAAAGTTGAATTGTATAAAAATGCAAACGGTGATTTTGGAGAACATTTAGCAATTCGCCAGTGTACAAAAGTTTGTCTAGGTAACTTCAATACTCTTTGTTAATTAGTGTGAATTTATCTTTAAATTCTTTTATTTGTTTTTAAGTAATAATTTATAATTTCTTTTTAATTATAGTTGCATGGTAGACTAATTATGGAATTAAGGTTCCAACTTTTCAAAGGTTTGCAGTTCGCATACTAAGTCAATGTTGTGGTGCAACTGGTTGTGAAAGAAATTGGAGTACATTTGAATTTATTCATTCAAATAAGATGAATAGATTAGTGCATAAACGTTTGAATGACCTAAGGTTGGATTAGGTTGGATTAAGAACTTATGATATTGTATAGATTTTACAAATGTGTGTTTAAGACTTGTCTTGACTATTGGGAAATATTATTAACTTTATCAAACATGTATGCTTTAAAGATTTGTATATATTTTTATTTTAAAATATAGTTATTATATATATAATTTATTCATATAATGTCTATCTCGAAACAGCACCCCGGAATGGAACGGAATCGAAATATCAATTTCAGTGCGTCAACTGGAATGGTCACCGAAACGGAATTCAAAACTTTGGTACCTGGTGATCTCCCCAAGCGCAGTCTTAGCCTGAGACTCCACCGAAGGCCAGAAACCTAGTGTACTACATTAGCCGAGCCCTCCATGGCGTCGAAGCCAAATACTCACAACTAGAAATGTTGGTCTTGACCCTAGTCGTCGCAGCCAATGACTCCCGCCCCTACTTCCAGTCTTATAGCTTCTAGGTGATCGCGAATCAGCCTCTAAAATCCATACTACAAAAATCAAACACTTTGGGAAGGTTGGCCAAGTGGGCGATTGAACTTAGAGAATTCGACTTAAGGTATGTCTCGAGAATTGCAGTCAAAGAACAAGCACTCACAGACTTTGTCGCAGAAGTCAATGACTTCCTTGAATAACTACCCCTCTCGCCCCACGATCAACCGTAGACAATCTACGTTGATAAATCAACTTGCAAAACTGACAGAGGCGTGGGGGTGGACATCCTGACCGGTGAGGGGGGAGCAACATGATTACATAATCAAGCTCACCTTCAAGGTCACTAATAACGAAACAGAGTATGAGGCCTTGCTATCGCAACTCCTAGGAGCAATGGAGGTGGAGGCGCGTATGAACTCCCAAGTTGTGGTCAACCAAGTCATATGAGTCTTCACCACTAAAGGGGAGTGACTAAAGCAATATCTCCAGTTGGTGTGCGAGGCTCGCAACTACTTCTAATACTTCAGCACCCAGCAAATTCTGAGTGCAGACAACCATGAAGTCGATCAGTTGGCAAGGACGATCTCAGGTCAAGAATGCGTTACCCTCCCCGAGCAACCAGAGGTGAGGATAGTGGACATGCCCTCAAATAGAGGCAGAAGTATCAAATGTAGCGGCCCACCCTCCAGAATGGGCGCGAAAAATTATGGTGTACTTGCAAGAGAGAAAGCTCCCCGCCGGCCTGGCTGAGGCGCGAAAGATCCAAAATAAGGCCGTAAGGTTTACATTGCTTGAGAAGGTACAGAAGGGGCTTTTCCAAACCTCTCCTCGGGCGCCTATCCACAGAGGAATCTCGATACATGCTGCTTAGGATACACGAGGGAATCTACGGAAGCCACTTAGGAGGGCAAGCCCTAGCTGCGAAGGTGACTAAGGCAAATTATTACTAGCTAGGCATGCTCAGAGATACAGATGAATTTGCAAGGAAATTTTTATGATGCCAAGAGCATTCCCCCGTGCCCCACTGCCCATCAGTTGAGCTGACCTCCCTCATAGCACTATGACCCTTCGCCCAGTGGGGATTAGCCTCATAGGCCCCTTTCCCACCATCCGGAGTGGGGCTAAGTTCGTTATAGTCGCAGTCGACTACTTCACCAAGTGGGTCGAAGCAGAGGCCCTGGAAAGCATCTCTTCCCACATAATCACCAAGTTCTTGTGAAAATCGATCGTTTACCAATTCAAAATTCCTCAGAGCTTCATATCAGACAACAAAAAATAGTTTGATTGCTCTCATTATCGAGAATGGTGTGCCGAACTGAAGATCAAGGTGAAGTATTCCTTGCCAAGCCACCCCGAATCCAATGGACAAGAGGGCAAAACAAACAAAACTATTATGTCTATACTCAAAAAGAGTTTGGGATCACACAAAGGAGGGTGGGCAGATGAGCTCTTGGGCGTAAGAGCGTACAAAATGACAGTCTAAATGCCAATAGGAGAAACACCATTCACCCTCGTCTACGGGAGTGAGGCGATGATACTTGCAAAGATAGGGGCGTCCACCCTCCGAATCCAACACTTTGACCCAACCACCAACGACGACAGGTTAGCAGAGCAACTCGACATCCTTGACGAAAGAAGGGCGGATGCAACAATACAGACAGCATACCACAAGCAGAACGCCAAACAATACTTCAACAGGTGAGTCAAGTCACGAACGTTCAAATCGGGCGATTTAGTCTTAAGACAGACGGGAGTAACGACACGAAAAGAATGAAAGTTGGGGCCGCAGTGGGAAGGTCCTTATGTCGTAACTTCCAACAACTGGCCAGGGTCATACTGACTCAAGGACAGTCATGGTAAGAAACTTCCCCGCCCATGGAACGCAAAATAACTGAAGAAGTACTATGTGTAATGTGACGCCCAAACTCCCTAGTACATGAAAACGGGAATCAAGATGTCGGGATGATGACAACACGGGTCACGCACTCCCAACATCAAGTGCTTAATGTGTGAATACGTGACATGCATAAATAAAAGTAGCAGATAATTGAAATCAATATCTAAGTATCAAAATTTTTAGAATTATTTAACAAATTATTTTAACACAAATTCTCCAACAGGAGATTTAATACAGTCATCCGAAATACAAATTATACAAATACATATTTATAAAAAGGAAAAAATAATTTTTCAAGATAACAAATTATAATATGAATACTTCAACAGCGGAGTCGCCTCCTCAAGTTCAGCCTCCACAAAACTCTGCATCCAAAAACTATGATGTCAAAATGGCATCGCAGGTAAGTACAACCCAAACAAAGTACAAGATATAAATACATTCATGTGATAACAATACGTATGACATGACACCAAATGCATGAAACTTAAAATCATCTTCCTTAAAATAAATAAAATAAAAAAAATAAACTCCAATAAAAACATCCATTATTTTTCCAAAAAAATATATCCGTAAATCCAATCATAATGGGCGTTACGTATCGCCGTCCCTGATATGATATACACATAATACCAATCATAATGGGCGTTACGTATCGTTGTCCCCATTATGACTCATACACATTCATTTCATAGCGGATGTTACGTATCGCCATCCTCGATATGAAATACATATCCAATGACCATAACGGGCGTTACGTATTACCGTCTCCGTTATGTCATCCACACACTATCAATCATAATGAGTGTTACGTATCGCCGTCCCTAATATGACTTACACACACATTTCATAGCAGGCATTACGTATCGCTGTCCCCATTATAACTTAGTCAAAACCATTAAAATTCATAAATCTAAAAATTATGACTCACATTAAAATCCAAGTACCAAGTATACACAACAACCATGCGTTATACAATATATTCTAAAATATGCAAAATAACCAACAATTAATAAATTCCAATATCAAACAAATACAATATTTTTCGATGCAAAATATATTTAAATCTTACAATTCATTTGGAAAATACTTACAGCGAGTAAAAATCGGATCATTGAGCAAACGCCGATCCACAGTGTTCATAGCGAGTCACTTTGTATGTTGGGTTAGAATACTCGATTTGACACCAAAATTTAGGGAAATACTCAATGAGGGGTGTAGAATATCATGAAGGTGGCGGTGTGGAGGTACAACCACCGGAAGGTGACGAATCGGGCTCAAAATGGATGGAAACTCATTTTCGGATTTGAGGTTGTACAGGAAAGTTGGGGTTGTGGATGGGAAAACTGAGTTAGGGGTAATCGGCTGAGGTAAGGGAGTGTTTTGGTGGTGGTGGTGAGGCCAAAGATGGCCAGACGGTGGTACGGTGAAGAACAGCCCATTTAAGGACCCGTTTCGGGTGGAGGAGGAATGGAAGAACTAGGGTGGCTACCGGCGGTAGGTTTTGTACTCCAGAAGATGGGGAGTCTAGTGGTGGTAGTGGTGGGCCAAGGAGGCCAGTGGTGTCGCCGAAAAATACAAGAGAAACCACAAAACTCATTTTGGGTTTGTGGCCGTGCAGGGGCCATGGGGTGACCGGAGGTGACACCTCCGGTACCAGTGAACTCGCTGGCGGGTAAGGAGGGTCGTGGGCTATGTGGTGTAACCAGAGGGTGGCCGACGGCGGCGCTGGGTGGAGATAGGAGAAACGGGTGGGAGAGGGAAATAGGGGAGGGGGGTCGCGCGGGTCTGGGGTCGAAATAGGGAGGAAGAAAAGAAAAGAAAAGAAGAGAAAAAGGAAAAGAGAGAAAAAGAGAAAAAAAGGAAAAAAAAAAGTCCAACTAGAAAAATATAATAAATTAAATAAAAGTCGACTGATAATACTACAATTTAATATAAATAAAATAAAATATTTAAAACTAAGCAATAAATTAAACCCAATTGTAATTTAATTATAAAACGATAATTAATATAATGAAAGCACATCAAATAAACTTACATAATAAAATAAAAGAATTCAATTCTAATCGTTAAAATAATTATCTCACATTAAAATTAATAAGAAAAGCAACGTAAAACTAATATTATTAAATTAATAGCTCAAACAATTATTTTAAACAAATAAAACACAACCGATAATATTATTATAATAAATTAAAATAATCAACGACAAGAATAAAACAATATGTGAAAATACATGTAAAATGAAACAAGAATAAAATAATATGTGAAAATACATGTAAAATAATATGTGAAAATACATGTAATAAAGTGACTTCACACGTAAACCTTGTGTTCTATCAATGAAATCGGAATAAAGAAATTCTCAATTCTCTAACATATGCTATAAGTTAAACAAAGGCACGTGAGTCGCGGAATTGAGTCATGCACCCTCGCCCACTCCTAAATCCATGCATCATAGTTCGCCCAGAAGTCGAGGTTTGAGACTAAGCACACTCATAAACCATTTTCGTCTCTTGGTTAAGCCCAAAGAATAACGCGGTCGTTTGCAGTATAGCTTTGGGGTGTCGATTCCACAGGGAGATGGATTGAGAAATTGAAGAACAGTAACGAAATTAACAAAAAGATTAAATGAGTGTGATAAGTAAATTTTAGAGTGTAATGTAAATTAAAACTAAATGAGTAATTTGAAAAGTATAAAAATGAGACGAAAAGTAGAGCATAGGAAATTTCTTGTGTATTTGTGGTATTCAAATTTATTCTTAATTCATTGATAACTCAATTAAGAATTCTATGTCCAAATTCTTAATTGGAAGATATAACATTAATAACCAAAATTTAAATCACATGTAACTCTTTGAAAAATCATTTTTCGTGCTTAACTCTCATAAATTGTTATCGATATTGAGAAAATCCAACGACGACAATATACCCAAGAGGCGATATTGCAGCAGAGAATTAAATCAATATAGATAATCAATTGCTCCAAACATAATTATAGAACTAATTCACTCAATAGAAAAAGCATGACTGAATCCATAAACGAAATAGATTCTATAATTATTTGAAGACGAAAAACATCATAAATAAATTGAAAATAATAGAACAAAAGAGTTTTAATATTTAAAGACCAAATACATGAATCAAAAATAAATTACAAACACCATCACACACACAAGTTCATCCCTAGCCCTCCTTGAGAATTTAGTTACACATATTGAAAATATGCAACAAAAATTCTTCAAGGGATAATATGGAAGAGCCAACCATTATTTTCTTCTCTCTTCTTTGGTTTTTCCTTTCTTTTCTCAAGCTCTCAAAATAATGGCTCTTCCAAAGCATCCTCCCACACTAAGTATTGTCTTAGAACACACACCCCTTCCTTCTATTTATAAGCATCCTTCATGCAAGTTGTCATGACAAAATCATCACAATTTCAACTTGTTTTGCCATGTGCCATTTTTGAATCCAAGTGATTTGTGAGTTGTCATTTTGATCATTTGTTTTCCCACCATGCATGAGCTGGATTTTTCTTGTAGGTTGAGTGTTTCAATTTTGCTTCTCTATCCATTAGTTGTCTTGTATGATTTAATATCTTGTGGTCAAATAATTTGTCTACAAGAAACTTGAGTGCACTTCATCTTGCATATGAATTGATCATTGAATTTCCAAGTTGGTGTAGGAGTGCTTGCTGGAAAATATTATGATAACATTTGGATTTGATACAAGTGGCTGAAAAATATCCAGGAACGTCAAGTGCAGGTGTGTCCACTTGATGGTCGATTTTGTCTTAGATTGAGTGGATATCTCTTCAAACATAAAACACAAAAGTTATAGATATTTCTCTTGCGGTTCTATATCATCTTGAATCAGCTCAATCGGAGATTAGATGAGAGAGTTATACCCATATTACGAAAAGATGTCAGAACTGTCTAAAATTTCGCAATTATCTTCATTTGTTCCTAATGTCACCATTTGTGTCCTAAATCAAAATATAAGAATAATGAGTATATTTAGGCATCAAATAAGAATAAAGTATTAAACATTAAGAGAGGAAAATATGGCATTTTATATTCTCATCAATATATTAAATCATGCTTATATCTATTTCAAGATAAATGACCATTAATTTTAATAACATGAGTTATATCCATTATTTTCTCATTTCTTTTAGTATTTAAATAGAGTATTTAGAGTGCATTTTTGTGCACTCATCATCTCTCTATTAGCAAAGGCATGCAAATCGCAAGATTAAGTCATGGGCCCTCACTCACTCTTAAACTCACGCATCATAGTTTGCCTAAAGGTCGAGGCTCGAGACTTAGACCCCAGCCCGAACACACTTGTAAACCCTCTTTGCCTCTCCATCAGCAAAGGCATGCGAATCGCGGGGTTGAGTTATTCTAACTAACTATAGTACAATATTCTTAGAAACTTGGTGACACCAATTAAGTACAAACTTATAAATAATGGGAGCCTGGTTGGAGAATTGGACTCATGTACTTCTTAATTGTTGGTCAACAACAAATTCTAAAAGTGACAAATTTTCTTGTCCTTTGCCACCCCCTTTTTTTTACTAATTTTTACCTGTTAAAAAGACCATTGTTGCGACTAGAGTTCAAACCAGAGATTATGAACTCAACCTCAAAATGTCAAGGACAATCCCCAAGTTGATTTCTCTCTCTACACCAACTCTTCATGATCATCCTCTTTCTTCTCTGCCGTGCCAACTCTCAGCTTAGTTCTCAAGAACAAGCTATAGTGCTACTTAATCTAAAGCAACACTGGCTTTTAGCCTTTGGGATTACCTGCTTAAATGGTTCAATCACTGAACTATACCTCCAGAGCAAACATCTATGGAACAATCCCACCATTGATCATTTGCAACCTCAATAACCTCAAAGCCATTGATATTTCAGATAATTGCTTCAGCTCAATTCAGTTCTTGAGAGTCTCTACGACTGTTCCAAGCTCGAAGGCCTCGACATCTCACTGAACTACTAATTGGATACAGCCATCTCCGATGACATTCATCTCAAGGGAGTTGATAGAACTGAGGACACTTGAATTTTTTGCGTGCCTATTTATTGATTCTTTACCACTAGAAGTTGAAAATGTAACATCCTAATAAAAGATCCAAACTACATGGTCCATGCTCTAAAAAGACTAATCAATGATACAGTTAGGTCCCATTAGAACTTTAATTATGAAGAGGACGAACTTCTCATTTTTAAACAATATGTGATCACTTACACCATCTACCATGATTCTTGAAGTCCATCTAGGTACAAGCACTTTTGCGCACCCATCCTGCAGACCAAGCCAACAACCTGACATGATAGTCAGCTTTAATTTTTTTATATAATAAAAACAAAACAGAAAATGAAAAAAGACGAAGTTCCGTCTTCCTCCGTCTCCCCTCTCATAAATCCTATCTTTATAGGAAAATGGACTTGATCTATACAATCCCACATTTAGCATGTTTGGCATGTAATTTATACTTTTTTATTAATATACAAATTCTTCTTATCAGACCACTGCATGTTTGAGAATTAATTTGGAAATATGCAGAAACAATTTCTTTATGGAGATACAGCATCCAAGAACCGAACTTGGATGTGCAGAACAAACTTCCACCGCAAGCTTAAGAAGTAATTAAGAGAGGATGGATCGGATTTTCTAGAATAGAGATGAAAGGAGTGCATTTTGCCTTACCCATTTTAAAGAGGACAATCACTGGGTAGTACCTACGACCTGCTTAATATTCAAAATTTTCCAAAGACTGGCCCTTTCATACCTAACAAGAGATCCAATAGGAGTTTGAACAACAACTAAATCTGAATCAACAATTATCATTAATTTAGAATTTTCCAAAGACTGGCCCTTTCATAGAAAATCAGATTTTCTATTCACAACATCTAGGAGGAGGGAGGGGTAAATGGGGAAGAAGAAGAAGGATGAATAGGAACTATCACTAAACCTAGTCCCTCACCACATCAATGTCGATGCACATGGGTGTGCCATTTCGCCTTCAAGAAGAATTTTTCTTATCCTTATCATATGGAATATCACAATCTATCCCCTTAAGTTTTGATACTATTTATAATACCCAAAGAAAGGCTCAAACCACATGGAGTATACTCCAAAAGAACTAAGCAACGATACAATTAAAGTCTTATTGTAACCTTATAAAAAGAAAAAAAATTCTTATTTTCCAACAATGTGAGATCTCATACACTACCTACTATTATCCTTATCATATAGGGTATCATAACAAACTTATCCAATCTTTGAAGAGCTAGGAGTGGAGTTTAATTCTAAATGATGCTGCGGTCACCTTCTAAGTTCACCAAGTTGAAGAAGCTGAAGCTTCTGTGGATGCCCAAGAAGAATTTGGCAGGAAAAATCCCTAAGACGATTGGAGAGATGGAATCACTCGAGAATTTGACTTGTCAAAAACTATCTTAGCGAGGATCTTAGCGAGTAGTTTGATCATGCCAAGGAATTTAAGTAGAGTTTACCTTTACAAAAACAACTTTTTTGGGGAGATTCCTCGAGTTGTTGAAGCTTTGAACTAATAAATCATTGACCCCCCAAAAAAAATTTGACTGGGGCCATTCTCATTGAATTTTGGAAAACTCAAAAAATTGTCAGGTCTGTGTTTGTTTTGCAATCAGTTTTCTGGAAAAATCCCATATAGCATTGGCAGTCTTCTAGACTAGTAGTTCTTAAAGTGTTTAACAATAGTTTTCCCGGCAACTTGCCTCCAGGCTTCTGTCGGTATTCAATGCTTAAAGAGTTTCAGGTTGCAACCAATATGCTTGCATTCCAATCACCGGACACTTATCTGACAATGGAAGGTTGTTAGGAGTACATGGTAGCTTTTAAAAATGACCTCGACAGAGAATTGTCCAAATCTCTTGGAAATTGCAACAGTTTAATTATTGTTAGTATTTTCAGTAATCGGCTCTTTGGGTGCGTTCCTAGTGGCAAGTGGAGAAACTGGACATCACTGAACATGAGCATCTTGAAGTTAAGTGATATTTGTTTTACGGGTGAACTTCCTAAGAGATTGTCACGAAATATTTTATGGCTAGAGATGAGCAACAACATGTTTTCAGGGAAACTTCCAAAGGGAGCTTCTTCCTGATCGATTCTTAAGGCTAGTAATAATCTCTTGAATGACATCATTCCTCGGGAATTAACTACTCTTCCTCATTTGACAACTCTTTTTCTTGATCGGAACCGGCTCTCGGGCTCCCTTCCATCAGATATTATATCATGGAAAGCCCTTAATACTCTAAACCATAGCTGAAACGCAATCTCTGTACAGATTGCAGGAAAACTTGGTTTTTTTACCATGCCTTTCTCAATTGGGTTTGTCCGAAAACTAGCTATCTAGCCAAATTCCACCACAACTTGACTTTCTGAAGCTCACTTTACTCAATCTTTCTTCCAATCATCTGGTGAGAGTATCCCAATTGAGTTTGAAAACGATGCACATTCTAACAAATTCTTGAACAATCCTAAATTTGTGCTAATCATCCTTTATTAAACATCAACGAGTGCAATTCAAAATTCCAAAATCCAAGTGTAACCTTCATACTACTTAATGGATTGGATTATAAGTCAGCCGATAGCTGTTGGGATCGGCGAAAGCTCACAAATAATATGGAGACCAGAATTTAACGTGGTTCGACCAATTTAGCCTACGTCCACACACACACACAAAGAGGAGAATTTGTATTAAACAACAAACCAATTATTTACAATGGTTTCTCTCAACTCTCACAGCTTCTAATCTCTCCAACGGACCTCGCCTCCGACTCTACTTCCTCATTACAATCTTACATGTATTTATAGGAGAAAGAAATAGTGTGAACGTGTAAATGACGGTGGAATTCCGGCGGCCTCCATTCTTGAATTTCCAGGCGGCGCCTACCTTCCAGCTGATACTGACGATGCCTACCTTCACCTTCCAAAAGCCTCCAGCTTCTTTAATTTGCGTGTGTTGATTTCTAACAATCTCCCCCTCAACACCAAATGGAGGATATCCTGGCACATTTTAGTTCAAGGTACTTAACCTGACTATGTTTCTACATAGCTCAAGTTTTTCGTATGTGACTACCTTCGTTAGCATATCCGCTGGATTCTCTTTTGTATGGATCTTTACAAGTTTCAACAACTATTGCTCCATTACTTCACGTATCCAGTGATACCGAATATCGATGTGCTTTTTTCGGGAGTGGTACATCGAGTTTTTACTCAGATTAAGAGTACTTTGACTATCACAATAGATTCTGTACTCTTTTTGACTGACTCCCGTTTCTTGGAGGAACCGCTTTAACCACAACATTTCTTTTCCTGCTTCTGCTATAGCAATATACTCTGTTTCTGTTGTAGATAAAGCCACACATTTCTGCAGTTTGGACTGCCATGATACAGCTCCACCTGCAAATGTGTAAATATATCCTGATGTAGATTTTCTCCCATCAAGATCACTTGCCATATCAGCATCTGTATAGCCATCCAAGACTGTGTTAGCTGCTCCGTAGCACAAGCTCAACTTTGATGTACCTTTAAGGTACCTGAGAATCCATTGTACTACTTTCCAGTGTTCTTTCCCTGGATTTGAAAGAAAACGGCTCACAACTCCAACAGCGTGAGCGATGTCAGGTCTGGTACAAACCATAGCGTACATTAAACTTCCTACTGCTGAGGAGTACAATACTATAACCATTTCTTGAACATTTTCTGGTGATGAGGGACATGAGCTTTTGCTCAATTTGAAATGATTAGCCAGTGGAGTATTGACTGGCTTTGCTTTCTCCATGTTGAACCTTCTTAGTATTTATTCAACATACTTTTCCTGTGACAGCCATAGCTTCTTTTTCTTCCTGTCACGAGTGATCCTCATGCCCAAAATCTGCTGGGCAGGTCCTAAGTCTTTCATCTCAAAGACATTGGAGTGATCCTTCTTTAGCTTCCTGATAATAGATGGATATTTTCCAATAATCAGCATGTCGTCAACATAAAGCAGTAACATCACGAAGTCACCTTCTAAAAATCTCTGGATGTAAACACACTGATCTGCAGCAGTTTTCTTGTAGTCATGGCTCATCATGAATGAGTCAAACTTCTTATACCACTGTCTGGGAGCCTGCTTCAAACCGTAAAGGCTCTTTTCCAACTTGTAGACCAAATGTTCCTTTCCAGGAACTTGGAAGCCTTCTGGCTGCTCCATGTAAATCTCCTCATCAAGGTTGCCGTGAAGAAATGTTGTCTTCACATCCATCTGTTCAAGCTCCAAGTCAAGACTTGCCACCAATCCGAGTACCACTCGAATTGAAGTCATCTTCACAACAGGTGAAAATACCTCATCAAAGTCGATTCCTTTCTTCTGTTGGAATCCTTTGACGACCAAGCGAGCTTTGTGCTTCACCTGCTTGCCATCATTTTTCAGCTTGAACACCCATTTGTTTCTCAATGCTCTCTTATCGTTTGGAAGTTCCATCAGCTCATAAGTCTGAATCTTCTGTAACGAGTTCATCTCATCCTGCATAGCCTGCATCCATTTGTTGCTATCTGGATGAGATATTGCCTCCTGGAAGTTTTCTGGCTCCCCCTCATCTGTAAGAAGAATATAATCTGATTCCGGATATCTTCGTGACGGAATCAACAATCGCCCTTTAGAGAATCTGTCCTGCTGAGATTGATCACCTGACAACTGTGGAAACTTTGCAGTTTCTGATGGAGAAGGCAACTGCTCCCCCTGCTCAGTAGTGGTTTCTTCGTTGTCAGTATCCTCTTCTTCTTCTGGGGAAACTTCCTGTCTATCTTCAGTGTTTGAAACAGACTGAAGTGGTAGTGAACTCAAAGCTGGTTCTAGAGCACTTGGAGTTATTTGTTCTGATCCAAACATCTGGTCTTCATGGAACACTACGTCCCTGCTTCTGATGACCTTCTTCACTTTTGGATCCCATAATCTGTATCCAAACTCTTCATCTCCATAGCCGATGAAAAAACACGGAGTAGACTTTTCATCAAGTTTCTGTCTTTTCTCCTTGGATACATGTACAAATGCTTTGCACCCAAATACTCTTAGATGAGAGTATGAAATCTTGCGGCCAGACCACACCATCTCTGGGACTTCGAACTGTAGTGGAACTGATGGTGTTCTGTTGATCAGGTAACAGGCTATTTTTACTGCTTCACCCCAGAATGGCTTAGGTAACTTTGCCATACTCAACATGCATCTAGTTCGTTCCACAATGGTCTGGTTCATCCATTCTGCTACACCATTGTGTTGTGGGGTGGAGGGGACAGTCTTCTCGTGTCTGATGCCATGTCTGGAGCAGTATTCTCTGAACTCTCGAGAAGTATATTCACCTCCATTGTCTGTCCGAAGGCATTTCAGCTTCTTACCTGTTTCTCTTTCTACCATGGCATGGAAGTTTTTGAATTGCTCAAAAACTTGATCTTTCCTTTTTAGAAAATACACCCACACTTTTCGTGAAGCATCATCAATAAAAGTAACAAAATATTTGTTACCTCTAAGTGATTCAACTTCAAAAAGACCACAAACATCAGAGTGTACCAAGCTCAATAACTCTCATCTTTTTCCAGTAGATGTCTGGAATGAAACTCTATGCTGTTTACCAAATAAACAGTATTCACAAGGATTGAGAGCAATACTTTTGTTTACTATAATCAATGCTTTCTTTGCAAGCATAAACACCCCTTTTTCTCCCATGTGGCCAAGTCTCTGATGCCACAAGTTTGGTGATGTATCATCTTCAGCTACATTGAGACTGTTTGCACATATCTTAGTACTTGATTTGTACAAAGTGCCACAGACATGTCCCCGTGCAACGACTATTGCTCCTTTCTTCAATTTCCAAGCATCGTTACTGAAGATGCTCTCGTAACCCTGTTGATCAAGGGTTCTTATAGAAATTAGGTTGAGTCGAAGATCGGGTACGTGCCGAACATCATTTAGCACCATAGTACAACCAACACTGATTTTTATTCTGACATCTCCAATGCTCACGATCTTTGAGAAACTCGAATTTCCCATCTTGACTGTACCGAAGTCTCCTGCCTTGTAAGTACTGAAGAAATCCTTACAAGGAGTGGCATGATAGGATATTGCTGTATCTATTACCTACTCGGCTTCCTCGCTTGAAACGTGCAGGCAAGATTCTTCACCAGCGGAAAGGAGTACACAATCTCCAGAAAGCGTCACTGCAGCTTCGCCTTCTTCGTGCTTTGACTGATTGCTTGGCTGATTTTGCTCCTTCTGCAGCTTTCGACATTCTCTTTTAAAGTGGCCTTCAATACCACAATAAAAGTATTTTCCGTTCTTTCGCTGTTTACCGCGACTTTGGGATCTCCCTTTACTTTGACTTCTGTTCCTTTCTCGACTTCTATCTCTACTATTTTTCTGATGCCTTCCTTCTATTACAAAGGCATCTGTCTCATCTCCTCCAATCTCCTTTCGTCTAGCCTCTTCATTAAATAAGGCATCTATCACCATTGACATGGTGAGCTTTCCATCTGGAGCTGAATTACTAAGTGAGACCACTAGCGTTTCCCAGCTATCTGGTAGGGAACTGAGAAGTATTAGAGACTGCTCTTAATCTCCGAGCTTAAAATCTACGGATGCAAGTTGATTTACAAGATTCTGAAACTCGTTGGTGTGTGCGGCCACTGAGATGCCGTTTTTGAGTTTCAAGTTGACAAGGTGTCTCATTAGTAATGCCTTGTTCCGAGCAGTTTTTACCTGGTACATGCTTTCCAGCTTTTTCCATGACTGATAGGCATCCGTTTCCTGTGCAACATGATGAAAAACACTATGGTCAATCCACTGCCGGATCTGACCAATAGTTTTCTTATTCAACTTATGCCAGTCTTTTTCTGCTACATCATCTGGCTTGACGCTTTTTTCTTCAATTGGATCGAAGAGATCTTTACAATTCAGGAGATCTTCCATTCGAGGTCTCCATAGTGCATAATTTGTAGATGTTAGCTTGATCATCGCACCTGCTCCTGAGTCCTCCATCAGTTCGACTTTAATTTCTGATTCGAGTGACATTTTCTCAACGTTTGGAGTTGAATCTTAACAAATAGAGCTTACCGTTGCGTCCAGAACGGTGGAAAACCTTAGAAACTACTCTTGTTTCGTTCCAAACCGATCAAAATTGTGCTGAAAACCTAAAAAATTAGACAAACGGAATATTCCTTCTGAAATGGAATATTCTCTGACGTCACCGGAATATTCTTCTGACGTCACCGGAATATTCCCTCCGGTTACCGAATTATTCCCTTCGGTCACTGGAATATTCTTCCAGTCACCAGAATATTCTTGTACCAGAATATTCTTGCCGGCGACGAAATATATCGACGGAATATTCCTTATCCGTTGGGTTGTTGTAGCGGGTTGAAAACCAGGTCAAATCGGTTCGGGTCGGATCACCCAAATTTAACGGGTCGGAGCTTGTCTTCTTCCCTGGCACGCGCGTGTCGCGCGTGGGTCCCGTGGCCGCCGCCGAGTCGGCACGTTCGGAGCGTGTAGCTTCGTCCGGTGTCCGTTTGAGACGAAATGTTCACCAAAATTTTCGTCTTGACTTGAGGAATCTGATGGTATCCTCCAAACTTGATTTCGATCAAGTTTCAAAATGGGTCTTTTACGAAAATTCACAAATCCGACCTCATACCGGCTCTGATACCACTTGTTGGGATCGGCGGAAGCTCACAAATAATATGAAGACCAGAATTTAACGTGATTCGGCCAATTTAGCCTACGTCCACACACACAAAGAGGGGAATTTGTATTAAACAACAAATCAATTATTTACAATGGTTTCTCTCAACTCTCACAGCTTCTAATCTCTCCAACGGACCTCGCCTCCGACTCTACTTCCTCATTACAATCTTACATGTATTTATAGGAAAAAGAAATAGTGTGAACGTGTAAATGACGGTGGAATTCCGGCAACCTCCATTCTTGAATTTCCAGGCGGCGCCTACCTTTCAGCTGCTACTGACGGTACCTACCTTCACCTTCCAAAAGCCTCCAGCTTCTTCAATTTGCGTGTGTTGATTTCTAACAATAGCAACCCTTCTAGGTTTGTTAGTCTCATTCTTTATCATCAGAGTTCAAGGAAAAAGAAAGCATGGATTGGATTTCACATGGAACCTCATCCCATTCCCGAATATGAATTTCACAGATCAGACATTTTGTCAAAATTGACAGAAACCAATGTGATTAGTTGTGGTGGATTGGGGAAGGTATAATGTATTTCTCTTAATAATTCGCTTGATATTGTTAAGGTGAAGAAGAATTGGAATAGCAGAAAGCTTGAAGAAAAGCTTGAGAAAGAATTTCTAGCAGAAGTTAAAATACTGATTTCAATTCGACATTCCAACATAGTGAAATTCATCTGCTGCATCTCCAATGACAACTCAAAGCTTCTTATCTACGATTATTTAGAAAAATGTAGCCTAGACCAATGGTTGCACAGGAAGAGTAGCAAGAGTAGCTCATCAACTGCTCAAGTTCAGTCCATCACGTTGACCTAGATTGGCCTAAGAGGTTGCATATAGCAGTTGGGCTGCTCAGGGGCTCGCCTGCATGCACCATGACTGCCCACCACCCATTGTTCATCGAGATGTGAAGTCAAGCATCATCCTTTTAGATCTCGAGTTTAATGCGTAGATAGCTAATTTTGTTCTAGACAAAATGACGATCAAAGAGGGAGAATCTGCTACAATGTCATCTGTCGCTTGCTCTTTCGGTTACAGCTCCTAGCGTGTAACATCAAAATTCCATATAAAGTTTTATTTTTCATTTAATATAATCCATAGGAATTCGATTATTTATGGTTGTTGTTAACTTGAACTTGTAAAATATGCTCGCACTACATGAGTGAACGTGAAGATTGATGTTTATAGTTTTGGACTTATTCTTCTGAAGCTAACAACAGGAAGGAAAGCTAATTATGGTAATAAACACAAATCTCTTGCAGAGTGGGCTTGGCGACACGTTCAAGAAGACAAATTAATAGTTGATGCCTTGGATGAGGAGGTTAAAGAACACTACTACTTTGGAAACCATCTACTGTATTTAAAATTTAATATTATAAGTTTAATTATTAAAAAGTTATTTATTATTTAGAATATATATATCGAAAGTATTTTTAAAGTTAATTACATAAGTAGTATTTAAAAAATATATAGTTATCTAAAAAATTTCAATTTAGTACTTTTAAAAAAAATTAATTTTTAATATTTTTAATCGGCTAAAATATTTTTTTATAAAATTATCAAATATATCTTTTTTTTTAAATAATATTTTTAATTACTTAAAAACATTTTTTAAATTTTAAAACACAACCTCAAACAATCTCTTCCACTCGAAACACAGCACTTTCATAAAGTCGAAACGAGACGCATGCTCCCTGGTCACAAACCGCGGTGTTTAGATTTCACTCTCATTAAACCCAAAGACGACCAAACATCCAGAGACTTCTTCAGTTTCCCAAATGCTTCAATTCGAACCCATCTTCTTCCCAAACCCTATTAGCACTTCCAGTTCCAGATTCGAGGCCAAAACAATTTGTAGCTGGTTAATGCTTCGGAGGACTGCACACGTAGTTAATTCAATTTTCTAATCTCTTGGCCATTTTTTAAATTTAAGATAATTTTTAGCATTTATATATTAATTCTTTTTAAAAAATAGTTTTATAATTTCATTACTATTTATGCTTTTTAAAATCTTTCCCATTTTATGAGTTTTTCTGTTTTTTAATAATTATTTAAGTACTTTTACCATTTTTCTAAAAGATTTTATTTTCTATTTATTAATATTAATTCCGACGTGGCATGTTGACTTAATAATTATTTAAGTACTTTTACCATTTTCTAATAAAATTAACTTTATATTATTTTAATATACCACGTCATGTCACATTAGTATATGTGTTTACTTTTATAAAATTTCTAACATTTACAAATTTGTATTTAAGAAGGTATTTATTATATAAAAATAATGCACCTGTTTACGTTTTCGATTGACTGATGCTTTCTTTTGTTTGGCTTTAACATTTTGCAAGTCTCTCTCCATCCTGCCTACTCTCCTAAACGATGGGGGTCTTCATTTCCCTCTAGCAACAATTGGACTCTTGACTTGTTGTGAACTTCCAACTACATTCGTGGCCATATACGTGACTGGTGTGCTCGAATCTGACGGACATCAAAGAAATGTTAAGGTAGTGCATATATAAATAGAGAAAATGTGGCTAGAACAATAACTTTTTGGTGAAAGAGATTTAAAATGACCGCCTTCAAACCTGTTTAGGCCAAATATTGGAGGGGGGGTATTGGTTCTGACGAAAAAATTCAGTCATCTCATGTATCCTCTTTTTTGGCTCTTCAAAATGATCAATAGCATCCAGTGCATAGGGTATCATATGGAACACATATTTAAGAGGATTGAGTGTCGTATACTATTTGGTCTCTGATCCCTTGTGTCACAGCTAAATTAGACTAACGTGTATCTCCTTTTAATGTCCTTCCTCCACCGATCTAAAATGCACTGATTGGGCAAGTTTTTTATATCGTTAGATTTAAATACACCCAAGATATGCCGACACAGTATCTCTCTCATCTGAAATAACCTACATGAACACTTTGCAGTACAATCTTCCTCGTTAAAGTCCGCTGAATATATAACAGGTTTAGTGAACTCATCAAGACAAAGTTCATCTTCTACTGAATATCTCTTCCTTGAGCCGTCCGAGCTAATTATAGATAGCTCCAAATTAAGTTTACCAATTACTTCTTGCTAGACTTCCCTAAATTTAGCGATCGTGTACAACCCTTGAAATTTTTTTCAATTAGGCATCTAGATACGCAGGAAATAGTGAGACTAAATGACTAGAAGTCTGCACTGTTTTCATTCTCAAATTTCCTCCTCAGTGCATTATCATAATGGTTGACAAACTCCTTCAAATTTATCATCGAATGCACATAACCATCAAAAAGCATTCATACTCTCACTGGAAGTGCTCTTTCCAGTCCAAAAGTGCTCTTTTTAGAAGATCGGTACCCAATACTCACGCTCCGCATGTAAACTTTTCAACCATGCATTATCATGTAAGTCATATTTTTTAATAAGTTCATCCCAACGTTCATCAAATTCCTCAATGGTTTGCGTGTCATACACACATTTATTTAGCTGACTTTTCCACCCACTTTTGTAAGTCGCATATGATTCAAGCTTCTTAGGGACCTTCTTCAATATGTGCCATAGGCAAAGTCTATGTCGAGCTTCTGGAAAGACAATGGCAATCGCATTTTTCATTATCCTGTCTTGATCAGTTATAATTGCCTTTGGAGTTACATCGTTCATACATTTCAACCAGGTTTGGAATAACCATATAAAGATTTTCGTTCTGGTTGGAAATCAATCCAGCTCCAAAAAGAATTGACTGCCCGTGGTGGTTTACCCCAACAAATGGTGCAGAGCATGTCATATCTGTTCATCAGGTAGGTGGTATTAAAGGTGTCCACATCACCAAAGTACTTGTAGGCTACCCGACTATGTGGATCTGCCCAAAAAACATTCTTCAACCTTCCTTCATCGTCTAAATCCATTAAAGAAAAGAAAGCATCATTTTTGAACTGCATCCTCAGAATGTAATCTTGAAGTGCTTCAGCGCCACCTACACCAAGTTGTAGGTTCCGCGCTTTTTGGATGTAATTGCAACAATCCTTTTCTGTAAATGGGAGTTTCTCATATCCATCAGCGCCAACGACCATAGATCCGTAACTCTTATTCAGTGGAATACCAGCTATGTGTCTAAGACTCTTTTTACGGCCTCACTCACTTCTCTATTACATCGAAAGAAGCGTGATTTCTGTGGGCTGAGGTCGTGATTATGTGCATTGTGGACAGTTGTCAACCTCATATTTCCATTAAATCTTGTGGCATTGATTTTTTCCATACAGTTCGTCTTTCCTGTCGGACGTGGCTTGGCAACATTAAAACCCCCAACCCAGGCCTTCCCTCCTCGTACACAACTAATGGTGACATATTTAACGCTCTGATCCTCTGCCCTCTCACTTCTCCATATTTTTACCCCAAACCCATATTTCTTAGCATAATTCTTGTAATAACTATGCAATTCTTCAAAAGAATCAAACTTCATTCCTAATTTCAGCTCCTCAATCATATCAATGTTATCTATTTGCACTAATTGTGGTGTCTCGATAGTGCCATCGTTAGTAGAGGCACATAATTCTTCAACTTCCATACAATCGAGTCTAGCATCTTAACTCGTGCTTCTTGTACTTGCTGCGGAGTCTGTAGTGATGGGAGGAGACGGAGGTTCCATTGAACATGGAAATAGGAAACCATCGTTCTGTTAAAGGAAAAAATAATGAAGGCAATTCTTTTTCAGAATATATGATAAATAATGAAAAGAGAATAATGGATTGAGACCTGAGTAATACTTGGATGAGATTGGTTGCCATATGAATATGGCAAACAATCTGTTGACAATGCATGATCTGTCAAATCTTGATGGTCCATCTCGAAAAAGTTTTGTTGATAGTCCATCTAGTCAATTCTTTTTCATCATACAAAATTATAGTAAAATTAAGCATCCATTGAGGAATTTCTAATAAACATCTTCTTATAATCTAGCAAGTAAAATATTAAGTGCACAAAAACTAGCAAGTAAAGAAGAGTAGTTTAACATGTAAGCATCCATTAGAGTGTTTTGAGACATATCTAAGGAATATACATTCCATGTAAATGAAAAAACCAATTGATAAGACCTATTATATTAGGTTAAACACAAAAAAACAAAAAATGAAAAGAGATAATTAGAACATATTAGTAAAAAAGAAGATTCAAATTGCAAGTGTTGTGAAATTGCAAGTGTTGTGAAATCGATTCCTAGTAAAAAAGAAGATTCAAATTGCAAGTGTTGTAAATAACAATCAAATGATATGTCCTGCTGGAGAACTTGCTGAAAGTCCAGTCCCTCTGGCTTAAAGATTGAAATATTTCAGTTTGAGTGATGGGTTTCCCAAAATTTGAATTGTCCAAGCTAACACAAGGATTAAATACCTTAAATTTTATCCAACCTGGAATCTATAGGAAAAAAGAAAATCACTCTTCAATAGGTTGTATTGAAATATATTATAATAATTACAAAATAAACAAACAAGAAAAATACTAATAGAACAAATATGAGCTTTGCCCCTACTTGGGTATTTATTATGTGGTCTGACTTTTTTGGAATAAATATATTCATTTAATCTATTTTCTTGCAATTTGTAGGGCAAGTATTTCATTGGGTACTGTCTTGATCAACTTGCTGGGAGGTTCAAGGGAAAAGAGTTGTTTTCCTGAAGCAGCTTGCATACGGGTTGCTATATGCATCACTGGTGTGTGTTAGCTTGTGTTGGTTAATTTTTTATTCTATTTTGGGATGATAAAGTTGTTGTATGAAGATAAATAATTGTGGATAAACATTGCTGAGGTAAACTTGGAGAAGTATAATGATAAATATTTTGCCAAGGAACTTCAAAGAAGAAAAAGCAAGGAGAATGAAAGTTTTTTGAGGCAGAGAAAGAGGTTAGTAGCTTCAGAAATAATTTAGCCACTAAGAGATTCTACAACATTAAATTTACCAAATTTCGTGATCTAATGTGTAATACATTAGATTATGACGGTACTTTTATAGTAAAGTGAAACCTAACGTATCATATTAAGATATGTCAGTTTAAGAGTTTATTTTTGTAAGATTTTTTATGGCTATAACACTTATCTTGTTTTTTGGGTTTTTGACTATTTTGATTATCTATTGTTTGTCCAAATTGTAGGAGAGAAATGTGCTCCCACAAGAGAAAAAAGATGATTAAAAAGCTGTTGATGCAGCATTGCTCAAATCCATTGTTGGAGTTTTAGACTTGAAGGCCTACTTGGCCGCAAGGTTTTCTCTCAAGGCTGGCATGAAACCTCATGAACTGAAGTTTTTGATGAAGCACGGCCAAATTAAAGGGTTTACTCCATTTATATTTTTTGAACGCTTCTAGTTTCATTGGTAATTGATAGTTACATTCTGTGTTTTACACAATGGATAATGGATTTTCCTTTTTCCAATTTTGGTTGTGGAGATGATGGTTACTAATGATATGCACATATATGCATACCGATCTAACAATTTTTCTTTGTCTTTGAATGTTGCTCATTTACATCCACTCACATTCTCAACAATGCAATAAGATTCGAGACCAAAGAAAAAGATTCATCTGTATAGAACTACCAGAGTGAGTATATTTGAGATTGCTAAGCAGTTATACATGGGAAGGGAGGGATAGAGATTTCATACAAAGCTAGAATTGGATAGCTTTGAAAAAAAACAACAATATGATAATATTTTTTTATTTGGTTTTGATAATCAACTTTACAAAACTTATTATCTTAGAAAAGTAGACGTTTCTTTCATTACTTAAATTATGGATTTCTTTTATTTTTAATGTCTTATTTTCCATTAAAACATATTTGTGCAGGGGAATAAATTCTTAACACGTAAACAGATTTCTTTTAGCAAAAAATATAATAGTGAATCCGCTCCCATAAATATTAAAAAAAAAATCATCTATAAAAAATTATATTTTTGAATATATTTAAATATTTCATGGCATATTTTCGATTGAAAAAAAAAATTATATCTCTTTCACAAAATGTAAAGCAGATTTCAATTAAAAAGTTTGTTATACTCAGCACAAGCAACTATGTTAGTTGGGGTCGTTGTATGGAGAACGTAAATGTTCCTAATCATATCTGAGATCATATTTCCTTCAAAGATTAAGTTGCTTAATATGTGTATTCTTAAATGATATGAAATGCTTTTAACATCAATTCAGGGTCACCCATAGCAGACTTCATTGATAAAATTTCGTCTACTTAAATTGGCCAAACACACATCACATATGTACCCGGAACTATACCAAAAAATAATAAGAATAAAATTTGTTACCTTGATAGAAACATCCCAAAAAGAGTCACTATTTAACAATGATCTAACCCTCTATTAGGCTGACGAGAAAGGTGGACAAAAAGCACGCACTGAAAACAAAAGAAAGAAATAAAAGAAACGAGAAATCGTGAACACATTGATCAAAAGCATCGTGATCTCATCCTTCATTAAGAGAACATGAAAAGGCAAAAAAAGAGTATATTTTCCAAAAGGACAAAAAAAGGCCAAAAATAAGAAAAAGAGTATATTTTCCCAGATTTTTTGTAAACAAAACAGAGTATGCAGATAGAAGTAGAACGAACCTGGCAAAAGGGAAATGAGTTCGTTGAGGTAAGCAAAAGAGTGTCCTTCACTGTCTTTCTCCCGCCAGATTTTGGTCGGAAAAATGGCCGGAGGTTTCGCCTGGAATCACCACTGTCTTTCTCTCTCTTCGCGAGAACAACAAATACCTAAATGACTCTCTCTACTCATTCCGCCCTCATCTTAGTTTTTTCTTTATTTTTTTAAATTTGTCCGCCATGTCACCCAATTACAAGTCGACTACACAAAACCGTTTTTGTGTAGAATTATTCTAAAAAATATTATTTTTAATTTAAGATTTATGATTTAAAGTTTAATATAATAAATTTTATTATTAAAAAATTATTTATTATTTGGTATCTATATATTTAAAATATTTTTAAAATTAATTACAATAATTTTTTAAAAATATATAATTATCTAAAAAATTTCAATTGGTTACTTTTAAAAAAAGTTAGACTTTCAATTTTATTTATTAATTAAAGTATTTTTTATAAAATTATTAAACATATATTTTTTAAAAAAATATTTATAATTACTTAAAAATACTTTTTAAATCTCAAAACACAACCCTCAAGCAGACTCTTACACTCGAAATACAGCACTTTAGTAAGTCGAAACGAGACCGCATGCTCCCTGGTCACAAACCGCGGTGTTTAGATTTCACTCTTATTGAATCCAAACACGACCAAACATCCAGAGACTTCTTCAGTTTCCGAAATGCTTCAATTCGAGGCCAAAACAATTTGCAACTGGTTAATGCTTCGGAGGACTGCACATGCAGTTAATTCAATTTTCTAATTTCTTAGCCATTTTTTAAATTTAAGATAATTTTTAGCATTTATTTATTAATTCTTTTAAAAAAATAGTTTTATAATTTCATTACTATTTGTGCGTTTTAAAATCTTTCCGATTTTATCAGTTTTTGTGTTTTTTAATAATTATTTAAGTACTTTTACTATTTTTCAAAAAGATTTTATTTTCTATTTATTAACATTAATTCCGACGTGGCATGTTGACTTTTGAACTTTTTTTTTGTCCTTTGCAAATATAATCATCTTTTGATTGGTTATAATGATATAGCAATAATGAAGTGATAAGTCAAAAGTTTTAGTAACGAATGAGATTCTTGACGAAATGACATTTGAAATATCACCATTACCAGTACACAGCAATTTTTTTTTTTTTTATAATAATTTTTCCCTTTGGAAAATGATACAATTACATGAAAATTCAATAAAAACTGTTATAAAAGCAACAAAATAGTTATATAAAAATTGTAAAAAAGAGTTCTAAGTGTATTTTATCTTACCTAACTGCCTATCCGGAGCTAGCATAAACGTCTGCCAAACAACACATACTGCTCTCCCCTGAGTATATATGTCGTGTTGGTCTCGATTCTATGTTGATATTGCATTTTCATTTGAGTGGTGTAGAATTTACAGCCCTTTGACTCCACTTTCAAAATAAAGGTAAAATGAAAATCAGATTATTTTACAGCACTTAAAAGGGAAACAGTCAGCCATCTAGATCATATAGAGTACTCCATTATAAAGTCGGGCAAATTTGGACGGTAGACGAGGAAAATCAATTTTCTAGAGGTCATTTTTCCTTTGCAAGAAGATGTTTGACATGCCAATTATCATAGAAGATGTTTGACTAAAAAACTCATAAAGTTGACCCCATATTTTGTATAGCTACACGAGTGAATTTGTTCAACAATATTAAAATGCTCTCTGAATATTATGAGATATAATATATATATATATATATATATATATCTTACTTAATACCACAAAGTCGGTCAAGAATTTTAGTGTATCCAAAGTAAAGAAAAAAATGTCAATATTATTATTTAATTTTAAAATTTTAATTAAGCAACTTCATCAATTTCTTTTTATAATATTTACATAATAGTGATGAGAAAATGGCGTATGAAAAAAAATAAACACTAAGAAAGCTACTAATTTCAATAAAAATTAGAAAATTAATTAGCTATATTACTTTTAATTAAGTATTTTAAACTTGGATAAAAATTGGTAATTTAGTCATATTATTTTTGTTTTTAATGATTTTAGCTTAATGACACAAAATATTAATAAACTCTTATTTAATCATAGCCAAAACAGAGAATAGATAACATGTAGGATTAGTTTCTCATAATTAATATATAATATGATAGTTGATTTCATGTTTTGGAAATTGTATTATATATAGCAATATCACTTCTGTTGCCAGGCAAACCACTTGATTTATGTGGTCTACTATTTACAAGCTAGCCAGTCTGCTAACACAATAACTATACGACCTGTTATTCATATATACATATATATATATATAGGTAAAAAAGAGTAAACATGACCAATACAAATTCAACGTTGCAGACACATAAGCAGACTGTTAAAAAAAATTCAACAATCTAAGATACTTTCTTCCTGCATCAAGGTGAGCACTTTTTTTAAGTCGTACGTGGATACCCAGATTGAAATATTTAACGTTGCAGACACATAAAAGCCTGCTTGATTTGTAATGAAGACAGGAGAGAATGCGGCAGCCAAGTGGCTCCAGAAAGAACAGTTTAAATTCCCCCATTTTATTCCATAACTTTGGACAAATGAACTTAAATATGCTGTCACCAACAACAACAAAAAGCCAACATCAGAGAACCCTTCAAATATGATTCACTGTTCTATTATATGCTCTGGCAAGACCATAAATTAAGGTTTTGCATGCTAGCATGGTAGGAGCTGTGATAAGCTCCAAATTATCGGGAAATTGGAAAAGGGAGAAACAAAAATATACAATATATATATATATAAGAAAATGTCATACTTCTTCCATCTACCTTCCTTGACTTCCGCCTTTTTCATGATTCCTCCTCTACCCCAAGGTATTGGGAATGAGAGGCAGCAAGGAGGGCAGCTCCAGCCCCAGATCCATCGTTAGAGTGCTCAATTACAATGTTTTCAGCGACTTCCTCTCCCACCAACTCCTTGAGTGTACTCTCCATAGAGGTTCTGAATTTAGTGTAGTGCTCATACAACCCTCCATCCAGCGCTATCACTGACTTCTGCTTCTCCCCATCCCTCACCGTGTCTCTTCCCAACTTCTTGAGGATGCCCAATATCCCAGCAGCAGATAGGTGGGCCCCACGTGTGGCAACAATGTCGCAGAGCTCCACGATAACTTTTCTCATTTTCAGGGATGTATTAGATATCTAACAAAGAAAAAAACAATCATATTATAAACTTGATATTCGAATGAAGAAAACTTTTAACGTTTTGGATGAAGAGGCACCATCACATCGGTTGGTCTTAAATTGAGTTGTAAAGTAGTGGTATGAAGATCATAATTCTATAAAGACAGAGAATTAGGTCTGATGCCTTTAAGACTACAAAATACACGTCGAAAATATCTCCATGTTTTATTAAAATTTCTCCAAAACACCAAACTTAACACAAGAAACTCATCCCTGGGAAAGGCCTAACACAGGAGTTTGAATTACTTTGAATCATTTCAGCTTTTCCTTTCCTAACCGAAACAAATATCAAAAGGAGAAAAATGAAACTTATATTGCAAGGAAAGATAATGCCATTATAATTTCATCCAACTGTTTGGGCAGAGAATGATACCTCTAAGATATCCTTCAATTTGCTCCCAACCACTCTCAGATCTGAAGACGTGTCATCATGCATTGCAGACATGTCTGGAGTCCTACATAGTTTACACCAAATGCAAAAACTCTAAGCTCTGCCCAAGCAAAAGGATGTATGGACAATGCATCTATTAATGAAAATGAAAATGCATCCCAAACAGAAAACAGTTACACAATTTTAATTGGCAGGGCAGGCACAACAGTTAAACAAACAAGGGTCAAACAAGGATGCATCTCAGGACAAAACAACGTGAAACAGCAGAATGCTTGTGCATCATCGTAACTGCAACTGGTAAACAACTTCTTTCTGCTGATTGACTTCTCCCATGTTCGTAAATACTAAAACCCTCAAATCATCCTAAAGAACAGTTCATAACTTTATATTCAGATGATAATGCCAGATAACACAAACAATGGTCTATTATTAGAGTTTTTTATCAAATATTAAACTGACCAAAAGATAAGGCTACCTACCTGCTTGATTCATACAGAGAAAATGAAGTTATTAGACTTCCATGCCAAGAGCAAAGGTTTTTCTTTATCATTATATTCAGCAAAATACACATCAAAGAAAGCACCCGGTACAAAACAAAACCTATGTAAAGTTCCAGGCCATCCTACACATATTTCAATCAATGTACCAAAACCAACTAGAACAGCATAGCTTAGGTTGCTAGATATTTGCATCAGGTTGGATCAAATGGTAGTTCCAATGTGTTTGTAACCCAGAGTTCAAACCCACATCCGCAGCCAAAACCAATTTCTAGAAATCTGGTTTGCCCAGCCAGAAGTAATACATTTGAAAGTGGGCTAGGCTTTTACGTTTGAATATGAAATATGCAGTTTACTTTATGATTAAACTGGACAATATTCATTGGTGCAACTTATAGAACTACAACTTTCAACCTGTATGGGTAAAAATGGATTCACCATCAGCAAGAGAGACAAGGTTAAAGAGGTTGCCCTACCTTAGTATGAAAGGAATTCTCAGTTTGGGCGGAACAGTATCACCAAAAAAGGCAGCTTCTTCAGCCATCCTGCACAAAGCCCTGCGTACAATGTCCCCTAAATACATACCAGAAATTATCTTCTCGAAGATCTGCCCACAACAATCAGAAAGGTGTAGCAGATACACATTGAGCCATTCGCATAAGAAGTGAAGTAATTAAGCCGTGATTAAAAGTTCATTGAGTTGACCTGTTCTCCAGGGTTTAAACTCTCAATATCCAGTTCTTCATCATATTCTGTTAGAGGAAGGTGTGAGGACCGGAAGTTACCCCACTCCATATTGATAACCTACAGTGTGACAAAAATAATTTAGTATTGGTTTAATAATATTTTATTCACTTTGAAAGAGAAAAAAAGTGTTGGTCAATTGCCTTTCTATGAACAACAAACACTGAAAACCTATTGTCAGACATTTTCTGTGACATGGGCGATGGGAAGTGTGTGCAGGTAATATTTTCACAACAATAGGTAACAGATATCCAAAGTATACCAACCATCTCTCCGGATTTAGGAAGAAGACCATGCCACTTAGGAATAGCATGTGCCCGTTCTACATATGCCGCATTTGTTCCGGTGCCCAAAATGACACTAGCAATGACATCTGGATTGCAGTATCTACCTCCTGCTAATGTTCCAATTGTGTCATTGACCTGAATCAACCTAGCAGGTTAGCTTTGCCAATGACAGAAACAAAGATAATAATGGGATGAAACATCATGGGACTTAACTACAAATATCACATCCTACCATATTGTTACTTTTCGTCCCAAGAGCTAAACATGAAAATCTAAGCATAACCCCTTGAAGCATGAAAGAAATTGGTCTTACCAGAGCCGCTACACGCATATTTAGGCCAATCTTTTCCATGGCTTTGGTCAATTCTCCGACCACATCTTGTCCAACCTATATATCAACACCACCCAAGAAATAAATTACAAGTATGAACTTAAAAAACTGAGGTCAGAATTATTATTCATGAATATATAGTAGACTGTGCCCTTTGTATGGAAATTGTCCAAAACATTCTAGACCAACTATAACAGGGACCAACCACTGCACAACCTAAAACTGGTAAATAACCACTAGGCTGTGCCCTTTATATGCACTGTATGCACTAAATGTTTGTGTGTGTGTTTTTCTTTTTTTTTTTTTTTTGAGAGAGAGAGAGAGAGCATACTCATGCATATGTGCACGGGAGAATTTCTTGGATGAATTCAGACAAACAGACAAACAATTAATTCAACTCCCATCGCATATTACAATGATAACTTTTTTTATGGCAGCTAGGATAACAACAATTATGCCAACTTCTTTCATATTGTAGCTAATTTAAATTGAAATTATCATCCTTCTACTCTCATTTTGGGTTAGGTAGGTGAACCGAACGAATCTCTTCTCCAAAAGCAGGTGCTACAATGTCAGTGGCAAAAGAATGCTCCGGAGTACTTTTCCATTGCACATTACATAATGATATTTGAGAGCAGATCTCTTCAAAAACTAGATCAAGCAGTAGGGGCTGCCTTCTGCTTCTGGGTGAATGATCATACTCATAATATCATCAAATAAGGGAAATTAATACACTTTAATAAAGTGAAGATTAAGTAAAAACAGGCACCATAATAAACACAACTTCTAATCTATGACTCAAAAGATTCTGACAGAGACATGATCAAAAAAGTATTGGCAAATTTTTACGCCTACTCTACTTGGAGAACAGACCACAGATCTACTACACTCGATAACTACTGTCAAGTTTATCAATATTGATATGGAAGATTGCAAACAACGAGCAAAAGTGACCAGGATTACCGCATCTTCAATGTTGAATCCTTTTGTCCATTTTATCAAAGTCCCTGATGAAATTGATAGTTGCCTCACAGGGAATGAGAAGGTAAAACCTAGCTCCCTTTGTCTACCAGGTGCTGGATGAAACCCTTCACCTTCTGTAGCAACAAATTTTGCAAGAGCTGCAGCTATAAAATCAAATAATTCCTGGAGTAACATCATCCAGAATCTTTCAGTCTTTCAATTATTTAAAGCATGTCAACCTTTTACATAGTTGTTTAAAGAAATACTAACTTCTGAGGTGCCCGTCATCAAATGTGGAGGAATCGCAACTTCATCAAATTCTTCATTGATAATGTGTTTGCCTTTCCCACCTAACAGTACTCGTAGAACACGAAAATTTGTCCCTCCAAGGTCCAATGCATAAAAAAGACCTTTCTCATCCCTTATAAAATTAGAATGAAAGTAAGCGATAGGCATCCTAAAATTCAATTCAGTAGTACAAGAGAAACTGATGCTGCATCCCAAAGAGTGGGATTATTTTTCAGAAGAGCTATTTCTTTTCCCTAATTCAGAAATAATGCTTTAAGGGGGGATTTCTTGATGTATGTATAAGCGTGAAAGCAAAAGCCCATTAGTTAATTGGTACTTCAAACAACTCTAACTAATTTAGCCAATACAAAACTTGACAGAACTAAAAGCAGAAAGAGATGCCTCGATATCTGGCTGTCTATTCAGCTTAGTTAGTGGTCCAAGATCATCAGAATGCAATCAATATGGTGATGAATGTGGGCCACTATTCACTTCGTTAAATCATAAATTACAGATACATATTCAACTCTGCATACTATCTGAGTAAACTGACTTTTTTTACTTCCATAAAATGAGAAGTTGGGATTCACTTGGTAAGATTGTTCCTACCACATTAGACCTGATCACTTGCTGATCCTATATTTCCCAAAGAACACACCGGACATGGAAACTAGAAAGAGAAACTTTATAGACAAAATTAAATCTAAGGAACAAGCAATTTGCTTATCTGTGAGCATGAAGGGATGGTCGACTTCAATATTCTCCTGAGAACCCGACTTTATTGCAGTAAATCATCAGTCAAAGAAAGACATCCAATACAGGAGGAATAACTGATAGGAGCTAGACAAACATGAAAAGCACCCAAAGAGTCCTCACAATCCATGAGAGATGAACCCGGAAAGTCAATGCAAAATAAATAAACAAATGTTAGGCCAGTCAAAAAGAAAATGCTACATTCACCACAAGATTCCCATGCATCCCTGAGTATTTTTTTTTTCCAACTAGATTCATCTAAGTAATATTAGGAGGATCCTTTTATGAAGAGAACATTTTATTTGAACCATCCAAGCGGGCCTGACTTCGTCAGATTTTACAAGATCACTACATAAACTAACAAGTCTAATTTTTCTTTTCCTATTTGCAACAACCAAACTATCACAGACAAACTAACTCTCTGAACCATTGCCCTGGAAATTTATAGTCCAAATAACCACAAAAGATTCCAGTAAAACAAATCTTTGAAATCTGACAAAAAGATAACTTCATTCAAGCAAGAGCACCGCAAAGCAATAATATATAATGGATCATGTTTGACACCCTTTCTTGACAACCACCAACAAAATTATTTTCTTTCAATTTAATTTTCATTTTTTTCTTCCAATCAGTAACATTTTCATTTTCTTTTAAAGAAAATGTAAAAATCTGAAGGCCTGGTTTGGATTCAAACATGAGATGAGATAATTTTAAATATAAGATAAAAGTTGAATAAAATGTTGTAAAAATATTATGTTTTAATATTATTATTTGTTTTGAAATTTGAAAAAATTAAATTATTTATTATATTTTGTGTGAAAATTTAAAAAATTATAATGATGAGATAAAATGAATTCCGAATTCTAGCCACTATTGAAGCTTTTGAAAGATGTCTCACCACTTATTCCTCATGGTCCGATCAAAAAGTCAATCACAATAAAACCACCTTCCATTTCAGCAACAACACCTCAAGCAACTCAAAGAGAGAGATCAAACAAGTTCTAAACTTCAAATCCAGTCCTGCTAAACTCAAGTATCTTGGACTTCCTCTCTTTATAGGCCAATCCAAAAAAAGTATTGTCCAAGATACCATAGAGAAAATAGGACTAAAAATCACAGTTTGGAAGTCAACTTCTCTCCCAAGCTAACCGCACCACTCTCATAAGATCAGTAGCAACTTTTATTCCTTCCTACATTATGTCAACTCTCAGAATGCCAAAACAAGTTGCCAACATCATCAACAAGAAGCTGAAAAACTTTTTGTGGGGATTCAATCAAGAGAAAAATGGTTTCACCTCAAAATCCAGGGCATCTCTTTGCACCCCCAAATTTGCTGGAGGTCTAGGCCTGAAATCCTGCAAAGCCTTCAATCAAGCCATGGTAACTAAGTTCCTATGGGCTCTCATTAATGACTCTACTAGCCTCTGGAAAAGATTTCTTTCCCAAAAATATCTAAAAAAATAAAGCATTTGGGAAGCCAAGGTAAAACCAACAGATTCATGGATTTGGAAAAAGGTTACTTGATCAAAGAGATTTTCTCAAAAAAATCATATGCTTTCAAATCAATAACGGCAGAAATACCAGAGTATGGTTAGATCCATGGATCCCAATCATCCTAGAACACATTCTCACCCCCAATCCAGAAACAAAAATGGTAGACAAAGACCTTAGAGTGGCTGAACTTATTCTGGAGGAACGCAGGAGATGGAACACTCTTCTCCTCAACACCTTATTCACTCAAAATTCAGCTCAAGAAATCCAGAGAATCCCACTCTTTCAATTTAACTATCATTCCTCTAAAGACAAGGTCCATTGGATGCATCACTAATATGGTAAATACTCAGTAAAATCATCTTATGCTGCCATCACCCAAAATCAAAGATCAAACCTTCCCAATATCCCTTGGAAAAAACTCTGGAAACTCAAGCTTCAAGATAGGCATAAGCTTCTTTTGTGGGCTCACTACATCCTCCCAACCAGATCTGAAACAGGCAAATTCTTCAATACTCAAGTCCAAAACATTCTATGCCCACTTTGCAAACTGAAAGAAGAAACTATCCACCACTTGTTTTTCAATTGCTCATTCGCAAGAATCATTTGGAGACACTCAAATTGGCCAATGGATATCTCAAAATTTGAATCCCTCCCAATCACGACATGGATCCAAGCCATTATTCACCCTGAAACTCACCTTTCCATCTCAAAAGTAGAAGCTCATTCCTTCCAGATTTTTGATGTTCTTTCCATGAACAATATTTTGTTCAATCGAAACAAATCAGTCCACAAATGCTCAAAACTCACCCCTATGGAGCTGGTCCAAACTGTGAGCGCCCAATTCCTGGAGCACCAAAGTGCATGGACTCAAAAGACAAATCCTCCCAAAGAAACATGCCAAGATACTTTGGCCCACCATATCATAATACAATGCGATGTTGTTGTCCGTTTTGGAGGAAGCATTACTGCTGCCATCTACTACACACAAAACGGAGAAATTCTCTTTGCTCATACAAGCCAATTAAACAAAATTAATCCAACAGTGGGAGAAGCGACAGCAGTCCTCAATGGCCTTAAGGAAGCTGTGACCAAGAATATTCAGGTGATCAATTGAAAGTTATTCACAGCAAGCAATTGATGCCATCTTCTCTACCTCCACGCAAACTAATTGGAAAATGAGGAATGCGATTTCTTATGTAAAACACTTGCTGAACAGATTTGAGGTCTAGAATGCAAAAAAATTTCATCAATCACAAAATCGATGTGCGCACCTCCTTGCACAATGAGCCGTTTCAAATTTATACTTTGGAAGCTTGCCCCTCACCACTATCTCCCCCCACCTATTACCCTTCCACAGTGCGAAAGACCCACCTGGTCTGTAATATGTATAACTAACATACTCTCCTTAACTTTGTATTTGCGTTTTGGTTTCAATATATATCACTCAAACTTGACGAGAAAAAAGAACCGAATTTCGAATTCAAAAGCGGGCTAAATAATAATAATAATAATAATAACAATAATAATAAGATTTTTCTTCAGTATTGTGGAAAAGAGTCGTTAAACGAATGAACAAAACAAATTAATAATGCCAAGATTGGATAGCAGAAGGAATAAACAGTGACAAAAGAATTATGATGAATTGCTTTGAAGCGTGGGGAGACTATTAAAATACATCAATCCAAAATCAATACGCAGATGGAGTGGCATAATGAGCAATATCCAATAAGATCACCAGCATTGGACTCATTAAAAAATATATATATATCAAAATTCGATAAAAAGTACAAATTTAAATAGTAATCATTTAAAAGCCAAATTAAAAATAATTTTATTTTATTCTCTCCACTTTTATTTTTTATTTTTTATCAAATATAACAAAAATATTTTTAATGAATTCAATATAAAATTATTTTGAAATTAACTTCTCATACAATTTAGCTTTTCATCCAATTTTGATTTTTTTTTTTATTTTTAGACCAATGCTGGTCCTCTAATGCATTTAGACATATACCCCTCATTAAAATCCTATTTTATCTTCTGAATTTTCATAATGATCCGCGATGTAATTTTTTGTACTATTGCCACTTATTTGTAATGCTTTTTATCAATGAATATGTTGCTTTATAGGAGAAAAAAATAAAAGAATCAAATTAATAATGAAATGGATAAAAAAGTCTTTTTACCCCGTGGGTAGGTTATCAACGTAGCTGATTAGCATCTTGAGCTTGCTACCACCCTCCGACGCGAGACCAGCGTGCATCTCAACGGTCATAGCATCAGCCACTTGTTTCAGCTTCCCGATGGGGGTCCCACATTTCTCTCTAAAGTTCTCGACGATCGCGATGGCACGGGTCCACTTCCCGGAGCTCCTGATCCTGTGGCGCACCACCAGAGCGGCCGCCGCACACACAGCCGCTGCGCACACCACCGTCGCCCCGACCGCCACCTTCCTCATAATCTCACCCTCTCCCTCTGAAAATCTATTACGGATTATAATTTGCTTGATGAACGAAAACTCGCGATCACAGATTCGTAGTCGGTTGCACTAGACTCACAGAAGTTAGAGAAGTGAACAAAAAGACAAACAGAGGTGGAGACTGAAAGAGATGAAACCCTCAGATCGGAGAGAGAGAAATGAACGAGCTCGTGCGATATTCACGGAAAACAAAGGCTATTCTTGTGATTATCTTCAAAGGAAAGACATTCGTAAGCCTTGCTCAATGTTCGGAATGGAAGGTACAATTTTCTGGAGTTTGGTGTTCGATTTTATAGGTGAAAAAAGATATATATTAGGATTACAAAAAAAGATACGGCTTTGGATCGAAATAACGGAAATGACATGTCAACTGCCAATTTTCTCTGATGCTTTGACTTTTACCTTCAAATGAACTTAGGTGTTATGAAGATTTGTGTAGTTCTATCAAGATTTGTGTAGAACTCCTGAAATAGTTATTGCATAGATGTTACGTGTTATGAAGATTTTATGTAGCATTATTCTTATTTATATAATGTATCGGTTAAGAATAGCATTAGATACAATTATAAAATTATCAAATTTTGTGTAAAACTTGTGAAATAATTATTTCTCTCAATATTTTTTTATAAATATGATTGTAATTGCATAGATATCACTTATTATAAAAAAAATTTATGTGCATGGTGTGTAGTATATATCGTAGGGGATAACATTATTCTTATTTTTATATTATATCTCATAATAATAATATTATATACAAATTTAGAATGTACAAATTTTGTGCATATTATTATTAAAAAAAAGATTGATTTATTATTAAAAACATATGCTTTTTTTTTTCAAAGAAGTAGCTGAAATTTATGCTTCATAAAATTTTATAACAAATCATCTCACATTCCACAAACTCATGGATATTAGTAAGTACAAACAAAATGTATTACCTTTAATCATGTTGAGGATGTGTCTCACCAGCCTCTTGCTCCCGTAACCTGCAAGAAGAATCAAGAGAAGATGGTGGCTTTCCATCCGAGAAAACTCTAACGCTCAAGTTAGTGATCACGTATTTACGGGAAAAATTATTAATGTTCATAGTTGAGGTTTACCTGATCTATTTATAAGCCTCTGAGGCGATACATATCCCTTATAACGCCTTCCATAATTATCGTGATTGCGTATCTGCGTGAGATATCCTTCTGAGTTTGGTGATATTTCGTATCTATTTAAAATTCTGATAAATGTGGCAACGGGTTTGATGTTAATTTTGGACTCTGCAGAATTGGGTCTTTTGTATGCTTTTCCATACTGATGGGCTTCCATCGTTATTGGGTCTTTAAACGGAATCTGATCTCACAAATCAATTACTAAAAAGTTTATCAATAATTTAATGTAAAGTTTGTGTCGTGAGTTTGACATGGCTTAAGGTCTTTTGGAAATTTGATTTGAATTATACAACAAGTTGACGTTACCCAAAGAAGGAAAAGGACAAAGTTTTTGTGATTTTTAATTAAATATCTTATTCCGTTGTTTGTGAGAACGGTGAAAGTTTTTAATAAAAAGGTTTAGACAGTTAGTCAATATCAATAATAAATAATGGTTGGGTTTTTCTTATTGTTATTATATAAATAACTAACTCAGATATCACATAATAAAATAAAATAAAATTTATTTGTTATCGTTTCAAAAACTCTCATTAAAATATAAGCACCTCCTAGATACTACAACATTTAAAAACAAACATAAATTGCAAAAAGAATGAATTCAAATTCAAATTGTTAGATAAAGGAAAGGGGATAAAAGGTATTCCACACTCTTTGTAAAACTTCTTTCTTTAATATCAGAATTTATTGATAAAAAAAAAACCAGAAATAAGAAAATGAAAAGAAAATAAGCAGGCAAAAAAAAAGGCATTTTTGGGATTCCCTTTTTTCGGAAGTGAACTACGATTTTTTAGCATATATGTAAACCAAGAATCACTTTTAAAAATTGATCAAGTAGCAAAAGAGAAAATAAGAATTATCCTATTTTTAAATTAGTATTTTTAAATATAGCACACTAATCATATATATTACTTAAATAATAAGATTTGATTAATAGATTTAAATTTTAAAATTTATTTTTTAAAAATTATGTCATATAATTACTTTATTAAGATTGAATTTGATTCACGAACTTAATTGAATTATCTCTAGTTTAATCTGATTCAACCAATCAAATACTCAAGTGAGTTGGATTTTAAGTGGCTTTGACAATATCACTATAAAAGAATCGTCAAGTCTGAAAAAGCAGACATTTTTTTTTTTTCTTTGGTTTAAGTCAACACTTTTCTCTTTCATGACAAAAAATTTATTTTATATGTTTTTTTGTCCTTTCTCTATTTGTGCAAGTGGTGAATTCTTTTTCTGTTTTGTTTGTGTTAGTAGTAAGAGCCAATCAAAAGTTTTTTTTCATCAATTCACTAGTGAACAACGTGTGGGGAATAAAAAGTTCAGTAAACAGTAAAAAATTCCACAAATTTTATAATTTTTTATAAATATATATAAACTCATCATAATTTTTAAATATATTTTAAATTTATCTAAGTAGGTTTCACTAAACTCATCTAAATAAGTTCCATCAAACTCACTCAACCATTTTAATTCTTATAATTTATAAAAAATAAAATTCAACTCGACTAGAACTATAAAAAAACCAAACCGAACTGGTAGACCGGACCGAATTGATTGTCTCAGGCCGGGACCGAACTAGACCAAATGGAATTCGGTCTGGTCCAATCCAAATTTTACATAGATCCATTAATTTCGGTCAAGTCCCAGTCTAAAGGATTTCTCCTCCTGGACCAGATTAGATCGGACCGAACCACATATATATACATATATAAATATAAATATATTTATATATGTATATATAAAAATAGTATATAAAATATAATATTAATATAAATTAATATATTAACATATAATATATATGAACATATTAATATATAATATATACTCTTATAATATTAACATATTATAATTTATTGGTTGACTAGTTGTAGTATAAAAATATAAATTATAATATATCTATATAAAATATTAGTAATAATTTATAAGTAATAAGTATTATTATTTAATATATTATTATTAATTTATCACTATTTACTAACATATAAATATATAATATATTAATGTAATAGTGTTATTAGTTATAATTTACTAACATACTTAATATATAATATATACTAACATATTAATATATAATATATACTCTAACAATATTAATATATTATAATTTATAATAATTAAATTTATGCCAAAAAAATATTTGATTATTGTAGAATTTTAGATTAAATTTATCACATTAAATCATATGGGGCACCCCTGGACCGGACTGAACCACCTCTAGACCGAATTGGACCGGACCGGTATAAACCGAACTCCTGCTTAGTCCGGTCCAGAGTGAGAGAATTCTTAGACCGAATGGAATCGAACCACAAATTTCTCGGACCGGACCGAACCGGACTGGACCATTTACACCCCTAAACTCGACATCTAGACGTAACCTACATGTGCTCTATACGCTGACTTGTGTATATGATATTTCAATAATAAATCAAAATCACAGTTGAGCTGTATCTTGTAATTAAATAAGAAAACAAAAGTTTAAGAAAATAAGGAAACTCAAAATTTTGGTGGATTCTAGGCCCCAAAGTGAACTCATGCCCATAGAAGATATGGGTGTGCTCCAACTCTGATGGTGTTGGAATTTAAAGTTTTCGACTCCGACTCCAATAGTCGTTGAAGTCGAAATGGAGTTCCGACTCCAACTCCAAAATGGAGTCGAAGTTCGACTCCAATCAGAATTCGGAACTCTGAACTTCGATCGGAGTTTGATCAAAGTTCCGATCAAATTCAAAACTCCCAATTTTAATCTGAACTCCGACTTAAAAATTGGCCAAACTAGACCCATTTCGAAGTTAAATGGTCCCAATTGAGCCAATCCAATTCTAAATGAACTCAATTGACCTTTTACATTGAAAAATAATACAAATTACAATGCTAATTACTAATTATTTATTTAAATTTTACTGCTAATTAATCTTAAATAGTTAGTACTCTATATATAATATAAGGGCCATAACTTATGATGACAAGGTCAAGTCATTAGAAGGATCGACCATTGCATGCCTACAGCTAGCCTATATATACCCCAAAAATAAACTGGCTATAGTTTTTTTTGTCTAAGCAGAAACTGGCTATAGTTGATCATGTACAAATGAGATCATTCATGTACGGTACTGGCAATTAGTTATAAGATCAGGTCAATTTGATTGAAAATTTCTGCGAAGATGGAAAACAAGGGGAGAGAGAGAGAGAGAGAGCATGGCCTAGTGAAAGATTGGGCAAGATATGATGGATTAATTTGGAACTCCAGCCGGTTTGCTCACTTGAAAGAAAATAATGGTGCTAACTAAGTGAAGTATAGCAATAAAGATGATCGAGTTAGCTGGTATCGAAGTGGCTGGATTATTCTAAGTTCTTAACAAAAATGGTAGAGTGCTATTAATTCCCATCCCAGCTTAAACAACATGGCACTATAAATATGTATTATTAATATTTAGTACTTTTACCATGATAGTATAAAAAAAAAAAGATCAAACTTATATTCAGAAGGGAATCAAGAAAAAAGGGAAAATCAAATAGTTCACGTTCAGAATTTCAGTCATAAAATGGAATAATTGAGGCATGCAAAATCTTGTTTAAAAAATGGTGGCCTGAATGTCCATTATTGTAATTATTGATCAATCCAAGATTATATGGTACAATATGATACCCAATGGGCCAATCACAACCATGAACAAGATGGATTATTATTGGATGACAACACCCTCGAAAGTCTAGTACAATCAACCACTATTCTCAGTCCAATTTAATTAGGTAATAGAATTTTTGAAGTGTTCAAAATCACACCTTACAATACATATCATTGAAAAGTCTATTTCTAATTTTTTTTTTCTCGGTAACATTTCATCAAACACGTTACACACACTGTCAAAGCACATTGCCACATACAATACACAATTTTTGGCTTCGCTATTTCGAGTTTTTCCCAATATAAAAGCACACACAAACCAAGCAAATCAAAAAATCAAACTAAAATAACACTTTTAATTAGTTTTAATTAAAATCCCTAAATGTAAAAGCCAAAACCCTAATTAGTAATTGCCAATTAGTCTTGGGATGACCAAGCAACTGGGATGAAGTAACTACGACAAAATCTTGATGGTTAGGAACCAACGGTGGCGTGAGAGAGTGAAAGAAGAAGCGGCACGGGCAACTAGAGAACTAAATATTCAGAATTTGGTCATTGGAGAAGAAGATTAGATGTGAGAGAAAGAAGAAGAAGAAAGAAGAAGAAATGAAGGGGGCTATAGGGTTATGGGTTTTCAACCTTGGACTAAACAGCGTCATTCCTATTTAATTAGAACAATATCATTTGAATAAAATATAAAAAAAAATCACAAATTCGTCGTTTTGCATCTTTTTTTTTTTTAAATTCAAACTTTGGAGTCGATATTCGGAATGGTCGTTGGATCCGATTCCGATTTCGAACTCCAACTTTGACGCCGAAATTGTTCCAACTCTAAACTCCAAATTTCAACTTTCGACTATAATCAAAGTTAGAATCGAAGTAGAATTCAGACGCAAGTCGGAGCTTGGAAATCTTGCCCACCCCTAATAGAAGGTAGGCTACTATCCATTAAGAAGGAATTCTCCCATGCAGTTTCTGATGGTCGTAAGGCTTTGTCTTATATAATTTTACAGTTATGCTACAAGCAACTGAGTGTGAGGAACCATTGGAAAATCTGCTGGCGTGGCTGATGTATTTAAAAAAATGGATGAAAAACAAAACTAGATGAAAACTAAACCACTGTAGACGTTGGCAACTTGGAAATCATTGTCAAAATCAGCTTATCTTAGAGAACTGAGACCATCCATCTCATCATCAAGTCGACTAAGTCTAGTTTGTTTTAGATGAAATAAGATAAAATAAAACAAAAGTTAAAAAAATAAAATATTTTTTAATATTAATTTTATTTTAAAATTTAAAAAAGTTATTTTAAAATTAAAAAAAATAAATTGTTTAAATCATTTTATATAAAAATTTAAAAAATATATATATAATGATAAATTTAAAATAGAATGAGATGGTTTTTTTTTTTAAAAAAAGACAAGTCCAATCTTCTCAACAAACTCCTACCTTACAAGTAGCCAAGAACCAAAACCAAGGAATGCTATCAAAATGACAAGTTCTATCAAAACTTTACCTCTGAAAAGTTGGAATGCACTTAGGGTCCGAATCTTTTGATTTCTGCATTTTACAAGAACCAAAAACACCACTTATTTATTTCCATGAAATTCATAATTGAACTTCCATTATGAATAAAGTTCTACGCAAGCTCTGAAATAGATTTACTTAAACTCAAAATCCCAACAGAAAAATAAAAAATTTATAGATTTTTACATACAAAATCAAAAGAAAAATTTTCCTACCTTTTTGTTCTCAATCAAAAATTCCCACAACTTTTTCTTCTTTGATATTTTCGTCCTCATTTGTTTTTGGGTTCTTTTATTTCTTATCTTCTCTCTACCATTTTGTTCCTTCCTAGTCTTCATTGTTGGGGTTTGCTTCAGCAAGTTTTTATCTAATTTCTTTTTTTGTTTTTTATGGAGAAATCACCACTATATGTGACCATGGCTTCCTTGATTTTACGGTGAGATTTAGTGCTTTTAGAAGGGTGGAGGTTGAGGTCCGTGGAGCTCGTCATTGCTAAGGATTCTACAGATCTGTACATAATGGGTAAAAATCTCCTTTACTAACTTAAGGGTTATATTGTGGATCTGGACTGCAAATAATAATAATAATAATAATAAAATGCTGAAGAACAACACTGGGACATAGGCCCATGGTTATTCTACAAGCCTTGCCACCTCCTATGAGTCTCCTGGTTTGGAATTGTCGAAAACTTGGAAACTCTCGAACAATTCGTATCCTTATGAAACTTACTAAGGAAAAGTACCCTCATGTAGTTTTCCTTGTGGAAACTAAATGCAACAAAGATCGTATGGAGAAAGTAAGGTGAGCTATAAAGTTTGATGGTTGTTTTACAGTGGAAAGTGCTGGTTTCAGGGGGGTATAGCTTTCCTATGGAGGAACGATTGGAATGTTAAGATTATTAATTTCACCAAATGGTATGTCTCAACCATGATCACAACAAAACAAACTAGCCACCCTTGACAGTTCACCGGATTTTATGGACACCCTGAAACAGGAAGAAGAAAAGGGAGTTGAGAACTATTCAAGATGTTGAAACCAACCCCAAGGACTGCTTGGCTTTATGCAGGTGACTTCAATGAAATCCTGCATCAAAAAGAAAAGAGTGGAAGGGGGAAAAGACCTTTTTGGCAAATTGAGTAGTTTAGGCAAACATTGCAGGAATGTGGAATAAGGGACCTGAGATACACTGGGCAGCGATTTACATGGGCAAACAACAGAGCTGGTAAGGATTTCACAAAGGAAAGAATTGATAGGGCTATGGCTAACCAAGAGTGGCTCAGAAATTTCAACTCAGCATGGTGTAAGGCTTTAGGGGTGGTCAAGTCTAATCACTCCCCCCTACATATCAATATGCATCATTGAAACAATAGAGAATACATAAAACAGGTGTTCTTTCGATATGAAGTAGTATGAGACTGTAAAGATGGCAGTAAGGAAGTCATTGAAAAAGCATGGAGTAAGGTCTCGATAGGACCATTGCTGGCTGATTCCATGAGAACAAAACTGGTGGGTTGCCAAAGAGATCTCACATCCTGAGAACAACAAAACAAAATGGGTGATGATCAAGACATCAAAGAGGATATGGCCAAAATTTGTCAACTACAAGATCAAGGGGATGACTCCCATATCCCACAAATCAAGATTCTACAAATTAGAGTTGAAAACTCTCTTGCCGAACAAGACATCAAATGGAAACAGAAAGCGAAACAACATTGGCTACAAAAGGGGGGATAAAAATACATCCTTTTTTCACAAACAAACAACCCAGCTAAGGAAGACAAATTCAATCCGGTTAGTGGCTGATGCACGGGGCCGGGTAGCTCATGGAAAAAAAGGATATTGGGGAAACTTTCATATGTTTTTTCTTAAATCTCTTTACATCCTCGTGTCCTACTTACTTTAGCAATTGTCTGAATGCTTTGAGCCCTAAGATTGATGCTAAAATGTTTGAGTTCCTTTCTAAACCTTTTAATGAGCTGGAAGTTAGTGAGGCTGTGTCCCAAATGAACCTTCTTGGGTCCCCTGAGCCGAATGACTTCCCTGCACATTTCTATCAAAAACATTGGGATGTGGTTGGAAGTGACATAAGTAGGTTTGTTATCCAAGCCATTAACCAGTGTAAGCCCTTTAATACAGTTAATGATGCCTATATTTCTCTCGTCCCTAAGACTAAAAATTTAAAAACAGTGACAGATTATAGACCTATAAGCCTTTATAACGTGCTCTACAAAGTTATTTCCAAAACCTTAGCCAATAGATTGAAAAACTTCCTCCCTCAAATTATCTCCCCCAATCAGAGTGCCTTTGTTCCGAAAAGGTTGATCTCTGATAACTCTCTAGTAGCTTATGAGATACTCTACTCTAAGACTTCGAGAATCAGAGGCAAGAAAGGCTACATGGCCCTAAAGCTAGATATAAGCAAGGCATACGATAGGGTCGAATGGGTGTTTGTTAAAGCTGTTATGTCCAAGCTTGGTTTCCCTTAGCATTGGAATGATGTTGTCCAGAATTGTCTAACCTTGGTTAGCTACTCTATATTAGTCAATGGTGAACGTCAAAAGCCTTTCCTACCCACCAGGGGTATCCGTCAAGGTGATCCGTTATTCCCCTATATTTCCATAATATGTGCAGAGGCCCTGTCAGCTTTAATCCATCAAGCTGAGCCTCGAAATGACATTTCCAGTGTCCTTACCAGGAGAGTCCCTACCAGAATTAGCCACTTATTCTTCGCTGACGATAGTCTGCTTTTTTGTCAACCTAACCCAAAAGAACTCTCAAAATATACTTGCTATTTTGGAAAGCTATGTATAGGCATCGGGGCAAGTCTTGAATAAGGACAAATCTTCAATTTTTTTTTCAACAGGAATATTCCGCTTGAAACCCAGGATCAGATCCTTCAAATAGCTAGTATAAGGTCCAAAAGCACTATGGAAAAATATTTGGGACTACCGGCTATTGTAGGCAAGTCAAAAGTGGCTGCCTTCCACTCTCTAATTGATAGGACTTGGGCAAAAGTCACAAACTGAAAAACCAAGCATTTGTCGGCAGCTGGTAAGGAAACTCTCCTTAAGGTTGTCCTTCATGCCATTCCACTCTACTCAATGGGCCTTTTCCTGCTCCTAGACTCTATCACCAAAAAATTGAACCAACACTTACGGAAATTCTGGCGAGGTTATAATGAAGACTCCTCACATATTCAATGGATTCCATGGGAAAAGCTGAGTTCAAGCAAGGAGGAAGGGAGGGTTGGGGTTCAAGGATTTCAAAAGCTTCAATATTACTATGCTTGCAAAACAATCTTGAAGAATGATACAGAACTGCAAATCCTTTATTTCCTCTCTGCTCAAACAAAAATATTTACCTTGGTCCAATCTGTTGGAAACTTCTCTAGGTCTCAAACCCTCTTATGTTTGAAGGAGCATCTTTACTGGGATGGAGTTATTAAAAGCAAGTCTGTCTTGGCAAGTAGGCAAGGGTAATCCGATTAATATATGGACTGAACCATGGATCCCTAGCCTCCCAAATGGAAAAATAAATTCCCCCAAACTGGATTATTATTGGTGTGAAAGGGTTTGTGATTTAATAGACCCTAACCGCAAGAATGGAAGACTGAACTGCTTACAGAAATGTTTTCAATGTAGGAAACACAAGCTATTCTCTCCATACCTATTAGCATCACTGGAAGAGAGGACAAATGCACCTGTAAGTACACCAATAATGGTATGTATGCTGTTAGGAGTAGGTATCACCTCCAAAGGAAGCTTAAGACTGGTCAAGAAGGAGAATCCTCAAGCTTATAGTCAAACAAGACTATTGGGAAGGATATACGGAGACTTAAAGTGACCCCTGCAGCAAAACTCTTCATCTAGAGGGCATGTAGTGAAGCCCTCCCGACACTTGCCAACCTTAAAAGAAGAAAAGTCATTGAGAATAATGCAAGTCCTACCTACCTCACTGAACCTGAAACCTCCGATCACATTCTATAGGGTTGCCCAGCCTCTAGAGATGTGTGGAACCGAAGCTATATTAAAGTTCAAAAAATGACACTACAAAGTGACATTTGTTTTCCAAATTTGGGGTCATTTATCCCAAAAACTAGAGCCAGATGAGCTGGCCATTGCAGCACTAATCTTTAGGGGTATCTGGGCTTGCAAAAAATTTGTCATACATGGCAAGGAATTCCAACACCCAAACAAAGTGTTTCAGCAGGATATGAGTGAATGGCAAATGATCTAGAAAGTAACAAGGAGAAGCATAACAGACACTCAATCTATATAGCCAGATCTCAACCTTGACAAAGACCACTAGTGAATTAATTCAAAACAAACTGGGACGCCGCTGTTAGGGCTGATATAAGGAAGATTGGAATAGGGGTTATTGTGAAAAATCACCTGGGCCAGATCATGGGAACACTCCAAACCTCTAGACCCTACACAGGAATAGCTTTTGAAACCGAATCTCATGGGCTCTTATTAGTCGCTAGTTTTTGCAAGGAAATGGGACTATAGCATCTCATCCTTGAAGGAGACTCTAAGCAAGTTATCACCATACTATAGGGGACCCAAAAGAATTGGACTCTAGGAGGACTTTTGATTGAGGACACTAGGAGAATTCTGGAAAGCACCTACATCTGGAAGAGCTCCCACACTTTCAAAGAAGCCAATACCGCTACTCATAAGTTGGCTAGCTTGGCTGTTGATTTACTAGAGGATATTTACGATTTAAAAGAATGCTCCCCTTGCATTCTATCAATTGTAACCTCTGAACTTATAGAAGTTTGATTAATGCAAACTTGGTATCATTTCAAAAAAAAAAAAAGTCGTTTGTTCTTTCACAGTCGATTTATCTATTAAAGCTGATATTTGGGCATTCTGTAATTGCCGTTGAAATTGATTTATCTATTAGAGTTGATATTATAGTCAATTTATCTAAGAGTTGATATTTTTGTTCTTTGCATTCTGAGTTTTGCTTTGGGTTTGGAGTTTTCCATTTGTTTCATTTTTGTAGTTGATTGGTGCAAGCACATTGGTTCAAGCATAAAATTGAGCCTTGTATTACCAAATATGTTATTATTTTTCTTTCAGCTCAATTCAATTCTGCTTGTACTTGCATTGGTTGGCGTCATTTCAAATTTAAATATGGAGAAGGACGAAAGAACAAGAAGCTTTAGAGCCAGAACTGAACTAGTCCCTTGAATATACATGTTTTTAAGCTCCGATAACATCGACAATGACTTGCGACCATGACTGACAATGACTGGCAATGATGAATGTTTGGGTTGAATATCACAAAGGCACGAGATCGAGAGTGAGAACTGCCTTTTCCCTCGTGTTTTATTTTTCATGTATTCCTTTCTTATGTTTTCTCCACTTTTTATTTTTATTTTTTGTTATTTTTAAAATTAATTGATGGTAGAACTATTCATCTGAGTTTCGGATTTAGGGATTTGAATTCCAGATTCGAAATTTTCTTGAATTTTTAAAATAAAAATATCAAAATTATTGAAAAATAAATACAATTTTAAAATCGAGCCGGATAAAACTCGGCCCAGATGAACATGCCTAGTTGATGGGGCATCCTGCGCACCTCTCTTGTGCAAACTAACATGCCTGTAGCAAGACTCTTTTATAATAATAAGAGTGTTCATCCGGGTTTCGAATTTAAGAATCCGGATTTCGAGTCTAAAATTTTCTTGAACCTTTTAAATAAAATGTCAAACTTATTGAAAAATAAATTCAATTTCGAAATTGGGCTGGGTTTTACTCGACTCGGATGAACATGCCTATATGATAACCTTCTCTATTCCATAACCTCACTACTTTACTATTTATAAGACTTGATTCTAAGTAATTTTGGATTGATCTATGATATTTCATGTATATATATATATAAATGAGTATTTCATGCTTTACCAAAACGCCGCAAAAGGTATTTTTATCCATGATTTTCAAATTGTGGATGATGAATTGTGACAAAAGAGCAAAACTTTTCCCATGGATGAGGTTTATAAAAAAAATATAAGTATTTTCCACCGGCTGATATCGTTGGAAAAGAATTTGTGGGAAAATGCCATATTTGTTGTCGATTAATCAAGTCGCACGAGTTGGGTTTTGGATTACAGGCACTGTAAATGAGTATTTCAAGTTGTTGTTTGAACTCTTGCTCGAGCTCAAGAGGTCAAAGGGAGAGTCTCAAGTGCAAGATCCATAATATATATATATATATAATCTGTATGCAATGCCGCTTAATATGGCTAAACCTACTAATTTCTTTCTTCCTGCTTCAAAAACATAATACTTCAGAAAATTTTATTTTCAGAATCTGTTTTACATAGAACCAAATCGAACTATGGATACAGATCCTTTCAAAATTGCTACCAATTATTTTTCCCCTACTTTCCACTGGATCCCTGAAAATCTAGAAAAGAACCTCCAATTCTATTATGAGATTCTTCTCAACACAGGATCCCTTACTATTAAACCTATCTACTGCAAAATAGATAAAACCAAAATAATTTATCATAGTGCTTATATTTTCAAAGTAATAATAGAAGATGATTGGGGAACTCATCCCTATATTTCAAAAAAACTCTCAAATATTTCTTACAATTACTATGGTTCTATTGATGCTTGGTTCAAATTCATGTTTTTCCAAACTCCTGATCAAATGCATTCTTGGTTCCATAATTTTGACAAGAAATGCAAACATACTTTCCTATTTTGTTTCCAAAGATGGTGGAATCAATTTGATCTAATTCTAGAGATATTTCCAGATAGCCTTCAACCGGCTATTAAGCATTTTTCAACATTCAATCAACCCAAAATGAATCGTCACAATTCCAAATTTCGTTATCTACTCTATTTATGTAAAAGACACAAAATCCCTTAGATCTTTAAATGGAATTATGAAAAGTTTAGTGATATTTTGGTTAGACATTTGTTCGTCAAATGGTGGGATCGATTTTCCTACACTGATGATACTATTTCATATATTTCAAGAGTGTTTCCGCTAGAAACTCTTGATCTTGCAAGTATCAAGGATTTTTCTATAGTAAAGTCAATTGTTATTTCACCTGAGTACCCTCTTCCACAAGACCATACTTCAAAGAATTCAGAAGAATCATCTTCAAAGAAGAACACTCCCAAGAGTTCATCTTCAAAAACCAAAAAGAAGACTACTTCAAAAGATTCTAATAGTTCATCTTCTTCTAAGTCCAAAAAGAAAAATAGTCTAGAAAGACTAGAGAAGAAAAACATAATTCAACTATTGAAAAAATCCATCCAGGATAAAGACAATGGTGATGTTTCTACTGAAAAATTAGATGATTCATTAGAAGACTCTAACCCTTACACTAGCACATTTGGACATGGCTCAAACAACATCTCGAGGTTATTTGAAGACTAATTAGTCAGCTCAAACCGACAAAATATATTAACAGCTCTAAAAGACCCCCGCGGGATTCTAGGTTGCTCTCCCCACTTCAACTTTCGGCAAAAAAAAAAAACAAACCAACTTTTGACTGAAGGGATATTTTAGGCAATGAACAGTACAAAAAGTCACTACTCACTTTTACTATTTTAAACATGCTCCTTATTGTTCTATAAAGGAAAATCTCATGGAAGAGTTTGGGGGAGAGCTCACTACCTCCTCATATTTCTGAACTCTCTACTTCCCCGAATTTATCTACTTCTCTAATCTTATTCTAATACAATCTTGTAAGCATTTTTCAAGAAACGATCATTCAATTCAATACTTGCATTAATTACTTTCCATTTACTTTATTTGGTATCTAGTTGTTTGGTCCATTTATTTACTTGCATTTATTACTTTTGTACACATTTATTATTTTCATTTGAATTTAGTTATCTGGTCCTTGCTTTTAATTTATTTTATCATTAATATTCCAGCTATCTGGTCATCCAGTTATCTGGTTCTCTCTACTTTCATTCTAATCATATTTTCTCTACTTCTAACTTCCTTTTGGTATCAGAGCCAAACTTCTAGCTACTGGTAGATTGTTTATTTCTTCACTTCTTGTTTCCCTTGATAATTTCCAAAAATACTCTGTTTCCTTACTCTTTCTCTTCTTATGAGAGGACTGTTGGTGCCACCTCATCAATAGACTTCCAAGGTGACTGTAAGTCCCATATTACCAGGTCAGTGTTACGAGCTAGAAAGGAAGTGAGACCCTGGGTATGTGTTACGAAATATAATAGAAAAAGGCTTGGCCTAGAGTTAGGAGTACCTGAGTTTTGTTTTGGTGATTACCAAGATGAATAAGATGTTTAGATCTAATTCATCTATTAGTTCTCGGTCTAGTTTACCTCCTGATATTATTAATGAAGAAGGTTGTGCTTTTGAAGGAACTGATTCAGTTAGCCTCAATCAATGGAGTATTCCAAAGATTGCGTCTAATTCTATTTACAAAACTAATTGGGTTTAGTATGCTTTCAAGACTGAGTTCAAGGTTAGAATCGTAGAACAAACTTATTCTATTTCAAAATCAAACGAAAAGTGTTTGCTTTTTAACAGAAAATTCATTTCGACATTCCTGGAGAAAGGGTATAAATTTATTCATGTTGGTTCAATTCAAGTTGTTGTCAAACCTCTAACGAGGAATGCTTCTATAATTTTGTGCTTACGAGATGCTAGATTCAAGAAGATTGAAATTAGTATTCTTGGTATGATCCAAAGCTCTCTTTTTAGTGGACTTGTCCGCTTTGATTGTTTTCCTTATTTAACTCTTGCTTTAGATGCTTTATAGATTTTAAAAGCTTTAACTTTGAATATTTTAACTACTGGTTATGAGATGAAATTTGGCAAATGTCCAAGTTCCAAAGATGATTCAGGAGTCGAACTCTTGTCTACTGATTTATTTCAAGATTTTAAAGACTAATTTAAACCCTCAAGCTATGTTAAAATTATCGGGGAATCAAATTGTGTTGACTTAGAGTTCAACTCCTGATGCAAATGTCCAAGTTCAAAAGATGATTTATTGAAAAGATATATCTCTTCCCAATTAATGGACTTTAGAACATGAGGTTGCTCCTGCCAAGGTAGTAACTGAGGAACTCAAACTTGATTACATTCAACAGTATCTTGATGGCACTGTTAAAATTAGTTTTGACCAACCACTAGTTATCAATGAGAGAAGAAATTCTTTTGTTGTAACTAGATCTTCTTTTGTGTCGAATAATCCAGAAAGAAGAGATCTAAATCTCAAAAGACTTATGAAAGATTCAGTTAAATCAACTAATCCAATCCAACCTATATTTCAAAAGCATTTGGTTAAACTAGCCAACCCTCCTCTGTCTGATTTAAAATTAAAATGTATTTCAACTACTTCACATGTTACTTTTGCTTTTTACAGTGTCAAAGATGGTCAAACATCTAAAAACAAATCCATAAAGGAAGAAGCAGCTAAAGAAGAAGAAGATGCTTCATCTTTATTACCCACAACTTCATATATGGTTGCACCTGTTTATCATAGTCAATTGTCTGTGATAAATAGAGCTTTTAAGATTGATTTAATTTCTTTATTCAATGAATTTAATTCAAAAGAAAATCGTGATAAGCGTAAAACTTATCATACTAGTTTTTCTAGTTCTGAAAAACAAAGGGTTAAAAGAAAATGGAAAGAAAAAATGTATGCTCTCCAAAAGCATATACTTTTCTTTAATTTTCTTGAAAACCATTATGTTTCTAAAAATAGTTTAAATGTTGTTACAACTAATTTTAGTAAAGAAGAAGGCAGAGCTATAGTTAAATCTAGTCATCCTCCTTTGGAGACGGTGATCATTTTTCATAAAGGAGAAGAGGTAAAAACTTCCCCTTTCAAAATACCAGATGTTAATCCCACAACAGCTACCACTTACATGGAGATAAAAAAGATTGTGCAACAAAATAATTTTGTTAACCAATCTCTCCATATAATTGGTCAACAACAAGATCGCATCGAAGAAAAAATTGAAAAACCTATCTCTACTATTTCATAAAGAATTTCAAAAAGGAGACACAAACTTGTTCTAAATTCACGGGCCAGTACTCTTGATAAAATTAATCAAATGCTTGTTGATGTCAAAAAGGAGAGACCTTCTATAAGTATCGTAAGTAGAAGTATTGATTCTGCCACTACGCCTAAAAGAGAAGTGTTTGTCTCCCTTTGAACTACCAATGAGTAACCTGATGATTCATCTTTTTAAGATCCTGATTTATTTCAAAACAGTTTTCAAGATATTAATTTAAAACCTGAGATCAAGAGATTTTTTTAAAAAAGACCCAATCCAATGAGTCTTATGAAGAACTGGTATCCTAGGCCAACACCTCCTGATTTACAAATTAAAGAATGTGTTTATCAAACCCAGTTTGTTTGAATAAGAAATCCTCAATACTATGAGTAAAATGTTTATGGTTGCTAATGCTTATATTAACAACAATCTCAAACAACTTGAAATTGTTACCATTTTAATCACTGTTTTTTTCGGTATGCTTCGCCATTAGTGGGACAAACATCTCACAATTGAAGCAAAAAAAACCATTCAAAATGCTGTAAAGCATAATGACGAAGGGTGACCTATTTTTGATGAGACTATTGGGATGTGAATCCTTGATGGTGTTAATACTTTAATTTACACTATTATTAAACATTTTGTTGGAACTCTCTCCAACATTACTAACCGCATTAGTGATTACTTGAATAATTTACGGTCCCGTCAAATGTCTGATTACAGCTGGTACTAAGATATTTTCATGTCTAGAGTAATGCTTAGAGACGATAGTCAAAAGCATTACTGGAAAGAAAAATTTATTGATGATTTACCCCATCTTTTTGCTCATAAAGTTAAGGACGAGCTTACTAATGCTTCAAGACTTATTAATTATGACGATTACACCTATGGTGACATCATTAATACAATTAAGATACTTGGTATTAGTATGTGTAATGATTAAAGGATGTTTCGTTAACAGATGTAGAATAGTAAGAAAGCCAAATATGAAATGGGGAATTTCTGTGAACAATGTGGACTTCCTCTTATTGTTCCCTCAAGACAAAAGTATCATATTTCAAAATATTACGGTGAAAGTAAGAGAAAATCTTTTTCTAAAATCGGTGATGATTTTTATAAGAAATCTTTTTCAAAAAAACCATTTCAAAAGAAAAAGAATTTTCAAATTCCTTCAAAGGAGAGGTGTTTTGATTATCGCAAACCTAGGCATTTTGCTGATAAATGCACCAAGAAGCCCAATAAGTTCAAAAACAAACTTAATAAGTTAAACATCGATGTCAATGATCAAGATGAGCTGTTCCGTCTCCTAGGAATCAAATCTTCCTCATTATCATATGATGTAAATGAATTCTGCTCTAGTGATTCAGAATATCATATAGAAGCTGAATCATCTGGTTCCCCCAAGATTAAGTTTGGTTGTAATGATTCTTGTTGCAAACCTTTGAGTAAAACAATCAATGTTTTAACCAAAGCTGAAGAACAAGAAAATTTTATTAACCCTTATTTTGCAAATTACTAATCCGGAGCTCAAAGAAGAATATATTCAAAAGCTCAAGAAGACGATGGTTTGCTAAGAGCCTGAAACTTCTAAACAAAAGATTAATTTTCAAGAAACTTTGGAACATTTTGAAAAAAAATTTCAAAATATTTCAACAAATGATTTACAACGTGAAGTTGTTTTTATTAAAAAAGAGATTATTGAACTCAAAACTGAGATCAACAATCTCAAGTCTAAAAATGATTCATTCAAATAGGAATTATTATGTTTAAAAATTGACAAACAATTTGATCAAGAAAATCCTTCTAATAATGAGCAAATAAATGAATTTGAGTCTAGTCATAAAAATGACAACAAAGTCTCTAATGCTGCCTCTAACAGATAGATTTATTTAATTCACCATACTATTCCCCCCAAATGATTTTCTAAAGTTACTATTATTGTTTGTCGTGAATTTCAATTTACTGTAATTGTCATGGTTGATTTCGGAGTAGATATGAATTGTATCCAGGAAGAATTAGATCATGCAAATATTATGAGAAGTTTTCTGAAATGCTTTTTTCGATAAAGGGATCACAGATGAAGATTCGTTACGAGCTTAACACTGTTCATGTTTGTCAAGATAATGTTTGCTTTAAAATTCCCTCAGTTCTTGTCAAAAATATGACTAAGTCATATTGGACATTCCTTTTATTTCTTCTTTATATTCATTCATTTTCTAAGAAGGATGGTATCACTACTAACCTTTTTAGACAAAAAGTCAAATTTAAATTTGCTTCCCGTTTTGAAATCGATACAGACAAAAGTTTTACCTCTTTACTTTTTGCATAAATAAAGCATTTAAAATATCTTTCAAGAGGAAATTAAAACCAAGAAAATTTCTGAACAATTGTCTAGTTTTTTACTTCAATAAAAAATCGATAATTTTCACAAGAAATTAGTTTTTGATGTCTGTTCTGATCTTTCAAATGCCTTTTGGCACAGGAAGAAACATGTTGTTTCTTTACCTTATGTTAAAGATTCTTTTGTCTAAATAGAGGAAAATCATGACCTTAGGAATTAATGTAATTCAGTAGAAATTAATCTTGAGTTATATTTTTAATTCAGTAGGAATTAATGTGGTGAGTTTTAAATTATTACTTAGAGTTGAATTTTTAACCTAAATAGAGGAAAATCATGACCTTAGGATTTAACTCAAGATATTTGTTCTGATATCACTACAAATCATTCTGTCTCAAAAGCTTAAGTTCAACAATAAGTAGATTTAATTATTTAATTTGTACTCTCCAATAAGTATGATCAGTTGATTGAGTATGGCTTGGACCATCTTGATCAGCTTGTGTAAGTGTGTGTGTATATATATATATATATATATAGTCTTATAGATATATTCTCCAATCACAAATACGTACTTTATTCTTTAATAAGATTCTAGCAACTTAATTTGAATAAATCTGTGCTATATAAGATCTGAGTTTTGATCTTATCTTAGGGTCTATACTGCATAGTTTTGAATTACATTCTGTTCCGGTCGAAATGGCCGGAATGTTCCATTCTAGTGTCTCAATCGGTGCACTATACCTCTTTGTTTCATTTTGATCCAAATTCCAGCCCGTTCTGATCATTCCGGTCAAATTCCAACCGTTTCGATCCAAATTTTGGCCGTTCCGATCCTTATTCCGGTTTAGATTATTTTTGTAATTTTTTGTGTTTGAATTATATTTTTTTAATTTAAATTTAGATGGTATTTAATTAATTCTAGAATATAAAATATATTTATATATTTTGTAATTTTAATTACGTTTTTTTAAATATCATTATTTTTTATATTTTTTATATTTTTTATTTTTTATCATAACTCAAATTTGTATTTTTTCAACTTATAATCATTTTATAAATTTTCAATGTTTCTAATATGTACACATATACATGATACACACTTACATATATATATATATATATGTCTTTATTCTATTAGCGGTTAGTTTATATATATATATATATATATTATAATATATAATTAATTCTGAAACGGCACACTGAAACAGACCGGTACCGAAATATTCCGTTCTAGTACCTTAATCGGAACGATCACAAAAACGGAATTCAAAACTTTAGTCTATAGTGCAGAGACGTATAAAGTGGATCTTAAAATAATATTAAGCATTTGATTTTGTCCTAAAACTTCAAATCATATGTTTATCTATCTCGCTCTGGATCTTAGAATTTAAATACAAACTAATGGAGCATTAAGAAAAATCTGCAGCTCATGATTGTCATTGGAGCCTCAGGAGCGTTCCTAATGGGAACAGTCATAACATGGTGAACACTTGCTTTGATTGGTGAGTTACTAAATTTTAAAAGAGTGGACATGTTCATTTTAAAGAAGTATAAAACTCCACTCATGGAGTGAGTGTTGGTTTTGATTTAAAAGACTTGTTCCATGCATCTTCCTGCTTGTGGATCTGAACCTTAGACATGAAGGGAGCATATATCACCAAGACCTTACCAATCCAAAAAAAATAAAAATGAATACTAGATCTTATCTTAAGGCAAAATTGATGCGTACATCCAGCACTAAATAGTTCCAGGTTGTGCAATCCTAAAGTAAGTGCATATTTGTTTGCGTATATGCATAGAAAATCACATTTGTCACATTTACCCAATTAGATAAACTTGCTTTGCACGTTGCTTCCGCATATATATATATATATATATATATATGGAGAGTGTTATACAATACTATGCCCCTATTTCACTTTTTATCCTATTATAATGGTCAAGTGTCATTACCCATCAACATATCATGATTTTCTTTTTGTAATAAAAAAATAAGATATGATATTACAAGGATGGCATATAGAAGTCATGTCACATGATTTATAAAGTACAACGAACGTTGGATATAAATGCAATATATAACATTCTTCAAAAACTTAAAACTAGTTCACTTGCATGAATATTGTAGAGAAGGTGGAAAGAAAAGAAAGATAAAGAAATGGATGTAGAAATCTCACCTCACCAAAAACGTGTGAGATTGATCTTCATTTATAGACTTTTATAATCTATTTACATCAGTATAATAGCTAGCATTTACATCAGTATAACATGCTAATATTCACAAAATATTTGATTTAATATAAGCTGATATGGTGGTGCCTTAATCTTTGGGTAGTGCTATTTCTTGAGTTTCCAATTACAACCAAGTCTTCATCCAAATATTTAGCAACAACTCCAGCCAATCCTTTAAAATTCAAATCATCCTTCAAATCTTCCTTGATATTCTCTAGTTTATTATCCCCCTTCAAATTGTGCATGGTTGACATTCATAATTTGTCATGCAAGAGGATAAAGTCGAGTCAGGATTGGGGCTTGGTGAACACATTTGCAATCTGAGAGTGAGTGGAGATATCTTTGGTAACCAGTATGCCAAGAGAAACACATTCATGAAAGTAATGATAGTCAAGCTCGATCTATTTGCCCCTAGCATGAAAGACAAGATTCACTCTCATAAAAAAAGAGCTTATATTATGATGCACAAACAAGCTTGGATTAGGTGCTAAGCTGCACTCAAAACTAGATTGTAAGAGGAAAGAGTTAAACTAATTGAACCAAGCCATTGGGGCCTATTTTAATCTATAAATCTCTTTGTTTAAGTGACATACATGATCTAGAAACTCATCATCTTGGAATCCTGAAGGTTGTTTTGTATAAACCTCTTCATTGAGAAAACCATGTAAGAACACGTTTTCAACATCTAATTGATGAATATGCTTTGACTATAGCAAGTGAGAGCACAAACCGAATGATTCCTTGCTTCACCACTAGAGAATATTCTCGGTAAAATCTAAGCCATCAAATTGGTGATAACCTCTTGGCAATAAGCCTAGCTTTTAAGTGTTCCACTGACCCATCAGTCTTAAGTTTAACTTTGAACACCCAATGAGATCCAACCACGTTCATTGAGGAGGTGCGAGAAACAAGGATCTATGTTTTGTTCTGACACAAAGCTGTAAGTTCATGATATGCTTGGCCATGGGGATTTCTTGACTATCTCACATGTTGGTGATGCTACACGTAGTTCTGTTACTTTAAAAATAATTTTATGTGATGTGCTTCTATTTCTAGAGTTAGAAAAGGAGTCTCCTATCTATAGGCCAGCATACTCCTGACTATTCGGTCAATTGTGAATTTTGTAATCATGATTTTGTGATGAAGGATCAGCAGACCAATCAAGTGTTGATGAAGGAAATAAAACGTCTATGCTTCCTCAGTGGCTCTATTCTCTACAAGATTTTGGACTACTTTAGAAAAAACATGACATCAACATCTTGGACATCCTCGAGCTACTATGGTTGCACATCTTCGACAATCAAGATTAATTAAAGTTGTATACAATAAAGCAACTCCTTTATGTGAAAGTTCTCAATTAGAAAAATTGTCCGACTTACCTTTTACTATGTCTGGTTCTAGAACTCATTCTCCTTTTTATTGGAATAGTCAACACCAAACTTTAAATACTTTGACTATGCAACGTGATAAGAGAAGTTGCTGGAAGATTGAAGTTAGGCACTGACTAAAGTTGCTGGAAACGTAAGTGCCAGAATTCCTGAATTTTCCACCGTCATTTTACATGTTCACACCATTTGTTTCCCCTATAAATACCGACAGGAGGTCAGCATTGTGAATTTTCGTGAGAGACCCATTTTGAAACTTGATCTAAATAAAGTTTGGAGGATATTATCAGATGAAAATTCTCAAGATGAAAATTCTGCTGAAAATTTCGTCTCGAACAGACACCAGCAGCCACTGCACGCGCCAAGACAATTTCGGCGAGTAACGCCACAAGCCGGCCACGCGCCCGACGCGCGCGCCAGGGTAGAAGAAGACTCCGATCCGTTAAATCTGGGTGATCCGACCCACACCCACCACTGACCCGGTTCGTGACCCGCTCCAGTGACCCAATCGGAGAAGGAATATTCCGTCAGAATATGCTATCACCAGCAAGAATATTCCAGTGACCATAGGATTATTCTAGTGATACTTTTTTATTCGATCAGTTGCCGAAGAAAGAATATTTCAGTGGATTGAGAGAATATTCTGTTAACGTAAGAGAATATTTTGTTACATCAAAGAATATTTCGTTTCAGAAGGAATATTCCAATTTTCTTATTTTTCAGGTTTCGGAGCAATTTTGATCATTTTGGAACGAGACCAGAGTTGTTTTCAAAATTTTCCACCGTTTTGGACGCAACGGTTAGCTTCCTTTATTGATATTCAACTCCGAACATTGAGAAAAGATCACTCAAATCATAGATTAAGGCCGAACTGATAGAGGACTTAGGAGCAGGTGCGATGATCAAGCTAACGTATACAAACTACGCACTATGGAGGTCTTGAATGGAAGACCTCCTGAATTGTAAAGATCTCTTCAATCTAATTGAAGAGAAAGGCATAAAACCAGCTGATGTAGCGAAAAAAGACTAGCATAAGTTGTATAAGAAAACTATTGGTCAGATCAGACAATGGATTGATCATAGTATTTTTCACCATGTTACACAGGAAACAGATGCCTATCAGCTGTGAAAAAAGTTGGAAAACATGTACCAGGCAAAAACTGCTCGAGCAAGGCATTATTAATGAGACGTCTCATCAACTTGGAACTTAAAAGTGGCATCTCAGTGGCCGCACATACCAACGAGTTTCAGACAGATGTAAATCAACTTGCATCCGTAGACTTTAAGCTCAGAGATGAAGTGCAGTCTCTATTACTTCTCAGTTCCCTACCAAATAGCTGGGAAACACTAGTAGTCTCACTTAGTAATTCAGCTCTAAATGGAAAGCTCACCATGTCAATGATGATAGATGCATTGTTTAATGAAGAGGCTAGACGAAAGGAGGTTAAGAAGACCAGACAGATGCCTTTGTAACAGAAGGAAGGCATCAAAGAAATAGTAGAGGTAGAAGTCGAGAAAGGAACACAAGGCAAAGCAAAGGGAGATCCCAAAGTCGTGGTAGACAGCGAAAGAATGGAAAATACTTTTTAGTGGTATTGAAGGCCACTTTAAAATAGAATGCTGAAAGCTACAGAAGGAGCTAAATCAGCCTAGCAGTCAGTCAAAGCACGAAAAAGGCGAAGCCGCAATGACGCTTTCTGGAGATTGTGCACTCATTTTCGCTGGTAAAGAATCTTGCTTACATGTTTCAAGTCAGAAAATAGAGTGGGTGATAGATACAGCAGCATCCTATCATGCCACTCCTTGTAAGGATTTCTTCAGTACTTACAAGACAGGAGATTTCGATACAGTCAAGATGGGAAATTCAAGTTTCTCAAAAATTGTGGGCATTGGAGATATTAGAATAAAAATCAGTGTTGGTTGTAGAATAAAAATCAGTGTTGGTTGTACTATGGTGTTAAATGATGTTCGGCACGTACCCGATTTTCGACTCAACTTAATATCTACAAAACCCTTAATCAACAGGATTATGAAAGCATCTTCAGCAATAATGCTTAGAAATTGAAGAAAGGAATAATGGTTGTTGCACGAGGACATATCTGTGGCACTTTGTACAAATCAAGTGCTAAGATATGTGCAAACAGTCTCAACGTAGCTGAAGGTGAAACGTCACCAAACTTGTGGCACCAAAAACTTGGCTACATATGGGAGAAAGGGTTGCTCACGTTGGCAAAAAAAAAACGTTTATTGCAATAAACAAAGATATTGCTCTCAACCCTTGTGATTACTGTTTATTTGGTAAACAGCATAGAATTTCGCTCCAAACATCTGTTAGAAAAATATCAGAGTTATTGAGTTTGGTACACTCTGATGTTTGCAGCCATTTTGAAGTTGTATCACTTGGAGGTAACAGATATTTTGTTACTTTTATTGATGATGCTTCACGTAAAGTATGAGTGTATTTCCTGAAAAGGAAATATCAAATTTTTGAGCAATTCAAAAACGTCCATGCCATGGTAGAAAGAGAAACAGGCAAGAAGCTGAAATGCCTTCAAACAAACATGGAGGAGAATACACTTCTCGAGAGTTCAGAGAATACTGCTCCAGTCATGGTCATGGCATCAGACACGATAAGACAGTCCCCTACACCTCACAGCACAATGGTGTGGCAGAATGGATGAATCAGACCATTGTGGAGTGAACTAGATGCATGTTGAGTATGACCAAGTTGCCTAAGCCGTTCTAGGGTGAAGCAATAAGAGCAGCCTGTTACCTGATCAACAGAACACCGTCAGTTCCACTTCAGTTCGAAGTCCCAGAGATGGTGTGGTCAGGCCGCAAGATTTCATACTCTTATATAAGAGTATTTGGGTGCAAAGTATTTGCACATGTATCCAAGGAGAAAATGTAGAAACTTGATGAAAAGTCTAATCCGTGTATCTTCATCGGCTATGGAGATGAAGAATTTGGATATAGATTATGGGATCCAAAAGCGAAGAAGGTCATCAGAAGTAGGGCTGTTGTGTTCCATGAAGACCAGATGTTTGGATCAGAACAAATAACTCCAAGTGCTCCAGAACCAGCTTCTAGTTCACCACCACTTCAATCTACCTCAAACACTGAAGATTGACAGGAAGTTTTCCCAAAAGAAGAAGAGGATGCTAAAGATGAAGAAACCAAGACTGAGCAGGGGGAGCAATTGCCTTCTCCATCAGAAACTGTAGAGTTTCCACAGTTGTTAGGTGATCAACCTCAGCAGGACAGATCCTCTAGAGGACGATTGTTGATTCCATCTTGAAAATATCCGGAATCAAATTATATTCTACATACAGATGAGGGGGAGCCAGAAAACTTCCAGGAGACAATATCTCATCTAGATAGCAACAAATGGATGCAGGCTATGCAGGATGAGATGAACTCGTTACAGAAGAATAAAACTTATGAGCTGGTGGAACTTCCAAAAGATAAGAGAGTACTGAGAAACAAATGGGTGTTCAAGCTGAAAAATGATGGCAAGCAGGTGAAGCACAAATCTCACTGGGCTGTCAAAGAATTCTAGCAGAAGAAAGGAATCGACTTGATGAGGTATTCTCACCTGTTGTGAAAATGACTTCAATTCGAGTGGTACTCGGATTGGTGGCAAGTCTTGACTTGGAGCTTGAAAAGATGGATGTGAAGACAGCATTTCTTCACGGCAACTTTGATGAGGAGATTTACATGGAGCAATCAAAAGGCTTTTGAGTTCATGGAAAGGAACATTTGGTCTGCAAGTTGGAAAATAGTCTTTACAGTTTGAAACAGGCTCCCAGATAATGGTATAAGAAATTTGACTCATTCATGATGAGTCATGGCTATAAGAAAACTACTGCAGATTAGAGTGTTTACATCCAAAAACTTTCAGAAGGTAACTTCGTGATGTTACTACTCTATGTTGATGACATGTTAATTATTGGAAAAGATCCATCCATCATCAGCAATCTAAAGATAGATCTCTCCAAAGTCTTCGATATGAAAGACTTAGGACCTGCCCAACAGATTTTGGGCATGAGGATTACTCATGATAGGAAGAAAAAAAGGCTATAGCTATCATAGGAAAAGTATGTTGAACAAATACTAAGAAGGTTCAACATGGAGAAAGCAAAACCAGTTAGTACTCCACTGGCTAATCACTTCAAATTGAGTAAGATTTTGTGTCCTTCATCACTGGAAAAGGTTCAAGAAATGGCTACAGTACCTTACTCCTCAACAGTAGGAAGTTTAATGTATGCCATGGTTTGTACTAGACCTAACATCGCTCACGCTGTTGGAGTTGTGAGCTGTTTTCTTTCAAATCCAGAAAAAGAACACTGGAAAGCAGTATAGTAGATTCTCAAGTACCTTAAGGGTACATCAAGGTTATGCTTGTGCTACGGGAGAGCTAACCCAGTCTTGGATAGCTATACAGATGCTAATATGGCAGGTGATCCTGATGGAAGAAAATCTACATCAGGATACATTTACACATTTGCAGGTGGAGCTGTATCATGGTAGTCCAAACTGTAGAAATGTGTGGCTTTATCTACAACAAAAGTAAAGTACATTGCTATAGCAGAAGCAGGAAATGAAATGTTATGGCTAAAGCGGTTCCTCCAAGAAATGGGAGTCAGTAAAAAAGAGTAAAAAATCTATTATGATAGTCAAAGTGCTCTTGATCTGAGTAGAAACTCGATGTATCACTCCCGGACAAAGCACATCGATATTCATTATCACTGGATACGTGAAGTAATGGAGTAATAGCTGTTAAAGCTTGTAAATATCCATACAAAAGAAAATCCAGCGGACATGCTAACGAAGGTAGTCACATATGAAAAACTTGAGCTGTGTAGAGATATAATTAGGTTAAGTACCTTGAACTAAAATGTGTCGGGATATCCTCCGTTTGGTATTGAAGGGGAGATTGTTGGAATAGTCAACACTAAACTTCAAATACTTCGGCTGTGCAACGTGATAAGAGAAGTTGCTGGAAAATTAAAGTTAGGCACCGACTGAAGTTGCTGGAAACGTAGGAGCCAGAATTCCTGGATTCTCCACCGCCATTTCACATGTTCACACCATTTGTTTTCCCTATAAATACATGTAAGATTGTAATGAGAGTGTGTCTTAGGTGAGGTCCATTGAAGAGATTAGAAACATTCTGTGCTGTGAGAGTTGAGTGAAACCATTGTAATTTGTTGGTTTGTTGTTTAATAGAAAATTCCTCTCTCTGTGTGTGGACGTAGGCTAATTTGGCCGAACCACTTTAAATTCCGGTCTTTATATTATTTGGTAGCTTCCGCCGATCCCAACACTTTTGAGAAGATTCATATTGATTTAATTTGGGGACCAGCCACTATCATGTATTCGCATCATTTTTAGTTTTATGCAACTATTGTTGATAATTTTTCAAAGTTTGTTTGGCTTATTCCCTTGAAACACAAATAATTTTTTGATCAGTTTCTTCTATTTGAAAAATATCTCAAATGGCAATTTGATTCCTCCATTAAAAGTTAAAACTATTCAAACTGGTGAAGGGATTGAGTTTGTTAATCAACGTTTCAACAAGCATCTACAAGAGGATTGTATTGTTCACCACCTCTCTTGTCCTTACACCTCTAAGCAAATTGGAACTATTGAAAGGCGTCATCAGTTAAAAAGAGAATTGAGTATGACTATGTTGTTTCATGTCAATGTACCCATGCAATTTTTAGTAGAAGCCTTTCCTACAACAATATTTCAACTGAATCGAATTCCTACTGCAACACTTGAATGAGACTCCATTTCATCATCTTTATGGACATGATTATCCCAATTACACCTCCATGCGTATTTTTGGGTCACGATGCTACCCATATTTGCAGGACACAAAATGTAGTAAATTTGAAATATTTACCTCGTGTATTCATGGGTTACAGGGACAGGCACAAAGGCTATCAGTGCTTTTCTCCTACAAAAAACAAATTCTACATCTCAGGGCACGTGGCATTCAATGAATCAACCTTGCCTTATATCAGAATATTATGCTAGCATTTACATCAGTATAAGATGCTAATATTCACAAAATATTTGATTTATACGGTGCCTTAATCTTTGGGGTAGTGTGCTTCAAGAGTTTCCAATTACAGCGCCCAAGTCTTCATCCGAATGTTTAGCAGCAACTCCAGCCAATTCTTTTAAATTCAAATCATCAATCAATTAATCCTCTTTGATACTCTGGTTTATTAGAAAGAAGTGGGCACATTCAATATGCGAGGCCCCTGAGCTCTTTGTGGCCCTTTTCAGGGAAAAGCTTGGGTCTTCTTAGCTCATGTTAGGTACCAACTCAGAGTTAATTATTTATATGGGCCAGCCGATTAAATTTTCAAGGCTTACTCCTCCTTTAAGGGCTACATGATATCTATTATTTACTATTATCATACGTACTCAATAGCCTAATAGTTGTGTAAGGATTAGGGCCTTCACTGGCCTTGTTTAGATGATCCTTTAATAAATATTAGTTTGAAAACTAAATTGGCTGGCCTATATTACTTTCTCCTCGATGAATAGAAAATCAGGAACTAAAATTAATTGAGTTTCTTATGAAAATTTAAAAACGTAAAAACTAAGTACGACGAAAGTAAAAAATAAAACTTAATTAGAGTTACGCAAATCAAATATTGGTGTATTTTACAAGTAAACTAATGTTAGCTAATAGGGGTGTAAATGGTCCAGTTTGGGAAAGATATGAATCGGTTTTATTCGGTTTAAAAATTTTCATACTCTGAACTGGATTGGACTGAACTCCTATTTGGTTTATACCGGTCCGGTCCAATTCGGTTCAGGAGCGGTCCGATCCGATCTAAGAGTACCTAATATGATTTAATGAGCTGAATTTGATCCGAAATTCTGCAATGATCAAATATTTTTTTTTGTCCAAATTTAATTATTTTCAGCATAATTTACGTATTTATCACAAATTTAAGCAAAAAGATACTAAAAAAACTTAATCTTAAAAAAAATGGCAAAAGAAAAATAATCTAAATAAAAAAATAGAAAAAAAAATCAGTCCTTGAAAACCCAAATAAAATAAAAAAGAAATTAACTCTTAAGAGTTAATAGTCCTTAAGAGTTAAGAGTCCAAAAAATAAAATAAAAAATCAATTCTTAAAAGTCCTGACTATATTCTATAAGTTATACTATAAGTTATAACTAATATTCTATATTATATATAGCCCATGAGTTGATGAATTAATTTAATCCTCATAAGTCATATTAATTAATCAATGATATTAATGATCATACTTTATATATAATTAAAAACAATATTAATATTTATAATTGCTATAAATAATCATAAGAAGAGTAATTATTAATTAGTTAACGTGATTTAGTAATACATCATAGGTTTGTTAACTATAACTAATAACATTATTATATTAGTATATTATAAATTTATATGTTAGTGAATAATGATAAATTAGTAATAATATATTAAATAATAATAATATACTTATTACTTATAAATTATTACTAATACTCTATATAGATATACTATAATCTATATTTTTATATTACAACTATTATAAATTATAGTATGTTAATATTAAAAGAGTATAAATTATATATTAATATGTTATACTAATACTTATAATCTATATTAATATTAATATTATAATTTATATACTATTACTTTATATATATAAAGTTGTGCATTCAGTCCAATTTGGTCTAAGAGGAAAATTATTTTAGATTGAGATCGAACTGAAAATATTTAGTCCATATTATAATTAGACTAGACCGGACTACATTCCATTCGATCTGATCTGGTCTCGAAATGATCTATCCAATCCGATCTAGTCTATCGATTCAATTCGATTTTCTTACACCTCTACTTACTAGCTTTAGAAAAAACGTAGGTGCATGCATGGCTCATCTAACCGACAAACGCACGCTTATCTATATTTTGACAAACCCTAATAATCTATATTTTCTTTCTTTTCGGCCATGACCAACCGACATGCGAACTGTAGTACTTAAGAGTTTGAAAAACGATACGTTTGGAGAAAATTAAAGCTCAGGTCGAATAAAATTCTATAGGGGATTGCCGCTATGCTGAAATATTTAATGTACATTATTTCCAGTCAACAAACTTTCGGTAGTTAAGGGTCAATCGGGTCGAAGGTGGTATAATTGTGCTTCTGAACACAAAACATAGGTTAAACATCATGAGATTCCCGGCCCATAAGTAAATATCCTTAAATGTCACAGCCCCACATGCGATTGTGTTCAGCTCTGACAATATATATACACACACATGTCATTCCTAAACCACACGGTTAGGATATTATTTTATGTATATATATATTAGTATCACTTTGAGGATCTTCGCAATGATTTTCTCACACTACCACCATTCATGCTCTTTTTTCCCCATTATAAATTAGTATATCATGAGTCACTACTATATTTCGAAATAATGGAAAAAAAAGGAGCAACATTAGAGTACAATAACACTCTATATAAGTACATGATTTCTTCTCATACTAAACACAAAAAATAAAGATGGAAGGGCAACCTTAAAACAAATATAGTAGTTCAAATATTTTATCTAAAATGTCCAAACTCATGCGTGCACAGCTAAAGTAGTACAATAAGATCTATCTTGGTTTGCCCACATTGGGTTGACATGGAGTTTGTGCAACATTTAAGATCGACGGTGCTAATTAAATGCGGGAAATATATCGGAGATAAGTAACTATAGATAGTACTGTACGTGACTCCCCCATCTTGAAAAAGTTCAATTCAAACTTCTCTTTTAACAGCTTTGTGATGATACTGTATATACATCACTATATAGCTATGAAACAAGTACCTTAATTACCATTTTGGTTTTGCCCAGTCATTTTCTTCACAAACTTGCACGGATCTTTCTTTCTATAGGACATGTGACAATCAAATTTCGTGGTTGTTCCTAAAGTGGCAGTCCGTTTCAAAAGCATTTATATACTGTTGACAAGGCGTGCGTACCTAATAATAACGTAAGAAGCACAAGTACACAGCTCATTTACCTCTATTTTATTAGTTCAAAGATCATGGTCGATCCCTTTTCTGTGTACGTTTCAGAAACTCTTCCAAAATTTGTTTCATGTCAACCTCTCGTGCATGCCTTAATTTGGATATTATATATATATATATATATATATATATGACATGGCCGGGCAGAAAAAATTCAGTACTTGTACTTCTGGTTTTACTCATATGTACACGAATGAATGATCATCGTGTGTTGGTAAGCTAGAAAACTTAAAATGCCAACTTTTTGTGCAAATAATTGACAGCACGCAGCCGATCGAGTAGTGCCAGTAGATCAGGCCAGAATCCTCCATAAGAATAGAAAAACCAGAATCAATTCAACCACATGATGCCTTTGACTTTATTCCCATTGTTTTGTGGGAGGTGGTAGCTAGTGACCTTATATATGGCGAGATCTTTGAATTCAACCAAAATGATGTTGTAAGGGACTGATCTCTTTTATTAGATTCTATATGGTTTTACGGGCTATATTTTCCAACCTCTAATTAAGATAACATGATATATATATATATATATATATCCTTCCTTCAATAATTACTTTTACCAACATCGTTCATGGTGTAGTAACTTAATTCACCCCCCATATCAAACCAAATCTAACTCTCATCATTCCCAAGTTTGTTGGGTGATGATATATATATGGCATGCTTTTGAAAATAATTTCAATCAGTTCCCAATTGTCAACAACTAGATCTCAATATCGATTGTTTTCTTTAATGGTGATTATGGATGTTCTTGACTTCTTTCTTATAAAAATTTGACCCCTTTGAACAACGTACGAGTTAGTGGTTTAATATTGTTAATTTTAATTTGATTGGACATTATAATGATGTGTAAAAACTTCACCAAAATGCAATTGATCACTAAGTTAAAGCACCACTATTGGGTGTGTAGGGTAGAGATCAGAGCAATTTAATATCTAAAGTATTTAATTTGGTAAAGCAATCAATCTTCAGTACACATAAATCATCATCAATCAGTACTCCTCCAGCACTGTTGCATATCAATCAAGCAATTTCCACTAGGATACTACTGCCTTTCAAATTAAAGTAGGTTGTTCTTAATTAACAATGTTTGGACATTTTAGCAAGTTTGATCAGGACCAAAAGTACTTGGAAATTAAATTACGGTGGAGGTAAGCTAGGCTCGCTTGCGGCTTAAGATCGATGGAGGTGCTGCACCTTTTTGGAATGAGTACTGAGGGAATAAACAGGTTAGAAATGGCGTGGATATGGACAAGAATGTCTCACTACCATGTGCATGAATGAGTCCCACGTGGGATATGGCATGCGTCTTGGTTTCTTCCTAGTGGTTCTGATTTTTCTGCTTGTATTCGATAGTTTTGGCAAGTACAGCACACTTAAAAGCTTATAAATTACCTTCCCAGCAAGGAAAGTGCGGGAAAAATGCAAAAAAATAAAAATAAAAAAAGATTAGGTCTCATGTACAAGAAATATTCAACTTATGGGGAAATTCGATTATGGGATCAATCCTTTTACAAAAGAAGCAATGTATACCATTCTTGGATTTCAAGATGTATCTATAAGATCCATCATGGAAACTGGTTTTTATTCTTTTTTATTTTTTATTTTTATAATTTTCTCTTCTCTTTCCTTCAACTTTTGTTCTGTTCTTTGATCTTTCGCTTTGTTGAGTTGGAAAACTTGGAGGTGGATGGAGATAAGCTGTACGTGTGAGGCAAGTAGCTGGCTTTGTAAAGACCTTTCTGCAACACCCTACCATAGTATCACGTGAACACTTTTATGGTTTTTGCTCCTTTCCTCATTGCTTTCGACACTAACAGTATATTCACTGTTCCCCTTTTTGGACAGGCCAAGAACTCAAAAAAGTTGGCATACATCAAGCTGATCGATCACAACTGTTCAAAAACTTGGCCGCTACCTCAAAAATATAAAGCATCGATCGATACATTTTCAAACAATATATCTCAAAAAAGTTAAGATCGAGTAATTGGGTATGCATTTGTTGACCATTAAAAGATTGGTAAGATAATCCCTGATGATCTAACCCGAGCTACTAATCAGTACTAGTAGTACCATTCCATTTTGTTTAATGTTTTTTTCTTTTTTTTTTCTTTTGCTTTTGCTGTGAATATATATATATATAAGGGAAATACATTTTTTTTTTTGTGAACCATAAAAGGCACATTCACATAATTAGGAGGCCGAGATGCACTTTCAATGAAAAAGGCACGAGGCATCTGAAAACAAAACAAGAATATGGTTTGTGCGTGTGTTTGAGCCGGTCTTTCTACCTTTATGCTGCTGCTGCTACTTGTGTGTGATTCTGCAGAGCTTTTTGGAAAAAGGGTCTGATATACGTAAAAGGAAGGATGTGAATAGCTTTCCAAATTAAATTCGTATTCGTCCAGCTTGCTTCATGATCTGGGGTGCCGCCACGCGTCTAATTCAAATTTGAAACTGCATGGTATTTGATTTTCTTTTTCATGAGCACACAGTACCGCAGCAACAGAAAAGAAAGAATAGAAAGGATCAAAAGAGAGCAATCATTCAATGCAGCAATATATGTGATAGTTGTTAGGAGATGGTTGAAATCTAAAACCTAACTAAATACAGGAAAATGTCAATTCATTCTCGAGCGGGCACTATGTGAAGCCACCTTCTAGGAAAAACCGACATTAATTTGATCAATGACTTTTTCATAATTAAATCATGCTTGTTACAAATAATGCAAAGTTGGACCCCATTTATGTACAGCAGTTTCTGAAAGGAGTTTATTACAGGGAAGGATTGTATATCCACTTGTGAAACGAATTGAATCATTTTTTAGAGGGGGGAAAATTAGGGACAAGTAAAGTGGACAACACCAAGCATGGGTTTGTCGGAAATCACTCCAAGTTAGTTGAGTTCCAATTCATGATACTGGATTCCCAAACTAGCCCAGCTATGGTCAAGAGAGAGAGAGAGAGAGAGAGAGAGTGAGAGTGAGGATCAGAGAGAGATCAAAGAGAGCAAATCAAAGATGAACATGCACAAGAATAACACCATATATATATATATATATTTTTTTTATACAGTAAAAAATAATATTACATACACTCATGGATTGTGCAAATTTCATGCACTTTTTTTTAGAAAAATATAGTCAACCATATATTAAAAAAATTATTTTTTTATGTTTTTTATGAAGATCAATATTTATTCATTTTTTTTAAAGAAATGTGCGGTGCTTGCCCTCTATAATTATAAATATCATTTCTCTTATTTAAAAATTAGTTTTCTCATCTGAATCTCAGGCTTCCCAGCTAATTTGCCTATTTTATTTTTTTTACAACTTTGTTAATTAATTTCACCTACAGATTTTTCTTTTTAGTAAATATCCCAGTCAAGTCTCTGCGATCATTATCTAAAATCAAATTTCACCTAATATATATATAACTACCTGCAACAAGTATGAAAATTTACAGAAATGCAATTTGAAGCACTAATTGCTTTGAACATTAATATTGCTAATTAACATACTGATCATTGAAGAGGCCTGAAGTCTTGAAGGATATTGATTACTAATGCAAGTTACTGGGAAAAACAAAAAGCTAGTTTAATAGTTTTATAATAATTTATTCTCAACTTGGGATATTTTATATAGATATATACATGACACACATATATGCTAAGGCTCATGCAAGCTAGCCGATATTTAAACTGAACAGTGAACATCATGTGCTTCCATGATCCGATGGTTATAGTAACACATGACTCACTTTCCATGACCCATTAAAGATACCTTATAGACAAGGGGACCCATTCTCCAATAACGCAGCAAAAATGAAGATATTCTGATTTATGAGGCAACAAAACCTCTGCATGTTCCATCACCCATGGCTTGTCCTCATCTCTAATCAATCACTATTCTAAACTTATTTTACCCTCCCACTAATACCTTTCAGATCATCAGGCTTCAAAGAAACAAACATTTTGCCCCTTTAACTTTCAAATTTCTTTAAAAGCATTACCTGCATATAAATAGTGATCGATTAGTTTATATGGGAATATAACTGTATTTAGGGGTGTTCATCCGAGTTTCGAATTTGGAAATCCGAAACCTGGATTCGAAATTTCCTTAAATATTTTTAACAAAAAATTTCAAAAATGTTAAGGAATAAATAAAATTATAAACCGGGTCGGGTACAACCCGGCCTGGATGAACACCCCTAACTGTATTACAAAATACTTGGCTATTATTCATAAATAGTTAATATTATTGTATATAAATATTTATAGGCAGTTCATTAATATAATATATTTACTACTATTCATATATGACTTAAGATACTGATCTTAACATCTAACCGGCCGGAGCCTTAAAAGCATAATTGTTAAACACATGCATGAGCTTGATGTCACAAATTAGGAACACAATATCAGACCTAATTAATTAGTTCATGAGTGTTGAAGGGATCAAAAAGAATGAGTAACTAATTAACTCAAACCAAACGGATAAAAAAGGCCGAGTAAGTACTAATTAACTTAAACGGAACAAAAGTAAAATGAGTTTTACTGCATATATAGAAGCTAGCTAGTATATATGCAAACAGTACACCAATAAATGTGAGGCCCATAATAATTTTAGAAATACTTGAAATGGTAATAATTAATAATTTATAATATCTGATTTGGCAATGTTGTGCTGGATGTATCAATAAGAAGCTGGCTTGTGATTTTTTTCTAAAATGAAAACGCAATATCTTAGAAAATCCATGAAAATTATTCACCTTATTTTCATAATCAATAAGGAACACACCAACAACATTTGGTAGAAGAGTAATATGATCAATTGGCTAAAGCGCTTCATATGCTTGGCTTGTATATAACAGTATAGCCTTATGGTAGCATGAACTTGAAGTACCATGCACTGATCATCAGGCAGGCATAATTTGCTCATTTCCATTATAAAAATGTATAAAACAAGCTCTACGATAGTGGTATTAATGAATAGAAAAGATGGAAATAGAATGGTGCACAGATTTTATGTAAATATCATGAACGGATTTTTAAGATAAAATCTTGTCCTTATAAATTATAATTATTTTACAAATTGACATAATTTAATATGATATTGAATAATATATAAGCTAGTGTATCAAATAAAAATATAATTATAATCATAATCTTAATATTCTAATTAATTCATCATAATCACAATCATAATCTTTCATCTACTAAATCTGAGAGGGACCCGCAGAAGTGGGAAGCCAATATAGATATATAATATATATATATATATAGAGAGAGAGAGAGAGAGAGAGAGAGTGATACAAGCCAATTTTACACGAGTCAAGAAGACAAATTATGAGTATGTGTGAGTGAGAGAGAGAGAAATAGAATTAGGATGAGAGAGAGATGCAGGTTAACTTGCTGTGATCAGGGCATATATATGTTTCCTTCCTACCATCTGTTTGTGGAAATGCCAGCCATCCTGACTTGTGCCCTCTTGATTTAATTAGTACTCCTCCGTTGTTCACGCACGTAAATTTCGAGCAGTCCAGACACGCCATCATGTGAAAATCAACGCACAGATTCCCAATTCCCATGCATTTACTGTGGAAACATGGAATTCAACTTATTTGAATAGAAGAAAACATGTGATTAGAATATATATATATATATATAGAAGAAAACATTTTTTTTCCGGGTCGTTGTGACGAATAATGACGCGGTCGAGAAAAGACTTATTTGGGAGAGCAAAACCCAACGACATGCAGCTCTTTTACATACAGATTTACTGCATACTTCTAGTCTTTTAGCATAGTGGGGTTCACCTCAGAAAAATCAAGTCCTCCAATCAGATCACCGGCCGAAACCGCCCTACCTACAAATTCCACACCGTCTTTAATTTTAGAGTAATGCTAACTGTTTTAAATAAACAAATTTTATACAAGTTGTTTTTTTCTATATAAAAATGAATTTCACTAATAAAAATTAATTAATTTTTTATTTATTTTACATTCATTTAGGAATCATTCATTTTTTTACAAAAATTTGTTTAAGATTTATCTATTTAGAACTTGTACAAATCATTTATCTTAATTTTAACCTTTCCAGTCTTAAGTCCCGACCCCCACTTCATCTTCTAAGATGATCATGAATTTTAAACGAAATCTTAAGGGTCTTCAAAACAATCAACTTATCTATATATGATCCATCTGATCCGGACTCATGATTTATCACCATCTTTTATATATCTTTATTCAACAATGGAAACTTCTCGATTCATCTTATTAATTTCTTACTAATTTCTATGCTTCAAAACATAATTAATCGACCAATGTAAAATATATATATATATATTACAAAAAAAAAATATTGTTTATTTACAACTAGTTAATTTCAAAGAAATAATAATTTAGAGTCAAAATGTGTTGCAAATATTTTTTTTTGTTGCAAATAATTAATCACAAAAACTCTTTTTTCTCATAGGGATAAGCACGTTCCCATGATCCATTCATTCTTAAATTAATGTGACATTTATATGATATTATTTACCAATTCTTAATTTATTATTTAAAAAAGCAATCTAATTATTTATACTACAATAAGATAAATTTTTTGCGGCACAGAATTTCATTACAAAAAATATGAAAAAATGTCGTAAAAAATTATTTTCAGCAAAAACAGTCATTTTGATTGTATTAGATTGATTATTTTTACCTATTTTTCTCACAGTGTTACTAAAATTTTTTTATCAAAATACAAGAATTTTATGTTTCTCTATGCCGATCTTCCTTCATTTTTTTCACTAATTCTCACATATATGATCTCTTTGGACTTGTAAATATCGGTCTCTACATTTTCTCAAGCTTGTCTTTAGAAATTTGCCACGAAGTATAAGATTATGATGAAGTAAAGCAAAGCACTTGAAGTAAGATGATCGACTTAAATCACGTTGAAATACTACACAACATTATCAAGATATTCCGAACATAATCCCAGGATGAACTATACGTAAATTTAGCACTTCGAAGTTTGATGATACGAAACGATTCAAATAGGGACAACATGGTCCTTTTGGTCTGGGCACCCCGCACCTTCCCCAGTTTATTACTGAACAGAGAAGTGCCCTTATCACTGCCAACGTAACGCATCCGGCGCGGAGGGATCTGTCTCTCTCTCTCTCTCAAAATAAATCTGAAAAAATCATGAGATGATGAGATGATGTACAGAGGAGATCAGAGTTTTTACTGCAACAACTGAGAGAGAGCCAAAGCATCTCTCTCTCTGTCTCTCTCTCTCAGATCGAATTAATACAGAGAGGTCAGCTCCCGCCCTGCCTCCAGGAATGAGGAAAGGAAATTCACCCAACATCAAACATAGATCATCCATCTCTCTCTCTCATTAAAGCTTAAAAATCCCATTTTATAACTATTTTATTGGAAATTGGACCTCACACTCACACAGAATATCTGACAATTCTGACGTCTCTTCGCTTGAACCACATAAAGTTACATAAAACTTTATAAATATTAAAATATATATTTTTGATATTTATTCATAGTCCCATTTTAATTCTTGAGTATATGACAGAAAAGAATTTAAAATTAAAAGTAAAATATTTTTAAAACAAAATGAATTTGTCAAAATAATACTGAAGACCTAACTTCCGAGTCCTTATTAATACATCCATGCCCTGCATTCTTATCTATCCTCTATTGGAAACTTGTAGCATCCATTCATATAGAGAGAAAGAGACAGAGGGAGACAGAGTGAGGCAGAGAGACACAGTGGGTTTCGAAGAGAGAGAGAGAGAGAGAGAGAGAGAGAGAGAAGAGTGCTCTCCAGGAGAGTATCTCTCCACATCTGCTAGCTGAGCTTATTTTTGGCAGAGTAACATAAAGATCATTTGTTCGATCATTATCATCATCACCATAGATCGTCGTCGTTTTCATCTTCAATCATGTATAATTCAGACTTTAAAACAGATTTCCCCATGTCTGCAACTGAGAAGGAAGAGCATCAACAGCCTCTAATCACCCAGCTTTTTCTCGATCTCTTGTCGCTGCTGGTTATCCCTACAAAAGACGACGACACAGAGAACCCAAAAACAGAGTACCCCGCAAAGCAAACCCAGTTTTCTCTACTAACTGTGCCGGAGATCGTCTCTGAATCTAAGTCACTTGTAAAGCTGGCTTTCCCCATGGTTTTAACTGCCCTCATTCTCTACTCTCGGTCTGTCCTCTCCATGCTCTTCCTCGGCCAACTCGGTGACCTTGAACTCGCCGCCGGCTCGCTGGCCATCGCTTTTGCCAATATAACAGGCTATTCTGTACTCGCCGGCCTTTCTCTGGGCATGGAGCCCCTGTGTTCGCAAGCCTTCGGAGCAAACCGTCCCAAACTTTTATCTGTAACCCTTCATCGTGCCGTGATTTTCCTCCTCGTCTCGTCCATACCCATTTCTTTTCTCTGGCTCAACATGTCAAGAATTCTTCTTTGTCTACACCAAGACCCCATCATCACTCGCATGGCTCACAGGTACCTAATGTTCTCTCTCCCCGACCTTTTGACCAACTCTTTCATTCACCCAATCCGCATTTACCTTCGCACTCAGGGCATCACGCACCCTCTAACGTTAGCATCCCTCGCTGGCACGGTTTTCCTCCTGCCTATGAACTTTCTCCTCGTCTCCCATTTCCGCCTCGGTCTAGTTGGAGTTTCGGCAGCCTCAGCCGCCTCCAACTTTTTCGTGCTCTTATCCGTTGTGCTATACGTGTGGGCCACCGGTTTACACGAACCAACCTGGACTAGACCGAGCCGAGAGTGCTTCACCGGCTGGAAACCGCTGCTCCGGCTCGCCGCTCCGAGTTGTGTCTCTGTTTGCCTCGAATGGTGGTGGTACGAGATCATGATCGTCTTGTGCGGGCTGTTGGTGAACCCCAGAGCAACTGTGGCGTCAATGGGCATCTTGATTCAAACAACAGCCTTGATTTACGTGTTCCCGTCCTCGCTCAGCAACGCTGTGTCGACTCGGGTCGGGAACGAACTCGGAGCGAACCGTCACCAGAAAGCAAAAACATCGGCGGTGGTGGCGGTGTATATGGCGGAGTTAATGGGACTATTAGCGATGACGTTCGCGTGGGGGGTGAGGGATAAGTGGGCCAGGATGTTCACAAACGATTTCGAGATACTAAAGTTGACGGCGGCGGCTCTACCAATCATAGGGCTCTGCGAGCTCGGGAACTGTCCGCAGACCGTCGGGTGCGGGGTTCTGAGGGGGAGCGCGCGCCCGACGTCGGCGGCAAACATAAACCTTGGCGCATTTTATCTGGTTGGCATGCCGGTGGCCGTTGGTCTGGCATTCCGACTGAAAATTGGGTTCTGCGGGCTTTGGCTGGGCCTACTATCGGCCCAGATATGCTGCGCTGGATTGATGTTGTACGTGATCGGAACAACGAACTGGGAGTTGGAAGCGGGTAGGGCCCAGATGCTAACTTGCAATGAGAACGGAGAATCAGAGCTCAGCTGTGAGGGTGGTGGGAAGGGTGAAGAGGAACTAGAGACAATAGTATGTACTGTGGTCACTTCCTCTTCATGTGAGCCCAAGAAGGACCAATACTAATTACGGGACAAACCAAGAAGCAAACCAACTTCCTATTCTTTCCCTTTTTAGACTGTAATTCTTGTCATTGATCATATCTTTGTTCAATTTTCTTTTCAATTTTTCTTTTTTGTGGAGTTGAGAGAGATGATAGAACTTATTTCCATGCAATTAGTTCCATTTTTTTTTTTGGTGTGGGTATAAATATACTGATCTTATTTTTATAATCTAGGCTTAGAATCCAGTCATCATGTATACGCGGTATGTAAGTTGGTTGGTTTATGCTTAAATGTGAAAAAACATTCTCGTCCAAAAATGAAACAACTTGTTGGCTCATAATTAATACTAAATGCAGAAGTAGATAGTGGTACAAGAAGATCGATCACCGATGGCACAAAAGCAGCTTCAAAATCAAATAATTTGAATGCTGCGGCTGAAATCCTCTTGCGGGTTAGGGGCAGGTTTTTTTTTTTTTTTTTCAAATTCCAATGTTATGGATAATCGCTGAATTATTGGGTTTTGCTAGGGCTAAATGGTTATAGTAGTACGAAGGTGCAAAGAATTGACAGTTTAAGGAAAATGGGTCTGTGTCTCAAAAATTCAGACATGTTTGATCGCTTTCGAGTTTTTGAGGCTGGACAAAGGCTTTTAGAAGTATTCCCGACTGGTTTGAATCACAAGCTGACACATGGCGCCAGCTTTGGGGTCCTATCACGTACAGAGACCATCAATCAAGTATCAAGAGTCCATGTTAGAAATCTGATATAATTTTGGCTTGACATGGACCTCTGACTGACTCCAGTGGATGTTAATTTAAGAAGTTTCACTCACACCTTATCTTCTTCTTTTTGGGACCTCTCTCTCTCTCTCTCTCTCTCTCTCTCTCTCTCTTTCTCTCTCTCTCCTTTGCTTTGGTCCCTTCTTATGTAACAACAGCTCTCGCGCGCATTGCATGCTCCAGCTGCTCCCTATAAGTTAGTGCCTCGCACTGTGTGAGTGTGAAACAGATTGATGAAGTTGTGGTCGATTCCTTTTCTGCTTCGCTCACCACACTGTTTCAAACGTGGATGCATTGATTGGCCCTATATTTTAATTTCATGAGTGGCAACTTGTTCTGAAGTTTGTACTAAAAAAACATGCATATTATGTTTTCATGCATGCTTCTTCATTTATTGCACTATCCTAGTTCTGATCGTGAACGCATGGTGAACATTGAGCAGTAGTACATGCAAGTTTCTGTATAGATCAATAATTCGAATAATCTTGGGACAAATTTATTAATGTCATACGCCACACTTAAATTCGAAAGTAATGCGGCCCAGCTGTTAGAATCATGCATATTATTATTTATTACCCCCAAAATTAGAAGCTTTAAGACCTATAAGGAAACTATTCTAGTATGGTCTTTCCACTTGCACGGGTAGGCTGGCGCCTTGTAGGATAATCACCTTAATTAGTACTTGTCATCTTGTGCAAGGGAAATATTGTTAGAAGTGTAAAGCTATACTCCATATTCATATCTTATTTTTATCTCATTATATAATATGTGACATATTTATTATTATTTAATATATAATAAAAAAAATTATCTAATAAAAGATCATTTAAATGATAAATATAGAGGTATACAAAAAAACCATTTTTTTGAACCGTCCATTATTCCAACCTGCTACCAACCCACAATGGCTGTAAGGAAATGGTCTTCCAATACCCATTACCGACTTGACCGTTTTCCAATCGGGAAATACCCAATAACCAATTTACACGGTGTTTTCTCATTTTTCCGACCCTCTCTCTCGTCGATGACTCCTAATTTGAGTGATCTCTCTCGTCGATTGCTTCCAAGTCACGTGGGTAATGTTGAGCATCCCATCTTATTCAGGTTTAGAACTTCAAATAATAACAATAATGGTGGATTTTCAGTCATAATTTTGAATTTCGTACCGTATCGGCCAGTACATACCGTACCGGAACAGTGATTGGTACAGAAATTGAGTCTGTTTCATACCGGCCCAGATTTCGATCGTACCGGCCATGTGTACTAGCCTGTACCGGATTTCAAAATTTTATTTTATTTATTTTTCATTTCTTTCTATTTTTGTATCCTAATTTAGACTAGATTATTTATATATATTTTTTATATATAACTTATTCATATATTGACCTTTATTTTGAAATATAATTTATATATATATATTGTAATTTTTTTATGTATAGACTATTCTGAAACGATACACGAAACGGTACCAGTACCGAAATATTTCGTTCCAATGCCTTGACCGGTACGTTCATTGATACGATATTCAAAACATTGCTTTCAGCCGCATCAAATATGGTATATATTGTCAGTCTCAAGTTTTCAATAGCGTCTATCTACAAGGTGAATATATTGTCAATCTCAAGATTTCTATGTCAAATATGGTGGTTTTTCATTAATGGATATGTTTCTTCATATCTGTGAAGAAAAAAAAATGTTAAAAAGTGGCTTGTGAGTTTGAGAGTAAAGACATGCCCGATTTAGGGAAATATTTAATTTCCATATATATATATATATATATATATTTGTTCATGCCGATTTATGGAGATATTTAGTTTCTATTTGAATTGACAATGGTAGTAGGTACAAGATAGGTTATGATTGGCAATATTTGCTCGACTCCTATCTTAGACATTGAATATGTTCTGTTTCGAGATTACTCTACTACTTTTGGTAAGTCTCAAATTAAGATTTCTTTTGATTTCATTTGAATTTAGTTCAATTTGACCACTCCCATCCTTTTGTTTTTACAGTTCTTCCATTTTCTTTCAAATTCAAATTGATTGCTACATAAATTACATATCATGAAAAAAAAAAAGTAGAAGAAGAAAACGGGTCTGATAATACCTGCTTCTTCCGAAATCACTATCGAGTCGGGTATCAGGCAAACAAATTAACGGCTAATCGGAATGCTTAAGATAAATGTGTAATATTTTATATAATAGGATAAGAGTTGAATCATAATGTAGTGTATAGAATTTTTGTGACAACCCGGATTTTTGGATATCCGCTTAATTTTCATGTGTGGAATGATTATGTCTCTCCAAGACTATTTTTAGGAATTTTGGGATATATGTATAGGATTCTTATATTGAAAGGTTGGGAATAAGGTCGGGTATAAATGTGAATTGTTTTAAGATGAAAAAGTGCCTAGACCCGAGATCTCGCTCAACTCTCGCTTGATGTCTGGCTCGAGCGAAATACAGGGACAGACAAACATCTTTTAGTAGAATGGTCATAACTTGCTCATTTGATATCGGATTTGAGTGATTCAAGAGGCTATGGAAAGCTAAGAGGAATATCTATAACTTTTATGTTTTGAGGTTTAAGAGATATGGACTTAATCAAATAAGAAATGGAGATTGAAGTACCAGGTCTGAATTGAAGATAGATAAGTATTGACTTGAAGTTGACTAAGAACATTGGATAAGATTAAGCCTTTGGATTATTTTCTTAGTTATCCTAAGATCTGGACAAGTGTGTAGATATGTGGAAAATGAGGAGATTTTATTTAGTGAATTTCGTGTGAAATAAGATGAATCATCTATCCAACACTTGGTGTACCCGGATTGGTGTTCTCGGGCTTATCTGTCGAGTTTTATTAGAAAAATCATAACTTGGTCATACAAACTCCAAATGAAGTGATTCCAGTTCCTATAGAACCATAAGACATATATCTATAACTTTTATGACTGGAGGTTTTAGATAATCGAAGTTTATCAATGGATTAATTGGGCTGGAATGGGACTGATCTGTTTTAAGTGCAAACTGGAGCTCGAAAATGAATCACTCCACCACCTCACCTTAGATGTTCGAATTTGATTGGTTCTCCTCATGGTTATCTGCTAGATACATGTATGAGAGCATGTGTTAGGTGGAGAAAGAGCTTCTAGAAGAATAATTAGTTTAAAACCAAGCAAGAGTGAAGGACTAATCTGATTAGCCAAAACAGTCAACTATCCCCTTTGTTTCCAACCAATTGGTAACCAAACCTTGGGAATTAGGTGAAGAGATATTTTCCAGCCACTCTAAGGGTGCTAAGGAGGTCTTGGGCGTGTGGCCAAAGAGGAAGAAAAGATTCTAGAAGCCTTGAGGATGCAAGGAAAGCCAATGGCCAGCTAAGCTTATCTTGGGTATTTTAGACTTTTTGGAAGCTTACTTTTATATCCATATTTGGTGATTATTTGGGGCCATTGATCTAAGATAATTTTAGATGAGGAAGAAGCATAGCCATAGGATGGAAATCATTGGAGATCATAGAAGATTTGGATGAGGATTAAACTAACCAAAGCTGGACAGCACATGCCATACCCTTATACGGTTGGAGATTAACCCATTCCTTTGGTTTGTTTTCCTTCTCTTCTTCCCCAAGCCACCTATTCCTCTATATATGTAACCATCTTCAGATCATAGGAGACATTTTGGGAGGAGGAAGTCACGTCCACTTGGAGAGGAAGCCAAAGAAAAAAGCCTCCCTAACCCTTGAACCTCCAAACTTCTCCTAAGTGAGCTAAGTGGGTGCTTTGAGGAGGAATGTTGCAAGGACTAGTTGGATCATTCAACCAAGCTTTGGAGAAACTTGTAAGTATACAATTTAACTTAATCTTAGCATAGATTAAGTAGATTATTGATGGAATTTAGTTTGTTGTTGGTTGGAGCTTGAATTAGGCTTGAATGATGTGTTTGGAATCTATGGTGTTTTGGATATGATTTGGTGATTGTAAAATGTTAGGAAAATTGTAAGGACCTAGAATTATGTTCCAATGAGTAAAAATAAGGTTGGTGTGAAAAGATTGCTTGATTTAGGTTGAAAAACCCCTTGAGCCGTGATTTCGCTTGACTGTCGCTTGATACCCCACTCGAGCGAGTTCCAACCCGTGACTTCGCTCGACACTCGCTCGACACCCGCTCGAGCGAGATACCCAGTTTTGCTTAGATTCAAGGCTTTCTTAGAATAGCAGTGGTGTTTCAAATGGGTAGAGTTATAGGTGAAAATAACTCATATGAATAAGAGAGAAACAAAAAGAAAGAAAACAATTTATATAAAGAATATGTTCCGTGTCATAACGGGGACGGCGAGACGTAACGCCCGGATGATTGACACGAGACTCATCATAACGGGGACGGCGATACGTAACGCCCGGATGATTGATGAGTATGTTGATAAGTTAGTCACGTCATGACGGGGACGGCGATACGTAACGCCCGTATGACTGACGTGCCGGCAGGGACGGCGATACGTAACGCCTGCCGTGATATAATAATATGTTCCGTGTCATAACGGGGACGGCGAGACGTAACGCCCGGATGATTGACACGAGACTCATCATAACGGGGACGGCGATACGTAACGCCCGGATGATTGATGAGTATGTTGATAAGTTAGTCACGTCATGACGGGGACGGCGATACGTAACGCCCGTATGACTGACGTGCCGGCAGGGACGGCGATACGTAACGCCTGCCGTGATATAATAATATGTTCCGTGTCATAACGGGGACGGCGAGACGTAACGCCCGGATGATTGACACGAGACTCATCATAACGGGGACGGCGATACGTAACGCCCGGATGATTGATGAGTATGATTGATGAGTTAGTCACGTCATGACGGGGACGGCGATACGTAACGCCCGTATGACTGACGTGCCGACAGGGACGGCGATACGTAACGCCTGTCGAGATTTTAAAATAAAAGAAACTAATGAGGTTAATAAGTAAAGTGGAAAGTAAAAGTATAAGTGTATGTGATGATGGGTCTAGCTAAGATCTAAGGTTGTATGTGATGATGGGTCTAGCTAAGATCTAAGGTTGTATGTGATGATGGGTCTAGCTAAGATTTATGTTCGTATGGTAAGATGGGTAATTGATGTGTATAAGTTCCATAAGGTATTCTTGTAAGTGATATGTTGATGAGTATGACTATGTGTGGTGATAGTTGAGGTTATCTATGCTTTATTTCGTTAACTGTGTACTTGCTGAGATTTCTTGTAAATCTCACTCTTTTATGTTTTATCTATTTTATCTATCATTCCTTATGGAATGATAGATGTTGTTGCAGGGATAGATAAATTGCATTGAGACCCGATCAGCATGGGAGATTCTAAGGTACCCTGAGGGTCCTATGGAATGCTCCTCTCCGGTTGAGATGACCCCACGTACGTGATCAAGTGAAGAAGTAAGAGTACTGGAGGATGGTAGGATATGAGTTTTGTTTAGAGAAAACTAACTGGGTTATGTAAGAGTAAATACAGAATATTGTTGTAAATACGATGTTATGAGAAGTGTAATTATAGTATGCCATGTGGTCTATTGATGCGAGAGTTAGATCTCTTTGCTCATATTGGTAATTTACTTCTTCCAGCTGCGATCGGCATTGCATTTCATTAGTAAGCTTAGATGCATGCATGCTGCTTTTTATGTTTACGTAGGATAAGTAGCCTTGCGTTGCTTGTCCGGATGCGTCGATTTGCGTTGTATTCAATGCGAAAAATCGGGGCGTGACAATTTGGTATCAGAGCAATACGGCTCTGGGTAAACCATGAATGTCCTAGGAAAAATGATCACATGGTATTAAGATAGGTTTTGATTTGATTGAGAAAGGCTTGAATTCTGGATAAGATTGGGTCAAGTTGGTTTCTCTCATGGAATCGTGAGTGTCAGAGATTTCAAGAATCAGAATTTTTAAGATAGATTACGTGATAGGAGTAGAAATTGACAATTGGTGGATGTCGGAATCATTAGTGGCAAGGTCAGATTGATAAGGAAGCGTGATGACTATTTTATTGACTCTGGAGTGATGAGGTTTATTGTATGGTGGTATATGGAGATGTAAAGCATACATGGATTCTTAAAATCCTTATGGTGAGATTTGATGGAAACTTTGCTGGATTATATCAGGTGGTAAAGAATTTCTCTTTCAAAGTTGAGAAATTGAGGTTAACCGATCGACTTGATAGTTTTCTGTCGAGAGAATTTGAATTAATTTTCTTGGATGTAGCAGATTAAAGATTTAGTTTTGGTATGAGGATGTTACGATCAAGAAGGACCTAAATGTTTAAGAGTAGTAGGCTTGAATTTTATTGACTTGGACTGTTGTTGTAATATCAAGGTTTAGAAGAGAATGTCGTAGTATGAGTGATCTCTTTGAAATTTGGGCACTGAAGTTCTAAATTTTGGAAGAATTGCAAAATGGTGAAAGATTACAAGTTTATCGATCCTATAGAATTCTGGAAAGTGATTCCTGAAGTATGTAAAGTTTTAGAATTTTGGGGATTCAATTTGAATTAAGAATTGAATTTTGGAGCATTGACCTCACATGTTAGTTTGATCTGTGTTGGAAATTGATGAGGTTGCAATAATTAGAATAAGATGGAGTGGAGTCCAATGGTGGATATAAGAGTTTTTAAGAAACTTCCTCAGGAATGAAAAGTGTGGATTTGGTTGGCAAATTTTGATGATTGAGGAAATAAATTTTGAAGGTATAAGTTCAGATGAGGAAAATGGTATGAACGAACTACTGATGCATAGGCAAAATGTTGATCTTGATTATAAAGGCATGATATCTACAAGTACACAGTCTTGAAAAGGTAACTTTTGGTTCCATTTTGATGCGATTTGGTATGTGTTGAGGCTATTTATGTGGTAAATTTTGAGAGTACAAAGCTCAAACATGATGTTGATCATGATCAGAGACTTCAATTATGCTGACTTGAAGGAATCAATAGGGATTTGGAGTTTTACGAAGGAGAAAATATTGTTTGTGATTGCCATGGAGAGGGTTTTAAGTTACAAAAGATAGAATATGGATGAACATTTGGTGGATGGAGCATAGAAATCGACTGAAGTCAGTTTAAATATTTATAATTGTGGAATTTTATCGGAGAATATATTGAGATTTTTGGAAAAGTCAGGATTCTAAATTACTCATATGCTTTAAGTTTTTTTAAGAGAATGTGCCAAAGGAGAAGAGTAATGTTGGCAGCCATATTGGTGTTACTGATTGTAGAATTTTTCTAAGTATACACTGATATATATATATATTTTGGTGTTGAGGTGGAACTCTCAAATTTCGAGGACGAAATTCCTTTTAAGGGGGGGAGAATGTGACAACCCGGATTTTTGGATATCCGCTTAATTTTCATGTGTGGAATGATTATGTCTCTCCAAGACTATTTTTAGGAATTTTGGGATATATGTATAGGATTCTTATATTGAAAGGTTGGGAATAAGGTCGGGTATAAATGTGAATTGTTTTAAGATGAAAAAGTGCCTAGACCCGAGATCTCGCTCAACTCTCGCTTGATGTCTGGCTCGAGCGAAATACAGGGACAGACAAACGTCTTTTAGTAGAATGGTCATAACTTGCTCATTTGATATCGGATTTGAGTGATTCAAGAGGCTATGGAAAGCTAAGAGGAATATCTATAACTTTTATGTTTTGAGGTTTAAGAGATATGGACTTAATCAAATAAGAAATGGAGATTGAAGTACCAGGTCTGAATTGAAGATAGATAAGTATTGACTTGAAGTTGACTAAGAACATTGGATAAGATTAAGCCTTTGGATTATTTTCTTAGTTATCCTAAGATCTGGACAAGTGTGTAGATATGTGGAAAATGAGGAGATTTTATTTAGTGAATTTCGTGTGAAATAAGATGAATCATCTATCCAACACTTGGTGTACCCGGATTGGTGTTCTCGGGCTTATCTGTCGAGTTTTATTAGAAAAATCATAACTTGGTCATACAAACTCCAAATGAAGTGATTCTAGTTCCTATAGAACTCTAAGACATATATCTATAACTTTTATGACTGGAGGTTTTAGATAATCGAAGTTTATCAATGGATTAATTGGGCTGGAATGGGACTGATCTGTTTTAAGTGCAAACTGGAGCTCGAAAATGAATCACTCCACCACCTCACCTTAGATGTTCGAATTTGATTGGTTCTCCTCATGGTTATCTGCTAGATACATGTATGAGAGCATGTGTTAGGTGGAGAAAGAGCTTCTAGAAGAATAATTAGTTTAAAACCAAGCAAGAGTGAAGGACTAATCTGATTAGCCAAAACAGTCAACTATCCCCTTTGTTTCCAACCAATTGGTAACCAAACCTTGGGAATTAGGTGAAGAGATATTTTCCAGCCACTCTAAGGGTGCTAAGGAGGTCTTGGGCGTGTGGCCAAAGAGGAAGAAAAGATTCTAGAAGCCTTGAGGATGCAAGGAAAGCCAATGGCCAGCTAAGCTTATCTTGGGTATTTTAGACTTTTTGGAAGCTTACTTTTATATCCATATTTGGTGATTATTTGGGGCCATTGATCTAAGATAATTTTAGATGAGGAAGAAGCATAGCCATAGGATGGAAATCATTGGAGATCATAGAAGATTTGGATAAGGATTAAACTAACCAAGGCTGGACAGCACATGCCATACCCTTATACGGTTGGAGATTAACCCATTCCTTTGGTTTGTTTTCCTTCTCTTCTTCCCCAAGCCACCTATTCCTCTATATATGTAACCATCTTCAGATCATAGGAGACATTTTGGGAGGAGGAAGTCACGTCCACTTGGAGAGGAAGCCAAAGAAAAAAGCCTCCCTAACCCTTGAACCTCCAAACTTCTCCTAAGTGAGCTAAGTGGGTGCTTTGAGGAGGAATGTTGCAAGGACTAGTTGGATCATTCAACCAAGCTTTGGAGAAACTTGTAAGTATACAATTTAACTTAATCTTAGCATAGATTAAGTAGATTATTGATGGAATTTAGTTTGTTGTTGGTTGGAGCTTGAATTAGGCTTGAATGATGTGTTTGGAATCTATGGTGTTTTGGATATGATTTGGTGATTGTAAAATGTTAGGAAAATTGTAAGGACCTAGAATTATGTTCCAATGAGTAAAAATAAGGTTGGTGTGAAAAGATTGCTTGATTTAGGTTGAAAAACCCCTTGAGCCGTGATTTCGCTTGACTGTCGCTTGATACCCCACTCGAGCGAGTTCCAACCCGTGACTTCGCTCGACACTCGCTCGACACCCGCTCGAGCGAGATACCCAGTTTTGCTTAGATTCAAGGCTTTCTTAGAATAGCAGTGGTGTTTCAAATGGGTAGAGTTATAGGTGAAAATAACTCATATGAATAAGAGAGAAACAAAAAGAAAGAAAACAATTTATATAAAGAATATGTTCCGTGTCATAACAGGGACGGCGAGACGTAACGCCCGGATGATTGACACGAGACTCATCATAACAGGGACGGCGATACGTAACGCCCGGATGATTGATGAGTATGTTGATAAGTTAGTCACGTCATGACGGGGACGGCGATACGTAACGCCCGTATGACTGACGTGCCGGCAGGGACGGCGATACGTAACGCCTGCCGTGATGTAATAATATGTTCCGTGTCATAACGGGGACGGCGAGACGTAACGCCCGGATGATTGACACGAGACTCATCATAACGGGGACGGCGATACGTAACGCCCGGATGATTGATGAGTATGTTGATAAGTTAGTCACGTCATGACGGGGACGGCGAGACGTAATGCCCGGATGATTGACACGAGACTCATCATAACGGGGACGGCGATACGTAACGCCCGGATGATTGATGAGTATGTTGATAAGTTAGTCACGTCATGACGGGGACGGCGATACGTAACGCCCGTATGACTGACGTGCCGGCAGGGACGGCGATACGTAACGCCTACCGTGATATAATAATATGTTCCGTGTCATAACGGGGACGGCGAGACGTAACGCCCGGATGATTGACACGAGACTCATCATAACGGGGACGGCGATACGTAACGCCCGGATGATTGATGAGTATGTTGATAAGTTAGTCACGTCATGACGGGGACGACGATACGTAACGCCCGTATGACTGACGTGCCGGCAGGGACGGCGATACGTAACGCCTGCCGTGATATAATAATATGTTCCGTGTCATAACGGGGACGGCGAGACGTAACGCCCGGATGATTGACACGAGACTCATCATAACGGGGACGGCGATACGTAACGCCCGGATGATTGATGAGTATGATTGATGAGTTAGTCACGTCATGACGGGGACGGCGATACGTAACGCCCGTATGACTGACGTGCCGACAGGGACGGCGATACGTAACGCCTGTCGAGATTTTAAAATAAAAGAAACTAATGAGGTTAATAAGTAAAGTGGAAAGTAAAAGTATAAGTGTATGTGATGATGGGTCTAGCTAAGATCTAAGGTTGTATGTGATGATGGGTCTAGCTAAGATCTAAGGTTGTATGTGATGATGGGTCTAGCTAAGATCTAAGGTTGTATGTGATGATGGGTCTAGCTAAGATTTATGTTCGTATGGTAAGATGGGTAATTGATGTGTATAAGTTCCATAAGGTATTCTTGTAAGTGATATGTTAATGAGTATGACTATGTGTGGTGATAGTTGAGGTTATCTATGCTTTATTTCGTTAACTATGTACTTGCTGAGATTTCTTGTAAATCTCACTCTTTTATGTTTTATCTATTTTATCTATCATTCCTTATAGAATGATAGATGTTGTTGCAGGGATAGATAAATTGCATTGAGACCCGATCAGCATGGGAGATTCTAAGGTACCCTGAGGGTCCTATGGAATGCTCCTCTCCGGTTGAGATGACCCCACGTACGTGATCAAGTGAAGAAGTAAGAGTACTGGAGGATGGTAGGATATGAGTTTTGTTTAGAGAAAACTAACTGGGTTATGTAAGAGTAAATACAGAATATTGTTGTAAATACGATGTTATGAGAAGTGTAATTATAGTATGCCATGTGGTCTATTGATGCGAGAGTTAGATCTCTTTGCTCATATTGGTAATTTACTTCTTCCAGCTGCGATCGGCATTGCATTTCATTAGTAAGCTTAGATGCATGCATGCTGCTTTTTATGTTTACGTAGGATAAGTAGCCTTGCGTTGCTTGTCCGGATGCGTCGATTTGCGTTGTATTCAATGCGAAAAATCGGGGCGTGACAATTTTCCTTGTTAGAAGTAGTGATTGACATTTGACACGACTCACTAATCTGGTACGATTTTGAAGTATGTGAAATTAGCATATGAGATTAGGATTAAGTAATTAGATCCATTGAATTAAAACTGATTAGGTTAAGTTTTGAATATATATCATAATAACTAGCTATATATTCAAGGTATCTCGGAATATTACTCAAATCCTCATAGCATAATTATATCGAAGATAATCTTTTAAAACAAATATTAAGATAATAAGGAAATATAAAAAGATCTGCATCTTATATTTTATTAAAGTTTTAAAAACGTAAGAAAAAAGCGTAAACAGAAACACAGCATGTGTGTGTGTGTGTACTGTCAACTCATGTGTGTGTATCATGCATGTAATTACCGATCGATTAGGCAAGCAACTAAGGACATGAGCAATATAAATGAGACACATATTATATGTTGTGCTTTAGTCTATTATGCTAGCTTGACACAATAGAACTTGTTTTTTTTGGGACAAAACTTAAAAACTGGGATTTCGTCCCAAAATACTTCTTGGACGAAAAAACCCTTACAGATCATGATTACAATATCATTTGGTTCATAATTAAATTTAGTTAATAAAATTACATTCTAGAGATTCAAACAATATTCAATATTCATAATATAATTTCTAATCAATGATTCAACAATATTAGTCAAATATGATATTAATATAATTGATCATTAATATATTGAACAATAATATAAGGCATATATATATATAAGAATGTACGTAATAGCTAGCTAGCTTGCATAAATTATATTGTACTACTGTCAATATTATTAATCGTTCAATTTGGCATGATAAACAATCGGTGTAAAGATACAAGAAATAAATTAGTTCAATCAAATTTTAGAGTACGTAAAAGCATATAATAAATTTTTAATAACTCTAATATGCTTTTAAATATAAGAAATATATTTCCTGAGGTCGTATTATTAATTGAGTTTAGAAGTACTAAACTTGAGTTTAGATTTTTCTAAATTAAGATATGTACGTAATCTCGTATTAATTGGGCAATATCGTTGTAAAAATATTTTAACTTCTAATTAAGTATGTCTCAGACAATTTTAAAATATATATTTGTAAAGCTGGTATGTTGTAAATGCAGTACATTTGGTGGATGGCCATTTAGCTAGATTCAATCTCTTAGAATTTTAGCCCTTAGAATTCCTAAATTAATCATTGCTTTAATTCATGTATCACACTATCATATTCCTTATCCTTCTATGTCTATAAAATGGTGTCTTGAAAATTATTTGTATTAATACAAGAAACTTGAAATGAATAATATATGATCTATATATATATATATATTTAAGCTCTTGAAGAGTTGGATTTATATATTGTAATCTTTCAATATATAAATAATTCTCTTTAATTTTACACTACTATAAATATTTTCTTCCAAATTTACATAATTAAGTGACGACAAATTTTACAGATGGGGACAAACAAGATATTCTGAAACTATATAACTATATATATATATACACACACACACTAAAGTGAACAAGATTTTGCCAAACAATAAGTTAAAGAAGAAACTACACAAAAAAAAAAATGAAGATATATTCTTTCAACAAAAGGGGCCGAGGAGGGTTGTTTCAACCAAAAATGCTTTTGGAAATTAAGAGAGAGTAAAAGAGAATCAAATTTGAAAGACTATATATCCTCTTAATATTATTATTATGAGTGTGTATTTGTCTTAGCTAGGCTAAAAAATGCTTTTGGAAATTAAGAGAGTAAAAGAGAATGAAATTTAAAAGATTATATATCCTCTTAATATTATGTGTGTGCTTGTGTTAGCTAGGCTAGGTTTGGGTGGTGGAGTATTTTTAGAATATTTCATCACTACTTATTATTTCATCATTACTTTTTACTACTATTCAATACTATAAAAAGAGAGTGCCCACATGGGGTTGACCCCTCCCCTCCAGCAACAGAAAATACATGGCGTTAAGCCATGCGTTAAATGCATTAAGCCATGTGTCAGTTGCATATAAAAGCCATACGTTTTTGCCATTACTTTGCCAATAATGGCTGGTTATATATAGCCCCTCTCAAATATTTTTTGGAACCACCAGGAATAGGCAAAGCTCTCCCTTTTTTTGTTCTCTCTTGATAAAATATTTAGACTGTGGATTTGTTAATTGTCACTTTAATTTTATACTACGTTATGCACTTCGTCACTAAGAAGAAATGTTTGAAATTTTTCGGTTTGGAGAAACTTGTGGAGCAATTTTATAAGTTGAGCTTGAGGTGTTTTTTCACTGTACTCTCTAACATTGGTATCAGAGCGCATTTTATAATTGCTTCCAATTAATATTATTTTTCTTGCATATGCTTGAGATATGTGTAAGTGTCATTTTTATCCTATTTTTTTCATTTGGAATTGTTTAAAAAAAATGTGAAACTCCATTAAATGTGTTGTCGCGCACACCACAAAGGTGGTGTGGCAGACCCCTCTTCCTTCGGAATACTTTTTCGACGATAGAAGTGGTTTGTGGTGGTACGGTGGCTGTTGCAATCTACTAATGTGAAGGGTCACTGTTCATGTAAACAGTGCCCTAGTAAAGGAAGAAGATGATTTATAACATTTGATTTGGGCTGGGCTTGGGACTTCGTCCCACTGTCTTCTTTGTTTCAAAAACCTATTTCAGGTTGGGCCTTTACGCGACCCAGCTCAATTTGTTTCTTTAAAAAAAAAAATAGGACAAAAGTGGCATCCATGGGTTTAGAATCTAGGGCCACCGGATGACCAAAGCTAGCGCGGACTACCGGGTTGTGAGTGTTCTTTGGTCTAGGTGGGGGTTGTAAATTTATTTGTTATATATTCTTTTTTGGCATGATTTAATATATGTTTAGATATATTTCCTATTATATAACATGTGATCTTTTATTTAAATTTTTAGATAAAATGTGATTATATGTAAATATATGGTGATATTCATGCTATTTTTTTATTCCATAAAATTATATAACATGTGATCTTTGTTTAATTTTTTAGATTAAATGTGATTACATGTATGTATGAATTGAACATGTGGATATGTTATTATTTTATTATGTATAAATGTTAGGCTTGTATGATTAGACATTAGTCTTAATTTATTTTAGTGATAAAATAGAAAATTTCCACTAAATAGTCTTAGTTAGAATTGTTAGTGTAATAATAGATTGAAAGAATTGTAGTGACCCCAGTAAAAACTGTAAATGCACTATACAACAATAAAATCATGGTAGCCCAAGTAAGAACTGTAATGCATTGATAGAACAAAAAAAAAAAATTGGACTATAATGGTCATATATGAATCATCTTTATAGACTGACCCAACAAGCTGTTGTGGTTGGTGTAGCTGTCCTTGTAGACTAACCCAACAAGTTACTACGATTTTAGTAGGATCTGCCTTTATGCATGACTAGGACTAGATGACTACTTAAATCATGGGAGTATGCTTGAGATTTATGATGATTAAATCTCTCATATTTGTTTTAAATTTGGGTGGGAATTAGGTTAGAAATTTAGTAATTGGATATTGTGACGCAAAAGATGATTCTAAAGCATACCGATTTTTTGATCTTACGACATGTCTAGAATATTTTTTTTTAACTTGGATGGACGTGGCATGACATTCAAAAGTATTGTAGTGAAATGACATTCAAAAGTATAGTTGTTGATTTAAACAAATGGGAGAAATTGGTTGGGGAGAACTATGATGTATGTCATCGCAAGATCCAATGTGTCTTACATGAACAAGGGGTTATAGAGACCTTATCTCACTCCCTAACTAAGTCCAAGGATGGGGACTCGAAACAACACAAGTTAGATGAATTAGCCTATACTGAATGGGTTAAGAAAAATCGGTGCACGAACATAATAATGTTGAGCAAATGCACAATGATCTAATGTATAAGTTCAAGACCTATGACACTGCCTAAAGCATGTGGAAGGCTTTAAAGCTGAAGTTTAGTGAAACTTAAGCTACTAGATTGCGTGGAATAACCATGAGGTTTGACTCCTATGAGATGCACTCTGACCACACAATGAAGCAACATATTATGGCTATATTGACCATGATAAGATCACTACCAAATTAAGTCGACAGAAAATAACCTGACTGATGAACTGCAAGTTTAGGAAATGATAAGATCACTACCAAATTATTGGGAGAATATAAGCCAGAACCTAATGTATAACGAGAACATCAAAGACTTTGATGATGTCTTGCGTCACTTGGAATTGGAGGCTGAGCGCTTAGAGGCTGCCCAATCATTCGACTTGTGTGGCTAATTCTAGTTTGCACAAGGCATTAAGGCCTAAGCATAAGAAGTCCAAAAATGGGGTAGCTGTTGGACACGTTAAGAAGGTGTCAGAAACTTCTTAATGCAGTAAGAGGGGCAAGCGTGGGAAGAACAAGTTAAAATTAGAGTGTTTCAATTATAGAAAGAAAGATCACTTCACTCATGATTGCACTGAGTTGAAAAAGGTACACTTTGACTTTTCTCGCATTGTTTTTGTAATTAGCCATATGATGATTGCTCACTCCTATCCTTTGTGGACTGTTGATTCAAGAGCGACCGAACATATAGTGCGAGATAGAGTCAGATTTATGGAGTATCTCCGGATTCCAGTTGGGAGCCAAGATATCAAAGTGGGGATGGAGCTAGCATAGAAGTATTGGGACTTGGTACCTACAAGTTGGACTTGCGAGATGGCCACACTCTTTTTCTCCACAATGTGCTAAACACCCCCGAGATTCAACGAAACTTATGTTCTGTAGTTACTCTATTAAGACTTGGTTTTCAAATTGTATTTGAAAATAATTGTGTTTCCTTTTATTTGGGTCACGTGTTTTATGGTTGTACTTTTCTTTAAAATAGTTTTATGATATTGGATTAGGATTATTCAAATATGAATGAGTCTATTGTTTTTCTTTCTGCATTTGATAATTTGGATTCATATAAATGACATGCTAGGCTTGGTCATATAGGGCAAGACAAAATCGCTCGGTTTGCTAGAAAATGCCCGATAAGCAATCTCGCTAAGGTCATCTTGCCAACATGTAAACATTGTCTAGTGAAAAAAGTTAAGAGAACCCCATTTGAAAAAGTCACTAAGGCATCTTTTCCATTACAATTAGTCCACTTAGACATCTGTGGTCTAATGAGTGTGAGGGTAAGACATGGAGGTGTCTACTTCATCACATTTATAGATGATTTTACACGTTATGTTCATATCTACTTAATCTCTCATAAATCTGAAACATTAGAGTGCTTTAGATAATATCTAAGAAGAAAAAATATTCACAACCTCCTATTATTCACACAATCTCCACACACCATACTTATTTTATTTTATTTTTTTATTAAATATTTGATATATGGATAATAAATAAATAAAAATTAATTTAATTTAAAAAGAACAAATTTAAAATAAAAATATTAAAAAATTAAAAGAAAATTAACAAATGATGATGTGTGGAGGTTGGAGAGGTTGTGTAGAACTTCCCATCTAAGAATAGTTGAGAATCAGTTAGACAAAAACTTAAAAACTCTAAAAACTGATCGAGGATGAGAATATCTCTCTGAGCAATTTAAAAGGCTCTGTGGTGAAAAATGAATCAAAATAAAGTTGATGATGCTGAGTACGCCACAGCAAAATGGCATGACGAGAAGAATAAATCTAACACTACTTGAGATAATTAGGTCAATGATGATACAAATAAATCTATCAATTTCTTTTTGGGGGTGTTGCCTACATTCTTAACCGAGTGCTATTCAAATCAATAACTTCCATCTCATATGAATTATGAACTGGCAAGAAACCCAATTTGAGTAACTTGCAGCTATGAGATTTAATAGATTTTGTTCACAATCTTTCTCATACGTACGAGAAGTTAGTCCCTAGAGAGAAGAAGTGTATCTTTATAAAATCCTTAGAACACTGTAAAGAGTATGTGTTAACAAGTGAACAAACTGATGGAAGTGTGATTGAGATTGAGTCACGAGATGTGGATTTCATTGAAGATTAGTTTCTAAGTAGAGATGAGATTGATAGGAGTTTAGAACTTCATGAGATTGTGGAACAAAAGGAAAGTACTCAAAGGAATTTAGTTGAGAATGAGAAATAAACTAATCAAACTCCTAAAAATTATGAAAATGACTTGAATCCAAGTGGGAGCGCACCACTTGTCAATCAATCATAACAATCTCAGCTTCGTAGAAGCACATGTGAAAGTATTTATCATCATCGTTTTGAGATTGAAGGGAAAACTTTTATGGTAACTCCACATGATGAAAAGTCTAGGACAATTTATAAGGCTCTCTCGTCTTCTACTAAAGATGAGTGGATGAAGCACTTAATGATGAAATTGAGTCTCATCTAATTAGGTTCGGGATCTGGTTGATCTACCTACAGGACATAAGGCTATTGGGAACAAATCAATTTTTAAGGTCAAACGTAAGTTGGATGGATCAATAGATAGGTACAAAGCTCGCTTAGTAGCAAAAGGATATACCCAACATGAGGGTATAGATTATGAGGAAACGTTTTCAGTAGTTGTGAGGTTTACCTCAATTAGCCTGATTCTAACTATAGTAGCAAACATGGATTTGAAACTCTATCAGATAGATATTAAGACAGCATTTCTTAATAGAGAACTAGATGAGAAGATCTATATGGATCAACCAACGGGTTTTGTAGTCAAAAGTCAAGAGCGCAAAGTGTGCAACCTCAAACGATCTATATATGACCTAAAGCAATCATCTAGATAATGGTACCTCAGATTCTATCAAAACATTCTCTTGAATGGGTTTACAATGATCATAAAGGACCATTGTGTCTATGTAAAAAGGTCCAAGAAGAGTTTCGTTATGTTGTTATTGTATGTTGACGACATACTACTAGCTAGAAATGATAAGGGGTTGATAGTCGCCACAAAATAGTGGTTATCTTTCAATTTTGAGATGAAGGATATAGTGAGACAGAATACATTCTGGGAGTTAAGATCTACAGAGATCGCTCAAAGAGACTTTTGTGTTTGTCCCAAGAGATTTACATAAATAAAGTTCTCGAACACTTCCTAATGAGTAGATATAAACCCATTGACAACCCTGTTGCAAGAAGTGAGAAATTTTTCAAAGAGTTGTGCCCTAAAACTCAAAAAGAAAAGGAAAAGATGGCCCGTGTCCGTTATGTTAATGTTGTGGATAGTCTGATGTACGCAATAATGTGTACTCGACCTAAAATATGCTCTGTAGTTGGCTTCGTGAGTAGATTTTAATCGAACCCCAGATTGGCTCACTAGAAAGTAGTCAAGATGATTATGCGATATCTCAAGAGAACTGTGGACTATGTACTATGCTATCAGAATTCATATTTGCAGCTAAGAGGTTACAATAATGTTGATTGAAGTAGTGACCTAGATGAGCACAAATCAACTATTGGGTATGTCTTTTTGCTCAATAATGGCGTCACTACATGGAGCACCAAGAATCAACCCTGTATAACTTTATCCACCATGGAGGCAGAATATATAGCTTGTTCTGCAGTAGTTTAAGAAGTTGTTTAGTTATGAAGATTTCTTAAACATTTAGACATCAACACGGATACTTCAAATCCGATGATGATATTTTACGATAGCATAACAGCTCTCGTATATACTAAGGACTCAAAGTATCAAGGAATAACTAAATACATAGATATTAAATATCATTACATCAGAGATATGGGAGCGTAAAAGGAAGTGATTTTGAAACATCTTTCTACCTGTCGCATGGTTACTGATCCCTTAATAAAACCTATTGTAAGAGATGTCTTTAAAGCTCATGTTAGGAATCTAGGACTGTATAGATTGTAAATATAATTTGTGTTTCAAATGACATTGAGATGCAACCTTGCCTTCGGGATATTTATATAATATGATTCAGTTCTTGTCTTTATCGTATTATTTTTTCTAAGGGTAATGTTACATACAGTCGTGGAGTTGCAAGCGGCATGCAATCGTTTTGGTAAAAAGTGGGGTCTACTATTAAAAAAGTTAACTTTTTTCAAGTAGGTCCTATATATATTCATTTTTTTTTTCAAAACGACTGCATGCCCCTTGTAAATTCAAGTTTGCATCTATCATTTCTCTTTTTCTAATACACACACAAGATATGTCAATAGGCTTAGATTAGCTCACTCACACAAGTAAACGCCTCTAGCGCTTGAGTAGCGAGTAGAGATGAGACAATGTTTCCCTCAGTACTTCTCTAAAAGGATAAGTTGGTTAACACAAAAATATGTCGTTTTAGTAAAAGTTAAGATGAGGTCTATTGAGAAGACTGTATATGGATTACCCATCATCCATGTGGCCTGTGGTTAGCCAGATGCAAGATTCTCTTTGACGTCTTAAAGGTATGCAAATAGAAAAACTTGGATTAGATGCTTAAGAAGCTGCTAGACTAAGATCTGTACGGTGTTGATATAGACATATCCTCTTTGAGAAAGAGAAATCTACCATAGCATGTGTTTAATACTACTTGTGTTTATTCGACCATATAAGTGAGTAAATAATTTCCCTCTTTCTCATTGTGTGGGTCTTATTTTGGTAGTAAAAAAAATGCATGTGTCTTATTTCTCACTGTGTGAGAAGGGGGGGGACCCACGTGGGGCTGACCCCTCCTCTTTAGCAACAAAAAAGACAAGGCTTTAAGCCATGCATTAATTGCATATGACGTATGGCTTAAAGCCATACTTTTTTGTTGTTACTTTGGCAGTAATGGCTGGCCTTTAGAGTCAGCTATATGAGGTGGCTATATATAGCCCCCTTCAGATGTTTTTTGGAACTATTTGAAATAGGAAAAGTTCTCTGTCTTTTTGTTCTCTCTTGATAAAATACTTAGGCTGTGAATTTGTTAAGTGTTACTTTAGTTTTATACTACGTAGTGCATTTCGCCACTAGGAAAAAACGTTTGGAATTTGTTAATCTGAAAAAACTTGTAGAGCAATTTTATAAGCTAAGAATTACTTTTAATTACTTTTAATTAAAGCAAATTCTGTTGTACTTTCTAACAATTACTTTTAATTACTACCTAATATTTTATTATTACTTTTTCATTACTATTCATGCATATCTGAGACCATCTCACTATGTAGACACATTTTTTTTTTTATGAAAAGACAACATTTCATTGCATTAAGATGAAGTTTACAGTTGTGACTAATAATTATGGGAAAAACCCTATTATAAGCCTAACTAAACATTGATCTATAGTGTATTCGCACACAACAGTGACGAGCATTGTTATAACTTCTAGTCTCTCAAGTGACAAACCAACAAAGATTTAAATCTTGATATATGGTTTGTCTGAGAAAGCACAAGAGTAACCAACTCCCACATTCCAAGGAGAGGAAGAAGATTACCACCTCCATTCTCCAAAGACAAAGAAGGAGAGCAAACTCTCATCCTCCAAAAGTGGAGTAGGGAGTCAACAAGGAATAAGTATATTCTTTTTTATTATTACAGACACCACAACCAACAAAATAGAACTCGAAAATAACACAACAATAGAAGTAAAACTGAAGCCCAGAAAAACACAACAGGGCTCGAGAAAAAGATATTACAACATGGTGGAGGGTGGTGAATGGCAAACACGCGCCGCATGGGTGAGTTCGGACGGTCAATCCCTTCATAACAAAGGTACAAGCCTGGCCACAAGATATTAGTGACCCCTGTGTGCAGGGCACTTGTTGTCTCTTCTAGATGGAATTTCGGCCAGCAAGAGGATTGGTGGCAGTAAAACCCCTCGGTGGGGCTCATGTTGGTGGCAGGCTATCGAAAAATTGCAGGCTACTCCCCATGGTTGGATGCCGAAAAACCAAAGGAAAACATAAGGAAAAACCACCCGAGCCCAAAAGGAAACTGATTGAAAGGTTGGAAAAGAGGAAGGGAGAACAAGGGGGGGCGGGAGGCGAAGCTGCAGCTCACACCCCCCCCCCCCAAGACATGTGCGGCTAGGGTTTTTGAAGGTAGGTTGAGAGCTTCTCTCTTCGCTGGTATTATGAGTAGATGAAAAATGCTATGGGCTTTCATGCAAACACAATCTTAGTTTCACTTGTTAGGGCTATTTCATTCTTCAATATTAAATTTTTTTTAGTTGATTCTATTCAAATGTTCTATCTCATCGATCAGTACTTCATTTTGATTATTATTTATTATTCAATAGGAGTTTATAAGATATCTGATCAATATTTTAAAAAATTATTTGGTCAGTTATATTGAAATATTATTTAATAGTACTAGCCAAACAATTGGTTTGGTGCTATATATATAGTTATATATATATATTCTATTATTAGAAAATCAAAAATATTTCTATTCTCTACAAGAAACAAAGCTTTTATCAACAAAAAAAAATTGTTGCTAAAAATTGAATTTTTGTTGTAAATAGTTTTTTGCGAAGAAAAAAAAAATCCCTACACATTCGTCAAAAATATCTCATCGTTAAAAGTTATTTGTGATGACAAAAGTACACTATGGTAAAAAATACCACATTTTGCAATGACAATTTTGTCACAATAAGAGTCTCATATTTGGTTTCAAAAAGTCTCCATAAAACCAAAATCGTCGCAAAAACTAAAGCAATTGTGACAAAAATTTTGTTCCTCATTAATATTAAATAATTACTTCATTGCAAATATGAACATTATAGCGACAAAAATCCCTATCACTAATAGAAAACTATTTGTGGGAAAAATATTATTGTTGCTAATCTAATTTTTGCCATCAAAATTCATTTCTCACAAATAAAGGCATAAGAAGTCAGAGTCTAACATAGGTGACGAGTTACATTCGTCGATATTATTTATTATTGGCAACAACTAATAACTCTCGTTACTACATTATACCATGATTTAGAATTAACAACAAATATTTGTCATGATAAATAGTGATATGCATTTAGAATTAGTAGAAAAAAATATATTCAGTAAACGATAAATTGATTTCAGAATATATATATATATATCAAGGTTATATAATATAATATATATATTATTCCAACATACTAATGTAGAAATAACATCAACATCATAATTACCACCAGCTTCTTAAATATTGTCATTACCTCTTTTTATTATTTAATTAACTAGTTATATATTGGTAGTAAAAGCAAATAGTCTTGGATTAATTTTTGTCCCCGGCCTATTTTGACAGGAGTGATGCTTAATTATATGACAAATATATATTAAACAAAAAATACTCCTAAAAACTCATAATAAATTAAATGTATTTTATATTAGAGTTATACTCTATCTTACACCCTGATCATTTTATTTCCATTTCATTATACGAATGACATTATCCATCAAGTACTCCTAGGCGAACTGGATATAAATGAGACGATCAAACTTAATATTACCGTGTAACATTTTCCTTTACTAATGTATTATATATTAGACATAGAAATGACAGGATCCCACGACGAGGTCATACCTCACCACCGTTGCTCTCTTAGCAAGTGAGTGTGGACTTTTTCTCTCTCTCTCACTCTGTTTCCTCTCTCTATTTGCCTCTCTCAATCTCTCTAGTTTTGATCTTGTAGTTGACATCAGCTGTTGGGAAGATTAAGAGAAGATCTAGGGTGGAACCTTGGTGCATCTCTATCTTGGCCTCCTCTCTAGCTCATCTCTTCATTTTCAAAGGGTGGAACCCTAGCCCACATCTCCTTAAGAAGATGGATAAATATAGGTAAACTTCCAAATTTTGGTTTCTATTTTTGAGGATTTTGATTCTACATGAAATGGAAACATAGGATTGCTCTGAAAACTTTGTTTTACTTTCAACCGAGAGTCCTCCTCCATTCCTTCAAATTACACACTTCTATTTCCCTTATTTTAATGTTATGAACTTTAGGATGGTTTTTGAAGCGATGGAAGGCGTTTCTAAGTGACATAAGCTCTTGCAAATTTTTTTTTAATAAGTAACTTAAGCTCTTGTAAGATAGAAAAACTGAGCAAGTTAACCATTAGTGTTTTGGCAAAAACTTGGTCTAGATGTCACTGTTAGCTGAACTTAGTATGGTTAGTTCATCAGGTAGTTTTGGAAATTGTTGCAAGAGTGAAGATCAAGAAAAAATTATGCGAAGGGGAATTATGAGATTGTTGATTTCTCTTTAATTAATTGTTTTTTTTTTAAATAAAAACAAAGTCAGCTCCAGTATTATTTTGTAATCTTTATGGCCCATCTACTTGCTTGTTCCTTTTTTATGATGTTGCTTTAAAATTATGTTTTTGTGAATATATATCCAGTGCAGTTAAGTATACACCAAGATGTGTTCTGCTAATGTAATTTTAAACCTTTATATATAGATATAGATTTATCTTTGTAAGAATATGAAACTTATCTATGATATGATGGGATACATTTTTAGATCTCTAAGATGTGTTCATGATCCTCACAATCCCAGAAACAATCAGATTTCCATCCTTTCACTCTAATACAAGAAAGCAGAAGCCTATCAAGTTCCTTGCTATTTGGAAGTGGTAGTATTGTTGCATCCTCTTTTAGTCAGGTGTACCGTAACTAGCATATACATCTCTTTCTGGTAACATCACTTTTTGATTATTAGTCCCTAGTTTTTCTTTTTCTTTTTGTAACTAGCAAATACGCATCTATTTTTAGTAGGATATACATATCTAGTTTAGAGCATTCTCATTGAATTGGCTAAAAGCGGAATCCAATGAAAATTTGGATAATAAACTTTATTTTCAACCCACATTGAATTGGCTAAAAGTCAAATATACTGGCCAAAATGAACAGTAAAGCCAAAAGAAAAGCCAAATATAGTCAATCAAATACAATAGCCAAATTTTTATTTTATTCTCCTTTTTTCTTTCTCTTTCTTACTTTATTCTCTCTTCCTATAGTTCTTGGGTAGAGAAAATTAAGTTGGTAAAAAAATATAATTGGATGAGGAATAATAGAAATAATGTTTTTAAAATATCGATTAGTAATTTAATTTAAATATAATATGATTATTAATTATTTTTTAAAACTCATAATTTAATTAAAATATGATTATTAATTAACATATAATAGATAGAATAGTCAAATATGATAAAATGAATTAATTTAATAATTGCAAATAACTGAAAAAAGATTTAATTATTCATTATTATATATATTCATAAATGGATAATCTAATGTGGAGATTTGATATTAATAGCCAAAGCTAAAAGTTAGTTATATTATATAATTGTTGTATTTTGAAAAAATAGTTATTCCAATATGGAAATTTATGTGAATAGAATGACTAAAAGTTAAAATGGGGGTTACATTGGTTAAAAGTGTACTTTAGAAATGGTCAATCTAATAAGAGTGCTCTTAGTGGCTGTCCATATTTCATACAATCAAGTTTCTGAAGTTAAAAATAAAATTAAAAAAAAAAACAAGCTTGTTTGTAGTTAATATAAAGCTTTGTATTAGTAATTGATTTCTTCAACTCTAGTATGCTTGGTTTATGTAGTTGAGAATTATGGTTAAATGAGGGATGTTTAAGAGCTTACTTGCACTCTATTTTGGGGCTTCAAGTATATAATCATTAGAGAAAAACTGGTAGTTGCCCAGGGAACATTTTGTCCTCTACTTTGGATTGTAGTACCTCGAAGAAAAATTCTACACTTAGCAACTATAGATTCCTGTGATCAAGTATGATTATTTAGACTGCAAATATGGTGGATTTAGCTCGTGTTGAACCTCGTTGCTAATATTTCATACATTTATATTGGTGTCAAGATGTGTGTCAAAATCTGCATATGACTTATAGTTATTAAAGATAATAAGAATACAATGTGTTTGACACAATGTCTCATACAATGTGAGAGCACAGTCGAGAGCCTTTCATTATTTATAATCAATATACAAGATGTGTGTAAGGAAATTATTTTACTAGACAAATGTTATAAATGAAGAGTAACCAGATATGCCGATGAAATCAATCCCTTATTTCCATATTGTCATTGTAGCCGTTGGGTATAAGTGTTTCCATATATGACTTTATAGCCATTGCATTAGTCATTGCATGGCTTAGGTGTTGGCTAAACTTCCTTATTTGGTTTGATGGACGTTGGGTGCCATAATTCTTTGCATGACTGAGTTTTCATATTTGATTTTATAGCCATTAATGTGAATTGTGGTGTGAGTTGTTGATTTTCTTCAATAGTCCCTCGTAAACTGTGCCGAGGTATAAGACCAAGTTTGGTTCATAAATCTTAAAGTGCAAGGCGTTCGAGAGGCTTGGTAAAAATATCAACCAGTTGAGAGGATGCAGAAATGTGCCGGGTATAAAAGCCCCAATGCAACACAATCACATACGTAATGATAGTCAATTTCGATATGCTTGCTGCGTGCATAAAAAACAGGGTTGGCAGTCATATATAAGGCACTAAGGTTGTCACAAAGAAGAACAAGCGCCGATGAGAGAGTAACACCAAGATCACGTAGAAGAAATGAAATCCAAGTAAGTTCTGCAGTGGTGATTATCATGGCTCGATATTTTGCTTCAGAGCTAGACTGTGATACGGTATTTTATTTCTTGGTACACCAAGAAATGCAGTTACTTCTTGAGAAAATGCAATAGCCTATGGTGGAACGTCGAGTACGAGGACAACCTGCCTAATCTGTATTAGAGAATGCATAGAGATTAAGTGTTGAATGTGAACTAAAATGAAGTCTGGTATCAAAGTACCATGCAAATAACAGAGGATTAGCTTGACCATTTTGTAATGAGCCATACTCAGAGAGTATAAAAATTGAGATACAAAATTAACACTAAATGCTAAATCAAGGCGAGTAAGAGTAAAATATTGAAGTGCTCCAACAATGCTTCGATAGTGAGTCGGATCAGGAAAAGGGATATCACATGTCAGTCCTTTAGTTTTGGGCATCATAGGTATATTCATAGGCTTACAATCTTTCATTTGAGCACGATCCAAAATATCAAGCGCATACTTAGCTTGAGATAGGGTAAGGCCTTCTGAATTATGGGTCACCTAAATGCCTAAAAAGTAGTGCAAAGGACCAAGATCTTTTCATTGCAAATGATTGACCAAGAGTATGAATAAAAGTAGTGAGGTGTGTGGGGTTAGAACCCGTGAGAATTATATTATCGACATAAAGCAATGAATAAATTGTGTTTATAGATGAATTATTAATAAAAAGAGAGGGATCAGCGGAACTACAAAAAAAAACCGTGAGCAATAAAAAATGTAACATATTTATCAAACCAAGCACAAGGTGCTCGTTTTCACTCATATAATGCTTTATTTAATTTGCACATATGAGAGGAAAGAGTTGGATGGATAAAACTTGGAAGTTGTTCCACAAAGATGACATCTTGAAGGTCACTCTGGAGAAAGACATTCTTGGCATGAGCTGTCGAATATCCCAATTATGAACAAGAGCTAGACTAAGTACTACCCATATGTGCATGGTTTTATGACGAGAGAGAAAGTCTATGCATAATTGATGCCATCAATTTGATAGAATACTTTGACTACAAATCGAGCTTTAAGTCGATCCAATATACCATCCGCCTTGATTTGTGTTCTGAAGACCCACTTACATCCAATAACTTCCATATGAGGTTAGTGAGGTAGAAGTGTCCAAGTCTTGTTGGCATGAAGGGCTTGAATTTCTACTTGCATCGCTTTGGCCCAACCTGGATGGTTAAGAGCAGAGCGGAATGTTTTGGGTTCCTTGAGGAGTTCAATTAGAGAATGATAATGGGCATACTTAGGATTAGGTTAACAGATCCCCACATGAGAGCGGGTGACCATGGAGTGATGAGGAGGTTTGGGAGTGGGCGGATGGCTATGTGGTGGAGTAGGATTTGTGGTTTGAATGGGAGGCACTTCTTGCATAAAAGTCAAAGGTGGGATAGGGATGGGTTCAATCTCGGGTAGCGTGGGGTTAGGTACCTGCATAGAAGAAATACTAGAACCATCCATAGAATTAGAATTGAAAATGTTAGTGGACCGCCAGTCTATAAAGGTAGATAAAACTTCATCTCTAGGGGAGGGTAGATGAAGATTTCTAGGTTGTTTATAAGGAACAGATGTTTCGTCAAAAACAATGTGTCAAGAAATAAAGGTTTAATGAGAGTTAGGATGATAGCATTTATAACTTTGATATTTGTCACTATAACCCATAAAAATACAAGGAAGTGTTTTTGGTTCAAACTTATCTTGTTTAGTATCCCAACTACTATGATAGCATTTTAAGCCAAAAATTCGAACAAATGTATAGTCAGGGTAGTGACCATAGAGAAAAAAAAATGATATTTAAGTTCTAAAGTAGTAAAAAGGGAGTCAATTTATTAAAAAGACGGCAGTTGAAAAGGTTTCAACCCAAAAATGTTTAGGGACTCTATTTTGAAAAAGTAAAGTCATATCAAGTTCACGAATGATACGATGACATCGTTCTACCAAGCCATTTTTTGGGGGAGTTTGAGGTCATAATTATGGATGGATAATTCCTTGATTTTGAAAATGCAAATTCAGTTGATGATTAGTAAATTGACCACCTCTATCGATTTGAAAATTTTTAATTTTTTTGTTAAATTTTCTTTCAACTAATTTCTCAAATAAAATAAATGGATTTAAAAAATCGGATTTCTTTTGTAGAGGAATAAATCACATATATTTGGTGAAAGCATCAACAAAACAAGCATTATATTGAAATCACCAATAAATAAAACCGGAGCGGGTCCCCATAAATCACAATAAACTTATCAAATACATTAAAATTATAATTCATAGATTGTAAAAAAGGAAGTTTACTCATTTTTCCTAGTTGACAGCTCGCACAAATAAAGTTGTCTTTATTTTTTCCAATAACCAAAATGAGACCTTGAGTGCATAAATATTGAAAAGTGGAAGCTTGAGTATGTCCCAACCATTGATTCCACACTTCCTCAGAAACAGTGTGAAAATGATTTGAGAAGTGTGCTTCAAAGGGTGGGGATAAAACATATAAATTGCCCTTCCATCAGCCCTCCAATAATGTGTAGTTGGTCGTAAATTCCTCAATAGAAAAACCAACACCATGAAATTTACAATTATAAGGATAATCAGATTTTAATTGACTAACTGATTATCAATTTTTTGCTAAGTCAAGAACAAGTAAAACATCTTTCAATTTAATAGATGAGTTACCAAATTTAATAACAGTGCTACCAATGTGTGTTCTTGTGTGGAGACTACCATCACCTATTAGCATATCATCATAACCAAGATCTTGACGAAGGTTTGAAAGGTTACCTAAATTATATGTCATATTGGCAGAAGCATCTATTTCAGTAGTCCACTCGGCAACATGAATATTATTTTCAAGGGTCAGGGCAGCCAATGCTTGTGGAAAATCATTGGGTTGGATAGCATGATTGAACCGGTACCAACAGGTCGAAATGTTCTTATTTTCCCTATGATTGTCACATTTAGGTCGTGATTTTGGGGCAAAATATTGCTTGGGTCCATTTGGTTCACTTTGCTAAGAATTTTGCCTGGGCCCATTTTGCCCACTTTGTTGAAAATTTGTGCGTGCCACTTGTGTGGCCTGGGAGAAACCACAACCATGAGATGACCATGATCGCCCTTTACTCCTGCCATTTCTGGAAGCTTCGCCATAAAACGTAAGGGTTGCGTGTGAAATATAGACTGTTGAGCCGTGTACATCTCGTGTAGTTGGCCTCTTATTTCAAAGCCTTGCAACAAGGGCACCACCTCAGAGTAGGAGGGCATCGACGACTTGAGCATGGTGGTGGTGAAGGGCTTGTATTTGGGGCCGAGGCCATTGAGGAGGGTAAAAACCTTGAGTTTATCACTCTCGAGTTTTCCAATTGTTGCAAGGTTATCAGAAATGGACTTGAAGTTTTTGAAATGTACCTAAAGGGAAACCGATTCCTCTTTTTGCATGTATGTTAATTGTTGTGTGAGTTGAGATTCTCGTTCTTGGGAATCTTAGGCATAAGCCTCTTGAAGATCATGCCACACTTGATAGGAGGTGTCGAGTCCAACAACCAATCCTAGAGATTCTTCAGACAACGTACCAATGATCCACCCACAGAACAACCTATCTTCCTTCCACCATTTGAGGTAAGTGGTGCTAATTTGTGTTGTGTGGTGTCTGATGGGTCATCGATTGGCTCATGTTGGGTGGGGGGACAGTGGCCATGAGGTGGTTCATGAGATCTTAGCTCTCAGCCAAGGCCACCACTTGTTCTCTCCATAAGGAAAAATTTCCCTAGTTCAATCATAAAGTGACGAAATAGTTCGCCAAGAGTGAAAGGGATTCCATGGCAGTAAGACTTTCTTGCTCTCACAAGGCTCTGATACCATAAAGACAATAAGAATACAACGTGTTTGACACAATGTCTCACAAAGTGTGAGAGCACATTGGAGAGCCTTTCATTATTTATAATCAATATATAATCAATTTACAATATGTGTGTAAGGAAATTATTTTACTAGACTAACATTACAAATGAAGAGTAATCAGATATCCCAATGAAATCATCCCTCGTTTCCATATTAACATTGTAGCTGTTGGGTATAAGTGTTTCCATATATGACTTTATAGCCGTTGCATTGAGTCATTGCATAGCTTAGACATTGGCTGAATTTCGTTGTTTGGTTTGATAGACATTGGGTGCCATAAGTCTTTGTGTGGCTGAGTTTCCATATTTAACTTTATAGCCGTTGATGTGAATTGTGGTGTGAGTTGTTGATTTTCTTCAATAGTTATGCATTATATATTAGAACATATTCTGATTTTCATACCAGTCGAATATAAGACAAGACTGGGGTTGTTTATAGTTACTGCATTATACGATTTATATTATATATAAACCACATTTCTCATGACTTGCACCATTCACATTAGCATGCTTATTAATATAGTTGCATTTGTGAGTAGTTAATATTTTCAGGAGCGTCACCAACCACCACATCAAGTACAACTTTACTAAATATGTTATCTTTTAGAATATTTGACCCAAGGGAAAGCATAGTTAAACACTCCCAACTTCACTATCGGTTCCACACCCAATTCATGCACCTAAATCACTTGATCACTTGGTTTTGACTTGGCAGTTTTTAGCTAGACTAAGGGTAAAAATGGCAAAGCTTTCTTTCTCCACATTTTTTTACCTATTTTTCTAAATAGTATTGGCATGTAAATAAATTTGGTGTTTGTGGGTAAGGATAATTTTATATTTATAGTCTTTAATAAGTACGAAATCTGAGTAGTTCTACACTTCTTTCTTTAATATTTGAATTCTAGCTGGTAAGCTAAATGATATCCTATTTCATGTTTTTGCAACCATGGTGAAGCATGATGTACATGACTTGTGGGACCTCACTGGATCATGTGTAAGGTATTATACTATTTCTTTGAACTAATGATGAGCTAACATGAGAACTTTTTGTATACCAAATATGGTTGTTAGGTACGGCTTGGAAAAAATCTCCAATAATTTATCCATTATAGATGTAAGTATATGACTTAGGTTTACCAAGTTTTTAGTAGTTTATAACATAATAACTTGCCTATTTAATTTAATTCCATTAATATAATTTCCACTCTACTAAAAGCAAACTAATAATAGAAATTCCATTAACTTACATAATTGAAACTCATTGTTAGGACCAATGGACGCTCACAAATATGATGAAGATCAAGATATAACGTGATTTGGCCAACTTGGCCTACGTCCACATACCAGAGATGAGTTTTTACATTAATCATCAAACTAACAATTACAGTGCTTTCACTCAACTCTCACAGCACCGAACGTGCTTCACTTATTTCACCATGTGCACACACATTTTTGCAGCCATTACATGTATTTATAGGGAAATTAAGGTTGGTTTAAGAGATAAGATTATCATCAAAGTTGGTGAATTTTGTTCTCATATTTCGGCTACATGAACCTGTGTTCTTCCATGTTTGCTTTATCTCCACCAACCTTCATCATTGTTTTAGTTCCTTCAGGAAAACATAGCCCTCTTCTTCAAGAAAATGTAGTCAATCTTCATCAAATAAAGATTATCTGTTTGGTGTTGAGTTCCAACAATTCTCCCCTTCAACACCAAACGGACGATATCTTGAGATCTTTTAGTGCAAGGTATCCATTCCGGTTATGTCTCTACATAGCTCACGCGTGACTACCTTCATCATCATATCGTTTTTTTTAAGAGTTTTTGGCTCCCCCTTAACTATAAGAAGAATACAATCTGATTCAAGATATCTTTGAGACAAAATCAATAATCAGCCTCTACTCGAATTTGTCCTGCTGAGGCTCATCAACTGGAGGATCACCTAACAACTGTGATAATTCTGCAGTTTTGGGTGGAGGAGATAATCGCTTCCCCTACTCAGTACTTGTTCTTCCAATGTTGTCTTCCCCTTCTTCTTATGGGGGGCTTTCCAGTCTATCTCCAATATTTGAGGCAAATTGAATGGTGGTGAATAAGAGGCTGCTTTTCAAGCACTTGAAGTTCTTTCTCCTGTTCCATACAATTGGTTTTTATGGAACACGGTGTTCTTGCTTCTAATGACCTTCTTTGCTTCAGGATCCCATAATCTTTATCCAAACTCCTTGTCTTCATAACCGATGAAGATACACGGAGTATACTTTCCATCTAGCTTCTATCTTTTTTCCTTGAATACATGTGCAAATGCTTTGCACCCAAATACTCTTAGATGAGAGTATGTTATCTTCCAGCCTGATCACACCATCTCGGGGACTTCAAATTGCAATAGAATGGACGGTGTTTTTAGTTAATCAGGTAATGGGCTGCTCAAACTACTTCACCCCATAATGGATTAGGCAGATTAGTCACACTCAGCATGCATCTAATTCATTCCACAATGCTCTGGTTCATTCATTCAGTCACACCATTGTGTTGTGGGGTGTAGGGGACAATGTTTTCATATATGATGCCACAACTGGAGCAATATTCTCTAAACTTGAGACAAGTATATTCTCTTCCATGATCAATTCTGAGGCACTTCAGGTTCTTGCTTGTTTCTCTTTTTGTCATGGCATGGAAGCTTTTGAACTATTCAAAAACTTAATTTTTCATTTTAGGAAATATACCCACACTTTATGTGAAGCATCATCAATAAAATTAATAAAATACATGTTGCCTCCAAGTGATTTGACTTCAAAAGGGCCGCAAACCTCAGATTATACCTGGCTTAATAACTCTGATCTTCTTCTAGCGGATGTCTGGAACGAGACTTTATGTTGTTTGCCAAATAAATAGAATTCACAAAGGTTGAGAGCAATACCTTTCTTTATTGTGGTCAATTCATTTTTTACCAGCATAAACAACCTGTTGACGAGCTACGTTGAGGCCTCATCTTTAACTATGTTGAGGTTGTTCGCACATATCTTTGCACTGGATTTGTACGAAGTGTCGCAGATATGTCCATGAGCGATGACCATGGTTCCTTCTTAAGCTTCCAAGCATTGTTGTTGGAGATGCTTTCATAACCCTGTTGATCAAAGGTTCTTTTGGATATAAGGTTGAGCCGGAGATCTGATACGTGTCAAACATCCTTCAATACCAAGTACAACCAACGTTAGTCTTTATTCTGACATCTCCTATGCCCACGTTCTTTCAGGAGCTTGAATTACCATTAAAATGGTGCCAAAGTCTCAGCTTTGTAAGTGCTAAAGAAATCTTTACAGGGAGTGGAGTGGTAAGAAACTGATGTATCTATCACCCACTCTATCTATTGGCTTGAAACATGCAGGTAAGATTCTTAATCGGTGGAAATAAATGCAAATGCACAATCTTCAAGAAGTATTACTGAAGCTTCACCTTCTACCTGCTTTGCCTGGTCTTTAGATTGGTTCTGCTCCTTTTGTAATTTTTGCCATTCTTTTCTGGAGTGGCCTTCAATACCACAGTAAAGGCATTTTTCCTTCTTCTTTCACTGACCATCATGAGTTTAGGATCTACATATGCTTTTACTTCTGTTCCTATCTCAGCTTCTACCACTACTATTTCTCTACTGCCTTCCTTTTGTTATAAAAGCATATGACTAGTCTTCCCCCACTTCTTTGTGTCTGTCCTATTCATTAAACAACGCATCCATCACCATTGAAGTGGTGAGCTTTCCTTCTAGAGCTGAATTACTAAGAAAAACTACTAGCATTTCCTAACTATTTGGCAGAGAACTGAATAGTAAAGCATTTTCTTCGTCTCCAAGCTTGAGATCTACAGTTGTAAGTTGATTTACGAGATTCTGGAACTCATTCATGTGTTTGGCCACTAAGATGCCACTTTGTAGTTTTAAGTTGATAAGGCGTCTCATCAATAATGTCTTATTCCGAGCAGCTTTCTCTTACATGTTTTTCAACTTTTTCCACAGGTAGTAGGCATCTGTCTCCTATGTAACGTGATGAAAAATACTACAGTCAGTCCACTACCATATTTAACCAATAGTTTTCTTGTTCGTTTTCTACCAGTCTTTTTCTTCCACGTCATCTAAGTTTACACATTTCTCTTCAATTGGGTCAAACAAATCTTTACAATTCAAGAGATATTCCATCTGGAGCCTCCAAAGTGCGTAGTTAGTTGCGGTTAGCTTGATCATCGTGCCTGCTCCTAAGTCCTCCATTGATTCGACCTTAGTTTATGCTTTAATTGGATTTTCCTTGATGTTCTAAGTTAAATTTCGACAAACAGAGGTCAGCGTTGCGTTCGAAATGGTTGAAAACCTTGGAAATGACTTTGGTCTGGTCCCGAAACGATCAAAATTGCACTAAAAACCTGCAAAAATTAAAAACTAGAATATTCATTTATGTCACCGGAATGTTCTTTGCCGTCTCCAAAATATTCCAGTGGAATATTCCCTCTGGATCAAATGCCCATGAAGCGGGTCAAGTATCGGGTCGAAGAGGGTTTGGGTCACCAACCCTAGGATCACGCGTGGTCGGCGCGTAAGGAATGTTGCCGGAGCTTGAACGGCGAGTGTGGAGTCTCTCAGTATCCGTGTGAGACAAAATTTCACCAAAAAATTCGTCTTGTTCTGAGGAATTTGATGCTACCCTCCAAACTTGATTTCAATCAAGTTTCAAAATGAGTCTCTTTCGAAAATTCAAAATTCTGACCCCTCATCGGCTCTAATACCACTTGTTAGAACCGATGTACACTCACAAATATGATGGAGACCAAGATTTAACATGGTTCAGCCAACTTAATTTATGTCCACATACACAGAGAGGAATTTTTATATTAATCAACAAACCAACAATTACAGTGATTTCACTCAATTCTCACAGCATCGATTGTGCTTCACTGATTTCACCATGCACACACACATTTTCGCAACCATTATATGTATTTATAGGGAGGTTAAGGTTGGTTTAAGAGATAATAATATCATCAAGTTTGGTGAATTTTGTTCAAACATTTCAGCTGCTGAACCTGTATCCTTTGATGTTTGCTTTATCTCCACTGACCTTCATCATTGTTTCAGTTCCTTCAAGCAAACATAGCCTTCTTCAAGAAAATGTAGTCAATCTTCATCAGATAAAGATTATCTGTTTGGTGTTGACTTCCAACGCTCATAATACAAAATTATATGGTTACAGTACATATTGTTCTTACACTTGCATTTTTGCCAAATCTGTTTGCAGAAATAACTTCTCTGCCATGGAAAATTTATTATCATGTAGACATTTTGCTGACAAGTCTAAAAGGGTTCGAGTTCCTCATTTTCTCAGTGCACAGGTAAAGCTGAAAATATTCATGCTAATGTTCTAGATGTTGCTAGTTATTTTGGGTTCTATTTTTCTACTAATGTTTATTAATGTAACATTCATGCTGAAATGGATTTGGGTTTTTTTTTCTTTTGGATAGGTAAACCAATAAGTATTTTGCGAAGTAGTTTTTTGCACATGTTATTAATTCAAGTTTATCAAGTATTTTTCCTTCGACATTGTAACTTTAATAGCTCCAAGTATAATTGAGGATTTGCTTTTAATCGACTTGTTTCTTGTTTATATTGCAAGAACACCTTAAACAAAGTGATCTTTCCTTTGTATTCCGGTTACAGGTGATCTACTGATATTATTATATCTTGTTGCCTTCATTTGTTTGTATTAGTATCATTTAGCCTGAACAAGAGTAATAAAGCTTTGTTACCATTCAAGATCTGTTGTTTGTATTAGTATCTTTTATTCTGGTTCAGATATACTCTATTTATTATCACAAATGTTATTCTTCGTTAAATATATTTATTGATTTACTAATTCATAATGTGGGAATATGATTGTTGAGACTGTGAACATAGAAATAAAACGGTGGGCAGCAGGGGAGGCAACATGCATGCACTGTTATCACCATGTTTGGAAGTTATATTGTAGTAGTACTAGTACTGCTCAACTAATAGTGCTCTAGGGGCATTCTACTTGGCCATCGTATAGTTTGAAACCATTTACAAATGGTAGAAACCAACTCCTATTTTTGTATATGCTCATGACTTAAAGGTAATAGTGTTAAACTCAACATCACTTGACGTGTATTTTTTTTTTAAATCTTGAAGTGTTATTTTTTTTTCTTTTAATGCATTTTCTATTTTATTTATTTATACATAGGTGAATTTACTTATCTAGTTTATTTATCTCTTTTGGATATTTGCATCTTTGAAATTGATCTTTGAGTTCTCTAACTAAGTGAAATGTTGATTTTGGCATTTTTGTGTAGGTTCCTGTTTACAAATAACAAAGTTGTGGGAGATCAGCAAGGGCATTGTCATTTCTAATTTTGCAAAGGTTTCATTTGTTCTTTTTCTATATATTTGTGTATGATTAGAAAGATATTACCGTTAACATGCCACTAATGCTTGATTGCACAAGGACTTGTAATTGTATTTATATATTACTAATTAATAAATTTCATTTTGGGTGAACACCATAATCATTCATGCTTTATTTGCTAATCACTCTTCAATTGAAGCCATTTTTTAATTTATACTTTTTTTATAACTCTTCAATACTTCTAAAAGAAGTGAGATTCTAATGTTTGTAAACATTGTGTTTTATGTTGATGTGAGGATTTATGTAAAGGAATTTTGTGATCTTATTTAATGGTAATTTAAAGAAAAAAATGTAAGGGCCATTTTCGGGTGTTTTAATAGCAGATTATATATATATATATATTAATTCTGGCACTATTTGCGGCAAATTCAACTCGCCGAAAGAAGTATTTTCCCCAACAGCTTAACCAAGGTTATTTGCTTTGAATTTATGACTTTTTGCGGTGGCATAAATTTGCCGCAAAAGATCATCCAACGGCACTTCGCAATTTAAAAGCCAAAGAATTATATAGCTAGCAACAATAGCGACAAACGACCGATGCCAATATTATCACTGCATAAAAAAATTTTCATCAAAAACAAGGTTTGTAGTGAATTTTAGGTGCCGCAAAAAGTCTTATTTCTTGTAGTGTTAATTTTAAATATTAATTAAATTATTAATTAATATATGAAGTATATTTATAAAATGTTAAGAAAATGTAAAATATTATTAAAATTGTCAATACAGATTTTGTTGGCTTTGATTAGTGTTGAAGTATTTGAATTCAAATAAGATAAGATTTCATCTTATCTCTAAAGCTGTAATTTTGGATTATTGAGTTTGAATTCAAATATGTTAAATTTTGATTTTTGAATGAATGTAATTTAAACTATAGAATTTATTCATAATATTTTGAGTCCATTTAGGAGTCTAGGGAGTCGGTCAAAAAGGCTGAAAAGTTAAATTTCGAGATTTGGAAGGATAAAATTAGAAGGCAAATTCGAAATTCAAATTGTAGCAATAAATCTAGAAGACTGTTAGTAACCTGTCAGCAGACGGATTTTGATGAATGATAACATGTCAGCAGAAGCGTTTCAGCAGCACTTATGAATTGTCTATTTAAATCAAGTCATATGGTAACCCTAGAAAGGAAATTTGGTTAAAGCTAATATCTAGAAATATTTGAAAGCCGTTTGAGATGAAAATTAGTGAAGAATTTTTTTTTTATATACACTTGCGAGTGTAATCTTACTCAAGATTTGAAAAGATCATTGATTGGTGTACGTGATCAATCACTGGAAGTTCCGGTAGGAAAGACATAGATTAAAGATCGTCAGAGGTTCTAACTGATACCATGGTAGGAATAAACGGATTGTTAGTCCGGTCAAGTAAAAAAGTCAATTGACAAAAGTTTTGTAATTGAATAATTTACTTGTAAACTGATTTTCAATCAATAAAAATTATTTTCCTAGGTTTGGTTGTCCCATAGGATTTTACTTTTAAATATTTATTTAAAAAGTTTTCTTTCATAACTAATCGATGTGTTGTGCTTGTTAATTTATTTATTGCATATTATTGAATATTTACACGATTGATATCTAATAAATTTGATTGTCAAAATTATTAGATATATTTGGCCGTACAAGATTTAAAAAAAAAATTTTAATATATAATATTATATTATTATTTTAACTTTAAAATGGCTAATCTTCTAATGTAAATCATTCAACTAGTCAAAACTTGTAGTTAAAGGCAAAACTTGAAATAATTCTCTTATTTTCTATTTATTCCAAGTTGATGGTACCCAATAATAGCGGCCCATTGGCTAGCTCGATCTAGCAAATTCAAAAGAGATTATTCCATTTGTAATATTTCGAATACATGATTGATATATATATATATATACATATATGGAGAAATGCAATTACAATATTAAAATGTGCAAATTTTATATATTTATTTTGAAAAGAATAGATAAATATAAGATGAGATCTACATAAAAGTCATTTTTTAATAATAAATTTTTTTTTTAATAGAAGTATACCGAGGTACGTACTTACACGCACTAAGATAAGATTTAGCATTACACGTGTTTATTTGTGACCCAGGAAAAAAAATCAAACAAACAAATAGTTACATGAAAAAAGGCAGTGTTCATTTGTGAGCAGCACCGCTGTTTTTGACTCTTAGACAAATTTTTGTCTTTTATCTTATTTTTGTATTATATTAAAATATTTTTTAAAAATATAAAAAATAATCAATATAAGTGGATATACAATTATTTTTCTTACTTATTTCAAAAAGAGTCGAGTAGAGCCCCACTCATGGCAGCTTTGAAGGCAAACGTACAAAGGAGTCTCTTGTCTGTTATTCAGTAACATCGATCAGTCCTTTTTATGCAGAAAACGCACGAGGGGCCGCCCGGGGGCTATCACATATATACATTTAATGTCATTCAGTGGGACTTCTAGCTCTATCCTTGTTTTCTTCACGTTTGATTTATATCTGTCACAGTATAAGAGTCTCTTCCATGAGCTTAACCATCTCTATCTAGAATCTAGATAGAGATGCTAGCAATTATGCATCTTCCACCTCTATTTCATATTTGAATTTCAAAACTTCTATCGCCTGCCTGTCTCATGCGCCTCTATGAGTAAGGCTTTGTTCATTTAAAAAAAAAAATTATCTCATTGTCATAATTTTTTTATATAAAATAAATAATTTAATTTTTTTAAATCTCAAAAAAATATATATATTAAAAAAATATAATCTATTAATATTTTATTCAACTTTCAATTTTTATTTTAACTCATCTCTTCTTATCTGATCGTTTAATCTTCATATACCACCTAAATCTACTCCTATTGATAATTGAATCTTGATAAATTTTTTTATATTTTTAATAATTAAGAAAATATTTTTTAATGATATTGTAAACTTTTTAAAAAATATCTTAATATTTAACAATATTAAGGCCTTATTTGTTTTTATAGATAAAATGAAATAAAAATTCAAAATTAAATAATATATTTTTATAATATATTTTTATAATATTATTTTATTTTAAAATTTAAAAAAATTGTTTTGGGATGTGAAAAAGTTGAATTATTTATTTTATTTTATATAAAAATTTAAAAAAATAATAATAATGAGATGAAATTATTTATGATAACTAATCATATTTAAAAATAAAAATAAAAGTATTTTTAAACGAGACTCATCTCGTGCGTGGTGGATGTAGGGCTGCTCGCGCTCTGTATATTTACTGCAGTCCCAATAATAACAAAATTAGGTAATTCAGAAAATAATAAAATATAATTGTATTAAGAGTAATTGAATTCGGTGGACCCACTGCTAATTCTTTTCCGCCTCCAACTCATCAAATCCACGAAAAGTTTGAACCTAAAAATATCTTTACGCTCCTTCTATCTATATTATATATATATATATATATATATATATATTATAATATGAAAAATGTTAAATAACCCCCTAGTTTTGCTTCCTCACTGGATTTTTTTTTTAAGTTATTAAGAGAGTAATTATTAGTAAATTTATATATTCTTTTAAAATTTTTAAAAATATTTAAAAAATATTTAAAAGAAAAAAATACTATTACTTTGAGAAGGCATGCAAAATGATGAGATTAAGCTAGGTTTGGAAATCAAAAACTTTTAAATCTTCTCAAATATTTTTTATTATTATTCACTACTTTATTATTTACTTTTCACCTATTTTTATTACTATCTATTATTTTATTATTACTATTTATTATTTTATTATTACTTTCCACCTATTTTTTATTACTATTCACAAACCCTCTTAAACACTCTTAACATTCAAACGTAACATAAGTAGCAATACATATGTGTGTTGCTTTTAGGAAAACAATCCGTCCGATTTTAGATAAATTTTGAGATTACCTCGGTTTATATTGATTTTGCATTTTCCAAAACAAATATCGTATTGATTACCCTTTTAAACCAATACTTCTAGTTTAATCGATTCTGATTCAATTCGATTAGCTTCTTCAATTTTTAATACATATTAAATCTCTAATCTCTTATACTATACTTGATATATATATATATTAGTGTTATTAATACACTAATATTATATATAGACTTAAAGTGGATTACTAATAATATTAGAATTAAGCCATAAAATGTAATTAATATTTTATAAATATTTTATATTTAAAACATAATATCAAATAAATGTTCACGTTCAAACTTAAAAGTTTATCACTACAACAAAAGTCACTTTTAAAAACAAATTCGTTCGTCTAAAAAAGTGACCATTTCGCCCTAAAGAAGTTTCAAGACAAAAAAAAATTGTCCCAAAATTGTCACTGTATTTTTGTCCCAATATAATTTTTTGGACAAAATGAGAGGTGATTGTTCAAATGGTGTTCGAATGATTAATTTTTTAGCGATGAAAATCTTTTGTCTTGGATTATCGTTCGAATTATACATAACAACGTTCGAACAAGTTAACAACAACGGATCCATTTGATATTTGAATAAAGTGACATTTGAATGCTTTCGTTTCAATTTGAACGTCGTCCACATTTGAATGTTAATATTAAATGTTTGAACGTACATAGTTAACCGTTGGAACAACAATTCTTTTGTAAAAAAATAATATTCATCTAGCATTCAAATAGATAGACTATTGTTCGAATGATTATAAAACATTCGAATGTGTTGGTTGTACCATTCGAATAGTTGATTGTAGTTCATATTCAAACACTTTATAACCATTCGAATAGTATACTAACTTTTTTAACCCAAAAATAATTAATAAGAAAAACATAACTTCTATAAAAAAAAATAAAAAATAAAAATCTTAAAATACATTGGAACACATGTTCATCATATATAACTAGTAATCTCATAAATGCAAAAAAAAACTATCAAATGTTAATGTGACGCCCCCAAATTCTTTTAAAATAAATACGAGAATCGAGTCGTCGAAATGCTGACAACACAGGTCACGCACTCCCAACGTCAAGTACTAAGTGTGTGAACACGTGACATGCATAAATAAAAGTAGCGGATAAATAAAATCAATATCTAAGTATCATAATCTTTAGAATTATTTTACAAACTATTTTAATACAAATTCTCCAACATAAAATTTAATACAGTTATCCGAAATACAAATTATATAAATACATATTTATAAAAAGGAGAAAACAATTTTCCAATATAACAAATTATAATATGAATATTTCAACAACGGAGTCGCCTCCGCAGGCTCAGTCTCCGCATGATCATAACGGGCGTTACGCATCGTCGTCCCCGTTATGTCATCCACACTCTATCAATCATAATGAGCGTTACGTATCGCCGTCTCCATTATGAAATACACACACAATGACCATAACGGGCGTTACGTATCGCTATTCCCGTTATGCCATTCACACACACTAATCATAACAAGCGTTACGTATCGCCATCCCCGTTATGAATCAGTCAAAAACTTTTAAAATCCATTAACTCAATAACCACATCTCATATTAAAATTCAAACACCAAATATCCACATGATTAAGCGTGTAATTACACAATGTAACCACAACACACAAAATAACGAACAATTAATAAATTCCAACATCAACCAATAAATCCCAACGTCAATTAAATACAATATTTATCGATGCAAAAATATATTTAAATCTTAAAATTTATTTGAAAAATACCTACAGTGGGTAAAAACATGGATCTTTGAGCAAGCACCAGTCTACAACGCTCGTAACAGTCACTTTGTACATTGGGCTAGAGTATTCGGTTTGATACTAAAATTTAGGAAAATACTCAATGAAGGGTGAGGAATCTCATGAAAGTGGTGGTGAGGCGGTGTAACCACCAAAAGGTGGCAGATTGGGCTCAAAATGGGTGGAAACTCATTTTCGGGTATGGTGTTGTATAGGGAAGTTGGGGCCACAGATGGGGAAGCTGAGTTAGGGGGTGGTCAGCCAAGGTGGGGGAACATGATCGTGGTGGAGGTGAAACTCACGGTGGTCGGACGACAGTGCTAGGTGGAGAAAACCGCATATGGGTGTTTGGAATACCCATTTTGGGTTGGGACCATTTGTAGGTGCCATGTGTTGCCCAGATGACTAACACAAGAGGGGGGGTGAATTGAGTTGTATTTAAAAAAATAACAATTATAAATCAAATATATAATATAAAATATAAATAAAATATGAAACAATAATAAATATAAAGAGTAAGGGTAAGAGAGAAGCAAACTCAGTATGTTAACGAGGTTCAGCCCCACTGCCTACGTCCTCGCCTCAAGCTACCTCTTGAGGATCCCCAAATCCACTATTCAATCTCCTTTAGGTGGAGATAGAAACCTATTACACCTTTGAGCAGCACCGCTCCAAAGAATTCGTGTAGAACACCCTCTACACTTCCAATCACCTCACACTTGGTGATTTAACTATTCCACGTGTAGAACACCTTCTACACTTCCAATCACCTTACACTTGGTGATTTAACATTCCCCGTGTAGAATACCTTCTACACACACAAGGGTTATACACACCCTTTTACTGATACAAGAATTGATAGTAGGTAGACTATCAAAGTACACTCCTCAATGAGTGAGATAGAAACAATACAGTGCAACCTATATCTCTCTCAACAAGAACAAGAATTAAGGCTCAAAACTTTAGAAAAGAGAGAATGAGAGTTTTGAAGAAATGATGCAAAACTTAGCAATAGATGTGTAAGCTCTTGTTGTAATTTTTGCAAAACTCAAGTGAGCTATTTATAGGTAAATGAGTCTTCAATTTCAAATTTGAAAAGATTCCCATGTCAAATAAGAGCACTATTCACTTTTCAAAAAATTCAAATAAAAACATTTCCTTTTTGCATTTGTCAAAGACAACTCCATTTATTTTTCAAAGAAATCAAACCTAATCTTTTGCTTTTCATACAAGACAAAATGAGCATGATTTATTTTTCAAACCAAATCATCTTCTTTTTGCATATGTCAAAAAAACACACAACCACCCTTTAAGATTTTCAAACAAATCATCTATCTTTTATATTTGTCAAAAAAATACACAACCACCGTTTAAGATTCTCAAACAAAATCATCTACCTTTTGCATTAGTCAAAAAAACACACCACCTCCCTTCAAGACTTTCAAACAAAATATGCACATGTCAAATATGATAATCAATCATCTTATAAAATCAAGTTTTTATAAAAAAATATAATTTTCGAAATTATTTTGTTTGATGGTGTTATGCACATGTGAAAAACATAATTTTCAAAACTAAGACATTTAAAAATGTCTTGCATATGTGGAAAAAGTAATTTGATGTTTTATGAGAAAAAAGAGTAATTTGGAGCCTTAATCCAATTTCTATTTTTATCAAGAGATGTACAAAAATAATCTATGAGCTTCATTTGTAGACTTGATATCTTTCTAGCTCATGCTTGATTTCTTGATGTGTTTAGCTCCGTTCATGCATAGACAATTTGAGCTTGAGTTTTCAATATTATTTGTTATCATCAAAATTTATACGTAAATACGAGACTTGAAACCTTGGGTTCAACAATCTCCCCCTTTTTGATGATGACAAATACTTAATAGAAATCTGCGACCTGCAGTAATACTTAAGCTCCCCCTGAAAATATGCGTTAGTATTTCAAGAAAAATATAAACATGATTCTAGCATATATAACAGGGTAGTATAATACTAGTATAAGACTTCTCCCCCTTTTGGCATCATTAAAAAGGAACCGTAATTGGTTTCAATAAAATTTTTTTTTTTCGTAATAAGCAATAATCAAATAAAACGGTACGTTAGAGAGTAGAAGTTGGAACCACCCGTGCCCGACAAAACATGCAAAGGTTGAAGCCCAATTTTATCATCTCGGTGCGGAAGAAGATTTAAATCCGCTTGATGTTATTGACGAATTAGATATTCCAGAGATTTGAAGTTGAATAATTAAAATTATCCGTGTCCGACAAAGACAGCAAAAGCTGCAAGCCTAGCTCTGGTAATGCGGTGCGGAGCCATGCATGTCCGACAAAACCTGCAAATGTTGGAAGTCTAACTCTGGCAATTCGGTGTAAAGCCACGCGTATCTGACAAAACCTGTAAAGGTTGGAGGCCTAACTCTAGTAGTCGGTGCAGAGATTTGATCCGCTTGATGTTGCTGAAAAATGAGATATTATCATGATTTGTAAATTTGTCTTGTTCTTATTTCCGTTTCTATAAGAGCAATCCTTAGTTTTATCTATTTCGCATCAAACTTTCTTCTCATCTTTGCAATTTGCTTGCATTCTCATTCTACAATTTTTCAATGGCTCGTAGAATTCCCTTCAGTGCTTCTCTTGATCAAGATTTGAGCTATCCTTCACCTCAGTCTCAATCTATTTCTGCATCTGTCGTGGGTGCCATGAAGCAACAAGAGACTGATTTAGCTAATAAATCAGATCATGACACCATTTACGAGCTTGTGGGTCTCGAAACTCGATACTCATCATCTATCGTTGCGTTTTCTGCTCGGTTGCAGTCCAAAACTCAGAAATTGAGAAGCTTAACGAGACTGTATCTGTACTTCAACGACTTGTTTATGAGTCAAACAAAAAAATAGTAGAATTAAAGCAACAGAATAAGGATTTGAAATCCTTGCTTACCTCTTCATTTCGATTGCCTAATCCTTTAGACAAGGATGGTATGATGATTTATGAGGAACAAATGCATTTGAATGATGAGGCTAAACGTCTCAAGTTTCTGTAGGTCATTTAAGATAATGAAATAAAAGTATCTAGTAGATATCCATGGCATGCATCATTCCTATTTCTCTTCTAATCATGCATAGTCTATCTTCTGGTAGGGGTTTTGTGAAAATGTCTGCCAATTGATCATGTGTACTAGTGAATTCTAATACAATATCGCCCTTTTGCACATGATCTCTAAGAAAATGATATCTAATTTCAATATGTTTGGTCCGAGAATGTTGTATTGGATTCTTTGAAAGATTTATAGCACTTGTATTATCACATTTTATTGGAATGTGATTGTACATAAGTTTAAAATCCTCAAGTTGTTGCTTCATGTAAAGAACTTGAGCACAACAACTACCCGCAGCAACATATTCTGCCTCAGCAGTAGATAGTGCAACAGAATTTTGTTTTTTACTAAACCAAGAAACTAGTGCACGACCTAAGAAGTGACATGCTCCACTAGTACTTTTTCGATCTATTTTACAGCCAGCATAATCTGCATCTATGTAGCTGATTAGATCGAAAGATGTGTGCTTAGGGTACCATAACCCTAAGTTAATTGTACCACTAAGATATCTAAGAATGCGCTTAACTGCAATTAAATGTGATTCTTTTGGAGATAATTGAAAGCGTGCACATAAGCACACACTAAACATAATATCTGGTCTACTGGCTGTCAAATATAATAAGCTACCGATCATACCTTGATATACCTTCGAGTCAACTGGTTTACCGGTTTCATCTTTATCAAGTTTAGTGGATGGACTCATTGGTGTTCCAGTTTCCTTAGCACCTTCCATCCCAAATTTCTTCAGCAATTCCTCGATTGATTGATGAATGTCCCACTTTTTGCTTGCTTAATTTGCAATCCGAGAAAGAATGTAAGCTCTCCCATCATGCTCATTTCAAATTCTTCCTGCATAGTCTTAGCAAAAACTTGGCACATATTTTCATTAGTAGCACCGAATATTATATCATCAACATAAATCTGGATCAAAAGAATATCATCATTTTCGTATTTAATGAAAAGAGTTGTATCAATTTTTCCTCTTGAAAAGCCTTTTTTAATCAAGAAACCACTAAATCTCTCATACCACGCTCTAGGAGCTTGTTTGAGTCCATATAGTGCTTTTGTGAGTTTGAAAACATGATTTGGAGAAATATGATTTTCAAAACCTAGAGGTTGCTCAACATATACCTCTTCATTTATAAAACCGTTTAAGAAAGCACTTTTAACATCCATTTGAAAAAGTTTGAAATCTTTATAACAAGCATATGCAAGTAGCATTCGAATAGTTTTTAATCTTCCGACTAGTGCATATGTCTCATCATAATCGATTCTTTCTTTTTGATTGAAACCTTGGGTTACAAGTCGAGCCTTATTTCTTGTGATGATTTTAGACTCATCTTTCTTATTTCTAAAATCTCATTTTGTTCCAATAACAACATAATTTTTAGGTGTAGGAACAAATGTCCATACATTATTTCTTTCAAATTAATTTAGTTCTTCTTGCACAAATAGAATCCATAATTTATCAATAAGAGTTTCATCAATATTTTGGATTCAATTTGAGATAGAAAAAGTGTGTGATTACAAATATTTCTAAGAGATGATCGAGTACTTACACCTCGTGAAGGTTCTCCTAAAATTTATTCCGCTGGATGATCTTTCACATGTTTCCACTATTTGGTTGCATCTTGTACTAAGTCTTGATGATCTTTCCTTCTATTTCCATGATCTTCTCTTTTGAATTGTCTTCAAATATCACACATCCTTTTTCTTTAGAAGTGAAGTCAATGAATTTAGTTTTGTCTTCTGTCACGTATCTTGAGCATCCGTTGTCTAAAAATCATTTACTTTTACCTGTAGAATACTTCATGCATACCTACAAAAGCAATTAAAAATAATTCCCGGTACCCAAGTTCTTTGGGTCCTTTATTTATTAGTATTAGAAGAAACAAGATATTTAGGTACCCATATGGCCCTAATAGTCATTGTATGTTTTCTTCTAATAGGACAAGCAAGATAATTATGACCATTTCTATTACAAAAATTGCAAATAGCATGTGACATATATGAAGAACTTGAGTGATTATAATAGTATCCTTTTTTAACAAAATTATTTTTATGAAAAGAATTTTGAATATTGGACTTTGATGTAGAAGGATTATCAAAGAAGTTTTTATAAGGTTTGTATTTTTGTTTTGGCATATATCCCAAGCCTGCCTTATCAAAAACATATCTTTGACTACCAAGAAATTTTTCAAAATTTCTTTTTCCATTCGTAAAGTTTTCAATAATATTTTCTAAATCAGTTTTCTTTTTCTTCAACTCAAAATTTTCATCTTTCAAAACAATATTTTCTTTTCTTAAAATATCAATTTCGTTTGTTAAAGAAGAATTTTTCTTTTTCAAAACAGTATACTTGATACCCAATTTTTCAAATTCTCCATATACTTCTTCTACAACATTTTGCAATTCTTCATATGAAGGATCTTCAATATTATCAAAATTTGTTACCTCAATGTCATCTTTAACCATAAGACAAAGATTTCCTGATTCTCCATTGCTTGCTTCACTATCTGAGCTACTTGAATCATCATTCCACGTAGCTTTCATTGCTTTTTTGCCTTTGTTTCGATCTTTCTTTAGCAGAGGACAATCTGGCTTGATATGACCGGATTTATTGCATTTATAACAAATTAAAGTGTCATTTTTACCTGAATCTTTCTTGGAAAACTTATTGAAGGATTTCCTTGGAGGAGTTTTATTTTTCTTTAAGAACCTCTGAATTCTTCTTGTTATCATCGCAACTTCTTCATCTTTGTCGTCATTTTCCTCATCTTCATCACTTTCACTTTCATGTGGAACAGCTTTAAGTGCCAAGCTCTTCTTTGACTTTCCTTCTTCTTCTCCTCTTTTCAATGTGTACTCATGGGTGATAAGTGACCCGATGAGTTCATTCACTTCGAGCTTCTTGAGGTCTCTAGCTTCAAGAATCGCTGTCACCTTTGATTCCCAACGTTCTGGTAGAGAGTTGAGAATTTTTCTTACTATCTCCACTTTGGAATAAACTTTGCCAAGAACTATCAAGCTATTTATGATGTTAGTAAAACGAGTGTACATACTAGAAATAGATTCATCATCATTCATCTTAAACATTTCATATTCATGAGTAAGAATATAAATTTTTGATTCCTTGACTTGAGAAGTTCCTTCATAAGTAACTTCCAAGTTATCCCAAATTTCCTTTGCTGTAGCACAAGTCATTACTCTATTAAATTCATTACCATTGAGAGCATTATATAATAAATTCATAGCAGTTAAATTCAAAGTATAAAATCTATCGTCTTCACGATTAAACTCTTCTTCTTCCTTTTTGACCTTTACTCCATCAACTACTTTTGTTGGAATATAAGGTCCATTTACAATACATTTCCAGATTTCTCGACCTTGAGCCTGAAGGAATATTCTCATTCTAACTTTCCAGAATGAGTAATTGTCTCCACAAAAGAGTGGAGGCCGACTGCTAGATTGACCTTCACCAAATGAAGCTGCAATGTTAGCCATAAGATCTTAACTCAAAAGATAGTTAATCTTATAATAGAGCTCTAGCTCTGATACCACTTGTTACCCAGATGACTAACACAAGAGGGGGGGTGAATTGAGTTGTATTTAAAAAAATAACAATTATAAATCAAATATATAATATAAAATATAAATAAAATATGAAACAATAATAAATATAAAGAGTAAGGGTAAGAGAGAAGCAAACTCAGTATGTTAACGAGGTTCGGCCCCACTGCCTACGTCCTCGCCTCAAGCTACCTCTTGAGGATCCCCAAATCCACTATTCAATCTCCTTTAGGTGGAGATAGAAACCTATTACACTTTTGAGCAGCACCGCTCCAAAGAATTCGTGTAGAACACCCTCTACACTTCCAATCACCTCACACTTGGTGATTTAACTATTCCACGTGTAGAACACCTTCTACACTTCCAATCACCTTACACTTGGTGATTTAACTATTCCCCATGTAGAACACCTTCTACACACACAAGGGTTATACACACCCTTTTACTGATACAAGAATTGATAGTAGGTAGACTATCAAAGTACACTCCTCAATGAGTGAGATAGAAACAATACAGCGCAACCTATATCTCTCTCAACAAGAACAAGAATTAAGGCTCAAAACTTTAGAAAAGAGAGAATGAGAGCTTTGAAGAAATGATGCAAAACTTAGCAATAGATGTGTAAGCTCTTGTTGTAATTTTTGCAAAACTCAAGTGAGCTATTTATAGGTAAATGAGTCTTCAATTTCAAATTTGAAAAGATTCCCATGTCAAATAAGAGCACTATTCGTTTTTCAAAAAATTCAAATAAAAATATTTCCTTTTTGCATTTGTCAAAGACAACTCCATTTATTTTTCAAAGAAATCAAACCTAATCTTTTGCTTTTCATACAAGACAAAATGAGCATGATTTATTTTTCAAACCAAATCATCTTCTTTTTGCATATGTCAAAAAAACACACAACCACCCTTTAAGATTTTCAAACAAATCATCTATCTTTTATATTTGTCAAAAAAATACACAACCACCGTTTAAGATTCTCAAACAAAATCATCTACCTTTTGCATTAGTCAAAAAAACACACAACCTCCCTTCAAGACTTTCAAACAAAATATGCACATGTCAAATATGATAATCAATCATCTTATAAAATCAAGTTTTTATAAAAAAATATAATTTTCGAAATTATTTTGTTTGATGGTGTTATGCATATGTGAAAAACATAATTTTCAAAACTAAGATATTTAAAAATATCTTGCATATGTGGAAAAAGTAATTTGATGTTTTATGAGAAAAAAGAGTAATTTGGAGCCTTAATCCAATTTCTAATTTTATCAAGAGATGTACAAAAATAATCTATGAGCTTCATTTGTAGACTTGATATCTTTCTTGCTCATGCTTGATTTCTTGATGTGTTTAGCTCCCTTCATGCATAGACAACTTGAGCTTGAGTTTTCAATATTATTTGTTATTATCAAAATTTATACGTAAATACGAGACTTGAAACCTTGGGTTCAACACCATGGATGGTGCAGGCAGTTGGGGGTGATGCTGAAGGTCACTGGAAGGTGGTGGAAGTTGGCGGTGCAGCTAGGTGGCCGGTGGTGGCGCCAAAAACAGAGGAAGAGTAAGGGAGATACCCATTCGGGTTTATGGCTCACGTGTGGGTTATGGGTTGCCATAGAGTGCACTACCGGTGCAGAGGAGCTCGCCGGAGGGTGGGAAGGTCGGGGACGTGGGCGGTGAAGGCTAGCAGCCGGTGGTGGAGACTGGGTTGGGCTAATGGTCGAACAGAAGAACAGGGGAGGGGGGAGGGCTCGCACGGGTTGGGGGAATGCAGGGGAGAAAAAAAATAAAAATAATAAAAATAAAAGAAAAGAAAAGGAAATAAAAGAAAGAGGAAAAAGAAATAAAATCCCACTAGAAATAGAGGACAATGAAATAAATAAAAGCCAACTGAAAATGTTACATTTCAATATCAATAAAATAAAATATTTAAAACCCAACAATAAAATAAATTAAACTCAAGCACATTTAATTATAAAACAATAATTAATATAACGAAATCACATCAAATAAACTCACATAATAAAATAAAAGAAATTAAATTCCAATCATTTAAATAATTACCTCACATTAAAATTAATAAGAAAAATAATGTAATCCAATATTAACTAATTAATAGTTCCAATAACAATTTTAAACAAATAAAACACAACCAATAATATTATTAAAGCAATCAACAACAAAAATAAAACATTACGTAAAAATACATGAAATCTGGGATCTCACATTCTCCCCCCTTAAAATAAATTTCGTCCTTGGAATTTGCTCGGCGACAATTAATAGAAACTCCATTAGCTCACTTACCACACAGCTCAACACTCACTCCAAATATTTACACAATCACCTATTTTTCTCAAACTCAAATGAATGTTATTCCATCATAAACGTATGATCTCCACAAAACATTTCATCTTCAAAACTCCTAAGGTAGCAGAATAGTCTGGAATCTCCATATGTACAAGGACTTCAGTACAATCTCCCAAAATCCTAATGTTTATTAACTCCATACAAAAATCATGTCACCCTCAAGTAATTTTGAAATTTATCTTCCCTACTTAACCATCAATAAACATAATTTACCCAACCAAAAGATAAATCTTCACTCACAAGCATCATCCCAAATTTCAAGTCACTACTAATTTCTCAAAATCAACACAAAACTTGAACCTCCAACTACATTGCAAAATGTCACGCTTTCGTGCGCACTCTGATAACTCACTAAATGCATAAAATTAAGTCCTCATAAATTATCATCATATAATTAATCGCACCATTGTCTATTGACTCTAACATTAACTTTCGTGCTTATGATCTAATCTCCACTTTAGTGACCCATCAGATATCTCTTGAGTCAACCATCACTAAACATAACTCAGACCTCAAAGTCAATTCCCAAGAAAAATATAGCCTCCAAATCTCAGGTCACCCTACAACTTAATAAGATCAGTTTAAGGTTTGGACACCCTACTACTAAACTTCCTTCAAAATTAACAAAACTTAGTTTTCCAATAATACCTCAATAAAGGCTGCTAACCATTAAATTCACCAAATATCTTCCTTAAACGCCCACCCCAATCAACTTGCCCAAAAGCCCAAAGTTTAGATCTTTTGAATTTCATACCATCACATCAAATCAATATTTATCAGATAACAAAACAACTCCTCCCAAGTCAAACACAAATCAAAGACAAGAACACTCCAAAATTTACACCCACACAATTATTATACAACAGTCTCTAAGCATCCACAAAAAAAATCAAAACTTCACCAAGAAAACAATTGATTGCCTACTATCATAAGTATTACTAAAACAGATTCCATAACAACATATCAATGACCAACAACTCCATACTCACAATGAGAGTCTATCTAGAATACAATTTCAACAATCTCTCAGAAATAAAATTAGAATTTAGAAACTCTAACACTCAGTGAGATCCAGGTAATACACATAAATAGTATATGAAACACCAATGAAAAAATACAATCGTGTAAAGACCAACAATTTATTAAAACAAATCTATCTCGCAAAGACATATTAATATACTCAAATACTAAATAAAACTTAAATAATTCACATAAATATTATATAAACAAAAAAAAGGAAAAAGATCTAATAAACAAAAACATAAATACCAGCCATTCAAGAAAACAAGTCCACCTCCCTTGGTAAACAAAAAATTACCAAAAGCTTTTATTAAATAAAACAAGGAGATTGAATTAAAAGAAGAACGGAGAAATAAATGAAAATTAAAGTTTTGAAATTCTCCTCAAAATCCAACTCTAAAAAGATTTATTGTAGAAATCTCTAAAATTTAAAACCTTTAAAAGATATGAACCACAGTAAAATAATTAAACAAATAGGTTAATGAATAAATCCTAACAAGTCGCCAAAACAAACTCACTCATCAAAATAAATAGGTAAACTTTTAAAATAAAACTAGCGAAAAGGTGAAAAGATAATAAATTTAAAAACTTACCTCTATGCATATCTCAGAGAGGAAAACATAGTAGCGATTTCCTTTAAATCTTTGTCTCAATGAATCTCAAAATTTTAGAAATATTTAAAAGACCAAAAGCCATAATTAAAATAAAAAGATGATAAACAAAATTCAAAACCATCTTATAGAAAACTTATGAACTGAATAAAACAAAATCAAATCCTTATGATAATTGCATAAAAACTTAATTAAACAAAATAATTCACAACAAAATAATAACTTTAAAATAAGGGATTCTATAATATAATTATTTAAATAAAAATTCCCTTAAAATGAAAGATATAAAATAATAATCTAATCCGAAATATTCAAATTCCAATTTAAACAAAACAAAGACATATATAAAAATAAATGCTCAACAACTTAATTAAATAAAATGCTCAAAACACACACATAGGTTTTCCTCCAAATTGAGTTGAAGGAGACCTTTTTTTAAAGCCATTTAAAAAATTGTCATGTACCCTTTGGTCTTGTGAGGAGTAATACATGAATGGAGGATACATGGAAATTTCTTAAAATTCTGCTTCCTAAACTCAATGAAACCGTACCTAAATTGATTGTTTTTGCAGATTATTCGATATTAGTGTTCTCAGCCATTGAAGAAGGCACCTTAATTTTTCTTTGATTCTGAACTGAACTTAGTTTTTAAATAGGGATGCCCTATATTTTCATTTAACTACTACTACATAATTTAATTTTGATATCCCCCAAAATTAGTTGAACATATTTGCTTCCATTCGACTGATGGACGTTTGTTTTTCTAAGCTGCAGTTAGGATATTGACCTATACCCAACAACATTGGGTGTTCAGCTAATTCTGTCATTGTAAAGCTGAGCATTTATCTACGACCATTCATTTTTGTGTGCAAAACGAGCAGCAATGGACCTGTTTTATGTGTCTTCAATATCAAGTATTTCCTCATAGAGTGTTCACATTAAATTTCTCTTTCTTAGCTATGAGAAACAACAGTGAAGGAATGATGCACTTAAGACTTACACTGTCAAAGTATCTCAAGCAATTAGCCCACCTAATTTAGTTTTGCATGCCAATTTAGGTCTATCTTTGTTAATGTTTTAGTTTGGAATCATTCTTGTATGTATTAATTTGAATGAATAATTCATATTTGAGTCTCCTAACATGCTTTTAATTTTGTTAGATTTATATATAAACAAAGTCTTTCTCTTAATGATTTTTTTTCATAATCTAGTTTGAAGCATTTTTCTTGATACTTTCTCCTATGCAAGATATTGAATCATTATGGACCTGTTTTATGTGTCTTCAATATCAAGTATTTCCAATACTTTTTAAGTGCTGAATTGTGAGATCTCAAATTTCTATGTATTTTTACATATTATTTTATTCTTATTGTTGATTATTTTAATTTATTTTAATTTATTTTAATAATATTATTGGTTGTGTTTTATTTGGTCAAAATATTTATTTGAACTATTAGATAGTTAATATTAGTTTTACGTTGTTTTTATATTTATATATTCAGTTACATTACTTTTCTTATTTATTTTAGTGTGAGATAATTATTTTAATAATTGGAATTAAATTCTTTTATTTTATTATACGATCTTATTTGATGTGCTTTCTTAATATTAATTAGTATTTTATATTTAAATTTTCTTTAAATTAAATTAGTTTATTGTTGGATTTTAAATATCTTATTTTATTGATATTGAATGTTAGTATTTTCAATTGATTTTTATTTAATTTATTGTATTTTTCTTCTAGTTGGTTTTTATTTCTTTTTCTCTCTTTTTCTTTTCTTTTTCCTTCTTTTCTTTTTTTTTTTTCCTTCTCCCCTGTTTCCCCTACCCACGCGACCCCCCCTCTCCTGTTCTCTCTCTTCTCTTGCCCGTCCCTTCGCCCTACACCTAGCGCTGCCGCGCACAGCTATGGCTATCACCGCCCCCTCCACTGGAATCACCAGCCGCCGGCAAGTTCCCTCTGGCAATCCCAACTCTGGCCTACCCCGCACCTTCCCGGAATACCCTTAAACTCGAAATGGGTTTTTTTTCTTTTGAGCCACCACAGTGCCGCCATCCACCACCCCACGGCATCACCGCCCTCACCAGCAAACTACCCATCCCCTGGCGACCCTTCCCTATTACCAACAGCCCCCATGCACCACCATTTCTCCTCCCACTTGAGCAAACCCGAAATGGGTCTTAAATGAGTTTCCCTTTGCCGTGCCACCGTCTGGCCACCGTAGGCCTGACCACTGCCACAAAAACACTCTCCTACCTCAGTCGACCACCCTCCTAACTCAGCTTCTCCATCCGTGGCCCCACCTTCCTTATACAACCCCAAACTCGAAAATGGGTTTCCACCCATTTTGAGCCGGATCCGCCACCTTCTGGTGGTTGTACCGCTACACCACAACCTCCATGAAATTCCCTACCTTCTAATGAGTATTTTTCTAAATTTTGGAGGCAAACCGAGCACTCTAGTCCAACGTACTAAGTGACTCGCTGTGAACGTTGTAGATGGGTGTTTGCTCAATGATCCGGTTTTTACCCACTGTAAGTATTTTTCAAGTGAATTTTAAGATTTAAATATATTTAAACTATGTGTTTGGTTAATGTTGGTGTTGCCCAGATGACTAACACAAGAGGGGGGGTGAATTGAGTTGTATTTAAAAAATTAACAATTATAAATCAAATATATAATATAAAATATAAACAAAATATGAAACAATAATAAATATAAAGAGTAAGGGTAAGAGAGAAGCAAACTCAGTATGTTAACGAGGTTCGGCCCCACTGCCTACGTCCTCGCCTCAAGCTACCTCTTGAGAATCCCCAAATCCACTATTCAATCTCCTTTAGAACACCCACTACACTTCCAATCACCTTACACTTGGTGATTTAACTTTTCCCCGTGTAGAACACCTTCTACACTTCCAATCACCTCACACTTGGTGATTTAACTATTTCCCATGTAGAACACCTTCTACACACACAAGGGTTATACACACCCTTTTACAAATATAAGAGTTCATAGTAGGTAGACTATCAAAGTACACTCCTCAATGAGTGAGATAGAAACAATACAGCGCAACCTATATCTCTCTCAACAAGAACAAGAATTAAGGCTCAAAACTTTAGAAAAGAGAGAATGAGAGCTTTGAAGAAATGATGCAAAACTTAGCAATAGATGTGTAAGCTCTTGTTATGAATTTTGCAAAACTCAAGTGAGCTATTTATAGGCAAATGATTTTTCAATTTCAAATTTGAAAAGATTCCCATGTCAAAAACATCATCATTCACTTTTCAAAAATTTCAAATCTAATATTTTTATTTTTTGCATGTGACAAAAGGAGCACACTTTACTTTTCAAAAATTTCAAACATAATCTTTTACTTTTTGCATATGACAAAAGGAGCACACTTTACTTTTCAAAATTTTCAAATAAAGACATCTACCTTTTGCATAAGTCAAGAAAATCATCCACCACTTTTGAAAATATTCAAATAAAACATGCACATGTAAAAGATGACAATCAATCATCTTAATATTTTCAAAGTTCAAACCTTTAATCATGTCATGCACATGTGAAAGATGACAATCAATCATCTTTCAAAATTTTCAAATTTAATTTTCAAAATATTCATGCATATGTGGAAAATGTATTTGAATGTTTTATGATAAAATATTAATTTTGAACCTTAATCCTAATTTCAAATTTTTTTAAGAGATTTACAAAATTACTCTATGATTTTAATATGAACTTGTTCCCTTCTTGCTCATGCTTGCTTCCTTGATGTGCTTGATTATATTATGTGGACAACTTGAGCTTGAGACTCCTTTATTCTTTGGATTCATTTGTTATCATCAAAATCCATTTGTAGATTTACATGAAACTTGAAACCTTGGGTTCAACAATCTCCCCTACCAGACTAGCAGGCCACTGTCTCTACCGGTGCACCGTCACCCATGGTCGGAGAGTCTTGCTTCGGTGACACAGTCACAAGCGAGAATTCCCATGAGTGATCTGCCTGTATGAACAGTACAGGTCAACTAGCTCTAATACCAATAGTTACTGACATAGGTGCAGCCTATGGTCAGTAACAATTGGTATCAGAGCTAGAGCTATATTATAAGATTAACTATCTTTTGAGTTAAGATCTTATGGCTAACATTCCAGCTTCATTTGGTGAAGGTCAATCTAGCAGTCGGCCTCCACTCTTTTGTGAAGACAATTACTCATTTTGGAAAGTTAGAATGAAAATATTCCTTCAGGCTCAAGGTCGAGAAATCTGGAAATGCATTGTAAATGGACCTTATATTCTAACAAAAGTGATTGATGGAGTAAAGGTCAAAAAGGAAGAAGAAGAGTTTGATCGTGAAGACGATAGACTTTATACTTTGAATTTAACTGCTATGAATTTATTATATAATGCTCTCAATGGTAATGAATTTAATAGAGTAATGACTTGTGCTACAGCAAAGGAAATTTGGGATAACTTGGAAGTTACTTATGAAAGAACTTCTCAAGTCAAGGAATCAAAAATTTATATTCTTACTCATGAATATGAAATGTTTAAGATAAATGATGATGAATTTATTTCTAGTATGTACACTCGTTTTACTAACATCATAAACAGCTTGACAGCTCTTGGAAAAGTTTATTCCAAAGTGGAGATAGTAAGAAAAATTCTCAACTCTCTACCAAAACGTTGGGAATCAAAAGTGCAGCGATTCTTGAAGCTAGAGACCTCAAGAAGCTCGAAGTAAATGAACTCATCGGGTCACTTATCACCCATGAGTACACATTGAAAAGAAGAGAAGAAGAAGGAAAGTCAAAGAAGAGCTTGGCACTTAAAGTTGTTCCACATGAAAGTGAAAGTGATGAAGATGACGAAAATGACGACAAAGATGAAGAAGTTGTGATGATAACAAGAAGAATTCAGAGGTTCTTAAAGAAAAATAAAACTCCTCCAAGGAAATCTTTCAAAAAGTTTTCCAAGAAATATTCAGGTAAAAATGACACTTTAATTTGTTATAAATGCAATAAACCTGGTCATATCAAGTCAGATTGTCCTCTGCTAAAAAAAGATCGAAACAAAGGCAAAAAAGCAATGAAAGCTACATGGAATGATGATTCAAGTAGCTCAGATAGTGAGGCAAGCAATGGAGAATCAGCAAATTTTTGTCTTATGGCTAAAGATGACATTGAGGTAACAAATCTTGATAATATTGAAGATCCTTCATATGAAGAATTGCAAAATGTTTTAGAAGAGGTATATGAGGAATTTGAAAAATTGGGTATCAAGTATACTGTTTTGAAAAAGAAAAATTCTTCTTTAACAAACGAAATTGATATTTTAAGAAAAGAATGTATTGTTTTGAAAGATGAAAATTTTGAGTTGAAGAAAAAGAAAACTGATTTAGAAAATATTATTGAAAAATTTACGAATGGAAAAAGAAATTTTGAAAAACTTCTTGGTAATCAAAGATGTGTTTTTGATAAGGCAGACTTGGGATATATGCCAAAACAAAAATACAAACCTTATAAAAACTTCTTTGATAATCCTTCTAAATCAAAATCCAATATTCAAAATTCTTTTCATAAAAATAATTTTGTTAAAAAAGGATACTATTATAATCACTCAAGTTCTTCATATATGTCACATGCTATTTGCAATTTTTGTAATAGAAATGGTCATAATTATTTTGCTTGTCCTATTAGAAGAAAACATACAATGACTATTAGGACCATATGGGTACCTAAAAATCTTATTTCTTCTAATACTAATAAATAAAGGACCCAAAGAACTTGGGTACCAAGAAAAATCATTTTAATTATTTTTATAGGTGTGCATGACGTCTTCCACGAACAAAAATAAATGGTTTTTAGATAGTGGATGTTCAAGACACATGACGGGAGACAAGACTAAGTTCTTTGATCTTAGATCTAAAAAAGAAGGACACGTGACATTTGGAGACAACTCGAAAGGAAAAATCGTGGGAATAGGTAAAATTTCTCAAAATGAAACTAATTGGTTATGGCATAGAAGACTAGGTCATGCCAATATGGAACTTATTTCCAAACTTTCAAAAAATGATCTTGTGAGAGGTTTACCAAAGGTAAATTTTCTTAAAGACAAAATTTGTGATGCATGCCAATTTGGTAAACAAATAAAAACTTCTTTTAAAATCAAGAAACATATTTCCACTACTAGACCACTGCAACTGATACACATGGATCTTTTTGGACCAAATAGAGTTGCAAGTTTAGGAGGAAAATATTATGCATTTGTTGTTGTTGATGACTTCTCTAGATATACTGGGGTCATCTTTCTTACTCATAAAGATGAGGCACATAATGCTTTTACCAAGTTATGCAAGAGAATTCAAAATGAAAAGGGTTATACTATTTCAAGTATCCGAAGTGATAGGGGAAAAGAGTTTGTTAATAAAAATATTGAAACATTTTGTGATGAAAATGGTTTTATGCATAATTTTTCTGCTCCTCGAACTCCTCAACAAAATGGGGTAGTAGAAAGGAAAAATAGATCTCTTCAAGAGATGGCAAGAACAATGCTCAATGAGAACAACTTGCCTAGTTATTTTTGGGCTGAAGCGGTAAGTACTGCATGTTATGTTATAAATAGAGTTATACTAAGGTCTAAATTAGATAAAACCCTCTATGAGCTTTGGAATGAGAAAAAGCCCAACATTTGTTACTTTCATGTATTTGGATGCAAATATTTTATTTTAAATGACAGAGATAATTTAGGCAAGTTTGATGCAAAATCTGATGAAGGTATCTTTCTCGGGTATTCTACTAATAGTAAAGCTTATAGAGTATTCAATAAAAAGACTTTGACTGTACAAGAATCTATGCATGTAGTATTTGATGAATCTAATTCTCTACTCTCCAAGAAATCTATTGATGAAGAAACAAGAGGTATAAATAATACGGAAAGTCTCAATCTCAATAAAGAGAACACAATAGAGTAAGTCCAACATGGAGATATCAGGAAAGATCATCAAAATTTAATACAAGATACAACCAAACAGTGAAAATTTGTGAAAGATCATCCAGTGGAACAAATTCTGGGGGAACCTTCAAGAGGTATAAGCACTCGATCATCTCTTAGAAATATTTGCAATCATACTGCTTTTCTATCTCAGATTGAACCCAAAAATATTGATGAAAAACTTCTTGATGAATCTTGGATTCTAGCTATGCAAGAAGAGCTTAATCAATTTGAAAGAAATGATGTTTGGACACTTGTTCCTAGACCAAAAAATCATACTATTATTGGAACAAAATGGGTTTTTAGAAACAAGAAAGATGAGTCCGGAGTCATTACTAGAAATAAGGCTCGACTTGTAGTCCAAGGTTTCAATCAAGAAGAAGGAATCGATTATGATGAGACATATGCACCAGTCGCAAGATTAGAAGCTATTCGAATGCTACTTGCATATGCATGTTATAAAGATTTCAAACTTTTTCAAATGGATATTAAAAGTGCTTTCTTAAACGATTTCATAAATGAAGAGGTATATGTTGAGCAACCTCCAGGTTTTGAAAATCATATTTCTCCAAATCATGTTTTCAAACTCATAAAAGCACTATATGGACTCAAACAAGCTCCTAGAGCGTGGTACGAGAGACTTAGTGGTTTCTTGATTAAAAAAGGTTTTTCAAGAGGAAAAATTGATACAACTCTTTTCATTAAATACGAAAATGATGATATTCTTTTGATTCAGATTTATGTTGATGATATAATATTCGGTGCTACTAATGAAAATATGTGCCAAGTTTTTGCTAAGACTATGCAGGAAGAATTTGAAATGAGTATGATGGGAGAGCTTACATTCTTTCTTGGATTGCAAATTAAGCAAGCAAAAAGTGGGACATTCATCAATCAATCGAAATATATTAAGGAATTGCTGAAGAAATTTGGGATGGAAGGTGCTAAGGAAACTGGAACACCAATGAGTCCATCCACTAAACTTGATAAAAATGAAACCGGTAAACTAGTTGACTCGAAGGTATATCGAGGTATGATTGGTAGCTTATTATATTTGACAGCCAGTAGACCAGATATTATGTTTAGTGTGTGCTTATGTGCACGCTTTCAATCATCTCCAAAAGAATCACATTTAATTGCAGTTAAGCGCATTCTTAGATATCTTAGTGGTACAATTAACTTAGGGTTATGGTACCCTAAACACACATCTTTCGATCTAATCAGCTACATAGATGCAGATTATGCTGGCTGTAAAATAGATTGAAAAAGCACTAGTGGAGCATATCACTTCTTAGGTCGTGCACTAGTTTCTTGGTTTAGTAAAAAACAAAATTCTGTTGCACTATCTACTGCTGAGGCAGAATATGTTGCTGCGGGTAGTTGTTGTGCTCAAGTTCTTTATATGAAGCAACAACTTGAGGATTTTAAACTTATGTACAATCACATTCCAATCAAATGTGATAATACAAGTGCTATAAATCTTTCAAAGAATCCAATACAACATTCTCGGACCAAACATATTGAAATTAGATATCATTTTCTTAGAGATCATGTGCAAAAGGGCGATATTGTATTAGAATTCACTAATACACATGATCAATTGGCAGACATTTTCACAAAACCTCTACCAGAAGATAGACTATGCATGATTAGAAGAGAAATAGGAATGATGCATGCCATGGATATCTGCTAGATACTTTTATTTCATTATCTTAAATGACCTACAAAAATTTGAGACATTTAGCCTCATCATTCAAATGTATTTGCTCCTCATAAATCATCATGCCATCCTTGTCTAAAGGATTAGGCAATCGAAATGAAGAGGTAAGCAAGGATTTCAAATCCTTATTCTGTTGCTTTAATTCTACTATTTTTTTGTTTGACTCATAAACAAGTCGTTGAAGTACAGATACAGTCTCGTTAAGCTTCTCAATTTCGCGAGTTTTGGACTGCAATCGAGCAGAAAACGCAACGATAGATGATGAGTATCGAGTTCCGAGACCCACAAGCTCGTAAATGGCATCATGATCTGATTTATTAGCTAAATCAGTCTCTTGTTGCTTCATGGTACCCACGACAGATGCAGAAATAGATTGAGACTGAGGTGAAGGATACCTCAAATCTTGATCAAGAGAAGCACTGAAAGGAATTCTACGAGCCATTGAAAAATTGTAGAATGAGAATGCAAGCAAATTGCAAAGATGAGAAGAAAGCTTGATGCGAAATAGATAAAGCTAAGGATTGCTCTTATAGAAACGGAAATAAGAACAAGACAAACCTACAAACCATGATAATATCTCATTTTTCAGCAACATCAAGCGGATCAAATCTCTGCACCGAATTGCCAGAGCTACGCCTCCAGCCTTTGCAGGTTTTGTCGGGCACGGGTGGTTTCAATTATTCAGCTCTTTACAAAATCTCTTTCCGCACCGAATTACCGGAACTAGGCCTTCAGCCTTTGCAAGTTTTGTTGAACACGTGTGGCTACGCACCGAATTCTCTACAGTCTCTACTAACGCAGCGTTTTATTTATCTATTGGTTATTGCAGGAATATATCTTATTGATCTAATTATGATTCCTTTTTAATGATGCCAAAAGGGGGAGAAGTTTTAGACTAGAACATTAACATTATTTAAATTGCTAAACTTGTTATATATGCTTGGAATTATATTTATATTTTTGCTTGAAAAACTAACGCACATTCTCAGGGGGAGCTTAAGTATTAATACAGGATTCAGGTTCTATCAAGCATTTGTTATCATCAAAATCCATTTGTAGATTTACATGAAACTTGAAACATTGGGTTCAACAGTTGGTATTTGTTGGTTGTTGAATAATTTGTACATAGTCGTATGCATTGTGTATTAACACGCATGTTCTTGGTATATTTGGAAAATTGGGTTTTCACATGTTTTATGGATGTTCATGAGTTGGAAATGAAAACTGAGTTATCATGTATTAACAGTTTTCGGGTGCGTGTGTATCACGACCCCAAACCGGAATAAGGCATTATCCTAATGGAGCTCCTCTGGTCACTCGGATGTGGAATATAGTGAGTGATGTCCCCTGGGTTGTCGCCCGGCGACAACGAGATCAGACGGGATGGTAACGCTTTCGTGCCGACTCTGTGGCTCCTCTGCTGGCGAGAGCTAGGGGACGCCTATTCATGGTACGTGCTGGGCGTGGTTAGCTAGACATCGCCCGTTCTAAAGTCACATGCATGGTCGTTACCTTCGGTATGATGATAAAAGTCCAGGTGTGCGGATAGTCCCTAGGGGAGATCATAGCACATACGGTTAATAAAATAGATGTTTTGGCCATTTTCTAGGAAAATGGCAGATTTTAATTATTGGTTTTACTTTGATTATTTTCTGGGAAAATAGTTGTGGTTTTAATAGATTTACGATCATCATTTTCTGGAAAAATAATTAATAATTTTATTGGAGGCTTATCTTGGGATTTTGAAGTATGTGATTTATTTATTTATTTTGAGAATGATGATTTTAAGCCTCATGCATATGGTGTCGAGTTCTTGAGTTTTGTTGTTGAATGAGTATATTTTATATCTTGGGGTTTGTTTGTGTTGTACTTACCTGCGATATTATTTATGGCGTCGTAGTTTTTTTTAAATGCAGAGTTTTGTGGAGGCTGAGCCTGAGGAGGCGACTTTGCTGTTGAAGTATTCTTATTATAATTGTTATCTTAGAAAATTGTTTTTCCATTTTTATAAATATGTATTTGTTTAATTTGTATTTCGGATGACTGTATTAAATCTCCTATTGGAGAATGTGTGTTAAATTAGTTTGTCAAAAAAATTCTAAAAATTCTAGTTCTTAGATATTGACCTCAAATATCTGTTACTTTTATTTATGCATGTCACGTGTTCACACACTTAGCACTTAACGTTGAGGGTGCGTGACCTGTATTGTCAGCATTCCGACGCTTCAATTTTCATATTTATTTTAAGAGGAATTTGGAGGCGTCACAGGTGGTATCAGAGTAGTTCAACTCTGGATAAATCCGCAAGTTACCTAGGAATTGTACCAGAAAAGTTTTTATGTTTAAATTTGTTTGTTTATTTATTTTATTTTGTTTTATTATTCTAATCGTTTTTTAAGTTATTCATACTAGGTTGTATTGTAAGATTTTAAATAATTATTTCGGTGTGTTGTGTTTTTTATTTTAATGTGCCTTTTTGTTTATTATTTATAGATTTATCTTAGTTCTGGATGGTTGAATTGTTTTGCTTTATTTCATTATAATATTTGTATATTAATATAAATTTTGGTAGTAATTAAAATTTTAGTTAGTTGATCATATTTAGTTAAGTTGTGAGCATTTATTTATTTTTATATATGCCTTTATTTTGTTTAATTTGAAATTTGGGTCTTTCAGATTAGATTATTATTTTATATCATTCATTTTATCGAATCTTTAATTTTAAATAATTGTAATATGGAATCCCTAGTTTTAAAGTTTATTATTTTGTTGTAGGTTATTTTGTTTTATTAAGCTTTTGCGCATTTATCATATGAATTTGGTTTTATTTTAATTTTAGTTCATAAGTTTCTACAAGATGGTTTTGGATTTTGTTTATTAACTTTTTATTTTAATTGTCGCTTTTGTCTTTTAAATATTTCTGAAACTTTAGGATTCATTGAGACAAAGATTTAAAGGAAATTGTTACTATGTTTTCCTTTTTGAGACATGCATAGAGGTAGGTTTTTAAAATTTATTATCTTTACACCTTTTCACTTGTTTTATTTTAAAAGCTTATCTATTTATTTTGACGAGTGGGTTTGCTTTGGCGACTTGTTAGTATTTATTTATTAATTTGTTTCTTTATTTATTTTATTATGGTTCGTTTCTTTAAAAGGTTTTAAGTCCTGGAGATTTCTACAATAAATCTTTTTAATTGTGAAGAATTTCAAAACTTTATTTATTTTTATTTCCTGGTCTTATTTTAATTCAATCTCCTTGTTTTATTTAATAAAAACTTTTGGTGATTTGTATTTATCAAAGGAGATGGTCTTGTTTTCTTAAATGAATGGTTTTTACTTATTTTTTTATTGAATCTTTTTTCCCCTTACTGTTTTTATATAATATTTATGTGAATTACTTAAGTTTTATTTAGTGTTTGGGTATATTATTATATCTTTGCGAGATGGTTTTGTTTTGATAAGTTGTTGGTATTTACATAAGTGTGTTTCTTCATTTATGTTTTATATGCTTTTATGCGTATTTCTTGGGTCTCACTGAGTATTTGAGTTTCTAAGTTCTAATGTTATTTTTGAAAGATCGTTAGAATTGTACTCTAGGTGGACTCTTCATGTGAGTGTGAATATTTGTCCATTGATATACTGTTGTGGAATTCGTTTTAAGAATACTTATGATAGTAGGTGATCATCGATTTCTTTGCTGGAATTTTGGTTTTGTTTGTGATTATTTAGAGATTAATGTGTAATAGTTGTGAATGTATAAATTTTGGAGAGTATTTGTCTTTGGCTTGTGTTTAACTTTGGAGAAGTTATTGTGGTAATTGATGGATGTCTATTCGATGTGATTGTATTAAATTCAAAGGATTTAAATTTTAGACTTCTAGGTGAGTTGTTTGGAGGTGGATAACTTAAGTATGATATTTGGAGAATTTAATGATTGCATTTGTCGTGGTATCTTAAGAAATTAGTTGTGACCTGAGGTCACATAAGAATTTAAATATTTGAGACTAATCTTTCCCTTTGGTATTGTAGGTCCATATGAGTAAGAGAATTATGTGTATCATGGTTACCTTGCTAATTAATTTGAATAGAGTTGATATGATTTGTATGTGATGTGCGTTGGAACTTAGGCATCAACCATGGTAGTATGATCGGAATTATGAGATATTAATAGGTGTGGTAGAATTTGGAAGTGTAGTATAAAATTTCTTATTAATAGGTGTTGAGCAAGCTTCTACTTGATGGTGATAATTTATTAGGACCTAATTTTATGCATTTGGTGAATTTTTAAAGTGCACACAGAAGCGTGATGTCTTACAATGTAGTTAGATGTTCAAGTTTTGTATTTATTTTCAGAAATTAGGGGTGACTTAAAATTTGGGATGATACTTGTAAGTGGAGATTTATCTTTTTGGTGTGGTAAATTATATTTATTGATGGTTAAGTTGGGAAGATAAACTTGGGAGTTACTTTAGGGTGACACAAATTATTGTATGGAGTTAGTGAACATTAAAATTTTGAGAGGATGCGCTAAGGTTCTGGTAGATATAGAGTTCAGATTAATTGGCTACCTCAGGAGTCTTAGAGATGAAATATTATTTGGAAATTATACGGTTATGATGGAATAACATCCATTTGTGTTTGAGGAAAATAGATGATTGTGTTAATGCTTGGAGTGACTATTGAGTGATATGGTATGTGAGCTATTAGAGTTTCTATTAGTTGCAACCGAGCGAATTTCAGGGAAATTCTTTTTAAGGGGGGGAGAATGTGAGATCTTAAATTTACGTATATTTTTACATATTATTTTATTCTCGTTGTTGATTATTTTAATTAATTTTAATAATATTATTGGTTGTGTTTTATTTGATTAAAGTATTTATTTGAACTATTAGATAGTTAATATTAGTTTTACGTTGTTTTTATATTTATATATTGAATTACGTTGCTTTTCTTATTTATTTTAATGTGAGATAATTATTTTAATGATTGGAATTAAATTTCTTTATTTTATTATGTGATCTTATTTGATGTGCCTTCTTAATATTAATTAGTGTTTTTTATTCAAATTATTCTTTAAATTAAATTAGTTTATTGTTAGATTTTAAATATCTTATTTTATTGATATTGGATGGTAGTATTTTCAATCGATTTTTATTTAATTTATTGTATTTTTCTTCTAGTTGGTTTTTATTTCTTTCTCTTTTCTTTTTCTATTCCTTTTCTTTTCCTTCTTTTCTTTTTTTTTCCCTTCTCCCCTGCTTCCCCCTACCCTCACGACCCCCCTCCCCTGTTCTCTCTCTTCTCTCCCCATCCCTTCTCCCTACACCCAGCGCTGCCGCACACGGCCATGGCTGTCACCGCCCCCTCCACTAGAACCACCAACTAACGGCGAGTTCCCTCCGGCAATCCCAACTCCGGCCTACCCCGCACCTTCCCAGAATACCCTTAAACCTGAAATGGGTTTTCTTTCCTTTGAACCACCACAGCGCCGCCGTCCACCACCCCACGGCATCACCGCCCTCACCAGTAGATTACCCATCCCCCAGCGACCCTTCCCTACCACCGGCAGCCCCTATGCACCACCATTTCTCCTCCCACTTGAGCAAACCTGAAATGGGTCTTAAATGAGTTTCACTTCGCTGCACCGCCATCCGACCACCGTAGGCCTCACCGCCACCACCAAAACACTCTCCTATCTCGCCGACCACCCCCCAAGCTTAGCTTCTCCATCCGTGGTCTCACCTTCCCTATACAACCCCAAACCCGAAAATGGGTTTCCACCCATTTTAAGCCCGATTTGCCACCTTCCGATGGTTGTACCACCACACCACTACTTCCATGAGATTCTCCACCTTCTAATGAGTATTTCACTAAATTTTGGTGGCAAATCTAACACTCTAACCCAACGTACTAAGTGACTCATTGTGAACACTGTAGATTGGCACTTGCTTAATGATCCCGTTTTTACGCGCTGTAAGTATTTTCTAAATAAACTTTAAAATTTAAATATATTTTTACATTAACAACTATATGTTTGGTTAATGTTGGTATTTGTTGGTTGTTGAATAATTTGTGCATGGTCGTATGTATTGTGTATTTACGCGCATGTTCTTGGTATATTTGGAAAATTGGGTTTTCACATGATTTATGGATGTTCATGAGTTGGAAATGAAAACTGGGTTTTCATGTGTTAACGGTTTTCGGGTGCGTGTATATCACAACTCCAAGCCGGGATTGGACATTATCCCGGTGGAGCTCATTTGGTCACTCAGGAGCAGAATATACTGAGTGATGTCCCCTGGGTTGTCACCGGGCGACAATGGGATCGGACGGAATGGTAACGCTTTCGTGCTGATTTTGTGGCTCCTCTGCTGGCGGGAGTTAGGGGATGACTGGTCATGGTATGTGCTGGGCGTGGTTAGCTAGGCATCGTCCGTTCCGAAGTCACATGCGTGGTTGTTACCTTTGGTGTGATGATGAAAGTCAAGGTGTACGGATGATCCCTAGGGGAGATCATGGTGCATGCGGTTAATAAAATGGATGTTTTAGCCATTTTCTGATAAATTTGGCGGGTTTTAATTATTGATTTTACATGAATCATTTTCTGAAAAAAAGGTTGTGGTTTTAATGGATTTACGATCATCATTTTCTAGGAAAATGATTGATGATTTTATTAGGGGTTTATCTTGAGATTTTGAAATATGTGGTTTATTTATTTATTTTGAGTATGATGATTTTAAGCCTCATGCATATGGTGTCACGTTCTTGAGTTTTGTTGTTGAATGAATATATTTTATATCTTGGGGTTTATTTGGGTTGTACTTACCTGCGATGTCATTTCTGGCATCATAATTTTTTTTGGATGCAGAGTTTTGTGGAGACTGAATCTGAGGAGGCGACTCCGCTGTTAAAGTATTCTTATTATAATTGTTATCTTGGAAAAAAATTTTCCCCTTTTTATAAATATGTATTTGTTTAATTTGTATTTCGGATGGCTGTATTAAATCTCCTGTTGGAGAATGTGTATTAAATTAACTTGTAAAATAATTCTAAAAATTTTGGTACTTAGATATTGACCTCAAATATCCGCTGTTTTTATTTATGTATGTCACGTGTTCACACACTTAGCACTTGACGTTGGGAGTGTGTGACCCATGTTGTCAGCATCCTGATACTTCGATTCCCGTATTTATTTTAAGGAGAATTTGGGGACGTCACATGAATACTGCAATTTGCAAGTTAGAACACTTTATATTGGAGAGTAAGAGCTGGATACTAGTTTTTCTGAGAAAATATTAGTTAGATGATATTATACTTGCATTAACATGTTCGATTGTGTTTTTATTAATACATGGTTAAACACATATATTTATGTGATATATTCCAGGTGCCACACATACTTGAATTCTGATTTCAAGAAAGAGGGTTGGTCGTCAGAGGAAGACATGCTCTTATGCGAGGTAATTGATGTTCCTTTTTTAAGGTACTACAATGTCACATATGTGCATCTTTAATGATAAATATCTATATCTTTAAGGTTTTAAAGCATCTTTAATGTTCCTTTCATTGAATTTGAATCTTACTCTTCTAATTATCCAAAAGCATATTAGAGTGACAAGATTCAGAGTACATTTCTAAAAAAAGATGACCCAAAAATAATCTTTTTGATGCAACAAACAAAATTTCTCAGCTCACGCGCTCTAAAAGTTAATATAGAGAATGCAGACCATAGTTTCGAAAATGCTTGGAAGGTTAGAACTTTGACTAAGTTTCAGCTATTACAGAGATTCGATTTTTTGAGTATTTGATCATTTTTAACAGCTGACCAATCATATTCTACTTTGTTGATAATATATTTAGGATGTTTGAGATCATGTTTTCCATACACAAAGAGTTTCTTCTCAACTATATTAACATTGCTGCTATAGCTACATTTCCCTTTATCATAATAGGAGGAACTCGAAGTTAGACGGAATGAAGCATAACTTTTAGTAAGTTTCGGCCTTAAGTAATTTTATGCTAGATTATAAGTCCTATTGGCACTAATCAATATTTGCATATTTATGCGATTGTGACAGGATATTAGTATTGATTTAAATCAATAATTCTTTGTTTCTATATTTATTAGATATAACTTGGAATTCCATTTGTTAAAGATGAGCATTATAATTCATCAATCATTTTTTCAGATAATATATGTCATCCATCCTACCTAATCAATGATACCACTAGGATGAAGATTTTAAACCTAGATCATTATTTTTTTTTTAGACCTGCTTAAAGATTGTCCTGTTGTGATTACTCATTTATGATATAGTCATGAAAGGATTGAATTTAATATTTGGTTGAGATAGACAAGCATGCTTCAATTTTTCTTCCTAATCTTTTTTCTCTCAATCTTATACTTCTTGGTGATATGTATTGCAGAAATAGGTTCTTATTTTGGAGTACAATGTGAGAAGCATAGAATGATGTCTCCTCCATTTGTTATCTCCACCAAAGAAATTGAGATAGTAGGGTAGAGAAGTACTAATTCTCATCTTCTTATTTTATCCATGCGGGCATGCATCCTGGAAATATCATTGTTAGGCTTGAGGTGAGGGGATGAAGAGGAGATTCATAGAACCATTTTTTTTATGTTTCTATCTGAAAAGCAGCATAACAATTAAGTTCATTAGTGTATACATTTTTTTGCTTACTGGATTTTTACCAGCTTAAAGGGGGATTTAATGTTGGTCCAAGCTACTAGTTCCTGAGATGGTAGATGGACTCAGAGTTTTCCAAAGTTGAGAAAACCAACGTTATTGACAATATGTATTGTTAAAGTAGATGCAGACCTACATATAGTGCCAAAGGAGAAATCTGAACTAATTATTAAATTTCATCCAGTGTTGTGAAATAGGATATAATTCCACTTGTTCAATGCCTGCCATCGTTCTATGTAGCTGAAAGGAAAAAATAGCACCATTGTATATATAAGTTTTAGGCAATTATAAACTGACACTTGTAGTAATTGCCTAAGAAACCACTAGCTTGTTAATTGTGTAATTCAGACATGTGCATGAATGAATAAATTTTCATCTGTGCTTTGCAACTGATGATAGTTTATTTAAATATAGATCCAATTGAAAGGGTGAAAAATATATGTGCTATACTTGGGTGTAAAGTATTTATAGTTGCTTGCTTTAGCTATATAAAGCTGCATGCAGGGGAATGGTCAAAAAATAGTTTAGGTTGCTCATATACATATAGTTATTGATTCCAGGTTATTAATTACTACTTTAGAACCAGATTTATACATGAGTCAATTCACAATATTGTAGACATTTAAACTTGTGATGTTGCCAATTGGTTTTATTATTTGACAAATGAAGTTGTAAATAAATAGGAATTTGCTATATGTATTATCATATCTACGTTGGTACAAACTCATGCAAACAAGAGCAATATTAGATGCATGCCCAAAATTTATCCAGGTTCAATTAGGAATTTAAGGATCTTCACAGTAATAGATGCATGACCAAATAATAGCCCAGAAAAATATATATATACTGTATTTCAGTGAAAAAGTACAGTTGACGGGATACAATATTAGATTTGGAGTTATCAACAACAAACAAACATTGCGTCGGTTGGGAAAAGTAGATGGGAATTGCTTATTATGGTGACTTTTTGGTGCCAGAACAAATGGCTAACGCTGCAAATAGTTTTTAACGGCAACGAGTAAATGTGGCAAATTTCTATGGCGACGACGATAATCCAACGTAAAAGGTATACGTGAGCCGACAATGTGGCAAGCTGGAAAAGGAGGCACCTGTGGCGGCAAGAATGAAACCTGTTATGGCAAAAATTATTAACGTTATAAACGGCTCCCAACGTCTTGCAGGGTTGGCTGAACACAGCCATTTGAATAAACCTCTATTTGCGAGGAATCGAACTCGCGGAAAAAAATTGAATAATTGCAGCATCTATGTGGAAACACTGAGAATGGGCATTATAATCATTTCTTTATCAACCAACGTGTAGCTAATTACAAACGACGAAACAACATTTCCAGCGTATTTGCTATGCTTTTGCATCCAAATCATCATGCGTTGCAAAAAACGTGTTTTGTTGTAGTGGATCACCTTGTAGATTTTTTTTTTTTTAAATAAAACTTATAAATCCAAAAATGATAATTAAGATTGCCACATTTTACATAATAATTAAGATAAAAATAGAAAGAGAGTGTGATTTATGTATAGCAATACTCTTAGTAATTACATGCATTTGATAGAAAATAAGTTGACCATAGTTTGTGTAGGATTCTTTTCGGTTTCAGTACGGTACTGGCTTTTGTTTCAAATTGCATATTGCATCACTCAGGGTATTGATATTGTTTCATTAAATTAACATCTCTAAAATTTAGTTAGAAGACATATATTTTCATAAATCCAAAACCATTCAAGCCAGATCTCTACCAGCTCGGTCAAAGTAAGAGTAGGAATACTCTTACCGCATTTAAATATTATTCATTTCATGCGTTTGACATCTGAGTTGGATAAGAAAGTACAACAAACAAAAGTCAACCTATATATTTCTTCAAAACAACTCATGGCCAGTTGTTTTTGCGTTTGACATTTGGGAACTTTTTCCTTTTTTAACAAAAAAAAAAAAAAAAAGGAGGGGGGTATAAGGCATTTATAAATTATTAGGAGTGAAAATTCGTATTTACAAATTATATTTGTGTTGTGTCAAATCATAAATATTTAACTATATGATTAATCCCATCACGATCCATACTTAAACTATATTGGATCAAACGTTCAAACCTGAAAATGGTACATTTAAAATAATGAGTCGCATCATATCATCTAGTTTAATTTATTTAATAATTAATTAAAAATAAATTACATGACACAACTCATTTTAAATCGTTTTGTATAATTGTGTTATGATGCCACCTGTTATTGTAACAATAATCTTGCATAATATTTACTTTTATATATAAGTAATTCTCTTATCCAACGCGTACTTAATTCCAGCAATATTTTTTAGAGCGTTGTTTTTTTCTCCCCTGTAGTAAGCAGGTGTACGTCATCTCCTTTCCATTTCCGATTCGACCAGCCTAGAAGTTCAAATCTAAGACTTTTCTCTCTTTTGATATTATAATATCTACATTTCTTCAAAACACCTCTTTAAAATCCGAACTAACCAATGATTTTTGACATTAAAAAAAAAAAAGTTAACCAATTATGATATTTTAACACTGCTTAATTTACTACTTCACCAAAAATATGATATGCCACAACTAATATAAACAATAATACGAATCAATATTCATAAATTTTGTATATATATATATATATATGTATTCTTCATTACTAATGTTTTGTGGGCGCAATGAAAAGAATATTGAAGGCCGCATGTTTTCAGATGAATTTTAATGCCATCTTATCCTTAATTATCATTTACTAATATATAGTACTATTCATTGACTTGCATTTGTCAACCCTCTCGAGCGGCGACTCGATCGCGCGTCTTGTTTAAAAATGCACATGACCGGCCTACTGGCCTCACCGACGATTTCATCAGATATTAAACGTACATGGGCACGCATATGATCATCTAAATACGCAGTCAAAGTTTCCGCTAGATAACTACCCATATGATCCTTAATTTAACCGTAGCCTGCCAATAAAAGCATACACATGACACACACACACACACATATATATATATAGCACGATCAAAAGGCGCATGTTTGCTTCAAACCTAAAAAGACGAAGACCATGCATGCCAGCTCGCCATGCATGCGGCCGGCATGCATATTTTTGAACATTTGACAGAACGATATTCGCTTAATTAGTCAGCCCATGCATGCAACCCGATGTCATGAAGATCATGATGATCATGCCGTACAGTTTCTGCGATAATATTTATATATCGCAAAGTATTCCCTTTATATATTTATATATTTATGTGATCGAATATATCAAATATTAGTCAAATGATCAATTCGAAACTTCCTTTTGATGATTTACTTTGGCTATAGGCCGAGACTTTTTCATGTGTTGACGTGTCACATTGACTACAATATTTAATTGGATCAATGTGTATATTTTATTGTAAGAAGAATGTGTATATATATAATATATTTGATCATTCTCATGAATATATTCTATATCTTTTTATAGGAATGAATATATATATTCTATATATGTGTGTGTTCAAATTTAATTCGATGGAGATCATCAGCAAGTACTTATAGATGGTTGTTAACTTAATTGGACTTTCGAGGCCGGTCCTACATAGTTGTCCATATTCGTATCATTTTTATTTAGGGTTGTGCTTAACAACGGTCGGTATGCAGCAGCACACCAATACATCCACACACAACTACAATATTTTATTTTATTTTTCCTTCTTCAAGCCTCTGTGCGGCATACAGGCTCTCGCGGCACACAAGCTCTTGCCTATCATTTTATTTTATTTATTGAGAGCTTCTACGCATAAGCCCATATACCATATACCATATTTTTTATTTTTTATTTTAATTTATTTAAGGATTGATTATTCTTAAATAATTGAATTATTCTTCTCATTATCCATATGCCAAATATTTTATAAAAGAAGAAATTAAAAAATTAAAAAATTAAAAAATATATATATAGTGTGTAGTATATGAACTTATGTTTAAAATTTCTCTTATTTATTTATGTATTTATTCGGGGGTGTATATCTTCACACCAAAGTACTAGACGCGTACAATAATATAGGCCGATAATGACTTATATTATGTTCTCATTCCCATGTATACATATTGATAATTTTTTACCCTGAAACATCACCCAAGCGCCTCATGTGCTGCATGCCACGTACTCTATTTATATATATATATATATATAAATATATATATATATATATATATATACAAGGGCGGAACTACATGCACGCTAGGGGGGCTATCCCCCCCCCCCCCCTCCCCCAAAAAAAAGTTCTTGAAAAACTTCATATAGTATGTAAATTAGTATAATTTTTCTATTACCTACTAAAATTTTGCTAAACTTAGCGCCCCCAAATTGAAATTAGCCTCTCGCATGCGACCTTTTTTTTTTACGTATTAGTCATTACCCGTTAAGTTTTGAAACCATTATAGTCTATAGAAATAATCTATTAGTCCATGAAATACGTAGTATTCAACGCTTCTAAGTTCTGTAATTGTGTGTTGGTGTTGCCATATACAGTGGTCAATGTGCACCTCCAATCCAATTCTTTCATTATTTTAAGACATCACTATTGAAAAATGAAAAAAAGATTTTGACAACCTCAAATCTACTTCTACAGTAAAAGCTTAAAAGACGTATGTAGCTTGGGTTCCGTCATTTGTGGGTTTTGTCGTTTGTTGGTGTTGCGATTGCGAAATCAAATAGCAAAGTTTTGAGTTCTGTCATTTGTGGGTTTCGTCCGGTCCTCTAGAGCCTCAAGCTCGGTCACGGAGAGTCTCAGACTCGAAGCTTGCGATCGATCACCATCAACCCATCTCTTCTCTCTGTTTTCAACGGGTAACAAGTTCTCTCCACTTTGTTAGTAGATGTTATATGCTAATTTAAGTATGCCTTTTTTGGAATTGGAATTCTAGAATATTCTTCGTTTAAGTTTGAGAGTCTGAGCTAAGTCTGAGCAAGTTTCATCATTATATATTCTTATCTTTTTATTTTTTGAGCATTTTTTTCTTGTTAAGTCTAAGCATATTTTGACCATTTTTTAAGTTGGAAGTCTAGAATTTTCGTAGTTAATTCTAAGAGCCATCATTTTATTTTTTTATTTTTTTTTTTGAGCATCTTTTTTATTATCTGTCAAAGTAAAAGTAATCTTGAAGGATTTCATTTAAAAAACTCCCTCAACACAATATAAAGATTTGCATAATCCTTCCTCAATAGTAATATTGTGTCTGGTTTATTATTTATGTCGTGCGGATTTGTTCCCCTTTCATATAATATTGAGTATTGGAGATTTGTAGATTAATTGAGAATATTTATCTATATGTAAAAATATATGAGTAAATATAATAATTTATGTACACAATTTTATGACGTTTGATTATTATTTTTATATATAGTTATATGTAAAAAAAAATACACATTAGTTATACTCACATGTACTAATATCGATTGCCCTCCAAATACTAAATTATAATTCCGCCTCTATATATATATGCATATGTACAAATACATTACGCATAGATAGATAGATAGATATATATATATATATATATATATAAACCGCATGCTAGAATATTAAAAACCTACCCGCGAGATATAAATGGAGACTGGAGCGTAATATTGCTACGTCCCATCATCTCATTTTTTATTATCGTTTCACAATTTTATAATGTGACATTAAATACTATTTATTATATTTTACTTAATCAAATATTATTTAATATCATATTAAAGGATGTTGTGAGGATGATCGTTAGAAGAAAAGATCATGATCATAAATAGAATTTTTCATAAATGAAAATTTATTATACCGGTGTACATATATAGAGAAAAAAAAACTACATTTAAGACGAAATAAGTACTGGTCGTATCATGTGTATACACGAATTAAAAACTACACAGAATTCAAAGACGAAATAACTACATCCAATGAAAAACGAACCATGATCTCTGAGCCGATCTTGTCGAAATGATACAGAAAAAAGCAAATTATTCATGCCAAAAATACAGTTCATACATACATATATATATATATATATATGTAAGTATGTATATATGTATGCAATAGTATTCAGGTTGTTGTTCGTTCTGATCGCTTTTATGTTAATGAGGGGCCGGGTGACCCGGCCATTTTAAGTCGAAGAGAATATGTCATTCTAAAGATAAGGTAGTGTACCCCTAGTATATATATAGTTTTGGCTCTGTCCACCAAAGAAAGAAGGAAAAAAACGAATACGGAGAGAGCGCTTCAATTGTATGTCCCCCACTGTACATATATCCATACAGACATATATATAATATAATATAAAGATGTTCTTGGCGTTTGGTTGGAAATAAAACAAAAGCATGAAGCGTACAATATTGATAAAAATGCAGACAGAAATGACTTTGGTTGTAAATGAAGCTTAGAGTTGGGCCCCAAAGCGCGCGCAATGAAAGAAAGGATGAATTGAAGAGTAGTGGCCCAATGGCCCCATCAGGTGGGATGTTGAATTCCAACCTTGTAGGGAAGTTTAATTAGTGATCCCAGTCCCCAGATCCTAATTTCTAAAGCTCCATGGTCCTGCATGCTGTCCCAAACTTAATTATACAGTGTATAAAGTGTCATATCATTGATTATTTTTGGTGCAATATGTAACATGATGAGCAGAAGTGGTCCTCTTTGTGCACTAAAATTTCTCAGGGTTGTCCCCTTCTTTCATATCATGCGAGACTTGACCCCCTAGCTTGCACCTCCATGGAGCTGCCCAAGGACAAACTCAAACTTAATCTCTCTCAATGATACTATTCTAAAAATAGGTCAGGAAGAAATCATGTCTAGTAGGGGTGATATCCATCCTCCACCCCGCCCCCACCCCACTGCCATGGCAATTTTGCAATTTTGGGCCCTTTTAGCCCAAATCAAGTTTCTGGATCATTTTTGGTTTAAAACAGCATCAAACCTAATTTAAATACATAATTACATATTAAAAAATATTCCATTATTAAAGTCCAAAGTCACTTAAAAAAAGCATAAATAAAACAGGAAAACTTAAAATAAAGACCAAGTTATTAAAAATTTATAATAATATAAATTAATCCTACAAAATTATAAATTGTGCTATTAATATAATTATATTATTATATTATTATATATAATATACTAATATATTAATATATATATAGTATATATTTAATTATTTAATATATTTTTAAATATGCAGGGGCGGGGGTAGGGTATATGCTGGACGGGGTTAGCCCCTTACCGCCCCCACCCCCGCATTGAACCATTAATGCGGGCAGAGGGCCACGCCCGCCTTTTGCCGGGCGGAGTGCACCACCCCCGCTATGCTCGACGGTGCAGAATGTGGGCGAGGCGGCGGGTGTGGGTACCCGCTGCCCACCCCTAATGTCTAGTGTTGTAAAAGACTTGAATGCACAACTAGATATTAATACCAATTAAATATTAAGTGAATTGACAGCTTAACGGACATAAATATAAGCTAGGTTCAATACTTCATAAATGCAAACAATTCTTTAAAACCACATTTCTTAATAAAAAGTCAGTGATTTAATCAGTTTTGCGGAGGAAAACTTTTAAGGGTGTCGTATACAGAATCGGGATTTATTTTGAAGGAATGGATCCAAATGGCCTAACTTGCCTTAGAGAGGTTCACCGACGTAAAAATAAATAAAAATAAAACAAAACAAAACAAAAGCAAGCAGTATTATAAAAATAAATAAATAAATATTTGTGATAGATTATGTATAATAAGAATGACTATTTACGATGAAAATATATTTATTTAAATGAAAATTAATTATTTTTATAAAAATAAGTGATTATAAATAAATAATTTATTTTTAAAAAAAAGTTTGTACAAGCGCGTTTAGCTAGTAAAGATAAAACTTTTTAATTTGTTGACAGCGTATGAGTCATAGAAAACAGACCAGCTAATTAATTAAACAGTGACTAGGCAAGCAGAAATAATTAAACAGCGTACGTGTGACTGGCCGTAGTACATTTCGAAAGAAGTGCGGATCGATCATGGCAGCCATTCCTATGGTGTACTACTAAAATAGAAAGGCTGGAAGCAAATACACGGAAAGCTGGAAACCTAGACAACATCATTTTAGACCATCATGCTTCTCACATGGATTACCCTTTACAGCAACCACCACCACACCCCATTTTTCCTTCAATTTATAACTTTCTTTCTCTCATGTGTCTCCTTATCTAAAACTTCTTTTTTTGCTTTTCTAGACTTGTTGCCATTCTTTCATATCCCCCAACAGCCTGATCATAATTCAAACACCTCCATCATGCCTGTCCCTTTGTAAGAAAGAAAGAAAGAAAACTCAATTGCCTCTTGTCGTGAACATATCTGATCAGCATTGTAGGCTAAGTTTGAGCATAGGAGTGGCCTTGTCCAGCTTATAAGTAACAAGAATGGCACATTTCTCACACTTTTTAATATATATAATTCCTCCTTGACGTAGGGTTAGACGTTTCATGATTTGCTCAACTCGTTGTTACTACTTTTAGTACTCTATATATAATTTCCATTTGCATTTTGCATCACATGATATATGGCTGGAGGTGCTGATCCGATCTTACACATGGCTTTTCTGTGGCATCATCTATGCAGCCAGCAGGTTACTTAGGCCCTCTCACTTAATTGCTTACCCATCATGCCCTACCCCTTGAGAAGCCGACACGTAGGCCCACTGTAGATGTGGGCGAGTGATTAATTAATGCAACAAATTCTACGTGAAAAAAATAAACTAATATATGCATGCATGCATTGTATTCTGTGTGGATAAGTAAGCGTATATACTTAAAGAAATTGTTTAATTTGTTCATGGCCAATGATCTCTTCTTATGGTATACCTAATTTGGTTGGAATTATTAGGCTGATGTTTATTCGTGTTAGGTTTTTTAGTGCCCATAAATTATTATGTGTTAAGATTTGTTTAGGATTGAGCTGATATATATGCAAATTTCTGTGAAAACTAGTCATGTACGTCCGTCCTAGCTGTTAGCAATTAGCTATATGTCTTGGAGATCTTCGTAACTCTCTCATGAAGTTTATATACAAAAGTTGCAAAAAAAGATGTTTTCGATATTTATGTAGCTAGCCAGGCGCGCCTCTCGTCGGACCGATCGATGATTGATCATCAGCGAATGAAAATTGTGAGATCCCAAATGCTAGCTAGCATGCATGCCAAGATGACCAGTACCTATCCAGATCACGACAACATGCGCGCGTCTGGAGCCAATCCATAATAATGCAATTTTTTGAATTAAAGCTAGCTAGCTATAGGGTTGATTATAATATAAGGAGCTGCTATTTTCTCATGGCTTTCCATGGCACCCAATCGATCACACGTATAACGTCAAAGAACTATGGGTCATAATTTGTAGGTACAACAACTTCTAAGAATTATAATTATCGATCATATTTTGGCTATAAATTATATCACCTATCGATTCTTAACCTAGCTAATTAATACGGTGATCATGAGTTAGACATGGTGAATTTGAGTTGATAGATTAATGATTCAAGTTCTAAATTAAACCCTTATTTAATTAGATTCTTAAAATTGAAGGAAAATAGAAGAAGAGGGCCGTCCTACACGAACAACACACCAGCTGAGGAAAAAATAAAAAGATAAAAAAAAATAAAAGCATGTGTGTGGTACTGTGAAGCTGCTGGTCAGAACTTAATTTCAGTTAGTAAGTGTCACTACAAGAAAATAAATTTTTTATGATATCATATTTTATCATAAAAAGTAGAAAAGAAAGTTACAAAATATTATTTTCAACGAAAACAGTCATTCGATCGTAAATGTTTGGTCACTAGATTATTTTCTTGTAGTGTACTCATCAATTTAGATTAATTCGAGTTCTTCCCTTCATTTCCAGAACGATTAATTTGAAAGACCACTCACACAGTACTACTCGATTCATTAATTCGGATTCCAATGTGATCCATTGAACAAACAAAACGCAAACAGAATTTCATGATTAATGCTAGCTATCTGCATGCAATTGATCAGTACTCTCTCTATATAATATATAAACCAGTACCGTCCCAACAGGCCCAACACTTCCAGTAGTCTTTTTAGTTTCATCATTTTCTGAACACGAGACACGAGTATCGTCGTCAAAAGATGTCCAAAAATCAATAAATCAGCTCGTATATTCCACCGACCATGCATATATATAAATATATATTCGGGTGGGGAGGGGAGCTGTCTCTGTCTGATGCTTTTGGACCAGACTAGACTAACATTAGAGCATTAGAAAATCTAGGTAATTAGGGCTGTCAAAGTACTTATTATCCTTTTGGCCCAGAAATTAAGACGGATATCTTACATTTCACAAGCTGATCATGATGATCTGCATGCAGCATGAGCAGGCTAAGTAGGTAGCATTTAATTTTTCACATCATGGCATGCCTAAGTGATGATATATATCACTATGCAAGCAAATCACATAAGGATTTGCCCATAATGGCTTGCATATGAACAAAAGATTTCCCAAGATTTTTGGCAATTTTAAAGTTGCACATGAAAAGCAAAGGAACATAACTACTTGTCAAATGGGTCTCAGCCTACATCACGAAATAATGGGCCTATAAAGTTCATGCATGAGATTGTAAAAGAAATGCATGGGTTTAGAAAAGGCAGTCATGAGTCAACTAGGCCTCTTTCTGTTCTTAGTCTCCCAAATCGAAAAGTTTGCAGGTTTTTTATTTTTTTGGAGGGAGTCCATATGCTGAACCCAACACAGCGAAAGCCCAATAAGGACGAAATCCAACTTTCCAAGTAGAGACCAATCTAGCAGAGCCCCTACTTGACGGGCCACGTCCAAAGTTCGCCCATCGGGCCTCAATACAGAAGCATTGTTTTATAACAAAAATAATTAGAAAACGATTTGATTATGTCCATTCCGTTTGAAGAGTGATCAGGATCTTAAAGTATATGTTTCTTTTAATTCATTCCACTGGCTAAATCCTTTAATTGACTGTATCTAGGCATTATTCTTTCAAATGATATGACAGCTGCGCACTATATCTAATATTATTTTATATATATATAAATCTCATATTTAGATTTATTTTTTAAAATGAGTTGCTTGTATACTGATAACTATAAATATCATTTCTTTAATTAAATTGCTGCTTGTATAATTTTTTTAATTGCATCAACAATATTACTCAATGACTTTTCGTATAATATTTTCAAAAATTATCATATCCGTTTTTCTTCCTTAGTTTATAAAGAAGAGTAGGACGAGTGGTAGCACCAAAAGGTCCGGCCTGCAAAGATGGAATATTGGCAGTATCAGTATTTGGAAAAAGTGGCAGGCAGTGATCTGATGCAGTTTAGATAGAATATAATTTGCCAGTTTCTTGTGTACGAGGGAAAACGCCATACAATGGAAATAGAAAAAGAAGATTTTGTTCTGAATTCCTACCTAATTAATTTATATCTCAAACGATCGCTTTATTTTTTTCAAATTGAACCTTGCACATTTGAAAGTCGTGTTAATGCGTGTTTTACAATCCTAAATTACTTGATGATTCCAATTGAATAAACCTACATTAGATCAAGAGAGAGTAGGGCGGGGAAGCCCTATTAACCCTTCGATGGTTTTGTTAGGTCAGTGAAGTTGAAATATTTTAAAAGGATGGTTTTAGATAATGTTTCTTACCTTCAAACCATAGATGATTATAGTATTTATATGGGTTGAGATGTCGTGTTAATCTATCTCTACTGGATTGGGATAGTTACTGAGAATGACAGTCAATCAAGTGGTTTGTCCTTCTTTTGTCTTGAGTCATTTATTATTTTTATTTCTTTCGAATAAGATCTTCGCCAGTCTAATTATACGTAGGCGAATCATTTCTTATTTAGGATGACTTGTGTCATTACCTAATGTACTTACCGTCTAGATCGCATTAAATGCAAGAGGGAAATTTGCCAGTCATTAAAGTCCGTTTGGATTCTGAGATGAGATGAGTTATGAATAGTAATAAAATGAGTGGTTGAGATGAGTTAAAAAAGTTAATTAAGAGTTGAGATGAGTTGAAAGTACGAGATCAGATGAGATGAGGTGAGTTTGCAAAACAAATCACCCTAAATGCTCTTAACTCTTCTGATTATTCCCCTGCTCAAATGACATGATTAGGAGCAAGCTTTTAATTATACCTGCCTCCACTCAATTTGATTTTTTTTTGGGGGGGGGGGGGGGGGGGGTGACAGTTTGGTTAGTTTGGGAAGGAAGTGGGAACCGACCTTTTCATTGGCGGGCACCTTCTAGATTTGACTGATTTTTCCCTCACAGTACCCGCGAATCCTTACCAAATATGCTTTGGTGGGGATTCCTTCAAATCTTCCTTGGGGTTTATGGCTTAGGCAGATTAACTTCTGGTCTTAGACAAGGCGAGCCTTGAATATGCGAGGCGAGAATGGATTTTATTGGAGATGAGTTTGTTGGCTATCTGCCTCTAATCGCTTAACTGATACTTGTTTGGCCTAGGGAAAAGCCCACATTCTCTGACGTTTTGTGCACTATATTTATTGATTTAGACGGTTTGTATCCCTATCATTACGCGTCTGCCTTCTGGGTTTCCTGATCACTAGTTGTCAGTCTGCCATAATTGAAATGTGTCGGAGACATGCCGGGCTGCAGTATATTTTCCCGAAACTCTCGCCACACCTTCCTTTTTTGTTGGTTCGTGTAGTTCACGCATCCGTCACGCCGTTTCGTCTCCCGAGGGCCATGAATACCCTTGTAGTATAAATAGGTGTTCTTCTTGAACCTTTACTCGACTCTTATCGTTATTTTGATGCAGTGACTTCCATCTTTCCTTCCTAACAATCTCTTTAATTCGAATCCCTTTTGTCTTAATCTATCAATGGGGGCAGTTTCTGTTTTTGCTGGATATCACTAGGTTTCGACCTATGCTCCCACTTCTATTCAACATCTTCGGGACTTGGGCTTCATTCCAAGGTCTACAAGCTTTGGAGTAGTTCGAGATCGACCTTGTGATGCAAAGGGGAAGGCAGAGCATGGTTTGCTTTATGAGGCTATGTTCAAGAATGGGATTCACCTTCCCTTTATTCGTCCGGTTCGAGAGGTACTTCATTATCTCAACTTGGCTCCTGCTCAATTGTTGCCTAATGCTTGGTAACTGCTCCTAGCTTCCTGTGTAGTATTCTGCATTTCTTTGCTGGAAGCTGGGGAGACCTATCCAAATTTGACGGCTCAGGAATCTCTTTCCTTCTATCGTCTTATCCGAAAGTCATATCAAGGTTTGGTCAGTTTCCAATCTCGAGATAGTGAGACAAAGTTCTATACTCTAGAGAGTCGATATTCTAACGTCAAAGATTACACAAAGAAAATCTTTTATGTCAAAGGCAACAGATGGCGGTTTCCAAAGGATGAAGTTAGGGGGGAGTTTCACGTTCAGTCCAACTGGGGCGAGCTACCACCCGCTCTTTTTTGGACATCGATCTTAATCAAAAGGAACGTGCTCGACTTGAGGTCGTCATATCTTGGGTGAAGCGCCACTTTCACGAGTTGGCATATGACCTCAACTTGATCGAGGAGAATATCAACACCCATCTTGTTGAGCCAAGACTAGACTGGGCGGAGTTCCAAGACTTCCTCAGTCCTCTGGCGGGCGAATAACCCGAACGCCAAGTTTTGCCTCATAAACGTGCAGTCCCTCCTTTTGAACAAGAAATGCGAGTAAAAGTCTGCCACGAAAAATAGGGTAGGTCTACTGTTGACCCTTCCAGACCTCAAGTTCAGACTTTTCTCCAGGAAATGCGCCTTAAAGCTCGTCACGAAAAAGAGGGTCAATCTGTTGGCCCTTCTAGTCCTCAGGCTCAGACTATTATTCAAGATGTTATCCACCCTCTTCTTGAGGAAATCATGACCAGTTCCTCCCCTGTGCCGACTCCTTCTCCCCCCCTTCTCCCCCCCTCCTGTTCTTGGTACGATAGTGGGTGACGAGGTTGGGCGACTGCCTACTGATGCCCAATTGGCTGCTCACTGACAGGCTGGGATGGAGCCTCCATCTCCTTCTGTTTCGCCTTCTAGGACTGAATTAGTTCAAGCAGAAGAGGTGGGGTTAAAGGAGGTAGTGTCCCGACACAGGTATGGGAATTGTGAACCTGATTTTGCAAGGCAATCAGGCTTCCTCCAGATGTGTCGAAGGTGGACGAGGTCGAGCTGGCTTTTTTGGCGGCCTTATCCCATCCCCTGGCCTATGCTGTTTGAACTCCCTACTTTCGGCCATATGTAGGACGCTTTACTCAGGTTCAAAAAGATCGAGAAGTTGCACTTAGGCAACTTCCTCATCTTGAAAGGTCTCACTCGAGGTCTCGACCGAACTTGCAAGAACAGCCCACTACAATTGTAGATGGTCGCCAAGAAGGAGGCCGAGGGGGTGAGACGAGTGCTCCCGAAGCTGGCAAACGAAAGGAGGTTGCAGTTAGCCAACAAGTCGTCCCTCTTCCTGGTGAAGTTGGAACTCATGACTTGTCTCCCGACAATCCTGTAGACCCAAATTCCGATAATCACCTTCAGGCAAGACCCTGGCGGGAAGTAGACCCAGCCAACTTAGAGGCTGAGAATTCTAGGGATGATGCCGGTCGACAGTCTGACTGAAAACATGACGATGCCAGGTCGACAGTGGGGTCTCTTTTAGATTGTGCTCCCCATACTCCTGTGCAAGCATTGCCCCACATACCTTCACCTTCCCACTTTCCTGAGCAAACGGGGGTTATAACCAATTTACTTCGGTCTCTCCTAGCATAGGTAACTGTTTCTTTATTCTTTGAGTTGAATTTCCTGGTCATATATATATATATATATATATTGTTCAGATCGCCGACCAAGTAGTCAGTCCGCTTGAGCTGAGGTGGCAAGGTTGTTAGAAGAAGGTAGGCAACGAGCCCAAGCACAGACTTATGAAGTCGAGGAGAAGTAACAAGAACTGGGCATGATTGCCAGTAAACTTGCGGAAAAGAGGGATATAATGAAGGCTACTGTCATGGAGCAAGAGGAAGAAAGGGTCGCAATGGTGGCGAACAATACCATCCTGCAAGAAGAGATTGCAGCTCTGCATGAGAAGAGTCAATCCTTAGAAGCAAATAGGGATGAGCTTCTACGTGGTAGGGAATCGATCGAGAAGACACTCACCAAAACGGGAGGATGAGCTTGCTATTGCCTATTAGGAGATAAAATGCTTAAGATCCAACTTGACCACTTTGAAGCACACTTGTGCTACTCGGGAGGATGAGTTGGACACTTTCCGAATTAGAGTGGATGTGGTGGAGCAAGAGCATATTGCTCGCTCTACAGAGTTGGCGGAGCGCTCAGATAGCTCTTGGCGAGGCGAATGCCGAACTCGAGGTACTTAGGCGCCAAGTGGCTCAATTCCGTTCCATTGGCGTCTCTGCTTGGGGTCACGATTATGTAAACGGTTTAAGGCGACTGAGAGAGGAGATTACTCGCAACCCTTCCTTTGATGTAGTCACCATGGACCCCAAAAGTCTTGCTCCTGATCCAATAACCAAGGTGAAAACTATGAAAATTGGAATGCTCGACTATCCTCTCCACATTTTTCCATTTTTTTTCATAGATGTACATATAAATGTACTTTGGCTACCACTTTGTTTTAATGAAGTTTCCTTTGATACTACGATCTTACTATCTCTGATTGTGCATATTTGTTTCCTTTCTCCCCCAGTCCAGGCGATCCCGCGATTCGTGTGTCGCTGTCGAACAAGCGAGGGCGAGTGAGGATGTTTGGTTTAAGAAAACCAAGTCTCAAGCCCTGGGCGAGCGGATCATGGAGAGGAGCATAGAATCCAGGCGACCCCGCGATTCATATGTCGTTGTTGTACAAGCGAGGGTGAGTGAGGATACTTGGATTGAGAAAACCAAGTCTTAAGCCCTGGGCCAGTGAATCATGAGGCGGGGCATGGAACCTAGGCGACCCCACGATTCGTGTGTCGTCGTCGAACAGGCAAAAGCGAGTGAGGATACTTGGTTTGAGAAAACCAAGTCTCAGGCCCTAGATGAGCGAATCGTGAGGCGAGACATGAAACCTAGGCGATCCCGCGATTCGTGTGTCGTCGTTGAACAGGCGAAGGCGAGTGAGGATACTTGGTTTGAGAAAACCAAGTCTCAGGTCCTGGGCGAACGAATTATAAAGCGGGGCATAGAACCCAGGCGACCCCACGATTCGTGTGTCGTCGTCAAACAGGCAAGGGTGAGTGAGGATATTTGGTTTGAGAAAACCAAGTCTCCAACCCTGGGCGAGCGAATCGTGGGGCGGGGCATGGAACGTAGGCGATTCCACGATTCGTGTGTCGTCGTTATTGTTTTACGAGTAAGGATAGTAAGCGATCACGAGTACTCCACATGATATTAGTAACTTGAACATTGACATGATTTAGCTTGTTACACATAGTATTTCTTCAAATATTTCGCATTCCATGAATGTGAAAGTACATTCCCTTGATTTTCTTTGAGCTTGTATGAGCCTGAACGATTGCTCATAGTGATAACATATGGCCCTTCCCATCTGGGTCCCAATTTGAGTTCCTCGGCAGTGGTTAATCATGTTTGTTTCAACACTAAGTCACCTGATTTGGACGATCGTGGCTTCACCCGCTTCTTGAAAAACTTTTCGGCCATGCGCTTATGATGTTCTATTCTTATGGCTGCTTTTGTTCGCCTTTCCTCAACAAGATCCAGTTGCTCTAACAATCTTCTTTCATTGGTTGTCGAGTGGAAATGTTGTACCCTTAGTGTAGGTGTTTCGACTTCTGCTGGAATAATGGCTTCAGTACCGTATGTAAGGGCAAATGGTGTTTCTCCCATAGAAGTTCGAACAGTAGTTCGATACGACCATAGTACACTAGACAATTTGTCTGCTCATGCTCCTTTATGGTCCCCCAACTTTTTTGTTAAGGATGGACAATATAGTTTTGTTGGTTGCCTCTGCTTAGCCGTTAGCTTAGGGATGTCCAGGTGATGAGTATTGTACTTTAATTCTCAATTCCGCGCACCACTGTCAATAATGAGAAGAATCAAATTGTCCTCTATTGTCTTATACAAAGCTTCTAAGTATTCCAAATCGGCATACAATGAATTTCCAGAAGAACTTGGTGATGGTTTGAGCTGTAATTGTGGATAAGGCTTCTGCCTCGACCCACTTTGTGAAATAATCGACCACCACCATAATGAACTTAACTCCTTCTCTGGAGATTGGAAATATGCCAATGAGATCAAATCAGATTGAGCAAAGGGTCAAGCTGATACAACGAATGATAGTTCTATCGGCAGGAGGTGTGGTACGGCTGCGTGTTCTTGGCATGGGATGCATTTTCAGGTGAACTCTTTGGCATCTTTGAGGATGTTTGGCCAATAGCAGTCTGCTCGAGTTATTTTGTTGGCCAAAGCTCTTCCTCTTAAGTGGCTCTCGCAGATGTCTTCATGAAATTCTGCTAGCACATACTGGGATTCCTCTGATGATAGGCATATGAGTAATGGTTTTAAGAATATTTTTCTATATAATATACCCTCTAAAATGGTAAACATATCCGCTCTATTCCTGACCTTCCTTGCTTTCTTTTGGTTTGCGGGTAGCTTTTTGTCTTACAGAAAATCTATTATGTCTTTGGCCCACTCTGGTCGACTTATCTTTATTTGTAGTACTTCTTTCCAGATGGAAGGGATGTCAGCTTGTCTTAATTCAGTATGTTCAGGGAATGGGAGATTTTCTTGCCCTGAGGCCGCCCTCGCTAGACGATCGGCTCGACAGTTATCTATCCTTGGGACCTGATTAATAGATGAGTATTGAAAGTGATCTTGTGCTTCACAAACTAGCTGAAAATACTTTTTCAAATAGTCTTCCTTCATTGTAAATACTCTTGTTACTTGATTAACTATCACTTAGGAGTCGGCGCGCATATCCACTTATTTGGCTCCTAAAAGGTGAGCAATAGTTAGACAGGTTAAGAGCGCTTCGTACTCTACTTCATTGTCTGTGACTTTGAAAGTAAGCTTAAGAGCATAGTTATACTCCTTGCCGTCGTCAGTTATGATGTGGATGCTTGCTCCTCCCAATTTATAGGCTGACCAATTTACATGTGTTATCCAAGGTTTGCTAGAGGGAGTTTTGGAAATTTCTTCCCGGAAACTTGTGAGCTCGACCAAAAAATTAGCTAAAACTTGCCCTTTGATCGCTTTTCTAGGAGTATACTAGAGTCAAACTCGCTAAGTTCTATAGTCCATTTCGCCAATCTTCCTGAAGTTTCGGGTTGCTGTAACACCGCTTTCAAGGGCTGGTTAATGAGTACATGTACATTATGCACTTGAAAATATGGTCAAAGTCACCTTGTTGTGACAATGAGTGCCAAAGCCATCATTTCAGCTTAGGGTATCTGGATTTCACCTTTTGAAAAACTTGACTAACATAATACACTGGTCACTATCCTTTCAATGTATCCTTTATCAAGACGGTTGAGGTGGCATTAGGTGAGATTGCCAAGTAAACGGTTAATACATCAACTCGTTTAGTCTAACTAAGCAATGGTGGGTGAGTTAAATATTTTTTCAATTCACTGAAAGCCTTGTCGCAAGTGAGGTTCCATTCTTGGACTATTTTAAGAACTTGGAAGAAGGGTAAGCACCGATTGGTGGATCGAGCTATGAAACGGTTTAAGGAGGCCACTCAACCTGCCAATTACTGTACCTCATGGAGATAGCTTTCACTTTTTCTAGGTTTGCTTCAATTCATCTCTTGGAGACCATATAACCCAAGAATTTTCCCAACCTAACTCTGAAGGCGCACTTGTTTGGATTTAGTTTCATTTTGTATTGGTGTAAGACTGCGAAGGCTTGACATAAGTCACTTAGGTACTGCTCGACTATTTTACTTTTGACCAGAAGGTCGTTAGCATATACTTCTATGTTCCGCCCTATTTGTTGCTTAAACATCCGATTTACCAGGCATTGATAAGTGACTCCAGCATTTTTCAGCCCATAGGGCATTACTTTATAATAGTATAATCATCGATCTGTGATAAAGGCCGTTTTCTCTTCATCCTCGAGACTCATTCGGATATGATTATATCTCGAGTAGGCATCCATAAAGCTGAGAAGGGGATGACCTACGGTTGAGTCAACAATCAGATCGATGCGAGGGAGTGGGAAACTGTCTTTTGGGCATACTTTGTTGAGGTCGGTGAAGTCTACACACATCCTCCATTTATCGCTTGTCTTCTTTACTAGTACTACATTAGATAGTCATTCTGGGTATTGGACTTCTTTGACAAAACCAGCAACTAAGAAGCGGTCTACTTCCTCAACTATGGAAACATACTTTTCAGCACAAAAGCTCCGCATTTTCTATTTTACCTTTCATACCTCTGGATTGATGCCTAGATGGTGTTCAGCAAGATCATTATCTATTCCCAGCATGTCCTGGTGAATCTAGGCAAAGATATCTTGATGGTCGGTCAAGAGTTGTCTTAGTTCTTGTTTCATAATAGGCTCCAAATTGGACCTGATCTGAACTTTTCATTCTGGCATCGTTGGATTGAGGGCGACTAGTTCTAAGGGTTTTCCAGGTTCAGCCTGCTTGATAACCTGTTCATCCCAGATTTCCTCCTCCCACTCAGTGAGAGATGGTGGCAGTGGTAGCTTGGCTATGACTTCGTCATTCTCTTGTCCTCCTTTGTGGGCGATGGTTACCATTTGGCATTCACATATCAACTCGTGAGAATCGCACTCTCGAGCTAGAGTTTATTCGCCTTTAACTTCTCCAATACCTCTCTAAGTTAGGAACTTTATCTTGAAGTGATATGTCGAGGTGATCACCCTTAAGCGGTTCATGGCAGGATATCCTAATATGGTATTGTATAAGGAATGAGCTTTGACTACTAGAAAGTCTACCATGATCATAGACGTCTTGAACGCCTCGCCGACCATGATGGGGAAGGTGATTAATCCTTTGGGTTGAATTGTTTGGTCGGCGAATCTTCTGAGGGATGTTAGGGCCTGTCGCAACCTATCTCCCCCAATTCTCATTTTGTTAAAAGCTTCCCAATACAAAATATCAGCCGAGCTTCCATTGTCTATGAGAATCCTTTTTGTTGTGAAATTGGCGATTAGCAGAGTTATCACTAAAGCATCGTTATGAGGCTGTATCGCTCCTTCATCTTGTTCGTCAAAAATAATGGGGAGATTCTCAGGAAGCCGTGTGCCCCGGGTAACTCCTAATGTCGTAAAGACCTCACCATAATGTGCTTCCCGGGCATACGCTTTCCTTGAAGCGGAAGTCTCTCCCCCCTAGGTACACATCCGGTGATAATTCGTATTTCGCCTAAGAGGCCTCCGGCTCTGGGTGTATTCCTATCATTTCCTTCGTATCTATATTTGCGAGGACTAGAACTGTGTCTATTGTCAGAGTAGCATCTTCCTTGTTGTTCGCTTCTTCGTTCTTCATCCCTCCTCTTCAAGGTCTTGCAATCCTGAGTATTGTGCCACGTAGATTTATGATATGCACAATACCTATTCGTTGGTCACTGCGAGTTTTGGTTGTAGTGTTACCTTTCTTTTGAATCTTTGTCAACTGCAAGGTTGCTATGAAGACGTGGTCGAGATTGTGGATTTCTCTGGTTGTACCTTCTTCTGGAATCATTGGTACTTTTCTTCTTGCTATCCTTGGAGGAGTTTGCATGCAGGTTTGCTACTATCTTGTCAACACGCTATACTTCCTCCCGGCAGGGCTCTGTTAGAGCTTAAAGGGTGTATTCAGTGTTTATGTAACCATCAGCCCTATCCATGAACTCTGCTAACGTGGCTGGCATCCGCCAAGCAATTTCTGCTAGGAATGGGCTTTCTGGTCATACTCTGCTTAGGAGGGTGGCTAGAGTGATTTTCTCATATTGATCGCCTATCGTCATGAGCTCCCTGTTAAAATGAGAAAGATAATTCTTGAGACTTTCGTGATCGTGCTGCTTAACTATAAGGAGGTAAACAACTAGTCATTTCCTTTTGTGACTTCCCAAAAACTGAGTTATGAACAGGCATGTGAGACAGTCAAAACTATCCACTGTGTCGGCTGGAACTGCTCCAAACCAAGTCCTTGCTGCTCCTCTCAGAATAAGGGGAAATGCTCTACATGCCACTTCATTGGGGTAATTATATAAGCTCATGTGCATCCTAAACACTTCAATATACCCATACGAATCTTTGCTTCAATCATAAAGTCACATTTGAGATGCTCGAAATTTAGGGGGTAAGGGTACCGCCATTACACTGGCATTGTAAGGGGTGCCTGAGTTGTTGCATAGTTACCCGATGATGGAATGTGCTTCTATATATTTGGCTATCTTTTCATATTTATCTTCCAATTCTTTGAGCTCCAGGTGCATTTTATATCTTTCTTCCTCCTCCTGATTAGGCTCGCTTACTTGATAAGAATCTATGCATTTACTAACAGATGGTTCCTCACGGGCCATATGTTTTTCATTATCTTTTTATAGCTTCTCGTTCTCCTCTGTCAATTTCCTGATGATTTCTTTCATTGTTGCTAGTCATTCTTCCATTGAGAGGTCCTCTCAATGGAAGAACGTGGTAATAACGGATTTATTAACTTAAAATAACGACGTGACCAGTTTGTAGAGGACATGTTAAGAATCTCACAAACGGCGCAATTGTTGATGCGTGTTCTGCAATCCTGAGTTACTTGATGATTCCAATTGAATAAACCTATAGTAGATCAAGAGAGAGTAGGGCAGGGAAGCCCTATTAACCCTTCGATGGTTTTGTTGGATCAGTGAAGTTGAAATGTTTCAAAATGATGGTTTTAGATAATATTTATTACCTTTGAACCGTAGATGATTATAGTATTTATATGGGTTGTGTTGCCATATTAATCTATCTCTATTGGCTTGAGGTAGTCACTGAGAATGACAGTCAATCAAGTGGTTTGTCCTTCTTTTGTCTTGAGTCATTTATTATTTTTATTTCTTTTGAATAAGATCATCGACAGTCTAATTATATCTAGGCGAGTCATTTCTTATTTAGGATGACTCGTGTCATTACCTAATGAACTTACCATCTGGGTCGCATTAAATGCATGAGTGAACTTTGACAGTTATTAAATGCTCTTAACTCTTTTGATTATTTCCCTGCTCAGATAACGTGATTAGGAGCAGGCTTTTATTTAATGCGTCTCATATACTTGCCTCCACTCGATTTGATTTTTTTTTTTTTTGTTTTTGTGGGGGTAGGGATGTGGGGTTGTTTACAGTTTAGTTAGTTTGAGAAAGAAGTGAAAACCAACCTTTTTGTTATTAGGCGCCTTTTAGATTTTACTGATTTTTCCTTCATAACTCGAAACCCAAAATTATCTCAAATGCACTTCATCAAATGCTAATATTACATATATATATATATACATGATCTAACCTTTGATTGAAATAAATAATAATAATAATAAGTAACAACATAACTAATATCAAAGTAAAAACTAAAAATTAACATCAAAGTAAGCTTAATGCATAAAAAACCAAAAAAAAATAGATGAGATTTTTAACGGGCCGGAAAAGAAAAGAGAAATCAGTGAGGCCATATTCTTTTGATCGATATGTTGTACATTTATTATTTAATTTGTGGAGAAAATAAATTTTAAATCAATAAATTTCTTAACAGCTGTGATTGAATATAAAGAATGGTCCAGTATAAATTTTTAAAAATAGAAAACTTTTCTAGCATTTAACGTATATTTATTTGGATTTAATTTTAATTTATGAAAAATGTTTTTTCTCCCGCTCTTATTGATCCCATTCCCATCCCGTTTAATTTTTATTTTCAGTTTTTTTCTTTTAAGCAAGTATTTTTAAATAAGGAAAAGCTAAAAATCGGATGGGGTGTAAAAATAGATTTTACACCCGGCCAATAACAACGTGACACATAAGCTATAATACCATTTGAATGTTAGACCGGGCCACACCGAATCCTGAGACAAAAATTATATCTCGAATCCCTCCCTCTTACCTCTCTGCATCTCTCCCCGGTGACTCTCCCGAACCCAACTCATGCTCATCTGTTGGAGAGACTACAGTGATTCTTAAAAGATTGAGGGGAAGATACAGGGTTCTATAGAACTTAGAAGGATAAAGTTCTCTCTCTCTCTTTTTTTTTTTTTGTGGTCTTTCTACGAGATCGCACTTGGGTTTGGACTAAATCCACAATTAGGCTTTTCTTGGCATCCAAGGAGAAGGAGGAAGAAGAAGAGAAAATCCTATACTTGTACATATTTTTTTCTCCTTATTCAATGGTTTTTGGATTAGAACTTTTTGAGCTCTGAATCTCCTTTAATGGAAACGAGTTCTTGATGGGTGTCTGGGTTAATTTTTTTGAGCTCAGAATTTCGTTTGACAAAGATTATTATTTTATCATATTTTTCCTTTATTACTATATCATATTTTCCCTAATTCTATAATGAATCATGGATATCAAAAATTAATAAACAAAAAGGTGATATTCTCGTAGAAGATGGAAAACCGTGAGAGAGAGATTCTTTGCTTTTTTATGTATAAAGGGACAACCATAATAGCTGCATTCCTTAACTCTATTGTATTCTGTACAAATGAATTTGCAGTTATTAAGAAGGTAAATTCCGTCCGCTTTGAAGAGGGAGGGGCATTTGTCGGCATCGAGTCTAGGCATTACAGTATCGCACGGGAGACGAGAGTGGAGAGAAGAGACAATGTAAACGTTTTCGGATGAAAATCCAGTAGAAACGCAACTAATTTTTTTTTTTCATAAAATGCTTATGTGGCGTAATTTTATTGGCATGTGTAAAATTGAGTTTTACATTCGTCTGCCTCCAAGTGCTTTTTTTATATGATTTTTTTAATATTTTAAAATATATAATAAAAAAATGTAATATTATTTAAAAATACTTATTTAAAAATTATATAAAAAACTGAAAAAAAAAATTAAATCGGATAGAATCGGGATCAATAGGATCGTTGAAAGTAGCAGTTCCTTAATTTATTATAAATTATAAAAATAAAATAAAATTCAAATATAATAATGTCGAAACTGTCTTTCGTTGGTACTCGAAGGTAATAATTACCAGCTCAGTTATGGTGTTCCACAAAAATAAAGTCAAACGAGGGTTTTTTTTTTAATGATTACGTGCATCCGTACATGGTACAAGAATGCTACTGCTTACTAGCCACAGCCTATCTCACAATTTATTTAGTCAAAGAGTGTATTTGAGTAGACTGAGCCCTCGTTTAAATTCAATTCAAAAAGTTCAACTTAACTTATTTTAATTTTATTATTATATTTTTATAATTTTTTATATAAAATATAATTTTTTATATATTTTTAAAATTTTTAATACATATTTTTTAAATTTTAATATATTTTTTTAAATCTTAATATAATTTTTTTTAAAATTTTAAAATAATAATAATATTAAAATATAAATTAAATTAATTTTAACTCATCTTATTATTAAATTCAATCAAATTTGAGAAGCGCTCCTCTTTTTATCTCGGTATATATTAATATGTAATTTATTATTTTAGCTATTTTGTTTAAATATATTAATATGTATACTTTTCAAAAATATATATTTCTACGTAATAAAAATAATAAATTTAATTTTTCTTCCTAATATCCCACGTCACTACTGACCCAAATTCTGAGATCATACACGCGTTTGTATATGGCAGGCAAGCCAGCTAAGATTACTAATAATTATTTTAGCTAAAAAAAAAATTAAAAGATATAAATTTATATATTTAAAATAAAAATCATCATATTTAATTAATAATAATAAATTTTAATAATAATAAAAAAAAATTAATTTGAAGAGTTACTATTTATTAATCAAAAAATTTTCCTTATATCTTTTGAAGAAAAATTTTAAATAAAATTATTGCTAAGGCTCTAAAATAGGTAAGCTAGATTTTACTATTTAGATCGGGAATCAATTAAAGATAAGTCCAGATTCCAAACTGTGTTATTATCCACTAGTATTCAATCTATGAATTTTTTTTAATTTAATAAAAAATATAATTTTGATAAATCTATTAAATTTTTAAATTTATAATTTTACATTATATTTAAATGTTTTTTTAAATTAATAATATAATATTATTTTTTAAAAAAATATTTAAATACTTTTTCATATTTTATAATTATATTAATCATATATATTAATAATTTAATTTAATACTTAAATAATTATTTTTTTAACCAAACTTTAAAAAAACATTTTTCAACGGGAGAAATAAAGCAACCACCCACTAGAACTATTACGCACCATAAAAGACGATATTTTGATTTTATTTCTTTATATTCTCTGGGAAACTAAACATTACAAGCTCTAGTGTGAGACGGAGATGAAAGTACTGTTTAGATTTAGCAACGAGATAAAGTGAGTTAAATTTAATTTAATTTTTAATATTATTATTATTTTGAAATTTAAAAAAGTTGATTTAAGAATTGAAAAAATTGTATTAAAATTTGAAAAACGGTATTTGAATTTATATTTTATATAAAAATATTAAAAAATATAATGATGAGTTTGAGATGAGTTGAGATGAGTTCATCTTATCTTCAGATACAAACAAAACCAAAGATAGAATGCGTAGCACTTCCAGCTAAAGACAGAAGGCGTAGCATTACCTTCGTATTCACCTTCATACATGTTCTGTTTCAAGCTCTGATGCGAAACGAAGACAGAAGGCATAACACTTCGGGCGAGAGGGAAAAAAAAAACAGAACAAAAAAATAAGGAAAATAGAGTAAGAGAATAAAATATATAAAATATATGTGTTTAGCATGTAAACAGTAAACTTTCAAATATAAAAGATAAAAAATAGTTATTGTATCTCAAAATTAGACATGAGGGGATTTGATAGATTCAATTTAGAAGTTTTTTAGTAAAAATATCAAATTTGTGTTTGATGGATCATTTAATGGATCCAAGGCTATTATTTTTAGAGTACTCACATTTTATCTCTCAAATTTTTTTTAAAAAAAATTATTAAAAATTTCACTTCTTATAAATTTTTTTAAAATTTTACTTATCTTAAAAAAAATTCCTATATCCTATTTTCTATACTTTTTATCTATTAAAATAACAATATTTTGTTTTTCTTCATTACTTTGTTTACTATTTTATTTCGCATCATAATACTACTCTTAATAAAATATAATAAATAAATAGATAAATAGTCCTTTAGAGAGGAATAATGGGCTCCCAAATATGGGAGATCACCATTTACAATATCAAATTCTCTCCCATTTTGGGAGACGGGATGTGGGGCTCAAATGAGATTAAACCCCATTTGCCCAACTAAAAAGGGTCTCTTTATTATAAGAAATGGGATATGAACGCTCTTAACCTAACAAAAATGATTCGTAAAAGCTATATTAGATAAATTGTATTTTGTAAAAAAATGAATTTAATTATAAAATAATGTAAAATTTAAATGAGAGTTAGGTCTAATTTATTTTTATAACTTCTCTCAATTCATTTCATCTAATTATTATATTTTTTTAATTTTTATAAAAAAATAAAATAAACAATTCAACTTTTTTAAATTTTAAAATAAAAATAATATTAAGATCTTTTAGAAGATCAAGTACATTTCCTTAGGTATGAAAGTTTCCAAGAAAAAAAGAGGATCCATTATTAAAATTTAAATATTTTTATGTGAATTTTATATATATATATTTTTTTTTAAAGTGATTATACAACATTTGTACATTTACGATACAAGTATTATTTCTCATTCTAAGAATCTATTGGCCAAATTATAAAACCCTTTATTTGATAGTGCTTTATTTATAAGTTCTCTAATGAACATGGATCTTAAATTAATTTATTGGACGCAATATTCATTTATTATGATACTAGATAGAAGTAACGTGTAAAACACGTTTATCTAGTTTAATTTCTAACAAAATTTTGAGAATTATTCATAATTAAATAGATGATAAATAATTACACGTTTTCATATATTATAAAAAAAGAGTATTAATAAAAATAATAAAGTAGTCCCATAAATGAGTATAACCTATAATTTTATCAAATTTGTTTAAAATAATTTTGATTGAAACTTTAATAAAAAAATTTGTTCAAGATATGATATTTTTATAATTCCAAGACGATAATATAATATTTGCATTATTTTGCACAGTCTCAAAATAGATGACATTAAAATACATATGTTTTTAGTTTTTAAATTATTCTAAATCTGTATAAACTTGAATCATCCACAATTTTTTAGTTCTGTGATTATTTTTAAAAAATAATATGATCTTTTTTTAAAATAAAATTATATAGTTTATAATTTATAACATGAGATTTTAATTTTAAATATGTAAATTTATTAGATCATATATATTTTAAATAAATATCAAACATAAATAATATATTAATTATATTGATTGCTTATTATTACCAATTTAATATAATTATAATTAATTGTATATACAGTATATTTATCATCTCAAAAAATAAATAAATAATGCATTCATTTTAAAATTATAAAATAATTTTTAAATAATTAAATTATTAATCATATAATAGAAATAAATTTTTAAAAATTAAATTAAATTTTCTAACGTATAAATTAACATCTCTAAGTGAAGATTGCATTGTTACATTGTTATGAATAGTTTATTTATATATATATTATCATATATTTTATACTATTATTATGTCATTTTATACTATTATTATTATTCTATATTTATTTTATATATAAAAAAAATTAAATAAAAAATTTATCGTTATAGAAAATTAAAGTGGTGTAATTGAATTTAATGTCAATAACATTATTTCAGTGATTAATGAGTTTAATTTTTTGTATTTAAAATGATATTTCTCATTAAATGCATTATTAATTTTAACATAAATAGATAGAAAGTGTTAATTTTAATAGAAAACAATAATTTCTATTAAAATAAGATTTTCTATGAAATAGCTATTTTATATATATATAAATTCTAAGTATTTACAGTGGCATCAACAAAATCAAATTTTAGACAAAGAATAACTAAGCTTGTCAATAAAGTGTAAATAATTGACTCAACAAATGTACATTTATTTTGGCCCAAGACTTTTTCATTGACCAATGTTATTTCTGAGTTTTCTCTTTCATTGAAACAAAGCCCAAGCGTCGGACTCTAGCAATAATATTTCAATGCCGCTTGCCTCAAATTGAAAGATAGTCGTCAGACTCCATCAGCTACAACCACGATTTTCTGGACTCCCACCCTAAGCTAGATTTTGCATATGTAATTCTCTGTAATTGTGCGATTTTTGTGACTTCTATACTTTTTCTTAGGCTGCAATTTCTGCGATTTTCCTTGCACTGCATCTGACTCTGATTTCTGTTAATACATGCATTCTCTGTTTTAAGATACGGAACATGGGGTTGTGAATGTGAGATGGGTGAGCTTGTTCAATGCCAAAATTAGCCAAAATGTATGGCCTGGGTTTTCTAAAAGGGAGATGCTAGGAAGTCTAATAGATGGTCTATTTTTTATATCCAGTTAGTGCATTTTTTTTTTTTTACTTTATTTTTAAAACACTCTTAAATATTTTTTAATAAAAAAAAATTCACAATATTATTAATCAATATTTTCTTAATTATTAAATAAAAAAATAAAAAACGGGGCACAAAAGAAGAACTCATGATCGGGCTCCATATAATTTTTCTTTCAAGCCTTTATTGGTTGACGAAAATAGTGAAAATTTTAAGGGAAAAAAGCTTGAAGCCATAGAGTTTTTTTCTATTTCTTTTCCTTCCCTTTTATTTGATAAACTAAAGCTAGTGGCATTGGTTAAGTCCCCACTTATCTCTTATGTGATTATCATTTGTTAATATAAATACCACCATTTTCTAATTAGACATCAATTTTGTGCTACATTAATTTTATGACCGTTGTGATAAAAAAAAAAGATTATAAAATTATATCTGTTAGAAATAATATGAAAATTATAAATTAATGTGTATTTTAAATTATCAATAAACATTCAAATTATAATTAAAATTTAAATAAATAAAAAGAATATAACAATTAATATTTTAATAGAATAATAATAGATTTATTGAGTCTGTTATTTGGTAGTTAAAAAATGACTATCTAAATTTCTAAAAGTGAACTTTTAACCAAATTTTGGCCAAAGAATAACTAGTCCTATAAAGAATAGGTAATTTATAAAATCTTGCATTGTTTGAGAATGAAAAATTCATTATCTTTATAATGGATCTAATAAGATTTTAATTATATTATTAACTAGTTCTTTCTGAGTATAGACTCATATGTGGTTTAAGGTTCCCTTAAGGCATTGCAAATGGTATTAAAATTTGCTTCAATCAGAGTCGTATCACCTATGACTGACAAGTCTGATAAGAATGTCAAAAATTTAAGAGTGGAGATTGTGATACCTCTACTATGATATGGGTTAGATGATATATGAGATCCCATACTGATTATGAATGAGAAGTCTCTTTTTGTTTATAATTGATCTAATAAGACTTTGATTATATTATTAACTAATCATTTTAGAACATTACAACTATTGTCTATTGCAACTTTTAAGAGGATGTCTAATTCTAGTCTCTCTTCTTATATCGTTGTATTCTTTTTTCTTTTTATTTTTTTAAAGTCAAGTATAGCATAGATAAATAAAAAGTTATATGATACAAGTTTTAGTAGGATGGAAATCCCTTATAACTATCTCAAAACAAACAAAGACACAGCAAATTCCGAAAGAAAAAAATGGTTTTAGAGCCACAAATGTGGTTCCCACCAATCTCACGAAGGGAATATCGCCTAAAGTGATTTTAAAATAGTCTAATGAATAGACTATTTGGTTGCGATAAAAAATAACAACAATGGGAGATGTGTTGTATTATATTAAACTGATATGATTGAAGGAGATTCTTACATCTACTGGATCTTGAACCTCGATTAAGGAAACGAGAAAACAAAAATCGAAAAAAGGATTGATACACAGGCAAATGGTTACCTGATGTGGCAGCATGAGATGGGCACGCACTACGCTAGGAAAAGAACTGGTAGTGCAGATCGACAAAGTTGTAGCCACTGAGTCTAGCGATGCCGCGCATGACTGCTTGGGATGCCTTCTGGTGCGATAGAGTGTGGTTGTGGCGCAATCTGACACACACACATCTGGCACATGCGCCACATGTTTCGACAGTCTTCTTCGTCCCTCCAATAAATCGACGGTTGGGCATTCCAACGATCCGACGCATGGCAGTCGTCGACATCCAGCAATAAGTAGATTGAAACTTTTGGGTGTTATGGATAAAAGGTTAACTAAAATCTTAGGAAAGAATTAAAAAACTACTAGAAAAAATCCTACTAAGGATGGACGGGAGGGGAAAAGGAGTAAAAGCTACTCCCCCCTCTGGACAGAGTGTTGATGGCACTAGATAAGAGAGACTAAACGTCGGCAACAAAATGGGTAGAGAGAACATTAGGTAGGAGAGATATGTATTCACTCTTTATATGGTTGTATTCAATATTATCATGGCCTTGTTTATATAAAAAGAAAAAAAAAGATAGAAAATAAGCATTCAAACGTTGAGGTGTATAAGACAAAAAAAAACATAAAGGTGTAAAAAAGAATTTTGAAAATCGTTGTTAGATTCTGACAACAACTGGCAACAACCAAAACATCCTTTGAAATGCAAGGGAGAAAAACAAAAGAAGGTTGGGGTTGAAAACTTGAAAGCACAAAGGAGCAAAAAAATATTAAAAAAAAAACCTCTCTAATTGGCTATGCTATAATGGTGAAACAGAGAGAAGAGCACATGCCAGACAAACATATGCTTTGTTTATCTTTAAAAACTTATGAAAGGAGGCTCATTCGGGATAGGTTGGGCCTAGGGCCCATCGCAAGGCCATGGCAGGCCCAGCCCTAGAACCAGCCTAACCCTCCCCCTCTTGGCAAGCAGCTCGGGACTCAGAAAGGAAGACAACTCTTAGGCGCACAAGGCAGAAGGACGCCTGCAGAACAAGTTGTATGTTAGGTAGAACTAAGTCAAAAAGCGACAGACACGCCCCTCAACGTATTAAATGCAAGAGTCTAGCAAAAGCATGCCAAACATCCAAAGGTATTAAATGCGCAGTAAGAGCCCTTTACTATATTAACTATGAGTCAGTAGCCTAGACACGCTTCTAAAATAAAAGGGAGACTGACGTAATATGAAAAAAGAGATAACTTGTCATCGGTTTAGAATATAATAAGAAAGTCCGCTCGAACATGATAAATGGAATTATGGCACAAATGATAGATAAGACAGCGATTATGTCTCTCGAGAACATACACAACCTCCACCTTTTCTATGATTGTACAAGAGCAATTTGCTTGGATATAATTAAATAGTCTAAGACGCAAAACACAACCTCAACAAACCTTACAAAACCAATCACCACAATTTATTAGGTTATGGGGAATTTAAGAGCAAAAGAAAGTAATAGTTCCTCAGAAAAATGAAAATAAAAAATTGCGAGAATTTAGGCTTCCATTTATTTGCTTGAAATGGAAGGAGGGAAAAGGTGGCAGAGAATATTTAAAAAAATATATATATATTTGTTTTGAAAAGAGAAGTCTACGTATTATGAGACTGGGACATTAGACATACAAATATGTAAGGCTTCACGAGATTGTCAGAAGCGGAGGACACTGAGGTATCTTTCTTTTCAAGGACACGTCGCTCCAGATAGCAACTACAGAGAGAAAAAGAGAGAGAATTCAGTTTAGTTTTCACTAGAGGTGAACTTTTCTGCTTTTAATATTAGTTTTCTGAGTTCCTGATTGGATTGAGAATTCGAGCGTTTCACTTTCATTCTGCTTTGCCTTGTTCCTTTCTCTTTTTTTTATTGCTTTTTGATCAAGAATCTGATTCTGGGTGCCTTTTTCTCTCATCTCTGATTATTTTACTGTGATTTTCCCTGATATAATGACCAACTTTTGTTGTTTTATTCACTTTTTTGTAACTTCCCAACGAGTTCTTACTTCTTACGTATAATTTTTGTAATATTTAATTTTAATCCTCCTGGATGTTCAGGCTCAGCGACAAAGTTTTTGTCATGTAATGCAGATTTTCACGAGGTTTGGACACAGTTTTTCTGCTCTTTTTTTTTTTTTTTAATTTTCCTTTTCCAAAAGGAAACTAAAAAATCAAATTTCTACTGAAGCGTACGTGTTTTGGTCACAAAAACTTTTCCATTTCTCAATCATGAACAGATTCTTAGACATTTTCTTCTTTGAGATCTCTTTTCCACAACTTTTCTGGACATGAAAGCGCCTAAAAGAGTCGGAATTGTAACCCTATTAACAGCCTTTTCCTCTTAAAAAACGTTTTGACTCGCTTCTTACCGATTTCATTCACTCTTCCGACCCATTGCTTCTCTCTGCAGTAACGTTTTTTGAGAAAATGGGAAGGGCAACAAGGTGGCTAAGGGGCTTGTTCGGGATAAAGAAGGACAAAGAGAGTTCCAATTCCAGTGACCGGAAAGACAAGAAAAGGCCGGGAAGCCTGGGCAACTCCGGCAGAGATTCTAGCGGCTTGTGTCATAATCCGGGGACTATACCACCCAACATATCCGCCGCCGAGGCTGCGTGGCTAAAATCATACTACACAGAATCAGAGGAGGAGCAAAACAAGCATGCAATTGCGGTGGCAGCAGCCACGGCGGCGGCCGCTGATGCAGCAGTGGCTGCTGCTCAAGCGGCGGTGGCGGTTGTAAGGCTAACCAGCCATGGAAGAGGCACCATGTTTGGTGGTGGACATGAGCGGTGGGCAGCCATGAAGATTCAGACCGTCTTTAGGGGATATTTGGTAAGTACTGTGTCTTAAGTTTAGCAAATATTTGGGATCTGAATGTTCAAGTTTGTGGTCTCAGCTGAACAAAATTCACTGAAAATGAAGAAAAAACAAATGACTTCGGACTTAAAAATTTTAGTCAGTTGCTAAAAAACGAATCTTTACATTACATATAGCTTTAGTTTCTATTCTGTAATCTGTTTGGATATCTAGAAATTGAAAATTTTCCTTGGATCCTTAATTCTGAATATAGGCCAGAAAGGCACTGCGAGCACTAAAAGGACTGGTGAAGATACAGGCACTAGTTAGAGGTTATTTAGTGCGCAAACAGGCAACTGCAACTCTTCACTGTATGTTGGCTCTTATCAGAGCTCAGGCCACTGTTCGTTCCCAGAAAGCTCGCGGGTTCATCCACAATGAAACTAACAGATTTGAAATCCGAGCGCGAAATTCGATGGTGACCACTCAAAAACCCAAGTTTCAAATTTCCCACATAAGTAAATAAAGATGTAGAACATGTTAGTTACATCTGCATTGGCATTTATAGTCATTATTGTTTGCTCTAATTTTGCAGGAGAGATTCGATGACACTAGAAGTGAACACACAGGCCCACTCCACAGCAGAAGGCTGTCAGCTTCTCTGGACACCGCAATTAACTGCATTGATGAAAGCCCCAAAATTGTGGAGGTCGATACCGGCAGGCCTAAATCAAGATCCCGTCGATCAAACACTTCAGTTTCAGATTTTGGTGATGACCCAACTTATCAAACCCTGTCTTCTCCACTCCCGGCAACTGGACTTCCTGCCCGGATATCGATACCCGATTGCCGGAACTTTCATGACCATGACTGGGGCTTAACCGGCGATGAGTGTAGATTCTCCACCGCACAAAGCACCCCACGTTTCTTCAACTCCAATGCCCCGGCCACGCCTGCAAAGAGTGTGTGCGCCGACAATTTCTTCCGGCCGGGATACGAGAACTTCCCGAATTATATGGCGAATACAAAGTCTTCAAAGGCTAAGTTGAGGTCCTATAGCGCGCCTAAACAGAGACCTGAGGCAGGGCCGAAGAAAAAGCTTTCACTGAATGAAATGATGGAGTCTAGGAGCAGTTTGAGTGGAGTTCGAATGCAAAGGTCGTGTTCACAGGCTCAGGAAGTCATTAGTTTCAAGAATGCTATAATGGGAAAGCTCCATAGGTCCTCAGAGTTTGTTTTAGAGGCAGCAGATCAGAGACATTATTCATTGGAGAGGAGGTTGTGAATATTAAATTGAGGCTAGAGAAAGTGCAGTGATTGGCTTCTAAAAATGTGTTGTTCACAGCCCCATAATATAATAGCTCTTTTAAGTTTTAGGATGCTAATGAGATAAAATAGTTCGACAGAAACAGAAAGATATTAGTACTCAGCGTCGAATGAATTTTAATTTCCATATATTTGGTCATTGCCAAGCCCCAACGTGGTTGATACTTGATGATATTGGGTCTGGTTTTTATATATTTCTTCGGTAAATGCTAGTGGTGACCTTTCATGTGTGAGACATGATAGATCAGGGAAGTTAGGTTTGGTTTTTGGCCGCTGCATGGGTCCTGTATTTTGGAAGTGTCTTTAAACAACAAAAAGAAACGTACTTCACTACTGCATATATGGTCGAAATTTCAAACTCTAATGTTTATGTTTGTATATATTTTTCTCTGTTCTACTTTTTCTTTTTTCTTTTTTTAAAATAATTGATGTTGATGTGTTTGAATGTTAATTGATAATAGCTTGAAATTTTATTGAAGAATCAATTAACGAACGGTCGGATCCAAGGCAAACTCTTATCAGAATCTGTCGGCCGGCCCAAGGATAGGATGAGAAATGGGTCCGAATCCGATAAGAGTAATTTTTTTTCCATTTATTTATTTATTATTATTTGATATTCTTAATTTCTTTTTTAAAAAGTACATTATTATTAAAATTATTTTTTTAGTAAATTATCAAAACCGAATAAGATATTAGAGTAAATTTACTCGAAACAAAATGGTATTTATGAGTTATGACCATTAGATGCTTGCCACATGATGGGTTTGTGACTTTGAGAATCTGAGATGATGGATGGTGGTGTTATCCCAAGTGTAAATATGGCGGGGGGGGTGGGAAAGAAAGAACGTCAAAGCTTTGGTAATAATAATTATGAGTTAAGTTGGTCTCACCCAAAGCGCCAAATAGCCGCCTATAAATATCTCTTCAAATGGACAAAAGGTAAGGTTGAAGAATACCATTATACTCTCCATAGGGCTGAAACCTATCTCATAACATGAGTACTTGAGCATCCAATTAGGATCCCCACCGAGATCACCTGGCCCTTTTTCCACCACTTTTGCAAGAGCCAGTGGTGGACAACAACATGGGAGTAGCTGACAAGAAACTATATTGATCGAAAATGACATTTGTTCTTCAGTATCCTAGGAAGATTAGAAGTAGATCTTCACAAATTCTCCCATCACATACTGAGCACGACCCTCATTGGAAGCTTCCTATATAGCCTCCATATTAGCTTACTTAACAAATTTTGACCTCCATTCACGCCTACCGCTTAGACCATATGAGCCATTGATGGTATTTGACTCTCAGACCATGTCAGATGAATAGTGAAATGTAATGTACTTAGGACTTATTTATTTTATAATTTCTCATAAATATATCTTAATTTATCTTAATATTTAAACATATTTAAACTTATTTTAAATGAGTCACACTAAACTCACTCAATCATCTTAATTTATTACTATTAAAAATAAGCTCAGCTTGGCTTAACATCCAAACAAAGTCTTAAAGACTAATGGAGTAGCCTAGGAGCTATGCTTTCTTGTCCAAGAGTGCAATATAGTTCAGGAGAAGACACTCGCCATCGTTTTGCAGCACTTTACTCTTTGTGGATCGAAGATTTGAGAATGTGATAGTCTGATGCGTGTAGCTATCAAAAGGTGATAAATAGACTATCATCCATCTCAAGTATGAAAAATGAACAAATTTTACATCCTGGCTTGTAAAACATGGGAGAGGAAGGGGGAGGGGAGGGGCCACTCAGATCAATTTCTTTTTGTGGATTGAAAAAAATATACTTTTGATAAGGTGTTGAATGAACCAAAAAAGTTGTAATTTTTTTTTTTTTAATTTTTATAAAAGTATAATTATGTCTTTTATTATATTTATTATAAATTTTTGAGTCCTAACGCAGATACACCCTCGGGCCTGAAGCCATCTCAGGCTAAAATGGGCCGTATGCCCCCTCCCTCCAGCCTTCTCTCTCTGTGAGTGAGTGGGCTTTGTCTAATCACTTGTTTGGATCCATTCCCATCGATTCTGTTCCTTTCTTCACTTTTGACACGGTTAATTGATGTAGAGATGTACCTTGAATTTTCTTTAGTTTCAATTAAATATAATTCTTGTTTTTTTCTTCCAAGAAAGGAAGTTTTATTGTAATTTCAATTCGATTGTCTTCTCGAAAATAGGCTCAAATTAATAATAATAATAATAATAATAACATAAAAGAACAATTGGAGCATATCATGCAACACTAGTTTATCATATGCTTTGTAATGCAATTGCGACCTTTCTAATTATTTATGTTGGGTGAAGCTCCCACTACTTGATATTCTTCTACAATGATATATAATATCATGAAGAAGAGAAGAATTTCACACCGCCCAATATCAAAGACTTTTACAAAGATGATCAATAATTGTAAAAAAAAAAAAAAAAAAAAGGAAACAAAAATTGTGGATTAATTACAACTTAATCCATTCAGAGCCATCAATGAAGCTAAGTGAAATAAAAGGCTTGGCTTCCTCATCAGTAAGTTCCCTGGACCATGAAACTCTCCCTGCAAAGCGAGCTCCTGGTCCTGTGCACTTGTATTGCCCATAAAACACAGTCCTGCATGCATTCGCACCAGAAAACCCACAATAACATAAAAACATTAAATTAAAACAAACAAACAAACAAACATTAACCTTAATGCATGCGCATGCTTGCTTTTTCTATTCTGGCCAAAATGAAACTTCCAACATGAGCCAACCCACTTGGAGTAGGTTTGCTTAATTGTCTAGACAACATGCGTATGCCTGTATGGTTGTACTAAATTACACAACCTTTTTAAGCTGTATATACAGTGTTCTTTTTATATATATGTAATGTGGTGCATTACACGTAGACTTTGCAGCAGCAAAGGAGGAAAAGGACAATAACATATATATTTATATATGATGGATTAGGTCACAAAATTGAATGTGAGATCGATGTTGCGCCGGATATATATGGCCTTTGGCTTTTGGTATAGAAAATAAATGGCCAAGTTAAGTAGTTTTTGGATGGATAAGATGATGAATGAAAGGGGGAAAGATGAGCACTTTGGGTTCTTGCATCTGCAGCAGACTATATATGGAAACTGGAAAGCACCGTCCCACTTCCTCTAGGGTAAAATGGGTCGGCTAAATACATGAAATAAAACAATTTTTTTAAGGAAAAAAAAAAGAAAAAAAGAAAATCCACTGTGGCAAAATGGGCCCAAGCTATTAGCTATATATATTATAATAGTTGAGAAAAAATTGAGACCTTTTTTTTATACGAAGTGGAAGTACTAACAACTAATAATAAATGCAAAAAAGTGGGCCATTAATTATCTTCAGCCTGATTAATATGGTTTAAAATCACTTCAAACTGACATGTTAATTAATGCAATCATGGGATATTTAGTCTACTAGTTGTTAGAAACTGCATATTTTTTTCTTTTTTCTTCTTCTCCAAGAGAGAGAGAGAGAGAGAGAGAGTTACGTACATTTCACGATTAGGATCACCCCAGTTATACCAGCCTTTGGGAATGATAATGTTGTCCATATATGTGTAAGCAAAGACAACACGAGAGAAAGGACCCCATGCCCTCCCAAGGAAGAGTGCTCCTGAGCCCGTGACCTTACAGTTCACGAATGAGAAACCCGTGTCATCTAATAGACTGCTCCTCCCTTGTGCTGTTAGTGCCCCCATGTTCTGTGCTATTGCATGCACCTGACATCCCTATATATACATCCATAATGAAAATCCATTATACTTTTTATATTATATCAATAATTCTATCTGTAGTCACTACTTTTACATAATCTTTAATTACGCACTCTATTAATGTGATTGATTGTATCATTTTTTCAAATACAAAATAATTATTTTGGCCTTCGATTGTAATACGTATAAGTGATTGTATGTAGCATAACTCTCTTTATATATGTGTATAATATTCGAAATTGTTTTACCACAAACTCAACTCACTCACTCGGAAATTCAACTCTTTTTAATATCTTAAACAAATATAATTACCTCGAAAAGAGATAGACCATTGCCAAAGATGAAGTCCACAGAACCTTCAATGTAACAATCCTTGTAATAGTGCCTACCCACATGGTCATAGAGCGTGTCCTGTGCTCCCAAGAATCTGCACCCCACGAATGATGCTGTGTCTGCTGATATTCTAAATGCCACTGCTTGTTTTCCTATTGCCCCTGGTGCTGGAACTGGGGTTGTGTTCTGCAATATCACAATATATATTCTCTATCACAATCAGATAGATCAGAGAGAGAGAGAGAGAGAGAGAGAGACGGCTTTAATTAGTAGGTACCTTGAATGTGATGTTCTTGGCAAAGAAATAAGGGGAATTCACAGCAAAAGTTGCAGAAGCATAGGTCCCCATGGGCTGCCCTCTTGGTCCTGGTGTTTGGGCTGTGTCTCCCCATTGCACAATAGTTTTATCTGCCCCTGCTCCTTGAATGGTTATGTAGGATTTTAATTGTGGTATGTTAACTTTCTCCCTGAAAATTCCAACATTTCCGATTACAGTACCGATTTCTCTGTTTCACAATTGTGACAATTTACAAGCCTAAAGAATATTTTCACCCACAAAAAAAAAGAAAAGAAAAGAGAGATATGAATCCTGCATAAACAGTTCTGGTACTAGAACAAAAGACAATTCACCAGTTGCAAAGTCTTGCTTAGCAACCAGTATTTTAAATGCGAGGAAAAGGACACTACAAAAAACAAAAAAAATGTGAGTTTTAATTTGTACCATATTGAAACCAGAAAAATAAAAAAAAAAATAACAAGAATCATCCAACTTTGGTAGAGTCCAGATAAAAACAAGTATTAAAAGCTAATCAAATAAACGACAACAGCAGAAACAGAATTCCATCAGAAAGGAACAAAATGTAGGACAAGTACTCACGTGTAAACACCTGCATGGACCTTGATGACCACTCTCACAAGGTTGATAAATGGTAAAGAATCAATGGCATCTTGAATTGATGTGAAATCTCCGGCCCCCGGATGTTTAGCCACAGTAAGAGTGTAAGAAGGGAACAGCTTATTCTTTGCGCTTCTGAAAACCGAGTGTTTGAGCTTACCAACAAACTTGACCCACTTCAGAAATTGCTGTTCTGAGAATTGGGCTTGGGTCATATTTCTTGCTAATTGCTTCCCCGTTGAATTCCTGGGTCGAAGTCCTTTGGTGTGGCATCGTGTTGGGCTTATGTTAAACAGAAGAAGAAGAAGCGGAAGAAGATAGAAAACGTGCCTTAGTTTTGACATCCTGAAAGAGAATGGAACCGAGAAGTAGGGAATAGTATAGAGGGAATGTTATTTGCAAATCGAAGTGCCATAGATCATAGCGGATTTGTGTATTCTTTATATATACATGTGTGCCTATTAGTACAGGTTTTAGGTGGAAAGTGAAGCAGACTCGGAGAATCAATGACAGAAAGTGAGAGGTCACGGGTGCTTCTACTGACATCTATATTGAGAGAGAGAGAGAGAGAGAGAGAGAGAGATTGGACAGCAAACAGTCTGAGACTCAGAGATGTTGCACTTTTTGTTCTTAAAAAAACATTTGTTTCTGAAAAATTTGCACCTTTGTTGTTGTTGTTTTTTGTTTGGTGGTGCCCGTGAGTGATCCCTCCCCCTGTTTGTGTGTGAAAATGAATATATTCGTGACGGGATGATTGCCTGTTTCTGTTATGCAATTATATATCCTAATGTATTGTCACCAACGTAACTCCTGCCTATAACATTACTCGTCGAGTACACCCCACTTATCTCCTTCCGCATTTTTTCCCTCTTATAGGATTCCCTTAAACTCATCCCAGCAGTGGGAGGAGAGTGGAGCTTCGGCTCCATTCCTCCTCTGTCTTTTCTCTCTTCTCATTTCTTTATTTTTCGTCTTTTTCTTTTATTTTTCCGACCACTAAGTGTGGTTTTCAGATTTTTTGATATTGACGACTGCTTTGCAGGTTCGTAGGTGGCGGAAGCCCTAAGGCCACCCGCGTGATGCTGTTGTGTTCCCTGTTTGTCGATTGTGAGGTTGCCTGGAACCTTCTGTCGAACGGAGTGGCGCATGACCGTAACGTGCGGGGTGTGGTTTTCTAATGTTTCCTCACGTCAATCATATCCTTCTCCGCCGGTGGTTTCGTCAGTGGTTTTGTTTATGGATCGGGGTTGTCCGTGTTCTTCTGGCTTGTTGTGGATCACTCCTAGCGTGACGTGTGGTTTCCACGCGCTACCACAGAACCGTCTTTTATAGTTTTTTTTATTGTATTTTATTGTTATGTTGTTGTGTTTGCTGGCTGTTTGTGAATTTCATTTGTATAAAAAAAATTTATATGAAGAAAATAGTATCCCGGACTTTTAGTCTATGGAATCTTAATTCTCTCCTCTTTGAGGATGAGATTATAGTTACTGTTTTTTACAGTACTTCGTCTCTTAGACTCTTAGTCTGATGAGTTTTAGAAGTTGTGCGTCATTATGTATTTAGTTGACTGTTCGGTCACACTGTAGGCTTCATGCTCTCTTAGTTTCAATGAAGTGAAACTATTTTTTCAAAAAAAATTAACTCTTGCCTTCTGTTATGAGTAATGAATGCCATCTCCAGAATAAAAAGTAATTTAATTTTTTAAATTTTAAAATAAAAATTATATTATAACAATATTTTATTGACTTTTATCTTATCTCATTTTTTTTTGTATAACCAAGCGATATTTATGTAGGTATGCAATTTGGTGACATCAGCTACACTAAACTATTACATCAGAGTATCACTACTATGGAATCCTCTTATTCTATATAGAAAAATGATATTTGTAGTTATGAAATGCATCGTGTAGGCACTCACGAGCCAAAATAAGGGTGGATTGCTTGTACATTTACCTTGCCGCGAAGAGAGAACTGAGCTAGGCTTACCCTTATAAAACTCAGAGGTAACGAAGAAGGAAAGTGACTCAACTAACTAGAGAAAGAACAATGGACTATTATGGTAAACAATCAATTTAGTAAGCAGTTCGTAACGGATAGTAGGAGACTAATAAAGATACAATAACACCATAGCCACTATTAATCATTTTACTTAAATGCCGCGCAATCGCTTTAAAAAAGTGAGTAAAAGCGGATATCAAATAATAAAAAAAATAATTTTTTAATAGTGGAGCTCACTATTTTTTAAAGCAATTACACAACGTTTACTTACTTTACGACTGTATATAATATTGTTATTTTATATATCTTTATTTGTGTTCTTGATTAATCGATTATGAAGTTTTTAAAAAAACTTATAATAGATATTACGAGGGGTTAGAAAGAAAGGGAGAGAGAACTGTATATTATAACTACACGAATTCCATCTTTGGCCAGAATTTTCCATATGAGAGAGAGAGAGAGAGAGAGAGAGAGAGAGAGAGAGAGAGAGAGAGAGAGAGAGAGAGAGAGAGCCTTTGATTGAGCTTGTTTGCAACAAGAGCTAATCTAATGATGATTTTTCAAGGATATCGTTTGAATGTTGAGTTGGTTTGAGTTCATATTTAATTAGAACTAAACCCATCAGATTTGTGTAGTGTCCCCTAGTTGACAATATGGGACATCGGTGTAAACTGGTCCATTTCTAACTTAAAATGAGGATACAATAATTCACATGTTTTGGAATCTGGGAATAGGTATCCGAGTGTGGAAATAAATTGCAAATATGAGAGGAAAATCTAGTTGGCAAAAGACCTTTCCGTTTTCCAAAAAATAAAATAAAAAATAGAGATCATTTCCCTAAAAAACACACCAAAAAAATCTCCTTTCATCTCTGTCTTAGTCCTAATTATAATGATTAATGAACTGAAGAATTAACCATAAGTGCTTTTACAAAAACACATCTCGGAAAGGTTTCTTCTTAAACATATTTTCTGTCCAAATTAAGTTTTTTTTTTCCCTAAACATAAAACTTTTTTAATCTATCAAAGATTTTTTAGAAAGCATATTTCGTTTTGCCTAAACTCACTGTACTTACAAACTTTTTATCAGTTATGAAACCAAGAATTAATGTCAGATTAAGTATCATTTTTTTTCTAATTATTTGGGGTATAAGGTTTAATTTTAAAAAAGAATATCTTATAAAATGTTGGGTATATGCTACCTCTCTTGATCACATGATATGTATGTTCCAAACGGGTGCATAATTGTAGTTTCTGTCAAATCCAAGCAATATCGAAAAGTTTGAAAATCTGCAATTAAAAGAACAATTGCTTGATTTATTAGGTTGTAAAAAAGGGGAATTAAGGAATGTCGCCAAGAAACAAAAGGTAAGAACACCTCAATACGATCCGTGACCAAAACTCGAAAAGAAACGAGTGCTATCAAGTGGTCAGTTCGACCAATAATGGGTGGTCACGAGCCTGACCAAGCATTAACTCTCAGGATTATGTTTGGTTTCCAATTTTCTTTTTCAATTATTTTTAAAAAACTCAATTTCAAAACTTTTTATCTACTAATTTGCAAAAGTTTTGGTGAAAAAAATAATCCACAAAACTCCATTCTTTCAAAGCTTTTGCTGCAAAATTCTAAGTCCACCTCAAGAAACAAAAGCAAAGTTGCACTCGGCAACACGGCTTCTCAAGCATTAAAAAACGAAACCCATGTTCAAAACAGCTACCCCCATATTTCCTAGGCTCACCTCTTTCACCTACCTTTCGCTAAAGTAGAAGTGAGCTTTGGCAACGAAAAATATTTTCATTGCTAATAATTCATCATTTTAGATTAAAAGTATTTTGTTAGAAATATTGGATTTGCAACGACAAATTCACGTTGGTATTAACCACAATAGCGCACTCAAGAACAAGTAAAAGGAGTTTCCAATAATATTTTTTACAATTCTGATGAAGATAGCCGTTGCAAATCAGAATACACATTACTACCGACCATAATTTGGTTGCAAACAAGAATATGTAGATTTTACAACGATATTTTGATGATTCCAACCAAAATGGCCATTGCATATATAATAAACATTTCCAACGATCAGAGCTCGTTGCTAAAAATACGTTAGGAAATTAAATCATTGCGAATAAGTATGTAATTGCAACGAAATATGAGTATTTCCAATGAATCTTATTGTTACAAATCATCAAATTTCATTCTCCGGCCCGTGATAAATAAAAAAGGAATCACTTGCAATGATTTAATTTTTTGTAACAAATAATCATATATTAATACATATACTTTTATGACGATGATATTTTGTTGTTAATAATCAGAATTTGTAACGAGATTTTGACGTGGCTAATAATAGGTATTTGCAATGGCGTTGGTATTAATAATATTTTTATGGATTTTCCAATGAAGATGATGATTTTGTTGCTTATATGATAATGGTTACAAAAAATTATTCATTTTGCATCGATAATAAAATCGTTGCAAACTAGTGTACTATTAGAGGGAGCAAAAAAACAAAAAAAATACAAAAACAAAATGAAGTTGTTTTGGATTAAATCATAATCCTTATTTTCTTCTTTTTCTCTTTTTTGTCTCCTATGTCCAACCCCCTACTTCTCTCTCAGTCCTCTTGCTCATCTCTCTTTCTCTTCTGTCTCTCTCATCCTTTGTGATCTTTCAAGAAACCCATGTTGTTTCAGCCTATTGTAGCTAAGCACTTCTCCAGTAAGTTCTCTTTCATCATTCAAGTCTCTCTCTCTCTCTCCCATTACCACCATCATCCTCGCTATCTGACACTAAGTTTGTCTCGTTGGTAAGTTTTTCTCTTCCTCTCTTGGTCCATCCCTCTCTTGCTCTCTTGTTCTTGCAAGGCATGGCTTTCGATACCTTGATGCTTTGCCTTTGTTCTCCCTTGGAAGTGTATTTTTTGTGACTCGTCCTCCATTACTAGGGTTTGGGAAGCTAGGATTTGAAATTGGGGGATCTATGGAAGAATGGGAGGCTTCTCGAAGTTACAAGTCGAAGACACAAGTGTTTAGTTAAAGTGAAGTGAGTTCGGGAATAATAAGGACCGTAGAACAACAACGTCTAGACCAGGGATAAACGACAGGATTTCGATCCATGGAAAGTTAAGTGGCACAACATCATTCCACTGGAGCGAATCCTTGCTACTTGTCGTTTGTTATTTCATTTAGTGTCGTTTTGCTTTGTTATTTCAATTCTAGAAGCATCACATTCTGTCATACAATTGCCATTGTCTGCATTACACGTGTCCAGGGAATCTGTCCTCTGGCAACCGTGTATATACGTGGGGTGAATTTCGTTGGGTTTTTCAGTCTGGAAAATGTGTTTTGACATTATTTTGGAGGAAAGGCTGCCTCAAACTAACCTAACATGATTCACTATCTTGTTCCATCAAATCTCTATTATTACATTCTCAATTACTCTTTTGTTTACACAAATTACACATTATCGATTCATCAATATTATAGTAATTGGTATCTAGAGCACCAATTCTGATGGCAGAAGGAACCAAATCTAGGCAGCAGCAGGAAGCACTCCAATTGCAAGTGGACCAACACGAAGGGAAGCGGTAAGAAATCACTGCAAGGTTAGATCAAATTACTGATATGTTACGCACAATTATTGCTCACCAAAACACTTAAATTGAAAATGTTGGTGCTCAAGAGAATAAGCATAATATGCTAGGGGATGAAACTAGATGTTCCCCATTTTGATGGGAAGGACCCTAAAAGGTGGGTATTCAAAGCCAAGCACTATTTTGACTTCCACAAAACCCTACCTGCCCAAAAAATCCTAATGGATCAATATCACCTAGAGGGAGAAACCCTAATATGGCATCAAGATGCTACTGCAGGGGGTTAATGGCTAACTAAGAGGCCTTTATTGATGCACTACAGTTTCAGCTTGGGCCACATCTTATGATGACTCTATGGAAGCACTTACCAAACTTAAACAAACCACAACAATCAATGCTTACAAGGCACAATTTGAATAATGAGTAACAGAACTTAGGGCCTAAATGGCAGCCACAAATTAAACTGTTTTCTTGGTGGTCTGAAGGATGAGGTGAGACTACCTATGAGAATGTTGAGCCCCATTAGTGTAAATGCAGCCTTTGGGCTTGCTAAAATGCAGGAAGAATACATACTGAGTACTAAAAATGCCATTAAAGCAGTTTGGGAAAGAAGTATTGTGACTATGGGATCACTTTCCAATCAATGGGACCAGAAAAGCTTCTCTAAGCAAAGTTTCTTTAGCCCTAAGAGAGTTACTTCAGTCCATGTGGATGAAAAAGGAAAAAGGGGCTGTGTTGGCACTATGATGACAAATGACACCCTTGCCATGTATGTAAAAGTCCTAAAGTTTATGTGATGCAAGCTATAGATGATGATGAGCATTGAGAACATCCTTGTAAATGATGTTAAGGAAAGTGTAGCTGCTAACAAAAGGGGAGAATTCAAGGAGCTCTAAAGTTAAACCGGAGATTCCCCCCATGCCATTACTGGCACTCCCAATCCTAATACTATCAGAGTGGTAGGACAAATGACTGATGAAAATGTGGCAATTCTAGTGGATTCAGGAAGCACTCACAACTTCCTTAATCTATCATTTGTATACAAGGCAAAAGGTGTAGTAGACTCAACCCTGCAAATTTCACAGGTGGCCAGTGGGGAAATTCTTAAAAGTGAGAGTTGTTCTTAATTAGAATTAAGAATTCAAGGTACCAAAATAACCCCATCATTCTATGTTCTATACTTGGGGGAATGTGATGCAGTCCTAGCGGTTCAATGGATAGAAACACTTGGTCCCATTACCTTGGATTTTAAACAATCCATTATGAAATTTAATTGACAAGGAAGGAATGTAAAATGGAAGGGTTTAAAGAAGTGAAAATTTTCATTTGAATGGAACAATAAGATAATGATGGGTTTTGTTAAGGATAAGGGCCTATTGGTCCAATTAATGAGCATGCAAGAATTCACAGGGGTGGAGCAATTCAAACAAAGATAGTCGTTGCAAATCAGAATATACATTACGACCGACCATAATTTGGTTGCAAATAAGTGTACATAAATTTTGCAACAATATTTTGATGATTCTAACTAAGATGGTTGTTGCAAATCAGACTGCACATTGCCAACAACCATAATTTGGTTGCAAACAAGAATATATAGATTTTACAATGATATTTTGATGATTCTAACCAAGACGGCCATTGCATATAATAATATAAATTTCCAACTAATCAAATCGTGTTGCTAATAACAAGTTAGGAAATTAAGTCCTTTCTAATAAGTATGTAATTGCAAACTTCAAGGAAAAAAAAATGTAATTGTAATGAAATAGAGTATCTCCAATGAGTCTTATTGTTACAAATCATCAAATTATTGTTGGTATTAATAATATTTTTATGGATTTTCCAATGAAGATGATGATTTTGTTGCCTATATGCAATGATAATAAAATCGTTGCAAATTACCACACGATTAGAAAAAAACTAAATGAAGTTGTTTTGGATTAACCCAAATCCTTATTTTCTTATTTTCTCTTTCTCATCTCTTACGTCCAACCCCTGACTTCTCTCTCACCGCGCTTGCTCGTCTCTCTCTCTTTCTCTTCCATATCTCTCATCATTTGTGATGTTCCAAAAACACCCACGTTGCCTCAGCTTGTTGTAGCTAAGCTCTTCTCTCTCTCTTTCCCTCTCTCTCCCGTTTTCATCATCCTCCCTTGGATTTTACGTACTGGCTTGCCCTATGAATTTATTTGGAAGTGTGTGTTTCGTGACTCGTCCTCCATTTTCTAGCCCATTGCATAGCTTGATCAATTTGGGGATCAGTTTTTGTTTGAATTTGACTTATTTGCTTACTTATTTGATGCCGAGCTCGAATGAGAGATGATGGGAAACTCGAAAGAGAGGGTGCCAATCGAATCCAATTCCTTGGAAGGAAGATTGAAATAAATGTTGTTCCTAATTCAACAAGTGCTTGACCTATGAGCCCATCAAGATCGCTAAGTCTCGAAGATGCATCGACGACATGCGACTTGGAGAAACAGTGTGTGAGACATGCCCAATGGCCAAATCAACGCTAGAAGCCACAACAAGAGTTGGCTCAACAACATTTTGAGGAGGAGAAACGGTGAGTGTCTCACCCTCAATTGGGTGAGGAAATTTCTTAGGGGTTTCAAAAGGTGGGGAGGCAGGTCATTTCTTGGAGAAAGGCACCATGACCTTCAATTTGAATCCCTTTATGTGAGAACGATCAAGTACAATAAGGAAACGGTCAATATTGACGGGAGTCAAGAGAGCCTAAGTCTACAGGGCTTCCTCGTTATCATGGGCTTGGTTGAGTACTATATCTACTCAACGTTGTTCTCAGTCGATAAAATCGATAATGATTTTCTTATCATCAGTAACCCTTCCCTAATTGGCAAGTAGGGAAGTCTCGTTTCTCAGCCTCACGACCATTAATAAGGAAAAAATTCTTTTTCCATTGTTTGGAGTTCGAATAGTGACTCTCAAATCTCATTAAACACTGAAAACGAAGGCAAAAGCTGGAGATATCACCTAGCAAGCCTTTAACATAATAGAAAGACAATAATTCACAATTAGGTAAGTCAAGATACTCCTCCCAAAGATGTTCAAGAACCATATGGAACACTATGAAAGAACACAAAAGCACCTACTAAACATGTGAATGAACTTGAAAGGGAGCTAATCACAATAGGTTAAGAACATCGCACACAGAGCAACAAAAAGGAAAGTGTAAACCATGCATTAGGCATAATTGGTCAAGCCAACTTTACCTACAAATCCCTCCTTTTCAAAAACATCCTCAGAGGTCAAAGACACCACAAAATTCGAAATGCAACATGAAACCCTCACTCTTGTTAAATCCCTAGCGATGAGGGTGGAAAGCCAGTTGAAACCTTCAAGGAAAGGAACAACGAGGAAATCCAATGGGGAGGAGGAAGAAACCCTATGTGAGGTTTGGGATGGAGCTCGATTGGGAATGTGAGAAGAACCACGTAGACCTACAACATCGAGAGTCTTGAAAGGGAAAATATTGGAGATAAGGTCGTTAGAAAGAAAGCTGGTTGTGAAAGCTGGAGAAAGTGATCCATGAAACCGTGAGACTGGGTTCGCCCCCTCCCCCCCCCCCCCCCTCCCCCACACAAAAAATTGAGCTTTTTTTTTTTAATACAAATATTTACTTTGCCCCAAAAAAATTAATTCTATCTAGCCTCTAACAATATTAAGCTTTTCCATTCTTTTTACTTATTTATTTTTGTGAATGGTTATTTATTTTTTGTGACTCGGATGTCTTCTATGGGACAATGAAATCACTATATCAAATCATGAAGGTTAGTCTTGGAGAAGGTTCTCAAAACGGTAGTCTTAGAGACGCCATGAATTAATATGCGTCGTGATATAGAAATAAAGAAGATAAATGTTTTATCCATAAGGAATCTCATAAAAATATACTCAAACTTACATCACATTGTAGAGTTCTTTTTATTAGGGGTGTAAAAAAAATGGTAAACCGGACTGAACTGGTGGGTTTGGTTCGGTACCAGTTTTGGTTCAGTCCGGTATCGATTTTTTTTTTTTAAATCGGTCAAAATTGATCCGATTTTGGTATTTCTTTTTTAAACCGAAACTTTTTTATATATATTAATTTTTAATATTGTACATAATACTTATATATAATATATCATTATTTTATGATAATAACTAATTAATATAATTTTAGATTTTAAAATCTTATATCACAATAGTCTATTGTATTAATAGTTATACTAATAACTCTCCTATCATTTGTAAAAAACATCTTTTTGCTCCGGCGATTTCGAAAATAATTTAGTAATCGTACCTTTGGTGCACCGACGAGGAAGATTCGTCGTAAGGGGGCTGGGAGCCTCGGCTCCCCCTCCCTCCCTCCATCTCTCTCTCTCTCTCTCTCTCTCTCTCTCTCTCTCTCTCTCTCTCTCTCTCTCTCTCTCTATATATATATATATATATATACTGGCATTTATTTCACGTGTGTTTTTTGTGTTGGTGTTTTCATTTCAAGCACGGTGTTTGTTTCGGTGTTCTCCGATGGCCAGTGACAACCATGCGCCCCATCGGAGGTTTCGTCCAGCACTGATCTACCAGCCAGTTGAAAGTTTTGCCATAATGAGCGACATGTGCTCCACACATACAAGTCGTCATGTACGTGTGAGTTACACGCGCCTCCTCGTAGCAGATTTGCTGCCACCACGTGCAACGTTTTTGGGCTTCGCGACTTTGGTGGCGTTAAGATCTCCTGTTCGAACACTCAGAACATGCGTCACTACAACCGTATCTTAATTTGTGTTGCAGTGTTTTGGTATTTATGTTTTGGTCTTCTATTTTTATATTCGTGATTGTTTGTATCATTGTCTGGGTTATTTAATAATAAAAAAGAAAAGACTATTTTCTATGATTGTCCCACTTCTCTTTTGGAGAATATTGGTGTTGATTCTCAATCCTTCTTTAGAAGATGGTAGTATTGATTCTTTCTCCTTCTCTAGAAGGTGAAAATTGTTTATCTCTCTATCTATAGAGTGTCATACTCTCAAATAAATCGAGATTGAGTTTTTTGTAGATTTTGTCACTTGAGAGAATATAGAAGTTAAGACAATAAAAAAAATTTATGTGCAGGAGTACTCCAAATAATTAAATAATTTGACTTGTATTTCTGGATTTTTCTTGTATTAATCATATCATAGCTTTAACTTCAATTTATTAAAATGAAATGAAACTTTTTCTATAAAAAAGAAATAGTTAAACTAATTCTATAACACTATATATTATACGATACTACAACATATCACTATTTTATTTATTTAATATATCACTATAGTCTATAATATAATATATCACTATAATATCATATACAATATTATATATATTATAATAGTATAATAGTATATTAAAGCTGGAAAATTACATTGACCCAAACCAGAATTAATAAAATTGGAAGTACTTAGAGGAATAACTGGTGCGGAATCGATTATTGAAAATGCAAAACCTCAATCTTAGATTTTATTCAAAATGGGACCAAATCGGACTAATTATACCTATATTTTTCTACTATAAAATAGATTTAATATATCACAACTGAGTCACATCAACTTGTGAATATACTTTTATGAGATCCATTTATAGATCTGCCCTTTCTCAATAAAGAAAAATCTCACAATTGAATATTTTTAAAAGAATAATGCTACATATATTTACATTTTTACTTAGAATTTTACTTACAAGACTTGTTTTGATAGTTTTTTGTTTTTTTTCAAATTTCATAATTTTCAGCATATTTTTTTTTTTACTTACAATTTTCAGCATATTAGTAACTTACATGTGGAGATTTTTATTTTGTGTTTCTCTTAAATACATTTTCATATTTTGTAAATTTTTCTTAAATACATTTAGGTGTAATTTAAATAATGAGTTGAAATAAAATGAATTGAGATAAAAATTGAATAAAATATTACTAAAATATATTTTTATATTTTTTAGAAATTAAAAATTTGAGTTATTATATAATTTATAAAAATTTAATTAAGTTGTAATAATTAATTTAAATAAATTGAAATGAATTCAATATCCAAACGGGGCCATTCTTCTTGCAGATATAAAAGGGGGCAAAAAGAAGAAAGCACATCACTCACTGTAATTGAGATGATTCCAAAATCTTTAATATTTAATATGCGGGATATGGACGGCTCAACTCAACAGACCAGGAGGCATTGTCACAATAGGTTTTTCCATGTAGAAGCAGAGGTACAAAGTACTTTGGAAAATCTCTTTCCGATCTTGATTCACTCTTTTTATGAACAAATTATAATTTAAGAGAATATATAAAATTATGTCCTCGAAACCTAGCATCCAGCACTACAATCCGCTAACTAATCCTAAATGCTTGATTGCTGTACAACTCAGTGGTATAACTTCATATGTATGCATGGTAGTCTTGGAATACAATATACAATTCCAACCAGCATTGGCCTAAATATGTACAAACATCATAGGTATGCCCAAGTCATTTATTTCCAAACCTTGATAGCCCCGTCTCTACTGCTTGATATCAAGAGTCTCTGGTTCAACTTAACAGAAGCCAGAGCCAGAACGGAGTCGCGGTGGCAACCTGCAGAGTCGGTGGCAGCAGTTGCAAGAACTGCCTTTGATGTCAACTTACTAGTTAGAGGCCGTCTCCTTGTCTCCTGTGCGCCGAAACAAAAGGACCAAGTTACAGTTGCCATAAAACAAGCACTAAGGAAAAGTAGGAAGAGACAACAGAATCATTGGGCTAAAATGCAAATAAAATTGTGAGAGATTGACAGAAACATAAAACATACCTGCACAACTTGCACACCAAAACTAGATCTAGCTTCATAGAAATCATCGTTCCCAACTCCATTCAAGTTTGGCCCACAGACACAATAAGTTCGATCAGGACTGCAACAATCGAGAGTTAATAATCAAATGCATGACAGCACTCTGGGGGGAAGCAAGCAAAGAATGAATGGAAATTAGATTAAAAACCTGTAATGATCCCATCGGCGTATCTTCAAATCAGTACCAGCAGTTAACAAATCACCCCCAGGTAAGGGAAGCAATGAACGGATGCCAGGAAGACGGGAAGAGGGTTCATTCAGTTCATCAACTCTGTACCTTGGATTGACATTCCGTCTCAGATCTGATTTAGGGTTTGACTTACTCGATGGTCTCACTAAGGCCCAAGGACCATCATACATTTCAGCATCATTGTCATAGTTCGTCACTCGCAACACCTAAAACACAAGCAAATAATGTGATAAACAGATTTTACCAGCTAATCCTAGCAATAATACAAGCAGTGGCAATCCAAAGTGCTCCATTCCATCTAAAAGCAGTTAGAACGTGACACTAAGGCCACGTTCACTTTCACAAACACTCTCATCTCATCTCATCATTATTACTTTTCTAAATTCTCATACAAAATAAAATAAACATTTCAAAATTTTCAAAATTCAAAAACAATTTTTTCAAATCCCAAAACAAAACTAATATTAAAAAAATATTTTATAATAATGTTTTATTCAATTTTATCTCATCTTATCTTATCTCGTCTATGAAAACAAACCAGGCCTAAAATGATCGTAAGTATGAACACCCCCTTTCCCCTTCTTTTCTCCTCTTTCAGTATCAAGACAAGTGACACTTGGCAGTTTCACTAATACACAAGCAACTTTGCAATTCCCACAATATTTCCAGAGTACAACTTCGAACAATAATCAAGTAAAGGAGGTGGGACATGCTCTGCTCATCCACTTCACCTAGCTAATATATTTCCCCTTTAGCTTATCCACTTGGCCATTGGGATCCTATTCTAGGGCAGCTAATGAATTGAAAACCATATGGAATTCTGGTTTTAGCCAACTTCCAAGATAGCTGAAGAAAGGGATGTTTTGATATTTCACAATTTAAAGACAATAAAGGCTACTTTCTAAAAAGAGCGCAGCATGTTATCACTATTATATCAATTTCTGTTGAACTGTAGTGGTTTGCAAATTCAACTTTGCTTTCCACCAAAACCATGCCATAACTATCAAATAATTTTTCCATCTTCATAAGTGCAATATATGTGACCTGTGATTCCTAGGTTGTCCTATAGGGGAATGTGGGCACTCCTAACTAGTGCATTGCCATCACAATTCTTTTTTATAGACAATTATAAAGCCCAGAACAAAAAGATAAACATTATAAATAATCTCCATGTACCTGGTGGCAGCTACCATTTTCTGCATTCCAAAGAGAAACTTCATTGCAACCAGCAGCAACATAAATAAGGGGTCTTGCAGTGGTAGATACAGAAGCATTTTGGGGAGGAACAAAAGGAGCAAAAGGGCACATCTTCTCTATGGGGCACGGAAGGGAATACTGCCATGAATTCACAGGTACAAGGAACCTCAGATCCCAAAGAGTAAGCACACCCCTTGAAGATCCTGACACGAACCAATTCCCACAAGGACCGTTTACCAAAGACGACACATAGCCCTCCTCCGGAGTTGCTTTAAGTGTCCATGAGCTAGAGTTTTTTCTTGTATCCCACAGATGGATCCCACAATTTTGGGTACTAAACAGTACCAACTGACTGAAAGAACTGTCAGCAGAGTAGGTCAGAAGGCTGAGTATAGCACCTTCCTTAACATCCTTCTTTTTAATATCAGTAATGCCTGAATACTTCTCAACAACATTGCCAAGACCTCTAGAAATATGATCAACAGAAAACATGTGTATCATGCCATCACATGCTCCAACAATAACTTGAGCAGAGCTCGGAAGCATTGCAGCACACAGTGCCCGGCTTCCTTCCAAGTGATAAGTTAGCTTTGACTTAAACGAGATGTCCTTTTCCAATTTTCTTGAATCCCAAACCTTGACAGTGGAATCGTCCGATGCGCTCACAAAAAAGTTATGATCAGAAGTTATGGCTATGTCATTAACCGCTGATCGATGTTCCTGAAGGTGTGCAACCAATACTCCTCGCGGCCTCCAACCTGAATCTGGAACTAATGAAGTTCGTGCAAAAGTAGGCAATCCTGTAAAATCACTTGAATTGGAGGCATCCTCAACCATAATGGAACTGCCTTTCATTATGCCAGATGATCCAGTCTCTTGAAATTTTCCATTAACACAAACCATTTGATCATTATCATTGCCATCTGGTTCATGTACCACTCTATGGAACTGTTTAGAACCATTGCTGATGCTATATGAGCCTGAAACAAGCTTAGGTGCTGGAACTGAACTAGCCAGGCTAAATGATTTACTTACAGGATCCATCCAAGGCATGGATGATGAACCAATTCCAGGGGAGTTTAATTGTAGTGGAGAATCAGATGAGGCAGGAGGCATTCCAGCTGCCCGCCTGTCCAAGCTGAAGGAATACAATGGTATCCCTTCAGATGAATTATCGCACATAAAACTACTCCCACCACTGATCTGTGGTGACATAATGCCTGAGAATTTTAACTTTTCTGAGCCTAGGGGGTCACGAATATCAATTGTGCTAGAAGCATTGCGAATATAGTTTCCCACACTTCTCAACTTAGCCTCACAATCATCATATTCAGCTAGCTCAGGCTGTTGTAATGCATTGCCCACAGGTTTTTTATCTTCAGAACTTCGTTGGTTATCTGGCCAACTTTTCATTGACCCTCCCTTGAATAAATCCATGGTTTCCCATTGTTTAGAATGTGGTGATGAGTTGTACCATATCTTTCTCTGTCTCTCTAACATATCCGAACTCCTAGCATTTTCTAAGACTTGATAGCATGCCTCTCTTGTGACTGGAGGGTTTAAACAAGAAAGGAGAGCTTTTTCAGAAGCTAAAGATGCCGGTTGTCGGCGGAGGAAAGGCCGTATAAATGGGGCAAGGAAAACATAGGAATCTACTGCACCTAAGCTCTCACTGCTGGCTGCAATGAAAGTTACAGCAGATCTTCGTACCCATTGACTGGGATAACATAATAATGGAAAGGCACGTTCTATCATCTCAAGCAGTATCCTCTTCCGTAAGAAGCCCCTTTTACACAGAATGGCCAAGCAATCCAAAGCATTGACAATTACAGCCTCAGATGCATCACTTAAAGCTTGCTCAATGTAAGGTAGAAGATATTCCTCCACACTTCTTTGGCCCACGAAGAAGCATACATACACAATTTGGCCGTAGAACACTGCCCTTAGCTGCACATCCCGATCATTTAGAAAAGCAGGTAAGATAGGCAACAGAAAGTCATTACTCTGTCTCTGCCCAAAGAAGCAGCATAGATTGCCAATATCCCGAAGGAGTGCTCTCCTGATATTTGGTGTCTGCTTTGGACCCATAACAAGTTCTTGAACTACCTCTGCAATGGATTTCCTCAGCTGTGCTAGTCGTGCATCACTATTTATCCTTTGAAGTCGTTCAGATGTCTCATTATATGCTGTCATTGGCTTCTGTGCGGAAGTCAATTCATTTAGAACTCCTGCCTCACTCATTCTTATTGAGTGAATCAAGAATCTGTTGGCAGTGAGTGCTAGTTTAGCAATATTGCTGGCATAACAGATTCTGACACTTTCCTCGGGATCATCAGGTAGCATGGAAAGCATTGGAAGAATATACTCTGGAAAGATTTTCGCGTCACTGGGAGGAAAATCTCGAACTAAAGGCAGAATATCGCACAAAGTCTCCAAGGCAGCACAACGAACAATTGCGGCTGGATCGGAAAGCATTGCAACAACATATGGAAGCACTCTCTGCAACCGATCTTCGTCATCAATATATAGTGCAGAAGACTTGAGCAAAAGTATGCCTACCCTCCTCAAATGAGGCAACTTGACATTTCTTATGCAGGAGCAAAGAAGGGAGGCAATCAGAACCATTCCTTCACATCTCATACTGTCTTCAGGTAGGGGTAAAAAAGGCATGCCAAAGGTATCTGATTGGCTGTCATACTCAGTCATCAATGTGTTCAAATCCTTCATTGTAATCTTTTTCAGAAAGGGATGATCATTTCTTCTAAATGCATTGGAGAGAGTTTGAAGTAGGTCAACTGGTGATTGCATTGCGTAAGTTTTATGATTTTGAGAAAAATCAGTATTGGCAGCATCTTCCAGCATCGGCTTGGCACTAGGGTAATCATTATTCTGTTTAACATCCCTGAGCAGCGTATTAAAGTCACCGAGATGCTCAAACTGATCATGAATTAACATCTGCTCTCTCTTCCTTGAAGAGTCCTTTGTCCAATTGATGTTTTGTTTTGCAACCATTTCTTGTGACAGTTCATCACTAGAGCCATTACTGTTCATCATTTGCTTAAGTAACTCACCGAAAACTCTCTCGCATACCGCAACCTACATATATCAATTATAAAGGAGCAAGGTATCATATGTGAGTCATAATAAGTGGAAGCGGATGAGATCTTAAAATTTAAACTTCATTATTACATAGCCAGAGCTGCTTACCCTCGTATCAGAATGAAGAGGATTCAAGTAGCAGTAGAAATTATGCAGAAATGGCGAGAAATATCTTGGAAACACGACAGCTGCATATTCCTGCAGGTAGCTCTCAGCAGAAAGTCGTGACTCTGGTTCCAATTGAATCATATGTAGTATCATCTTGCGGATTCCAGAATCAGGGATCTGCACCGAAAGCAATGAATGGCAAATCATTGAGATAGATGGAAGTCCATACAAAGAAGGTAAGTGAAACTTAGCCAACTATAATAGTCAGACATGAGCAAGGAAATACATGAATCAAGTCTGATGCCAGATAAGAATGAGCGCAAGGCTAAAACATTAAGGTTAAGGCTGGAGGGACTAAATGATAAACGTGTAATTAAAAAAAAAAAAAGAACCCAGCTGAAGATTATGACACAGAAAAGAGAGAGAGAGAGAGTACCTTCTCAAGATGTTGGCTGGGATCATATTGCCCTCTACGATAAGCAAGAAGCTGGGAGAGTTCAAATAGTGGCTGACCCTCAAGGAAAAGCTCAGCAATTACACACCTAAAGCAGTCAGATGATGAGTGCAGTTCTGGACAGAGAGAGAGAGAGAGAGAGAGAAGGGGGGGCTGTAATGAGGAGAATTGACACGTTCTAATTTGAAATTGAAAAAAAAGGACATGAAATATATCACTTTTACATTTATGTAACCAAAAGACGAATTTAATTCAAATCATAAGTGAGAATGGCCATCTGAATCTCCAGTTCTGTGAACTTGAAAAATCAACCTCTAAAAAGTACTAAAAGACAGAAGAACGCATATTTTAGGTGTTTTTCTTCATTTTTTGAGTAGAAGTCACTGCCTACCTTCCAGCAATTAAATGAATGTGATAGTCCTAAGTTTTCTGCTTCTTTTACACTCCTACAGCACCCATATTAAGTCCTAACAAATCCCTAAAAGCTCCAATTCTTTTGCACAAGGTAAGTTTCAATAAGTATTATACCTAAATTCAAAATTCCCTCTCTTTTGAACCAAACGTATTCTGTTTTTTATGTCAAAACATAAACTCTAAGGCTAGAAAGTGCAAGGAATCAACTTTGGGCAAAGAAAAACGAATGACAGATTATGACACTTGATCTTCCTCTTTAGGATACAGCTGCAAACTCCAGGTAAGAGTTGGTTTAGGTCTGTTTAAGGCTTATGAATGATATGCTATGATAATATGTGATAAATTGACCAGGTTTTCACTGAATGTCAGATTTTATAGATGATATCCAATAATGAAAACTGGTTTCCTTGCGTTGTCAGTTTAAAAATTTGTAAGTCAGCATGATCATGACGTGCATAGAAGATAGAATTCATGAGTAGAATGTGCTATATTTGTCATACATGTATTAAGGGTAATGGCCATTGCAGAAAATTCTGCAGCACTGTGACGTCAAAAAGGTTGCTGTTTGAACTTTTTTCCTGGCTCTGATAAGAATTAAAAGGTGTAGTTTGGCCCCAAAAAGCCACCCTTGCAGTGACTCAAACCTCCTAGGTATTGAGACAAAACCCTGGCAGTTTTAAGAGAGCTCCACAACCACAAGCTTGCCATCTTCAAAGCTTCTAACATTTCTTTCCCTCCAAAGGTACCATAATAAATAAGCAGGAGCCATCTTTCAAATTGCAGCAACTTGTAGATTGCCTTGTAAACCTCTCTAACTTGCTAAGAAATCGACCACCCTTCTAGGCATCACCCATGCCAATCCTACCCTATCAAAAAAGCTCATTACACAGTATCCTTGCTATCTCACAATGCAAAATAGGTGGAAAACAGGATTCCTGTTCCTTTTGCATATGCAACACCAATGCGTTAGAATGATCTGGCATTTCCTTAAGGTTTCAACAGCAAGAATTTTCCCTAAGGAAGCTCTCCATGCAGGGAAAGATGCTTTAAAGGTGCCTTAATCCTCCAAATACTTGTCCAAGGAAATCGATTTGTATCTTGAACAGTGAGCGCAATATACAGCGCAGATTCTGAACTTCCCCATTTCTGAAGGGATCCAGAGAACTTGGACTTCATCTCCTATCCTACTCCACAATAATGCCATTGGAAGTCTTCAACAAATCAGTTTTTGAGGCTTCCTACAACTCACTATCCCATACACTCCAGGAAAGGCATCCTTAAGGACCCTATCATCCTCAAGGGATGATTACATCCAATAGCATTCCGATACCCCCAATGGACACAGGATGTGAGACCAATGCACAACCCTGCACACAAGGATTAATGTGTGCCATTATGCAAGTAAATGTAAATACGATAAGTGTTTGATTGATTTTGTTCAAACATTTAATTGTGTTCAAGGAAGCTTTCAAAAATAAATCCTGATTTAAAACCTTTTTACATTATATATAATATTTAATAAGTTGACCCAAGTAAATGTAAATATGATAAGCGTTTGATTGATTTTGTTCAAGCGTCTAATTGTGCTCAAGGAAGCTTTCAAAACTAAATCCTGATTCAAAACCTTTTTACATTATGATATAATATTTAATAAGTGGTCAACTCATTTTTGTTTTATGTTTTAAATTTCCCGTGTGAGATGAGAACAAGCAAACAGACCACAACCAGTAAATGTGTAACGGCCTAAAAAAGGCTTGGGCACATTTGAGTCTATATCCCAAAAGGACATGTTAATGTCACCGTTGGAGTCCCCCTTGTAATACTGTAAATGGCCCAAAGTTCTCCCTCCCATTTAATGTGGAAACTCATTCACCAACTTTCTATATACAATCCAAGGTATTAGAAAATGTGGGCTTGGTGGAAGGTGGGTTTCTTTATGGTTTTTCGGTGGGGATGGTAATTATGGCTCATTGATGTTTCTCATCTATTGTTTGTGGATGATACTCTCATCTTACAAAGTAAATCTCAGGCATATCCAATCTGTGAGGGCTCTACTTCTCTACTTTGAAGCTGTCTCAGGTTTGAAAGCTAACCTCTCAAAGTCTAAACTGGAATCGGTGGGGATTGTTCCTGAAGCGGCAACTCTAGCCTCTTTCTTTGGATGCAAGGTATCTTCTCTAACCTACTTATAAAAAAAAAAAAGGGGGTATCTTCTCTAACCCTGAAGTATCTCATCTTACCTTTGGGTGCTCCCCTTAAATCAAAACAGATTTGGAATTTAGTGATTGAGAAAGTGGAGCACAGTCTGGCATCTTGGAAGAAATTGTATTTGTCTTAATTTGTCTTAAGGTGGTAGGCTCACCTTAATTAAAAAAAAAAAAAAGCACTCTTTCCAACTTACCCACCAATTTTTTTCTTGCTCCCACTACTAGCAAAGGTTTCCAACCGCATTGAAAAGCTACAACACAACTTTTTGTGGAGTGGTTTGGGGGATGAGTTCAAATTCCATTTAGTTAACTGGTCAATGGTTTGTACTCCAATTTCTAGGGGTGGGCTGGGGAGGCTCTATTGGGTAAATGGTTGTGGCGATGTCAAAACGAAAAGGAAACCTTGTGGTAGATTTTTACAGATGCATAGGTGGGAGGCATGGGGTGGTTGGTGTTTGAATGAGGTGTGTGGCCCATATGAGATGGGTCCATGGAAATATATAAGGAAAAGTTGGGAGTTATTCCGGAGACACACATATTGTAGTGGGTGATGGCTCTCGTGTCAAATTTTGGTATGACAAGGGTGGTGAACAAAGTCTTCAAGACACTTTCCCTGTCATATTTGAGCTTGCACGAGTGAAGAATGAAGCAATAGTGGACCACTTACTTTTTCTAGTGGCTCCCTTCAATGGAATGTCGATTTCATTAGGGCAGCCCAAGACTGGGAGTTGGAGATCACAAAATATGACAGAGGGTACCATGGATCGGATGATTTGGAGCCCTTCCACAAAAGGTAAATTCACTGTCAGATTACTCCATAGAGTTTTGACGAGTCCAAGCATCACACATTTCCATGGAAGACTATTTGCCAGCTGAAAGCTCCTTCCAAAGCCACCTTTATCGATTGGACAGCAGCATTGGACAAAATTCTCAGCATAGAACTTAAGGAAACATCGGATAATGATGTTGGACTGGTGTTACATGTGTAAGAAAGAGAGTGAACAATAGATCATCTGTTTCTACATTACAAGGTGGCGAAGACCTTGTGGGACTATTTTTTTACAGGACTTGGCATATTGTGGGTCATGCCTTTTAGATTAATGGATTTTCTAACTAGCTGAAGAGGTCTCAAAGGGAATTCACAAGTCACACCAATCTAGAAAATGGTCTCTATTTGTATGAGTTAGTGTATATGGCGGGAACAGATGATAGAAGTTTCAAAAACTGCAATAAAGGGATCCCACACACTGACGTGACAATGGAGAAGATGAAAGTCTTTTTCTTTAAAACATTGTTCTCATGGGTGGGGGCATTGCTTGTAATGGACTAAGTGTCCATGACTTTTGACTATCAGTTGTAAACTCTAGTTGGGTATTTCTCATGGAAAACTGATACAGACATAAAGGGATCCCACACACTGGCGTGAAATTCAATTTATTTTTTCTTTTGGTCTGAAATACCCTTCGCAAAGAGATCCACGTTACTTTCCTTTTCCTTTTTCTTCTGAATTCCCCCCCCCCCCCCTCTGTGCAACGGATACTTTCTCTTCCCCTCTCCCATCTCCCATCTCCCTTCAATTGCAAGTAGGTCACCATTCAAATGGCAGTGAGCTCAGATTTGTAATCTTGGCACAACCATAAACTTCGCACTTGGTTTTAAATGAAACAGAGATATAGAATTGAAAAGCTCGAAAATTTCATTTTCAAGGGAATTTTTTGGGGTTCAGCTCTCCTCCCATTCAAATGTTCTCTCAAATTCAAACAAATCCATAGGTAAATATATTGCCATGTCGTTCATAGAAGCACCCTTTTTTTTTATGAAACAAGGAAGCACTCATTTAACCAGCGAACTTCATTGCATTTTAATGTAATAGAAGTGTTTGGGACTAAGAAAAAAGATGAGATTTCCAGTGTTATAGAAGGATTGAAGAAAAATAATCAAACTTATTTTTCCACCAACACTCTTCTGGTCTAATTTTTCTATTCATTCTCTTTATCTACTTTAAAACCCCAAAATACTCACCGAGACCCCTCTCTAAAACCTTAGCTCCAATTTTCTTGGCTTCAATTTTTTTCATTTATTCCTTGTCTGCAAATTCCTCTAAGAACGAACGAAGGTAGCATTTCCAGTATTTCCCTCTAACCCTTGTTTGCAAAGGTTGCTCAAGATAGATTCTTCATTTTCCGAAAATAATAATAATAATAATCCTGATGACGATGATGTGGCACAATGCCACATCAGTTTGTGGGATTCTTTTATGAGATTCCTGTGTTTGTAGCAGCTCCCTTTCTCATGTATAGTCCCTGAATACTTGGGTTCTATCTACTTTTATGAACAAAATACTTTGATTACCAATAAATAAAACAATGTCACTTTGGCACAATTTTTCTATAATTACAGCCTCAATAATAAATTCCTCACGCAAATTCACACAAATGCATAATTACTCAATAACACCTGTGCATTGATATATCTATAATGTTTGAGATATATGATCTGATACTTGTCAAAAGTGAGATTTTAAAACAGTACTTTTAAGGTAGAGAAAGCTCGCCTTAAAGATTTTATTTCTTTGGGAATAAAATCTTTTATTACCTAACAAAAAGAAAGAAAGCTTACCCTACAGCAAAGATATCCATAGATGGTCTTAAAGGCGCGTCGTGTGCAACCTGCATCTCATCTCCATGCTCATAAAATCTCTGAAATTAACCAAAGAACGAAAACAATCAATTAAATGGTTTTCTAATTCAGAATTGATGACTGCTTGCAAAAAAGTCAAATGCAGATGCATATCACTAGTTTCAATTATCATTAACCGACTTCTGGTATAAGCTGTTAGGAACTTGAGCCATCAAACAGCATTTTAGCATATCAAAACAAACAAGATTCGATAAAAAGATATGAAAATCTTGCAAAAAAATTTCAGGAGTAAGGGTGTACATATAAACCAAAAATCAAGTAGACCGACCAGAATGAGCTGATTCTTCACCAAAATCTGAGTAGACCGAGCGAAACGAGCCTATTCACCACCAAAATCGGTAGTTTGAGAATCCTACCAAGTTAAAAACAGATCAAATAGGTACAGTCATTGGTCCAAGTAACTCGATCCACCTGGATCAGTCGAACCAAATCAACCTACTATATATCAACCTCCACTGAACCTATTTATATAAAGCCCAATATATTAGCCTAGCCCAGCCTTTCCTTTGAAATCCAAACCACCAACTTCCAGCCTTTCTTCAATTGATTAGTATCTTCTCAATTCTCTCTCTCTCTCTCTCTCTCTCTCTCTCTCTCTCTCTCTCTCTCTTCAAATGTCTGCCAAAAAATGCTTCAAGATGCTGGCTCCACTGCAATGTTGCTTCTCCATCTGCCACTTGGTCTCACCAAGTAACAATTCTCCACCCTTAATTGTCACTGTTTGTCTTTATTTGGATTGGTGGAAATAATCGTAAACTTGGAATCATTTTTTATTTGAATTTGAGTTTTGTTCATAGACGCAGTAGAGTGATTGGTCTCTCCAACCAGACAAAAACTGGCTGACCATCATTGAGGTCAGCGCTGTTTGACTAGCACCACCTCTTTGAGCAGTTTCAGTTGGTGAGGAGTTTCTCACCCTTCGGCTTGATCTACAGTTTGTGCACTAGACCGACTGAAAATGAAGGTCAATCTGTACACCTGACTTAGGAGAACCAAAATTCTTTTTTTTATATAAGTAACAAGAGATTTTATTCCCAAGAACAGGCATAAGCCCAAGTACACAGAACATTTACAAAGAAAATACCTACTACTTTCTAAAAACAAAAAGAAATCTAAAACAAATTCTAGAAATTAGCTTCCATTAAAGTTTTATCCCACAAACTCAAAGTACTAAAGAAAAAATCCCTAAGGTCTCCCAATGAACGTTCTTTGTCTTTGAAGCACTCTCATTCCTTTCAAGCCATAGACACCACATGAGACGAGAAGAAATCATCTTCCAAATATTAACAGCATTCTTGCTACCCTTCAGTCACTTCCACCCTACCAATAAATCCATCACTTCCTTGGGCATTACCCAAAGTAGACCAGTCCGATTCAAAACCTCATTCCACAAGAACCTGGTCACTTCACAATAAAGAAAGAGATGATTAACGGATTTCACATCATTCTTGCACATGACACACCAATCAGCAATGTACATAACTCTCCTTCTAAAATTTTCAGTTGTCAACACCTTATCTAGGGATACCAGCCAGCAGAAAAAAACAAAAAAACAAAAAAACAAAACAAAACAAAACAAAACAAAAAAACAAACAAACAACCTTGGAAGGAACTTTCACTTTCCATATGTTTTTCCAGGCAAATTCACAGCTCCTGTGACATGTTAATATGCTGTAAAAAGAGGAAACTGAGAACTTAGAATTTCTTGCAGGATCCCACAGCATGCTGTCCTCACTACCTAGCATCAACATTGAACTGTAAAGTCTTTCCAGAAAAGCCTTAACATCATCCACTTCCCAGTCATTAACATCCCTAATAAACCTTACACAGAATATTATTGTCAATGCAAAAGGAAGAATTTCCCACAGCTGCATTTTGATACCTAGCAATTCTAAAAAGAAAAGGGAAAATCCAACTTAAGTGTAGAATCCCCACACCACAAGTCATGCCATAAAAGGATCCTCTTCCCATCTCCTACCTTTAATCTAATATGATTAGAAAATTCCACCCATCCCATCTGTTTCTAATGTTCTTCCACAAAATCATCCCATTTGCACCTCTAGTATCTTTTGAGCACCAACCTCCCTACAAACATCCATATTTTACATCATTAACATTTTTCCATCAGGCACTTCTTTCCAACTGGTATCTCCAAAGCCATTTCCCAAGTAATAATCTATTAAACAATCTCAAGAATTTATCCTGTGAATACTCTGCTGGTATGAAAAGTTCTTAATGTTAGTTGAGTGCCCGGTTCTCCAATAGATTGACCTGCAATAATACCTACAACTTTTCCCAATTTGACCCCCCAACCCACCACAATCAATCGGTTGACAAACCTTCTTCCAACTAACCAAATGAAACTTTTTTCATCTCCTTTACCACCCCATAAAAAAATTTTAAATAAACTCTCAATTCTTCGTTCTACCCTTGCTGGCAACAAAAAAAAAAAAAAAAAAAAGAGGAGAAATAAGTGGAAAGATTAGACAAAGTACTTTTTATTAGAGTCAATCTTCCCATTTTAGACAAGTAGATCATTTCCAACCAGCTAACCACCTTTCTTATATACTCATAGGTTAGACAAAATCCTAACCTATGAGTATATAAAGATGCTAGTCCAAGAATTGACCCACAGAATAGTCTTAACCAGCATGCTTCCTATCAAGATAGATAGAATGTCCTTTTATGGACCTACAAGTTTAAGATGTAATTTTACAATACAAATTTGTAGGTTATAAAATCCATTCTACAGGTTGTTTCTAACTTCGGTGAGAAGAAAAAAATGCTAACATATGAATGAGAAGTATCTCCTCAAGAAATAATATGATAGGGAATAATGAAAATAGAAGGAGAAACTTCATAACGATAAAATCATCCAAAGGAAGAAAATGGCATAAAATAATTATAGAAGTTAAATAAGAACTGACTTCGGGTGCAAGATAACAGAGCCTTCTTCCTCCAGTATCAAAGAAAAAGGAGAAATCAGAAGGGTCGTCATAGGGAATATAAGTGGGTTTGAAGCATGCAAAGTCAGCAAGGTAAAGCCAATTCCAAGAAGTGACCAGCACATTCTCACACTTTATATCACCTGAGAAGATACAAAATCAACTTGTATAAAACCAACTACTTGTTAGGACAAAAAACTATAACAAGAAGATTCCGTCAACTGTTAGAACTCACCATGGCAAATTCCTTTCTCGTGGCTCTGTTTCAAAGCAAGAAGTAGCTGCAAATCCATAAAAGTAAAAAAATGATGAGAATAACTGTAGCCATTGAACACTTATAATTCATGGTTTGAAGGCAGAGAAAGATAAACCTGAAAAGCCAGCCACTTCTTTTCGACTAGACTGAGGAAAGGCCGAGTACTTAGTCGATCATGTAGATTATTGAAGAAATACTGCCTCAAAAGGTAAGCTGCTTTATCTGTTTCTTGCCAGAACTGCAAGTGAACAGAAAACCATACGAGTATTTCAACAATAATGCTCAATTCAAGTGCCTGAAGATGAAGATAAAATTCAAGTACTGCCTAAAAATCCAACAAAACTCTTCATGAATCCACCTCTAGAACCAAAACATTCCCGCAATCACAACTAGTGCCATTATCTTATTCAATCGAATTAAGCTCTAGATTTATCATCCAATTAAGCAAAACAGCATCTAGTATCAATAGTATATCCCCATCTCTTACCCAATTTTTTGGGTAACCAAAAGAAACTTAGAACTTTGTATAGCTAACTTGATTTTACCACTCGAGGCAGCCCAATTATAATAAAGCCACGCAGAAGTTTAAAATTCAAAAAACCGATGTCGCGCTAATTTTATCTTCTCGGCAACAAAACATTGCGTTCAAATTCCCAAAGAAAAAAGGAAAAGGAAAACAAACGCGGGGAGAACTGGGACCTGAAAGGGCCAAACGTGAGGGTGATCAAGGGCAGTGAAAATATCTTTAATCTGGCAGAGACGGTTCCCGTAGTCTTTGAGATCGATGGAATCGCCGCGCTTGAAATAGACCTTGACGAGGACCAAGCCCTCGTCGTGCTTGCAGAGAATCGACTTGAAGAAACGGCCTCGGCCGAGAACCTCCTTGAGGACCAAGTTGTAGGAGGACGGCAGGTCGTGGAGGTAGTACTCCGAGGCGGAGACTTGGGTGGTGCGCGCGATCTTGTTGCCCATTCCTTGCCTCTGCGCCGCGCTCGCTTATTCTCATTCTTCTGTGGTTGCGTCCTGAGCAACCATTTGCGTGTCTGCCAATGAAGGGAGACGACTGAGGCCTTTTTGCCACCGGTAATTGATTCCGAAACGTATTTGAGCGTCGAGTTTCCGTTTCGAGCATAGATCTTCAATTTGTTGTGGATCGGGATCGGGATCGGGATCGGGTGATTGGGTGATTGGGTTTCCAACATTTCCTATAGGCTACTTAACGGACAGGTCATACTTCAGTGAAGTAACTTCACAGGACCAGGTTTTCTTTTAATTTTAGAAATTTTTTGGAGATCCGATCGATACTCTTCAAATACAGCCATCGATAGAAGCAAAGGTTGAATTGAGTTGGAATTTTTCTTAAAAATTTATTTTTATTTTATTTTTTTGTTATATTTTTTATTATATTTTTTATTTTATTATATTTTTCTTGTATTTTTAAAAAAAATTTATTGTATTTTTTATTATATTTTTTAATATTTTTTATTCTATTTTTATAAAAATTATAGGAATTTAAAAAGTGGACTGTAATCACGTTAGGGTGCAGCCCGACCATACCCCAGCATCACTCTTATTTTTAATAACGAAAGATTTTTTTTTTTAAAACTAACGGAAGAAACTTAAACAAAGCTTTTTGGTTTTTATTTTTTTTCTTCCCTCTAACATTAAATTATGAAAAGAAAAAAAATTATATACATTCAATTTTTTTGAGCAAGTCAAATATATTAGATTAAGCAAACATATTACAAGATATAAGTTTAAGTAGAGTGAAAATTTCTATAATCATCCAGAAAAAACTAACACAAAATGCAATACAAAAAGTAGAAACTAAATTAATAGCTCCCAAAGAAAGAGAGGTAGATCGGAGCTAAATGAATGACTCCTGTCCAATTTACAATAAAGGGAGGGGCTTGCCTAACGACAATTTTAGACTACGACTGAAAGTCACAGCATTGATACACTATGCTAGTCTAGGATAACTATAACTAACTGTTACTTCTGTTTTCACTTGATTTCTGATTGTGGAAAGTAATAAATAGTAAGATAATTATCGGAGCCAAGTTGCTGGCAACAGATTTCCGACGGCAATTGTGGCACGTATGATACGCGTCGCCTGTAGAGATGAAAGAACAGGCCCTATCAAGAGATATAAGGCCTTCAAAGCCATCTGAACCGCACGTGGCTTTAAACGTGCCTCTAAACCATGGCTACGCTTGACCCACTCACACGATCTAAGTTGCATGTGCGGCTAACGTGCTAGTCGAAATCTTGGTCCCCCATTGTGAACGAGAAGATCGGCGATTAGAGAGGCTTTTGGGGTCAGGCTTGGTGGCTGGAGGATGCCAGTATGCAACAGATCAGCCATCAGTACTGATAAACAGAAATAAATATGAAAATATGAAAAAACATTGGAAAATAAGCGGTAATAAACAAAAAGGAAACAGTAATAAAGGGGGGAGGTGGTCGGCTATTGAAAATTTTAAAATTTAAAATTCAAAAAAAAAAACATGAATACAATGAAGCTACTACTTATAATTTTCCCACCATCCTCTTATTTGGTAACCAATGGTTAAAGTAAAGAATAATAAATAGTTTTACAACTATTCATAATGCAATGTTAGAGGATGATAGTAAAAATAATAATATATAGCATTTCTTTTAAAGTATTATACGAGAAGCTAAAGCAGCCACATCTTAAATAGAGTTATCAATTTTATTTATAAGCTTATATGAAGATACATCATTTTATTCTTCTTCTTCTTATTATTATTATTGACATAGATGATGGAGAATTTCAAATTTGATTTTTTCATTTGAAGACCCAGTCTTTATGCCATCTAATCTAAACGACTTTAACTCATTTATATTGTTGATGTAACACAATTTGAATGATAAGATTTATATTCATAATTATTATCTGCATGAATATGTATATTTGTAAGTCAATGTATAGAATAAATTATATAATGTAAATACTTTATTAATTATGTTTTACATATTCGAGATTTGAAAATAAATTTTTTTATTATCGTATATCTCGGATAATACTAATTCTTAATAAATGTTGTAATTTTCTTGATCCAAACCTTCAACTTTTGATGAATAACTCTTAAGAATTTTGATCCCAAAATTAATACTCCTTATTAATTTATGGGCCTTTTATATTTTTTAAGAATTGCTAGGTTACATAATAAATTAAAACTATTTTTTACCGAATTGTGTAAGCCTTTTTTATATTTAAAAGAATCTCTTTAAAAAAAAAGAATAAAATTAGAAAATAAAAAATTGTGCAATTCGATTATATTGGTTGTAAAAATCCTAACAAATTAGTAAAGTTGACAAATATCTTGGCATGTGTGTAAACCCCATCAAAAAAGAAAAGAAAAAACTACATCAAAGGGTTTGTACAGAAGTTAACGTTCACAAGTGGATCACCTCACAGTCACGTTGATGAATTGAAAACGCCCGTTGATCAATTCCAGTTTTCTTGCAACACCCTTTAATCCGCCAATTATTGTTATAATTATTATTTTTCCTCGGTAAGTGTAACAGTTTCTCAATTAATATTATAATTATTATTTAAATACATATATTTTTAAATTAGTTATTCTAATTTTAAAATAATCATTATAATTTTTAATATTTTAAAACAAAATTAACAAAATTAAAATTTTCAAATATTTAGATAAAAATAATATTTTATTTTTATAATATATTTATCTAACTTTTCTCACATTTTTTAAAATCTAATAATATTTAATTCATATTATCTTATTATTATTAAAGACGTACTAAATCCAATTTGATCCAATTTTAAATAAAGTGTTAAACCAAATTGATATGTATCAATTTTATATTTTTAAGAATAAATTTTGCACCGATTATTTCATAAATTAATACTTTTGATTTTATCAAATTTAATTTTATTTTCTAATTTTAATATGTTATATAATATAAATATAATATAATTTATTATGATATATAATATGTTATAATATACATTATAATTGTATTATAAACTATAATGATATGTTATAATTAGGAGTGAATTCGATCCGTCCAATCGACCCATAAGTGAGTTTGTAAATCAAATCGTACCTATTCGATTTAGGATTTTCCGACTATAGCAAATAGCTACAAGGACTGGTTCGATCCAATTTCATTTAGGACGGTCCAATCCAATCCAATCGATTCATTCAGTCCAATCACTATCTAGTGGATCAATTCTAAATTAAAATATTTTTGACCAAAAACGTGATTACTTTGTTATCCAATTTTAAGCCTAAAAACTACCAAAAGGGTCTAAATTCTAATACAAAACTTTAACAAAAAAAACTATCAATAATAACAATAAAAGAAAAATTATTTATATACAATAAAGTTGAACGAAAGGTTTTACTACAAGAATAAAAATAAAAATAAAAATAAAAATAAAAGTTATCTATATTATCCATCCAAAATAAAGATAAATAGATCTTAAAATTAAATTCCTAAATTCTAATCACTGATTCACTAATTAGCAAAGACTAAAGTAAATTAAGTAATCAAATAAATTAGTGATGCATTGGTAAATGGTAATACTATATTAAAAATACTTTATGTAGATATAATAATTTAAGAGTAATATATTAAGTTAACTATACTAATATTATTATAAATTTATAAATATACTATAATTCATATTATAACTCTTATAATATGTTTATATTAATATATAATATTAGTATTAAATATATAGTTATATATCAAAAAATATAATAATATATTGATCTACATATATATAATTATAGACTTAATACTAATATCATAACTAATAACTACACGAATTGCATTACTAACATATTATATAGTAGTGATACTTTGGTAAGTGATAATAAAATCTTGAAGAATATATTAAATAAGTGGTAATACTATATTAAATAATACTAATAATTTGATATTAATATATTAAGTTAATTATATTGATATTATTATAAATTTATACATATATTATAATTTATATTATAACCTTTATAATATGTTAATATATATAATATGTTAAGTATTATATATATTAATATATATTAGTACTATATATTATATACTATAGTTATACAATTAAAAAATATAATACTTAAATAATATTTTGGTATCAGTTCGGGAATTTTTCAACTCGAACCGGACCGAATGAAAATTTAAAAAAAAAATTATTATTTTTATATATTAATAATTCGATCTTAAACATTTTGAACCGATAAAAAAAAAGAAGGAAATTCGGACACTCCGACTGCGTATAACATATAATGTTAGCAGTCCATGATAATAATAATTTGTTATTAAATCGAAACACATTTAAGAATTGTAAAGAAATTATTTTTATATGATTATCAAGTGCTCCTAAATCGATCCATATATTCAGTATTCTAATCCTATGGATAGATATTAGATAGTGCACAGTCCTTAAGAGTCCAGAATTATATAAAATGTTTAAGGAATCCTGATCCAGTTTAGATTTCCTTCCACAATTTCTTTCGATGTTCTTAAAGATCATAATTGGAATTTCGACAGCCCATTCGGGAGATCGAGCAGCTCAAAGATGTTAGTATTCGATCCAGAATTCTAAGAGCAGTACAAAACTATGCACACATTTTATTGAAAGGGGAAATGATGGATCACAGTCCAGGACTATTTACACCTCATAGTCAAACCTACGAGTACGATCATCGTCGCCACCGCCGCAATCAAACCTTTGCGATTTCTTCTGGATCTTCGAACATAGGATCCTTGGCATCCGGAGCTTCCTTTTCGACGCCGATCTCGGTCTGAGAGTAGCCAACTCCTGCCCACGTGAACTTGCCACCATGGCCGCCCTTCTTCGGAGATCCGTTCATGCCCGTCCCCGATCTCCGATCCTTTCTCCCATCGATTTTCACATTGGATTTGAAACTCTTCCCGGCGTCCTTCATTCTCACTCTCACTCTCACACTCCAGTCACAGAGTCTTCACTTAGATGGATCGATTTGATCTAGGACAGCTGTATATATAGGGAGGGAGGTGAGAGGGATGGCGGAAGATTTTATTTTGAAGGGATTCTGGGGGCGTGTAACGATGTGGTTGGAAGATCGAAGTGATCGGATAAGATCGAGCATTATTATATCTTTACATATAACAAAAATATCCTCATTTTAATGAAAATTTTTATTTTTTTATTAAAATTAATATTTTCTATCTATTTTTATTAAAATAAATATTACATTTAATAAAAAATATTATTTTAAATACAATATATTAATTTCATTAATCATCGAAATAATATTCTTGACATTAAATTTAATTATATCACTTCAATTTTTTATTTATAATTTTTTTTATATAAAATAAATATAGAATAATAATAATAGTATAGAATGATATAATAATAATATAGAATATATAATAATATATATAAATAAACCATTTATAATAGTTAATAATGAAATCCTCATTTAAAGATATTAATTTATATGTTAGAGAGTTTAATTTTATTTATGAAATTTTATTCCTATTATATAATTAATCATTTTATTCTTTAAAATTTATTTTATAATTTTAAAATGAATGTATTATTTTTTTTTTGAGATGATAAATATATGGTATATACAATTAATTATAATTATATTAAATTGATAATAATAGAAATAAATATAATAAATATATTATATATTTTTGATATTTAATTAAAATATATATGATCTAATAAATTTACAAATTTAAAATTAAAATTTCATGTTATAAATTATAATATAACATTCTTTTATATAAATTATAAACTACATAATTTTTTTAAAAATAATTTATATTATTTCTTAAAAATAATCACATAACTAACAAAATTATAGGTGATTCAAGATTATGTAGATTTAGAAAAACTTAAAAACTAAAAACATAAGTATTTTAATATCCTTTCTTTTAAGGCTGTGTAAAATGACACAAATATTAGATCGTCGTCGTAAAATTATAAAAATATAATATTTTGAACGAATCTTTTATTAAAGTTTCAATTAAAATTATCTCAAATAAATTTGATAAAATTATAAGTTATGTTTATTTATGAGACTATTTTATTGTTTTTATTAATATTTTTTATAATATATAAAAATATATAATTATTTATCACCTATTTAATTATGAATAATCTTTTAATTTTTGTTAAAAATTAAATTAAATAAACATATTTTTATACGTTATTTTTATCTAATATATATATATATATATATTCTAAAGAAAGCATTATTATATATTATTTGACTTGGAGGGCACGTATGATGTCATGTGGGCAGCATGAGAATCTCTTATGGAACTTCGAATCTCGATCGTTATTTACCGAACGCGTGGCCCATCTCGATTGTGAGGGCATTTCCAATTATTTCTTTATCTTATTTTTTAAAATATATATTTTTTATTTTATATATTAATTTTTACATTAGGTTACATATCAATTTATCTATTTTCTATATCATTTAAATATTTCTCTTTTAAATATTGTTTCTAACTATATATGAATTTTTAATATCTTCATAACTTTTGGTATTTACAATATTATCATATATAATATTATATAATTATGCCATATTTCAAATTAATCAAGATTTAAATATCAAACCACTATTACAGGATTTCGATCTAGTGGTTTTCTCTTTTTTGCGACCTTTTGAAGAGCCAATTAACATCGTCCATATTTAAAAGTGTCATAGAAAATATAATTTTTAGTTTAAAATTTAAAATTTAAAATTTAATATAATAAATTTTATTATTTAAAAATTATTGACTATTTGAGATTTATATGTTTAAAGTATTTTTAGAATTAGTTATGATAATTTTTTAAAAATATATAATGATAGCATGAACTTTTATTAAAAAGTTCTAATTTGATATTTTTTTAAAAAGTTGATTTTTAATTTTTTTTAATCCATTAAAATATTTTTTACAAAGTTATTAAACATATTATTTTTTAAAAATATTTTTAACTATTTAAAAATATTTTTTAAAATATTGAAACGTAACTCCAAACATATTTTAAAGATGGATAAGGGCTGAAATGAGGTACTGGTAGACAAAAACAAAAGCAAAAGCAATGAAAAAAAATGTCAAGCGAAAAGAGAGAAGATTTTAAAATGTTTTGTATAAATTCTTTTTGTATCTGTTTCTCTTACGATATAGGTCTCCTCTCTTGGATACAACTTGTAGAGCGTCGAGAAAAAAAAAAAAAAATTCCAACTTGTAGAGTGGGCTTTTCCTTTTTAATGAACTTTTCACTGCTTATCAAAAAAAATATTGTAGCAGTAGCACTACTAGATCAAAGTTGTCCTCTATGTTTTGCAGTTGGGAGACGCTGAGACAGAACTCCTTACAAACGTAGTTCCTTATAAAAATATAATATAAAATTTTAAAAAACATAATAAAATAAAAAAATACAATAAAAAATATAATTAAAAAATAAAATAAAGAAAACACAATAAAAAATATAATCAACAAATAAAAATATAATCAAAATATAATAAAAAAATAAAATGAAGATAATTTCAATGGAGTTATTCGGCCCTTAGCCGAACGGAACTGCCTCCGACGACACCGTCCATGCCATCGGGATCACCTCCCTCCGGCGACCTCACCCCTGCGACGACGACCCTTGACGACTTCTCACCTTTCCCGACAGTCTTAAATTCAAAATGGGTCCTAGTCGTCAGAGGGAGGTAGTCTCAATGGCATGGGCAGTGACGCCACCGGTGGTCGGTGGCGGCACCGACTGTATTTGTTAAGGAGTTCGATCAAACCGGACCTCAAATTTTCTCTTTGCAGTTTGGCATGTTGATTGAATTCCTCTTCAAAAAGTTTTCAAACTAAGAAGATGCTAATGAAATATCTTAAGTTTCACTATGGGTCACAAATTACAATTTGAACCAAACAAGTGCAAGTAATTAGTGATGAGTTCATTCATGCTCGAGCATATATAAGGTGCACTCTTGATGAAAGGTAGCCACACATGTTAATATTTTAAATTGTGATGCTGTGGGGCTAGTCCGGCTACCTCAGTGTAAAGAACAGTCTCCATAAAAATACAATAAAAAAATTTAAAAATATAATAAAAATTACAATAAAAAATATAATAAAAAAATAAAATGAAATTGATTTGGTAGAGAGGCATTCGACCTCAGCCTAGCTCTCATTGTCGCCAGCCACTGTGAGCGACACCGTTCATGTCATTAGGACCGCCTCCCTTAGGCGGATCCATTTCGAGTTTAAGGCTGTCGGGAGAAGGTGAGAGGTCGTCGGGAGTCGACATCGCAAGAGTGAGATCGCCGGAAGAAGGCGGTTCCGATAGCATAAGTAGTATCATCCACGGTGGTCGACGACGGCATAAACTACTTTTAGTAAGGGGTCGATCAGTGGATATTCCCATTTTAAATCCAAAAAGGAAGCTGCAGAACTCAGATTTTGACAAAACTTGTTTATATAGTCAGGTGCTCTTTATTCCAATCAAAATAAAAGTTAAACTTAAATTTTAAAAAAAATATTATTTTAACTCATAGTTATAAACAAATTGTTAAATAAGTAGTAGGTCTCAATTTTGTTTTTTCATGTGTCCACGCGGGTACGACTGGTGTTATAAATTACACGGTAAAGTGAAATGACATTAAGTACTCTAAAATAAGACAGACAACATCTCATTCTTCCATGTGATGATGGTTATTTAGTAAAGATAAAATTTATCTAATAAAGAATTGTTGTTATGAATTATTGCTTGAGACGGCTGCCGCCTCTCATCCCTACTAATAATTTATGTAAATGATCTCATAATTATTATTTTTAAGTCTTGCATAGTAATTTACATAATAATTTCAAAATCTATAAATATGAGTTTCAATCATTCTGAAATTCATAAGAAAATTATATAGAACGAAAAAAAATTTCAGTTCTTAAAGAATTTCAAGTAGTTTCTTTTATAATTCTCTTACAATAGTAGTTTCTTTTAGTTTTATAATACGTTATCAGTACGAAGTTTTACCAATTCTAAAACTAGTGGTCTTCTACTTCAAGTAAATTTCTTAATATATTATTTACAATTTTCGAGATGAATATAAAAGGTAATATTGCTGAATATTACTTAATAAAATGCTGTTTTTATTATGTTGATTATGTGAATATATTTTTTAGATCCACAGATTTATATTTATGATTCATATATATAGAAAATGTCAAATATTATAAAATTAAAATTTATTACTATTGACATTTTTGGAAAAAAATTATTTATCTAAAATCCTTGATGAAATCCATCTAGATATGATAAACTTGGAAATACAATCAAAAAAGAAAATCACGTGTCCTTGCACGACCGTGCTACGTATCTCACAGTGAAAAATTTTCTTATTGTATGAAATGATTTAAGGGAGAGATATGAATATCAGAAGATGTAATCCTCTTAAAAGATCATTATGACTTTTTGCATCTAAAGTTGTAAGATTTTAAGAATGGTAATGAATATAACTCTGCACTTTTTAAAATTAATTCAGTATTAAATTTATGCAGTAAGAAGATCACTGATGGTGATATTTTAAAAAGAATACATATATTATTTTTCATATATTGAATATGCTCCTGCAGTAGTAATATTGAGAGCGAAAGTTCAACAAATATTCTGTACTTTTATTTTGTCTTCTAAATAATTAAGTTAAATAATGAGTTTTTGTTAATAAATCATCAGTTACGTCCTATTAATGATATTAGATTTACACCATTCTCAGAAGTGAATAATGCATCATTTCAAAGGAATCAAGCGCGTAGACGTAGTAGAAAAACATATAGAAGTGTTGGTCCCAAAAGCGACAATACTAAAGATAATAATAATTTACTCTATTACCAGAAGTGATCCAACTCAGATAAGGGTGGAGGCTCTCAGAATAATTTTTTATAGAAAAATGAAGATGTTTGTCATAGATGTGGTATGACTGAACAGTGATCACGTACCTGTTGTACGGCCAAACACTTGATTTACTTATACTAAACTTTTATACATTATAGTAAAATTTTATCATGTTTTGAAATAACAAAAAGCCGATATCTGAAGCACGACAAGAAATTATTTAAGAAATCCTGCCTAAATTTGATCATCTTACAAATAAATGAACCAGAAGTTCAGAGGGTTACATATTTATAAAGTGTTGCAAATCAATTACTGGATGTATATACTGACACTAAATGTGTTGTAAAATCATATATTATTACTGTTAATGCTTAAATAATAATTTAAGTCATTGACGGGCAAATTATTAAAACATCAATAAATGAATCTAAGACACACCTGAAGTATTAAAGACTTATTGGTGCAAAAGAAAATAAATTGATACTCCTGAAGAGATTGTATTCACAAAACAAGTAATAAGATCTATCCAAATATTCTGTATAAAGTACGAATTTTTTGAAGAAGAAACTCTTGAAGAGTATAAATCTCTTGAAGAGAAAACTCCTGAATAATACAAATCTCCTGAAGAGGTGTTTCATGAAATATTTTTTCCTGGAGAGGAACAATAAGATCTCAATACATTTTATGAATACTGGAAAAATTCTGGATAAAAATAAAATTGTTGTCGATAAAATATTTCATATATGATGGCCTTCGACATTACCAGAAATAATGAAGAAAGTGAGCCAAAAACCATCGAAAAATTTCAATGTAGAAATGATTGGCCAAAATGGAAAGCAGCTGTTGAAGCCGAATTAAACTTACTAGTGAAACGAGATGTATTTGGACTTGTTATCTAAACAATAAATGTTGTAATCCATGTTGGATATAAATGAGTATTCATACGAAAGCGTAATGAAATTATGCGATACAAAGTACGATTTGTCGCACAAGGTTTTCTGCAGAAACCCAAGATTAATTATGAGGAAACATATTTCATCATTATGAATATAATCACATTCAGATTTTTAATTGGCTTGATTATTACAAAAAGATTAAATATACGGTTAATGAATGTAGTCACTGCATATTTATAAGAATTATTAGATCATGACATACAATGCTTAAACATCTAATCTAAGTACATTTAGGAATATGTACTTTATAAATCTTCAAATATCTTTCTATAGGTTAAAGCAATCCGGACGTATGTGATATAATTGAATTAGCGAGTATCTATTGAAAAAAAGATTTGTGAATAATCTTATATGTCCATGTGTTTTTATCAGAACCTGAATTTTTCATTATTGCAGTTTACGATTTACCTTGTTAGAACTCATGAAGAGATCACAAGAACTGCTATAAATTCAAATAATGCATTTGAAAAAAAAAAATCTTATTATTCAAATGCTAGATGAGTTACAAAAATTTGAGACTTCTAGTCTTATCACTTAAATGCATTTGCTCTTTATAAAACAACATGTCATCCTTATCTAAAAGATTAGGCAGTCGAAATTAAGAGACAAATAAAGATTTTAAATCCTTATTCTCTTACTTTAAATATGCTATTTTTTTGTCAGAATCTTGAACGAGTCATTGAAGTATGAAAACTTTCTCGTTAAACTCCTCAATCTCATGATTTTTGGATTGTAACCGGTTGGAAAATCCAACAATAGAGGAAAAATATCTAGTACCAAAAGTCATCAGCTCATAAATGGCTTCACAATTTGAATTATTAGCTGGATCATTCGCTTGCTGCAACATGGTACTCACAGAAGATGCAGGAATAACTTGTAACTGAGGTAAATGATACCTTATATATTGATCGTGAGAAATATTGAAAGGAAACTGATGAGCCATTGAAAATTTACAAAATAAAAATGCAAATGGAAATGAATTATATATATAAGAAGAAAATTTGATGCGAAATAAATAAAACTAAAAATGATTCTATAGAGATGGAAATAAGAATAAGACAAATTATTATCTCTTCAAATCTCACTAAATCAAGATTACAAGATATGTTGGATGCATATTTTCAAAAGGCAGTAAGATTAATTGCAGTTTTCTTGTAACGCTGAATTTCTGCTGTCAGCTACTGTTGTTGACAGTCTCAGGAGTAAAGATGAGTGGTTAAGGTGTAAAATATTCTTGGTTCAAATCTGGGACATTAATTAAAGAACTTTTCTTAGCCATAGAATCATTCTGGATAAATAATAAATTAATCAATGAAAAATATGAGATCTTGCGTGAGTACCCGATGAGTGAAAGTGATCATCTTTAAACTACAATCCAAAACTTCCAAATCTCCGCAAAGATTTCATTTGTCAACAATGTCAAGCATATTTGAATTTTTCGCCAAATCGATAAAATTAGACTTCAAGTTTTTATAGTTTTTATCATACATAAATGGTTTCCAATGCTCTTTCCGCCATACATAAACAAATTCTCCCTAATAAGACCAAATGAATAGGAGAAAATTTTAGATAAAAATATTTTCATATTCTCTCTAATACATTATTTAGATGAAAATTATATTTGAATTCTTAATTATGTTATATATGCTGAAATCATGTTTGCTTAATACTTGAAACACTAACGCATATTATCAGGGAGAGTTTAAGTAGTACTGCAGGTACCAGATATCTACTAAAATATTATCTTCTACATATTCAAATCACTCAAATATTATTGCAATTTATGAAGCAAGATAGTATTTTTGGCTGAGATCAATAACTCAACATATTCAAGAAAAATGTGGTCTTTCATGATCAGTGATAACTTAACATTTTTATACGAAAATAATACTGTTTGTATCACTCAAATCAGAGGAGGATATATTAAATATACGATCAAGTGTTAATCTGACAGATTTATTCATAAAGGCATTATCAACTGCGGTATTCAAAAAGATTGTGTAAAATATTAGAATGTGAAAACTCAAATATCTATCGTCATACACTTTTTAAGAGGAGTAAATCTCCTGAAAATTTGTGCTGATTGTACTATTTTTCCTTCGTTAAAGTTTTGTCTCACTGGGTTTTCCTTTACAATATTTTAATAAGGCAATTTTAAGACACTTGGAGATACATAAAAATACTATACTATTTTTCCTTCGCCATTGATTTTTCTTCCTATTGGATTTTTCTTTGATAAGGTTTTAACAAAACAGATTTTTTATAAGTGGTCATTCAATGATAAGTGTTATGAATTATTACTTGAGACAGCCGCCGCCTCTCATCCCCACTAATAATCTTTGTGAATAACTTTACCACTATTATGTTTAAGTTTTGCATAATAGTATAGTAATTTCAAATCCTATAAATATGAATTTCAATCGTTCTGAAATTCATAAAAAAAATATATAGAACGAAAAAAGTTTCAGTTTTTAAAGAATTTCAAAGAATTTCTTTTATAAATTCTTTTGCAATAGTAATTTCTTTTAGTTTTATCACAATTATTTCTTTTTTAAGATATCATCCACTTTTTTACAAGGATTATATAGAACTTGTAAAAATCATTTATCTTTAATAAATTACAGAAATCGGAATCATAGTCAAATATAAAATTTACCTTAAGATTTATTTTTATATAGAGCTTTGCTATTCATAATCTTCACACACGACTCTTAATTTTCTTAATTTTATTTATTTTTTTAAACTAATTGAATTCTTGTACTCATTATCGAAATATCACATATTTAAAAAAATAAATTAAAATTTAAAAAATGATATGTGAAGTATAATGTGATAATGATGAGTAAAATATTTTTAAATATTTTTTATTATAAAGCAAATATGATGTGCCCATCATTATATATTTGATAACTTTATCCATTCCCTTATTGTGTCAAAAACCTTTTTTAATGAATCAGGACTCTATTCTCTGCCGCTTGTTTTGTTTCCAAGCAAATAGAGACATGCTTTGCAATTGGTGATGCTTTCAAATGAAACCGTGGAAATTATTGTGCGATCCTTCTTTTCTTTTCTTTTCTTTTTTTCATCATTCTACAAAACATCTTCTTTCACCTTGTCCAAATTATGGAACATGCATATTCGGGAGGAATTTCGTGTATTTGGGTTTTTTTTTTTTTTTTGGTAAATAAAAGTTGAGCTCAAAATTTTCGGGGAAGCATTAAAAACAGCATGAGACAATACAAAATCAACAGTCTCGTCTCTTCAACGGTATTGAAGGCAAAGACTGAATCATTTCATTAGAACTTCCATCATATTTTCTGTAGACAAACAACAACTGGATAACAAACCTTGTAAGTGAAATTGAATTCTATAGATCATATGCTCAAGCTGCACCATGATAATCCATAACATGTTTGACAAAAACAGATTACTGATATATTTTACACTCAAAATATAACATTACAGGACAAAACTAACGAGAGAAACTTACAGGAGGCTCCAGGCTACCGACAAGAATTCCCAGATCAATATCTTTGTCTTCGAACTTTTTGATAAACGGATGACTCTGGAAGCAAAAAGGGAGTAAGCAACCAAGATTCTGGCGTAGACAACATGAATTCCTGAAATAGACAGATGATGTATATACCAAGTCACTTACCAAAAGATCCAAAGATGATGATCTGTCTCGAGGATTCTTTTGTATGCTGAAAAAGGCAATCAGAAATGAGATCCACTCAGATTTGTGAACTGAGAAATATTTACATTGAAGAGATTCCCAAATGAGTCATTCCATAATTGGGTTATAATTCTTATTACTTGCTTTCAGCGAGGTAAAATAAAGATAACTCTCCAAGACTTTAAAGCAATACCAATTGGGCTAAAAATAGCTATCACCATATACATCTTTTCTTTTTGAAAATTAAATCAAATCAACTACTTGAGTCTTGAGACCACCCACAGCATATCAATTTTACATTATTTGTAAAAATAACCTGATGGAATCAAACCACACAAAACAAACATCAACTCGCCTTACACAACATGGGGCATGAGCTTTAAAAACCTAAGTAAGCTAAGGGATGGTTTGAGCTATGAGATTATGAACTGTGTTCTGTATTGTGTAGACACCAAAAGCATATACAAACTGAAATGGCCGGTAGCCCAATCCAAAATTTCAGACAACAAATTCGAGACATCGAAAAAATAACATAGAAAGCGACACGAGAACATATTATTACCAGGCTGAGACAAATGAACAGAACTCTGGGGAGAACTGATCTGCTGGAGCGGAAGGTGGTGGCCTTTCCACTATTGCTTCCAAAAGCTCGTAGAAGCTTGGCCAGGTTTGCTGATCTTCAGATTGCATATAGGGGAAGCGTCCAATTGCACACTCAAGTATTACCATGCCCAAACTCCAAATATCACTGCTGTAATCATAAGTACTCCCACTAATTCTCTCCGGCTAAACAAATTAAAGAGAAGCATCAAGATCTGCCTTTTCTTTTTTTGTTCATAAATCACATAATGGCTAGAAATAACAAAACACTTTTTGAGCACTAAAGCAAGAAACTGCAACAGAAAATATTTTTACCAACCCAGTGTCTGAAGTGATATAGAAAAGGTAAGAAACTACACTTACCGACATGTAGTTATAAGTTCCAACAAATGTATCCCTTTGACCCATAGAGCTAGCTAGAACTGCACTCACTCCAAAATCTGTAATCTTCACCTCCCCTTTGTGGTTTACCAGCAAATTGGATGGTTTAATGTCCCTATGGATTACATGTCTTTCATGGTGCAAGTACACAAGACCTTGTAAAACCTGAGTTATAAACATATGTTTAGCCATATGACAAGACTTTCTTCAAACTTTGCAGACAATCTTAGTTTAATATTAAAATCCAAAAGAAATTAGCTTACAGACCTGCTTACAGACAACTGCAAGATATGGTTCAAGAATTGTTTTGACTTGTCTGATCACGTCTGCCAGAGACCCACGATCCATATATTCTAACACAAGAGAAATGGCTCCATTGTGATAGAAAGAATGGTAGCAAACTACAACATTTGAAAATTGAGATGCTTGATTTATTTTCAGCTCCTGCACAATCTGCTTACGAATATCTTCTTGTATGTTCATCTGGATAACCTGTAATACAAAGTACTTATTGAGCATAAATTCAACTTCCTAAATTGAAACTCGGAAGCGTCATTTTCTAGATCATTTCAGATCTTAATATATGTAACACTGAACTCAGCATAGAAGCCCCAATTGCAAATAGTTTCAGTGCAGATGCTAAAACAAGCAAATAGGAACAGATATCCGCTTCAATTTGTCCAACTTTTAGATAAACCTAAAAAGAAAAGATGTCATTTTTAATTTTTCAGTGTATAATGTTTCAATTATATGTCATCAAGAAGTGGGTAAGCCTGCACTGAAAGACAACTACAAACTCAGGCCATGAGATTGCCTACTCTGCAAGTTCTATTTTGGTCTTTAACCATGTCTCCACCAATACAATTTTGAGAATGTCCAAAGCTTTCAAAGTTCACTTCTCACGACAGTCCTGCCATTTAAGATAGAAGGTAAAAATTACACCGGCCTCCTCTACCAAACACCTCCATGCTTTGGTTAGTGCATTAGCATCCGTAAATTCCAGCATCTTTTATAACCAAATGGTGATGTAGTTCTTCCCCAGTATGATCAAAAACTCTAAGAAGATTCCATATCTCCTAATATTTGATGAAAAAGTTGACATTTTTCATTACATCATGTGACATGAAACAATATGAGATAAGCAAAAGTGATAGTTATATCATAATAATTTACCGAGTATCACATAGGCATGCCCAAAAACTGACAAATAATTGAAAAAGTTGGTTTTGCTGGTACAATGACCTTCAAGGCAAACAATTTTCCAACCCATTTATGGCGAACCAGTTGTACTATGCCACCACTACCCTTTCCAATAACTTTGATAGTCTCAAGATCTTCTGATGAGAATTCACAATCTAGCTCCTTAGTGTCAGAAGGCTGTCCAAACATGACAAGACAGTGAATGATATGAAGGTCAACACTGAATCTTAAAGATGAACCAAAAAACAAAGAATAAGTGTTATGAAACATAAACGATAAAATTAATGAATATATATAGCAATATGGAAATAGGTAAACAATGATTAAACCAAAGTCTTCATAGAAATAGCAGTTATTCAATCAATATGGAAATAGGTAAACAATGGACACAGTTACATTCTGGCACATAAAAGTGAGAGCTGTATGCACGAGGGGCATCTAGGCCCTAGAGATAAGGTTTTACTTTTGGTTTAGGGGACTTGTTTGTTTCTCATGTGAGATTTCATATCAAAGTCTGGCCACAATTTTAGGATCTTAAGTTCACTCGTGAGACTTACCACACAATACACGCAATCATAATCTAAACGAAATATTCTATGAGTGCATATTGCGTGAATGTGTTAATCCTTAAAAGCTGGTGATTAAATGCATATGATCCACACTGTGAATCAAGTTTCTGATTTTGTATTAATTTTTTCCACAAGTTAAATGCATTTTATACACAATGTGAATCAAGTTTCTGATTTTGTATTGATCATTCCACAACTGCAATTTGACGTTGTGACTAAGTGTTACTTATTTGAGGAGTTTTTTTTTTTTTTTATTCCATTGTCAATGTGATAGATTCCTTGATGTTCATCAGTTTGATATGCTTTTTGATGTTTCACTTGATATATCGTGTGTGTGTGTATGTATTGATATGAGAATATTAGTTATTTTTACTTGCCTGCTCATTATGCACCTTTATGTTTTAGTAATCACTCTGTCATTGCCTACATGTAATTGAGGTGGTCCAACTTGGGTGGTGTTGGGATTAGGTTTAATTACTTGTATTAGTCAGCTGTTTTGCTATAGAATTGCCAAAGGGGGAGATTAGTAATGAAAGAATATTTGTTGGCATATTTGAGTGACAAAATCTAGTCTATTTAAGTTGGAGTTAAGTGACAAAACCAAAAGTTGGCTCCACATTGCCTTGACGTTAGCTCGTGCTAACATCAAAAGCTCACTCAGCACTGGTTCAAGTGAAATTAAGACTGAAAGTGCACTTGATACATGTCCAATGTTTGCTCAAGAGGACATTTGAAATTTGTAATATTTGCTATTTGGGTTTAGGGTCTAAATCCAGAGTTTTCATTAAGAATGACAAAAGCAAGTGAAAATTGGATCTGGTTAAGAGAAGCAAGAGAACTGCAAAAATAATGTTTTTTGAACAGTTAAATTTCGAAATCAAAGCAAAAGCATCTCGTTCTCATGTTTCCCTCATTTGCGAAGATTAGGGTTTTGTAGGGTTAACTAACCCGAAGGGGTTGGCCTAAGTAGTGAAGGCCTTGGTTTTGAAGCATAACTCCCTTCAAGGTCCAAGGTTTAACACCTCATGGATGCAAATAATCCTTTGGGGTCACATTTCCTGGTGAAAACCAACGAGTTAACCAGTCCCATGTTGGAAAACTTCCGAGGATGCGGTGCACAGAATTAGGGTTTACTCTGCTGGGGTGGATCCAAAAAGTTCTACCTTGAAGAGATCCCCCAATATTTGGCGAGCAAAAAGCTTAAATTGAACTACTGTACTAATATCATCTTAGTTTGAAGCAGTGTTACACCATTTTGACCTCATTACGATATTCATTTGCACTGCAGGACTTCCTCAATTTCCATACAATTCTATTAATCGAGATTGCAAGTGAAATAAGTCGTATGGTAATTAATAATGTAGGGTACCATCAAATGAATTAGCTGACGAACGACAACTAACATTCGAATTAGCCAACCAACATGAAATGGAGTGCAGCAATGTGAAAGCACGAAATAATATCTGAATCAAGATAAGCTTACTCGGGACTCCTTTTCTTCAGAGACGAGCCGCAACCCTTTCTGGTTCAAGAGCAGATCACCGTCATGAAATGTACCACTCGCAGTCCTGAAAAGTTCCAATATCTAGAAACGATTAACCGAGGAACAGTTCTTAACTTTGCTTTTCCGTTACTAGAAAAAATGCAAGAAGAATGCAAATATTTCACCAAGAAGAATAACTGTAGCAGTCTAGTAAAGAGAGTAATCGGTTTCTTTGTTTCCGAACAAAGGAATATTAGACGCCAAAATTAAGTTATTTGCAAATTAACCCATGATGTGTCGGCATCTGTCTCTCGAAATTGAAGAGATAGATATACAAGATTTAAGCTTCTTTGATTTTTTTTCTATGTTTTCTCGATAACCAAACAGAAAAAGCATAGAGGATCAAAGAACCAAAGCAAGATAAGCACAATAATTATAGGCAATACAAATATTGATCCTCTCTAAGTAACACAGACTACCCAATGATCAATCCACTAAAACGATAAACAAAGACCAATCTATAAATTGAAGGGGGAGAGAGAGGAGTGAAACAAAATAGAGAAACTGACAGGAAGGAGGTAATTGGGGTTTCTTGAGCGGGCACAGAGAGCTTGAGTTGCTTCAACGGCGTCATGGTCTTCATGTTTGCTCTGCTGCTCGATTCTAGAAGTCCTATGGTTTCAAAGGCCGACTCAGAAAGCGAGGATTGAGATCGTGAAAGAGGAGAGCATCAAATTCAAATGAAGATGACCGCGCATATCTATTGTCATAGGAGTCATGGTCTCCTGACCACATTTTTTCAATTTTTTAATTTTTTTTAATAATTTTTAATTTTTAATTTTTTTGAGTTTATTCTTTTAAAATTAATTAAAAAAATTTATTCATTATTTATATCAAATTTTTGATAAACTTTTTTTTTATAAATATGGTATGTGAAGATTGAAAAAATTATGTCATTTTTTTCATTATTATATATATAAAAGCAAACTCTACTTGACATTCTACTTATAAAAATAGATTATTATTGTCAATAACTAAAATAAAAATATTATATTCATAGAACAATAATCTTTTTAAAAATAATATTTGATTATAAATTATTATAATTTTTAAATTTCATTTCATTTATTACATATAAATATATAAATCAATTCAAACTCTATCCTAAAATATTATTTTAATTTTTAAATTATTTTTTTAAAATAAATAATCTTATAAATCATTTCAAATTTGTCCCCTATAATTTATAAAATTCCGTCTCTGTCTAAATCTCTCTCCTTTGTACACAACAATTTGCCTGTTGCGCAGATAATATACGCTGGTTTAAATGATAAGAATCAAAACAAAATGGAAATCTAAGTTATTAATTACGATTTACCCCTTTACCTCACCCTAATTGCTGATTTATATTTTTTTTATTGAAGATAAATGCTATTTTTCAGTCTATCATTTCATTATATATTTGGACATATGAGGTAGAGAGGAGATACAAAATTCCCACAATTTATTTTCAAATATTATTTAAATATAAGATATTTTTAATTTTTAATATTTCTATCCAAATAAAAAAACTCAATATAAATAAAAAAATCAATACAATTTTTATAAAATTTATAACAAAAATAATATTAAATTCAAATAATGTTTTAATTTTATAATATTTTTATTCTCGTTTTTCTCTCTCATTTTTCAAAATTCAATCAACATCTTTACTTAAATTATTTTACTATTATTCATAATATTTTGAGATATTCCAAATGTTCATACTACCATTTAAGTATTTTTGACATAGTTTATTTAGAAAATGCTTGCGTCCCGACAATGGATCTTGATTGTGTCTTTTTTAATTAATGATTAAAAAAAGTATTTTTTAATAATATAAATTAAAAAATATATATGTATTTCAAACATTAGAAAAATATATTAAAAAAGAAAAATATATTACACATCTCGGGAGCCAAAATGGAGACCAATATCTAGAGCTGCCTATTTGGGTTTGTTTGAAAAAAAGTTTTCATCTTAAAATTTCCATGTCATTTCTTTTCAAACATCGTTTCAAAATAAATATTTTTAAATTAATCATTATAATTAATTTAAATTAATTATTATAATTTTTTCAAATTTTAAATAAAAATAAAAATACTTAAAATTTGTCAAATCTCTAAATAAAAATTTTACCATAAAATTATACTATTATAACATTTTAACTTTATAAATTTTTTTCTTTATCTTTTCGCAAATTCTAAAAACTATTCACTCAAATTATCTCAATTATATTTATAAATTATTTTATTACTGTTCACAAAATTCTTATACATCTCGTTACAAACATCCCCTTATAGATAGACTATAATGTACACTCCCTGAACTCCGACTTAGGACCTTTTTTAATGGTAAAAATAATCTCATATTATTTTATTATTTTACCTTTTAAAATTTTTATAGAAAATATAATAAACAAATAAACTTGTTCAAAATTCTATAATAATAATATTATTGAAAAAATGTAATATTCTTATTGATAATTCTTTATTATTATTATTTATAGTATTAATATAATATTATTATAGACAGTTATCCAGCAACAAGAAGAAAGAAATAAACTTTCAATTCAATTTTCAACTTTTATATAAAATTCTCATATCATCTCACTATCCAAACTATTCCTTAGATACAGATTGTGGAATACGGAACCACGTTTATCCGAACCAATAATGAAGTCGAAGGAGGTAAATGAGACCTTTCCCACTAAGGCTATTCTTTTTCTTCACAATATGAGAAATAGGAGTGACCAACATATAAATCTTCCTTAAGCATGATCATAGGCTATTGTTCCAAGAATAAGTCTGTCACCACAACACCACTAAAGTATCTCGCTAGTCCAAAACACATCCCATATTCCAAAAGTCAGATTACATTAGCACAAGTGATTTTAACTAATATTCTGACTCAAATTCTTGACTTGAAAGCCATAAAATACCAGATCATATTCTTAGAAGTATCACCTCCACCAAAGCTATTGATATTGCTCACATTTTTCTTTTTATCATTTTTACTGAAATTAAATGTTTTAGTATTATTTCTGGTTTAATGTTGTTTCATATAATATTTTGATAGAAAAAAAAATCTAACTCTGATTCATTAGAAAATAATATTTAATCTTAAACACATTTAAAACATATAAAAGAAAATTTATGTATTTTTATTTATAGTCATTAATATTCTCTAAAAATTTTGTGAATATTTTAAATCATAATTTTAATTCTTACGTTTGCGTAAAATTTATATATATACTCTTTAATTAAAACTTTAGATATAAACTTTTCTGCTCTTATAATTTCAGTGAAATGCCTAATTTCTTTAGATTTAAATTTATTTTTTATTCCTTACCGTTTAAAATTTTCTTAAATGTTTATTATCATTTTGTTAACAATGTTCTTACAAATTTCTAATTGAATTATTTATTTCAATCTAAAATATTTGAGCTTTTTAAAATTATAATATTACTTCGTCTATGCTGGGACGGAAAAACAGTGCAGGGCATGCCCACACGTTGAAGCATGGCCGAGGGTGTGTCGATGTTGAATGGTCGTTTGGTGCGTATTAAGCTGTGAGGCCCTTGAACAAGCAAAAGGCAAAAAAATACAAAAACACGAACACAACCCATAAAACGAGTCGTTGTGTCGGATTATTGTATTAAACTCTCGTCATTTCAAATTAATTAGTGAGGGATTTATTATTTTTTCAACTTCTTGTAAAAAATTTAAACTCATTTCAATTAAATTCATAAAATATTATTATTTATAATTCAACTTAATTTATCTCAACATCTAAACTTAAATAGCAAGTGTAACAACAAGAGTTTGATTAAGATTAAGTGACTAAAATGATAAGATTTATCCTATCATTATATTTATAATTTTGAATGAATATAAAATATTTATGGACACTATCTACAATAATTTTAAGTCTATTTAGAAGTCTTGAGGGTTGTTTAAATGAGTCGAGTATATAAAAATCAAGCCCATGAGAATCTGCAGTTATCTAGAATAGAAGAGGAACATAAATAAATTATTGCATAGAAGAAGTATTGCGAAATGTCAGTAATTCATCAAGAGAAGTTTACCTGACATATTCCATCTATTGGCAGAATTCTATCATGACTGAAATTCTTTCCAGACTTTATATTTAAAAGGATTCAGTTTAATAACCCTAGTAGGGGTTTTGACCAAAGAGCGTTTTTAGAGAATATTTCATGTGTCGTATGAGAGAAAAATTACTGAAATTTTTTCATCGCGTTTTCATATATTCTTAAGTGTCATCGTACTCCAAGTTTGGAGAATTTTTTATTGAATTTCAACCAGTGAATGTTTTAGGAGAAAAGCTAATGTTTGAAAATCGTTAGAGATTCTGACTACTACCAAAATAAAAGACAAGTAAACCCGTTTGTTTGGTCAAGTAAGATATTCGATTAGGAAATGTTTTATAATTAAGAATTCACTTGTAATTGAATTTTTAAATAATAAAATTGATTTTTTTTTGGGTTTGGACGTTCTGCAAGATTTTATTTTTAAAGAATTTTTTAGAAGATTTTCTTTCATAACCAATCGTTGTATTATGTCAGTTTATATGTTTATTTAAAATATTTGACTAATTAAATAATGACAAGATTGAGAACTAACCAATTTATTTAAGTGAATTAATATATATTTTCGTGAATTCACGTGAATACGTAAGGAATTTCAACGAGGAAGGGTGGAAAATGACTAATATAGTCATTCATCGAGAATTTGTAAATCCACGTTACCCGCTCAACCAAAACTAAATAAATACGCGACAAAGTTTTCTGAAAATAAAAATTGATACAAGTCCAAAAGAATAATTTATAATTTATAAAAGTAACACTAGTTTACAAAGACAATAAAAATAAATATAAACAAATTACAAAAGAAACAATAAAATATTTTTCACAATTTAAAAGTTTTAAAAAGGGTGACGTTGGAATGCGATTGGGCTGCATCCCAACGTTTCTTATAATTTATATAAAAATACAATAAAAAATACAATAAAAAACGTAATAAAATAAAATACAATTTAGAAAATACAATAAAACATACAATAAAATAATACAAATGAATAAAACATAATAAAAAATATAATAAAAAATACAATAAAAAAATGAAGATGAATTTTTAAAAAAATTCGGCATCAGCCCAACTCCCGCCATCGCCGGACGAGTCCCGAAACGGGTTTAAGGCTGCAGCGGGCACACCGGAAATCTCTGGGGGTCGCCGTCGCAGGAGTAGGATTGCTGGACCCTGTTTATCTCGATGGGATGGGCGGTGTAGCCCACCGCCACCAACGGCGACCGGGATTGCAAAACATATGGGGTTCATTTCGGTCGGATCAAACCCCAACTTATCTCTTTCAAAAAGACCGAACTAAACCCCAACTTATCTCTTTTAAAAATGCCTAAAAAAATAAAAAACACTACGAGATTACATAAAGTTGGATAAATAAAAATATCTCCTCTGCCACTTCAGTTGGATAAATTAAAAGTTCTCTTTTTGGTTTTTCATTGTTCATTTTTTACATTTACAATTATATATGTTGGCTTTCATTGTTTTATATATTGAGTTTTGCACTTTTAACCCTTCAAAAGAATAAGAAAGTGAGGGAGAGAAAATTTATGAATGTCCATGAAGAAAATTCAGTCAAGAGAGCAATCAAGTTAGTTTAGTAGAAAGACGGAAACAGAGTTGACACCTTACAATCAAGTTTAACAAGTATTATAATTTTATCCCTAAAGCTAGTCAATGAGGTCAATTACTTTGAGCCAACGGCCTTATGGAGCAAGTTTGCACTTTGAGTCCTTCTCACTTCCATGCATCGTTAATCGTAATTCACTTTTGGTCCAAAGCTTTGGCAGCAAGAAGGAATTTTCCCTAATCATTGGAAACAAAAGTAACAATACTGACAATACCCACAAAATAGATAATTTCCATTAGCCCCCACCAACGCGTTAACCTCCAAACAAGGCTTAGAAAGTCCCACTGCCCAATCGTTTTCCTAGACTTGGAACCCACACAACAATATATTAAAGGGTATGGAACATAACATTAAACATTAACGTTTGTCATTTGTGAACTTAGTAAACAAGCGTCATAAAAAGCTATTAGATTCCTAAATGTTCCTTTCTTTTCACTTGAGTGAGCTGGGCTCCTCAGCCCGTGCCTACGTCAGCTTGAGTATACTTCTGCTAGGGGTAGTTTGTTAACTGTACCGCTCATCTTTTGGCGCCAGAGACTGCTCTCTCTTTACCCTCCTCTATATATAGTTGATCATGAGCCTTGTTTTTTCCCTCACCAGCAATTCTACACTCAGTGCTTTTCTTTCAGGTCAATATCTCTCTCTCTCTCTCTCTCTCTCTCTCTCTCTCTAATTTTCATTCCCTTCCAATTGAAGCCTTTGTCAATCTGGTAGTTTGAGTATATATTTTGCTTTGAAATATGAATGCTGGGTGGTTTTAGACTGGCTTGAATTTTGCTTTTGCCTGTGGGATACTGTGTTTTTGAATTGTAGTTTCTCTCAAATACAGTAATTTGCATTGAATTGTGTAATGCATGTGTTTCTGTTTTCTTGTAACCTACTGATATAGTTTTGGTATACTGAAATGCAGTTGAAGCTTGCGACTTAAGTTCGATATTGTACCAGAGCCAAAGATCTTTCTATATATATATATATATATATAGCATGGAGAATATAGTGATGCACTTCGGAAATCAGGTTTCAGGGGACAGCTTTTCTGTGCTTTGGAAACAGGAAGATGTCTCTGTGAAATTTGAATCCAAGAACGGAAATTTGTACTTCTTTTTTAACCATCTTTCTGTAGAGTACTACAAGTTTGAAATCTCTCATGAGAACATTTCGAAGATTGAGCTGTATCGTCCACATGGTGAAGCAACAAAGTTGCTTCTAATTCAGGTTAGCTGGTGACAAATTTAATCCAAAATAACATTTTCATCAATGTCTCTCATATATATGTGCATAGGTTGTCATACTCTTTCTTAGAAACACTCTTTAAACTATCAAAAACTCTATCACCATGTACAGTCACTTTTGCGTATTACTTGCATACTTCACTAATATGATTTGTTGTACCATTTTTTATTAATATAAAATAACTGTTTTGACTAATCACATCATTGAAGTATACAAAGAATACACAAAAATACTGACATTTTTCTTCAAACTAAATGAGTTCTATCTTCTTTATTTTGCTAGTTACTTGGTGCTCCAAGGATATATGTGAAAGATGTATGTGATGATGGCCATTATGAGTGGATCAGAGAAGTTGATTTCACTCCATCCAGCTGCATTGGCCAATCTAATACTCTATGTTTGGAGCTTCCAACAAAGATGCGGCTTTCGAAGTTATATCTTGATCAGTTTTTCCATTATAAAGAAAGTGAAGACCAATTTGAATTGATGGAAGGCTCTCCTTACTCATGCAGTTCAGGTCTTGTGCCCATTGTGAATCCACCAGTAGGCTTTGACCTCCCATATAAGATATTGTTCAAGATCAATTCTTTGATTCAACATGGGCGTGTTCCTGGGCCAGCAATTGATGCTGATCTTTATAAGTTGGTTGATCCAAAGAAAATCAAAATCCAGTACATAGAAAGAGCCCTGGAAAAACTTCTTCATTTAAAGGAATGCTGCTATGAACCTATGGAATGGCTCAAGAAGCAGTACAAAGCATACTCAAAATCTACCCGATTTCTAACAACTCATGATATTTCTTTAGATGATGGGCTGGTATATATACGTAGGGTTCAAGTTACTCCATCAAAAGTATACTTCTGTGGTCCAGAGGTGAATCTATCCAACAGAGTCTTGCGCCATTATCATGAAGATATTGAGAATTTTCTGCGTGTTTCCTTTGTTGATGAGGACTTAGATAAAGTGCACTCAACAACTTTATCTCCACGGTCATCATCTAAAAATAAGGAGAAGCGAACAAGTGTTTATAATAGAATATTATCCACTCTCAGAAATGGAATAGTTATTGGGGATAAGAAGTTTGAGTTTCTTGCCTTTTCATCTAGTCAGGTAAGAGAAAATTCAGTTTGGATGTTTGCTTCAAGACCTGGTTTGACTGCAGCAGATATCAGAGAATGGATGGGTGATTTTCGAGATATAAGAAATGTGGCAAAATATGGTGCTAGATTGGGTCAATCTTTTGGCTCTTCTAGAGAAACTGCCAGTGTTAGGATAGATGACATTGAAGTTATTTCAGATGTAAAGGTTAAGAAAGGACAAGTCACATATTGTTTCTCGGATGGCATTGGGAAGATATCCCAAGAGTTGGCTTGCAAAGTGGCAACAAAGTTAGGCTGCAGCCCTGTTCCATCAGCATTTCAGATTCGGTATGGTGGGTACAAAGGTGTTGTGGCTGTCGATCCGACATCATCGGTGAAGTTGTCACTGAGAAAGAGCATGTGTAAATACAAATCAAACAACACAAAACTCGATGTTTTGGCATGGAGTAAGTCTCAGCCCTGTTTTCTCAATCGTCAGATAGTAACTCTTTTGTCTAACCTAGGAGTTAAGGATCGAGCTTTCCAAGAAAGGCAAAGGGAGGCTATACATCAATTGAATGCCATATTAACAGATCCTTTGAGAGCACATGAAGCACTAGAAATGATGTTCTCAGGAGAGATCTCAAAAGTTCTCAAGGAAATGCTTAAATGTGGTTACAAACCAGATGTTGAGCCATTTCTTTCAATGATGCTTCAAACATTCCGTGCATCTAAGTTGATAGACATGCGATTGAAAACAAGGATTTTTGTTCCAAATGGAAGAGCTTTGATGGGATGCATGGATGAAACCGGGACATTGGAATATGGTCAAGTATTTGTACAAGTTTCTCACTTTGGTAGGGAGTTGTGTAACCAGTCATCCCTTATGTTTAGTGCCAACATTCAAAACCGAAATAACTTCATCTGTGAAGGTCGGGTGGTTGTGGCTAAAAATCCTTGTCTACACCCAGGAGATGTGAGAGTCCTCAAAGCTGTGGACGTGCCTGCTCTACATCACATGGTGGATTGTGTTGTCTTTCCACAAAAAGGAAAAAGGTAAAAATAGTACTTTAATATCCCATTTATATCAAACTTAAATCTATATATATATATATAAACATAAGATTCATCACATATATTATACTTGCAGACATACATGTGAAATATAATTTTAATAACTGTTTATTTCTACTTAATTGTAGACCTCATCCGAATGAATGTTCCGGAAGTGATTTAGATGGAGATATGTACTTTGTCTCTTGGGACCTTGATCTTATTCCTCCTCGCCAAGTTCAACCAATGGACTATATTGCATCACCAACTATTGAAGTCGATCATGATGTTACAATAGAGGTATTTCATTCATTTCTCTTCCCATGTCCTAATAATTTGCAACAACTTCCATGATCCATTATATGCACCACCTAACATGCATGAAAAAACATCATGTTGTCTTGTCTTGCAGGAAGTAGTAGAGTATTTCACAAACTACATAGTCAACGACAATTTAGGAATCATCGATAATGCCCACGTCGTCTTTGCAGATAAGGAGCCCCTTAAATCAATGAGCTCTAAATGTAAAGAGCTTGCAATGCTACACTCAATTGCTGTGGACTTCCCAAAAACTGGTATTGTAGCCGAACTACCACCTTATCTACGTGTAAAAGAGTATCCAGATTTCATGGAAAAGCCCAACAGAAAAAGATACATATCAAGATCTATTATTGGAAAGCTTTTTCGAGAAGTGAAAGATATTGCATCGCTCGAAACTCCTGTCGAATCCTTCACTTTGGAGTTAGCCAAACAACATTATGACCTAGAAATGGAAGTAGAAGGCTTTGAGAACTATCTCAGGGATGCTTTCAAACGCAAAAGTGAGTACGATTTCAAGTTGGGGAATATGATGGAGCATTATGGAATCCAAACTGAAGCCGAGATTCTGAGTGGAAATGTTTTGAAAATGTCAAAACATTTTGATAAGAAGAGGGATCTGGATTCGATTAAGTATGCTGTAAAGGCGTTAAGAACGGAAGCGAGGAACTGGTTCAACGAGGGAATTATTGATGCAAACGATGGATCAACAGAAAGCGCAAAAGCAAAAGCATCGGCATGGTATTATGTCACTTATCATCATACTTACTATGGCCGCTACAATCAGGGATTGAATAGAGCTCATTTCCTCAGTTTTGCATGGTGCATCTATGACCAACTTGTGCAAATCAAGAAGGATAAAACAGCATATAATTTATTCACAACTGCCATGGCCGGAGTATCCATTAATTAGGTCGATGAAAGCAGTTTGATAGATATGACTACTTATATATTTTACCTTTGTGTAGTACTGTTTGTAATATTATTGATACTAAATTGCTTGTAAATGCTCCAAGCACGTGTTTGGGGCTGAACAATATGTATTAGTTTCTATTGTATTTGAATCCATTTCCAGTTTTTGTATCTTGTCATTGATTCTACAATGTATATATATAACAACTAGTCGCGGACATGCATAATGTGCAGGATTGTGGGTTTATATTTGTGTGTGTGTGTGTGTGTTTTTTTTTTTTTTTTTTTTGTCTGTAGTATTTTTTTTAATAAATTATTAGATAAATATTTATTATTTGTCGTGAAATCAGTATACATTCCAATAGAACTTTCAAATGAATTACTCATGAATCATCTACACCTTGGTTTCCAAAAGATGAACCAATTGTAAATGCCAATTGCCAATGAAATTATGTTAGTTGAAAAGGTTGAGACAAAAGAAGGTAGCGTTATATAATAACAATAATTTAGAAAGCGATGCTAGGATTAAAGTTTGGAGGTACGGGATACTTTTAGGTTTGGTTTATTTTGAAAGATAAAATTAAAAATTATTTTTTTTTTTTAAATTTATCATTATATTTTTATAAATTTTTATATAAAAAATAATTAAAAATTTAATTTTTTTCAAATTTCGGAACATTTTTTCGAATTAAAAAATAAAACTAATATTAAAAAATATTATAATAATATTTTTTTTTAAATTTTTATTTTATCTTATTTATGAAAACAAACAACAACTTAAGTTCTATGTCCAGAATAAATAATAGTTAAACTGAACAGTTTTAGGCTCACCTTTAACAAGTTGATAAAAAAAACATAAGTAAAAAAAAAAAAATGGAACTTGAATTCTTTAATGAATATCGATAACTTTATATCTAATCTGATGATAATATCAGTACCCATTTTCTGCGTAGGTTCTTGGTAGATCTCCCATATCTTTGAGGAATCTTCCTAGCTACTTGATCATTTCTGAACAAGATTAGAGGATCAATTCTTAGAGTGCGTTTAGATTTTGGGTTGAGTTAAGTTGAGTTAAATAAATATTGTTAAAATATTAATTTTTAATATTAGAAATATATTGAAATTTAAAAATGTTGAATTATTTATTATATTTTATATGTAAATTTGAAAAAATATATACAAATTTAAAATAATTATAATGATGCGATAAAATGAATTCAGAAAGATTTAGTAACCAAGTTGCGCCATTGCCAAGTCTATAAACAATATCTAAGCCCCATTTGGGCGTTGAGATGAGATAAGAGACGTCCAAATACCAGTTACACGTCCTCATTTGATTAAATATATGAGATAAGAAATTTGTGAATAATAAATAATAATAAAATAATTTAAATTAAAACTTTTATGAGATTTTGAAAAAGTAGAAAGAAAAAGTTGAATGAGAAATTATGAAGTTAAAGAGGGTTATAATTTAATTTTTTTATTTTGTTATTTGAAAAAAATTGAATTATCATTTGTATTTTATTTGGAAGTCTATAAAAGTTATAAATTTTAAAATTGAAAAATATTTGTATTTAAATGGTATTTAAATATTAAGATCATGAGATGATAAAATTTGCAAAACCAAACTAAGGCTTAATCAAGAGTTCGATAAAAGAAACATATCACCAAAATTAATGTTTTGTTTTTTACTACTAATACTAGCCAATTCCTTGGTGTAATAATTACCAATATAATAAATGCAAACACCCAAATAATTCAAAAACTGAACGAATGTACCGGGTTCAAAAAATTCAAATTAGGTTCGAAATTGAGTGAGGACAGATTGAATCGAATCGGGCGATTCATAACAATTTTGAGTTGGATATTTTAATTTTAATAAAAAGTATTAAAAAGCTTATATAATGAAATTCAAACATTGATATCATATATAAAAGGATATAAATATAAACTCATTAATTAGTTTTAATAAGAATATAATATGAATCTAAGTAGTTTCAGTAAACATATAATATATGGATTTAACCTCAATCATCGACATTTTTTTGCCTCATATACGAAGAGATAAAAACTATTAAGTTATAAATGTATGAAAATGTAATATTTTATGCAGATCCACAAATTTAATATAAAATACTCTTTCACCTCTTAATTTCTTTGTTCAACAGAAAAAGCAAAGAATAATGTTTTGCCTCTCATTTTCTTGGTGATTCTTATTGAATAAAATGATGAAAAAAGTAATATATATATATATATATATATATAATTTTCTCATATTTTTGAATTGGTTGGAATTGGTCAAAATCATCTAGGATTAAGTCGTAACGGTTGATTGAAGCAGTTTAGTAAAGGATTCAAAAAGTCTACTAAAATCCATTCGGTTTCTTACTTGTTCAATTTGAATTGGCTAAATCAGTACAAATCGAACCGTTTTCTCGAACCTCGAATGATTGAATTATTGATCATGAGGATATTTCTATATCTCTACAAACTACAAACAAAGGTGAATTAGTTTGCTAAAAGATACAAGAGCATGAGTTTCATAGAAATTATTTTTGTAGAGACAAAATTAAGATATAATGTTAAATACATTTATGAGTTGGGTAAGTAAAGTTCCTTTTTCTGATAAAGATTGATGTTTATTATTAAAAAATTAATTAATTATTATATATATTATAGTTACTTATTTTTTTTAAAAATAATGCCTACGTTCTTGCGTTTATTCTCTTTATCATTTTTCCCTGATACGTTCCTGCATTTATTCTTTTTTATCATTTTTCATCCAGTTCTTGTTGTTTTTCTGGTTTTTTATTTTTTGAGTCATTTCTCGCGGTCATTAGATTTTCAACATTCATAGACCAACACATGCCGCCTTTCCAGTCTCTATAGATGTCAATCTTCAAGTTCTTGGGACGGGAAAAGGGAGGAGAGAGGTCATGTGCGTTCTAAAACGTAGTGGCGCTCTAAAGTGGTTTTGGAGGTCATGCACGGCTCTGAAAGTCTCAATGACCTCAGATCTTAGTTTTATTCTATATTATCACTTTTCCTAATCGATAATCTTGAAAAAGGGATCGCGGGCACCTCCATCAAATATTTTCAGGCAGCAAGTGGCAGTGCACTCATCGCCTACACTGCTTTGTGCGAAAAAACCACCATTTCATGTGGTGGTTCCATTGTTACTTTCATGCAAACACTTTAATTTCAACTTAAAAAAATACAATGTCCTCTGAGAGAACAAGTATAGGGATGAATTATTAGTCTCAAATAATTTTTTTTTCCACCATATTTGTATTGTAATTTTTTAGGCCTTATTTGTTTTGGGAGATGAGAACAAAAACTCAAAATACATCTTAAACTCATCATTACACTTTTTCAAATTTCTATACAAAATATAATAAAAATTTTAAATTTTCATACCACTTTTTCAAATTCCTATACAAAATTAATATTAAAAAATTATTTTATAATAATATTTATTCTTTTTTCACTTTTATCTTATTTTATCTCATCTCTAAAAATATATAAGACCTTATTTTTAGATATTTGTCGAGAAGCCCAACTTTTCTTCTTATATCATTTTTTTTAGTTTAATAAATTTAAAAAATGATACATATATTACTAATTTACAACTTTTTTACAATTTTTTTTATTTAATATTCTTATTTAATTTTTAATTTTACTTAATGATTTAGAATATAAATATTAATAGAAATATATATTTTTTTAATAATTAAGCATATTAAAAAAATATTTTAAAAAATGATTAAAAAAAATACTATAACAGACAAAGTTGTAAAAATATTATAAATTCATTGTACTGTTCAATAAATTGTACTTCTAAAAATAAAAAATACTTGCAAATTGTTGCAATTATGGAGGGGGCATGAATGACTCCCTCCCTCAAGCATTCATGTGATTCCTCTCCTATCACTATTAGATTTTATAAATTTGCACAATAGTTTATGCTTATAAATACAAACATTTTAGATCTATTATGTTTACAAAAGTATCAGAAGAAAAAAGAGAAGAAAAGAAAAGAAAGAAAGATGAGAGAAAGTAAGAAAGAAAGGAACAGAGAAAATTCAAATTTTGAAAAATAAAGAGTTATAAATATTTTCTCTTGCAATAAATTATCTTGTAATAGTAGTTTATTCTTATTTTATAACACGTTATCAGCACGACTGTTCTACTAATTTTAAAGCTAGTGGTCTTATTCCTCAAGTAAGTTTTTTAATATATTATTTGCAGTATTTGATATAAATATGAAATATTTTATTGATTAAATCTATATGATTTTATAAATATATTTATGAGATACACATAATTATATCATTATTTTTATATATAAAAAAATGATCAATCTTTCAAAATTGAAATTCGTTACTTTTGACATATCTGAAAAAAATTATTTATCATGAATTATTAATGCTGAAATCCATCTGGATGCTATGAATCTGGAAAAAATAATTAAAGAATGAAATCAAGCATCCCTGCAGGACTATGCTAAAACAATGATTTTTCTACGCCACAATCTTCATGAAAAATTAAAAACTGAGTATCTTACAATGAAAGATCAATTTATTTTGTGAAATAATTTAAGCGAAATGTATGAACACCAAAAAACTGTTATCGTCCCAAAAGCTCGTTATGAATTGTTGCACCTGAGGTTGTAAAATTTTAAAAGTGTTAGTGAGTATAATTCCACACTTTTTAAAATTAGCTCAGTATTAAAATTATGTAGTGAGAAAATCACTGATGATGATATGTTAGAGAAGACTTATACTATTTTTCATACCTCGAATGTGCTCCTGCAGCAGCAGTATCGAGAGAGAAAGTTTAAGAAATATTCTGAACTTATATCATGTTTTTTAGTAGCTGAACAAAACAATGAACTTTTATTAAAAAATCATCAGTCACGTCATACTGGCTTAATATCATTCTCTGAAATAAATGGTAATAGGTTTGCATAATTCCCATAAGCGAATGGTGTATCCTTTCGAAAAAATTGAATGCGTGAACGTGATAGAAGAAATTATAGAAATATTGGTCCTAAAAATGACAACATTAAAAGGGATAATAATATACTGTATCACCAGAAGTGGTACAACTCAAAAAGGGATAAAAGCCCTCAAAATAATTTTTTAAAGAGAGGTGAAGATGTGTCATAAATGTGGTATGACTGGACATTGGTCATGTATCTGTCGTACGGCCAGATACTTAGTAGATTTATATCAAACAACTATAAAAAGAAAGAATAAAATGTCGAAACAAATTTAGTAGAACCATAAGATGATTAATTAAATATAGATATTACTCATCTTGATATTTCTGATTTTTTTTTAAATCCTGATGGTAGAATTGATCACTTGATTAGAGATAGAAGTGTTCATTCCAATTAATGTATTTTTTTAATTATTTGTAATGAAAATTTTATATATTTTGTAAAAATATGGATCACATGAATGAATTTTTTATCTTTGAGTTAAATGATAAAAATGTATGTCTGGCTGACAGTGTTACAATTCACATAATTCTCAAAGATAAGAAATATTTTCAAAATCTAATACTAAGCAAAACCTATGTCCATACCATATTAGGTTCATCAAATCTAATTGAGGGCTCCAGAAGAGCTTATATTTTGTTGCCTAATGGCACCAAATTTTGTATTGATGATTTTCTATTTTCTTCACAATTTAAAAGAAATTTATTAAATTTTAAAAATATACGTCGTAATAATTACAATATTGAAACGACCAATAAAAGCAATAAAGAGCATCTTTTTATTACTAAAATAGTATCGGGCCAGAAGCTCGTATTAGAAAAGCTGTCTGCCTCTCTTCTAGATTGTATTATATAAAAATGTGAATAATTGAATCATATGTAGTGGTGCACCAGAAGTGCATTGACCCCAAAGTATTTATGATTTGGCATAATTGCCTTGAATATCCGGGATCAATAATGATGAGACTAATCATTGATAATTTACATGTACATCCCTTAAAGAACCAAAATATTCTTTTACCCAGTGAATATTCGTGTTCTACATGTTTCTAAGGTAAGTTGATTATCAGATCATCTCCCTCAAAACCGTTGTTAAATCTCTATCATTTTTAGAAAGGATTCACGGAAGTATATGTGGGCCTATTCATCCATCAAATGCACCATTTAAATAATTTATGATTTTGATTGTTGTATCAAGTTGATGGTTACATGTTTGTTTACTTTCTACTATAAATGTTGCATTTGCTAAACTTATTGCTCAGATAATCAAACAACGAGCATAATTTCTTGAATATCCAATTAAAACCATTCGATTGGATAATGCAAACGAATTTTCGTATTAAATTTTTGATAATTATTGCATGTCAATAGGAATAAATGTTGAACTTCCTATTACTCATACACACACTCAAAACGGCTTAACTGAACCTTTGATAAAAATGTTTCAACTAATTGCTAAACCTTTACTTATGAAATCAAAATTATTTATTTCTGCTTGGGGACATGCAATACTTTATGCAGTATCATTAATTTGTATTAGACCATCTGCATATCATAAATATTCTCCATTACAACTTGCATTTGGTCAACAACTAAATATTTCTCATTTTCGTACTTTTGGATGTGCTGTTTATGTTCTAATTGCACATCCACAGCATACAACAATAGGCCCTCAATGTATACTTGAGATATATGTTGGTTTTAATTCTCAATCTATTATTAGATACCTTGAACCACTTACAGAGGATATGTTTAAAGTACGTTTTGAGGATTGTTACTTTGACGAATCCACTTTTTCATTATTGGTTAACGAAAAATTGATGCCTGAAGTACGACAAGAAATTACTTGGGATAATAAAACTCTGTCTCAATTTCATCCTCCTACAAATGAATGTAAACTAAAAGTTTAGAGGATTATTCATTTGTAAAATGTTGCAAATCAATTACCGGATGTATTTACTGACACTAAAAGTATAGTAAAATCTTATATTCCTACTATTAATGCTCCAGTAAAGATTAAAGTCCTTGAAGGACAAGTTGTCAAAACAGTAATAGGTGAGTCTAAGACACGCATGAAGTGTGAAAGACCTATTAGTGCAAAAGACAAAATTCTTCGAAGGAAAAGAATACAAAATGAATTTGGTGTTCCTAAAGAACTCATACCTAAAATACAGGTTACAAATATATTTGATGATTTTGAAGAGATCAAATCTTCTATTCTAAAACATCCTGAATAGTAAACTCCTGAAAAGTATAAATCTCGTTAAAATAGACCTCCTGAAGAGGTGTTTCATAAAATATTTTCTCCTGAAAAGGAACAGGTACCTGAAAATAATGAGATCTCAATATATTTCATGAGTACTGGAGAAATTCTGGATAGAAATAAAAATGTTGTCGACAACATATTTTCATATAAGATGGCTTTTGACATTAGCAGAAATAATAAAGAAAGTGAGTCAAGAACCGTCGAAAAATGTTGACGTAGAAATGATTGACTAAAATGGAAAGCAGCTATTGAAACTGAATTAAACTCGCTAGTAAAGCGAGAAATATTTGAACCTGTTGTCCAAATACTAAAGGATGTAATGCCTGTTGGATATAAGTGGGTATTTGTACGAAAACGTAATGAGAAAAATAAAATTGTGCGGTACAAAGTACGACTTATTGCACAAGATTTCCTGCAGAAATCCGAGATTGATTATGAAAAAATATATTCTCCCGTTATGGATACAATTACATTTAAATTTTTTATTAGTCTGGTTGTTACAAAAGGATTAGAAATGCGGTTGATGGATGTGACACTGCATATTTATATGGATCCTTAGACGATGACATATATATGAAAATTTCTGAAGGATATAAAATACTTGAAACATCTATAAATACATCTAAAAGTATGTACTCTATCAAATTTCAAATTTTTTTATATGAGTTAAAGTAATCTATTGAAAGAAAGATTTGAGAATAATTCTATATGCCCATGTATTTTTATTAAGAAATCAGAATTCGGATTTGTTATTATTGCGATTTATATTAATGATTTAAATATTGTGGGAATTTCTGAAAAGATCTCAAGAACCGTTACATATTTAAAAAATGAATTTGAAATAAAAGATCTTGGCAAAACAAAATTTTTTCTCGGTCTGCAGCTTGAGCACTTGCCAAATGAAATTTTTATTCATTAGTCCATATATACAGAGAAAGTTTTGAAACACTTTTATATGGACAAAACTCATCCCCTGAGTACTCTAATGATTGTTCGATCACTTGATATGAAGAATGATTCATTCTGTCCTTCTGATTACGATGGAGAAATTCTTGGTCCTGAAGTACCATATCTTAGTGCAATAGAGTTTTGATATATTTTACAAATTGCATTCGGCTTTATATTACATTCTCAGTTAATTTGCTTGCAAGATATAATTCTACACTAATTTGAAGGCATTAAATTGGTATTAAACATGTTCTTTGTTACCTTCATGGTACGGTTGATATGGGATTATTTTATCAACGTGGATCAAGTACACAATTGATTGGGTATATAGATGCAATTATTTTTCAGATCCACACAAGGATAGATTTCAAATTGAATATTTATTTATTTATAGAGATACTGCCATATCATGGAAACCTGTCAAGCAGATACTATCTGCCATATTTTCAAATCATTCAGAGATCATTACAATTCATGAAACAAGTTGAGAGTGTATTTAACTGAGATCAGTGATTCAATATATCCAAGAAAAGTGTGGTCTTCCAATGATCAATGATAGCCCAACAATTTTATATGAAAATAATACTGCTTGTATCACTTAAATTAGAGAAATATATATTAAAGGTGAGATAACCAAATATATTTCAGCTAAATTCTTTTATACTCATAAACTTCAAGAGAAATATGAAATTGATATCAAGCAGATACAATCAAGTAATAATCTGATAGATTTATTCACGAAAGTATTACCAACTGCAACATTCAAGAAAATTGTGTAGAATATTGGAATGTGAAAACTCAAAAATCTATCGTCATGCACTTTTCAAGGAGAATAAATGTCTTAAAGACTTGGTGCTGATTGTACTCTTTTTCTTTCGCTGAAGTTTTGTCCTATTAGATTTTTCTTTGCAAGATTTTAATGAAGTAATCTTAAAGTATTTGGCGGTACATAAAAATACTGTACTTTTTTTCATTCGCCATTGATTTTCTTCCCACTTAATTTTTCTTTGGCAATATTTTAACGAGACAGATTTTTTATGTGTGATCATTCAAGAGGGAGTGTTACAATTATAGAGGGGGCATGAATGACCCCCCTCCCTCACGCATTCACGTGATTCCTCCTCCATCACTATTAGATTTTATGAATTTGTACAATAATTTATACTTATAATTACAAATATTTTTGATCTATTATGTACACAAGTATTATAAGAAAGAAGAGAAAAAAAGAAAAAAAGAAAGAAGAAAGAAAAAAAGAGTTTTAAATATATATTTTTTATAATAAGTTTTTTTATAATAATAATTTATTTTTATTTTATAATACAATATTGATTTTTAATAAAAAGATAATTATATAAGACAAATTAAAACTTTCAATAATCTAAGCTGTAAATGGAAAAAGAAAAGTGTACTGTGAAATGATTTTTCCTTTGGACCGTTGTGATCCTGATTTCTGAACTTGCAGACAGGGTGACCAGGAACAGTGCGCTGCGCACAGTAAGAAAGTATATGAACTGTGGAGAACAGACATGCCATTTTACGGAACCGAGGCATTATATTTAACTAAAATTCACAAACCACTCTGAGGTCCGGTTCTGGAGCTGACACACGGCCCACGAAGGCCGAGTCCCTGGCACAAAACACCAAGCTTCACCGTACATCACTGTCTAGCTTAAGCTAAGCTCTCTAGCTAAGGTAAGCTAAACGCTAAGTGCTCACTGTTGGCCCCTTGGGCTCCCAAAGACTACGGCTTTTGTCTTTTCAATAAAGCGAGAGAGCCGTTACCCTCTTGAAGTAGCCCAAGAACAAGACGTTGCCGATCACTTTTGTGGTATATAGGAGGAGGAGGAGGAGGAGGAGAAGAAGAAGAAGGAGGAGGGGAGGAAGGAGGCATTGCTTGCTTGAAGAGCTATGGCCAGGGGATTCAGGCTTATCTTTGCGTCTTCACTTTTGCTCATGCTTTTAGGTCCGTGCTTGATGTTCTAGAATTTTCTACTCAGATTCTCTGTATATCTGTATTTTTTCTTGGGTTTAATGTATGCTTTGTTTTTCCACTTTTTTGAAATGTGTCAGCTGGCATTTTCTGTGTTTTTCTGGCGATTCATCTGTCCTGCGTTAGCTAGATCTTGATTATTGTTAACGGAATTTATCTCCGATTATCAACGAATGGCTCGGTCTTTCTTAATAAACCCAATCTCCATTTTGAACAGTGTTTGAGAAAAAATGTCGGTGCTTTTTCTTTAAGGAAAGCATTTGAGCTATTGTGGTGACATGGTTGTTGAGAAAAAAAAGGCTTATTCCGCTGACTATGATTGTCATTATCTTAGACATTTCTCGGTAACTTGAACCTCGACCTTTTAGTCAACTATATATGCTACAGCGTATTAGCCTGGTAATCTGTTTTTATTAATAAATGAGAAAATATTGAGTGAAGCCAACACTCATCCCACTCACATATATGAACAGTAACCGGCGCCTGCATTTGCATTTTCATCTTTTCTTCGAGTGGGTTACAGTTAGATTTAAATTATTGGGTTTAGGGTCCCTTTGTAATATGTTCTAAGGGCTAACAATAAGACATAGGAATATTATAAACAGAAGCATGTCATTTGCTCTAGTTGCATGGCTAATTTTCATTCTTCAAGAGTGATCTGTATACAAATACCTGATATTTAGCACCATTTTAAACTTGTTTCAGTAAAAAATTAAAAAATAAAATAAAATAAAAAATTCAGGAGCTGATTGCTCTTCCGAGTCTCACAAATCGTTAGGAATGCAATGAATGCATTATTTTTCATGAACATCGTTGGTGGCAGAGCAGTTCTGGTTCTTGAGTGGAAATCACTTTTGTTAAGTTTGTTGTAATATCTAATATGAAGAACTTAACTATGACCTTGTTAAATCTGAAGTATGCCAGTTAAGTAGTTTTAATGGTGGGCTTTGGCTGGCAAGAATGTTCTCCTTATACTACTAACTTGAGGTGTTTATCTGGGTTCCGGATTTGAGAATCCGGAATCCGGATTCAAAATTTCTTTAAACCTTTTAAAAAAAAAATTCAAAAGTATTAATAAATATATAAAATTTTAAACCGGGCCGGATACAACCCGGCCCGGATGAACAGGCCTACTACTAACAAACTTATCTTGTTGTCTTTTAAGGACAAGGACTGCATAATGTCATGGGTTCTGTCCCACACCATTTGTGATGGTTGAAACATCAGTTTACCTCAATCCACTTCTAAGTATTATCTTATTTAAGTTGTTACCCTTTTAACTGGCCATTTTGTTTTACAATGTAAAATGGCTATTAAGAGTTCTGAGTTTTATATGTGGAAAAGACGAGCAATCTGCTAATGTGTAAGCGGCTCGCTCATGATGACTTTGGTTTCTGGTTCTCCTTTTTTAAAATGTCTCAGCAGCTTATTTCAGAGTACTTCTACTGACAAACCAGTGTGGAGAATGCACTCTTTACACCGTTGACATGGTGATGTTATGATTTAATTTATAAGAGATTTGAATTAAACTTCTCTTGCAAAACTTTTGCCATGTCAACGGCATGGAGGGTGTGTTTTATGCACCAGGTTACAAATAAATTTTTTCTTTATTTCAGGACTTTAGATTGATAAATATTCGTGACAGATTTCTGCAGGGGAAGCACGATTGGAGTTTGCTATGGAAGAAATGCTGATGACCTTCCCACACCTGATAAAGTGGCCCAGCTAGCTCAACTACATGATATTAAGTATGTGAGGATTTATGACTCCAATATCCAGGTTCTCAAGGCATTTTCAAACACCGGAGTTGAACTTATGATTGGAATTTCGAATTTCGATTTATTGCCATTCTCCCAGTTCCAATCCAATGCAGACACTTGGCTGAAGAACAGCATTCTTCCATACTATCCAGCCACAAAAATCACATACATAACTGTTGGTGCTGAAGTTACAGAAAGCCCCAGTAATGTCTCTGCCCTAGTAGTACCTGCCATGAAAAATGTCCTCACAGCTCTCAGAAAAGTTGGTTTGCAGAAGAAGATAAAAGTTTCAAGTACCCATTCCCTTGGGGTTCTGTCCCGATCATTCCCACCCTCTGCGGGGGCTTTCAATAGCAGCCATGCTTTTTTCCTGAAGCCTATGCTGGAGTTTTTGGCTGAGAACCAGTCACCTTTCATGATAGATATTTACCCTTTCTATGCTTACAGAGACTCCCCCAGCAATGTGTCTCTAGACTATGCTCTGTTTGAATCATCCTCTGAAGTTATTGATCCAAACACTGGTTTGCTGTACACAAACATGTTTGATGCCCAGATAGATGCTCTTTATTTTGCACTGATGGCTCTGAATTTCAGAACAATTAAAATCATGGTCACTGAAACCGGTTGGCCTTCCAAAGGTTCTCCCAAGGAGTCAGCGGCTACTCCTGATAACGCACAGACTTTTAACACTAATCTGATTCGGCATGTCATTAACAATACCGGTACTCCTGCAAAGCCCGGACAGGAGCTCAATGTTTATATCTTCTCTTTGTTCAATGAAAATAGGAAGCCTGGGTTGGAATCTGAGAGGAACTGGGGACTATTTTATCCAGACCAGACGAGTGTCTATAGCCTGGATTTCACTGGTAAAGGTGCTGCAGTAATGACTACAGCGACAAATGTTACCAGTTCAAATGTAACAACATGGTGCATAGCTTCCAATAAGGCTTCTGAAATGGACTTGCAGAATGCCTTAGACTGGGCATGTGGTCCTGGGAATGTGGACTGCACTGCAGTTCAGCCTAGCCAACCTTGTTATGAACCAGATAATCTAGTCTCACATGCATCTTTTGCATTCAATAATTATTACCAGCAAAATGGGGCTACTGATGTTGCTTGCAGTTTTGGAGGGACTGGGGTTAAAGTTGATAAAAACCCAAGTAAGCATATTAAATTCTAACCTCTTTTGTTAAGCAACATCTCTATCTTAAGTCATATTTTCATATGGATTTCACAGCCATTTTCCTTTTTATTTTTTGGGTGGAGGGACTAGAAAATTTACCAGTCCCTAGCACATGAACTTAGTTTCTTAAGAGAGGTAATCTATGAAAAGCATAAACAAGTGAATTTTTTAAATGTCATTACTCCTTGAGAGTTGTTAGAAACTTAGACAATCAACCAGATAGCTCTAATAGAATATGAACTCTTAAATAAAGGGGTTAGATTTATTTGATGTGCATATGTTTAACTGTATCTTAACATGAACAATAATGCAGACTACAAGGGCCTTTCCTTGTTGTTTTAACTTGTTATGATGCTGGCTTTCTTATTATGAAGTTGCCATTTATCTGTTCCTTTGGTTTGTGAATGGTCTGGCACATTTAATTAGGATAATGAAATTGACAAACAGCTTAACATAATTCTGTCAGTTTTACCTGCTGTCTTTATCAAAACGTCCAAACTGCTGAAGTATGTTTTGGTTTTCACCCTTTCACTAATGCATTCTGCAATGTGTCCACCTTCAGCTGTTAAGATAGATGAAAAATAGTTGAAAATGTTGCACATGGCGCTTTTTTTTCCTTTTTCTTTTTTCTATGTCGGGGAACCTCTTCAAGGCAGGGCCTTTCGGGCCCCATTTTTGCTAGAGTAAATCCTGATCCCGTGCATCGTACTCTCAAAAGTTTTCCTACGAAACTGGTTCAATCGCTGGTTTTTCACCATGGGATGTGGCACCAAATGATTGTTTGCATTCATGAGATGTTGAACCAACCTTTGGACCTTGAAGGGGGAGTGATATCCCAAGATTAAGGCATACCACATGGCACTATTTTTTTCGTAGTGACGTCTTCTTAGGCAATTTACTAAATTACCATTTATACTTTCTATGCAGGCTATGATAATTGCATTTATATGACCACTGGGTAAGTTCACTGTTCGACATTACCTTCTCCTTTTTATATCGTGTTAATCAAGTCAAAAGCTTATTATCCTGGTCATGTTTGTCAATAAACTCAGGAGCAACAAAACAGTAGCAAGTAACACAACAGCAATTTCTTCAACCACTTCATATTCCACACAGAAGGAAGTTCCCACATGGGTTTCTAGTTGTCTCCTCGTGACTTTCTTCTCATTTGTTTTGAACACCGGTCATGCCCGATGAGTTCGAACTTTAAGCAGTGTAGAGATTTAGTCTCCTCCGAAATGAGTGTGGAGCTTCTTGAGATGCAAGTACAGGATATATTAGTTTGGGGAGAGCTCTCTGTAGATGCATTTGGCTGAGCGACCCCGCCCGTGCCTTTGTAGTTTGTATGATGGTGAAAGTTCCTAAGAAGATGCCAGCAAGAGAATGCCATTTCTGGGTGTTGAGAACATATCCTGTATTTTAAGCACAAGAACGAATGGATTGTTATAGTGCTCTTTTTGTATCCTTAGGACATGTTTATCTAAGGTCTGAAACACCCCTTCTAACTTCCTCATGACTGATCATAATTTTCTTTCATTAATCATATTCAGCCTGAAGTGAGAGGAGACTGGGTTGGATTGATTCTGGGCAGCATTTCAGAGTCTCAGACCCAGTAAAAGGAATACGCATTGATTTGTTCCCTCTTATGGACCGTTCGGTAACGCCAACATTGATATACTGTCATCTCACTTTTCAGTGTTTCGTTGTCCACAAGACACTTTTAGCAGTATCTAATATGAGCATTGCTGCATTAGGAAACACAACTGTTTCCAGATATTTTAGACTGCTATTTTATTATAATTTACAAACAGTTCATTATTATTCATAAATTATTTCATTTTCACAGAGAGACAAACATAATTTATAAGAGACAAACATTTTTAGGGATACTTTTTCAATTCTGCTTTAAAATAGAATTGCGCCACATTTAACAATTTTAAATATTCTACAAGAAATTAATTTACCTAGCCCTTCGGAAACAATTTATTGCACGAAATCCATTTTCTCCTTAATGCCGACGTCGTGTTCCCGTCGCCCATCTCTCCGTTGTTCCTGTTTCCCATCTTTTCTTCGTTGTAATTATTACCAAACCCAAACCATACGGAAGATCGAGTAATTACCAGTTTTCAAAAGTATTTTTTTTCTATTTCTTTTCCAAACCAGTGTTTCCATTTCAAACATGAAAGTCGTTCAATATCTACGGATATATTCATCATCCATAAATATGAAAATAAAAAAGATTACACATACCAGCATCAAAAAACCAATAATTAAGCTTCAACTTGAGATAAAACTTTATGTGGAGAGGGGGGCATTGTCCTGGGTTGTGGTCTGGGTGTGGTCCTGCAACAGGGGAGCTTTGGTCTGTAATATTCTTGCTGACTCGCGAAATTGGAGTCTTTTTGGGCGTGGCTGTGTCAGCAAGGGGGACGTTGCTGGGTTTTGGTCAGATGGTGGCAATGCGAGGAGGGGTTATGGTCTGCAATATTTCTTTGTGACTCACGAAAATGGGGTCTTTTGGGATGTGGCCATGTCGGCGAGGGGGCGGTTGCTCTGGGTGTGGTTGTATGCAAGGTGGTGGTGGTGCTCTGTATTGTTATGGAGGAGGCAACATCTCCTTTTTCGTGAAAGGAGATGAATAGGGATTTTTAAATCGAGGTTGTGTGGTCACATGAAACATATGTTGTGATGTCTATATGTCACTTCTATATTGTGGGTTATTATTTGGGAGTTATAAGACCGATCGGTTATAAGATCTCTTCTTTTTTTCTCTACTATTTCTTATTAATTTTAACATCTTTCTTTTCATGATCATAATTTCAAATGGAGTTTTATGTTGTCTGAGAAAATAATATAATATATAATTCATAACAACATCTTAGATATTGTAGGGCCAAACCTGAAGATGCCCAACTTCCCTTTGAGTCCACCCCGTGGCAACTTGATTGATCCAAGTTTACTCCATCATGTTTAGCTCTTAGTGCAACTTGTGACCAACCTTGCCTATTCCCCATTAAGTTTATCTTGAGGAGCGTTAAGGAATCACCTAAATCGAGCAAGGATTCTCTCCATCATCACTGATCATGATTTTTGGCATGACTGCTATATCACTTCCACGATCGTAAGTATCGTTACTGCACTGTTGTAGGAAATTCCTCATCTGTCAAAAATTTTCAAAATGTTAAACGCAATGCCTAACTTGACTCTTGATGTCTAGCTCCCAAAGCAACTTGAAGCCAACCTTACCTATTCCTTCCTTGAGTTTGACGTGGGGCGGCTTGCAACGTCCAAGCTGGCTTCTTGATGTCTAGTGTTTAAGTAGCTTGTGGCCAACCTTATTTAGTCCTCCCTTAAATTGAGACTCAAGGTGACTCGTGGCCTAACCTTGCCTAGTAGCTGATGATCATGCTAGAGTTACTTCAACAACTAGTGTCTTCAGGTTCCATAACCACCTAATGTGGGAGTTGCCTTTAGAAACGAGGCTCCATGCTGTATAATCATCTAATACTAGTTTCTTTAAGCAACGAATCTCTAGATTCCATAACTATTAAGTATAGGTTTTCATCGAGAACGAGCCTTCAAGCTCTATAACAACCTAGTGTAAGTGTTTTAGGAACGAGCCAACAGGCTCTGCAACCACCTTTGTGAGTCTCTTTTTAGGTTATGTTCGATGTCGACATCAGCTGAGTTGGTATAAATTCTGTATAAATATAAATAGTAGTGAGTTGAACTAGTTGACTGAGTTTGTGGAACCCACTTATATGAATTTAAAATGTGTTTAGATGTTTAGATGAGTTTATATATTTATGGGATGTTGTGAAATTCGTGAGACCCACTTATGTTCTTGGCCAAGTATTATCCTTCACAGCACCACACGCACGCAACTGGTTTGACAAAAAAGACCATACTCTGCTCAAGCTGTAACTCACCCAAGGAGGAAGAAATATGAGAGAGAGAGAGAGAGAAATCAACTTTTCATCAAGAGAGAGATGAGTTGATGGCATCAGCCTCCAAAGAAGAAAAAGCTGCATTTCAGCCATTAATGCTGCAGTGTAGCAGCATATGTCTGGGCCACGTTGAGTTCACATTTGAGCTCTACTAAAAATAGTGATGCCGTGTGTTTGGATGTTTAACTCAATCTAAAGTAAAGTATATTGAATTGGGTTTAGGAACCAAACCCACCTTAGAATGACTCAATGCGCTCCACAACCACCTTGGGAGAGTCTCCTCCGAAAATGAGTTGATGGGCTCCAACATCGCCTAGTGCGAATCTTTATGATCATCAACAAGCCTAGGGTAAAAATCTTTGAGCCTTGAATCAAAGTCCTCTACGGCCCCAAACGTCTTGCCCGAGTCATAACTCAATATTTTCTTGGAACACTTTTGTGGCCATCATTGCAATCCATAATGGACTTTGAGCATCATCAAGGGTGAATTTTTTCAAGGTCCCATCATTGCAGACCCCTCAAAACTTTTATTATCTCGAGGGCTTGGCCCCCAAAGCTGATCTTCTAGGGCACTATGATTATCTATGACATGAAGATTATGAGATCCACCAAACATCATTGATATAATGGAATTACTAGTCATGCAACAAGACTATCAACATCAAGAAATGGTGAATTATACCGAAAGGTGAAGGCACCAATTGCGAGTAGTTTTAGGATTCTCAAAGGCCTCGTAATAAGTTTAAGTTAATTGCAAGAATCAAAGGTAATAGTTGGAGACAAAACTTGCTAGAGAGACCCACAAGAGTAAAAGGGAAATGACACAAAACTTGATGGGACAAGATAATGATAAAGACAAGACCTCAAGCTACCGGAGGGAGGAAAAAATACAGGTAAGCAAGGAAAGGAGAGGGAACTATTTTGTCGTCATCTTAAATAGGATAAAAAGGATTTATAGTTCGTCTTCTCCAATTCCAATTCTAAATTGTGACAATGGTATTTGGAACTTAAGAGTATGTACTAAAACCCAGTTTATAATGGATTTCACATTCATGGCTTATGAGCGTAAATTATGATGTCGAACCACGCAGATTTCTATATCTCCTGATCTACTTCCTTTCATTGATGAGTTTATATTCGCAAGTTCTGGATGTCCATTTCAAGCACAACCACAAAGCACCACTAGATCACACAGATATATGACCATAGTATTAGCGTCCATGACCAAAAACCTATTAGCCTCCATGACCAAAAAACGGCTCAACAGTGGTATAATTTTTTAAAATCTTAGTTGCAATTTAATATATTATTTTTTTATGAGTTTAACTTAATATTATATGTTATATAATTAAACACGATGAGAAATAATCATGTCGCTTTATAACGTTAGATGGTATTTAATATTATTATAATTAGATAATTAATTATCTGATTTCATAAAAAGCAAAGGTTATGGTTTTAAAAACTATGTAATGCTAGTAGTTGTCCTGGAGTAATGAACATGAATCATTAATGTAGGACATTTGAGAAGTGAGGAGGCTAAAAATGGGTAAATAACGAACAATAAGATAAAAATATATTATTTTTTCCTTACTGTAAAAGTTAATGGTGGGAGAGACAAGTAATCAAAAATCAATAAACATGATCTTTTTACCTCTATTGAATTAGTAATCATATATTATAGAAAAGATTTCTCTTAAAACATTTTTCTTTAATTTTAATATCAATAAATCTTGTAAACTTATTGTTGTAAGAGTAATACCAGAAGTGATAACTCACATGGGGAGACATTCAACAGAGAAGAACAAAAGAAGTTATGGAAACAAATCTGGAAATTGCAAGTTCCAAGTAGAATTCGAATTTTTGCTTGAAGACTATGCAAGGATGGATTACTTATATTGACTAATTTAGCTTAGAAAATGTTTATCTCAGATGTTACATGCCGGTATTGTCATATGGGCGAGGAGGACTTTAATCACGCAGTTCTATATTGTCCATTCGTGCATCAGTTTTTTGAAGCAACAGTTTCAATTTTTGTAGCAGTAGGAGCAGAATTAGAAGGACTTTGTGCAGATTGCTTTTAACTTGATCCAGACTAAGCGTATTTATAATCGCAGAGACTCTTTGTGCGTACTTAGAGATTATGGTATAGAAGGAATTGGCTGTACTTTGAGACTCTGCAGTTAACACCAGAAGAAGCCATGAACCATGCCTATTCAATGGTGGATGATACCAAATGGTGACAACAACCAATTGCAGTGTTCAAAAGTCAAAAGTGTAGATCAGAACCTCCTCCAACAGATCTTCTAAAATTGAATGCTGATGGAACTCTTTTCCCTGGTCTTAATAAATCTAGAATTGGAATTATACTTCAAGATAGTAGGGGTAAATTGGTGATGACAGATTGCAAGCCAAAGCATGAAATTAGTGATCTAATGAAAGTGGAATTTTTAGCAGTGCTTCGAGATCTACAAGTATGCTTACCTTTGGAGATCACTAATTTGATTGTGGAATGTGATTCACTATTGGTTGCCCAAAAACTTAACAAAGAAGATGAATCCATGTCTATTTAGGAAAACTTAATTCATGCTATAAAATCTTTGATGTATAGACTTCAAAATATAGTTGTTCAGCATAGGGGTCGTATTTCCAATGCTATAGCACATTCTCTTGCAAAGTTTTCTTGGCATCTTGATGATCTTATAATTTGGTGGAATTCCTATCCAGAATGTGCCACTCAAGCTATTTGGCATGATGTGCAATTTTTGATGTAATTCAGTTTATTGAATGAAATTCAGTCAAGTATTGTTATAAAAATAGAGTAATACCAGAGATACAATCATATATGTGCAAATACACATATATATTAGGACTGTACAAATAATTTCTCTTAACGTAATAAAGAAAATACAGTGTTTTTTTTTTTTGCATGTGTAATGTTAGGATGGATTGATACAAAAAAGATTAAAAAAAAATTATATAAAGAAAAAAAAAAAGAAACAGAATGCTGAAACCGACTCTAAATATATCATCTTAGTGGTTGTTGGGAAGTTGAAATGATTTGATCTCGTTTTATTACATCTCAATATGATAACATCCAAGCACTACTCAATCATACACTTTTCAATTTTAAATTTTCAACATTTCCATTCCAACTTTTTTAAACTTCCAAACAAAATACCGAAAAAAAGAAAAAAAAAATTCAAATCCAAAACAAAAACAATATTCTAATAATATTTTAATTTTATAATATTTTTATTCAATTTTTTTCTGTATTTCTTTTCCAAAACCTCATAAAATATCATAACTCAATCAATGTCACTATTATTCACACATTTCTCATCTTATCCTCCGAACATCTCTTAAACTTGTTCGATCTGATAACATAGGAAAGGCCATAAATCTTTATTCTCAGTATTTATCTCTCCTCTCATTAGACTCATTTGATGCATGAGAAAACCTTTTTTGGAAATCTACATAAAAAGCAAAACTAGTTTACAGTTGAACCAGTTTTATTTATGATTGGATAAAAAATCGACATAACCAAACACCTCCACTACACAAGATATAAAGCACCGGCTAATTACCCTGCGTAGCACGTGCTGTTTGGAGGGCTTCTTAAAGAAGAATCACACAGGCAAAATTCAACAACAGTATATACGATTTATGCCAAATCGATACCATTAAACGGAATACAACAGTAGTGTAGAGAAATCGATCATTAGAGAAAATCAACACAATACTTTATGATCGGTTAAATCAACACAATACTTCCCATCAAAAGAGTACAAAAACAAAGACCAAGAGACCATAATCATTACTTCTCAAGCACCAGACCAAACCTTTGGTTCCAAACATACTTCCCATAACTCTTCATACTTAGTAGAGTATTATTTCACTGCAGCCAATCATTCCAACAACAGGTCAGCAAATTGCTTGTTTCAATTGAAGTCAGGAAGATTTATACAAATAACATGACGTACCAAGGCAATTAGAGACCCTGATCAATGAGATAATCGCCAAGCCTTTCAACAATCATGTTGCACTGACCAGGTGTCATTGGTTCATCATAGATACCAATGATTAAGGCCTGATTAGTCTTCTTCACAGTAACGCCACCAGGACCCTGAGAATCCAAGGAGAAAAGTTCAAAATCCAACAATAAATTATCTAAAAAAAACTACAAAGGATAATCAACAAATAAATGGAAGCAGCTAAATAGTTCTATAATAACTGTATCAAAACCCCCACCCTCTCCCAACAACAAAAGCCACACCCCCGTCCCTTTTTCTCAATAAAGGCAGCCTCCAAAGTGTTTAATATTGACAAAGGTATGTGCCTCACTGTGCAGCAACTCCCTGAGGAAGCTGCATATGTGATGGTGATCACAATTCTGTCTTTGATTTGGCAAAGAACATTTCATCATTTTGATGTTCAAACTCCAATTAGCACTTAAAAACAGAGAGTACGGTCATTACTCTGCACCTTAAACTTATTTTCCAAAACGAACACAACTTGGTGGTGCCATAAACAGTAGTCAAATTAATATTGGACTTGAGTTGATCACCTTCTTCCCTCGAATAACAGCTCCAGCCTCGCCTTGGATCACCATGTACTTTGTGCCACCAAGGTACAATCCAGTCGGAGCAAGCGAGCCAGGTTCATTAAAGTCCGTTATAATGGCAGTTATTTCTTCAGGCTTGAACTAATATCAAAATTGCCACAAATCAAAATTCGCATTTAAATAATTTAAAATACACTTATATATGATGAAAGGATGTTATTATAATCGGGTGTGTATGCTCATGCCATGTAATAACATATTTTATGTTTTCAGTTTTTTTGGTAACTAACAAGAATTTCAATAAAAAAACACGAAAGGCGCATTTCAAGTACAACACAGTTTAAGATCTAATAAACACAAAAAATGGAAATAACATCAATCTGTGATAATCAACACAAGTAATTCGGTATTTTCTCATGCAGTAAACTCCATTCCCTTCCTCACTGTTCTTTATCAGATCAACGAAAAAGCTTGAAAATAGTACGGTAGGCACAGCTCAAGCCAAACTACAAGGATCAATGTCCTCCTCGTTAGTTTAAAATAGTTGGCTAAAAACTCGTCAGTAAGGGAACAAGCTTGACTGTTAAAATAACCAAGGTGTTTTTTCTGTGCATAGATCCTTACTGGTATCATGTTCAGGAGACCAAACACATGCATAGATACATCTATATATATGCATGTACACAACAGATGCATATGGAATGGCAGATTAAGCGAGACCCATAAATAATCAGAGAAACCCAATTGCAAAGACCATTAGATCAGAGAGGAAACCAACTTATAAAATATATAAAAAAAAAATCCCTTTCGCGTTTTTAATCTAAAATTGCATCAGATCGAAGATTCCAATTACACTGAAAACAAACAGAAAATGATCAGATCGGAAATCAGGATCAAGGCCACCAAGCAAAACAATTCTTCTGCTTTTCTTAATGACATATAGAAAACGACAAAGAAAAAAAAACTGTAAAATGAACCTGAGGGAAAGTGGAGCTCTGGGCCCAAACGCTTCCGTCTTGGCCGAGGATGGCCGCGGCGGAGAGGTGATTGCCTTCGATTTCGCACATGAGATGCTCATCTACATAGGTTTGCCACGACATCTTCTCCTCCTCCTTCTTGCTCTTCTTCTTTATTCCTCTATTGTCTTGTATTTTCTCCGATGTTCGATGGGGTTTTGTAAGGAGTGCGCTGTCGGGAGAAAAAAGCAGCTTTTTGGTCGTCAAGAAGTGAGCAGGAGCGTTGAGATCACGGAGATTTTTTTTTTTTAATTCCTGAAATAATGGCGTCTTCTGAAATTACCAGAATAGACACCCTGTCCTGAATTATCTCCAATTTTGCATACGGCAATGTTTTGGACCACGTATGCGCCTTTCTGTGCTTCTGAGTGGTACTGTAAAAACTAACTGCAGTTTGTGGTTCATGAATAAAGCTTAGCTGTCATATATTCAGCTCCAACTCAGATCATTAAGCATAACTATCGGCATTAATCTGATCAAATACTTTATCAAATATAAATTTAATAATTTATATTAAAAATAATTCCATATTTAATAATTTATACTAAAAACAATTCCATATTAATCTCATTAAAATATTTTTTTTTTAATTTTGAACTATAATAAAATTAGTCAAACCCTTCAAATTTAAAAGATTATTATTCATTTATCAAATTAATTATTTAATATATTTTATTTCTCACTCTTCTTTTTCTCATTTTCTTTTTTTTTTCTCTCTCCCACGTTATTATTCAAAGATCCAAAATTAATCTTACGTCTCCCATAACTAGCTATTGAAGCTTATAATACTGATTTAATATATGCATACTTTTGAATAATATTTTATTATAAAATGAGCTAAGTTTCTGGCCTATTGAAGCTTATAGAATTGATCTCCATCAGCTTTGTTGTTGTAGGTGCTGCATGGAACATCTATTTTTTTTTCTTGGAATTGTTGAAAATATTAATTTAAATATCAAATTACATTATTAATATACATATAGTTAATATAATTATAAAATATTAAAAAATATTCTTTAAAAAGAAAATTTATTATATTATTATTTTGATGAGTTTAATAATGTGTTCAATGAAGAATTATAGATGTGGAGGTACGCGCTTCTCATCAAAATTGTACTTCTCATTCAATTTTGATATTTTTTTGATGAAACCAATGTCAATACTCTAAAAATAAGAATTTGAGAGGGAGGTCCTCCTAAGTGAGATTTTCTCTCTAAATGAGTGTCTCTCAAATTTGCCTCCAAGCTTGAAGAGTTAGTGAGATTGAAGATGAATTTGCATATCAGTGAGAAAAACTAAAAACTAAGCCTCACCAAGGAAGAATTGATAGGAGTCAACTTCCCCAACATAATTGGAGAAGACTATGAAACCAAGTCCCTACTGTCTACTAGTTATGATTGTGGCTAAGAGAAATGTAAATAAGGAAGCTTTCAAGTACACTATGTCCAAGATGTGGAGGTGCGAAACCTGGCTTCAGTTTTTCAAAGTGGGACCAAACAAGTACCTCATTGAATCCAACAGCGAACTAGACATGATCAGAGTCCTCAACGGCATGTTCTGGTCCGTCGACAGATGGCTACTATGCCTTCAACCTTTCAATGACTCTAAGTCCATCAAAGAAGTCTCATTCACAAAGGAATAATTTTGGCTCCAAGTATATGATGTTCCCTTCAACTGCATGAACCAAAACATAGGCACCAGAATTGGGAGCAATGTGGGGAAAGTTCTCACAGTTCATGTTGATGAAAGAGGCCTTAGCCTTGGCAGATACTTGAGGATCCGCATAGAACTCGACATCACAAAGCCCCTACTCAGAGGAACCTTTCTTGCAATGGATGTGACAAGAATCTGAATACCATTCAAGTACGAAAGGCTACCCTCAGTATACTTCCATTGTGGAATAATAAAGCACAACCAAGTCATTTGCTCTAACTCTACAAAGGAGACCAACCCTATGCAATATGGAGTCTAGCTTAGAGGTTCTACCCCTATAGATGATATATTATTCAAGAGATACGGCGATACATGTGACTAAACTAGTGATCTCAAGCAACACTAATGGAGGAAGGACTAGCATGTTAGAAATGAAGCTCAAAGTAGCAAAACAGAAGCTGCAGCTGACATGGAGGTGGGACAAGCCCCTTATGATACTAAGGATAAAGTTGACATTCAGGTTAACCTACAAGAACCAAAAGCACCTCCTTGAGGACTACAATCTTCTCCAGAGGAAAGTCAACAACAAAAGGCCCTTAAAAAAAAACCCTCGCTTACCTTAAGGGATGATATTTGTGACATGACAGGGATGGAAGCTACTGGGCTCACATAGGCTATTGCAAGACCTGCTTTGCCCGCCTTGTCAGAAACAAAAAATCAAGCCCCCTTAAGCTTGGTTTTGACCTAAAGGACCTTTTTCACCAGATCAACTCTATTGATAAGTTCATCACTGAATAGGTTCAAGCCTTACAATAGACCAAGAAGAATGCAACCTGGAAGAGAAGGGCTAGAATTGCCTCTTTCAAGTCGCTCAAGCAAGACCCCAGCAAGCTTCCCTCGAGTTCCAACCTAAGAGAGGTTGCTATGTCCAACTTTCTCCTCTACAGAAAGAAACAGGTAACCAAACCCTTCCCTAACAAAGCTGCTAACTCCAATGAGAAAATGATCAAAACAGAAACTTTCAAGAACTTGTTCTCTTGCTTCACAAAGATGGTGGAGGCTATTGAACAGCTCCACTATGACTAATGAATGAACTTTGTTGGAACTTTCAGGGATTTGAGAACCCCCAAACAACCCTAGACCTGCACCTCACGGTGCAAAGGAAGCTCTCCACTTTTATTTTCTTGATAGAAATAAAGAATAACAAGAAAAAGATTGAGACTTTAAAAACCATATTACAATTTAAGCACAATTGCATCATTGACAGCAATGGGGTAAGTGGAGGTATTACTTTCCTATTAAATGAGGGTTTTGAAGTAGTAGTACACTCCTACACACAATACCACATCTCTGTTTAAGTAAAGGACCAAGATAATGGGAAGGACTAGCTCATCACAAGCTTTTATGCAACCCATGCACAACTAAAGGGAAGGAAAGCTAGAACTTATTGCGTGTCATTAAACCACCAACCACCCAAGGGTGGTTATGCTTTGGTGACTTTAATGAGCTCCTTAGTTTTGATAAGAAGTACGGGGGTTAACCAAGAGCTAGCAGTCAGATTGAAGCTTTTAGGTCCACCTTTGAGACATGCGAGTTATTTAATCTAGGCTTTGTGCAAAACAAGTTCACCTGATCTAATGGGAGGTTTGGGAGTGTCTTCACCAATGAGAGGCTTGACAGAGCACTATGCAATGCCACCTGGGCTGATCAGTTTCCATTTTCCAAAGTGTACACTCAGCCAACATTGAGTCCAGATCGCTGTCCACTCTTGATCTCTCTAGACAAGTCCCAACTTGTCATTCAACACTTTGATAAACTTTTTAAAGTTGAAGCAAGCTGGTTCTCGCGAGATGAATGTCACCAAGTTATTGAGGATGCATGGAAACAACCTAGGATGGCTAGCAACAAATTAAATTTTGTTAATACACGTCTTCTCAAGTGCAGACAGTAGCTCCTTCAATGGAGGAAAACTACAGATGGCAAGTATTGGGAGCTTTTGCAATCTGAGATGGGCATCTTATCCTCCCTCTAGAAAGGAAATAGAGGACACCTCACCTACACCATCAAGCAAACTCAAGCCAAAATTTATAGAACTCTTGAAGAGGACAACTCAAGTGGAAGCAAAGGGCTAAGTAGATGTGGCTAAGGGAAAGGGATAGGAACACCAAATTCTTTCACCAATGTGCCTCATAAAGAAGAAATACAAACCTCATTAAAAAAACTCATTGATGAATCTGGTAGGGAGGTGTAATCACAAGAAGATATTCGAGCTCTATTCTAAGACCACTATAGGACCCTTTTCTCCTCTACTGACCCAAGCAACATCCTTGCTTGCTTGCACTCTCTTGAATCTCGAGTGACAACCTCCCAAAATGCATCACTCATGAAACCCTACACTTACCAAGAAGTTGAAGAGGCATTGTTCAGTATAGAGGGACTTAGTTCACCAAGCCCTGACGAGTACCTAGCTTGTTTTCTCCATAAACAATGGGCCATTGTTGGCCCCCAAGTATGTGAAGCTATCCTTTTTGTTTTAAATTCAAAGGGTGACATTTCTGAGATCAATGAAACCTTCATCAACTTAATCTCTGTTGCCCAAATGACTAACACAAGAGGGGGATGAATTGAATTGTATTTAAAAAAATAACAATTATAAATCAAATATACAATATAAAATATAAACAAAATATGAAACAACAATAAATATAAAGAGTATGTGTAAGAGAGACGCAAACTCAGTATGTTAACGAGATTCGGCTCCACTGCTTACGTCCTCGCCTCAAGCTACCCCTTGAAGATCCCTGAATTCACTATTCAATCTCTTTCAGATGGAGATAGAAACCTATTACATTTTTGAACAACACCACTCCAAAGAATCCGTATAGAACACCCTCTACACTTTCAATCATCTCACACTTGGTGATTTAACTATTCCTCGTGTAGAACACCTTCTACACATGCAAGGGTTATATGCACCATCTTACAAATACAAGAGTTGATAGTGGGTAGACTATCAAAGTACACTCCTCAATGATTGAGATAGAAACAATACAGTTCAACCTATATCTCTCTCAAAATGAATAAAGGTTAAGACTGAATGCTTAAATAAGAGAGAATGAAAGGTTTGAATAAATGTTGTATGCTCTTGGTGTTGTGAAAGTGAAGCTCTCAAATGATCTATTTATAGGCATATGAGACTTCATATTCAAATTTAAAAAAATTCACATGTCAAAAACATCATCATTCACTTTTCAAAAATTTCAAACCTAATTTTTTTATTTTTTGCATGTGACAAAAGGAGCATACTTTACTTTTCAAAAATTTCAAATCTAATCTTTTACTTTTTGCATAAGACAAAAGGAGCACACTTTATTTTTCAAAATTTTCAAACAAAGACATCTACCTTTTGCATAAGTCAAGAAAAACATCCATCACTTTTGAAAATATTCAAATAAAACATGCACATGTGAAAGATGACAATTAATCATCTTAATATTTTCAAAATTCAAATCTTTAATCATGTCATGCCCATTTGAAAGATGACAATCAATCATCTTTCAAAATTTTTAAATTTAATTTTTAAAATATTCATGCACATGTGGAAAATATATTTTAATGCTTTATAATAAAATATTAATTTTGAGTCTTAATCCTAATTTCGAATTTTTAAGAGATTTACAATATTACTCTATGATTTTAATGTGAATTTGTTCCCTTCTTGCTCATACTTGGTTCCTTGATATGCTTGATTCTATTGTGTGGATAACTTGAACTTGAGACTCCTTTATTCTTTGAATTCATTTGTTATCATCAAAATTCATGTGTAGATTTATAATTACACGAAACTTTAAACATTAGATTCAACAATCTCCCACTTTTTGATAATGACAAATACTTGATAAAACTTGAAACCTGTATTAATACTTAAGCTCCCATTGAGAATGTGCATTAGTTTTTCAAAAAAAAAATATAAATATAATTTCAAGTATATATAACAAGTTTAGTAATTTAAACAATGTTAATGTTCTAGTTTAAAACTTCTCCCCCTTTTAGCATCATTAAAAAGGATTGGCAGCAAGTAAATGGACTGAAGAAAACTCGATCTATTTTACAGCCAGCATAATCTGCATCTGTGTAACTTATTAGATCGAAAGATGTGTGCTTAGGGTACCATAACCCTAAGTTAATTGTACCACTAAGATATCTAAGAATGCGTTTAACTGCAATTAAATGTGATTCTTTTGGAGATAAGTGAAAGCGTGCACATAAGCACATACTAAACATAATATCTGGTCTACTGGCTGTCAAATATAATAAGCTACCAATCATATCTCGATATACCTTCGAGTCAACTGGTTTATCGGATTCATCTTTATCAAGTTTAGTGGATGGACTCATTGGTATTTAAGTTTCCTTAGCACCTTCCATCCCAAACTTCTTCAACAATTCCTTAATATATTTTGATTGATTGATGAATGTCCCACTTTTTGCTTACTTAATTTGCAATCCGAGAAAGAATGTAAGCTCTCCCATCATGCTCATTTTAAATTCTTCCTGCATAGTCTTAGAAAAAACTTGGCACATATTTTCATTATTAGCATCGAATATTATATCATCAACATAAATCTGAATCAAAAGAATATCATCATTTTCGTATTTAATAAAAAGAGTTGTATCAATTTTTCTTCTTGAAAAGCTTTTTTCAATTAAGAAACCACTGAGTCTCTCGTACCACTCTCTAGGAGCATATTTGAGTACATATAGTGCTTTTGTGAGTTTAAAAACATGATTTGGAGAAATATGATTTTCAAAACCCAGAGGTTGCTCAACATATACCTCTTCATTTATAAAACCATTTAAGAAAGCACTTTTAACATCCATTTGAAAAAGTTTGAAATCTTTATAAGCATATGCAAGTAGCATTCGAATAGCTTCTAATCTTGCGACTGGTGCATATGTCTCATCATAATCGATTCCTTCTTCTTGATTAAAACCTTAGGCTACAAGTCGAGCCTTATTTCTAGTAATGATTCCAGACTCATCTTTTTTATTTCTAAAAACTCATTTTGTTCCAATAATAGTATAATTTTTGGGTCTAGGAACAAGTGTCCAAACATCATTTCTTTCAATTTGATTAAACTCTTCTTGCATAGCTAGAATCCAAGATTCATCAAGAAGTACTTCATCAATATTTTTAGATTCAATCTGAGATAGAAAAGTAGTATGATTGTAAATATTTCTAAGAGATGATCGAGTGCTTACACCTTGTGAAGGTTCTTCCAGAATTTGTTCCATTGGATGATCTTTTACAAATTTTCACTGTTTGGTTGCATCTTGTATTAAATTTTGATGATCTTTCTTGATGTCTCCATGTTGGACTTTCTCTATTGTGTTCTCTTTATTGAAATTGAGACTTTCTGTATTATTTATACCTCCTGTTTCTTCATCAATGGATTTTTTGGAGAGTAGAGAATTAGATTCATCATATACTACATGCATAGATTCTTGTACAGTTAAAGTCTTTTTATTGAATACTCTATAAGTTTTACTATTAGTAGAATACTCGAGAAAGATACCTTCATCAGATTTTGCATCAAACTTGCATAAATTATCCCTGTCATTTAAAATAAAACATTTGCATCCAAATACATGAAAGTAACCAATGTTGGATTTTTTCTCATTCCAAAGCTCATAAGGGATTTTATCTAATTTGGACCTTAGCATAACTCTATTTATAATATAACATGCAGTACTTACCGCTTTGGCTTAAAAATAACTAGGCAAGTTGTTCTCATTGAGTATTGTTCTTGCCATCTCTTGAAGAGATCTATTTTTCCTCTCTACTACCCCATTTTGTTGAGGAGTTCGAGGAGTAGAAAAATTATGTACACAACCATTTTCATCACAAAATGTTTAAATATTTTTATTAACAAACTCTTTTCCCCTATCACTTCGGATACTTGAAATAGTATAACCCTTTTCATTTTGAATTCTCTTGCATAATTTGGTAAAGGTATTATGTGTCTCATCTTTTTGAGTAAGAAAGATGACCCAAGTATATCTAGAGAAATAATCAACAATAACAAATGCATAATATTTTCCTCCTAAACTTGCAATTCTATTTGGTCCAAAAAGATCCATGTGTATCAGTTGCAGTGGTCTAGTAGTGGAAATATGTTTCTTGGTTTTAAAAGAAATTTTTTTTTGTTTACCAAATTGACATGCATCACAAATTTTGTCTTTAAGAAAATTTGCCTTTGGTAAACTTCTCACAAGATCATTTTTTAAAAATTTGGAAATAAGTTTCATGTTGGCATGACCTAATCTTCTATACCATAACTAATTAGTTTCATTTTGAACTGAAAAACAAATAACATCTTGTGGGGTAATTTTTTCAAAATCGATTGTATAAACATTGTTACTTCTAAAAGCAATAAAACAAATATTACAATCATGATTATTCAAAATAATGCACTTATCCATTTTGAAAGTAACTATAAATCTTTTATCATATAATTGACTTATGCTCAAAAGATTATGTTTTAGACCTTCAATAAGTAGAACATCTTCAATTATGAGAGAAGACTCATTACCAATTTTACCTATTCCTACGATCTTCTATTTCGAGTTGTCTCCAAATGTCACGTGTCCTTCTTTTTTAGATTTAAGATCAAATAACTTAATCTTGTCTCCTGTCATGTGTCTTGAACATCCACTATCTAAAAACCATTTATTTTTGTTTGTGAAGGACTTCATGCACACCTATAAAAACAATTAAAATGATTTTTCTTGATACTCAAGTTCTTTGAGTCCTTTATTTATTAGTATTAGAAAAAATAAAATTTTTAGATACCCATATGACCCTAATAGTCATTGTATATTTCCTTCTAATAAGACAAGCATGATAATTATGACAATTTCTATTATAAAAATTACAAATAGCATGTGATATATATGAAAAACTTGAGTGATTATAATAGTATCATTTTTTAACAAAATTATTTTTATGAAAAAAATTTTGAATATTGAATTTTGATGTAGAATGATTATCAAAGAAGTTTTTATAAGATTTGTATTTTTGTTTTGGCATATATCCTAAGTCTGCTTTGTCAAGAACACATCTTTCACTATCAAGAAATTTTTCAAAATTTCTTTTTCCATTCGTAAAGTTTTCAATAATATTTTCTAAATCAGTTTTCTTTTTCTTCAACTCAAGATTTTCATATTTCAAAACCATATTTTCTTTTCTTAAAATATCAATTTCGTTTGTTAAAGAAGAATTTTTCTTTTTCAAAGCAGTATACTTGATACCCAATTTTTCAAATTCCTTATATACCTCTTCTAAAACATTTTGCAATTTTTCATATGAAGGATTTTCAATATTATCAAGATTTGTTACCTCAATATCATTTTTAGTCATAAGACAAAGATTTGCTCATTTTTCATTGCTTGCTTCACTAGCTGAACTACTTGAATTATCATCCCATATAGTTTTCATTACTTTTTTGCCTTTGTTTCGATCTTTTTTTAGTAGAGGACAATCTGACTTGATATGATCAGACTTATTGCATTTATAACAAATTAAAGTGTCATTTTTATTTGAATCTTTCTTGGAAAACTTTTTTAAGGATTTCCTTGAAGGAGTTTTATTTTTCTTTAAGAACTTTTGAATTATTCTTGTTATCATCGCAATTTTTTCATCTTTGTCGTTATTTTTCTCATTTTCATCACTTTCACTTTCATGTGGAATATTTTTAAGTGCCAAGCTCTTTTTTGGATTTCCTTCTTCTTCTCCTCTTTTCAGTGTGTACTCATGGGTGATAAGTGACTCGATGAGTTCATTTACTTTGAGTTTCTTGAGGTCTTTAATTTCAAGAATTGCTATCACTTTTGATTCCTAATGTTTTGGTAGAGAGTTGAGAATTTTTCTTACTATCTCCACTTTGGAATAAACTTTGCCAAGAGCTGTCAAGCTGTTTATGATGTTAGTAAAACGAGTGTGAATACTAGAAATAGATTCATCATCATTCATCTTAAACATTTCATATTCATGAGTAAGAATATAAATTTTTGATTCATTGACTTGAGAAGTTCCTTCATAAGTAACTTCCAAGTTATACCAAATTTCCTTTGCTGTAGCGCAAGTCATTACCATTGAGAGTATTATATAATAAATTCATAGCAGTTAAATTTAAAGTATAAAGTCTATCGTCTTTACGATCAAACTCTTTTTCTTTCTTTTTGACCTTTACTCTCTCGACCATTTTTGTTAGAATATAAGGTCCATTTACAATGCATTTCCAGATTTTTCGGCATTGAGCCTGAAGAAATATTCTCATTCTAACTTTGCAGAATGAGTAATTTTCTCCGTAAAAGAGTGGAGGCCGACTGCTAGATTGACCTTCACCAAATAAAACTGTAATGTTAGCCATAAGATTTTAACTCAAAAGATAGTTAATCTTATAACAGAACTCTAACTCTGATACTAATTGTTGCCCAAATGACTAACACAAGAGGGAGAGTGAATTGAGTTGTATTTAAAAAAATAACAATTATAAATCAAATATACAATATAAAATATAAACAAAATATGAAATAATAATAAATATAAAGAGTAAGGATAAGAGAGAAGCAAACTTAGTATGTTAATGAGATTCGATCTCACTACCTACATCATCGCCTCAAGCTACCCCTTGAGAATCCCCGAATTCACTATTCAATCTCCTCAGGTGGAGATAGAAACTTATTACACCTTTGAACAACACTGCTCCAAAGAATCCGTGTAGAACACCCTCTACATTTTTAATCACCTCATAATTGGTGCTTTAACTATTCCCCGTGTAGAACACCTTCTACACACACTAGGGTTATATGCACCCTCTTACAAATATAAGAGTTAATAGTGGGTAGACTATCAAAGTACACTCTTCAATGAGTGAGATAGAAACAATACAGCTCAACCTATATCTCTCTCAAAATGAACAAGGGTTAAGACTCAATGTTTAGAGAAGAGAGAATGAAAGTTTTGAATGAATGTTGTATGCATTTGGTGTTGTGAAAATGAAGCTCTCAAATGATCTATTTATAAGCATATGAGACTTCATATTCAAATTTAAAAAGATTCACATGTCAAAGACATTATCATTCACTTTTCAAAAATTTCAAATATAATTTTTTTACTTTTTGAATATGACAAAAAGAGCACACTTTACTTTTCAAAAATTTCAAACCTAATTTTTTTACTTTTTGCATATGACAAAAGGAGTACACTTTATTTTTCAAAATTTTCAAACAAAGACATCTACCTTTTGCATAAGTCAAGAAAAACATCCATCACTTTTGAAAATATTCAAATAAAACATGCACATGTGAAAGATGACAATCAATCATCTTAATATTTTCAAAATTCAAACCTTTAATCATGTCATGCATATGTGAAAGATGACAATCAATCATCTTTCAAAATTTTCAAATTTAATTTTCAAAATATTCATGCACATGTGGAAAATGTATTTTAATGCTTTATAATAAAATATTAATTTTGAACTTTAATCCTAATTTCGAATTTTTAAGAGATTTACAGCATTACTCTATGACTTTAATGTGAACTTATTCCCTTCTTGCTCATATTTGGTTCCTTGATATGCTTTATTCTATTGTGTAGACAATTTGAGTTTAAGACTCCTTTATTCTTTGAATTTATTTGTTATCATCAAAATCCATGTGTAAATTTATAATTGCACGAAACTTGAAACATTGGGTTCAACAATCTCCAAGAAAAAGAACCCTACAAAAGTGACAAACTTCAAACACATCTCCCTATGTAATGTCCTATATAAAATTGTGTCTAAAATGATTGGTAATAAGCTTAAATTTTTGCTTCCCCAAATTGTTTCATGTACATAGTTAGCTTTTGTGTTTAACAGGCTTATTTCAGACAATATTTTTATAGCATTTAAAGCACTTCATACCATGAAATGCAGGATGACAGGCCGAGAGGGCAACATGACACTAAAATGGATATCAGCAAAGCCTATGACAGGCTTGAGTCATCCTTTATCAAGCAAGTGCTCCTCAAAATAGGCTTCAATCACCAATAGGTTTCACTGGTCATGCAGTGCATAGAAATAGTATCTTACAAAATTTTGATGAAGGGCACACCCTAAGAACAGCTCTTACCATTAAGAGAGACAAGACAAAAGGACCCCCTCTCACCTACATCTTCATTCTTTGCACTGAGGCCCTTAGCAACTTGATCAACAAAAACAGAAGCTCGAGGCATGATTCATGGTGTCCCTATAGCCAAAGGGTAGCTAAAAATTTCTCACTTCTTTTTTGCCGACAACAATCTTCTTTTTTGCAAGGCAAATGCCTTAGGGTTGATTTAGATTCGAAGGTGAGTTGAGCTCATCTCAACTCATCTTAAATTCATTATTACACTTTTTCAAATATTCATATAAAATATAATTGTTGAATTCAAGGTTTCAAGTTTCGTGTAAATCTACACATGGATTTTGATGATAACAAATGAATTCAAAGAATAAAGGAGTCTCAAGCTCAAGTTGTCCACACAATAGAATCAAGCACATCAAGGAAGCAAGCATGAGCAAGAAGGAAACAAGTTCACATTAAAATCATAGAGTAATGTTGTAAATCTCTTAAAAATTCAAAATTAGGATTAAGGCTCAAAATTAATATTTTATCATAAAGCATAAAAATACATTTTCCACATGTGCATGATTATTTTGAAAATTAAATTTGAAAATTTTGAAAGATAATTGATTGTCATCTTTCACATGTGCATGACATGATTAAATGTTTGAACTTTGAAAATATTAAGATGATTGATTGTCATCTTTCACATGTGCATGACATGATTAAAGGTTTGAACATTGAAAATATTAAGATGATTGATTGTCATCTTTCACATGTGCATGTTTTATTTGAATATTTTCAAAAGTGGTGGATGTTTTTTTTGACTTATGCAAAAGGTAGATGTCTTTATTTGAAAATTTTGAAAAGTAAAGTGTGCTCCTTTTGTCATATACAAAAAGTAAAAGATTAGGTTTGAAATTTTTGAAAAGTAAAGTGTGCTCCTTTTGTCACATGCAAAAAGTAAAAAGATTTGATTTAAAATTTTTGAAAAGTGAATGATGATGTCTTTGACATGTGAATCTTTTTAAATTTGAATATGAAATCTCATATGCCTATAAATAGATCATTTGAGAGCTTCACATTAACAACACCAAGAGCATACAACATTCATTCAAAGTTTTCATTCTCTCTTCTCTAAGCATTGAACCTTAACCCTTGTTCATTTTGAGAGATATAGTTTGTGCTGTATTGTTTTTATTTCACTCATTGATGAGTGTTTTTTGATAGCCTACCCACTATCAATTCTTGTATCAGTAAAAGGGTGTGTATAACCCTTGTGTGTGTAGAAGGTGTTCTACACAGTGAATAGTTAAATTACCAAGTGTAAGGTGATTGGAAGTGTAGAAGGTGTTCTACACGGGGAATAGTTAAATCACCAAGTGTGAGGTGATTGGAAGTGTAGAGGGTGTTCTACACGGATTCTTTGGAGCGGTGCTGCTCAAAGGTGTAATAGGTTTCTATCTCCACCTAAAGGAGATTGAATAGTGGATTTGGGGATCCTCAAGGGGTAGCTTGAGGCGAGGACGTAGGCAGTGGGGCCGAACCTCGTTAACATACTGAGTTTGCTTCTCTCTTACCTTTACTTTTTATATTTATTACTGTTTCATATTTTGTTTATATTTTATATTGTATACTTGATTTATAATTGTTAATTTTTTCTAATACAACTCAATTCACCCCCCCTCTTGTATTAGTCATCTAGGCAACAATTGGTATCAGAGCTAGAGCTCTGTTATAAGATTAACTATCTTTTGAGTTAAGATCTTATGGCTAACATTGCAGCTTCATTTGGTGAAGGTCAATCTAGCAGTCGGCCTCCACTCTTTTGCGGAGACAATTACTCATTCTGGAAAGTTAGAATGAGAATATTCCTTCAGGCTCAAGGTCGAGAAATCTGGAAATGCATTGTAAATGGACCTTGTGTTCCAACAAAAGTAGTTGATGGAGTAAAGGTCAAAAGGAAGAAAAAGAGTTTAATCGTGAAGACGATAGACTTTATACTTTGAATTTAACTGCTATGAATTTATTATATAATGCTCTAAATGGTAATGAATTTAATAGAGTAATGACTTGTGCTACAACAAAGGAAATTTGGGATAACTTGGAAGTTACTTATAAAGGAACTTCTCAAGTCAAGGAATCAAAAATTTATATTCTTACTCATGAATATGAAATGTTTAAGATAAATGATGATGAATCTATTTCTAGTATGTACACTCGTTTTACTAACATCATAAACAGCTTGACAGCTCTTGGTAAAGTTTATTCCAAAGTGGAGATAGTAAGAAAAATTCTCAACTCTCTACTAAAACGTTGGGAATCAAAAGTGACAGCGATTCTTGAAGCTAGAGACCTCAAGAAGCTCGAAGTGAATGAACTCATCGGGTCACTTATCACCCATGAGTACACATTGAAAAGATGAGAAGAAGAAGAAAAGTCAAATAAGAGCTTGGCACTTAAAGCTGTTCCACATGAAAGTGAAAGTGATGAAGATGAGGAAAATGACGACAAAGATGAAGAAGTTGCGATGATAACAAGAAGAAATCAGAGGTTCTTAAAGAAAAATAAAACTCCTCCAACGAAATCCTTCAAAAAGTTTTCCAAGAAAAATTCAGGTAAAAATGACACTTTAATTTATTATAAATGCAATAAACCTGGTCATATCAAATCAGATTGTCCTCTGCTAAAGAAAGATCGAAACAAAGGCAAAAAAGCAATGAAAGCTACATGGGATGATGATTCAAGTAGCTCAGATAGTGAAGCAAGCAATGGAGAATCAGCAAATCTTTGTCTTATGGCTAAAGATAACATTGAGGTAACAAATTTTGATAATATTGAAGATCCTTCATATGAAGAATTGCAAAATGTTTTAGAAGAGGTATATGAGGAATTTGAAAAACTGGGTATCAAGTATACTGCTTTGAAAAAGAAAAATTCTTCTTTAACAAACGAAATTAATATTTTAAGAAAAGAAAGTATTATTTTGAAAGATGAAAATCTTGAGTTGAAGAAAAAGAAAACTGATTTAGAAAATATTATTGAAAACTTTACGAATGGAAAAAGAAATTTTGAAAAACTTCTTGGTAGTCAAAGATGTGTTTTTGACAAGGCAGGTTTGGGATATATGCCAAAACAGAAATACAAACCTTATAAAAATTTCTTTGATAATCCTTCTACATCAAAGTCCAATATTCAAAATTCTTTTCACAAAAATAATTTTGTTAAAAAAGGATACTATTATAATCACTCAAGTTCTTCATATATGTCACATGCTATTTGCAATTTTTGTAATAGAAATGGTCATAATTATCTTGCTTGTCCTATTAGAAGAAAACATACAATGACTATTAGGGCCATATGGGTACCTAAACATCTTGTTTCTTCTAATACTAATAAATAAAGGACCCAAAAAATTTGGGTACCAGGAATTGTTTTTAATTGCTTTTGTAGGTATGCATGAAGTATTTTACAAGTAAAAATAAATGATTTTTAGACAACGGATGCTCAAGATACGTGACAGAAGACAAAACTAAATTCATTGACTTCACTTTTAAAGAAAAAGGATGTGTGATATTTGGAGACAATTCAAAATGAAAGATCATGGAAATAGAAGAAAATATCATCAAGACTTAGTACAAGATGCAACCAAATAGTGGAAACATGTGAAAGATCATCCAGCGGAATAAATTCTAGGAGAACCTTCACGAGGTGTAAGTACTCGATCATCTCTTAGAAATATTTGCAATCATACTGCTTTTCTATCTCAGATTGAACCTAAAAATATTGATGAAGCACTTCTTGATGAATCTTAGATTCTAGCTATGCAAGAAGAGCTTAATCAATTTGAAAAAAAAATGATGTTTGAACACTTGTTCCTAAACCCAAAAATCATACTATTATTGGAACAAAATTGGTTTTTAGAAACAAGAAAGATGAGTCCGGAGTCATTACTAGAAATAAGGCTCGACTTGTGGCCCAAGGTTTCAATTAAGAAGAATGAATCAATTATGATGAGACATATGCACCAGTCGCAAGATTAGAAGCTATTCAAATGCTACTTACATATGCTTGTTATAAAGATTTCGAACCTTTTCAAATGGATGTTAAAAGTGTTTTCTTAAATAGTTTTTTTATTGAAAAATGTTTTTTAAGAAGAAAGATTGATATAACTCTTTTCATCAAGTATGAATAGAATGATATTCTTCTAATTCAAATTTATGTAGATGATATAATTTTTGGTGCTACTAATGAAAATATGTGTCAAGATTTTGTTAAGAATATGCAGGAAAATTTTGAAATGAGCATGATGGGAGAACTTAATTTCTTTCTCGGATTGCAAATCAAGCAAGCAAAAAGTGGAACATTTATTAATCAGTCAAAATATATCAAAGAGTTACTCAAAATTTGAGATGGAATGTGCGAAGATAATTGGAACATCAATGAGTCCAACCACTAAGCTTGATAAAGATGAAAGCGGTAAGCCAGTTGACTCAAATGTATATCGAGGTATGATTAGTAGTTTATAATATTTGATAACTAGTAGACCTGATATTATGTTCAGTGTATGTTTATGTGCACGTTTTCAATCATTTCCAAAACAATCTCATTTGATTGCAGTCAAGTGGATTTTTAGATATTTTGCCAGTACCATTGACTTAGAGTTATGGTATCCTAAACACACTTCTTTCGATCTTATTAGTTATTCAGGTACCGATTATACTGGTTGCAAAGTTTATCGAAAAAGTTTTAGTAGAACATGTCATTTCTTAGGTCATGCACTTGTTTCATAATTTAGTAAAAAGAAAATTCTGTTGTATTATCTATTACTGAGGCAGAATATGTTGCTGCGCGTAGTTATTGTGCTCAAGTTCTTTACATGAAGCAACAACTTGAGGATTTTAAACTTATGTACAATCACATTCCAATCAAATGTGATAAATATAAGTGCTATAAATTTTTCGAAGAATCCAATACAACATTCTCAGACCAAATATATTAAAATTAGATATCATTTTTCTTAGAGATCATGTGCAGAAGAGCGATATTGTATTAGAATTTACTAGTACACATGATCAATTGGCATAAATTTTCACAAAACCCCTACCAGAAGATAAACTATGCATGATTAGAAGATAAATAGGAATTATGCATGCCATGAATATCTGCTAGATACTTTTATTCCATTATTACAAATGATCTACAGAAACTTGAGACGTTTAGCCTCATCATTCAAATGCATTTGCTCCTCATAAATCATCATGCCATCCTTATCTAAAGGATTAGGCAATCGAAATGCAGAGGCAAGTAAGGATTTTAAATCCTTATTCTGTTGTTTTAAGTCTACTATTTTTTTGTTAGACTCTTGAACAAGTCGTTGAAGAATATCGATCTTCTCATTAAGCTTCTCTATCTCGCGGGTTTTGGACTGCAACCAAGCGGAAAAAACAACAATGGAAGATGAGTATCGAGTCCCGAGACCCACAAGCTCGTAAATGGCATCATGATCTAATTTATTAGCCAAATCAGTTTTTTGCTGTTTCATGGCACTTACGACAGATGCAGAAATAGATTGATCACGAGAAGCACTGATGGAGAATTGATGAGCCATTAAGATTTTGTAAAGTGAGAATGAAGATGAACTACAACAATGAAAAGAAGATTTGATGCAGATTAGATAAAGTTAAGGATTGCTTTTATAAAGATGGAAATAAGTAGAAGACAAACTGTCATCTCTTCAAATCTTACTTAGTCAAACTTACAAGATATGCCGGATGCATATTGTCAAAAGTTACCAAACTAAGCTAGCGAGATTAATTATAATTGTCCCTGTTTCTCTCGTGAAATGCTGCCATTATACTAGCTGATGTTGACTCTGTGCTTGAACTCTTACTCGTTCCGATTCCTCTATTTGAAGTTTCAAAACACGAGCTAATTCCGTCAAATCTTTATTTTCTTACTTTAACCTCTTATTCTTTCTGCCTTTATTTGCAAGCTTTTGATGCAGAACATATATTTGATTGTTAAGTCGATCAACCTCATTTGCCCTCGCTAGTAATCTCCGAGACATGGTCGTAACAGAGACAGCATATTGAGTACTGAGAGTTCTTGATGCTGCAACAACCTCAGAATCAGTTCTATTTGAAAAATACATTTCTGCTTCTATCATGGTGTTGACAACCTCATGAGATAAAATGACTGGTTGAGACGGTTCCTGATTCAAATCCGGAAGATTATCAGACGAAATTTTTTCCGCCATTCTATCGTTTTGAATAAACAGAAACTGGATCAATGAATAGGGTGAAAATTTATTTGAGTATCCAACAGGTGAAAACGGTCTTTTAAACAACAACTTTCAAATCTCGATAATATTTAATTTTTCAACAATATCACGCGGATTTAAATCTGCTTTCGCACTGACTGCTAGAGTTAGGCCTCCAACCTTTTCAGGTTTTGTCAGACACGCGTGGCTCCGCACCGAATTGCCAGAGTTAGACTTCCAACATTTTCAGGTTTTGTCGGACATGCATGGCTCCGCACCACATTGCCAGAGCTAGGCCTGCAGCTTTTGCTGTCTTTGTCGGACACGAATAATTTTAATTATTCAACTTCAAATCTCTGGAATATCTAATTCGTCAATAACATCAAGCGGATTTAAATCTTCTTCCGCACCGAGATGATAAAATTCGGCTTCAACCTTTGCAGGTTTTGTCAGACACGGGTGGTTCTAACTTCTACAGTCTCTACTAACGCAGCGTTTTATTTATCTATTGGTTATTATAGGAATATATCTTATTGAACTAATTATGATTCCTTTTTAATGATGCCAAAAGGGGGAGAAATTTTAGACTAGAATATTAACATTGTTTAATTTGTTAAACTTGTTATATATGCTTGGAATTATATTTATATTTTTGCTTGAAAAACTAACGCACATTCTCAGGGGGAGCTTAAGTATTCATACAGGTTTCAAGTTCTATCAAGCATTTGTCATCATCAAAAAGGGGGAGATTGTTGAACTCAAGGTTTCAAGTTTCGTGTAAATTTACACATGAATTTTGATGATAACAAATGAATTCAAAGAATAAAGGAGTCTCAAGCTCAAGTTGTCCACACAATAGAATCAAGCACATCAAGAAAGCAAGCATGAGCAAGAAGGGAACAAGTTCACATTAAAATCATAGAGTAATGTTGTAAATCTCTTAAAAATTCAAAATTAGGATTAAGGCTCGAAATTAATATTTTATCATAAAGCATTAAAATACATTTTCCACATGTGCATGATTATTTTGAAAATTAAATTTGAAAATTTTGAAAGATAATTGATTGTCATCTTTCACATGTGCATGACATGATTAAAGGTTTGAACTTTGAAAATATTAAGATGATTGATTGTCATCTTTCATATGTGCATGACATGATTAAAGGTTTGAACATTGAAAATATTAAGATGATTGATGGTCATCTTTCACATGTACATGTTTTATTTGAATATTTTCAAAAGTGGTGGATGTTTTTTTTTACTTATGCAAAAGGTAGATGTCTTTATTTGAAAATTTTGAAAAGTAAAGTGTGCTCCTTTTGTCATATACAAAAAGTAAAAGATTAGGTTTGAAATTTTTGAAAAGTAAAGTGTGCTCCTTTTGTCACATGCAAAAAGTAAAAAAATTTGATTTGAAATTTTTGAAAAGTGAATGATGATGTTTTTGACATGTGAATCTTTTTAAATTTGAATATGAAATCTCATATGCCTATAAATAGATCATTTGAGAGCTTCACATTAACAACACCAAGAGCATACAACATTCATTCAAAGTTTTCATTCTCTCTTCTCTAAGCATTGAGCCTTAACCCTTGTTCATTTTGAGAGATATAGTTTGTGTTGTATTGTTTTTATTTCACTCATTGAGGAGTGTTTTCTGATAGCCTACCCACTATCAATTTTTGTATCAGTAAAAGGGTGCGTATAACCCTTGTGTGTGTAGAAGGTGTTCTACACGGTGAATAGTTAAATCACCAAGTGTAAGGTGATTGTAAGTGTAGAAGGTGTTCTACACGGGGAATAGTTAAATCACCAAGTGTGAGGTGATTGGAAGTGTAGAGGGTGTTCTACACGGATTCTTTGGAGCGGTGCTGCTCAAAGGTGTAATAGGTTTCTATCTCCACCTAAAGGAGATTGAATAGTGGATTTGGGGATTCTCAAGGGGTAGCTTGAGGCGAGGACGTAGGCAGTGGGGCCGAATCTCGTTAACATACTGAGTTTGCTTCTCTCTTACCTTTACTCTTTATATTTATTACTGTTTCATATTTTGTTTATATTTTATATTGTATACTTGATTTATAATTGTTAATTTTTTTTAATACAACTCAATTCACCCCCCCTCTTGTGTTAGTCATCTGGGCAACAATAATAAACAATTCAACTTTTTTAAATTCTAAAACAATAATAATAATAATAAATAATATTATTTCAATAATATTTTATTCAATTTTTAAAGATATTTGGAGTGACTGCTCGAAAAGGCTTTAGGACTGCACCCCCTTCAGCTATCTATGCTGCAATTATGTGATGCCCTCTTTGGATCCCTAGATCCTGATAACCTCTAGGAATTCATACTCACAGCAAGACAAATTTGGTGGAGAAGGAATAACTTCATTTTCAAAGATGAGTTCCTCCACCCCTCCAGGCTAAACAAATTTGTCCACAACACCCTACAACTCCTAGCAATAGAGGAACCAATCAGCCTTCTGCCTACTCGAAACAACTGCACCTCCTCAGACATCTGGCAAGCTCCCCTTAGGATTGGATCAAACTAAATTGGGATGGAGTAGTGGACTACACTTGAGGAATGATGGGAGTTGGAGTCACGGCTAGGGACTACACAGGCACTCTTCTTGCTACCCTTAGGGCCCCTTACTGCACCTATCCTGATTTGCTCCTAAGAGAAGCTTATGGAACCCTCCAAGCAGTGGTTTTTGGACTTCAGTTAAAATACCAGCAGATGATCATTGAAGGAGACTCCATCCAAACCATCACATCACTTAAGTTCATCAATGAAGCTAAGTTCATCAATGAAGCCAAGTCTTTTATTAGAAAATTTGCTAAGTGAGACTTTTCTCATGTTAGGAGAAAGAGAACTATCATTGCTCACTTGTTAGTAAAAGATTTACTCTCCTCTTCAAATTGTACTATTATTATGGAGGAAACTCCCTCATGTATTTTCTCACTGGTTTGATGAAACGAAGACGAGATGTTCCTTTCAAAAAAAAAAAATTCAGATCATTTAACTATTTCTTAATGTTAATGTCCATTGAATATAAATTTTTTATATATTCACCTTGACTAGATTTAGGACTACTTTGAATAGTGAGTTAAGATGATTTGTGAATAGTAATTAAATATTTGGATTAAAATAAAATGAGATGAGTTATAAATATTTCAAGTTAAAATATTTTATAGGATTTTAGGAAATAAGAGAAAAAATTGAATAAAAATATTATAAAGTTAAAATATTGTTAGAAATAATGTTCTAAAATATTTTTTATTTTGAAAGTTTAGAAAAATTATAATGATTAGATGAAAAAATTAAAATTTGAAATTAAAAAATATTTGTGTTTAATATTTGAAATTTTGGATATTGAAATGAGACGAGATGTGTAGGCTTTTATTATCCAAACCATGCCTTAGATGTTTAAATAAAGCTGGAAGAATATTAATCGTTTTAGCTAGTTTTCAAGCTAGTAATACATGTATTATGTAAGTGTTATACCTATTACATATTTATTGTCTTTTGTATCTTTGTCTTGTAGTTTTAGTTTATTTCTAAAATATTTTTTTAGAGTAATGCTATACAGAAGCATGCACACTTTGCACACCAAAGATTTTTAAGTATAAAATAAAATAGGATAAAAATGTAAAATCACATTTTTCAGTAGGTGTGCAAGGTGTGATGGCTACTTTGTAATTTTTTTTTTATAATATGTTTAGTAGGCTTATCAGTGCCCGTATGAATATCGAAGTATTTTATAAATTCGGTTAATTATGTAATATATAAAATAAGGTAAATTTATACCTTAATTTATCAATTTTCACTTGGATTATATGCTCATGTTGTATTTGAAAAACCACCTTTATTGAGATAGTCATTGTGAGTCTTTTGTTCTCCCGTTAGTGAATAAGAGAGAGTTTGACTTTAAACCTAATTATAATTGAGCTATACCATACGATAACTGTGAGATTTGAGTCATATCATCTATGATTGAATAACCTCATGAGGATATTAAGAATTTAAAGAAAAGATCGTAACATCTCTTGATGTGGATTATAAAAATATGGTGAATATGATCCCATGTTGCTTGAAAGGGAGAAATATTACTTTCTACCGGTCATTTTGGAGTACAAGTGTTTACTTTTCTTGAGTCATTGCAAGATCAGTACCAACGGAGGCGAATCCAAAAATACTGGTTGAAATGGCACTTGGAGTGCCACTAAAAGTGAAGTTGGAGAGAAATTTCTTGACATGGGATACTAGGTGAAGCACACGTGCCAATGTTGGGGAGCGAGGTTGGCTAGCAACAGAAAACATTGAATTGAGGTGTGCGGGGGTGAGATATAGATCGAGATATAGATCACTACCATGTGGAAAGGAGATTTTGTACTTACTTAGGCCAGATTTGTGCCTCCCACGCTTTGAAAGCCCATGATCCATAATAGGGGAGACTAAGAAATGACAGTGAGGAAGGCCTAGATGTGCCTAAAAAGAGGAAAAACAGCTGATAGTCTCTTCAATCACAACGTATTAATGAGGAACAACAAACTGGGATCCTGTCCCTTGCAAGATCGGTTGCATTGAATGCAGCACGAAGTGGCCAACCCCAGAGGTTGGGCCTCTATAGTTGACAAGAACAACCACATGAAATGTGCGGCATACCACTTGGGCAAATGTGATCATTATAGCGACAGAAAGTTCTTACGAGAAATCAGCCATAAACAGCAAAAAGCTTACAATGAGAAAAAGGTTACACACATTCTATCACTCTCTCTAGCTCTCCATAAATTCTAATTACTTCCTTTGCTTCCATTGGGAAATTTTGACTTTAGCCTAGGAGGTGATACAACCACCACCTCGTTGCCCTTTCCTCCACTCTTGCACCTTAGTAGCTTGTGGCTACAAAACACGTTTCAACATTGTGGATTTAACTTTCGAAGCAAATACAAAAGGGAAGGAAAACTAAGAGAAAATGAGAAAGATTCAAAGAGAGGCGGAAAAGAACAGAAAAAATGGATGAGAAGATTGAAAATAGGATAAAAAAAATGCTTGTTGTGTATGACAGTAGGTGCTTCTAGTTCTTGTTAGATTATGTTCATTTAAAATCATCTCATCTCACTATCCAAACTTTCTGAAACATCTAGGAAATTTATCGTCAAGAGTTCTAAAATCCTTAGCAGTCCCAATGTTCTTTCATTTTAATCTATTCACCCACTTCACCATTCACCAATAGATAACTTGCAAATTCAAAGATGAGAGCATTTGAGATGCACAAGGAACTGCGCTTCTATTACAATCCCTGTAAGACCTAGAAAAGACTACATTGGGCCAAAGAACTCATAACATAATTATAGACAAAAATGACAATGAGAGAGAGAGAGAGCACAAGAAGCTAGTATGATTAAACCAAAAAAGAATTATAACATGTTGGGTGCAATTCAAACAACCAAACATAAAACTACTGTCTTAGTTCTCACGAGTTATTGTTTGCAGTAGCTTCAAAGCCAATTTAAGGCTTGCAATGAAGAAGATGCAAACTTTGGAACTGAAATGGGAAGGATAAAATAGAAATAGACAACAATTTAAACCAAAAAGGAAACACTCAAAAAGTGATACTAGACCTAGGCCTACAGGCCCTGATCAGCAAGGTAATCCCCCAACCTCTCAACCACCATGTTGCACTGCCCTGGTGTCACAGGTTCTTCATAGATGCCAAAAACTAGAGCTTGACCAGTCTTCTTTATAGTGATACCTCCAGATCCCTAATACAATGCAAGAATTTCAATGAATAAACAAAGTCCACTCAAAGAGGTTAAAGAAGATGAACACTCAAAATGGTTAGGCTACTAATCCACATTTGGTGTAAATCACAGCTCACCTGTCATCAATTTCGTGTAAGCTCCTTGTACCAAGCAATGATGTTTCAAATCAAAAAAAAAAAAAAAAAAAAAACAGCGAACATCTAATACAAAGGCTTGGCTGCTGCTTTAAAATCGGTAAGCCAACACTTTCAGCTTTGCACATTGCTTGGGATTGGGTGTTTAGCGAAGTCCTAATCCTTGTGAATGTGAGCAAGAATTTACAATCTATAACTCATGCTATGCAACGTGCATGTACCTACAAACAATGGGCGTATGGGAGGAAATTTTGTCAGAAATGAATATGGTATCTGTTGAAAATTGGATCCAGTTTTAGTCGACACATGACACATGGAGTGCCTACATGGGCCAATGGAATCAAAACTCAAGATAGAATAATCCTATTTTCAACAATTAGACAATGAGTGGAGTTACCTTATAACTCTCCACTAATTGAAGTGCCTGATTTCTTCCCATTAAAGGACTCTCACCATCCATAGAATAACCATCTTAACTAAAAATATTTATTGGGGAAGAAGTTCCCTCCCCCATGGGTCCCTTTTTTTAGTTGAACAGATTTTCCTTTTTCATTTTTTTAGTTAAAACTGATTTTTTAAATTTTTTTAGTTGAACTAATTTGTTTTAGTTACAATGATTATTTTATTTTAAATAAATTTGAATCAAATTGCTGATGTGTAATTTAGGGGAAGGGCAGAGATACATGTCTGCTTTTGATTTCAGGAAGATGTTAATTACGAATTCTTAAGTCTTAAGTAGTAGTATTGCTAATGTCAAAAAGCGAAGTGTCTATTTGTAAATCAGCAAAAACAAGGTATCGAACATGCAATTAACCTTAAAAATCTTTGATAAAAAATATTTAAGTGTGTAATGTATAATCAATCACCTTCTTTCCGCGGATGACAGCTCCCGCCTCTCCTTGGATGACCATGTATTTAGTTCCCCCAAGGTGCAAGCCTGTCGGAGCAAGATGACCTGGTTCCTCGAAATCCTTCAAGATGTCTGTGATCTCCTGAGGCTTAAACTGGAAATAAAATACCAAGACATACATGAAACGGATCGGAAGTTGTTCAAAGTGAACAATTAATGCATAGAGATCGAGCATTTTCCCAATACCAAGACCAAGACCAACGTGTTTGTCTATTCTTCTTGTTGAGGTTCACCTCAAGAAATTTTTTTAAGACAAACAAACTACAAACTCATAACACAAAACAGCAATGCATCAATCAGAACAGATCCAAAAGAGCCATCCATCTGATTTTTCAGATCACTTACCAGCAACCAGCGGATCTTGAATAAAATCAAATGAACATGCATATCATTTTGAAAATAATTACACTCCTTTATGACAATATCATGATTCCTAAAATAAATTACCAACCAAAAATAAAAGGAGAGGAGGCAGCAATGCAATGCATGCCGAGATAATCTCCAAAGGATCAAGAGATAGAAAACGCCAATACCACGTAACTATCTCCCGCGACAGACACAAAAGAGATTCGATGATCAAAACCCATTTAAAAACGGATAAACAAATCCAATCCCAAGTCCCACTGTCCGATCACAAAAAAATAGATGCAAAAGTGAATAAAAGAGACCTGAGGGAAGGAAGAGCTCTGAGCCCAAATAGAGCCATCATGGCCGACGATGGCAGCAGCGGCGAGGTGCTGGCCTTGCCCGTCAATATCGCACATCAAATGCTCATCCACGTAAGCTTGCCACGACATTCTCCTCTGTCTCTCTGTAGCTTTCGTCTTCTTCTTTTTCTTCTTTATCTTCGTAGGTGTGTGTGATGGAGCAGCTTGTTTGTTCTCTTGGTCTTGGGTTGGAACTGGTCTACGAAAGGTTGTTAATTTGTTAAATAGTGAGAGAGAGAGAGTAGGGAGAGGATGGCGGGGGTGAGAATGGGAATGGGAGAACTCCGTAACTCCGTTGGTGACGTTCACGTCTGACGTCCCACCTTTCTTCTCGGAGTTTCGTTCATTCAATAATTTACGGCTCACTGTACGGAGAGAGAGAGAGAGACAAAAAAAACCTATACAAAAGAAAGAGTAATGATAGCCTAAGGAAGACGGATGATCTAGGACAGGGACACTAATGTGAAAATGGTTCCTGATAAATAGTTATTTGGAATGGTCCAATATCAGAAAATTTTATAAAAAGAAAACCTTTAAGTTCTTACAATTCTCTTTGAAAAAATCAGAAGTTACAGTTTAGATAATAAATTTCAGGTCTCGTTTCATGCGAAATGAAAGTTAAATAAAAACTTACTAAAATATTATTTTTAATATATTTTTTATTTAAATTTTAAAATTTTAAATTATTTTTTATATTTTATATGAATGTTAAAAAAATATAATAATTAGATAGATAGTTTCTCCACCTTTGCTATAATACATTACATGGTAAAGGAAATTGAAATTATAAACTTTTGCATGGATTCGAGCCTTTACCAACAAGTACTACTTCCGTATATTTCCTTTCTGTTCTACAATATAATAATTCACCTTTAGAATTATAGCTGAAGAAAGTACAGATCTTTCAGTAATGAACAATATAGTGAAATGCTGAACGAGAGAATTTACTTGAAATGCGATTGTCAGGACCCTTTAGCTGAAACCCGTTTTTAGCGTCACCCATAAAAAGAGAGAATTTGAAACAAAGGGAGATAATCTGGTCCCCTTGATAAAAGAGAAGAATTAATCATCAGGGCAGTACACCCTCCCTCTGAAAGCCACACCAGTTGTTCTTTCAGGCTGTCCATGGCTAGTTGGCTGATCTCCTATCTACCACCTTGCAACTAGTTTATGTCTGTGCAAGTAGTAAAGGAAATTTGGAGTGTGTACATATTTTCAAATGAAAAACCAAGCAATAACAGATGAATTGCAGCTCTTAACAGCAGAAGTAATCAATCCATTTAACCTTTTTTTTTTCCTTTTTGGTAAGTGAACATTGCCCTGTTTTTTCAATTCTAAAGTCTTGCTATTTTTTTCCTTTCCCGTGGGTGGGTGAGGTCTCATAATGGCTTCAAATTAGGAACAAAAGGCTATATTTATTACATTTAAAAAAAAAAAACTGCACGATACACAATTCACCCAAAAATGTAAGGATACACCCACATTGGAGTCTTTAGTATGTTCCCACCAGCAAGTAAATGCAACACTGTAAAAAGTAATAGAGATGTCCTGCAATGATTCCCAGCGGATCTGGCTTAATATGTGAACCACAACTAGCATCCAAAGCAAGCATTGCCCATGGTAGATAAAAGACCAAAATATGGGGATGGCTGATAATACCCAAAACACAAAAATGAATAAACGGCTAAAGCAAAAGAACCAATGTCAGTGTAGGCATTTAAAGATAAAAAAGAGCTGATAACGATGAAGATAATCTCACATACCAATAGTGAAAAGGCTCCAAATATCATCATCCACAAGAAATCTGCTGTCAGCCTGTCAAATGGTCTGTTCTCAAGTTGAACTCCATATCTAGCTCTGTGCAATCAATCATTCACATGAAGCTGTAAGTGGATGAAAAGAATACCCCCCAACCCCCAAAATGTCGTAGGCCTCAAGTGATCACTTAGCTTTTACACTAGCAATTGGGAGTGGCATAGTGAAAATTGGTGCACCTTATTTAAAGTTCTTTGTAACTAGTACTTACATCATTCAAAGATGGATTCCAAAGTTGATAGAGAAATTGCCAAGGAAAAATAAGTTTGTAATCAGCCTCCACACCTACAAGTGAATGTGAAGTTACCAAAGAGATCTGCCGAGGATGGCATAGGCATGTGTGGTATGCTTGGGTGTGATTGGGTGGGTGGGTATGTGAGGGTGTGGGTGTGAAAAGTGTGTGTGTGTGTGTGTGTGTGTGTGTGAGAGAGAGAGAGAGAGAGAGAGAGAGAGATGTTTAAGGGTCATTTGAGAATTTATTGGATTAATTAAATGAAGGATTTTTTTCATTTAACCCCTTTTATGTGCATATTCATGGGTCAACTTTATTCCTCTACATGGCCCCTAACTTGGGGGAGGGGGGTGGTTCAAGATAATAAAAGTTGTTTTTTAAATGGAAGAACTGAGATATCTATTGGATATTCGAAATGGTCTTATGGGAAGATAGGTTTTTATAAATCCCAAAGCATCAGAACTAGCACATGACTAAAAGTCCCTTGCAGAGTGGTTTGCATTTGCTTAGCCACCAACATTAAGGTACTCAAACTAACAATAACACGTGAAATAAACACGGTCCAGAAAATTCAATTTCCATTTAAGGCCATATAAGCCAATCTCAAATTAAAGGGAATCGACAGATTGGTAGATGCGATGACAGTAATGTTGCAGCTTTGCTTGGTTTGGTTTTGGCTTGGGTGGGTTGAATGTTGAAGACTCGGATGAGATGTAGATTCGTACATTTTGGATTCGATTCTGCCCTAGGAGTTCCAATGAATTAATAGATCTACGGTTCTGGCCGGTGAGCTCCTGTATCTGAAGTTTACTCCCTAAAAGTGGGTCTGAAGAGCCCTGCCCTGCCCTAGGGGTGGGTCCAGAAGGCCTTGTGTGTAATCAAACACATAAAGTCTCAGATGACGTTTGGATGTAAGATTTTCTAGAGAGTTTCTGAAAGTTTTCAGAAAACTTAAAAGAGTTTAAAGGATTTTACCAAATTTGTGGCGTCTATTAAAAATTGGATTGAGAAAGTATTTCAGAGATTTTTTATTGGGGTTTGAAAAGGTGGTTAGTCCCATTGAAAAGTAAGATTGCAAGAAAAAAAAAATTTGAGATGCTTTATTATTATTATTATTTGAGTCTTGTGACAGTTTTTTTTGGTTTGTTACAGAATTGGAAGGAAGATGTTCTGATGATTGATATTATTGGTTCTCTGTCTACAGCTCATTCCAAGCATGCCCTTTGACCACTAGGTTGCAACTCAATGGATTAGATAAAATTCTTCTAAAAAATGGAAGATAGAGTTTACAAATGAAGAGCAGATTCTGTCAACAGAATATGGTGATATTAAAGTATGAAGTGCATAGAGATAAAAGACATACCTGAAAACGTGTGAATGCCAGTTTATAGACTAGCGCAATATCTTGAGTATCAAATAGTCCAATCTGATAGAATGTAGCAGCCAACAGACGAAGTGTGCCATAACCTTAGTTATGGGTGGAAGAGATTTATAATATCTGAAATGGATGTCAACAATAAACCATACAGTTAAATGAACCATTATAACCATTTATAAGATCTCAATGAAAAATATATTTTTTTAAGTAAGAGAGACAATTTTATTAAATCGAATGATATAGGCGATGCCCATGTATATAGGAAGTATACAAAAAGAAAACATCGAAATACATTCTACGGAATGGAAAACAACAGCAAAAAATCATGAGTAGGAAGGTGGATGGCAAATAAAAATCATGTAAATAAATTATTAGGGGACTATCAGATTGCAGTAAGGTGGATGGTGTAGTCCTCCTCCCTGAACTGAACAAGTCGACAATGATAGCAGGGAGAATAAATTTGTATGAATACTAATATTTATACTGCTATGATTAATACTACAAGTATTTTCGCTACTATCAAGCTTTGAGCTTAAGCACAAGGCCAGAAAAGAGAGAGCATTATTTTACTACCGATGATGACCCTCTGTCATATGTCACAAAGTTAATTTGTTCCCCAAATTGAAGCCTCGTTACTACATGCATCGATTACTTAATCATTACATTTCTATATTATAAGCGCCCATGGAAACATATAAGAACTTCTCAAATAAGTGTAACCTTTGTTTTGTAAAAGGACCAGTGCTGAATGAAAGAAAAAGAATAATGGCATATTAGCAATGCTGTGCCTGTTGTCCAGCCTTCAAGATATACAGTCACTTGAAGCTATTTGCTGCCTACATGTTGAGAACATGTATGATATGCAAAGATAAACTTAAAGGCAAAAGGTTTGTGAAATAAATTGTGCTCAGCCTAACCAAGTGCAATACTTTGCAAACAACAAATAAACCTTAGATATTGTGAAGTGCATTCAATCATTAAATGCAAATTATGTGGGGCTTTCCACTAATTTGCAGCATCCTACTTTTTTTCCCCAAATCAAGAGGATGTGATTTATTGATTGTAGGGGCTTTCCGCTGATCCCCCCTCATTTTACTTTTCCCAGTTACTTCCTGTCAATATTGAACAAGTAGATTTGTAAATAACCTCACAACCCATTTACTTCAGTTACCATCCTCCTTCAGAAGAAGCAGTCTCTTCCATTTGCAATGCATAAGTTGGAAGATTACAAAGCAAATGCAAATAACTTGATTTTGAAAGATTATCAAATTACATGCATATTCGGATTGTGCAACATCAATGTGTATCCCCTCACAACTTGTATACTTGAACAGGTGCAAATGTTAACCGTATGCAATATTGGTTTCACAAGCATCAATTTAATAATATAGGGAGGATTTAAAGATTCTATAAGAAAATGTTGAAGTGATTACCAATAAAAAAGAATGTTTGAGTGATAACTTGTTATACAAAGCATCCCATGGTATTTTTGCAGTACTGGCAAAACAACCAGACCATTAACCTATATCCGAAAGGCGAATATAGCATTCATTGTTTAGACCCAACCAGGTTGTGCACAACACCCAAAGAAGCAAATATGGCATAGAACTAAACAAAGTGGAATACAACTTGAAACAAAGTACATTACAATGAAAGGCTTATAATATCAAAATCACCAAAAAAGGCTTATAAGCAAATGCCTGATTTGGGAACCAATAAAATTCAGCAGGAAGAACATTAAACCCAAAATAAAAACAAAGAATTTGGGAAGGGAAAGAGAAGGTCAAGAGAGTATTACTCGGCAGGAGACAACATTGCAGATCCAGAACGCTAGTTCAGATTTTCTGGTTGTTGTTGCAAAGCAAATTCAGATATGCGACCTCCATTTTGAACTGGTTGATACATACACATTGGGAAACTTGGAGAAAAAGAAAAAAGAGATAGAAACACGTCCCAGAAGATTCAGAATGTTAATTTGATGGAACACGTTTTTTGCAATTTTATAAGTTATATAAAAAACAACTTGACATATAAGTTACTGTAATTAAAAATAACAAAATTCACGATGAAGAATAACTTAAATTAGTCACATAGATGCAACACCACATCTCTTCCCGTAAACCCTCTCCGCCACCCTCTCAGCCACCTCCACCTTCCCATGAATCCTACAAGCCCCCAACAAGGCCCCCCACAAAGCTTCATCAGGCTCCATCTCCATTTCTAAAATTAATTTCTCTGCTTCCTCGACCTGCCCCGCCCTTCCCAGCATATCCACCATCGAAGTATAATGCTCTAGCCCTGGTCTCACTCCTAACCTCCTTTCTATCTTCTCAAAATACTCCTTCCCCCTTTCTATCAACCCCCCATGACTACACGCTGTCAGAAGCACTGTAAAAGTGACACCATCTAGCCTCTCTCCTACCTCCACCATCCTATCAAACAACTCAAACACCTCATTATACATTCCATTCATTCCATACCCTGCCATCATTGCGGACCAAGATATCTCATTCCTCACCGACATTTCATCGAACACATTACGCGCATTGACCAAATCACCACACTTCGCATACATGGTAATCAATGCATTCGAATTCGTCGTATCTAAGGCTAATCCATTAACCAAAACCATCCCGTGTACCTGGCGGCCAAGTCTCAGAGCCGACAATCCAGCACAAGATTTGAGAACGGGAGGCAAGGTGTAGCGGTCAATGGACTTGCCAGCAATGAGCATTTGGTGAAAGATGAATAGGGAATGAGAAAACAAACCAAGAGACGCATGGGCTCTGATAAGGGTGTTGAAGAGGAAGGTGGGCTGGCGAGTGGCGAAGGAGAAGAGCACGTTGGCAAGGGGTAGTTGGGCACAGGAGGCATAGGAGGAGACGAGCTTGGTCCGTATGAAGTCGTGGTGGGAAATGCCAAGTATAATGGTCCGGCAATGAAGGCGTTTAAGGTTTTGGAGAGTTTTGGCGGAGGAGCAGGCGTCGAGGAGAGTGGCGTACAAGGGTATGATGTCAAGCCTGGCGGGCATTATCAATGCAAATGCCAAAGAGGGTTAAATAACACGAGACAGTCGGATGGAACAAGCGGTTTCTTCCTGAAAGTCCACAGCCCTTTAAACGTAGCCACCCCACAGCCAGGCTGCTGAAAGAGTCAAGACGAAGCACATACAGCGTTTAACTTTCAAGCTCATGCATTCACCATCACGAGATTGAACCATCTATACCAATGTTTTGAATACACTATCGGTCGGGAAACTGACTTAAGTGAATGTTTTGAATACACTATCGGTCGAGAAACTGACTTAAGTGAATAGAATAAAATATTTTGATATCATATTTAAAATAATTTACATATAAATAAATTATATATATAAGTTATATTTTAAAATAATAGTTAACATATAAATAAATTATATCTATAAATGTATATATAAATAGTTTAATTTAAATTAAACTAATAAAATAGCAAGAAAAAAAATAAATAAAAGGCCGAAATCTGATATAACTGAAACACATGTCGAATATCGGTCTGTACGGCTGGTACGATCGAAATATTGACCAATACAAAACTGCTATGTGATTTATACTAGACAAATGACCGATATAGCATATTTCGATCGTATCAACTAGTACGATACGAAATTAAAAACTATAATCTATACTAGTATAAGAGCTATGAACTCTTCTGCAAATGATTATTGAAGATACTTTTAATTATTATTATTTTATTATTTTATTGTGTATATAAAATGATTAATAAAAAAATAATAAATAATTTTATAATCATCTAGGCTACTCAAGAATAATTAGGGGTGTAAGAAGATCGAATCAAACCAATAGACCAGACCGAACCGTATGGATCGAACCGAGATTAAATTGGACCAAATGGAATTCGGTCTGATCCGGTCTATTTTTTGCATGGACTGAACATTTTCGGTTCGGTCACAGTCCATGGCATTTCCCCCTTGGATCGGATCGGACCAGACCGAATAACTCTTTTTTTAAATATATATATATATATGTACATATAAATAATAGGAGATAAATTATAATATTAATATTAATATAGATTAAGAATAGTAGTATAATATATACTCTTATAATATTAACATATTATAATTTATAGTAATTGACTAGTTGTAGTATAAAAATTATAATTTATTTACTTTTTATTGAGATTATTCTTTTTTTTTTTTGCCAATTGTTTTAAGAATAAATTTTTTTTAATATTACTTGACTTAAATCTATGATAAATACGTAAATTAGGTTGAAAATAATTAAATTTAGAAAAAATTATTTTTCATCATCGCAAAATTTTAGATTAAATTTAATTCATTAAATCATATCAGGTGCTCTTGGATCGGACTAGATCACCTCTAGACTAAATGAAATCGGTTCACATTTTTTTTCAGACTAGACTAGATCATTTACACCCTTAAAAATAATGGAGGGATGATGATTAAAATATATACTTGGAAGCATTAAAATTATCATAAAATTGATTGATTGATTACTTGTTCATTGACCTAAAGAGAGCTAGCAATTTCTTATGTAGACCAATATGTTCATTTGGATAGTGAGAAGTATTGAGAAGAATTATAAATAATAGTAAAAAATAATAAATAGTAATAAAAAAAAGGTAAAAAATAATAATAAAATAATAAATAATAATGGAAAATTTTAAAAATACTTAAAAATAGCTTATTACCCAAACGTAATCACTCTATAATATTAAGAAACCATATTTGATATTAAAAGTATAATATCCCAAGTTAAGTATGAGAATGAATACAGAATAAGGTCTCATATTATTTAGGAGAGAAAAGTTTTTACTTTTTATTATAATTTTAAAATATTCGTATGGACTAATATTTTTTAATTGTGAGCTCAGACGTGAACTGGCTCGGTTTGGATCGAAAGAAAATCTGAATTTATCTTATATAGTTATTATAATTTTTTAAAATTTTATATAAAATATAATAAATAATTTAATTTTTAAAATTTTAAAATAATAATAATAATATTAAAAAATAATATTTTATTCAATTTTTAACTTTAATATAACTTATTTCAAATTCAAACCACCATCCAAATCTAAGCTTATAGTATGTTTTGACATCTCTTAACGGCCAGAGGATAGAAAGAGACGAAAGTCCATTGATTGCAATGAGATCAAGTTTGTTGGTTCATGACTTCTTTAGTTGGGTTTTAGAGGGAAAAATACTCAATGCTAGAAAAACAAAAGGCAATTAAAGTCTCAATAATCTAGAAGGCACTTTGTTGATGTCGTAAAAATCGGTCAATAGATCAGAACAGAAAAATGAATCATTCACAGCCCACTGAATCGAGTTAGACTTCGATGAGTGTCGTTTGGAGCCCCTAGTAAGACTTCGGTGTGGCCTTATGTACGCGAATAGCAGATAAATAAATATAGAAACAAAGTATTTACGTGGTTCGGCGTAAGGCCTACGTCCATGGGGATTTAGAGAAGGAAATCTACTATAATGTATATTTTTACAGTCTCTCAAGATTCTTATTGTACATGAATAATATATATAATTCTACTGATATGAGCTATTGAGTTCTATGAGAAGACGAAATAGGTTGTCTAAGAGAATGAAGGAATTGTTATCCAGCCAAAGAGATATTGATCGAGCCATCCTTTTATCATCTAATCAGGGTCCTTTTATAGACCATTTGGGTTGTGTTTCTCAGTTTACATTCTCTATGCCTGTCCCCCACATGTTCTTGTCTTCTAGTACACTACATAATAGGCTTGGGTCCTACTTGGGATATTTCACCCTCACAGAACCCCGCGAATTCTTACCAAAAACAATTTGGTGGGAATTCTAAAGTATCCGAAAATTGAGAATGTGGTGGTTTGTCTTCCGAGCCTGAGGTAATAAAAACATGCAATATATATTTTATCAAGAAAATTTCATAAGGTGTGCGAAGGTTCACGACCCCGCAATCCACAAGCGGTCATTGGCAGGAAACTAGGTGTGCGAGGGTTTACGCGCAAGCCTAAACCCGAGATTTAACCCTGCGATTCGCAAGCATCCAAGATAAGACTTATCGAGTGTGCTTGGTAGGCGGATTGCAAGCCTCGAGCCTATTATAGATGTAAGGACTTGACGAGTGAGTTTGGGTGCTGAACCTCAAGCTTCGAGCCCTTGACGAATGAATCGTTGGGCTGGTTATGGGTGGCCGAACGACTCCGCGACTAAATCTGATCCTGTATGACGAGCATGGAGCTGGTGTCACCGTGGAATGGGTGCGTCGCTGCAAAACAATTTTATTAATAGAAATATGAATTTTCATGTCACTTTGTCCGAGGGCTGAATCCGAATTTGCATGTATACAGTTAGAGTATAAAATTTGTTAAAATCGATTCTGTAGTATTGCAGCATTTTTAATCTTCATGATTCAAGGTGGCGAGTGACCTGTCTAATCAAATAAAAATAAAATAGAAAATAGGCAAGTCCCGAATGAGACATTTGTTGTATGTAAATCAATGAATTTTCAAATAGATAAGACGAGTTATGTGAGCTGGGAACACAGCCCCCATGTGTTTAGGCGAACTGGCAAGCACCAAGAGTGCAGTCCCGAGTGATGTGGTGACAAATGTTTGTTCGAGTTGATAAGGATGGCAAAGCCATTGCACTAACCAGTGAGAAGGCGACTTGGCGAGAGGGCGAGTACCTTGGGCGATCCTGGTTGTCTCGGTGAATATGGTGAACATGGTGATATGGGCAATCGCTTGAGAAGTGGCGGGCCATGAGCGGAGGAAATGAAATTCCTTGCTACATGGAGCCGTGTTGTGGTGAGTGGTTCTGGCAAGAGGTAGTCTGGTGAGCGCCATAGTTTTGGCGAGCCATATGCTGAGATATGAGGGCGTGAGGCGAACTTAAACTGCTTTGGGCGAGCTGTGAAGGAGAAGGGTGAACTGGCGGGCCGTGAGGTTGGCGAGAGTGTGTGTCCGTGCTTCTTGTGACGTGGGTGATCTATCCGAGAGGTGAGTGGCGAGCTTGGTGGTCGAGGCAAGGGGTTTGGAGGGTGAGCTCGCCGGCGAGCCACAATGAGGACGGCGAGCATGCATGCACGAGCTGGGTTTGGTAATTTGTTGGCGAGCCGTGCAGGTATGCTGGGCGATATGCTAGGCGAGCCCGGCCACAGTGAGGTTGGTGTAAGTAAATTCATGTTGCATGGAGCGTGTTAAGTGATCTTGCGAGCACGGTGCATGGCGAGCTGGGTGGCGAGCATGCACTGCAAGCTCACTCTGCCGTGGGCGAGCTGGGTGAGGCTGCCCATGTGGAGGAATTCCGGCAACTAAGCACCTTGGCAGGTGGACGGTGGCCCCAATGGCAGAGGATGCCGGCAGTCTCGATGGTAGCTGCCGACAGTCAATTCGGGCAGTTGAGGGGCTGGGCTACGACACTCCCATCGTTTCGGGTAAAAACTTTGAGTGAAGTATCTTTGGCGAACGGGTGGCTGGCACCCATGTTGATGGAGACAGATACAGCCGGCAATCATGACTGTGACCGCCGGCAGGCCTATGGAGCTTACGGCGAGAAGTCGTGAGCCTGTGTGCTGTGTTCGGCGTACTCCCGAGGTGGACTTGGGAGTACGGTGCCCGTGCCGCCATTCATGGCCCCGCCATGGTGGCGAGGCTAGAAAGTGTCGGCGGTTCTTTTGTGGTGGGACATGTGGCGATGCCGAGCTCAGGCCTTGGTTACTCATGTTGATGCCGTAAAAATCGATCAACAGGCCAGGGCAGGAAAATGAATCATTCCCAATCCACTGGAGCGAGTTGAACTTCGATGGGTGTCGTTTGAAGCCCCCGATGAGACTTCGGTGCGGCTATACATACGCAGATAGCAGATAAATAAATATAAAAACACAGTATTTGCGCGGTAGCATAAGGCCTATATCCACGAGGATTTGGAGAATGGAATCTATTATAATATATATTTTTACAGTCTCTCAGGATTTTTACTGTACATGAATAATATACATAATTCTACTGGTATGAGCTATTGAGTTCATCTGAGAAGACAAAGTAGGTAGTCTGAGAGAAGGAAGGAATTGTTGTCCAGTCAAAGAGATATCGATCGAGCTATTCTTTTATCATCTGATCAGGGTTTTTTTATAAACTATTTGAATTGCGTGTGTCAGTTTATATTCTCTATGCATGTGCCCCACATGTTCTTGTCTTCTAGTGCATTACATAATAAGTTTAAGTTCAACTTGAGATATTTTACTTTCACACACCCAACATTGTTCTAGCTTTAAGAAATGTATGGTTAATGGAGAGGAACGTTTGTCAAACAAAAACGCACAAATGTTGATGTTTTTAGGGTCAAATAACATCTGAAACCAATTAATCAGCCTTATAATTACCTGTTCGTACAAAAATATCCATGCTTGGTTAGGATCCAGCTAGACTTAAATGGCTGTATTTTGGGGTCCTACTTTTAGATGAACTATTAATTATAAGGATGGGAGAGCAACATTTAGAAATTAGCCCACAGGTAATTCACATCGGCCCAGACGCTGCAGCCCAATAGCCGTTAGATCATAATAACGAACCCGATCATCATAAGAAAACAAAATCTTTTGTTAATCTAATACTTGTTGGATCCGTTCATCGCTCGGTTTGATGGGTAAGTTTGGACTGAAATTCATGTGACCTGAAAAGAAAAACAGAAAAGAAGACGCACTAAAACAAGGCCTATGATCGAAACATGTAAGGAAGACAAGAAATAAAGCTGTTTTTTTTTTTTAAACAACAAACATATCTTATTTAAAAAAAAATTAAATAGAAACATATTATCGATTGACTTGTAGTTTGAATATATCGTGTTTGCTACTTATCTCCGCACATCATACACCAAAAATAAATTTTTATTTTTGGTGTTTTCTTTTACCCTTCATAAACTAATTGAGTTCTTTATTTTTTTTTAAAATATAAAGTAATTAAGCATCACTTATATACCACATATTTGATAAGATAAATAAATAAAAAAAATAAAAAATTATATATAATATGTGGTATGAAAATAATATATAGAATTTTTGGTTTAAATAATAAAGAGAATAAGAAATCAATTATATAATCACTATCTCGTGTTAAAGTCTACTAAGGTTTCGTTTAAATTGAGAAACTATCTAAACATTTTTACATCTCATCTCATTAATATAATTTTTATAAATTCTCATATAACATACAATAAATAATTCAATTTTTTTAAATCTCAGTTCAATTTTTTTAAAATTTTAAAATAATAATAATATTAAAAAATAATATTTTATTCAATTTTTATTTTTATTTAAAACTATCTCATCTCAATATTCAAACGGGCCTAGAGCATCCTCTTGCAACAATTCAACTATACTTACTCTTCTTGCATATGGGCAGAATTGGGGACAGAGAAGGTGAAGTTTCTTATGTTGCAATCGCAAGACTCAATATCATTGCTCTTTAAAATATGGATCAAAATTCTTTTAAAATTATTTTTAAAATTTTATATTCTAATTAAACATATAAAATGAATCTAATTACAAGATTTATTAAACATAATAATAAATTACGTAAAAGCCACTATACAAAACAAAAATCCTTGGTGAAATGGAGAATACCGCTTTAGTATAAAACATAGAATATTTGACTCATTTAACCAAAATATCCATTAATGTTTTACATTAAATAGATACAATCAATTTCAAGTGAAATAATCAAAAGAATCATATTCTCACTCTTTTATTTGTTAACATTGTATCCAACTTAAGATCCCAACTTGAGAGATCAATTTATTTGTGTGAAGCAATATAATAATATTTGAAATGGAAATGAAATATGTTGGCTGGCTGTGGACCCACTCCAGCAAGATTGCTTTAATCTCCACTATAATGGAAATTAAGTTGAGAGTCAAGGCCCCTCTTAATAAAAATGAAGTCAAGCATGGATATTATGCCTTTTTACAGAGTACTTCCTAATCATATACTCATCTGTGGGGGAGGAAGTACTTGATCATCTTTGGTCTTACCTACTTGACCATTATGTCGCGTGTTTCAGGGGGCCGGGGCCGGGGCCGGGGCCGGAGCCTAAACCACATTTTAATCATCCATTTTCTTCAACCAACACAACTTTATGTTTTTTAAGTGAAATAGAATAAATATGGTAAAAAAACAAAACCCAAATATTTTATTATTATCTGGTGCATTATAAGAATAATAATAATTAAAAAAAGGCTGTGGGTCTACAAGGAAAAAGAAATAAAGTGATGGAGCAAGCTGCCAATCTGAACAGGTAATATTAATTAATTATAGTAACCCAAAATATTGTCCTGTCTGTCTGCCAATTTCAATATTATGCATGTTGATGTTATACGTTCATTATATATTATATATTATATATTATATATAGTCAAATTTGCTTTTGCTTACCTGGATGAACCATACACATTAGTGTAATCTTGCACAAAATTACAACCTGAGTACTGCATGTTTATTGTCGGTATCGTTCGTTAACAAAAGCAAGAAAAAAAAAACAACAAAAACACGGATGCAGGCTTAATTGGATCCGCCGTGCAGAGCGACGTGTCATGTTTTGCTCAGATGAAGAAGCTTAGTACTTGATCTACTCATTTATATATATATATATATATATATATATTATATTTCTCAAAATATGATGATAGATAATTAGTAAATGATAAAATGTAGATTTTTTTTTTTAACTTTTTGATTTAATATCAAATTAAATTAAATGAGATAACATGAAAATAAAATGTTGATCGATAAATAAGAAATTTCTTTTCACTTTATATATATATATATGCATGCATGCTGCATGATCAGTAAGCTGGTTAAAATTAGTGCATGATATGGTGGCATGATAATGATGAGTAGATGTGGGTGAAAGCGATATGTGTGGAACGGTGGAAGTTAAGCAAGCGTAGCAACGCAACAAACATGATGGTGTTGTGAATGAGATATGTAAACAACAAGGGATGATGGGTAGGGCCAAAAAGCTTATGTTCCCCACTCTCCTATCATATTATAAATGGAGGTCGACCCTACCTATTTACCCGTGAAAGACTCACCTCAATACCTGCGTTTTCTTCTCTGAAAAGCTGATTGCAATTTGCATGCAACTCATGATCAAGAGGATAAGGTTGCCTAAGCTACCTACACAAACAACAATACATACGGAATAAATTAATTGAAAAGGGAAATTAAGTAAATATGTCAATAATCATATATATCATGTAATATATTGGAATTTTTTTTGGGTTAAGATCATCCGTAGTACTACTTAATCTTCCTGTAAATTATATATATATGGCCCGATGGCAAATTAATTTGTAAGTACATGTACTATATTATTACTCACTGAACTTATGAATTTCCTTGAAGTCTACCTATATGGAAAAATCTAGTTATTAAATGATAGATGTTAATCCATCAATTCTTCATATTCTAATCCTCATCTTCTCGACATCTTAAGTGATAGACATATAAGTAAAATATAATAAATAATCTTTAATTATTTAGTACTACATTATAATATCATTCCAATCGATTAATGTTCGATCTCGACTCTGCGAAATTCGGTTGAGCTCCACGGCCTTGGCCTTCATTAGCTCTAGTGTTGATACAACATCATCTGGTCAATTCTGAGGCATCCAAAATCTTGGGTTTAAATTTCAATTTAGATATGGTGTAATCGCATCCACTATCGACGACCTTAATTTACCGGCTAGAGAACGATCTCCCTTGCATATATAGACTACAACAAAATCTCTCTCTCTCTCTCTCTCTCTCTCTCTCTCTCTCTTTTTAATTATAAGAATATGAGCTGGGATCAATTCATTAAATCTATGAGGAGAGGCTAGAGGCCAGATGCAGGGTGCTGATCAGGGGGAATTTACACTCTGATCGGCCAATTAACTTGTGATAATTAATCAACTATTAATAGTCTCATAATTAATAAAACTTAAGCATTGATGGATCATTATCCTTATTGTATAGCTAGCTTTATAATTAATGGCATGGGTCTTCAATTCCTTATAAGGTAAATCAAAGAGAAGACTATAAAACATTGAATTTTTTTTTTCTCATAAATTCTAAAATTCCTATGCTGCAGGTCATAATATATTATCGACTTTTCCATTCAAGATGGAAGCTTTAATAATAATAATAATTTATAGAAAGAGAATTCCTGGGGGGCAGATGGACTGCCCCCTTCAACCAAAACAGTCCCGCCGCCCCCAGTGGCGGTGGGCGACACCGCCCACGCCATCGAGACCGGCGGACTCAGGCGACGTACGGGTCCGAAATGGGTTGAAGGCTGCTGGGGGCACACCGGAGCTCGCCGTCGTAGGGGTGAGGTCGTCTGAGTCCGCCGGTCCCGATGGTGTGGGCGGTGTCGCCCACCGCCACCGGCGGCGGCTCCGTTTGCTCTATGGCCGAATCCCTTCTTAAATTCATCTTCATTTTATTTTTTTATTGTATTTTTTATTGTATTTTTTATTATGTTTTTTATTATGTTTTATTCATTTTATTTTTTTAATATATTTTTAATCTTCATTTTTTTAATTTAATTATATTTTTTTATTTTATTTTCATGTGTTTTTCATCATCAAACAGCCCAACATTAGTTAGGTTGCTTTAGACGCTGGAGACAGTCGGATCGGTCCCCAGCGTCTCTCTTATAGAAGAAAAAACGTAACATAAATATACGGTTAGTAATATCTTATCTCCAAAATCTTTGATTATCTCTGGAGTTTTGGATGGCTTCTCGAAGGATTCACAAATGCTGCATGTGGACTACAAGAAAAAAAAATAATAATAATAATTTGTTCGTACATATGACTTAAGAGGAAGCTATCATGTTTGTTTAATGCAAATATAGTTTCGTGGTTTCCTTTTATTTTCACCAATTTTATATGGGATTAATTAAAATACAAATAAATAACAAAAGAATGGAATAAATATCAAATCAAATCCATATCTCAATTATTCATCTGACATTATGTATCACGGCTTATATTTGTTCTATATATATTCTAATTTTTCGAAAAATTATAGTCAAGTTCTAGATTTCACTTATTTTTATTTTTTATTTTTTACAAAAAATAATCTGGAGTCATATATGACAGATGTCAATGTTCGGACACCGCCGGAAGGAATCCGTAGCTTTTTCTTTATTAATCCGTTTACTAAGCGAATAAACAACCATTAGCTCTGACCAAACACCCAAAAATAAAATAAAATAAAAAAAAAAAAAAAGTTAAAGCGCCGTCAAACGTAGCCGTCTATAGCGGCGATCAGAAGTCAGATGACGCCAAATTATGCCACGTGAGAATATATTCATTTTAATTTCTTTAATTGCTGATTTACAGGGGGCGAATAGGAATGCGGCATAGATAAACAAACAACATCATGGGTGTGGGGGCCCCAATCAGCTACAGCTGCAGTTAGTTTGGTCCATGACAACGTGGTTCCAGCCTCAGCACAGCTGTCTGACCCCCCCCCCCCCCCCCCCCCCCCCTTGGACCAAAATTTTCCCACCTAAGTAAAACTGTAAAACACCTCGAACTTCACACCAGCTCATTATCTCTCTCCGCTACTCCTTTTCTCCTCCCCCCCCCCCCCCCTCTCTCTCTCTCTCTCTCTCTCTCTCTCTCTCTCTCTTCCCTTTGCAAAATTCATTTTTTCTCGGACTCGTACTGCTCCTTACCGAATTAGATAAGGCATTTTTTTCACAAACATGTCAGCTATAAATTTATTTCACAGGACAGCTGGGTTAATGAGTTTTAATAAATAATTATTCTAATATTTATTGCAGAAAATGTTATTATATAAAATAAAATTTATAAATTGATGTAATTTTATAAAATTTATTTTATATAAAAATAATATTATAATTTAATATATGTATTATATTAATTTGTGAATCTATTTATGTGAAATTTATTTATGATTAAAATATATATTTTTTAAAATTGATTGAAAACGATTATGTGCACTAATATATGCATATATCCAACATAATTGATTAAAAATTTAGACTTAAATAAAAATTATAAGAATTTAAAAGTTAGATGTAAAGGTAACGACATTCATCTACAGATAGTTTGCAAATTCGATCGTACGTGACAAATCTGATTATTTAAAAAAAAAAAAGAAAAAGAAAACAGACAACCACCCTCAGGAGTCACTAAACCAATGCACCGTTTCACACATCCAGATAGACAGACACAGATAGGGAGAGATGAAGTTAAAAACAGGTGAACCCGACATACATTCTCGTCCTTAAAGATAGATGTTTCCAAGGATCAGTTTCTCTACCTTACCTCTCCATTTCCTCTCTACGTTTCAAATTCAGACTCTCACTCTTTTCTCTTACACCCCTAAAGAGGGAGCGACACAAGGACAGTCTGATCAACTAGAACGAGAACTACAACTACGTACTGGTAGGACTAGAGTCTAGGACTGATATTACCATACAATGGATCCGTGTCCCTTCGTTCGTTTGTCGGTGGAATCAATGGCTCTGAAACTTCCCCAGGCGACCAGACCCGCTGGTTCAGGTGTCCACCCATCGACCACCCCGTGCTTCTGCGAGCTCCGGATCAAGAATTTCCCATCCCAAACTGCTCTTCTCCCTCTCTGCACCACGCCCGGCGACTCGTCACCCGACTCGAGCACCTCTTCTGCCGGCTTCCACCTCGACCGCTCCGCCATCCGCCGCCTCTCCGGGAAGTCCATAACACTCCGCGTTTCCGTCTTTACCGGCCGCATGGGCCGGACTTGCGGCGTCAGCGGACGTAAGCTGCTCGGCCGAGTCCACGTCGGCATTGACCTGGAGGGCACCGACGCCCGGCCTCGCGTGTTCCAAAACGGGTGGATGAAGCTTGGGAACAAGCCGGACAAGCCCTCCGCCCGGATTCATATAGTGGTCCGGTCAGAACCGGACCCCCGGTTCGTGTTCCAGTTTGGAGGTGAACCGGAGTGTAGCCCGGTGGTTTTCCAGATTCAAGGGAACATAAGGCAACCGGTTTTCAGCTGCACCTTCAGCGCGGATCGGAACTCTAGATCCAGGTGAGTGTGTTTTTTTTTTTTTTTTATTCTGGTGATCCGGTACATTTTTTAGTTTTTATCTCGTTAGTTTGCTAGAGTGAGCCTGATCAGTGGTACTGATTAATCACACCGGCCCTCATTAATTTGTTTTTCATTTTCTTTTTAGGCCAAGTTTTATGACTTAACAAAAATGCCAAATAGGTAGGAATTTGTAATTGAATAGAAAATTAGAATAAATTTATTATTCTCAATGAGTTTATTAATTTAATACAATTAATATAGGAATATACAATGTATATTTCCTAAAAGGAAATTAGGCTGAATAGGCTGGTTAGTACTTATCAAAGAAGTTAGGCTGGTTAGCAATCAACTCTTCTGCATCTAATTACGTATATACACATACTCTAAACACGAATTAATTAATTAATTAATGAATTAATGTTCATCTTATATTATGATAATAATTAATGATTTAATTATGGTGTTATTCTGGAATTAGGTATATCTGGTTTGTCAATTTCTTTAGCTGGTTATAAGCTGCACATGCCAAGTTGGCCTGCACCTTATCTATTTTCATGTTTCCTTTATTATAAGTACTAGCATTTATGGTGTTTTATTCACGGTATGTATGATTATCATTGACTCTCTTTCTCTCCGTTCCTCGGGATTCTTTGAATAAAAACTTATATAGTCATTTTTGTGTATTTTTAATATAATTGACTGTATCACTTTTTTTAATAAAAAAGAATTATTTTAACTAATCACATTAATAAATATAAGTAAAGAATACACAAAATGATTCTTTATAGCAGAATTCTTCTAATTTTGTAGTAGTTTGACATTTCAATTTAACATGGTAATAATCTTTAGCCGTTCTTATTTTGTTATTTGTTTCCCAAGATTTCATTTCACACTGCCTACCTCCATGTGAGATGGCCTTTATGAATATTGTTTTAGAAATGGCTAGATGATAATTAGAAAGCTTAGCCAATAATGGTGGCGCCCTTAGTTACGTATGTACCAAGTTTGGTCAAACAGACAATTTCAAAATCTACCCAACTGTCACATACAACTACCTTGGGTTTCCTTCCATGTGCAGAATATTTTGTTGCATTTTTGTATCACGCATGTCTTATTGTTTCTGGTCGTGTTGATATTTCTGTTTGACATTTCTCATGTGATTCTTTACTAGCTGTACCTCTGTTCTATTATTCACCCTCTTAATTGGTTGTATGAAAATCCAGGTCTCTCCCATCAGATTTCAACAGTGGTACTAGCAGGGGATGGATGAGAACCTTTTCAGGAGAAAGGGAACGATCAGGAAGGGAGAGAAAAGGGTGGATGATAATGATATACGATCTCTCCGGCTCGCCTGTGGCGGCTGCTTCCATGATCACCCCGTTTGTCCCATCGCCGGGCATCGACCGCGTGTCCCGATCGAACCCTGGTGCTTGGCTCATCCTCCGCCCACACGGGGTGTCCATCAGTAGCTGGAAGCCATGGGGCCGTCTCGAGGCTTGGCGAGAGAGAGGCCCCATGGATGGCTTGGGTTACAAATTTGAGCTGGTCACAGACGATGGCCCTAGCAGCAGCATTCCCATTGCCGAGGCCACGATGAGCATAAAAAAGGGTGGCCAATTTTGCATAGATGGTGGAGTGATTAGAGATAGTACATTGAGTTTGAGGTCACCTGTGAAAGGTTTTGTGATGGGTTCGACTGTAGAAGGTGAAGGAAAAGTGAGCAAACCTCTTGTTCAAGTTGGAGTGCAGCATGTAACTTGCATGGCTGATGCTGCCCTATTTGTAGCACTTTCAGCTGCCATTGATCTTAGCATGGATGCTTGTCGACTTTTCTCACGTAAACTCAGGAAGGAACTTTGCCATGATGATCAACAAGATTTCCTCTTTTAATTAATACCTTTGCCAAAAAATCTTCCCTTCTGATGCTGTGATATCCAACTTGCTACTTAATTTATTGCTCTTCACGAGCAAATTCAGCCCTAGATAGCAAGCTGGTTTGAGCAAACAAAAAAAAAAAACGAACGAGATAAAATTTGCATTTTTTAATTTATTTTTATCCCAATTCTTTCATCCTGATTTTGTCCCCACAATTCTTGAAACTTTCCTCTTCTTTTTCTGTCTTCTTCCCATATTCGGGTGTGTGGCTTCCTATGATCTCCTACCTGGTTTGCTGGTTTTCGCTGCCATGAGTTTGGGTTTTGTCGAGACATTATGATGATAATGTCTGGGGAACTTGCTCTCTTATGACTGGATTGTTCTATGTACAAGTGTTGTACTTACATTTTGATATATAGTGTACAGACAGGCAATTGCTAATTAATGGCAATTTTGTTTTGTTCATATTTATCTCAAACTAATTGTATTTTTTCATGATTGGTAATTCATACCTTCCTTCATCTGATTGGCTGGTTGCAACATTTGTATATTGAGATCTATGTTTCAATTGTTTATTTGTGTGTCTTGGAGTGGTACTTATTAACTAAGTAATGACCTCTATTATGTGAAACCCTCAAAAAAAAAAAAAAAAAAACAAAAAGAGAAAATGGAAGAAACGATTATGGAGAAATATCACCACGCCAAAAACATGGGTGACTGATACTCATTTATAAACTTTTTACAATCTATTTACATCAGTAAAATATACTAGCATTTACATCAGTACATCATGATAATATTCACATAAGGGTCTTGCTATTGTGCTGCTTGCCTAATGTCTAATTATTTTGTTTTTTTATTCTTTTTTTTATATCATTTTAAAAATATTTTTTTAAAAATATAAAAAACTATCAATACATTAATAATTACTTTATTAATTATTAAATAAAAAAATTAAATTACATAAGATATCAATATAAGATAAAAATGAATGAACATTCTAGCATTATTCTTCGTATAATATTTAGATTTAATACAAACTGATCTAGTGCGCACTGCCTTAATAATAGTATTGTTTAAAGAGTTTTCAAATACAGCCAAGTCTTCATCCAAATGTTTGGCAGCAACTCCAACAAGTTCTTTTGAATTGAAATCATCCAAATCATCATTCAAATCCTCGTTCATGCACTGCCTTAAAAATTGGCAATTTGCCATTTATTGTTGCAATTTATTGTTTAAAATAGTTTATTGAATATACATAGATATATATATATATATCTATATTAGATAGAAATAACATGTAAAAGTACGTTTATTTAATTTAATTTTTAATAAAAATTTAATTATTTTTTATAATTAAGTAGATGATTAATAATTATACGTTTTCATATATTATAAAAAAATTTATCAAATTTGTTTGAGATAATGTTAATTAAAGTTTTAATAAAAGGTTAGTTCAAGATATAATATTTTTTAAATTCTAATATGATAATTTAACATTTGTATTATTTTGTACGGCCTCAAAACAGAGGACATTAAAATATCTATATTTTTTTAGTTATGTGATTATTTTTAAAAAATAATATGAATTTTTTGAAAAAATAAATTATATAATTTATAATTTATATAAGAATGTTATATTATAATTTATAATTTATATAAATTTATTTAATCATATATATTTCACTTAAAATATCAAACATATAATATTAATTATATTTATTACTTATTATTATCAATTTAATATAATTATAATAAATAATATATACCGTATATTAACTATATATACAGTATATATAGTTAATTTAATAAATAATGAATTCATTTTAAAATTATAAATTATTTTTAAAAAAATTAAATTATTAATCATATAATAGGAATAGAATTTTTATGAATAAAATTAAACTCTCTAATATAAATTGTTCTGAATGGTTTATTTATATATAGATATTGTTATATTTATATATTCTATATTATTATTGTGTTATTCTATACTATTATTATTATTTTATATTTATTTTATATAAAATAAAATTAAAAAATATGTTCTAAATAAGAATTCTAAAATAAAAATTTCTAACATTATTTATAGGCTTAATGAATTGTATTTAAAGTATTAAGTGATATTAAATAGATATTAAATGAGTTTTAAATAGAAAATTTACTATTATAAAAAGTTAAAGAAGTAAAATTAATTTTAATGCCAAGAACATTATTTCAGTGAATAAATTTAATAAATTGTGTTTAAAATAATAATTCTAATTAAATACAGTAATAATTTTAACAGAAACTAACAAAAAGTGTTAACTTTAAGAATTTTCGTTAAATCAAAATTTTCGTTAGATAAATACTTTATATATATAAAAGATATTAGGTAGGTGGCGGCATTAAGTCATTTATTTAATCAAAATGAGAATTAAAAGATTTATATAAAGAAGTGATTCTGATCTGATACAGTAAATATGATTATAATTGAGAAATATTCCAAATTTAATTACATGTAATTATTAGATATATTAATATGCTTAAAATATGATCGTATACTACTCCTATTCTATTATTTTGATTTTAATTAGTTGTTTTATTTTGATGAGATAAAAATAAAATAGTAAATACCATGTTTTTAATAATATATTTTTTCGTTATAATAGCAGATGCAATATTTATTTATTTAAATAATTACTTTTTAAATATATATATATATTTTATGGAACTTTTTAAATAATTTTAAATATATTATATTAAAGATAAAAATTATTCTGACTTGGATTTTCGAGATTTGTGCGTTACGTTTGGGGGCCATGTTATCTGTGAGAGAGCCTATAATAGAGCGCAAAAACGAGAACCAATCTCTGTTTCCGTTCGATTCTCATCTGAAGAGGAAAACCGGAAAGCTTTCCCGAAAGAGCTTCCTTGGTTTTCCGACAATGGCCTCAGGCCAATCCTTCACCCCTATCTTCGTCTTCCTTCTCTGCCTTGTATCCACCGCTGCTTCGCCATCAGTCATCCAAATCTCGCGGGATAACACCGTCTCCGGATACCGTAATCTCAGGATAGACGACGATCCTTACTGCGAAAGCTGGAGGTTATCCGTAGAGACCAACGACGCTGGCTACTGGTCCACTATTCCGGCAAGATGTGTGCAGTTCGTAGAGGACTACATGACCGGCGAGCAGTACCGGTACGACTCGGAGTTTGTGGCACAGGACTCTTTGGCATTCGCGAAAACGTTGGAGATGGACGGTGACGGGAGGGACTCGTGGGTATTCGATATCGATGAGACTCTGCTCTCGAACCTGCCGTACTACGAGACCCGCGGGTTTGGGTAAGCCCAGAAATGTGTTTAGCCGTTGGATCTCTTGCAAGATTTAGATATTTAGTTTTCTTAGATTTATCTTACTATTGGTTTAGGAATAATTCATCCTTTTTCTCGCTTTGTGATTGGGGAAGAGGGGGAGGGGGTTGTACGTACATGTTGGACTGTTAGGTATCTGATTCGATTGGATTGGCCGATTGGAGTATTTCCCCTACGAAGGCATGTTTGTGTAGAATAATGTAGTCTGAATTATTTAGTTTATATCTAAGGTTAAAAAATCAATGTCGTGTCTCCAAAATTTGAAGATGCTACTGCTAATTTGCATGTTCGTCAATACACACACACACGCATATCGCTCTTTTTCAAATCAAAAGGTCTGTTCTAAACTCTTGATCGTTCAGATTGAACTTTCTGACCAGAAAAGCTAAAGCTGTTGAAGACAAAAGATAAAAACAAGCTGGAATAACTCTATTTTAAAGCTTTTACCCCACATATCATCTAAGTAGCATAATTTGATTTGGAAGATAAATTTTAAGATCTAAATCTTACAAATCAACTTATGCTATGTGAATTGTGGATTGTGTGTAATGTAAAGGCTTTCCAATAGCACTTCTAATATATATATATATATATTATACATACACACACCCACAAGCACGCACTCATCATATGGAATATGTGGAATCTTATACACCCACATACCTTCATCCTTATCAGATGAGATATTAGATATGTATATTTGTACACACCGCATTGAGGTTTCTTTTAGATGAATAATGCATGAGTTCTGTTTCATGTCATTTGGTTCAGTTCGATTTAGCATGAAGATCTAATGCTAATTTTGCATGTCTATGCTAGTTTTCCAATTAATAATGCATTTGAAACTGAAGTTTGGTAGGAAGTAGCCTAGTAGGATTACGTTATGTGGTAAGAGAACCTCGTTTGAAGATGAGTAAGACCATGTCTAAATATACTTATAAAAAAAAAAAAGTAAGACCATGTCTAAATAAGCGGATTGTTTCCTCCTTTCCTCCTGTTACATCCGGTGTACTTGGAGTATGCCTCATGCGATTTTCAATTACTTATAGAAGGAAAAAGACCATAAGAACAACACAAAAAGAATGGGGAGGAACATATGATATGAGTCTTACACGACCTTGTTTTAGATGTATGAAAACACTCATAGTTACACTCTACACAATTCAGCCTGAACTCAACCGTACTTCTGAGCTGTAAATATTCCTTTTATTTCATTGTGTGATCTGGTATGATGATTAGACACTCTTTACTTGTATGTATAAAGAAGGCTAAGGCTAGGTTTGGAAACAAAAACTTCTCAAACGCTCTTAAATACTTTCTACTACTATTCATTACTTTATCATTGCTTTTTACCTACTATTATTACTATTCAATATTTTATTATTACTTTTTACTACTAGTCACAAACACTTTCAAATACTCTCAACATTCAAATGTAACTTAAGACCCCCTTTACCAGCTTCTGTCATCTCAGAGTAAATTTATATTTGATCTCTATGACAATTTCAACAATGAGCATACGGCTCTGTTGTTATGATCACAAGTTCTTTAGTTCAAGGCATGCACTACTTGCTATAACTTGTACTTTTATGAAGTTGTTAGGGAGCTTGATTTCATAACAAAGTAAGGTATACTGTGGAAATACACGTCTTACTCGCAATCCGTTAGGTCAATTATTTATTCAGTCTTTCTGAGTAAAAGTTCTCAAGTGAAACTGCTCGTGTGTTCTATCGTGAATCCTGACCTTTCTCATTCCATTCCCGATGTTTCTCGTCGGGAATTTATCCTAATTTCTTTCCTGTTCTTCTCTCTTTCTAATCTCCTTCGTAACTTTGTTGAAAGTCATTAGCAATGGATCATAGCTTTTGGATAGAAGCTAAGTTTTTTGTGGTCAAAAGAACCGAAGGAAATCTTTTCAGTATAGTTGAGAGAGGCAACAAATTCACGAAGGCTCTTTATGTGAGCAGTGAAGTTGTGCTATGGTTGGCCAAGGTGATCGAAGGTTTTCTACAGCCCTCAAGAAATAGAGATACATATCAGTCAAAAAAGGATGGCAATAGAGTTTTCTTAGCTCAAGTTTGTCAGAATACTTTTGGTAGATTTGTGAGAATGATGGAGATGGGTCTTGGGAAGAGATACAAAACCTTGTTTATACTGGAAGGGAGAAATGGGAGTGGGTGGGAAAGGTTTAGTAGGAACATTCTAGATTGTGTCGGTTCATCTTCTTCTATTTTTGTTCCTAGAAACAGAGGTATAACCAGCAAAGATAATGCCAAAAGAGCTTCCTCGTCTCATCTATCTCCTTACTTATCTGCTTTGTTGGAAAACATTGAAGAAAATGGCACTTCTGTTGGGGCAGTGATCAAGGGTGGGAACAATGGTGTTGTTTCAAATGTTGATGGTGGTGTAGGTTGGCCTTCTTAGAAATTGTAGAAAATTGGAGAAGTCGAAGGGTCTTTCTGGCACTTGAGAGCTGAACTCATGGGTTGGAAGAATAGACTGGAGTTGATGATGAAATTGGTGGATGATGGTTTGGGCTTGATTTTGGGTCTAACCTGTTCTATCCCTAAGTCATCTACGAAGTCTTTGGTTGTCGCAAGGGCTGGGCTTGAGCTGGCCCATCTTCGATGCCCGTTAGATCTAGAAAGGTGGGTCGGCACAAATAGATTGGAGGCCTGAGCTTCATTTCATGCAAGCCCAAGCCCATATTGAACCCTAGCACTGTGCAACCTATATAGAGAGGGTCAACGCCGGCGTGAGAAGCTTCCAAGGACTTTCCGGTGACGAGGTCTTCCCCTAACCATCCAGTGATGGCAGCTACGAAGAAATCCTTGGTGATAGAGAAGAAACCCTCGAAAATTTGTAAGCCTAAGGGTTCATTGCAGCTCCCACCTTCACAAGTGTCGACTGATCATGGTGGCTCCACTCTTCCAGGTTAGGAGGTCAAGAAGCCTTGCAACGATGTGATTGAGGCTTGTGATCCCTCCAACAGTCAACTTTTGTTTGATTTTGGGTCTGGTTTGGGGGTTTTGATGTCCTCCATTGTGCCAATTGATGATGGAATATATTCCGAGGACAATGAGGAATTTGGATCTGATAAGTCAGATACAGTTGTTTAGTGCACCCAGTTTTCCAATCCGGGCTTACAATGGTGACTGGTGGTGGTGGGGGGGGGGGGGGTGATTCTATTTCATGTGAATATGGAGAACTTAAAGTCTCTGATGATGACTCAGAACCTGTCCCTCTGTGTTCCTTAAATCCAGGAGTTGATTGGTCTTGTAATCCTTTAGATTGGGTTATGAGGAAGGTGGATGAAATGAGAAACTGCATTGGTCTCTTTTTTGAGGGATATGAAGAACAATTTAAAGCTTTGGTTATTGCCATGAAGGTCGGGCATCCTGCTATGGCTAGATTAGCAGCTAAAAAGGAGAGGGAACTAAAAAGATTAGAATACACTATTAATTACAAAATTAGAGATGGGAGTGCCTTGCGAGGAAAATGCAAAGAGAGGGCTGTTAATGATTTCTCATGAAGCCTAAGATTATTTCTTGGAGTGTTCGGGGGTTGAATGATTACAGAAAGCGCCTTCGTGTTAAAAATCTACTAAGGTAATGGAAGGCTGATATTATTTGTTTGCAAGAAACTAAACTTAAGCTTGTCAATCAATCAATCATCCATAGTTTATGGAGTTGCAATTATGTGGGATGGATAGAGCTAGTCTCTAATGGAGCCTCGGGAGGTATTATTATCATGTGGGATAAGAGGGCCGTGGAAGCTGTCACTCATTATGTGGGTGAATTCTTGGTGGCTTGTCACTTCAAGAATGTGGATGATGGCATCAATTGGGCTTTTTGGGGAGTTTATGGACCAAATTCTGGTTCTAGCAGGTGTTTGCTATGGGAGGAGATTGCTGGAATTTGTAGTTGGTGGGATCTTCCATGGTGCTTTGGAGGGGACTTCAACGTTTCTTGCTTTCCTTGTGAACAAGATGGGGTCTCGTCTATTTCCAAAGCTATGTCAGATTTTTTAGAGCTCATTTCCTAGCTATGACTGATTGATTTACCTATGGTGGGAGGTATATTCACTTGGTCTTGTTTGAACAAATTCTTGGTGTCGGTCTCTTGGGAAGCATTATTTTTGGAGTTAAGTCAGAAAAGATTGCAGTGCATTATTTCAGACCATTTCCCCATTATGCTGGATTGTGGAAGTATTTCTAAAGCGAAAAGACCTTTCAAATTCGAAAATATGTGGTCGCTGGAAAATGGTTTTGTTGAAAAAGTGAGCATGTGGTGGACTTCCTATCAAATTTCTGGCACCCCCAGCTTTGTTTTTGGCTGGAAAATTAAAAAATCTCAAGGAAGACTTGAAGAAAGGGAATGCGGAGTCTTTTGGCAATGTCGCTAATAGAAAACTTCTAATGGACCAGCTGCATTCTCTAGAGGAGATGGAGATGATGGATTCTTTAATTTTTAAGGAAAAGGAAAAGAAGGAAGGTTCGTGGGCAGAAATTGAAAAATTAGCCCTCATGGAAGAAATTTCATAGAGACAAAAATCCAAAATTTTATGGCTTAAGGAAGGTGATAAATGTACTAAATTATTCCATAAAATAGCAAGCTCCCACCATAGAAATAATGCCATTGAAGTTCTTAAAGTTGGAGATAGTGTGATTTGTGATAAGGAAGAGATTGAAGCTAGCTGAGAAGCTTTTTTGTGAAAAGGGTGTAAAAAAATCGAACCGGATCGGTGGATCAGATCGGACCGGACCGGACCGCATGGAATTCGGTCTGGTCTGGTCCATTTTTTGCATGGACCTAACATTTCTGGTCTAATCCTGGTCCATGGCATTTCTCCCCTGGACTAGACTGAGTGACTTTTTTTTTTTTTTAATATATATATGTATATATAAATAATAGTATATAAATTATAATATTAATATTAATATAGATTAAGAGTGGTAGTATAATATATTAATATATAATATATACTCTTATAATATTATAATTTATAATTTATAATTTTTTTCTTTTACATTTTTATTTACATTATTTTTTCTTTTGTCAATTGTCTTAAGAGTAAGTTTTTTTTAATATTATTTGACTTAAATCTGTGATAAATACGTAAATTGGACTGAAAATAATTAAATTTGGATTAAAAATTATTTTTCATAATTGCAAGATTTTGGATTAAATTTAATCCATTAAATCATATCAGGTGCTCTTAGACCGGACTGGACCGCTCTTGGATCGAATCGGACCAGACCGGTGTAGACTGAATAGGAGTTCGGTCTGGTCCGGTCCAGGGTGGAAAAAATTTTGGACCGAATGAAACCGGTCCACATTTTTTTCGGACCGATCGGACTATTTACACTCATTCGTGCAGAATTCTCTTGGTGGCCTAAATTGGATGGTTTGTCTTTTGATGCCATTGACCAATTTTCTGCAGCTTGGTTAGAGAGACCTTTTGAGGAAGATGAAGTTCTCGATGTGGTCAAGGGGATGCCCAAAGATAAGGCACGGGGCTTGGATGGTTTTTCCAAACTTACTGGGATGTTGTAAAGGATGATATTATGAAAGTTTTTGAAGAATTCCACTCCTTTCTGAAATGAGAAGAGTTTCAACACTATATTCATCGCTCTCATACCTAACAAGGTGGTTGATGTTGAAATGAGAGATTATCATCCTATTAGCTTGGTAAATGGGGTATATATGATAATCTTTAAGGTGTTAGCTAATCGGTTTAGTGCAGTTATGGATAAGATTATCTTGAAGTCTCAAAATGCCTTTGTGAGGGGGAGACAAATTCTTGATTCAATTCTTATTACCCATGAATGTTTGAAAAGCAGAAAAAAGACAGGGCAATCGGGAATTTTAATCAAACTGAACATAGAAAAAGCTATTGACCATGTCAATTGAGACTTCCTTCTCTACATGCTTGGGAAGTTTGGTTTTGGAGAGAAGCGGTGCTCATGGATTAGATATTGCATTTCAACGGCTAAATTTTCTATTTTGATCAATGGATCTCCAGTTGGTTTTTTTCAATAGCTCTCGTGGTTTAAGACAAGGAGACCCCTTATATCCTTTCTTTTTTGCTATTGTCATGGACGCATTGAGTTGCATGATTAATGTGGCTGTGGATGGTGGCTTTTTGTCGAGTTTTATGGTGAGTGAAAATTCTTGGAACAAAATCATTGTCTCCCATCTTCTTTTTGCAGATGACACTGTTATTTTCAGTGATCCAAATCAACATCATCTTTGTGCCTTGAGAGTGTTGTTGCTGTGCTTCGGAGCTGTTTCTGGCCTCAGAATTAACTTAGCCAAATCTGAAATCGTTCTTGTTGGTCTAGCAATAACTCTCTTGATCTAGCCAATATTTTGGGATGCAAGGTCTCTAACGTTCCTATAAAATATCTCGGGTTATCTTTGGGGGCCCTTCACAAATCTATGTCCATTTGGGATGGAGTGATTGAGAAGATTGAGATAAAACTAACTGGTTGGAAAAAGATTTACTTGTCAAAAGCAGGGAGGGTGACATTGATTAAAAGCTCTTTGTCTAATCTTCCCACTTCCTACCCATTTTCCCTCTACCTACGGGAGTTGCAAAAAAGATTGAGAAAACTTTCAGGAATTTCTTGTGGGATGGCAATGGGGATGAGAGAAAATATCACTTGGTCATCTAGAACAAAGTTTGTGTCCCGATCTCTTGTGGTGGATTGGGCATAAGAAATCTCAAACTTTTCAATAAGGCCCTTCTTGGAAAGTGGTTGCGGAGATACAACATAGAATCATGCACGATGGAAACAGATAGTGGATGCTAAATATGGGAGAATGCCGGGAAATTGGTGCACAAATGTAGTGAAATGGGTTTTCGGAGCGGGCTTGTGGAAATCCATTAGATTGGGGTGGGAGGACTTTGCCAAAAATATTTCCTTCAAAGTGGGCAAATGGTCAAATATTTTGATCTGGCACGATGTATGGTGTGGGGATTTAGTACTCAAATCTCTATATCCTAATCTCATTAGGATTGCAAGAAACAAAGGGGATCTAGTGGCTGATTCTTACTTGTCTTCTCATAATTCACTACATTGGAATGTGGATTTCAGTAGAGAGTTGCAAGATTGGGAAGTACCCGAAGCTGCAGATTTTCTTGTCAAACTTGATTCTGTGAAGATCGATTTGACAAGGGAAGACAGGTTGCTGTGGATTCCTGACTCTAAGTCCAGATGTATAGTGAAATCTTATTATAAAGCTCTAAGTACTAATGGTAATTTTGGTTTTCCCTAGAAAAACATTTGGAAAGCCAAGGTGCCCTCTAAAGTTGCATTTTTTTGCTGGTTGGTGACTCTTGAGAAAATATTAACCATAGACAATTTGAGGAAAAAGAGGATTAATTGTGAACGAATGGGGTTTTATGTGTAAAAAAGATGGCGAATCCATTAATCACCTTCTTCTCCATTGCGAGGATGCATCCGCTATGTGGAATGAGATTCTTGGAAATGTTGGCTTGGATTGGGTGATGCCTTCACGTGTTGAGGAATTTTTGGCTAGCTAGTTCGGCTCAAGAGGGTGCATTGGCAATGCAAATTTCTGGAGCATGATTCCCCTTTGTTTGTTTTGGTGTTTATGGTTAGAAAGAAATGCGAGGTGTTTTGAAGATCGTGAACGTTTTAAAGGAGGAATTAAGGGATTTTTTCTTTAATATTTTAAGTTTTTGGGCTGAGAATCTTGTAAGGGATGGAAATAATTGTAGTGCTTTGCTGTGATTTTGCTCTCTTTTAGCATGAATTTAGGTACACGTTCTTGAATACTTTCTGTGTACTTGGCTATGCTTATTTACATGGAATAAATTATCTTATTACCTATAAAAAAAAAAGTATCGAGAATCTATTGTGTTGACAGTGATAGTACATTTGAATTTATAAGAACGCAAGATTATCCAAGAATAAAATGAAAAAAAAAAAAACCAATTTAGAGAGTGCCACTGGATGTCCCCTCCTTTTAGCCCCTACTAATGAAGGAGGCAACTTACACGAACCTGAAGAAGGCATGTATATGCAGAAAAGAGTGTTCATCTTAATCTGAAGAACTTTTTGGGGGTGAAAATATTAAAATGCTAAAGGGGAAATTGACATTTATTTATTTAAAGATGCTAGTCATTGTGGCCTTCTGACCCTTGTCTTCAGGCTGAAGTTCCCTATCTTGAAATAATTGGGATACACATTGCCAAAATGTCCATATCTTTGAAGGATACTAACTTTCATATTTGAGTTCACGGTTGCAGACACTGCTAATATTAGCTTTCCATACCGTTGGGTTTCCTGATATATTTTCTGCAGATTGGGTTTGAAGTCATTATATTTCTTTAAAGATGGTAAATCATGTGGTGGGAACATTACTGGTGTAAAATACTTATGTCTCATAGATGTTGAATTTTAAATGCTCATATTGGTTGATATTTTTTAATATAGTATGTGTGCTTTCTTGTTTTCTATGCAGATCGGTGTCCTTTGATGAGGGCGATTTTGACTCCTGGGTGGATTTGGCAGAGGCCCCTGCTTTACCAGCAAGTTTGAGCCTTTACAAAGACCTTAAACAGATGGGGTTTACATTATTTCTGTTAACCGGACGGGGTGAATACCAGAGGAATGTCACAGAGAAAAATCTTCTATATGCGGGGTTCACCGGTTGGAAACGGCTTATCCTGAGGTAACCGAGCCATTATACCATATATGGTATAGGATTTAAGCAAGTTCCTTGAACCTGAATAACCTGTTGTTTATAAACAGTATCTTAGCATTTCTACCGTCCCGAGACTATCCACTAGTTTCAATAGCCATAGATAATTTAATTTGACATAATGCTGTTGAATAATATGTTGTTAAAATTCAACAGGGGGCCTTCAGATCAGGGCAAACCCGCAATAGTCTATAAATCAGAGAGGAGAAAGGAGTTGCAAGATGAAGGTTATAGGATTCATGGAAGTAGTGGTGACCAGTGGAGTGACCTGTTGGGATTTGCCATAGCTAGACGCTCCTTTAAACTTCCAAATCCAATGTATTATATTGCTTGATTAAGGTACAAGCATCGGGCAATTGTACAAAACCATGATCTTCGTGTTGTTGTTTTTGTGACCCATTTTTTTTCCTTGTACATTCAATTGAGGGGATTGGCCAGTGGCCAGTATAAGGATGGCCTAACTCCATCCAAAACCCTCTTATGAACTTTTTATTCGTCTTGCTAAGAATTAAGATGGATTTAGAATTTCCTACGAATGGTCGAATATCCCGTGTGACAGTGATTATAATGGATTACATTCTTTTTTTCTGCATTAGAATATTAATCGAGGGGGCAAAGTAAAATGTACTGATAGTTTAGGGTGTAGGTTGATTTTTCTTTTGTAAGTGAAGGTGCATGTATAATTAAAATAGATGGTACTTAATTTGTGGGCAAAAGTGTAATTTTACTTCTGAAAAAATCAACTTTTTAATTTATAAGTAATTCACATTTTACAATTTACAAATTGCACCCCAAATCATTAGATACTGTCGCCGTTGATTGACAAATTAGAATCGTTAAGATGGAAGAAAGTAATTCCCTCGAGAATATTCGCATGCTTTCTTAAGTTTACGAAGCGGAGATGTAACTTCAAAGAAAAAAAAGGCAACTTTCCAAATTTCTTAAAGTCGGAGTCCGACAAATGACGTTAAAAAACAAAAGTATTCCAACACGAATACACATTGGAAATCTCAAAAAGTAGTTTTGCTTCGAATTTCTGGGCATCTTGTATCCCTCTAATAAGATAATACTAACTTAGATATCCTGATTTCATACAAAAACAAATTGAGAAGCTCTAATCATTAATTTCTATTATTAAACATTTCAACAAGACATCACCAACCAGTCAAGTCGTCCATGAGTGTACCTTTAATAGTAAATCTACCCTCATGGAGATGAGGAGGAGGAAGATGAGCTGCGGTTAGTTTCTGCAGCAGCCATTACTCCTATTGATCCACAAACTAGAGGGATTCTCAGACAATTCAACCCACCTCCAGGAATCAATGAACATTCTGGCTGAGGTCTCTGCATGTTCTTCCCAGGGACACAATTCGCTGAGAAATCAAACCCCACATTCCTGAAGAACAGTTTGTTGCACTGTTGGCTCAACCCAGAAAAGAAATTGTAAGCAACAGTCAGATTCACGAGGCTTTTCAGAGAACAAACCGGGTCTGGAACAACCCCAGATAGCTCGTTGTGTGCCAAATTGAGAACCTCCATGTTTTCCAGACAAGACATGGTGTCCGGCAAATGACCCATTAACGAATTCGAGCTCATGTCCAAAACTTGCATCTCTGTAAAAAGTCCAACTCCCTCAGGAATGCAACCTGTTAATTGATTGTTAAGGAACAATATCTCCCTGAGGTTGGAACCCATGAATCCAAAACTAATTGGGATGTTTCCACTAAACTTGTTGTTGGCTAAATTTATCACAGAAGCTGGGGAATTAGCCAAGTTTTGAGGAAGCTGGCCTTCAAATTGGTTGTTGTTGAGAAAGATTGCATCTAGTTTCTTGTTGAAGAGACTATAAGGAATGGGTCCCGAAAATTCATTGAACCTGAGGTCCAAATAAATGAGGTTTGGAATGTAGAGAGTGACAACAGGGAACGAACCAGAGAAGAGGTTGTTACTAAGGTCTAGCTCTTGGAGTGAGAAGAGATCTCTGAAAGTGTCAGGAATTGTGCCTGAAAATCTGTTGCTGTTGAGGTGGAAAAGCGAAATATCAGTGAGGAATGAGAGTTCCTTCACAAGAGTGCCTTGAAGATTCGCGTGGTTGAGATCTATACCTGCAACGACACGCCCAGATGATGCATCCATCTCATCTTGAGGCTCTGCACAAAAGACTCCTTTGTAAGAACAAACATCAGAGCCAACCCAAGTGTCTAAAATCCTCAATGGGTCATCTTTGATTGCAGATTTCCATGCCTGAAGAGCAGTGTAAGCGCTCTTGAGACTTGGAACCGAAGGTTCAGGGCTGTTGATCCCACCACCAATCCAAACACCTCCGCCGCCTCCTGTATTGCCAATGCCAACACCAACACCAACCCCACCACCCACAGAAAAAGCTGCCACTGTTGAAATTATGCAGAGGAGGAGAACAGCTAGAAGCCAGCCCTTCTCCATTTTCAGTGTATGACATAAAGATGCTAATTCAGAAAGGTCGTCCAAGTATGGCTTGCCATTGAGAAGGAAAGGGGTGTTTAATTGGCCAGACTAGAGGAAATGGGCCCTGTTTGTTTATCTTTATCTATTTTTTATTTTGGGCTTTATTTTCTTAGATTAATATCTTTTACTGTACATATGTTGACATGTGAGTGGAAACAAGCTGCTTTTCTTTTTCTGTTTTTTAATTTTGAATTACTTTTCATTTCTGGAATTTGGCTATGTTTCTTAACTTTGATTTATGTTTTATTTCTAACTTTATTAGCTTCGAAACTGGTTTCAATTTTTTTTTTTGTGTTTGGATGCATTAGTTTTGTTCTAGTTTTTATTTATGAGAAGTGTTTTAGCCACAAATAAATTTTATAAAAATAAATTCATAAATTGACGTAACTTGATATGGTATATTAGATTATAAAATTACTTCTATTATAAAGTAGATATAATGTATCACATGAAACAAAGTCACAGTCGGAAGGTCCTACCTTTAACTCCGATTTTGTCGAAGATTGAATCGGACCTCCAACTCCGCCTTGTGTATCCCCCGAACTCTTTCAAGCCATCAAATATTGTTCCTTATTTCCAACTATAATGATCAATGACAAATTAAAATCACATGTTATTGTCTCATTCTAACAACAAATAAAATCAATGAAAGCCAACAACATCCATCATCTATCTATAATAATCCATCATGTACCATCCATCATCCATCTTCTTTCTTCCAAATTATCCAACCAACACATCATCTATCATCTACAAAAACAAGAAGTTAGCATTCCAACAATAAAAGAAAAACAACAACAAAACAAATATCTTGTGCCGACCAAATTAAATGTTGTCGTTCCAAAATTTCAACAACAAAAGAACCAAATTTCGAGTGCCATTCCAAGTTGTGCCTAAAGAAAATAGGTAGGATTAGTGAGAAAATAAGATAGGTCCCCATAAATTAATAAAAATAAAGGAAACAAAATTGAACAAACAAGTTACACAATTTCACAAATGCACCTCAAATCTCAGTCATTTTCATATAGTAGACTTACCATATTGGTGTACAATATGTAAAAGTGGACGCAGGAGTGTTTGTGCTTTCAATATCCATGATTTAAACTAAAATATAACACAAACAAAATAGCTTCCCGAACAGATTATAAAATTAGTAATACAAAAAATACTATTAATATCACTTCACAAAAATGAAGTGGATGGTACGAAAAGCAAACAAGCAAGCAAACAAATCCAAACAAAACAAAGACATGGATGAATAGGCTGAAATTAGTATGATCACTTCAATGCCATTAAGCCTCTACACCTTATTTGTGATGAAAAAAATTCATGAAACTGTTCTTAATGATACAGTTATATTGATTGATTATAGAGTAGGTCGTAAAATAGGCAAGGGTATGGTTGCCCCCAAAAGAAAAGAGAAAGGAGCCAAGCAATACCTGTCATCGGTATAACTCTAATACATTATACATATATGATAAGTCAATCTGACTGACCAATAAATAGCAAAAAAGTTAACTAGCAAAAAAAAAAAAAAATTACCACGCACTCACAGGTTCAAAACCAGCCAATCACATAGACAACTAGCATTTTTTTTTTTTTTAAATCGGTACACATGAGATCCAAGTAGCGAAAAAACTACTGAAGCTTTCTTTAAATCACCACCACCCTATCACAGACTCGCAACCAGCAAAAAACCAAGCATGGTGGGGGGTTTCATAAAGTCAACCTTGTATGCTCCTAAAGTCAACCTAGCTAATGATATGTAAGTAGTAACTATATATATATATATATATAAATATATAGAGTAGTGCTAGAGTGAATCCACACTCAACATACTCACATTCACAAACCACTGTTCGCTTCTAAAGTCAACCTAGCTAATGATATATAAGTAGTGAATATATATATATTTATATATATATAGTCAGGGGCGGATCCACGTTGGACCTTGGCCCCCTCCAAAATTTTTCACAAAAATTATTTAGTATATATATTTACATATATATAATATTAAATTACTCCTCAAATTATAAAAAAATTAAAAATTACCCCCCAAATTTTTATTAAAATTATTCTCTCAAATTTTAATATATATATATAATTTTATTTTAACTATTAACTTTATTGAAATTCAAATTTCAACTCACCTAATCTCATAATTACTTTAACAGTCTAATCCTAAAAAAAAAACTAATTATAAATTTATATAATTGTTAAAATTGATTAATTATATTCATTTATATAGTCTCATTCTAACTTAATTATATAATTATGAGATATAGTTTGTTAAAAATTTAACAGCGGTATATCATTAGTCATTAAAAATTTCTTCTGTTTATTTTTGATTTATAATTTTTTTTAATCATAAAAAAATATGAGCAAGTTAAGAACAAATAATTTTTTTTTTTAATGTGGGTAATTCGAAAAGTAATACGTTTAGAGAGTTCGATAACAACGGAATGTGATACTTCTATCACTAATGAGTATCCTTTTAAAATTTATATAGAGTACACACTTTATCGATCACCCCCCAAACATAAAATCCTGGTTCCGCTCCTGTATATAGTAGTGCTAGAGTGAATCCACACTCAACACACTCACAGAGTACTATTCATGTATATATATATATATATATTATATAAATGTTCATATATATGTATATTATGATAATTTTTTTTACAAGTTTATTTATTGACATAGTAAATGGTAAATATATTGTTAATATAAAAATCACTACATTTATTATAACGAGTATTTACGCTTTGAATTCCTTTCTAATTATTTTGCAACTTATATATAAAAGGTGATATGCGTACCAATCAATTTGCAAGTAAGGGCTTCATAAATATTGTAATAAATGCTCATGTTTCTTTCGGATATGGGGACTAATATGATAAACTATGGGGATTGTCATCAATCGGCGCAAGACATTGACAACGAAGGTTGTTAGGGGTTTTCAATAATAATAATAATAATAATTATAATATAGTATTTTTATAATTAAAAAATAAATTTATAAATTATTATAAATTTATATTATACGTTAAATTTGTTTTATAATAAAAATAATTTTTAATTTTAATGTACTAGATCAAAATATATAAATTTATAAATTTATTTTTATGAATTTTTTTAACTAAGATATTTCTTATAATAGTCATAAATAAATAATGAATGCGTTATGTCCCAACACGTGATTGCACAATTTCCAAACTGGTATATATAAGAAAAGAAAAGGATAATGCTATTATCTCCTCTTATTTTGACACTTTAATTTAATATTTTATATATATATATATATATATTTTATTTTGATTAATGATTAAAGAAGTAATTATTAGTATATTGATATTTTTTTCATATTTTTTTAAAATATTTAAATACATTAAAAAAATATGAAAAGAAAAATAACAAAAAATAATTTTTTTCTATTTTTTTATCACCATTTTTTTATCATTTAAAAATATTTTAAAAAAAATATATATATATATATCAATACACTAATAATCACTTTCTTAATCATTAAATAAAATAAAATAAAAAATTAAAATGCATCAAGTGTCAAAATAAGAGGGCAAAGTATGATTTTCCAAAATAAAATATTATCACGCCGGCTCATTTTATCCATTCATTTTGACTATTCATATATTTTTCTTACTTAATAATTAAGAAAATAACTGTTTAGTGTATTGGTATTTTTTTATAACTTTAAAAAATATTTAAAAAATATTTGAAATAAAATATAAAAAATATAAAAATATAAATTACATTAAAAAACCTACCTAATGCGCAAATTAAATAGTCATAATAATGCCACTCATAGATCAATACTTTCCAAAAAAATTATACTATATCCCTCTCTCTCTCTCTAAACTACAAAGTAGAAATTTCCTTAGACAATGGTGGGAGCTTTGACTCCTCCATCCCTCTCTCCTCTCCTTTTTTTTTTCCTCCCCTCTTCCCATTTTCTTGTGTTTTTCTTTTGTTTTTTTTAGGCCAACTTCAGAGAAATGAGGTTGGGATGGGTTTTCAGTGGTTTCTGACCACCATGAGCTCCACCACGAGATTTGCCAGCCGTCAATCTATTAGATTATCAAAGGGCGTTCCAAGAATAATAGAGCATGGTCCTCACGTGCAGGTTGAAGTGCGAGCGTGGCCTTCACACACAGTGTCAATGCCTCTAGCCTACGATTGAGATTTAACATAAACTTGAAGCAATAGAAACACGTAATACAAGGCTACATGCTCTCGTTCATGACAAGTATAGAATGCATACACCTAGCTTACTAATAGTATGTAATAAGTATTGTAGCAGAAAAGTGATTTATAACTAGATAGGCAAAATAACTAGATAATGCCATTAATCACCTGAAAATCACTAGTGCAACTATAACAAAAACTTTAAAGCAATTGCAACTCAAAATATTACGTCAATTGTTTAAACTCCCAAAAACACTGGGAAATCTTAAAATTCATAGACATTTAAAACTTAAATATCATTATCTTATATCAAAAGTAAACTAAAACTCATATAAAGGTTATTACTCTGAGTTTAGGGTCCCATTGGGCTGGTCTTGCTTAGCTTGTCCTTTATGAAAGATCCTCCTAAACTTCTAAAAAAATTTCATAATATGAACCAAAAACTCATCCACCTCCACCAGCCTATCATGCACAGAGCACACCCAGGGGCCTTCAAGGCTCTCCAGGATCTCCTGAGTCTTCTTGGAAGGCGGCCTCTGGCGCTTCCTCATCTAATCTTGCAACTACTTCTACATTCCCAGGAAAAGAATGGTAGTTGAAACTAGCAGAGTGAGATTTCGAGAAATCTCAGTAAGTACACAGATGATATATCACAAGTATCATAGGCATATAAAGGTAAATGCAAACAAATGCATGAATTATGAATTATGAGATTTATTACTTGACTTATGCATCAAGCACTTTCTTGAAAAAAACCTTAATTCTTTGACATTTCTTTGATAAGTATTCATAACATTTAATATCTTTCACAACTTTCATGCCATACTTAACTTTTCATAACATTCTTATTATTCGTATCATTCTTACGCTCATAGTTTTCCTTATCATGACTTTCATATAACATGTTGGATATCTCACGGTTCTCCTATGCACCGTATGCCCTCCCTCATGCTAGTTATCGCATCATTCTACGACTCTTTTAGTCGAAGTGACTACATCATATTCATAATTTTATACGGTAGTTCGCTTATTTAGCCTTCATCCTAACTTAACATCCACTAGCTTTAGGTGCGACCTTACTCCGAATCCTTCCATAGGAATCATCTGAGGTCCGTCGATTGTTCTTCATCGACCTAGGTGTTTCACTCAACTTTAAACACTCCTGAGTGAATAGAGATTTTCACTAGGACATTTTCCCATCCTAACCTTTGGAATTCTTATAAAACACATGACTCTTTGTTATGAAAATCTTGACCCAAAGACATGAAATCATGTGACTTGGATTACATGCAAATCCTTGACTCACTTATGCAAACATGTAATCATGAACATGTGAAGTATGCATCTTTCAATCATAGCTTGAAAATATTAGAACATGCAAACATAAATTCTAATCATGGAAATAGTCAATCAATCCCGTGAAAGCATCACACAGTTCGGCCAAGCCCTCAAAAGAGTCAAGGTCGAACCCTTTAAGCCTTACTACACGTCATTTCCTTTCATCACATCTTACCAACTCATGCATCCTTTAGACATTTATCGAAAACACATTCCTAGGCTATAATAGAAGCCTAAGCCGAACCCTAATGCACTTAAATCATGGTTTTCTTCATCAATCAACATGACTTATTCTTATCCTATTTAAACATACATATACCTGAACCATAGTCTAGGGCAAACAATGAAATTAATCCATGAATCACCCAAGGAATTCCAGTAAATGATCATACCTCCATGCATGAATCGAAAGCAATATTTGTACCTCAAAAATAGGTCAAGGCCAAACCTCTAGTCTCATTAGAACTTCATTTTTCAACAAAAAGTCACTCATTTTCCACCCAATCATCAAGGTCGAATTCACCATAGATCATATCATATAGTAGTTCTCCAAATAATCAGTATTAATCATTCAAACACCCTTAGGTTAAACCTTAGAATATCTTTGAGACGTATGGTAAATAAGCAAGCAAACATATAGATAATCAAAAGGCAAACAAGTTTATACGTCATATACAAATAATACCAAAAACTAGGTTAAGAGCATACTTAGAAAAATATTCAAAAAATATAAGTAAGAAATCTGAAAACAAAAACGAAGAAGATCAAAATTTAAACTTGAAAATCCCTAGATTAGAAATTTAGAAGGAAAAAAATGAGTTTGTTTTCCAAGAAAACATTGATTTCCTTTAAAACATACTAGGGCCAAATGTCCTCCAAGAGAAAACCCTAGTTTTTACTTTTATTTTCAAAACTATGGCCCTGTTTGTTTTTAGAGATGAGATGAGATAAAAAAAAAAGAATAAAATAGTGTTGTAAAATATTTTTTTTAATATTAGTTTTGTATGAGAATTTGAAAAAGTAGTATTAGAATTTGATAAAGTTGAATTTTTTTATTATATTTTGTATGAGGATTTGAAAAAGTATAATAAAGAATTTGATATGTGTTTTGGATTTTTGGTCTCATCCCCAAAACAAACAAGGCATATGTCTCGGCCTATGTAAATCTCTATTTTCTCTTCGTGTAAAAATTTTGAAAGTTTAGGGTTTCATTGCAGAGAGAATCAAAATCCTACTTTTTACGTGAAAGTGTGTGTATGTGTATGAAAATTCTTGGGCCGAAACTTTTAGAAAAGAACTCTTTCAAATCCTTGCATGACTTTTCAAAAATAAAATTTCAAAATGATTACCTTGAGTAGAAAATATTTTTAAAATATTTACGTCAAAAATCACACGAAAAGATCACAAACGAAGGTGTGGCTAGTGAGAAAATGAAAAAAAGTTTGAGAGCAATGGAGAGGGTGTCTTAGCTGAATTCTATGGACAATGAAAAGACAAAAATGGAAATGAGAAAAGCCTTCCAAATTTTGGTTAGGGCCTTTTTATACTCTATTTCCTTTCAAAACATGCTCCAATGCATGTAAGACATTTGATAGATTTCTTCCAAATCTTTCTAAATATGATGAGATGTGCTTGGGAAGCCAAAAATGCATGGCATATTTTCGGATTCTCTCTCTTATGGCTGAAATTCCCTTCTCCCAAGTTTATCATGTTAATTAGGACTGTTCATCTGGATTCGGTTATAAACCCTGAAAAATCGGGCATTAGGGTGGACACCTACTCGAATTTAATCCCATTGGAAATTATAACTAACATATCCACTCGGATCCAGTTACGGATTTGGATTTTAATCCAGATATCCATAACCGGATTTATATATACTCTAAACCTAAGTGTTTCTCTGCCATCCATCCACTGAAATCGTGAGTCCAAGTGCCTCCTTAGTCATCTCAACTCTTGAAATCGAACTTCCATCCTTCTCAATTCTCGAAATCGAACTAGAAAGTCTCTCTCAACTCTCGATCTCTCGATGTTATCCTTGGTGTTAAGAGATGAGAACCGATCTAGTGAAACTCTCTCGACGAGAACCTTAGTCGATCTGGTGAGTCGCCAATTGCGAGCCTGAAATCTAAGGTATATTATTATCTCTCTCTCTCTCTCGATCTCGATTCGGTTGGATTCCTTTTTTTGGGTTTGGGTTTGTGTTTAATTTGGAACCCTAGTCCGACTTGATTTGGATTGTTCATCAGTTCTTTTAGTATGTTAGATTGAGAGATTTGGATGGAATTCATTATGAATTTTCAATTAATGAGAAAATTATATTATCTTGTGATTTTCCATTTCTTCTTTTGGATTTGTGGTAACACAGTGCAAGAAATAATAGTCATTTAGAAATGTTAACAACGTAGAGCTGCTTGATCTCATTTTTTTTGTCCTGATGGTAAAATAAGGATGAATTAAATTAAATAATAATGGGGTTTGGAAGGGCATGATATGGGATCTTCATGATGACATCAGATCGTATCCGGATACCTAGATTTTAGAAGGGGAAGAAAGAAATCTGGTTATTCGGTTTTAAATTCGAGTATCCAGATATGATCTGGTTATTCACCCGAATTGTAATCGGGTTTAATATGGGCAGCTATCCGCCCACCTTTTGAGATCCAGATTTGGATCCTGTTATGACTGGGTATCCGGATCTGGATCCAGATCCGCTTGAATACCCATAATGTTAACCCTCAAACCTTGCCTAAGACAAAACCTAGAAATGATATTTTGGGTAACTCACAAAAACCTACCTTCTTGGGTTGCCACTTGGTATGACATGGGAAAGGGTGGCTTGCCATTTCCCTAGATGGCCTTTCCACTTCACCACTCAACTCCCTCTAGATGCCTAACAATCTCTGGGTCTCCACAAAATCTTCTCTTTTAGTTTCTTCATGTAAGAAGCTTCATTGGAAAGGCAAGAGACTTGTGTCTTGCATTGCCACTTGTCCAAAGAAATCTAAAAAGTCCCTTAGGCGCCGCTTTCATACAATAGCTGGCCATCCACTTTTTTTTGGGCCTTATTTCAATCCTCTTGAGCCAATTCTTCACACCTTACACAAGAAAAAAAGAGTCAAATCTACTAATTCTTAGTATTTTTCTTCCAAAGACTTTCTTTCTTATCATCTCTTATCTTCTCTTCTTTTTTTTTTTGTCTAAAACAACAAATACCTTAAAATAAATAAAAGGAATAATCATCTAATCCTATTATGGAAAAATAAATTTTCCCACGAAAAATCGGGATGTCACACTACCATCCCCAAGAGCTTATACGCCACCACGTGCGGTATTTTTGGGTTCACCGGCGTTGGAAGTTAAAGGGTTGAAGTGCCGGCCTCCCCTAGGATGGCATGTCCCTCATGCGCCACGTTAACCTCATTGTTTGGTGTTTTTTTTTTTTTTTAAATTTTTTTTTCCGATGTATTTCTCTATTAGTTTTGTTTCCTCTAAAATTGAAAATCAAAATTATATCTTTTTAGATGTATTTGATTTTCCCATTTCGCTAGTTTATGTTTTTGCTTTTTCCAGTCTTAGTTTTTAGGTATAATAATTGTAGAATTGGATATTCCATGGGCTAGCCTCTCCTCCTTTTAAAAGGAAAGGGATGGGTTTTCCCTCATTTCCTTTGTTGGAAGATGAAGTTATCTTAACCCTTTTCCTCCATGGAAATGCGTTTGTAAATTCTCAGACAAACTTTTGCTTTATCTATAGAGAGTTTAGACACTGTACGTCACAAAGTAATTTATGTGTTGGAGTTCTCCTAACAGTTTAGTAGTTTGGCTTGTAAACTGGATTCTCCCTTTTATGGATCATTAATATAAATTTCGTTTCATGAATAAAATGAATCTTTCTTCATAAAAAAACAAATAACACCACTCATAATAGCTGCATATGTACATGAGCTAGCTTCACCAGTTTTATTATTGTTATTATTATTATTATTATTATTATTTTTAATGTCATGTTAATGGCATAAAGTAGCCTATAGATAATGACATATGTCTTAACACGTGATTTCACAATTCCCAAATCTGTATATATAAGAAAAGATACTCACCTCCCAATTTTTTTTTGGGGGGGGGGGGGGGGGGGGGGGGAGGGGGGGTTGTTGGAAGACTCTGACTTCTTCAACTGAGCACACACCCCTAGCGACACGCAGAGCATTGAGAGACAGTTCGATTATTGCAAATCTCCAATTAGTCAGTCAAATGCATCTCGAAGAAGTCTCCTCCTGAAGTGCCTAATATGATCTTTGAAAGTGTCCAGTAAGCTATATCTAGCAGCTTCACCTGTTTGCATTGCATGGAAGGATTGGGGTGGCGGATCAGGAATCAACTGATCAATCTCAAACTGTCGTAACTAGGGGTTTCAAATCGTATTAACGGGTCGTGTTCATGTCGTGTCAATATATATATATATATATATATATATTATACTATATAGGTTACCCTAAACTGATCCGTTAAACTTATCGTGTCAAAATCTTAAACTCTAATACAATCCGTTAACATAACGTGTTGTATCGTGTCAATCCGTTATGACCTATTAGTGAATATTACGAAATAAATTAACACGACTAAATATGATACGCTTTAACCTGTTTATGTAAATATGTTGAATATATCCGAAATTAACCTATTTGACTTAATTAAACTTAGCATAATTTTATATAAATTTTAAAATTACAATATCTATAAAAATTATAATACTAACTATAAGAATAAATTACAATCTAAATAATAAAAATATCAAAATTAAGATTCTAAAAATTTTATTTTTAAATGTAAGGGTATACTTATAATTTTAACTTTCTTAACATGTCATAACGGGTCAAAATAGGTAGACCCGTTATCAACCTGTTAAGCAATCATGTTGTAACAGGTCAACCCGTTTTAACCCGAAACTCCTTAAGACTAAATCCTAACGAGTTATTATCGTGTCGTATTCGTATTGGATTAACGAGTCGTATAACATATTAACACCCCTAGTTGTAACACTCTCTCACCCTGGTACCACGCTACCTGGTCCAGGTATATCAGCTCCACTCGGTCACCTTGACATTGAGCTCTTACAAAGAAAGGGTTATCATTCCTTAGTATTCGTCTAATTTCTGTGTATTTGTTGTGGCTAGGAGCGGAACCAAAATTTTGTATTTGAGGGGGCGATCGATAAAATGTGCAATAAATATAAACTTTATAAGAATGATCATCAGTGATGAAAGTTTCATATTTTGTTATTATCTTTTGAACCCAAAGTTTCAAGTTTCATGTAAATCTACAAATGGATTTTGATGATAACAAATGAATCCAAAGAATAAAGGAGTCTCAAGCTCAAGTTGTCCACACAATATAATCAAGCACATCAAGGAAGCAAGCATGAGCAAGAAGGGAACAAGTTCACATTAAAATCATTGAGTAATGTTGTAAATCTCTTAAAAATTCAAAATTAGGATTAAGGCTCAAAATTAATATTTTATCATAAAGCATTAAAATACATTTTCCACATATGCATGAATATTTTGAAAATTAAATTTGAAAATTTTGAAAGATGATTGATTGTCATCTTTCACATATGCATGACATGATTAAAAGTTTGAACTTTGAAAATATTAAGATGATTGATTGTCATCTTTCACATGTGCATGTTTTATTTGAATATTTTCAAAAGTGGTGGATGCTTTTCTTGATATATGCAAAAGGTAGATGTCTTTATTTGAAATTTTTGAAAAGTAAAGTGTGCTCCTTTTGTCACATGCAAAAAGTAAAAATATTAGATTTGAAATTTTTGAAAAGTAAATGATGATATTTTTGACATGAGAATCTTTTCAAATTTGAAATTGACAAAATCATTTGCCTATAAATAGCTCACTTGAGTTTTGTAAAATTCACAACAAGAGCTTACACATCTATTGTTAAGTTTTGCATCATTTCTTCAAAACTCTCATTCTCTCTTTTCTAAAGTTTTGAGCCTTAATTCTTGTTCTTGTTGAGAGAGATATAGGTTGCGCTGTATTGTTTCTATCTCACTCATTGAGGAGTGTACTTTGATAGTCTACCTACTATCAACTCTTGTATTTGTAAAAGGGTGTGTATAACCCTTGTGTGTGTTGAAGGTGTTCTACACGGGAAATAGTTAAATCACCAAGTGTGAGGTGATTGGAAGTGTAGAAGGTGTTTTACACGGGAAATAGTTAAATCACCAAGTGTAAGGTGATTGGAAGTGTAGAGGGTGTTCTACACGGATTCTTTGGAGCGGTGCTGCTTAAAGGTGTAATAGGTTTCTATCTCCACCTAAAGGAGATTGAATAATGGATTTGGGGATCCTCAAGAGGTAGCTTGAGGCGAGGACGTAGGCAGTGGGGCCGAACCTCGTTAACATACTGAGTTTGCTTTTCTCTTACCCTTACTCTTTATATTTATTATTGTTTCATATTTGTTTATATTTTATATTATATATTTGATTTATAATTGTTATTTTTTTAAATACAACTCAATTCACCTCCCCTCTTGTGTTAGTCATCTGGGCAACAATTGGTATCAGAGCTAGAGCTCTATTATAAGATTAACTATCTTTTGAGTTAAGATCTTATGGCTAACATTGCAGCTTCATTTGGTGAAGGTCAATCTAGCAGTCGGCCTCCACTCTTTTGCGGAGACAATTACTCATTCTGGAAAGTTAGAATGAGAATATTCCTTCAGGCTCAAGGTCGAGAAATCTGGAAATGCATTGTAAATGGACCTTATATTCCAATAAAAGTAGTTGATGGAGTAAAGGTCAAAAAGGAAGAAGAAGAGTTTAATAGTGAAAACGATAGACTTTATACTTTGAATTCAACTGCTATGAATTTATTATATAATGCTCTCAATGGTAATGAATTTAATAGAGTAATGACTTGTGCTACAGCAAAGGAAATTTGGGATAACTTGAAAGTTACTTATGAAGGAACTTCTCAAGTCAAGGAATCAAAAATTTATATTCTTACTCATGAATATGAAATGTTTAAGATGAATGATGATGAATCTATTTCTAGTATGTACACTCGTTTTACTAACATCATAAACAACTTGACAGGTCTTGGCAAAGTTTATTCCAAAGTGGAGATAGTAAGAAAAATTCTCAACTCTCTACCAAAACGTTGGGAATCAAAAGTGACAGCGATTCTTGAAGCTAGAGACCTCAAGAAACTCGAAGTGAATGAACTCATCGTGTCACTTATCACCCATGAGTACACATTGAAAAGAGGAGAAGAAGAAAAAAGGTCAAAGAAGAACTTGGCACTTAAAGCTATTCCACATGAAAGTGAAAGTGATGAAGATGAGGAAAATGACGACAAAGATGAAGAAGTTGCGATGATAACAAGAAAAATTCGGAGGTTCTTAAAGAAAAATAAAACTCCTCCAAGGAAATCCTTCAAAAAGTTTTCCAAGAAAGATTCAGGTAAAAATGACATTTTAATTTGTTATAAATGCAATAAACCTGGTCATATCAAGTCAGATTGTCCTCTGCTAAAGAAAGATCGAAACAAAGGCAAAAAAGTAATGAAAGCTACATGGGATGATGATTCAAGTAGCTCAGATAGTGAAGCAAGCAATGGAGAATCAGCAAATCTTTGTCTTATGGCTAAAGATGACATTGAGGTAACAAATCTTGATAATATTGAAGATCTTTCATATGAAGAATTGCAAAATGTTTTAGAAGAGGTATATGAGGAATTTGAAAAATTGGATATCAAGTATACTGTTTTGAAAAAGAAAAATTCTTCTTTAACAAACGAAATTGATATTTTAAGAAAAGAAAGTATTGTTTTGAAAGATGAAAATCTTGAGTTGAAGAAAAAGAATACTGATTTAGAAAATATTATTGAAAACTTTACGAATGGAAAAAGAAATTTTGAAAAACTTCTTGGTAGTCAAAAATGTGTTTTTGATAAGGCAGGTTTGGGATATAAGCCAAAACAAAAATACAAATCTTATAAAAACTTCTTTGATAATCCTTCTACATCAAAATCCAATATTCAAAATTCTTTTCATAAAAATAATTTTGTTAAAAAAGGATACTATTATAATCACTCAAGTTCTTCATATATGTCACATGCTATTTGCAATTTTGTAATAGAAATGGTCATAATTATTTTACTTGTCCTATTAGAAGAAAACATACAATGATTATTAGGGCCATATGGATACCTAAAAATCTTGTTTCTTTTAATACTAATAAATAAAGGATCAAAAGAACTTGGATACCAAGAAAAATCATTTTAATTATTTTTATAGGTGTGCATGACGTCTTCCACGAACAAAAATAAATGATTTTTAGATAGTGGATGTTCAAGACACATGACGGGAGATAAGACTAAGTTCTTTGATCTTAGATCTAAAGAAGAAGGACACGTGACATTTGGAGACAACTTGAAAGGGAAGATCGTGGGAATAGAAATCTATTGATGAAGAAACAGGAGGTATAAATAATACGGAAAGTCTCAATCTCAACAAAGAGAACACAATAGAGGAAGTCCAACATGGAGATATCAGAAAAGATCATCAAAATTTAATACAAGATGCAACCAGACAGTGGAAATTTGTGAAAGATCATCCAGTGGAACAAATTCTGGGGGAACCTTCACGAGGTGTAAGCACTCGATCATCTCTTAGAAATATTTGCAATCATACTGCTTTTCTATCTCAGATTGAACCTAAAAATATTGATGAAGCACTTCTTGATGAATCTTGGATTCTAGTTATGCAAGAAGAGCTTAATCAATTTGAAAGAAATGATGTTTGGACACTTGTTCCTAGACCAAAAAATCATACTATTATTGGAACAAAATGGGTTTTTAGAAACAAGAAAGATGAGTCAGGAGTCATTACTAGAAATAAGGCTCGACTTGTAGCCCAAGGTTTCAATCAAGAAGAAGGAATCGATTATGATGAGACATATGCACCAGTCGCAAGATTAGAAGCTATTCGAATGCTACTTGCATATGCTTGTTATAAAAATTTCAAACTTTTTCAAATGGATGTTAAAAGTGCTTTCTTAAACGGTTTTATAAATGAAGAAATATATGCTGAGCAACCTCCAGGTTTTGAAAATCATATTTCTTTAAATCATGTTTTCAAACTCGTAAAAGTACTATTTGGACTCAAACAAGCTCCTAGAGCGTGGTACGAGAGATTCAGTAGTTTCTTGATTGAAAAAAACTTTTTAAGAGGAAAAATTGATACAACTATTTTCATTAAATACGAAAATGATGATATTCTTTTGATTCAGATTTATGTTGATGATATAATATTCGGTGCTACTAATGAAAATATGTGCCATGTTTTTGCTAAGACTATGCAGGAAGAATTTGAAATGAGCATGATGGGAGAGCTTATATTATTTCTCGGATTGCAAATTAAGCAAGCAAAAAGTGGGATGTTCATCAATCAATCAAAATATATTAAAAAATTGCTGAAGAAGTTTGGGATGGAAGGTGCTAAGGAAACTGGAACACCAATGAGCCCATCCACTAAACTTGATAAAGATGAATCCGGTGAACTAGTTGATTCGAAGGTATATCAAGGTATGATTGGTAGTTTATTATATTTGACAGCCAGTAGACCAGATATTATGTTTAGTATATGTTTATGTGCACGTTTTCAATCATTTTCAAAACAATCTCATTTGATTGCAGTCAAGCGGATTTTTAGATATTTTGCCAGTACCATTGACTTAGAGTTATGGTATCCTAAACACACTTCTTTCGATCTTATTAGTTATTCAGGTACCGATTATACTGGTTGCAAAGATGATCGAAAAAGTTTTAGTAGAATATGTCATTTCTTAGGTCGTGCACTAGTTTCCTGGTTTAGTAAAAAAAAAAAAACAAAATTATGTTGCACTATCTACTGCTGAGGCAGAATATGTTGCTGCGGGTAGTTGTTGTGCTCAAGTTCTTTACATGAAGCAACAACTTGAGGATTTTAAACTTATGTATAATCACATTCCAATCAAATGTGATAATACAAGTGCTATAAATCTTAAAAAAAAATCCAATACAACATTCTAGAATTAAGCATATTGAAATAAGATATCATTTTTTTTTAGATCATGTGCAGAAAGGCGATATAGTACTAGAGTTCACAAACACATACGATCAGTTAGCAGATATATTCACAAAACCCTTACCAGAAGATAGATTATGTATGATTAGAAGAGAAATAGGTATGATGCATGTTATGAATATCTCTTGAAAGATAGATCAGAGTTCATAAAAATAGAGAGATATTTTTTAAATACTTTTACATAAACTTGAGGTTCCTAGCCTCATGTTTGAGACGCTCATTCTCTTCATACAATATCATGTCATCCCTATCCATGGGAACTGGCAAGCGGAATGAAGAATCCAATAGAGATTTCAACTTTTTATTCTTCTGCCGAAAGATTCCTTCCCTTGTATGAGACTCTTGAACAATTCGTTGAAGTACAACAATTTGTTCTTTAAGCTTTTCAACCTCATGATTTTTGACTTGTAGTCGCTGAGAAAAAGCGACAATAGAGGATGAGTAGCGAGTCCCGAGACTCACCAAGTTGTAGATAGCATCGGAGTCTGGCTTATTAGCCAAACTATTGTTCTCTTGCTGCAACATGGTGCCAATGGTAGCTGCAGAAAAGACATGAGATTGAGATGTAGAATACCTCATGGATGCATCTAGAGGAATGTTAGAAGAATGAGCCATTGAGAAAAGAATTGAAAACTTAAAGCGAGAATATTGAAGGAATGCAGATGAGTTATAGAGATGAGAATAAGATTTGATGTAAATCGGATGAACTTTAAAACTGATTTTATAGAGATAGCATAAAGAACAAGACAAACTATTGTCTCTTCAAATCTTATTAGTCAAAAGAAATATAAGATATGCTGGACACATATTGTCAAAAGTTTTCTTACTAGAAAAACGGTTCTCTGCTCCTATCATGGCATTGACGACCTTAGGAAAGAAGATTGATGGTTGATGCGTCAAGGGTTCCTGATTCAAGTCTGGAACATTAGTGGAAGAGAATTGTTCGGCCATTCTATCGTTATGGAAAAACAGAACTTAGGTCAAGAAGCAATGTTTTTTTTTTGTATCCGATTGGTGAAAATGATTTTTTTTTTATAGAAACTCAGAGCCTTCAAACCCGTTTGTCAACAACATTAAGCGATTGATCTGCTTTCGCACCGACTGCTAGAGCTAGGCCTCCAACCTTTACAAGTTTTTTCAGATACGCGTGGCTCCGCACCGAATTGCCAGAGTTAGACTTCCAACATTTGCAGGTTTTGTCGGACATGCATGGCTCCGCACCGCATTGCCAGAGCTAGGCCTGCAGCTTTTGCTGTCTTTGTCGGACACGAATAATTTTAATTATTCAACTTCAAATCTCTGGAACATCTAATTCGTCAATAACATCAAGCGGATTTAAATCTTCTTCCGCACCGAAATGATAAAATTCGGCTTTAACCTTTACAGGTTGTTGAACCCAAGGTTTCAAGTTTCATGTAAATCTACAAATGGATTTTGATGATAACAAATGAATCCAAAGAATAAAGGAGTCTCAAGCTCAAGTTGTCCACACAATATAATCAAGTACATCAAGGAAGCAAGCATGAGCAAGAAGGGAGCAAGTTCATATTAAAATCATAGAGTAATTTTGTAAATCTCTTAAAAAATTTGAAATTAGGATTAAGGCTCAAAATTAATATTTTATCATAAAACATTAAAATACATTTTCCACATGTGCATGATATTTTGAAAATTAAATTTGAAAATTTTGAAAGATGATTGATTGTCATCTTTCACATGTGCATGACATGATTAAAGGTTTGAATTTTGAAAATTTTGAAAGATGATTGATTGTCATCTTTCACATGTGCATGACATGATTAAATGTTTGAATTTTGAAAATATTAAGATAATTGATTGTCATCTTTCACATGTGCATGACATGATTAAATGTTTGAACTTTGAAAATATTAAGATGATTGATTGTCATCTTTCACATGTACATGTTTTATTTGAATATTTTCAAAAGTGGTGGATGCTTTTCTTGACTTATGCAAAAGGTAAATGTCTTTATTTGAAAATTTTGAAAAGTAAAGTGTGCTCCTTTTGTCATATGTAAAAAGTAAAAGATTATGTTTGAAATTTTTGAAAAGTAAAGTGTGCTTCTTTTGTCACATGCAAAAAGTAAAAATATTAGATTTGAAATTTTTGAAAAGTAAATGATGATGTTTTTGATATGGGAATCTTTTCAAATTTGAAATTGAAAAATCATTTGCCTATAAATAGCTCACTTGAGTTTTGCAAAATTCACAACAAGAGCTTACACATCTATTGCTAAGTTTTGCATCATTTCTTCAAAGCTCTTATTCTCTCTTTTCTAAAGTTTTGAGCCTTAATTCTTGTTCTTGTTGAGAGAGATATAGGTTGCGCTGTATTGTTTCTATCTCACTCATTGAGGAGTGTACTTTGATAGTCTACCTACTATCAATTCTTGTATCAGTAAAAGGGTGTGTATAACCCTTGTGTGTGTAAAAGGTGTTCTACACGAGGAATAGTTAAATCACCAAGTGTAAGGTGATTGGAAGTGTAGAAGGTGTTCTGCACGTGGAATAGTTAAATCACCAAGTGTGAGGTGATTGGAAGTGTAGAGGGTATTCTACACGGATTTTTTGGAGCGGTGCTGCTCAAAGGTGTAATAGGTTTCTATCTCCACCTAAAGGAGATTGAATAGTGGATTTGGGGATCCTCAAGAGGTAGCTTGAGGCGAGGACGTAGGCAGTGGGGCCGAACCTCGTTAACATACTGAGTTTGCTTCTCTCTTACCCTTACTCTTTATATTTATTATTGTTTCATATTTTATTTATATTTTATATTATATATTTGATTTATAATTGTTATTTTTTTAAATACAACTCAATTCACCCCCCCTCTTGTGTTAGTCATCTGGGCAACAACTGGTATCAGAGCTAGAGCTCTATTATAAGATTAACTATCTTTTGAGTTAAAATCTTATGGCTAACATTGCAGCTTCATTTGGTGAAGGTCAATCTAGCAGTCGGCCTCCACTCTTTTGTGGAGACAATTACTCATTTTGGAAAGTTAGAATGAGAATATTCCTTCAGGCTCAAGGTCGAGAAATCTGGAAATGTATTGTAAATGGACCTTATATTCCAACAAAAGTAGTTGATGAAGTAAAGGTCAAAAAGGAAGAAGAAGAGTTTAATCGTGAAGACGATAGACTTTATACTTTGAATTTAACTGCTATGAATTTATTATATAATGCTCTCAATGGTAATGAATTTAATAGAGTAATGACTTGTGTTACAGCAAAGGAAATTTGGGATAACTTGGAAGTTACTTATGAAGGAACTTCTCAAGTCAAGGAATCAAAAATTTATATTCTTACTCATGAATATGAAATGTTTAAGATGAATGATGATGAATCTATTTATAGTATGTACACTCGTTTTACTAACATCATAAATAGCTTGACAGCTCTTGGCAAAGTTTATTCCAAAGTGGAGATAGTAAGAAAAATTCTCAACTCTCTACCAAAACGTTGGGAATCAAAAGTGACAGCGATTCTTGAAGCTAGAGACCTCAAGAAGCTCGAAGTGAATGAACTCATCGGGTCACTTATCACCCATGAGTACACATTGAAAAGAGGAGAAGAAGAAGGAAAGTCAAAGAAGAGCTTGGCACTTAAAGCTGTTCCACATGAAAGTGAAAGTGATGAAAATGAGGAAAATGACGACAAAGATGAAGAAGTTGCGATGATAACAAGAAGAATTCAGAGGTTCTTAAAAAAAAATAAAACTCCTCCAAGGAAATCCTTCAATAAGTTTTTCAAGAAAGATTTAGGTAAAAATGACACTTTAATTTGTTATAAATGCAATAAACCCGGTCATATCAAGCCAGATTGTCCTCTGCTAAAGAAAGATCGAAACAAAGACAAAAAAGCAATGAAAGCTACGTGGAATGATGATTCAAGTAGCTCAGATAGTGAAGCAAGCAATGGAGAATCAGGAAATCTTTGTCTTATGGCTAAAGATGACATTGAGGTAACAAATTTTGATAATATTGAAAATCCTTCATATGAAGAATTGCAAAATGTTTTAGAAGAAGTATATGAGGAATTTGAAAAATTGGGTATCAAGTATACTGCTTTGAAAAAGAAAAATTCTTCTTTAACAAACGAAATTGATATTTTAAGAAAAGAAAGTATTGTTTTGAAAGATGAAAATCTTGAGTTGAAGAAAAAGAATACTGATTTAGAAAATATTATTGAAAACTTTACGAATGGAAAAAGAAATTTTGAAAAACTTCTTGGTAGTCAAAGATGTGTTTTTGATAAGGTAGGCTTGGGATATAAGCCAAAACAAAAATACAAATCTTATAAAAACTTCTTTGATAATCCTTCTACATCAAAATCCAATATTCAAAATTCTTTTCATAAAAATAATTTTGTTAAAAAAGGATACTATTATAATCACTCAAGTTCTTCATATATGTCACATGCTATTTGCAATTTTTGTAATAGAAATTGTCATAATTATTTTGCTTGTCCTATTAGAAGAAAACATACAATGACTATTAGGGCCATATGGGTACCTAAGAATCTTATTTCTTTTAATACTAATAAATAAAGGACCCAAAGAATTTGGGTACCAAGAATTTTTTTTAATTGTTTTTGTAGGTATGCATGAAGTATTCTACAGGTAAAAATAAATTATTTTTAGACAACGAATGCTCAAGATACGTGACAGAAGACAAAACTAAATTCATTGACTTCACTTCTAAAGAAAAAGGATGTGTGATATTTGGAGACAATTCAAAATGAAAGATCATGGAAATAGAAGGAAAGATCATCAAGACTTAGTACAAGATGCAACCAAATAGTGGAAACATGTGAAAGATCATCCAGCGGAATAAATTCTAGGAGAACCTTCACGAGGTGTAAGTACTCGATCATCTCTTAGAAATATTTGCAATCATACTGTTTTTCTATCTCAGATTGAACCTAAAAATATTGATGAAGCACTTTTTGATGAATCTTAGATTCTAACTATGCAAGAAGAGCTTAATCAATTTGAAAGAAATAATGTTTGAACACTTGTTCCTAAACCCAAAAATCATACTATTATTAGAACAAAATGAGTTTTTAGAAACAAGAAAGATAAGTCCGGAGTCATTACTAGAAATAAGGCTCGACTTGTAGTCCAAGGTTTCAATCAAGAAGAAAGAATCGATTATGATGAGACATATGCACTAGTCGGAAAATTAGAAACTATTCGAATGCTACTTGCATATGCTTGTTATAAAGATTTCAAACTTTTTCAAATGGATGTTAAAAGTATTTTCTTAAATAGTTTTTTTTATTGAAAAATGTTTTTCAAGAGGAAAGATTGATATAACTCTTTTCATCAAGTATGAATAGAATGATATTCTTCTAATTCAAATTTATGTAGATGATATAATATTTGGTGCTACTAATGAATATGTGTCAAGATTTTGTTAAGAATATGCAGGAAGAATTTGAAATGAGCATGATGGGAGAATTTAATTTCTTTCTCGGATTGCAAATCAAGCAAGTAAAAAGTGGAACATTTATTAATCAGTCAAAATATATCAAAGAGTTACTCAAAATTTGAGATGGAACGTGCGAAGGTAATTGGAACATCAATGAATCCAACCACTAAACTTGATAAAGATGAAAGCGGTAAACCAGTTGACTCAAATGTATATCGAGGTATGATTAGTAGTTTATTATATTTGATAACTAGTAGACCTGATATTATGTTCAGTATATGTTTATGTGCACATTTTCAATCATTTCCAAAATAATCTCATTTGATTGCAGTCAAACGGATTTTTAGATATTTTGCCAATACCATTGACTTAGAGTTATGGTATTCTAAACACACTTTTTTCAATCTTATTAGTTATTCATGTACCGATTATACTGGTTGCAAAGATGACCGAAAAAATTTTAGTAGAACATATCATTTCTTAGGTCATGCACTTGTTTCATGATTTAGTAAAAAGAAAATTCTGTTGCATTATCTATTACTGAGGCTGTGACGCCCCCAACTTACGTCTGGGATTTAACGTAAATTAAGGTGTCTGGATGAGCAACACTTGGCTACTCACCCTCGCACTTAACAAGAGTAAAAGCATAAATCACTAAATTCGCAGCGGATCAGGTTTTGCAATATAAGACTTTCTAAAGATCACACGGAAAATACATATACAACATTCATTAAACTTAACATTGTACTTCTTACATATACAAGCCCAAACTGTAGTAAAATATTTTACATTCATCCCAAAAGAACTTTCCTTCACCTCACTCTTTCTCTCTCTTAACCTCAGGATATTCTCTCCCAAAGCAAAACCTATTCATGCTAATACTAAAGTCTCGCTGGAGCTGTTGTCCCCGTGGAGTCACACAAACTCCACACATGGACAAGGAGCCGTCAACTCCTAAGGTTAAGCAGCATCCCGTACGTCGCCTCTCCTCAACAAAAGTGGATGCGTCAAGACTCCAAGATCCGGTGGGTCGACTACTGGTAGGAGGTCCGAAGGAAACAAAAGAAATGTCCATATAAGGACTATAATCGGAAAGTCCCTCAGGACTCCCCGAAGTCTCCTGTATCATCGGGGCTGTCCCCCTGCTGGTCATCGAATCCTGTATAAAATAATATGCACAAAACATATGGAGCCACAAAAGAGTGAGATTTTGAATGAAATCTCAGTAAGTACATAAACAGCTTAAAGGAAACAGGGAAAACAACCATAAAGTTATTACCACTGATGACAAGGGAAATTACCCTAATGTACTCCTCACAAGACCACTGTCTAACAGATACCTTTCTCAACTCACCCATGATCTTATGTTAAATTACATTGTTTTCCCCTTAAAATTCTTATTCTTTCATATCACTGATGGGCGTTACGTATCGCCGTCCCCATCACATACACTCATCAATCATCCGGGCGTTACGTCTCGCCGTCCCCGTTATGATGAGTCTGGTGTCAATCATCCGGGCGTTACGTCTCGCCGTCCCCGTTATGACACAAAACATATACACATAATACTGCGGGCGTTACGTCTCGCCGTCCCCGCTATTCAAATCAATTTCACGGGCGTTACGTCTCGCCGTCCCCGTGAGGATCAATCACACGGGCGTTACGTCTCGCCGTCCCCGTGGAGATCACATATTTCTCATATCACGACAGGCGTTACGTATCGCCGTCCCTGCCGGCACGTCAGTCATACAGGCGTTACGTATCGCCGTCCCTGTCATGACGTGACTAACTAAATCTTTATATAAATTGTTTTCTTTCCTTTTTTTTTTTTCTCTTATACACATGAGTTATTCCACTCATAAACCTTCCCATATGAAACCCCCAATTCTATTCTAAGAAAAACCCTAAGTCTAGCAAAACAGGGCATCTCGCTCGAGCGACTTGTCGAGCGAGTATCTAGCGAAGTCTCGGGTTGGGACTCGCTCGAGCGGGTGTCGAGCGAAACTCTAGCGAGGGTTCATATTTTGCCTTCGCTCGACTCACATGTCGAGCGAGGGTCGAGCGAACTTACGGCTCTAAGGGTTTTTCTACTCAAAACATGCCAATCTCTTTCATACACCTTATTTGTCTTCTTAAAAACTTAAATCTAAGTTTCTACAATTTTAATGAACATAATAACAATACAAATTACAATCAACCCTACTCATATGTCCATTTCCACTTAATCATGTTCTCAAGTGTTCACTACTAGCAACATAGCTCAAACATGCCAATAAACCAGTTCCATGCTTAATTTAAGCTAGAATATGGACTTACAATTTCTTCCAAGCTCAAGAGAATTGATCCAACCAACTTCCTACAAGTTATCTCCCACACACACTCACTTAGCACACAAGTGATCACTTTGAGGGTTTGGGGAGGGTTTTCTGGTTATGGCTTCAAATGGCAAGTGTTCTCTCCTTCTAAAGGAGCTTAGGAAGATCTCAAGGCTCTATTTATAGGGTGATGGTCGACCAACATGAGGGAGAGAAAAGGAAATGCACCTAAGGTGCACTAGTTGCCAGATTTGCATGTGATGAGGTGTCCATCTAAGTGAATCTAATGATGAGGGTTAAGCCTCCCAAATCCTAGGCTTTGCAGCTAAATTAGTCATCCAAGGGCTCACATTTGAGATGGTTTGGCTGCCCATTTTGATCCATGGCTGAGAAGTAAGCTAAAGGGATAAGAGGTGAGGTAGCATTTCACCTAACCATGCATGCATCTCTCATCTCCAGCTCTCCCCTTGTGTCACACGCCCATCTCCAGCTTTTCCTACCCATTTGGTTCCTTCCCAACTCCCTTAGGTCTCCCCTCAACAATTTCTAGAAGACCCTTACATAGTTTAGTTAAGGTAGAGCCAAATTTGATCCACTTAGTCACCAATCAACCAGATTTTGGCTCCCCTTGAGTTCCCATCACTTTAACTATTCAATTGACTTCCAAATCAACTTTCCATCCATTCCTAACTATCCCTACACATGTCCTAATCCCAGAGAATCCTAAAACCAATTACCAAATTAGTTACATGCCCCAATCTAGTTCAATTATCCAACTCGGGTTCCATTTAAGCCCATTCCAAAGCTGCCTACTTGATTCCAAAATAAGCTATTGATTCCTTCCGAATCTCAGGAAACGTCAAACATAAAAGTTTTAGATCTATCTCTTAAGGTTATATACCAATTGGAATCACCTCATTTGGACCCCATATGAATAACTTATGCCCGTTTTTCTAAAACTCGACAGATTAATCCGAAAATGCATAATTTCCAATATTAAGTGAAACCTCACATTCCTTAACTAAATCTCCCACTCTAATTTCCTAATAAATAAATGCATCAAATAAATCTTCTTAAAATAATGTCCATAAAATAATTTACCTTAGAAAAATTTGGGCTATTACAGAGGCAGAGTATGTTGCTGTAGGCAGTTGTTGTCCTCAAGTTCTTTACATGAAGTAACAACTTGAGGATTTTAAACTTATGTACAATCACATTCCAATCAAATTTGATAAATATAAGTGCTATAAATTTTTCGAAGAATCCAATACGACTTTCTCAGACCAAACATATTGAAATTAGATATCATTCTCTTAGAGATCATGTGCAGAAGAGCGATATTGTATTAGAATTCACTAGTACACATGATCAATTGGCAGAAATTTTCACAAAACCCCTACCAGAAGATAAACTATGCATGATTAGAAGATAAATAGGAATTATGCATGCCATGAATATCTGCTAGATACTTTTATTCCATTATCTCAAATGACCTACAGAAACTTGAGACGTTTAGCCTCATCATTCAAATGCATTTGCTCCTCATAAATCATCATGCCATCCTTGTCTAAAGGATTAGGCAATCGAAATGCAGAGGCGAGTACGGACTTTAAATCCTTATTTTGTTGTTTTAAGTCTACTATTTTTTTGTTAGACTCTTGAACAAGTCGTTGAAGAATATCGATCTTCTCATTAAGCTTCTCTATCTCGCGGGTTTTGGACTGCAACCGAGTGGAAAAAGCAACAATGGAAGATGAGTATCGAGTCCCGAGACCCACAAGCTCGTAAATGGCATCATGATCTGATTTATTAGTCAAATCAGTGTTTTGCTGCTTCATGACACTTACGACAGATGCAGAAATAGATTGATCACGAGAAGCACTGAAGGAGAATTGATGAGCCATTAAGATTTTGTAAAGTGAGAATGAAGATGAACTACAACAATGAAAAGAAGATTTGATGCAGATTAGATAAAACCAAGGATTGCTTTTATAAAGATGGAAATAAGTAGAAGACAAACTGTCATCTCTTCAAATCTTACTTAGTCAAGATTACAAGATATGCCGGATGCATATTGTCAAAAGTTATCGAACTAAACTAGTGAGATTAATTATAATTGCCCCTGTTTCTCTCGTGAAACGCTGCCATTATCTGCTGATGTTGACTCTGTGCTTGAACTCTTACTCGTTCCGATTCCTCTATTTGAAGTTTCAAAACACGAGCTAATTCCGTCAAATCTTTATTTTCTTGCTTTAACCTCTTATTCTTTCTGCCTTTATTTGCAAGCTTTTGATGCAGAACAGATATTTGATTGTTAAGTCGATCAACTTCATTTGCCCTCGCTAGTAATCTCTGAGACATGATCGTAACAGAGGCAGCATATTGAGCACTGAGAGTTCTTGATGCTGCAACAACCTCAGAATCAGTTCTATTTGAAAAATGCATTTCTGCTTCTATCATGGTGTTGACAACCTCATGAGATAAAATGATTGGTTGAGACGGTTCCTGATTCAAATCAGGAAGATTATCAGACGAAATTTTTTCTGACATTCTATCGTTATGAAAAAACAGAATTTAGGTCAAGAAGCGATATTTTTTTTGGTATCCGATAGGTGAAAATGATTTTTTTTTTTATAGAAACTCAGAGCCTTCAAACAAGTTTGTCAACAACATCAGGCGGTTGATTTAAATCTGCTTTCGCACCGACTGCTAGAGTTAGGCCTCCAACCTTTATAGGTTTTGTCAGATACGCGTGGCTCTACACCGAATTGCCAGAGTTAGACTTCCAACATTTGCAGATTTTGTCGGACATGCATGGCTCCGCACCGCATTGCCAGAGCTAGGCCTGCAGCTTTTGTTGTCTTTGTCAGATACGAATAATTTTAATTATTCAATTTCAAATCTCTGGAACATCTAATTCGTCAATAAAATCAAGCGGATTTAAATCTTCTTCTGCACCGAGATGATAAAATTCGGTTTCAACCTTTGCAGATTTTGTCGAGCACGGATGGTTTCAATTATTCAGCTCTTTACAAAATCTCCTTCCGCACCGAGATGATAAAATTCGGTTTCAACCTTTACAGATTTTGTCGGGCACGGATGGTTTCAATTATTTAGCTCTTTACAAAATCTCCTTCCGCACCGAATTACCGAAACTAGGCCTCCAGCCTTTGCAAGTTTTGTCGAACACGTGTGGCTACACACCGAATTCTCTACAGCCTCTACTAACGTAGCGTTTTATTTATCTATTGGTTATTGTAGGAATATATCTTATTGAACTAATTATGATTCCTTTTTAATGATGCCAAAATGGGGAGAAGTTTTAGACTAGAACATTAACATTGTTTAAATTTCTAAACTTGTTATATATGCTTGGAATTATATTTATATTTTTGCTTGAAAAACTAACGCACATTCTCAGGGGGAGCTTAAGTATTAATACAGGTTTCAGGTTCTATCAAGTATTTGTCATCATCAAAAAGGGGGAAATTGTTGAACCCAAGGTTTCAAGTTTCATGTAAATCTACAAATGGATTTTGATGATAACAAATGAATCCAAAGAATAAAGGAGTCTCAAGCTCAAGTTGTCCACACAATATAATCAAGCACATCAAGGAAGCAAGCATGAGCAAGAAGGGAATAAGTTCATATTAAAATCATAGAGTAATTTTGTAAATCTCTTAAAAAATTTGAAATTAGGATTAAGGCTCAAAATTAATATTTTATCATAAAACATTAAAATACATTTTCCACATGTGCATGATATTTTGAAAATTAAATTTGAAAATTTTGAAAGATGATTGATTGTCATCTTTCACATGTGCATGACATGATTAAAGGTTTGAATTTTGAAAATTTTGAAAGATGATTGATTGTCATCTTTCACATGTGCATGACATGATTAAAGGTTTGAATTTTGAAAATATTAAGATAATTGATTGTCATCTTTCACATGTGCATGACATGATTAAATGTTTGAACTTTGAAAATATTAAGATGATTGATTGTCATCTTTCACATGTGCATGTTTTATTTGAATATTTTCAAAAGTGGTGGATGCTTTTCTTGACTTATGCAAAAGGTAGATGTCTTTATTTGAAAATTTTGAAAAGTAAAGTGTGCTCCTTTTGTCATATGTAAAAAGTAAAAGATTATGTTTGAAATTTTTGAAAAGTAAAGTGTGCTTCTTTTGTCACATGCAAAAAGTAAAAATATTAGATTTGAAATTTTTGAAAAGTAAATGATGATGTTTTTGATATGGGAATCTTTTCAAATTTGAAATTGAAAAATCATTTGCCTATAAATAGCTCACTTGAGTTTTGCAAAATTCACAACAAGAGCTTACACATCTATTGCTAAGTTTTGCATCATTTCTTCAAAGCTCTCATTCTCTCTTTTCTAAAGTTTTGATCCTTAATTCTTGTTCTTGTTGAGAGAGATATAGGTTGCGCTGTATTGTTTCTATCTCACTCATTGAGGAGTGTACTTTGATAGTCTACCTACTATCAATTCTTGTATCAGTAAAAGGGTGTGTATAACCCTTGTGTGTGTAGAAGGTGTTCTACACGAGGAATAGTTAAATCACCAAGTGTAAGGTGATTGGAAGTGTAGAGGTGTTCTGCACGTGGAATAGTTAAATCACCAAGTGTGAGGTGATTGGAAGTGTAGAGGGTGTTCTACACGGATTCTTTGGAGCGGTGCTGCTCAAAGGTGTAATAGGTTTCTATCTCCACCTAAAGGAGATTGAATAGTGGATTTGGGGATCCTCAAGAGGTAGCTTGAGGCGAGGACGTAGGTAGTGGGGCCGAACCTCGTTAACATACTGAGTTTGCTTCTCTCTTACCCTTACTCTTTATATTTATTATTGTTTCATATTTTATTTATATTTTATATTATATATTTGATTTATAATTGTTATTTTTTTAAATACAACTCAATTCACCCCCCCTCTTGTGTTAGTCATCTGGGCAACACAGGTTTTGTCGGACACGGGTGGTTCTAACTTCTACAGTCTCTACTAACGCAGCGTTTTATTTGTCTGTTAGTTATTGTAGGAATATATCTTATTGAGATAATTATGATTTCTTTTTAATGATGCCAAAAGGGGGAGAAGTTTTAGACTAGAACATTAACATTGTTTAAATCGCTAAACTTGTTATATATGCTTGGAATTATGTTTATATTTTTGCTTGAAAAACTAATGCACATTTTCAGGGGGAGTTTAAGTATTAATACAGGATTCAGGTTCTATCAAGCATTTGTCATCATCAAAAAGGGGGAGATTGTTGAACCCAAGGTTTCAAGTTTCATGTAAATCTACAAATGGGTTTTGATGATAACAAATGAATCCAAAGAATAAAGGAGTCTCAAACTCAAGTTGTCCACACAATATAATCAAGCACATCAAGGAAGCAAGCATGAGCAAGAAAGGAATAAGTTCACATTAAAATCATAGAGTAATGTTGTAAATAATTCAAAATTAGGATTAAAGCTCAAAATTAATATTTTATCATAAAGCATTAAAATACATTTTCCACATATGCATGAATATTTTGAAAATTAATTTGAAAATTTTGAAAGATGATTGATTGTCATCTTTCACATGTGCATGACATGATTAAATGTTTGAATTTTGAAAATATTAAGATGATTGATTGTCATCTTTTACATGTGCATGTTTTATTTGAATATTTTCAAAAGTGGTGAATGCTTTCTTGATTTATGCAAAAGGTAGATGTCTTTATTTGAAAATTTTGAAAAGTAAAGTGTGCTCCTTTTGTCATATGTAAAAAGTAAAAGATTATATTTGAAATTTTTGAAAAGTAAAGTGTGCTCCTTTTGTCACATGCAAAAAGTAAAAATATTAGATTTGAAATTTTTGAAAAGTAAATGATGATGTTTTTGACATGGGAATCTTTTCAAATTTGAAATTGAAAAATCATTTACCTATAAATAGCTCACTTGAGTTTTACAAAATTCACAACAAGAGTTTACACATCTATTGCTAAATTTTGTATCATTTCTTCAAAACTCTCATTCTCTCTTTTCTAAAGTTTTGAGCCTTAATTCTTGTTCTTGTTGAGAGAGATATAGGTTGCACTGTATTGTTTCTATCTCACTCATTGAGGAGTGTACTTTGATAGTCTACCTACTATCAACTCTTGTATTTGTAAAAGAGTGTGTATAACCCTTGTGTGTGTAGAAGGTGTTCTACACGGGAAATAGTTAAATCACCAAGTGTGAGGTGATTGGAAGTGTAGAAGGTGTTCTACACGGGGAATAGTTAAATCACCAAGTGTAAGGTGATTGGAAGTGTAGAGGGTGTTCTACACGGATTCTTTGGAGCGGTGCTGCTCAAAGGTGTAATAGGTTTCTATCTCCACCTAAAGGAGATTGAATAATGGATTTGGGGATCCTCAAGAGGTAGCTTGAGGCGAGGACGTAGGCAGTGGGGCCGAACCTCGTTAACATACTGAGTTTGCTTTTCTCTTACCCTTACTCTTTATATTTATTATTGTTTCATATTTGTTTATATTTTATATTATATATTTGATTTATAATTGTTATTTTTTTAAATACAACTCAATTCACCCCCCCTCTTGTGTTAGTCATCTGGGCAACATTACCGAACTCTCTAAATATATATTAATCTTTCGAATTGTTCATGTATTTTTTTAAAAAAAAAATCATTTATTTTTAAGTACTTGCTCATATTTTTCTATAATTTAAGAAAAATTTATAGATTAAGAATAAATTTGAGAATTTTCTAATAAGTAATGATATAATGCCGTTAAATTTTTAATAAATTATATCTCATAATCATACAAGTTATACTGAAACTAAATAATTGAGTATAATCAATCAATATTACAATCATATAAATTTATAATTAATTTTTTTATTTAAAGTTAGACTGTTAGTTGAATAACTGTAAGATTATGTAAATTGAAATTTGAGTTTAAGTGAAATTAAAAGTTAGAATATAAATAAGTATATATTAAGATTTAGATGAATAATTTTAATAAAAAAAAATTGGAGGTAATTTTTATTTATTTTTAATTTGAGAGAGAATTTTAATTATATATATATAATTATATATATTTATATTATAAATTAATTTTTTAAAAACTTTGGCACCCCCCCTAAAAAAAAAATAAAAATAACTAAGCTGGATCCGTCCTTGACTGTGGCGAAAATAAAACAAAAGGGAAAGACCCGGGATTCCTTTCATCCTAGTTGTTGTCTTTCCCCTAATTGTAATCTGGGATATGACCTTGTGCTTTGTATGGTATTTTCTCATTTATACTACTACTCACTTACCGTTTATTTATTTTGATTATTCATGTATTTAATTTTTTTTAGTTAATGATTAAAAAAGTAACTATTAGTATATTAATATTATTTTCATAATTTTAAAAAATATTTAAAATAAAATATATAAAATAAAAAAATATAAATTAAATTAAAACATATTAAATAAACAAATTGAAAAAATATTTAAAAAAATCTACGTACAAATCCGACTTTATTAATATGAATGAGATTTGTATAACCTGAACTTGTACGTAGCCGTCCTCAAACGTTAATAATAACGCCACTCATAAGAAAAAGTGGGTTACCTCGACTTACCTGCATATGTACATGTGCTAGCTTCACTAGTTTCCTTTTCTTTTCTTTTCTATTTTTTCTTTTATTATTTTTAAGGTCATGTTAATGGCGTAGGGCAGCCTATAGATAATGACATATGAATCAACTAGACGACTAGTGTTCAAAATCGATCGGTCATAGTACACGTTGATGATCTGGTTGCCAGTCCAACGGTCCATCTGAAATTGGACATGATTGCCTTGTACACTAATGTTTTATTTATTTATTTATTTATTATTATCGTTGCTAAGAAATAACAGAGGGCAAGATTTAGGTCAGATAAAATAAAATAAATTTAGATATAAATCAAAAATTGAATAAAAAATATTATTAAAATATAATTTTTTTAATATAATTCTTATTTTAAAATTTTAAAAAGTAAATTATTTATTTTATTTTACATAAAAATTTAAAAAATTTATAATAATTAAATCATATGAATTGAAATTTTTTATAAAAGTGAAATGCTAAACAAAATGGTTGGAATGTATTTGTAAAACCAAAAGGCCAAGCAAATCTCATCAACATTAATGTAACATATATAATTTCTCTATCAAAGACGATGGCTACAACTCCTATTCATAAATTTTAAAAGATATCTAACAAGAGAAATAAATGCATGGATTAAAAACACCAATATATATATAACAAGGTTATAATTAGATGTTGATTTGAGTTTAAATAAGTTGAGTTATTTATAAATAGTTATGCGTTGAGATAATAAAGTTAGTTTTGTAAGATTCAATTAAGATGATTTTATATACATTTAGATGTTGAGATGAATTTAAATATATTTAAAAAAAATTAAAAAAAATTATAAATCTTGCTTATAAAAAAGTGTTAAGTTTTTAAAAAAAAAGTTATAGATTTCACGTTAAAAAAATGAGATACTAAGTTAAAAAAAAAATTATAAATTTTATGCATAAAGAGATTTTAAATTGACCCATGTTTACAAATTTAAAAATTATAGATTAGAATATGAGAATAAATCTAAAATAAAATTCAAATGAGATGGACTAAACTCATTCAATGATTCAAACGAAGCCTAAGACATACTAGGATGAACACTGTGCAGTAATGCTTAGGTAGCTTTGCTGGTAGTAGTTGTTCTAGTACTGTCTACCCTACAAGTCATTAATTATGATGATCTGCTTCTTGTTACAGAGACGTCCTCTCCTGGTCAACATGATCCTTAGGGATAGAGATCTGGTTCTATCATTATATAATAAAGCAAGCTGTGTGGGTGGAAGCTAACCTGGCTATATATGCGGGGAAGTTGTATACATCCTCATCAACCTTCACATATTATTATTTTTAATTTATTTTTTAATTTGTTTAATTTGTTTAATTTGTTTAATATTTTTATTTTGCATTTATTAATTAAATTCAATTATTTTTTTATTTATTATTCATATAACAAATATTTAATAAAAAATAAAATAAAATATGATGTATAAAAATTATGTAAATAATAAAAAATTGTAAAGATTTTTTCATATATGCGGCAGTGGATGTTGATAGGTGGAAAAACGCTCCAGCCCATGAACGTAAAGCATCTAATTTTCTTCCCCAAAATTTGTGTGGTCGAAGAAGCTCATGAAGACGGGTGCGTGCTTCATGGTCCTACCCATATATTCTGCCATAGTTGCGGTTTTTTAAGTCTCTCTCTCCAAATTGTTTGTTTTTTGCAATTTTCTCTCATAATGGCTGAATTCCATTTTGAATGAATGGATAATGGAAATTAAATTGGATTGAGGCAAACTGATCAATATTTGTATTAATTTATGCAGCGTCCTTAATTATATATGCCGTAACGTCGTCAGAGCATTTATATATAGTTCAATCACTCAGAGAAGAAGTTGGTATCACTGTTTAAAAGGTTGTAGCAATTTATGCTAACAAAGATGGATCTTTGGAGTTCACAGATGTATGCGGGATGAATAATCTACCATTCTCGCATTCACCATACAGTCAGACTAATAACCATTCATTGCTAATTTTGGACTGGAAATTTCCAGCTATTTGGCCTGATAATATATCCTGCAAGCTACACTCTATATTAATTCGTTAGGCTATAATTAGTGATTTATTTAAAAAAAAAAAGTACTTACTTTTTATCAATATGATATATCAACCGATCGATTGATGTAATCAAAGGGGTGACAAATGGGTGTCAAAGGTTGTGGCTTGATTGACATAATCTCTAGCTTTTAAAATAAAAGTTCGGAATTCAAAACCCCATCTCTCCAATTATATATATATATATATATATATTATATATATATATAAATGGGGGTGACAAATGGACGATAAACAACAATTTTTCTTTTAAAATTTAGATAGTTGAACAGTCATATTGATACTTGATCCCAACCTGATCTTTAGCGTGCAATTAAGATTTTTCTCATTCTTTTTCCTCTTTAATTATTCATTCTTGCAAGCAGTAGAATTCAAGTGTTCCTCCCATGACTAGTTTGCTCTCCATGAAGACCAGGGGATCATGGCCCCAAAAGTTTCAGAAAAAACCTAAATAAATATACAAAAGAAATGCAATAGTTGTGATCTCTTCAAACTTGATTCCAAAATTTACCATGAAGGTGCTTCATACATTGCCAACAAGACTTTACCACATAATAGATTTACCTTCTTGATTGAGAAAGTATAGATGTAATTTAAAAAAAGAAAAAGAAAAATGATTTTCTAATCTTGTTCGATTAATTATATAGCATGTATGTTACACATTCATGATGACTTTAACTTACTAAGTGCTACAATTCAATCCCCTAAAAAACATTCCTGCTATGCTATATATGCAACTATCCCTCTCCCCTTTAAGAGTATACCTAGCTAATCCGTCTATTAAAGTTAATTTTATGTCTGTGTATAACAATTTAAAGTTTTTAGTCTAGTTAGGATCTGCATTTATAGGGTTTGGGCTGTAAAGGCTTAACAAAATATTTTATTTTTCTTATCTTAACTTTATCATCTTAGTCACGCTTGTTGATGTGATGTATTTTAAATAATACACCCGGCTTTTCGTAAAAATGTATCATATACATTAATTGGTATGACTGGAAGAACATATATAAGATTCAAAATAAAGAATAATAATGCTCTCTATCTTAGATTAATTAGTAGTAGAACTTATTACAATAAATTTTAATTTATAAACTTTAAATTAAAAGTAATATTTTTCATTATAATTTTAAACATGTATTTAGTACTTTCATTCCCTCCTTATTTTCTCTCGATTCTCACCCTCTCCTCTCTCATGTAGCAGCACCTATCTCTCTCATGGCATCTCCCATCTATCTCTCTCATTGCATCTCCTATCACTCTCTCTCAAAGGGACATCGATGACCGACCTGAATCACACTGAAACCAACATTGCCAATTTTCTCCCCCTTTACCGGCCGGTTTTATCCATGGATATAAGTTGTGGGTTCGGTTTCAGTTTCAGTTTTGGACTGAAACAACTGATTTTCAGTACCCTTACTAGCTAGTGCTATTGGTAATCATGCTTTCTCATGACCATTTTGTGAAAGATAAAGAAAAAAAAAGATAAAGTGGCCATTTGGTTAATCTTAGAGGCGTTTAGTCAAAAAAAAAAATTTCCCAATCATTCCTTGACATAATTATTTACTCAAAACATTCATTTTTTTCTCGTGATACTCATAATTACCTGGACATTTCATTCTAATAGTTCTTATTATTTGTTATAGAAACCATTTGATTCAAAATATCATTAGTTGTGGAATCATTCCTTGGCATATCTCATGATTCAAAAGATTGCATCGTTAAATTGACTAATTGTACCCTCCCTCCTCACATGATTCACTACAGGGCTATAACCTCATATAAACTAATTCTTCTAAATGACTGATTTTGCCTCGGTTGTACATTTGAGTTTTCTTAATAAACATTTGTTTAAGGTTATAAAATTGGAGTAAAGAGATGAAAAACGTTAATAATCTAGAAAATAGAGAGATAAGAAGTTTAAGCTTTGGCTGGTTAGGTTCTTTGAGGCATTTTTTGTATTTTGTTTTCTGAAGCATTTAAGTAGATTAATTTGCCAATATGGGTTCTTACATAATTTTTATTTTTTTGGATGACTTCACTTATGTTTTGAGTTTGAGTTTTAGCCGAAGAACAAGAGAATTACTTGAAAGCCCCTGATCTATAGTTGAAACTCATGGGCTTCAACATCAAGTTGTGCAAGTTAGTCATCATGTAGAGGGTGGCTCAACCTCTTAAGGAGGCATTGTATGGTACGGTGTGCTATCGGTCTCCATCGCCACTAGACGGCAATAATATAATCATCATTAAGTTTGTTTATCCAGACTAGATTTTGAAATTTTATTTCTTTTTTAATAATTTTGAAATTTTTACTTATAAAATTTAAGAAAATTTCGAATTGAAAATCTAAATCTCCAAATCCAGAATTCGGATGAGGAAGCATAACCATCACATGTGGCTATCAACTTTGAAGAAAAATATTTTAGTTTATTTGTTTTCCATTTGGTAATAACGAATGGATCGAAGGAGCAATTTTGGATTTATGGGCTTCAAATATCAAAAGTAAAAAATAAAAATATTATTGTCTCTGCGGTTCAGGGGATAAACTATAAACTGCAGGTATCATCACCACCCCATTACAATTGATCCAGTAGGCTCCATAGGCATGTAAAGCCCAATAGTTAAAACCCAACCCAATCTTTGTTGGCCCAGTTTACCTGATCCATTTAAGTTTGCCGTTTCCGCTAGCAACTTTTTCTCGCCTCATCATTTTCTCTCCAAGAGTCTCACTTTTCAATTCCAACTCTCTCGTTTTTTTTTCGTGTCCCCTGTTTTCTCCTCGCTTACTTCTTGATGATGGCTTTCACTAGGCCTGAAATGCTATATTGAAATATTTATTACCCCTAAACCAAGCACCGAGGAGTTAATTATAAATCAGTTGTCCAAAAACAAGAAAATAAAAGATTGATCGCTTTCTACGAATCTGATTGAAAACTATTATCGGCAATATCCTCTATACATGACAAAGAATTAAAAGAGATCTAGTGAAATATAAATATACATATATATATATTTAACAAAAATTCTTATTTTAATAAAAATTCTTATTTCTCCATTAAAGTTAACACTTCCCTTTAGTTTCTGTTAAAATTAATATTGCATTTAACGAGGATTATCATTTTAAACACAATTTATTAAATTTATTCACTGAAATAATGTTCTTGACATTAAAATTAATTTCACATCTTCAACTTTCTACACTAATAAATTTTCTATTTAAAACTCATTTAACATCTATTTAATACCACTTAATACTTTAAACACAATTCATTAAACTCATAAATAATGTTAGAAATTTTTATTTTAGAATTTCTACTTATGACATATTTTTTAATTTTATTTTATGTAAAATAAATATAGAATAATAATAATATAGAATATATAAATATAACAATATATATATAAATAAATCATTCATAATAATTTATACGTTAGAGAGTTTAATTTTATTTATAAAAATTTTATTCTTATTATATGATTAATAATTTAATTTTTTAAAAAATAATTTATAATTTTAAAATGAATACATTATTTATTAAATTAACTATATATACAGTATATATAGTTAATATACGGTATATACAATTTATTATAATTATATTAAATTGGTAATAATAAGCAATAAATATAATTGATATTATATGTTTGATATTTAATTGAAATATATATGATTAAATAAATTTATATAAATTATAAATTATAATATAATATTCTTATATAAATTATCAACTATATAATTTATTTTTTCAAAAAACTCATATTATTTCTTAAAAATACCCACATAACTAAAAAAATATAGATATTTTAATGTCCTCTATTTTGAGGCCGTACAAATTAATACAAATGTTAAATTATCATCTTAATATTAAAAAAATATCATATCTTGAACTAACATTTTATTAAAACTTTAATCAAAATTATCTCAAATAAGTTTGATAAAACTATATGTTATGATTATTTATGAGACTATTTTATTGTTTTTATTAATTTTTTTTATAATATATGAAAACGTATAATTCTTAATTTTTATTAAAAATTAAATTAAATAAACGTGCTTTGTACATTATATAAATATATATATATATATATATATATATGTATGAGGCAGCACATGCATGACTGAGAGGCATTTAATTTCATGATCTCAGGTTGATCTCCAATAAATGTAAAATGAGAAAATAAGAAAAAAACCCAAATGAAATTAAAAAAAAAAAAAAGATGGATTTCAAGAAATCTTATCATTTGTGTCTGATTTTCTTTTTTAATATAATAAAAAAATTAAATTTTAATCTTGAGCTTCTTTTTATTTTATTTTTGGGTTAAATAACACTTGATTTCTAATATTTTAAGTGTTTTATACAGATTTAAATAACTGTATGTGCATTCAGTTAATCTAGGATTTCCACGTGACATTTCTCTAAGCAAGTCGACTACGTAACTCCAGCAATATTAGGCCAGGCCCACTCACAATCAAGCCCAAACCAACCATTCAACATAAATATTGTCCTCAATCCTTTCAAAAATTCTTGTGGCAATTTTTGTTTTAAAAAAAAAAAAAAGTAATCATAATGAACGACACCCCCATTATTCTCTCAAAGTCCTCCCCAACTTCTAGACTCTTCTTTATCTTCTCTTTCTTTCTATAAGGAGCCCTAACCCGTGAAGGACATAAGACATAACCTAAAGTCTTTAAAGTGAAGTGTTTTGTTCTAAATGTTGAAGCCTGAAATGATTTTCATGCGACAACATTTTGAAGAGAGTTTAGGATGCACCATTTTGAAGTTAAATAAGGAACAATGCTTTGGGAAGCTATGCATGGTCGTCGTCGTTTAGTATTGACCTGAAACGCACTGTTTTATGTTTTAGTAATATGCATGTCGTTTTTATAATTTTTAATTTTAGTGGCTAAACCTGTAAGCACATCTGGTGCGTTTTTATTGCGCTATCATTTTCAATTGTCCTATGTATGGGTCAAACTAGCTGAATCATTTTTTATTATGCAGCACTGAGTATATGAGGCAATAGGAAAAATGTCAGAGTATGCTGAATATTATGAAAAAAGTTCTTTACAGTCTTGTATGAGAGGTTAAGACTACCTCGAATAATCCATGTATCTTATCAATACATTGAAGTTTCCTTTGGGTAATACCCATTCAATCTTGTGTATCTTTACTGATTTTTTCATATTTACATCAAAGCTCTTACAACTGGTATCATTGGAGCCAACCGGTCCTATGGCTGAAAGAAATTGTGCCAAACAATAGCTGAAGGATTTACAAACGCAGGTGGATGGCTTGACAACAAATATGCTCAAAGCAAAGTTTTGAATATCATACCGATGAGTATACCGGTCAAGATACTGAAATGAAATATTTCGATACTGGTATCGTTTCATGTATCGTTTCAGAATAATCTATAGAAAAAATATATATAAATTATATTTCAAAATAATAATCAATATATAAATAATTATATATATAAATATATATGTAATTAGTTTAGTATGAATCGAGGTAAAAAATAGCAAAAAAAGGAGAAAAAAAATGAATGACTGAAATTCGATATGGTCGGTATCGACCGAAATATTGACCGAAATGGTCGGTATAGCTCGGTACAGTCGGTATTTTGGCCGAAACAGTACATCCCTATAATATGTACCAGAGAACTGGCCAATATGACATATTTCGACCGTATTGACCAGTACAGTATGAAATTATAAACTTTGACTAAAAGTGTAGAGGTCACTGCAAGATGTCCATGTTGCTACTCATAACAACAGGAAAATGTGCAAAATCAAAATAATAATTAAAATGGGGGAGATAATGGGGAAGTACCTCAAAGGGAATCCGTTTGAATTTTTCGCATTTTAATGGCCAAGATCCAATGGATTGAATTTTTAAAATTGAACATGTTTTGACTATCACAACACTATCACTACCCAAAAGGTTTTGATTGCCTCTTATCACTTGGAGGATGAGGCTTTAGTTTGGTATAAAGATGCTATTGCTACTACCCTTTTTATCAGTTCGGACACGTTTAAAAGTGCATTGTTAGTTCGTTTCAGGGCCAATGACCTATGACGATCCGATGGAATCAGTAACTAGGCTGAAATACACTTCCTCTTTAGCCAACTATGCAGCCCAATTTGTAGCACTATTTACTTGAGTCTGGGGTGTCTTGAATGATCACAAATTGAGTATGTTTTTGAGTGGATTGAAGGATAAAATCAGTTTACCAATTACCTCTACGTATGTTAAGTTCTGTTAGTTTGAATGCCGCATTTGGGTTGGCCCATATCCAAGAGGAGTTCATCATCAACACTCGTAAAGTGGTCAAAACAAGCTTGGATAAACCTATGACATCATTTAGCCCTAGTTCTAAACAATCCAGCTTTGTGTTAGCTCTTTTACTTTATTTGGAGAGCATGATTCCAAGGGCTGAGATTTTCTAATCCTAAGGCTATTTCCTCAATTTCAATGGATAAAAAACAATGACGAGAGCTATGTTTCCATTGTGAGGAGAAATGAAACCCCACTCATATATGTAAAGTCCCAAGAGCGTATTTGTTTGCTAGCCAAGATGAGGTTGAAGATAGTGGACAGTAAGAAGAACCTGCCTAGAAGTTGAGCACTAATTTTCAAAAGCAAGTTCAAATTATTTCAGAGGAATTCAATGTCTCCATTAGTGCTATTACAAGCACTCCTAACCTGAGAACCATACGAGTGCTTGGAAACATGGGGAAAGAGCAACTAGACATATTGGTGGACTCCGGGAGCACCTACAATTTCTTAGATCCTTCGATCGCCAAAAAAGCAAGGTTGGATGTTGATTTAACCAGAAAGCTAATGATCAAAAATGGTTAATGGACACCCACTTTGTAACGAAGGCTACTACTAATCCAGCATGCAAGGTATCATTTTTTGCCCTGATTTTTATCTTTTAACAATGGGTGGTTGTGATATGGTGTTAGGGCTAAGGTGGATAGAGATGTTGGGACCCATAGTGCTGGATTTTTCTAAATCCACCATGAAATTTGAATTTGCTAGCAAGGAAGTGATGTGGGTCAGGTTGGGCTTGAATGACTTAACTATTGAGGGCAATGATAAATCTCTCTTGAATTCGCTTAGCAGGGGAAAATGAATGTTTCTACATTTAATGGGCAGTCAAGACATTGTGATTCAAGGCCAGACTAGCAAAGAAAAATCATAGCTGGGTAAGGCATTATAGCAGCTTATCAACAAGTTTCAAGGTGTTTTTGAAGTTCCTAAAGGGTTGCCACGATTAAGGGACCAAGACCATAAGATAGTCTTAAATGAGGGAACATCCCTAATTTCAGCTAGGCTCTATAGATACCCACACTATTAAAAAGAAGGAATTAGAAAATAGTGACAGAGTTGATGGAAATAGAAGTCATATGGCCTAGTACTAGCCCATTCTCGTCGCCCTTGTTGTTAAATTGAGAAAATAGTGATGGAGTTGATGGAAATAGAAGTCATATGGCCTAGTACTAGCCCATTCTCGTCGCCCTTGTTGTTAGTAAGGAAGGCAAACGAGAGTTGGGGGATGTGCGTTGATTATTGGGCTCTTAACCAAGAGACCATTAAGGGTAAATTTCCAATTTCAATAATTGATGAATTACTTGACGAGCTGTATGGGTCTATAATCCTCTCAAAGCTGAATTTGAGGTATGAGTATTATCAAATTTTAGTGGTTCCCAAGGATGTTAAGAAAACGACATTGAGAACACACAATGAACACTATGAGTTCCTTGTTATGCCGTTTGGTTTAACAAATGTCCCATCAACCTCTCAAGGCTTAATGAGCCACAAATCGTATGAGTAATTTTTGATGACATATTAGTACGTAGTAAGGGCTGGAATGAGTATCTTGAACATGTGAAAAGGGTGCTGGAAGTGTTACAACAGAATTAGCTTTATGTTAAGTTGTCTAAATGTAAATTTGGGGTATCGGAGATTGATTATTTGGGGCATATTATTATAGGAGCAGAGGTTAAGGTTGACCCTAGTAAAGTGACAGCCAAGATTAAATGGCCTACACCAGTCAATTAAAGTCGTTAAGAGAATTTTTAGGTCTTACGAGGTATTACTAAAAGTTTATCAAAATTTATGGAACAATTGCAGCCCAACTAACAGATTGTTGAAAAATAATTTTTTTTTTTGGGGAGAGGAGGCAGATAGAGCTTTTAAAGAGCTTAAGGGAGCTGTTTCTAAGCCACCCATACTCTAATTACCAAAATTCTCCAAGTTATTTATAATAGAATGTGATACGAGTGGACATGGAGATGGAGTCGTCCTTATGAAAGTTGGACAACCCTTAACTTTTATGAACAAATCTTTGAAAGGCAAATAGTTACTTCTTTTGACTTATGAGAAAGAACTTTTAGCCTTAGTAATGATAGTAAAAAAATGGAGGCTATACTTGTTGAGTCATTCCTTGTCTTGAAGATGGACCAACAAGCGTTAAAATTTCTATTGGAGCAAATGGCAGGCACGGTAGCTCAACAAAAATGGATTAGCAAGATTCTGGGATATAATTTTATAATATCCTATAAGAAGGGAAAAGAAAATCTTGTAGCCGATGCATTATCCAGGAAAGAGGGGGAAACGTAAATAATTGAAGGGTCTATTGCATTGATTTCATTTCCTACACTGGAGTGGATTGAGGAGCTGAAAACCAGTTTTGAAGCATCAGATGAGATGTAAGAATTGATAAAAAAATCTACAAGAGAACTTAGCTACTTAGAATAGGTTTCAGTTGCAATAAGGGTTAATTTTAAAAAAAGTTCGTATTGTGGTGGTGTCGGATTCTATTTTCAAGGATAAAGTGCCGCATTTTATTCATAATCATCATTTTGGTGGGCATTTAGGGTTCCAAAACACTTATCATCATGCGAAGAGGGATTTGTATTGGAAATGTATATAGAAAGATGTCAAGAAAATGGTACGAGAATGTGGCACATGCCAAACTATGAAAAATGAGACAATTCCTTCCGTTGGGTTGTTGCAGCCCTTGCTGATACCTCAACAAGCGTGGACTAATATCTCTATGGATTTCATAGAGGGTTTGCCTATGTGAAATGGTAATAATATGGTGCGAATGGTTGTAGACAGGTTTACAAACTTTAGGTATTTCATTCCACTTTCTCATCTCTACACTGCTTCAGGGGTAGCATCTTTATTTCTTAAGTATGTATTTAAGTTACATGGGTTGCCCAAAATTATTGTGGTTGATCATGACCTTATATTTGTAAGTTCGTTTTGGAAGGCTTTTTCGCCTTGCAAGAGTCTACTTTAAACCATAGATCGGCATACCATCCTCAAACAGATGGACAGACAACTGAATAAGTGTTTGGAAATCTATTTGGATTGTTATGTAAGTTTAAAGCTATAGAGGTGGGTATAGTAGTTGCTGTTTGCACAGTGGTGGTACAACACCACTTACCAAACAGTTATCAAGACTACCTTATTTGAAGCCCAATATGGGTATCCACTCCCTCAGTTAGTTCCCTCAGTTAGTCTCCTATGTGCCAGGGACATCCCAAAATATCTCAGTTGATCAAGCTTTGCAATCCAGAGATCAGATTATTCAAGTACTCAAAAGAAATTTAAACATGGCACAAATCACATGAAGATTCAAGTAGACAACAAAAGGACTGAAAGATCATTACAGATTGGAGGTTGGGTATTCCTACGACTTCAACCTTATTGTCAAAGATCCCTTGCTTCCTGGCGTAATCACAATTTATCACCCCACTTCCATGGACCATTTCAAATTGAAGGAAAAATCAAAGAGATGGTTTACCATCTACATTAGCCGAGCTTATCATGCATCCACCCCATTCTCCATGTCTCTTGCCTCAAGAGAAAGCTTGGTGTACAAATGTGACATCTCGAAATTTTATAAGGAACCCCATTCATATTTTGTATAGATGTTTTTTTTTTGCCTACGAATATTTGGTTATGTAATGGGAGGATTCAGAAATACCTTTTATTTTTTGAATTGGATCTTGAGTGTGAAGTTGGAGCCCACAAGAATAAAATAGAAGGAAATGCCCATCAAATTCGGCCCTTAAGGAATTTTGGCCTTAGAAGGTCCAAGTTGACTTATTGGGTAAGGATGAGGCGCCACTTGGCATTGAAGAAAAAATGCTAAAGTGACACTTGTCCATTGTGCATTAGATCCTTAGAAGAAAAAGTGGAAGAGGCAAAATGAACGTAGGGTTTTGGATTGGAATGTGTTAGATATCACTTTTGTAATGCACAAGCTCCTAAGTGGACACATGTCAAGCTTAAGACAAAAGTAAATTTCAGAGTTCCAAGATGCGTCATACATAGGAAAAACAAAATTTAGATTTTCTAAAGATTTGCATTGGAATACTAAGAGACTTTTGGATTCCTTAAGCCACACACCACTCAAGTTGATTTTCTGACATTATGCCATTTGCCATCCATACATTGGTAGAAGAAAGGTTCTAGAAGGAAGTAGAAGAGACAATGCACGAGATTTACCGGTGTATCCCCAAAGTTTCGGCCACTACATTGCCACATGTCATGTTTTGAGTTTTTAGAAGCATAAGAAAGTGAGAAAGTCACTTAGGAAACATGCATTAGTGGAAAAAACAACAACTTGGAAACAAAAAAGTGTAGTGGGTGGCTAGAAGCATTACGCATGCCTACTCCACACTCCTCTTGACACAATTTAGAGTTCCAAGGAAGATGCTTATATAAAATGTATAGGGAAGATAAAAGAGATTATTTTCAAAGGATTTACATGGGGAAACCTAATGGGCAAAGGATAACTTTGAAATTTCCTTATACTCAAAACTTTCATCAGAATTTGATACATGTCATTCATGCAATTAGGGGTGTAAATTGTCCTGTCCGGTCCGGGAAAAATGTGGACCGATTCTATTCGCTTTAAAAATTTTTCCACCCTGGACTAGACCGAATAGGATTTGGTCCACACAGGTCCGGTCCAATTCGGTCCAGAGTCGGTCCAGTTCGGTCTAGGGGTACTCTATATGATTTAATGTGGTTAAATTTGATCCAAAATCTTGTAATAATTAAATATATTTTTTTGCCTAAGTTTATAAATTATTAAATATATAATACTACTACTTTCTTAAAAAAGTAATCATCTTTATCAATTGTCAGTTTCTAATCTCATCTAAATATTAAACAAAATATATAGTTGTAACTTATAATATATGGACTTAATACTTATACTATAAGCTATAACTAATATTCTATATTATATATAACCCATAGGATGATTAGTTAATTTAATCGTCATAAGTCATATCAATTAATCAATTATATTAATGATAATTGATCGTATTTCGTATATAGTTAAAAACAACATTAATAATTAATATTTATAATTGCTATATATAATCATAATAAGAGTAGTTATTAATTAGTTAATAATGATTTAGTGATACATCATAAGTTGGTTAACTATAACTAATAACACTATTATATAATTTACATTAGTATATTATAAATTTATATGTTAGTGAATAGTGATAAATTAGTGATAAATTAGTAATAGTACATCAAATAATAATAATACACTTATTATTTGTAAGTTATTACTAATACTCTATATAAATATATTATAATTTATACTTTTATACTACAAATATTATAAATTATAATATGTTAATATTATAAGAGTATATATTATATATTAATATGTTATACTACTATTCTTAATTTATATTAATATTAATATTACAATTTATATACTATTACTTATATATACATATATAAAAAATTAAAAAAAAAAATATGTGTGCATTCGGTTCAGTCCAGGGGGAGAAATGTTTTCCCTCTGGATCGAACCGGAAATTTTCGGTCCATAAAAAAATTGGATCGAACCGGACCGAATTCCATTCGGTTCGGTTCGGTCTACTGGTCTGGTTCGATCTTTTTACAGCCCTACATGCAATGGACTTCTAGAAGATAGAAGAAATGAATCTTGCACAAAAGACTACTCTCTCTCAAGAATTTGGCCACTATACTCACAAGCATATTCTCACATACCACTTGTCGCTTAGATTACAAAATGGACTAATAATATATCAAGAGTCACTTTGGGAAGAGTAAAAGACACTTGGAAAAAGGAAGAGATGCATTAAAAAAATGAAGAGACACATGGAAAATTTGAAGAAGTATGGGGAACACAAACCCATGACACTTGTCAAGCATGCAAAAGTCTCTGAGGCTCATGCTTAGGGTTATGATTCATCAAATGACGATTTTGTCCTAGAAATACATTGAATCTAGACCATTTGAAGGAGCATGCCTAAGGGCCTTTTAGGATTTCGAAATTGACAAGAAAATCTTGCCACTTGTCACTCAGGAAGAGGGTCTTATAGATTTTCCAAAGATGGGTATGATTAAGAAGGAAGATGATCTTTGACACATAGCACCCATGCAAGAATATGTTTAGATTTTCTAGAAAAGGATTTCAAGGACCATATCACTTGGCAAGATTATTTTTTTCAAGAATACTTTTCAGATTTGTGTTTCCTATAGCCTAACTTAGTATGCCACGTGTCCCACATGCATTAACAAAGACGCCATTTGTCTCACATGCGTCAAAAGGCGTCACGTGTCCCACATGTATAAGCAAGAGCGACACTTATCTCACATGCACCAGTTATCCCACTTGTCCAATATGTAGAGCTACCATATGCCACTTGTACAACTTGCAATAGTCAAAAATCAAAGGTCATCCATTTGGAAACAAAGTTAATATAAAACACTAATTTTTCTTCTAGTTTTTGGTTTTACATAAAAATCACTCATTCTTCTTATATTTTTCTCTCTATTCACATACACAACTAAAGCTCTAGCTACACCACATTCGAATCCAGAGCTTAACACATTACAATGGAGAAAATCGAAAGCCAATAGTTAGAACAATGCAAACTGAGCATTCTCTTCAAGATTTTTAACTTTGTGAATAATCTTTCTCTGTATATTTTCTTAATAGATGTTAGAAGGTCGTGTTAGTATTCTAGTAAGAGATCTTTCTAAAAATAAACAAGTTGATTTATGGTATCTTTAATGGCCATAGGTTTCAAAAAATGAATTTTTATCATTTCCTTAGTGCATATAGAGCTTGTATAAGTTTGAAACAACGTGGTTGGTTGGATGCAATTCTTGTATGAAATTTGAGGTATTAGTATTTGATGATTGAATATAGATTTAAGGTCGATCACCTAATGATTGGATTTTTATAGATAATGTGATACTTGGGGACTTGGAATAGGCTTGAAAATAATTTAGTTTTCTTTTAATGACTTGTATTCGGTGATAAGATAACGGTGAAAACTTATTTTGAGGTTAGGAAAAAGTCTAAGATGGATACTAAATGAAGTTGTAAAGTTGGGAGGAAATTAATATTTGGTGGCAATATTGAAGATCTAGAACTTAATGTTTAATGTTTTAGAGTCAAGGGCGGGATGTTAAAATGAAATTCTTGCTAGACTTTATAAGTTTAGAGTTTTATGAGTTTATGTTTCAATTGAGGATCACTCTAATGTTGGTACGCTTCTATGTCAGTCCATGAAGATTATACTTTTTGTAAGTAAGGAAAAGTTTGTAATTAGACCTTTAACCCACCTTGGTTAATATTGGTATATGTTTGTGTAAATCATTTTCTTGTTCTCGTTCCTTTGTTTGTTACTTCTTGTTTGATTGCTTTAGTATGGTATTATAATCTTGAATATGACTACAAAATAAATTGTATGTTTTGAATTTGTGATGAAAATGCCATGAGATACTTCTATAAGTTATGGTTTCTACTTGAATAAGGTTAATGGTTTTTACAACATGATGTTTCGGTTTGAATACATGTTAAGAGTTTTGGACTATAGTCAAATGTGATGATTATATGCTTTGCTTTACTATATTGTGATTTCTAAGTGATAAGTTTGAAGCTTGGAGCTTGTTTAAGAGATGATTCTTCATATTTTTATACCTATATGTTTTGGCCAAGGTTCTTTCTCATAGTTTCGTGTATGTATATTAATATTTCTTGTGTTCCACATTATCATGATATAAATTGCATATGTTACGCTTGATTATTCCATGTACAATATTTCATGTGTCACATGTCAAGTGTAAGAAGGTATATGTCTTAAGTCTCTTATCACATGCATGTGGAGAAAAATGTTTTTCAAAGAAAAGTGTCCATAAATGTTTTTTCACAACCCCAAAAGCTAGGACGGAGAAATTTCCTAGCATGACTCCCTATTCACTTATGAGTATTTAAAGTTGAGTGAAACCCCCTAAGTCGACAAAGAACAGTCGACGAGTTTCAAATGGTTCCAATGGAAGGCTTCTAGAGTGAGGTCGCACCTAAAGTTAATGCGTGCTAATAATGATGAAGGCGAAATAAACGAAATACTATATAAATATATGATTATGACGTAGTCATCTCGACTAAAGGAGTTGTGGAGTGATGCGGTAACTAGCGAGAAACACACGGTGCATAGAAGAGCCATGAGGTATCCACATATGTATATGAAAATTATGACAAGAATAAGGTCATGAGCTTATAAATGATATGAATGATAATAAAATATATGAAATGTTATAAACACGTGTTAAAAAAAGTCAAAAGAAGAAAGAACATGATGCATATGTCAAAGTTATAAGTCTCTATTGCAAGTCTTTGAAAAATGGTCGTGTATATGTCAAATTCTGATCAAGTGTATAAGTCAAGTATTATGTTAAGTACATGTCCATGCACGTATTTCATGATTTACCATTTGTATGCTTATGTTAACTGTTGTATGTTGTGTGTTTACTTGCTGAGATTTATTGAAATCTTATTGTGATAGTTTTCACTACCATTCCCCACCCAGAATGGTAGGAGTTGTGATAGAACTAGAAGTAGCGAGTCAGGATGAGGATCAAGGCTAAGGATATGCTCAACTTGAAGAAAGAACAGACTTAATCATGGCCCACTTAAAATGTAGAGATTAGATGATTGCCTTAATAATTTCTTGTTAAGGCCTTTTTAAAGGAAACTTGTTATGTCAAAGTGTATCAAGGAGTTTGATACCCCTGTACTAAAAAATATGTTTTAAATAACGAATGAAGTTAGGATATTAATTTTACTCTAGTACATCATTTTATGAAATGACCTTTTCATTGCGATTTATTGCATATTGCTAGAATATGATAGGTGCATTGCATCTTAACTGTCATGTATGAGAGGTATGTAGTCTTGTGTTGCATGTCCCGACGCTTTAGTCACCGTCAAATCCCAAATGAGGGCTGGGGTCATCACAACAAATCCACCCATTGCTGACTCTTCCTCCCATCGACAAATATGGAGAAATGGCTCATGAACCAAATGTGATTATAGATTGAAGAATGGTGATGAGAGGCAATCAAGCGGTAATTGAGGTCCTAGTTAAATGGTTGGGACCTAGTGAAGAAGATAACACGTGGGAACCCTTGTGAAAACTACAGTAACAATATCAGTACCTTGTGGGCAAGGTGTTATAATCAATGGGGAGCTTGTAAGGAACCCTAGCTCGTGAGGGGCAGAAGATATAGCCTAAAGTCTTTGAAGTGTAGTGTTCTGTTCAAAGTTAAGTGTTGAAGTGTGAAGGGGTCTCCATGCGACAACGCTTTGAAGGGAGTTTGAGACGCACCGTTCTGAAGTTAAATGAGTCGCAGCTTTTTGGGAAACTAGGTGTGACAACTATCGTTTAGTCTTGACCTGGAACACACCATGTTATATTTTAGTAATATACATGCCATTTTCGTTATTTTATACTTTTAGTAGCCAAACCTGTAAGCACTCTGGTGTGTTTTTATTGTATTGTTATTTTCAATTGTTCTATGTATAGGTCAAACTAGCTGAAACATTTTCTGTTATTCAGTATTGAGTATATAAGGCAACAAGGAAAAATGTCAAAATATGCTGAATATTTTAGAAAAGTTTTTTACAGTCTTGTATGGGAGGCTATGACTACCTTGAATAGTCCCTCTATCTTATCAATACATTTAAGTTTCCTTTAGGTATTACCCATTCAATCTTATGTATATTTACTAGTTTTTCCATTGTTACATCTGAGCTCTTACACTTTCTCATTCTCTCTGTTCTTTTTGTCCTTCTCTCTATCTCCCACCCCCAATATCATACTACATACTGCTTTCTCTTCTCATCTCATCATCTAGATCTTGGCATTTAACATCTGTCTTTATTCTATTTTTGAATGCGAGTATTTTATTTTATGGTGGTAATGATATTTTCTTTTTTTTGCATGCAACAATGGTTTTCGGGTTTACAAGGAGTTGTATATATGGCCATATATATATATATAATCTTTACAAACTTCTAGATGCTTACTTTAGATTTGAGTGTTCTTGTTTGGCTTTGTTTTTGTTTTCGGAATTGTCTGAAAAGATTTGTGTTATTAAGTTATGTATTTATTTTTTATACATATTAAATTGTTTATTGTAAATGGGTGTTTGTAAAGCTTTGATTGTTGAAAAAAAAATAGATCTTTAACCTCACCCCAGTTTTGATTTATGGTTGTTTTTGTATTTTTGTGTGTTTGTAGTTCTTCATCTCTCTCTCTCTCTCTCGCATTGATGTTTCTGAAGAAACCTTGTTCAAATTTGAGTGTTTTTAATTTTTTTTTTTTTACTTTTATTTTGCCGTTGTTCTTTATGTTCTTTATCTTTTTTTTCTATGCAGATTTGAGTATAAATTTTTCGAGGTGGTTTGATCTTTGATTTATATGGGTATTTCTTTTAAAATGTTTTTGAAGAGAGTTTTTAAAGTGTTTTGCCACTTTTTATATAGAATGATATCTATTCTCTTAATTACATGAATAAAGTTAATGAACTTAATAAAACATGTTAACGAACACACAAAAATAGCCACTTATTAGCCACTTATTATAATGAAATAGATATGCATGCACTACAACAATTTCACTTTTTAGAGACAAAATTTTTTATCTCGAAAGGTTTCAATTTTGTCTTGAAATATTTTTTGAGATGGAATTTTTTAATCTCTAATTTGTCTCAAAAGGCATGTCTCAAAAGGGTTTTTTAAATTTGTCTCAAAAAATATTTTTGAGACAAAATTTATCATTTTCATTTGAAAGCATTCGAATGGATTCTTTTTGGGCAAAAAAAAAAATGCATCCCTAATAGTCATTCGAACGCAAAAAATACCGTTCAAATAGATTTTATTTGGAATTAAAAGAAAATTTAGTCCCTAATAATAATAACAAAAATGGATTTTGTTTTGGAGAACTAGTCGCAAATAGTCATTTGCCACTATTAAAAACATCGTAACTAGTCGCAAATATTGGATGCAAAAGTCCTTCTTGTCAAGATTATCCTATAGGGAATAATGTTTGTGACCAAAAGTGTTAATTGTAGGGAACTGATCTCCTAGCAAATATTTTTATGTAAAACATAAAAAATATATACATAAGCATTTGTTGCCTTCACTCAACAACAAATAGTCATATAAAACCATGAAATTATTATAAAATCTACGAAAAAATCTTCATTACAAAATTCCTTGAATTCTTAACCATAACAAATTAATTGACAGTGTTTATACAACTCATTACATATCCTTGAACATGCAAAAAATACAAAATAATGAAATGGGCCAAGTTTGAGACTTTCGTTCTTTTGTTCTTCTCAGATCTGTTCAACTCAAGGATATTAAGTTTTGAATTTTTTATCTTCCTTTATTATCAGGAACAATCCCTAAAATTTCAAAGAACAATAATAATATTAGTCTACAAAATATTTCCAAGAACAAAACCCACAAAATATAAATATCAATCCAACACCAAGCATCCAAAATTTGTAATAAGTAATATTTTTAACAATAAAAAACAGCTTAAGGTTCCAATAATAAAAAAAATAAAAATAACATATATGGCAAACAACAAGCTTTTATATATTTCAAGAAAATCAAAAATAAGAATAAAATCTATATAAGTATACCTCAAACACAAATAAAAAAGAGAGCCTTTTTGGGCCAGTTTTCTATGTTATTTTAAGAAAATAGATACCAATTAAATTAAGACACATCAGCTATTTACAAAACATTTCTCTACACCTACACGCATTAAATTGCTCATCTCTTTCTCTCATCCACTTTACTCTGTCTTTCTCACCATCAACCTCTCTCTGTTTCTGTAAGACAATGTAAGACAAGCACACTTACAACTCTCTCTTTGTTTCTTTTATTGTCAAAAAATGGTAAGAATTCATATATTTTGTTAATAGAAAATCTTTCTAGTGAATGATGGAGAAATGAACTTAAATTCTTCAAAAACAATTTCCCATAAAAATGCTCCAGTTCTTAGATCTTATAGGTAAATTTGCAACTCTTCACCTATTTATTCAATTCTTGAGACTTATCTTCTGGGTATGAGGAAGTGTGAAACGGATTTGGATGCCCTTGTCGACTCCACTTCTCTATCCGACCTCCCATTCCTCCCTTTCCTCTACCTGCAACCTCGACCTCCAAAGTGACGGGCCCCATACACTTTATCACCAAAATCAATAACCAAAGCCAAAAAATTCGAGCTAATCTTAGATGAAAAACCATGAAATCAATAGATTAAAATGAGAAATAGATTGATCCAAGAAAATCAACAAAGTGGATTTTCAGCAGCCTGATATATGGCCTGCTGTTGGTGGCCGGTTGAATTTCTTTTTGCTTTCGTCTTTGCTTTTTCATGGGTTTTGCTTTGTCGATGTTAGGTTGTTTGTTTGCAGAGAATCGAGAGGGAGGGACGCACAGAATTGAGGGGTTGTTCTTTGAGGAGGGAGGGCAAAAATGGCTTAGGGTTGTTCTTCAAAATCTTCTGAAATGTAGCGTTTCAATCTTATTATAGGTGCTCTACGAGTCAATCTCTCATTGATATTTGTTATTTGAGAATAAATAGATCAATCTGGTTTAAATATTTTCTCAATCAAAAAAGCGCTTTTTAAGCACCAAGCATTCCCTATAAGAACAAAAAAGAGAAACAACTTTAGTAGAGTATAAAAAAAATACATATTCAAACAACAACAAAAAAATCTCATTTGTCTGAAAGAAAAAATATCGCTTCTCATTCCCTACTTCACAAGAATATCTCCAAAACTTTTCCAACTACAAATTCAATAATTAAGTTCCTTCAAACATCCAAAAACACAATTTCAAGAAAAATGATATCTAGATTCATCCTCTGTAGTATCCTTCTTGAGAAATCATGTACTAGCTAACAGAAAATTAGTTACAAAAAATCCATCATGGAGTGAAATATGATACACAAAGCAGATGCAATCATATTCCAAAGTGGAAACATTAGAACATAAGATGCAAGAATAATTTTTTTGATAAGTTCTATCATGACAAGTAGCTCTTTCTAGCAATGTTTTGAATTTCATTTTGGTGATAATTCCGGTTTAAATACTAGATCGAAATATTTTGATACCAATATATTTCAGCATACTGTTTCAAGATTAATTATATATTACATATATATAAATTATATAAATATATATGTATATATAAACTAAAAACTAATAATATATATATAAGTATATATCATATATATGTGTACATATATAGAAGAATTGAATATTTATAAAATGAATATATGTTGAAAAAATATATATTTGAGTTGAGACACAAAAACAAAGAAGAAGTTAAAAGAATAGATAAAATATTAAAAAAAATGATATTTAAAAAAAATGAAGGACATATGTAAAGTTACAAAAATTAAAAGTATATAAATATTTTTTATATTGTAGAATTAATTAATTACCATCTAGATTTAAAATTTTTAAAAAATTTCATTCAAACATAAGAAAATTAAAAAAATAATGTGAAATAGAATAGAGACTAAACTGACCGAAATTTGCTGAAAATGATCGGAATGGGCCGGAATTTAGAGCAAAATGGAACAAGTAGGTATAGTGGACTAGATATTTTTGGCCTTTCTTGTCGGAATGGAACGGAACTCAAAACTATGATTTCTAGGACCATGCAAAAGATACAAAAATATTATAAACCATTAATATATGATGAATCATGTTTTAAAACTCCCAACCCATTGTACTCGATAAACCAATAATATACCATTCAACCTAGTGAAGCTTGACATTAAACTCAACAACAACAGCCTTTTAGTGAGCTATATAAATGTCAAACCCATTATTTCACCTGTTAAAATCTCATTTAGATCATTGTGATATTGTCAACACAAACATAACAAAAAATATGGTAAAGCAATAGCAACACCCATTTCACCATGATTTGACAGAGATGTCACTTGGTATCAGTTTTGAAAGCTGATAAAAGCATTAAATAAAAAAACAAAATACTAGATAGTAAAATAGATTCGCATAGTATGGATGGAAATAATTAAAAACATGCAAATTGTAATGGATCTATGCTCAAATTACACAAATGGAACATTTATTAACAATTTTTTTAGTTCAAATTCCATTGTGAATTATCATATTCGTCAAGAGGAATATCATAATCATAACCAATAAAGATGAAAGGACTACCAGAAGTGATACAATTATAGTTTCAATAGTCAAAAGAGAGACAGGGAAAAAAAAGATAAAGAGAACAAAGTTTAGCCATGTGCATTGAGGATAATTATTCAATAGTTCAGCCAAACGAGGGAACTTTTTATCTTCTCTTGTAGTTAAGAACAATCCCTAAAAATTTGCATAAACATGAGGTAATTTGTAAATAATTACATGAACAAACTACTTGGCTAAATTAATAAAGCAAAAGAACAAAATCAGAATAAAAAAACTTCCATAACTAATTAAATATAAGGAAAAAACAAAATTGTACAACAAATAGTAAAGTTAAGGTTTATACCGCCTCCAAAATCTTTTGATTCTTTAGAAACCTATTCTTGCAAGCTGGGAGTTGCACATGACATAAAACATTCCCACAAGGAGATCTTGAGTTTGCTAATGAATCTTCATTATTTCAACAATGTAACTACATATTTCTTAAGCTACAAATACACCCAGAATTAAATATTTTCAAGCATGATATACCCAAGTGTGGAGTTTGCTACCTAAGGTGGGTGACAAATGACAAGCTGGTTGTCACTAGCATTCTAACAGTCATCCCTGCACTTAGTCATTATTCAAAGTGCATTAATTATATTATATCAATACAAGCTTAAAATTAAACAAAAGGAAAACCTCAAATTGGCATGATTCATTACGTACCTAACTCTAATCTAACAACCATAATAGTCATATGGAGTTTGCTTCTTCCAAGTTACAAACAAATGTAGGAAGCATAAAAACAATGCTAGCAACATGACCTATGCTATCACACAATTGCACATGTACAACATAAATAACATTGCCATTCAAATTGAGAGACAATAATATAATCAAACATACTAAAATTAATATCAGTGATAATATAATCACTTCAATATTTAAAATGAGAGACAATCAAACCTCAAGAAAAATAATTCCCAAATCTAATTGAACTCCAAAATAAAAGTTACAATAGGGTACTTTACAAGAAAGAATAGAGACATGGAAGAAGAAAATAAGAGAAAGAAGAGAGCTTACTTTATGTGGCTGGGCAAATGGAGGTTACGACAATATTGGACGGAGCCACTCGCGATCGATGTGAGAGAGAGATACATAAAGCCTGTTTGGGGTTGAGTTCGGACGCTTAAAAAGTGATTTCAACTATATAAAAATTATTTAAAAATATGATATGTTTGGTAAATTTATAAAAGGTACTTTAATCACCTAAAAAAGCTGAAAGTTTAATTTTTTAAAAGGTATCAAATTGAAGATTTTATCAAATTTGTTTTTATAGGTAACTGTATATTTATAAAAAAACTATTATAACTAACTTTAAAAGCGCTCTAAATACATGTTTATCAAAAAGAAAACAAATTTTGAAATATAGAATTTATTATTTAAGTTATAAGTTATAAGCGCTAAAACTGTAAGTTATATTTCATACCACAATTCCAAACATGCACATAGACTAACAAAATTTTAGTTTTTCCCTTTTTAGCTTTCATGTACCTCAATCACTTAGCCACTCCTTTCATTTCCAGCCCTAAACTCCAAACTTTTATAACTCAATAATGCAAGATGCTTCACAAAAGCAATGCAATGACTTATATTTTGAGCAAGAATTGAATAAAATTAGAGAAAGAAGAAAGCTTACCATAGGTGATTTGGTGAATGGAGAGGACGGTGGTGTGCATGGAGTTAGTGGCAATAATAGAGTATGAAAAAGATGAAGAGAAGAAAAAAAATGGAATATTGGAAGGATGAGAAAAAAAAAGCTTACTGTAGTCATTGCTCGAATGTTGACGACAATGGTGATGCCTAGAGCATTAGTGATAATGAGAGAGAGAGAGAGAGAGAGAGAGAGAGAGAGAGAGAGAGAGAGAAGGATGGGATAACTTATAGGGATTTAACTTTCCAAATATTGTTTTTGGATGAAATTTACATTCAAATGGTAAAGGATATTCTATCTGAAATAGAAAGTTCATTCCAAATTTCCAACGTCTTAAATTCTTTGTTGAATGTGAAAAAATATAGAGTGAATGATTCTCGCATTTTTTTTCACAACAAATTTTATTAGGGAAGAAGATTTTGTCTTTAAAAATTACCATTCGAACAATCTAAGAAGATTGTTCAGACAAAATTCTCAACAATCAGGGGTGGATCATCAAATTTTTTTAAAAATTCAAAATAACCCCCTAATTGTTTTTCGAAATTCAAAAGAACTCTTAAGATTTATTCATAATTTCATATATATAGAAGTTGGCTCACTTAAAAAAAATTATAATCTCCTTATTCCCATATGCTTTATAAAATTAGTGGAGATAATTTATTTTTTAAACTTCATTGAGTAAGAAAAAATTTATTTAAGGTCTCATTCTCATTTGTAGTAGTAGTATTTTATGCTTAACGTGACAGAAAAATATATAGATTTTATATTAAATTTTGATCAACTAGCTTAGATATTAAAATGAAATGCCATTTTAAAAGATCATTTGATAATTTTTATAAATAAAATAATTTCAAATATTTTATATTTACAAAAATAATAATGAATGAATATTAATCTCTAAAATAGATATTAAGTTATATTTTTATATTATTTAAAAATTATCGAGATTTAATTTTTATATATACTTTAAAATTTTGTAATATTTGTAGTATTTAACGTAAATATCTCGTATGATAACAAAATTAGCCTCCCTAAAAAAGATTGTTGGCTCCACCATTATTGTTAACAATGATACTTTTTGAGATAAAATTTATATTTTATCGTAAAAGATCATTTTCATCCTGAAAATAAATTCGTCCTAAAAAAATTTCATCCTTAAAAATTAAATTTGTCGTAACTTATAGTGACGCGTCAATGCTTCCTGAACCACAACGAGAGGCGCACGTACGACAATATTTTGCATGCATGGCATTATTGCATGGTAAGAAAAAATAGTACTGCGACCATTAATCTCCATCATTCGACCAAAAGGGTGGGTTTTTGATGATCTGAGGTTGCAGGTTTTCAGCAAAAATGGAGTGTCCCGGAAAGATAACCGGCGGCAAGGGTTCCACTGCATGGTTTTCAAACTTGGAAAACGAGATCATTAAACTTGGGAATTTTTCCAAGGTGCTGCACCGTACGTACACCTACGCCTAATCCCGACAAAATTTCTAAGACAACTACAGCGCTAGATGGGGAATTGGATGCAGAGGAAGCTTCTCGGCCATGTCGGAAATGATTGTACGTATATAATTTGTCTGATAGAGAACAAGTTTCCGAAATTAATGTATTTGTGCATTGGATGCTCCTAACTAAGGATAAGGGCGGGTAACGTACATGTGTGCGTCGTACGTGGTTCAGATCAGAAGATCAATAAATGAAGCAGTCAAAAGCAAATTAAGTAGCTAAAATCCAAGGCCAAATTAATTTTAATTAAAGATGTCTCAAGTTCAACAGTCAACATTCAAAAATAAAATAAAAAATAAAAAGATTACGAGATTTACACATTTTAAATTCAAAACATAATTTTTGTAACATACCGTATTTTAATTATTGCATTTGTCAACATGATGAAAAATGATAATGATGATCCGTTGCTTTGCACTAAACAATTAAATACCAACCATTTAATTAGCTTAGAGAGGATATATCCTATCTCCCATTTTACGTATTAATGTCTCATTTTGGACCCTTAAATTCTTACTGATCACATCGGATCATCTAATGCCTAACTACCCCTAACTAATTAATTAACCACCACCTGACAGTCCAATCACAATACTGGCAGTTTAGGCTGGGTTTCAATATGGGAGAACAAAAACAACAATCGATGTAGCATCGCCAACAACTATATGTTGTCATTCACATAAACAACAAAACCCATTCTGATATTTTACACAATAATTAATATATAGCAACCCACTTATGTCAGACTTTAGCTCCTCATCAATCAACAAATGGTAAAAGAATATTTTAACACTGTCGTTTTTCAGAGCATTTACTCTGTGAAGCATCCTAGAAAGCTAGAGAACTTGTCATGAAGTGCCCACAGTTTATCTTTCGAGCCTGGAAATTAGTTATAAAAAAAAAAAAAGAAGAAGAAGGGCCCACAATCCATTAAAAATAAAGAAAAAAAAGATAAGGATATGGATAAAGTGGAAGAGACAAATAGGCAAAAATGGAGGGTAAGGTATGCACCGATTCTAAAGTAAGTCGTACAATATTTAATATTACTCAACAAACTCATATAAATAATAAATAAAGATTAATTTATTTTTAAAAATGAAATAAGATGAAATAAAATTAAAATTATAAAATATTATTATAAAATATTTTTTTTAATATTAGTTTTATTTTAAAATTTAAAAAAGTGATTTTGAAATTTTAAAAAAATTAAAATTTTTATTATATTTTGTATAGAAAATTAAAAAAATGTAATGATGAGTTTGAAAATAATTTTTAATTTTATTTCTCAAAATAAACCGACCAAAAGATTATCTGATCTACTTGAGGTAAGATTTGGGAGAAACTTTAATTCAAAAGAATCATTAGAATACTTGTATCTAACCATCATTAATCAAATATTTACATGAATTAATTTTTAATTGTAAAGCCTCAAATATTTTTATACAGAAATCTAATATTAGATAGAGATTTTTAGCTTATCTTTATTAATATTAATAATGTGATTGATGGAAACACAAGCATTTTTATTGATAAGTCAAGACCTATATCCACAACTTCTTTTATTGCTTATTTTCATCAAAGAATATAATTATTCGTTTTCAATAAGTAGCATCTTTATTTTAACTATAAAAATCTTAATATAAATATAAAATTATTAAAATAAACATATATAATATATTTAAAAGCCTGTTGCATATAAGCCATCTTAAGTCTGTCACAAATAGACGAGTTCTTTAACTTTATACCTCCATATTTCTTTTACCTTAAGCCTTTTAATATTGAGAAAATATGAAAGGATGTTAATGGTACTGTTGCAGTGGAAAATCGATGTGATCGGAGAATAACATCCTCTTATGTAATATCAATGAAACAAAAAGCAGACTTTAATAATGTAGCAAAAAAGGAAGTTATAATTGGTAATTTTAGAAGGTTATGCCCTACCAATTATCCAATATGCCATCTTAACGAACAATCAGCCAATGGATTCGAAGCTACGTCCGTTTTATTGGATATATTTAAAGCCATCTTATCACCCTGTTAAAGTGTGACCGTCAAAAAGAACGATAGATATTAGCTGGAAAAACTATGATAATTGAGATTCTAAGCAATTTCCTTCGCTTGATCTTATGCTTCAACAGTTCTGTAACTTATAATAATATAATTTGTTTGTTCTAAGCAATCTCACTTTATAAAGATAAAGAAAGTAGATTGCAACTCGAGTTTAAGGGATGTAAGTAAAGTATCATAAAATAAATTAGAATTAAGAGTGGACGTTAGAGATAGTGAATATATTCCCTACGATGTACTTAAGAAAAAGAAGGTTTGCTTAATGGCTCTTGTGTTTGAATAGGATCGACTAACTTCTGATATGTTAACAGTACATGATTACTTGCTGTGGGATTCATTCAACTATTTTAAAAAATAAATGACTTTATTATTTTTTAAAGATATAGTTGATATTGTAGAAATATTACATATGAACAGCGTATTGGGAGTGTAAAAAATAAGATTTATAAATATATTATTTCAAGATTATTTATGAATCATGTATTCAATAATGATTTCAAAGCTTCCATCCAATAGTAGCCTCAAATATGAATGGACTAGTACTCTCGATTGGCCGGATTCCTCTTCGAATATGACTCGACCAAATTCCAATACTCAAATTATATATGAAACTCGCTTTTTATTTATGAAAGAATAATGCTTCGAGATACTTCAAAAAATAAGTTCTCATAGACCGCCCCAACAAACGAGCTTTTAGAGCACTCTCAATCAGTTTGTAAAATCTATTTTCATATAAAATTTTGAAGAAAATTAGTCTAAAAGTGTCTCCAACAGATTAAAAATTTTTATATCTATTTTACATTTTTCTACAGTATCCAGTTACATGTAGCATGAACAGTTAAAAATGTAAATATAATTTACTTTTTTTCTTTCTTTTCATTTACTTCGTCTTCCATAATAATTTTTCTCTCCTTATACTTTTTTTTAATAAAATATTAAATAATAACATTTAGATTATATATAAAAAAAATAAACTTATGTATGACGTATTATAAAAGTCAATTATATGTAAAATAAAAATAAAAATACATTTTGATGATACATTTTAAAAGATATTATATAAACTAGTAAGGTTTCGTTTAGATTTGGAGATAAGATGAATTGAGATGAGTTTAATTTATTTTTTAATATTATTATTATTTTGGGATTTGAAATATATGTATTGGAATTTGAAAAATGTGTATAGGAATTTGTGTTTTGTATAAGAAATTATAAAAATGTAATAATGAAATGAAGATGAATTGAGATCAGTTAAAATGAGTTTTGAATACAAACGAGATAAAAATGCTTTAAGTATAGAGTGTGACTCTTGTAAATACTTACTTCTAACTCAAAGAAAGCTTACATGACAAGTTAAGTCAAAAGAATATTTTTTGTTAGAGTAAGAACTTGTTTAGACATCTCATAATCTTATAAAAAAGTAATAAAATAATTTGAGTTAAAATGTTTTATTATCTTTTAAAAAATGAGAAAAGGAGTTGATTAAAAATATTATATAATTAAAAAATTATTTGAATATTATTTTTTATTTTGAAGTTTGAAAAAATTATATGTATTTTGTATTTTGTTTTCAAAATTTTGAATGAAAAAATTGTTCCATTCAAGATTCAATTTGTATTTTTATTAGTTAAATTAGTTGATATAACATTTTATATAATTTTATATAAGTTTTTTTTTCTTTGATTTTTTATATAAGTAAGCACTTTAAGTAAAATTGAGAATAAACAATAAAGGTGTATATCATACCGTGAAATAACAATAAATCAAAACCTTTTGACTAATAAGGGAGCTCTAGATAATAATTTGATATAAGTTGAGATAAAAATTAAAAAATATTATTATTTTAATATTTTTTTATTTTTTTATTTGAAAAAAATAAATTTTTTATTATAGTTATGTAAAAATTTAAAAAATAAAATAAGATGAATTGAGATCCAATCTTAAAAAAAAACAGATTGCAAAATTTAACTTATTGCATTTGATAAGCCATAGCAAAGGATGACTACCGACCAGTTATAAATTTATTTAATTATTTTTTCTGACTTTTTTATTTTTTATGTTATTTCATATTATCTTAATACTTTTTTAAAAATAATTTATAATATTATTTAACAAAGATTTTCTTAATTCTTAAGTAAAATAATTTAAAAAAAAAAAATCATCGGCACCCATCCTCAGATGTATCCTCGGTGAGTTTAGAATTATTCTACAATCGATTCCCTCGCATCTCTCTCTCTCTCTTTACAAATCTTTTCTCCCTGAATCCAACTATCATTCCCTCCCCAGAGTTAGGTTCCACTCACCCAACTTTCCCGTAGTTCCAAAAATTCTTTCTTTTTTACCTTCCGGTTAATTCCCTCGTCGCCCAATTCCTAGTTAATGATTATTCCCAAGTCTTTTATTTACCTTCTTGCTAGACTTTATAATTCTTTCTTTTTTACCTTCTTGCTAGACTTTATAAGTTTAGAGTTTTATGAGTTTATGTTTCAATTGAGGATCACTCTAATGTTGGTACGCTTCTATGTCAGTCCATGAAGATTATACTTTTTGTAAGTAAGGAAAAGTTTGTAATTAGACCTTTAACCCACCTTGGTTAATATTGGTATATGTTTGTGTAAATCATTTTCTTGTTCTCGTTCCTTTGTTTGTTACTTCTTGTTTGATTGCTTTAGTATGGTATTATAATCTTGAATATGACTACAAAATAAATTGTATGTTTTGAATTTGTGATGAAAATGCCATGAGATACTTCTATAAGTTATGGTTTCTACTTGAATAAGGTTAATGGTTTTTACAACATGATGTTTCGGTTTGAATACATGTTAAGAGTTTTGGACTATAGTCAAATGTGATGATTATATGCTTTGCTTTACTATATTGTGATTTCTAAGTGATAAGTTTGAAGCTTGGAGCTTGTTTAAGAGATGATTCTTCATATTTTTATACCTATATGTTTTGGCCAAGGTTCTTTCTCATAGTTTCGTGTATGTATATTAATATTTCTTGTGTTCCACATTATCATGATATAAATTGCATATGTTACGCTTGATTATTCCATGTACAATATTTCATGTGTCACATGTCAAGTGTAAGAAGGTATATGTCTTAAGTCTCTTATCACATGCATGTGGAGAAAAATGTTTTTCAAAGAAAAGTGTCCATAAATGTTTTTTCACAACCCCAAAAGCTAGGACGGAGAAATTTCCTAGCATGACTCCCTATTCACTTATGAGTATTTAAAGTTGAGTGAAACCCCCTAAGTCGACAAAGAACAGTCGACGAGTTTCAAATGGTTCCAATGGAAGGCTTCTAGAGTGAGGTCGCACCTAAAGTTAATGCGTGCTAATAATGATGAAGGCGAAATAAACGAAATACTATATAAATATATGATTATGACGTAGTCATCTCGACTAAAGGAGTTGTGGAGTGATGCGGTAACTAGCGAGAAACACACGGTGCATAGAAGAGCCATGAGGTATCCACATATGTATATGAAAATTATGACAAGAATAAGGTCATGAGCTTATAAATGATATGAATGATAATAAAATATATGAAATGTTATAAACACGTGTTAAAAAAAGTCAAAAGAAGAAAGAACATGATGCATATGTCAAAGTTATAAGTCTCTATTGCAAGTCTTTGAAAAATGGTCGTGTATATGTCAAATTCTGATCAAGTGTATAAGTCAAGTATTATGTTAAGTACATGTCCATGCACGTATTTCATGATTTACCATTTGTATGCTTATGTTAACTGTTGTATGTTGTGTGTTTACTTGCTGAGATTTATTGAAATCTTATTGTGATAGTTTTCACTACCATTCCCCACCCAGAATGGTAGGAGTTGTGATAGAACTAGAAGTAGCGAGTCAGGATGAGGATCAAGGCTAAGGATATGCTCAACTTGAAGAAAGAACAGACTTAATCATGGCCCACTTAAAATGTAGAGATTAGATGATTGCCTTAATAATTTCTTGTTAAGGCCTTTTTAAAGGAAACTTGTTATGTCAAAGTGTATCAAGGAGTTTGATACCCCTGTACTAAAAAATATGTTTTAAATAACGAATGAAGTTAGGATATTAATTTTACTCTAGTACATCATTTTATGAAATGACCTTTTCATTGCGATTTATTGCATATTGCTAGAATATGATAGGTGCATTGCATCTTAACTGTCATGTATGAGAGGTATGTAGTCTTGTGTTGCATGTCCCGACGCTTTAGTCACCGTCAAATCCCAAATGAGGGCTGGGGTCATCACAACAAATCCACCCATTGCTGACTCTTCCTCCCATCGACAAATATGGAGAAATGGCTCATGAACCAAATGTGATTATAGATTGAAGAATGGTGATGAGAGGCAATCAAGCGGTAATTGAGGTCCTAGTTAAATGGTTGGGACCTAGTGAAGAAGATAACACGTGGGAACCCTTGTGAAAACTACAGTAACAATATCAGTACCTTGTGGGCAAGGTGTTATAATCAATGGGGAGCTTGTAAGGAACCCTAGCTCGTGAGGGGCAGAAGATATAGCCTAAAGTCTTTGAAGTGTAGTGTTCTGTTCAAAGTTAAGTGTTGAAGTGTGAAGGGGTCTCCATGCGACAACGCTTTGAAGGGAGTTTGAGACGCACCGTTCTGAAGTTAAATGAGTCGCAGCTTTTTGGGAAACTAGGTGTGACAACTATCGTTTAGTCTTGACCTGGAACACACCATGTTATATTTTAGTAATATACATGCCATTTTCGTTATTTTATACTTTTAGTAGCCAAACCTGTAAGCACTCTGGTGTGTTTTTATTGTATTGTTATTTTCAATTGTTCTATGTATAGGTCAAACTAGCTGAAACATTTTCTGTTATTCAGTATTGAGTATATAAGGCAACAAGGAAAAATGTCAAAATATGCTGAATATTTTAGAAAAGTTTTTTACAGTCTTGTATGGGAGGCTATGACTACCTTGAATAGTCCCTCTATCTTATCAATACATTTAAGTTTCCTTTAGGTATTACCCATTCAATCTTATGTATATTTACTAGTTTTTCCATTGTTACATCTGAGCTCTTACACTTTCTCATTCTCTCTGTTCTTTTTGTCCTTCTCTCTATCTCCCACCCCCAATATCATACTACATACTGCTTTCTCTTCTCATCTCATCATCTAGATCTTGGCATTTAACATCTGTCTTTATTCTATTTTTGAATGCGAGTATTTTATTTTATGGTGGTAATGATATTTTCTTTTTTTTGCATGCAACAATGGTTTTCGGGTTTACAAGGAGTTGTATATATGGCCATATATATATATATAATCTTTACAAACTTCTAGATGCTTACTTTAGATTTGAGTGTTCTTGTTTGGCTTTGTTTTTGTTTTCGGAATTGTCTGAAAAGATTTGTGTTATTAAGTTATGTATTTATTTTTTATACATATTAAATTGTTTATTGTAAATGGGTGTTTGTAAAGCTTTGATTGTTGAAAAAAAAATAGATCTTTAACCTCACCCCAGTTTTGATTTATGGTTGTTTTTGTATTTTTGTGTGTTTGTAGTTCTTCATCTCTCTCTCTCTCTCGCATTGATGTTTCTGAAGAAACCTTGTTCAAATTTGAGTGTTTTTAATTTTTTTTTTTTTACTTTTATTTTGCCGTTGTTCTTTATGTTCTTTATCTTTTTTTTCTATGCAGATTTGAGTATAAATTTTTCGAGGTGGTTTGATCTTTGATTTATATGGGTATTTCTTTTAAAATGTTTTTGAAGAGAGTTTTTAAAGTGTTTTGCCACTTTTTATATAGAATGATATCTATTCTCTTAATTACATGAATAAAGTTAATGAACTTAATAAAACATGTTAACGAACACACAAAAATAGCCACTTATTAGCCACTTATTATAATGAAATAGATATGCATGCACTACAACAATTTCACTTTTTAGAGACAAAATTTTTTATCTCGAAAGGTTTCAATTTTGTCTTGAAATATTTTTTGAGATGGAATTTTTTAATCTCTAATTTGTCTCAAAAGGCATGTCTCAAAAGGGTTTTTTAAATTTGTCTCAAAAAATATTTTTGAGACAAAATTTATCATTTTCATTTGAAAGCATTCGAATGGATTCTTTTTGGGCAAAAAAAAAATGCATCCCTAATAGTCATTCGAACGCAAAAAATACCGTTCAAATAGATTTTATTTGGAATTAAAAGAAAATTTAGTCCCTAATAATAATAACAAAAATGGATTTTGTTTTGGAGAACTAGTCGCAAATAGTCATTTGCCACTATTAAAAACATCGTAACTAGTCGCAAATATTGGATGCAAAAGTCCTTCTTGTCAAGATTATCCTATAGGGAATAATGTTTGTGACCAAAAGTGTTAATTGTAGGGAACTGATCTCCTAGCAAATATTTTTATGTAAAACATAAAAAATATATACATAAGCATTTGTTGCCTTCACTCAACAACAAATAGTCATATAAAACCATGAAATTATTATAAAATCTACGAAAAAATCTTCATTACAAAATTCCTTGAATTCTTAACCATAACAAATTAATTGACAGTGTTTATACAACTCATTACATATCCTTGAACATGCAAAAAATACAAAATAATGAAATGGGCCAAGTTTGAGACTTTCGTTCTTTTGTTCTTCTCAGATCTGTTCAACTCAAGGATATTAAGTTTTGAATTTTTTATCTTCCTTTATTATCAGGAACAATCCCTAAAATTTCAAAGAACAATAATAATATTAGTCTACAAAATATTTCCAAGAACAAAACCCACAAAATATAAATATCAATCCAACACCAAGCATCCAAAATTTGTAATAAGTAATATTTTTAACAATAAAAAACAGCTTAAGGTTCCAATAATAAAAAAAATAAAAATAACATATATGGCAAACAACAAGCTTTTATATATTTCAAGAAAATCAAAAATAAGAATAAAATCTATATAAGTATACCTCAAACACAAATAAAAAAGAGAGCCTTTTTGGGCCAGTTTTCTATGTTATTTTAAGAAAATAGATACCAATTAAATTAAGACACATCAGCTATTTACAAAACATTTCTCTACACCTACACGCATTAAATTGCTCATCTCTTTCTCTCATCCACTTTACTCTGTCTTTCTCACCATCAACCTCTCTCTGTTTCTGTAAGACAATGTAAGACAAGCACACTTACAACTCTCTCTTTGTTTCTTTTATTGTCAAAAAATGGTAAGAATTCATATATTTTGTTAATAGAAAATCTTTCTAGTGAATGATGGAGAAATGAACTTAAATTCTTCAAAAACAATTTCCCATAAAAATGCTCCAGTTCTTAGATCTTATAGGTAAATTTGCAACTCTTCACCTATTTATTCAATTCTTGAGACTTATCTTCTGGGTATGAGGAAGTGTGAAACGGATTTGGATGCCCTTGTCGACTCCACTTCTCTATCCGACCTCCCATTCCTCCCTTTCCTCTACCTGCAACCTCGACCTCCAAAGTGACGGGCCCCATACACTTTATCACCAAAATCAATAACCAAAGCCAAAAAATTCGAGCTAATCTTAGATGAAAAACCATGAAATCAATAGATTAAAATGAGAAATAGATTGATCCAAGAAAATCAACAAAGTGGATTTTCAGCAGCCTGATATATGGCCTGCTGTTGGTGGCCGGTTGAATTTCTTTTTGCTTTCGTCTTTGCTTTTTCATGGGTTTTGCTTTGTCGATGTTAGGTTGTTTGTTTGCAGAGAATCGAGAGGGAGGGACGCACAGAATTGAGGGGTTGTTCTTTGAGGAGGGAGGGCAAAAATGGCTTAGGGTTGTTCTTCAAAATCTTCTGAAATGTAGCGTTTCAATCTTATTATAGGTGCTCTACGAGTCAATCTCTCATTGATATTTGTTATTTGAGAATAAATAGATCAATCTGGTTTAAATATTTTCTCAATCAAAAAAGCGCTTTTTAAGCACCAAGCATTCCCTATAAGAACAAAAAAGAGAAACAACTTTAGTAGAGTATAAAAAAAATACATATTCAAACAACAACAAAAAAATCTCATTTGTCTGAAAGAAAAAATATCGCTTCTCATTCCCTACTTCACAAGAATATCTCCAAAACTTTTCCAACTACAAATTCAATAATTAAGTTCCTTCAAACATCCAAAAACACAATTTCAAGAAAAATGATATCTAGATTCATCCTCTGTAGTATCCTTCTTGAGAAATCATGTACTAGCTAACAGAAAATTAGTTACAAAAAATCCATCATGGAGTGAAATATGATACACAAAGCAGATGCAATCATATTCCAAAGTGGAAACATTAGAACATAAGATGCAAGAATAATTTTTTTGATAAGTTCTATCATGACAAGTAGCTCTTTCTAGCAATGTTTTGAATTTCATTTTGGTGATAATTCCGGTTTAAATACTAGATCGAAATATTTTGATACCAATATATTTCAGCATACTGTTTCAAGATTAATTATATATTACATATATATAAATTATATAAATATATATGTATATATAAACTAAAAACTAATAATATATATATAAGTATATATCATATATATGTGTACATATATAGAAGAATTGAATATTTATAAAATGAATATATGTTGAAAAAATATATATTTGAGTTGAGACACAAAAACAAAGAAGAAGTTAAAAGAATAGATAAAATATTAAAAAAAATGATATTTAAAAAAAATGAAGGACATATGTAAAGTTACAAAAATTAAAAGTATATAAATATTTTTTATATTGTAGAATTAATTAATTACCATCTAGATTTAAAATTTTTAAAAAATTTCATTCAAACATAAGAAAATTAAAAAAATAATGTGAAATAGAATAGAGACTAAACTGACCGAAATTTGCTGAAAATGATCGGAATGGGCCGGAATTTAGAGCAAAATGGAACAAGTAGGTATAGTGGACTAGATATTTTTGGCCTTTCTTGTCGGAATGGAACGGAACTCAAAACTATGATTTCTAGGAACCATGCAAAAGATACAAAAATATTATAAACCATTAATATATGATGAATCATGTTTTAAACTCCCAAACCCATTGTACTCGATAAACCAATAATATACCATTCAACCTAGTGAAGCTTGACATTAAACTCAACAACAACAGCCTTTTAGTGAGCTATATAAATGTCAAACCCATTATTTCACCTGTTAAAATCTCATTTAGATCATTGTGATATTGTCAACACAAACATAACAAAAAATATGGTAAAGCAATAGCAACACCCATTTCACCATGATTTGACAGAGATGTCACTTGGTATCAGTTTGAAAGCTGATAAAAGCATTAAATAAAAAAACAAAATACTAGATAGTAAAATAGATTCGCATAGTATGGATGGAAATAATTAAAAACATGCAAATTGTAATGGATCTATGCTCAAATTACACAAATGGAACATTTATTAACAATTTTTTTAGTTCAAATTCCATTGTGAATTATCATATTCGTCAAGAGGAATATCATAATCATAACCAATAAAGATGAAAGGACTACCAGAAGTGATACAATTATAGTTTCAATAGTCAAAAGAGAGACAGGGAAAAAAAGATAAAAGAGAACAAAGTTTAGCCATGTGCATTGAGGATAATTATTCAATAGTTCAGCCAAACGAGGGAACTTTTTATCTTCTCTTGTAGTTAAGAACAATCCCTAAAAATTTGCATAAACATGAGGTAATTTGTAAATAATTACATGAACAAACTACTTGGCTAAATTAATAAAGCAAAAGAACAAAATCAAATAAAAAAACTTCCATAACTAATTAAATATAAGGAAAAACAAAATTGTACAACAAATAGTAAAGTTAAGGTTTATACCGCCTCCAAAATCTTTTGATTCTTTAGAAACCTATTCTTGCAAGCTGGGAGTTGCACATGACATAAAACATTCCCACAAGGAGATCTTGAGTTTGCTAATGAATCTTCATTATTTCAACAATGTAACTACATATTTCTTAAGCTACAAATACACCCAGAATTAAATATTTTCAAGCATGATATACCCAAGTGTGGAGTTTGCTACCTAAGGTGGGTGACAAATGACAAGCTGGTTGTCACTAGCATTCTAACAGTCATCCCTGCACTTAGTCATTATTCAAAGTGCATTAATTATATTATATCAATACAAGCTTAAAATTAAACAAAAGGAAAACCTCAAATTGGCATGATTCATTACGTACCTAACTCTAATCTAACAACCATAATAGTCATATGGAGTTTGCTTCTTCCAAGTTACAAACAAATGTAGGAAGCATAAAAACAATGCTAGCAACATGACCTATGCTATCACACAATTGCACATGTACAACATAAATAACATTCCATTCAAATTGAGAGACAATAATATAATCAAACATACTAAAATTAATATCAGTGATAATATAATCACTTCAATATTTAAAATGAGAGACAATCAAACCTCAAGAAAAATAATTCCCAAATCTAATTGAACTCCAAAATAAAAGTTACAATAGGGTACTTTACAAGAAAGAATAGAGACATGGAAGAAGAAAATAAGAGAAAGAAGAGAGCTTACTTTATGTGGCTGGGCAAATGGAGGTTACGACAATATTGGACGGAGCCACTCGCGATCGATGTGAGAGAGAGATACATAAAGCCTGTTTGGGGTTGAGTTCGGACGCTTAAAAAGTGATTTCAACTATATAAAAATTATTTAAAAATATGATATGTTTGGTAAATTTATAAAAGGTACTTTAATCACCTAAAAAAGCTGAAAGTTTAATTTTTTAAAAGGTATCAAATTGAAGATTTTATCAAATTTGTTTTTATAGGTAACTGTATATTTATAAAAAAACTATTATAACTAACTTTAAAAGCGCTCTAAATACATGTTTATCAAAAAGAAAACAAATTTTGAAATATAGAATTTATTATTTAAGTTATAAGTTATAAGCGCTAAAACTGTAAGTTATATTTCATACCACAATTCCAAACATGCACATAGACTAACAAAATTTTAGTTTTTCCCTTTTTAGCTTTCATGTACCTCAATCACTTAGCCACTCCTTTCATTTCCAGCCCTAAACTCCAAACTTTTATAACTCAATAATGCAAGATGCTTCACAAAAGCAATGCAATGACTTATATTTTGAGCAAGAATTGAATAAAATTAGAGAAAGAAGAAAGCTTACCATAGGTGATTTGGTGAATGGAGAGGACGGTGGTGGTGCATGGAGTTAGTGGCAATAATAGAGTATGAAAAAGATGAAGAGAAGAAAAAAAATGGAATATTGGAAGGATGAGAAAAAAAAAGCTTACTGTAGTCATTGCTCGAATGTTGACGACAATGGTGATGCCTAGAGCATTAGTGATAATGAGAGAGAGAGAGAGAGAGAGAGAGAGAGAGAGAGAGAGAGAGAGAGAAGGATGGGATAACTTATAGGGATTTAACTTTCCAAATATTGTTTTTGGATGAAATTTACATTCAAATGGTAAAGGATATTCTATCTGAAATAGAAAGTTCATTCCAAATTTCCAACGTCTTAAATTCTTTGTTTGAATGTGAAAAAATATAGAGTGAATGATTCTCGCATTTTTTTCACAACAAATTTTATTAGGGAAGAAGATTTTGTCTTTAAAAATTACCATTCGAACAATCTAAGAAGATTGTTCAGACAAAATTCTCAACAATCAGGGGTGGATCATCAAATTTTTTTAAAAATTCAAAATAACCCCCTAATTGTTTTTCGAAATTCAAAAGAACTCTTAAGATTTATTCATAATTTCATATATATAGAAGTTGGCTCACTTAAAAAAAATTATAATCTCCTTATTCCCATATGCTTTATAAAATTAGTGGAGATAATTTATTTTTTAAACTTCATTGAGTAAGAAAAAATTTATTTAAGGTCTCATTCTCATTTGTAGTAGTAGTATTTTATGCTTAACGTGACAGAAAAATATATAGATTTTATATTAAATTTTGATCAACTAGCTTAGATATTAAAATGAAATGCCATTTTAAAAGATCATTTGATAATTTTTATAAATAAAATAATTTCAAATATTTTATATTTACAAAAATAATAATGAATGAATATTAATCTCTAAAATAGATATTAAGTTATATTTTTATATTATTTAAAAATTATCGAGATTTAATTTTTATATATACTTTAAAATTTTGTAATATTTGTAGTATTTAACGTAAATATCTCGTATGATAACAAAATTAGCCTCCCTAAAAAAGATTGTTGGCTCCACCATTATTGTTAACAATGATACTTTTTGAGATAAAATTTATATTTTATCGTAAAAGATCATTTTCATCCTGAAAATAAATTCGTCCTAAAAAAATTTCATCCTTAAAAATTAAATTTGTCGTAACTTATAGTGACGCGTCAATGCTTCCTGAACCACAACGAGAGGCGCACGTACGACAATATTTTGCATGCATGGCATTATTGCATGGTAAGAAAAAATAGTACTGCGACCATTAATCTCCATCATTCGACCAAAAGGGTGGGTTTTTGATGATCTGAGGTTGCAGGTTTTCAGCAAAAATGGAGTGTCCCGGAAAGATAACCGGCGGCAAGGGTTCCACTGCATGGTTTTCAAACTTGGAAAACGAGATCATTAAACTTGGGAATTTTTCCAAGGTGCTGCACCGTACGTACACCTACGCCTAATCCCGACAAAATTTCTAAGACAACTACAGCGCTAGATGGGGAATTGGATGCAGAGGAAGCTTCTCGGCCATGTCGGAAATGATTGTACGTATATAATTTGTCTGATAGAGAACAAGTTTCCGAAATTAATGTATTTGTGCATTGGATGCTCCTAACTAAGGATAAGGGCGGGTAACGTACATGTGTGCGTCGTACGTGGTTCAGATCAGAAGATCAATAAATGAAGCAGTCAAAAGCAAATTAAGTAGCTAAAATCCAAGGCCAAATTAATTTTAATTAAAGATGTCTCAAGTTCAACAGTCAACATTCAAAAATAAAATAAAAAATAAAAAGATTACGAGATTTACACATTTTAAATTCAAAACATAATTTTTGTAACATACCGTATTTTAATTATTGCATTTGTCAACATGATGAAAAATGATAATGATGATCCGTTGCTTTGCACTAAACAATTAAATACCAACCATTTAATTAGCTTAGAGAGGATATATCCTATCTCCCATTTTACGTATTAATGTCTCATTTTGGACCCTTAAATTCTTACTGATCACATCGGATCATCTTAATGCCTAACTACCCCTAACTAATTAATTAACCACCACCTGACAGTCCAATCACAATACTGGCAGTTTAGGCTGGGTTTCAATATGGGAGAACAAAAACAACAATCGATGTAGCATCGCCAACAACTATATGTTGTCATTCACATAAACAACAAAACCCATTCTGATATTTTACACAATAATTAATATATAGCAACCCACTTATGTCAGACTTTAGCTCCTCATCAATCAACAAATGGTAAAAGAATATTTTAACACTGTCGTTTTTCAGAGCATTTACTCTGTGAAGCATCCTAGAAAGCTAGAGAACTTGTCATGAAGTGCCCACAGTTTATCTTTCGAGCCTGGAAATTAGTTATAAAAAAAAAAAAAGAAGAAGAAGGGCCCACAATCCATTAAAAATAAAGAAAAAAAAGATAAGGATATGGATAAAGTGGAAGAGACAAATAGGCAAAAATGGAGGGTAAGGTATGCACCGATTCTAAAGTAAGTCGTACAATATTTAATATTACTCAACAAACTCATATAAATAATAAATAAAGATTAATTTATTTTTAAAAATGAAATAAGATGAAATAAAATTAAAATTATAAAATATTATTATAAAATATTTTTTTTAATATTAGTTTTATTTTAAAATTTAAAAAAGTGATTTTGAAATTTTAAAAAAATTAAAATTTTTATTATATTTTGTATAGAAAATTAAAAAAATGTAATGATGAGTTTGAAAATAATTTTTAATTTTATTTCTCAAAATAAACCGACCAAAAGATTATCTGATCTACTTGAGGTAAGATTTGGGAGAAACTTTAATTCAAAAGAATCATTAGAATACTTGTATCTAACCATCATTAATCAAATATTTACATGAATTAATTTTTAATTGTAAAGCCTCAAATATTTTTATACAGAAATCTAATATTAGATAGAGATTTTTAGCTTATCTTTATTAATATTAATAATGTGATTGATGGAAACACAAGCATTTTTATTGATAAGTCAAGACCTATATCCACAACTTCTTTTATTGCTTATTTTCATCAAAGAATATAATTATTCGTTTTCAATAAGTAGCATCTTTATTTTAACTATAAAAATCTTAATATAAATATAAAATTATTAAAATAAACATATATAATATATTTAAAAGCCTGTTGCATATAAGCCATCTTAAGTCTGTCACAAATAGACGAGTTCTTTAACTTTATACCTCCATATTTCTTTTACCTTAAGCCTTTTAATATTGAGAAAATATGAAAGGATGTTAATGGTACTGTTGCAGTGGAAAATCGATGTGATCGGAGAATAACATCCTCTTATGTAATATCAATGAAACAAAAAGCAGACTTTAATAATGTAGCAAAAAAGGAAGTTATAATTGGTAATTTTAGAAGGTTATGCCCTACCAATTATCCAATATGCCATCTTAACGAACAATCAGCCAATGGATTCGAAGCTACGTCCGTTTTATTGGATATATTTAAAGCCATCTTATCACCCTGTTAAAGTGTGACCGTCAAAAAGAACGATAGATATTAGCTGGAAAAACTATGATAATTGAGATTCTAAGCAATTTCCTTCGCTTGATCTTATGCTTCAACAGTTCTGTAACTTATAATAATATAATTTGTTTGTTCTAAGCAATCTCACTTTATAAAGATAAAGAAAGTAGATTGCAACTCGAGTTTAAGGGATGTAAGTAAAGTATCATAAAATAAATTAGAATTAAGAGTGGACGTTAGAGATAGTGAATATATTCCCTACGATGTACTTAAGAAAAAGAAGGTTTGCTTAATGGCTCTTGTGTTTGAATAGGATCGACTAACTTCTGATATGTTAACAGTACATGATTACTTGCTGTGGGATTCATTCAACTATTTTAAAAAATAAATGACTTTATTATTTTTTAAAGATATAGTTGATATTGTAGAAATATTACATATGAACAGCGTATTGGGAGTGTAAAAAATAAGATTTATAAATATATTATTTCAAGATTATTTATGAATCATGTATTCAATAATGATTTCAAAGCTTCCATCCAATAGTAGCCTCAAATATGAATGGACTAGTACTCTCGATTGGCCGGATTCCTCTTCGAATATGACTCGACCAAATTCCAATACTCAAATTATATATGAAACTCGCTTTTTATTTATGAAAGAATAATGCTTCGAGATACTTCAAAAAATAAGTTCTCATAGACCGCCCCAACAAACGAGCTTTTAGAGCACTCTCAATCAGTTTGTAAAATCTATTTTCATATAAAATTTTGAAGAAAATTAGTCTAAAAGTGTCTCCAACAGATTAAAAATTTTTATATCTATTTTACATTTTTCTACAGTATCCAGTTACATGTAGCATGAACAGTTAAAAATGTAAATATAATTTACTTTTTTTCTTTCTTTTCATTTACTTCGTCTTCCATAATAATTTTTCTCTCCTTATACTTTTTTTTAATAAAATATTAAATAATAACATTTAGATTATATATAAAAAAAATAAACTTATGTATGACGTATTATAAAAGTCAATTATATGTAAAATAAAAATAAAAATACATTTTGATGATACATTTTAAAAGATATTATATAAACTAGTAAGGTTTCGTTTAGATTTGGAGATAAGATGAATTGAGATGAGTTTAATTTATTTTTTAATATTATTATTATTTTGGGATTTGAAATATATGTATTGGAATTTGAAAAATGTGTATAGGAATTTGTGTTTTGTATAAGAAATTATAAAAATGTAATAATGAAATGAAGATGAATTGAGATCAGTTAAAATGAGTTTTGAATACAAACGAGATAAAAATGCTTTAAGTATAGAGTGTGACTCTTGTAAATACTTACTTCTAACTCAAAGAAAGCTTACATGACAAGTTAAGTCAAAAGAATATTTTTTGTTAGAGTAAGAACTTGTTTAGACATCTCATAATCTTATAAAAAAGTAATAAAATAATTTGAGTTAAAATGTTTTATTATCTTTTAAAAAATGAGAAAAGGAGTTGATTAAAAATATTATATAATTAAAAAATTATTTGAATATTATTTTTTATTTTGAAGTTTGAAAAAATTATATGTATTTTGTATTTTGTTTTCAAAATTTTGAATGAAAAAATTGTTCCATTCAAGATTCAATTTGTATTTTTATTAGTTAAATTAGTTGATATAACATTTTATATAATTTTATATAAGTTTTTTTTTCTTTGATTTTTTATATAAGTAAGCACTTTAAGTAAAATTGAGAATAAACAATAAAGGTGTATATCATACCGTGAAATAACAATAAATCAAAACCTTTTGACTAATAAGGGAGCTCTAGATAATAATTTGATATAAGTTGAGATAAAAATTAAAAAATATTATTATTTTAATATTTTTTTATTTTTTTATTTGAAAAAAATAAATTTTTTATTATAGTTATGTAAAAATTTAAAAAATAAAATAAGATGAATTGAGATCCAATCTTAAAAAAAAACAGATTGCAAAATTTAACTTATTGCATTTGATAAGCCATAGCAAAGGATGACTACCGACCAGTTATAAATTTATTTAATTATTTTTTCTGACTTTTTTATTTTTTATGTTATTTCATATTATCTTAATACTTTTTTAAAAATAATTTATAATATTATTTAACAAAGATTTTCTTAATTCTTAAGTAAAATAATTTAAAAAAAAAAAATCATCGGCACCCATCCTCAGATGTATCCTCGGTGAGTTTAGAATTATTCTACAATCGATTCCCTCGCATCTCTCTCTCTCTCTTTACAAATCTTTTCTCCCTGAATCCAACTATCATTCCCTCCCCAGAGTTAGGTTCCACTCACCCAACTTTCCCGTAGTTCCAAAAATTCTTTCTTTTTTACCTTCCGGTTAATTCCCTCGTCGCCCAATTCCTAGTTAATGATTATTCCCAAGTCTTTTATTTAGTTCGTATTCTTTGTTCGATTTGGGGCGCAATCTGTGGAATTAGGGGTTTTGGTGCTATTTGTTGTTTTTCTCTTATTTTTCCCTCGGTCCGTGGGATGAAGATTGAGGAATTGGAAGACGCAGAAGATGATAGGGTCGGCGATGTTTTGGGGAGGCATATTGTGAGGGTTGACGCGAAGAGAGCGCTGGTTGGAGCTGGGGCTCGGATCCTGTTTTATCCGACCCTTTTGTATAATGTGCTTCGTAACAAGATAGAGGCCGAGTTCAGATGGTGGGACGAAGTTGATCAGGTGCTTTTTTAATTGGACTGTTTTTGGTATTAAATAATTACTATTCTAATGGTTGGGGTTGCATTTCTTCAGTGTATTGTCTCTGAGAAAGCTTAGGAAATGCAAAGAAATTAGGGCTTATGAGTTGCTTAGAAAGCTTAGGAAAAGCAAAGAAGTTGATCGAGTATTATTATTAACTTATTACTTTTGGATTTATGATGCTTCTTATTTTTCTTTCTATGCTGTGATTGATTGCTCGCTTGGACAGTGTGGCAAAAGAAATGGAGAATTGTAAAATTCTGCTGTTCTGGCCTTGGCCTCCAAATGCCTCACCTTGCTTTTTCTGCAATCTCAAACAAGAGTTATGCCCTGCTTTTTGAAAAAGGTTTTGAAAAGTTACGTTTTTGAACTTTCTGGGTCTGAGAAATTTTGAATGGAGTCCTAGACAAACTCAGGGTTTAACGTATGCCAAATTCTGAAATTGAAAATATAATAATATCCGGCCTAATGATTTTAGCATTAAGAACTTATTTCTAGTTTCCTCCATAACTAAAATGGCGTTAGGATAAAAGAAAGTGAAGTTTTAGAGTTTTGACGTCTATTGCTTGGGGCCTCTAGAAAATAAGTTACTATACTACTTTGTTATATATTTGAGAATAAACTTCCTACTCTTATGTTTCTCATCCACCAGGCTGTGTTATGTGGCCTCAACTGATAGTGAAGCTTGTACCGCCTGAATTGATGTTTTAATAAATGTACTTAAGAGCTACTTTGTATTGAATTGAAAATGTATCTTTTGATTGGTTATGTTTAATTGACATTAATTAATTGTTATTTTTCAGTTTCTGCTGCTGGGTGCAGTTCCATTCCCCAAAGATGTTCCTCACTTGAAGCGGCTTGGTGTTGGTGGCGTTATCACTCTGAATGAACCTTATGAAACTTTGGTTCCGACGGCCTTGTATCATGTGCATGGCTCCTTTACACTATTTGCTTGTTTTGGTTGTTTCCTCCTAATTTAGATTGACGCATTCACTCTTAGGCTAGTTGTTATTCGATTGTATAATGCAAGTCACTAATCCGATATAAGTACTGATCTTTTAATAAATAAATCTTAAAAAAATTTCATTTTCATTTAAGGTTTGTACTAACCTGTGGGCCAATTTGGTTTGTGACTTAATAAAGGTGTCAGCTGATGTTTTTCCCGTTTTGGTTTTACCAAATTTGATCATTTTTTAAGCAAAACTTTTATATATTTACAGTGTTTATGTCAACACAGAATGTTGATTGGTTTTTTCTCTCTTAATTAGAATTATTTCACTCCTGGAGATTCACCCATTTTTTAATTTATCAATGGCTTTCAGTCGCATGAGATTGACCACCTAGTAATTCCCACCAGAGATTACCTCTTTGCTCCCTCATTTGTGGATATCAACCGAGCTGTGGACTTCATTCACAGTGAGTGAATTGATCTCTTTGCCATTGTGCCACTTCCTTAGCTGTGTGGCGTGTTGATGAAACATAAATTAATTTCCCTCTTGCTTTTTTAATGCAGAGAATGCATTGTGTGGAATATCTACTTATGTTCACTGTAAAGCTGGGCGAGGAAGGAGTACAACCATTGTTCTATGCTATTTGGTAATATCTATTCTGTGCATTGTATTATGTTCTGGTTTTTAAAATGTGTCTGTTGAATAGATGTGGCAAGAAGTGTTTGTGAGTCATGTTCTTGTCTTGTTAAGTTATCAATATTAGACTATATGGGTCAAACTGAACACGACCTCTTTAATTAAGTGGGTTATACCTGAAAGTCCTAACACAATTTATATAATAACAGGTCACCCGACACGATCAACATAAGTTGTTTAATAAGTAAATTTTATTGGTTTAATCTAGATACAACCCATTAATCCATTTAATACAAAAGGGTTGAGCTCACCTGTTTATTAATTTTATAACCCAATTGACCTGTTTCTTAATTGTCTTATCTGGTCAACTTGTTTTGACCCAAACCCATTTATGTCAAATCCAAACCCACTTATTTTGTGTCGTGTTTGTATTGGGTTCATGGGTCATGTCATGTATAACCATCCTTACTATTGGATTGATTTAATTATCTTTTAGGTATGCATTTGTTGGACCAGATGGATGTGATAAGAGTTATTTGTTTATGTTTTGAAGGTGAGATATAAGGACATGACACCTGTTGATGCCTTGGAATATGTGCGGTCTAGAAGACCTCGGGTGTTGCTAGCCCCCTCACAGTGGAAGGTATGTAATAAGGTGGCCTTAGAATGTTCTTGTTGTGAAGAGGGAGAATATACCTCTTAAGTTCCTGGAGATTTTGAGGCCCAAGTGTTTCTTTTTTTTAATCTTTAAAGGAGTACTTAGGTTGGTGGCAGTTATGAAAGTGCTGCAAACAGTGACTGGCGTGGAGGGGGCATGGCTTTCGTTCATAGTCTCTAATTTCTTTTATTTTTTGGTGTTGACTTCTCATAATTTGAATATATGAATCCTTCTCTTGATTAGGGTTTTTTTTTGTTTTGTATATTTCCTGTGTACTTAGGTTGCAGCCCTCTATGCCTTTTAATTAAAATTAACTCATCCAAGGAAAAGATTTAAATATAAACTCTTCTCCCATTACAACCCCATCTTTTGATATTCTTCAAATATGTAATTAAAACTACCATATCCGTTAGTATGAGTTAGTCAATTCAATCACCCACATGTACACACATAGATTAGTTTTGTCCCCTCTGAAAAAGTTCTGCCTTGGTCACATACTGCAAGTGTTGCCTTCTCTTTTTTGTCGCCTTCCTGCCTAGCCGGTATTAACAATTGTATATGAGTTGCGTAGAAAATAGCTAGGATAGTAGTTATGCATTATTGTCTGCAAGTCAGTAGAACCATCTTGTTACGATTACTTTGTTTGAGAAAGTAGCATATATTACTTGGCTCAACGTTTTTGCTTATGACTGGAATGTCAATGGTTATAATAAGCAGGCGGTTCAAGATTACAGCAAGCGCCAACCATCTACATCGTTTTGCTCTCCTTCAGGGGATGCAGTTCTGATAACAAAAGCTGATCTTGAAGGATATCATGGCAATTATGATGGTAATGCTGGTAGGCAGCTGGAAATTGTCCCTAAAGCGATAAAGGCACGGCCAATGATAGCAAGGTTAACTTGCCTTTTTGCTTCTTTGAAAGTTTCTGGTGGTTGTGGACCAGGTCCCAGGCGGCTGCCAGTGCCAGAGGCACGTGCTTACTAAGCCTCACCGATCACATATATGTTAAGGATTTGGTTACTTTGTGCAGAAGAGCGTCATGGAAATAACTTTAGAATTTTAATCCATGTGCCACTGCTGCAATAGTGGTGTTTGAGACTTGATAGACAGAGGGAAGATTGTGTGTAGAGGCATGGCTTTGCAGTAGCTCTGTGTTTAAGAGAGGGAGAGAGAGAGTCTAGACTCTAGATTGTGTCTAGAGGCATGACTTTGCAGTAGCTTTGTGTTTGAGAGAGAGAGTCAAGATTGTGTTTAGAGGCATGAGTACTTCGCAGTAGCTTTGTGTTTAAGAGAGGGAGGGAGGGAGAGAGAGAGAGAGAGAACAAAAAATCCGAGAATATGTTTGACATGGTGCTGGTGGGTAGGAGTCGTGACCTGCAGTTGCACTTGTACATAAACCCTTGGTAATAGTCAAATTTTCTAATTTGCTTGTTCACTTTTGCCCGTATACCTCCATGGTTTGTACCTGTGGAACGATTTTCATCATAAATAAATTCAATCAGAATATTGTTGTTTTCAAATTGGCTGCGGGCTCATCTAGTGTTGATCAAGTCAAGGCCACAAGACCATTTTGCAAGGTACGGCCTCTTCTTTTATCTGCTAATACGGAGGGTTGATCAATAATATTCACATCAAACTCTTATGTAAGGTAAAAAGGTTAAAAGAACTGTTGGATTGTGGCATATATGGTATTCTTGGTGAATGAAGTTGGAACTTTAAACAGTGTTCCTAGGTGTGATTACGTGGTTTAGTTCAGGTTTACGTCCTTGATAGTGAGATGGTGAGATGAGATGAAATAATTTTAGATAAAAGTTAAAAGTTGAATAAAATATTATTTAAATATTATGTTTTAATAATATTATAATTTCAAGATTTAAAAAAATTAAATTGTTTATTATATTTTATATAAAAAATTGAAAAAATTATAATAATTAGATTAGTTGAAATGAGATCATGAAATGAAACTATTTCTATATCTAAGTGCGATCTATGCATGGCAACATGCCAACGGCAGATTAGATTCCAGTGGTTGTCTGTGCAACTCCCGCAAGTCTCCCGGCCTGCACCTTCATTTGGAGAGTCAAAAAGTTTCTTTGAATTTTGTAACTCTATTAAAATGGAAGCAATAAAATTAGATAAAAATTGCTTGGATTAATCATCTAACGTTCTACGTACTGGGGTCCACGATCGAGAGACTCTGAGCCCAAATTATTGACTATTCAATTATATAAAAAAAAATAAGTATATGTGATATATCATTTGTAATAAAGATAATTGTTTATTATAAAAATAAATTTATTTTAATAGAAAATAATTATTTTAATAAGAAATAATTGACAACTGATAAACATTTTTTTTTTTATAGGGATTGAAGAAGGTTCAAGTTAGGCAATGGCTTTCGCCCCCAAATTGTAATTTCATGATCCCTTCGATCTATTCGAGCAACGGTTAATGGTGAGTTGGTGAATGAGATCAAGGGTCCAAAGGAATGAATAAAATTCAGAAAACAAAGGAAAGGAAAAGTATAAGTTGTGTGAATTGTACTCATAAATATATATATATTATATATTATGTGAATTGATTAACGTGTAGAAAAGAAATTAATAAAAAATAATTATTTATTCTTTTCTAATCAAACCTCCAACATTAGTTCCAACAGCTTATAGCAGTACGTGATGAGTTTTGTCTAACATGTGTGTATACACACACGACATGATACGTTCAGAATAGCTTTAATTTGTTTACTAGCCTGCCTTTTGAATATATAATCTTTTGTTTATGTGTGTAGATTCCTCTTCTTGCGCTCTCATATATCATATGAAAATGCTAGATTATATATAACACGTTATACGTACATTTTATATAAATAATAATATTCCTATCCAACCCTTATAACTACTTACTAATCTGTTTTTAATAATTATATTAATAGATTATAATTAATTTTGTAATCAACTTTTATATTCAGTACTGAATAGATTGAACGCTTGCATGTCATTGTGGGTCACCAATTCATGTCCTGATCTTGTTCTTCATAATATATACAATTGATAATATGATATTCTTCAGGGCTCAAAGGGGCAATCGCCAATTCCCTGCTGATTGCTACATGCATCTTTCTAAAGCAAAATTCCCTTTGTGACATCATGAGTAGAAACAAGTAGTATATATCATGTATATATATATTCAAGGATATATATATATATATATGTTTTTGTCAACCATGCTATATATATAATAATATATTGTTCCTTAATTAATCGATTCATGAATTCTATGATCTATCGAATTTATAAGGAAATTAAAACACATGCTGATGATGTCGACTCTACTCCAACTGCATGCAGAATATGCTCACCAAACCCTCCTAAATTCAACAACTCTATACACAGCTTCCAGGTCAACGAGTCCTCTGTTGCTATAAATCGGTACCATCTGATTAATTTGTTCACATTTATTTTGACCAATTACAGTTCTTATGATGATCTACGTGAGTTTTGAAGAAAGATCAACTGTGACCCTCATTACTGTATATATAATCCTCCAGTACTGAAAAACAGTCTATATATATTTTTCATGTTAAAATAAGCTTATAATTGTAAGCAGTGCTATTGGAAAAGAATCCAAAAAAAGAAAACAAAAAAAAAAAAAACAAAAAAAGAGATTGGGGTAAATTAATATATAATGTATAGGGCCATGTTGTGATATTCCTACTTGCACTACAACAATTCTTCCTGCAACTTCTTTATGGGACCAAATCTGCACATCAGGAGAAAGCCTCTTAAATTGCTTATAGTCTAGTTGATGCAACTATTTCCCTTCTGAAAAGCTTCCAAAATCTTCCATAAAGTGAAAGAAATGAATATCACCTTTTTTAGGTTGAGCTAGACATTTCATTCCCCTTTTATTTTTCTATTGCATGTGGAAAGAGACACTTCCCCTTCCCCTTCCCCACCCGGCTTCCTATATATATATATATATATATATATATATATATATATATTATCCCCGCACCAATATTCCTTATATATAGGATCTTACTCTCTTTTATTTGGGGGTCTATTTTTAGCAATTTAATTACTAATTACCCAAAGCATGATCTGTGCACCACATTATTTAGGTCTAGTCCAACACATAATTATATATGTAAATAAAAATGACCAAGACCACCACCCTTTCGTTCCCTCTTATGATGTTCATGTTGACAGCAGTACTGTTACTATTTCAAGCTAGAATAGTTCCATGCACATATTATAAGCATGAATTCATTCATACAGTATAAGGCACATTGTTTGAATCTCAAAAAACAAGAGGAAGGCCCATTAGTACCTTTGTAATATTTTATGTATATATATGTATGTATGTGTGGCATAGAAACATGATATATACATATGATATAGGGATGATCATATATATATTGAATGTATGATCATGTATGTCAAGATGAGAACTCATGGTCAGTCAATACATCATCGATGTATAACAGACGTATCCATCGAGGCAAGAGATTTGATCTGTCATTTCAAACCGTAAAGTTTATTCTTGTCCTCTCAGTCTTTATTCTCCTCAGAAACTACGATGAAGCTGCCTTGTCTCAATGTTGATTTTAGCTTTTCTCATGCATGTCCCATGAAAAAAAAGATAGCATGCAGCACGTTACTCTCTCTCTCTCTCTCTCTCTCTCTCTCTCTGTGTGGGAATAAGCACATCCTCCCTACTCTCTAATACTGCGGAAAAAGCTCGAATCTAGAATGGAATAAAGCAATAAAGAAGTAACCCCAAATAATAAAAAACAAAGAGACCAATTTAAATTGTCATATCATCAATTGCTACTATGTGAAGATTCCATATTTCCAATGAGATTTTTAACCAGCTCCTTCCCTCCTTTCTGATATCAGACCCAAAGAACCCATTACGACGCCTTTTAATAGAATGACAGCCACTTTAAGAAACTGAACATCATGCATTATATATATATATATATGATAGTACTCTAGTGAAAAAAAAAACATCATGCATTAATTCTATACAAAAATGACCCGAAATTTATTTTACAAAAATGCTAGGAACAAACGTCAGAGACAAATAGTGGGCAAACGCCAACTGATCATTTGTGGTGTTTGGTACTTGTTATGCGTTGCATAATATTTGTGAGTTGAGGAATGAAGAAATTGATCTAAAACTAAAGAAAATAAAAATAGTGCGTTTTGTTTATCATGTCTTATTAGTCAACAATTGTCTGTCGTTTGTACCTAGCATTGTTCTTCTTTTTAACCATCCTTGTTTTTTCCAATCTAGAATATATATATATTTATAATATTTATATATATATATATACACACCAGGGAAAGCTCCAATGATGGTCATCCTGTTAGTTTTTGGATCTTTTTACGTTTATATTACTTACAAAGATAATTCGTAGATGAATAACTAAATTAATTAAATCTAAATATATTGGCCAATTTTGACAAAAACAAGACCTATTAATCGAACTACTACATACAGTAACCCTTGATAATTAGGCTATATATATTATCCCCCGAAACACTACCTCCTCTTATATATATAGGAAACTATGGAAATTAATCTACTCTATATATATATATGTATATACAAGATCATAACATAACTTTACAACACATGGTGTACAACATCAAATGACGTTAATTAATTCGTAGATTTATTTTTATATAATTTTGTGATTATATATTATTCTTTTATATATATAAATAAACAGAAGATATGTAATGCCCTAATGAATCATTAATTATCCGGCCCCCATGCAGTTAACTTGATGATCTGTTTATTAAATTAACCAGTCAATAATGCCTGGGATTTTGCATCGGATAGAGGCTTAATTTGGAAATCCATGTAAAGAACTTACAAGTCATATATATGTGTGTGTGTATATATATATATATATATATATATATATGAATCTACTAGTACGTACGAAAATGATCCATTAATATGTCGCATGCATTAATTCAAATTTCAGAAATTATATTGAAAGAAGTCATGTAAAAGTGAAGCAACGTTGAGATAATTAAAGAATTCCTTAAACATCTTAATCATTTCCTTATGAACACTTATATTTTACTATCTAAAAGTGATTAATGACGTAGATGGTGAGCACGACTGACAAAGTATTTTTGCAATTTGCACGAACTCTCTTGTATTTGTTTGTAAAGAACAAGAAAGATAAATTATACAAACATCTTAATTAAAATAATAAAATAATAAGAATAGCCAGAAAGATGATATTGTAATCATAATGGTGATGATTTTCATGCAGGCTGGGTTTCTTTTGGGTGTTTGGTTCTCCTGCTATCTGTCAGAGAGAGTGCAGCCTTTCTTGGTTTCTTTTCTTTTTTTCTTTGTTTTTCCTTTGTTCTCTCTCTTTCTTTACAACATGGACTGTTGCACAGGTAGTTCGGTTGAGAGCCATCAAAGCTAATTAGCCAGTCCCCCACTTAAAAGAAAGAAAAAGACCGGACTAAGGATGCTTTCTTGGCCTCATGTTGAAAAAAAAAAAAAAACTTGAGAGGAAGGTTTCAAGTACTAATGCTGATGATAATAATGTTGTCTGTAAGGGTGTCGTTTTTTCCGGCCTGTAATTTTTGCTCCTACCCATGATGATCTGGGTTGTCAGGGTCAGGCCAAAAGGACGAGTACTTCAGCCAGTCTGCCTCTTGAGGGTTTGTGATAGATGATTCCTGCTAGAAAATATAATTAGCTTGTGAAGATTAGATTTAGGAAATGCAGTGAAGATTATAATTGAGAAACAACCCAGAAAGAAGCCGCCTCTTTTAACCCTTTTCCCCCACAATCAGTCCCTATCATTCCCCTTCTTTCAGAAAAGAAAGTAAAAAGAAAAAAGAAGATAACTGTTTAATTTAATTACTTGCCTAATTACGTTCCATTAGTGGTGTTTATTATCATTTGGAGCATCATATATTATATGAAAAGAAAAATGTTTTTCCAGATCACCTTCATGATCAGCTCATCTAATTAACACGAAAATAATATGAAAAAGGAAACAGTACCCTAGGAAAAGTTGTTCTAATGAGCTTGATCAGTTTTTCCACAGGATAATAAGGAGATCGAGTCTCTTTAATTTCCAAAACCGACGCTTCTGGTTTCACACTTGTGAAATTCTGTTTTGATCTTTTTGAAATTTATCAACATCATCATTCGCTCTATCCAAGAATGTCTAATAAAATAGTACTCTTGATATGCAAATTACGTGCCTTTATGAGCTTTATCTTTTGTTAGAGATGCCGGCGCGGGGGAGCTGGCTGATATAGTGTATAAATACACATATACATATCATTATACCATGGGGAAATAAAAGATAAAGTGAAAAGAAAAAACATAACAAAGTCGATATTCCTCTGGTTTCTCTCTTTAGGTTAAATTATAATTTAATAAAGAAATTGATTATCTTTATTTTTGAACTCTTTTAATACGTGTTTACTTTTCTTTGTTCTCTCCTTAGGCAGAATTATGACAAATATAGGGCTAGTCATGGATTTCAGGGTCAAAAAGTTCATGCTTACCTCTTTGATATTACTTGAAGTGCAACCCATTATGAGTTCCTCCAAACCGGATGCAGACCTCCCTCCCAGTTTATGATGCTGTTGCTGCTGCGGTTGCTCATGTACTTGTTCTAGTTGCTGCTGCTGTTGCGTTATGCATTCAAAAGACAACAAGAAGAAATAAAAATTCCATCTTTATTATCACGTCTTCAACAAGGATTTTAAAGTGAAAAGGAAGCTGTTTGCAAATTTGCAGACACCGAATCTAACTTGAATTAATACTAAATGTACGTATTGAAGAGATAAAATACATGATCCACACTTGTACATGGCCACTGAATTCATATTTTATGTATATATATTATATATATATATACGGAGATCAAATTAGTATAAGGAAAATGGCGTTGATTGATTATATATTACCTGGAAATTTTCATTTTGGAGCATTATTCTGGAGATGTGATAGGAGTCTTGATCGAGAATAATGGAGGTATGGTGGAGGGGAGGTGGAGAGATGATGGTGGAAATGGGATGTGAAGGCCTGCTGATGTGGAAGGCTGTGGTCGCAATTTGATGATGTGGATGGTGATGTTGCTGTTGCTGTTGGTGATGATGGTCATGGGCCATAGGATGATGTGGCCTCTGGTGATCCCTCATATCTTCGCACGTGCCACCACCACCACCTGATGCGCCTGGGGCTTCCCTTGCTGTTGAAGCCTCTCCTATCCCCACCTGCAATGGAGACCACCTGTGAAGCAGTTTGCTAGCTTGTCCATTTTCTCTATGCAAATTAAAGCTCCAGCATTAATTTGGTTTTCATGTTATAACCCCCCCCCCCCCCCCCCCCTTTTTTTTCTTTTGCGTGGACAAACAGGCTTTAGTTAGCTGAATATGCTAATCAAGAGAGGTCCATTGAATTTCCATGCTGCATATGCAAGCAATGGGTATATATTATTTTATATATATATATATAATATGACAAAAAGAAACCCTAAAACTCGGGAATTCTTTCCTTTACAACTGGTTCGATGTCAAAATCTAATTGTTTGATGACCAACTGCAACATGCTAGATATATATGAGAAAGGCCCGCGATTTGATTCATTTCAAAATATTTATCAAGCTGAAAAAGATGAAAAACTTCAATTAGGTTATATATATATACAGCAAACGTATATATAATTTGTTTGATGAAGAAGATGCATGCATGGAAGTTTTCAGATCATAAAAAAACCCATATATATACCTCATCAAAGCTTTTCCTGAATGGGGCGAAGCTAAAATGGTCGGATTTAAACTGTTGATGAATGTCCATGGCGGTACTGTAAGTTGATATTGGAGCAACCCCAGATGGTGGAGAAAGTTCGTCTATCTGAGGAATTATTTCCCTGGAAGAAGAACAACTCCCACTCCCACTATCTCTCCTGCTATTAGGCTGATCACTGCTTGCTTCCCCAGTGGTTGCAGTACTTCGATCAGACCAATTGCATTGCCTTGGCTGCGTCTGATAGAATATCTTCGAAACAACAAGCTCTCCTTCCTTTTCTTCTTCGTGCTGACCAAGGTGGTATTGATGCATCACCCAGTTGGTCTTTTCTGGTTTTCTGTTTTTTCCAAAATTAGTGTAAAGGACGAGTATTTTTTTGCAACCTTTTTGTTTTCCATTCACCATTACAGGCCTAGTTTTTCCAGTCTTGTGCCACCTTGTTTCTCCACCCTGTAAATCGCATTCGGTTTGAATTTTTCTCCTCTTTCGTGTGCCGGTTGTGTAAGCTTTCGATGGTCTGTGGAAGAAATGCTTGCTCAAGCCATCTCTTGTCACTCCTGCAATTAGAAGAGTGCAGATAAAAATAAAAATAAAAATCAAAGTTAGGTTGACTTAGGTGTAACGAACCGCAAGACGTAGAAGCACTGTGATTCTTGAAAAGTCATAACAAATTATTGGGATAGAAGTATGGAATAAAAACAAACCTAGTGCATGAAGTTTCCTTTTGTTGGAGACTATAACAAAGTGTGTAATTTTTAGTAAACTCAACAAAATTAAATAATTGATCCTGTACTTACATATATATATATATATATACATATCACAGAGAGAGGGGGAGAGAGAGAGAGAGAGAGATGAAATATTAAATTTTCTGACCTGGAAGTTTTTCAGGATGGGTATAACAAATCCCATCTTCTCCTTCAATAGTAGTGATAAACTCATCTATCAGAGGGTGAGATTTCATGTCTTTCGCCTCCACCTTTGCTTCAAGGTGTTCTATCAATTCTTGGTCTGTAGGATCAAATTTCACTCCTGCAGGTAGACCTAACCAGTCCTGCAATTAAACTCCATTCAAACTCAGGGAAAAATGAAACCCAAAAACGAAAGAAAAAAGAAGAGCAAAAGCGAGATAAAAAAACAAAAAACAACAAAAAAGAAAAAGAAAAAGAGGGCCCTTTAATCAAATTAGCTAGATTTTGTTCTACAAAAAAAAGCTGTAACAATATCAACTAATTATATATATTCATCTCATAATGGACAAGAAACATGCACATATATGTTCGCATGTTGTCATAATCTTTGTATTCAATCCAAGAATTATCAGGAGATAATCCCTACCGGCTTGCCTTCGAGCTTGTGTCCACAACCAGGGCATAACTTGGATGACCCACACTGCATCTTATGCTCTTCGAGCTTGGCATCGATGAGATCAGAGCTGCTAATGGAGCCCACATGAGTACTACTCTTATTCATTGCTTTTCGACGTACGGATCGAAGCCTATCTATCTTCTTTCTCTCGAGCTGATGAAATTATAAGCTTCTGTGAAATATTTATCTGCGTATGGGAGGCCGCTGCTCATATCCCAGATATTTGCTCTCTATATGTACGAGAGAAATCATAAGGTTGATTGAGATCTATGCTCCAAAACTAAAGGAAAAATAGAAGAAAATAATTATATGGGTATTTAACAATACGACGTTTCAACACATCAACTTTTGCTGGGATTTTCAAAGGTGTATCAGACAACGACAACCTCGGATTAATTCTGGTCCGATCAGAAAACGAAGAAACCAACAAACAATCGAAACAAATCTGGAAGAAATAATAGAAAACAAAATAAAAGAGATTGAACACATGTTCTTAAGCATGTGAATTTACCAGAAAACAAATTCAATTTAGATCAAGAAATAAAAAAAATAAGAAAACCAGATGTGTATGCCCAGATAGCAAATATGGGTATGTAATTAATTACCTAGGGTATATCTGGCAAGGAGAAGAAGTGGAGAGGAGAGGAGGGAGACGAATTAGGAAGAAGGAGGAGAAGAAAAGAGTAAACTGTCACGGCGAGATTGAGCTATAAACCTGCTTTAACAACGGAAAGAACCAGAATTCCCTCTCTAGCTACTTTAACTGAAACCAGTGTGAGATGGAGCTAGTGAGAGAAAGAAGAAAAAAACAAAAGAAAAAGTTGCCCTCAAAACCTACATACCACCTTTAAGCCTTTGCCAATTTAAGAAACACAGGCAGGCGGTTTCTGTGTGTGTGTGTGTGTGAGAGAGAGAGAGAGAGAGAGAGAGAGAGAGAGAGAGAGAGAGAACCCGGCCGGTGTTTCTAAAGCTCAAGGGGTTCTTCCACACCTTTGTTTGAGCCTTGACTACAAAAGCAAAAGGGAAGAAACGGCCTTCACAGCTGTTACTAAGGCACACATTCAAAAGCAAGATCAGCAAACCCATCTCAGTACTGTATTTTAGTTATTTACATATATGTTCTACTGAAAGAATATCAATATATAATATAGGAAAAATATTATATTGTTCACCATTTTCATGTTAAAGGGGTGATATCGAAAAATTTAATAATATAATTATAACTGTGTACCCCCTCCAAATAAATAAATAAATAAATAAACCCAGAACTTTGAGTGATAAAGAAGAAACCAGTAAAATTACAGTCTCCTAATAATTTTGCATAACAGATTATAATTAGGAGTAGAATATAGCCAAATTCTTATTGAGGCATATATACATGGGGGAGAGAGGGGGAAAAGAGAGTAATATGAGGGACAAAGAGTGGTAGGAGCTCACATGGTTTTGAACTGGAGTGCTGATGATTATGCTTTTGCCATGAATGTTGCAGATGAGAGAGAGAGAGAGAGAGAGAGAGAGTATTAGGAAGTTGCTTGATAAGCAAGGCAAATGAGCAGTATACTTGATGGACCACCACCACCCCCTTGTAATCAAGAATTATATATATATATATATAAATTATATATATATGAAATATAAAAGATCTACGAAGCTTCAGGTCGAAGCACCAAACATTTAACCACATCTATCTGAAATAAGGGTACAATTATACTTTTTCTGTACTATTTTTTTTCCCACTCATTTTGGCTTCCCTTTCTGGCCTTAATGTGACGTTATTTCTATTATGGAGAAATCTACAATACTTCCCCACATATATACAAGAGAGTTGTGCACATGAAAATTGTAGACCCCAGCACTAGTCTTGTGGGCCCAACCTGCGGGAAACTCTTCTATATCATGCCCTTAAAGTACCTTCAATATCAGATTATCATGGTTTTGCATTCACGTTTATAACATTCTTTTGAACATGAGTCGAGAGTATAATGATGAAGGCCAAAAAAAATGCAGGTTTTTGCATCACAGATGGATGGCCATGATTGCTTCTTAATTTGTCTATTTTTTTCTTTATTTTTTTGTAGGGGAGTTGACCTTAATTAATTAAGAGGGCCAAAACCCATTCAAATTCTTGTAGACACGATCCTTTAATTAATTTCCCTACCTCTTTTTATCTAAATTAAGAATGAATAATCGGATCATAACTCAGATTATGATCCAATGAGCTGACCTTAATTTGACAAAACAAGCAATAATTAACGGACCCCACATGATATCTTACTATATGCTCTTGGTTCTTTGCATATTGTTGCATAAATATCTTGATATTTATCTTTATTATTAATTATAAGTTAAATAAAGGGTTATTTCCCCTTTTTTCAATGGATATTAAATGAACCGAGGAATATTAATACTCGGATCATAACTATAATATGGTATTAATATTCATAAATGCGAATGAAATATTCGAGATTTTTTTTTTATATAGAAAAAAAGTAATATATTCTGGGAATATATTCGCACGAGAAGAATAAATAATACTTTGTATGTATTAAAATTGAATGAGAAGTAGGCATACACATGATAAAGTACGTACGTACATGCAAGCTCTTGTAACGATAGAATTAACATTATTTCCTAGTGATCCGGTCTTTTATTTCATATATGAGGGCCGAAATGTTTCTTAATTATAAGTTTATAACTATATATAAAAAAAATTTCAATATGCTAATATATAAAGATTTGGATTTATTATTAATATATATATATATATATATCTTGAAGCAGGGCATCAGGCGCATGCAAAAGAAAACGATATTGTTGTTGTTAATGTATCATGTATTATATTATCCATGTTCTCAAAAACAAAGCATTTGAGAAGTCTAGCCAAAAACAAAAAAGCAAGAACATCAGTAAACAAGCAAAGTTTCTCATCATTGTGTTTGTGTGTGTTTTCACCGACATATATATATATATATATATATATAAATATGTATATATCTTTTGTCTGGCCATAATATTGGATTGAAGGGAACAGATGATCAAAGGTAGTGACTCCACATATATATTACAAGTAAATAAATATATTAACGGAAAAAATGGGAAGTGAAAAAAGAATAGATCATCACAGAGGAATGCGGACTGTTTTGAAGCTTCAAAAAAGAAAGAAAGAAAGAAAGAAAGAAAGAGGGGAAGAAAAACAAAAAGAAAGGAAAGCACGGGTAATATCATGTTTAGGCCGAATATATAAGAATTATGTACATCATCGTATATATATACTAATTTATAGTATATATATATATATATATAATTTTACAATCTTACGTATCATATTAAACCATACATACCCAAGTTTGTGAATTTGCTTTTATAAGATTCTTTTGTGAATAAAACATGCATTAATTTTGATCAGCTTACAGTATAAATATATATATATATATATTTATATTGTTCCAGTAAGAGATAGAAACAAAACTTATATATGTTTTTACTTTACAGGTGAGTGGGTATGACTCTGGTGGTACCATGGGGAGAATTTTTGATGTTAGGTTTATCTAATATTGGCCCTTGCTTCTATTTCACTCCTTTTTCTGCTTTTGACCTTGCATGGCCCTTACAGGGGCTCCATGGATTTTATTTGGAGGTCAAAGAAATAAAAAAATAAATAAAAAAAAACATGATATTAATATAAATATCTGTTTCTTCCCAATCCATTCCCATTGTCAACTTTTCGTACAGAAATTAATTATATTACTCTTCATATTTAAATTCTATCATCTCTAATTACATTGATTAATTTTTCGAAGAAATTTTCCATTCTATTCAAACATACATAGTAATTTAAGAGTATTAATATATATATATATACACTAATAAACTGCATTATCTCATTCTGTTCTAAATTATATTATCTTTCATTAACAATGATTGATCCAAGAGTTATCAATCATTAATACCCAGAGTGACTCTTGAAATTAATTTTATTTTTATAGCGAGCAACTGAATGAAATTTAAATCAAAATGAACAATGACATTGAACCCAATGCTTTAAAATATTTAATAAATAATATAAAATAAGAGATTTGGCATTTTACTGATCTATCGTCGACACAAGTTATATGAAGGGTAGGAGAACCAACCTTGGACTTTGATTAACCACATGCATTGCACATGATCTAGCCTGAGGATTACATTTTGCTTTACAATTACCCCTTCTTCACTCTCTTTGTTTCTCTCTTCATGAAAATGCTTCCTACCTTTTTCTTATTTCATGAAAGTAGAATAATGACTTCCCGATCGAAAGCAATCTTTTTTATAGTAATTCTTACTGATTAACCATTCAATTAGATGAAATTCTATCACATTTCTTCAAACAGAAAACAAGCAAATAAAAAATTATCAAACTGAGTTTGTATATCTCCCATTCTTTATAAACACCATAATAGGGAATTTAGTCTATCAAAAGTTAACACCACTTTTGGCAGCCTAGCCGCTCTTTATGCAGAGAAACCGGAATGTAAAAATTCCACCTTTTATTTTCAAACCACAATTGGCAGTATGAGAACTTGAAGATATGCACAAGTTGAATAGTACAGTAGTGCTGCAGCAAAGCAGGCCAGTTACCTGCCGCCCCTTCTTATACATGAAAAGCAGCTTCTTTTTCATCGTACGAACATGAAAGCCATTTATTTCATTTTGATCGGAACTTGCTGCTGACTGAATCATAGCTTGGAACATTAATAACTGCAAAACACGAAAGAAGAAGATAACGATAATCCACCTCCGAAAACTGATAAGTTGGAAAAGAATTCTCAGGTAACAGGAAAAATTTACCATCTCCATATGATGCCATCGTGAGAGGGGAAGAAAGAAGCTTTTGGGCAACTGAAGCAATGTCATCAGTACTAACTTCATCAACAGCTTTCAAGAAATGATCCAAAGGTTTCCTAAAGAATGAAGAACATATTCATTGAGGAAAGGAAATACAATTGTACTTGAAAATGTAAGAAAGACTAACCATGCAAGTGATATCGGGTATTAACACCAGCAGTAGGGAATTACAAATAACAGAGGTCTCAATGTAACCATTTGGTTCTCCACATCATCCACAACGATAAAACTCATAGAAACTAAAAATTTTACAGAAGATGGAGAAAACTTCACATTGCATTAGCATTCTAATTACATAAATTAGGATGAATATTATAAAAAAATGTGTTAAGAAAAAAATAATTATTACAAAAGCAGAGGGTAGATCATTTTTTAATTTATGACAAAATGGATTTATAAAATATTTTATCATATAACTTATCACTTATGATCCTGGATTCTTTGATAATGCTGTCCTAGAATAAGCTCTCCAAATCCAGCAAACACATTTTGTAAACAAGTGGAAGGGGGAGTGTTTAAATCTGGATCCTAATTTTTGACAAGGGGTGTCATCATAATCCTGACAAGCCATCATGTATTCATTTCAGGCTCCCAAAGGTAGCATCTGTGGTCCTGACATTGTTCTTTAGATTGTCGCATGTATTCTCTTCTACGAACTTGAACTGTATGCTTCGCCTACAATGTTTGTCTTTCATTCATTTCATTCGTAACAGAACATAGTAGAAAGGTGCAATCCAACTACACAGTACAATGTATTTTACATCTCATTTCTACAGTAGAAGCATGACATAACAAGTACCTTTGGTTGGAGCCAAAACCACTGCAACTTCTGATTTTCTTTTTCATTTCATGGTAAAACCAATGTAAAACTTGTTCACATAACTCAGCTCATTTTCTGTCCATTCACACATTAATACAATGCAAACACCTAATATGCATGTGGAAAATAAACATATGAAAGGGATATCCACATACAGTGCATGGCATAAAAATGAAGAATTTATTGTGGAGTGATGCATACACAATGTAGTCTACAAGTTCCTGAATAATCATGACTCAGGCCATACCTCTCACCGTAGATCAGAAATTGTCTACCTATATCTTCGGCTGCAAGGATCTACAAAATACACACATATATATACAAGTTATAAAAAAATAAGTACTTATCCGGAATAAATATATAAATAATATTGATGTGGAAGCGACAGCAGCTGGTATAGAAAACTTGGAGTTAAGATAAAAGGAATGCAATTTATAAATGGCTGCATACTCTGGATTCCAAATTAATTAGGATGGCCGACTTCGTTGACTGCTTGGCACGATCTAGCTGTACCTGGTCAACTGCAACAGGATGGGGATGATATATGTCAGAAACAAGGTCCAAGATTTAGATGTGGCAATGAAAAGACAACGCTACCCAACATAAAGGTTTGGCGGCAACCTTCTCCAGGAGTTGCAACTGAGATAAGCTCGTTCACCACTATATCGATGGCTTGTGACACAAACTCAGAACCCTGAAATCAGAAAAAAGAACTTAAGTGGAAAAATATTTGTGGACGGAACAACCAAATAAGATCCAGAGATAGGAGCGCTCTAAAGACTTCCAGGAACCCAACAATTCTAAAGATTCTTCTGAAAATAGATAATTGCTTGCACATGACCACGGCAAGCAAAGGACTATATTAACTTTATGCATGCAGTAAAGATGGGAATGAGGTCTGTCTTGCCATAACAGCTTGCCAACAGATCACAATACCTCAAGGACAAGTACCATAAAAAAACAGATTGCAATCATGCTGTCAGTTAACCATGCTATAGAATCAAGCAGCTTATATTAAAAGAGGGGGAAAAAAGACACAGAGAAAGAAGAAAAAACACCCCCTCACCCACATATTGAACCAAAGCAACCTGTGTCCAACCTAGATTAGACACCCCAATTTATGGTATCATAAATAACTACAACCTCGTGCTCGTTAACCATCAAATATGCACTTCAGCTTCTGATAAGCATTTTCTTTCCATTCTTGGGGAAAGAAGGATAAAACATAAACCACTTGTACATTTTCTGACCTTTCTTCACCCATATGGAATACCCACTTTGGTCTCTCAAGGGTACATAAAAATAGACTAAAAATACATTTTTACATGTAATTCCCTGGAGAATCTATGGAGGGCTTTGATTTTGGTTTGACACCGAATACATACTAGAAAGAAAACCAGTGAACATGCAGAATATATAAACTGAGATATTCCACTCTTAAAATATAACATGAAACTATAAATTTTTGATCTACTCAATAAATAAAAGGTGAAAAGAGATGGTTCACCGTGGTAGCTAGGATACCAAATATGCCAGTATTTTTGTAGATGCTGCTGAATGCAGAAATTGACTGAAATTGTGGATACTCATTCAAAACACGAAGATCTGCTCATCATATCACAGCATACTTAGATTACAACTGAGAAATAACCAAAAAATAAAAGGAGCAAATGCATCAAGGATCTATACACATAAACCAGTTTTGTTACAAACATAAAATAGAGAAAAATCAATAACCATATGTTTTGTAATCTATTAACAACACCATAATAAAAAATAACTAATCTATGAACAAGTTTCAAAACCAATAACTTAAATTTATTATAGGTTCAGTCCCACAAGTATTTGAGAACCTACATAGGCGTGAATACATCCCCTTTCCAGGTCCACCAGTTGAAAAGGATCCTCCACCTCTTAACAGCACCTACAGTAAAATATTTATTATTGCTTCCAACATTGAAGCCAAGATGAAGCAGAGCAAAATAATGTGAATAAATATTAAGCATTCATGTCAATAGAAAAACCTACAGAATATTTCAGTTTATAAGCACATGAATTTACTGGAAAAAGTCAATATCCAGACCTCAAGCACAGTCAAAATTATAGCTTCCTTCTCCTTACGCCAACCACCAGGAAGTTCAAATGCAAGAGCAAAATGGGTTCTCTGGTCAGGCAAGGGAACATCAAGGTTAAATAACATCCTAGATGGATGTAAAATACCAGAGGGAAAAACTTATTTTTGATAAGTAAGACGAGAGAGTAAAACTTAAATGGAGTATTTATGATACACACCCCTGATTCACCTTGACAACGAAAATCACCTCCAATGTACACAGATTTAGGCTCATCGGGACGAGAGACACTGGGTAGATCAGATAAAAGTGGTTCAGTGACAGATATCAGTTCATCGTGTTCAACACCAGAAGCTGCAAGTACCATCCGAGGAGCAGTGTAGTTTTCCTGAAAATGTCAAAAAAAGGCTAGTTTTAATATAAACAATCCCGACTAAAGCTAGAAAGACCAAAGATGTACTATTTTAATATCGATGCACAAACTTATCATAGACTTACAGCAACAAATTCCTCTAGAATTGTACTATTTAATCTGTTTATTGCAGATTCTGGAGCTGAAAGTGGATTAGCCAGAGCACCAGAGTAACCAGCAGAATGAATTGCATCCAAAAGAAAATTATGAGGGCTCTTAAAAGTTCCACTAATCTCAGCCTTCAGATTATGAAGCTGCAGAATGTCGATTGTAATTTTAGTAATCCTAATATATTTAAAAGAGTGCATAAATTTCAAGCAGAGTCCGATGATTAAAAAGAACTACCTCCTCATTGACTTCCCAATCCAGGAAAACTGGATTCCTCACACTGTCAATAAGCAGCTCTACCATTTCAGGAACATATGTCTTCAAAGCATTATAGGTGTAACTCATCTGCTCCCTAGAAGATGAGGCTTCCACATTTCCACCAATTGCCTCCACTTCACGCACAATTCGCAAGTGACTCCTATTTCTTGTTCTCTTAAAGGCCATACGCTGCAGCAGATGAGTGGCTCCAATTGATACTGCTGTCTCATAGATTGGACCACAATCAACATATAAGCCTATTGAGGCTGCAGGATTCTGGTCAACCAGAGGAAGCAAAGGCAATTTGGATGAACTATTTGATTCTCAATCCATTTTATGATAACAAATACAAAAGAAAAACTCCAAAACATACTTACAGCCGATGCTTCAGAGGCTATCTTGACACCATTTGGGAGAGTAGTAATCTTGGTTTTACTTGGTTCGATGTAATCAGGCAATGAAGGTGGGAGAATGACACCTGCAAGTGGGAAGTCCAGAGGTGGTAAAGACCTGGATCCTCCTCCAGTCAGCCACCCTAAGAGACCTCCCGAAGAGGAGGATGGCTTTGTTGCAACGGCAGTACTCGAACTTGCAAATCTGCCCAATGCCCAATTGCACGTTCGACCCTACTCAAAGTTTAGTTGCAGAACGCAATAAGCATATAACAAATTATTGGCTCTATCAGCTAAAGTGAACGTGCAATGCCATGAAAAAAGTTAACTTATTACCATTGACACTTACATAAACCGAACTTTATTGCCAAGTTTGAACATACGAATGTAAAAAACGGAAACCCAAAGTAATGGTGATTAAAAAAAAAATCCATAATTAATAGATCAATCCGCTGCACAGTGCATGCAAAGGAGACCGATCCATCAAAGCTTTTAGGTTGCAGTTGATTAATGAAATGAACCGTCAGGCCCCAATTCGAACTTCATCGTTCACTTGTTCTACGCATTATCCTTTTTTCCACTCAATTTTATTATCTTCTTTTTTAAATGGCTTTATGTGAATTAAACACATCTGAACTAAGCGTCATTAAAAAAGAACTCGTATTCTGGTCATTTAATAGGCTGCGAAAGTTTAGTTGGTGCGTAATTTTTTATTTTCCAACATTTCCGCGGGAACCATACAGTTAAACAACTACGACAACATCGAACACCTAATCAAGAAGATATTCTTGGTCATGAGATAACAAATGAATGCGAGATCATATCCAATGGTTGGAATTAGAGTTCTTTCTTGAGAGCGAGAGTCGAAGCTGGGACTAACCTTGAGCGCCCCGACTCGCGATGACGCGGCTCGGAACATGGTGCTGGTCGGCCGGTAAAACCCTTTTGATCGTACTGAACGACTCGTGGAGTTGTGAGGGTTAGGCGCAGGATTCTGGGAGGCTGCTTGCTGTGCACTGGCCCGTGGAGGGGGTTGGAGATTGGCGAACGAAGAGGGTACACGTGTCGGGTTTCTAGAGGCACGTGGGAGAGGATTCTCGTCGGGCTGAGCTGTGGTCCTGTGGAGATCGGGCAAACCAGATCCGTTCGATTGAGGATCTGGTTTAATATTAAGTGGTCCTGTGGTTTAATAGTGCATTAAACCACTTCAATTAACCGATTTAAACACATTTTAGTCAATTTTAAAACGATTTAAAATTATATTTTTTTTATAGAAGAAATTATATTATTTTAAATTATCTAACAACTAAGTGTTTCTTTTAATTTTTTGTACAAAAGTATAATTAAATTAAACATATATCAAACTTTCAAAAATACTCCCAATAGAATAGCTAAAATAAATATTTATGTAAAATAAATGAAAAAAAGATCCAAAATCATGCTATAATGGAATTAGGGTTCTTAAACCGATCCGACCCGACCCAACCCAAAACACCAATTACTGACCTATTTCAATAAGAGTCCACTTCCAAATAGCCATTACCCAATTACCCGCTTTTTCGAAACCAAAAATTCAAATCTTCTCCAAATCATTCAAAATTTTTAAAAACAAAAACTTGAATAACCTAGTCTGAAATAAAAAATCTCAATCTTACATTCATAAATCAAAAATTAGAACCCTAATCCGAAAACAAAATTCCCAATCTTACATTCATAAACCAGAAATTAGAACCCTAATCTGAAAACAAAAATCTTACATCAAAACCCAATATTTTTTTTAGTAAAATATATACATGCATATATATATATATATATATTATTTTCGCTACATGTTCTTCCCATTCCTTCTCTTTCGCCCTTCAATAGCTCCCTTCAACCTATCATTTTCGTGTCTATTTTGATGTCACCTCAAGAAATCCATCATCGACTGGAGATCAGGAGGATGCTTGGCTAAATCATGGCTTATCTTTGACTAGAACATGGTTTATCTTCAACTAGAACATGGTTTATCTTCGACATGCCTCGATTATCTAGAGTTTCATAGTGAAAGTTTGGATACGAGCTAGCTTGGCTAGGGTGGGTATGGGAACCGATAGAATTAAGTGAGGGAGAGAGAGAAAGATTAATTTGTGAATAAGCGACGATCTCCCCAAATTGACGCGTAGTTTTTCGATATCGACGACCTCCCTGACCTTGAAGCCATCTTTGTTGTGGAGTTCTTCGCAAGGACAAGCTGGCAAGATCTTGGGTTAGTCAGTGCTTGGTCAGAGAGAGAGAGAGAGAGAGAGAAGAAGAAGAAGAAGAAGAAGAAGAAGAAGAAGAAGAAGAATAGGAGGAAGAGGACGACGACGACTTACGGATGAAGATTGAAGATGAAGCGATGAAATCACTCAAATGAGGAAGCTTTTAAATCGGTATCGGGTAATACCCAAATACCTGATTTGTCGAAACAGATCGGAATATCGATATTAGGTCGGGTTGGAATATCGGATTGAGTCGAAATTCAGATTTTCTATTCATCCCTAAATGGAATAGCTAAATAGAGTAACAAAAATGAAATTGCTACAGTCATGAAGGACGAACTCGCTACATGTAGCGATGGTACTATTCATTAATAAACATATTTTAATATTTTTTTATGTCTTCGTCACATAGCTTCGTCATCTTCATCTCGAAATTATTTTTGTCACTTTGCAATCGCAATCCCAAAATAATCCCGAAATCATCCCAAAGTATCCCAAAATCAGCACCCAAATCGCAATCCCAAAATTAGCAACCAAATCGCAGTTGCAATCCCAAATCATCCTACAATCGAAATCACAATCGCAATCCCAAAATAATCCCGAAATCGTCCCAAAGGCGCTAGGGTTTGGACCGAGAACCTGCGAAGAGGAAGTAGAAAGATGCTAGGATGGACTGAGAACCTGCGAAGAGGTAGAAGAAGAATACGCTAAGGTTTGGGCTGGGAACTTGCGAAAAGGAAAAAAAAAAGATGAGGTGTTTAAAAATTAAAATCTTAAATGAATATTTAAATAAATAAATATGAATATTTAATGAATATAAAGAAAAAATAGATTAGCTGATGAATGACCTAATGTAAAAATGAATAGGCAAATTAGAAAAAATGAATTTTTGGTAATGTATTTTGAAGAAAAAATAAAGAGTCTATTAGGAGTGCTCTAAAAACTTGTTTGGAGAGTGAGATTAGACGTGAATTTTACCAAATAATAATAAAATAGTTTGTAAAAAGTAATGATATAATTTGAGTTTATTCTTTTTTGAATTTTGGGAAATGAGATAAAAAAATTGAATAAAAAATATTATAAGGTCAAAATATTGTTAGTAATTTTATACTATTATTTTTGTTTGAGAATTTGAAAAGAAATTGAATTACTTTTTATTTTTATTTAAAAATTTAGAAGATTTGTAAGAATTAATTTGAAGAAGTCGTAATAGTTAGTTTGAAAATTTTATATTTGAAATATATTTTGGAAAAAGATGGAATGAGATTAGATAAGATAAAATTAGATAAAAAATTTTAGATTGAGATATATTTCAAACAAGTCCTAACCATTGTATTCAATAATAATCGTAAAAAAAATTTAGAAGATAAAACATGTATTTCTTTATTTTTTATTTGAACGAAAAATAAATACAATATATTTCATATTAAACTTGTAGTTGTGTGTAAAATAACTATGCTTATAATTTATTGATCTTTACCTTCTTCGTTTAACATTTTTATTAAAACTTGTCAATGAATTTATATTTTATAAATGCTTGAATTTCATTGTATATGATTTTTAATTATTTTATCAACAGTGAAATAACCAGATCAAAGTCATGAATCCCAATTCAATTTATTAAATTGCCTGATTAATTGAATCAATACTTTTACTCGATTCCCATTTTTCAAGGCTCAAGCTGATTTATCTTGGGGGGAAAATGAGAGACAATGTCATGTAATTGTTGAAAGTTACAATTTAATCAAGAGCGGTCTAATTTCAATTTCTTATTCGATAAAATTAGTATTTTATTATTGTTATAAGGTGATTATTAATTATCTCGAAATATTTTTAAAAAAAAATCTCAAAAACTATAAAAAAAAATAATTAATTAATTACCAAAAATACATGTCTCTATGAATTAAAGAAAGAAAGAAAGCGTTGTGATCAATATGAATTCAATGATTATTTACTTCATGATTTTTTTTGTTTGATATAAAAATTACATTAAAAAATATATATATCCTTTAGCAAAAAGAGTAAAATTTCTAATTATTTATTGAATAAAGAAAAATTTACTTTTTACTTTGTTCTTTTTTACTGCTGATATAGAATGAGATCACCGGCATTATTCCTTTTCTGCTTCTGCAGGAATAACGTAAGTTGTATCCCATCTTCTCAGCTTTGATCGAATGAAGCTGATTCTGATTCCCAGAAAGTGAAGCCAAAGCCAGAGGTAGAGAACAACAACTTGCTACAATGGCAAATTGCTACAATTTGTCATTTGTGGGATGGGAGGAGGAAGCTGGAATAAGAACATAGTTCCATATGTGATTCCACTAGTGAAAAGTTGTATGCCTCTGATTATAACAGAATTATGATTGATGTGTTCCAGAGAAATTTGGTTTCACAAAAATGGTCAGGATTCTTCAATATAGAAACCTTCTATATCAGCCAGCATAAAGTCGAAGTGTTGTCGTTTTAACTTTTCATAAATTCGTAAGAATAATTCTACTTATCATCTCCGCACACTTCACATCACATATATTTTATTTTATTTCTTCATTTTTACTATAGTAAATATGGTTTGGTGTATGAATGATAAGTATAATAACTCAATTAATATAACAAAAATAAAATTAAAAAATAATTAAAAATAAAATAAATTATGTAAAGTGTGTGGCGTAATGGGTATCGCTACAAGTGATGACCATACACGTGGGTTTGTACGTAAAAAAAAAAAAAACAGAACTCATGCTGTAGCAAGGCATATGCCCAACAATAAGACAAGGCACAGCATCTGGCAATGTCCTTTTTGAACAACAAGATTACACTAAACCATATACAAGTAGAGCTAGTGGATCGAAGATGTAGTAGCTTTTATACCATCGAAGTAAATAAGTAATTGATTATTGTTTCTATTAATGATAACAAAAATAAACACAGGCTGCACTTTTGGCTTCCATATGTGAGTTTCTAAGAAGTAAAAAGGTCTAAGTTATGCAGCAAATTGTTTGTCCTCTCTTTCTTCCTACTTGTTGTATGCCCGATGATATTCCCCCTAATATCCTTTTTACTTTTTTTTATTCTGCTGACACAACCTCATATCTCTGCAACAGCTATAAATCCATAAGAACAGTAGAAACTGTAGTCACAATACTTAGCAAGGGAGGTGATGATGGCAGCAGCAATGGATACCTGTCGACAGTCATACTTTAACTTTCAGCACCTCATAAAGGGGCCTATAAGCACCAAGGCAAAAGATTGCAGCTTCCAATGGCCATTAAAGGGTGATTATTATAACTTGTCTGAGTTGTGGAAAATGAGTTTCTAAGATAGAAAGAACAAAATAATGTCAACATTTTCTTCATTTTTGTACCAGGTTTCTTGAAGAAGAAGTCCATGCTCTTGAATAGCTCAAGTTCTCAACTCAAGTCCTCTCCCTTGTCCTTTCATGGGGGCAGCCATGTGCACAAAAAAGGGGGGTTTCATGTTTTATCTCCCAATATATCATCAGCAACAAGCACAGTAGTGGAGTTAATTGATGCTTGTGATGATGAATATGATGGCGTTGTTATTAATCCAGAGAGCTTACCTCTGAGTGCAAATGCCTTTGCCTGCGCCCTTCGAGCCTCTTTGTCCAACTGGAAGTTGAAGGTGGGATATTTGTTAACCTAAAGACCACTAGAAGTAAAAAGTATAGATTTGCTGTTCTTGGAAGATTAGCATGTTACCTTTTTTTTTATTCTCTCATTTGGAGACCAGTTCTTATGCCATCTGGTCTAAAGGACCTTGAAAAATTAGCCATTACTTAATTTGGAAGGTTAGCACGTTACTTAATTTGACACTATTTGCGCCCTTAGAACTATCATTTATCCTAAAAACCGAACTCCCCATTAATAAATAGGCCCAACACGTAAAATATTTAATTTATAATAGGATAAAGTGTGAAGTTAGATTCCAAACTCAAAATATCTACTCTAATACCATATTGAATAACTATTTATTCTCAAAATTTAATTAATCTTGTGGTTTTAAAGTTTCTAAATGGACCCCCCTACCTGCTTAATTCACAACTTTAGCATCTTAGATGAGAACTCATTTTCAACTGAAGTTGCTTTTCACATGCATACTGTGCAATGCAGGGGAAAAGGGGGGTATGGCTCAAAATACTACAAGGGCAAGCTGATCTTGTTCCAATTGCAATTCAGGTGATGTTCCAAATCAACCCATTATAATGAATTTCATTCCCATTTTAATTTTCTCTGATAATTTTTTAAGGTGGGAAGGGAAATTGATTTATAAGTAGAGTGCAGGAAATGATTCAATTTCTTGGTTTTCATTTTTCAGGAGGGATTCGATTACCACCATGCTGAATCAGGATATGTTATGTTAGTATATTGGATTCCAAATGAACCCTGCACTCTTCCTGCTAGCCCTTCACATCAAATAGGCGTTGCAGGATTTGTGATTAATGACAAAAAACAGGTACTGAATTATAAGAATTAAAAAAAAAAAAGTATTAATATTTTAATATATATCATAAAAAAAAAATTGCAATCTTAATTCTTCTAATATGATTTAAATGCATATATATATATATAGGTTCTTGTGGTGAAAGAAAAATGTCCTTGCAGTTGCTCGGGGGTCTGGAAGTTGCCTACTGGTTATATCAACAAGGTGAAATTTTTTGCTGTCCTTTTATTTCTGTTTTTGTTTTTAAATAAAATTAAGCAATGCTGTCTTCCATTTTCCAAAATACTTCCTAATTCCTATTCTATTTTGGTTTGTCTGCGCAGTCTGAAGACATATTTGATGGAGTTATGAGGGAAGTGAAAGAAGAAACTGGGGTAATTATAAATTCAAATTTCTGAATATATTATTCAATGTTACAGATATATTATGGTTAATATGATATTAATTGTTGATATGGATCATCCTTTGTATTCACAGGTTGACACAATTTTCCTGGAAATGGTTGCTTTCAGGTAAAGTTTTTATCTGCACTACAAGAAAAATAGGCTTTTGTGGTAAATTAATTACGACGAAAAGATTATTCACGACTAATTTTAATTGAAAATAATCATTTGATTGGAATAAACTGACTGCAAATAAGTAATTTTTTTATAGTGAGCCGGCACTATAAATTTTCTTGGAAATGGCTGCTTCTTGTTGCTCTTGTCTGTCTAATGGTTTTAGTTTGGATGCAACATGAAAGACATGCCCACCTTGTGGCTTTTGAGAAGTCGGATTTGCTCTTCGTTTGCATGCTTAAGCCACTGTCTCATGAAATCACAATTGATGAGAAGGAAATACAAGCTGCCAAGGTAATATATATATATATATATATATATATATATATATATATATATAACTTTGAATTAACAGGATAGGCGTGGATTTATTTGAAAGAAATACTACAAATTTGAATTTTAAGTTTTCTCAACCCCCAACTTTAAAACACTTGCAATTAAGTAGTAAGTAGTATTTGTCAAGAGAAATTTTATTTGCAGTCTTTATTTAGAGAGTATATGTGCAGGTCTTTTATTAAATGAAAAAAGTACTATTTTGATAAGGATATTATCGTAATTTTAAAAAATTTTAAAGACAAAATTGTCTAAATTTACACGAACAATTCTCAAATCGAAACCGTTTGTTGTATTACTCTTTAATCTCTTGTCAAAAAATTTTAGGAAGCCAACCATATAGCACTAATATGCCACGTAAGTCTTTGATTGGCTGATCATATGGCATATTGATGCCGTGCAAGTAGGTTCGTGGATTAAATGATATTTTGCAATTAATCCAAAATCAAAACATAAACGTTTTAATGATAACTCATATATTAGGCTTCTACATCGATTAATCCAAATAGCTAGTTTTTTCCCATTTTTCTTGACCTTATTGTAACCATTTTTCATAAGGATAATATCAAATCCATCGAGAAAAATACTCATTCGATATTATTTCTCAGTATTTACTAGTATTACAAGAAAAATAAATATTTGTGATACTTTAATTACAATTAAAAAGATTATTTGCAATTAAAATTATATATTTTTATCGTAAATAATCATTCTAATTACAGTTAAAATATCATAAATACTTATTTTTGTTATAACAACTTTCGATAAAATCAGCCTTTTCCTTTTTATATTATTGTTTATAATGCAGAGTTGTTTGAATTGAATTGAATGGTGATCATGTGTGTTTCATCAGTGGATGCCAATGGATGAAGTAAGGGGACAGCCATTTTACGAAGAGGACCAGATGACAAAGAAAGTGATAGACATAGGCATTGCAGCATATGAAGATAGTTACTTCAGAGGTTTTACACCCCATCAACTCGTCTCTAAATTGGACCGCAATTTGTCTTACCTTTACTACCTTAACTTATAATAACCATGCTTCCAAATATTATCAGAACCTTCTATTATAATTATATATATATATATATATATATATTTATATATCATTAATACTATGTTCAAAACACAGCCTTTTATCGGCAGTGGTTTTAGAAAGACAATTATTCCTTTAACCGTGTTGATCAAAATGCTTCTAGATGTTTTTCCCGTAATTTATGTTAATAATAATAATAATTAATAAAAACATGTCTTTGAGTTTGATCGTCCATTGTTGAAGACAAGAAAACTCAAAAGACAATTCATTTGACTCCAACGTCTTTGAGAAACTTCGACAGCTGAATTAATGCAATGCCTACAAAACGTGCTTTGCTTTTAGACTAGCTTGGGGCCAAAAGTTCGAAGGAAAATACGCATTTTACATGTCAAACAAAAAATAAACAAACATGTTCCTTATTTTCAATGACTAGAATTCCTAAAAAAAAAAAAGGAAAATAATAGAGTCGTAAATTTATAAGTAATATGTAATCATTATGAAAAACAAAATAGAATTCATTATTAAAAGGTTAACTTTTTTAATTGTAGATCTTATTTTTTTTTTAAACGGTTATATGTCACTTATAATTTTATAAAAATTAAAAATAGAGTTGTATCTAAATTAATTAAATATTTAGTAATGTGATTCGTGGGATCGACAGGGATCCAAGTAGGAATCTCATTGGAACGGAATTTTATTTTTATTTTTTAAAAAAGACGTATAAAAGGGAGAGATATATTAATAAGAATAATAATATTTATTATTATTTATTAGTTGTCAACATTTTATATAAATATTATTTATCAAATATTGAAGGTTGAAAATGGGGTTAGAAATGTAAAACCAATAAAAAGTAAAAAAGAAATCTAGAATGAAGGCGGCAGTAAAGTCCATGTTGTCTCCCACGTCGATGACATCATGGTCCAGTTCTCCTCGCTTCCACGAAACTTGCGTCTTTTACCCATATTTTCTTCTTTTCTATTTTTCATGCTTTACGTGTCCCTAATACCTATGACTCTAATTAGGTTGTACAGTAAAACTCTTATAAAGAGAATATTCCTGGCTTCTCCATTTCAATTCTATTACGTCAATCTTTTCGGTCATCAACGGTAATTGGTAAACAGCAAAATTAAGTAAAAATTATCTCTATTTCATTTTATTTTATATCATATCATTATAATTTTTAAATTTTAAATTTTAATATAAAATCTAATAAATAATTCAATTTTTTTTATTTTTAATTTAATTTATAAATTTATAAAAAAATAATAATTTTTAAAATAATATTTTAATAATATTTATTCAAATCCTAACTTTTATTAATTATTTAATATTAATATTTAGATTTAGATTACAATTTGAATATGTTAGATACAAGTTTTGAATACATAAATCTTATGTAATTTTTTTTTATAAAATAATTAGTTCCACTAAAGGGAATGGGTTTTTTTTTTTTTTTGTTATATATTTTTCAAAGTAGAAGTCCATTTTTTTATAACTTTTGTGTGAGATGTGTCCAAAAAATAAGTATAATATTAAATACCCACAATTGTTATTTCAATATAGCTTTAGATCATTGTCCAAAAAAACAAGTATAATATTAAATACAATTTTAGAATAGGCAAGTTTTACACACTTGTTTACTAAGATACCTTTACACAAAAATGATATTTTATGAAAGTCTTAGATTATCTATTTTTTTAATAAAATTGAGTGCACCGAAGTTGTATGTTTTAACTTAGATTGTAAATCTAATTTTTCAAATAATAAAAAAAAAATGCTCCAAATATTTCAAAGAGAACACTAAAAAATTTAATTAAGCTCTACATAAGATAGCCAAAGTACGACTGAGCAATGTACATACATATAAAGCTTCGATAACAGGTTCTCCAAATCTGTTTGTAAGTAGGAGGATGATGAGTAATGATATTCTTATATTTTTTTTTTTATTATTTTATTATTTTACTATTTTTTTTCTTTTACTCTTTGAACTTAGATTATAACTATCAAAATATGACTTTCTAATCCCAAAGAGCAAAAAGAAAAAAAAAAATCGATAATAAAATAATAATAATAAAGAAAATAAAGAAAATGGTGTATAGTGTAGATGATGAATACAATTTTTTTATGGGACAAATTAAACTAAATATAAGAGAAGAAATTGTTGGATGTCAAGAAACAACCGGCTCCACATTTTTCATATTACTTTCTACGAAAATTGTGATCTTGTCACCCACGCTTTCCTTCCCAAAAAGTTATACTTTCTTCTCCAAATCCCTGTGAAGGAAAGCCCGATAGCTTCTGTATTATTTTTTCGTTTTTTCTTAATTGGTATTTATTTGCTTTTGCCAAAAAGCGACAAAGAAGAAAAGTACAGCCAACCCCCCTCTCCTATACCCTCTACTTCTGAAAACCAGGACGTACACTCGGCAGTTGTTTGTGGTTTCTACGTCCACGAACCTTTTGAACTGTCACCGTTTGGTCAACGCGCGTGTTTTTCCTTATATATTGGTCATCTCTTCTTCGTTGATCGCTCAGAAATTGAAATCGTTGCGATTGTATCGACTTTGTCCGAGCTTCTTCATTTCCTTCTCCACTAAGCCTTCCACCTCTCGGTTATTCTTCTTCTTCTTCCACGTCAAGTTCCGGTAGCCGCTGCGTGAGTCTCCGTTCCGGTCCAGCTTCAAGAAATCGTTTTTTTTTTTTTTTCGTGGGGCCTGATGGGAACCTCCGACAGTTATAAGCCCAAGACCGTGACCGGTTCGGCCGGTTATGTCCTCGAGGACGTGCCACATTTGATTGATTATATTCCTGATCTTCCTGTACGTTGTCGTTCCCTGCCTATCTCTGTCTCTTTCTCTATTTTTGGTTGAGGTTAATTTATCACATTCACTCGGTTTATTAATATTTTCTATTATCATTTGAGTCTCCGTTTGGCTGCTGAGAAAGCGGAAAAGAAAGTAAACAAGTAACTTTGTTCCGAGAGTCTAGCAGCTCCCTATACATTGTTGTACAATTACTGGTTTCTGTAGTATCACAAACATGCCAGAAAATCGCTTAATTTAACACTTCTTATTAATATCAAGTTTTCGTTTCTGAGGACGTTAATTAATGCTTTTTTAAAAATTATTGGAAAAGTCAAAACTTTTCCAACTTTCTTGTATACAAGGCCGACACCTTTGTTAGTTTTGAATCCGACGAAAGTTTTATTTTGAATTTGCTTCTAGAAATTGTTCTGTTTCAAAGTGTTATGATTTTGGGCTCTATTGGTAATAATATCAAATGTTCCGCTGTACAATCATAGCGTTAAGCTTACTTTTCAAAATAAACTATTTATGTTTTGGGATGATCACGTTGAAGCTATAGTCTGGTTAATTGGCGATTTCAATGCATTTGTTTCCTTTTGAGCATTTCGGTTTATTTTTTTATTTTTTTTCTGGCAGACCTATCCAAATCCGTTACAAGACAATCCTTCATACTCGGTTGTGAAGTGAGTATACGCTTATTTGATTTTTGATTCTTTATCAATGAAATTCAGTCTTTTGTAATATTAATTAGAAATTAGAATTAATGATTCATTAAGACTTTTCTTTGAAATTTTCAGGCAGTATTTTGTCAATGCCGATGACTCTGTTGCTCAGAAGGTTAGTGTTCTATGCAAATCTATCTCCATATTTCCGTAAGAATAATGTTCACTTGTATATGCTTCTGATTAACAGGGAGGAGGCATAATTTGATTTATTATGTCTTGACTTCATAGTATTTGAGTTAAGAATAAAAATGAGCTGAATAGAACATGCCTGGATGGACATTCTCAATAAGTAGATGTATGCATCTCCAAGACCAGGCGTGGATTCCCTCTGATACTAATGCATGGGAAGGCAATTGTTGTAGGATGCATCTTCAATTACCACATTCTTTTTAATGAAATATAAGAAGTATACATTTTAATCTTCATTCAATTTTTATTTTTTTGTCATTTGCTTTTGTAGATTGTAGTTCACAAAGATAGTCCACGAGGTACACATTTTCGACGTGCTGGACCCCGTCAAAAGGTTTGTTTTGATGTGCTTTATGAATGGATCAAATAACTGGAAAACCAAATGCTTACCATTTATGCATGCTGTTATCTGTTTTCCAGGTGTACTTCGAGCCAGATGATGTTCATGCTTGTATTGTGACATGTGGGGGTCTCTGTCCTGGACTCAACACAGTGATCAGAGAAATAGTATGTGGCCTGTACCATATGTATGGCGTGAAGAAAGTTCTGGGGATTGACGTAAGTGATTATTACAATTTCTTCTTTAGTGCCACCACCCAACCCTGACAATGAGACAGAACTTTGGGGAGGGGGGGGGGGGGGGGGGGGGGGGGGAGATTTGGCCTTAGTTGTTTGATAAGAACTTGTGCAGTTTGCATTAAGGAAAAAATTTAAGCACACTATCTCCCACTTTTCTTTGGTCCACCTGGTAACATAAGGGCGGTTTTGATCAGTTTGATTAAGGTCAATTTTCTCTTATATTCTAGGATTTAGGATTCTGCTCAAATTTTGGGCATGCTCTTCTTGATTAAAGTTGAGCTGTATTATGTTTTTTTTCCTTCTAGACCCATATGTCCTCTATTCTCATTTCACTAAGACTGCCGTTTAGGCTATAGCTGATGGTGATGGAACTACTAAGACAAGCATTATATATTGCTTTCTCCTAATGCATATGATGGCTATTTACACTGTAGCATAATATGATGGAACCCTCATAAGTGTGTGATATCAAGAAGCTGGACAGGAACCTGGAGAGTTCCTAAACCAGGGGGCATTGATGACCAGTTACAGTGCTGTGCTGTAGCATTTGCATCTGTGTGATCCGCTGCTTTTCTAAACAAGAAAGAGACAAATTAAAATTATAAGAAAAAATATTGAAAGAAAAGAAAATTTGGTGGCCTAGTTCTTGCCCACTTGACTTTATGCATTTTATGTGAATTTAATATTCATTTTTTCAATTGCTAGTTCTTTTACTTTTTTTTCCCTTCCTTTCATTTTGCCTCTGGCTTTGAGCGTGTAAGCTTAGAAGCATTTGAATTAGACATTGATTACTTTCATACACATAATTCTGGTGGCTTTAATAATTAGTGAAGCTTATGTGATATTTAGGGAGGATACAGGGGCTTCTATGCTCGAAATACAATTACTTTGACTCCTAAGGTTGTGAATGATATCCATAAACGTGGTGGAACCGTCCTAGGAACATCAAGAGGTGGCCATGATACCAATAAAATTGTTGATAGCATTCAAGATCGAGGGATAAACCAGGTATGCATCACATTTTTAATACCGTTTGTTCAGATTTAGTTTTGTTGTATGGATTTATGGTGATCATCAGTTTATGGGCACTAGATTCATAGTTCTCTGGATCTCAGGTTTATATAATTGGAGGAGATGGAACCCAAAGAGGGGCCTCTGTCATATTTGAGGTAATTTTACTTTTTTAGGATAGCTAATATATAATTAAATTTCTTAACCATGCCATTTTTTGGGATCTTTCCCTTTTAAACCCCCCCCCCCTTCTCTCTCTTCTTCTTTCAAAACAAAGAAAGAAGGTCAAGGTGCATTTTATCTATCGAAAAATATGGTAACCAATTACCATTACCTCATGCAAATTATGTTAACTTGAACAGGAAATTAGAAGGCGTGGTCTAAAAGTTGCAGTGGCTGGAATCCCGAAAACTATTGACAATGACATCCCGGTATATTTCTTTGGTGCCCTCCTGATGGACTATCACTATGTCAAATATGATCTTTGGTTATTTTAATCCAATTAGCTTGCAGAATTGTTGGTAATTTGACACACGCTATCACTTGCTTATACAGGTTATTGACAGGTCCTTTGGCTTTGACACTGCTGTTGAGGAGGCTCAGCGTGCTATTAATGCAGCACATGTAGAAGCTGAAAGTGTTGAGAACGGTATTGGCCTTGTGAAGCTAATGGGTCGCTACAGTGGTAAGTTTCTTGTTTGTATATATTTTCATCTTTTTTTTTTATCTGCCAAAGTAGAGTAGTCTTCATGTCCACCAGTCTATTAAGAAATTGATCGTGCTACATTTTTTGGGTTGAGTAATCAATTTGGTTACTCTTTGTCTATTATTCATATCTAAATTGCTAAGATTCATTGCATTTGTGTGTATACATTTGTTTAATGTTTTATACCCCTTGTTTTAGATGGAAAATTGCAGGATTTCTAACACTTTTATGAGATGTCTTTCACTCTTCCCTTTGGTCAATTCTTAGTTTTTCTCTTACTTGATTCACCAAATTCTTTGCTTTCCTTGGTGGACTTTATGTGTGTGGTTCTCTTTAATGGTTGAATTACATAGTGGTTTCCATTGTCCTGTGACTCTCCTAATTTTTTTTACATTGTATGTTGCAGGGTTTATTGCAATGTATGCTACTCTTGCAAGCCGAGATGTGGACTGTTGCTTGATTCCCGAGTCACCATTTTATCTAGAAGGTCCAGGCGGTCTTTTTGAATACATAGAGAAACGACTTAGAGAAAATGGGCACATGGTTCTTGTGATAGCTGAAGGCGCTGGACAAGATCTGCTTTCTGAGAGCATTCAGTCTATGGGTAAGCAGGATGCTTCTGGAAACAAGCTTCTCCAGGATGTTGGGCTGTGGATATCACAGAAAATTAAGGTGTGGGAGCTAAAGTGAATTATTCTTGCCTTAAATGTCATGAATTTTTTTTCTAAGCTTTTGTTTTGTATATGCACCGTGCTTAGCAAGTACTGTTTCTGCAGGATCATTTTCACAAACAAAATAAGATGGCCATCACCCTCAAATATATAGGTTAGTAAAGTAATACGTTCTACTGAATGGTGGCCTGCCTTGCTTTGCTTATACTTACATAGGCTAAATGTAATTTATGGTTGCTTGTTTGGCAGATCCTACTTATATGATTCGAGCTGTTCCAAGCAATGCCTCTGACAATGTATACAGCACACTTCTTGCTCATAGTGCGGTTCATGGTGCAATGGCAGGTTATACGGGCTTTACAGTTGGGCCGGTCAATGGAAGACATGCTTACATACCTTTCTATGTTAGTCTACCCCTTGCTTAATATGTATCTGGCAATTGTTTTCTATTTCTATAACTTCTAATTTAATTATCACTTATTTGTCAACATTTTCTTTAAGATACTAAGAATTTGTGATCATGAAAGTTCTTTAAAATAACTTAGGTAGGTTGGAACCGTTGATATTTTTTTAAAATGACATCAGGCATGAAAACGAGTCCTCAATGTGTAGATGAGAACAAAAACAAATAATTAGTCGAATATTAGTGGGAATGCAGCTTTCTATTTTAATGGAAGGAACACTTAATTATTGTTTTATTTCTTCTAACACTGGGTTATTTGTTGGGCGTTTGCTCTGCAGAGGATTATTGAGAGACAGAACAATGTTGTGATTACTGATAGAATGTGGGCTAGGCTTCTGTCTTCAACGAATCAGCCAAGCTTCTTGAGTTCTAAAGATATCATTGAAGACATAAGAGAGGACGAACTTCCCACCCAGCTGTTGGATGATGACCAATATTCGGATGACAATATGGTGGACAAAGATGTCAGCCATGCTTCTTGAGTCACTACTCATAATCCTTTCTTTGAGGATCCTATCATTGTTATAGTCTAATTCTTACCTAGTCTTGTTCTACTGTAAGTGATATGATATTGGGGCTTAAATTCATGGTTTTCCAATTCCATGAGAAGCATTTGGAAAAAGTTATCCCACTTGGGAATAGGTTTTGTTTGCGGATAAATAATATTGATCTTAGGAATCTTATATGCCAGATGATATATGGGATCACAGTCAGGGGCGGACCCAGCTTGTTCATTGGGGGGGCTACCGCCCCACCCCCCCCCCCCCCCAAGTTTTTAAAATTTTAATTTATAATATAAATATATATAGTTTTATATATATATATAAAATTAAAATTCTCCCTTAAATTAAAAATAAATAAATATTGCCCCCCTCAAATTTTTTTATTAAAATTATTCATCTAAATCTTAATATATATCAATTTATATTCTAATTTTTAATTTTTACTGAAACTCAAATTTTAATTCATATAAGCTCACAGTTACTCAATTAACAGTCTAGCTCTAATAAAAAAATTAATTGTAAATTTATATGATTATAAAATTGACTGATTATACTCACTTATTTAGTTTCAGTCTAATTTGTATAATTATGAGAAATAATTTGTTAAAATAACAGTGTTGCATCATTACTTATTGGAAAATTCTCAAATTTATTTTTAATCTATAAATTTGTATTAAATCATAAAAAAATATAAGCAAGTACTTAAAAATAATTTTTTTTTTTTTAAAAAGACGTGAACAATTTAAAAATTAATATACATTTAGAGAGTTTAGTTATAACAAAATATGACACTTTTATCACTAATAATTATCCTTATAAAATTTATATTTATTGTACATTTTATCGATCGCCTCCCAAACACAAAATTCTGGTTCCACCCCTGATCACAGTCAACCTTTTCCCACCTTGGAAAGCACTATCACAACGGAGTTTTGTCTGTCTGCTGAAGATGTTCACATTAATATTATTTGGGCAACATCAATCCAGAGGTTTCTATGAAACGATAAAACAAAAACAAAGCTTGGTATGTGTTTGGTGCTGTCCTTTCGGTTAAAAACTAACTTAATACAGTCCTTTTAAAAAGTGAATGGACTAGATTGATAGAAAAGTTAATTTATTTATTCTCTTAAAGAAATTTTGTCTATTTATTTTTCACATAGGATGCATCAAATAAAATTTGAACAAGATGTAGGCCAAATGCATAAGGAATAGTACTTTTTTAAAAATTACCAACATCTAATCCGTGTGATACTTCTTGGTTTTCTACTCCGTATTTGTCCTATATATGTCAAATGAAAATATTTAGTTCTTATTTTAATTCTTTTAATAAGATAAATGTTCAAGTACGGGTAATGTAAATTTGACCAAATGGACTAATTAAATATATATAATTAGACATTAAAATAAATAAATAAATAAAGGAAAAAAATAACAGGCCTTCATTTTGTCTTTGTTAATGAGAAACATTCTTTGGAACAAAGTGTGTATTATGATTTTGAGGATTAAAGGTTAATCAAACTAGTATTTAATAGTTTTAAAAATTTTGGATCAATGGCTGAATCCTTAATAATTGCCAATTGGTATCAGATCTAAGGATTACATCACAAGTTCAAGTCAAAAAGAGAGTGGCCTATAATAAATTAAAATGTTTTGATACTATGTATGAACATGGTGTTAATTCATTGAATAATGGTATATGAGTAAACCTGTCAAAAGAAAATGGCTACCACTTGATCAGTGTTGATAGAGTGGACTATTATAGACGTCAAATTCAAAAGTATAGTGAAACGCTATAATCTTTAGGGTAGGCTTAGCTAAACTAGTATACCATTCTAAAGTTTTGGATCAATAGGTCTTTTTAACATTTGCATAGTCGGGGAGTTGGTCAGGGGAGAGTTTTGAGAAAATTTGTTGCACATGGTGTTTTTTCATTTGTCATGATGACAGTACAAAATACCCCCATCTTATTTCTAGTGCCTCTCTCTCTCTCTCTCTCTCTCCCTCCCTCTCTCTGTGTTTTTGGGGTGGTGAAAAAGAAAATAGGAATCAAATTCATACTGATAGCGAATAAGGAGGGACATACTCATCTTGTCCAATACTATGAGTTCCTCACTCTGGAAGAATGGCGTGCTCTCGAGGGCGAATTCATTCGCAAATGTTTCACTCGTACCGAGCAACAGGTCTCCCTATATCTCTCTCTATTTAATTTACCTAGTCTGATATTTTAAGATTTTTTTTTTCTCTTTGCTCAATCTATGAGGTAAATGGAATTTAATGAGGCCCGAATCAATTTCCAAATCATACAAAATCGCTAACCTTTTAAGTAAATCTCTTTATTTCAGCCTATGTAACACACCTGATAGACTGGGGTGTTGGATAACTAAAAAATATGAAAGAAAGTGCAAAAAAGATGACCAATTAGGTTGACCTAGCCTCCAAAAGAAAGAGATAGAATATCAAATTCATTTATTAAGATTCTAGATGCCTTACAATTGTGTTCTTCATCACTACAAATATCAACCTCTACTAACTAATGGGCCCTAGGCCAACTTAACACGACTCTAAACATAAAGATAGTTCAATGAATGTTAGGAATATCAAATCGTGTCAACAGGTCGTGTTTGTATCGTGTCAAGACATATATATTATATTATATAAGTCAACTCTAACCCGACCCGTTAAGCTTATCGTGTCAAAATTTCAAACCCTAATATAACCTATTAACATAACGTATCGTGTCATATCAACCCGTTAAAACTCATTAGTAAATATTACGAAATAAATTAACATGTCAAAATATAATACGTTTTAATATTTATATAAATGTGTTAAATATGTTCGAAATTAACCCATTTGACTTAATTAAATTTAACATAATTTTATACATATGTTAAAATCACAATATCTATAAATATTATAATATTAACTATAAGTATGAATTACAATATAAATAATAAAAATATTAAAATTAAGATTTTAACAATTTTATTTTTAAATGTAAGGGTATATTTATAATTTTAACTTTCTTAATATGTCATAGTGGGTCAAAATAAGTTGACCCGCTATCAACTCGTTAAACAATCGTATTGTAACAAGTCAACCTGTTTTAACTCAAAATCCATTAATACTAAATTCTAACCTGCTATTATCGTGTCGTGTTCATATTGGGTTAATAGGTTGTGTAACATCTTGTCACTCCTAAATTCAAGGCTAACAATAGCAAATGGGCCACGGCCCAAATCAAAACTATTTTGAAAAAAAAAATGCTACTATTAGACTTGGTCCCAAACCCAGGCCTAATCATTCTATTCAAAGACTGTGATAAACCCTTCCCCATATAGGCACATTGCCCCCAAAGTGCAGTTTGGCTGCCATGCTTACTTTGTAACGGGAAATTAGTAGTTTATAACTCATCATCAGTGATCCAATCAAAACTCTCATCTTCTACACCATGTATTGCAAGGTCCATGCAAATAGTCTTGAAGGGAACAAGATATGGGGAGGACGTTTGGTCAAAAACCTCTTTTGCATACTCATGCTTGCCATCTTCCTTAAACCTAGCAACAGTATCTGCTTCTTGAAGCATTCCAACATCGTTTGCTCCATCACCAATTGCTAAAAGTGCTGGTTGTTTTAATTTTGACCATCCTAATAACAATTCTTTTTGTTTAGGAGAAGAACAACAGCAAATGACTGATGCACAGTCAAGAGCAAGCTCTAAAATCATGTGCTGGACATCAATCGCTAAAGTATAGGTAAGTAACTTTCCATCAATACTCAAAGCCAATGCTTATGAGTTTTCATATGACATGGCAAGATTGTCAATGCATTCAGGAATTCTATTTTGGTGTGTGTCGTCAACAAATGACATTGCAATAGTCTCTAACACTATTCTATATAATAATAATAATAATAATAATAATAATAATAAAACCTCTTGAACATTGAAATCAATGGTCCAAGGGCTGTAAATTCCATGATAGACTGTTCAGCCCCTATTTTGCTCACTTTTCTAGAAAAGTAAAAAGAAAACGATTGTGCACACATATTAGTCCAAGCAAAACTGACCACAAAATACAATGTCCAGTAACAACCCACACCCTTATTCGACATTTTATCAAACACATTGTGAGCTATTCTCAAGTCTTTAATTCCCTTGAAATTGCAAGGAGCAACAATCAAATATTTATAAACAAACATAGTTCTTCTTTTGCAACCCACCCACCACATTTGGATTTCCAGCCAATCCAACATTTTTGGTAGAATTAACAATGACAGCTGATTCATATTGGATGGTGCCATGGTCAGCAGTCATTCCAGAAATGTCATATGCCATTCGAAAAACATGCACCTTAGACTCGTTAGTCTCTTGATGCATTTCATCAAACATGTTAGGCTCAAAAGTCATACAAATACGCATACCTATAACTAAGGAAAAATCAACATAAAAGGGTTATTCTTCTCTTTTTTCTGGTTTCAATGGCACGTCCACACCTCAAGGCAATATTTTCTTTCTTTTTAAGTGTCACAATCGACATTGGCAGACTCGACCCTGGTTGCAACACCCCAAGAGAAAGAAAGAGAACTACCTGGCAATATTTCCCCTGGCACCAAAATAATCGGCACTTGGATTGTAACTTTTACCGCTAGAGTGCCTACAAGTAAGGGTGTAATCCGTTCGAATTGATCCAATTTTGAATAAAATTTAGAATCGGTATTATAGGTTTTGTATTTTTTTAAATTGATTACTTCCTAAAACTGATAATCTCAGTTGTAAATTACTGTATTTAGACTATTACTATATATTAGTATTTATTATAATAAATTTAATTTTTTATAATTATATTATTGATAGTAATAGTAATAATGATATTATATTATTATTTCATATATAATTATTTAGTATAATAATTTATATATAAATTTAAAGTATAAGACTAATACTAATATAATATTATAGGTCATAAAATATCAATTATAATTAATTTATATTATATATTGATATATAAAATATTAAATATAATATAAAAAATCTTATTTTATATTACAAATAATATTAAAAAAATTAATTTAAAACATATATTATATTAAATCAGTCCATTCTGACTCGATTTTAAAAAATTTTAAAACCAGAATTAAACTGACCAGTTTCAACGTTACAAAAACTAATTCTAGATCCATACCGACCCAAAATCAGTTCGATTTCACCGATTTTGACCGGTTCGAACCCTTTTTTTTTTTTTTTTTGTTCCTTCCCCTCTTGCCTACAGGACGCCCCCACCCCCGCGATGCTTGAGCTTTTCATCTTGTAATCCAGGTGGTGTTAACTGGTTCAGAATCGCAGAGTAGTCGTGCACGCTAGGGACGTTTGAATTTGAAGTTGAGATAAGAAGAAATAAAATAAATTTTAAAAATAAATAATATAATTATTATTTTAAAATTAAAATTTAGAAAAATTATATTAGTGTTATAAACGTCGGCCGCCGCCCCTATGGCCCACCACTAAATTATGTGAATGACCCCACCACTATTATTTTAAATCTGCATAGTGACTTGCATAGTAACTTGCATAGTAACTTGCATAGTAATTTCAACGCCTATAAATATGGGCTTCAGTTGTAATGAAATTCATAAGAAAATATAGAGAGAGAAAGAAAGTTTCAGTTCTTAAGAGTTTCTTTTCTCTTGTAATAGTAGTAGTTTTATTTTTAGTTTTATAACACGTTATCAGCACGAGGTTCTACCGATACTGAAGCTAATGGTCTTCTACTTCAAGTAAGTTTTTCAATATATTATTTGCAGTCCTTGAGATAAATATTAAAGGTAATATTGCTGAATATTACTTGATAAAATTTTATTTTTATTCTCATGATAATGTGAATATATTTATTAAATTCACAGATTTATTTTTGTAATATAATATAAAATATTGAGATTTATTACTATTGACATTTCTGAAAAATGTTATTTATCCAGATCCTTGATGAGATCTATTTGGATATGATGATGAACTTGAAAGATACAATCATAGAAGGAATTCATGTGTCCCTGAAGGACCGTGCTGTGTATCTCATGATGAAAGATCATCATACTGTGTGAAATAAATTAAGAGAGTGATATAAGCACCAGAAGATGTAATCCTCTCAAAAGATCATTATGATTTATTGCACCTGAAGTTGCAAGATTTTAAGAGTGGTATTGAATATTCTGCACTCTTTAAAACCAGCTCAATATTAAAATTATACAGTGAAAATGTCACTGATGATGATATATAAAAGAAGACATTATTTTTCATATCTCGAATGTGCTCCTGCAGTAGCAATATCGAGAGTGAAAGTTCAACAAATATTCTGAACTTTTATTTTGTCTTCCAATGATGAGTTTTTGTTACACCAGTTACGTCCTATTAATGATATCGAATTTACACAATTCCCAGAAGTGAATGGAAATTAAGGGCGTAGACGTGGTAGAAAAATTATAGAAGTGTTGGTCCCAAAAGCGACAACACTAAAGATGATAAAAATATATCGTATCACCAGAAGTGATCAAACTCAGAGAAGGGTAAAGGCCCTCAGAATAATTCTTCATAAAAAGATGAAGATGTTTGTCATAGATGTAATATGACTAAACAGTAGTCACGTACCTGTTGTACGGCCAAGTACTTGATTTACTTATACTAAGTTTTTATATATAAGCTTATTAATATTTCATCATGTTTTGAAATAATGAAATATCGGTGCCTGAAGCACGATAATAAATTACTTGGGATAATAAAGTCCTGTTTAAATTTGATCCTCTTACAAATAAATGTGAACCAGAAGTTCAGAGGATTATTTATCTGTAAAATGTTGCAAATCAATTACATGATGTATTTACTGACACTAAAGGTGTTGTAAAATCATATATTACTGCTGTTAATACTTAAGCAGGAATTGAAGTCCCTGAAGGACGAGTTGTTAAAACAGAAATAAATGAGTCTAAGATACACCTGAAGCGTTGAAGACTTATTGGTGCACAAGAAAAATAAAAATCGGTGCTCATGAAGAGACCGTATTTTCTGTACAAAATATAATCCTCCTGAAGAGGAAACCTCCTGAAGAGGTAACTCCTGAAGAGTGTAACTCCTGAAGAGTATAACTCCTGAAGAGAAAACTCCTGAAGAGTATAACTCCTGAAGAGAAAACTCCTGAAGAGTATAAACCTCCTGAAGAGGAACCTCCTGTAGAGGTGTTTCATGAAATGTTTTCCCCTGAAGAGAAACAATGAGATCTCAATACATTTCATGAGTACTGGAAAATTTATGGATAGAAATAAAATTGTTGTCGACAACAGATATGATAACACTTGATATTACCAGAAGTAATGAGCCAAAAACCGTCGAAGAATGTCGACGTAGAAATGATTGGCCAAAATGGAAAGCAGTTATTAAAACTGAATTAAACTCGCTAGTGAAGCGAGATGCATTTGGACCTGTTGTCCAAACACCAAATGGTGTAATATTTGTCAGATATAAGTGAGTATTTATACGAAAGCATAATGCGAAATGAAATTATGCGGTATAATTTGTCGCACAAGGTTTCCTGTAGAAACCCGAGAGCAATTATGAGGAAACATATTTCCTTGTTATGAATGCAATCACATTCATATTTTTAATCGATTTGGTTATTGCAAAAGGATTAGATATGCAGTTAATGAATGTGGTCACTGCATATTTATAAGCATCATTAGATTATTACGATACTTGAAGCATCTAATCCAAGTACATTTAGGAGTATGTACTTTATAAAGTTTCAAAAATCTTTATATGGATTAAAGCAATCCGAACACATGTTGTATAATTGAATCAACGAGTATTTATTGAAAGAAGGATTTAAGAATAATCCTATATGTTCATGTGTTTTATCAGAATCTGGATTCGTCATTATTGCAGTTTACGTTGATGATTTACCTTATTAGAACTCTTGAAAAGATCACAAGAGTTGCTATAAATTCAAGGAATGCATTTGAAAAGGAAAAATCTTATTATTCAATTCATAGATGAGTTACAAGAATTTGAGACTTCTAGCCTCATCTCTCAAATGCATTTGCTTTTCATAAAGCAACGTACCATCCTTATCTAAAGGATTAGGCAGTCGAAATGAAGAGGCAAGTAAGGATTTTAAATCCTTATTCTCCTGCTTTAAGTCTGCAATTTTTTTGTCAGACTCTTGAACGAGTCGTTGAAGTACAGAAACCTTCTCGTTAAGCTCCTCAATCTCACGATTTTTGGATTGTAATCGGTTGGAAAATCCAACAATAGAGGAGGAGTATCGGGTGCCGAGAGTCACCAGCTCATAAACAGCTTCACGATCTGACTTATTAGCCAGATCATTTGCTTGCTGCAACATTGCACCTGCGGAAGATGCAGGATCAACTTGTAATTGAGGTGAAGGATACCTCATATGTTGATTGTGAGAAATAGTAAAAGGAAATTGATGAGCCATTGGAAATTTGTAGAATAAGAATACAAATACAGATGAATTATAGATATGAGAAGAAGATTTGATGCGTACTAAATGAAACTAAAGACGGTTCTTATAGAATTGGAAATAAGAACAAGACAAACCATCATCTCTTCAAATCTCACTTTACAAGATATGCTGGATGCATAATTTCAAAAGCCAGCGAGATTAATTACAGCTATCCCTATTTTCTTGTAAACGCTGAACCTCTACCGTTAGCTGCTGTTGTTGACTTTGTATCTGAGCTCTTTCTCGTTCCAGCTCTTCTACTCGTGTTTTCAGGTCAAGAGAATACCAGTCTACAAGTTTCTTCAGCTCCTTGTTATCTTGTTTTAAATCTTTATTTTTTCTATCTTTAGTTGCAAGCGTTTGATGCAACTCAGATATTTGATTTTTAAGATGATCAACCTCACTCGTTCTCGCCAATAGCCTCTGAGACATGGTTGTAAGAGAGGCAGCATATTGAGCACTGAGGGTTCTTGATGCTGCAACAATTTCAGGATCAGATTTACTAGATAAATATATCTCTGCTCCTATCATGGTGTTTACAGCCTCAGGAGAAAATATAAGTGGTTGAGGTATAAAAGGTTCATGGTTTAAATCTGGGACATTAGAATTTCTATCAGACATAATATTGTTCTGGATGAACAACAACTGAATCTATGAGGAATGCGAGATCTTTTTGCTGGAGTAAACCAATGGTAAAATTGGTTATATTTAAAACAACAACCCGAAGCCTTCAAATCTCTTCAAGATCTCGTTTGTCCACAATGTCAAGCGGATTTGATTTTCCGCCGAACCGATAATATTAAATCTCAAAGCTTTTACAGCTTTTATCATACATAGATGGTTTCCAATATTATTTCCGCCGTATATAAACAAGTTCTTCCTAATAACGCCGAATGAGGGGGAGAAAATTTTACATGAAAATATTATCATACTCTCTCTAATGCATTATTTAGTTGGAGATCATGTTTGAATTCTTAACTTGTTATATATACTGAAATCATATTTGCTTATTACTTGAAACACTAACGCATATTATCAAGGGGGAATTTAAGTATTACTGCAGGTATCAGATTTCTATTAAGTTTGTCAATCAGATATTATTTTTCATCTTCAAATCACTCAGAGATTATTGCAATTCATGAAACAAGTCAAGAGTATATTTGGCTGAGATCAATGACTCAACAATTTTATATGAAGATAATGCTACTTGTATCGCTCAAATCAAAGGAGGATATATCAAATATACGATCAAGTGATAATCTGGCAGATTTATTCATGAAGACATCACCAACTGCGGCATTCAAGAAAATTGTGCAGAATATTAAAATGTGAAGACTCAAAAACTATTGTCATGCACTTTCCAGGGGGAGTAAAAGTCCTGAAGACTTGTGCTGATTGTACTCTTTTTCCTTCGCTAAGGTTTTATCCCATTGGGTTTTCCTTTGCAAGGTTTTAATGAGGCAATCTTAAAACACTTGTGGATACATAAAGAGACTGTACTCTTTTTCCTTCGCTAAGGTTTTATCCCATTGGGTTTTCCTTTGCAAGGTTTTAACGAGGCAGATTCTTTATGGGTGGTCATTCAAGGGGGAGTGTTATAAACGTCGGCCGCCGCCCCTATGGCCCACCACTAAATTATGTGAATGACCCCACCACTATTATTTTAAATCTGCATAGTGACTTGCATAGTAACTTGCATAGTAACTTGCATAGTAATTTCAACGCCTATAAATATGGGCTTCAGTTGTAATGAAATTCATAAGAAAATATAGAGAGAGAAAGAAAGTTTCAGTTCTTAAGAGTTTCTTTTCTCTTGTAATAGTAGTAGTTTTATTTTTAGTTTTATAACAATTAGAATTTATATTTTATATAAAAATTTTAAAAAATATAATAATTAGTGTTAAATAAAACCCCTCTCCGAATCCAAATGGAGCTAACTGAACTCGCAACGCGATCTACCATGTGAAACTCGGAGTCCTTCAAGGACTCGCTGCTCTCGGTGAAGCGGTCATGCCATGCTTGTTAAGAAAGGTTAACGTAGCAGGATGGTTGCTAGAGCAGCGAGATGTCGTCAATCCAGCAAATTAGGGTTTCATGATTAGAGATGATGGAGCTGATTGTGGGGGACATATGGCATGGGTCTGAGATTCTACGGGAGTGGATGGACTCAGAGAAGGCGACATGAAGCCGAGAAGGTTCTTGCCGGAATCAGAGTCTTGAGGACAACGTATGTCGTTGGAGAATTGGATTCTTTTATTGGAATCTTGGAAGTGACGTGTGGAACAGGAGTCGAAGAAAAAACCTCCACCGGAGTCAAATTCTCGTCGAATAGCTAGTCCCCCTTTATGATGACAGTGTTCTTTTGTTGAGCATCGGAACTATAAAATTGTTTACTGGCGCTATGCATCATTATTTTTCCTGGTTGGAGTTGACAATGATGAAGTAGGTTTCTTTGTTTAATATACATCTTGAGATAATGCCTGCATTATGAAACTTTTGTGGTCACAAAATGAAAATTTATTGGAACCATGCCAATCAAAGAATATGGATTTTCCACGGAGATTTTTTTTTTTGCCTACAAATTTTCTGTTCATGAACATTTTGCATAATACTTCTAATGTAATGTGCCTCTCAAACTCAAGGGTGTTAGTTTATATGCAATGTCAATGTCACCAAAATGCTTTGGTTGGGTATAAAATTTTCAACTCCATGTGGAGGGAGGAGAGAGAGAGAGAAAGTTCGTTGTGAAGTTAGCCCACTTAAAAGCCCCTCTTTATGTGTTCAAATTTAACTAAAAAATCTGTCAAATACATCACTAGAAAATTTTCCTATTTTAAACTTTTGCTTAGGTGTCTGAAAGGATGTATTTCTTGATATTCATTCCCCTATGTTGTTATGCATGTTGTAGAATGAACTTGTAATTTTGGAGTTCATCCATCTTTTGGTTGAAACAATGGACCGACATTTTGGAAACGTGGTAAGTATGAGTACACTAATATCTGACCAATATTGTGTTTTATTTCTCATGTCCTGAACTCAGTTTTCCATCTTTTCCTTCAAAGAAGATGATGATGATTTGGTTTTTCCTCCTTTCCACACAAATTTTCCGTGTGAGCTAGACATTATGTTCCATTTAGAGAATGCACATTTTATGTTGGAGGAAATGGTCATGAATGGGTGTATTGTTGAGACAAGCAAGTCAAACATTCTAACACCAATATAGCTGATAGAGAAAGCATGATGAGAATTTTCACTGGGGTAGGTGCTAAAGATTTCCTACTTGTCTTGTTGCATATGAAAGGATTGCAAATATCCAACGTAAATCAAGCTTCTTATTTCTGGTGTTTGGCATCATTTTCATGTACACATGCTAGTTGTTGGATCAATTTAGAAGTGTCTCCAAGCCTTTTCATTCTCTTTACTACCGCATAAATTAGGACTTTGAGATGGTGTTGTTCCTTATTGTGCACAAGAATTATTGCTTGATTGAGCCCGAGGGCTGAGTTTCAGTTGCCAATGTCCCCCTACCACTTACTAATTATGGTGTTGATGGCTCCTGGCATATAAAAAAAAAAAAGCTTGTGATTTTGAATATCATTTTTATTTATTCATCTTCATTTTAAGATTGATCCTGGCGATAAATCAATATATTAGGCCACTATTGATTGATTCATCATCATCTGATCTTTTTAGTTTTCTTCTGGTTGGTCAAGACAGAGTCAGAATAATTGTACAGGAGACCCAACTGATATTGACATTTATGAAAAGAAAATTTTTTTAATAGTTTCAGCTTTCAATATTACAAGTGGAAGGGTTGCTTATATGTCGCCCTCAGAATAATTCAACTCAAAACAACGGCGATGACTAAATGGCAGCAGGCCTCCCATTCTTTCTAGGGTCACTTACAGCAGTGAGGATACCACGGAATATGTTGTCAATAGAATCTCCTCCGTATTTCCTACCACCCATGTTGTTGATGGGCTTTTGAAGAGTTTGAACAGCCAACTGGACGATGGCTCCCCCTGCTATGGCGTTCAGTTGATGACCCCTCTCTTTCAGGTAACTTTTTCTTTCATCTGGAAGCTCAATGTGATCCCCATCAATCACAGTCCAGTTTTCATACAAAACAACATTTGGTACTAGCTGCATAGGATGAAGAATGAATCAGATCGTTGTTTGTTGAATTATACAAGTTTTATTTATGTCAGGATGAAACCTTGTGGTAGATTCTTGGGTTCTGAACTGCAGCTAAGGGTTCCATTCCCAAGATAAAATGGTTGACAAAAACCTGGATTACTGCCGGAATTATGTATATTCCACCACTACCACCAATGACCCCTGCCAGCTGGTTATCCTGCCAGGATGAGATACAAAGATAAATGCAAAAAGATACAATCTAATGTAGAAAAGAACTGTCTGCTTGATGACACATTTGGCACGTGATTGGTCATGAGAGGGCAGACTATTGGAATATTCGGGGAGGAGTAGAGAGTTGCAATCAGTTTCAGAAAAGAAAAAAAATACAAGGAAATCAACCTTTTGAGTTGTTTTATTCCTTTACCTTGACAACAATGATCGGAGTCATTGATGATAGGGGTCTTTTATTCGGTTCGATATAATTAGTCGGAGCAGGAGGAAGTTTGTCCGGTGTGATCTCGGTGGGCATCGAGAAGTCATTCATCTCATTATTCAACAGAATCCCAGTAGCAGGGGAGATCACTCCAGCTCCAAAAGGATAATTTACTGTGGTGGTCATTGATACTGCATTTCTATCTGCATCTATAATGCATAAATGACTGGTGCCATGATCTCTCAGCTGACTCCACCTGCAATTTATGGTATAAAACTTGAGAATAATGATCATAGAGAACCCAGTATTAGCAGTCTTTTCGACCGGAAAGGCAAATGTATCAAACCTGCTCATATAATATTCTGGAGGGAAAGTAGTGTTGTCAAATATCTTCTGCTGAATTTTCTTTGCAAAAGAAGGCGAGAGCATTTCAGATACATATTTACTTACGTCAACAAACTTTGGGTCACCCAAGTTCATTCGGACAGCAAACATGTGTTTCAGTGCCTCCACCAGACGATGTAGACCTAAACTTCCCTTTACATCATTCGAATTTTCGTAGCTGTCCAAAATGTTTAGAACCTGTTTTTACCAAAGTTTTTATATTTACAATGCATATTCAAAAATCCATATCTATAATTCTATATAGTGAAACACAACATTCCTCTTTCAAAAGTAGCTTCCTGAATAGTTCAATCTGTTGAAGATAATATCAAATCACTTTGATTTAATATTATTTTGATTTGATTTTCATAAAATTTACCTTATCTCAATCATTTTCATAGAGATAAAGATGTATGCCTTGTATTCAATAATAATTGAGAAAGCAAATTTGTAACCCTCAAAGCCTCTTTCTCTCTTTCTCTTTTCTCCATCTTCTTTTATATTATATTTTATTTTCTATTACAATTAACCAATGTCCTAGAATCCTGGTACTAGAGTTACGTACTATAATTTTGAAGGTAGAGGTCGAGGCCCCAAGAATCTTTCATTTGTTTGTTATTCATGACACCAGAATGGTTAAAGATTCAATAAAGCATCCAATTTAGTAGTGAAAAACTTAGATAAGGAGGAAAAGCAAATTACTGACCAGAGAAAGGCCGAGTGTTCCACTTGAAGGTGGAGGCATTCCAACTATGGTGTAGTTCAAAACATCTGCCACCATTGCATCTGTTACATCCACTTTGTAACTCCTTAAATCCTCCATTGTCAAAATCCCACCTCCCTCTTTCACATCCTTTACTAACTTCTCACCAACGGTTCCATTGTAGAAAGCTTGTGGCCCTTGCTCTGCCACTGCCTCTAAGCTACGGCCAAGTTCTATATTGTAGCATGCATCTCCTGCCTGCAACAGCTTTCCATTTGGTGCAAATACCTGTCGTAAACCTGGATCATTCATGATCACCTCTGCCGACTCAGTCATGTGTTGTCTGAGATAAGGAGAAATCATAAATCCATCTTTTGCAAGTTTGATGGAGGGTTGGAATAATGACCTCCAAGCCAAACGTCCATGTTGTAACCAAGCTTCGTGAAGGCCGGCTATCTCGCCAGGAACTCCCATTGAGAGTGCACCAGCAACTTTGAATTTGGGATTATTCTCATACATGTTCTGTTTTTTCGCATTCACATGTTTGTACAATAAGCAAAATACAAATTGATGTCAAAGGAGAAAATAGTCAAATTTGAACTCATCCCTCCATCCAAATGAGTCCAATCTAAAAGATTTTGTTATGGATGTACTAGATTGATCTGAATGTTTAGTCAATCTGACTTAAATGATGTAAACATCTTTTATAGATTAGACTTGTTTAATCTTGGGGGGGTCCATAATTTTAGCTTAAGGAGAGAATTTGAACCTGTGAAGCTGCTAATGGAGCAGTTTCCCTCATGTCAAAAGCTTGGGTTTGTGAAGTTGAGGAAGACCGAACAATCATGAAAGCTCCACCTCCTATCCCACTGGCCAACGGACAAACAACACCAAGGCACAGTGCAGTTGCCACTGCAGCATCAACAGCATGCCCACCCTGTCGAAGCATGGCTGCACCAATTTCCGAGCATCGGCCATCATCAGCAGCAACAACACCCTGATCTGACTCAACAATGTCGTCATCAGCTGCTCCAATTCTCTTATCATATCTATTTCCTCCTCTTTGTTTCCAAGATTTTAGGTCACCACCACTGAGGATAAGGCTTACAACTGAGATGCAAACAATATCCGCATATGGTTAAATCTAGCTCACTCATATGGCCATAAATTGCCAAAAGCAAAGAAAAGATTATTCTAGAGAGGATAGCGTATGGAACAGGACAGCCATCATGCAATGTGAACCATAGATCCCAATATATAATGAGTAATGATAGTTGCAGTTATGAGTGCACAGATGTTGTACAATCACTTTGAAAAAAAAAATACGAGACTCATAAAAAAAACACTTTTTAATAGTGGATCCCACTAATCTTTTTCAAAACGACTACGTGGCACTGCATGCTCCCCACGTCTGTAAGTACATTGCACATATATAATTATGATCTAGGAAAACTCATTGTCGAGGAGATGTGCACTCCCAAGATTAGTTGTGTTCCGAAAACCCAATATGAATAAAAAAAATTATCATGAACCATATATGGTAATCTTATTGTATTTTTATCGAAATTAATCGTGATAACAGATGAGATGTTTCCTTCTCCTGAGGTGGCCTACACATAAATTCGAGGCTTGGGATCAACCCCGAAATGGAAGGAGAGAAAAAGAAAAGGAGGAAATTAATGAGACAGGAATTTTATATTTGGATTGCTCCAAAATTAAAATTTAGCAGTGTCAGGTTTTAAACAAAACTAAAATCATCCGAAACCCCAAATTCAGGCCATGATTCGAAGACCAAATTGTCTTCTCTTGAGCCTTGACCACCCCTGGAAAACATGATGCTCAAAACTCAAAAGTAAAGCCACTTACTTGTTCAGGGGCCAGGAACATTAGCTCTTTGAAAAAGAAAAAAAAGGAAAAAAATGGTGTCGGAGTTCTCATCATGTATATTTAACAGGAAAACACCCAGAATTAAAGAAAATAGATAGATAAGCCCAGTAGAAAGAAGAGAAACTGACTTGTAATGCTTAGAAATGCAAGAAGGAAGAAGATAGCCTTTCCCCAACTCTTCTTTTTATTATTGACCAATCCATGATTGCCCAGAAGTGGAGCTTCCATGCCTTGATTCCCCATCACTCCAGCTCTCAGGGATTCAGAGACAACAAGTATACAGTTGTTTATAAAAAACTTTTGTCGTTGTTTATTAAAAAAACAAACATACGACACACATGCATACTATATATATATATATGTATGTTCTTCTCCAATATACAGTTGTTTGATTTTTCCTTTGTACGAGTGCGATTGTCGTCAGGGATGAATAAGGCAGTATTTTTGGTCAGGTTCGAGGCTAAATTCAGAGTCGAATTGGCTTTGTCATTTTGGATACGAGGAGCAATTAGTTGCAGCCACGTGAGCTGCCTAGTTTTGAATCCACGTGGCACATTATTATTAAATAATAACTACCATCACAATATTTTTGTTTTAAATTTATAAATTATATAATTTGATGTGATATTATTTCACTAAAATTATATCAAAATACTTTTATTTGTTAAAAGCACTTATTAATGTGACCACTAACCAACTTCCGTTATTATTATTTTTATTAGGATTATTATTAATTATTTTTCTTTTGACCAAATTTGCATCTACGTGGCGTATTACTATTATTTTGAGTGTCTGACTTGGCTTCTTTAAAGCTTGAGCAGTGACATTTCATTTTAATGCCCAACATGGTCGGCGGAATTTGGTGTTATACTTTGTAGAATCGGGAATCTAGAGACAAGTATCGTTAGCCATGACGTTGTTTAGCTTTGTCTCTCTTTTTTTACCCTTCTCTCGTCTTATTTTTATTCTGCTAACTAAAATATAGCACATTCATTAATATGAAATAATAAAGATATGTGTAATAAATCGATTTTATTTTTATTTTTATTTTTATTTTTATTTTTATTTTTATTTTTACTAAGGAACAGAAATATTGAAGACTCCATTCCATTCCATTCCATTAGAACAATAATTATAGGATCAGATTCTCTCTTTTCTTTTTCATTTAAATAAAAACTTATTGAAATGAATTAATAAGCATTTATTTTTAATTAGGCACCTGTTTACTGCATACAAAGTTGAAATCCCCCTGCCCACGAAACAAGAAAAGAAAATCTCTTTCCTAAAGAAAATAAAATAAAAAGAAATTCAAAAGTGCAAATACCGTAATTAAAAAGAAAAAAAAATTATATTTACAAGTTTGTGTGGAGGAGCATGTCCTCCTTTGCTAGAATGGCAAAATTTGAGTTATAAAATAAGTTTAAAATTAAATTTTATTAAAAATAAGAGCTGTCATATAAGCAAATATGAAAGATTAGAATCCTTTGTATAGACTTAGAAGCATCAAATACTCTAATTAGAATAATGAATAAACGTGTTAAAAGTGAATGAATGGACAAATCATCTTTATAGCACTGCGGCAAGAAGGCCAGCTAATAGTTGCCAAAGTTTGTCACGGAATCAAGAATGAGAAAGGAATGGTTCAAACTATAAACTTTTACACGTTTCATACTTCAAATTTTCTTACAGAAGTTGCAGTTCGAATTTTTCTTGCTTGCTGAAATATTACAGTAAAAGTCATCATTTGGTTGTAAAGCAATCCTGGTAAATGGCTTTTACAATATAAATATATATATATATATATATTTATATTTGAAGGACTTTACACCACACTCCGAGCACGTGACATAATTTGAATTAGAACTATGGAACCTTTCAGGACAAAAAAAACACTTAAATTATACATCAAAATAGACAACAAAAAGCATCAAAGTTGAGGACCAAAGAGAGAATATGGTAAGACTGAATATTGACAATGAACCTTGCAAACTGCACAAGTTCAGAAGGTTCAGTAGCCAATAGACATCCTAATTTCAATATATTGGACACAACTTCTAAACATGTCAACAAGGGCTAAAAAGTAAAATCACTCTCTCTCTCTCTCTCTAGTCTCTCGTATACACCACTTAATTACCTGTCCTCTCAACATATATAATTCCTACGTGCCACTTTACCTGCTGCTGCTATCTCATGCTTTATGTAAGGGAAAAAAAATGATTAGGGCCACAAAAAAAGTGGGCAGATGTATATGACTTTGGGGCTGTACAACCAATTCTTCATGACTGCCAGAACACATCCGGGTCACTGCTATACAATGAGAAGTCTTGAATTTCCTGGTTAGCCACGTGGAAATCAATGAGTCGTGCTTGGATAATTTTACACACCACTAATCCACATGGAAGCATCCACCATTCACTTTCATCCCTGCATTTCCCCATCAGTTCCAGATTATGATTAGTTGTTGACTTGGAGCATTCGCTATATATAACTGAGAACAAAAGAATCAATATAATTGCAATGTCAAGCTACACTTACACGCTAAAATTCCAGGACTGAAAGTTTAGATGCTTTTTACTTGAGTGGGTAGTATAATGAAGTATACCGCAAATGAAGGCAACCACCTGTTACCATAGAGAAATATTTTCAACAACATTAGAATCATAAAAATGAACATCACACGTCTCTTCTTGGTAGCACTCTAAATTAGCCAAACCAATCAGAAACAATTTAGAGTACATGTGACAAATACGGAAGCACGTTCCAAGCCGTTTCAGCCATATATAACCCAAATTGTTAATATTGTCGCTTCCATAGAGATAACTATTGAATTAGTAAAAAGACATGCTTTGTGAAACTGGAAAAGAGAAGTACTCCAACTAGTAGAAATGACTGGCACATTTCTGGAATAACAATGTCCTTGTTACTTTCTAATAATCTTTCTTGAATATGGAACAGATGGTTGAGAACAACTTACAACATTGATCAAGGATGTGATATTCCACAAAGCATAAACACGGGCAAGACCTGCTGAGCGCCTGGGTCCATGACTAAACAAAGCACTGATTCCAGCTGGGAACGGAAATAAAACACCAAGAGGAAGGACCAACAGAACTAAAAGGAAGTCCAACAGCGAAATAGAGTACATCTGTAGTAAAGTAAGCAGGACTAGACTAAAATCTCCTAGGAGTAGTATAGAGATGAACAAACCAACAAGATCCTGCAAAAATTTGAATGTGTGAGAACAACCAGATTTTTATAACAAGGAAAGTATTAGCGCATTCAGTCTACACTGCAAGCATCTTAAATACCTGATGGCCAACAGGTTTGGTATTATAAACTACGAAAGAAAAGGGATAATATATAGCCCTCTTCTGTTTAAGCATCCGTAAGCTCTTGGCATGCAGAATTCCTCCAAAATTCCTCCTGCACGTCACTGAATGCTCACAAACTCTCAAAGGGTCTTGTGGATTTTCCCTATGAATTCTGTGCAAACTGCATATAAAAGAAAAGAAAATCGGGCATAGCTCTATTTTAAATAGTAAAGGTAAACCAAGCAAACTATTACCATGACTGTTGCTCTGGTAGCAATGATATATCTTGACTACCAATTGATGGCTGCGCGCTTTCATTTTCAACAGCACATGTGAGAAGTCCAAAGTGGCAATATCCAGAAGCTGTAGGCTGAAACCAAGCTAGATCAACACGTACACCATATGTACTTAAAGTAGGGTTTGCATGGGTTTCAAGCCAGCTTATAACATGACCAAAAGATATCTTCAGGTGCCCACGGCGAACTAAGCGTAATTGAGCATTTAGACCCGCCACAAGTCGATACCATATGGTAGGTGGAATAGACTGAAAGGTGGTCAAGTATAAAAATCAACAAATTTTCCTTCCATGAACTATATCAATATGCTATTTATGACTGCAAAAACTAAATAAAGGACAAGCTTAAAACATTATGCGCCACAAACCTGACTCATAAGGCAAGTAAGAATATTATCACTTTGTAGGCAAAACGGAGCCATGTAACTTCCATCTCCTCCAAAAACAAGAGACATGGGAAATCTTTGATGAAGACGAGGAGGAAGATCAGATCTCTTTTCATCCCCACCAAGGAAAAAGTCCACATAAGCAAGCATCAGATCAGAAGTTGCAGCTACCTGCAACATAAGATGGTAAATATTAACGTGAGAATCATTGATCTATTAAGATCAAACAAGACAAGAATCACTGTCAGGTAAACAAGTGATCGTTAGCAAGAGCAATCAGCACCATAAGACTTTAAATCCTAGCGATCAAGAGCATTAACAGTTATAAGTGTTTGAGCTCCATCAAAAATTAAAATAAAATAAAATAAAATAAAAATCTTCATATATGAATGCATCTAATGCGATAGCTGAGATCTTTGTTTAGTTCACAAAATAGGAAGGATTTGACTTCTGTTAGCTCATTAACTTCCAGACTAAGTCTACGTCTTGAAAGATAATATGTTCAAGAATACTAATCCTACATATATTTTCTCAACAAAATTCTTTAATCTTTTGAGAAGTACAGAGGTTTCCGTTGAAGCAACATCATTAAGCCTTTTTATCAGCAGCCATCAAAAGTTAAAAAACCAACACGATGTTATCATAACTTCAAGGTAGAAAACCTAGAGAGTAGAAATAATGCTGCACATAATAAGAAGGTTATCCAAATGTAAGATATTAGCATCCTTAATATCCTAAAAACTAACAAGTCCAAGGAAAGACATTATATATGTAGGGAAAATGTTTGGAGAAATGTTCTGAAGAAATTGACCTTTAGCCCTTCATATAGAGCACGTGAACGGCAAGAACGCAAGCAAGAATGATCATATTCTGATCGAACAAATTCACGCAGTTGCTGTAATTTCTTCTTTCGACACTGCTGTAGCCATGACCATGCAAGTGGATAAGCAAGCAGAGAGAGAATGCGGTAAACTGATCCTTCCCACCACTGATAAGCAGCTAAACCATTAATTTCATCCACAAATATATTGAATGCATCCTCGTAACTGCCATGAAAATGAAACGATAAACTAACATTATTATGAATTAAGTGACTGCAAGATAGGAAGCCATGAAAAAAAATTCAAGGACTTTACCAAACATAAATTTAATCATAAGAAAATCCAAGGTATCACCATTACTGCAGCAGAAACTAAGCACCAATTAATTGTACAGCCTAGAGAGAAAGAAAGCTTACACAATGTCTTCTACTTGTTCAGGAGGGGAGTGAGGTAGATGCCAAGGTTCCTTGAAAGTATTTGGTCCCATGAAGTACATTCTATGCACATGACTCTGAGATTCCTCTGTTCTATTTGTTTCCAGAACCTGAAAGCCAACTCATAGCCTTTAAAGGGGTACAAAACAGCAACAGGCTTCCTAAGGGATGTATACGAGATGATCATAATGTGAGAAAGCATGAACAGGAAAGGAAGAAATTGGAGGCAGACCTCATTCAATGACTCTAGGAAAGGGAAGGAGTGATCTATTCGAGAGACAGGTTGGGCAGGAACAAGGGCTGGTAATTCATCTCCACCAACATATTTCATTCGTGCAACACTAAGCACTAGAGACAAAAGAATTAGGATGCCCAAGAGAATAAGACCAAATAACCATGGTCCACCAAAAGTGTATATCAGCTCTTCAAGTGCTGTATAACAATGTGGCATGTGAAATCTGTCAGATATGCACTTGTATGGACATGGAGCCTCAGTAACACCACCTGTTGAAAAGATTGGAATGATAATTAAGCACCAAGTTACCCACACACATACACAGACACAGAGAGATCTAGAGGATTTATTTACATGATAAAACTATGACATCAAAGCTGGAATATAAAGGAAAAAATAAAAAGGAAAAAGACATTTAAGCACACTCAGACAACACTTTCTAAAACCTCATAAAGAAATTTTCTGATAGAGCTGCTTAAAGCAAAAAGAAGGTCATCCTTCTGCCCACAGAAGCAAACAGGAGTAACTTAGTGATACCTCGAACTGTAAGATATATGGCACGATGTGGAAGCTCATTCAATGGGCAATGATGACATAGGGCTCTATCAGACCCACTGACATTCTTGTATGTGCCAACAGGGCATTCCTGCAGCACAATTTGCTTGTCACATGTAAAGTCAAAACAAAAATGGGATAACAAAAATCCCTGACTACGAAAGAGAAAAAAATAAAGTTTAATCAAAATATCAGTGAAAAGAAAATATAAAAGACGAAGTGAGCTATTCCATAACAAACTGACAGATGAGGATCTAGCTACAGTTTAGAAGTTATGCCTCAACTAATTCAAAGCAATCAAATAAACTTGGAGTCAATTACAGCTTTGAAGATATTACAACTACTCAATTATACAACTATCTTTTAACCCACGTTAGACATTACACAATTAGTAATATTCTATAGACCTAAAAAGAAGTCTAAAAGATACATGATATGTTGATGGAAAATCTACCTCACAGAAAATGCCATGAAGCCCTTTGGGGCAGGCCTTCCCAGTGACAGTCCCGTTTTCCCCAGCACGGCCATGACCTCTACCAAATCCTCCCCTACAATTAGGGAGGAAAAGGAAAATATAGCTCAGAACAGAAATTACTGAAGAAAAAACCAGATCATCACAATGCCAAAAAAAAAAGCATGGGGACTTAGTTATGTAGGTACGGGAGACCAAGAAATCATTGGTATTCACTTCCATGAGTTGTAACCTAATCATATTCTAACTACCCAGCACGATGAAGAACCATTCCAAAAACACATGTTGAGCAGGATTAGTATTTTTTACCTACAAAAAACGAAGCAAATGCAATGGAAAATGCAATGGAAAATCACTAAAGAGAATGTTACTGAAAAAGGTATTTTAGGTCATGATGACAATTGGTTTGGACAACCTGAGATCATTCATCAGACAATACATATTACTAACAAAGATCAAATACATACACCGTATAAATTGTTCCTTTCACACTTGCTATGGGTAGATATCCATCCCCAACCGGTATATCTGACCAATGAAAGTGAACTCTTCCACCACCACCACCACCTCCACCATTGGGACAACCATGCCCTCCGACAGTTGATATAATAGAAGAATCACCTAGTGCCAAGGAATGAACAAACAAAAGAACAGTTCCACCAGATCCACCACCAGGTCCGATGCTCCCACTACCTTGCTTTCCAACATCTCCAAAGCTTTCTCCATCGGCTCTAAGTGAACCATCGAGATACAAACTTGATACTGAGTGCTCTATCGAGCCCATCACTGTTTACAGAAAAAAAAAACTGATATATTCATGAGTACCCATCCAAAATATAAATTCAAACCAACACCTAATTTGGCCTAGCATTAACATATGGGCAAAAAAAAACTCATTAGGCTTTAAAGGTGTAATAACCCAGATTGAGTGTAGAAGGTTAGTGAATGGATCCCCAATTACCCAGAAGGAGAAGTTCTTGTGGGCTCAATCCAGGGTGTTATAAAAAGGTACTAGAAAAATTAATTCCAGGAATTTCTATATACTGTCAGAATGTGGACACAACTAAAAATCTCAGAGCCAATTATTTTCCATAAGTCCTCATACTAAAGCTTTAACTAGGACTATGTCACTCAAAGTTTGAAGTGAGTGTACATAGCCATTTTTCCCTTCTTTCAAGAAGAACTACACTAATCATCATAGCATATCCACCAAAAAAAAAGAAACTGATAAATAGCCCTTTTTCCAACCCCCCCCTCTCTCTCTCTCTCTCTCTCTCTCTCTCTCTCTCTCTCTCACACACACACACACACACAGAGTAAGAGAGGGGCATTTTTCTTATAAGTCAAAGAAAGAATAAATGAGCAGGGCATATTCTCACAGAAAAATCACGAGATATTGCAGATGCTAGAAACCATTATACCGTCCCCATTTATTTGAGAAGCAGCATTCCCCTTTACACCGAGCTCACAATTGCTTAATTGTATTTAAATGTTTTAACTTCCAATACTCATTGGAGCTTTTTTTCTTTTATAACTAAAATTTCATTAATCAAAGGGGAGGCAAAAGCCAATTACAGAAGATCTCATGGCCTATCAAGACATTGAAGCTTTTTATAATTGTTTTTTTTTTTTTTGTAAGTACTTTTTATAATTGTTAAGCTCTTGTTTATAGTTTTTTATTGGTTTCAGGACTGTTAACATAGGATTACATGCGTCTCCAGCTAGTTTAAGATATATGGCAAACTTTGCAACATGGAAACACGAGTGTCACTTGAAACAAGTGATTCTGTAGAAATTCAAGCCCCTGACTCCTGAGGAAGCATGATGCGTAAGTGAAAGGCAAATCAGACATTAGCAGAGGCCTCAACTCCATATAGTTAGCCTGGCACCCAATACAACGTTGCGACAATCTTATCTAGACCACAAGTTATAAATCAACAATAGGGGAAAAAAAATACTAACTCAAGACATTCGATGACTTACCAATTATACCACCACCAGTAGTTGCACCAGCAAGGCTATCATTTCCACTGCCACTACCAAGCTCACAAGGTAAATCAGCATCTCCATATGCACCACCGCCATCAATGAAACTGCCATTATAATATCCATCACCGCCTTTGCCACCATGTCCACCACCGCCACTTAGACCGTTTTCAAAAATTCTTCCTTTTCCAACCCCACCAGTACAGCCTGCACCGAGTCCATTAGGTCAATAATTTCTTGCAAAATTTTCACTTTCTAGATAAGTATCTTTTTTGTATACATCTTGTGTACTTAAATAACTTTTTTTTGATAAGTAAAATAAATGAAATGAAACAATCTAAATAACGCCTTTGCGCCTTTTAATGAAGCTCTTATTACTCATAAAAAAGGCAGTAAAGAATCCATAGAGCATGATATAACTGAGGATGCATGGTTCAGCTAGTTCTGGTTCTAAGATTTTTTTTTTTTTTTTATGTCGGGAAACCTCTCCAAGGCAGTTCACCACCCTTGCAGAATAAACCCTAGTCCCATGCACCCTACCCTCAGAAGTTTCCCTACAAGAAAATGGTTAAATCGTTGGCTTTTCACCAAGGGGTGTGGCCCCAAAAGATTATTTGCACCCATGAGGTGTTGAACCTTGGACCTTGAAGGGAGTGATACCCCAAGACCAAGGCCTTCACCACTTTGGCCAACCCCTGGGGGTTATGAAACTTAGATTTCAGATGATATAATAAACTCCAGAACTAGACAAAAAAGATTTCCAAGGATATTCTGTTTATCAATTGAAACCGGCACAAACTATGCCCTGTATTAAAGTTTTTACCAAAAGGGGGAAAAAGAAAAATACCCAGCCCAGATGCACTAATTGCTCCAGAAGATTGGACAACCACAGTTCTGACCCAGTGAAAATGAACAACAGATCCTCTTATAATGCCTTCAAGAATAATATCTTCAACCCTACAGATCTGCAGCAGTAAGCCAAGCCAATCATTTGTCAGAGGCACGAAGGCAACAGTCTTATTCACAGCTCATAAGCCATCCACTCATCTGAATAAAATAAAGTACTCAGTGTTCAATTTGGCTAATGGAACACCTGAAGAGTGAAGGGCAACGTAGAGTTCACATTACAATCTTCAGGTGGATGAAGTAGTTCCCCGGGGCAATCTGGGAGTTCACAGTAGAGGCGTGGTGTCCTATCAAAACCAAAAGAATGAATATTAGACTGAATAAGTAATGACATCGTTGAGCACTATAAAATATCACTTACATATCATTAAAACTGCCTTTGTCCAAGGGACCTTGCAGAACAGATCCAGGTCCAACCTTCAGGTTATAAAGAGAGTACTGAGCATATGGTAAAGCTAAATAAAAAATTTTAATTGTCGTGCAGTTATAGTTGCAAAATACCAGAATTCAGAAATCACAACAACGAGCAGCTTAAGAACATACTGGAGAAAGAATGAAGTTGAAAACATATATAAAATGGGCATGAATGAATGACAAAAGAGGATGGAGATACTAACGCCAAAAATTATCTCAAAGATGCCACAGCATCTAGAAATCTTAAGGCCTCGTTTGTTTTCAGAAAACTTTTCAACTTATCTCATCTCATCTAATCATTATAATTTTCTTAAATTCCTATAAATATTTTATTCAATTTTCAACTTTTAACTTAACTCATCTCATCTCATTTGCGAAAACAAACGACCTAAATGTTATTTATAATACTCCAATAAAAGACTCGAATCACATGGTTGATACTCCAAAATGACTAATTAATAATACAATTAAAGTCCTATTAAAATTTTAAAAAGAGCAAAAACTTTCCTTTTCCAAGCAATGTGAAATATTATTTACTACCTACCATTATCCTTATCATATGAGGTATTACAATCTCCCTCCTTTAAATTCTCGATATTCTTGTTGGGTCTGTCCATTGTAGGTAATACAACTCAAGTCCCACATCTCTATTGGAATAGACACTGATATCATTTATAACACCCCAATAAAAGGCCTAAACCACGTGACCTATATTCTAAAAGAACTAATCAATGATACAAATAGAGCCCTATTAGAACCTTATAAAGGGCAAAAACTTCTCCTTCCTAAACAATGTATAATCCCATTTACCATATACTTTATCCTTATCATATGGGGTATTACATATTTGCAGTAATCATCTCCTAAATTGAATTGACTTGTGAAGCTAATTGACAAGTTTTTCTCATAAACCTTTCATAGTTCCAAAGAAAAAATTCAAAACTACATGAAGAACCTTCAGCTTACATTGACGCTATAAAATAATGATAGAATCAGCCGTTGTGCTTCAATCAGATTTCCTGGTCCAGACAAATTCAAATAACCTTGTCCATGAACTCCCAAGTTTGCATTAGAATGTATCACAGAGGACCCCTGACAATCAAATATGCAAATATCATTCCTCACGTGAAAGCAACATAAAGCCAAATATTAGCAATTTTACTACCTTGAGAACTACTAGATTGCTGGCCTCAAGCAAAGACGTTGCCACAAGTGAATCAACACCACCATCAATAAGCATTTTGGAATTCAACATCAAATGCATCTTGACAGACATTCGTAGAGCCCCATATATCTAAATATAATTGTAAGTAACAAAATTATCAGATATCTTATTCATAATCCATGATAAGAACTTAACAAAAGAAGAAGGTATATTACTAATAATCCATCAGAAATATTTCACAAAAATGAGCATATGTAAGAAGCTTGAGTTACACATGGAATAAGAGGTGGTGGTTCAAAAGATTATGGAGAGATAATATTGCCTTTGAAAGGTTATATCATTCAGAAGGTCAATAAATGATGCCAACACAGAGAGTGAAACATGTTCTAAAAGTGAATTCTTTTAATATACATGGGAAAAAAACGTCACCACTAAACGAAAATGCCGAATCTACACTCAAAATTAAAAAGCAAGCAAAAAAAAGGTGCTTCTCACTTGCCTTTACAACTGAGTCACTCATTAAAAGCTCTTCTGCCATTAACTCAAATTCTGATGTAGCAACATGTGCAAGCCCAAAGGTCAAAACTGCACCACATGTTAAGTGAATTTGCCCTCGAACCTGTTAAATGCATTGTCATTTTAGTAAACAAAATGCATTGACATTTTCTAAGAATTCTTGGGTTTAGTCTTTAGGAGTCAATTGCAGGACTGTTTCTAACCAAACTTTGAAAGTTTTAGTTTAATCACTTCCTGAGGTAAGTAGTCATAAACCCAACAAACAAAAAATGACTACTTGCCTCAAGAAGAGAAAGTTGAGCTCATTTTGATACTTAGAATATCTAAAAGTATTTGAGAATAGCAGTGACATTGCTTGTGAACAGTAGTGAAATGATTTGAGTTCAAATGTTTTATTAGATTTTGGAAAAGGAGAGAAGAAGTTGAATAAAAATATTATAAAGTTCAAAAATTGTTTAAATATACCTTTTTAATATTATTTTTGCTTTGAAATTTGAAAAGTTGTATTGTTTTCTGAATTTAGTTTGGAGGCTTGGGAAAGTTGTATTGGGTTTTGTGTTTGGATAGGGATTATGTATGATAGATGAAAAAACTAAAGATTTGAAATTGTAAAGCATTTTGCGTTTGAGTGATGTTTGAAAGGAAATATCTGAGAATATCTAAGAATACCCTGTTACAAAAACAAGGCCTAAAGCTTTCAAAGTTTGGTTAGAAATGTGGTCCTGCAATCAGTGGTGGAGCCAGGAATTTACTTTAGAGGGGCCATGCAAGGCTAAAATAAAATATATAAAATATTTTTTATTTTATTTCTATACAATTTTGTGTGCGGTATAGAACAATTTGATAGTAAGATTTACAATAAAAATAATCATACGTTTAATACAACTTATGTATTAAAAAAGTATATGATATGTCAAGAATATGTCATCATAATAAAAATATATTAAACATACGTTAAAAATCATCCAACTTTTTTTTATTTAAAATAAAAATATGTCATCATGTTATTATATCATTTTATTTTATATGAGATGTGTTCTATTTAATAACATGTCATCATGTTATTATATCATTTCATTTTATTTAAAATAAATTAGATTAAATTTTGTGGAGGGGGCCAAATAATTTTTAGAGATGAGGCCAATACAAGATAAAATTAATATTATTCCACTAAATCACAAAAAACCAATATATATTATTTTTTATTTTAAAAAAATGTATTTTTTTTTATTTCTTTTTTTTTTTGAGGGGGGCGCCCCAGGGGGAGGGGGGCCATGGCCCCCCTGCCCCATCATGGCTCCACCACTGTCTGCAATTGACTCCTATAAACTCTTTCCAAACCTCCATTAAAAACAAAAAATATATATCAAGAAAAAGAAGAGGATGGCACCCCAAATCTTATCAATAAACTCTTCCCAAAATTCCTAGCACAGTTTGAGTTAAATTTTCTACCTAATCCAGACACCTTACCTGTACACGACTCCAGAACAAAGGAACCAAGGCCTTAGCATGATTCTCAATGTAAACATTTGTCCAAAGTGGCTGTTTAGGAAACTCTAACAGAAGTGTGTCCGTTGTCGTGGACCTATTGTGATTGCTCACAACAAGAATCCGAGGCACAGCATCATAATATGTCCCAGCAGCACCTGAGTTTTCAGGACAGCCTAAACTTCTCCCTCCTGCAAACAAAATAACAAGCATGTGAGAAAATAGATGTGGTTATTACTCTTGCAAATGCTGGATTATCACAGCCTGTGGTGGGTGATAGAGCTCCCCTAAGCATGGAGGAAAAAGACAGAAATGCCTATTAACTTACCACAAGCAACGGAACAACTGCAAATATTTTGAACATAACATTTAAAACTGGACCATATTTTTTTTCTTTTTTTCTTTTTCTAATAGGCAAAAACCATGCCAGTTGATGCATGAAAAAGTTCTCGGCGGTAAATTCATTTTAGTTTGAAGAAAATATAGACCAATAGGAAATAGATGTATCAGAAGGCTAATGCACCCTACCAAACACTCAAAGCCACAACTAATTATAGGAACCAAAGTATCAAGTTGACAAAAAGGAATATCCACCATCCACACAATGCTATTCTTTCGAAAGGCATGAAACTACAAATTATCTTTCTTTAGAATAATGTGAAATGTGAATTGAAAAAAAAGGAAAACATACGATTATTCAATCTTTTCACTAAGGTGAAATCTTCAGGTGCTTCCTAAAGCGAAAGCACACTTTCCAATAGCTTCTCTAGGTGGTTTATATAAAAAGCTTATACGAGATAACAAGAAGACTGCCATATTTTTTATTTTTTATTTTGATAAGTAAAAGATCTTATTAATAAAAGAAATGGCGTCACAGCTAGTTATGAGACAAAACTCACAAGCCCACTTAAAAGGGAGCATTCGGGTGCCCTCTTAGTAGGAGCATTAGAGGCAAGGAAGTCATGAAGGTCCATTCATCAAGGAAGTCATGCGGTAAGTTTAAAGTTTTAAACTTGAAGTATATACTAACCATATTTGTTTCATAGAAAATAGATTTTGCATTCTTTACCCTTTTCATTCAAATAGAATATTTTCTTTGTGCATCTTATGTTCATTACCACAATTTTATATTTCAAACTGCCCCTCCAGGTAATCATGTAGGCCAAGCTTTAGGAAGTTTATCATGCACTAGAATTTCAACTTAAAGAACTTACCGCAAACCCACAAGCTCCAATGCCACAAGATACCAAATTGTTGGGATCAATTCAAATATCTTGTGACAACAACAACGGAGCTATTGAGGAGCTACGAGATTTGAATGCCTGAGATAGCCCGGGGGTAATGGTTTTGTTGTTGGTGCCTTGAAGGGAGGAATGTTTGGGGCCTAGTCTACAGTGGGGAGTTGTGTCTGGGGAAGAACATGTCTCCCTGGTATCTCTACCTCTGATAAACAATGTATCTGGTTCATCATCAAACTGAATTTTGCAAAAGATTAACAAGATACCATAGTGTGTAGGGATTACATGTGGAGGATTTGACAACCAACTCAGCACTATTCACTGCAATTGAGTCAGTCACTCGCTTGAAACAAAACCAAGATTTAAGAAGAGCAGGGAGTTGGGCAATCAATTACGATGCAAAGGGAGGTCGTACAAATCGAGGGAGGACTAGAGGGAGAGCAAAAGTAAGAAGCCTTTTCAGCCATCGTAAAATCACTTGGGTGGAGTATTAATCTTGTGGAAACAAAGGGTTGGAATAGTTAGAGTGATTTGCTTTGCTTTGGGGAGGTGTGTTTTGTCCCAATCAGGCTTGGTGTATATTGGATAGGTTTCTAATTTCTCCCTCCTGGGCAATGTTCATTAGGGGCTCTCTATTGTGAGCTGGGTGTTCCCTTATATACACCTAGAGTACTTGGTTATGCTATTGATATAAATACATTTACTTATCAAAAAGGAAAAACAAAAGTTCAAGTTTAAGAAAAAATACACATTGTGCATACTCTTGCCTTTTTCTATTTGTAAAAAAACACACATAACAAATTAACATCTTATATAACAACTGCCCACCACCCATGACACAAAAAAAAAAAAAAACTATCTCTTCCTCCTCTCTCCTTCTATAATCATTATCATTATTTTAACAAACTACTATAAATATAGCAATTGACAGGTTTCACTAAAACTAATTTTTCAAAGAAAATTAGATCAGGGCATCTATACCTCTGGTAATATACATCAATTAGAAAGCACACAAGATTGTTTTAAATATACCCGACTGGCCCAGAAAAGACAAAGCTCATTCTTTTGAGAATAAAAAACAAAATACCAAGATAAATAATCCGAGTCTCACCATGAACAAAGATTTGAGTATCATCATGCCTGCTGAAAACATGGATGGAGACTCTTCCACCCCCACCTCCAGCAAAACCATTTCCACCAGAGGCGCTTATCCTGCCATTTCCAATCCTGTTTTCCACAGGATACCATTAGCCGAAGGCCCAAATATGTTTCTAAGCCACTTATGAAAAATAATTTACTGGAAAGTATATCTGTACAGTACATTCTCATATAATCTGGAGTAAAGAGTATAATATAAAGCTGAAAACTCGTTCCTGGATCATAAAGTATTAAAACTTGTCTTTCTTTCCATTGAGATGCAGCCATGCAGGTTACGTGTGGTTTTACATTAATTAGCAAATCTTTAGCAAAATGTAAGGAATCGCGTGACACACTTGGGGGGGAAATGACAAGAAGAATACGAGGAGACAAACCAATAGCTAACAATTCATAATTGATTGCACAAACAATTTGCATAAGCATTACTTGATTATAGTTTCAAAGAAATCTGCGATACGTAGAGGAAGAAAGGGGGCGGCGGGGGGGGGGGGGGGGGGGGGAGAGAGTTACATTCTTTGAGCGCTCACGAAAATGCTGCCACCAGAGCCTCCTCCACCCTTAACACCGCCATTGCCTCCATCGGCGAATAGATTCCCGCTAACCTGAAGTGTAGTATTCACCTCAATCCAAATCCTCCCACCTCCTTCCCCACCATAATTCACTTCTTTAACAGTTGTCCCACCCTTGCTTCCATAACTCCCCGGCACATCCAAAGACGACCACGAGTAGGCGTCCCCGCCCCAGATATCTTCCGGGAGCTTCTTGTTATCGGAAACACAGCTAGCACCTCTCCCGCCATGCCCTCCGCCTGCACCCTCAACCCCATCGGGGCTGCCACTAGTCTGCGCGGGAGGTGCGCCCGCCAGCGCAGTCACATTGATCTTTGACCCCTCAAACAAACTCGCATTCCAAGCATTCACCCTCACCGACCCAGCAACTATAGCCGAATTACTATCCAAACAAAATACCCCGCTCAAGTTAACCGTAATTGAGCAACCCAATGTCGTACAGTTCAAACTCACACCAGGAAGTATATATAAGCTTCCATTTCCTTCTATATAAACATCATCTTCAAAAATTAAGCTAGAGTTGAGTACGCACGAGGTGTTGAGGGATCCACTCCCGTGAAGACCGACCTCACACGTGAGCGACGGAGGGTGAGGTGGTGGAGGAGGAGGAGGAGGCGACGGGGGCGTGTAATCGCCGTGAAATGCGTCAAATTCGTACCCAATGATCGAGAAAGCATCATCCGAATCGTCGGAGAGGCAAGGGTTGATGGCGAAGAGAGTGAGGAAGCTAAGAAGGAAGAAATGAAAGGTAGGTGAGGAGAAAACGCGGGCCATTGGAGGAGTTGACAGTCATCACAGAAGCGAATAAACCCCAAAAAGTAAAAAAAAAATGTGAGTGATTGAGGGAGGGGGGTTGGAGTCAGGGCTAATGTAAAAGAAAGACAGGCAAACCCTAATTCAGAGAGAGGGGTTTGAGAGATTCTGTGAGGCAGCGGGTTTAGGAATCTTGCATGTTGAGGAGGAGATTGAATTGAATTGAATTGAATTCAAGGGCGTTTCGGGTGCGAAATTAGGGCAGAATTTCAGAAATATACGTGAAGAAGCTTTAGCTGAGAGGCCGTGTTTGGGAAATTTCCTTTGGGATGAGAGAAAGAAACAGAGAGGAATGGGTCGGAGAGAGAAACGCAAAGGAGAAGAGTACAGCTGCGCACAGAAATGTACGTGTGCGCGGCACGTGTGATACTTCCTTAAAGATACGATTGTTACGTGCTACACGTGCCTCGGCTTTGGGTTTTTTCTTTTCTGTTTTTTTCGTTTCAAATCCTTGGCCGTCGATTCTCCCTCATGTCTTTAGAGAATTTCTATCCTTCTCCCACGTAAATTTTTGTTTTATGAAATCGTCTAGATCCTTCTTAAAAGCTCGCCAATAAATAAAAGGATGTTACCAACAGTGTAAAGAATATCTGGTCTTGATATTTTTGAAAAATGCTATATGCTCCTTAGTTTCTACATCTTATTTTAATATTTTATGTATCTTTATTTTTGTTTTTATTTTTTTATTTAATAATTAAAAAAGTAGTTTTTAATGTATTGATATTTTTTTATATTTTTTTAAAAAAAATTAAAATTATAAAAAAATAAGACTAAAAAATTAAAAACTAATTTTTAACTAACGGTCAGATAAAACAATGCTATTCATGGAATAAAATAGTACTGTTCTTTATTTTTTCACTATTCATTAAAAGCTTCGCAATTATTACTTCACCTTAGAGTCAAAACTACTTAAATAGTAGATTTTGCTTGATTTTTCAATTCAAAATCAGGAAATTAACTATTATTTTATTTTCTATACATGCTATTTAGCTATATTTGTTTTGCTCTTTTTTAATCCTTCTTTATATTCTTTTAATTCATTTTATGAGTTAGATTTCGTTTGAGATTGCAGTAGAAAATATTATTTTTAATTTAAAAATTATAACTTAAAATTTAATGTAAATAACTCTACTATTAAAACATTATTTACTGTTTGGTATTTATAAGTCTAAAGTATTTTTTAATTCAGTATACTTGTTTGGAAACAAATTTAAAAAGTATTTTTTGAGAAAGAAATAACATAAAAGGACATATCTTTATAATTATTATATTTTAATAATGTTGAAGCAAATTACTAAATAATGACTACTAATATATTTGCACACATGGCAAAAGTTAAACTCTAAATGTTATGAAAATAGTCTCCAGTTGTTTATTTAATTATTATAACTTTTTTTAAATAAAATCAAAAGTTAAAAAAATTAAATATAAAAAAAGTTGTAAATAAATTATAAAAATAATGATAACTATATTATTTACCAGCAGTAACACGTTTCTGTTGTCAAATGGCAATCTCATCCTACAATCAATCCTCCTGCGATTAATCTGATGAGGAAAAAAAATCTAATATCTCAATTAAATTCAAATAATTAACCATTCTCTTACGAGGGTTATTTCGTATATTTAATCGTGCATTAAAAAAAAGTACTTTTAATGATTTAAAAACACTTTTTAAACTTTGAAACGCAATCTCAAACATATTCTTAGTAAAATGAATGAGTTACTCTATATATTCTAATAATCAGATTTTGCTTCCAAATAATTAATTTGATAAAATTATTTCTATTTATGTAAGTATTTACAATTAAATTTCGATTTTGTAGGTTACCAAAGAAGAACAATAAACCAAAACTGAAGGGAAATATATTATCCACGGAGTTTCTTTCAACACTTTGATGGATGAAAATATCTCACGCTTCAGTATTGATACTGACCTTATTTTATGCAGGAATATTGAGTTTTCTTAAAAGACAAAATATAAATGATCAAATCTTAAGTGATGCTACTATACTTTTTAATTTATATCGCTTATTTTTTTCTCTCCAACATGGCACTATAATGTGATGCTATGTGGCATATAAAAAAATAATATATATATAATTTAATAGCCCTAGAAAATATAAAAATAGGAAGAGTAAAATTCTAGATTATCTCTACTATTTTATAATTTTATTTTCAATTTTTTTAATGAGTCACATGGCACCCCATCTTGCCGCCACGTCAAGAGGGCAAAATGAGTAATATAAATTAAGGGTAAATAGTATTAGCATTAATTTGAAATATTATATATCTTTTCATCGGCATAATCTTAAAAACAAAAATAGCAATGATTAATTTTTCAAAGTTTTCCTCTCATTTCTCTTTCTTCCTCTCTCCCCAAGCAATTTTTTTTTTTTAAACTAGGATTTTTAGTTATTAGAGTTGTGCCACTGGAGAAAGGAACGATATCTCCACTTTTTTCTCCATCCTTCTCTCCTTTATCCCATTTTTTTCTTTTATTCTTCCTCATCCTTTCCCTTCATTCTCATTCTTCTTCTTCTCTTTTTGACCTCTCCATCTTCACCTCCCTCCTCCAACTCTCATCTTCTCCCAACCTTTCCAAGTCTCCTTCTCCATTTTTTTTTTGGTTGGTTTTATTGCATGAACCGCAACTGTCAATGGGCGATAGGCATTAACAATGAAGGCTTTCGTCAGTTTGGATCCTGCACGCATCTTGACGATCTTCTCCTCAGGTGCCGATCTCCCAGCAGTGGCGGATTCAAGACAATCAAAACAGAGTGTGCTACACACGCGCTCCTTATAGGAGGAGGTTTTCTCTCTGTACGCCTCCATCAAATGGTTCGCTTGGCCACCACGCGCATGGACGAAAGGTCCAAAAACTCCGATGGTTCGTCTCTGTCTATCTCACTCTCATCTAGGCGGCGTGTGGCTTTCACGCGCCACTAACGACAATGGATTTATGTGTTGCATTTCAAATTATTTCCAAGATTGAAAATCGAGATCCGATTTTTTCAATTAGTTTAGTTTCTCTTTGTTTTTTAATAAAAAGTATAAAAAAAATTCAGTCTCTAGAAATTAAGTCCTTAGAGTTTTGTCCCCTAACCCGTTTTAGTATGAAAGTGTGGTTGGTTTTGGGTTATTTGGTTATTGGTAACTCTATCTTATATAAAGTTAAGACTATTTCTCAAACGTTATTCTGGAGAAATTTATAACCAGAGTTAGAAAATATTAGTCACTTTTAATGTACTGGAGAGTTATAGATCGTTGTTTAGTTATTTTGTAATTGTATGTTTCAAGTTCATTTGTAATGCCCATTATTAATTAATTGAGTATTTTCATCTTCAAAAAAAAAACAAATAGCAATTTCACATCTTTATCATTATTTTTTCAATCATTTGATTTTTTGTGCATGGTTCCAAACAACAGTGTATATTTTGACTAAGGGTGAAAAATGGTTTGTTTAGACTAGGGAAACTGACTAAATTTGTCATTTTGATCCAGACCAGACCAAGACTGAAACTAACATGTTTTAGACCACCAAAACGTTTTGGTCCAGTTTGGTCTCGATCCAAGAATTTTCCATCCCGAATGAAAAATAAATATAAAAATATTATATATATATATATGTTATTTATATAATAATTGTATAATTTATTATGTAATTTTCATTTAATATATTACCATTAATAATATAAAATTTTAAATATGTTATTAACTTATTAATATTATATTAATTAACTAGTATATAATATCAATGAACTAATTATATAGTAATTATATAAACTAATAATTAATGTAATTTCTATCTTATTTATTATCATTGACTATATAAAATATATATTTTTTGAGTTAGTTACATAATCTATATTAATAAGTTACTTAATTTTATTTTAAAATTTTAAACATAATCTACATGATAAGTCACTTAATTTTAATTTAGAATTTTTTAAAAATATATTTTATTAATTGATTTTTTTTTAAATAATTGAATCAAACAAATTGGACCGGTTGAGGAAAAATGATGGAGGACTAGACCACCGTTTCCACCCCTAATTGCTGTTCAGTATCACTCTATATCGATTGGAGTGCATGAAACAATAATTTTAACTATGATTTTTTTTTTTAAATGAATTTTAACTTTGATTTAAACCATGCTAACTAGTAACTCTTTATTTTTTTTAGGTAGTAAAGTAAAACTTTATTACTAAATAAGAAAATCAATTGAGGTCGCCAACTTATTCAACAATGAGACATCGCATATATTACAGCAACACGAATATCTCAAAATTAGGGGTATAAAATCGTGTTAACGGATCGTGTTTGTATCGTGTCAACACATGTATAGTACATTATATAAGTCAACTCTAATAAGACCCGTTAACATAACGTGTCATTTTGTGTCAACCCGTTATGATCCATTAGTGAATATTATGAAATAAATTAATATGACAAAATATGATATGTTTCAATCTGTTTATGTAAAATATATTAAATATGTCCAAAATTAATCTGTTTGACTTAATTAAACTTAATATAATTTTATACAAATGTTAAAATCACAATATCTATAAAAATTATAATACCAACTATAAGTATGAATTATAATATAAATAATAAAAATATTGAAATTAATATTCTAACAATTTTAATTTTAAATGTAAGAGTATAGTTGTAATTTTAACGTGTCATAGCTGGTCAAAACAGGTTGATCCTCTATTAATCCGTTAAGCAATCGTGTCATAACGGGTCAACTCGTTTTGACTCGAAACCCTTTAATACTAAATCCTAACCTACTATTATCGTGTCGTATTCGTGTTGAGTTAACGGGTCGTGTGACATATTGCCACCCCTAATCAAAATCACAAATGTCAGCCCCTTGACAACAACCTTCTTGAATACATATTCCCTGATTTATGTAATTTGCATATCTTTCCATGAAAAGCCTTGTATCAAATGGTCATATACCTTATATATATAAATATATATATATATATACACTGAGCTGGATATAAACATCCTGCTCATCTTGGTAATAACCAAAGCAAAACTCAGGTACTTCCTAAGTCTACTAGATCTTGAACCTTACTCTGTTGTATTTCATAACACATACCGGTGGGTCACAACAAGAATCCTCTCATGCTCTAACACTGTCTACCTGGCTTCAAAAAGGGAATTACTATTCAGCCTTGGTATTCGACTGCAGTGGCACCAATAGAATAAACCAAAGAAGAAGATAGGGAGACAAAAGTGTCTTTAGAAATTATCAAGAAAAAAAGAAGCAAAGATACAGTTAATCAATTAGTAACAGAATCGAAAGTAGCTCTGATACCACAAACGCGGAAGTAAATGTAATTAAATTAAATGATACAAAAGATATAAAATGATCAGATAACTAGATAATCTGAAATATGAAACGGTTGCTCCACCCAAGATGGATTGCACGAATGCCAAATTACCATTTTTGATTCATTTTTGCTCCAGATATAAAATCCCATAGATATTAAAATGGACTTACAAAAAGAATGGCGATATTCTTGTTCGTCCTTTTTTTGTAAAATATTGAGATAAATTTCAGCACCTTCCATATCTTGCGTCAAAAGTTTTGAAAGATTTTCTACCATTGGTTCCCAATTTAAAAGACCGGGAGGAGTTTTCCTCACCAAAGACGCAAGCAGAGTTAACCTTTCATTTTCCAGAAATTATAGAAAAGCATACAGCGAGTTCATCTTCAAAGCAAAAGAAGAACAAATGCATTGATGCCTCGCCTTATCAGAGATTTGACAGCAACCTAAACGAATGCAATATGCATGAAAGTAAAACATTCCTATTTAATATCAGCAATAACATTATCCTGGAAAAAAAGACATTTTTTCTGGGTTTTTGAAATAGCGAAGATGCGCTCATCGGTTTTCACCTTGAATTCTGTAGCAAAAACATTCTCTTTCCAGGTTTTGTTATAAAGAGAATCAAAATCAATCTTTGGCATATGCCATCGATCAATATCTGACAAATCATTTTGTTCAAAAACACAATCTTCTTCATTAATAATATCAGGTAGCAATTCTGATCTGGAACTAATTGACAAACTGGATCTAAACATCCTGTTTATTTTGGCAATAACCAAAGCAAAATTCAGGTACTGCCTAAGTATAGGTCTTGAAAATACGCGCGCACACACACACACATATCCAGAAAGCATGTAATATAAAGGGGGTTGTAGCAACCCGTCTATTTGGGACTCATTCTGGTCCTGGTAATTATACATATGTATATATATATTTTAACATCATATTTTTAATACGTTTAAATATTTAAAAATATATATATAATATTATTTAAATAATATTTCTTAATTATTAAATAAATAAAAAATTAGGAGCAAGACTCGAGGCGGGACTTAACCATCGTTGTCTTTGTCATTTTCTATAATATGAATATCAATACAAGACCCTCTAATGCTCACGGTGAAGAGGATTTTTGACAAACACCTCACTTGCATTGTTTTCAAGGTAATATAGTAGTTGGGAGAGTAAAGCCTTATTTGGAGAATGAGATAATATGAGAAATCAATGAATAACAGTAAAATAATTTATAAACAGTAGTGATCAAGTGATTTGAATTTTATTGGATTATGAAACATGGGAAAGAAAAATTTGAATAAAAATATTATAAAATTAAAATAAAATTATTAGAACTTAGAATATAATTTTTTACTATTGTTCTTATTTTGAAATTTAAAAAAGTTGAATTGTAATTTTTTTGATATTTTGTTCAAAATTAAAAAAAAACAATATTATAATAATCAAGTGATGATAGATGAAAAAGTTGAATATTTGAAATTGAAAAATATTTGTACTTAAGTGATGTTTAAGAAAGAAATAAGCTGATATGTGTTTCCAAATATTGAGGCCTACTTAAGCACTCTCATTGACATATGCATACACTTATGCAACGTTTTATTTGCATAATATGTGCCTAAATTTCTTTATATTGAATTTTGCATCTCCAAATATTTGCATACTTATGAATAGTAATTCTTCATATTTGAAGAGTTACTATTCACTCTTCAAATATTATTTTATTATTTTTATTCTATCCTACTCATTAAAATTAATTTTGTGAAATTTATATTAAGATGATTTTGATACATAAAATTTATATTAAGTCGATGATACAAAATAAATGCTAATTGTAAAATATATAAAAATAATAATTTTAAATAAGATTAAAAAATAATAATATTTATTTTTATTTGGTCTCAAATATACATAAGTCAATGTACAAATTTTATTTGAATGACAAAATGGATCTTTAAAAGATGTGATTTTGCATATGCATATGCAGATACAAGGAATATATCCTTTTGCAATGGTTTTTTGTTCGTTGCAAAAGAAAATGATGCAATTGATGACTAATTGTGTCATTTTGACCCTTGCTGTTAAATATTCGATGTTCTAGGCTTAAAATGTGTAGATGAACAGTATATCATGATGTTATGGCGAAATTGTTTTGTTATTACGTTGAATTTAATGCCAAAAATATTTATATGTTTTGCGTTGGTGATAAACTTTGTAAAAAATTCTTTTTTTACGATGGGTTTATATGACTTGTTGCAACAAGTCCACTTAAATATCTCGATCAAGCCCATGTAGTAGTGCTTGGACAATCTCTCTACCCTCGTTCCTGCGCACCATCGCACTCTCTGTTCCCATCGAGTTTTCATTGCCAAATCCAGCAGTCCCCGTCTACCATAGATTTGCGATTTCTTCTCCAAATTCAAACTTAGTGAGGGTCTGATCATAGAAATTTCTCTCGCGGGCTCCATCTTCGGTGTTCGATCCGTGAGTCGATAATCTTAGGGATTGGTTAGCATATGGGATGACTCCTACGTTCGCTTACCTTGGAGATGGTTATTGGCACCTTGAAGTTCAGCCGATCAATTTCAAGCCTTGATAGAAGGATCCCACCATTGACGACTATTAAATCAAAGCTCGATTTGGGCATTTTCAGACCAATGAGACCCCGAGCTTCTAGGGTTGGCCAAGGTTTTTTTTTAACCTTACATTGATTAGAAAACCCTAATCTTTTACATGTCTTCTATAACTGAGTTTTTTGTTCATTTTTGTTCCTATAACCCTTTATAGAGCATGTGTGACCTCATGAGGGGATGTTTTGGCTGCTTAATGAGAGGGGTGAGAGGCGGAGTTCTCAATTGTGATAGATGACTTTGATAAGCAAGTCATCTCAAGCGACTCCCAAATCTCATCTCTTTTGGCTTCCAATGATCGTGATTATCTTCTCTCTCCAATTAGAGCTCGGGTTCTCTCTCTCTCTCTCTCTCTCTCTCTCTCTCTCTCCCATAGTAATTAGTTTTTAGAGCTAAAATTCTTTTTTTTTTTCCTTTCATTTTGCCAACAATTGGGATTTTTCAGTCACGGTTTGGGTCCTTCTTCATTAGTTTCATGATTTGAGTTTTTCTTGCTTAGTCTTCGTTCGATATTGATCATGGGTTTTGTGTGAAATTTACTAGATGCTAATGTTTGATTCTCTAATTGATCCTGGTTTTTTGTTGTAGGAATTTTGGACCATGGGCTGATTTTTTAGGATGTTTTTATCTGCTTTGTCGATTGGTCTCTTTTTTTTTTCCTTCATCTTTCCAGTTTATAGGCATGTCTTTATTTGCTACTTGATTTCCTTCTCTTGTCTTCTTCTTTGGATGGGAATGATAATTATTTTTTGTCAAACTAGTTATTGTTTATATGGTTATTATTTTATGAAAGTATAATTTTTACAGCTTGCATGATTTCTTATTACTATTATGATTATGATTTTTATTGTTCTTTGATAAGCAATATTTTTTAATTCCTAACTTTTGTGAATTTGACAATGATGGTAAATATTATGTTTGCGATTATTGTTTATTGTTTGCTGGCTTTGAAGCTTAACTCATGGTCATTATTATGGATTTTTTTTTAGTAGCATAAGATTGCAAGTAAAATCAGATCTAATGAATTGCATAGAGGATGATAAACCAATATGAGAAAAGCTTATTTCATCCATATGAGCACTCGTACTTTCATATATCTTGATTTTGGTCTTTTGTTTAATGTTTTTGTTCACTATGATTAGCTTGATGCTTTTAAATAGAACTTTATAATCACATAGTAGAAAAGAGGGTACTGATGGTGAAAAAGCTGCTTTGAAGGCATATAGAGCTGCCTGAGAGAAAAGCGAAAATGCTACTGAAGTGACTGAAAGTAATGAGATTTCATCAGCTCTAATAAATAGGTAATGAGGTTGGAGAAAAGCATATCTAAAATATATGTCTATCTTATGTGTAACTATATTGTTAATCCACTTAGAAGATATAGTTGCCTAAAATTTCTCACAAATATTTGCTAGGAAATGTCAAAGCATGAAGGGCAGATTCATGCACAATGAACCACACTATTGCCTAAATAGCTTACATATATGAATGCAGCAACCTATTAATTCATAGACCTTATAGAGTTTGCCCAACGCAAAAAAAGATAATTTGGAGATAGTGTATGTAATTATTTTGAGTAAAGCAGAATTGATTATTATGTCAAATGAACTGTTACGAGAAATACATTCTGCTTATATTTGATTTGGGGTAGAAGTTGATTTAATAAAGTGGTTATGTTTTTAAGTTGTTTGGGGTACTAGGGTGTTATATGTATATTCATCTCTAATTATGTTACTTGTGGCATGCATATGAGTATCAATATGTATTTTTGATTGAGATGCAAAAAAGGATTGAGGTTAGGGATGATGCCATGTTGGTTTTATCATTAGAACAAAAAAACAACAAGATACACAAAAAAAAATTAAAATTTGTTTACTCGTTGCATGCAGACCTTTAACCAGAATCAAGAAGGATTGCATTGTATGGTCTAATTCACTACTAGAAATTATTGTGTATATGGTCAAAGAGAGGTACAAAGTTGGGAAACCAACATTCATGCCAGAGAGAAATAGAAGTTGATATAGATAGGGGTGTTCATCTAGGCTGGGTTGTACCCGGCCTGGTTTAAAATTTTATTTATTTCTTAACATTTTTGAATTTTTTAAAAAAAATGTTTAAGGAAATTTTGAATTCGGAATCCGGATGAACACCCCTAGATATAGACTTATCTATATAGATTTTAAGAAACCCAGATCTGATGAGGTCTTCTGAGTTGTGAAATATAGTATAATTCCACTTTCTCAAGCCCAACATATTTCTACATGTCTATAGTCAAAATGCACCACTATATATATATAAGATATAGGCAATTATAAATTGCAACTTGTAGTAACTACCTTAGGAAGAACTATAAGATATTGTGTAGTTCACATATTTGCAGGAATGACATAAGGAAATCTGTGCATTGCAAATGATGATGGTATGTATTTAATATATATAGCTTTAATCGATGGGTGTGGTAAATAGATGTTCGATGCATGGGTTGCAATTATTTCTAGTTGCTTCTTTGATGCAGAAATAATGCATGTATGGGAAGGCAACGGAAAAAGTTAGATTGTACTTTGTTTATAACTTTCTATACAAGTACCGGATTTATACATTAGTCAATAAAATGATGTTAGCATTGAGATGTTGGCAATATTTGATGGTAATTGTATTGTTAATGGTAACTGTTGTATGAATTATATATGTGGCTGGTTTAAAACTTTGATAAATAAATGAATAATTAAATTAGATTTCTTTCCTTCAAAATTCTCTCTTTTTAACTTTTTTCTACATAGTGTATTTATAATATATTACAGCAAATTATTAGTACAATTTCACTGGTTTTTTTTTTCCTCTTTTATTTTTAATTTTTGTTTAAGATTGTTTGCAGTGACTTAAGGTCGCCAACAAATGCATATTTTCTCGCCACAAATAAGTTATCACGGTTGTAACGTAACGCACTTTGGGACTTTATTTGCAGGCGCACATGCTTCTTTATTTGTGGCGTTTTTTCACAGCAAATGAACGTGCTGCTGCGACAATATTTTAAAAACGTTGCTTCAAGGCAAGAGTAAGTGCATAGATCAATAATTATTCAAGAGACTAAGATTATTAATCTACGATATCTTACTTTTTTTTTCTTGAAAGAAACATACACTCTTTAAATTTTTGCTACATATTATATATGTAAAATAGCAAATGAGTCATTGATTCTTTATGTAATGACGAGTTTGCAATAAGCAGGTTTGTAAATTAGTCGTTTGAATGTGATTAATTTTTTAAACGATAATACGGAACAATAAATATATATATATATATATATGTATGTATATCCATTTGATCGTTCATGTAAGGGGTAAAACATATATAAGCGATCTATTTTTTATGGTTAAATTGATTAGTGTCTACTTATAAATAACTGTTAGAAAAACTGGATGAGAATATACATCGAAAGCCATAATATATTACTTCGTCGGCAAATCGTATATCTAGTATATGGTAAAACCATGACAGCACTCAGTACATGTATATTACGAAGCATAAATAGTAGATAAAGAGTTACACATAGTATAAAAAGTTGCGAGCTGTCAAACAAGCTGGAAAGATGCCAAATTGCCAATGCTGAAAGGGTCAAAGGTACATAAGCCCAGGTGGCTAGTAGCTAAAGGAAGTTACATGCATATTGTTTCAAGTTTTGGAATGAGAGTACGGATCAAGATGACGCCTATATATGACTTAGTGACGCCTATATATATAACTTTATTAATATTCACTTTTTTAATCATTAAGTATAATTAAAAATTTTTAAAAAAAAATTATAAATAAATAGTAAAATAATAGTAAGGATATCATTATTGTAAACAGCTGATATAATTAAATAAAATGGGAGGTTAATCAGATGTAATCAGCTAGACTTGGCCACGTTTGGATAGCAATAATGTTTGGAAATACTTAAGAATTTTGAGAATTTTGAGATTACTTTTAGGAAATGAGAGATAAAAACTTGAATAAAAATATTTTTTAAAATAAGGATTGTATTGGAGTTTATGAAAATGGATCTATAGATAGAATTAAAAAATCTTAATGTTATTTTTATTTTAAAACTTGTAAAATTTTTATTGATTCTTGTATTTGAATAGTTATGATAAGGTAATGAGTAGATGAAAAGTTTAAAATTTAAAATAGAAAAGTATTTTATATTTGAGTGATCTTTTTAAATAAAATTTTGATTAGAAATTTAATATTATCCAAATATATATATATGTATGATTTAATTATTGAGCCATCCTCAAATCATGTACAATATTATGTATATTGTCAACCTCAATGCTTAATTATCTTCACAAAAGCCCCCACGTATAATTGGTCAAAGAGATTAGCACAAAGTAGTTGGATAAACTCGTAGACCAATTAGCTCAAATGGATGACACAATCGACCTAATATTGTAGAATTTCTTATTAGGTTTGTTGAAGGAATGCTCAACTTAATGATTATAATTATAAGATAGATCTAACGCGCCGCGTGTTATTTCAAGATATATAAATTTGTAAGAGAAATTTGTCTTAATAAGAAGTTGATTAAAAAGAAGGATACATTATTAATAATGTACAGTACTGGCCTCTTTTTCTACGCAATAACTAGCTTAATATATATATATATATATATAAATATAAATAATATTGTGCTTCAAGATACAAAAGGTAGGATTGGAGACACGTCCTTCGATTGCCGGAAGATATTCATAACCAGAAGCAAACAAATTAAAAAATTGTGAGACGGAAATAGAGGAAAGAAAGTAATTGATCAGATAAATTAACAAATTAGTAGTCTTGATCCTAATTAAGGATTGCCCGAGTTATGATCTTCATAACCATAACAGCTCTTATATATATATAGAAGGAGAAGTACTATCTAAAAGGCCTAGATATTGATCCATTGCGTAAACTGATGTATGTCATGAAACTTCCCCTCTCCAATGAAGGGCGGTGTGGCATGTGTTTGATAGGAGATGGCTAAATTGCTATTATACATCTATCGTTACAAGAAAATTATTTATCCGTAATTAGCTATTTCTTATTAAAATAACTATTTTATATTAAAATGAGTCTATTTTCATCGCAAATAATCATCTTAATTATAAATAATTTGTAACGAATACTCATTTTCCTTACGGTATATCATTTCCATCATGCAAGCATGGGAACAAATAACAAAAGAAAAACTACAAAAGTGATGCTCTTAAGCCTTGATAAGAAGGGAAGGAAAATGGTAGGCTGGAGGGAGCTGCAGCCATGTCTATGATCTATTCGCGTACTTTCATGGTCTGACTATATAATTGGCTTAATGATATTAAATTATGTCCTGATCATTTCTATAAACTTGGAAAATGCTAATTGCATTATATTCATCTTCATAGAACTGTGTGAGTTTGTTTCTGCAGATTAATACTCCACTTTTTGTGCTTAATTTGCATGTCACTGGCTTTTAACGTCCTTCTCATTACCCCATATATATATATATATATATATATATCATATCTGATATTTCGTGTATCATATGAATTTAAAGCTTACAACTTGGAATAAGTTGGATACATGCACCAAGATGAATATGATCATAACGAATTGATCATCAGATAGATCAAGCAGAAACAAATTTGGAGCAAATGACTAGTAATATTGCATAAAATGACAGGCAACTTATACAGCTTTAACAACAGATGATCAAGGAAAGACATCTTTTTTGAATTAATTCCTCATTGTAGTAAAACATCACTCATCACGCCACAGTCATTTCCTTAAAGTTAATCATCGGCCGGCCGGCAGCAACAAAAGTACTCCAAGGTTCACCATCTGAGCTTTGCTGGGAAATACTGCAACCAAAACATCCCACTTTAGAAAATCATTGTAAAAAAGCTTCTGATCTCCCAACTCAGATATTGCAGAATGAAAATCTCACCTTCTCAATGAGGGAAAGATAGTACGGCTTGACCTTTTCCACATCTATTTTTTCTTTGCTCTTGCTGTAAAGATCATACTTGCTGCATTTGTAATATTTAAGTTCATCATAATCAGTTTGGTTTGATGCAATCAACAGATCAAAATGATATACACATACATATATGTATTATATATATGTATATAGAAATGAAGAAGAGCTTACTTGAATACTTTCAGCCACTTCAAATTCTCAGCGTCCTCCTCATTCATTAAGTGTTTGTACGCTCCACCAGTATGAAAAGCTACAAAATAATACGTCAAAAAATTGGAATCAGATTGACTAGATCAGGGTTGTTGTCAGTTTTCAACTTAATTCGTCAACAGTGAAGATTATTCTTACGATAAAAAGAGTGGTATCGGATAATGAATAATGCAGCTGGAGGAAGGGTTGTTCCATTTTCCTTGGCCACCTGCATCCATTTTCCAAATACAGGTTAAAAAAAAAAAAAACTGTTGTTTTAATTTATTGATATTTTTGCAGTCTAGTTGCAGAAGAAAATAAGTTCTGAAAACTGGAAGATGAAGCTGAAGCTGAAGCTGAAGCAATACCAAGTACATGTAATCATCATGGCCCCATGAAATCATCACATTGTCGAATCCGCATCCTTCAGTGTAAATTCCATTCTTGGTTTTGTAAGCAGGATTGTTGTAATCAGGATTTTCCGTGAAATACTGCAATATAAAATAATTTTTTTTTAATTAATAAGAAGTTGATTAAAAAACATCTGATTAAATCGCACTCCAATAGATTTAAGATTTTTGTGAAGACCTTGTGATGAACATTGGCTTCATCAAAAGCGCAGCCAAGAGGAAATGTGTCTCCTGCAATTATATTGAAATCAAACCCTCAATTCTATTTACTCGAAAATTGAAATTACTGGCATTTATATATTATATTTGAAAGAGTTGACTTTTGATCACTTACCAACAACAGCCCATTGAGGAAGCCCTCCAAAGCTAGGAAGAAGGAGAACCTTTCCTAGATCTGAAAGTACCACACAAGAATAATCAGCTGATTATTGGTCACTTTTTTCTTGTTCTTGATATATATTTTTTTATACATTCATATAGCTAAATAAAATTAATGAATTGCGTTAATGTTAGCAGAGTAGGGCCCATTCTTCAAGTAGATTGGGTGGGGCGCATGCATCTACTTCATGAAGGGTCAAACATGGCTATTCAATTCCTAGCTTATAATAAGTGAGTAGGTCCCTCAAAGTTAGAATAAGATCAGAATATCCCCATAAATTAAGATGCTGGATTTACACCACATGTCACCTCAGAACCTCATTAAGATGTGACCAAAATGATGTCTTCACCGTTATAATATTCAAAATATATACACACATATATACCATGAATAAGGGCAGTCAAGTGCAACCAATCTTCATCGGGATAATCTTTTCTGATAGCCTCAGCCGACTGCAGCAAGTGCATGATTTGAGGTTCATCCAAATCTGGATCACTGTCGTCCACGACCTCGTTTAGGAGTTCACAACATTCCCATATGCTCATCTCCAGTCTGTTCAATTTCCCATACTCCTCTCTCATTCTCTTTACATAATCATATGTTTGGTTGATGTGTTGCTGGCGATAGAATTCCTCCACACCCTTTTGCCTTTCACTTTCTGCATCATAATCTCTGTAATATAGACGCATGCAGCATTACCCAGGCCATCAGTATTCCATGCCAGAATTCATTCAATGGAGGCCAACCCAGTAACTAAAAAGAGCTAAAAAAGTTAATAAAACATATGTGTAAATCCTTTTATTTAGAGGACCTGAATGAGTTGCCAAATGAATTGATTTCTGGAGCCAAGAAGTCATTGTTTGAAACAAGATCTTCTGCTGCCAGTCCAGTTTTAGGCACCACAAATCCACCATCCAACACCAAATCGTTTGTTTCGGAAGAAATCTTCTTGTCCTGATGCACTTGTGATATTTCTGATAAAGAAGGGAAAGAAACACGATTCATAGCCTATATATATGTATTATATGTGTGTGTGTATATATATATATATATATATATGCATATGCAATGAGATCACCAAAAGATCAAGAAAAGAGGAATTAAGGACAACAAAATAAAAAGATGAAAAGAATGGGACATACCAAGCCGTGGCTGCTCAATGATAATAGTCATTGTGGCTTAACAATTTGAGAAATCAAACTTAAAAAGAAGTGAAATTGATCAGACAAGATACTAATCAATGAATTAAAGCTGATAAATGGCTGTGCTAGGCAGGTTGGTAAGGGAGAGGTATTTATAGTCAAATAAAAAGTCCTTGTCTGCTAAATTCGAAGCTTTCGAGTCCTGAACTGAAGTCCTGAACTGAAAAAAATGGAAGTTTGCCCCCTATTTTATCCAAATAAGTCCGGAAGAAACGTTCAAAAGAATCCATATAAGTCATGCGAATGTTGGCATGGCTTCCTGCCGTGTACTCACTTCCATTCAAATTCGTATCTCATGATCTCATGCTGCCACACTAATTATAGTCTGAGAAGTTATTTAGATGGTAGGATGAGATAAAATAATTTTAGATAAAAATTAAAAATTGTATAAAATATTATTAAAATATTATTTTTAATATTATTATTTTAAAATTTAAAAAAGTTAAGTTCTTTATTATATTTTATTTAAATCTTTTATTAAAATTATAATGATGGATTGAGAGTATTTCTCAATCCAAACTCTTATCTTCTTTAACATTAAAAAAATAAAACTTATCTTTTTACTTATCTTATGGTCGAAGTTGTTAATACCCTTTTACCACACTCGTCAAATTATATATAATTTATGCAATTTTATGTAAGTTTAAGATAGATTCTTGAGATTGATTTATTTATGAATTTTTTAAAATCCCAATCGTTTTTTTCTTAATTCGAAGATAAGAATTATATCACAATGTTAATTTGAGAATTCAAACATTTACTATTTTAAATTTGGCACATACTCATGAAAAGATAAGTATTGAGATCATATGAAAATTCGTCTTAAATTATCCAATGTAATCTATATTTATAACTTTTGACTGCAAAACCTAACCAAACTTTGATGTATTTGCTAAATAGGGTTGGCAGAAAACAGCAATTATAGAATAAAGAGGTTCATGCCCAAATTTGGGCATTTTAAGGAAAATATTTTGCAACAAAAGATCAACCTTTTCAAAAAATAATAATAATAATAAATAAAGAAATCCCACTTGCCTAATGTGTACAAGGATTCAAATCGAATGCATGAGTCAGCTTTACGTGGATGTCACATCCCTATTCCATTTATACAGCGAAAATTTGGGACCCACTGACGCAGCATCTAGTCACTGCCCAAACTAATATTCTGACTTTTCGAGGGGGTAATTTAGGTCTGATTTGCTTATCAGATATATTTATTTTTATTTTATTTTATTTTATTTAATTATGATATATTGTTAAAATTTTAATATAAAATAATATGAATAATTTTTTTTTAAAATTTTAATACAAAAATTATATTAAAAAAATATTTAATTTTAATAATTTTATCTTATTTTTATCTTATTTTTAAAAACAAACCAAGGCTTAATTTTGTTGCGTCTATTACTGCGCCGCGCCATCAATCTGTTTTTTATGTTTTGAAATGCGTCATCAATCTGTTGAATCAGAGGGTTATATTTTTTGTGAGTTTTTACTGGTGGAAGATTTGCTGGTCGGCTGTGCTGAGAGGGTGCCAGCTGAACCGACAAAATTGTAAACAAAAACACACGCGTTTTTAGGTCATTATTATTTTTTGATTGGGTCCTCTCATAGAATAACTCCATCTTGTAAATATTGTTGACTCGAAAAATAAATAAATAAATAAATATTGAGGTGGTGAATAAAATGTTACAAAAAACCGAAAGTACCGAATGGTCATTCATGACGAAAACATAGATGTGAGATTTTTAGAAAGAACATAAATATTAACCCCTCATGCTAGGGTTTATTGGTATTTACTTCAGAAATAGAAAATAAAGACATATAAGACATTGCGGCCTATTATTTAAAGTATCTCCTTTAGGTACATAAAACGTCGGCCTTTTTTCGTAGGACTTGGATAAATATTAATTATTTGTTCCAATTAAATTTTTTTTTTCACTTCTTTCATACTATAGTTTATTGTTTTCAGATATTTTGTTGGAAAATCTCATTCCCTGTTCATGTATTATCTTTCCTAATTTAATAAGATTCTATTTGCTTAAAAAAATAAAAAAATAAAAAAATAAAAAAATAAAAAAATAAAAAAATAAAAAATAAAAATAAAGACAAGTAGGAGAAAATAAAAAGATTTGAGATTTTCTGCCTGCAATTATTGTTCATAACAAATAAAATATAGGTTGGCAAAAGAAAAATATCGTTCATTCCTGTACGTTTGCCATCTACATCAATATACGTGAATCTAAGCTATATGTTTGGCTGAATGCGACACATGAAACCACCATATATATGACATGAAATAAAGAAAAATACTATGGACAAACGGTTTGGATAAACGTGAGACAAACGTTATTAATGTGACATATGTTGCTATTTTATATGAGTTGAGTCTTTTATTTTTTCCTTTTCATTTTCCTCTCCTCTCTATTTTCGTAGCTCGGTTTCTCTTTTAGTTCTCGTTTTCCCCTTCATTTTCCTCCCCTGAAGACCCACATTTCCTCCCCCTAGAACCACAACTAGCGAAGGGTTCCTTCCCCTTGAACTCTAGCTTTCTTCCCCCATATTCTTCGTCAAAGTTAGGTCATCTCCTCGCAGCCACGAAATCCTCCCCCCATCTTCTTCTTTCCTATTTGGAACGGCGTTAACCATCGTCAGATTTCTTATCCTAAAACCCTCACCCTACAATCATTGGTGTAACCCTAACCCCCAACTTGTGACAAAGCTCCCATTTACATCTCCCAACTCCCGACTAGGCCTTCTTCTTCAACATCCACTATATATATAGGTAACACCTCTCTCTGTGTGTAAAAATTTTAAGGGTCTTCAACTTTTTCTTTTTGTCTGGGTATGATACGTGCTTTAGGCTTAATAAATTGGAAAATATTAATAGTTACGCATGGTGTGGTCAGAGTTAGGATGGATAATTGAGATTGGAGTTAGATTTGTAATCTTTTTCAATGGCAGGTGATGAAGGAATTTTAGTGGATGTAGAAGTATCTGATGCATTATGCTCCTGGCTTTTTTGAGATTTCTAGGTTTGTGAATTGGGACTTGGATTTATAAATTTATTATATTTGTTTCTCTTAAAATAGTCATTTTAAAGAAGAATGCACATTAAAATATTTGATAGCTTGAGAGAATGTAAAACTTGTGTCAAAATATAATTGTTTTCTCTAATATTATATCTTTGAGCATGGAGTTAAGTACTTGAAGTTAGGGGTGTAAATGATCCGGTCCGGTTTGAGAATTTGTGGACTGATTCCATTCGGTCCAAGAATTTTAGCACCCTGGACCGGACTGAACTCCTATTCGGTCCATACCGGTCCGGTCCAATTCGATCCAAGGGCGGTCCGGTCCGGTCCGGTCCAGGAGTACCCATATAATTTGATAAACAAATTTTAATATAAAATTCTGCAATGATTAAATATTTTTTTTCGCCCAAATTTATTATTTTCATCCCAATTTACGTATTTATCACATATTTAAATAAAAAAATATTAAAAAAACTTATTTTAAAAAGGCAAAAGAAAAATAATCTAAATAAAAAAAAAGAAAAAAATAGTCTTTAAAAATCCAAATAAAAAAAAAATCAACTCTTAAGACTTAAGACTTAAGAGTCCTTAAGAGTTAAGAGTCCAAATAAATAAATAATAATAATCAGTTCTTAAGAGTCCTGACTCCTTAAGAGTCTACACGATAAATTCCAAATTTACTAAAGAGTCCAAATAAAATAAAAAAGAAATTAAAATAATCCAAAAATAAAATGGCATTCCAAAATCATTCAAATTAAAACATCTCCCAGCATTACAATTTGCATCTAGATGACCCTCCCATTTTTTATGCTTCCAAGTCCCAACCGATAATCAATCATTCTACGAAAAGAGATTGAATAAATTAAATTAAATTAAGTTAAAAGAGATTGACAATTAAACTACAATCATGTAATAGAACTCTTGTGATCAAAACTATATAATACACTCATTTCGAAAGAAATCATGTAAAAATAAATTATTTAGAAATTACATTAACTTACCCTTCAATCATTACTTTGGGCATGTAGGTATTGAATTTGACGCCTCCATAAAAATAGAATCACCACACTTCCCAACAATTTCTAGACATAAAAATTTAAAAGATAACAAGTTAAACAAATTTACAACATAACATAGAAGATAAAACAAAATAAATCACAAAAATTAATAAGCGAATTAAATTTACTTACCTGTACCTTCCAATTGCTTCTCAAAATCTTCCACATCATCCATTAAAGTCCTAAGACTTATTGGAATAAAAGAAGATCGAAGCCAATTTTGTGTACATATGAGAGCTTCAGCAGACTTAAACTACTTAAGAAATGGTCAACTACACGACCCACTGTGCTAAGTGTAGATTCAGAGGCAACATTAAATACTGGTATTACAAATACGTTGCGTGCAATTTTTAAAAGTATGCGATATCTAACTGAATTGGTTTTCCACCAAATTAGAAGGTCGAAATTATCATCTCGACCCTCACATTTGTCAGCTTGATATCTATCAACCTCTGATTTGCTTTCCAAAGAATTTTTTGACTGTAAATGTTGCTCAAATTCATCCTCCATATAGGCCTTATCATCCAATTCCATTCTCTTGAGTCTCTTGGAAGTTGAAGTACTTACATTTTTACTTGGAGAACTTGCAGGCTCATGAGAAGTAACTATATCATCTTCCATGCATGCCTCATACAAGCGAGTAAATACATTTTTTACCTTCTAACTCAAATGAATGGCCTTCGTAGAATTATCTTTATACATTTTAGTCAAAGTAAAATCAAGATATCTCATTTTGTACCAAGAATCAAGAATAAGCCCAACATATGGCAACATATTTTGATTATCCAAATTCTCCCAATATTTTTCAAATTTTTTCTTCAAATTTTTTGCCATTACTTCCACCAAGAGGTTTTCTTCTTCACACACCTTGTTAATATCATTTTGAATCTTTACCAACTCGCGAAAAAAAAACATTGCAAGTTATATATTCACCGCCTGAGAAGCGTACAGTTGCATCATGAAACAATTGAAAAAACTTCACAAATACCTTTACCTTTTTCCAATCGGTTGCATTGGGAGGCCCTAACTTTTTTAACTTTCTCCTATTCACCACATCATCTTCATCATCGTCATTATCTTCATCTCCAATACTACTAAGGAAGTCCGGATCTTCATCTTCCAACAGATCAAAAGCCTTTCTAAATGTTAAAACCCTCTCTAACATAAGATAGGTGGGGTTCCACCTAGTCTGTACATCTAGGCACACAGATCCCTTGGATTGAATTTCTTCATCCTCCACACATTTTTTAAATGTGCTCAACTTTTGAGGAGATGATTTAACAAATTTTACGACTCCCCTCACCTTTACAATAGACTCTTCAAAGTTTTTCAACCCATCACAGATGATTAAATTTAAAATGTGGGCACAACATCGAACATGTAAAAATTCATGCTCCAAAATCGTATCCCTCCTAAACTTGATTTTTATTCTAATATAAGAAATAGCTCTATTATTAGAATTTACATTATCAACAGTGATTGCAAAAATTTTCGATCACCCCCAATCATGCAAGCAACACTCTATGCCTCTACCAAGTATCTCACTCTTGTGGTTTTCAACCAAAGAAAAGGAAAGAATCCTTTTGTGTAACTTCTAATCATTATCAATAAAGTATGCCGTGAGACACATATAGTTGAGATTTTGCATAAATGTCAATGGATTCGTGGTGAGGAAATTTCGTTGCCCTTGAAGAGCATTTTTCAACTTCTTTTTTTCTTCATTAAACACATTATACCAATCCGAGACAATCGTAATACGGGATGGAATTCCTAGCCATTTAGGGCAAACCACGAGCATAAACTGTTTGAAACCCTCCCCTTCAACAAATCTAAATGGCAACTCATCAAGAATAATCATCTTTGTCAATGCTTGTTGGCAAGTCTCAACACTAAAAGCAACGTTGACAAGTCCCCCACTACTTGAACCTCCATCAACTTTAAATCCTAGAATCGTTTGGCCCGGACCCATGATCTTCCTACCTGGAAATTTCTTACATTACTTTTCAAGGTGATACTTTAGGCACTTCGTACCCTTTTTATTCGAATCACATGCATACGTTACTCCATAATAATTACATGCAGCCCTAGGTTTGTTGGGATCACCACCTTCTACCATTTGAAAGTGCTCCCACACGTATGACCTACGTTTACCTTTATGTGACCTAGATTGAGTACTTACATCAAATAGGATTGGATTTGAGGGTGAAGGCATTTCCTGAACCGATTCCGATTGTGTTGGATGAGGCTCCCGCACCTCATTTGTAGAAGCCTCCATCTACAAAATAAACAAACCAACGACAACTATCAATAAAAAAATTTATAAATTCTATAAACCACTTTCTAGACAACCCATACTTCTTAACCATGATAAAAAACAACTTGATGTAATTATGTTACAAAGAATATATTATTACGTGCCTTGAGTTCCCCTTTTTGCAAAGAAATCATCAACCGTGTTTGCCTCTCTAAAAATATGAGGAAAACAAATATTCATCTCTCTTGCAAGCTTCTTTATTTCCTCCCAAAAATTCCAAAAAAACCAATACTTGCATATACCCGATGTCAACTATCCTACTATAATAGTAGAATCGGTCCCCACTAAAAGATCTCTCAAGCCCAAACTCTTGCATAAACACAGACCATCTAGCAATTCCCTACATTCAAAAATATTATTAAAAGCTTGACCATAAGAATGAGAAAAATTACTATAATGTTTCCATGATAATCCCGAATAACACCACCTCTGCTTGCATCTCTCGGGTTGCTAAATGAACCTCATATAATATATACGACGAAATTCCAAGCGCAATCTCACTAACACAGTTACACAAATAATAATTATAATATATTGTTAATGAGATTGCATTCACTAATTATTATTTGTAGAGAATCTAGTGATAGGCTAACAAGTTAACAACGGAAGAGATGGATTCACGATGGGCTAACAAGTAACAAGTTAACAAATAACAACGGAAGAGTTCAAGAGATGGATTTGAAAAATCAAATACCTACGCTTCGATTTGCGATCGGACGGACGGAAATCAGAGATGGACACTAGATGGGGGAAGACTGAAAGAGATGGATTCGTGATCACAATAGACACTGGACGAAATGGACTTGTGATAGCCAAGGGATGAGATTAAAGGGGGCTACTGGCTAGTTCGAGGGACAGGGCCACAGGGGGCTAGGGTTCGGCTGGGGGTTCTGGATTTGACTTCCTGGAGGCTGTGAGGCTGTGAGAAGAAATGAAGAAGGCACGGGCCGCTGGGATTTTAGTTTTAGGTTAACTTATATATCAAAACGGCACCGTTATAAGCAATTTGCCACGGTGCCACCCATTAATTGGAGCAACACCGTTTAGCTCCAATTCACTTTTTTTAATTCTTTTATATTTTTGGACATTTGGCAGTTGGCATATAAATTATTAAAAAAATATTTAAATTGGTAATAAAATATATAGTTATAACTTATAGTATATAGACTTAATAAGTTAATACTAATTATAGTCTCATACTATAAGTTATAAGTTATATTAAATAATAATAAATAGTGATAAATTAGTAATAATATATTAAATAATATTAATATAATTATTACTTATATGTTAATATTATAAGAGTATATATTACATATTAATATGTTAGTATATATTATATATTAAGTATGTTAGTAAACTATAACTAATAGTCTAATAACACTATTACATTAGTATATGTTAATAAACTATAACTAATAAGTAATAATACTATTACAATTTACATTAGTATATTATATATTTATATGTTAGTAAATAGTGATAAATTAGTAATAATATATTAAATAAAAATAATAAACTTATTATTTATATGTTAATATTATAAGAGTATATATTAATTATTATATATTATATATTAAGTATGTTAATAAACTATAACTAATAGTATAATAGTCTAATAATACTATTACATTAGTTTATGTTAATAAACTATAAATAATAAGTAATAACATTATTACATTAATATATTATATATTTATATGTTAGTAAATAGTGATAAATTAGTAATAATATATTAAATAATAATAATACAATTATTGGTTATATGTTAATATTATAAGGGTATATATTATATATTAATATGTTAGTATATATTATATATTAAGTATGTTAATAAACTATAACTAATAACACAATTACATTAATATATTATATATTTATATGTTAGTAAATAGTGATAAATTAGTAATAATATATTAAATAATAATAATATACTTATTACTTATAAGTTATTATTAATACTTTGTATATATATATATATTATAATTTATATTTTTATATTATAACTAGTCAACTATTAGTCTACTATAAATCATAATATGTTAATATTATAAGAGTATATATTATATATTAATATGTTATTATATTAATATATATTAACATTAATATTAAAATTTATATACTATTATTTATATATACATACATTTAAAAATAAAAATTTTAAAAAAAACTATAGGGATTTGGTCCGGTCCAAGGGGAGAAATCTCCTGGACCGAGACCTGATTGGAATTTTCCGGTCCATATATTTTTTGGACCGGATCGGACATGACTCTAACCGGTTCGGTTCGATTCGCCAGTCCAATTCGGTTTTTTTATAGCCCTACCTAAAGTAGATCAATCCAAAAAAATCCATCTGGAGTTAAGTACCTTCGATTTTTCAACAATCGGAGTTGGAGTTTCTATTGAGTGAAAAATTGAATGTCTGAGATCAACTTCTGATTCCTTATATTTTGCTTCATTATTGCCATACCTATAATAAAAGGAATTTCTGCATCTCCCTCCTTTGGGAACTTTTCCTTTGGATACTCTAAGTTTTTTCTCTTCTTATCTTTAGCTTCCATTTATTTATGAAACTCCATTTTCTAGTCTGAGGGTATATTTTCCTCTGAGGGTATATTTTCTAGTCTTCAACTCCATTAATTTATAAAATGGAGTATATATTTCCTAATGCAAGTTAGTTGGACTGATTGCTTTTATATATCCATATATGTTTGTGATTATGTAGTATATCTTCATTTATAGGTGTGAGCCTTAGCTGCTACTTATATAATTTGGTTTAAATGTTATTGTCAAACATGATTGGTTTTGCATATTTTTAAGCCTTTCTTATGTAGTTAATGCAGTTATTACTAATATTATTGTTTGTTAAACCTTCATTAGAATTTGATTTAATCTCAATAGTGGTGAAATGTGCACCTGGTTTTCTTTTAAGATATATTGTCTGTTAAAGGGAGGGGCTTGCGGTAGAGCTTACAAATGAGGTTCTTTATATTATTGTTAAGAGCTTCTCTACTAAAGAAACATTTTGGCAGGGGTTCAAATGGCTGCTCAGTCTTGGTTAACCACAAAGGCCTGTCTTACCATGACATCGAAAGATTACCAGCTTCACAAGGCCAAGCTTGGATAGCCAAATTCCTTCCAATCTCGAGAAAGAAACAAGAAACTGTTAAGGAATGAGAGAAAATTGGTGCTAACTTGTAAAATTTATTTTCTATTGGCCATTGAGCAGTTTGTAAACCATTATTGTTCCAAATTTTTTATATATTAGATAACAGTTTATAAAACAGTTCATTCTAAGGTTCTTGAGAAGCAGGTTAAATTTTCTGAATTATGAAAACTATAGTTATAGATGGATGCTTGTAGTTCTTGTGTTTATGTATGTTGTGTGGGTTTTGCTTGGAGGTCTGAGAATTTGAGAAATTAATGTTTAGCATCAAATTGCACCACATTTGCAATATGGGAAACCCACTTCTGTAACTTTTTATAAGATCCTTGTGATATTATTCTAACAATTGTCTTGACACTTTATTTTCACAATTGTGCGACTGTCTTATATAGCTCTCCTTGAGCGACTCTGTTCAAGATACAATTTACTACACAATTGCAAGACCAAAACAAATCTTATATTGTAAATGTTATACACAATTTACATTTTGTTAATACAGTTCCGATTTAACAAAGTTCTGATTAAACATTGGATGATAACATTTTACACTAAATGATTACATTGCCAAATACATAAATATGAATTGTCTCCAAGCATTACAATAGACCCAATACGAGTTCAATAAGTGGATTCCAATTCAAGAATTTCTTTCTCGATCAAGTTGGAAGACATATCCTCTGTCCGTGTTCCATCCAAATCAAGTTGCACCTGTAATAAATAATATGCAAATATTAGATGTGATATTTATGTTGGTGGGTATATATAGTGTTAAAATATGTAAATAATGACTTCAACGAAATAAAATATAAAAGGAAATTTCTGAATGTAATGATGAGAATTTAAAATTAAACATTACAAACAATCCTCAACATCTACAATAGTTCCAGAAGATGTGAATTTTCTTTATCACCTTTACAATGTGAATAAGTAATCATTTAAATATTTCATACCAAAACATAATAAACAAATTTTATTGAGATTACAGATAGATAATGTACAGATAAAATGGTAGCATATGAGCATTTTATCACTCAAAACGGCACAACCCCTTAGAAGAAAAATATTATCAAACAGAAGGCTGGAGTAGAAGTTTCAATGTTTTCAGTCAATAATATTTATGCTTGGTCTACACACCACTAATAATCATAGTGGATAGAAAATTTTTTAATTGTTATAAAACTAAAAAGAAAATTACTATTATTGCAAGAAAAATATAAAAGAAATTTTTAAGAAACTCTCTGAAATTTTCTTCCTTCTATATATTTTCTTATGAATTTTATAACAACTGAAACTCATACTTATAGGCGTTGAAATTATTATGCAAGTTACTATACAAAACTTAAAATAATGGTGGTGGGGTCATTCACAAAATAATTAAGGGGGGCGGGGACCGCCCTCAATAATTCATAACACTCCCCCTTGAATGACCACCCATAAAAAATCTGCCTCGTTAAAACCTTGCCAAAGAAAAACCCAGTGGGAAGAAAAACTAATGGCGAAGAAAAAAGACTACAGTCTTCTTTTGTATCCACAAGTGCTTTAAGATTGTCTCATTAAAACCTTGTAAACGAAAACCTAGTAGGACAAAACCTTAACGAAGGAAAAAGAGTACAATTAGCACAAGTCTTCAGAACTTTTACTCCCATTGGAAAGCGCATGACGATAGATTTTTGAGTCTTCACATTTTAATATTCTGCACAATTTTCTTGAATATCGCAGTTGCTGATGCCTTCGTGAATAAATCTACCAGATTATCACTTGATCGTATCTTTGATATATCCTCTTTTGATTTGAATGATAAGTAGCATTATTTTCCTATAAAGTTATTGAGCTATCATTGATTATGAAATACCACACTTTTCTCGGATATGTTGAATCATTGATTTCAGCCAAATATACTCTCGACTTGTTTCATGAATTGTAATAATTTCTTAGTGATTTGAAGATGTGAAAAATAATAACTGGTTGACATACTTAATAGAAATCTGATACCTGTAATAATACTTAAACTCTCCCTAATAATATGCATTAGAGTTTCAAGTAATAAGCAAACATTATTTCAGCATATATAACAAATTACGAATTCAAACATGATTTCCATCTAAATACTGCATTAGAGAGAACATGATAATATTTTCATCTAAAATTTTCTCCCCCTCATTCGGCGTTATTAGGGAGAACTTGTTTATATATGACGGAAATAACATTGGAGACCATCTATGTATGATAAAAAGCTATAAAAAACTTTGAGGTCTAATATTATCAGTTCGGCGGAAAATCAAATCCGCTTGACATTGTTGACAAACGAGATCTTGAAGAGATTTAAAGGTTTCGGGTTGTTGTTTAAATATAACCAATTTTACCATTAGTTTACTCTAGTAAAAAGATCTCGCATTTCTCGTAGATTCAGTTGTTGTTCATCTAGAACAATATTATATCTGATAGAAATTCTAATGTTCCAGATTTGAATCATGAACTTTTTATACCTCAACCACTTATATTTTCTTTTGAGGCCTTAAATACCATAATAGGAGCAGAGATATATCTTTCTAGTAAATCTGATCCTGAAATTGTTGCAGCATCAAGAACTCTCAGTGCTCAATATGCTGCCTCTCTTACAACCATTTCTCAGAGGTTACTGGCGAGAACGAATGAGGTTGATCATCTTAAAAATCAAATATCTGAATTGCATCAAACGCTTGCAACTAAAGATAGAAAAAATAAAGATTTAAAACATGAAAACAAGGAGCTAAAGAAACTTGTAAACTGGTATTCTCGTGACCTGAAAACACGAGTAGAAGAGTTGGAACGAGAGAGAGCTCAGATACAATGTCAACAACAGCAGCTAACTGCAGAGGTTCAGCATTTACAAGAAAATACGGATAGCTATAATTAATCTCACTGATTTTTGAAATTATGCATCCAGCATATTTTGTAAAGTGAGATTTGAAGAGATGATGGTTTGTCTTGTTCTTATTTCTATTTCTATAAGAACCGTCTTTAGTTTTATTTAGTACGCATCAAATATTCTTTTCGTATCTATAATTCATCTGTATTTACATTCTTATTCTACAAATTCTCAATGGCTCATCAATTTCCTTTCACTATTTCTCACGATCAACATATGAGGTATCTTTCACCTCAAGTACAAATTATTCTTGCATCTTCTGCAGGTGTCATGTTGCAGCAAGCGAATGATCTGACTAATAAGTTAGATCGTGAAGCCATTTATGAGTTAGAGACTCTCGGCACCCGATACTCCTCCTCTATTTTCGAATTTTTCAACCGATTACATTCCAAAAATTGTGAGATTGAGGAGTTTAATGAGAAGGTTTCCGTACTTCAACGACTCGTTCAAGAGTCTGACAGAAAAATTGCAGACTTAAAATAAGATAATAAGAATTTAAAATCATTATTTGCATCTTCATTTCAACTACCTAATCATTTAGATAAGGATGGCATGTTGTTTTATGAAGAGCAAATACATTTGAGAGATGAGGCTAGAAGTATCAAATTCTTGTAACTCATCTATCAATTGAATAATAAGATCTTTTCTTTTCAAATTCATTCATTGAATTTATAATAGCCCTTGTGATCTTTTTAAGAATTCTAACAAGGTAAATCATCAACGTAAACAACAATAATGACAAATTCGGATTCTGATAAAATACATGAGCATATAGGATTATTCTCAAATTCTTCTTTCAACAGATACTCGTTGATTTAATTATACCATATGAGTCTGGATTGCTTTAACCCATATAAAGATCTTTGAAACTTTATAAAGTACATACTCCTAAATGTACTTAGATTAGATGCTTCAAGTATCGTATATCTTTATATATGTAATGATCTAATGATCCTTATAAATATGCAGTGACTACATTCATTAACTTCATATCTAAACCTTTTGTGATAACCAAATCAATTAAAAATATAAATGTAATTGCATTCATAACAAGGAAATATGTTTCCTCATAACTACTCTCGGGTTTCTGCAAGAAATCTTCTGCGACAAATTGTACCGCACAATTTCATTTCTCATTACACTTTCGTATAAATACTAACTTATATCTTATAGGCATTACACCCTTTACTGTTTGGACAACAGGTCCAAATACCTCTCGCTTTGTTAGTGATTTTAATTCAGCTTCTAGCTGCTTTTCATTTTGGTCAATAATTTCTACGTCGACATTCTTCAACAATTCTTGACTCACTTTCTTCATTACTTTTGATAATGTCAATTGTTATCATATATGTTGTCGACAACAGTTTTATTTCTATCCATAAATTTTCCAGTATTAATAAAATGTATTAAAATCTCATTGTTCCTCTCTAGGAGAAAACATTTAATGAAACACCTCTACAGGAGGTTCCTCTTTAGGAGGTTTGTACTTTTCAGAAGTTTTCTCTTCAGGAGTTATACTCTTCAGGAGTTATACTATTCAGGAGTTATACTCTCCAGGAGTTACCTTTTCAGGAGATTTCCTCTTCAGGAGAATTATATTTTATACAGAAAATACATTCTCTTCATGAGCACCGACTTTTTTTCTCTTTTGCACCAATAGGTTTTCAACGATTCAGGCATATTTTAGACTCATTTATTATTGTTTTAACAACTCGTCTTTCGGAAATTTCAATTCTTGCTTAAGCATTAATAGCAGTAATATATGATTTTACAACACGTTTAGTGTCAGCAAATACATCCTGTAACTGATTTGCAACACTTTGCAAATAGGTAATCTTCTGAACTTCTGGTTCACATTCATTTATAAGAGGATCAATTTTAGATATGATTTTATTATCCAAAGTAATTTCTATCGTACTTTAGACATCGATATTTCATTATTTTAAAACATGATGAAATATTAATAAGCTTATATATAATAACTTAATATAAGTAAATCAAGTGCTTGGCCGTACAACAGGTACGTGACCACTGTTCAGCCATACCACATCTATAACAAACATTTTTATTTTTCTATGAAAAATTATTTTGAGAGCCTTTACCCTTCTCTGAGTTGGATCATTTTTAGTGATACGATATATTTTTATCACCTTTAGTATTGTCGCTTTTGGGACCAACACTTTTATAGTTTTTCTACCATGTCTACACGCTTAATTCCTTTAAAAGAATGTACCATTTACTACTGTGAATGGTATAAATTCAATATCATTAATAGGACGTAACTGGTGATTTATTAACAAAAACTCATTATTTAGCTCAATCACTGGAAGACAAAATAAAAATTCTGAATATTTGTTAAACTTTCACTCTCGATATTGCTACTGCAGGAGCACATTCGATGTATGAAAAATAATATATGTCTTCTTTTAAATATCATCATCAGTAATCTTTTCACTAAATAATTTTAATATTGAGCTGATTTTAAAGAGTGCAGAATATTCAATACCACTCTTAAAATCTTACAACTTCAGGTGCAATAAGTCATAATGATTTTTTGAGAGGATTACATCTTCTAGTGTTTATATCTCTCTCTTAATTTATTTCACACAATAAGATGATTTTTCATCATGAGATACACAGCACGGTACTTCAGAGATATATGATTTTCTTCTATGGTTGTATCTCCCAAGTTCATCATCATATCCAAATGGATCTCATCAAGGATTCTGGATAAATAAATTTTTCTAAAAATGTCAATAGTAATAAATTTCAATATTTGACATTATATCACAAAAATAAATCTGTGAATTTAAGAAATATATTCACATTATCATAAGAATAAAAGTAGAATTTTATCAAGTAATATTCAGCAATATTACCTTTAATATTTATCTTGATGACTGCAAATAATATATTGAAAAACTTACTTGAAGTAGAAGACCACTAGCTTCAGTATCGGTAGAACCTCGTGCTGATAACGTGTTATAAAACTAAAAAAAAACTATTACTATTGCAAGAGAAATATAAAAGAAACTCTCTAAAACTTTCTTCCTTCTATATATTTTATTATGAATTTCATAACTGAAACTCATATTTATAGGCGTTGAAATTACTATACAAGTTACTGTGCAAGATTTAAATAATGGTGGTGGGTCATTCATAAAATAATTAAGGGGGGCGGGGATCGCCCCCAATAATTTATAACATTAATTAATTAAATTTCTCTACAACTTCATCAATATGGTCCTCATGATATTAATTTGAGTGATTAGTATTGAATTGAGGCTTACAAAGTATCATCTTCACAAAAAGATAAATAAAATAATAAATAAATTATACCTTTTAGCTCATAAGAAAATCTCCTAACCTCCTTTTGCATGAATGAAGGTTGATTTTTCTTTATAAGGAAGTCCAAATTTAATTAATTAAGAAACAAGTTGTTATCAGATTACATAGAAAATATACATAGAAAATATACATGAAAAACACCTAATAAGAGAAACAAAGCCAATATACTAGATAATTAAGTTTATTAATCTCATTACTAACTTTACATTGGGATCTATTTATGATGGGAATTCCAACTATTGAAGGAAATGTTCTGATGTTTAATTAAGTGGAAGAAGATCAAAATCATGTTTGTTCATAATAATGAATTAATAGAATTTAGAACCATTTGAGAATGATGCCTACCTAGAAAACTAATTTTAAGCCTGATTTGTTTTTAGAGATGAGATGAAATAAAAGTTAAAAAAAAAAGAATAAAATATTGTTGTAATATATTTTTTTAATATTAGTTTTGTTTTGAGATTTGAAAAATGTGTTTTAAGATTTGAAAAAATTAAATTTTTTATAATATTTTGTATGGAAATTTGAAAAAGTATAATGATGAATTTGATATATATTTTGAGTTTTTAGTTTCATCCATGTAAGCAAACCGAGCTAGTTCTACTGCATCAGCCAAACTCAATATATTTAAAGCTATAGAATCTCAATCTCCAAAGCCCTCACTTACTCACCCTTTTAATGGTGGTACATAATCACATATCTAAGGTTTAGCATCCTTATCCTTGCATATCTGGTGATCAATTAACACAAGTACAATAGCTAATCATATTAAAGAAACTAATTATTCTATTTCACCCAAAAAGATTTAATTTTGACAATAGTCTTCTTACTTGGAGACCTAAGACATCATTTATTGCGAAGAAAATAATCAAACCAAAGTCAGAATGGACCCCAACTCCATATATTCCCTTCGAGGAATCAGAAATTTGACCTAAAAAAGTTCCTTAATGTGTTACCAACGACATAACATGGTCAGGTTCAAAATTGTTCAAGAACAAGAAATTAAAACCAACCTTCATAGTGTAGTAAGTGCAAGTATGCAATAGACTTGTCAAGCATTTCTGGCTTGTGAAAGAAATCAATCTCCAGCTCAAGTGCAAGAGATATTATCCTAGCTTGCGATTATCCAAAAAATGGTACGCTAAGGTAGGCCTATAATGATCCAATTTACTACATTTTCAGTTCATTTAAGTATACAAGGATTAAGAAACAAGAGAGATGTTTGAGTTCCACCACCTAAAGTTTCACATGCGCATGTGCATGTGAACATGAGACTGTTACTAGAGAGTAAAGTTTCATATACATGATATAAGCATACGAGTTAACTTTCAAAATCCTCAAGGAATATGTGCAAATGTTTGCTTTTTTATTACTAGGGGGACATCATTCAATATACCCATTCAAATACAAGTAACTAAAAAAGAGGAATATAGAATTTTCCTCCAACGGGAGTCTCTGATGCAAATATGCAATTTTTCCTACGTACTCAAATACGACCACAGATTACTGTGTCCAACCCATGATGATGGTAACAAGCAAATTTGGAATAACCCACGACGGCAACCACTCAAGCAAATTCAGCTCTACCCACGATGGAGATCACAGACGGAGATTCGGTCCCCTACCCACAACGATGGACACACCCTCTCTGGTTTGGTTTTAATAAAATATTTTATAAAAAGTTCTAAATTGCATTTTTTATACCGTTATTCATTTCACTTTTTCTCCTATTTCCACTATGAATGCCCATTTTTACCATCCACTTCAATTATATTTGTTTCCTATTCAATGAATTTTTATTTATAAATTCAAATAGAATTATATACAAAGAACCCTGAAATTGCATCACATATTTCTTGTCAAAGTGTAGAGGAGATCAAAATACCCATTTTCGAGTTCTTTCTCTATGTAGGGGTTTCTTTTCTGTCGAAGTGCAGGGTCAGATAGGGTTTAGGTAGTCTCATCTAGAGGCACTCAAATCATTTATTTTTTATGGTAAAGGATTTACAAAGCATGTACGTGAAGCTAACACTGATGGAGCTAGAGGAGGAGGAAGTGCAAGTCGATGTTAGTCGGGTTTAAGATGTTATCTCAAAAGGTTCCATGTGCTTGATACTGAAATTGCTCACCAACAAACACTATAATAAGGAAGCCTTTAAGATTACGATGAGGAAGGTATGGCGCCTTCTGAAGGAGGCCTCGTTTTGGGTTCGAGTTTTTGATCTCCCTTTCACGGCAAGAAATTCTTATGTGGGGGATCGGGTGGGTAATTCCCTAGGTGCTATAGAAGACATCAACCTGGAGATAGGCGAGGTTGAATGGGGTGAATTCATGCGAGTTAGGTTTTGTTTGGACATTACAAAACCCCTCCCAAGAAGAAAGAAGATCAATTTTGGTATGGACTTTTCATATTGGATACACTTTCAATATGAAAGATTATCGGACCTGTGTTACTGCTGTGGTTGTTTTGGTCACAGACACAAAGATTGTGATCGATGGACCACAAATCAGGGGCTCTATGAAATAGAGGATTTTCCCTATAGTCCTTGGTTACGCAGTGGATTTAATGGTGTCACGGGATGGGAGAGGAAATCTGTGCAAACAAATCTGGAATAGACGGCAGCGCCGGCAACAGTCTCCACACAAAAGACCATGGTAGCACAACTTCCTTCGTAGGGAGGTGTTGTGGAAGATCTAGCAAAAAATCGGGGCAGTGATGAGGTAGTTGGAGAAAAGAATATGGCCGCTAATTTCACAAAATCTCAAAACGTGAATTCAGAGATAACGAAAGCGAATGATGTGGGAGATTCTAATTTTGTTGAAGTCAAAGATCTGAATTCCCCTATTGAGAATGACCCCACTGCTGAGGTGGGCCTGCTGGACTTGGTTGGAAAACATGTAGAAAGCCCAAGGCCGTATATATTCTTCTCTGGCCTTAAAGCTAAGAAATGAGTTTTACGCTCTCAAGGCTCGAAGGAGATAGATCCGAAACCAGCTTCCCAACGGGGACGAAGAGCACACGACTCAGGCGACGATGAAGATGAGCAGTGTAGAGTGCATAAGAAGCAAGTTTTCTTGCCTTCAGATGATGAGGGTTCCACTTTAGTGTTATTGATGACAGTTGAATCACAATCCCGCCGACAACAATGAAAACCCTAAGTTGGAAACCCACGTGGTATCTAGAACCTTCGTGACCTAGTTATGAAGGAAGATCCCGACATCCTGTTCATCCAGGAGACTAGGTTCACTGCCTTTGAAATGAACAAATGTAAGCATCAACTTGGTTTTGTTAATTGTTTAATAGTTAGTTGTGTGGGTCGACGGGGGAGGACTGACTCTTTACTGGAAACCTGAATAGACTTGAGTATTTTGCACTATTCTAAGAATCACACACTCTAAAATTGTTGATAATGATAAAGGGGGAAGGAAATGAAACTTAACAGGGATTTATGGGTTCCCTAAGGTGGGCAATAGATATCTAACTTGGAGACTCATGAGATCACTAATAGGGAAAGAAGGGAAAGGTTGACTTCTAATTGGTGATTTTAATGACATCTTTCATCAATCGGAGAAGTTTGGGGAACTTGACAGACCCGAATGGAAGATGAATAATTTTAGAGATGCTATAAATGATTGTGGGGTTAAAGATTTAGGCTTTCAGGGCTGCCCTTTACTTGGTCCAATCATAGAGAGGATGAAGCGTGTTTCAGTGCTAGACTTGACAAAGCTTTAGCAAATGAGACATGGTGTGTACATAACCATAATGCCATTGTTGTTCATGGGTCAGTGGCTTACTCGCACCACCTCCCTTTGTGGGTTGATAATACGGACCCTCAACCAAGTATGGTAGGGACCAAACTTTTTAAATTTGAATCCATATAGGTGAATGATGACTCTTGTTGTAAGTTGATAGCAAAGACCTAGCAAGGAAGAGGAAATGAGGATGAATTGTTAGTTACTATGACGGCTATTAAAACCTATGGTGAGAAATTGCAGACTTGGAATAAGACCAGCTTTTGTAATGTGAAATACAGGCTTGCTAATGCTAGAAAGTCTTTGCAAGTACTTCAACAAAGGGATCTTGTGGGTCTTCTTGCCCAGAAAAATAAGCAAGCTACGGAGGAAGTTAACAAATGGCTTGGTAGGGAGGAGGAAATGTGGCACCAGCGCTCAAGGATGTTATGGCTAAAATCAAGAGATTAGAATTCGAATTTCTTTCACTCCAAAGCATCTCATAGGCGTAAGAATAATTTCATTAAGAGGTTGCAAGATGACCAGGGTAATTGGAAAGAGGGGAAAGATATGGAAGACATGATGGTAGATTACTTTCAGCAACTATTCTTGAGCTCAACAAACAGGGGTCACATGGAAGATGTGATTGCTGTGGAGACTAGAGTAAACACTCAAATGAATGAGGAGCTTATGAAGCTTTACACATTAGAGGAAGTCTATAATGCCCTACACCAAATGCATCTAACAAAGGCCCTGGGGCCTGATGGTATGTCTTTTTTTTTTTATCAAAAATATTGGAAAACTGTTGGGACAACTGTGTCTAGGGCAGTGCTACAAGTTCTAAACTCTCATGTGGTCCCAAAAGAACTTAATCATACGTATATTTTTCTAATCCCAAAAAAGAATAATCCAACTAGAATTACTGAATATCGCCTAATTAGCCTTTGTAACATTTCTATAAGCTTGTTTCTAAGGTGATTGCTAATAGATTGAAGCTTATTCTGCCCTTGATTACCTCTGATTCACATTCCACTTTTGTGTCGGGATGGCTTATCACAGATAATATTTTAGTTGCTTACGAACTATTTCATTATCTAAGACAGAAAAGAAAGGGAAAAAGGGTACATGTATGTTAAATTGGACATGAGTAAGACTTATGATTGTGTAGAGTGGGATTTTCTGGAAAAAAAAAAATTATGACAAACTTGGGCTTTGAAGATAGATGGATAAATCTGGTTATAGGATGTGTTTCCTCAACTTATTTCTTTGTTATCCTGAATGGTATTTCAAAACGATGTATCAATCCAACTTGGGGGTTACAAGGGGATCCACTTTCCCATTATCTCTCTCTTTTCTGCACAGAAGGCTTAATCAAGTTATTAAAGAGGCCAGCTCTAAGCTCTGTGTTACCTAGGATCAAAATTTGCCGAAGGGCCCCTTTGATTAATCATTTAATATTTGTGGATGACAATGTAATATTTTGCAAAGTTGATAGGCTTCAGGATAGCAACTTAATATGGGCAAGACAAATATGGTGTTCAGTAAAGATGTTACTGAACAAGAGCAATAAGAAATCATAATGTTTTGGGGAGGGAGTGATATCCAGCAATACGAGAAGTATTTGGGGCTCCCTCCAATGATTGGTATGAAAAGGGCAGCTGCTTTCTCTGAGATTAAGTCAAGATTATGGAAAAAGTTACCATGTTGGAAAGAAAAAAGCTCTCACAAAGTGGAAAAGAAGTATTACTTAAAGCTGTAGCCCTAGCGATTCCTACTTATACAATGGGATGCTTCAAACTCCCTGACTGCTTATTTAGAGAAATGGAAAGTGTGATAGCAAAGTTCTGGTGGGAAAGTTTTGAGACAAATAAGAAGATCCACTGGATAAGCTGGAGTAAGATGAGTAAAACAAAATTTCAAGAAGGGCTTGGTTTTAAAGATCTCAAGATGTTTAATCAAGCACTTCTTGCAAAACAAAGATGGTGGTTGCTCACTCATAGAGAGTCATTGTTCTATAAAGTTTACAAAGTAAAACACTTCAAAGATTGACTTTATGGAATCAAAGCTTGGCAATAATCCCTCTTTTTCATGGAGAGGAATTTGGGAAACAAGATCCATCTTACAAAAGGGATGTCTGAAAAGAATTGGAGATGGAAAGTCTACTAGAATCTGGGTGGATCCATGGCTACCAGGGCATCAAAGTTTGATAATGGAACCAAGTGCAGGTGTCACACAGAGGAATTTGGGAAACAAGAACCATCTTACAAAAGGGATGTCTGAAAAAGAATTGGGAATGGAAAGTTTACTAGAATCTGGGTGGATCCATGGCTACCAGGGCATCAAAGTTTGATGATGGAACCAAGTGCAAATGTCACACAGTTGCCGAGAAGATATTGAAAATAGTAATCTGCCCAGTTGGTCATGAAGATTGTTGGATGTGGTTTGCAGAAAGAAGTGGTGATTATAGTGTTCGAAGTGCTTATAAACGCCTACAAAAACAAGCTCATAGGCTATTGGGCAACCTTCAAATTGTAGTGATCAAATCAAATTATGGAAAGCAATTTGGAAGATGAAGTTGCCTCCCAAAATCAGAATTTTTGCATGAAAGGTGGATATTGATGCCATATGTAGCATGTGTACTGATTAAGATGAGGATGTGGGGCATGCTATTGTTTACTACTCTCAATTCATAGATTTTTGGAAGGGGTTCTTATCGAGTTTATTTTCCATCCCAAGGCCTAATGACTTCATTGAGATTATTTCTCATGTGCTTAATACTTGTTCATTAGAAGATTTACAGCATTTCTTTCTCATTGCTTGGAGTTTTTGGTATGGGAGGAATAAGAAGATTCATGAGAATATCATTTTATCTCCTAAGTAGGTTGCTGATCATGCATTTTCATCCAATCGAGTTATAGTTCCATAGCAAGTCAGAATAGCAAAACTCAGACCAAAGAAGAATATCACTAGTGTCCTCCCACATATGGTTTCCTCAAGCTAAATGTGAATGGAGCATTGTTCTTTGATCAAGAAAAAACTAGGATTGGTGCAATGCTAAGAGATGAAAGAGGGAAGGTTATCTTTGCTGTTTCAAAACTAGAAAGCCACATTGAAGATCCAAAAACTATGGAGTTAGTATCAGTTCTCCAGGGAATTCAATTTTGCTTGCAATCTGGTAAACCCAAGCTTTTGATAGAATTTGATTGTAAAATAATGGTGGAAGAACTACAAAAATCTACGCATTGCTTGTCTTCATCCAGACTAGGTAATCTGATTTCTAAAATTAAGAGCTTAATGTCCAAATTGGATGAATGTGTAATTAGGCATGTCAGTCGGTTGTGTAATAATGTTGCTCACAAGTTGGCTAGAATGGTTTGGAATGTAGATGACTTAGTTGTATGGGGGGATTCAGTTCCAGAGGCTATCACCCATTGCATTTGGGTTGATAAGCTCTCTTGTAATTTTTGATACTTGATCAATGAAAGCTTTCTTATAAAATAAAAAAAATACAAAGAACCCTTGAAGCGGAACCAATACCAAACCAAAATTGTAAATACTTTTACATGTTAACATGAAAAAAATTAATCTATATTAAAATTTTTATTATACTAATAAAATAATAAAATTCATATTATAAAAACTAACCTGAGTTCTCATTTTTCATCTGATGCATACGTATCTTTTTCTAGATATTCTTACGTCCCAACGTGTTTGACGACTCTCCCTTCTCTTCAAAGCATTTTCTTAAGTCATCGTCAACCTCTCTCTCTCTCTCCACGATAGTGTCACCACCAATGGCAGAAAATTCGACATATAAGTTTTGATAAAATGATGAAAATTTTTTCTCACCATATACCTTTTCCAATATTGGGAAGCAAGGTGAGAACGTTCTTATTGGATTATCTAAAATTAAAGGACAATTAAGCCATTGTAAAGAAAAATTTGACTTTTGACTATTTCATTCACATAAATCCCTACATTAAACTAGTTCTTCTTTCATTATATAATAATAAAATAATATAACTATAATCTGGCTTTGGTTATTCATATAAAATCTTTGCATTAGATTTTTCATTTATGAAGATATATAGTAATGAGTAATTAATAAGTAAAAATATATTTAATTATTTATAATTATTAATTTATTTTAGTCTATTGTATTTTATCATTCTAATTAATTACATGTTAATTAATTATCATAATCTAATTAAATTATGTGTTTAAAAAATTAAATAGTAATCATATTCTATTTAAATTAAATTACTAATCAATATTTTAAAAAATATCTACTTATTCCTCGTCTAACTAAATAAACTCTATTTCTTCTATCCAACAACTATATGTAATCCTTTTTCATCTAATATATACTTGCCAAACTTTCATCCTGTCTGACAATCATATCTACCATAGGACACTCAAAAATAGAAAAAATATCTACCATTGGACACAATAACTAAGCTAAAAGTACTTGGTTAGCACCAAGAGGACAAAGAAGCAACCGCAAACCAACCCGTATGAAATATTATTTAATGCCATCTATTAGAAAAGATGTCGTTTCAATCAAAAAAATTGAATGAAATATTTCAGTATTATTATCATTTCGTATATTTTTTTAAAATAATTTATATATAAATAAATTATATATATACACACACATAAATACAAAAAGATAAAATTATTTTTCTTTTTGTGATTCATACGAACATGATATACTTTTTTTATATATATGCAAAAAGGAAAAAAAAAAAAACCGAACCCATCTAAAAAAAAAATGTCAAAATCTAGGATGGAAATCTAAAATATCAGTCGTAACAAGCTGAAACGGCTAAAATATTTTTATATAAAACTTGATTATTTTTTATTGATCAATTGACCGATACGGCATGGTATTCGAAACACCAGCCATTACAGCATGATATTCAAAACTGTGTAAAAGAGAATCGGGAAAGTGGTGGCTGTTACTATTCCTCGTTCAAAATTACTTACTTGAAAGTACATGGGTATGAAATCGGATGGCTAAGAAAACTGTTGAGAATGTGTGGGGAATTTTTAGAACTTTTTGATATATATATATATATATTGTTTATTGAATTTTTGTGAAGAAAGAAAGGGAAACTTAACAATTTTTTTTTTCTAAATATGTTTTTGTATTGGAGTCTATGGAAATAATAGATACAATTGAAGAGTTGTTTAACAATAATAATTTTATCAAATTTTTTTAAATAAATGTTTTGATCGTGTTTCTTACTTTTCATTTAAATGTGGGCAAAAGATCACTTGAAAATTGAAATAAAACAAATCTTTGTAAGATTAAAAAAAAATTCAATCTTTAAAATCTTTTAAAAAAAAAACTTAACCAAACAAAGCCTAAGTTTTTAGAAAGATGGTGAATATTATAATTGAAAAGTCAGAGCCGTTTAATGAAAAATAAAAATGATAGATAATTCAAGTGGAAAATTTTCCAATTTCCATGTAAAGGATCCTAAATAGTAATTATCCCATGCCAGCACTTACTATCCTCAAATCATTGTTCGTATAATTGAAAAGATCATAAAATTATGTAAGTTTTATGTTGTTTTTGTATGAACATATACCATAATCACGAACTGCACCAAGTTTGAAGGATAACATCACAAAATAAGTAAATAATAATTTTCACTTAAATATTAGAATAGAATCGTTTAAAATTTAAACCAGAATATATCCTCAGAAATTCCCAATATAATCAAAAAAAAAAAAAAAGGAGTGCGCGACAGGACTCCCTGTTAAGGCTGTAAATCCAAGAAGTTTTAACATCAAATAATGTCCCATCCCTTGGGCTTGGGCTTGGGCTTGGGCTTGGGGTAAAAGCAATGCATCTCAGGAGTCGGACATTAAACTGCATCGATCGGGGAATGCAAGCAGGCCCATACAAAGAAACCCCCAAAGGTGATATTTTCATCTTGTATGAAATCTTGATGGTGCTCAACATATTCAAAGATAGGTCCTTATAAATCCTCTTGTATCACTGGATCCATATCATTAAATGGTTAATAGAGTCCTAAGCAATGACTTATATGGCAAAATCTGATTTGTAGAATTTAAATTTTTAGTATTTCTTGTAAATTAAATTCTGTCATGCCATCAATGTGAAGGATGCGTCTTTCAGATCAACTAATAAATAGAAATTTTCTTATTAACCACATTCCTTTTATGGAGGGTATGAAATTAACTCTTAAGACTTCATTGCGAATTTAATAATTCAATATATATTCTAGTGCTTCCACTTAAATAATGGGTCCTATAGGTAAAGTGTTTAACTTCAAAAAAAAAAAAAATGTTAAAAGTATTTAATTGATACGGGAAGTTAAGTACTGCGTATTCAAGGTTTGGACTCAAGATTTCTTAAATTTTTCCCTAATAGTATATTAAATCAGTAGTTATCCAAAAAGCATGGTAAAAGATAAATTTATTTGTAGAATAATTCTATTTGAATGCCTTTACATCACACGTCATTCACGTGGAATTAATAAATTGATTTGAAAAATAAATTTTAAAATTTAAATATTACAAATCAAATCATATTATGTAAATGGTGTAGATAAGACTTTTCAAATAGCACTACTCTTATCTATATGGTTTATATTATATTGACAGTCTACAACTCGAAGTATTCAATCTCCCTTACCATTTCTATAATATCTTTGATAATTTTTTTTTTGGGTAATGCTACGTACAATTGTGGAGTTGCAAACGGTATGTAGTCGCTTTAGAAAAAAAATTTACTATTTCACGTGGGTTTCATATATATTCATTTTTTTTTTCAAAACGACTGCATGCCGCTTGCAACTCCATGACTGCATTTATCATTTCTTTTTTTTTTGATACAGTTGTAAAAGGGTTTGAACCTAATTTGACCTCCCATTTGAAGATAAGACCTTATGTCATCTGGTGGTCTTAAGGATCTTGAAAACCATCCGCAACGCGATATACCCTTGATATATCCTTTTTAGAGTATATGAATATAGTGAATAAGATCCTAAATTACTAATAGGAATAAGTTATTCCCAAAGATTTTAAGAGACGCAAATTATGACACTGATTAATTAGTTGTTTTGAACTAAGTTCTGATATGTAATGGGCTTCCTTACTGTTTTTATCTTTAATTTCTCCCCTAAAACAGGAAAAAAAAATACTAATAAAAAAAAAAAAACCCAAATGAGCATAAGTACTCTTAATTACCTGCAACTGCATATATGGACCAGGAAATCAGCCTAATGTTAGGGATTGGGAGGTTCTGCCCACTAGGAATAACTTTATGTTATCATCTGCACCAGCTTGGTTGTTCAATAATTATTTAAACCACATTTACTATTATAATATTATTCCTCTCGAACCTAATAAACCTAATTAAAAGCTGATATATGGGATCAGTACCAATCTATAGCCAGACACATCTGAAGCAAAAAGTTTGTATTTGTTTATTCAGCATTGGGTTAGACAAAAGAGTTCATGTGTAGGTAAAAGATGGTATCTTCTACTTTTTCCACCCAAATTAACTTGGAAAAGAAGGCAACCTAAAAAGATTCAAACACTAAGCACCACATTATGGTTCACCTAGATTTGTTTAATCCTCGAGGACTCAAAAAGTACTATTTACTATTAATATATTAAATGCCTTAGCTTTGTCTGCTTTTTTATTCAACCGGCCTGGATTGCATCTGGTCCTATATTTTCCGAAGACTTTGAAACGTGAACTAAGAAGGAATATATATATATATATATATAAATATATATTACTCGTCATCTTAAATTTTGTTATCCTCGACTATATACTTGTTAATGATATATTTTATTTATACTTTTAAATATCATTCACTTAAATAACAATCGATATTTTAACTATATCACATCGTATTCGTTATTGAAATGACAAAATATACTCATAAATCATTTCTATTGGGATGAAAATAGTGAAAGAAAGATTTCACAATTTGAATAATGTAAGAAATTGGGAGAACATCTTATAATAAAAAAAATTGTTAAAAGAATTATTTTTTACTATTGTTGATTAAGTATACATAGGAATCGATTGTTTTTTAATTGTAAACTTTTACATATTTTTTTATGAATAGTACTTGGTAGAGATTTTTAGTCTATCTTTTTTTACGTTGATGGATGTGACTGATAGAGAATTACAGACCTTATTTATAGATAGACTAAGATCCATTTTCATTAAATGTTGCTTCCTTCTATTAAAGAATGTAACTTTTGGTATTTAAATAAGTGGTATCCTTATTTTCTAATTACCTAGAATTTTAACGTAAATATAAAACTATTAAACTAAATAAATATATATAATATATTTAAAAGGGTATGACACGTAAACCACCTTTAAGTCTCCCACAAAGAAATGTGTTCTTATTCTCCCACTTAGCTTACGTGACAGTCATTTAAAATCATCTAAATAATCAAAATCGAATATAACCACATATAAATCTACTCAAACTATAACCTTTAAAAGAAATATATAATACATAAATTATGGCGATTATATTATTATATCAATATTTCCTTCCATATATTACATTGTATTAATCTTTCTAAATAAATTTTCAAAAGTGGTATATCTCTTTATGAATGACTTCCTATAGGTTATTCTAGGTTTACACTTTATAGAATGAGAGTAAATATTTTATGTGCACAAATAAAAATTTCATTTTTGACAACAAGTACACTGTGTACAATGAATATATCAACTATAAAATGAGCCCATCAACCCCATACTCTCTACATGTTTCAAAAATATCTTTATTGAGAGTCATTTTGTCATAGGGTTTGCAATCATAAAAGACATATTTGTATACTTTATTGAAACTTATTGATCTTTAACTCTCTCTCTGACAACAAGATATTTTATGTCAATATGTTTAATTTTGCTCTCACTCTTGTTATTTTTAGAAAAGAAAACTGCTATAAAACTTCTCAATCATTTTGCCTTTGAAATTGCTTCAAAGCATGCTATAAATGCTACCTCCATAGTAGATGATGCAATAATTGCCTGTTTAGTACTCTTTCATGATATGGCACCTCTACCCAACACGAAGACATAACCTGAAGTGGACTTTCTGAAGTCTTGACCAATGTTTTGAATACTGTACTGGTATCGGTATCGGTCAAGTCACTGAAACGAAATATTTCGGTACCGGTACCGTTTCGTGTACCGTTTCGGAATAATTTATATATAAATAAATTATATAGATAAATATAATTATAAATTATATTTCAAAATAATAGTTAATATATAAATAATTTATATAGATAAATATATAATAAATATATATATGTAATTAATTTAGTCTAAATTGAGGTTAAAACATAGTAAAAAAATTTTAAAAAAATCCTCAAAGGCCGAAATCCGGTACGGCCAGTACCAGTCGTACCGGCTATTTTTTGGCCGATTTCGGCTGTATCGGCCGGTATGGCCGAAACGAAATTGTAATTTTTTTGTATCGGCCGATACGAAAAATTCCGGCCGGTACGACACGGTATTTAAAACTGTGGTCTTAACAATCAGCAAAATCTGAATTTGAATATCAACCACTTTTAGACAATCTACATGCTTATAAGTAAGTATATGATTCTGGGTTCTTTATAAATATCTCATAATCTTTTTAGCAGCCTTCTAATATTCTATTCCAGGATTCGTTTGGTATCTTCCCAACATTTTCATAGCATATGCAATATCAAGTCTTATACAAACATGTGCATGCATTAAACTACCAACAACACACGCATGAAATATTTTCTACTTCTTTCTTTTCCAAAACATTTTTCGGACATTGATTTAAACTGAGTTTATCACCCTTTAATATGTGTGCCGTATTGGGTGTAGATTTATTCATTCTGAATTTTTCTAATAGTTTTTCAATGTAGGATTTATGAAAAAGTCCTAAAATTCTTTAAGACCTATCTTGATGAATCTCTATGTCTAAAACATAAAAGGATTCACCTAAATCTTTCATTTCAATGTTTTGGAATAGAAATTGTTTGGTGTCATGTAATAAACCCAAATCATTAGTTATAAAAAAAAATATCATCAACATATAGGACCAAGAAAATAAACTTATTCCTACTAAATTTTTGGTATATGCAGTTATCCACAATGTTCTCTATAAAATCAAATGAGGTAATAACATCATGAAATTTTAAATACCATTAACGAGATGCTTGTTTTAGTTCATAAATTGGTTTATTCAACTTGCAAATTAAATGATCATATTTATCATAATGAAACCCTTCAGATTGCTTCATGTATATCTCTTATTCAGGAGTCTCATTCAAAAATGTCTTTTTTTTTTTTTTTTTTTATATATCCATTTAATGTAGTTATAAATCAAAATGAGCTACTAATGCCATGATCACTCTAAAAGAATCCTTTTTTAAAACTGGAGAAAAAATATTGTGGTAGCCAATACATGCTCTTCGTGTAAATCATTTAGCTATAAGTCTGGCTTTATATCTATCGATGTTACCTTTTGAGTCTCTTGATTTTATAAACCCATTTAGAGCCAATGGCTTTAACTCCTTTAGGCAACTCGACAATTTTTCAAATTTGATTTTTTGGCCATGAATTCCATTTCTTCTATCATGCAAAAGTTTTAAATGTTCTCCACTCATGACATGTGAAATTGAGATGAGATCATTTTTAGGTCCCATATCAAAATCGAACTCTAAGAGATATACATAGTAATCATCAGAAATAGCATACTTCCTTGTTCTAGAGGATCTTTTTAATTCTACAGTTCCACCCATATTATGTGGAAGTTGGACTGTAAAATCAAAGTTGGTATGTTCTTCATGAGGTGGTAGTAGTTCTTGAATTGATTGAGTTTCAAAAGTATCGGATTGATTTTTTTAAATGACAATCATTTTATTTTCATGCACGGATGTAATATTTGATTTCTGTGTTTCTTTTCATTCTATCTTTCGAGGAACATTACTCTCACTTATTTCAAAATTCTCAATAAATTCTCACTAATATAACTAAGAACATATATCGATGCTTTGAATCAAACAACAACTATAGTTTGAACTAACTATTGTCTAATTCAAAAACAAATCTAAATCTTCTTGTGGATAAAGATTGTAGCATACATAAAACTTGCTTATATGTATTTTTCTATAATAAGACTAGTGTTATACAAATATCTAAGAAAAATAAATTCCACACCTGTGAGTATAGAAAATCTATTTTCTCTAATAAATTTTTACTATCTTATTCCAATTAAATAATATTTTTTATAATAATTACCTCTCTGTAGGACAAAATAATTATTATAATGATTTAATTACAATTTAAAATGCCATTATAAAGTCATACAATCAAATATATTAAAATATTATTATATTTTGAGATGCTGTGACCATTCTCAATACACAATAATATTTACTCTTTGATATTTGATATGACATTAAAAATAAATTCACTATAACATATCCATACATGATTATATCAACTAATAATCCAAAATCAAAACGAATCTGAATAATATCATGTATTATATCAACTAACAATCCAAAATCAAAACGAATCTGAATATATATATTATTAGTTTCAAACATATATATATATATATATATATATATTAGCAACCAAGACTTTGATACCATTAAGTCATCAATAATATATACTGTACTTGATAATCCATCAATGCCATAACACTAAATGCAGTAGTCATTCGAAAAGTTGATCATTTGAATAATTCAATTGAACCAAAATGATCCAAAAAATCAATAATGATGAAACTGTTGTGAACGAAGTTCCCACATCGCTCCCGTTCGGCTTTGCTGAGTGCCTTATAGGGTGCTTGTCGGGCTTTGCTTGTGACGCGTTTTAAACCCGTGAGGCCGTAGGTGCCAAAGCGGACAATATCACAGGTGGGCTTGGGCTTGCCTCTATCTGGTGGCCCATGCAGGTCGCGATGGGGGGGTGTGTTGTGAACGAAGTTCCCACATCGCTCCCGTTCGACTTTGCTGAGTGCCTTATAGGGTGCTTGTCGGGCTTTGCTTGTGACGCGTTTTAAACCCGTGAGGCCGTAGGTGCCAAAGCGGACAATATCACAGGTGGGCTTGGGCTTGCCTCTATCTATGTTATAAACGAACGTCGGCAGCCGCCTCCTGTCCCACCACTAAATTATGTGAATGACCCCACCACTATTATTTTAAATCTATATAGTGACTTGCATAGTGACTTGCATAGTAACTTGCATAGTAATTTCAACGCCTATAAATATGGGTTTCAGTTGTAATGAAATTTATAAGAAAATATAGAGAGAGAAAGAAAGTTTCAGTTCTTAAGAGTTTTTTTTTTTTCTTGCAATAGTAGTAGTTTTATTTTTAGTTTTATAACACGTTATCAGCACGAGGTTCTACCGATACTGAAACTAGTGGTCTTCTACTTCAAGTAAGTTTTTCAATATATTATTTACAGTTCTTGAGATAAATATTAAAGGTAATATTTCTGAATATTACTTGATAAAATTTTATTTTTATTCTCATGATAATGTGAATATATTTCTTAAATTCACAGATTTATTTTTGTAATATAATGTCAAATATTGAGATTTATTACTATTGACATTTCTGAAAAATGTTATTTATCCAGATCCTTGATGAGATCTATTTGGATATGATGATGAACTTGAAAGATACAATCATAGAAGAAAACCATGTGTCCCTGAAGGACCGTGCTGTGTATCTCATGATGAAAAATCATCTTACTGTGTAAAATAAATTAAGAGAGTGATATAATCACCAGAAGATGTAATCTTCTCAAAAGATCATTATGATTTATTGCACCTGAAGTTGCAAGATTTTAAGAATGGTATTGAATATTCTGCACTCTTTAAAAATCAGCTCAATATTAAAATTATACAGTGAAAATGTCACTGATGATGATATATAAAAGAAGACATTATTTTTCATATCTCGAATATGCTCCTGCAGTAGCAATATCGAGAGTGAAAGTTCAACAAATATTCTGAATTTTTGTTTTGTCTTCCAGTGATTGAGCTAAATAATGAGTTTTTGTTACACCAGTTACGTCCTATTAATGATATCGAATTTACACAATTCCCAGAAGTGAACGGGAACTAAGGGCGTAGACGTGGTAGAAAAATTATAGAAGTGTTGGTCCCAAAAGCGACAATACTAAAGATGATAAAAATATATCGTATCACCATAAGTGATCAAACTCAGAGAATGGTAAAGGCCCTCAGAATAATTCTTCATAAAAGATGAAGATGTTTGTTATAGATGTAATATGACTAAACAGTAGTCACGTACCTGTTGTACGGCCAAGCACTTGATTTACTTATACTAAGTTTTTATATATAAGCTTATTAATATTTCATCATGTTTTGAAATAATGAAATATCGGTGCCTGAAGCACGACAAGAAATTATTTGGGATAATAAAGTCCTGTTTAAATTTGATCCTCTTACAAATAAATGTGAACCAGAAGTTCAGAGGATTATTTATCTGCAAAATGTTACAAATCAATTACATGATGTATTTACTGACACTAAAGGTTTTGTAAAATCATATATTACTGCTGTTAATGCTTAAGCAGGAATTAAAGTCCCTGAAGGATGAGTTGTTAAAACAGAAATAAATGAGTCTAAGATACACCTGAAGCATTGAAGACCTATAGGTGCACAAGAAAAATAAAAATCGGTGCTCATGAAGAGACTGTATTTTCTGTATAAAATATAATCCTCCTGAAGAGGAAACCTTCTGAAGAGGTAATTCCTGAAAATGTAACTTCTGAAGAGAAAACTCCTGAAGAGTATAACTCCTGAAGAGAAAACTCCTGAAGAGTATAAACCTCCTGAAGAGGAACCTCCTGTAGAGGTGTTTCATGAAATGTTTTCCCCTGGAGAGGAACAATGAGATCTCAATACATTTCATGAGTATTGGAAAATTTATGGATAGAAATAAAACTGTTGTCGACAACATATATGATAACACTTGATATTACCAGAAGTAATGAGCCAAAAATCGTCGAAGAATGTCGACGTAGAAATGATTGGCCAAAATGGAAAGCAGTTATTAAAACTGAATTAAACTCGCTAGTGAAGCGAGATGCATTTGGACCTGTTGTCCAAACACCAAAGGGTGTAATATCTGTCAAATATGAGTGAGTATTTATACGAAAGCGTAATGCGAAATGAAATTGTGCGGTATAATTTGTCGCACAAGGTTTCCTGTAGAAACCCGAGAGCAATTATGAGGAAACATATTTCCTTGTTATGAATGCAATCACATTCATATTTTTAATTGATTTGGTTATTACAAAAGGATTAGATATGCAGTTAATGAATGTGGTCACTGCATATTTATAAGCATCATTAGATTATTACGATACTTGAAGCATCTAATCCAAGTACATTTAGGAGTATGTACTTTATAAAGTTTCAAAGATCTGTATATGGGTTAAAGCAATCCGAACGCATGTTGTATAATTGAATCACGAGTATCTATTGAAAGAATGATTTAAGAATAATCCTATATGTTTATGTGTTTTATCAGAATCTGGATTCGTCATTATTGCAGTTTACGTTGATGATTTACCTTGTTAGAACTCTTGAAAAGATTACAAGGGTTGTTATAAATTTAAGGAATGCATTTGAAAAGGAAAAATCTTATTATTCAATTCATAGATGAGTTACAAGAATTTGAAACTTCTAGCCTCATCTCTCAAATGCATTTGCTTTTCATAAAACAACGTACCATCCTTATTTAAAGGATTAGGCAGTCGAAATGAAGAGGCAAGTAAGGATTTTAAATTCTTATTCTCCTGCTTTAAGTCTGCAATTTTTTTGTCAGACTCTTGAACGAGTCGTTGAAGTACAGAAACCTTCTCGTTAAGTTCCTCAATCTCACGATTTTTGGATTGTAATCGGTTGGAAAATCCAACAATAGAAGAGGAGTATCGGGTGCCGAGAGTCACCAGCTCATAAACAGTTTCACGATCTGACTTATTAGCCAGATCATTTGCTTGCTGCAACATTGCACCTGCGGAAGATGCAGGATCAACTTGTAATTGAGGTGAAGGATATCTCATATGATGATTGTGAGAAATAGTAAAAGGAAATTGATGAGCCATTGGAAATTTGTAGAATAAGAATACAAATACAGATGAATTATAGATATGAGAAGAAGATTTGATGCGTACTAAATGAAACTAAAGACGGTTCTTATAGAATTGGAAATAAGAACAAGACAAACCATCATCTCTTCAAATCTCACTTTACAAGATATGCTGGATGCATAATTTCAAAAGTCAGCGAGATTAATTACAGCTATCCCTATTTTCTTGTAAATGCTGAACCTCTGTCGTTAGCTGCTATTGTTGACTTTGTATCTGAGCTCTTTCTCGTTCCAGCTCTTCTACTCGTGTTTTCAGGTCACGAGAATACCAGTCTACAAGTTTCTTCAGCTCCTTGTTATCTTGTTTTAAATCTTTATTTTTTCTATCTTTAGTTGCAAGCGTTTGATGCAACTCAGATATTTGATTTTTAAGATGATCAACCTCACTCGTTCTCGCCAATAGCCTCTGAGACATGGTTGTAAGAGAGGCAGCATATTGAGCACTGAGGGTTCTTGATGCTGCAATAATTTCAGGATCAGATTTACTAGATAGATATATCTCTGCTCCTATCATGGTGTTTACAGCCTCAGGAGAAAATATAAGTGGTTGAGGTAATAAAAGGTTCGTGGTTTAAATCTGGGACATTAGAATTTCTATCAGACATAATATCTTTCTGGATGAACAACAACTGAATCTATGAGGAATGCGAGATCTTTTTGCTGGAGTAAACCAATGGTAAAATTGGTTATATTTAAACAACAACCCGAAACCTTCAAATCTCTTCAAGATCTCGTTTGTCCACAATGTCAAGCGGATTTGATTTTCCGCCGAACCGATAATATTAAATCTCAAAACTTTTACAGCTTTTATCATACATAGATGGTTTCCAATATTATTTCCGCCGTATATAAACAAGTTCTTCCTAATAACGTCGAATGAGGGGGAGAAAATTTTAGATGAAAATATTATCATACTCTCTCTAATGCATTATTTAGTTGGAGATCGTGTTTGAATTCTTAACTTGTTATATATACTGAAATCATATTTGCTTATTACTTGAAACACTAACGCATATTATCAGGGGGAGTTTAAGTATTATTGCAGGTATCAGATTTCTATTAAGTTTGTCAACCAGATATTATTTTTCATCTTCAAATCACTCAGAGATTATTGCAATTCATGAAACAAGTCGAGAGTATATTTGGCTGAGATCAATGACTCAACAATTTTATACGAAGATAATGCTACTTGTATCATTCAAATCAAAGGAAGATATATCAAATATACGATCAAGTGATAACCTGACAGATTTATTCACGAAGACATCACCAACTGCGACATTCAAGAAAAATGTGCAGAATATTAAAATGTGAAGACTCAAAAACTATTGTCATGCACTTTCCAAGGGGAGTAAAAGTCCTGAAGACTTGTGCTGATTGTACTCTTTTTCCTTCGCTAAGGTTTTATCCCATTGGGTTTTCCTTTGCAAGGTTTTAATGAGGCAATCTTAAAGCACTTGTGGATACATAAAGAGACTGTACTCTTTTTCCTTCGCCATTAGTTTTTCTTCCCACTGGGTTTTTCTTTGGCAAGGTTTTAATGAGGCAGATTCTTTATGGGTGGTCATTCAAGGGGGAGTGTTATAAACGAACGTCGGCAGCCGCCCCCTGTCCCACCACTAAATTATCTAAATGACCCCACCACTATTATTTTAAATCTGCATAGTGACTTGTATAGTGACTTGCATAGTAACTTGCATAGTAATTTCAACGCCTATAAATATGGGCTTCAGTTGTAATGAAATTCATAAGAAAATATAGAGAGAGAAAGAAAGTTTCAGTTCTTAAGAGTTTTTTTTTCTCTTGCAATAGTAGTAGTTTTATTTTTAGTTTTATAACAGAAACCGTTTTAAAAAGAATCAGATGGCCGGATGATTTATCTCATGTCAGAGACTCAGATAAATGAAAACCGCTTTTACAAAAGGATGAAAAACCGTTTTAACAACGGGTGTCTTTTCGCATGAAAAAACATGATTTGCGCCAGCCGGTTTCAAACAGAGATGAAGCGATTTAAATTTTAAAGATCAAATCAGTGGCCTAATATTTTCAGGATTCAAGAATCAAGTTTCCAATCTCGCAAAACTTTCCTTTATGCAATTCTATAACTTCTGTAGACATCAATGTTCAAATTTTAATGATGATGAACAATAAGTACGTATTTTCAATTTGTGTTTTTTCTGCATATGCATGTACTTGTATTTTCTTGTAAAAACATAGAAATGAAATCTTACAAGAACTCATAGATTGAAATAAATTCAGCTATACAAACATCCATTTCACCAACCAGCAATGCACATAACAATTGAATAAAAAAAAATAATATGGTTCAAGAATTTGCTCCGATACCACTATTGTAAGAACTTGGAAGAATAAAAAAATCATTAGAACACATCTGACCATTATTGATCAAGTATGCTTAGGAGAGACAAGCTTTGTGGAGAGATGAGGTAGTTTATGCCAAATATAATTATTTGGAGAGACGAGCATTATGGAGTTGTTTGCTCCAGGGTATGCCAAGTAATGGGCCTTGGTATATTGCCTTGGTGATTTTAATGTGATTCAGAGAGATGAAGAAAGATGTGGTGGGAGGCCTCGACTGAGACTGGCTATGGATGAGTTCAATTCTTTTATTGAGTCTTGTGGATTAGTCCAATGCTTTTTGTTATGGCCCAACGTCTTTCAAGTTTCAATAAATGTGGGTGTCCCATGAGGAATTTAAGGATGTAGTTAAAGCTTCTTGGCAGGAACCTACACTTGACTTGGGGTTGTTTTGTTTAGCTGCAAAGCTTAAAAGGCTGAAGTTAGTTTTGAAGAAATGGAATAAGAGGGTATTTGGTCGCATTGAGGTGAACATTCGGTTAATGGAAGAAAAAAATGAAAATATTGAGTCGCAATTACAAGCTGGTTTCTCTGAGAGGTTGGAAACCGAGTTACTTACTGCTAAAGAAATTTTGGAGGTCTAGCAGTAAAGGAAAACTCAATTATTGCAGCAGGCTAAATTGCAATGGTTAGTCAAACGGGAGGTGACGAGTAATTTCTTCAAATCCTTTGTTGTTATGTATAAACCTTTAGTGGCAGAAATAACACTTAGTGATGGTTCTATCCTTGATTCTTCGGAAGCCATTCATTATGGTGCAGTTGAGCATTTTAGTACCTTTCTCTGTGCTAAACCTCCTAAAGGGCTCCCATACCTTTCCTCGTATGTTGATCCAATGGTGTCGGAAGAGGACAATGAAGAGCTTGTTAAGCTCCCTTCAATCCAAGAAGTTAAGGATTTGTTTTGGGTCAGTAGCTCGGGGCCAGATTGTTTTGGGTCAGGTTTTTACCAATCTTGTTGGGAGATAGTTGAAGGTGATGTGATGGAGGTAGTTCGTGATTTTTTTTGTGGTACACCTATGCCACATTTTTATTCAGCTTCTTATATTGTTCTTATCCCTAAAGTGCCGCAGCCATCATGTTTTGAGAAGTTTCACCCAATTAGCCTGTGTTGTTAAAAGCCTATCTTCGATCTTGAGTAATATAATCTCTCCAGGACAAGATGCTTTTCTTCCAGGGAGAAGTATTTTTGACAATATTGCATTGACTCAAGAGATGATTCAAATGATTAATATAGCCATCTCGTGGTAGTAATTTTTTTTATCAAAGTGGACATTGTTAAAGCTTATGATAGTATGGACTATGATTTCTTGATTCATATGATGAAGTCCTTTGGATTCTCGTTGGCTGTCTGTGAGTTAATTCAAAAGTGCATTTCCACCCCTTGGTTTTCGGTTGTTATGAATGGAATGGCTAAAGGTTTTTTTCCAAGTGGGAGGGGACTACGGCAGGGGGATCCACTTTCTTCATATCTTTTTATTCTAACTAAGGAGATCCTTTCTCGATTGCTGAAATTTAGTTTCCAAAGTGGAAAAATTGCTGCTTTCTCACATCCTCGAGGTGTGCCTCTCATCTCTTATTTGTTTTATGCTAATCATGTTGCTATTTTTTCTAATGGTGGCAGAGCGTCGATTAAAGCTATAGCAGAAATTTTTTAGATTTATGAGAAGTGGTCTGGGCAGAGTGTTAGTAAGGATAAATCTGTCATTTTCTTCCCAAAACACATGTCGTTGAACAATAAAAGAAGTCTTCTAAGGCTGACGTCCTTCTTGGAAGGGCATTTTCCTATTAAATATTTAGGGGTTCCTCTGATCTCGGGTCACCTTAAAACGAAACATTTTGATGATTTGTTGGGTAAGATAAGAGCTCAATTGGGAAGTTGGATGTCTAAAATTTTATCCAATGGAGAGAGGGTATTTTTGCTACAGCATGCCTATTCATATTCTCATTGTCATGTGAGCTCCGAAAAGGGTGTTCATGTTGGGATCGGCGGAAGCTCACAAATAATATGGAGACCAAGATTTAAGGTGGTTCGGCCAATTTAGCCTACGTCCACACACACACAGAGGAAAATTTGTATTAAACAACAAACCAACTATTTACAATGGTTTCTCTCAACTCTCATAGCTTCTAATCTCTCCAACGGACCTCACCTCCGACTCTCCTTCCTCATTACAATCTTATATGTATTTATAGGACAAAAAAATAGTGTGAACATAGAAATAACGGTGGAATTCCGGCGGCCTCCATTTTTGAATTTTCAGGCGGCGCCTACCTTCCAGCTACTATTGACGGTGCCTAACTTCATCTTCCAGAAGCCTCCAGATCATTTGATTTGCGTGTTGATTTCTAACAGTTCAACACTCTGAATAAAATGATGAGCAATTTTTTTTGGGATGCATCGAAGGGGAAATATAAATGTAAGTGGAGAGCTTGACATCATTTAGGTAAACCTACGCAGGAAGGTGGGATTGGTGTAAGAAATTTAGAGGAAGTTCAGGCTTCTTTATTTATGAAATTTGGTTGGAATCTTCTAACTCAAAACTCCTTATGGTCAAACTTTGTTAAAGATAAATACCTTAAAAATCAACATTTTTCAGCGGTGGATCCGAAGAAGGGCTCTGTTTTCTGGTGTGGTATTATGGCAGTTCTGTCTAAGGTTAACCATTCTATTTGGCGTGTGAGAGATGGTAATGTGTCTTTTTGAAGAGACAAATGGTTGAAGTCTGGTGTGTTATCAGAGATGGCGCCGATCTCGAATGTCCTTGCCTTGAGAGTTAAAGATCACTACTGAATAAATGATGGCTGGGATATTTGGCTATTGAGAAACTTAGTGGGACATGATAAACTGGAAGAGGTTTTGGAGGGGCTTGGTAAGCATAGGGATGGTGCTGACATCCTGATTTGGCAAGCTAATACAAATGGGGTTTTTACATTAAAATCGGCATGAGATTGTATCAGGATAAAAGGGCCCTGTATGGCATGGAATGACTGGTTAAGGAATATTATTTTACCCAAAAAAATACTCTATTACATGTTGGAAAGCATTAAACAAATGCCTAAGTATGGATAGTCGTATTTCTGAATTGGGTATCCCACTTGTTTCTAGATATGAATGTTGTGTGGTGGGATGTGTAGAAGATTAGATCATGTATTAGCTACTGGATCTCTTGCTAATAATATTTGGTACCGGGTGTCCTACATTCTTGGTATTCCTTTTCACCCTTGTCGGCTATGGAGAGAGAGGATGGAGCTATGGTTCAGGAGCGCTAAAAAATCGTCTCAAACTGGAATTTTACTTGGCCTCATCTCGTTCATCATTACATGGTCCCTTTGGGTTTGGCAGTGCCAAGCTCGTATGAAAGGAAGAAGGAGCTCTTTGGAGTCTCTTTGGCTGTCGATTAAATCTGCCATTGCTTGGGGGGAAGTCACATTCGTGCTGGTAATTAATATAATCAAAAGTGGAGATGCGGCTATTTTGCAAGCTTTATCGATTCCTTTTAAAGCTTTGAAAAGGAAACAATCGGCTTATGAAATAGGAGAAACCACCTCCTGGATGATTTAAGTTGAAAGTAGATAGAAGTTGTTAGGGTAATCCGCGTATTATGGGTGCAGGTGGTGTCATAAGGGATGAGTAGGAAAATTTGAAGTTGGCATTTGCAAAGGCCTTGGGTAATGGTACGAAAATTTTTGGCTCTCTTTCAAGGTCTGAATTTTTGTAAGGAGTAGGGTCTTCATAATGTTGAAGTTGAAATAGATTCTCAAATTATTATTAATTGGTTTAATAAAGGTAGATGTAGTATATGGTACTTAGAAGATTTTTAGGATGAGATTAGGGAGATGATGGAGAGTATGCATGTTGTTTTGAAACATATATATAGGAAAATTAATTCTGGTGCTGATTAGCTATCTTGCATGGCATCTCAGAATCTTACTGGAGTATGGAGACAGGTAAATGATGTTCCTCATAAGCTGAAAGGGATTCTGAGATTGGATAGATTAGGACTTCCTTATTTAAGAGATTAATGGTTGTTGATGGAGTGTTATGTTTTTGGAAGAGGCTCTCGGTAGTGTTCAACGACGTCAAGTGCAGCATTGGTTTTGTTTTGGGCGTTGTCTTGATTTGTAGAGGATTTTGTTGTTTTATTACGGACTGTCTTTTTATAAGGGCTGGTTTTTCGTTTGGTATAGGAATGCTTAGATGGTTTATTGGGATGCTTTATTTTATTTTCCTATGGCTTTGTTTTGGTTTTTACACCTGTGTTGGTTTTGATTGTAAATCCCAAGCGAGTTTTGTAATTACAGTTTTCCACCGCCAAAAGGGAGGATTTATTAATAAATTTAGGATGTGACTGTTATGAGAATGGTTATTGGCTCTTCCTTAAATTAAAAAAAAAAAAGTATGTACAGAAACTGATTTATTCTTGTGAACTCTCACAAATTTATTTATGGAGAATATTTAGTAGGGATTTTTAGGCTATCTTTTTTTTATGTTAATAAATGTGACTGATAGAAAATCACATATCTTATTTATAGATAGACTAAGACCCATTTTCTATTAAAGAATATAATTTTTAGTACTTAAATGAGTAATATTTTTATTTTTTAGTTATCCAAAATTTTAATATAAATATAAAATTATTAAAATAAATAAATATATATAATATATTTTAAAAAATGTGACATGTAAGCCACATTTAAATCTCCCACAAGGAGATGTATTCTTTTAAGTAATACCATTTTTCATGATATAATATCGCATCATTTCTCATCATACTTATTGATATTTATGTGTTAATTTATCCCAATTTGCTCCTCTCTAGAACTTGAAGAAAGTAAAATACAAGCATAACTATATAATTCAAAAGGGAATCTCCATTTTTCAGATCATTTTCTCTCTCTCCCGCACGTGAATCTCATAACTAAGCTATCAATAATTGAAAAGCAACCCAACCACTGTTCCATTAATGTTAAATTATCATTTATTCGAAGCATTAATTTAACCTAGCTGACTAGCTAATTCAGCACACCTGATCTTAAAGAAATAATATTTGCAGCATAGAATGCACAACAATTATTTTTAAAAAATGAATAAATACCGACCTCGTATAAAAAATAAAAAGTAAAAAATAAAAAACTAACTTTTTAATCGTTGCTGATCTTATACCATGCGTGACCTTCGATCGTCACCATCAATTTTAACATCGAGGATTGGAGTGATGGTCACCGCAGGAGGGAGTTGAGTACTGGGTTTTAAACGTGCGTTCTCTTGCCATGCACTGAAGTACTTAAATTGTTTTAAGAACATCGATCAGGACTCGGATATCAAATATCATCCACTTGGTCCGTATTTTCTTTCATGATAGATAATATCTAGCTTGCTACTTGCATGCTTTTTTCCATGACTGCTACTGCACTAATTCGTATTCACTTTCAATATTAAAGACGAATTAAGTCAAATAGGAACTAGACAAAATTGCCATCATTCTTTTTTGATGGGATCCATCACTCACTCAGAGTGACAGCAGAAATTGTTTTTAAAATGTCCAGTATCTATCAAATTGTCCTCCTTTTTCATCTTTATAAAAAAGAAAATTTACTTTGAAAGGGGAAAAAAACAACATTACCTTAACCAAATCAATGGGTACTGGTTGTTTTCTTTGTCATATATTATTATTTTATTCCAATCCATCAAGACTTCTGAACCCTTTTTTATAATAAATTCTAGTCTCAAGGTCTTTAGGATCTTACCTGGCATGAGTTGTTTGGTATATATATGCATAATAGTCATGTTTGAAATCATTTTTTAACTTATTTGAGTGGTTACATATGTTTTAGAAGATGGAGTGGTTACATATGTTTTAGAAGATGGGGTTAGGCTATTTTTCTTTTTCCATTTAGTGAGTTTTTATTATCAAAAATTATATGGGTAATGATTTTTGTGTAATTTTACGAGCTTTATTAATGTGGCTGAATGTGTCACCTTTTTTCAACATAAAAGAATTGTTTTGGCCAATCACATGATTAGTAGAGTACTTAAAAAATACGCAAAAGTGATTATATGTAACAGAATTTTTTTATATAGACTCTACTAATTACAATCACATTCTCAAACTCTCAGTACATGAAACTTGAAGGAACAATTTCTTATTTTTTGTAAGGGTGAGGGGTTGAAATATTGTACTAAAATTTGGATAGACAATGTCATGAGAGGAGTATACCAATTTTACAAGGGAAATATTGGGGATCGGTCTATCCGATTTTCTTGAAAAATGAACGTCGACATCTCTACCGGCGGTAGGCGATATCACCCACCCCATCGTGACCGCCGGCGTCCGGCGACTCCATTCCTACAATGGCGATCCTCGAAACCTTCCGGTGCGCCCCACGCAGTTTTAAACTCGTTTCGGACCCGTACCAGTGGTGTCACCCACCACTGACGGCGCCGACGCCGTCTGGATTGAGGCCGAACACTCATTTAAATCATTTTATTTTATTTTTTTATTGTGTTTTTATTTTATTTTATTTTTTATTATGTTTTTTATTGTGTTTTCTAAAATTTATTTTTTTATTGTATTTTTTATTATATTTTTAAAAAAAAATTATTGTGTTTTTATTATTTTTTTATTGATGGCCCAAGAAAAAGCACTTGTCATTCGTTGATTATTAGGGTGGAAATAAATAGACGGATATCCAGTGTCTCCTATTTTACAATCCAGACAAGTGCGCAAAGAGTCCGAGATGCGAATTTGTCCGGAAAAGTAATTCGTACATATACTACTTTCATCTCGAATATCATAATTTTTCTATAATTTAAACAGCCAATTGTAGAGAATATTGATTCCATTATTATCAGTATTTTCTTTTCAAGTCTATCCTTCCTTCCTATTTATATATATATATATATATATATATCTCCGAGATCATTATTGACAATCAATTGCACCTCCATTAGCAAGAAACCAAACCCCACTTCAAGTTTTCTGTTACTTTTTCATCGATCGCGATCGAAGTGACAAATTCTTTGTATAAAATATATGCTTTAGAGGATTAAATTAACTGTAGAAATAATCCCACCATTTAAAGAAATAAAGGTTGAATGAGTTATATTATATACAATAATTTTTATATATTTTTTTATGCAAGATTGATCTACTTATGTGATTAACTAAAATAATTTTTTATATTAAATATAAGTGATGCGCCAGTCATGAATTGCATTAATTTAGTGTATAAAAAATACATAAAAATGATTATATATAGAATTTTTAAAATTTAATTATTTACCTAACAGTACTAAGAAAGGTTCATTGGTGGGGAAAACAATTAATTTAAAGTTTGCAATTATATATATATATAAATATATATATATATATATATATTAAGATAAATATAGTTGCTTGATTATATATATATTAAGGAGGAGCAACATGCAAAGCATATTTTTTTAATTTAGTGAAGCAGTTATTTTTGAGAAATAATATAATCTTTATAAAGAAATAAATTTCGATGAATAATGTAATACATATAGAAAAAAAATATAACTCGATCTAATAAATATTTGATGGATAATAAAAGAAGAATATATTAACAATGAAAGAGTTATGTAAAAGTAAATCATAAACTGGTGTGAATTGATGAAAGATAAATATTTAATAATTATTATAACTTAATTTATAAAATATTATTATTTGAATTTAATGTTTCATATTGAATTTAAATTGAGAAATAAATAATATTTTATTAAATAATTGTATTTACAAATGTAATTAGCTACATATTTAAACTTAATTATTTTATATGTCTCTCTATTTTTATAAAGAATTAATAGAAATTTTAAATCACATATATAAATTTATATATAATATAAATTATAATTTATATAAAATAATATTATATTATAATTTATAACGTGAAGTAGATTTATTAATCTTATAATATTTTATTATAATTTTCATGTTATATAATTTATTAGTAATAAAAGATTATTAATAAAATATTAGTATGATAATTTATATAATTTGTGTTATTTAATTTGAGTCTTAGATGAGTTTTATAGATGATATAGGAATGATAACGTCGATCATATGAAAACTGAGTTAAATTTGAAATCAAATGTTGGTTTCAAGCTAGAGAAGATAAGAGTACTTTTAAATTTGATTAGATTAGATTTGAATTTGAAGTGTTTGATTTAAAATTTTAAATCAGTAAACCAAATTTTAAGAATTATATTATTTTAAAATTTAAATGGACAGATGAATGAAGTTAAATTTAATAAAAATAAGAAAATTTAATAAAATATAAAAAAAATTGTTAAGTAATCGTTAAATAATTATTTATTATAATAGAAAGATATATATGAGATGCTTTTGTCCATTCATGATGTTTATTTCTTTGTCGTCCTTTGAGAGGAACCACCAACGTTGATGCCTCCACCGGATCGATCATCTAAGCCATATACATCATAGGATGTAAAAATATATTATCCAGAGCGATCCCTTTGGTGATTTTAAACTACCCGACAAGTTGTCCATCTTTGTCATTTTTAGTCATGCAGAGTTTTTAATATTTTGTAGTACCTTTCGACGTAGACATTTACGTACTAGGTTGTTTCTAAGTTTTTTTTTATTTTTTGAAAAGAGGTTGTTCTAAGTCAGTACTGATCAATGTTTAGAGAGAATATAATTATTATGATCTTGTCGGCTATAACTATACGACCTTAATTAATTCGTATAGTTTTTCACTCTTCTTTAACAGAACAAAACGGCATATATCATGCGGATTAAATTTAATTTATCTAGATATAATGTTCTTCTATTATTAAGCTGAATATCATCTACAATATGAAAGCTTTGATTTATAAAATTTAATTTTAAAATTATATTAGAAGCTTATCTCAAACTAATTATTGATAAAATTTACTATTTTTTAATCTTTTATAACAAGGCAAAAACATATTTTAACTTACTTTATATATTCAACATCTCAATAAAACCACAAAACTTATAATTCAAATATTATCTTAATTTACTATTATTTATAAAGTATTTGAGATCAGGTACTCAACACCCAATCAGTTAGAACGTTTTTTCCACAAGCGGTGTTGGACAAAAATATTGCCAGTGAATTTTACACATATAATCTCTTCATAGACTATAAGGTATATTGGTTGGCAAAAGACACAACTAGATAATCTTTGAGTAATCTTGAAACTTTCTCAACAAACAAGCCTCATGATGAGACCCATCATCATCATCATGAGGAGGATACAAATCCAATGAGTATAGTACCGTTTGGTTGTAATTTGTTTTTTCTCCAAGATATTCATTAGATTTTGATTTTTCATATACTCCCTCATTCGTACAAACTTTGGCTGCTTCTGGTTAGGTCCTGCATGAGCATGCTGATCATATCCACATGAGGAACACAAATCAACCTTAGTAGTGGAAATAACATATCTAGAATTAATATCGTCCGTCCAAATTATCCATCAGTACTTTTGGACATATGTATATTGCAAAAGTATAATGTGAAAAAGATCATTCTGTTGTTTACTAACAAACATGAGCATTCCACGATCGACGTATACGGCACTGGCAATAATCATGTGTTATCGATCAACGAGTTTCACGTGCTACTTCTTCCAAACCTTATCCGGTCTCTGCACATTCAACAAGCTAGCTGCTGCTGCTGCAGGCTCCACAAAATAGAGCTGACCTGCTTTAATTTGGAGGGTGGGTGGTGGGACATACATGTTTGAAACTTCATTTCGGAACAGTTTTTATTATTTAGTAAAAAATTAAAAATAAAATATATTTGATAGATTTTAGTAAAAAATTAAACTTTTAACAAATTTTGCTTATTAAAATATAATACTTATATATTCTATATTTAAAATTTGGTTATTGGCTAATTTGTTTTTAGATTTGTGACTTAAACTTATGGTCTAAGAATGTATTAATATACTCTACCGGATTACAGTGACTCATGTCATACCCCTACCATCAATACTGATATACTTGACGACCCTCCCATAGCCCCCACCAACTCTTATCTAGTGACTCCTACTCCCACCTACTCTCCCATGGCCCTCATCGACCCTTGCCTAGGCCCTAAGCGCACTTCTAGAAAACTTGTTTCAATTGTGTAGTTTCACTTTGAAAGAGTAGAGAGTGGCAACCCTGATAACCCCCAAATAAGATGCAAACATTGTGGTGAATTATATGGATGCCACTACAGGTGTTGGGAATAAGCAGTTCTACAAACCTATGTAGCGGATGCAATACAGAAGAATATAAAAAGATAGATAGAACACACAGATATAAGTGATTCGGCTCAAAATAAACCTACGTCCACTGTGGAGTCGGTCTCAAAACTTCACTCTAAATCGAAAATGAAGTACAAAAATTGAATCAAAAGATTCTACAAATTAATCACTCAATCTCACGTGTATACTCTCAGCCTCACAAGTGTTTACTCTCAAGAACAACTCATAAACACTCAACAGGCTCACAAAAAATGCATAGGAAATAAAATGAGAGTTTCAGGCGTCGTGCATTCAAATGAACGTATTTGCCTTATATAAGTAATACTCGCTCAAGCGAGAATATTCTCACTCGAGTGAAACACTGTTATAAACGACGCAAACCCTACAGAAAGAACATTAGCTCGAAGCGAAGTTCAAGCGAACTATTGAGTGAACGGATAAGTTGCCATTTCACTCGAGCAGGACTCGAGCGAATGTTGAGCGAAATCTTGGGTTGCAATCTCGCTCAAGCTAGATGTCGAGCGAAAGTCACGTGAAATCTCTACCTGGACCTCGCTCGAGCTGAATGTCGAGCGAGGGTCTCGCGAAATTTCTATATGGTATCTCGCTCGAACTGGAAGTCGAGCGAGGGTCTCTAAATGACTCTCACTCGAGCAAGAAACAGAAGAGACGCTTTATTCAAGCCACCTCTCAACAACAGGAGACATGGTACATCCCAACTAAAAGTGCATTTAGAGCATTAGTAATGGTCTAGTCATTATTAAGTTCAAATTGAAGGTCAAATTTACTCTCTTGACTATAATGCGTATAGTTTTAGTCAAGGGTTCCAAATTGATCTACCTAAATCAAGATCTAAATAATAATATAATATTATATATTTTAATTAAAGAAATTAAAATTTTTTGCAAATAAATTTAATCTATTAAATATTAATTTTAGTTAATCATAAATTAATTTTAATTTTTTAATTTTGCAAATAATAGTCAATTTGAGATATTATATATTAATTTTATATACTTAATATATTAATTAATAATAAACTTGCCAAAAAATAATTTTTAGCAAGTCTTAGTGATTTTAATATTTTAAACATATTTAATTTTAATATGTTAAATATTAAAGTAAAATAAAATATTAAGATGGAGAGTGAATAGTAACTCTATATTTGACAAGTTTGAGTGATTTACTATTCATCAAAGTCAAATAATTTTGGACTTAGAAAGTTCAATGTGGAACTTATTTGATCATTTTATCTTCATTTTGGTTATGCAATGGACTTTAGAAAGACCATTGCTAGTGCTCTTAGAAGAATACTGCAGAAAAAGTCTCATTTTAAAATCATTGTAACAAAAAAGTCAATCTAGGCTAGATATTGGGTTGAAAAAAATGGGCAGTAGGTTTGAAATCATGTGTAGAAGATCTTGACATATTAGCATAGTAGAAGATGAATGCGATTAAGTATGCGATCATTGCTGAGATAGCACACATGAGATAGTACGCAGTATTTTGACTATCCCAATTAGCACTGTAGCATCGGAGTCGGCTTTTAATACTAGAGAGCGAGTATTGGATCCATTCCGGAGTTCATTATTTTCTACTAGTGTGGAGGCATTGATTTGCTCACATAATTGGTTCAAGAGGACCACCACTCATGTTTCAAATGTGCTTAACTATGCGGATACCGAGAAGGAGGATATTTCACAGGTTGGATCTGGTAAATAATAAATATCATTGATTTTATTTTTTATTTTATTTAATTACTGTATTTTGTTTTAAATTGTTTTATAATTTTGTCATTCTTACATTTTTTTTTAATTTTTTAATGTCAAATTCAATCATTGTAGGTGTAGGCATATTTGACACGACATCTCCCTCCTCTACAAATTGACTTTCACATGGGCCCATATTAGCTATCCCCATCTCATCTTGTTTAGTGAGATTTTAGTTTTAATTTTATCATTTATCATTTATCATTTCTAATTTCTAATTTCTAATTTATTATTTTTAATTCATTTTTAATCTTTCATATTTTTTTATCTTACAAGTCACAATCCGTTTAGTTGATTAATCATTCCATCTCATCTTGGTTAGTATTTACTAAGATATTATCATATTATATATAACTTTATAATTTCAATATTTTATAATTTCAAATTTATCATTCTAATTTTATTATTTATAAGTTTAAATTGTTAATATTTCAATTTTTAGATTTTTTGATCTCAAGTATTCCAACTTCCCACTTTCCAGATTTCAAGTCAAAGGCCAAGACTCCAATATTAATGATTCATTCAACTGTTCAACATGACTCCACTTGCCAAACTTTATTTTAATTTTCATTCACTTTTATTTTAGAAACATTTTAATATCTAAGTTGTTTGTAATTTGTTTTAATTTATAATAAATTAGGAACTTATTGTTAGTTTTTAGTCTTGACTCTCACTAAATATTTGCATTATTGTAAATTGTAATAGTTTAGAACGGGTGGACAATATATTATTTTGACTAGTTTGATAGTATGCTATATTTTTTTCTTATATTTTATTTTTTAATTGTGCTAATTATAAATTTATTATATATTTTTTAATTGTCCAAGCCCAATACTGGTAGCATTGGTTAGCAATACGTTCTAAGAAAGCATACTTGGTTGGACGGCAATACCTACGTACGGACGTTCTAAAAAATCCAAATAAAAATGACCATCGGTTAAAAGAAAATGTTATATATATCCTTGAGCAAGAAAATCAAATCATGATCGATGAATAATGTCCCACACGCATCATTTATGTCAGCAGTAAAATGATCAAAATAATTGTATTTTAGTTTGGCTTACGTACTATTAAAAAATTCTGAAAATTATAATATAAATTGGTAAATTTGAAATATTGATAAAAGAACCAATTTATATATATATATATATATATATGTTCATGGTCATTTAAAATAATATTGTCCATTCATTTTTTTACACTCTTTTATAGCTTTTCAAATCAAATTGTGATACTATCTGCTTTAAACAGGAAAGGTGAGCATGTAAGACGTAATATTTTAAAAAAATGATGATAAGTGCTAATATTCTTTTATAATTTAGTAAAATTACATTAGTTTTATCTTATGTTGGCCATCTTCTAAAATTAAATTTACATTGACCCTCTTTATAAAATGATTTTGATTTAATTTTAAAAATAAAATAAAATAAAATAAATATATCTTATATAAAATAATATAATATAATAATATAATGATACGTTTTTATTACAGATGAAATGCAAATATGGGAAAGTACTGACCACCAAAGCTGAAAGCACTGCTGCACTGTGCACATCGTTGATCGTCTCCTGATCGAGAGGACCTCAGCGTCCTTGCATTCCTTCAATCCTTTGGTTTCTTCCAAAACCCACTAGATTGTCTTCAATCCTTTGCATCCCGATTCCCTCTGGCTCGGGGCTCCATTTAGCATATTTTGGCCGGCCCCTTCCATTTCACAATCCTTCACAGTCTCATGCAGATTCGCAAGTCGCCATTGTCGGACTTGTTAAGCGCAAGTTCTTCATCACTGTTCGCAAAGTCGCCATTTTGGTCCCCTCCTGGATTGGTCCTGATCCGGTAAAATTTATTTGTCTTTGTTTATCATTTTATTTGTATTTTGTTTATTTAACTGAAATTAATTTATCTGCTAGTATTTCGTTTCGTTAATCAATTTATATAGATTAATTAATTTATCTGCTTGTATTTCGTTTCGTTAGTAGTATTCCGTTTCGCAAGTCAGCATTTTATTTGCATTATGTGTGTTATGTTAATTTAATATAATATATTGATTTTATCTCTATATATTGATATAAAAAGTAATTAAATTATATTTGTTGCACTTGATATAAAAAGTAGTTATCGGATTGATTGATTTATTGCTTGATTTTTTATTTTAAATTGTTTGATTTTTGTTTTTGATATTAATATCTTATTATTATAATAATTTATGAGGTTTATCTAACTTTATTTTATATGTTTCAATTTTATTTTAAATTTCAATTCATGAATGATGTCTAAATTAAAAACTATCAATTTATTCTTTAAAAGAAAATAAGTTAATCTTTCATAAAATTCTTCTAATATTACTTATCAAAAAATAAAAAGAAATTTTTTCTAAAATTTCAAAGATTAAATTTGAGAAAAATTCTGATATTAACTCTCTAATTTTAGAATATAAAAAAATTCATTTTACATCGACAATATTTTATATTTATAGAAGTATCTTTATTTTATTTCAATAAAATATTTGTACAATTTTTATTTTATTTGACCCCTAAAATAAGTTGTTAACTCTGCCACTGTATCGACTCCCTTCTTATTGTCTTTATAATGAAAGCTGAATATCTTCCTTCTTCTAAGAAAAAAAAAAATCAAATTGTAATTCTATTCTTTACGATTTGATAAATGAAGTATTATATAAGTTATATCACTGATATTATATTTTGTTATATTCATCACTTCAATAAATGTTTACTTAAAACTAAATACATTCTCCTTGATATTATAAAATAAATACAACAAATAACAATATAAATTGATGCATCGTAAAACAAATATTGAAAATCAATGATGAGCAAGACAAAATTATATTTATTTTATTAGTGATGCATCATCTGTCAACTTAGTTTATAAGAATTTTATAATAAAGTTTAATTTGTTGTATATTTATTATTTTCCATACAAATTAATTACAGTCTAAAATATATATATATATATATATATTATATTTTTTTGCCTACACGTCATATTAACTTTTCTTGGTAGAGATGAGAGGGAAAGATGGGGATCCCAATTTTTATTTTTAAATAACTCTTTCCTTTATTATTCTTAAAAAATTAATCCGTTTGATTATTTGAAAATGTATAATATATATGCTTATTCTTTTTATATATAGAAATATACTTATCATTAGTTTTTGAATAAAAATTGAAATCTAATTTAAATTATGATAAGAAAATGTTCAAACGCATATTTCAATCTATTTACATTCAACTACATTTTAATAGAACCCACGGAACATTATTGAATCAACTCAAACTATTTGTCATTTGAGAATATCGCCTAAACATTGATGAAACGCAGCCTTATTCTTGACTCACGAAGAAATCTAAAATTATCTGTTTGTCTATTTGACACTGTATAATATGCTAATTATTCTTTTTAGATATAAAATATTACATATATATATAATCAGTTTTCTAAGAAAAATTGGAATCTAATTTGAATTGTAATAAGAATTTATCTTTTTCGAAAAATAATAATAATAATAATATTTAACCCTAAAAGTTATTTAAAAGTAAAAACTATGTGTATATACGTAATATTCTTTATTCTTCCTCAAATAACATTGAGAAATTCCTTATCATCGTTTATATATTACTATAAACATCTTTCCGGCCATATCCTTGATAAATATATCGATAACATATATTATATTATTAATAATATTTATAGTACGTCTTTCTTTTATAATATCATGATGGGTATAAGATTCTCAAAATAAGATCTATTTTGGAAACAATTAGGCTTGATTTGAAAACCATCTCATTCCATATAATTATTATAAATTTTTTTAAAATTTTACACAAAATATAATAAAAAAATATAACTTCTAGATTTTTTAAATAAAAAATATATTAAAAATATATATTTTACTAATATTTCATTCAACTTTCACTTTTTAACTTATATCATTTATATAACAAACGAGCTAGGAATTGGCCCTTAGATTGCTGCGCATGCAACTTGCACTAGACTAACTTTTTCTTTCTTTAAATTTATGTGAACAATACAAAACATGTATTAATTCCTCTTCTTCTTTTTCTCAGAAAGCTTTCTACTAGCATTTACCCACCTTAGAAGATTGCGGAGCCAACTGGATCATGTAATAGCAAATAAAAAATAACTATTTATTACGAGAATAAATCATTTTCATCACAAACACATAATCACAAAATAAACTCGATCTAGCTCTTCTAGTAAGAGGTGATTAGATCTTGACCGAGATTCTAGCAGCTTTCTATATACGAAAAGCTAAACCACACCATTGTTGGTTTTTTTGTGTGGGAGCCTGACTGTGCTTTATGTTAGAAGATAAAGGATAGAAGCTACAAGTCGTATTTCTGGTTGTATTTATCTTACATTATCGTTTAGAGCTTTATATTCTTTTATTCTCGCGGTAAATATAAGATAGCTTTGCTTTTTGTTAGTTTGTTACAGAGCTCAACTTGCATATAAGTCGCGGCCCTGCCTTTCTTTTACAGTACAATAGAATATACATAATCAAAAATTTTCACCTCCATTACTGCTCTTTGTGTTCTTCTTACTGCTACCATTTCACTTACATGGTATCCTGAGCCACTGAGAGCAAAAATGGAGAACTCGCACTCAATGTTTTGAATATCGTACCGGTGAGCATACCGGTCAGGCTATTGGAACAAAATATTTCGATACCAGTACCGTTTTATGTACCGTTTCGATATAATTTATACATAAATAAATTAAATATATAAATACATTTATAAATTATATTTCAAAATAATAGTTAATATATGAATAAATTATATATATATGTAGTTAATTTAGTCTGAATTGAAGTTAAAAAATAACAAAAATTAAAATTAAAAAAAAAAGTTAGAGACTGAAATTCGGTATGGCGGAAACACAAATACCGGCCGGTACGGCCGAAAAATTTTCCGAAACGAAACACATGTTTTTTTGTACGGGACAAAGGCCGGTACGGCGCATTTCGACTGGTACAGCTGGTACCGGTACAAAATTCACAACTATGCTCGCACCCCATACCCCACCCAATCCCCTCACCTTTCACTCAAACATTCAAACCAAATACCTCATCCTAATACCTCAACCTTGTCGATCCCACAAACCCTTTCCGTTTAGATCACGACAATAGTCTTGCTATTACTCTTGTTGTCAATCTACTCACCACCGACAACTCTGCAACATGGTCTCGTGCAATGAAGCTTGCCCTCCGAGCAAAAAAAAAGGCTCGACTTCATCAACAGAACCCTTACCAAACCCACCATTTTCGATGACCCATTAATCGGCCTCTGGGATCATTGCAATTACATGATCGTGTCATGGATCCAAAATTCCCTCAATCCTTATCTTAAGTTCAGTGTTATTTTCGTCGATAATGCTTACAAGATATGATTGGATCTCCAAGAGAGGTTTTCTCGCCAAAATGGGGCCCGAATCTTCCAGCTCAAGAAAGTTTTAGCTTCTCTTTTGCAAGAACATGACTCAGTACGCATCTATTATGGAAACCTTAAGACTCTTTGGGATGAACTGGCCATTTATGACCCTATCCCAACCAGTACTTGTGGAATTATGAAGATCTTATTAGATAGATCCCTACAAGATTGTGTTTTTCAATTTTTAATGGGTTTGAATGATTCTTGTTAACCTATTCGTGACCAGATCATGCTCCTGGACCCTTTTTCCCTTGTTTCTAAGTTTTTTTTTCCTTATTTAGCAACAAGAGCACCACCATCAAATTACCTCTCATTCCACATCCCCTAAAACCCTAGCTCTTACTGTTAAGAAACTTTATACCCCATCAAAACCACCTTTCAAAAATCAACCTAGTCCCACAAAAGATCGCCCCTATTGCACTCATTGCAAAATCTCAGGCCACACTGTGGACAATTGCTTCAAATTTGAAAATGCCGAACCTCCCCTTTGTACCCAATGCAATATGATTGGTCACAGTGTTGAAAGATGCTACAAACTCAATGAGTATCCAACAGGTCACAAATTCCACAACAAACAGCCACCTAATTTTCACTCTAATCTCTTCATTGCTCCTGACTCAGATGGTGTTGGTGATGACAAGGTGGGATTGACAAAGCTCCAATATCAACAGCTGCTAGCTCTACTCCAATCTCAAGATCCAATATCGGCTACTGTCTTGCGCTCCAATTCTTCTTGTAACCTAGCCTCATCTTCCAAGATGTCTAGTATACTTAATTGTTTTTCAACACACACACACACACCCCTTTGAATTTATCTTCCACTACTTGGATAATTAACACTGGTGCAATAGACCATATGGTTTGTAACACCTCCATGTTTATATCCATAATTTCAACAGTTTCATATTTTGTTAAGCTTCCCAATAGAAGCTTAGCAGCTGTAACACATATTGGTACAATCCATTTGACCAACACTATCATCATAACAGAAGTTATTTGTGTTCCTTTTTTTTCTTTCAATTTAATTTATGTGCCAAAGTTGACTAAATCTAACAACTGTTGTTTCCTTTTGTTTATCTCTTACTATTTCATTCAGAATATACATTCTTGAGCAACGATTGAAAAAGTTAAGCTATTGCATGGATTCTACCATTTCCACTGCACAAACGTGTTCCCCCTGCTCGTCATTTTTTTTTTCCATTTACAAACACAAACAGCCCACAAATATCACACATTCTGCCCCTGTTGCACAGAATCATACGCCTCACAACCTTTGGCATTGTCGCATAAGCCATTTATCTATAAATAGACTTCAATTAATTAATGATCCTTCTATAAAGACTCACAGTTCTCTCATTAATAAAATGCCTTGCACCTTGTGTCCTTTGGCAAAGTTCATCAGATTACCCTTTCTTGATAGTTCACATTCTTCTTCTAGAATATTTGAAATAATTCATTGTGATATTTGGGGGCCTTCTCCAAATATTGCACACGATGGTTCCAAATATTTGTTAACTATTGTGGATGATTTTTTTTCGTTCTACATGAATTTATTTACTTAAAACCAAGGCTGAAACCTGCAAGTGCATTGAATCATTCTATCATTTAATTGAGACACAGTTTGACATAAAACTTAAAATCTTAAGAAGTGGTGATGGTGTTGAATTTCAAATGAAAGGATTCTTTAATAACAATGGCATTATTCATCAAAGAAGTTGTGTAGAAACTCCTCAACAAAATGACATTGTTGAGAGGAAACACTCAACATTTGTTAAATGTTACTCGAGCTCTCATGCTTCAATTTGGTTTGCCCCGTCAATATTGGAACTATGTTGTTCTCACAGCAACTTATATCATAAATAGACTCCTCACACCTATTTTAAACAACCAAACACCATATGAGATTCTTTTTAAACAGAAACCTATTTATGCTCATATGATAATTTTTTAGTCTTTGTGTTTTGCTGCCACTATTTCACAAGGCAGAATCAAATTCCAACCTAGAGGTCGCATTTGTGTCTTTATTGGCTACCCTTTTGAAGTTAAAGGATATAAACTTTTAGATATTCAAAACAACACCATTTTCATTTTAAGAGATTATCTTTCATGAATTTGTGTTTCCTTTCCATACCATTAATTTCACTTCTTCTTCTTCTCCAAATTCCTCAATGCCTTGTTTCTCTCTTAATCTCCCTTACACCTCTCAAACTGATTATGCTTTCCATCCTCTATCATCACCTTCTCCTTTGCCTCATCCCCCTAATCCTCACCATAACACTTCACATATTTTTAGCCATCTCCCTGCTATAGAAACCCCCACACACAACTCTACCCCAGCATCTGCCTCTATCTCACCACATAACTCTGTCCCAACCCCTATCACTTTTTCACCACACAACTATATCCCTCCTTCATACCATCAACCTGTTATTGCCCCACAACCTTCCCTTAGAAGATCCTCTTGCATTAGATCAGCTCTCCAATATCTCAGGGATTTCGACTGCCACCAAGCTATGCATCACCCTTATGAGCAATCAAGTTCCAAGCATACTTCTTTTTCAAATGGTAAACATTTCTCTTTAACTCATTGCTTATCTTATAATCAATTTATCCCTACTTTTTAAGCATTCACTACTTCTATTTCATTGCATATCGAGTTTAACTCTTACAAACAAGCCATTAAGGATCAGGCTTGGTTTAGAGCCATGGAAGCTGAAATTGTAACTTTGGAAAACAATTACACTTGGCTACTCACTGATCTATCTGAAAGGAAAAGAGCAATTGATTGTAAGTATGTTTACAATGTTAAATTCAATTATGATGAAACTTTGGAAAGATTGAAAGCTAGGTTGGTAGTTAAAGGCTACACTCAATTAGAATGTATAGATTATGTTGATACCTTCTCACCTGTAGCTAAGTTGGTAACTGTCAGATTTTTACTTAGTGTGGCAGTTATTAAAGGATGATTTTTACATCATTTTGATGTAAACAACGCTTTTTGAATGGCAGTTTAATCGAGGATATATACATGAAAAAAATAATCCAGATATACTAAGGATGAACCTCACCAAGTTTGCAAACTACTTAGGAGTTTTTATGGCCTTAAGCAAACCTCAAGATAATGGGATTCAAAGTTGACATCCTCACTTCTTGCCTTTAAATTTATTTAGTCCAAGTCTGACTACAGCTTATTCACCAAACAAGAGGGAGATTTTTACATTGCCATCTTAGTTTTTGTTGATGACATTCTAGTTGCTAGCAGCTCTAATGATTCCATCTCTTCTCTTGGAACCTTTCTCAATATCCAATTCAAGAAAAAGGGACCTGAGTTGCCTAAGATATTGTTTGGGTTTAGAGATTGCAAGATCTTCAAAAGGAATTCACTTATGTTAAAGGAAGTTTGCCTTAAACATCCTTTCAAATTCAAGTATGCTGGGTTATAAGCCTTTAAACTTCCTTTGAAACAAAATTTCAAGATTAGCAAAGAGGATGGAACCCTAATTTTTTATCCAAGAATTTTTAGGAGACTTATTGGCCGATTATTGTACTTCACAATAACTTGGCTAGACATCAGTTTTGCTATCCAATTGTTAAGTCAGTTCATGGGCAAGCCTAATTCTACTCATTTGGCTTCTGCATACAAGATTTTGAGATATATTAAAACATCTCCTGGTCAAGGTGTTCTCCTATCCTCTTCATCTCAAATTCAGCTAAGGGCCTATTGTGATAATGATTGAGCCTCTTGTCCCGACTCCCGTAGATCTACAACAGACTGTTGTATATTTTTTAGACACTCTTTAGTCTCTTGGAAGTCAAAGAAATAAAATGTGATCTCTCGCTCTTCTGTTGAGTCTGAGTACAGATTGATGGCCACCACTTGCTCAGAATTGACTTGGCTCCACTTTTTATTACAAGATCTTGGACTTCATCATCCTCAAGCTGCATTTCTGTTTTGTGACAACCAAGTCACGCTTCATATTGCTGTAAATCCAGTATTTCATAAGAGAACCAAGTACGTCGAACTTGATTGCCACTTGATTTGAGATTCGATCCAAGATGGAAGCATCACTACTGCACATGTCATTTCTCAAACACAATTGGCTGATCTTCTTACAAAAGCTTTACCCTCTTACCTTATGCAATCACACTTATCCAAGATGGGAATAGTTAATTCATATTTTCCATCTTGTGAGGGGTGTTAGAAGATAAAGGATAGAAGTTACAAGTCATATTTCAATTCATATTTATCTTACATTGTCGTTTAGAGTTTTAATTCTTTTATTCTTAATTCTTTATTTTCACAGTTGTAAATATAGGATAGCTTTGCTTTTTGTTAGTTTGTTACAGAGCTCAACTTGTATATGGGTCACGGCCTTGCCTTTCTTTTATAGTACAGTGGAATATACGGAATCAAGTTTTTCCACCTTTATTATTGTTCTCGGTGTTCTTCTTCTTGCTGCCATTTCACTAACACTTAACGATAACTTGATAAAATTTCTTACAATTTTTTAATGGATTTTCTAGCAATGCTACATACAGTTTTTAAAATGAAGACTACACTATAAGCTTAATTATAAAAAATTTTGAAATTACAATTATATTATTTTTAAAATAATGTTGTTTTCCTTTCATCCTCATTTATTAATGAGAATGCAATACAGTCCCTCATTCAAAATTGGGAAAAGAATTTATCTAGTAATTGTTGAGAAATAAATCTCTCATTATCTGTAGACAAGGTCTTAAGTATACTTATAAGTAATGTGCAAACCTCTATTATTGAATCGATTTTATAAGATGAGTTAGGTTCACGAATTTTTACATGGTATTAGAGTCTGCCACAGGATGAATTGGAACCCAAACTACTTACCCTACGGCAAGGATCAGAAAAAATACTGGCATGCACATGAAAGAGAGTGTTGAGGTTAAATCTCACATTACTTGTAGACGAGATTTTGGGCATACTTATAAGCAATGTTCAAACCTATCTTATTAAAGTGGTTTTATGAGATGAGTTAAACTCATGAATTTCTACAGGCCTTTTAGAGAATGATGCATGGGCTACTTTATGGTATCAGAGTCAAATCTTCCAGCAATGTGCTCCACCCATTAATTCAATGAGATTCATTTGTATGAGCACGACAAAAGATCGGCCCACAAATAAGGGAGAGTAAACAAAATCTCATATTGCTTTGGAAGGAACTTATCCTATGTTTTATATGAGACATCATCTATCTTTCTTAACAAGATCTTTTAGAGAATGATGTATGGATTTCTTTAGTAATAAACCGGTATATATACGGTTGCCAATTAGGATTTGCCATTTATATGCACTATTCCTATATGGCCTCCTTGTGTATTGGACTATAGTTTAAATAAAATCTTTAAGTCGTAGTTCTGTAGAAATAAGCATGCATGTTACCTCAGTACGTAAATCTTGTGTAAATCTTATGTTCGTATGTAATTAATTTCCAGCCTTAATTTACTTTACTTTTTCTCTTATGGTTCTTTAACATCCACAAATGTCAAAAATAGTATGAACTAGTAGGTTTTAAAGTCATTCCAATATTCTACATCTTTCAAATATTTCACTTTCAAACTGTTATAAAACTAAAGAAAAAATTATTATTGTAAGAGAAAAATATATAAAAAAATCTTTTAAAACTCTCTGAAATTTTTTTTCTCTCTATATTTTTTTATGAATTTCATAACAACTGAAACCCATATTTATAGGTTTTGAAATTACTATACAAGTTACTATACAAGTTACTATGCAAGATTTAAAATAATAGTAGTTGAGTCATTTACATAATTTGGTGGGCCATGGGGAAGGCGGCTGCCGACGCTTATAATTCATAACAATTTCCCTTGAATAACCACCATAAAGAATCTGCCTCGTTAAAACATTGCCAAGAAAAAATCCAGTGGGAAAAAAAATCAATGGTGAAGGAAAAAGAGTACAGTTTTCTTATGTATCCACAAGTGCTTTAAGATTGCCTCATTAAAACCTTGTAAAGGAAAACCCAGTGGGACAAAACCTTAGAGAAAGAAAAAAAAAAGTACAATCAGTACAAGTCTTCAGGACATTTACTTCCCCTGAAAAGTGCATGACAATAGATTTTTGAGTTTTCGCATTCCAATGTTATGCATAATTTTCTTGAATGTCGCAGTTGGTAATGCTTTTGTGAATAAATCTGTCAAATTATTACTAGATCGTATCTGCTTGACATCAATTTCACATTTCTCTTGAAGTTCATGAGTATAAAATAATTTAGGTGAAATATGTTTGGTTCTATCACTTTTGATATATTCTCCTCTGATTTGAGTGATACAAGCAGTATTATTTTCATATAAAATTGTTGAGCTATTATTGATCATGGGAAATCCACACTTTTCCTGGATATGTTGCATTACTGATCTCAGTCAAATACACTTTCGACTTGTTTCATGAATAGCAATGATTTCTGAATGATTTGAAGAAGTATTAGATAGTGTCTGTTTAACAGATTTCCATGATATGGCCGTATTTCCATAAATAAATAAATATCAATCTACCTTTGTGTGGGTCTGAAAGATAACCTGCATTTGCATACTCAATCAATTGTGGACTTGATCCACGTTAATAAAATAATTTCATATCAACCGTACCATGAAGGTAACGAATGACATGTTTAATGTAATTCGAATGCTTTCGAGTTGGTGCAGAACTATATCATACAAGCAGATATTAACTGAGAATGTAATATCTGGTCGAGTTCAATTTGTAAGATACATCAAAACCCCAATTGCACATAAATATGGTATTTCAGGACCAATAATTTTTTCATCGTCATCACAAGGACGGAATTGATCATTTTTTACACCAAGTGTTCGAACAATCATTGGAACACTTAAGGGATGAGTTTTGTTCATATAAAAATGCTTCAGGACTTTCTTAGTATACATGAACTGATGAATAAAAATTTGATTTGACAAGTGCTAAAGCTGCAGGCCGAGAAAAAATTTTGTTTTGCCAAGATCTTTCTTTTCAAAATCATTCTTTAAATATATAGCGGTTTTTGATATCTCTTCATAAGTTCCCACAATATTTAAATCATCAACATAAACCGCAATAATGACAAATCTGGATTCTAATTTCTTAATAAAACATAGGCATATATGATTATTCTCAAATCCTTCTTTCAATATATATTCGCTTAAGCGATTATACCACATGCGTCCGGATTGTTTCAACCCATATAAAGATATTTATAGTTTGATAGAGTACATATTTCTAGATGTACTTGTAGATGCTTCAGGTATTTTATATCCTTCAAAGATTTTCATATATATATATGTCATGGTCTAAGGATCCATATAAATATGCAGTGACCACATCCATCAACCGCATTTCTAATCCTTTTGTAACAACCAGACTAATCAAAAATCTAAATGTGATTGCATCCATAACGGGAGAATATGTTTTTTCATAATCAATTCCGGGTTTCTGCAGGAAACCTTGTACGACAAGTCGTGCTTTGTATCCCACAATTTTATTTTTCTCATTACGTTTTTGTACAAATACTCACTTATATCCAACAAGCATTATACCTTTTGGTGTTTGGAAAACATGTCCAAATACTTCTCGTTTTGTTAGCGAATTTAATTCAGTTTCAATAGCTACTTTCCATTTTGGCCAATCATTTCTACGTCGACATTTTTTGACAGTTTTTGGCTCACTTTCTTCATTATTTCTGGTAATATCAAGGACCATTTTATATGAAAATATGTTGTCAACAACAGTTTTATTTCTTTCCAGAATTTCTCCAGTATTCATGAAATGTATTGAGATTTCATTTTTTTTCAAGTACTTGTTTCTCTTCAGGAGAAAATATTTCATGAAACATCTCTTTAGGAGGTCCCTTTTTAGAAAATTTATACTCTTTAGGAGTTTTCTCTTCAGGAGATTCTAGAATAGAATATTTGATCTTTTCAGAAGTATCAATTATATTTATAACCTGTATTGTGGGTATGGGTTCTTCAAGAACACCATATTCATTTTGTATTCTTTTCCTTCTAAGAATTTTATCTTTTAACCAATAAGTCTTCCACGCTTCAGGCGTATTTTAGATTCGCCTATTGTTGTTTTAACAATTTGTCCTTCATGGACTTCAATCATTGCTGGAGCAATAACAGTAGGAATATAAAATTTTACTACACCTTTAGTGTCAGTAAATACATCCGGTAATTGATTTACAACATTTTGTAAATGAATAATCATCTGAATTTCTAGTTTACATTCATTTGTAGAATGATCAAATTGAGATAGGGTCTTATTATCTCAAGTAATATCTTGTCGTGCTTCAAGCACCGACTTTTCTTTACCCATTAATGGAAAAGTGGATTCGTCAAAATGACAATCCTCAAAACGTGCTTTAAACATATCCCATATAAGGGACTCAAGATATATGATAATAGATGGAGAATCAAAACTAACATATATCTCAAGTCTACGTTGAAGACCCATTTTTGTACGCTATGGATGTGCAATTGGAACATATACAGCACATCCAAAAGTACGAAAATGAGAAATATTTGGTTGTTGACCAAATGCAAGCTGTAATGGAGAATTTTTATGATATGCAGATGATCTAATGCGAATTAATAATGTTGCATGAAGTATAGCATGCCCCCAAGCTGAAATAGGAAGTCTTGATTTCATAAGTAAAGGTCTAGCGATTAGCTAAAACCTTTTGATCAAAAATTCAGCTAAACCGTTTTGAGTATGTGTATGGGCAACAGGATATTCAACATCTATTCCTATTGACATGCAATAATCATCAAAAATTTGAGATGAAAATTCACCTGCATTATCCAATCGAATGGTCTTAATTGGATACTTGGGAAATTGTGCTCGTAGTTCGATTATCTGAGCAAAAAGTCTAACAAATATAACATTTCTAATGAAAAGCAGACAAACATGTGACCATCGACTAGATGCATCAATTAAAACTATTATGTATCTAAATGATCTACTTGATGGATGAAAAGACCCACATATATCTCCATGAATCCTTTGTAAAAAGGATGGAGATTCAATAATGACTTTTGAGGGAGATGGTCTGATAATCAACTTACCTTGAAAACATGCAGAGCACGGAGATTCATTGGGTAGAATATCTTTTGATTCTTTAAGGGATGCCCATACGAATTTTCAATAATTCGTTTCATCATTATATATCCCGGATATCTAAGGCGATCATGCCAAGTCATAAATACTTTGGGATCAATACAATTCTGATGCATTACCACATATGATTCAATTGTTCTCATCTTTATATAATACAATCCAGAATATAGAGTAGGCAATTTTTCTAATATGAGATTTTGGCCCAATATTGTTTTAGTAATAAGAAGATGTTCTTTACTGCTTTCATTGGTCGTTTCAATATGGTAATCATTACGATGTATATCTTTGAAACTCAATAAATTTATTTTGGATTGTGAAGAGAATAGAGCATCATCAATACAAAATTTGGTGCCATTAGGCAACACAATATAAGGTTTTCCGGAACACTTAATTAAATCCGATGAACCTGATATGGTATGGACATAGGCTTTGCTTAGTGTTAGATTTTGAAAAGATTTCTTTTCTTTGAGAATTGTGTGAGTTGTAGCACTGTCAGCCAGACATATATCTTTATCATTCAACTCATAGATAAAAAGTTCATCAATGTGATCCATGACTCTACAAAAATATACAAAATTTTTATTACAGATAATAGAAAGAAAATACATTAATTGAGTGAAACACTTCCATATCTAATTAAGTGGTCAATTCTACCTTCAGGATGATTAAAGAAATTACAAATATTAAGATGAATAACATCTACATCTACTAAATCTAATAAATCATCTGATGGTTCTACTAAATTTGTTTCATGCATTTTATTCTTTCCTTTAATATATGCTTGATATAAATCAGCTAAGTGTCTGGCCGTACGACAGGTACGTGACCAATGTCCAATCATTCCACATTTATGGCACACCTCTTCACTTCTCTTTGAAGAATTATTCTGGGGACTTTATCCCTTTCTGAATTGTACCACTTCTAGTGATACGGTATATTATTATTATCTCTTTTATTGTGGTCACTTCTGGGACCAATATTTCTATAATTTCTCCTACCACGTCAACGCCATCGATTTCTTCTAAAGGATGTATCATTCACTTCTGGGAATGATGCAAACCTATTACCATTCATTTTAGGGAATGATACTGAGTCAATAGAGCGTAACTGGTGGTTTTTTAATAATAGCTCATTGTTCTGCTTAATTGCTAAAAGACATTATATAAGTTCAGAATATTTCTTGAACTTTCTCTCTCGATACTGCTGCTGCAGGTGCACATTCGAGGCATGAAATGTAGTATAAGTCTTCTTTAGCATATTATCATAGGTGATTTTCTCACTGCATAATTTTAGTACTGAGCTTATTTTAAAAAGTACGGAATTATACTCACTAACGCTTTTATAATCTTGCAATCTCAGGTGCAACCATTCAAAACGAGCTCTTGGGAGGATGACAGTCTTCTGATGTTCATACCTCTCACTTAAACTGTTCCACAAAATATAGGGATATTTTATTGTAAGATATTCAATTTTTAATTCTTCGTGAAAATGGTGGCGAAGGAAAATTATTGTTTTAGCACGATCCTGCAGGGACGTTTGATTTCCTTCTTTAATTGTTTTACCCAAGTTCATCGCATCAAAATGGATTTCAGCATCAAGTATCCAGGATAAATAGTTTTTCTCAGATATGTCAAGAGCAACAAATTTCAATTTTGTAAGATTTGTCATTTTCTACATATATAAATAATAAAATAAATGTGTATTTCAGAAAATATATTTATAAATTCACATAAATTTTAAATAATAATTATCAATAAAATATATTAAAGACTGCAAATAATATATTGAAAAACTTACAGAGGAATAAGACTACTAGTTTTAAAATTGGTAGAACCGTCGTGCTGATAACGTGTTATAGAACTAAAGAAAAAACTATTAATGTAAGAGAAAAATATATAAAAAATCCTTTTAAAACTCTCTAAACTTTTTTTTTTATATTTTATTATGAATTTCATAACAATAAAGTTTATATTTATAGGTTTTAAAATTATTATGTAAGTTACTATATAAGTCACTATATAAAATTTAAAATAATAGTAATAAATCATTTATATAATTTGGTGGACTATAAGAAAGGCGGCTGCCGACTCTTATAATTCATAAAACAAACCTATTTTCCTATTTAATTATATATTCCGCATTCTCAACTTGGTATCTTTCACTTTCAGTAAAACAGGTGGATAGATTTCCTAAATCCCAATAATGTTGACAGCCCCATTAGTCGTGATTATAACGCCAACCAAGGGTTAATGCATGCCCCTATGAACGTACTGTGATCACCTGTTGAGTTTGATGTTACCATTAATTATATATATATATATATATATAAATATAAATGGCAATAAAAAAGGTAATCAAATTTTAGAACTTTGTCCTCGATCAACTTGTGGCGCTGATAAGATGTATATGCGCATCACGACTTGAGAGGTCGTGTTATATATTATCTCCTTCTCCCCATGCAAATGCTTTCTTTTTCATCAGTCACTTTCCTCCCTTAAGACAGAGAAGACTTGGAGGATTTGAAAAGTCTTCCATATGGATCATGACAACAGCCTCCACTCTAGTCTCTTCGCGTTGAGTAATTTTATATAGGGTTGGATTTTTTGGGGTCAGATAAGAGTTGGCTGATGTGATATTTTTTTTACATGACATTTTTTTCTCTTCAGTGTTTTTTTTAACTCTATTTTTTTGCATTTTTAAAAAATATATATTTTTATTTATTTATCAACTGATGTAACATGTTACTATATCAGCCGACTTCAAAAATTCCGACTTAATGTAAAATTATTGATTCTAAAAATACAGATACTCTTAACAATTTTAAGATTTGATCACTTATTTTAAATCAATGAAACAATAAATGTAATTATTTAAATTATATTTACATTGTGTAATTTTTAGGTAAAATATTAGTGTGAATAATTATATTTAAAAAAAGATTGAGTCATGCGCTCCTCTATTTAAAAACTAAGTAAACATAGAATTCATATAAAAAAAAAAGTTTATTTTTTAGTAGTAAAACTCACTTCTTCTTTTTTCTAAAGAGAATACCAAGAGTTGCACAAACTAAACTCAAATCTAGCATTACAATGAGTACAAAAATTAACCAAAAAATTGGCCTGGCTTAGGGTGGATCCATTCTGGTTATGAACTAGTTCAGTTCAAGACTAGTTCTTTTATTTTTTAAAAATTAGTCCAATCTGGTTTGAGATCGATTTTACACTTTTTGGAATTGGACTGCATTTTTAATATTTATATATTTTTAATATTAAATATAATATTTATATATTTTGTATTGCATATTTTTATAGCAATTGTATTTTTAGCATTTTTTTAATAGCCGATCGTCTGCTTTCATTTTATGTTTTATAGTAGGTTTTTTACACACCAGAATTTATTTAATTTCTTTTATGGAGCAGATTTTCTTAACAGTTTTTTTAAGCAGTTTTTTATAAACCGGTATTTTATGATAAATTGACACTTTATTAAAATTAAAAAATTGGATTGAACTAAACTAAAATTGAAAATATCGATTTAAGAGATTAACTAGTACGAATCATTTCTCAAAAATATAAAATTGATGTATACAAATCCAATCTCAAAATTGATCTAAAATCAGTTAATATTGGACTGATTGTACCCCTAAGCATTACTTATTGCCGATAGAGTAGTGCTATTCAAAAGCTTTTACACTACAATTCATCTACATAACGTAATTTAATTTATAAAATTTAATTTTATAATTTATCTTCTAAATTAAATAATACCACAAATACATAAATAATGTGACTTAAAAGATTTCAAATAGAACTACTTTATAACTTCCTGGTAGGGTTGGTCGACGGGACCCTACCAACCCACTTTCCACAATCCTGGCCCCTCCTGCCCTGTAGACTCTCTTCTCTTCGCCTCTCTCTTTCCACTATGGTCGCCATTGTCCTCTCACCCTCCCGCAGTTCTCCGTTACTCATCCTCCTCCTTGACTCATTGTCCATGGTTTCTCCTTCTCTCTCAATCTGTGAGTTTGTTTTTTAATAGCTTTGATTTTTTTTTTTTCTGATTGGAATCATTGATGTTTTTAATTTATTGTGTACTTATGGATTTGATTTATATTTTTTATTTATTATTGTGAGTTTTTTACATGATTTTTTATTTCTTGTATTATTCAAATCGTTCGATTTCTTTTCTTTTTCTTTTTTTTTTTTCATTCGGACTATGGGGGTCGTGGGTGCGGTGTAGTGGAGTGGGGTGACGGACCAAGGTTTCATCCTCGCACTCTAGTACATGGACAGACCCTGCTCTCAAAATACGATAATGGATTTTGAAACAAAAACCACCCTACACGAGGCCAGGATGCGGTAAGGCCCCGCGGGTAGGGGTTGTTTGGTTTTCAAAATAATGCATTTTTGCTATGCTTTTAGAGTCTACACGCGTCTACGATGAGTATTAATAGGGGTATGTTTCATCTTGAATCGAATCGGTATATTCTGATTTTATATTTTTAAAAATTAATATTGCATCGATTATCTTTCGAAATTGATATTTTCGTTTTTATTGATATTTTCGTTTTTATTAGTTTAGGTCTAATTCGATCCCATTTTCCAATATTTAATATATATTAAACATCTAATCTCTTATACTTGATATATATATATATATTAGCAATACAATAATGCTACTAGTATCTACTAGTACTACTGGTATTATACTATTACTATAAATTAGTGATAATATAATAATTAATATACTAATATATATTAGTATTACTAATAGAAATATGTTAAGAATTTATTAAGTCATGAAATATAATTAATATATATTTTATATTTACAATATATGATCAAATTAATATTAATGTTTAAAATTAAAATTTTATGTCAAAAATTATAATATAATATGAATATTTCATGTATAATTATAATTTATATATAATATATATAAATATGCGAACCAGTTTGGTGGTCTGGTTCGATTCGGTCTTAGAAAATATAAATTCGATTCCGGACCAATTGTGACTGGTTTTTAAAATGGAGAAAGTGGGTGTGAATTGAACCAGTCGAACATTGAACCAAACCGGCGGAAAATCGGACCACACCAACTAATCTGATCCAATCCATCTGTTTTTCAATTTATTTTTACACCCTTAAATACTAGGGAATCAAGTTACTGCGACACATATTTTGTGACCTCGATCGATCTCTTCAGAACATTTTAGTGCGCGTCAAATAAATTTATAGGAAATTACATATATTGTATTTACTCCACAGAAATTCCATGTCTTGCATTTAAAACGACGCGTTTTTCTTAGTTAGATTATCGTTTCTACAATTTTAATTTAATATTGAACAAATAATATTATTTGATCTTTATTGAAACTACAATTATTGTATAACGCGCAAAGATAATTAATGTTAACCCACGTATGGTTTAAGTTAATTGGAAAAAAATAGGTGGAAAATTGAAATGGAGATAATAAAAAAAAAGTAAATTAGAGTTTGAATGGAAAATCATGTTAATAATCTCAGTATTATCATCTTTAAAGTACTCAAGAAATTAAATTAGTATTGATAACTTAAATTGCATAAAAACAAATAACTGCGTTGTTATTTATATGAGATCATGTGATCCAAATAATTTAAAAAAAAAAAAAAATCGTTTGTCATATATTCAAACAGAAATACTACTCACATACCGGATTCTGACCGGAAATTCTGTTTTTTTTTTTTAATTTTTTTACATAGTGATATATATATATATATATATATATATATATTAATATTATAAAGTGGTATGAGAAAAATATATGAGAATAATTTTATTCTAGACGGAATCGGGATCGGGATCCTCTATATGAGTGTAAATCATTCATATTCAAATAGAGGGTGGCTCCAACCTAGGTGCGTTTGAAGTTCAATCCTTGCAAGAAAGAAATTTAGGTATAAAAACGTGTAAATTAGGCCTCACACTAGAAACCCTAATCCCGCCTACTCTCTTGTCTAGTGTGATGCCTAATTTACACTTTTTTATTTACTTGCATGCAGTGAAAGTGAACAGTTCTCAATAGTTGTATCTAGACTCAAGAAAAATAAAGATTATAGCTTAAATTTTCATACCCAACCTGTGGTCATGCACCTAATGTTTAGTTAATTTTGAGGTGGATAGGAGCATATAAAAAGAAAAATGCGTTGTACCTAATATAAAGTGATCGAAGTCTTGTGATTTTTGTTGCATATTGTTAACATGACTCCAATATGAGATTTTATTATCAAATCTGTTATATATAGTCATTTTTATAGATTTTTTTGTACATTCCACTAATGTGAGTGGTCAAATTAATTATTTTATTTTCAAAAAAATGACGCAATTAATCATATTAATAGAATTTGTAAGGAATATGCAAATATGGCTATACATAAAATTTTTATTTTATTATTATGGATAAGGATTCCATGTTTATATATACTAACTTTATTTTCTCACAAAATGCACTACAAGAAAAATATATATTTGTGATATTTTAATTGCAATTAGAAAGATTATGACTATTTTCGTAGCAAATAGACCTTTTAATTGCAATTAAACTGTCATAAATATTTATTTTTCTTATAGTGATGGGTCAAGCATATTCAGATTGCTAAATACTCTCCTCTTATCATATAATATCATAGAAATTAAAAATGAAACTTACATAACTTCTTGTGATAGGATGATGTACTAATCATCCCTACTTAGAGTACTTAATCATTTTTCCAACTCTTGTGGTCTGTTTGAATTTGAGACAATAGTTTGGCGTGATATTATGTGAGGAAGGTTGATGTGCAATAAGTGTAACTTGCCTAAAAACATTTTGGGTTAATTGAAGGATTAGTTTATGAGTATTTTTTTTAATCAAATTGATACATGAAATTTAAGATTCTCATTATAGGATATTGCCTTTGTCAATTTTTCAAAACTAAGACCTTGTTTGGGATTACATTTCAAAATTTAAAAAATAATTTTAAGTAATTAAAAGTATTTTAAAAAAAATATGACATGTTTGATAATTTTATAAAAAACGCTTTAGACAGTTAGAAAAGTTAAAAATCAGTTTTTTTCAAAAAATACTAAATTAGAGTTTTTATCAAAAAAATCTTACATATATTTTAAAAACTACTGTAATTAACTCTAAAAAACACTTTAAATATATAGATCTCAAATAGTAAATAACTTTTTAGTAGTAGAATTTATTACATTAACTTTTAAGATAAAAGTCTTAAACTAAAAATAATATTTTTTACCACAATTTCAAACATGCATTAAGAATCTATAAACCAAATACATTCTAGTTAAAAAAAAAAAAAAGGTTGGTCCCATGTTTCTTGGTATGAAATCAAAATGAGATGTGTTACAAGATCATCACTCCAATCCCAAGTTGTTGGAAGAGGAGAATGAAACGTCTATTAATAGCCCGCAACCCTCAATCCTAGATAGCGAGTTACACCTTATCATGCGTGGTGATTCCAATTTAAGACCAAAGTGATCATAATACCAATAAATAAATAAACAAGGAAATCATGATGTTACTTGAGGGAACAAGGTCCTTCAATTCGGTATGTGGCTGATTTGTTTTGAATTTTGAACGGCCAACAGAAAACTATCATGTAATACTCTTGTTGTCACTACAAGAAATGATGGATTTTTCCTGGGAGGGTCATGGTAAGTAAAAAGTATAGTTTTCGTGGCAATAGCTTTTTTTCAGGAAATTGTGTCGTGGGACATTTGTGGAAAAAAATTAGTGAGATAAAGTATTTTTTCCCATCAAAGTTTAAATTTGTAGAAAAAAGTTAGTTCTTCGCACAAAACTACTCACAGGAAAAATATAAATACTCATGGGAAATAATTCCAAATATTGTAAAATTTAGTATTATTTGCCACGAATTCAGTTTGTGGAATCTATACTACAAGAGGAACTTGTGAGTATTAGTATTTACCCCACTAGAACATTTGATGGGAAAAAAATTTCTGACAAAAAAAAATAAAAAAAATAGTTGCTTTGAGGTGTATTCATGGAAAATAGTCAAATAATTTAGAAAATAAAATTGTAAAAAAAAAAATTGATATTGTTTCACACATACTAATCAATGTCCAACCAATTACTAATCATCACAAATATATATGCAATTTACAAGAGAGAAAACACAGAGAGAAAGAAATAAAAAATAAATAAAATATAGAAAACAACATAACATTATTTAGGCAAAACTCATCTAGTTGCTCTTTTAATCTTGAATGAATACTTGAGTTCCAAATGACATATTTTGTCATTATCATCAAACTGTGTAAAGAATATAACAAGAAAAATAAATATTTATCACATTAAAATATACATGTGTGCAAAAATTAATATTTCCAACAAAAATATTGTCTACATATTGAGCCATAAATGTCTAACAAGTATAAACTTGTAACCAAGTAAATATAACATAGGACATATATAAATAAGTATACCATCTTATACCAACTATTGTTCATCCAACAGTTGTGATAGAGCCATTTTCATCAATAGCATCAATGGGATATAATTGCTTTGAAGCATGTTCTAAAGACTCAGTTGTAGCAAAGACAACTCACCTGCTTGAGAGAGTTGAGAGTCGAGAGTCACGGAGGGAATGGAGGAACATGAGTGTCAACTAGAGGTAGGAGTGTAAACAGTCTAGTCCAGAAAAAATATGGACTGATTCTATTCGATTTAGGAATTTTTCCCACCTTAGACTGGACCGAACTTCTATTTGATTCATACCTGTCTAGTCCAGAGGCGGTCCAGTTCAGTCCAGAGGCACCCGTTTAGCTTCATTCAATAATTGTTTCTTTTTTTAGTTTATCCATATTTTTGGGCCTTTGGCACATAAATTAATAAAAAAGTATTTAAATTAGCAAATCTGGATTTGGATTACAAACTTAAAATATTTTTTCCAATTTCTAATATCATCTAAATATGTTTATAAATGTTTGAATATATGCCATCTAATCTCATCTTTGACACTATAACTTAACTTTTATAATAAGTTTATAAATTGTTAATTATATACTAGTACTACATTCATAAAAAATAATCATCTTTGTCAATTTTTAATCTCATCTAAATATTAAACAAAATATATAGTAATAACTTATAGTTTATAAACATAGAAGTTAATACTTCTAGTCTTATACTATAAGTTATAACTAATATTCTATATTATATATAGTCCATAAGTTGATTAGTTAATTTAATCCTTATAAGTTACTAAAGAACGTCTGGATAGAACATTTGAGAATGTACAATCAGTGAAGTACTCCTTGATTATAAATGGAATTCCTAAAAAATATATAGTTAAAAAGAATATTAATATTTATAATTACTACATATAATCATAAGAATTAAGAAAATTAATTACTAATTAATTAATAGTGATTTAATGATATATTATAAGTTGGTAAATTATAACTAATAACATTATTATATTAATATATTATAAATTTATATGTTAGTGAATAGTGATAAATTAGTAATAATATATTAAATAATAATAATACACTTATTATTTATAAGTTATTATTAATATTCTTTATAGATATACTATAATTTATATTTTTATACTACAACTACTATAAATTATAAAATATTAATATTATAAAAGTATATATTATATATTAATATGTTATACTACCACTCTTAATTTATATTAATATTAATATTATAACTTATATACTATTACTTGTATATACATATATATATATATATATAAGTGTGCATTCGATTCGGTCCGGACTGATCCGGTCCAGTCCAGGGGGAGAAATGTCCTAGATTAAAAATATTCGGTCCATATAAAAATTAGACCAGATCGAACCAAATTCCATCTGGTCTGGTCTAATTCGGTCTACCGGTCCGGTTCAGTTTTCTTACACCCCCTAGCCAGAGGGGGCGGGAGAAGATAAATGAGATTTTTTCAGAGTTTTATCATTTATATATTTAAATTATATCGTTAAATTTAGGTTTTTGATCTAAAAGTAGATATTAAATCTATAAATAAACTAAGTTAAGATAGATAATTAAAACTGAAAAATACAATGTAATTAATTTAAAATGAACTTTAAATAATATAATTTCATCATAAAATAAAATAACACTAAGTTTACTAAATATTTTTAAAGAAAAAAATTATTTATGTAAATAGAATCTTTAACATTAATTAAAATAATAAATATTATATAATATTTTTAAAGAATTGAAAATCGTGTAAATAAAATAATTTTCTTAAACTATACAAATTTAGAGTTTTAAAATATAAGAGGCTTGTCTGAAAAATGGGCTTAGTTCTATAAAACTAGGAATTATCCCTTAAAATAATTTTAGGCATTTAACATTTTAAAAATATTTTTAAACATTTGATTTATTTAAAGATCATCGGTACTATTTTGAAAAAAAATATTTTGAAATTTTTGTGAAAAAATGTTATTATTTATTTGTGACGAAACAATTTCATCGCAAAAGTTAATTTTATCCATAATTTTCAAATCGTGGGATATGATTTGTGACAGAAGAGCATACTTTTTTTTTTTTTTTTACGGATGAAATTTGTCAAAAAATATAATTATTTTATATCGATCCGTGTTATGGGAAAATAATTCGTGAGAGAAAACCAATTTTATTGTAGTGTCAAGTGTGTATAGACAAACAATCAACTTTCAAGTTGACAATTTCTTTCCCAGATCCACTCCGAAATCTGTTATTTTCAGGTTCATCACTCTGCTTGAATCTAATTTTTGTTGAAATTGGATTCTTTAGCTGTGAAGCTCGAGTCTTATGACAGAACGCAAGTAACACATGATATCTCACGTCCAACAAATCCCATTGAAACATGAATTGGACCTAATTAACCAAAACTCAAATATCATAATATAACAACTATAAATTAAATAAGAAAAGAAAAACTATTTAAAAGTTTGTTTGATAGAACTAATATATATTTGTGATCATATAGTATATCTCACATGGATGAGATGAAACCTTCTCGAATAAGTTGACATGAAAATTATTAGTATTTTCATTTTTTTTTTTAAAGAGTAATCATGTTATAGATAAGAATAGGTCATTTGAATATTTGTAACCCCCAAATTTCGATATGTAATCATGTTTTCCTTCACCACAAACGCTAGTTATCAATAAAATTGGGTACTATCGTCTTTCTAAACAAATAAAATATTTAAGAATAGGTCATCATGTAAATCACACATTCATTTGAAAAAAAAATAGAATCCGCCATAAAAAAAATATATATATATATATATATATAAACTTCTAATTGGTTCCATTTTGTTAAATGACCCATATTAGGAGTTGCATTTTAGATTTTCAAGTTGTATTCGTATCTTGTCAAGCCATTAACATATGACCATATGGGTTAGCTCAATCCCGACTTATTAATCTAAACATACTAAATAAATCAAAACAGATGAGAGGACCCATTATCATTAAAAATAAGTTAATATGACAAGATTGATTTAAATTTGTTTTATATAAATGGATGAACTAACACACATAATCTATTTAATTTGATTAACATAATTTCACATAAAATTAAAATTTATATTTACTAGTAGTCACGATATTTACAAAAATAATTACATAATAAAAAAAACTAATATTTTTTCAAATCTCAACAAAAAGTAAAACTATTACAACTCTATAATAACGAATATGAGAATAGGTTCAGATAACAATCCCAATAATAAAAACATAAACATATTAAAAAAGATCAATATTACAATTAAATATACCATAATTATAATTTTAAAATAAAAGCTAAACATGTTTAAATGGAGTAACTATGGATTTGCTAAGATACATGGATTCATTTATAAATAGTATCTTAACAAATCAACCTATTCGTTAATATAAAATTCAAACTCACTAATTTTCTATCGTCGTTATATTTAATTCACAAATCGTCTCACATGTTTTCATCCTAATTGTATGCCTTTGCTTTGCGCAATCATTTTTAAATTTTATAATAATGATAAACCACTCGGTAAGTAGAGTATTTTAATTTTTAAAAAACGTAGTATATTTTAATTATATTCCAATTTCTAAACAACAAAACAATAAATAAATAATTTTAATAAGAGTAGGATATTAAAAATTGAAAAATGCTAATTTGCCCATGACTAAGTTTGACACCTCCTTTTAACACGTCATACATTTTATTTTTTAAATTTTGTTCTTTAATGGTTAAAGAAATTATTATTAATGTATTGATATTTTTTTATATTTTTTAAAAATATATTTGAAGGATAAAAAAAATGAAATAAAAAAATAAACTAAAATTTAAATTAAAGTCATGTTTACTTTTATAAATACTCTCATTTTATTTTATCGTTATTATTTTTTAAATTATTATATAAAATAAAATAACCAATTCTAAAATTTTAAATTCTAAAATAATTTTTCAAATTTTAAATAAAATTAATATTAAAAAAATATTATAATAATATTTTATTAGTTTTTAACTTTAACTTTTTCTTATTTATAAAAACAAAGCATACCTAAATAAAACAACATCATGTCTAGGGTCACACCACCGGTCTTAAAAATTTGGTGTCTGGTACACTTCTTTATGTGGAGTTAAATTATAATAAAAAAAAATAGAGCAATATTAAAGATAAATATCAAGGACAAATGATGAATAAATACTAACTAAAATAGCATGGTAAATAAAATATATAATTTTTATATTTTTAAATTTTAAATCTATTTTTTTATTTTTTAACTTACAAATATTATATAATATATAACAAATATTAAAAATTACAGATTATTAATTGAATCTATCATTTTTTCCTGACATTTATCTCTAATATTCTTTTAAAAAATATTAAAATATTAATATCTTTTCTTTTAATTTATTCATTTGTTAAGACCGCATGATTCTCCTCCATCTGGAAGATAATATCAAGAAGGTCAATATTCAATAAATATGAAAAAAGAAAAGATAATACCGGTAGAAAGATAAAGTGGCGTCAAAATCACGCGAATCTCGATGGCATGTTCAACACTTGCAGATCACGCCACGTGTTTCAATCTTGAGCACCATGAAGAAAACGACACGAACACGTGTCGGTCAAAGGCCGGGTGAAAGACTCGTGGGTGGGATTGTCCGTACGACAAGTCTCATTGATTGAAGGAACAGTACTTTTCCTTTTTATATATATCGTACGGCGCGTCTGTTCTGTTTTGTCGGGGTCTCTCATGGTTGAGAGGCACGTGTCCCTCTACCTCCATTGTTGAGGCACTCTTCCAGCCCTTCTCCCTACGACCACTCACGTGACCTTGCCACCACGATCTGACTCTGGGCATCCTTATCATATTGCCCTTCCAACCTTCGTTATCTTAGATAAATAAATAAATAAATAACATGAAAAATTCTACACACTATTATCTTTTCATAACCTTTTTTTTTTTTTAAGTTTAGATCAATGTTTGATATGTTTTTTTTTTTTAATTATACAAGTTTTAAATAGACAATTTTTATATTTTTTTATAAAAAAAAAGTAGACTTTATTTATAAAAGGTGTAAGAAAATATTTTTTAATAATAAGATCTATTTATTTCAAAAAAATTATATAAAATTTATTTATTTGAGACTTGAGTATAAAATTACTTAATAAATGTTTTTTTTTTACATTTATAATCTACAAAAGTTTCTTTTAAAATTAGCTACAAGTGATTCTTAGTCACGTGAGAAGCACATATTTTTTTAATGAAAGAACGCGCATAGTTTTTAATTGCCCTATATATAATATAGTTTTTTTTATATATATAAATAAATATATATTCATTTATATTGGATGACTTTTGGAGAAATTGTCATATGCCATTGAAAAATATGAGTGGAGTCAAATGATTCAAAATGTTGGAGTTGACACGATGTTTGGGAAGGTGGATGGGATGTTGAGCTTATGTCGATGATATTTTTGAGTTGATCTCCTTGTTTGGGGTGTGGTTTCATTGAAGGAAAATTCTTCATGAATAATTAAAGTGATGGAGAGTTCGGAATTCACCATCACAATAAGTAAGACTGGTTTTTCATAAATATATATATACTATAAAACAAAATTATAATATTTTAATTACAATTAGAATAATTATTTATAATAAAAATAAACAAAAACAATTTATTTTTATTACAAGTAATTTTTTTTAAGTATAATTAATATATTATAAATATCTATTTTTCATATAATAAAAAATTGTAATTTGTGTTTGCATGCTAAGTTATAAATATTGAACTATATTAATTAATTTGAATTAGGTTCGTTTAATTTAAAACGGTTAGATCATAAAATTAACATGATATATTTACATATGAATACCAAGTGATAGAATACAATTTGCATAATTTATTAAATAATTAATATAACTTTATACATAACTTAAGGACAACTATATAAATTATTCACAGTCAAAACTAAATTCACGATCAAGTATTTTATGATTATTATTCAAGCCAATAATATATAATAAAATTATTTCGGCCAAGAAAAAAAGATTGCATATTTAAATAAAAATATTAATTTTAGGTACAAAAATTAACTCATTTTGAAAAGGGAAAAAAAATAAAAGATGTTTAAGAGATTGGATAAAGACCATCTCCTCTAATTGATTTTAATTGACCTAAAAAAACATGTGTCATTCAATTTAGCAATCTATAAAGATGGTGTTATATTAAATTGCTCCACTCAAAATTAAATATACATTTAAAGGTTTCTATCTTTCATTGAATGTGAAAACTTACCATAAGGCTCAACCTATGTACTCTATAATATTTATAGTCAGCCCAGTAATAATTGCTGAGTAAGTATTCTATGATCTACCTAATATTATTATTACACACATTTATTGACTTTATTCATTTTAAATTATTTTATACTAACAAGAATTTTGCTTGAATTTAAAGGGGACTTATTCTGTTTTCAGACACCTTAGTTTGGCTTTATAGTAGTTAGTACCTCTACATAATTTTCTCACAAATAAATAAATAAATAAATAAATAAAATAAAAAAACCAAACCCAGCGCCTCCTCTCCTTTCCCTACTTTTTTTTCCTAAAAATTAAGTTGGGTTTGCTTTCAAAATACACCTAATCTAATATAATTTTATCTCATTTTATCTTATCTAATTATTACACTTTTTTCAAATTTTAATATAAAATAATATAAAAAATTTAATTTTTTCAAATCTCAAAACAAAAATCATATTAAAAAAATATATTATAACAATATATTACTTAATTTTTCACTTCAATTTCAATTTATCTCTTCTTATTTTAATCTTTTTTCTAAAAATAAACCAAGCCTAAAAGTTCAAGATTTGATTTTTATGGGAGGAAGCCTTGTCTTTCTTTCTATCATTCTCTTATTCTTTTATTCACTTATTTAGTCTATCAAGTTTTATTTTGTTTTACTTTCTTCATAATAAAAAAAAAAAGATAGATTTATAACTTTCTGATAACTATCAAACGACACACATGACATAAGAAGATTTAAAGGTTGAAAATCATTTGAAGAAAAGTGGTCATTTTACAATAGTACCGTGTGTAGTTCTCATGTACCATCCTTTCTGGTAACTCTTCTCGACACACGTATCACTTGCTACCATATGTTATGGATGAAAAGAGATAAGTGTATTACATTCCCAACCCGTCACAAGTTTTAAAGTCTATTGGTGTTATTTTAAATTGTAAAACATCTTTTTTTGCATCTATTTTACTATTTTCATTTATGATTTCTTATGGTTAATTAAAAACAAAAAAGTTCATCTTTAGATATTTATTTATAAAGATTGAGTATTCACTTTTTATGAATAATGAGTTTAAATTTCTATTTAAATGTAGAGTATTGTCTCTTAAACATTCGTTTGTAAAGAATATCAATAATAGTGATAAACAGACCAACCACAAAAAGAGAGAATGTATTGATTTAGCTCCAAATAAAATCTTTTGGATTATTATGCCATGTTTAATACGAGGACATTACATAATGTATCCGGTCATAAATATAAGTTTATCTACTTAATTAATAATGACAGTTTTCCTTAAAAAAAGAAATGTGGTTTATATTTTTTAAATGATACATATACAAATGTTTTATCAACTTCTCTTTTAAAAGAAGTTTTTCAAAAAATAATTTACAAAAATGGTATCATTTTACAAAATTATCCTTAATTTGAAACATAATTACATAGAAGAATTATAAACAAGATTATAGGTGTAATCATAAAGATAATCGAACCAATTTGAAAATAATAAATGTTATAAAGAAGTTTTACATTATATATCTTTATTTTCTTATTATTAGAGTTTTTATTTTCATCGTTTTGTTTAAACACATATATTTAAACATTAAAATAAAAAAGATAATAATAAATTATGTATTTATTAGATGTACATGTGTAGCGTAACATTTTATTTAGCATTTATCTTTAAAAATATAGGATAGGAACTCCCCCAGAGGGCATAAATGAAACTTTAAATGAGAGGGGTTGGAACTTTGATAGTATGCAGGCTGCAGCAGCACATGAGGGGGCATGTTTGTGGGGGTAAAACATTTCTAAAGGACATACGTGGCACTATTTGTAGGACCCTTAAAGGGACGTTTAATTGATGGGTGTACCAATAAATAAGGGTACAGCAAGCCTACAGAATTGCCGAGTGTACAGGGTGTGTTACAGTGTTAGGCAGCCCAGTACGCCCTAAGTTGTGGATGTCACCTCTCACCCCACCCCTCCCCTCGAAAAATTATATATATCAGCAGGCAGAATTACGATTTAATATTTAATAAATAATTGATAAAATATGTGATATATGTGAATATAAATGATATATATATATTTTATATATAATTATATAAAAAATAATAATTATTTATCATAAAATTATATATAAAAAATATATATCTAGAAATTATTTTATAAGATAAATTTTACTAAAATTTTTATAATTTTCCAAAAATTATTATAAAAAATAAAACAAAATATCAACTTAGAATTTTTACAATAATTTAAACTCGACAATAATTTTTAATGGACTAAAATTGATCTTTATCATCCATAACCATCTCAAAAGTTTTAGAAACTTGCCTATTAGAGATATTTTCTTTTTAATTGGGAGGGATGTTAATTATATATAAAAACAAATTATATATATTTATATTTAAGTTAATTTTTCTTAAAATTTTGGGACGGTAGCCCCCCACCTTACACTTAGATCCGCCCCTATATATCAGCCTACTATTTTGTTTTTGTTTTATTATATAATATATGCCACATATATTATCATAAAATAATTTTTTATTATTTAATAATAATAAATATATCAAATTTTATATAATTAGATAAAAATAAAATAAGAGCATAGAAGATAACATTACTCTTTATTTATTCTGTATTTCGAATAGATAAAAAGACATTTATAATTACAAAATGCATAAATATTGTTTCTTATCGTTTGATTGTCTAAATAAAAAATCTAGATTCGAACGCTCTCTTTTTTTATAAAATAAAACAAAATAAAATACTTTTATAAAAAAGAAATTATAAAATTATATATATAAAATAATAATAATAATTAATTGTTTAATAATAAATCTTACTTTTCTTTTAATTATATCTTTCATTACTCTGTAATAAAAGGAGGGATTAAAGTTTGGCAGAGCTGTTTCCTCCTCTCGACGACACACTCCACATGGCTGCCTCTGTCGTACCAAATGAATCCACCTCCACGTTTATCTTCATTCATTACATAGCAATTATATCATTTCTTTTTTATTTCACATCTCCATGTGTTTGTCCACATTAAAATGTTCTGTTTTCTAATCATGTTTTTATTCTTATCATTTCAAGTCTTCTTTCTACATTGATGCGATACTTTAAGTGACTTTTTGTATTCTTATAGATGTGCAATTTTGGATGCTTACGATACATTTTGATTGTTGACAAGGAATGGCCTTCTTACTAGACTTGACTTTAATAAAATGTTAGCCACAAATACATTTTCAAGTAATTTAAAAAGAAAAAAAATTCTAATTTGATAGATATAAGATTGTCAATGGCGAATTTCAAATCTAGAATGCTCAATAAATACGACTTGTACCAAAAACCAATTTAACATCCATTAAGGCCTATATATCTTACATGGTTGATTATAGAACTACTTAAAATTGCGGTAAAATAGCAAATCTAACTTAAGATGGCAATATTTAAGAGAATTGGGATTCTTTTGCAGTCCTAATATATGGATAGCTAAAATTATTTTCATTTTTATTTTAAAATTGAATAAACGAATTTCAATTTTTCTCTGTGTGGTGTGCCCGACGATTTCTCCACCATTTGACAACCCTTTCGATGGGATGACCTCTTCCACCATCAATGGAACATTGGAAATTAAGTAGTAAACTAGGCCACTGCCAATTGTTGTGCTCCTTGTTGCAACGATCTTCTCCTCCACTTTCCATCGTTAGTACTCTCTACTATCGACACTTACAATTAGTGGCGGAGCTATCTTGGGGTAGGGAAGACATGACCCCCCTATCCACGGACCCCACCCCTTCATGGGCCCCACCCCTATTCTAAAAAAAATAAATTGAAAAAAAATTTAAATTTTTTTAAAAAATTAAAAAATCGAAAAAATATGTTTATTTTTTTTTATGATTTTGTAATATAATATTAATTTTATTTTGTGTTGACCCTCTCTCTAAAAATTATTTTGGTCTCCCTTTACAAAATTAATCTAATTTAAAAATAAAATACATCTCATATAAAATAAAATGATATAATAACATAATAACATGTTTTTATTATAGATTAAAAAAAAAAGAATTTAGATGATTTTTAATATATTTTTATTATGTTGACATATTTTTATCATATTATATACTTTTTTAAAATATAATTTATATTAAATATAATTTATTTTTATTATAGACTTTATTATCAAAATTGTTTATATTGTATAAAAAATTATATACAAATAGAATAAAAAATATTTTATATATTTTATTTTAATTTTAATTTCCCTTAATATAAATTTCTGATTGTGTTACTGCTTACAAGTTACAAGTATACATAATTGCCTCTTATTCTTCACAAAGCTAGCTAAACACGTTTGATTCTAGTTGTATTCGACCAAACTATGAATAGTAATGCTCAATGTGAATTAAAGCTTGTTCGAAATCCTGGTCGGCAAATGTGGGCAAAAGCTGTTGATTTCCACCATGTGGCGATCGGGAAGGTTTATTCAGAGACCTATGGTGCTTAGGGCTGAAGATAGCTATTGATCCCTCGCGAACAAGATTTCTCCCCCCCGTAGCAATGCCAACGGCTTAGAGAGCTGACTCCTTTGCTTAAATGAAGCCACCCATTTGTTTAAGTACGATTTAAGTCTGGTTTAGATTTATAATTGAGATAAATTAATTTGTTTTTTAATATTATTATTATTTTAGAATATAAAAAAATTAAATTAAATTTTGAAAAATATGTATTAAAATTTAAAAAATATGTATTAAAATTTGTGTTTTGTATAAGAAACTGAAAAAATATAATTATGAAATGAAAATAAATTGAAATGAGTTGAACTCATTCTTGAATCCAAATCGAGTTATATTGCGATTTCTGAATGAGGACTATAAATAGGATTTTTCAATATTTAATAACAAAATACTCTAATTATAAATAAATTATATAAAAACAAACTTATAAATTAATACGACTTAATGTGATTAATCAAATTTTAAAGTTATTTTTATTGTAAAATAAATTTAAATGATTAGATTAAGTCATATTATTTTGTAAAATTATTTTTATATTATTCATTTGTAGAATGAAGCCACAAAATGTTTCTATTTTGAGAATAATTCTAAACAAGATGAACGTAGAATGAGTGTTTATACCCTCTAATAGACTTATAATATGTCAGCATTCTATGAAATGAAGAATACAAACTCTTCAAGTTACCAAATTTCACTGACAACCATCCATTCTCTCTCTCTCTCTACCTCTTCGACTCTCCCTCACCCAATTTATGTTCTTATGCATAATTTATATTATCTGTTTTCATCTTAGCTCTAGTCTTCTATTGCCATCTTCTTCTTCTTTTTTTTTTTGCATAAAACTTCTTTTTTTCCTCATTACTTTTTTCTGTTGTAGGTTTTTAGCATCAAAGTAGAGATGAGAAACTTGAAAGATCTATGAAATTTTTGGATGAATTAATTTGAGAACTAAAGGTTGGGGGCTTGTTAGCCTGATACCCACGATACAAAATAGGCGACAAGTTATGCACACTACTGAGGACTGCTTGGGTATTTTTTTAAGTATTGCACTTAAAGCTCATATAAGAAGCAAGTGCAATTTAGTTTGCGATGTTTGAATATAAATATTTTAAAGCCATTTTATGTGATGTTTCTTTGAATTTAATTTGTAGGGGATAGACCTTTGATTTGAGAAGTTAGAACCTTTGATTTGAGAAGTTAGAGAGAGCACCATATGTTCGACGAGAGCGAGAAACAGAGGGGGAAAGATAGATTGTATTAAATTGGGTTAACTAAGTCAGTTCTATTATATCATTTACTATAATGTAGAAGTACCATAAGATTATTAGAGGGTGTAAACTCTCTTTTGACACTCATCCGGCCTCTAGCCTTTTTTTTTATATAAATAATCTTGTTTTCTAGATTATTTTAGAAAAGAAGAAACTACCTTATCTTTTAAGATTTACATATGATTTTCAAACTTTGTACATATTACATGTGACATAATCTTAACAATTAAATATTAATATATAGTCTAATGTGTTTAATTAAAAAAAAATTAAGACATGATTTGAGAGTTTTAGTAATTCATGACTCAATTTGAAATAAAAAATTCTGACAATGTTTTTTTTTAAAGGGCCAAGCATTATATTTGAATAAATTTTTTTTAATTTTTTATGGAAAATTGGCATCACTCATTCATAAAAAAAAAAAAAAAACTCTATATCCAAGACTGCTTATATTATGGAACGTCTACATATCAAACATGACATTATAAACTAAAAGAAAATGCATTGGGAGCTCTACCAGTAAACTATTTTTTTTTATGACTAGTTGGCTTGCACTATTTTTGATATTTTCTATAGACAAACGTTCAAGAGACAACATTCTGCCAAAACAGAGACTTAACTTCACTCTTCATAGAAAAAATGACTCAACTTCTACAGACAAACATCTGAGATACATACTTTTTTTTAAGAAAATTAATAAGAAAATTATAAAGTAAAGCAGTAAAATAGATTCGAAAAAAGATGGATTATAGTGTAGGCTAGCTCCAATAGATTTTGAAATTTGTGATAGGTTGTGAAGGCAACACACTCACTTTCCTTTGAACGATTTTCAACCTGTGAATCTACTTATATCATGTGTGTCTCTTGTAGTTATGGAAAAGCTATAGATATGTCTTTTTCAACTTGAAAAAAGCAAAATAAAACTTGATGGACAAGGTAGGTGAATGGAATAAGAAGGAAAGAATGGAGGAGGCAAAAGCCAAGGCCTCATCCTCCTCCACAAAAATCAAATCTTGAGTTCTTAGTTTCTTTCTTTTTGAGAGAGAGAGAGAGATAGGAACAATTCTAATTAATCTGAGAAATAATATTTGTAGTTATAGAATGTGTAAGATCTGTGTAATCGTTTTGAAAAAAGTGAGTAAAACATGAGACTCATATGAAAAAGTGTAGTGGACCTTATTATCTTTCAAAGCGTTTACGCGACGTTTACGTATTCTACGACTTGTAGCATTGTTTCAATTTGTCATTGTCATCCCGTGACTCACAATTGAGTAATGCTACATACAAGCAGATTTGTAGACCAATTTGTGCATCAATACATCCTTACTGGCTATCTTTAATTTTTTATTTTAAATATAGGTATTTCATTAAAGTCCATCTTTTCATCTTAATATTGGTGTGTGTATAACTACGCAAAGTTGCTTGCATTTAGAATTTTCTCTTATAATTATTTGTTTGTACTCAATGACTTAAGAGTAATTTTACAGGGAGTTGATGAGAAGTTTGCTCACGTCAGCCGTGATTTAAAAAAAACAAACAAACAAATCAACTCATCACCTTCATCTTCAACCTCCAGCCATTCTTTAAACCTAATAGCAAATCCAATGCTTTCTTGAGACCATTACTTTATTATGAAATATCATCAACATCTAAAAAAAAATCAATGCTTTGTGTAGTGGGTCTATAATATCACCAGTAGACTCCCCCATCAACTTCCTATAGAATTACTTATAGCTTAAAATGGAAGATAAGTAAACAAATAAAATGAATTCATATTTATTGGCCATTTAATACTACCCAAAAATTTCGCACAAGCAAATATAAAAGTTGTGAGATCATCTTTTTCTCTACTCTAGGATCTAGGGGTGCTACCTTCATCATACGGTGCAGATAGCCTCCTCTTCATACAAGGCAAGGAGTGGAGAGTCTGCTGACGTGGTACAATTCAAATGAATAGTGTGATTATGCAATTCCTTTTATTCTTCGTAGTTTATTGACTGCCTTATAATGTTGTGCTTCTTTTTTTTTTTAGAGTAATCTATGTTGCAGATTGCTTGCACGGTTGTCGATTACAAATATTCTTTATATGGGCTTCCACTAGACTCTCCTGAGTATATTTAAAAATTAGGTGCAACGTTTCTTATTGCTTGTGTGTGATTTCTCTCTTCTTGCGTGTTTACAAATTGGATGAAGGTTGAAGATGAGGGAAATGTGAGCATTTTATACGATTTGTTTTTATTTTTTAAATCATAGCTGATGTGGCATTGCACCACGTCAACAGACTCTCCATCGACTTCTTATATAATTAGTTATGACTTAAAATGGAAGATGAGTAAACAAATAAAATGAATTCATATTTATTGACCATTTAATGCTACCCAAAAATTTTACTCAAGCAAATATAAAAATTGTGAGATCATCTTTTTCTCCACTCTAGGATCTAGGGGTGCTACCTACATCATACATTATGGGACGGCCTCCTCCTCGGACCCCCCCTGCATAGGGCGGGAGGTGGCGTGCGGGGATGATTAGCAATTCGCCCTGTTTCACTTCCACTTAAAAAATGGATTACATTTCATTAGGTTTAAAAATTATTGATAAGTCTAAAAGTGATCAAAAATATATTCTTAGATACAAATTCTAAATTTAGATTTTATAAATATGATTATAATTTAAAAATTATATAGTTTTTGAAATTGTTAGTGCATATTTTGTGTAAATTGTAGTATAGCAGTTTTTAAATTTTATAATTTTTAAATTTATTGGTGCATATTTTATATAAGTTGTAGTTTTTAAACTATGTAATTTTTAAATTTGTAATACGTACTTTGTGAACAAGTCTAACAAATTGTAATTTTTTATGAGCACGGTTGCCTGTCCCGCCATGGGGGGGTTGGGGTAGCGGAGTCCCACTGTCCACCTTTACAATAAAATTTAGAGTTTAGAAAAAGGATCTATAAATCTTACTCCTATTATGTTCTTAAAATCATACTCGAGAAGATTTTTTTTAAACGTCTATAACAATCTATGACAACAATAATTAAGCAAGAATGGCATTAAACATTTCTAAATGCTTAAATTAGAAAATTTCATCATATGAGCGTTTATTTCATCATATATTTTAATATAAAATATATATTAATTACATTTTACGGCTTAATAAATTCTCAATACATTTTTTTTGATAAATATATTAGTAATACTAATATACACTAGTATATTAATTACTATATTATCACTAACATATAGTACTATACCAATAGTATTAATATTTACTTATAGTATTATTGTATTACTAATATTTATAGATATTAATATATATTTATCTAGTATAAGAGATTAGATTTTATTTAATATATATTAAAAATTAAAAAATTGGACTGAATTTGATAAAATTGGTAAAATTAAAAATATTAATTTATGAGAGTAATCAATGCAGCATCAATTCTTAAAAATGTCAAACCTGTAATACCAATTCAAATTTACAATTTATTCAAACTAGATGAAACCGAATTAATTACACTCATATTCATTTTGTTTTTTAATCACAAACTCGTGGCTTTAATCTTTTGTCGTATGTGCCATGCAAAGTCCAATATATTCCCTCAAAAGGCTCATTTTATGTAGTGGATGGAGCATAATTTACGGCCTTGGAACTCAAAAGGAGGAGAATTTCAAGTAATTTTGTTTTCCTAAAATGGAAATAATATATTCTCTACACTGCTCACCCAAAACAAGCTATGAGAATCTCTGGTTTCAAGATTTTTGCAAGACATTTTTTTTTATTCTAATAAACTTAAAATTTATAAATGTGATTGATATAATCGAGATAATCCAATATACATGACAATTAAGAATAGTTAGAGTAAAACGTCTAAATCTCTGTAAATAAAAAATTTGAGATTATTCATTGTCAAAAGTAGAAATTAAAGTCTCTTCCTCCAATAGAAGAGAGAACTTAAACTCTACAGATATAAAGTTCAAGAGAGTGACTATTTCTTTATTCAATCATTTTTACTATACAAACGAATCTAAACAAAAACTAACTAAACAACAAAATACAAACAGTTATACAAAACCAAAATCGGTTGTGGTGACGCGTGAACAACACGTGTCACTCTAGGAGTTGAAACATACAAATTTGAGTAACTCGGTGACCCTAGATCCACAAAAAACTGCATACGGCAGAAGAGATCCACTAGATGGCGAGGCACGTAGAGTCACGCTCAACTGGATCCCGCGCATACGGTGCATATGCCGCTCTGTTTGACAAAAATTTTGATCGATAATAAAATTAGTGAATAGAGAGAACGACGATGAGATACATGATGATTTTTGGGCCTCAGACTACCTCAAAATTTTACAAGCTGATCAAATGAAAATGATAAAAAAAAAAAAGAAAATGATAGTGGTTGAGAAAATGAAAAAAAAAAAAAAAAAAGAGAAAAAAAGAAGAGAAGAGAATAGATGAGAACAAAGGAAATGATGGAGCCAGAACAACTAAAGAAAAAACTGTAGACGAAGGGGAGGATTTTCTGAACGGCGGAGCTTTTCGCGAGAGAGAACTTTTTCGTGGTTTACACTACTGATGCTTGAGCACTGAGGAAAAAAAACAGGGGAAGCTGTTAGTTGACAATTCAATGGATCATGGTTATAGACAACGAAGTTAATTAATTAAAAGAAGAAAAAGAGTGGAGCAAGTTCCTCAAGTTCTCTAAAAAATTATAAATATCATCTTCGACATAGTTGATGTGTCCATCAGGATTAGACGTTGGGGCACAACCTAGAGCTCTCATCTAAGGGTAATTGCTCTCTCGGTCCTATAACACATCCCCCCCCCCCCCCCCCCCCCCCCCCCCCCTCCCTCCTTTTTAAGGGTATTTTCTTTATAATAATTACAAATAGTAAAAAAAAAAAAAAAAACTCCGATCCATAAAAGATCATGCAAAAGAAAGGAAAATGTTCCTAAGCATTTTCTCTAATTTTTTTTTTTTTAAAATAGGGATATATTATGTTTAAGGGTATATGTATATATATAATAATTACAAAAGAAAGAGCGGTGTTATTCTTTCCCTTGAATAGCACCGCTCAGTGTGATTGTAAGTGTAAAATTTGGTTTTTATTGATATATAAAAATATCAATACGTTAATAATTGTTTTTTTAATTATTAAATAAAAAAATTAAAATTCATGATATCTTAAAATAAGATGTCAAATAAAATAGATGAAACAAAATAATATTTCCCATTTATAAAGAGTAAAATGGCCTGCTAGGGCTAAGGTGGGGTGTAGCACGATCCAATAAAGAATAGAAGCAGCACTTAAATATTTCATTACTATTTTACTACTACTTGTAACTATTTTACTATTGTTAACAAATATTATCAAATTGATTTTTTTTTTATTTTTTATTTTTATTGACAGTAGTGATGAAGATATTCAAAATATTAAAATCATAAAAGAGAAAAACAGTGAAGCCTCTTTTTTAAATAATTGAAGTAAAAAGCTTTCTAGAAAATCAATATCATGTTAATCTCTTCACTTGGTTAATTTAGGCTTTGCATCCACTTAAGCAAAATCATGGTTCTACCACTAGTAATGAATAATTTTATTTTTTATGCATTTTATTATTTTTTAATTTTTTTTTACTTAATAATTGATATTACTATATTAATATTTTTTTCTCATATTTAAAATGATAAAAAATTAAAAAAATAAGAAAATAAATTATGGCTAACGGTAACCTGGAGCAAAAAGCTCCAGGCAGACAGCATCCTACAACAATAAGCAAGCCACGAAGCTCCAGGCAGAATTGTAACAGCATCCTATGGTAAAATCCCTATATTATTATTATTAGAGTTATATTTAAAAAATATATATATATATATATATATATATAAAATATTGTAATCTTTAATGCATGCTTGCCCCATAATAATTTTTTTTTCGTACATTTGAGAGAGAGAGTTTCGAACTTGAGACTTTCATTTTGGAGGTTAAAGATTATACCAATAAGTCACAAACTTTTAATAACCATATAATAGAATTAAATAAATGCAATCAATTAATTCAATATAAGTGTTACGCATTTGATATTGGTGTTATCAGTAAGAGATGAATGATACTTGTCATCTCATATCATATATTTTATATATTTTAATTATATCTATTATTTTTGTTAAATTAATTACGTTGATATAATCTATTTATTACATATTTTTTATCAAAAAATTAAAAAAAAATATTGTGTATGAAAATAATAAATAAATATATATTTTAATTTTATAACTTACATCGATGATTCTGTAGTCAAACACTTTGCTTTCTTGTCATTAGTCAATTTGCCTAATTATCCTGTCATATTATCATACTTACCACTATCTTCTTTTAGGAGGACAAAACAACCATTCCACTTGGCTAAATTTTGAAACGCAATATTCCTCAAAATAAAAAGAATAATTTTACAAGTAGAATAATTCTATGTGATAAGAAAGATGTCCAACACATTCTTTTTGGTTTAAATAAATTTTGATAAATGTTAGATATAATTATAAAATGTGCAAATATCAATCACTTTTATTAAATAAATAAACAAATAAATATGAGATTTACATTTATATAAGTCTATTAGAAGTTATATCTTATTTTTTATTTTAAATTTTGTCATCGATGGTATATTTAATTAATTAGTACATATTCGAAATATGTCATAATAACACATTTAATTAAAAAAGGTAAAATTTAAATAATGGATAACCTTATTTATACCAAGAATTTATCAATTAGATATATTTTCTAATCATAATTTATTTTTCTAAATTTGGATTCTACGAAGTTTATTATTTTCTTATTTTGGTATTTAACATTGTTAGCTCTTTCAATTTGAAATTAAAAGAGAATTTATTGATATGAAATAGGCCCGCCATGAAAATTAAAACATTAATGTAAACTATGTTTTATATTTTTAATAAAAAAATATTAGTTATAGTCTTGAATTTGCAAGTATTGCATAATAATTTTTAAAATTTATACTAAAATTAAATAGATTTTTACTAATAAATTTTATTTTTTTAAAAATAACTATATTATACTTATGCATTCTATAATTATATGTATCATTATTTTTTTTTAAATCACCTCAATAATTATAATTTAAGTAAAATGTCCATATCAGACAATTATGCGAAACCTTAATGTCATCAAATTCTAACGATTACAAATTCAGTTTTCTTCGGTAAGTAATTACTTTTAGATTTAGTTTAAATTTAGATATGGAGTAAGATAAGATGTATTGAGATCAATTTTAAAAATTGAATAAAATATTATTTTTTAATATTATTATTATTTTAGAATTTAAAAAAATAAAAATAAAAATTGAAAAAGTTAAATTATTTATTATATTTTATTTAAAAATATAAAAAATATAAAAAAATATAAAAAAAAAAATATAAATAAAATAAACTCAACTTACCATCCAAATCAACTAATCTGATTTGAATTAAAGAACGAATTTATCTCATCTCAAATTTATTATTTAATTTTTTTAAATTTATATATAAAATATAATAAATAATTTATTTTTTTTATATTTTAATTAAAAATTTTTAAATTCTAATATAATAATAATATTAAAAAATTAATATTTTAATAATATTTTATTTAATTTTTAAAATTTATTCTAAGTCACCTATTTCCATCTTCGAATCCAAACCTCCCATGTTTTGCGTTTAGTTTCTCGCCATTTTCAATGCCATGATTTCTGAAATTTACCGTCAAAGTATTCTTTTCTTTACGCGCAGTTCGTATCGGGGGAAGAAAAAATCTACCCAACTTTTATTATTTACATAATTTTTGTACATTATATTTTTTTTTATCAAATATTTGATATATAAATAATATATAAAAAAATTAAATTAATTAAAAAAGAATGAATTTGAGAGAAAAAAAATTAAAAAATTAAAAAAATTAAAAAATGTAATATGTAGAAGTAAAAAAATTGTATAGAAGTGCTCGTCGGAAGAATAATAAGATTGAAACCTCTGAAGATCTACGTGGACATCACCGACGGCGCTGTCAAAGCATTTCATTGACAGCCGCGTAACTCCAAAGGTTCCTCTCTTATATATTTTCCCCAAATTCCCCGAATATTTTAACAGCAGTAGATAAACAAAGATTTCAAGCTCCTAGGTTTTTAACCCAACGACGGGTTAACCTAAACTAACCATGCTTGAAATAACACAACCACGGTTAAATCCCACCTCTCAGCAGTTTATAAACAAGCAGACTGCCGGAGTTTCTGTAAACAATCCATCTGATTCTGAAACGAATCCCTCCCAAAATGATGCTCGGAGAGCCGCACCGTCCCAATCCAACGGTCCACGTTCCTCCATGGCCGCTCCAAGATGAGCCAACGGCAGATATGTACCCACCTTACTCCTTAAGTCCACTTTCCGTGAACTCTGACGGCAATGCTAACAGCACCGGCGGAGACTATTCTCCATACTATCTTCAAGAAGCCATGACGGCACTCCAACGTTACTTGCCTTCCAACGGAACCGACATAGACTCCGACGGCGACGTCTTCGGTCGCGAATCTGACGCTCCGGTTGACGCGTACTCCTGTGACCATTTCCGGATGTTTGAGTTTAAGGTAAGGCGGTGTGCCCGTGGCAGGTCGCATGACTGGACCGAGTGTCCGTACGCCCATCCCGGCGAGAAAGCTCGCCGGAGGGACCCTAGGAAGTATCACTATTCGGGCACGGCATGTCCCGATTTCCGCAAGGGAAACTGTAAGAAAGGTGACGCGTGCGAGTTTGCGCACGGCGTGTTCGAGTGTTGGCTTCATCCGGCTCGCTATCGTACCCAGCCATGTAAGGACGGGACTAGTTGTCGAAGGAGGGTCTGTTTCTTCGCTCACACGCCGGAGCAACTCAGGGTTTTACCTCAGCAGAGTCCTAGGAGTGTAAGCAACTCTGTTAACTCGGTCGAGTCGTATGATGGTTCGCCTTTAAGGCAGGCGATTGAGGCTTCCTGTGCGAAGTCGCTGTCATTTTTGTCCTCCCCGTCGTCCATTTCTCCGCCGGGGACACCTCCGGCGGACTCTCCGCCTTTGTCGCCGATGACCCAGTCGTTCAGCCGGTCCTTTGGCTCGTGCTCCATGAATGAAATGGTGGCGTCCCTGCGTAACTTGCAGCTCGGAAAAGTTAAGTCCTTGCCTTCTTCTAGAAACGTTCCAATGGGTTCTCCTGTGTTTGGGTCTCCCAGAGGATCTATGCTCCGACCCGGATTCTGCAGCGTGCCCACAACCCCGACCCAGGCACCCGCCCGACCCGGAATAGGGTTCCTTGAGGGCTGGGATCAGTGTTGCGCAGAGGAGCCTCCCATGGAGAGGGTAGAGTCCGGGAGGGATATACGGGTCAAGATGTTTGAGAAGCTGAGCAAGGAAAACTCACTGGGTCGGGTCGAAACGAGTCCGTCAAGTGGTGGTCCGGATGTAGGATGGGTTTCGGAGCTCGTGAAGTGAAGGCAAAATTTGGTAACATGGTTCTAAAGAATTGTTTTGCTAATATCTTTGATTCTATTTTGTTGGGGTTCATTCTGGTGGCTTTCATTTTGTTTCCATCTTATCTCTCTCTCTCTCACTGTGCATAGAATCTGAACCAGGGGAGAGGGAGAAAGAGACTTAGAATTTTAATTTCGAAGCTAGAAGAAGTTGAAGAATCTGTGTAAATATTTATATATATATATAAAAGAATTATGATATGGTATGGGGGTGAAGAGTAGAATCTCTTTTTTGGGGCAACTTTCTGAGAACAACATGAGAAGAAGAAACTAGATTGTTAAGCAAAAGCTTGGAAGGAAGAAACATGGTGCAACCCTTTGTTTTTGTACTTTTTTTTTTTTTAATTATTTTGGGTATGTATAGGGTAGCAGTGGATATGATCCATCGCTGCATCCTTTGTTGATTATTATTATTATTATTATTATTATTATATAGCTGTGTTTATTTATTTGCCATCCCACTTGCTGATCTTGATCATTGTAAAAAATTATGGGCATGTATGCTCTTTATCCCAACTGCAATTATTATTATTATTGTTGTCATCTTCAATATATTGTATAGTATATTTTTATCATTCTTCTTCTCTTCTGCTCTCTTTGTATAAAAGACAATAATGGTTCTTTCTCCATTCTGCATTTATGTCATTGGGGTGACTTGCTTAATTTGATTATGCTAATATGCTCCATGTCTAACTCTGTATTTTAGTAACTACGAAAAATTGAAACTAATGAGTGATAAAAAGGATTTAAGAGATAGATTTTAGATAAAAGTGAAAAGATATTATTAAAATATTATTTTTTAGAATTGTTATTATTTTGAATTTTAAAAAAATTAAATTATTTATTATATAAAAATTTGGAAAAGTTGTGTATCAAACGCACCCTTATTCTTTTTGATGATTTCGATACGATTACTATTACCCTCGAAATATAAATTTAATTTTAAATTTAAAGAAATTAATTTCTTTTTCTTCTTGAATTTCTAGGCAGTGAGATGGTCATGTTCATGTTATTATAATTTATAGAGAGTATTTTTTTTTATTGAATTGGTTAAAAGATAAATTAAATAAGAATTTAGTTATTAAAATTTAAAATAAGTTTTTATCAAATTGGCTGAAAATTATAAATTTTGATTTTACTAAACAGTAATATTAAATAAAATTCCAAATTGGGTAATTCTAAGTTAAATGTCAAATTTTTATTTTGTTAGTTTTTTTTTTCTTTATCACATAGGATATAATTATTAGTGATTTTGTAAATTGATGATAATTTAATTAAAATAATTTAATTAATTAATATATATAATAGATAAAATAGTAAAATCTGACAAAATAAAATAATAATCATAAATAATTTAATATGTTTTTAATTATTTATTATTATATATTTTCATAAATAAATAATTTAATGGGAGAATTTTGTTTTTTATTTTTTGGTTTTGGGGGTGTTGGGGGGCGGGGTGAGGATATGGATGATCATGATTCATGAGTCGATGACCCCAAAATTTTGAGAGATCTGAACTTGTCGTCGGCGGACCCCTAAATAATGTTTGATCCGAGAGATCTCTCCGCACAGCTTTTAGGACCTTAGGTGAAACGTGCGTCGCTTGCATCGATCATTTGTTATATTGTTAATTAGGATTTAAAAACTTAAAAAGAGTAATTTTTTTAATTAGGATTGAGTGAGTAGACATGTATTAAGAACTTGTTTTCATAAGCTACTTGCTATTTATGGAATATGGTATGTCCCATTATTATGGGATATGGGTACCAACCAACCCTTATATCATGATATTGGACCCATCATCAATAGTTATCATCCTACTGATGTCCTATTTTATGGGGACATCCCTAGATTCTCAACTTATGGTTTAATTGTGTCAAAATTGATTTGGGAGTTGAGACAGATGGCTGATTTATTTCCTCACCATTAAAAAAAAAATAATAATAATAATAATAAATGTCTTCATTAAATATTTTATTTGTCCCGTATTACACGTATGGATCTCAGATTGAGACTTCTCATTAAAAAAATATTTTAAATATTTTAGAATATTCAATTCAATGCCCTCAATAAATTGTGTAGGATTGAAATTATTACATCTATGATGTATACAAGTGTTTGAATAAAAATTTATTATTATTTTAGAATATTAGGTACTAAGGAAATTTAAAATTATTTAAGTGGCTGATATTATGGAAAAAAAAAAAGAAGGTAAAGAGATAATAAATAGTCCCAAAAAAACAGCTGGGAAAAGAATAGTGTTGAGAGATAATTCAAATTCTTATTTATTTATTTTTATTAAAATTTAATTTTACATATTAATATGTACACTTAATTAATATTAGTCGTAGAGAATGGGCAAAGTCGGAATTACGTAGGGAAAAAGAAATATCTGACAAAAGGCAGGAAATAATGGCTGGTCGAAAGAAAAGTTACAGTGAAAGAATAAAAATGACTGGTATAAAATATATATGTGTGGTCCGTTCGACTTTTACTTTTCCTCATTTAACCCTTCCAACACGCAAACATCATGTGCTCCATCTGTCCTCTTTTGACCTTTGCAATTGATGCGTACCCTCCGTAATTCTACGCCGTTGGATCCAAAATCTTTGTTTAGGTGTAGGCCTGCTTTTGGTGCCGAATGCTATTGAAACTGACACCGCTGATTTAATTGGGGGCCAAATTTTCTTTTCTTGCATTTTTTAATAAAATAATAAATTATTATTGTTATTATCTTCTGGGTTTGCTGAAAGTACCAATCCCCCAACAATGACTTCCTCATCTGTGTATACGTGACCTAATCACATTTTCAACCGTCCACCCCAACTTTTGTGTCACTTTCTTTTTATTTATTTATTTTATTTTATTTTATTTTTATAACTTTTATTATCTATCTATATTTTTAAATATCAAATAATTAATAGATCAAATTAATTATCTAATTACTTAAAGTGATAGTTAATGGATGATTACTGGGCCTTAAAAATATATATTTCTATGATGAATGTAATTGGATGGATTTCCTTTCGACCATCTATCATAATTGAATGAGTTATTACGCATTATTTACTATGATATTTATTATAATTAAATCATTAAATCATTAAATCATTAAATATTGATATGGTTTTAAGAACCGCTATAAATAAAAAGAGATTTTATATAAAAAAAAAATTACAAATTGATATGATTTATAGCATCTATTAAATTTATTTTATAATAAAAATGATTCTATAATTTTATGTATTATATTAAATTATATCAGTTTGTAAATTTATTTTTGTATAATTTGATTATGACTAAAATATTTTTCTATAATTTTTAGTTGTAATTTCTATTTTCTTGTTGTGTTTTTATTTTAGTTTTTAAATATGTCAATAAATTGACTGAGAAATATAATATATATGTTAGATTTGATAAAGTGTAGAGTAATGTTGGGGGATACGCAGCACTCAGCGTATCCCCCTCACATGAACAGTGTCATGCACTGTTCATGGCACTGTTCATGTGAGAGGGATGCGCTGAGTGTGCGTGATCCCTCTCATTTCTCTAAAATGTAACGTTCCTTCAAAAGTGATTGTTTATTTTTTATTTTTTGAAGGTAAAAGTGAATGTTTAGGAGTTAAAAGTATGTGGTTATCCATTTGAATTTAGAGTTTAGTCTAAACTCATTTAATCTAATTATTATAACTCAATTTTTCATATAAAATATAATAAACAATTCAATATTTTTAAATTTTAAAAAAATTAATATTAAAAAAATTATATTTTAATAATTTCTTATTCAATTTTAAATTCTTATCTCAAAAGATCTGATTTTAACTTACTATTTAAATGTCGCTTAATAATATACTGTTGAACTAGGCATAAAAAGCTAAAAAATAGGAATATAAATTATATTTCTTTTATCTCCAGGAAGCTTAATGGTAAGACAATTTAGGTCATTGTCTAAGATCCTACCTATGCAAAGGCCCCACCTATGTAATGCCCTCAAAAAGAAAAGTTATCAAGCGTCTTTCTTTTTATTTTTTTAAAGAAAATAAAAAAATTTCATCAAATAAAATACAAATAATTTTATATTTTTTAATGTGTACAAGATTTCATAATACTAAATTTAATATTTAATATAATGAATTATTTATATTTTTAAATTACTTTTTTAAGATCATATTAAATTAAGACACAAAATTTACATTAATTAAAGTCTCATTTTATATAAATTGTTTTATTAGATTTAAATTCAAAAATAATTTATTTAAAGATTTAAATAAAATCTTATTTTATTTTTATATAATAATTTATATTTCATTACATTATATATAATTATGAATAAGTCACTTGAATTTTATCTTTAAGCTTCAAGTTATTGTAAGAAAAATAAATTTTTATGATTATTTAATTGTAATCAAATAATCAATTGTAATTAATTTTAATTATAAATAACTATTTAACTAAAATTAATTAATTATAAATAAATAATTTTTTATTATAATAATATATGATAATATATCAAGCCGGCCGCCCTCTTTATTACAAAAGTTGGCGGTGATGCATGCAAAGCAATATTGTGTTTTGAAATAGTTTTATTTACAAAGACTTGTGGGAAACCGATGAAATGGTGTCATTGTTAAGTCGCTATATTATCGGAATCCAAGGATGTCCCGACGTACCCCATCTTGTTGAAATGATAACGTAGAAAATTCCAGTTGAAAGCGTGAAAAGAAAAAAATAATAGTAATGTGAAAAACTCGAAAGAGTAATCTTTTATCGGTAATAGTAATAATCACTCAGGCCTAGTTTCTTATATTAAATTTATTATTATATATATATTTAAATTTTTATAGAAAATAAAATCAAAAATTTAATTTTTTTAATTTTAAAATAACTTTTTAAAATTTTAAAATAAAATTAATATTAAAAAAATATATTACAATAATATTTTATTTTATTTTTAACTTTAATCTCATCTAATTTCATCTCATATATGAAAATAAACAATACCTTAATTAGCTTGAAAGTGATTTTTGTAATAGCACTTTCAATAAAATAACTAAATTACCTTTTATTTAAAATCTAAAGAAAATATGTCTAAAAGCAACTCCAATAGATTAACTAAAATAATTTTGTTTTTTGGAAGAATGAATAGTGATTCCGTTACAACTTCAAAACATTTTATATTATTTTACGAGTTTCCTGATATCGAAGTCTACTTTGTGCCATTTCCGCTATTTGCACTTTGAGCCCCTCGAGTTTTCTTATTGCTTCACGCCTTTTTTCCCAATCCATATGAAATAGACCTTAAGAGAAGCGAATAAGTCTCTATTTTTTGGCATTGTCGACTCCATTGCTCTCCCTTCTCTCTCTCAAGTCTTTTGGTGTCGCGGAAGCAGCTAGGTTGTCAACCATTAAAGCCGAAACATAAGTTCATATTTTGGCTTTTGATTTATAGGACTTCGAATTAGAGTTATGCATTTAAGATTATTCTTGATATCTCGATTTAGGATTTTCTTCTTTGCCTTCAATTTAGGACTTCGATTTAGGACTATATCATTACTTTGCTGATTTTATTACAATATTTTATACCTGCTATTACAAATCATTTCTTTCCCATTTTCGACCTACCCATTCCTAGAAAAAGCACATATAACAATCCCATCGAGACCCACAAATTATCCATCCTTTTGCAGCAGCTAACACTTTCATTTTCTTACTGGCCTTCGATTTAGGTTTTTTTTTAATGAACATATATAAAATTTCGAGCTTAAGGTTTAAAATGGATTTATTTAGGTTAATTATGATTTATCTACATGTGATTGCAAATGGATATGGCATGATTTTGAACTCTTAGCATTGTTATATTATGTGCATTAGATATTATAGTTTGAACAAAAGATTTTATATGCCTTCACAATCACTCTCATTTATATTGTAATACCTCTCAACAATTTCTTGATTTAGAATTCTTGTTGAGGGTTAAATGCTTGATCAACGAGTTCAACAAACAAGAGATATTACCATTTTACCTGTGTTATGCTACTAGTTATTATTTCATATACCAAAATATATGTTACTAATTCATTGTAACTATAGTTGGTTGTTCTGTTTTACTTAACGTTGTAATTGTTCATTGCAACCAATTATGATTTGTGATGTATGTCACTAATTGTTCATGGTAACTTTTGGTTGATTGCATAGTTCATTGCTATTGTAGTTGATTGTTATGTTTTACTTTACAAGAAAATTATAATTGGTTGTTATTGTTATTGTAAAGTTATTTGGATGATATTTGTGTAGAGTGGTTTTTAGAGTTGTCTATCTAGTCCATCACTCCAACTATAGATGTGGATGTTGAGAGACCCATTGGGAAGAAGGTTGAAAAGAAGCAGAGGAGGCAAGATAGTATCTCTTCCAAATCACTTGTTGATTTGGTGATTGATATGAGCAAGGAGAAGAAGATGGCAAATGCTAAGAAGGAAGTTGACAGATAAGAGTTTCTACGCCTTAAAAAATAGAAGATGCTAGCAGATTAAGAAAGAGAAGAGAAATAAATTATGAGGATGGACATCTCAAGTTTACCTCCAATCCAATGAGAGTATTAGAGTGGCCTCCAATTGAAAATACTGGGAAAGTGAGGTCTACATAGCCGTGATTGAGTGGTGTATGGGTTGTGTGCCATTGTTTTTTGAAAGGTAACAATGTAGCCACTTTTGGGAATGCTTCCTTTACTAGTTCTTTTGTAAAGAACATAGCACAACCAAACTAGTTTATTTTTTGTATAAAACATCGCCACAAATAGGAAGAAATGCTTCTTGCCAATGGAAGGTAGGATATTTTTTTGAATATAACATAGCCAATGTGTGAGACTCTATATTTTATGTACTTTGCGTATTACTTTTATTATTAATTGTTAATTTATTTTATCATTCTTGTTGGTGTTTTTATTTATTTATTATTTAGATTATGTTATTTATTTTGTTAATGGCTTTTGTGTGATTCATTGACTCTATTATTTTCAGTTATTTGTCCATATATTACCATTGATCATTTCATTTGAATTGCTATTTTTATTGTTTTTAGTTTTAATTATTACATTTTATGGTCATTTAATTTGTTGTATTTTATTTTGTTTTAGTTATCATTTTATTTTATTGGACCTTTTCATATTGATTCATTGATTTTAACTTATTAAATTATTAGGTGTTATTATTTCTATTCTATTTTGTTTGGTGGCATTTTGAAGAACTACAAATATTATAATTGTACAAGATCCTTTTATTATCCTGGTTTTAGTTATTAAAGTATAGTGAAATTTTAAATGTGTTTTAAATATCTAATTTAATTATATGGTTTTACTCTTTTAAATTATTAATATGTTTCATCATATTAATTAATGATGATGAATATTTTTATATAAATTAAAGTTAAATTGAAATAATATTCTATTTTAATTCCCTTGAGCGTTTTTAAGTTAAGTTGATTTTACGTATTTTCAAATCAGTGTTTTAAGTGCATTGCTTGTCAGTTTGAAAATTTCAACGCGTAGGGATTATAAATAGTCCAAGGGGTTAACGCTAGACTTCATTTTCTTCCCTCTCTCTTTTTTCCTCTTCTCTCTCTCTCTCTCCCTCTCTCCCTCTCTCTCGCACAACACTCACCATGGCCGTTAGGCCTTAGCCCCACCTAACCTCCACCGCCAAACACCTGACGACACCGCCCCCACCACCGGACTCCTCTCTCGCCGGTGAGCTCACCCATGACGATGGTGTCAACCACGGTAAACCCACCTCCCACTGGTGAGCTTAAATCCGAAATAGATTTTCTAAGTTTCCAACCACCGCAGCTTCACCGTGAGCCATCCAATAGCGTCACCGCCCCCACCAACGATCTCTCCTCACTTCGACGACCATACCTTGCCATCGGCAGCTCCCCAAACCTCCCTCACCTCTTCTATGCAAGCTAGACTCGAAATGGGTCTCACCCATCTCTCGCGGCCTTTAGCCACTGTGTGTGACTTTGACCACCATCGGTAGCCACCTGGCATCACTGGCGACCAACCATAGGCCACCACAACCCATCCCTTCCTCCCTCGACCGGAGCAAGAAACCCACGGATTTAGCCCGTCACTGCCACCATCCGGCGCACAACCACCACCAAAATGCTCCCCCACCTTAGGCGACCTTTCCCCTAGCTCAGCTCCTCCATCTAAGGCTCCACATTCCTTGTGCTAGTCCAGATCTGAAAATGGGTCTTCATATCCTTTTGTGTAAGTCCGTCACTCTTCGGGGGTTGCACCGCCTCGCTACTACTGCCATGAGATTTCCCTTTCTCCAATGAATATTCTCCTATCTTCTGGTGTCAAACCAAGTACCCTAGCCCAAATCGCCGTTAGCCGTGTCAAGAGACAAATAACGTGCGAGTTTACCGTTTTGGATCATGGACTAATGCGTTTAATCCTTTGAGCTGCTTACTTGCGCTGTAAGTAACAGTCGTGTGTGATTTATGTTTGTTTTGATTATTTATTTATTTACTTATGGACTAACCCTTTCGGCAGCTTGAATTGTTAATAAACTGTTTAATAATATTAATAAACTTGAAAATATGTTGGTTGGACGCGATGCCATTATATGGAGGATGAGATCATCTTGTAATTGAAAATTGTTAGGTTTGAATTTATTTGTGGAGTTTGTTTGGTTGAATTTGTAATTATTGGATTGGATTATTTCATTCGGTTTGTGTTGTCATGCATAATTATATTATTTCTTGGTTGCTTGGGTTGTTTATTATTGGGTGGACAATGAGGTGGTGTCGTCGGGAGGTTTTGGTCTTGTTGTTGTGGTGGGTGCGTGTGTATCACGACCTCAATTCGGAATGTGACATTATGCTAGTAGAGCTCCTCTAGTCATTTGGGAGCAGAATATACTGACATGACGTCCCCTGGGTTGTTGCTGGATAACAACGAGATTGAACGAGATAGTAATGCTCTTATGCCGACTTCGTGGCTAATTTATTGGTAGGAGTTAGGGGATGCCCGATCATGATAAGTACTAGGCGTGGTTAGCTGGATATCATCCGTTCTGAACATACGGTCGTTACTCGTGGTGTGACAAAGAGAGCCAATGTGTATGGATGGTCCTTAGGGAAGATCATGGTATACATGTATTAATAAAATGGAATAATATTGAGATGCCATAAATTGGATTTTTGACAATTTTGTGATGAGGTCCTTTCAGGAAAAGGACGGTTTGTAGACGTGTTCCTTTCTAGAAAATGATGATTTATTGGTGTGATCCTTTCTGAGAAAGGATGATTTGTTGTTGAGTCCTTTTTGGAAAAGGACAATTAGTGGTATGGTGTTCCTTTCTGAGAAAAGAAGTCAGTGAGTTGTAGTGCGTCTCTTTCTAGAAAAGGGTAGTTCATTGTCAATGTGAGTTTCCTTATTGGGAAAGGAAGTCTCACGTGAAGTTTTTAATTACTTAGTTGAACTTATTGCATATTATTGTTTGTATGCTGACTATTACTTACTTAGATTCGTATTTCATTGGTGTATCAGGTCCACCTACGATTCTATTTTATGGAATCGTAGTTTGTGATATAGAGGATGAGGAGGATCCAGAGGGGTAGGTTTTACTAAAGGAGTTAATCCAGGTGACGATGAAGAGAGATTTTAATCCCAAATGCTATATATGTATTTAATGGCTTGACTTTTGGGACGACTGTATAATCTCCACTTGGAGAATTATGATTCAGACTAATTTGTATATTTTTTTAATTTTTTGATGCTAGAATGAATGACCGTTTCTTTATTTTCGTTGCGAATATTTTATTTGTACACATATTGCATGCTTTACACACGCTCTTGAGTACTAAGCGATGGATGATTGACACATGTGACAATTATTCAGGTGTCGCGAGTCCTTTTAAATCTCAGGGGGGAGTCATGAGCGCCACACAATGGAAGGCACTATATGATGTGAATGGAGGCTCATTTTCCCCCTCTTTTGGTTTGTTTTCTATTGGCAATGTGTTAATAATTGTCTAGGCTTTCTGCTATCTCATTCATCTTTGGTGGGAAATTTGTTGGAAACTTATGCTTTGAGAAAACAATTGACATGCCTTAATGGATGTATGGTTGCCCAACTGTTGTTTCTACGGATATTTTTTTTCTCCTCAGGACTTCAAAACAAGAATCCTTCTGAGATGCTTATTTATAATCATCTGAATTTCTTATGTGTATTTTTTTTTTTTGGGTTTTATCCATGTACTATAAAATGGTTATTTGTAATCTTTCCTACAAGAGGATTAAGACAAGAAGAACCTTTATCCCCTTACTTATATCTTCTTTGTACAAAGGATCTCGTTGCTTTGCTGAAAAGAGCAAGTGATGCGAAGAAACTGAGTGGTATCCAGCTTTGTAGGGGTTCCCCTGTCATTGAAAATTTTTTATTTGCAAATGATAATGTTGTGTTTTGTCAAGCTTCTATGGCAGAAAATTTTAACTTTACAAGCCCTATTAGAGGAATATGAATTGGCTTTCGGACAGAAAATCAATATGGAGATAACCTCAATGGTTTTTAGTAAGAATGATAATGAACAAGTAAAGAGATAGATTTTGGACTTGTGGCATGTTGAGGCAAAAAATAATTTTGAACGATATCTCGGGCTTCCTCCGATAGTCGAGAGAAATAAGGCGAGAGCCTTCTCTGATATCAAGCATAGAGTATGGAATAAATTGCAATGTTAGAAAGAAAGATTGCTCTCTCAAGAGGGAAAAGAAGTGTTAATTAAGGCGGTAGCGATGGCCATTTCGACTTACTCTGTCTTGTTTTCAACTTCCAAGTGGATTGTGTGCTAAATTGGAACAAATGATAGCTCGATTTTAGTGAGAACAAAATAAGGAAGAGAGAAGGATCCACTGGATAAGCTAGGCAAAGATGTGTGAACCGAGGGCGAAGGGAGGGCTATAGAGATTTGTGAGATTTCAATTTAGCATTTTAGCCAAGCAAAGATGGCGAATTTTAAAGGGGGATGAATCTCTTCTTCAAAGAATTTTTAAGGAACAATATTTTGCTAGCACAAGCTTTTTTCAATCAAGATTGGAAAGTAATCATTATTTCACTTGGAGGGGTATTTGGGAGGCTAAGTCCTTACTATTGAAAGGATGTAGATGAAGAATTGGGAATGAGAGGGAGGTGAGGATATGGCAAGATTATTGGATCCTTGGCGTCCAACCTGAGTACCTATAGAATTCGATGCAAAGCAACATAAGTTATGATCAGTTCCAGAGAGTGAGCAATCTTATGAACCAAGAAACCAGGTGGTTGGATATTGAAAAGATTAGAACTCTCTTTGATCCAAATATTGCTGAGAAGATCTGTGGGGGAAGCCAACATGATAAATTGATATGGGGGGAGGATAGAAATGGGGTATTCACAATGAAGTCAGCTTATCCATGGCTCAGATTGAACAAATAACAGTTCAGGGGGGAATCTTCAGAATCCCTTAGCCATGACAGGTTGCGGAAGGTAATATGGAAGTTACAAATGCATAATTGAATAAAAGTATTTGCATGGAAAGCTTGCTTGTACTGCTTACCTACTGAAGAAAATTTGAAGAAGCGGAAAGTGATTTTGAATAATGGTGATGTCTCTGTGGTGCAGATATGGTAGACCTTCCTCACGTTTTATTACATTGTCCAGCTTTAATTGATTTACGGCTGTACCATCTCCCAATTATAACAAAGGTTAATTTAGCACATAATGTTTTCAATGTTTCAATGTAGGTGTATAGGCTAGGAGGGTTGAAGAATCTGGAGTTCTTTTTTACCATAGCATCTAGCTTATGGTTTAGAAGAAATAAGAAGTTACATGAGAACGATAATATGGTGGGTAGAGTAGTGATTGGACAAGCATTAGCTACGCATAGATTATTTGAAGAGGTTAAGACTTAGCCTATATCTTTGTTGAAGAAATATTGCGAATGACAAGCACTATCGGAAGACTATCTCAAATTAAATGTAGATGGGGCCACTTTTTCAAACCTGCATAAAGTTGGGATAGGGGTGATTTTGCTCAATTCTCAAGGACATGCGTTTGCTGGTGGTCTCAAAAGGGGAATGGGAAGTGGAGCAACCAGAGGTAATTGAGTTGTTGGCTGTACTTAGAGGTCTTCAGCTTGTTTCACCGATGGGTATACCAAAGATTATTCTGGAATCTAACTATTTGATGGTGGTAAAAAAACTCAATGAAGATAATTTTGATCATTCTCCATGGGGTGCTTTGTTTCATGAGATTCGGATGTTGTTATCTAATTTTCATAATGTTCAATTTTCTTATGTAAATAGACTAGGGAATCAGACCACTCGTGGTCTCATTAGGCATGTTTGGAAAGTTAAGTCTAATAAAATGTGGTGTGATGGTTATTCATACTTCATCTCTCAAGTCATTTGGCTTGATAATTGTCTGTAATTATTTTATTCATTGAATGAAATTTGATTTCCTATGAAAAAAAAACATGGTTACTTGAGTGAGTATTGCTTTTACAGTAGAGGTCACCAGTAACCATAATATATGTAGATAAATCTATTGTCTTTGAGTATGTTGGGAATCTGGAACCTCCTAAATTCCCCCTACCAGGATTTATTTTTGACAAAATAATAAGAAAAATAGAGAAATAAACACAACACAAGAATTTACGTAAAAAATTCCAAACCAGGAGAAAAACCATCATACCCAGAGAAGAAAATACACTATGTGAAAAATTGTTACAATCACACAATTTTTCTCCTCACCCCAAGGACACCCACAAAAAACTTCTCCCACTAGTAAAACTCTAACTTTCACCTCTCTTCTTTTTACATACAAAAAGGACAATAGAGAAATTTTGCTAAAGTCAAAAGTTACTAGATAAGTTTCTGACTGGTGTATTTTAACTAAGGAGGCTAGGCCTCCTTTTATAACTAATGGGCTTGCCCAAATTTATAAACCCCACTGATGTGAGATTAACAAACTGAGCAAAGAGTCAACAATCTCCACCTTGCGACTTTGACTGATCCTACAGCCTCGCTCTATCGCAATGAGGATCTTCATAGATTTCGCTATCATGCTCCACCATAAAAGCATAACCATTCAGAATAAACCAATTCCAAGTATTTCACTTCGGCCCATGTCGAAAGTAACCTTGCTGAAAAATTATGGTGGAACTTCCACCTTTGGCTTTCCTAGGAGTTCATCAGCCATCGACATGAATTTTCACTACGCACCCTGCATCAATGCCAAACCAATGAACGTGTGCAAACTTGTGGAACAACTAACATTAACACATCCTCTATCATGGTAACTTTGGGATTAGTGACATGCTATGAGGATGTACATGTCTCTTTTTAACAGACACTGTCTTCTGTAAAGAGAGATACAATGTTAGTTTCATTGTCAGTATCTCCATTTACTTACTTGGAGCCTCTTGCCGAACCTGCTCCACCTCTTGGCCAATTTTTTCTTACGTGCCCAGGTTGTCCACATACCCAGCAGACTACTTTCTTCTTCATGGAGTTCTTCCTCTTCCAATCACTAGCTGTCACCATTACTAAGTTCTTAGGTGAACTATTACTTCCACCACTTAGTCTTCTTTCTTTAGAAAAAAGTTTACTGGTAACCTCTGAAAAAATTATTTTTTTACCTTCCCATGTATCAAAATAGGCTTTATATACTCATAGAAAGATGGAAGAGACCAGATCAGCCTCAAACTTGATCCTCATCATCAATTTTAACTCCAATAGATTCCAGTTTAGAGATAATGCCATTGAGAACACTTAAATGATCTGAAATAGTCGTACCTTCACTCATCCATAGTGTATGAAACTGCTCCTTCAAGTACACTCGATTCGAGACACCCTTCGTCTAATACAACTCTTCGAGCTTTTCCCAAAGTCCCTTTGCCGTGAATATTCCATGCACATTTGCAAGAATATTCTTGGCCAGGCACAGACGAATTGCACTTGCTGCTCTCAAATCCATATCCTTCCAATCTTAATCGCTCATTCCAGATCTGCTCTTTGTTTCACTAGTAGTGCTTGGACCGCTACTGACTTCAGGAACTGGTCTACCTTTCAATGGCTTGTGTAATCCTGATTGAATCAAGATATCCTTGACTTGCACTTGCCACAAGCCAAAATTGATTCTCCCATCAAATTTCTCCACATCAAATCTGATAGGATTTGAAACTCTATCTCCTGACATAGTTTCGATGAATTTTACCGTATAAATGAATAGTACCCACTAAGTAAGTTTCCAGGAAAGACTGATATTTCCTAAACAGAACTTCAAGATTTCTAGGAAAAATTGGAGGGTCACAACGGACACATTTAAAATTTTCAATTTCCTGGACAGAACCTCCTTAGACCGTACGTATCCACACTATCACACCAAAGCTCTACCCTGCAAAAAAGAACTTAGTGGCTCTGATACCACTTGTTGGGAATCTAGAGCCTCCCAAATTCCCCCCCACCAGGATCTACTTTTGACAAAATAATAAGAAAAATAGAGAAATAAACACAACACAAGAATTTACGTAGAAAACTCCAAAACAGGAGAAAAACCACCAGACCCAGAGAAGAAAATACATTATGTAAAAAATTGTTACAATCACACAATTTTTCTCCTCACCCCAACGACACCGACAAAAAACTTCTCCCACTAGTAAAACTCTAACTTTCACCTCTTCCTTTTACATACAAAAAAGACAACAGAGAAATTTTACTAAAATAAAAAATTACTAGATAAGTTTTTGACTGGTATATTTTAACTAAGGAGGCTAGGCCTTATTTTATAACTAATGGGCTTGCCCAAATTTATAAACCCCACCGATGTGGGATTAACAAATTGAGTAAAGAGTCAACAGAGTATACATATTTGCAGATAATCATCTGGATTGTGTGTTGGGCTGTCAGAAAGTGGGTTCAACTCATCTCATCTCATCTCGTACTTTCAACTCATTTCAACCACTCATTTTAAATTTTAATTCATCTCAACCACTCATTTTATTACTATTCATAACTCATTTCATCACATCTCGAAATCCAAGCGAGTCCTAAAACAATAGTTTCCAAGAGATTTGCATGTCTTAAAGGGTATCGAGTAACCAATGTTTGCTGGGTCTTTGCCCATTCAAAAAGCTCAAGTATGATGAAACAGCAATGGTAGAATTTATTTAATAAGCAAGGAGATTTATTTATTAATATATATTTTATTTTAAATTATAAAATTAGATTAATACAAGATAGAACAAAAATATATAACATTATATATTGAAAGATGTTGTAAATCTCAAAAGATATGAGGATATTAAAGAAATTATTTTAAATAAATAAACAAGATTAAAATTATAATATTTAAATAATATAGAGCAAAATAAATTAGTTGATGGATGATGAATTATAAAAATAAATAAATAAATAGAAAAAATGAATTTTTGATTATCTACTTGAAGGATAAAAAAAAAACCATCCTATTAGAAATGCTCTAAGAAATACCCCGGCCGAGAGAGTATGGATGGCTCTCGCATGCAGGAGGGTGTCCTGATGGAGAAGTATAACGGCTCCCACTTGATCTGACGACATGCTTTGCTCTTTGCTTGGAGCAAATCATCGCCATCGGACACCATCTTATAATATTACTTTCCCTTCACACGGGTTTGCCGCCTTTACCACCCTGTCTAGATCTCGCAATCCTTTTACTTTTGATTCAACTCACATCACATCAATTCACATCTCATTTTCCATAAATTTTCTTAAAAAAATATAATATTTATAAATATAAAGTGCAAATATTCCTTTCAAAAAATTAAGTAAATATAAAATTTACATTAAAAATTAATTTTTTAATAATAAACGTTCACACAAATTTAAAAAAGAAATTTACAACACTTACCTAATCTATAATTATATCTAACAGTATTCTATTTTTAACTTGTGGCTACCAAACATAATTTTTTATAATGTTAAATATTTATGATATTTTAATTGTAATTAAAGTATCATAAATATTTATTTTTTTATAATAAATTTATAATCTTAACTAATCACTTTTTTTTTATTAAATCTTTTTCCTTATGTTTTCAACTTTCACATTGTAGCTAACATTTAAAAAAAAAAAATTACTTGATACGATAATAGTTTTGAAGTTATTACGATTTTAAAAGTTTTTTTTTTCTTTATATAGAATTTCACATTTTCCAACACTATTTTATGTGCAACGAATAAATAAAAATCAAGATTATAATTTCGTCTGAGATCTAATGATAATCTTTTGTCCATTGTCTAATGATAATTTTTTTTTTTTGTCCTTTTTCTGACGACAACATTTTTTATTATTTTTGTCATTTGCCCAGTAGTGACAATACATTTTTTACGAGTTCTAAACTTCTAACAATACTTTTTTTTTTCCTATTACGTATGGACATTTTCAAATGGTAACATTTTTGTATATAAATAAGAGCAGTTTTGAGTCCATTCACATGCGGCCTAAGTTTCATTTCATCTTAATTAGAGTATATTCTCATTCCGGCATCGTTTTCCACTTTGTTTCTTAATTGGCTTGTTCTTTCCTTTGTAAACTACTGCTTCACTTAGACTCTAAAAATGAGTTAGAGTTTGTGCTTAACGACGATGGAGGATCAATATCTATTCAGTTAAGAGTGTTCATCCGGATTCCAGATTTAAGAATCTAAAACTCAGATTTAAAATTTCTTTAAATATTTGAAAAAAAAAATTTAAAAATGTTAAGAAACAAATAAATTTAAAATCGGGCCGGATACGACCCGACCTGAATGAACAAGCCTATATTCAGTGGCGGAGCTAGGGGGGCCCCCTGCCTCTTAATAGCCAATAGGAGGTTTTAGCTAAAAGAAAATTGTATCTAAAAAAGATTTGGCCCTCCTAAAGTAGGCATTGAGGCTGGTATTCTATTATAAACGTGACAACCGCGACTTACATTAATCATCAATCACAAGGAAAACGTCCGCGTAGAGTGGGATCAAATGCTTGCACATCCCTCAAGATTGCCACATCCACCTTATGAGGATGATTTAATTTCTTATGATAATTAAATACTTAAATACATATTAATTTTGAAAGAATTATATATATGATTTTTTTTATGATTTAATAGATTATATTAATATCATCTTATTTAATATTATCTTATGTTGACTCCCTCTCTAAATACATATTATCTTATTTAATATTATAATACATATCATAGAATAATTTAATTTTTTATGATTTAATAGACACTCTTATTTCTTTTGTTTGATATATTTTTATGAATATTTTTTATGTTATTTTAATAATATACTATTTTTGATAGAAAGTAAAGTAGAGAAGGAAAAAGGCGAAAAACATATATGAATAACAGAAGGGTCTGGAAAGAAGAATCTCGTGTGTATTGTTACTGTGCAGGCCATTACAAAAGCAACTAATATAGGCACTGTATTCTAACAAACTAACAGAATCTTGCGGAAAAATACAGAAAATATTAAAATATTTACAAAGAATAAAATAATAATATGAAAGTAAATAAAACAAATACAGCAAGAAATTAGCATGTATCCAAACGACATGTAGTTGTAGTAGAACGACTTGTAGCAACTGCCTTATCATGTAATAGCCTCCCGCAAGATTGAGAATAGAGGTTTACTATTTCCATCTTGGATAAATGTGACTGAGGAAGTAATGAAGGCATGGCTTAAGTAAATATATCTGCTGGCTGGCTGTGAGAAGAGACATGAGAAGTGGTGATGCTGCCTTCTTAAATCTTGTCACGAACTAGGTAACAATCTAACTCAATGTGTTTAGTTCGCTCATGGAAAACCGGATTGGCAGCTATGTGTAAAGCTGCCTCATTGTCACAATAAAGTAGGGCGGGTTGAGGATGAGGAATCTGGAGATTAGTGAGCAAATACCTCAACCAAGTGAGTTCACAACAATTAGAGGCCATTGAGCGATACTCAGCTTCAGCCGAAGAGCGAGACACCACTAATTGCTTCTTGGTTTTCCAAGAAACAAGTGAGTCACCCAAGAAGATGCAATAACTCGTGACGGAGCGACGAGTGTCGGGACAAGAAGCCCAATCGGAGTCACAAAAGGCCTTGAGTTGTAGCTGAGATTTAGAGAACAATAAAATACCTTGACCGGGGGCAGCTTTGATGTATCTCAATACTTTATGTGCAGTGGCCATGTGTGTAGAAGTATGATGATCCATAAATTGACTTAATAACTGGACAACATAGCATATATCGGGTCTAGTGATTGTTAAGTACAAGAGACGCCCAATGAGTCGACGGTATGGATTTGGATCAGCCAAAGGAACACCAGTTGTTTTGCTGATTTTAAAATTCTGGTCAAGGGGTATTTTGAGAGGCTTGCTCCCAAGTGTACCCGAGTCGGCTAAGATATCCAAAGCGTACTTTCTTTGGCATAGATGGATGCCTTTGGATGAGCGGGCAACCTCCAACCCAAGAAAGTAATGCAAAGTTCCTAGGTCTTTAATTTTGAAATGGGTATTGAGGAAGGTTTTGAGGGAAGCAATAGAAGAAGGGTAATTTCCAGCCACAATAATATCGTCAACATAGACAAGCAATGCAGTAAATGAAATGCCATCCAATTTAGTGAAGAGACTATAATCAGCTTTAGATTGATGAAATCCAAAACCAATAAGAGAGGAAGAGAATTTGGAATACCATTGTCTTGAAGCTTGCTTAAGACCATATAGGCTCTTAAGCAATTTGCACACTTGATGGGATCCTCCTTTGGTGTATCCAGGGGGTTTACGCATATAAATCTCTTCTTGTAATTCACCGTGGAGAAATGCGTTGTTGACATCAAATTAATGGATAAACCATCCTTTAACAGCTGCCACTGAAAGTAATACCCGGACATTGACTAATTTAACAACCGGAGAAAAAGTCTCTGTGTAGTCAATACCCTCTTGTTGGGTGAACCCTTTGGCGACAAGTCTTGCTTTCAATCGCTCTACAGTCTCATCAGAATTGAACTTGGTTTTATACATATATTTACAGTCAATAGCTTGTTTTCTAGGAGGAAGATCAGTGATGAGCCAAGTGTGGTTTTGCTCTAAAGCTTGCAGTTCAGTATTCATAGCTTGACACCAACCAGGGTCTTTTAGGGCTTGCTTGTATGTTTATGGGTAAGAGATGGTGGAAATAGAAGTGGAAAAGGTATTAAAAGAAGGAGAGAATTTTTGGTACGTGAGGAAGTGTACTAGTGAAAAATTGTTACTTGAAACAGTGCCTTCCAACTTGGACAACAATAGTAAGGAAGCAGGGAGTGATGCCTATTGACAGTGAAATTCTTGAAGATACTGTGGAGCTCTCCTTACCCTTGTTGACCTGCAGAGGGGTGGATTAGAGGGGGAAGAGGTAGTGTTATTTGGGGAAGGAAGGGCGGTAGTGAGTATGGGAGATGAGGGTGATAGAGTTGCTGCATGTTCTGGAGAGGAAGTGGACTGCCCAGAATTGTGTGGTGGTGGCAGGGGCTGAGTGTTGGGGGCTATCTACGGGAAGTCACGCAGGTGTGGAAGTGGTTTAGTAAAGGCAAAGTCATTATGGGATGAGGGGTAAGTGTTGGAAGGAAGGAAGGAAGTGGAAGAGGGATATAGTCTCATGGAAGACAACATCCCGTGATATAAAAGTGGATTTGGTGTTAAGATCAAGAACTTTATACCTCTTGATGCCAAAGGGATAGCCAAGAAATATACACATGCGACCTCAGGGATCAAATTTTTTTCTTCCATGAGGGAGTGTGATTGCAAAATAGAGTGAACAAAAAATTTTCATGTGTGCATATATGGGTTTTGAATTAAACAAAAATTCATAAGGTGTCTTGTTTTGAAGAAGGGGACTAGGGATCCTATTGATTAAGTAAGTGGCTGTCAACATATAATCACTCCAATATTCAAGAGGAAGATCAGCTTGTATTTTTAAAGCTCGAGCTACATTAAGTAAGTGTTGGTGTTTTCGTTCCACAATACTATTTTGTTGTGGGGTGGCAACATAACTTCTTTGATGTATGATTCCTTTGTTGTTAAAAAAATCTGTCATTTGGAATTCACTTCCATTATCACTTCTTAAAATTTTTATTTTAAAGTCAAATTGATTTTCAATCATGTTAGAAAAAGAGATGAGACATTTTCTAGTTTCAGATTTGGTTTACAAGAGGTATAACCAAGTAGTTCTAGTGAAGTCATCAATTATGGTTAGAAAAAATTTGGAACCATCATATGCAACAGTGGAGCATGGTCCCCATAGGTCACAGTGTATAATTTCAAAGGGTTTAGAGGTCTTATGTTGACTGTGAGGAAAAAGCAATTTATGGAGCTTAGCCAATGGACAAATGCAACAAGGTTTTGTATTAATAGATGAAACATCTTTCTTTACAATAGGATCTATGATCAAATTGATACATGTAAAAGAATGATGACCTAGGCGACAATGCCATAGGTCAGTAACATCTAAATTGTGGAAAATGGAAGCTGAACCAGTAAAAGCAGCAGTAAAGAAAATGGAAAGTTTATTAGCTAAGAGGGAAGGAGAGACTGCAGTCTTCAAGAAGTGATAGAGGCCACTCCTTACTTCACCCTGTCCAATCGTTGTCCAAGATAAAAGGTCCTGAATAAGACAACAATCAGAAAAGAAAACTAGACAAGAAGTGAGAGAGGTAGTTAATTTTTTGGCAGAAATTAAATTGAACTGAAAATATGGTATGCACAAAACTTCATGTAGAGAAATGGATGGAGTGAGTTGGACAGTGCCAACGTGGGTGACAGGGGCCTCAGTACCATTTGGCATTCTAATAGAATTATTAACATGAGCAGTGATGGTGGTGAGCAAGGAGGTGCAGCAGACCATGTGGTCGGTTGCACCTGTATCAATAATCCAAGGAACATTGGTGGAGTGAAGTGGAGAGTGTGTGCATGTAGAGAGACAAAAGGGAATACCAGAGAGATTAGGTTGCGGATTAGGAAAGGTGGTAGAGGTGAAGTTGGACTGAATTTGATGAGGAGGAGATTGAGCAGTGGCAGACGGTGTCCTTGGCTGAAGTAAAGCTAGTAGTTGTTGATATTGAGCTTGAGTTAAACCCACTCTTCCATCACTAACCTCATCAAGGTCAGAAGTATTAGACAATGTATTATGTGTAACAAGAGCAGCAGAACTGGTGTTTTTGTTGAAGAACTTATAGCCCGGTGGATAGCCATGCAATTTGTAGCACCTCTCCATGATGTGACCAGACAAATTGCAATGAGAACAGATAGGGGCTTCTGCATTTCCAGCTTTAAAACAGTTTTCAAATGCGTGGCCAGAAATCTTACAATGGATACAATAGGCACGGTCTTTCTTAGAGGTAGATTTAGTCGGAGTGTATGGCTTAGTAGGTTGGATGAAAGGTCTTTTGATGGCTAAGGCCATTGAGTTAGGGGATGGGTTAAGGGGAAGGAGCTGGTGTTGGCACTCCTGTTGTTGGATGAGGGAGAAAATTTTGCTCACAAGTGGGAGAGGGTCTAACATCATGATTTGGTCACGTACATTAGAATAGGTATCATGTAAACCCATAAGAAATTGAAAAACAGAGTCACGTTGATATCTATCCAAGAGAGTTTTCGCAGTTCCACAAGTACACACAGGATTCGGATCGTAAATGGAAAGCTCATCCCAAAAAGTTTTAAGTTTACCATAATAGACACTTATAGAGCCTGCGTCTTGAACAAGACTAGCTGGGGTTTTCTTTAGCTAGAAGATCTGAGGACCATTCTGATGAGAGAATCGGGCTTGAAGATCAAGCCATATGTCGCGTGCATCATCAACGAACACCACGCTGGATTTGATTGAAGAACTGATGGAGTTTTGAATCCACGACACTACCATGTCGTTACAACGCTCCCAGAGCTCAAGGAGAGGGTCTGTAGGGTCGATTGGTTTGGGGATATCTCCAAAAATAAACCCTAATTTATTTTTGGCACGAAGGGCCCGTCGCATAGCACGCGACCAAGTGATGTAATTATCAGTTGTGAGCAAATCGCTGACTAGAATAACAGTAGGATTGTCGCCGTTATCTAGCCGGAAGGGATTATTGGGATCACTAAGGTTCAGGTAACGAGCCATATTGCACGATGGTTGGGTGAGTTAGGGTTTGAGTGGCCGGAGGATTGTTCAGCGTGGGTTGAGGATGAATCGGCTGAACTTTGGAGAGGATCTTCCATGGAGTTGGTGCTTAGGCTCGGGATACCATGACAGGAAGTAAAGCAGAGAAGGAAAAAGGCGAAAAACAGAGATGAATAACAGAAGGGTCTGGAAAGAAGAATCTCGTGTGTATTGTTACTGTGCAGGCCATTACAAAAGCAACTAATACAGGCACTGTATTCTAACAAACTAACAGAATCTTGCGGAAAAATACAGAAAATATTAAAATATTTACAAAGAATAAAATAATAATATGAAAGTAAATAAAACAAATACAGCAAGAAATTAGCATGTATCCAAACGACATGTAGTTACAGTAGAACGACTTGTAGCAACTGCCTTATCATGTAATAGTTCTTGACAATATCATATATTTTTTTATTACATATATTTTATTAAACGTATTTTATTAAATCTTATTATCAAATTGTTCTATACCACAAAATATTATATAAAAATAAAATAAAAATATTTTATTATAATTTTAATTTTACTTGGCCCCCTAAAATAAATTCCTAGTTTCGCCACTGCATCTAATGGTCATGCTTCTTATCAATGTCGTAAGTAAATTAGGCGTGATCATATTAAAGGGTACAAATGACTATTTTACGACTATTCCGTAGAAGCACTAGCTAGTATCTCTCAAATCTATTTTGAAGATTATTTCACAAAGGTTGTTCTCTATTTTTTCGTATTTAGCATGGGGTTAAGGCTTACGACCCCTGCTTCATCCAAAGAGAAAATCATGCTAGAAGAGTCGATCTATTTTCCTTGCAAAAGATAAATGTTACACTTCAAATGCTTGCATAAGGAGTAATTGCTGATTTTATGGATGAATACATTGGATTAGAGAAAGCGCCATGATGCAGAGTTTGCAAAAACGTGTCACTGTTATTGCAAATATTTTTCTAAGTTCATTTTTTCTAATGTGCCAATGATATTGCTCGATTTCTTGTTGTTGGTGAACATCGTGGATTTCGAAGAATGCTAGGAAGCATTGATTGCATGCATTAGAAGTGCAAAACTTCGTGTGGAAATGTATGAAATCTGAGCATAGTCGTGATTCAACTATTATATTAGAAGCTAGTTGTTGCTTCATATGATACACATTTTTTGGATTATTCAGTTCTCAAAACGATATCAATTTGTTAGAGTAAATATTTTATTTTCACTGAAATTGTCCTAAGGTGTGCTTTTCTAGTGAATTACTCAATTAAAGGCAATATATCGACTGCACTATAGGGTGCTATCTTGCCAATGGTATTATGCAAAATGGTCAACATTTTTTAAGACGATTTCATCTCACTACAACATTTTGGGCCTTTTACGGCCATTTTTTTTCTCCGTGATAGAATTATGGTAGAAAAAATGGGTTTTTTTTCACAAGTTGCAAGTCTCCCTGGACGACTATGGTGAGATGGGTTAGAGGACGACTCCCTGGACGATACGGACGCAATAGGCATGGTTCAGCTTTGATTACCCCGATGAGGCATCTTGGGCCACCGAGATTGCATGATGGCGGAGATACGAAACTAGATAGAATAGCAAAAGCTGAGACTTATGAACAAGCACCTGTGGGTGCAATGGAGGCCAGACAACCACCTAATGATAAGGTGCAGCACGCTGTAGAAATTGGCACAATACATGCAGAGTGAGATGTACAAATTACCAATCTAGTTGTACACTTTATACATATATAGTTACATTTCAGATATTTATTTATTTTTTAATCAATATATATATGCTCCTCACAAATTTAAATTATAAGAGAATTTATTATCTGCTTGCTAATTTGTTATTAGACATTAATTGGAAAAACAGACATGATGTTGTTAAGAGTTTGAAAACTTTTATTTCAACACATATATGAATCAATAAATTCTAGAGTATGTGACACTTGCTAGCTAGGACTAGTTATTATATCTTATTTGAAAAAAATGAGGATGGTGGCATCTGTGGGAGTTGGGAAACTTATATACAAAAAGTCATGGTGAGTAAATAACATAACTTGAGTAATGTCTTGGGGAAATGTTAGGTAGGTTCATGCTTGCATATAAAATCCCATGTATAATTAGTTATATTTGAGTTATTTGTCCTACATTCCAAAATTTCGATTTGCAAACATCAATATATATGCTCCTTTTTGAAAGAAATGTTCAGATTATGTGACACTTGCCTGGTGGGACAGGTTATTATATATATATAGAAAAATAGAGATGGCATTTTGTTAGAGTTAGGAAACCTATATGCAAACATATATATAATTCAATAAATGGCTCCAAACTTGGTTAGGGCAGATTGCTGGAATTGATGGGGTAGTGAGTAAATAATCTATAGGTGAGAGAGGCATTGGTGACATGTTATAGTGTTCATGATTGCATAAAAAATTGCCTTTTAATAATGTATATTTGAATGGGTTACGTGTGCTGCAATTCCAATATTTATCTGTTTAAAGTTGGAATATATATGCTAAAAACAAGTTGCTGTAATAGTTATGTGACACTTAATAGCTAGGATTAAATGCTCGATCTACCTGATCAAAACAAAGATGCACTTTCTTGTTATTGTTTAAAACTTATATACAAACACTAGGGTACTGTATATGAATAAATAAATGGACCCAAATTTGGCTACGTCCTGTGTGCTAGAAATAATTGTAGTTGTATAAATAACTTATACTTGATTAATGTCTTGGTGAAATGTTTGTGGGGTATTTAATATATGCCTTTACTTTCACGATTGGAATACAAATTTATTTTTGAGTCTATTGCTTAGACTTGTAGTTTTGTAGGTGAAAGGAGTACTCTAATTACTAGATTGGGACTAGTGGCCAAAGTACAATATTGCTGCTAGCAGAACTAATCAGAAAACATTTTGGGGAAGATGTGCTGTTTTTGAGCTTCCACCATAGATGCAATCAACAGTAAAGCAAATATGTTCACCATGCTTGAGTTCGATCCAAACAGTTAAAGTGTGTGCACTGCTTATAGAAGTTGCCATATATAATTGGAAATTATATGTAGATGAGTTGAAGGAGTTTAGCATGTTGGTTGCTTGGACGCTTGAATTGTTTTAGGCTTATCTATGTCTATATCAGAAGTAATTATAATTGCTGTGTATATTGCCTTGTTGATGCTACTCATGTGCTTGGTTTGTAATTCCCATAGTAGAATTGTAATGATATTTGTATAGACATATGTGATAATGTGATTAATGCAGCATTGGGTTGGTTTGCTAATTCATCAGGGAGTGCTAGTAATTGAATTTTGGATTGTTTGATGAGGTATGAAAATGCAATGCAGGCTAGGCCAACAAAGGCCAAGGGGTTCTTTTGACAAAGTCATGCTACCAACAAGTGCATTAAGCTAAATTGCATGTTAATGCACTTGGCAACTTAATTAATTTATAGGATAACATATAATTATAAGACAGAGACACTTACATGATTTGTGGATTGCTTACGTACAGGATAGCACACATGTAATGTAATACAATACTTTGATAGATAATAGAGCTGGACATATACATATCTTGATCTATTTTGTAGGAAAAACTCCTTTTGCTACAATAAGCAACTGTTAGAACTAAACACAGCTAATAATTTAAATAGGGAGAATTTGCTTTTCGTCATAGTGAAGATTTGCGGCAAAAGAAAAAATTTGGCAAAACCAATTTCCACAATAATACAATTTTCTACAAACATGTTAGGAGATTTGGTCCTTGAATACCCATGGTCGACTGGTGGAAATTTATATTTATCCTTAAATAATTGTCGACAATACATTACAATTGTGACGAACATAGAGATAAAGCACTAAACCAATGCAACATATAGTCGGGAATACAATTTCACAAATGAATTCCTGGGCTCTAAAATAGTATTTTCGATGTATTCATTTGCCAAAAATGTGTTTTTACCAGGAGACGACTTGCGGCATAAACGATGTTGCTACGATATTCATTCCCCTATAAATATAATTATTTGTCCATATCTAATTGAAGGTAATAATGATTTATTGGTGGCACAAGCTGTGGATAGTAGAACAATTGCTACCAACACCAACTGTAAGTAATACATCAGTAGTGACAATATTATTGATGTAAACATGTTTTTTTTGGCAACATGGTAGCGTGCGTTTTCATTATTAGGGTCGATCTTTTGACTGATTTTAAAGGCATTTGTGGCAAGAAATGAAGTCATTTGTGGGGATATAATCTGTCGCAAGAAGCCAGTTAATTTCGGCAACCTAGTGTTTGGCCAATAACTAGTTGAAATTGGCTTTTACTTTTTTTTTTTTTTGTAATCTACAACCATGCTGCCAGCCTTTTTAATCAATATAGAGTTTTTTGGCAACAATTATAACTTTTTGCTACGACATGTGTTGTAGAAATAGGCCAAAACTGTTATAGTGGATCTTCCCAAGGGAACAAGAAGAAATATATTATGAGCACTGCTACATACAAGCCAGGCTTGTACAGTCCACTCTCACATGAATAATGTTTTTACTGTTCACATAAACAGTAAAAACACTGTTTATGTGAGAGTGGACGGTACAAACCTGGCTTGCAAGTATATTTATTCATGTATTATAGAAGCACAAAAATCAGCTATAAAACATGTAAAGTATGCATTTGGTGTCCTTCACCAACACTTTGTAGTCATTTGTAGACCTGTTCGAATATTCGAAATCAATGATCTAACAAATAATATGAAAGCATATGTAATTCTACATAATATGATCAACAAAGACAAGCGTGATGATAATGGGGTTCCTTATTCGAGTATGAACAACTTGATGATGATCTTCTTGAGCTGTCATGCAATCCTATAGTTGAACTTATGGAGTTCATTCAGCTTACAATGAGATTCAAGACACTTATCATCAATTCCAATTAGACATAATTGAGCATCAATCGAAATTATAATCCCAAACTTAGAAAAGTTGTGGAATCCACTATAACTTACATTGTTAAATATTGTGACAACATTCGTGATTGTATGATTTCTTTTCAACGTGGCAAAACGATATTGGCCAAAATATCTGGTGTTTTTCTTATCTATAATATTTGAAATATTTGTAATATCTTTTAACTTTCGATCCATGTATAAGCTTACCATACATATGAAAAATAATAATGTATTAAAAATTAACAAATGATTTAATATTGGCGAATGTTAATGAAATATATAAAAGGAAAACCAAGAAGTATCTTTAAACAATTGTCACTCATGCATTAGGCATCGCCATAACTTCCATTTGACGATACTGGAAATATGTGCATTATATTTCAGGTAAGCCTGTGACATTCATCAATATGATCAGGTCCTCTCTTTATAACCAACTAGTTTTCGCGCTCTCAACTGCTTTAAATAGGGCAATTTCAAGTCTCTTGGATTCAACTTGAGCCTCTCATGCATCCTCCTGCCGCTCCATTTCTCGATCATATTGCATCTTCTCCTCCTTAAGACAGGAAATCTCTTTCTTGAACAGATGACTCCTGAAGAACTAGAGTATTATTCATCCTGGAGATTTCGATAATGTCCTGATCAGCTGGTTTGGTTTGGAGCATTCGTTTTATTTTTCCTGCTTTCCTATGCATTGACCTACTCAATCACATCCTTGTAAACATGTTTTGCCTCGATGTATTAAGGACCCAACGGTTGGTCCGTTATACTTTCCTTATAAACTAATTGAAATATAAACTAATTTTTTTGAATCACTGACTATCGATGTTTTAAGGACCCAACGGTCGGTCCATTATACTTTGTTTATAAGCTAATTGAAATATAAACTAATTTTTTCTTAAAGTTAGGCACCTTTTTTTATCTGTTCCTTGGATGACATACACATTTAATACTTTAAAAAAAATAAATTTTTGTAATTAATGAATAGTAAAGAAAATATTATTTGTGACTAATTTTAATTGTAAATAGTCATTTAACTAAAATTAACTGACTATAAAAAATTATTTTTCTTGTAGTGAATTTACACTAGTATTCCACCAAGCGAAGATCACAAGAAGTTTGTTTTTTTTTTGGGTGAAGAAACCTTGATCTACATGTGTTGTTAATTTACCCAATGCATGATCTAGTGCCGGTAGCCCACGAACATTGACCATTTTTATTTTGTCATTATTTATTATTATTTAATATTTTATTATTAATTTTTTACAATTTTTTACTATTAGTCATAAAATATTTGAGATCAGTTCAGTACTACCCAGATGCAACCCTGAATCACCTTAAATTAAACGTTAATTTTTTTTCTTCTCTTTTTTTTATTTTATTTTACTAGTAGCCTTATTTAATATTTACTATAAAAAAATTGACATGTTGTGATATATTTATAACAATTAGATAGATTATTTGAGACATAAAAATGTCATAATTACTTATTTAATTATTATAAAAATGTCACAACAGGCTAATTTTTTTATAGTGATTTTAGAGTTGATTATATTTTCGTTGTTATTGGCTAGGACCATCTCCGTATTAAAATCATCCTTTAGCGAATACTAAAGGTTTGATTTAATGTTAAAGGGATACGTCTTTATTTATTTTATTTTATTTAGTTATTTATTTTGTAAGCAAATTAAGGGGTACGTCTTTATAATATATGTATATTATATGTATAATCAAACTAACGATCATGAGTACTATATATGAGAAATGCTAATTGTCGACTGTACGTAGCAAAACCGTACAAAGTGATGATAGAAATTCATACCAAAAATTTCAAAAACATATACGAAGTAATTACAAAAATATACGTATATATGAAGATCGAGATAATCTGATAGTTTTATTATTATGAAGTAGAAGACCCCCGACAAGGTACGTGTAAGTGCATGTTACTTTGAAACTTAAGGTTATATTGTTATGTTTAAATAGGGAGATAAAATGAGATAATTTTAAATAAAAATTAAAAGTTAAATAAAATATAATTAGAATATTATTTTTTAATATTATTATTATTTTAAAATTTTAAAAAATTAAATTATAATTTGATAAAATTAAATAATTTATTATATTTTATATTAAAATTTTAAAAAAATATATAATAATAAAATTCATGATCCCATCTTATTTTTGAAGCTAAAGCAAGACTAAATTAAAGAGTAACATGTGATGTCAGCAAAGATCTAAATGAGGATTAAGTTTTATTTAAATTTAAATATAAGGTAAGATAAATTTAGATGTGTTAAAATAAGTTTATTTTAATATTATTATTATTTTAAAATTTAAAAAAATTATTTTGAAGAGTAAAAAAGATTTAAAAAAATTATATTTTATATAAAAATATAAAAAATATAATAATAAAATTAAAATAAATTAAAATGAATTGGATACTTACGAATATAAAAGGGGCTAAATTAACGATGTGTTTCGGCCTTTCGGCTCAAACTTTGCCGACATATTGGTTCAAACTTCAAAGCATCAGAAAAAAAAAACCAAAAAAATCGTTATCCCAAATTAGAGGGAACTACGTTCGTACAAACAATAACATGCGCGTCACAACAGGCATATTTACAAAGTAGTGCATGTGCAACACGTGTTTCTGCCGCGAAACAGAAATCAGGATTCAGGTCTTCATCTTGGAAAAAGTCAGCATCAATTATTTGGGAGTACTATTTATATACCAATTTGTAATTATAATTTATAAATGGAACAATTACTCTTCTAAAAAATAAATGGAACCTTTCTTTGATTTTGACTTGGCGCTCAGAATTTAGAGAATTATCAATTAGGTGATAGTCTTAGGTCCTGTTTTGATTCGAAGTTGAGATGAGTTAAAATGAGTTTAGTTTATTTTTTAATATTATTATTATTTTAAGATTTAAAAAATATGTGTTAGAATTTAAAAAAATTATATTGGGATTTGAAAAATGTATATAGGAATTTATATTTTATATAAAAAATTATAAAAATATAATGATAAAATAAATGAATTAAAATGATTAGAACTCATCTTCAAATACAAGCTGGATCTCAATTGGCTCGAAAGAAAAAAAGTAAAAAAGAAAACACGAGGTATCGAGAAAATAATCTCGGTTTGGCTAGATAATAATTAATGGATACTGACTGCAGTTCTTACCACAATTGAAAGCAGAAGAAACAGATGGATTATTATAAAAGTCGAGATAGGGGTAATGATTGTCCTCCTCCTCTGTATTATTGTAAGCGATTACTTTTACTCTTAAATCATATATATATATATATATATATGAAAATTTTTTAGATCATTTGATAAGATATAAACAAAAGAGAAAAGACAAATAAATATAGAAAATTTTAATTTTTGAGTAATAAGAATTTTAAATATTTTTTCTTATAAATCTTTTTGTAATAATATTTTCTTTTAATTTTATAACACATTATCAGCACGAAATTCTGTCGATACTAAAGTTAATGGTCTTTTATTTTAAATAAGTTTTTTAATATATTATTTACCGTATTCGAAATGAATATAAAAGGTAATATTACTAAATATTATTTGATAAAATTATATTTTTATTCTTATAATTATGTGAATATATTTCTTAGATCCATATATTTATTTTCGGTAGAAAATGCCATATCTTACAAAATTGAAAATGTATTACAATTGACATTTCTAAAAAAAAAATGATTTATTTTGGATCCTTGATGAGATCCATTTCGATATGATGAACTTGGAAGATACAATCAAAGAAAGAAATTATATGTCCCTGCAGGATCGTGCTGTGAATCTCACGATGAAAAATCTTCTTACTGTGTAAAATGATTAGAGGGAAAGATATGAATACCAAAAGATGTAATCCTCCCAAAAGCTCATTATGATTTATTGCACCTAAAGTTGCAAGATTTTAAAAGTGGTAGTTACTATAACTTTGCACTTTTTAAATTCAGTTCAATACTGAAATCATGCAATGAGAAAGTTACTGATAATGACATGTCAGAGAAGATACATATTATTTTTTATGTCTCGAATGTGCACCTGCAGCAACAGTATCGAGAGTGAAAGTTCAACAAATATTTTGAATTTTTATTTTGCCTTCTACTGATTGAACTAACTAATGAGTTTTTGTTAATAAATCACCACCTATGTCTTATTAGTTTCACATCATTTTCTAAAATGAATGATATTGGATTTACATTATTCTCAGAAGTGAACGGTGCATCCTTTCAAAGGAACCAAATACGTAGATGTGATATAAAAATTATAGAAGTGTGAGTTCCAGAAGAGACAACACTAAAGATGATAATAATAGAAATACACCATATCACCAGAAGTGATTCAATTCAGAAAAAGGTAAGGACCCTCAATAATTTTTCATAGAAAGATGAAACTGTTTGTCATAGATGCGGTATGACTGAACATTAGCCACGTACATGTTGTATGACCAAGTACTTGATTCACTTATACTAAGTTTTTAGATATATTATAGTAAAACTTTTTAATATTTTATCATATTTTGAAATAATAAAAAGTTGGTGCCTAAAGCACGACAATAAATTACTCGAAAAAATAAAAGTCCTATCTGAATCTGATTCTCTTACATATGAATGTAAATCAGAAGTTTAGAGGATTATCTATTTGAAAAGTGTTGTAAAATCATATATTACTACTGTTAATGTTCAAGAAAGAATTGAAGTCTCTGAAGAACAAGTTGTCAAAACAACAATAGATGAGTTTAAAATATGCTTGAAGCGTTGAAAGGTTATTAGTGCAAAAGAGAAAAATAAATGGAAAAGAAATTGGCGATCCTGAAGATACTGTACCCACAAAACTCCTAAATAGTATAATTTTCCTGAAGAGGAAATTCCAGAAGAGTATTATCATTCTAAAAAGGAAACTCCTGAAGAGTACCTTTTGAAGAAGTGTTTCATGAAATATTTTCCTTTGAAGAGGAACATATACTTAAAAATAATGAGATTTCAATAAATTTCATTAGTACTGGAGAAATTATAGATAGAAATAAAACTGTTATCGACAACATATTTTTATATAAGATAACCCTTGACATTACCAGAAGTAATGAAGAAAGTGAGCTATAAACTATCGAAAAATGTCGACGTAGCTATTGAAGAAAGTAGCTATTGAAGTTGAGTTAAACTCGCTAGTGAAGTGAGATGTATTTAGACCTATTGTCCAAACACAAAAGGGTGTAATATATGTTGGATATATGTGGGTATTTGTATAAAAACGTAACGAGAAAAATGAAATTATGCGGTATAAAGTACGATTTGTCGCACAATAATTCATGCAAAAACCCGAGATTAATTATGAGGTAACATATTCCCCTGTTATGAATGCAACCATATTCAAACGTTTAATCATTTTGATTATTACAAAAGGATTAGATATACGATTGATGGATGTGGTGACTGCATATTTATAAGGATCATTAGATCATAACATATACAAGGATATACAATACTTGAAGCATCTAATCCAAGTACTTCTAGGAATATGTACTTTATCAAGTTTCAAAGATCTTTATATGAGTTTAAGCAATCTGGACGTATGTGGTATAATTGACTCAGTGAGTATCTATTGAAAGAAGGATTTGAGAATAATCCTATATGCCCATGTATTTTTATAAGAATTCGAATTTGCCATTATTGCAATTTATGTTGATGATTTACCTTGTTAGATCTTCTGAAAAGGTTTCAAAGATCTTTATATGAGTTAAAGCAATCTGGACGTATGTGGTATAATTGACTTATCGAGTATCTATTGAAAGAAGGATTTGAGAATAATCCTGTATGCCCATGTATTTTTATAAGAATTCGAATTTGCCATTATTGCAATTTACGTTGATGATTTACCTTGTTAGATCTTCTGAAGAGATTACAAGAACTGCTATATATTTAAAAAATGGATTTGAAAAAGAAAGATCTTGTTATTCAAATACTAGATGACTTACAAAAACTTAAGATTTCTAACCTTATCTTTCATATGCATTTGCTCTTCATAAATTAATATGACATCCTTATCTAAAAGATTAGGCAGTTGAAATGAAGAGACAAGTAAGGATTTAAATCTTTATTTTCTTATTTTAAGTTTACTATTTTTCTGTTAGACTTTTGAACGAGTTTTTGAAGTATGAAAATATTCTCGTTAAACTCCTCAGTCTCATGATTTTTAGATTATAATCGGTCGGAAAACTCGACAATAGAAGAGTATTGTGTTTCGAGAGTCACCAACTCATAAACGACTTCATGATCTGACTTATTAACCAAATCATTTGCTTGTTGCAATATGGCACCCATGGAAGATGCATGAATAACTTGTAATTGAGGTGAAAAACACCTCATATATTGATTATGAGAAATATTGAAAGGAAACTGGCGAGCTATTGAAAATTTGTAAAATGAGAATGCAAATGAAATGTAGATGTTGAATCAAATATTTCAAATTTCGTATCTACATGAAGATTTTGATGATAACAAATAAATTCAAATTTCAAACTCAAATTATTTACGCAATGGAGCGAAGCGCACATCAAGCATAAAAGAATAAGTTTACAAATGAAACTCATAGATTATTTTTGTATATCTCTTGATAAAATTCAAAATTAGATTAAGGCTCCAAATTACTCTTTTTTCTCATAAAACATCAAATTACTATTTTCACATATGTAAGACATTTTTAAATGTCCTAGTTTTGAAAATTATGTTTTTCACATGTGCATAACATCATCAAACAAAATAATTTCGAAAATTATATTTTTATATAAAAATTTGAATTTATAAGATGATTGATTATCATATTTGACATGTGCATATTTTGTTTGAAAGTTTTGAAGAAAATTTATGTTTTTTTTACAAATGCAAAAGGTAAATGATTTTGTTTGAAAATCTTAAAGGGTGGTGTGTTATTTTGACATATGCAAAAAGAAGATGATTTGGTTTGAAAAATAAATCATACTCATTTTGTCATGTATGAAAAGTAAAAAATTTGATTTGATTTCTTTGAAAAATGAATGAAGTTGTCTTTGACAAATGTAAAAAGAAAATATTTTTATCTGAATTTTTTGAAAAGTGAATAGTGCTCTTATTTGACATGTGAATCTTTTCAAATTTGAAATTGAAGACTTATTTGCCTATAAATAGCTCACTTGAGTTTTGAAAAAATAACAACAACAAGAGCTTACACATCTATTGTTAAGTTTTACATCATTCTTTCAAAACTCCCATTCTCTCTTTTCTAAATTTTTGAGCTTTAATTCTTATTATTTTTTAGATAGATATAGGTTGAGCTGTATTGTTTCTATCTCACTCATTGAGGAGTGTACTTTGATAGTCTACCCACTATCAACTCTTGTATTTGTAAGATGGTGCGTATAACCTTTGTGTGTGTAGAAGGTGTTCTACATGGAGAATAGTTAAATCACCAAGTGTGAAGTGATTAGAAATGTAGAAGGTAATCTATACGGATTCTCTGGAACGGTGCTGCTCAAAAGTGTAATAGGTTTCTATCTCCACCTAAAGGACATTGACTAGTGGATTCGGGATTCTCAAGAGGTAGCTTGAGGCAAGAACGTAGGCAGTGGGGCTGAACCTCGTAAAAATACTGAGTTTGCTTTTTCGTACCCTACTCTTTACACTCTTTACTGCTTTATATTTTGTTTATATTTTATATTGTGTATTTGATTTATAAGTGTTAATTATTATAATATAACCGAATTCACCCCCTTTCTTGTGTTAGTCATTTGGAAAACAGTAGAGATGAGAAGAAGATTTGATGCGAATTAAATAAAATTGAAACCTGCTCTTATGGAGATGAAAATAAGAACAAGACAAACCATTATCTTTTCAAATTTCACTTAATCAAGATTATAAGATATGTTGGATACATTTTTTTAAAAACCAATGAGATTAATTGTTGTTATCCCTATTTTTCTTGTAAACGTTAAACCTCTGTTGTCAGTTGTTGTTGTTGATTTTGTATTTGAGCTCTCTATCGTTCCAACCATTCTATTCATGATTTTAGTTCACGAGAATACAGTCTATAAATCTCTTCAGCTCCTTGTTTTTTGTCTTAACTTTTCATTCTTTTTATCTTTAGTTGCAAGTTTTTGATACAATTCAGATATTTGATTATTAAGATGATCAACCCCACTCGCTCTCGCCAGTAACCTCCGAGACATGATTGTAATAAAGGCAACATATTGAGGACTGAAGGTTCTTGATGCTGCAATAATTTTAGAATCAGTTTTACTAGAAAAATGTATTTTTACTTCTATCATGGTGTTGATAGTCTCAGAAGTAAAGATGAGTGGTTGAGGTGTAAAATGTTCTTGATTCAAATCTGGAACATTAACAAATGAATTTATCTCAGCCATAGTATCGTTCTGAATGAACAATAATTGAATCAATGAAGAATATAAAATCTTGCATGAGTATCTGATAAGTGAAAATGATCATATTTAAACAACAATCCAAAGTTTTCAAATCTTCGCAAATATCTCATTTGTCCACAATATTAAGCAGATTTAAATTTTCTTCCGCACTGAATCGATAGAACTAAGCCTCAAGTTTTTGTAGTTTTTGTTGAATATTGGTGGTTCTCAATAATTCTTTTTGCTATGCATGTTCTCCTTAGTAATGCCAAGAGAGAAAGATATTTTAGATGAGAATTTTAACTTGTTTTCTCTAATGCATTATTGATTATTACTTGAAAACTAACGTGTTTTCTTAGGGGGAGTTTAAGTATTACTGCAGGTTCTAAATTTCTACTAAATCTATCAAGTAAGCACTATATGCATATCTTCAAATCATTTAGAGATAATTGTAATTCATAAAATAAGTGTAGAGTGTATTTGACTGAAATCAGTAATTTTACATATTCAAGAAAAGTGCGGTCTTCCCATAATCAAATGATAATTTGACAAATTTATTCACGAAGGCATTACCAACTACAACATTCAAGAAAATTGTGCAAAATATTTGAATGCAAAAATTTAAAAATTTATTGTCATGCACTTTTTAGGGGGAGTAAATATTTTGAAATTTGTATTGATTGTACTATCTTTCCTTTGCTGAGATTTTGTCCCATTAGGTTTTCCTTTGCAAGGTTTAATGAGACAATCTTAAAATATTTGACGGTACATAAGAATACTATACTCTTTTTCCTTTGCCATTGATTTTTATTTCCACTGAATTTTTTTTTGACAAAATTTTAACGAAGTATATTTTTTATGAGTAGTCATATAAGGGAGAATATTATAAAAGTCAAAAGAGAGAGGCAATGAATGACCCCCCTTTGTATAAAAAGTCATAAATGGGCACCCTCTCCTTAATTCACTCACATTGTCCCCCTCCTCTGCATTATTGTAAATGACTACCTTCGCTCTTAAATCCTCTATATAGATGAGGAGTTTTCAGATCATTTGGTAAGATATAAATGAAAGAGAAGAGAGAAATAAATATAGAAAATTTCAGTTCTTGAGTAATAAGAATTTTAAATATTTTTTCTTATAAATTCTCTTGCAATAATATTTTCTTTTAGTTTTATAACATGGATGATATAATTATAACTGTTGTTAGATTTTTCTAATAATTTCCTCTCCTTTTCAACTAAACACATCAATAACTTGTTCCTCATATCCCACATGTTTATGTCCTCGTAATATGAGTAGTGTGTGAGTATTATATATATATATATATATATATATATATATATATAGATTAGGGGATAACTGTGGTAGCATTACAAGAAAATGGGGTTTTTGCCACCAATTATTTTTTTGTGAAATTTTCTCATGACAAAAACTCGTTTTTTGCCACAAAAATTGTTGGATGGAATAAATATCGACTTGTTTCCACAATTTTGTCTTGGTCGAAAATATTTTGTGGCAAAAACTTTTTAACTACGACGTAACTATTTTTTGCTATTAAATTCTATTATGGGATATAAAAATGGCCTGAACATGTTCTTTTATTGGAAAAAATTTATTATGTTGAATTCAACTGTCTTTTACTATAGAATGAAGTCGTCACAAAAAGTGATACGAATGACAAAGTTTTCATCGTGGCATATTGCTTTTTCCCACGAGTCATTTACTAATTGCTAAGAATGTTACTCACAGCAAATGATAAGTTTTAAAATTAAATCCATTTTCTTTCTCTTTTTTCTCACTCTTTCCTCTTTTTCTTTTCTCCTCATCGCGCCTTCTCTTCTCCCTCTCCCGATTCTTTCCCTTTCACAGCCTCTCATTGAAAATGAAATCCAAGCGCTCCTTAGCTCCTTTGAATCAAGCCATGCCGCAGTCCACCAGTCACTTCCACCACCACTCCTCGCCAGTTGACTTCTCCTTCTCATCCTTCTTGATTCCTCTATCACCACCATATAAAGCACGAAAAGAAATTGGGAAAAATAGGTTTTTTGTATTCGATTCATAGTCTTGGTTTATTACGTTAGGTGGAGGGATATTGTGATTCCTCATATGAGAATGATAAGGTAGGTGGTGTATGGTGAAAGGATTTTAGATACAATACTGAAATCATAACAATTGCTTATGGCATAGGATTCTTCATTATATAGAAAACTGTTACAAGTATTAAAAGCTAACAATAGTAGTACAAGCTATAAAAGGAAAGATATCTACACATTCTATATTTACAACTAATCAACTCCTATACATTTGTACAATGTTGTATTTTTGTGTATTGCTCCTTGATGCTTGGATTGATTTTCTGTTTGATTGCTGCCTTGATGGTCTCCAGAGAATAATGCTTTGTTATCGCCAACATATGGGATCCCACATTGCATGAGAATGATGTTGAGTCCAAAATGGAGAGTTCCTTTAACACATTTGATAATTCTTTTTACGGCTTGAAAATGTTGTTTTCTTGGTGCATGCATGAATTGACTTACTGAATTTATTGCATGTGTAATATCCAGCTTGGTAATGGTGAGATATTTCAGTGCACCAACAAATGATCGATAAGTTGTTGGCGAATGAAAGAGAGGACCATCAGTAGTCAAATTATTTGAGACAATCATTGGTGTTGCAATTGGTTTTGAATCATGGAGATCAGCTCGAATAAGAATATTTCTTGCATACTTCACTTGGCTAAGGAACATTCCCTTTTTATAATGAGTAACTTCTAGGCCCAAAAAATAATTTTGATTGCCAAGATCCTTTATAGAAAACTCTTGTTGTAGCTTGTTAATGAAAGTGTAAAGGAGAGACACATTGCTGCCTGTGATGACAATATCATCCACGTATAAGAGTAAATAAATGATGTCATTGTTCGATGAATGAACAAATAAATTAGAATCAACTTTGTTGCAATTGAAACCAATTTTGATTAAAAATTTGCTAAAGCAATGGAGCCATGCTCTCGGTGTTCGTTTCAAACCATAGATTGCCTTTTTGAGATGACAAACATAGTTTGGATGAGAAGCATCAATATATTCCGGTGGTTGTTCTATATAAACCTCTTCTTGTAGGAAATCATGCAAGAATATATTTTTAACGTCAAGTTGACGTATGCTCCAGCCACAAGAGACTGCAATAAAGAGTATAATGTGAACTGTAAAGGCTCTAACAACTGGACTAAATGTGTTATTAAAATCAAGTCCATAGAGTTGAGTAAAGCCTTTGGCAACAAGGTGTGCTTTGAGCCTATCAATAGAGCCATTCGAATGATATTTGATCCGAAAAACCTATTTGGATCCAACCACATTAGTAGCAGGTGGTCTAGGAACTAGTTCCCACGTTTGGTTGTGATTGAAGGCATGAATTTCATCCTCCTTTGCAGCTAGCCATTCGGGCGATTTGATAGCATTCTTGAATCCTTTTGGTTCATTCACTACTAATAGTGATGATAATAAAGGAGAGGAAGGAACTTGACAAACATAATTGTAATGTTTGGATTTTGAGATACCAGCTTTTCCACGTGTTAACATGGGATGAGAATTCTTATTCGTTGTAGAATTTTGAGTTGGTGCAATCGGCATATTTGAAAGTGGCTCGATTGTTGAAGTAGGCACAAGAGACAGTTCTGGAACTTGCTCAGCTATTGGAGTAGGCACATGAGGTAGTGATATTTGTGAACTTCAAGATGTGTTCAACTCCTAGGCACATGAGTTACATGACTTGGATGGAGTGACTGATGGTAATAGCTGAGAACCTGCAGAAGAATTAGTGTTGGACAAACTTGAGATAATTGAGTGGTGGAGAAACTTGAGAACTTGTGGCCAAGACCATGTAAATGCTAGTGCACTTTGTCAGTGTCTTCAACTGGACGTCCCATTGTTGATAATTGATCACAATGGGCCTTAAATACTCGAGAGTATTCAGAAACACTGTGAGAGCCATACTTCATGAGATGAAGTTCATCTTTTATTTGAAGTTTCCAAACCTTAGATTTGTGACTAAAAGCAGTTTCAAGAGCATTCCAGACTTCTCTTGATGTTATAAGTCCAAAGACAACAGAGAGTGCTTCCTTCGTGAAAGAGGAAAGAAAAAGACTCATGACTAGTTGGTCATTTTGCTTCCAAAGGTTGTGGGTTGTGGGATTAGTGGTAGCAGAAGGCATAGGCTTTGAGCCATCAATATATTCCTAGTATTTTTTACATTGCAGTAGGGGAACTACTTGGCTGCGCCAAAGGAGAAAATTGGTTGATGATAGTTTGATTGTTACCATGTGAACCATAGTATTAAAAGAGAGTGTAGAAGAATTCTCTGAGGCCATAGAATCGAGTGGAGGTTAATCCTATAGTGCTCGTGATACCATGAAAGTATTTTAGAGAAAATTGTGAAACCACAACAATTGCTTATGCATAGGATTCTTCATTATATAGAAAACTATTACAAGTATTAAAGCTAACAATAGCAGTACAAGCTATACAAGGAAAGATATCTACACATTCTATATTTACAACTAATCAACTCCTATACATTTGTACAATATTTGTATTGCTGTTTATTGCTCCTTGATGCTTGGATTAATTTTTTGTTTGATTTTTGCCTTGATTGTCTCCAGAGAATAATGCTCTGTTATCGCCACCATATGAGATTCTACATTGTTTGAAAATGAGATGTTCTACCTATTTATAAGGTTTCAATAAGGCTCAATTGTATCACTGACTAATCTTTTTAGAGTATAGGCTATGTGCTTTAGGCCTTCCATCGGAACGTTACAAATAGTATCAAAGCATATCCCAATTAGAAATGTGGGACTTCAACTGTGTCATCTATAATGGACAGGTCCGACGAGGACGTCGGGCATTTAAAGAGGGTAAATTGTGATACCCCATATGAGAATGATAAGGTAGGTGGTGTATGGGATCACACATCATTTGAAAGAAAAGTTCTAACTCTTTATAAGATCTTATTGAGACTCCAATTATATCATTGATTAGTCTTTTTGAAATATAGTTCATGTGTTTTGTGCCTTCCATTGGGACAGTACAGATATCATAGTGTTGGTGGTAGAGGGAATATTGCGCACAAACCCAGAGCTTTTGGTCATATTCTTGTTCATTCTCATTCCAACTGGCCATTACACTTTTGAGTATTTTTTTGGATGTTGATTTTTATGTTTTGGGAACTCACTTCTTCTTGATGGGGGTGTTTAGGGGCTGGTTAGTTGGCCCCTCTCCAACTGGTCTGTTGATGTGAGGGGTGAAGGCCAGAATATTTGCTCTTGATTCTTACCCACCGAGCATAGAGATTTTGAAAGTGGGGCTCCAAAGATGAAGAAAAGACTTCTGCCACTCTCTGTATTTCTCAATTCTTCTTGCTCATTCTTCATGCCAATTCTATGTGGGTATGGTCCTTCTCGATCATCTTTCTATTTTCTCTTGGGTGTGAATTTGGGAACCATTTTAGATTTTTTTTTTCTTATTGTTCTTTTTGGATCTGAATCTTGTGATTATTTTATACTAATCACATCTGAATCTGAGAGCCAGTTTAGATTTCTTGACTACTTTGTCTTGATAAACAACACTAATTAAAGAAGAATGAACTCTTACTAATTACAACATATTGTTTATTTTATCTCATGCTGGCAAGAAAAAAATGCCATTAATTAATTTGGGAGTCTGGAAACTGCTTACTCCACAAACTTTAGCTAGGCAAAATTGTTAGAATAGAGCTTTCGCTGTGGAAAGATTAGATTTTTCCGTTTTTATTGTCCATTTTATTCTTGACGTTGGAAGAATTGTTTTTGTAGGACGTTGAGATTTTTTTTCTTTCAACCGAGGCATACGTCATGCCTTGCACGTTGCCTTGGTTGAGCCTCATGAGAGCAACGTACGCAAACTATGCTCAAGGTGGTGTTAGTGTTGTGCTTTGCCCTAATTCAGATTCTGTGGAGAGTCACATGCACGACACAATTGTAGCGGTTCTTATCTGTGTGATGAGGACACTGTCAAAGTTAGTTTCAAATCTTGTGATTTTATTCTATATATATATATATCATTTATTTCTGTGTTCTGATCTCTGGTAAGTTGGTAACATTGATATTTCAAGGGTCATGCAGCATGGCATATTTGTTTATAGCTCATGAGTCTCTATTTCAGTCTATAAAAGAAAGTAAAATTAACATGGAACACTCATATTGAAATATGACGTGCATGATGCATTATCTCATGCCCTCATTTCTTGAACCCTCTTAGAGTTAGTGCACTGAACTACAATTAATGCACTTGATTTATATAAGCTGAGTATTTTTTTTTTTTAAAGCTGAAAATGATATATTGTTTCTTTGAATAAGTTTGCATTCAAAGGTGACTTTACTTGCACTAGGTGGTGCTTAACACATGAATCCAACAACTACAAATTCTCCAATACATGCTTTCACACTTTTACTGTATAATGTTGCAAGTAGGGTTTGACTCTCCAGTTGCTTCTTAATGATAATGATGCTCTCATACATTGCCAGTATAAAAATCATTTTTGTGTTTGAAAGAATAATTGCTTCTGATTCTTTCAATGTCGTTGTGTCAACATCTATGATTCAAAATATTACAAAAATTTATATATGCATACATTACTTCTGATATATATTGATTTAATTAAATAGATGCTTTGAAGTTTTAATATCGTTGAAATCATCACTCACCTTAACACCTATTATTGTATATAATTTTAGAAACATGGAGTTTTGTCTTTGTGAAGTTATATCATTCTCTTCTGACAAAATTTTTCTGTAAGTTTCTAGATCTAATCACATTTGAATTACAAGGTCACTTATTCTCTTTTAAATCAAAACTTTGAAGCTTAAAAGTCTCATCACATATGAATTTCATCAATCTTATGAGGCAGCAGTGTGTGAGTGGGTTTGTCTCAAATATCTGGTGGGTATCTTGGTTATTATATAAATAAATATATCTATGCCACCGAGTGGTTGGAATATGTTTAATGGTGCATCTTAGATAGATGTAAAAGATGGTACATGAAAGAAAAATCATGGCACAATCTTGACCGCTAAATCTTTTAATTAATGAAAGGTGCAAAGTTTTAGTTTTTGGTAATTCGAGGATGCAAAGTGTATTTTTTCACCAAATTTCATACATTTTCATTAGCCAATTGATTGAGTTGTATAAGCATGATCAAATCCCCTCACTACTTTTGTTACTAGAATTACTGGTGGGTCTACTTTTGATTAACTTGCATAAACATTCATCACAGTGACCAGTGTTATATAAGCCCATATTCTTTATTCATGCAATTACAAATACAATTGAAATGTTCACTATTTTCCATCTTATATTTTTGCATCCTTAGCTACCAAACTTGCAGCAAGACAATGCCTGGATCTATTGTGCATGAAGATCAAGATGCAAGAACTTTTGTAGAATGGGGTTAGTTTTTCTAGTCTGCTACAACATGACTTAGATTTACTCTTGGCACTTGGTTTCTGTTTTAGTGGAAAGTAAGCACAGCTATTGTCTTATGGGGGCATTTGGTTGTAGGGAAACAATTACTTGAAGTATGATAATTGCTATCATGATGGTCTAAGCCATTATACATGTATTGTCTTTTCATACTTTGTACTTAGTGTGATTCCTATTAGTGCAGTGAAGGTTGTCTATACTGGGTGTACTTAAAAGAAAACTAATTACATTCATTCAATTACCATTTAGTATTTGTTGGAGTATTTAAAAGAAAACTAATTACACTTGCATCTTTTGGGTGTACTTGTAATGGCTGATGGAATGACCATTATGAAACTTGATCATTTTGCTAAACTTTAATTATTATTTATAAGTCAATCTAATTAAACACCCATTCTTTTATTGGTTGTTTTAGTTCTTAGACTTGATGTATTTGAGAAGAGTTATAGATAATTTGACTTCACTTGTGTTAATGTTTAAGCATGGAATAAAGTTGGATGAAGAAGAGCTGTTTATGAAGTGTTGGAGTTAAGTGATGGCCGAGTAGTAATGATTTTGTGAAGTATGATGTTAGTGTGGTTTCTAAAATTTGAATGAATTGGTTAATGGTTAAATATGTAAAAATAAATGTAAATTTTTTTAAGTGTCAATTTCGATCTTTATTGTTGGGATATATTTATTTTAACATATATTAAAATATTTGTTATGATTACTTTTGGTTCAAGTCTCATTTTTTTATTTTGCATTTTTTTTCTGAAATATCTTAGTATTTGTCATGAATGTAACTGGTGACAAATACTTTTTATTACTATATACTCCTTAGGTAATAACTATTTACAACCAAATCTATTAGTAAGAAATAATCTTTTTCCATGTAAGACTAAGATGATTGGTTTTCACAAAAAGAAATCAATCCAGAAAATCTTTTGTCGCAATATTAATAGTGGAAACTATCTATATGCCATCAAATCAGCCATGATTGAGCTCGTGGATAAAGATGTATTCTAACCAATTGATTTTATAGATAGACTAATATTTATAACTATTATGATCACTATAATAATAGAATTTGCTACAAAAGAAAACACATATTGTTACTCTAAAATAGTTTGCTGATGGGTAAAGTATTATTACCTATAAATTATATATCACCAACCTCCCACTAAAAAATTAGCTGAAAAAACTCATTTCCCATGCCACATATACCATTCTGGATCGTAGATGTTCGTGGTAAAAAGCCAATTTGCTTATAGCGATTTAATTTTATTCTATAGTGATTAATTTTATAACTTGAGAACACTCAAGGTTAATGAACAGAGACTATATTAAAAATAATATTAGATAGAGACAATTTACGATAATTTATCTTAAAAATTTAAATAAGTGAAAAATGATGAATTTAATTTTGAAATTAATTACTAAAAAAATATTAAATATAGATTTAAAATATGCACTACAAAAAAATTGGGCTGTTATGATATTTTTACAGTAGCCAAATAGATTATTTGAGATATAAAAATACCACAATTGCTCATTTGTTGCTATAAAAATGTCACAACAGTCTAATTTTCTTATAGAATTGCAAGCTTACACAAATCTTTTGAAAAATTAAATACCATTATTAATCACTGCTAATTTCATATTTAGTAAAATAATTATTTCACTTGAGAAATTGAATAGTCTCGTTTAGATTGGAAGATTAGATAAGTTGAGATGCGTTTAGTTTAACTTTTCATATTATTATTATTTTGGAATTTGAAAAAGTTGAATTGATATTTGAAAAATGTATATTGGGATTTGTGTTTTATATAAAAAATTAAAAAAATGTAATGATGAAATAGGGATGAATTGAGATAAGCTTAAGCACTCTCCAATCCAAACGGAGCTCTGAGAATTAGTAAGACTGTATTTGAAAAGTGAACTGATTTTAAATATTCTGTAAATAATAAAAAAATATAAATAGTTTAAAATAATAATAAATAATAAATAATAAATAAATATTTTAAAAACACTATATATTTATATACTATTCTAACTACTCAAAATCATTAAGGTCTCGTTTAATTTGAAATTGAAATAAGATAAATTAAAATAAATTTTTAAAATTGAATAAAATATTATTATTATTATTTTAAAATTTTAAAAAATTGAATTGGGATGTCAAAAAATTATATTAAAATTTAAAAAAATATATTAAAAAATATATTTTATATAAAAGATTTAAACAATATAATAATAAATTTAAAATAAATTGATTTTTTTTTTAAATTGTAGAGTTGATGGCTAGACAGTGTAGACTGTCGGACTGTTGAGGGTCTAATCCCAGTGGTTGAGATGGGGGTATCAATTTATTGACAAGAAACCCGAAATCGCCTTCAAAGATGCACTCATGTCTAATCCCGCGCTAGCTACAAAGTAATTGTCACCTTCGGAAGATCAAGTCAGAAAGGCTGTATGCGGCTTAATGGAGCCTGGTAAACCAAGAATAGACCAGAAGCATTTCCCCAAGTGTTTACCTAGTAATTCTAACGTCTGGTTTGTTTTTATTATTTATTTGAATTTAATTTATTTAATTATTATAATTTTTTAGAGTTTTTATATAAAATAAAATAATTAATTAAATAAGTATTACCAAAAAGTCTCATGAAATGATATTAAAAATATATATTTTAATAATATTTTATTTAAATTTTAAATTTCATCTTAACTCATTTTATTTTATTTGAAAAATTAAGCCTAAATTTCATTTTAAGATGAGTAGTACGTTGAAATAACATTGATCCAACTTCAAATTAAGTACTTCAAATTAGGGTGGTGGGCTCCGTTGATGAGACTAGGGTTTGAAGTTTGAGGAATTAATTTGGATTATTATTATTATTATTTGTTTTGACGGCCACGCTGCATCTTCGATCGGTGCATTCAAACAAGGTTTTGTTGTCTAACTAGATTTTGGATAAGTACATTAACATACCCATCTCATCTATAATAGAAAAAACTGTGTAGCATTTATATGCATGCAGCATGAGAAGTATTGAAAAAAATTATAAATAGTAATAAAAATTAAGTAAAAAATAATAATAAAATATTAAATAATAATAAAAAGATAATGAATAATAATAAAAATATGTGAAAAGTAATAATAAAATAATAAATATTAATAAAATATTTTAAAAATAATTGAGAAATTCTTACACACCAAACAAAGTCGCTTGTTTATATTTACAAACCACTTTATCTTATTTTAAATTTATTATTATATATTTTTATATTTTTATATAAAATAAAATAAAAAATTCAATTTTATTAAATTTTAAAATAATTTTTTCAAAATCTAAAATAAAATTAATATTAAACAAATATTTTATTATAATATTTTTTTTTTCAAACTTTTAGCTTATTTTCTTTTATTTTATCTCTAAAAAAAATACCAAGCCTTAAATGCCCTGCAGTAACGGGCGGGATAATTGCCCAACCACTCCGACAAGTGTGTATTAATGAGAAATGCTAAATGTCCCGACTTTTGGATTTGGGGTCCCCATTTTCTTTCTTTTTATTTTTTTAATATTTTTTATATGATTTTTATATATTTTTTTACATAATTTTTTTAACATCTTAAAATAATTTTTAAAAATATAAAAAAAATCACAAAATTATTAAAAAACACTTATTTAAAAATCATATAAAAAACCAAAAAAAATTGAGAAGCAATCGGGATCAATAAATCAGGATACTTAGCAACGTCCATGTATTGATAATACGCCATGACAAGTGAGACAGTTTGATGAGATTATCACATTTAGATTCAGAGATGAGTTGAATTCGTTTCAATTTATCTTAAACTCATCATTATATTTTTTAAAATCTATCCCAATTAATCTCATCTCAATTTCGAATCTAAAAAATATTAAACAAAATTTTTGAAGAAAGCATTTTGATCAGTGTTTACGGGTTTCTACTTTCCAAAGAGTTGAATATTTAACCTTTCTTCCTATATAATATATAGAAAAATGATAATTACATTTGTGAGTAATTAAGTGTCATATAATTATTTTTAAGAAAATAAATAAACATAATATATATATGAAATAAAAATTAATTTTTTAATAATAAATTTCACTTTAAAAAAATAATTATACAATATTTATGCAATATGCAGCACTATTTTAATATATATATATATATTATATATATATATATATATATAACTGGTTAGATTTAGGTTGGCCTTTAATTGGGAGGTGCTAGAATCGGAAGATTCACAAGACTTTCAAGCTTTTGTTATCACGCAAGATCAGATCAGGCCATTATCATCACTTAGATCGGAAGCTCAAAAACCTTGCTATTAGAGAATAATGGCACTATATATTAAAATTGCTTAATTCTGAGAGTATTATTATTGAATTGATTAAAAGTTAAGTTTAATAAAAATTTAGATAATAAATTTTGTTTTTAGCTTATATTAAATTGGCCAAAAGTTAAATATATTGGCTAAAATAAACAGTAAAATTAAAAGAAAAGTTAAATATAGTCAATCATAGGTCAAATATTTACTTTCTTTATTTTTTCTTATTTTACACTCTCTTCCTATAGTTATTAGGTAGAGAAAATTAAGTTGGTAAAAAAATATATAATTGGTTGAGAAATAAATAAAAATAATTTTTTTAAAATATTGATTAGTAATTTAATTTAAGTATAAGATGATTATTAACTATTTTTTAAAATCATAATTAAACTAAAATATGATTATTAATTAATATATAATAGATAGAATAGTTAAATATAATAAAATAAAATAATTTAATAACAAATAATTAAAAAAATTAATTATTAATTATTATGTATTTTTATAAATGGAAAATTTAATGTAAAAAATTGATATAAATAATTAAATTTAAAAATTAATTATTTTATTTTATTATTATATTTTAAAAAAATAATTATTATAATATGAGAATTTATACAAATAAAATGACTAAAAATTTAAATAAAAATATTATTAATTATAAATATATTTTAATAATAATCAATCTAATAAAATTGCTCTGAGTAGAATTAACGGACGAGAAAATTGACGTGACTTGCGCATTCAAACAAAGACTTTTATGATCTTCACGGAAAAGATGAAAAATAAAGGGCCCCATGTCTTGACCCAGAGTCGGGACAAAGAATATGAAAAAAATAAAAATAAATGGAGGCACAAGTTTTGTCAATGGCAACGCAAATTAAGAAGATTTACCAAGAAAATGGGCGATATGCAGTGTGATTTCCCGGCACATTCAGGTTACCGTCAACCAAAGTAACTGATACGTCTTCAGTGCGTGATGTTGATGGCATCATCATCATCAGCATGTTTCATTCACTGGTCAATTTCCCTAACCCCAAGCTACTTTTTTGGCTTTATATTTATGAACGAAGAAGTGATAAATATGTAAATATTGTATAAATATTTAAAAAATAAATAAATATAGGATTTTTATAAAAAAAAATTAATTTTTTAATAATAGATACATTAGTTTTTTAAAATAATTATATAATAATTATATATTTTATGGATACATCATGTATTTCCATTATCTAAAGGATGTGTGTTAGGTCTTTCTCCAGCAGTTTCTTTCTCCATCTTTGGCTTAAAATATTTGCCTTTAAACTTGATCATGTAGATTGACGAGGTATATATATATATATATATATATATATATATATATTTACAATCTGATGGTGACGGAATTGACTAGATAATACATATGCATAGTGTCACGAAACAAGAAAAATCAATGGCAGAACTATTCGCCATGATTTGTGCCAACCATTTCTTATTGACCCATATAGAAAATTACTCGTGATTCACCAAAATTTTCCCATTTCACTTCATTTGTAACTTTTTCTCACACCATTTTTCCTTGTGATGATGTCTGAAAATTACCTTCAATTTTAAAAACCAATTACATTTGGGATCTTAGTCTATGTTCGTAGAACGGTCCAATAAATTTACAATGGACGTACGTAACACGATCTAAGATATTAAACTCAAATCAAACACGATATATAATTTGAATATGAGTATTCATTATAAAATGGTTAGAATGTATCCCTTTTAGGTAAGAAGGGGTCAGAATCACCCCATTTCTGTTTTCAATCTGAAGTATTGTAATAAGTTTCTTTTAATCCTAACCATTTGCTTTCAAATTCAATGTTTGGGATTGTTGCAACATATGTTAGTGACGAATGTAGTGTTTTGTTAGTATTTGGTTGCTAAGAAATTGTGGAATAGAAAAGGGATTATATATTTACTTTCTGTTTGGTGGATGTAATCCTTTTTGGTTGGAGATTATTTTTTCTCCCAAGGAAAACGTACGAAAAGAAATTGATACTAATATTAGGAATTCTCTTCTTAATCATATTTCTCAACTCAGCAATATATTTCAACTTGAAAAAATTTATGGTCTAATTCATATCATAAAATTGATTTAATAAGAGATGATTGCTCATTTTTTATAAACATTCTCAAAATCTTGTCTACAAATAATATGAGATTATTTTTTAATACCTTCCCTAACGTGCAAGTCAATATTTTTTTTTTACTTTTGTCACATAATAAATAATGTGAGTTTCTATTTATTTTGTGATAGACTCTGATATTTTGAGAAAATTTATGAGCTTAACTAATCTCATACAATCGGTTTAATAAGAGACGATTGCTCATTTTTTATAAGCATATTCAAGATCTTATCTACATATAATATGGAATTATTTCTCAATACAACTCTATTTTGATATTTAAATATATATGTAGAGTGTGTTACTTCTAACTCGAACTCGGAATCGGAGTTGGAATACAAAAATGTAACCCAAACTTAAATTCGATCAGCATGAAGTTCTGCATTCCAATTGGGACAGAGGAGACCAACTAATTTGTGTCTTTTCAGGTGTTCTTTTTCGTTTTCCTCTAACCCAAAGAAAACCAAGATCTTCAGCGACCTTGCCCAACTGAATGGTAGCTGGGCCAAGGACCACATGGGGATTAGAAGAGGCCTTGAGCGTAGGGACCATATAGAGAATAAACCCAGACTGCACTATATTTGAGGTCTAAAACTAACCCAGTGTTCGACTTATACGGGCCCGGGTCATGAAAAACTGAGCTGCCCATCTCAATGATTTATCGGTGTTGGGCTTTAGGCCTTTTGCATCTTGTGATTTAAAAAAAAAAAAAAAACTTAAGCTTGTAAATAGCAAGGGACTCTCATCCAATCTCATCTTATCTTATTATTTAAATACAACAAACACAAAATTTCTCAATTTCATATATTTAGATTTTTCATATAATCACTATCTGATCATTTTTCAAACTCTCAAACAGAATATAAAAAATAATTCAAATTTTCAAATTTTAAAACAAAACTACTATTAAAAAAAAATATGTTGTAACAATATTCCAACTTTATATATTTTTATTCAACTTTCTTTTTCATTTAACAGAATTTCATAAAACATCTTAATTCAAAATATTTTATTATTCTTTATAAATTATTTTATTATTCTTCATAAATTATCTCATCTTATTATTGAAACAAGCCTACGAACAATAATTTTTGCTGTTTCTTTGTCAAATCAGGGTTTAGGCACTTCATCCAAATGAAATAGTGTTTGCAAATAGTGTTTAATGTTAGTTGCTCCCTTTACTAATCACCATGTATGGCAAGCAGCAACACCTGATCCTTGTCATAGGGAGGATGCTGGTCAAACTATAAAGCTCAATAGTGACGTTTCAATCCTGATCACTCCCATGTCTAGATCCATTAGCCCCACCATTTTACATCTAAACTCTCGGCACGGATCAAGGAACACGAGTCTTCTTAGAAAATTGTGGATCTTTTGTGTCATTGCGTTGTGCAATGGAAAGTAGATCATTTAATAGGTTCATCCATTATAAGAGTTTTTTCAACACGCACTCTATCCAAAATGTGATTTTATCCCAGAAAATTGTGGTTTCATCCAAAATATTTCTTGGAATGAAAAATAAAAAAGTCCCCAGGTCGTTCCAATAACATATTCCAAAAGATATCTTTTGACAAAAATATCAATTTTGTTTCAAAAAATATCTTTTGGGAATTTGAGCAAAACTATTTGATCGCGTTCAAATGAAATATTCTTTTGGGAAGATCGATTTTTATCCCAAGATGATGTTCAAATGGTTCAAACTTGACGGTCAAGTACCAAATATGATAGGATTGAACGATTTGTTATAAGATGACGTTCAAACATTTATTTCGTGTTCCATGGTTTCGTTTGAGCAGTTTCAAGGACTGTTCGAACGTTTAATACTTGTGGTGCCCTTGATTTTCACGTGTGATTTGGTAGAAGTCGTTATACCGGAATGATGACCACACGAATGACACAGCCTTGTCGCCATGTGCAAGTGAGTACAAACATGCAATATATGTGCAACACAGATTATCATAACAAAAAAAAAAAAAAAAACAGTCAAAACTAAGTACAAAAGAAGTTTAAACCTTACAACCAATATAAAAACCACCAATAAATTATACAGTCATCCAACTGAAATAAAAGGAAGAGAAATACAAGTTCAACAATAAATATAGGTACAATTCCAAGCCTCACTGCTCAGGTGAGGCCCGTTCCTTATACTCATATCCAAACTTTGCGTCAAAGTCTAGGATTCCATGAAGCTGAACCATAGGTAGGAATACCATGGTGAGATTTCACAATCTCAATAAGTAATTGAACATGCAACAACCAAGAGTTTACAAACACACATTTACACAGCCAACAAAATAAGGCGGCCGCAATAGCTATTTTTTTCCCTTTTCCAAAAACGACACATTTACTCAAAACCACACACGCCAAAAATCCATTTGGCCCAAAGGATGACCATTTATTATCATGTATACTAGGATCTCCCCTTGAGACCATCCAAACATTCTGGTTTCTTCGCCACATCACAGATAATGATCGTACATGTGACTTCATAATGAGCGATGCCTAACTCTACGTCCGGCACGTATTGTGACTAGGCATACTCTTATCCTTACCAGTGAAGGGTCACAGGTCGTAGCAAAAGTATTATCATATTGGTCGACCCTACTATCGCCCAATAACAACCCAGAAGACGTTATTCAGTTTGTTATGCTCTCGAGTGACTTAAGGAGCTTTACTGAGTAATGTCTCATCTTGACTTGGGGTCGTGATATGTACATATCCACATGCTATTACTAGCACATACAGACCAAGTTTTCAAATCATGCAACTTGACAAAACACATCACAGTAAAGTAAATAAAGTAAATAACAATGAATGTACATATGCACGACAAGTATATATTGGATAACATGGTAGAACAATCACCAAGCAACACAACATCACAACAGTCAATTGTAGCAGATTCACAAACCAAGCTACATGCGTAATCCCATTCTCCATTTCGGCCTAAGCCCCAATTTCCAACCGTTACTACAATGCCAATCCCAACACTTTACTAGGCCCAAGGCTATTCTCAACACAACCAGACTACAAATACTGTTAGCGCATAAACCATGTCATAATCTCAAGGGTCGCGTTGGAGAGATATTTTCAATGCAAACATGCAATTTCTGGATAATCAAGAGGTTGAACGAGTGGGCGCGATTTGCTTAGTGTATCTCATCTGCGCATTGTTGATGGAAAATATGGAGGATAACCATAAGTATTAACGCTGGTACAAGCGCATCTTTAGACTCGTGGTGGCCGACGTATGGCGGGGACGACGTTTACACTAAGATATGGGGATGGGCTTGCGATGTGCACAACTGGCAGTAGTGTATAAACCATGGCAGACTACAAGTGTATAAACCATGTCATAATCTCAAAGGTCGCGTTGGAGAGATACTTACAATGCAAACATGCAATTTTTGGATAATCAAGAGGTTGAACAACTGGGCGCGCTTTGCCTAGTGTATCTCATCTGTGCGTTGTTGATGGAAAATACGAGAGGATGACCATAAGTGTTAACGCTGGTACAAGCACATCTTTGGACTCGTGGTGGGCGACGTTTACACTGAGATATGGGGATGGGCCTGTGATGTGCACAATTGGTAGTAGTTGTGGCTTTCTTTTGGTCATGTTGCATTTGTAATGACGTGTTGAGATGTGTTTTGAATTGTTTGAAAGTACATTAGTATGCTCGTAGCTCGACTCTCCCTCGAGCGGTAGCTCGAGCGAGACTCAACCTGTAAGGTTGCTTGACTCTCGCTCAACGTCCAGCTCGAGCAAGGCATCAGACATAGACTTTGCTAAAATCTTGCCCGACTTCCAACTCGAGCGAGATTCCAGACAGAGAGTTTGCTCGACCCTCGCTTAACTTCCAGCTTGAGCGAGATCTAGGCAAAGATTTCGCTCGACTCTCGCTCGAGCGGGCTCGACCTCCTGCTCGAGCGAGAGTCAAACCTAGACGTTCGCTCAACAGTTCGCTTCAAACTAATGTTTTCTATAACAGGGTTGGTGCCGTTTCCAATAGTGTTCCGCTCGAGCAAGATTTGACTTATAAGAAGGATCGCATTCATTTGAACGCCCAGCTTGTGAGGAGCTCATTTTTTCTGGTTTTGATTTTGAGTTGAGAGCATTTGTAAAGAAGAAAATGTTGAGTGTGTGAAAAAGAGTTTTGCAACTTGTAAGTGAGATTAAGTGTTTCTAGTGTAAGAATTTTGTGATTTAATCTCTATACTCCATCTTTGTTTTCTATAGTGATTCATTGAAATCAACCCAATAGTAGACGTAAGCTTGTGTTAAGTTGAACCACTTTAAATTTTAGTGTCCATTGGTGTTCTGTGTGTTTTGTTTTAATTTCTCTTGTTGCATCTGTTGCGTTACTTCCTATTTACTTTTTGTTAACCGGCCCACTCCTAACAAATTGGTATCAGAGTAGTTGCTTTGTGAAGATTTGAAAGGATGGCCTCAGTAAAGTTTGAGGTGGAGAAATTTGACGGACATAATAGCTTTAGTTTATGGCGTACCAAAATGAAGGTGTTGTTGCGACAATAGGGTTTGTTTAATGTTCTATAAGAGGTGACTGGTGAGTCTCCTGCACCGTCAAAAAATGAGGAAGAAATGACTCACAGCACTATTCTATTGTCACTATCAGATGAAATTTTGAGGGAAGTTGCTGAGGAGGAGACTATTGTTGGTCTATGGGACAAGCTAGAAAGCTTGTACATGAAGAAATATCTTACTAACTGGTTGTATTTGAAACAATGGTTATACACTCTCAAACTGATAGAAGGTACTCCTATTTCTGCACATCTAGGTAAATTTAATAAAATTATTATGGATATGAGGAACATTGATATTAAAATTGATGAGGAAGATCAAGTCTTAATTATTTTGTATTCATTACCTATTTTATTTAATAATTTTGTAAACTCAATGTTGTATGGCAGAGATATAATTCCCTTGGAAGATGTTAAGTCTGCTTTGAATTCTAAGCAATTGAAAATAAAATTTAGGAGATTAGGCATGGATGATCAAGCTGATAGTTTGTTTGTAAAAAGTTCCTCTAGTGATAGATCCAGAGAGAGATGTTCAGGGAAGAATAAGAGTAGTTCCAGCTCCAGATCTAATAAAAAAAATATTAAGTGTTACTACTGCCATAAGTTTGGTCATTACAAAAGTGAGTGTCCTAGACTGAAAAATATGAAGGTAGAGGAAAGTTCCTTTAATGTAGTTAGCATTGAAGATCAGTCAAACTACTCTAATATTGTCCTAGAAGTCAACAGTCCTAGTGGTGACTTTGGTGACAAGTGAATCATGGATTCAACTTGTATGTTCCATATGTGTTCCAGGATAGATTGATTCACTAACTATGAATCAATTAGTAGTTATTCTGTTCTGGTTGGGAATGATATGGCTTGTGATATTGTTGTGATTGGTTCAGTCAAGATTTAGATGTTTGATAGGACCATTAGAATTTTGTCTAATGTTAGGCACATTCCGTTTGTGAAGAAGAATCTCATATCTTTAGGCACTCTAAATTCCCTTGGTTATCAGTTTTCAGCTGAAGGTGGAGTCTTTCGAGTCTATAAGGACTCTTTGGTGGTGATGACAACGAAGAAGGAAACAGATGGTCTTTACTTCATTTAGGACAGTATGGTAATTAGTGGAGTATCCTCACATGCTCCAGATTCAAATATCACTTGTATGCAACACATGTGAGTGTACCAGACGGTGTGGTCATTTATGAGTCGGCATATTTTTACTTGTGTGATCAGAAGACAGTTAAATTTGATTTTTTGTTTGCATTGTATTCTTGCGAAGTAGTGTAGAATCAAGTTTTCTTGCAGTTGTTGATTTCTGATTGGGATACATCTTGTATAAGATTGTGTTTTGTTATACTCATATTTGTTTTATGACCATTGGAGAAGAGTTTTGGTTTATTTATCTGTTTCTTTTGTGAGGTGTTTGATGTGTTCAAACACTTGAGAAGACTAGTGATCTACAAATAAGAAGGTAGAGCGTTGCTCAAACCATACAGTTTGTTTCACTCCACAGAAATGGAGTAGCTGAATGAAATGAGGTGGGCTTGAGTATCAGAGTCCACAGTTTGCTTTGGGTTTGCCAGACTTGTCTACAGATTGTGTGTGAAGCGATCAACTATAACTTGCTATTAGGTGAACTTATTTTCTTTACAACTTGTGTTCATTTGTTGTTTCCACAAGAAGAAGAGAAAGTTATAGCAAGAAGGTGGAGTTGCATAGAGTTTTAGAACAGAGTACATGTTGTACTTTAGATCATACTATTGTTAAGTATGATTTTGATTTTGATCATAGCATTGGTGCACAGTGAGATAGGTCTACAGTTGGTAGATAGAGGAGGCAGTATGGCCACCTTTTGTTTATGCTCATGCAAGTTTTGTTGAGTTCTTATTATGGCAGAGAATATTTGGTTGTCTTCATTTGTATTCAGAAAACCGTTGTTCAAGTAAGCAGTCTGTATAGTGGTACATTGTCATTTATCTGAAGATGTGATTCTTCATTAGGATCAAGCTGGTGATTTGGTCAAGTCGTCTATAGTGTTGAATACTTTTGTGTGAAAATTGAGTTCTTCAAAGATATACTTTGTACTTCGGTTGGGTATTCCCTTATGTGATACGATTGATGGATTTGTGGGTCTTTTATAAAGAATAGATTTTGTAAGGCTTGTGACAATTCAAGTCAAGGTGGAGATTTGTTGAGATATGTCTTGAATTGTTTGAAAGCACATCAATTCAAGAGGTCGCTCGAGCGAGATTCAACCTGTAAGGTCGCTTGACCATCACTCGACTTCCAGCTCCATCGACGCATCTGATAGAGATTTTGCTCAAACCTCGCTCGACTTCCAGCTCGAGTGAGATTCCAGACAGAGAGTTCGCTCGACCCTCACTCGACTTCTAGCTCGAGCGATATCCAGTCAAAGATGTCGCTCGACTCTCGCTCGACCTCCCGCTCGAGTAAGAGTCAACCTAGACGTTCGCTCAACAATATGCTTCGAGCTAATGTTCTCTATACCAGGGTTGGCGCCCTTTTAAATAGTGTTTCACTGGAGCGAGAGTAGTTTTGCTCGAGCAAGATTTGGCTTATAAGAAGGATCACATTCATTTGAACACCTAGCTTGTAAGGAACTCTTTTTCTCTGGTTTTGATTTTGAGTTGAGAGCATTTGTAAAGAAGAAAAGGTTGAGTGTGTGAAAGAGAGTTTTGCAACTTATAAGTGGGATTGAGTGTTTCTAGTATAAGAATCTTGTGATTCAATCTCTGTACTTCATCTCTGTTTTCTATAGTAATTCATTGAAACCAACCCAACAGTGGACGTAGGCTTGTGTTAAGCCGAATCATTTCAAATCTTGGTGTCTATTGGTGTTCTATATATTTGGTTTTAATTTTTCTTGTTGCATCTATTGTGTTACTTCCTATTTACTGTTTGTTAATCGGCCCATTCCCAACATGACGTTTTCTCTACAATGAGCCAAACCAAGGTCTGATCAAAAGATTGCCAAAATCTCTAATCTACACCAAAATTACAATGGAGATGCAAAGGCCAGACAAATCTCCTTGGCGGAGAAGGGTCTAACATGTTTGTAGGTTCAGTGGGCCTCCTATGCACCCCGTGTGTTGCTTTCTACAGGGTCAAGTTCATTGAGGTTGTGCATGCGACAGTAAAACAAGATGGCGATCACATCAGTAGATGTGAGTGTAAATATAGCTGAGATAGTGCCGAAAAAAAGTGGTGGGCTGAGATGAACGAGAGACAAAGTGGGGGAAAGGGGTTTCCTCGCAAGGCTGCATGGAAGCTAGCAAAATGGGAGATGAAGGAACGGAGAGGTGAGGGATGGCGAGGTAGGAAGAAAGGGAACTATATAGAGTAAAGTCATGGGTTAGCGTGCTTAAAGTCAATGCTAGTGGTGGTTGACAAAGGGGTGGGGACGGTTGGAGTGTCTCGCCATGGTGCTCTTCTGAGATGACTGACAATAGCTGTGGCCTACGAGAACGGTAGCAACACAGAGTTAACTTAGTGTGAGAAACAAAGAAATCAGAGGGAGGAAGAGCTTACCAGGACAATGGCCAGAGGCGGCGAGATGGTGGCAGGTTGTTGCTAGACGGAATCCGTGTGACGATAGGGCAACACTTTAATAAAAACACCCACGAGTTTGCAGAGGAGAGAGAGAGAGAGAGAGAGAGAGAGAGAGAGAGAGAGAGAGAGAGGAAATGTGCTGCAGTGCTTGGGAAAAAAGATGAAGAAAAGGCTAGGATTTTTACCCTTACCTACAAAATGGCGTCATTTTGGGTGGAGTGGTTAGGCTCCTAACTTGCTCACATGTTGGCCCTAACTCACACACACGCACGACCCAAATAGATTAAACACAACCAAACACTACATAAAGCCCACTAAACACTAAGGGCCAATCTGAAAAAGATAACAAATAAAATAAAATAAAATAAAATAAAATAGGCACATTAGAATAAAACTGCACAGCAATTTAAGCCAAAAAAATATAAAATAACTAAAACCAAAATAATATTAATAACAAATCAAAATAAAAGCCAATAATTATAATTAAATACAAATAATGAAAAGTGCAAAAATATGGATCTCACAATACTGATAACATTTGAATGTTTTGTGTCAAACTTTGAATGGTTTTACTTATTTTGTTCAAACAAGTTTTGGTTGTTCAAACTATAACTATTTTATTGTACCCAATAATGAAAAACTAAATAGACATGCATAATATTTAAAAAATATATATAATACAATTTGTTCAATACCTATAAAAGTATTCTAGTAAGTGCGAATTAAATAAATAAAATAGTAATACTAATGTTCTTCGCACATTAACAGATCCCAAATTGTATGTATAATGTATATCAATTGCTTGAAGGTGTGAACTATTGCATAAGCATCTACATTTCGAGTTGCACCTGTCTCTAAAAGTCTTCTTGTTGTTGTTCTTGTTGTTTCATGTGGTTCTCCATGTTTGCTTGTTTCACCAATCGAGCTTTTAATTCATGCTGCCTTGTAGTCAACTTTTCAATCTTGGAATTCGTTTTCTTTAATGCTATAGAGGTGTTAGAGGTATACCCGGACGATGAGGAAGAGCAAAAAGTTTTTACATAACGATCCAAACCTCTCAAATACCTTGAACGTTGACCCAAAACTTGTGTAAAAATTTGAAAATCACTTATTTAGGAATTTTGATATGATACAAATTCAGCACATCGGACAATCATTTTATCTAACACACAGAAGAAGCAATCAATATCATCACAAATATTCAAATAATTTTAATTAAAACAAACTATAACATTCACATAATGTTCACGGGCATTGGGATGAGTCCACTCTCCTTTACGATCGATATATGATGTAGCATATAATTTTGTCAGATTATAATTAGTATCTGACTTTTGCTACAAAAGAAATTTGTTGAAATATAGAGTCATTAGAATACTTGTAAATAACAAACTATATACAATAAAAAAATAGCATTACCAATTTCTTAGAGAGACGATGTACAGATCTTGAACGTGCATAATGATAAATCTTCAACTTTGATACATTTGTTTTGTTTATAGCATTTCATCACTCCTACATAGAAGTTGTAAATATTAGGAAGCGATAATTATATATAGGACACTAAGCAAATTAGTTTAATTTACTTTATATGATGGATCCTCAAACATGTCACGAAATTTTTTTCAATCAGAAGATCGGACATCCTAAAAAGGATGTTGGCATGCATCTTTTATATTTCCAAACTTATTATAATGCTCATAATGACATCTTACCTTATATTTGGGGAATACATTACACAAGCTTATTGACAGTCTTACTCTTCTCTCAGACCAAAATTTAGTTCAAAATCATCATTGAAAAATATATACACAAAGATATTATCACCAAAACATTCTAAGGTTTGCATACATATTCAATAATATTAATATAAATCAATTATTTAAACATTATTAAACAACACTTCTTGATAAGCTCTTTCATATCTTGGGAGACTTTTTGTCATGAACTCGTAGTCAAAAGTGTATAAGTTTGTGTGAGAACATCCACACACGATGTAAGCCGAGCTACTAGTTGTCATTTACCTCAGGTATGTTCATCAAGAATATTAACCTTAATCTTAGCCAATTTATGATTTTTTCTAACGTCACACCTCTAGTAATGCCTCGACCTTGACAAGATTTTACTGTTAACTCTATAAACTATAATACTCATAGAAACGAAGTAAATGATAGTTAAAAACGATGTAATATAAATATAAATGAGTTGAATTAAAATAAATGACTACTAGATTTTTATCTTGTTTTGTAGAGTCAAATTCTAGTAGTGAATCAGACGAAGAGTTGAGATCAAGTGGAGATGGGATGCAAATTCCCTTCCTCTTCGGCATAATTTCAAAACAATATATTCATTATATAAAGGATTTGTCATAAAATGTCACTACAAAATTTGATAGTTTTTGCGGTGTCTAAAAATCGCAGCAAAATTCTTATAAATCGTGACAAAAATCTAACTGTCACAGTTTTTGACTCGCAGGTGAAACGCGGGAAAATAAGCATGACAAAGTCTCTATTTCTCGTCGCTATGGTTTCATCGATGAAATATTGGTTTTTGTCACGATCTTGCTGTCGAGAAAGCCGCTGGCGATAACTGCTGCTATAATGCTCACACCAAGTAGATTTCAGCGTCGCTAGTGAGCCATTAGACCTGCGAGTTACTACTCGTCGCAAAAAGTAGAAGCTTTTGCGATCTAACAACTGCAGCTTCAGTTCTCAGCAATACTGGGCTCGCCAAACCTCTACTTTGCCCAGCGATGGATGGTAACTTTTTATGGCGTTCTCCTACCCACCGTTTGATTTGCTTTTGTTGCCTACCACATTAGCTGCATAAGGACTCTTGTCGCGTAAAAGAACCCAGATATCAACAGCGATGAAATCATTTTATGGAGTTCCCTGATTTCGCCGGAGCAAGCAGTTTACCAAAAATTGTCTCAAAAATGTTGTAGATGTGGCTGTCTTAAGGTCCAGAATGAAAACGTTATAAATGTGGATGTCGTAAGGATGAAGGCAAGACTTGTCTCCCTGTTTCTCGATCTCTCCTTTTTTTTTATTAGACTCATCTCTTTGTCCATGTACGTAAAATAATGAAGAACAGTTTGCATATATTGTTCATGATTAATTTATGCAGTTGTGAGGTTGAGCAATTGTAAACCAAACAAAAAGCCTAATATTATAAACATCCACTAGTTTTAAACCTTGCCAGAGATGAAAGGAATTGAAGTTATGAAAACCATAAAACAATAAAAAGACTCATCGAGAAAATGCTGTGGACTCCCTATTAATCTTGAGAAAACACATCCTCGAATGCTTTGGTATGAAGGAGAAAGACTTGCTACAGCAGAAAATATTCAACTCTTGATGAAAAACAAGAGTACCTCATTGATAACTTGGATATTATATAGATATTTTCTTGAAAATTGCCGCCTAGCTAGCTTGAACCTTATCTCGTGCAAGTACGCTCTTGTTTGATTTGAAAAGGCATGGTCATGATGGGCCGATGGCTAGTCTTGTTTAATGATGACCTATACTGCCTACGAGACAAAGACAAGTCTTGGCTGAACTATATTTTTATACATTATTGCATAACACTTATACATCTCATTCACAGTGGACAAGTGCAATTATATATTTATGTAACGACGGTCTACACCTATGCATAATGATGTCTAAAAAAGTAATGATATACTTATTTTATTATTTATATACTAAAAAAGTAATAATATACTTACTCTTATTTATTATTATATTATTATTTATAATATATTTATTTTTATTATCTTTTAAAATATTTTTTTAATATATTTAATTATTAAGAAAAAATTTTAAAAATAAATTATTTTTTATTACACTTATTTCGGTGAGCACAACTCGCAGAAAATATGTTTATTTACGGAGAATTCACAAATCGTGGTCTATTGGGAGATGTTTTCAACATGTGTTTTTGCTAAGATTTAAGCTCGCCACAAAAAGATCAAGATTCATTGTAATTTTAGTAGCTGCCGCAAAGATAATGAATAGAAGAGAATATCTTGATATTTTTCGGCCAATATCCAACGCAAGTAAAGAAAACACAGCAAAAGAGGACTTTTGTTGTAATGTGTGAACAGAAAACCAGTCAATCACTTGTATTAATTTCATTTGAACAAAAAATTAAACCCTTATCATTTGTGGATACTTCAAATAAATTGCAATGCTTCAGTCTATATATAGACACCTAAATATTTTCATACATTGAATTTGTTTAAAGTTCTAACAATAAGTTCCTATTTCGAATGCAAAAGCATGAAATCTGCGTGCTTCCTCAATCACCCTCTTAACTTGCAATGGAAGCCAACATATTGGTAGGAAATTATATTTTGCAGAAGAAAAGCTTAAAAGTAGAGTCAGTCAATCAGTCAGACTGAGTCAAGCTTCCAGAAGCTGGCTCTCTTCTTCATATCCACCTTCAAAACCATTTTGTCTGTGCAGTGTGCTCAATATTTATGCCTCTCTCTCTCTCTCTCGCCCCTTAGCTTTTTAGCTTTTTTCTTTTCCCGTTCTCAGTGAGTGTTGGCCATGGGAAGAGCTCCATGTTGTGACAAAGATAACGTGAAGAAAGGGCCATGGTGCCCTGAAGAAGATGCCACTTTAAAAGAATACCTCGAGAAACATGGCACTGGTGGAAATTGGATTTCTTTGCCTCGTAAAGCAGGTAATCTCTCCGTTCATGCTCTTGGGCCTTCCCTAATCTCTCTCCTTTCCCACTGAGTATGATGATCATATGATGTTTCTCTTGCGTCTGAGAACTGTTCTTTAAAAACCTATTTATTGATTTCATTTTTTTTTCCACTTTGAAAAAAAACTGGCGTATAATCGTTATTGTATTGAGCTTTTAGTAGAAACCCTTTTTGCCTTAAAGATTGTTCTTCTATGTTTCAGGCCTTAAACGGTGTGGTAAGAGTTGCAGGCTCAGATGGCTGAATTATCTCAGGCCAGACATCAAGCGCGGAGGCTTTACTGAGGAAGACGACAAAATTATCTGCACTCTCTTTGGGAGCATTGGAAGCAGGCAAGTCAATTCACTTTCTTTCGAATATTGTGTATTATCTTTTTTCCAAAAAAAATTAATTAATTTTAATGCAGTATTTTATGATATAATTAATATATATTATGTTTCTGGGATTAGGTGGTCTGTTATAGCTTCTCAACTGCCGGGTCGAACCGACAATGATATCAAGAACTACTGGAACACAAAGTTGAAGAAAAAACTATTGCCAGGAAATAGTTCATGTCCCAAGAGTGAAAACGTGAGCAATGAGACTACGAATGATACCAGTCATCTCCGCTTGCAACAGTTTCGGGCTTCAATTCCAACAGCCGAAACTTATGATTCTGGAAATTCAGCTATTTGTTTTGATTCAAACTCCAATGCAGTATTGACATATACATCGGAATCAAACGTTCAAAATTATGATTCGAATGGCCTAGTTCCGGACCCATCTCAGATTATTTCAAGGTCTAGTATGCAAGTTTCTGGTTTTCATTCAAGTGGGAGTGGAAGCGAGAATTACAGTAAAACATCATCTCAGGACTTGTCGGGTCTTTCAACTTCATCTACTTTGGCTTTGGAGAACAGTACTTATGGATTGTGGTCTGGCATTAATATTGGAAGTAGTGTTACAGAGGAAGAAATAATGCATATGGATTTTGGTTGTGAGTCCCATGGTGATGAATTTCTTAATGGTTTTGGATTTCAGGAAGATATAAGAGAACTTGCTCCATATTTAGGTAATTCTCCCTAGAATACAGAATGTACCAAACTGACCATAAAAAGAGAAATTAAGATATATAGCAAGCTGGAGGCTAGCTTTTAGAATCTTTCAATTTCTACAGTGATGCTTTGTTGAAATGTTCAATGTAATTGAGATTCTGGTAAAGAAAGTAATGAACATGTGGGATTATGATATTAGTCCAAGCCATGTGGGTTTACTAGTGGTTAAATTAATCATATATTCAAGTTCTTGAAAACATCGTCAATGTAGCCTCAATCGACTTAGCTTGTTTTATTAATATTATAAGTTTGTTTTATTGTGTGGGGATGAAATGTTCATGAATGTACTGAAGGATGAGACCAGCAATCTTAACTTTCTTCTGACTGGTCAGTGGTCACGAAAGTTGCATTGGCCTTTGCCTAATCAAAGATGAAGAATTCGTGACTATCTGACAAAACCCCTTCCCTCTCTCTCTCTCTCTCTCTCTCTCTCTCTCTGTCCTTAGCTAGCTAGCTCTGTGTGTGCAGTTTTTGTCAAAGATTACTTTTGAGAACAGAAAATCGATTGGAGAGTCATCAGATATAATTAAGCATCCATACGATCATGATTCACGCGTACGTTTGTCTCAGAAATTTGGGTTTCTTCCATGGTCACATATATATAATGCCCTAATTTGCAGGCTATGTATGTCCAAATTATCGCATGAGTTTGTTCACACACACACACACATATATATATCATGACTTCCTGTTGCAGCAATAATTATATATATACTCGATCTGTTACTCTAACTCCATTTTTGGGCCCAATCATCCACATTTCCCAGCACACAATTCCAGGAGTACTTATTGTTTCATCCTTCTCAAGAATTTAAAAAAAAAAAAAAAACCCCGAAGAAAAAGTTTTATGAAGGAGATAACGAAAGCATTAATAAAAAAGTATAACAACGTCACCACATTTGTAGGATATTCGTGTGTAGATATATATATATATATTATGTTTATTTCTCTCTAAAATAATTTTAATATTATGTCTATTTCTCTCTAAAATAAATTATAAAATTCATAGGATATTCGTGAATTCATAGGATATTCGTGTGTATATATATATATTATGTCTATTTCTCTCTAAAATAAATTATAAAATTCAGATAACGACGGAGTGATCAAATGGCCACATGATTTTGAAGGAGACATGGAATATCATTGTTGACGATAAATCTGTCTATAAATTATTTAATTTACCTGCTGATCTCTTCTAGCTGATCGAGTACTACTATTCGTCTGGCTGGCGGCGACATTATTCATCTTTGACTAATGCAAGAAAATGCTTATCTATTTTCTTTAAACCTTTAAAAAGTATGTACTTTTTACTACTCCAACATATATGTATATATATATATAATAATAATAATTCTTATATTATATAGTCGTAGATCAATCAGCTAGCTACCTGCATTTTCTTGGGTCAGGATTTTGGGGCTGAGCATATTCAAAAAGTTCTGATATTGGCAGAGTTAGAATTTGGACTAGGCCGGCTTGGTGATAATGGCAAGCCATATTGAAAGATCAAATGTGATGTCTAATATTATTGCTCTTTTTCCAAGCATACAATATTTGCAAGTTATTTTGCATATATAGGATTAATTAATACCTTTCACTCATGTATTGGCCCAATGACCAGAAAACTAAGTACTGCTTAATAATAAAAGAGTTATGAGTTTCATGTTACTGTGTCCTCGAGTCAAGGACTCACAAGCCTTTTCGTCAACTCTACAAGCTTAATTTAGATCTCGTTTAGATTCAGAAATAAGATAAGTTTAGATAAATTTAATTTATTTTTTAATATTATTATTATTTTAAAATTTAAAAAATATGTATTAAAATTTAAAAAAGTTGAATTGAGATTTAAAAAAGGTGTATAAGAATTTATATTTTATATAAAAAATTATAAAAATATAATGATAAAATAAAAATAAATTGAAATGTCTTGAGATGAGTTTCCAATACAAATTAAACTTATTTTATAGTCTCTCTGATCATGATCTGATCTGCAGCTTCCATGAACTTTCTTGGGAAATCTTTAACAACGGACTCGTGAGACTATCAGGCCATCCATTAATGCATCTCTTGACTTTTTGTCTTTTATTCTGTTATGTTTTAGGTTTGGTCAAACAGGTGCATGCATTTGTTGAGTTGAATGTTAGTATTCAAATTTTCTTCGTTTGAATTAAGCCTGCAATGAATCAAATTAAAGGGCCTGATCTTCGAATTAGAAGGCTGCCACATGCGAGCATGTTCCCTTATTTATTCAAAATGTTTTATTGTTTGATAGTATTGGGTTTTATTTGAATGGAAGCTTGGCCATCAACACCAAAAAAAATAATAATAAAAAAAAAGGCTGCCACATGCTAATTACCAATTACTAGAATATATATATATATATATTCAATAAGAATGGTTCCTTAGGCAAATATATTATATAAAAATAAATTTATAAAGTGACATGATTTCATAAAATTTATTAAATCTATTTTATAATAAAAAATCATTCTAAATTTAATATACCATCAAGTCACGTTAATTTATAAATTTATTTTTTTATAATCCTTTATAACTAAAATAATATATATTTCCCTTTAACTAATTATAAGCATTTGAAAAACTACATCATAAATTACAAAAACACAAATTACGAAAATAAAAATGTATATTGATGGGGCCTCTTTAAATTATTAAAAAATTGTAATGTTATATTCTATCAAAGTCTTGACTGTTAATAAGTCATGTGCCAGATCACTCATTTTTACATATTTTCTACATTGTACGACGTTAAAACCACCAAATAATTAGACGGATGTCTTATTCACGACAGAAAAAAGCAGCATTTCCGGCGACTAAATGTCGCCACACAAATTCCATATGTCGCATTATTTCCGACTAGATAGGGCCGCCCAACTGTAGCCGCAATTACAGAGCCAAGTAAAGCAATTTGCGGCGAGTAGGAAAAAGTTTTAGTTTTTCCGGCGACATGTGTTCGCTGGAAATTATCTAAATTTTCGTCACAAATAATTTCCAGAGATTCGTACTTTGTCATCCAAACATATTTGTGGCGACCACTTTCTGCCAGAAATAATTCGTAAACTTTAACATTAATCCCTTCAGGTTTCTCAATTGTTCCCTATTCAAAAATAATGACAAATTCTAATATGCTAATGATTCCAATGGAAGAAAAAGAATTTGAAGCAAATTTGAGACATTCATTTATTCACAAAAGTCAAAAATATTAAAAAACGTTTATATCAAAATACTTTAAAGATGTAAAAGTCACAATATAATTGTAAAGTTCCAACAAATAATCATGGTTAACATCATGTCTAGATTGTATTAATAATTTGTACTTTTTTTGTCACTCAAAGTTAACATCCTTCTGATTTAGCTCCAAAAGCTAGCATGCATCTAGTTTCCTAACTTGTAAAAATTTTCACAAGGATTGGTGCTGATGAGAGGCTCCGAAACATGCTTTCTAGAATCTATAGAAAGTAAGTTGTTGCTTCTTCCTTGAACCCCCTTCCCCATACAGGTCGTTCCATTGCGCTTCAGCCCGTTTGTTGGGAAATGACCAATGAACAAACAACAAATATATGAAATAAATCGCAACGAATTCAACAATGAGAAATAAAATAGTAAACAGACAAAGAATATAGCGATTTAAGTGGTTCAGCTCAAAATAAGCTTACATCCATTGTGGGGTTGGTTTCAAAGTTTCACTAGATTAAATAGAGGTTACAGAGAGAGAATTAGAAGATTCTTATAAAAAGAAACACTCACCTCACATGTATACACTCAATCCTCACAAGTTTCACTCAATATAGTGGAGAAATTGAGAAGAAATGATCAATAGGAGAGCTCTATTTTTCGGCATCCAAAACAGGGGCTCTGCATTTCGTCGTCTGCTTCCGCGCGAAATGACTTCACGATATTTATAATATGCAATCTCGCTTGAGCGAAACTTAAACTCGCTCGAGTGAGTACTTCTAGGTCAAACTCGCTCAACTAGCAAACGGACACCTGGCAACACGTGGCACTTCGCTCGAGCGGGAGGTCGAGCGACTGTGAGGCGAAGTCACTGCCTGATCCTCGCTCGAGCTGGAGATCGAGCGAGGGTCGAGTGAACTCTCGGGTTGAAGTAAGTCTGGAAGCCTCGAAGCCTTGCTCGAGCGGCGGTCGAGCGAGGGTCGAGCGAAACAAGTCTGAGGCGTGTATTCACAAGTCATACTCAACAAATCTCCACTTTGGATTGAATACTTAAAAATCTCATAAAATCCAGATCAACCCAAGAATGTAAAATGCAGCAACGGAAGAAACCAACCCCATCTGAGTTCCCTAAGGAACCTGGAAACCCTAAACCCATATTAAGTCCAAACAAAATTTGAACTTGTAAACTGCAACTGTCTTGGTCATTGTATTTGCTGGATTCTCAGAAGTAGCAATCTTCTGAATACTAACTGTATTATTTGCAACTACTCCTCTGATAAAATGATACTTGGCATCAATGTGCTTCGTCCTCTCATGATACATTTGATTTTTAGTCAAATGTATGTTACTCTGGCTGTCACAAAACACTGTCATCTCTGTTTGCTGAAGACCCAAGTCACTGATCAGCCCCTTCACCCAAATGGCCTCCTTAGCAGCCTCAGCTATTGCTATGTATTCTGCCTCTGTAGTTGATAAAGCAACAGTTGATTGAAGTGTTGCTTTCTAACTAATAGCAGAACCACACAATGTGAAAATATAGCCTGTCAATGATCTTCTCTTGTCTAAATCCCCAGCATAGTCAGAATCAACAAAACCAACAACAACAGAACTGAGATCTACATCTCTATCAAATATCAAGCCCACATGTGAGGTTCCCTTCAAGTACCTCAAAATCTATTTCACTGCCTGTCAGTGAGTTCTACCAGGTTTAGCCATATATCTGCTAACCACACTCACTGCCTGTGAAATATTTGGACGGGTACACAACATGGCATACATAATGCTACCTACAGCATTAGAGTAAGGAACATTTGCCATGGACTGTTCCTCCTCATCTGTCTAGGGAGATAGGGAAGCTGAAAGTTTAAAATGCAACGCCAACGGCGTGCTGACAGGTTTGGAATTAGACATTCCAAACCTGTCTAGAACCTTCTCCATATACTTTCTCTGGGACAAATATAACTTCCCAGCTTTCCTATCCCTACGGATTTTCATCCCCAATATTTTCTTAGCATCACATAAATCTTTCATCTCAAACTCATTTTTAAGTTGAGTTCTCAACAAATCAACTTCAACCATACTTTTATCAGCTATAAGCATGTCATCAACATAAAGTAATAAGTGAATGAAAGATTTATCAGGCAATTGTTTATGATACACATAACAATCATAATTACTTCTCAAATAACCATGATCAATCATAAACAAATCAAAACGTTTATACTATTTCCTAGGCAACTGCTTTAACCCATACAAATACCTCTTCAGTCTGCATACACGGTCTTCTTTGCCTTCAACTGTGAACTCTTCTGGCTGACGCATATAGATAGTTTCTTTAAGCTCACCATGTAAGAACGCTGTCTTTACATCAAGCTGATGAAGCTCCAGATCATACAAAGCCGTAATGGCTAGTAAAATTCTGATTGAGCTGTGTTTTACCACTGGAGAGAACACTTCATTGAAGTCGATTCTCTCTCTCTGACTGTAGCCTTTAGCAACTAGACGAGTTTTGTATCTTGCATCAGACTGGATTCCCTATTTTCTCTTGAAAATTCACTTGCAACCTACAACTCTGGTCTTAGCTGGTAACTTAACCAAATCCTAGGTTTGGTTCTTATGAAGAGACTCAATCTTTTCAGTCATCACTAAACACCACTGTGCAGACTCAGTACTTTTTACAGCCTCTGAGTAACTGAAAGGCTCCTGCCCCACAATTTCTTCTGCTGTAGCGAGTGCATAACTAACCATGCCTGCATGAGTATATCTCTGAGGTGGTCTGATCTTCCTTCTCTGTCTACTAGTAGCTATACTGTATTGCTCCTCAACTGGTGTCTCAGTCTCTGATTCAAAACCATGCTCATCAGCTATAGCATGATCCTGAGTCTTAGGTAGTGTCTCCTGTGAAGCCTGTAACTCCACCTTCTTCCCTGTAGACACGGGAATCTGATTTCTTGGATTAAGCATAGATTTTTCATCGAAAATTACATCTCTGCTAATCACAAACTTAGGTGACTCGGTGTTTCCCAGATGACTAACACAAGAGGGGGGGTGAATTGAGTTATATTTAAAAAAAATAACAATTATAAATCAAATATATAATATAAAATATAAACAAAATATGAAACATGAATAAATATAAAGAGTAAAGGTAAGAGAGAAGCAAACACAGTATGTTAACGAGGTTCGGCCCTACTGCCTACGTCCTCGCCTCAAACTACCCCTTGAGGATCCCCAAATCCACTATTCAATCTCCTTTAGGTGGATATAGAAACCTATTACACCTTTGAGCAGTACCACTCCAAAGAATCCGTGTAGAACACCCTCTACACTTCCAATCACCTCACACTTTGTGATTTAACTATTCCTCGTATAGAACACCTTCTACACTTCCAATCACCTCACACTTGGTGATTTAACTATTCCCCGTATAGAACACCTTTTATACACACAAGGATTATGGGCACCCTCTTACAAATATAAGAGTTGATAGTGGGTAGATTATCAAAGTACACTCCTTAATGAGTGAGATAGAAATAATACAGCGCAACCTATATCTCTCTCAACAAGAATAAGTATTAAGGCTCAAAACTTTAGAAAAGAGAGAATGAGAACTTTGAAAGAATGATGCAAAACTTAGCAATAGATGTGTAAGCTCTTGTTGTGATCTTTGTAAAACTTAAGTGAGCTATTTATTGGCAAATGAGTCTTCAATTTCAAATTTGAAAAGATTCACATGTCAAATAAGAATACTATTCACTTTTCAAAAAATTCAAATAAAAGTATTTCCTTTTTGCATTTGTCAAAGACAACTCCATTCATTTTCCAAAGAATTCAAACCTAATCTTATGCTTTTCATATATGACAAAATGAGCATGATTTATTTTTCAAACAAAAACATCTTCTTTTTGCATATGTCAAAAAAACACACAACCACCCTTTAAGATTTTCAAACAAATCATCTATTTTTTACATTTGTCAAAAAAAAAAACACACAACCACCCTTTAAAATTCTCAAACAAAATCATTTACCTTTTGCATTTGTCAAAAAAATACACACCTCCCTTCAAGACTTTCAAACAAAATATGCACATGTCAAATATGATAATCAATCATCTTATAAATTCAAGTTTTTATAAAAATATATATATATATAATTTTTGAAATTATTTTGTTTGACGATGTTATACACATGTGAAAAACATAATTTTCAAAACTAAGACATTTAAAAATGTCTTGCATATGTGGAAAAATTAATTTGATGTTTTATGAGAAAAAAAAAATTAATTTTGAACCTTAATCCAATTTCTAATTTTATCAAGAGATGTACAAAAATAATCTATGGCTTCATTTGTAGACTTGATCTCTTTCTTACTCATGCTTGATTTCTTAATGTGTTTAGCTCCCTTTATGCGTAGACAACTTGAACTTGAGTTTTCAATATTATTTGTTATCATCAAAATTTATACGTAAATACGAGATTTGAAACATTGGGTTCAACAATCTCCCCCTTTTTGATGATGACAAATACTTAGTAGGAATCTGCGACCTACAGTAATACTTAAGCTCCCCCTGAAAATATGCATTAGTATTTCAAGAAAAATATAATCTATCATATATAACAGGGTAGTATAATACTAGTATAAGACTTCTCCCCCTTTTGGCATCATTAAAAAGGAACCGTAATTGGTTTCAGTAAGATTTTTTTACCGTAATAAGCAATAACCAAATAAAATGGTGCATTAGAGAGTAGAAGTTGAAACCACCCATGCCCGAAAAAACGTGCAAAGGTTGAAGCCGAATTTTATCATCTCGGTGCGGAAGAAGATTTAAATCTGCTTGATGTTATTGACGAATTATCCGTGTCCGACAAAGACAGCAAAAGCTGCAGGCTTAGTTCTGGCAATGCGGTGTGGAGCCATGCATGTCCGACAAAACCTGCAAATGTTGGAAGTCTAACTCTGGCAATTCAGTGCATAGCCACGCGTGTTTGACAAAACCTGCAAAGGTTTGAGGCCTAGCTCTAGCAGTTAATGCGAAAGCAGATTCAAATCCGCATGATATTGTTGAAAAATTAAATATTATCGAGATTTGAAAGTTGTTGTTTAAAATACCGTTTTCACCTGCCAGATACTCAAATAAATTTTCACACTACTCATTGATCCAGTTTCTGTTTATTCAAAACGATAGAATGGCAGAGAAAATTTCGTCTAATAATCTTCCAGATTTGAATCAGGAACTATCTCAACCAGTCATCTTATATCATGAGGTTGTCAACACCAAGATAGAAGCAGAAATACATTTTTCAAATAGAACTGATTCTGAAGTTGTTGCAGCATCAAGAACTCTCAGTGCTCAATATGCTGCCTCTGTTAAGACCATGTCTCGGAGATTACTAGCGTGGGCAAATGAGGTTGATCGACTTAACAATCAAATATATGTTCTGCATCAAAAACTTGCAAATAAAGGCAGAAAGAATAAGAGGTTAAAGTAAGAAAATAAAGATTTGACAAAATTAGCTCGTGTTCTGAAATTTCAAATAGAGGAATCGGAACGAGTAAGAGTTCAAGCACAGAGTCAACATCAGCAGATAATGGTAGTGTTTCACGAGAGAAATAAGGACAATTATAATTAATCTCGCTAGTTTAGTTCGGTAACTTTTGACAATATGCATCCGGCATATCTTGTAAGCTTGACTAAGTAAGATTTGAAGAGATGACAGTTTGTCTTCTACTTATTTTCATTTTTATAAAAACAATCCTTAGTTTTATATAATCTGCATCAAATCTTCTTCTCATTGTTGTAGTTCATCTTCATTCTCACTTTACAAAATCTTAATGGCTCATCAATTTTCCTTCAGTGCTTCTCGTGATCAATCTATTTCTGCATCTGTCGTAGGTGCCATGAAGCAGCAAAACACTGATTTAGCTAATAAATCAGATCGTGATGCCATTTACGAGCTTGTGGGTCTCGGGACTCGATACTCATCTTCCATTGTTGCTTTTTTCCGCTCGGTTGCAGTCCAAAACCGGCGAGATAGAGAAGCTTAATGAGAAGATTGATATTCTTCAACGACTTGTTCAAGAGTCTAACAAAAAAATAGTAGACTTAAAACAACAGAATAAGGATTTAAAATCCTTACTTGCCTCTGCATTTCGATTGCCTAATCTTTTAGACAAGAATGACATGATGATTTATGAGGAGCAAATGCATTTGAATGATGAGGCTAAACGTCTTAAATTTCTGTAGGTCATTTGAGATAATAGAATAAAAGTATCTACCAAATATTCATGACATGCATAATTCCTATTTCTCTTCTAATCACGCATAGTTTATCTTCTGGTAGGGGTTTTATGAAAATTTCTGCCAATTGATCATGTGTACTCGTGAATTCTAATACAATATCGCTCTTCTACACATAATCTCTAAGAAAATGATATCTAATTTCAATATGTTTGGTCCGAGAATGTTGTATTGGATTTTTTGAAAAATCTATAGCACTTATATTATCACATTTGATTGGAATGTGATTGTACATAAGTTTAAAATCCTCAAGTTGCTGTTTCATGTAAAGAACTTGAGCACAACAACTGCCTACAGCAACATACTCTGCCTCAGTAATAGATAATGCAGCAGAATTTTCTTTTTACTAAATCATGAAACAAGTGCATGACTTAAGAAATGACATGTTCTACTAAAACTTTTTCGATTATCTTTGCAACCGGTATAATCGGTACCTGAATAACTAATAAGATCGAAAGAAGTGTGTTTAGGATACCATAACTCTAAGTCAATGGTACTGGCAAAATATCTAAAAATCTGCTTGACTGCAATCAAATGAAATTGTTTTGGAAATGATTGAAAACGTGTACATAAACATATACTGAATATAATATCAGGTCTACTAGTTATCAAATATAATAAACTACCAATCATATCTCAATATACCTTTAAGTCAACTAGCTTATCGCTTTCATCTTTATCAAGTTTAGTGATCAGACTCATTGATATTCCAATTACCTTCACACATTCCATCTCAAATTTTGAATAACTCTTTGATATATTTTGATGATTAATAAATGTTCCACTTTTTACTTGCTTGATTTGCAATCTGAGAAAGAAATTAAGTTCTCCCATCATGCTCATTTCAAATTTTTCCTGCATATTCTTAACAAAATCTTTACACATATTTTCATTAGTAGCACCAAATATTATATCATCTACGTAAATTTGAACTAGAAGAATATCATTCTATTCATATTTGATGAAAAAGTTATATCGATCTTTCCTTTTGAAAACTTTTTCAATAAAAAAACTATTTAAGAAAACATTTTTAACATCCATTTGAAAAAATTTGAAATCTTTATAACAAGCATATGCAAGTAGCATTCGAATAGCTTCTAATCTTGCGACTGGTGCATATGTCTCATCATAACCGATTCATTCCTCTTGATTGAAACCTTGAGCTACAAGTCGAGCCTTATTTCTAGTAATGATTCCGGACTCATTTTTCTTGTTTCTAAAAACCCATTTTGTTCCAATAATAGTATGATTTTTGGGTCTAGGAACAAGTGTCCAAACATCATTTCTTTCAAATTGATTAAGCTCTTCTTGCATAACTAGAATTCAAGATTCATCAAGAAGTGCTTCATCAATATTGTTAGGTTCAATCTAAGATAAAAAAGCAGTATGATTGCAAATATTTCTAAGAGATGATCGAGTGCTTACACCTCGTTAAGGTTCTCCTAAAATTTGTTCTACTGGATGATCTTTCACATGTTTTCACTATTTGGTTGCATCTTTTACTAAGTCTTGATGATCTTTCCTTCTATTTCCATGATCTTCCCTTTTGAATTGTCTCCAAATATCACGCATCTTTCTTCTTTAGAAGTGAAGTCAATGAATTTAGTTTTGTCTCATATCACGTATCTTGAGCATCCGTTGTCTAAAAACCATTTACTTTTACCTGTAGAAGACTTCATGCATACCTACAAAAACAATTAAAAAAATTCTTAGTACCCAAGTTCTTTGGGTCCTTTATTTATTAGTATTAGAAGAAATAAAATTCTTAGGTACCCATATGGCCCTAATAGTCATTGTATGTTTTCTTCTAATAGGACAAGTAAGATAATTATGACCATTTCTATTACAAAAATTGTAAATAGTATGTGACATATATGAAGAACTTGAGTGATTATAATAGTATCTTTTTTTAATAAAATTATTTTTATAAAAAGAATTTTGAATATTGGATTTTGACGTAGAAGGATTATCAAAGAAATTTTTATAAGATTTGTATTTTTGTTTTGGCATATATCCCAAGTCTGCCTTGTCAAAAACACATCTTTGACTACCAAGAAATTTTTTAAAATTTCTTTTTCCATTCGTAAAGTTTTCAATAATATTTTCTAAATCAGTTTTCTTTTTCTTCAACTCAAGATTTTCATCTTTCAAAACAATACTTTCTTTTCTTAAAATATAAATTTCGTTTGTTAAAGAAGAATTTTCTTTTTCAAAACAATATACTTGATACCCAATTTTTCAAATTCCTCATATACCTCTTCTAAAACATTTTGCAATTTTTCATATGAAGGATCTTCAATATTATCAAGATTTGTTACCTCAATGTCATCTTTAGCCATAAAATAAAGATTTGCTGATTCTCCATTACTTGCTTCAATATCTGAGCTATTTGAGTCATCATCCCATGTAGTTTTCATTGCTTTTTTGCCTTTATTTCGATCTTTCTTTAGCAGAGGACAATCTGACTTGATATGACCAAACTTATTGCATTCATAACAAATTAAAGTGTCATTTTTACCTGAATCTTTCTTGGAAAACTTTTTGAAAGATTTCCTTGGAGGAGTTTTATTTTTCTTTAAGAACCTCTGAATTCTTCTTTTTATTATCGTAACTTTTTCATCTTTGTCGTCATTTTCCTCATCTTCATCACTTTCACTTTCATATGCAACAGTTTTAAGTGCCAAGATCTTTTTTGGCTTTCTTTCTTCTTCTCATCTTTTCAATGTATACTCATGGGTGATAAGTGACCCGATGAGTTCATTCACTTCGAGTTTCTTGAGGTCTCTAACTTCAAGAATTGCTGTCATTTTTGTCCCAACGTTTTGGTAGAGAGTTGAGAATTTTTCTTACTATCCCCACTTTGGAATAAATTTTTCCAAGAGCTGTCAAACTATTTATGATGTTAGTAAAACGAGTGTGCATACTAGAAATAGATTCATCATCATTCAACTTAAACATTTCATATTATGAGTAAGAATATAAATTTTTGATTCCTTGACTTGAGAAGTTCATTCATAAGTAACTTCTAAATTATCCCAAATTTCCTTTACTGTAGCACAAGTTATTACTCTATTAAACTCATTACCATTAAGAGCATTATATAGTAAATTCATAACAATTAAATTCAAAGTATAAAGTCTATCGTCTTCACGATCAAACGCTTCTTCTTTCTTTTTGACCTTTACTCCATCAACCACTTTTGTTAGAATATAAAGTCCATTTACAATGCATTTCCAGATTTCTCGACCTTGAGCCTGAAGGAATATTCTCATTCTAACTTTCCAGAATGAGTAATTGTCTCCGCAAAAGAGTAGAGGCCGACTGCTAGATTGACTTTCACCAAATGAAGCTGCAATGTTAGCCATAAGATCTTAACTCAAAAGATAGTTAATCTTATAATAGAGCTCTAACTCTGATACCAATTGTTGCCTAGATGACTAATACAAGAGGGGGGGTGAATTGAGTTATATTTAAAAAAAATAACAATTATAAATCAAGTATACAGTATAAAATATAAACAAAATATGAAACAGTAATAAATATAAAGAGTAAAGGTAAGAGAGAAGCAAACTCAGTATGTTAACGAGGTTCGGCCCCACTGCCTACGTCCTCGCCTCAAACTATCCCTTAAAGATCTCCAAATGCACTATTCAATCTCCTTTAGGTGGAGATAGAAACTTATTACACTTTTGAGCAGTACCGCTCCAAAGAATCCGTGTAGAATACCCTTTACACTTCCAATCACCTCACACTTGGTGATTTAACTATTCCCCGTGTAGAACACCTTCTACACTTCCAATCACCTCACATTTGGTGATTTAACTATTCCCCGTGTAGAATACCTTCTACACACACAAGAGTTATACGCACCCTCTTACAAATACAAGAGTTGATAGTGGGTAGACTATCAAAGTACACTCCTTAATGAGTGAGATAGATTCAATACAGCGCAATCTATATCTCTCTCAACAAGAATAAGAACTAAGGCTCAAAATTTTAGAAAATAGAGAATGAGAGTTTTGAAAGAATGATGCAAAACTTAGCAATAGATGTGTAAGCTCTTGTTGTGATCTTTGCAAAACTCAAGTGAGCTATTTATAGGTAAATAAGTCTTCAATTTCAAATTTGAAAATATTCATATGTCAAATAAGAACACTATTCACTTTTCAAAAAATTCAAATAAAAGCATTTCCTTTTTGCATTTGTCAAAAGACAACTCCATTCATTTTTCAAAGAATTCAAACCTAATCTTTTACTTTTCATATATGACAAAATGAGTATGATTTATTTTTCAAACAAAAACATCTTCTTTTTGCATATGTCAAAAAAACACACAATCACCCTTTAAGATTTTCAAACAAATCATCTATCTTTTACATTTGTAAAAAAAAAAAAACACACAACCACCCTTTAAAATTCTCAAACAAAATCATCTACCTTTTGCATTTGTCAAAAAAACACACCACCTCCCTTCAAGACTTTCAAACAAAATATGCACATGTCAAATATAATAATCAATCATCTTATAAATTCAAGTTTTTATAGAAATATATATATATATAATTTTTAAAATTATTTTGTTTGATGATGTTATGCACATGTGAAAAACATAATTTTCAAAACTAAGACATTTAAAAATGTCTTGCATATGTGAAAAAAGTAATTTGATATTTTATGAGAAAAAAAAGTAATTTTGAACCTTAATCCAATTTTTAATTTTATCAAAAGATGTACAAAAATAATCTATGAGTTTCATTTGTAGACTTGATCTCTTTCTTGCTCATGCTTGATTTCTTGATGTGTTTAGCTCCCTTCATACGTAGACAACTTGAGCTTGAGTTTTCAATATTATTTGTTATCATCAAAATTTATACGTAAATACTAAACTTGAAACCTTGGGTTTAACACTTGGGACCAGTACACCACAATCTATATCTCTTCACCCCAGAAGCATATCCCATGAATATACACTTCTTTGCCCTAGGTTCTAGCTTACCATCATTCACATGAAAGTAAGCAGGACAACCAAATATCTTCAAATTCAAATAATCAGTAGGTTCATCGGACCATACCTAATTAGGTATCTTCAACTCAATAGCTGTGGCTGGAGAGCGGTTCACCAGAAAACAAGTTGTATTGACTGCTTCCGCCCAAAAGTCCTTAGATAGCCCAACATTGGAGAGCATACTACGTGCTCGTTCTAGGAGGGTTCGGTTCATCCGTTCAGCCACTTCATTTTGTTGTGAAGTGTACCTGACTGTATGGTGTCTGACAATTCCTTCATTCTTGCAGAACTCATCAAAGTCACTACTGCAAAATTCCATCCCGTTGTCAGTTCGAAACTGTTTAACCTTCTTACCAGTCTGATTCTCTATCAGAACTTTCCACTACTTGAAGTTCTTGAAGACATCACTTTTCTGTTTCAAAAAATAAACTCACACTTTCCATGAGTAATCATCAATAAGCATAAGCAAGTAATTAGCTCCACCTTTCGATGGAACTAAAGAAGGATCCCAAAGGTCGAAATGAATGTAGTCCACTGTACCTTTTGTTCTGTGGACCCCTGTTGCAAACTGAACTCTGCTCTACTTGCCAAATACACAATGCTCACACAGGTCTAGTTTGTCCAAATTCTGATTCCCTAACAACCCTTACTTACTGAGGATAGACATCTCCTTCTCACTCATATGGCCCAATCTCATGTGCCATAGACGAGTAACATCTGACTCTGACTGATCAAATACTGAAACTGCAGCTTCACCGCTAACGGTACTGCCTTGGAGGAAATAGAGACCATCTTTTAGGTCTCCCTTCAAAATAATCATGGAGCCTTTGCTGACCTTCAGAACTACACCTTGTCCCGTGTACTTCAAACCCAAAGAATCAAGGGCCCCCACGGAGATAAGATTCTTTTTTAAGTCTAGAATGTGCCGGACATTAGTCAATATCTTAACTATCTCATTAAACATCTTAATATTCACAGAACCCAATCCTGCAATCTTGCAAGCTGTGTCGTTCCCCAACAATACAGAACTACTATTGACTGGTTCATAAGACATGAACCAGTCCCTTCTGGGACACATATGGAAAGTGCAAGCTGAGTCCATAACTCACTTGTCACTGAACCGACTATTCGAATCACTGATTGCAAGAACCACATTAGAGCCATCAGATTCATCAGCAGCACTGACGGCATTAGAGGAACTTGTAGATTCCTCCTTCTTCTTCAGCTTCGTACACTCACTCTTGTAGTGTCCACACTTCTGACTGTAATAGCATTTTACATTTTTCTTGTTGGACTTGGACTTTGATTTCCCCCGGGACTTTCCTCTGCCCTTCTCTGAACCATTTTCACTAGATCTTCCTCTGCTGGAGGTATCTTTGACAAACAAACCACTGGCTTGTGCTTCACCACCCTTATCATACTTACTCCTCAACCCCGTCAAGTTCAAAGCTTGATGTCAACATTTTTAAGATCCATAACAATCTTGTTAAACTCATCTAGGTGTTCAGTAATTGACGAACCACCCTCAGTCATTTTGAGCGTATACAACCGTTGTTTTAAATACAACCGGTTAGTGAGAGATTTCTTAATATACAAGCTCTCAAGCTTGTTCCAGAGACCCTCAGTGGTCTCCTCCTCCGCTACCTCTCTCAACACTCCATCAGACAATGACAGTAAAATAGTACTATGTACCTTTTCTTCATCGTCCTTAGACGGTACAGGAGAATCTACCGTCCTTTCCTCTAGAACTTTGAATAACCCATACTGGCGTAACAATGCTTTCATCTTCAGGCACCATAAACTGAAACTATTCTAACCGTCAAATTTCTCAACTTCAAATTTTGCTGTGGCCATCCCTTCAAAATATTCACAGAGCTTAAATGCTCTGATACCAGTTTGTTGAGAAATGACCAATGAACAAACAACAAGTATATGAAATAAACCGCAGTGGATGCAACAATAAGAAATAAAACAGTAAATAGACAAATAACACAGCGATTTAAGTGGTTCAGCTCAAAATAAGCTTACATCCACAGTGGGGTTGGTTTCAAAACTTCACTAGATCAAATGGAGGTTACAGAGAGAGAATCAGAAGATTCTTACAAAAGGAAACACTCACCTCACATGTATACACTCAATCCTCACAAGTTTCACTCAATATAGTGGAGAAATAAAGAAGAAATGATCAATAGGGGAGCTCTGTTTTTCGGCGTCCAAAACAGGGGCTCTGCGTTTCGTCGTCTGCTTCCGCGCGAAATGATTTCGCGATATTTATAATATGCAATCTCACTCGAGCAAAACTTAAACTTGCTCGAGCGAGTACTTCTAGGTCAAACTCACTCAACTAGAAAACGGACACCTGGCAACACGTGGCACTTCGCTCGAGCGACTGTCGATCGAAATCACTTCCTGATCCTCTCTCTAGCTGGAGGTCGAGCGAGGATCGAGCAAACTCTCGGGTTGAAGTAAGTATGGAAGTCTCGAAACCTCGCTCGAGCGGCGGTCGAGCGAGAGTCGAGCAAAACAGGTCTGAGGCGTGTATTTACAAGCCATACTCAACACGTTCATAATCAATCCCTCTGTAGCAAAATTTGCAGCAACCTGCATTACATTACACACAAATATTGAGAAAGTTAAAAATTCTGTTAGCAGAATTGAGAAAGTTTCATTAGTATGTCATACTTAAAAAATAATCAACGTGAACCCAAAATAGACACTTGACCATATTTTAGCTATTAAAATGAGATAAAATAAAAAAGTACCATCCATCTAGTTGGTTATCATCTCTAAGCAAATTATCAGTTAATTTCTAATAGTGGAATTTTCATGCAATCAGCCTAGCTACTAGCTAGCCACGAGTCAAATTGAAAAAAAAACATTTAATCCATTCATAAGCTAAGCTAAGCATAGAACATCACAAACTGCAATACAAGTAATAAAAAGCAATGGGTTTCAATGCCAACATTACCAAAAAAAGCTATTATGCAATTTATATTAGTGCAAATAAAATAAACAAAGTAATTAATTAGAAGAAGGTATATTTACCTAAACAAGTTTTAACTTGTATGTAGTCAAAATTGTGATTCAGAATGAGTCTAAAAGAGCTTCAAAGACCTAATCATCACATTTAAAAATATAATAATATTAGGAATGAGACAAGGATAACAACAGAGAAAAATGTAGAGAAAAATTGAACATCCAAATGTACCTCATTCAAATGACCATTAGCTTTACATGATTTGAGATGCTCAAAAGTTGGAGTCATCAAGCTATCCAATTTTTCAGCAATTAAGTCTCCTCCTAAACTCTTCCGACCTAATTCTCTTGGGATCTGCAAAAATAATTTCATATATTTTAATTTGAGGCTAAATAATCATAAGCATTCAAAAAGAATAGGAATAAAATAAGATGATAAATAAAATCATAAGTTCATGGATGACACCTTTATGCTATTTTTTTAAGGGATATTTCACTTGATTTGGGGCTGTTTGAAAGGGCACCTTCACTATGAAGGTGGGAATCTCATGCCAATACGAAGGAACTTTGTGACAGTTTGCAGTATTTCATCTAAACAGATTTTGATTTTGAAGGCCTTATATGAACTTTAGCCAGACACAAGGAAGATGGAAACTATAGCTCCAAGTAAAGCCAAATTTATAGCAGGGTAAGTTATCTTTAACACATGTACATGCATGGCAAAAATCTTATTTTATTGTTATTTAAAGTTAATGTATGTGAACAAATTATACATACCTATAGGGGATAATTCTAGTTGAGGAGAAATGTGTGCATGTAGAATGTGCTTGTGGCTTAGAAAAAAAAATTGTGCTTGTTGTTATGGTCTTGATCATCTCTAAAGATAGTAGATATACTGCATTGAAGGAGTTCATAACCATAGCTAAGATTTGTACCTCCCACGAGGATAGATTATACAAGCTACAATGGGGTGGAAAATACTTCGGAGATGAAAATTAATGGATACATATTATGCTATATATAATCTTATTAGTAAGAGTTATTTAATTAAAGTGTAAGAATGAATTAACTTACATGTTAAAAAGCAACATATGTGATTATCATGACTATGACAGACATAACCATTCTGGATAAAAGCTATCAATTTAGTTGAGTAATGCAATGCTGGCAGCATCATGAACATGTGGATCCTGGAAGCCACCTACTCGATATAAAAGGTATGCAAATTCTAGTTTTGTATAAATTATTTTAAATAATTATACATTGATCAAGAGTTATGGGAATTAAGAAAGATGTATATATTTGCAGCATTGAGATCAATGAATAATGCTGCCAGTTTTAAGATGAAGACTAGGTAATATTGGTTGAGTTTTTAGATGAAGGCCGCATGAGCTTCCATTATGATGATGATCAAGACTTGCAATTAACAACTCTAGTTACATTATATATTGCCTTGTATATTTAACTTCATCTATTGTAGTCTGTTATATAGACACTTTGTGGGATGAATTATATAGAACAAGTTTTTCATGAATGAATTTAACAGGAATTGGATGGAAGGATTTAATTGTAACTTTTGAGAAACACTGGGAGTAATGTAAAAACTGTTGTAAGCTAACGTCAATAGCATAAACCACTCGTGGACTAATTAATAATCAATCTGATCCATGGTAACTTGTTGAACCCAAGATTTCAAGTTTCATGTAAATCTACAAATGGATTTTGATGATAACAAATGAATCCAAAGAATAAAGGAGTCTCAAGCTCAAGTTGTCCACACAATATAATCAAGCACATCAAGGAAGCAAGCATGAGCAAGAAGAGAACAAGTTCACATTAAAATCATAGAGTAATGTTGTAAATCTCTTAAAAATTCAAAATTAGGATTAAGGCTCAAAATTAATATTTTATCATAAAGCATTAAAATACATTTTCCACATATGCATGAATATTTTGAAAATTAAATTTGAAAATTTTGAAAGATGATTGATTGTCATCTTTCACATGTGCATGACATGATTAAAGGTTATAATTTTGAAAATATTAAGATGATTGATTGTCATCTTTCACATGTGCATGTTTTATTTGAATATTTTCAAAAGTGGTGGATGCTTTTCTTGACTTATGCAAAAGGTAGATGTCTTTATTTGAAAATTTTGAAAAGAAAAGTGTGCTCCTTTTGTCATATGCAAAAAGTAAAAGATTATGTTTGAAATTTTTGAAAAGTAAAGTGTGCTCCTTTTGTCACATGCAAAAAGTAAAAATATTAGATTTGAAATTTTTGAAAAGTGAATGATGATGTTTTTGACATGGGAATCTTTTCAAATTTGAAATTGAAAACTCATTTGCCTATAAATAGCTCACTTGAGTTTTGCAAAATTAACAACAAGAGCTTACACATCTATTGCTAAGTTTTGCATCATTTCTTCAAAGCTCTCATTCTCTTTTTTCTAAAATTTTGAGCCTTAATTCTTGTTCTTGTTGAGAGAGATATAGGTTGCGCTGTATTGTTTCTATCTCACTCATTGAGGAGTGTACTTTGATAGTCTACCTACTATCAACTCTTGTATTTGTAAAAGGGTGTGTATAACCCTTGTGTGTGTAGAATGTGTTCTACACGGGGAATAGTTAAATCACCAAGTGTGAGGTGATTGGAAGTGTAGAAAGTGTTTTACACGGGGAATAGTTAAATCACCAAGTATAAGGTGATTGGAAGTGTAGAGGGTGTTCTACACGGATTCTTTGGAGCGGTGCTGCTCAAAGGTGTAATAGGTTTCTATCTCCACCTAAAGGAGATTGAATAGTGGATTTGGGAATCCTCAAGAGGTAGCTTGAGGCGAGGACGTAGGCAGTGGGGCCGAACCTCGTTAACATACTGAGTTTGCTTCTCTCTTACTCTTACTATTTATATTTATTGTTGTTTCATATTTTGTTTATATTTTATATTATATATTTGATTTATAATTGTTATTTTTTTAAATACAACTCAATTCACCCCCCTCTTGTGTTAGTCATCTGGGCAACATAACTAATTAAATTACACACAAAGCCAGACAGACACACATATCTATATGTAAAGAGACAGAGAGGAAAAGAAGGTGACCTGCGCAACAACTTGCTCGGGCAAACCGAAGCCTTGGAAGGACACCACTTCAATGCCACCGAGTTTGATGTCACAGTCCAAACCGTACAATTCAAATAGACTGCAAAATCATATACCAAAAGAATATTAAAAACCAATTGAAAAACTAACCCAAAAGAGAGAAGTTAGGTTACTAACGGGTAAACAAGTCAAATAACAAATAAGTCAAATACTTTACTACTGGTTAGGTTTGGTTGCTGATAAAAAAGAAAAATATCCTATGATAGACCGCATTTAGATTCCAAGTATTCCTTTCCTTTTTTCATGATTCTCACCAAAAAGAATAAAAAAAAAAAAGAGGAAAACAAAAGGCATCATATTTCCACTATTATAATCCAATGATAGATCAAACCAACAACAAAACACTGGCAGCAAATTCTTAGTAACAACTCTGAGAAAGTTGACCCTCTCAAGGAGATTCACCCGTTCAAAGTCGTACAAAATTATAAAAATAACCTATCACATAACGAAAAAACCCAGAGCGCCATCCCCATTAATTACATACAAAGAAACTAAGATAACAAAATAAACAAAGATGAGGCTCAATCCCACTCGATGGTGCAAAATATAAGGATGGTCTATGTCTGGGTATTGGCTCGTTTTCACAGCAAAGAGGGAGGGAGGAGTAGAGGAGGGCAATTAAAATGAGAATTTGCTGCAATTTTTCACCTGCCAAAAATAAAATGGTAGCAAATGACTCAATTTGTTGTAGTGATACTAAAATAAAGAAAGGATAAATAAAACAAAAATTTTATAAAAGATAACAGCAAGGTCCATGGTTGCAAAATATGAAGCTACTTCAGTGGCACTTACAAAACTGTAATGAAAACTTTGGATAAAGTTATAATATTAGATGCGGATAGGCACCAATGGCCTGGTCATGATAGAGTAATAAAACTAAAGATAATGGTATTAACATGATGGAGTTCATGCTATTCTCCCAAGTTTAAACCCAACACCGTGAGATCACTTTATCTGTTCAATTGATAATCATCTTCAACAAGATAAGATGTAATGGTAAATCTAGCCATGTCATACTCCAGAAAAGAAATGAAGTTAACACTTCATGCTAATCCATAGGTGATATGTATAAATGTAAAGTATTAATAAGTGTAAAATTATTAGTGGAAAATAACTCCTCAAATGAAAGATAGAGAATGAATATGACCTTGTGGAATACTAAATTCATACTCCTGGAGTTGCTTATTTGAGATGGGCAGCCACAATGCTCCTAATCTAGCTGTAATAACTTCTTATAACACGTGTTTTTTTATAAAAATGAATCTTATTTCTTTGCATGCCATTTAATTAAAACTTTTGAATCTGTCTTAAGCTTAAATTCTTTCTATTCATATTATAGATAAATGTTTGCAATGGTTTCTACGGTGAAAACTTCACTCCAAATAAAAAAAAAACTATGAACCCAAAAGAATCCGGCACTGTAAAGAGGCCTTGCAAAAATGAAACGAGTCTTGTAAGCAAAAGAATCCAGATGCAATTAGTAATAAATTGGAGAATATATCAATTTTGCAAGACTCAACTAATGTTGAACATAGGTGCACCATAAAACAACTGCAATGTGGTCAAGCACCTGTAATTTCTTAACAAGCTTTTACAAACAAATTGTCAGTAGTTTTCTACCCCAAGTATAGAGGCATCAACCTGCTCAGGTTTCTTTTACAACAATCTATATTTAAAAAGTGAAGTTCAAGACATTGTTGATCCAGGAAAGGCACTATATTTTGGAATTGGAGGCGATATGGTGCCAAACACATTCTCTCTATCTAGAATAGCATTTCATTGAGAATAAGTGGTAATTGCCCAAGCAAAAGAATAGTGACTATATATTTTTTACACACAATGATATGAGAAAAAATCAACAATGAGGACCATTTATTGGGAGACTGTTCTGAATATAAACCAAAAGTTTTTAATCACAACCACTTTGAAACATATTGATGCAAAACCAAAGAAAAAAAATGTTCCATTATCCGCTTATTAGAACTTATTAAATAAATTAGAAAAAAAATAGAGGAATCTACATCTAGAGGTTCAATTGAACCACTAGACTCCAAAAATTAAGATGAAAAGGATTCAACAACATTACTGGATATTTAGGGGTAATGATCGGCTTATAATTTTAGATCACCTACATTAGACTAAAATGGATAAATATTTACATATATAGTACAGAATATTGACCAAGCCAATAAATCATATCAACAACTGAAAGCTAATCAATATAAAACAGCTGACATCATAAATCATATCATAAATGTTGAAACTCTAATTAGATATTAGTATACGAAAATTGCTTCTAAATTCTTGTGCAATATAAACTTCCAAGAGGAAGAAGTTTTATAACTCCAAGGGAATTCAAGATCATATAACCTATTAAATCAACACTATGGCTACGAGTCACCTACCAGAATATTCATGAAAATCCTTGCAAGACTTTCCTCCAACAGAATTTGAATTAAGAACACTGAAGTCAAGTTTCAAAATCTTAGCTAACCTGTTTGTGCTTTATACTTCTCCCTTTTGTTGAAGCAAGTGAGCGCTATGAGAAAGCAAAATGTGGAATGCGATGGAAGGAATGTGAAAAAGCGGTAGCTAATTACCTTACACACCTAGAGGGGGGGTGAATAGGTGTTTAACAAAAACAATAGCAGTTTAAAAATTAATCAACATAAACAAGCAATCAATGGAAAAATCAACACACAGATTTTGGTTACGAAGTGGAAACTCATTTGAAGAACCTCTTCAAAATCTAAAACCACTCCGGGTGCAAGACACCACCTTTAATCCACTATAGAAATTTTAGTTTGTTACAACCAATTTAGAAACACTCACAAACCCACTGTAGCAACTAAACTTGGCTTGCAACACCACGAGCGACCCACTCGATCTCTACACGCATGTAGTGCCGGAACTCCGACCTTTCTATAGCTTCTCACACGAACGACTTGATTTCTTCATCCAAGCTCCTTGAAGAACTCTTCCAGCTTGATGAACACGTCCACTCCAATGGACTCACTAAAGATTTGAATGTGTGTTGAGAGGAAGTGATATAATCCAAGAGAGAATGATCTTTGAAACAATGGAGAAGTTTCTCTCAAGGGATGAAATGTGGCTCCTTGGTTTTTCCTCTGTGTTTTTCCCCTCTTGCAGCAGAAGACTTAAGAGTCTATTTATAGGCCACCTCTTGAAACGGCGCTCAAACCCTAGAGGAATTCGTGAAACCTTAACTTCGCTCGAGCGAGGTGTCGAGCGAGGGTCGAGCGAAGTCTCTGCCTGGACTTCGCTCGAGCGCCATGTCGAGCGAGGGTCGAGCGAAGTCTCTGCCTGGACTTCGCTCGAGCGCCATGTCGAGCGAGGGTCGAGCGAGATCACTGTGTTCGGTATTTCTCGAGCCAATTTGATCCTCTTCAAGTGTACTCTGTCCACCATTAGTTACAACTCAATTATATTAGGTTTTTCACTAGAAAATTGCCAACTACTAAATTTTACATCAACAATCTCCCCCTTTGGCATTTCTGTGACAAAACCTCTAACCTATACATTGGACCTAATCCTATCACACACAAACAACAGGACTTCCACATGTAGGTTTTAGTCTTGGCAAGTGAAGTATCTGCACACTTAACAAACATGTAAACGTACCAAAAGAAAACACTTGCAAGGAATTTAACAGATGAACTCAGAAGTAAAGAAATTTTGCCATAAAAATTTAACACTAAAACTTCAATAGCAATCAGTCCAACACAGAATACATCAAGAGTATAATCACATAGTAAAACTAAGAACAACAAGCTACTAGTTACTCCCCCTAAATCTAGCTACTCCTCCCCCGATCACTCCCCCTTTTTGTCAGAAATGGCAAGGGCTCTCAATCTTCATCAGTCTCGTCCTCATCAGCAAGAAGATGCTGAACTTGATTTCCAAGCTCAATCACTTGAGTGTCAAGTGTGTCAAACCGAGCATTGATGTGAGTATCCAATTGAGTAACCCGAGTCTCAAGACTGTTAAGTCGGTTATCAATGCGAGTATCCATGCTGGTCACAGACTGCTGAATGCTAATCAGAAAGTCCAATAGGGTCTGTCGGGATGGTTCTGTAGCTGGTGGCATCAAACCCGAGCTGGAAGGACCCGAGCTGGTCTCAGGAGCGTGAGGAATAGGTCTGGTCTGAGTAGAATGTGCAGGAGCGGGTTCAATATTAGGAAGATGCGCCTGACTTAGCTGCATTGTCTTCCGGCCAATCGGTGTCTTCAGGCTCACTCTAAGCTCCTGGGGCGGGAAGGCCACAGACTGAGACACTGCTATCCTCGTAATGAGACAGGCAAGAGGAAGACCAGTTCGAAAATTGGACGACATATGGGCCTCAATCATGACCCGACAGAGAAGACCGCCCAAATCTATAGGGACATCAGTGAGCAATGCATGTAGGAGAAGGGCACGATCCGGACCAATGTCACTATAATGACCAGTGGGGTATATGTTGGTCAGAACAATCCGACTCACAATTTGGTATGCATGGGGAAATGACTTGGTCGCTAGAGGAGGAATCCCAGTCCAAGTCATAGGAGTCCTAGTGAGAAAACGACCCAAATCAGGTCTACTAGGGGCTGGGGTATGGAGATAGGGGTAAATAGGATTGTTTACTCGAGGTACCCCCAACAAATTTGCCAAGAGATCGGGAGTCACCCGGAAAGTGATATTCCGGATATCAACTTGAAAAGTTCCCTCTGAAATGTCATGTATATTTGAGTAAAACTCCCTGACCAACTCCACCGAGGGAGCGGGATGACCAGTGGTTAAAGCAAGCCACTGGCGCGACTCAAAAATCTGAGGGACAATGGGATAGGTATCCCGAAACTCACCTAGAAGAACTTCACGTTCCACAAGAATGGAGCGATGGGAAAAGTTCTGCGTGTAGAGTTCCTCAGCTTGAGGACTGTGGAAATAAGTCCGAGATGCGGATGGGGCAGTGCGAGGACGAACACGCCGAGATGCCATGGCAGCTGTAGATGGACCAAGTACAGACAGTGAGACATATATGATATGATGTGGAGATGGATGTCCATTATGCCTAAAATGCCTAAAAATGCCTTATATGCCTAACATGCCTAAAAAGTGACCCATAATGTTCTAAACAAGGTGTGCAGACTATGAATGATACCTACAATTTGTCTAAAGAGCAATGCACCAAAGGAGAGACAAAATGGAAGACAAATTTTCATTGAGGCATTTCATCGAACAGGTAGTGTGCATGCTGTGCAATCATGGGTTTAACACCCAATCAATTATCCCATTCCTCCCTAAATACAACACTATGCTAATAGGTTCATCCATACCAAAGATGAACCACCAAGTTTCTAAAAACAAATCGGAAAGAAAGAAAAAAAAAAAAAAAAAATTAACCCAAACACAACCCATGAATGTAATGCAACGGGAAAGAAAAGAAAAGAAAAAAAAATGAAGAAGAAGTGGATAGAGATAGGCTTACCGGTGATTGAGTGTTTGAGAGGAAATGTTGGATTGAGTGATTGAGAGAAGATGAGTGAAGTTTGAGAAAGGAGGGAAGAGTTTCGGCAATCTGGGCTTATCGCGCGATGCAGAGCGCAATATAAGGGTTTTTCGCTCGAGCGAGATTTTATGGTCGAGCGAGATATCGAGCGAAATTCCAGCCCCTTTTTTTTTTTTTTTTTTTTTTATATTATTATTAGTAACTTCAAACTTGGGAACAATTTTTTTTTTTTTTTTTTTTAAAAAAATCATAGCAGAGCAAATGTAAAATAATATCATACTCTAAATGCCACGCAAGTATAAAGACTGTATGTCACAATTAATATGACTCTGCGTGTTTAGCCAGTGCTCTTGCTCAATCAAGAAATTTTAACAGAGGGGTGTGAGTGGGGTTGGGCTAAACAAGAAACCATAAGAGCTTGGGAGACCCGTGAAAGCGCAGAAAGTCAAACCCAATGCTGCTAGGACCTAATTTCTTGTGTCTAATAGAACCAGAGTCAGGATTTCTATTTTGGCCCTTTTTCTTTCTTTCTTCCCCCTTTTTTTTTTTTTTTTTTTTTTTTTTTTTTTTTTAATACAATAATAGAACCTCTTCATTTTCTTTCCTTTTTGGATACAAAGGTTCTCACACAGGTCATCTAGCCAGAGGTCAATTCTGATCACTCGTAAGGCTCCCCCTTACACTTTTGATTGCCTCCCCAAAGTCTCACATAATGTCAAATGTCAAGAGATTGAGCTAGGCGTGCAGTGTGTGTGGCAAAACGCATATTTAAGGTGACACACATCTTCCACCTTTGCAACATAAGCCTATGATACAATTTTCACAAGACACATGCTTGAAGGTGTGCTGTCTAGTAGTAAGGTCATGCATCACATTGAAGAAAAATGCGCATGAATCAGGGAAAGACAAAGAAGAGAATGAAGACAAGAAAAATAACAATTCAAAAGAAAAAAAAAATGATATGCATGCAATGTATGAAATGCATGTTACATCTCTTGTGTTAAGGCACAAATACCAATAGCCTTTCTAAGACACTCAAAACGAAGACCATCTAATGGTTTGGTAAAAAGATCGGCTAATTGATGTTCGGTGGGAATGTACTCAAGAGTAATTACATGTGTTTCCACAAGTTCCCGAATGAGATGATGCCTAATGTCAATATGCTTGGTCCTAGAATGTTGGACAGGATTTTTAGAGATGTTGATGGCACTGGTATTATCACAATAGATGCTCATCACACCTTGAGTAATACCATAGTCACGAATCATTTGTTTCATCCACAGCAATTGAGTACAACAACTCCCAGCAGCAATGTATTCAGCCTCAGCTGTAGACAAAGAAATGGAGTTTTGTTTCTTACTCATCCAAGCAACAAGATTTGTTCCCATATAAAAACATCCACCTGAAGTGCTCTTTCTATCAGCTGCATTTCCAGCCCAATCAGCATCAGAGTAGCCTGCAAGCTCAGTGTTAGACTCTCTGGAGTACCAAATTCCATAATTCACTGTAGCATTCACATAGCGAAGTATGCGTTTGACAGCCACAAGATGAGATTCTTTGGGGTTTGCTTGGAATCTAGCACAAACGCCAACACTGAAAGCAATGTCAGGTCTACTAGCAGTGAGATACAGTAGACTCCCAATCATGCTTCTGTACAGAGATTGCTCAACCCCCTTTCCTGACACATCAGCACTAAGTTTTACACTTGTGCTCATGGGAGTTCTAGCATGGCTACTCCCATCTAATCCAAATTTTTTTAGCAGATCCTTTGCATATTTAGACTGGGATATGAACAATCCTTCATCTAGCTGTTTTACTTGGAGTCCCAAGAAAAAAGTTAGCTCACCCACCATACTCATCTCAAATTCATTCTTCATTTCTTCTGCAAACTCGAGAGCTAGGTCATCAATGGATGATCCAAACACAATATCATCCACATAGATTTGAGCTACAGTTAACTCCTCACCCACTTTCTGGATAAACAGTGTCCTATCCACACTTCCTCGCAGAAACTTGTGCTCCAAAAGATACGAAGTTAGCCTCTCATACCAGGCTCTGGGGGCTTGTTTCAAACCATACAGGGCTTTCTTCAACCTGTAGACATGATTAGGATATTTTGGATCCTCAAAACCTTTTGGTTGCTCTACATACACTTCTTCTTGAAGGATCCCATTTAGGAAGGCATTCTTTACATCCATTTGATAGAGTTTGAAACACATATGGCAAGCAACACTTAATAGTATTCGGATTGACTCAAGCCTTGCCACCGGTGCAAATGTCTCATCAAAGTCTATTCCTTCCATTTGGGCATAACCTTGTGCCACCAATCTTGCCTTATTCCGTACAATCATTCCATTTTCATCAGATTTGTTCTTGAAAATCCATTTGGTACCTACAACATTGTGCTTTTCAGGCCTTGGGACTAAGTACCACACATCATTTCTCACAAATTGATTAATTTCTTCATGCATGGCATTTGTCCAATTCTCATCCTTTAAGGCTTCTTCCACCCTTTTTGGTTCAATCTGAGAGATGTAACATGAGTGAGCTAGTTGACTTATCACTTTCTTCCTCAACCTCATCCCTTCATTTACATTCCCGATTATATTATCTTGAGGATGGTTTAGCTTCACTCTCGAAGATGGCTCCTTGTGAGTATGAACTTTCTCAGTTGATGAGGTCTCTTGATCTTCATCAAGTTCACTAGAGTTCTCTTCAGTTCCACTTGGTGTATCAATTAGATTTTGATTCAACTTCTCTTTAGGAGAATCATCTATAACCACATTGATGGATTCCATGACAGTTTGGGTGCGTAGATTGTAACATCTGTAAGCACGACTGTTTCTGGAATAACCAAGGAATATTCCCTCATCACTCTTTGGGTCAAACTTACCCAGATTTTCCCTATCTCTCAAAATGTAACACTTACTCCCGAACACCCTGAAGTACTTCACATTTGGCTTCTTTCCTTTCCACAGCTCATATGGTGTCTGAGAAGTGTTGGGTCGAGGATAGACTCTATTCACAATGTGACATGCTGTGTTCACAGCTTCACCCCAAAAATGAGCAGAAACATTTTTGGTATGCATCATAACTCGAGCCATTTCTTGAATAACTCGATTTTTTCTTTCAACAACTCCATTTTGCTGTGGAGTAATGGGAGCAGAGAATTCTTGACGAATGCCTTCTTCATCACAAAATTTCTCTAAACTTGAGTTATCAAATTCTCGTCCATGGTCGCTCCTGATTCTGACAATAGGGTTCCCTTGTTCATTTTGAAGTTTCTTACATAAGTTCCTTATCACATTTGAAGCCTCACCCTTTTCCCTCAAAAATTCTACCCAAGAGTATCTGGTGAAATCATCTACCATCACCAGTATGTATTTCTTACCCCCCAGACTTTCAGTCCTAGAGGGTCCCATAAGATCAATGTGTAACAACTCTAAGGGTCTTTTGGTCAGGATATCTGTTGTGTTCTTGTGGGCTGCTCGAACTTGTTTTCCCACTTGACATGATCCACAAACAGATGTCTCCACTTTCCCAAGTTCGGGCAGTCCAATCACCATTTCTTTCTTAGCAATCTTTGACAAATTTTTGTGATTCACATGCCCAAGTCTTTGATGCCAGAGAGTAGTGGCCTCACTTTTAGTACTATTGCAGCTGTACTGTGAAGTGGGAGAGATGCCATAGCAATTGTCAGAGGTCCTGATTCCTTGCATCAAGCATTGTCCATTGTTATCAGAAACAATGCACATATCTTTTGAAAACCGAACTTCAGCACCATAATCACATATTTGGCTTATGCTAAGAAGATTTGCTTTTAATCCGTCAACATACAGAACTTCTCTCAATGCCGGTAGTCCAGTAATGTTGATTTCACCTTTCCCAATTATGTTCGCTTTACCTCCATCTCCAAATGTCACTGTCCCACATTTGTACTCTTCAATTGTCTCAAAAAGAGTTTTATCACCGGACATGTGTCGAGAACACCCACTGTCAAGATACCACAATGAATTGTTCTGGGTCTTCAAGGCAATGTGAGCTATGTGACATGTGGCTCTTTTCTCCTTCTTGATCCACACTCTTTTGATTTTTGGAGAGTTGACTCGCACAGTCTTCTGGGTACTTGTCAGATTGTCTACCTTGACATTTAGAAAGTCATTTTGTCTAGTGAGGGCCATGACTTGATCCCACAAATTGAAGTGACCTCTTCTTGAGTCTCTCTTTTCATTTCTCACAGGAAACTTATTAAGCACATAACAGTTTGGTCGGATGTGTCCATACTTGCCACAATTATGACATGTCCGATTTTCTCTGTAGGTTTGCTGTCCCCTGAAAGGCAAGTCATCCTTAGGAGATTTTCTGGTGAGTCTTTTAAGTCTCAAGCAATTTGTTTTCACATGACCCAACTTCCCACAATGATGACACACGGGTCTCGTGTTGTGAGCTATTTGTTTCTCTTGAGATGAAACAAACTTTTGTGCATGTATACCTTTCTTTCCCTTTGCTAGTGAGTGATTTTTCACCATGCTGTTTTGAGGAGTTTTCGAGCTCGTACCCACTTCAAACTTTCCTCCAACATATCCTATTCCACTCTTGTCTCCTGAGGGCTTTCCAAGAGTTAGAATTTTGTCCAGATTTTGTTTTCCAGTGGAAAAAGCTTGCAATCTTCCCTTTAGCTGGGTTAATTCATTTTCCTTAGTTTCCATAGCATCTTCCAAAGCCTCACTTTTCTTTCGCAATTGGTCAGTCAAGATATAAGCTTCATTCAGTTTGCCTTGGAGCTCATCATTTTCTTGTTTGCACTGATTTATCTTTTCAGTCTGTGCTTTGTTGACTTTTCTCAATTTCACGCACTCCTTGTAAAGTCTTTCATAGATTTCTTGCAGTTGATCTTCACACTCGGACTCATCTTCCGGTATGTCACAATCATCAGACGCTTGTTCACTGCACTGATCTATGTCTCCAACGGAAGATGTAAAAGCCATGTAGTTGAGATTCCTTTTGGGAGTGGAGTCGCCAGATGAGTCACTCGATTCAGACTCACTTTCACTTAGAGAGGCAATCTTTGCCTTTTCTTTGCTCTTCTTATAATTTGCACACTCCAAACGAATGTGACCAAATCCATGACATTCATGACACTGTACTCGTGTCTTGTCCTTGTTAGGCCTAATGTAATTGTTGGAGTCTCTTTCCTTATTCTCTGAGCTTGACCCCTCAATATATCTCCCAAACTTCTTCTTCTCTGGTCTTTGGCTCCTGTGCCTTTTTGCTACAAACATTTTTCTGAACTTCTTAGCATAAAATGCTATTTCTCTGTCACTCATTGCTAATTCATCGAATGACTCATCTGAGTCCTCTTGAATTGTATTAAGAGCAATGGACTTGCTCTTCCTATCCAATGGCAGAGTATGTTCATAAGTTTGCAGGGAACCCACCAGCTCTTCTATTTTCATGACATCCAAGTCTTTACTTTCCTCAATTGCAGTAACCTTGGGACGAAATCTCTCAGGAAGAGATCTGAGGACTTTTCTTACAACTCTATTTTCTGGGATTTTGTCTCCCAAGTTGAACCGAGAGTTCACAATGTCATTTAATCTTGCATAAAAGACATCAAATGTTTCATCCTCCTTCATTCTAATTTCCTCAAAGCTGGTGGTAAGCATTTGGAGTTTAGAATTTTTTACAGCCCTAGTTCCCTCGTGAGTGATCTCAAGAATGTCCCATGCCTCTTTGCTTGTATTACACATGGAGATTCGTTTGAACTCCTCCTGAGACACGGCCATAAAAATTGCATTTAGGCCTTTACTATTCCAGTTAATTTCACTCAACTCATCCTTTGAGTAGTTGTCCACGTCTGTGGGAACTTCTACTCCATTAACAATGGTGACGGGCTCTTTCCATCCTCTTATCAAGGACACCCACACACGTTCATCTATAGACTTAAGAAACGCTCTCATTCGAACTTTCCAATAAGCATAGTTGCTACCATCAAAATATGGTGGTGATGAGAGGGATTGAGACCTATCCATTTTGACCACCAAAGCAGAATCACACTCAGGAAATTAATCCTAACGAAGTGTACCCGCTCTGATACCAATTGAAAAAGCGGTAGCTAATTACCTTACACACCTAGAGGGGGGGTGAATAGGTGTTTAACAAAAACAATAGCAGTTTAAAAATTAATCAACATAAACAAGCAATCAATGGAAAAATCAACACACAGATTTTGGTTACGAAGTGGAAACTCATTTGAAGAACCTCTTCAAAATCTAAAACCACTCCGGGTGCAAGACACCACCTTTAATCCACTATAGAAATTTTAGTTTGTTACAACCAATTTAGAAACACTCACAAACCCACTGTAGCAACTAAACTTGGCTTGCAACACCACGAGCGACCCACTCGATCTCTACACGCATGTAGTGCCGGAACTCCGACCTTTCTATAGCTTCTCACACGAACGACTTGATTTCTTCATCCAAGCTCCTTGAAGAACTCTTCCAGCTTGATGAACACGTCCACTCCAATGGACTCACTAAAGATTTGAATGTGTGTTGAGAGGAAGTGATATAATCCAAGAGAGAATGATCTTTGAAACAATGGAGAAGTTTCTCTCAAGGGATGAAATGTGGCTCCTTGGTTTTTCCTCTGTGTTTTTCCCCTCTTGCAGCAGAAGACTTAAGAGTCTATTTATAGGCCACCTCTTGAAACGGCGCTCAAACCCTAGAGGAATTCGTGAAACCTTAACTTCGCTCGAGCGAGGTGTCGAGCGAGGGTCGAGCGAAGTCTCTGCCTGGACTTCGCTCGAGCGCCATGTCGAGCGAGGGTCGAGCGAAGTCTCTGCCTGGACTTCGCTCGAGCGCCATGTCGAGCGAGGGTCGAGCGAGATCACTGTGTTCGGTATTTCTCGAGCCAATTTGATCCTCTTCAAGTGTACTCTGTCCACCATTAGTTACAACTCAATTATATTAGGTTTTTCACTAGAAAATTGCCAACTACTAAATTTTACATCAACAGAATGCTTTATACATACGAGAATCAACTATGGAGGGAGTAGGAATGCGACGGAAGGAAAAAGAGCGGAATCAATCGATGCCTTGTTCGAATCAAGAAATCGATGAAATTAGGCGGGGACTTAAATCAGGAAACCATGAAATTGAGCGGGGACTTAAATAGGAAATGAAGAGATTACGTAGTGCTAACAATGGAAACCATCGTGCGAGGCAGATAGAGAGAGAGGGGCACGGGGGTGAGGGAGGGGGGTTGGGGGGAATTAGGCGGGTACTCATTTAAGTTTTATTTTAATTTCCGGCTACTTTAGAAAGTTGACAGGAGGGAAGAAATGTAATTGGCAAAAGTGACTTTTTGCCACAAAATTACTATTGCCGGAAATATAATATAGCCCCAAATATTATATTTTCTTGTAGTGATTTTTAAATTTTGATTTATATATATATAGCTAGTGGTAAATATATATTAATGTTATGCAAGTAATTTTGGAAGAAGGCTGTATAGATTTTCGAAGAATGTTTTATTCGAATAGCTAGTGGTGAAAACTGAATTAATTGTATTTTTTTTTTTTAATTTCCAGCCAAAGGATATTAACATATATACGTTCAAAGTACGTACCTCATGATCTATCCTTTATTTTTTACTAATCCGAAAAGAAGAAGGCTGCAGGCCAATCCCGAAATATTTTAAACGCAACGTCCAAATATGTGACGGCATTGCATTAATTTTGACATTAATTATCAATTACGACAAGTAATTGAGCACATTAATCAATGTAGAGTACTAATTAAAGAGGTGCGCAGCATGCTGTATAGATTATTAATTGATTAAGCATGCTGTTTCGTAATTCGTTCTAATGAAGAGCGGGTGGGTGGAAATCGGAGATTACGAGCTTCTATAGAAGAGTTTAATAATTGTATAAATTCTTGTGGCTTGATTGACTGGAAAATGGATGGCAAGCAATTATCTTAGTGTAATAGATAGCATGATTTCCTTAGAAGTTAAGCAAAACTGGATAGTCTTAGTTAACAATTTTTGTTACTACGTATCAGATCGAATGCAGTTGCTAGATTCTTAAATAGGCATACTTCAGACCACTCTCCTATTTTGTTTCAACTTGAACCTATTTATGATCATTATGGACCTTCTCCTCTCCGATTCCAAAACATGTGGATTTCTCATGATAGTTTTTTGAGAGTAGTAGAGGAGTCTTGGAAGGAAGATATTAGAGCTGAAAATGGTCTGTGCATCTTTGCTGGAAAACTTAAGAGATTAAAGCCAGTTCTTCCATTGTGGAATAGAGATTTTTTGGCCGAGTTAATTGTGTGTCAAAGAGTTAGAGGAGTGGGTTGGACTTTTAGAAGAAAACCTCCAATCTCAGTTTTCGGTTGAAGTTGACCATGAGCTTATTAATACCAAATCTGAACTGAATTGTTGGGTTCAAAGAGGAGATGAGATTGACTCAAAATGCACACAAAAAAAAAAAGTAAGGGGATAAAAATTCCATTTTTTTCATGCGGTTATTGTCCAAAGAAGAAGAAATTCTTGTGTTAAATCCATCAAGTTGCTGAGTGGGTTGACTTTGGATTTGCCTAAATGTGTGCATGAAGGGGCAGTGGAATACTTTGAACAATTCTTAGCACAGGAAAATAGTGAGTATTTGCCAAGCTTGGAACACCTCATTTGGACTGTGATACTTCCTAATGAGGTTAGTTCCTTAATTGCTTTTCCTTCAGAGTGTGAGGTACATGAGGCTTTTTCGTCTATTACAACGGATAGTAGACCGGGGCTAATGGGTTTGGATCATCTTTTTATCTAGCATGTTGGCATATTGTAAAGAGGATGTTATGCAGGCAGTTAAGGAGTTTTTTCAAGGTTTGGAGTTACCAAGATTCTACACTTTATCTTTCATTGTTCTTATTCCCAAGGTGAAAGACTTGGCTAGTTTTGATATGTTTCAACCTATTAGCCTTTGCAACGTTATTTACAAGATTTTTGTTAAATTGCCTGTGAATTGTTTGGCCTTGGTTCTTGAGAAAATTATTTTCCTTGAGCAAGGAGCATTTGTGAATGGTAGAAGCATTTTTCAAAATATAGCCCTTACTCAGAAGATGACTCATTCTTTGCATAGAAGGTCCTGGGGTAGGAAGTGATGCTTAAAATTGATATGAGCAAGACCTATAACAGGGTGGATTGGAGGTTGTTAATGCATGTTCTTCGAGATTTTGGTTTACTAGAAGATTTTTATAAGTTGATCTATAATTGTGTTGCAACTCCTTGGTTTTCAATTATAATGAATGAGATTTTTAAGGGATTTTTAAAATCCAAAATGGGACTTCGACAGGGAGATCCGTTACCCCCTTACCTTTTTATTATCATGCAAGAAGTGTTGACTCAATCGATTAATAAGAAGGTGGAGGAGAGGAAGATTAGTTTATTTACTCATCCTATTAATGCTCCTTGTGTTTTACATATGTTTTATGCTGATGATGTTATCATGTTTACTAATGCTTCTAGAGGATCTATTCAAAGCTTGCTGGAAGTCATTAAAGTGTATGAGTTGTGGTCAGGACGGCTAGTTAATTATGAAAAATATGCCATATATTTTTCTAAACACTTGCCTATGAGCTGAACCAAGGAAATTTTGGCTGAAACGAGGTTCTCTGAAGGCCTTTTTCCATTCACTTATCTTGATGTGCCTATTGTTTATGGTCATATCAAAATTTCTCATTTTGAATCGTTATTGGAGAGGGTCTCCAAAAAACTGAAAGGGTGGGAAAATAGATTGTCATCGCAAGGTGGAAGATTGATTTTGTTGAAGCGTGTCCTATCTAGTATACCAATTCATATTTTATCTGTTCTTAAAATGCCGAAGGCTGTGATTAAGCGACTTCATTCGTTATTTGCATCTTTTTTGGGGGGGATTAATGAGGGCTCAGTAAGAGGAAATGGAGGTCATGGAATAAGTTATGTGTACTGATAGAGGAAGGTGGCATAGGTGTGCGTATTTGTTGATGTTCAAAAGTCTATGTTTATGAAATTTGGTTGGCATTTGTTAACTCAGGATAGTTTATAGGCCAGCTTCTTTCGGGCTAAATATATCAAATAGGGCCATATTGTTCTAAATCTAGAAAATAGATCTAGTTCTGTTGTTTGGAAGAAAGCTATGGAGCAAATCCCATGTTTGTTGCAGAATTCTAGATGGAAAATTAGAGAATGTAACATTTCTCTTTGGTATGATAAATTTTTGGGTGATAATGCTCTTTTTGGAACTATGGAAAGTGTCAAGGAGCCTAATACTCGAGTGAAGGACTTGATAATTAGAGATGGCTGGGATGTGGAAAGAATGCAGTATTTGCTAGGAACTCAATTGACTGATGAGGTTATGTTATCTATAAGTAGATTGAAGGATGCCAAAGATGTTCTTCTTTTGATCCTGAATAAGAATGGCCCTTTTTCTACTAAATCGGCCTAGAACATGATTCGGGTGAGATTTCAGGATTTTTCTTGGGCAAGATGGGTAAGGAATAAGTGGCTACCTTCTAAAATAGCCACTTGCATGTGGAGAGCAACTTTTGGCTGCTTATCTGTGGATGAACAAGTTGAAAACTTGGGATATCGATGGTCTCTAGTTGTAATTGTTGTGATGAGAAGAAGGAGGAAGATCTGGAACATGTGTTCAATAGGGGTGACTTTTCTCAAATAGTTTGGCAAAAAGTATCCATTGAGATTGGTATTCATTTTGATCATCAACTAAATTGGCGTGCTCGAGTTCAATCATATTTCTCTTGGGCTTCAAGGAGTTTGCTACTCGGGATTGTTTTAGGTTTAATCCCATCAATTGTTATTTGGAGATTGTGGCGTCATCGTTGTTTAGCTTGGATGGAAAATAAATTGGAAACTTTAAATACTGTGTGGAATTCTATTAAGTATTGGATTAAAATATTGGCTGAAAATGTGCTCAAATCCCAACGCTTGTTAGAGACGAATAAAAGAGTTTTATCCCGATTAGACATTTCTATGGTGAATTCAAAGGTTAAATCGATGCAGGTGGTCAGATGGTATACGCCTAAAGCTAGTCAATCTAAACTAAATTTAGACAGAAGTTCTCTTGGCAACCTAGGTCTGGGGGGTGGAGGTGGTGGGGTTCTCCGAGACAGTACATGTCAGATTATCTTTACTTTCTTTAAATTCTTTGGGAATTATTCTAATAACAAAGCTAAATTAATATCAGTGTTGTTGATGTAAAATTTGGTAGTTGGCAATTTTCTAGTGAAAAACCTAATATATTTGAGTTGTAACTAAGGGTGGACAGAGTACACTTGAAGAGGATCAAAATGGCTCGAGAAAAACCGAACACAGTGACTTCGCTCGACACTCGCTCGACATGGCGCTCGAGCGAAGTCCAGGCAGAGACTTCGCTCGACACTCGCTCGACATGGCGCTCGAGCGAAGTCCAGGCAGAGACTTCGCTCGACCCTCGCTCGACACTTCGCTCGAGCGAAGTTAAGGTTTCACGAAATTTTCTAGGGTTTAAGCGCCGTTTCAGGAGGTGGCTTATAAATACCTCCTTAAGTCTTCTGCTGGAACGTGGGGAAAATACAAAGGAAAAACCAAGGAGGCACATTTCATCCCTTGAGAGAAACTTCTCCATTGTTTCAAAGATCATTCTCTCTTGGATTATATTACTCCCTCACAACACACATTCAAACTTTTAGTGAGTCCATTGGAGTGGACGTGGTCATCAAGCTGGAAGAGTTCTTCAAGGAGCTTGGATGAAGAAATCAAGTTGTTCGTGTGAGAAGCTATAGAAAGGTCGGAGTTCCGGCACTACATGCGTGTAGAGATCAAGTGGGTCACTCGTGGTGTTGCAAGCCAAGTTTAGTTGCTACAGTGGGTTTGTGAGTGTTTCTAAATTTGTTGTAACAAACTAAAATTTCTATAGTGGATTAGAGGTGGTGTCTTACACCCGGAGTGGTTTTAGATTTTGAAGAGGTTCTTCAAATGAGTTTCCACTTCGTAACCAAAATCTGTGTGTTGATTTCTTCGTTGATTGCTTGTTTATGTTGATTAATTTTTAAACTGCCATAGTTTCTGTTATACACCTATTCACCCCCCCCTCTAGGTGTGTAAGGTAATTTGCTATCGCTTTTTCAATTGGTATCAGAGAGGGTACACTTCGTTAGGATTAATTTCCTGAGTGTGATTCTGCTTTGGTGGTCAAAATGGATAGGTTTCAATCCCTCTCATCACCACCATATTTTGATGGTAGCAACTATGCTTATTGGAAAGTTCGAATGCGAGCGTTTCTTAAGTCTATAGATGAACGTGTGTGGGTGTCCTTGATAAGAGGATGGAAAGAGCCCGTCACCATTGTTAATGGAGTAGAAGTTCCCACAGACGTGGACAACTACTCAAAGGATGAGTTGAGTGAAATTAACTGGAATAGTAAAGGCCTAAATGCAATTTTTATGGCCGTGTCTCAGGAGGAGTTCAAACGAATCTCCATGTGTAATACAAGCAAAGAGGCATGGGACATTCTTGAGATCACTCACGAGGGAACTAGGGCTGTAAAAAATTCTAAACTCCAAATGCTTACCACCAGCTTTGAGGAAATTAGAATGAAGGAGGATGAAACATTTGATGTCTTTTATGCAAGATTGAATGACATTGTGAACTCTCGGTTCAACTTGGGAGACAAAATCCCAGAAAATAGAGTTGTAAGAAAAGTCCTCAGATCTCTTCCTGAGAGATTTCGTCCCAAGGTTACTGCAATTGAGGAAAGTAAAGACTTGGATGTCATGAAAATAGAAGAGCTGGTGGGTTCCCTGCAAACTTATGAACATACTCTGCCATTGGATAGGAAGAGCAAGTCCATTGCTCTTAATACAATTCAAGAGGACTCAGATGAGTCATTCGATGAATTAGCAATGAGTGACAGAGAAATAGCATTTTATGCTAAGAAGTTCAGAAAAATGTTTGTAGCAAAAAGGCACAGGAGCCAAAGACCAGAGAAGAAGAAGTTTGGGAGATATATTGAGGGGTCAAGCTCAGAGAATAAGGAAAGAGCCTCCAACGATTACATTAGGCCTAACAAGGACAAGACACGAGTACAGTGTCATGAATGTCATGGATTTGGTCACATTCGTTTGGAGTGTGCAAATTATAAGAAGAGCAAAAAAAAGGCAAAGATTGCCTCTCTAAGTGAAAGTGAGTCTGAATCAAGTGACTCATCTGGCAACTCCACTCCAAAAAGGAATCTCAACTACATGGCTTTTACGTCCTCCGTTGGAGACATAGATCAGTGCAGTGAACAAGCTTCTGATGATTGCAACATACCGGAAGATGAGTCCGAGTGTGAAGATCAACTGCAAGAAATCTATGAAAAACTTTACAATGAGTGCGTGAAATTGAGAAAAGTCAACAAAGCACAGACTGAAAAGATAAATCAGTGCAAACAAGAAAATGATGAGCTTCAAGGCAAACTGAATGAAGCCTATATCTTGACTGACCAATTACGAAAGAAAAGTGAGGCTTTGGAAGATGCTATGGAAACTAAGGAAAATGAATTAACCCAGCTAAAGGGAAGATTGCAAGCCTTTTCCACTGGAAAACAAAATCTGGACAAAATTCTAACTCTTGGAAAGCCCTCAGGAGACAAGAGTGGAATAGGATATGTTGGAGAAAAGTTTGAAGTGGGTACGAGCTCGAAAACTCCTCAAAACAGCATGGTGAAAAATCACTCACTAGCAAAGGGAAAGAAAGTCTTACATGCACAAAAGTTTATTTCATCTCAAGAGAAACAAATAGCTCACAACACGAGACCCGTGTGTCATCATTGTGGGAAGTTGGGTCATGTGAAAACAAATTGCTTGAGATTTAAAAGACTCACCAGAAAATCTCCTAAGGATGACTTGAGTTTCAGGGGACAGCAAACCTACAGAGAAAATCGGACATGTCATAATTGTGGCAAGTATGGACACATCCGACCAAACTGCTATGTGCTTAATAAGTTTCCTGTGAGAAATGAAAAGAGAGACTCAAGAAGAGGTCACTTCAACTTGTGGGATCAAGTCATGGCACTCACTAGACAAAATGACCTTCTAAATGCCAAGGTAGAAAATCTGACAAGTACCCAGAAGACTGTGCGAGTCAACTCTCCAAAAATCAAAAGAGTATGGATCAAGAAGGAGAAAAGAGCCACATGTCACATAGCTCACATTGCCTTGAAGACCCAGAACAATTCATTGTGGTATCTTGACAGTGGGTGTTCTCGACACATGTCCGGTGACAAAACTCTTTTTAAGACAATTGAAGAGTACAAATGTGGGACAGTGACATTTGGAGATGGTGGTAAAGCGAACATAATTGGGAAAGGTGAAATTAACATTACTGGACTACCGGCATTGAGAGAAGTTCTGTATGTTGACGGATTAAAAGCGAATCTTCTTAGCATAAGCCAAATGTGTGATAATGGTGCTGAAGTTCGGTTTTCAAAAGATATGTGCATTGTTTCTGATAACAATGGACAATGCTTGATGCAAGGAATCAGGACCTCTGACAATTGCTATGGTATCGCTCCCACTTCACAGTACAGCTGCAATAGTACTAAAAGTGAGGCCACTACTCTCTGGCATCAAAGACTTGGGCATGTGAATCACAAAAACTTGTCAAAGATTGCTAAGAAAGAAATGGTGATTGGACTGCCCGAACTTGGGAAAGTGGAGACATCTGTTTGTGGATCATGTCAAGTGGGAAAACAAGTTCGAGCAGCCCACAAGAACACAACAGATATCCTGACCAAAAGACCCTTAGAGTTGTTACACATTGATCTTATGGGACCCTCTAGGACTGAAAGTCTGGGGGGAAAGAAATACATACTGGTGATGGTAGATGATTTCACCAGATACTCTTGGGTAGAATTTTTGAGGGAAAAGGGTGAGGCTTCAAATGTGATAAGGAACTTATGTAAGAAGCTTCAAAATGAACAAGGGAACTCTATTGTCAGAATCAGGAGCGACCATGGACGAGAATTTGATAACTCAAGTTTAGAGAAATTCTGTGATGAAGAAGGCATTCGTCAAGAATTTTCTGCTCCCATTACTCCACAGCAAAATGGAGTTGTTGAAAGAAAAAATCGAGTTATCCAAGAAATGGCTCGAGTTATGATGCATACCAAAAATGTTTCTGCTCATTTTTGGGGTGAAGCTGTGAACACAGCATGTCACATTGTGAATAGAGTCTACCCTCGACCCAACACTTCTCAGACACCATATGAGCTGTGGAAAGGAAAGAAGCCAAATGTGAAGTACTTCAGGGTGTTCAGGAGTAAGTGTTACATTTTGAGAGATAGGGAAAATCTGGGTAAGTTTGACCCAAAGAGTGATGAGGGAATATTCCTTGGTTATTCCAGAAACAGTCGTGCTTACAGATGTTACAATCTACGCACCCAAACTGTCATGGAATCCATCAATGTGGTTATAGATGATTCTCCTAAAGAGAAGTTAAATCAAAATCTAATTGATACACCAAGTGGAACTGAAGAAAACTCTAGTGAACTTGATGAAGATCAAGAGACCTCATCAACTGAGAAAGTTCATACTCACAAGGAGCCATCTTCGAGAGTGAAGCTAAACCATCCTCAAGATAATATAATCGGGAATGTAAATGAAGGGATGAGGTTGAGGAAGAAAGTGATAAGTCAACTAGCTCACTCATGTTACATCTCTCAGATTGAACCAAAAAGGGTGGAAGAAGCCTTAAAGGATGAGAATTGGACAAATGCCATGCATGAAGAAATTAATCAATTTTTGAGAAATGATGTGTGGTACTTAGTCCCAAGGCCTGAAAAGCACAATGTTGTAGGTACCAAATGGATTTTGAAGAACAAGTCTGATGAAAATGGAATGATTGTACGGAATAAGGCAAGATTGGTGGCACAAGGTTATGCCCAAATGGAAGGAATAGACTTTGATGAGACATTTGCACCGGTGGCAAGGCTTGAGTCAATCCGAATACTATTAAGTGTTGCTTGCCATATGTGTTTCAAACTCTATCAAATGGATGTAAAGAGTGCCTTCCTAAATGGGATCCTTCAAGAAGAAGTGTATGTAGAGCAACCAAAAGGTTTTGAGGATCCAAAATATCCTAATCATGTCTACAGGTTGAAGAAAGCCCTGTATGGTTTGAAACAAGCTCCCAGAGCCTGGTATGAGAGGCTAACTTCGTATCTTTTGGAGCACAAGTTTCTGCGAGGAAGTGTGGATAGGACACTTTTTATCCGGAAAGTGGGTGAGGAGATAACTGTAGCTCAAATCTATGTGGATGATATTGTGTTTGGATCATCCATTGATGACCTAGCTCTCGAGTTTGCAGAAGAAATGAAGAATGAATTTGAGATGAGTATGGTGGGTGAGCTAACGTTTTTCTTGGGACTCCAAGTAAAACAGCTAGATGAAGGATTGTTCATATCCCAGTCTAAATATGCAAAGGACCTGCTAAAAAAATTTGGATTAGATGGGAGTAGCCATGCTAGAACTCCCATGAGCACAAGTGTAAAACTTAGTGCTGATGTGTCAGGAAAGGGGGTTGAGCAATCTCTGTACAGAAGCATGATTGGGAGTCTACTGTATCTCACTGCTAGTAGACCTGACATAGCTTTCAGTGTTGGCGTTTGTGCTAGATTCCAAGCAAACCCCAAAGAATCTCATCTTGTGGCTGTCAAACGCATACTTCGCTATGTGAATGCTACAGTGAATTATGGAATTTGGTACTCCAGAGATTCCAATACTGAGCTTGCAGGCTACTCTGATGCTGATTGGGCTGGAAATGCAGATGATAGAAAGAGCACTTCAGGTGGATGTTTTTATATGGGAACAAATCTTGTTGCTTGGATGAGTAAGAAACAAAACTCCATTTCTTTGTCTACAGCTGAGGCTGAATACATTGCTGCTGGAAGTTGTTGTACTCAATTGCTGTGGATGAAACAAATGATTCGTGACTATGGTATTACTCAAGGTGTGATGAGCATCTATTGTGATAATACCAGTGCCATCAACATCTCTAAAAATCCTGTCCAACATTCTAGGACCAAGCATATTGACATTAGGCATCATTTCATTCGGGAACTTGTGGAAACACATGTAATTACTCTTGAGTACATTCCCACCGAACATCAATTAGCCGATCTTTTTACCAAACCATTAGATGGTCTTCGTTTTGAGTGTCTTAGAAAGGCTATTGGTATTTGTGCCTTAACACAAGAGATGTAACATGCATTTCATACATTGCATGCATATCATTTTTTTTATTTTTATTTTATTTTGCATTGTTATTTTTCTTGTCTTCATTCTCTTCTTTGTCTTTCCTCTGATTTATTTGCCTTTTCTTCAATGTGATGCCTGACCTTACTACTAGACAGCACACTTTCAAGCATGTGTCTTGTGAAAATTGTATCATAGGCTTATGTTGCAAAGGTGGAAGATGTGTGTCACCTTAAATATACGTTTTGCAGCACACACTGCACGCCTAGCTCAATCTCTTGACATTTGACATTATGTGAGACTTTGGGGAGGCAATCAAAAGTGTAAGGGGGAGCCTTACGAGTGATCAGAATTGACCTCGGGCTAGATGACCTGTGTAAGAACCTTTGTATCTAAAAAGGAAAGAAAATGAAGAGGCTCTATTATTGTATTAAATAAAATAAAAAAATAAAAAAAGGGGCAGAAAGAAAGAAAAAGGGCCAAAATAGAAATCCTGACTCTGGTTCTATTAGACACAAGAAATTAGGTCCTAGCAGCATTGGGTTTGACTTTCTGCGCTTTGACAGGTCTCCCAAGCTCTTATGGTTTCTTGTTTAGCCCAACCCCACTCACACCTCTCGGTTCAAATTTCTTGATTGAGCAAGAGCACTGTCTAAACACGCATAGTCATATTAATTGTGACATACAGTCTGTATCCTTGCGTGGCATTTAGAGTATGATATTATTTTACATGTGCTCTGCTATGTTTTTTTTTTAATTGTTCCCAAGTTTGAAGTTACTATTAAAAAAAAAAATTATTAAAAAAAAAAAAAAAAAAAAAGGGGGCTGGAATTTCGCTCGATATCTCGCTCGACCATAAAATCTCGCTCGAGCGAAAAACCCTTATATTGCGCTCTGCATCGCGCGATAAGCCCAGATTGCCGAATCTCTTCTCCCCTTTCTCAAACTTCACCCATCTTCTCTCAACCACTCAATCCAAGCCTAAGCATCTCATTTCCTCTCAAACACTCAATCAACGGTAAGCCTATCTCTATCCATTTCTTCTTCATTTTTGTTTTTCTCTTTTCTTTTCTTTCCCGTTGCATTACATTCATGGGTTGTGTTTGGGTTCATTTTTTTTCGGATTTGTTTTTAGACACTTGGTGGTTCATTTTTGGTATGGATGAACCTATTAGCATAGTGTTGTATTTAGGGAGGAATGGGATAATTAATTGGGGGTTAAACTCATGATTGCAAAGCATGCACACTACCTGTTCGATGAAATGCCTCAATGAAAATTTGTCTTCCATTTTGTCTCTTCTTTGGTGCATTGCTCTTTAGACAAAATGTAGGTATCATTCATAGTCTACACACCTTGTCTAGAACATTATGGGTCACATTTTAGGCATGTTAGGCATATAAGGCATTTTAGACATTTTAGGCATTTTAGACATTTTAGGCATTTTAGGCATTTTAGGCATGATGGACATCCATCTTCATATCATATATGTCTCACTGTCTGTACTTGGTCCATTTACAGCTGCCATGGCATCTCGGCGTGTTCGTCCTCGCACTGCCCCATCCGCCTCTCGGACTTACTTCCACAGTCCTCAAGCTGAGGAACTCTACACGCAGAACTTTTCCCATCGCTTCATTCTTGTGGAACGTGAAGTTCTTCTAGGTGAGTTTCGGGATACATATCCCATTGTCCCTCAGATTTTTGAGTCGCGCCAGTGGCTTGCTTTAACCACTGGTCATCCCGCTCCCTCGGTGGAGTTGGTCAGGGAGTTTTACTCGAATATACATGACATCTCAGAGGGAACGTTTCAAGTGGATATCCGGAATATCACTTTCCGGGTGACTCCCGATCTTGTGGCAAATTTGCTGGGGGCACCTCGAGTAAACAATCCTATTTATCCCTATCTCCGTACCCCAGCTCCTAGCAGACCTGATTTGGGTCGCTTTCTCACCAGGTCTCCTATAACTTGGACTGGGATTCCTCCTCTAGCGACTAAGTCGTTTCCTCATGTGTACCAAATTGTGAGTCGAATTGTTTTGAAAAACATCTACCCTACTGGACATTATAGTGACATTGGTCCGGATCGTGCCCTTCTCTTACATGCATTGCTCACTGATGTCCCTATTGATTTGGGCGGTCTTCTCTGTCGGGTCATGATTGAGGCCCATATGTCGTCAAACCTTCGAACTGGTCTTCCTCTTGCCTGTCTCATTACGAGGATAGCCCTGTCTAAGTCTGTGTCAATCCCTCCCCAGGAGCTTAGAGTGAGCCTGAAGACACCGATTGGTCGGAAGACCATGCAGCTAAGTCAGGCGCATCTTCCTAATGTTGAACCCGCTCCTACCCAGACCGGACCTATTCCTCACGCTCCTGAGACCAGCTCAGGTCCTTCCAGCTCGGGTCCTTCCAGCTCGGGTCTGATGCCACCAGCTACAGAACCATCCAGGCAGACCATATTGGACTTTCTGATTAGCATTCAGCAGTCTGTGACCAGCATGGATACTCGCATTGATAACCGACTTAACAGTCTTGAGACTCGGGTCACTCAATTGGATACTCATCTCAATGCTCGGTTTGACACACTTGACACTCAAGTGATTGAGCTTGGAAATCAAGTTCAGCATCTTCTTGCTGATGAGGAAGAGACTGATGACGATTGAGACCCCTTGCCATTTTGTGACAAAAAGGGGGAGTGATCGGGGGAGGAGTAGCTAGATTTAGGGGGAGTAAATAGTAGCTTGTTGTTCTTAGTTTTACTATATGATTATACTCTTGATGTATTCTGTGTTGGACTAATTGCTATTGAAGTTTTAGTGTTAAATTTTTATGGCAAAAATTCTTTACTTCTGAGTTCATCTGTTAAAGTTCTTGCTAGTGTTTTCTGTTGGTACGTTTACATGTTTGTTAAGTGTGCAGATACTTCACTTGCCAAGACTAAATCTACATGTGGAAGTCCTGTTGTTTGTGTGTGATAGGATTAGGTCAAATGTATAGGTTAGAGGTTTTGTCACAGAAATGCCAAAGGGGGAGATTGTTGATGTAAAATTTGGTAGTTGGCAATTTTCTAGTGAAAAACCTAATATATTTGAGTTGTAACTAAGGGTGGACAGAGTACACTTGAAGAGGATCAAAATGGCTCGAGAAAAACCGAACACAGTGACTTCGCTCGACACTCGCTCGACATGGCGCTCGAGCGAAGTCCAGGCAGAGACTTCGCTCGACACTCGCTCGACATGGCGCTCGAGCGAAGTCCAGGCAGAGACTTCGCTCGACCCTCGCTCGACACTTCGCTCGAGCGAAGTTAAGGTTTCACGAAATTTTCTAGGGTTTAAGCGCCGTTTCAGGAGGTGGCTTATAAATACCTCCTTAAGTCTTCTGCTGGAACGTGGGGAAAATACAGAGGAAAAACCAAGGAGGCACATTTCATCCCTTGAGAGAAACTTCTCCATTGTTTCAAAGATCATTCTCTCTTGGATTATATTACTCCCTCACAACACACATTCAAACTTTTAGTGAGTCCATTGGAGTGGACGTGGTCATCAAGCTAGAAGAGTTCTTCAAGGAGCTTGGATGAAGAAATCAAGTTGTTCGTGTGAGAAGCTATAGAAAGGTCGGAGTTCCGGCACTACATGCGTGTAGAGATCGAGTGGGTCACTCGTGGTGTTGCAAGCCAAGTTTAGTTGCTACAGTGGGTTTGTGAGTGTTTCTAAATTTGTTGTAACAAACTAAAATTTCTATAGTGGATTAGAGGTGGTGTCTTACACCCGGAGTGGTTTTAGATTTTGAAGAGGTTCTTCAAATGAGTTTCCACTTCGTAACCAAAATCTGTGTGTTGATTTCTTCGTTGATTGCTTGTTTATGTTGATTAATTTTTAAACTGCCATAGTTTCTGTTATACACCTATTCACCCCCCCTCTAGGTGTGTAAGGTAATTTGCTATCGCTTTTTCAAGTGTTAGATGGGCTGACTTGGTGTAAAAATTTAGGTTATATGAGTATTGATATTGAGTGTGTTAAGAAATAAATCATACATTATCTGTGGACAAGATTTTGATCATACTTATAAGGAATATATAAATCTCTCTTGTTGAACTGATTTTATAAGATGAGTTAAACCCATAAATTTTTACATAATATTTGAGCCTGCCACAGAACGAATGAAACCTATACTACTTACTCCGTGACAATGACTAAAAAAATTGCTGTCCTACACGTGAGGGAGTGTAGAGGAATAAATTTCACATTGCCTATGGACAAGATTTTGGACATACTTATAAGTAATGTGCAAATCTTTCTTGTGAACCGGTTTTATAGGATGTATTAGGCCTATAAATTTCTACAAAGTATGACTCTATGGTGGTGGTCAATTGGATTTTGAGGAAATCTTGTACATTTTGGTATTTCTAAGATTTTTGGGATGAGCTAATGATTCTTCTTAATGAATTTGACTTTTCTATTAACTACTATTTTAGAAAGGGGAATAAGATGGTTATTTTTTAGCACAAAGAGGTACTGCAGGGGAGAATAAATTGTATAGAGAAGTTTAACAATTGACTCGTGAGGTAAAAGGACCATACAGATTAGAGAAAATGGGTTTGGCAGATTCGGTATAGTTGATTTTAGTGTTGGTTGTTTCTCAGTGTAGGCTTGTTTAGATTGAATTTTCTGGAATTTCTTAGGAGTTGTATAGGCTGGTTTTCTGTTGGCTATCTTGTTGGTTTTCTTTTTAGTTGAGTTTTGGTATTTTTTGGGCGTTGCTTGGTTTTAACGCTCAAGATGGATTTAAAGATTATTTGTTAATCTCGAGTGTTTGGTTGATGTTATCATGATATTCTTTTATTATAAGTGAGTTTTTTAAAAAATTTGGGGATGAGCCATTTTTAAACATGTGTTCACCAACTCTTACAAAAAGAAATGATCAAGCTTAATCTAATTATTTTGTTTTCTAAATCAAAGCAAATAAAAAAAATATTAAAAATCGTGCTGATACGAAATTTCAATCATGGGACAGTCTTCCAATTTCTCTTTCTTGAAGAGCAAGTACTTCACGAGTTTAATAGCTGTCAACTTAAAAAAAAAAACTACCTTAATTTGTTTCTTCTATTAATGAATTATAAAACAGTGCAATTGATCATAAATTATTAATTTTACGTAGTTCATCAGAGAAGAGAGCTCAACTTCCAAGAATTTAAAATAATATTGATTCTATGTCAATAATTGTGTCGAGCCATAATTTGGATATCAGATTACCATTTTATCATTGATATTCCATGCATGATTTACCATGAAAGTACTTCAACAAATAAAAGAAAGAAACCAACTGGAACAGAGAAATACTTGGTTGTAGAATAATCATTAACAAAAATATGCAAAAATAACCACGGATTCGAAAGTACTCCATCAAAAACAGAATAGAAAGAACCAAAGACTTTAAACATGGTAAGTTGGCTTGTTTTATTTCTATGGAAGATGATAACTTTTATTACCTACTAAATATACTCATTTCGCTCCAAGAGTTCAATTTGGACTCTACATTTGATAAACTTAGTGCATTATAACAGAAATGGCCTTTTGTGTTCAATTCTTTTTCGTCATTACATAAATTGCCGCGATAAAATATTTATTACGTCTTTGTTAACACCATCACAAATTAACAATACAAATGGTAAATTTTATGTATAGAAATAGTATAATTACATTTGTGGTGATTTATTTGTATTTGCTTCGTATTTATACCGATGTTAATATATATATATATATATATATATATACAAGCTTCATATATTAAGCGGTGATTAATTCAGTGAAACGCAAAAAATATGTCATACTATTGCGATAAAATATTTAATGAACCCTAATATCGCTAAGGGATGTCAAGTGGCCTCCAAACGTGGAATTAAGGGGATTTCAATACACATCACTGAAGGAAGTCGTTTATACATATTGATCAAGTCGTGATATTCACATGAAAAATCTCTCTCCTGTTCTAATCCTCCATTAAACCCTTTTTACTTACAACTTCTTCATTCAAGGTATTACTTACATAAATCTAACATCCAAAGATTGTTTTCTATGCTCTAATATTTTGGCAGTAACTTAATCCACCAATATGTTATTTGCTCAATTTTCTGTCTAGGATTGTATTAATAGTTTTGGAGCATTTGTCCCTCTAGTTTCCTAATTCCATACATGATTCAATTATCAGTTCTCACCTACATAACTTTAATAATTGCATTCTCCATTTTATATTAGTTGGCCTCCTTGAATTATTGTAATTCTGTGATGGAGGGAAAAGGTAGAAGAAGAAGTTAGTTGCAAGTTAGTTGAGTCACGTGTGAGTATACGTTTCTACAATAAAGTGTAATGTTTGAAATAGTCTTACTTAGCTATGTGAATGTATTGAATTACCCTTGTATCTGTAATTGAAGTAACGTTGGACTTCATCCATAAAAGGATGACTTCTGCTGATTGTAAGGGTATGGAAAGAGTTGAATAAAGCTTTCTTAGAGGTTCCTGATCCCTCAAAGATCATAGGTTCTTTTCTTACAATTTGAGTCTTAGTTCTTAGTTTACTGCTTCAAATTCTTGATTATATGACTGCAAGATAATTGGGCATCTTCATACTATAATTGGTATCCATGGCAGCCTTGTCCCTCAAGAGTGCCATATGCTACAACGTGAGCTCCTCTCTCTCAACCTTGACATGATCGAGTTTTGTGCTCATATCCAACCAAGTATCTTCAACTTCTAACAAGGAGGTGACATAGTCTAGGTAATGCTGCTGTAATGTCTTTAGCTCCTTGTCTAGACATGATTCTCGAATTTGCTTTAGATTTCGCTCTTATGTCAATGCTTCAACATCGAAGCACTTCTGGGACACTTCGTTTCTAGACTTACCTAGATCCTTTTGGAGGGCAAAAACCTCTTTGCGTAGGTGAGTATTGTCTCCCTCTAGGGATTGGTTTTAATTGTCAACTACCAAAAACAAAGCTCACTTGAGATGGTCTCTCTTGACTAGGGCTAGAAGGTGGGGGATCCACCCCCCGCCCAACCGCCCCGCCCTTGCCTGGGCGAGGCAGATTCACCACCCTGCACGGCAGGGGACGAGGCTCCCAGCACCGCACTGGGGGGCAGTGCAGTGGCAAGGGACGGATGGGGGGTGTCTCCACCCCGCCCATTTATAATATATAATTAAAAATATATTTTTTATTTATATTATATATATTAATTACATGATATTGAAAAAAATTAAAACCCCAGAGGCAAAACGACGTTGTTTTTGCCTCTGGGGTAAAATAACCTCCCCCCCCCCCCCAACCACTCCCACCACCCCCACCCCCCCTCTCAAGCGATTTAGGCGACCACCCCTTAGGGTTCACCATTTTCGACCGTTGCCAATTCACACAACCCCCAATTCCATCGCAATTTTGTCCAGTGTGGTTGGGATTGTTCTTTCCACCATCTTCCTTCGCGCTTGCAGTGGGGTTTTTCATTGTCATTTCAAATCTCAAGCTCTCACAACTCACACTTACATGTAGTTTCAAAAGATCGAAATCCACACTTCCATTTCTTTGTTTTTGTTTTTATTATTCATTTTTGTAGTTTGTTGAGTTGAGTTATGAAGATTGGAGGTTAGTTAGAATGAAATGGAGATTAAGAATGAGAATTTGGTTACTGTATGCTGTGGATATTTCAGTGTGCATGTGTTTGAAGGTTTGAAACTTTGTTTGATTGCTGTGAATTTTTTTTAGGATTGAAACCCTAGATTAATTTAGGGTTCCAATCCCTAAATCTGTATTAATTAGGGTTGAGTATTGGAACCCTAAGGTCTAGGATTTAAATTAATTTAGGATTTAAGCCCTAATTTGGAACTCTAAGTAAAATATTGAGCACTATATTACATATTTTCACAATTACTTACATAATTAAATGTTCCAACAATCACAATTACTTACATGTTCCAATAGTTAAGTTACAATTATTTTCACAATTGTTAGATAATTAATTTCACAAAGTATGTGTTGAAAATGAAATTGATATATATTCTATTGTTGAAAATTTGGTTGTTGAATGTTTCTCTTTCAGATTTGTAACTTAAAATTGTTTGTGAAGAATTTCAACTATTCTATCGGATTTTAGCAATTCATGCCATATCCCTACCAATGCTCGTCAATATTGACATACTTGGTGATGAGAACCCTATTCATAACCTCATAGCCCGCACCGACCCTCCCACAGCCCCCACTCCTTGCCCTGCCCCAAGACCATTTCTAAAAAACAAAATTTCTATTGTCTAGGCTCATTTTGATAAAGTAGAGGGTGGTGATCCCGATAACCCCCAGGCCAAATATATGCATTGTGGTAAATCATATGGATGCCACTACATGAGACATGAAACCTCTCAGTTGAAAGTGCACTTGGAAGAGTAGTGCAAAAAAAGTCCTATATTAAAATCCTTGCAACAAAGGAGCTAGTTTAGACTAGAGAATGGACTAAAAAAATGGCAGATGGTATATTAAAATCCTTGGAACAAAGGAGCCAGTTTAGGCTAGAGAATGGACTAAAAAAATGGCGGATGGTAGAAGTAGGGGTGCTACTAAAGGGGTACACCAAATATGATCTTGAGGAATGTAAGAGACACTTGGCAATAATGGTCATCATGAATAAGATGTCATTCTAGGTTGTTGATGGTGAGGGGTTCCAAGCATATTCTCGTTACTTGGAACCTAGGTTCAATATTCCTTCTGGCCACATTGTGGCAAAGGATGTTAAAAAAAATACCAAAAAGTGAATGACTCATTGAGGGAGATTTTGGCAGGTCTAGTTGTCTGTCTCACCACTGATAATTGGACATCTGTCCAGAATTACAATTATATGTCTTTAACTATACACTATATTACTTCTGATTGAAGATTGCACAAGAGGATTTTGAAGTTTTGTTAGGTCACAGATCATAAAGGTAAGACAATTGGGAGGACATTGGAGGCCTCAATCACAGAGTGTGATTTGGCAAGAGTTATTACTATTACAGTTGATAATGCAAGCTCTAATTATGTCGAATTGGCCTCTTTAAAACCCGATCTCAAAGAGAAAAATAGAATAATCATGGAGGGTGATTACTTGCACATGAGGTGTGCCGCCCATATTTTTAATTTGGTTGTTTTTTATGGATTGAAAGATGTAGATGACTCAATTGTAAGAGTCAGAATGACAGTGAAGTTTGTGAGGTATTCTCTCTTTAGATTTGAAAATTTTAAAATTTGTGCAAAGAAAGTAGATGTAACAACGAAGAAGGGTCTTTGTATGGATGTACCAACAAGATGGAACTCAACCTTCACCAGATGTCTCGGCGGCCAAAAAGCATATGGTCGTTTGTGCCCAAAACATGGTTGAAGACTCCCAACTAAGCTCTCGACCCATTGAAGCGAAATTAGATGTAGATCGATATTTGACAATGGGCTTGGAACCATATGTAGAAAATTTTGATGTATTAGCATGATGGAATGTCAATACAGTGAAATACTCCATCCTTGCTGCGATAGCACGCAGTGTTTTAGTTATCCCAATTAGCATCGTAGCATCGGAGTCTGCTTTTAGCATTGAAGGGTGTGTATTGGATTTATTCCAGAGTTCATTATCTCCTACCACTGTGGAGGCCTTAACTTTCTCACAAAATTGGATTAAGGGGACTACCATTCATGTTCCAAATGTTCTTGACTATGTGGATGTTGAGGAGTAGACTACTTCACAGGCTGAATCTGGTAAATAATAAATATCGTTGATTTTTAATTTAATTGATTACTATGATTTGTTTGATTTATATTAAAGTTTAGTAATTCTTATTTGTTAATGTCAAATTCAAACGTTGTAGGCGTTTCACTCATAGATGACATGACATCCAATTCCGTTGCATTTTGATTTCCCATGGACCCAAGAAAATGTCTCTATCTCATCTTGGTTAGTTATACTTTTATTAAGATTTCAAATTATCATTTTTAATATTTTATCATTTCAATTTTTATATTTATCTTTTTGGTTTTGTATTTCTAATTTCAAATTGTTTTTCTCTTTCAGATTTTATCATCTCACGTCATCACCTTACATGTTCCAACTTCCAAAGGCCAACACTTCAATCTTTTTAGACTCATCAAGACATCAACTCTATTTGTTAAACTTTATTAGCTTATTTTAGTCACTTTTTTTCTTATTTGAGAAACAGTTTAAATATTTTGATGTTTGTAACTTATTTTAATTTGTAATAAATTAGTAACTCGCTTTTATTATTTGATGTTTTAATTTATAATAGATTAGAACCTAGGGGGCAACAATGGGCTAGGAGGCAGTCCAAGAGGATGATGATCTAGTAGATCTACCAATGGGCTTACTTTGGCTAATATGATGCTTTCATATATTTTTTCTTTCAAACTTGTAGTTATTTTTTTTTTTAATTGTGCTTTTTATATAATTTTATATTTTTATATTTTGATATGAAATTTCTAAATCCTAGGCCCAAAAAATTAAAAAATACAGTTTATGGGCCATTTAGGACCCAGAAACACAGGCTGGGCCAATGAGCCCAACACTGACCCCGGAGGGGGAGGGGGGTGGCAGACTGATGACCCCCCAAATTTACCCCCTATTGGCGGAGTGGTGCCCCCACATCCATATATGCGGGGAGCACCCCTACTCTTAGCCCTAAACTTTAAGATCTTGCAGTAAGCCTACTCAATGTATATCCCCGGCTCATAGGCCTCCTTTTCTAACCCGACTCCACCATCCATGATCTAGGCCACCAAATCGTTAATCTCCTATTTAAGCAAAGCCAACGGATTAGCTACGAAGTTGATCAAAATCTTATCAGAAAGAGAAAGTCCTTGAGCTAATTGGCCACCCCACGCACAGACTCGACCCTAGCTTTGTCAGCACCAAATTGGGAGTGACGAGACTTGGAAGGACTATAGCTGCAGAGTGGCCTAAGGAAAGCAGTCAAGGTAAGGGAGGTGGCGGCGATGCCAAAACTCATTTAGGCCTCAGATCACTAGCCTACCCTACATTTAGCCGAGATGAAGGTCTAGAGTAATGGATTATCCATTTCGAAACAAATTTTAGACGTTTTGGACTACACAATCCATTTAGGCTAAATTTCCATTTTTTGCCCATAACACATATTTCAGTTAGGAATATAAGCAGATTAAAGTTTAATGATCAATCACACACTCATGCACATAAATAGTGAATGTCTCCCTCCCCCATGCACTCTCTCTCTCTCGCTCTCTCTCTCTCTCTCTCTCTCTCTCTCTCTCTCCAAGTATTACATTTTGAACTTGATAAAACCATGACTCATTTTCTAACCTTTCGCGACCTCAATCCTCCAACTCTCTTTCTTTGTTCCCACATCAGCATTCCATTTATTTTTAAAGCTCTTTTTGTTTTGAATATTTTTGGTTTGGATTTGAAGTTTGATTTCGTTATCTAAGTTGGCTCCGTTTGGATTGCTAGAGTAAAAAAAAAAAGGATAAGACTTAGGGCCCATTTGGATAGTGAGATGGGATGAGATATTTTCATATAAATGTTGAAAGTTAAATATATACATGTAATTTATCAATATGTTTTAGTGTACCGTTTGGACAATGAGATAGGATAAGAAAGAGTAAAGCTTTAGAAAAGAAAGTAAAGAGGGAGGAAAAGAAAGAGTAAAGCACCTAGAGAAGGGTCAAGCAAGAGAAGAAAGCAAAATCTGGGAAAGGAAAAGAAAGAGTAAAGCTCCTAGAGAATGGTCAAGCAAGAGAAGAAAGCAAAATCTAAGAAAGGTGAAAGACATTCTAAAGATAGAGATGAAGGTTTAAAAAAGAAGACAACAGTTGAGTAACCATAATAAGGGGGTAGTGTCTTTGAAGATTCCTACAATCCATGCGAAGCATTAGGATGTAGCCAAAAAACCTTCACACTCAATCCTGAGATGTGGGTACATGCAGCGGTAAAATAATTGATGAGGATAAGGACAAAATGACCATGGGTATTGGAAATCTCTGCCACACTCACGTGACGGGAATTTGTGGGGTAACTAGAAGGACACATTCATCCCTCGGCGATTGTGCCTAGTCCATCTAATTAATAGAACTAAGAGTCTAATATTGAAAGGTTGCACATATGGCAAGGAAAAGGTCTACGCCGACATGGAAAAGGACGAGACAATCCTTACTTGGGCACGTCACCAACCGCACCACATTGGATGATTAGATACAGATCAAGATCACATCTTGGACGGGGTTGCCACATTAAAAATACGACATGATGTTGCCCTCAGATGCACATGCTTGGTGCTGGTCTAGATATCTTTGATATAGGGGGATCCGAGACAGATGATGTTAAGCTGTTCGATTGCACGTTAATGGAGCTGAGATACTATGAATTGACAGATCAGCATAAAGGTAAGAAGTGATTATGATATTTTTCTAATTAGGGCAGTTTTGGATGAGTTTCAGTCTTTTGGCCATAACTTTAGTTACAGGTATCAGAATCGAGCATAAAACCCTAATTCAGAAAACTCTTTTTGATACGCACGTTGTCCACATCGAGCATGGCTCCATGTGCCCTTTTTTCAACCTCAAATTTTGCTATTTTCCCTTCTGAAACATTATTTTTAATTATTTTTTGCTATTTTTGGTAATCTTTCATTTGTCTGTTAGGAAATAATTTTAAATCTGATTTGGGCCCCATTTTTTTCAAATTGCTTATTTTATTTTGAATTTCAATTTGACGTGATTTTCAAATTTTTGCTATTTTTGGTAAAATTCGGATATAAACAATTTCTGGCTATACAGTCCAACTTGTGGACTGATTTTCAACATTACTTAATTTCATAATATTCAATTGAATCTCAGAGATGTATTCTCTGTGTTTTTAGTGATTTTCTTGTATTCTTTCAAGTAAATCATATGTTGAAATTAACCTGCAGAATAATTACTATTCTGTCTGGCGTCAATCTTGATAAAAGTTGCAACATTAAATGCAATGGCACACTATCCAAGGTACTCTAGTCACAGGGAGAACAAAGCCTTACCAGACAAGGGAAGTATAAAAGCCTTTATACAAGTAAAGGTAGTTTCACTCATAACTCTCTCTCTCTCGCCAAAATTGACTTGCATCCAAAGTACTTTCTGGCACTCCGAGTCTTCTAAATTAACTTTGTTGTCTTAGATGACCGGTGGACTAAGGCGGGGTGCGAACCATCTGTGCTAGACAATGAATGTGGGATATGGCTTTGAGATGGATTTGGACCCATTAGATAAGACACTTCTACTGTTAAAATTGAGCCTAAGATAAATTGATCTACAAATAAACACCTCCTGTCTAACGTAATTATATATCATATCTTTGCAACTTATATTAACATATCTACAACCGTATTTTATTATTTTTATATGCTTTTATCTCTTTGCATTTGCTTCGATAGGTCTCAAGATAATAAACATAAGTAGCTGTCAAAAATTTAAACCAATGCAGAACTTGTGGTTGTGGTGACATTTTGGTCCCACTCCCTCCTGAGTTGATGACCAGGCCAACGGTAATTTACCACCCAAAGCAACGGCTCGATCATATTTGAAAACTTTTTTGATTTTTGAAAATTCTCACAGCATATAAAAACTCAAAATAATTGAGAATATTCCACCATTCAAATCATGCTATGCATGTGCAATGCGGCCGTGGTAAGTAGTATGTGCCTATCTATCCCTTTATACAGCTCGACAATGGGTGGGGTGCCCGTACACGTGGCATAATCAACGGCTTAAAATGTAGGTACTAAAAGCCCAGATATGTAGCAGCATTCTTCTTAATCATTAGCCAGATTGGCCTTCTCTATCTTTCTAGAGATTCTTTCGAGGCTCATTCCCTTCTCTCTCTCTCTTCCGCCTTATAAACGCTAAAGCCAAACTCAAACCACAAAGAGGCAGAGAAAAGTTTTCATTCATCATCGAGGAAAGTTGCTCTACAATGGAGATGTTGAGATTTCAGTTTATGGCAATGGCTGTTTCTGCACTTATTTTGACATGGGGAGCCTTGGCCTTGCCTTCCATCCATGCTCAGAGCCTGGCACCTGCCCCTGCTCCTTCTAGTGATGGTTTGTGTTTTTCTTTACCCTGTTTTGTGTGGTGATGCAGTGTTTTTTTTTTTTTTTTTGGATTTGATGAAATGTTTGTGATTTTTGCAGGGGTAGCAATTGACCAAGGAATTGCATACGTGCTGATGGTGCTTGCTCTGTTACTTACCTATATGATTCATTAAAATCTGAGTCTCAAACTCTCAATGCTTGGGATTGCTTTTTATTTATTCTTCTTCCTTGTTTGTATAACCATTTATGTAGACTCCTCATTCTTTCCATTTTCTGATTCTTTTTTCCCCCATCCTTTTCTGAAATGCATTCATTCTCTCTCTCATCTGTTCGAGTGTCTGTGGCCTTAAAGAAAAGGAAGGATATCTTTCTTTGATGTAATATGAAGTATGCCATGGAATGCGCGAAGATTAATGTTATTCACTATTTCTTTTTTTTTTTAATTTTATTCTTATTCTTTTAATTTAGTATTAAATGGTTGAAAATATTTTTATTTATGTTTTATTTATGAATTAATAATTTAATTATTGGTAAAAAAAGATTTAGAGGATAATGAAAAAAAAATACTAAATATAAAATTTTGAATGTGCTAAAGGTCCCCTCCCCGGTTCCTTCTTTTATTGTGTGAATAAGGGCACCAACCAACCAAACAACAACCAACAACGTGGTTACCATTTTAATATGTCGGCAATTTGCAACTTTCGTAAGCCAACAAAATTGACAACCTGTATGCCATTTTGTTTTCTTTTGTTCCAACGGACTAAACCGAAAAGGAGAAACGGATAATAATTCAACAAGGCTTGCAACTACATATATGTGCAGTTTAAAAATCTGACGGGAGTAACATGTTTTGCGAACCAACTTTTTTTGGGGTATTATGATCTCTTATCTCTTGTTGAATTTGTTTTCCTCTTACGGTGGAATTTGATAGATATGGTAATTTTCCCTTGATAATTGACACATGTTCTTATTGGTTTTTTTAATTTTTGGAAAACAATTTTTAAAGCATATGGAGTTGAAAAGTTATTTGAATTTAAATTTTAAGGGTATTTTTTGTTTTAAATTTTGTAAACTTTTTTGATTTTTGTGCTTGAATAATAATTGGATAAAAGGTTGTTTGAATTAATTATCATGTCATTAAAAATGAATATTTACATAATCGCCGAGAAAACAAAGAATATTTTACATATCTTTTTTCCTTTAGCTCCAACACTGCTTTGTCAATTAGAGCACTGATCTAGCAAGTAGCAGTTGTGTCCGTGTGGGGAAGTTATGAAAAGTACATTGGTTTACCATCCATAGTGGGAAAATCACAGTATAACTAACACTTAGAAACCTGGAGGAGACTGTTATAAAAATAAAAAAACCACCCTGGAGGAGAGAGTTTGGATTAAAATTTACAGCAAGAAGAATAAGTTGATATCTCAAGTAGCGAAGGAAATATTACTAAAAGTTGGGGCAATACCAACCTTCTCCATGAGTATTTTTCAAATTACCAAAAAGACTATGCAAATAGATATCTTTAATTATGTCAAGATTCTGGTGGAGACATAAAGCGCAATGATAAGAGAGTTCGGTAGAGAAGCTGGTCTAAAATGGAAGAATCAAATAAGGGAATGGGCTGGAGTTTAGAGACCGTGAAAGCTCCAACAAAGCCGCGAATGGTGTTAACGTTAAAATTTGGAAGGATAAATAGCCAACTTCTAGTACATACAGAGTGCAATCTCCTGTTAAAAGTCTACACAGATTCTAATATGCAGCAGCTTATCAAGACAAGTACTGGTACATGGAAGGAAAGCCTGATCAATGATACTTTTAATAAAGATGAGGCTGAAACCATATACATCCTACCTTTGAGTAGATTGGATGTTGAGGATAAAATGACATGGGGTCCTTCAAAAGATAGAATTTATTTTGTTAAAAGTGCATACCATCTAGAGCACACAAGAATAAGACAGATGAAAGGAGAGTGCTCAAATGTGGCTGCAACAGAACCTAGATGGAAATTGATTTGGGAGCTAAACGTACAAGGAAATGGTAAAGCATTTCATCTGGAAGGCTGGTCATGATTTGCCTCCAACCAGACTTAATCTCTTCAAGAAGAACATTACCAAAACTAACTTGTACCCAGAAAGAGAAATTGAAACTATTGTTCATGCGCTTTGCAGCTGTCCTGCAACATTCTGACGTTTGGGCAGAATATGATATGCTATAGTACAAAGGTTGACTTCTTGGAATTATAGAAAAAGCTGAATTTGTATTTGAATGCCAAGGAGGTACAGTTGGTGGCATATACTATGAGAAGGATTTGGTTAAGAAGGAATTCCCTAATCTTTGATCATAAGTTTGAGGACTCAAGAAGCGTGCTAAGAGCTGTAAAACAGATTGGATGAGTTCACCTCAGCTCAGAAACATTAACAAATAAACCACCCCTCAAGAAGCACTAACAAACACTTTATTAAATAGAAGAAGCCAGATAATATGGTAGTGAAAGCAAACTGGAATTCTGCTATGAATGTTCAGTCTAACAAAGTGAAAATTAGAGTTATAATTAGAGTTACAGAAGAGACATCTTGACTTGTCTGTGCTCAAACAATTGATCACCTTGTGAAGTCTATTGTAGCTGAGGATCTGCTTTGAGTATGGCAATGGTTTTATGCTTAGAGTTGGGGCTGTCAAGTGGTTTTGTATGGTGATTCTCAGATGGTAGTTAAGGCAACAAGTCATGAGAAGATGTTGACAGATTATGGAACCTGATTGAGTGTAAATTTCACCTACAGAGAAGCTAACAACATAGCTCACAAGCTTGCAATATTAGCTCTTACTTATTCTGAAGAGATGTAAATAGAGAATGATCCTACACAGATTTTGAATTCTGTTCTGAGTGAAATATACTGTAATGACTAAATATGTTGGGGAGGAGAGAGGAATGAGTTGTGCCACGTCTAGAACACGTCTACTTATCTATCCACAATAATCAATTATTTCTGCTCATTTACATAATAAGAAATATTAAATTTTTCAGTGCCATAAACAAACAGATAGCTAGACTATTTGTGAGATTAATCCCCCATGGTTAATCCTACTAAATTTTAACAATTTCAGTATTAATTATAGCTAGCGAATAAGTCAAGCAAGTTGAAAACTTGAAAGGTAGAAAGCAACATGGGGTTTACTTCATTTCCTGGTAAACGGCCACAAGATCAAGTAAGATTCACTTGGATATGATACATGGAAGATTCGTTAAGCTATCAGATAAGGTTTACAGAATATTTTTTTTTAAACAAAAAAGGAAAATTTCGAAAAAGAAAATTAGAAAGAAGAGTTGTTTGGAAGCACCAAAGGGCAGACTACAAGTTTTGGAGTGGTAACTTCGTATTCTGTTTACCAATGGTCCATATCGAATCAGAATGCATGAATGAGCAGAAATCTTCATCAAACAATCAGGCAATTCTTTACATGGCTCCTTTCAATAAATACCCAAACAAAACCTGCAAAACTCTGAACATCAAACTCACTATTGAAGCCAATAGTGCATAACACTTAAGAACTGCATAAAATGTATATTTCTCTCCTCTTGATTTTTCTAAGGAAAAAAAAAACACCATTGGCCACCACTCATAGTTCCAGACTAGTCTGTACCATTTTTTCTTTTTCATTTACCATTTTTTCTTTTTCATTTTAAAGTAAGTGACTGGTGTACACAACCTCAGCATCAACCAACTCAAATATTACATTCACAAACAGAATCAATGACAGAAAATGCATGATAGGAACAAATATATCATACTAAAAGAAAACTTAAAAGATGCATTTGTAGTATGGATATGTCATATCATAATAGAGAGAGGGACCTGCTTAAAGTGCCATCTCAGCCTGTAGTGCAGCTAGTTCATCTTCCTCAGCAGTACGCTTTGGGGTAGGACGAGTTCTTTGTGGGCCTGCTGGGACATGCACTGGAGCTGCAGGAGCAGTTGTTGCCGGTTGAAGAAGCTGTTCTTCCAGTTCAGCACCTTCAAGCTCTTCAAGTTCAGCTTCCAATTCATCCTGCAATGACAAAAACATTTAGACTGCAGCAGAGATAACATGCAACAAACTGATAAGATTTTATTTATTATCTATTTATTTATTTGCTGGCAACCCAAAAAGATCTAAGAGATTGTAAAGAAATTGAGAGAAAATTAACCTCATCAAAATCAGCAGCTGCACCAATTGGGGCTGACAATGCTTCCTGTATCTGTTTCATGTTCTCAGTCTGCTCATTGATCTCATCCATGGTCTTGTCCACATCATCAATATTTCTGTCAAATGAGAAGATGATTGAGATTATGTCAGCCACAGCACTAGTAGAACAAGCATTTTTAAGCAGTACAAATAGGTGTCAATTTCAATAAATAAATCAGGGAGGAGACTGTAGTCCTTAGAAAGATTTACTAAAAAAAAGAAAGATTTACTAATGGGATCAGATTTCCTAATCAGGTGTGCACCATAGAAAAAGCTAGAAACCGTTCCTATAATAATCATTTGAGAAAGCTTCATTGAATCATTGAAGGGAAAAAGGCTTCCATTGAGGTTTACTATAGAGTCTAATGAAGTCAGCTTGAGCTAAATGGAAAATTTCACATCAGACCATGAATCGAAGCATCGCAAGGACTAATAAAGCTATGATAGCTATCCAAAAACACTTAAAAGAAAAAATAGCAAGTTATGGAAGAAATTGGGCCCTTGCTGAGTAGACCCTGAAATACTACTTACGTTGCCTTCTGCATTGCCTTCATTGCAGACGCTCCTGTTCTCAACGCATCTACAGTCTCAGTAGTTGCTTTTGCACCTTCTAACATTATCATCTGTAATATTGATACACAACCAATTATAAAATCAGTAAACAACAAACATAAATCAGATCAGAGCTAACATCCCTTAAACTCTCTCCCCCTTTTCCGTACTATCTAATCATCAGTAAATATAATATAACAAGCGCACCTGATCATGGATACGCAATTGGAAATTTCCAAGCTGCTCTATTTGCTGTTCATACAGCCTCTTCCTCTTCAAACATTGTATAGCAGCTGCACAACCGCAGGCAAGTCAGAATTTCACCAGTTACCAATTTAAAGTCATGAATAAAGCTGTGAAAAATCTTGTGGTTCCAAATTGAAAGTAAGAGTCCGACCATAATCAATGATTACAAATTACTAAGCCAAATGAGTTATCATAAACTGCAGTACAAGCAATTAAAATATTGGAGATCCTCAACGTGAAGTTCCTCAAATATTAGATTCCGGCCACATAAACCTTATCTTTATAGCTTTGAATTCTAAATCAAATTCCCTTATGCTACAAGAACAAGAACTGCATAATCAAACCAAAAGGATCGTCATACTAGAAACAGGTAATTTTAGGGTACTAAGTTGAAATTAGGAAGGTACCATAGCAGTATTGACCTTATTTTTTTTATTGGTAAAGAACTAGTTAATGGGGGTGAGAGAGGCTCAAACTCTTGGCCTCAGGATAACTCATACGCCATGAGAAAGTTAATTGACCTCAATATATCACTGAAAAAGTCAGTGCCAAATGAATTATACTAATAAAATATGCAATTGCAAATTCCTTAACAGGAAACTTCAGCAGTGAATTCCTAATACAATTATTGATGACAAAAAACCAACAATAGAAAGATTGGATTCTCTAGATAAAACATTAATGTGCTATCCAACCATACCCCTCTTGTTCTTTGCTCTGGTGAACTCCTTGGCCTTTTCAACCTCAGCAGAAGCCTTTTTTAAAAGCACTTTCTCCTTTTTCTCTAACATTTCAAGCGTCTACACAATTCAGGGAGTAAAGAGTTCAAGCAAATTAGGGATCAACATTAGCTGAATCAATTTTGGGATTGAGCTTAAAATATAATTGAACAGTCTTTTGAATTGTGTGTGAAACTCCTTGGGCTTTAGGGCTGAAAACAATTACTTTCCAGAGAACGCAAGAAAATCAAAAAATTGAACAGAGGCAGATTAAAAAGCTAGAGATTGTAGTACACAAATGAATACACAGTAACTAACAACTCAGTCTTATAAGTGTTTCTGTGGAATCTTCTATAACGAACTTCATTACCGTCTGTGCTCCTTTAGAATTCATGTTCTCAATATATTCACTATTATGTGAAAAAAAAAAAAGTATTCATCTAACAAGATCCATAACACTTCCTTGAGACAATGATCTCATTCAACGGGCAGCAGCATTAACGCATATAATTTTGTAAATAAATACATATAAAATCTATATGCTCTTCACTCTAAACTAAAATCTCGCCGAAAAATATCTCTGCTCCCTGAATATAATAATCCCGGACTCCGATATGGTAAACGCATAGAGCAAAATTAACATTTAAATTAACCAAATTAGGAAAAACAAAAAATATATTACTAAACCAAATTTTAAAAAATCAGTGATCATGATGATACCTCATTTAATTTGTCTAAGGTGGATAGAGCATTCGTTTCCTGCTTAGGTTTTCCAAAGATCCGGCTAAACATGGCTGATTGTCACCGATTGCACTACCTCGACCTTCTTCAACATTCAAAACAAAGAAAATTAAAATTTAAAAACCCAACGCAATGGTTCACCATTCTAAACGGATCATTTAAACGATAAACTTGTGTAATCAAAATCTCAAAATCTAGTATATGGGAGGAGAATCGTAAATAACTTTTCGAAGAAAAAAAAAAGTGTATCTATACGTTTAGACATGTACATACCCTTGAAATTGAGGTTGGGGATTGAAGGGAGAGGAATCGAAATGATCGATTAGGGATTTGGATCTGTGAAGTGCGACGCACGAGAGAGTATTGTACTTTCGGGTTTTCTTAGGCGTGTTGGAGATGGAGATTGGGTTGGGGAAGATTGGAACAAGCTTGCTTTGCCTTTTTCTTCAGGTCGGAGTCAGCGACTTTCCACTTGGCGTACAACGGGTCGGTCCATGATGGTGGGTCCCCGTTTATTGTAAATGCTATCAAATTATCAATTTTTTCAACTACCCCTGATCGATACTTAGCTGCATTTACATACTGAGATAACATTTGAAATAAAAATTAAATTTTGAATATAATATTTTTTGCATATTATTATTATTTCAGAATCAAAAATATTATTTTATATTTTGTATAAAAATTTTAAAAAATTATAATGATAAAATGAAATGAATTCAGATCATTTCTCAATTGACATTAAAAAGATGTAAATTATACTTTAGATTATTATTATTTCAAAATTTCAAAAACATTTTTTATATTTTGTATAAAAATTTAAAAAATAATAATGATAAAATGAAATAAATTAAGATTATTTCTCAATTGACTTTAAAAAAGATGTAAATTATACTTAAAAATTCTAAGAAATAAAATATATTTATCAAATTGGTGAAACCAATTTTTTTTAAAAAGATATATGGAGGAGTGATTATTTTAGAAAATTATATATTTTTATTACCTTTTCTCAATTCTTTAATCCTTTTTACATTTTTCATTTTTTTTTAATAAAAAAAATATGTTTTTAAATATATTTTTTTTTGTTTAATAAATTTTCTTCACTTTTATTGTTTCTTATTTTTCATATTTTATATTTATATTTCTTAGATATCATTATTTTTATATCAAAGGTATTTATGGCAATTTTTGGAGGGTGATATAGTGTAATCTTCCAATAGTTTGGGTTGATTGCTAAAATTGATAGCTTACGAATAACTAAAAATCAAGTGGAAGGTTAAGAAGAATTGTTTTGTGCATTTTTTATGCATAATCATTTCTAAAAAAAAAAAGGTGAAATCAATTATTAAAAAAATTTATATAATTTCTAGATATAATATTTGTTTTTTTTTTTAAAATACGTGTGCCTTATACATCTTGAGACTTTTAAAAGCATTTCTTAAACACAAAAGAGTAAGGTGGGCAGAGCCCCAGTTGGTTGTTGCTCCATATGTGATGCAAAAGGGCAATCGATCAGACAGCTTCATGAATATTGTTTTTCCTCATTACTTGGGGATTATTTTGATTCAGTAGAAATAAAACGCAAATTAAAAGAATTTTTATTGAGCCTATTAAGGTTATTGGTCATGCTTTGACGTTTTTGTAGAAATTAAACACATGAGGAGCTCATGATAACATCAATAGCGAATAATTCAATTAGTTTTATTTTTATTTTTTTCTTTTTATTTTTATTTTTTCTTTTCCAAATGTTTGGTGTATAAATAATAAGTAGAATAATTCAATTAGTTTAATAAGAATAAATCCCAAAAAACTTATTTTTTTTTAAATTAAAACAAAATTTAAAAAAAAAAAGTGTGTGTGAGTGATGATTAGCGTAGCAAAACTCTTATTTTAGTAAAGTTAAAACTCAAGTATGTGCATCGCAAGGGGAATAATGTGGCTCATATGTATATTAGCATCATGTCATAAATACTCTCCATCATTGTTAGAGTTCAAACATTTCAGTTTCAAATATGTTTCAACTTCAACCATCGCTTTTCATTTTTTGAATGATTCAAATAGTACATCACATTTATTCTTCAAAGGGTACTACTAAGGCTGTGCACCCGGATTCTGGATCTGAAAATCCGAGTATCTTAAGCTGGCTCCAGATTTAAAATCTAGATCCAAAAATCCGGATATTTAGAACCGGATCCAGATTTAAAATCTGGGCCGGAATCCATATGATTCCAGATTTGAACCTTTTTTTTTAACTTTTATTTGAACATTTATATATTATAATACATTTATCCATTATTTTTTACTTTTATTTGTTCTGCTTTATGCATGCTGCCGCCTGCTCCCTTCACATCCCATCCACTACTCATATTTCTGGGGGTCTAAAATCAGTTTGCAGACGACAAATACTATTATTTTATGGCATATAAATTAGAGCTGAAATGAAATGGGGGGACCTTCGGCTTTCATAACATCATAACGTAAAGAAGCAACAAATACAAGTTTCGGGTCGAATGTTTGAAAGACAACATAGAATTAAGAAAAAATCTATGTGCAAGAACTTTTATCCTTATAAGCATTTTCCAAGAACTTTCATCCCAAAATACCTTTCCGCTGTCTCAAGTTTTCAGTTTCTAGTTGCAGTGCGTCAAAAGTTGGTAAACTTTTACCACTAAAGTGTATGTTTTACTCATAAAGCTCAAGAAATTATATAAAAAATTGAAGCCATTAAAACCTATTACAATGATCACAAATTTAGTTTCTTTCTTCTACTGCCATTAAAACCTTCCAATTTTTTATTAAATCTATCGATCTTTGTGATGCTTTCAACAGCGTTGCAAGTAATACCATACCAGTGGCAAACACTAATTGAATTACTACTATTGGGTTGAGGAGTAGTATTGGACCACCAACCAGTCTGCAGCAAAGCCTTGACTTGTTGAAATGGAACGAAAGAAGAGGAATTAGGAGATGCAACAACAACATTAACAAGCAGATGAAGAAGTGCATTATCCAAACACTTCCGCTATGCAAATATTGAAATGAGGGCTGCAAATGTCATTTTTATGTATATATTAGAAAAGATACTCTTCTCAAGTTAGAAATAATTTTCATGGAATGAATCATTCATCCTGCATATATATCCATACAATTAAATAGAAACTGGAAAAAAAAAAGATTATCTTCTATTTTTTAATAAATATTAGAGATTTCGTGTATTGATATATTTTGTAGCTGTGTTTTTTAGGTTTCCCTTTTACTGTTTTAATTTTGTATTAAAAAATTAAACAAAATTAACCGAATATTTAAGTTAAAACATATACTTACAAAGATATAAATCACAAATGCTAAATTTTGAAGTCCCCCAACGAAGACCTGAAACAAAAAAGGAGACTTTATTTAAAGAAATTAGAACATAGAAAGATTAATGCTAATCTGTTTTCACTTTTCAGCATAAGATAACCATAAATTAGTGTTGAATATAAAATTTCCATTAAAACAGGCTCGGTAATAAAGTACTTACTCTAATTTTTTTCAGCATGAATGGGAAAGCTGACTCACACCAGTCTCGGTCTCGAATAAAGCTACTAGATAATCATCTAAAAAAATATTAAAAAAACTGAGTTAGATCTATAATAAAAGAAGTTCGATAGATATTAAAAAAATATTTCATATTTTAAACTTACATTCAAGTTGCATAAACTCTACGTATTCTTCCAACTCTCGGATGTCAACAAGTTTGCTCCTTAACCAATTTTGGATGTAAATAAGAGTTTCAACAGACTTTAGAGACAATGACCTCCTAAAAGGATCTAAGATGCGTCCTCCAGTACTGAATGTAGACTCTGAGGCAACAGTGGAAATGGGGGTGGCTAACACATCACGTGCTACCTCAGCAAGAATGGGATAATTGACGGCATTAGCTCTCCACACATCCAATATATTAAAATTGGGTGACTTTCCTGCACGTTCATCTGACAAATACTTATCTAGTTCTGATCTAAACTCAATAAACCCATGCTGCTCAAGATATTTTTCCAACTTCATGTCAAATTTACTCGAGCTACTAGAAGAAGTAAAAGTAGTATTTAGCCTCCTTTGAGCCACAATAGAACTTCCCCCACTAGCCACACGAAATCTGCTATACTACTCAATCAAGCGGTTTAACAAGACTTTGACTTTGGCCTCTATCTTATCCGCTAACTCATTCCATTTGCATTGTTCTAACCAAAATCTCAATGACACCATTTTGTAACGTGGATCAAGCACATGAGCAACATATATAAGCAAGTTGAACTTATCTGTATTACCCCAATACTTTTCACACTTTTCTTTCATGTTTTTGCCCATGGTCCTAGTGATGCTATCCTCACTCGTGCACATATCATTTATTGTATCTTCAATTGTGCACAATTCCTGAAAATATACATTAGCCATCACATACAAAGAACCAGAAATATTCAATGTGACATCGTAAAATATTTTCAGCAACTCTACAAAAATCTGTGTTTTTTTCCAATCATCACTACTAGGGTTCACGAAATCATGATCCACATACACATTATAGCATTCAAAGTCTTTTTTGTGTTTTATAGCGGTACTCAACATCAAATATGTGGAGTTCCATCTAGTAGAAACATCAGTGTACAACATTCTCCCGCTAATATTTTCTTCTAATGCACAAGCTTTAAACTTGAAAAATCTTGATAGTGAAGACTTCTCATACTTGATGGCTTCTCTAATCATTGATATTAAATGTTAAACATCTTCCAAACAGTCATTAACAATCAAATTCAATATATGGTTAGTACACCGCGTGTAAAGGAACTCACCATTCAATATGGTAGAATTACTATCTATTATCGTCCTCTTCATATAATCAACACTAACATCATTAGAGGAGGCGTTATCAACAGTGATGGTCAAAATCTTATTAATATCCCAATCAAGTAAGCCCAAGTTTAACACTCTCCCAATAGTTTTTCCCTTACAGTTGGGAATTTGGCAAAATTTTAATATTTTCTTATGCAATCTCCAATTGCAATCAATAAAATGTGCAGTAATGCACATGTAGTTCACATTTTGCACCGATGTCTAGGTATCGGTGGTTAGACAAATTCTTTGACCCTCTAATAATTTCTTTAGCTGTATCTTCTCTTCACCATACAATTTCATACAATCTCTTTTTAAAGTGGTTCAGGATGGTAAAATAAATCGAGACTCTCGATCGGCTACACACTTAATAAGCCCTTCATGCTCTACTAATCTAAAAGACAATTCACACCTAATAAAAAACTTAGTGGTAGACACCCTAAGTTTTTCAACATCATAGTTGACTAGACCTTGTGAGCTTGGACTATATGCTTTTCCCTCCACATCCCTACTACCACTAGAGGATTTACTTTTTCCAGGATGTTTACGGTAAAGATAAGATTTTTCACATGTATAATAAAGATGGTGATTCATAGAAAAAGTATCATTCTAGTAATGACAATTAAATAGCTCATCACAATGTTTGCATCGAGCTTTTGGTTCATCAAGGTCAATAGGTAGCACTTTCTCAAAGTGGTCCCAAGATACCGATTGGTTACTAGGTGTTTTCCTAGGTTTTTTGGGTACAGGTAGAACGGAATGGATATGTGTGGATGAATGGGATGGAAGACTCCCATGCTCCTCCAGATCCACTAGAAGAGAGGAGGAGTCACCACTAACCCCTTGAGTCGTACCAAAATTCCAACTTGTAGAATCTTCTTCCATCTATTATTGAGTAACGAAATACAACAAATAAGCCAAACCATATAATTAAGTAAAAAATCATGTACAAATTTAAGCATGGATATTTTTAGCAAACACTTAATTAAACAGTTGGCTGCTTCTAAATGACACATCAAGTGATGAATGGGGTGACTACCATTTCCACTTTTACACTACACATGTGCCTAGCTCATCTTCAAGAAAACAAAAGTTAGATTTCTTTGTGATGGGATGACTAGTTTCCACCTTTTACAAAATTCAAATTATCCTGCACCCGAAACCTGAAGTCAAGTTTCTGAAAAGATCCAGCTTGGTTTTTCATTTTGATTTACTATCAATTATTCTACTGTGTAAGATATGTCATATAATTATTCTCACATGTTCTTAATGATTTGCTCTCTCAGGACTGTGACTCGGGTGGACATAAGTAATTGGAGAATATATTATACTTTACGCTAATTTACTGGCCATCTAGAAGTTGCAGAACTAATCAGTAGATGGAAATACAGCCAGCTTTTGTATGAACAGCAGGGTGCAAGAAGGGTGAGGAATTTGGCCTTACATTTTATTACCTATAACAAGTGTTGAAGTTTTATGTATTTCACTTGGTTTTATTGCAAGTTTTTAACCATTGACTATATATATTTTTTTAAATATATAAATATATAAGTAGAGTGAATAAAATAAGACAGTATAAAAGTATAATAGCATTTTCCTTCATAAACCGAAGCTCATGAATCCATGCTATAAATTCGTCCACAAACAAACAAAGAAGGAGCTCAAAAAACAAAGAAGATAAGTTGCATCGAGCCCGACCAAAACAAAATTCTAAATGGGAAGACTTCAATTACATGAATCCATCTAATTTTGGTATCAGAATGTCCCATTTAAGATTCTAATGATTCTAAATATTGTTCTATGCCTCGATCAAGAGAGATATACAGACTTGTACCTAAACTGAGATGCCAATAACCAATATGAATTATACTGAGTTTCCTGTGTTTGGCTTGGACATTTTTACGGGACTAAAAATTTATGAATTGTAACCAGAAACCAAAATAACTGAAAATTATCACAAACGTCAAGCAAGAACTAAAAAATTTACAAGGAAGAAGAAAAAAGGCCAAGTTATGTTCTAAAACCGTAAGAGTAAGTATCAATTTCTTTTTCATTTTTGCTTCTGGAGGCAGGGAAAAATAGAGCACTAGAAATAATTGGAGAGAATGTGTGGGTGTGCGAGTCAAAGAAGGGTTCTTCAAATTTTGCAAAAAGCAATCTATACATTAACCCATACCTGCATCAGCAAAGTCCCAAGAGCAGCACAAGATGCATCATCCTTGATTGAACCATTAACCCAAATTTTTAATGCAGCACATCCATAAAAATAAAGCCATATACAATCGAACCATTATCCAACCCAGAACCCTAGTGTTTTTTAAACCATTTTCCCATAAAGTCATTCACAACCAAAACTAAATAAAAGCATAGAAATCCATTGCACGCAAACAATGATTGATAAGATCTAAATAAAACCCTATAATCAAATTGGGTTTTTGTCCTAATCTGTTGCCCAGATGACTAACACAAGAGGGGGGTGAATTGAGTTGTATTTAAAAAAATAACAATTATAAATCAAATATATAATATAAAATATAAATAAAATATGAAACAATAATAAATATAAAGAGTAAGGGTAAGAGAGAAGCAAACTCAGTATGTTAACGAGGTTCGGCCCCACTGCCTATGTCCTCGCCTCAAGCTACCTCTTGAGGATCCCCAAATCCACTATTCAATCTCCTTTAGGTGGAGATAGAAACCTATTACACCTTTGAGCAGCACCGCTCCAAAGAATCCGTGTAGAACACCCTCTACACTTCCAATCACCTCACACTTGGTGATTTAACTGTTCCACGTGTAGAACACCTTCTACACTTCCAATCACCTTACACTTGGTAATTTAACTATTCCCTGTGTAGAACACCTTCTACACACACAAGGGTTATACACACCCTTTTACAAATACAAGAGTTGATAGTAGGTAGACTATCAAAGTACACTCCTCAATGAGTGAGATAGAAACAATACAGCGCAACCTATATCTCTCTCAACAAGAACAAGAATTAAGGTTCAAAACTTTAGAAAAGAGAGAATGAGAGCTTTGAAGAAATGATGCAAAACTTAGCAATAGATGTGTAAGCTCTTGTTGTGATTTTTACAAAATTCAAGTGAGCTATTTATAGGCAAATGAGTTTTCAATTTCAAATTTGAAAAGATTCCCATGTCAAAAACATCATCATTCACTTTTCAAAAATTTCAAATCTAATCTTTTTACTTTTTGCATGTGACAAAAGGAGCACACTTTATTTTTCAAAAATTTCAAACTTAATCTTTTACTTTTTACATATGACAAAAGGAGCACACTTTACTTTTCAAAATTTTCAAACAAAGACATCTACCTTTTGCATAAGTCAAGAAAAGCATCCACCACTTTTGAAAATATTCAAATAAAACATGCACATGTGAAAGATGACAATCAATCATCTTAATATTTTCAAAGTTCAAACCTTTAATTATATCATGCACATGTGAAAGATGACAATCAATCATCTTAATATTTTCAAAGTTCAAACCTTTAATCATGTCATGCACATGTGAAAGATGACAATCAATCATCTTTCAAAATTTTCAAATTTAATTTTCAAAATATCATGCACATGTGGAAAATGTATTTTAATGCTTTATGATAAAATATTAATTTTGAACCTTAATCCTAATTTTGAATTTTTAAGAGATTTACAACATTACTCTATAATTTTAATGTGAACTTGTTCTCTTCTTGCTCATGCTTGCTTCCTTGATGTGCTTGATTATATTGTATGGGCAACTTGAGCTTGAGACTCCTTTATTCTTTGGATTCATTTGTTATCATCAAAATCCATTTGTAGATTTACATGAAACTTGAAACCTTGGATTCAACAATCTCCCCCTTTTTGATGATGACAAATGCTTGATAGAACCTGAATCCTGTATTAATACTTAAGCTCCCCCTGAGAATGTGCATTAGTTTTTCAAGCAAAAATATAAATATAATTCCAAGCATATATAACAAGTTTAGCAATTTAAATAATGTTAATGTTCTAGTCTAAAACTTCTCCCCCTTTTGGCATCATTAAAAAGGAATCATAATTAGATCAATAAGATATATTCCTGCAATAACCAATAGGCAAATAAAACGCTGCGTTAGTAGAGACTGTAGAAATTAGAACCACCCGTATCCGAGAAAACTTGCAAACGTTGAAGTCGAATTTTATCATCTCGGTGCGGAAGAAGATTTAAATCCGCTTGATGTTATTGACGAATTAGATGTTTCAGGGATTTGAAGATGAATAATTAAAATTATTCGTGTCCGACAAAAACAGCAAAAGCTGCAGGCCTAGCTTTGGCAATGCGGTGTGGAGCCATGCATGTCCGACAAAACCTGCAAATGTTGGAAGTCTAACTCTAGCAATTCGGTGCGGAGCCATGCGTATCTGACAAAACCTGTAAAGGTTGGAGGCCTAGCTCTAGCAGTCGGTGCGAAAGCAGATCAATCGCCTGATGTTGTTGACAAACGGGTTTGAAGGCTCTGAGTTTCTATAAAAAAATCATTTTCACCAATCGGATACCAAAAAAAAACATTGCTTCTTGATCTAAGTTCTGTTTCTCCATAACGATAGAATGGCCGAACAATTCTCTTCCACTAATGTTCCAGACTTGAATCAGGAACCCTTGACGCATCAACCATCAATCTTCTCTTCTAAGGCCGTCAATGCCATGATAGGAGCAGAGAACCGTTTTTCTAGTAAGAAAACTTTTGACAATGTGTGTCGAGCATATCTTATATTTCTTTTGACTAATAAGATTTGAAGAGACAATAGTTTGTCTTGTTCTTTATGCTATCTCTATAAAATCAGTTTTAAAATTCATCCGATTTGCATCAAATCTTATTCTCATCTCTATAACTCATCTGCATTTCTTCAATATTCTCGCTTTAAGTTTTCAATTTTTTTCTCAATGGCTCGTTCTTCTAACATTCCTCTAGATGCATCCATGAGGTATTCTACATCTCAATCTCATGTCCTTTCTGCAGCTACCATTGGCGCCATGTTGCAGCAAGAGAACAACAGTTTGGCTAATAAGCCAGACTCCGATGCTATCTACGACTTGGTGAGTCTCGGGACTCGCTACTCATCTTCCATAGTTTCTTTTTCCGCTCGGTTGCAGTCCAAAACCCGCGAGATAGAGAAGCTTAATGAGAAGATCGATATTCTTCAACGACTTGTTCAAGAGTCTAATAAAAAAATAGTAGACTTAAAACAACAGAATAAGGATTTAAAATCCTTACTTGCCTCTGCATTTCGATTGCCTAATCCTTTAGATAAGGATGGCATGATGATTTATGAGGAGCAAATGCATTTGAATGATGAGGCTAAACGTCTCAAGTTTCTGTAGGTCATTTGAGTTAATGGAATAAAAGTATCTAGCAGATATTGATGGCATGCATAATTCCTATTTCTCTTCTAATCATGCGTAGTCTATCTTCTGGTAGGGGTTTTGTAAAAATGTCTGTCAAATGATCATGTGTACTAGTGAATTCTAATGCAATATCGCCCTTCTGCACTTTGGTCCGAGATTGTTGTATTGGATTCTTTGAAAGATTTATAGCACTTGTATTATCACATTTGATTGGAATGTGATTGTACATACGTTTAAAATCCTCAAGTTGTTGCTTCATGTAAAGAACTTGGGCACAACAACTACCCGCAGCAACATATTCTGTCTCAGCAGTAGATAGTGCAACAGAATTTTGTTTTTTACTAAACCAGGAAACTAGTGCATGACCTAAGAAATGACATGTTCTACTAAAACTTTTTCGATCATCTTTGCAACTAGTATAATCGGTACCTGAATAACTAATAAGATCGAAAGAAGTGTGTTTAGGATACCATAACTCTAAGTCAATGGTACTGGCAAAATATCTAAAAATCTGCTTGACTGCAATCAAATGAGATTGTTTCGGAAATGATTGAAAACGTGCACATAAACATACATTGAACATAATATCAAGTCTACTAGTTATCAAATATAATAAACTACCAATCATACCTCGATATACTTTTGAGTCAACTGGCTTACCGCTTTCATCTTTATCAAGTTTAGTGGTTGGACTCATTGATGTTCCAATTACTTGATTTGCAATCCGAGAAAGAAATTAAGTTCTCCCATTATGCTTATTTCAAATTCTTTCTGCATATTCTTAGCAAAATCTTGACACATATTTTCATTAGTAGCACCAAATATTATATCATCTACATAAATTTGAACTAGAAGAATATCATTCTATTCATATTTGATTAAAAGAGTTATATCGATCTTTCCTCTTGAAAAACCTTTTAAAAAAAACTATTTAAGAAAACACTTTTAACAACCATTTGAAAAAATTTGAAATCTTTATAACAAGCATATGCAAGTAGCATTCGAATAACTTCTAATCTTGTGACTGGTACATATGTCTCATCATAATCGATTTCTTCCTCTTGATTGAAACCTTGGGCTACAAGTCGAGCCTTGTTTCTAGTGTTGATTTTAGACTCATCTTTCTTATTTCTAAAAACTCATTTTGTCCAATAACAGCATAATTTTTTAGGTCTAGGAACAAATGTCCATACATTATTTCTTTCAAATTGATTTAACTCTTATTGCATAACTAGAATCCATGATTTATCAATAAGTACTTCATCAATATTTTGGATTTAATTTGAGATAGAAAAACAGTATGATTATAAATAGTTTTAAGAGACGATCAAGTACTTACATATCGTGAAGGTTCTCCTAGAATTTGTTCTACTGGATGATCTTTCACATATTTTCACTGTTTGGTTGCATCTTGTACTAAGTCTTGATGATCTTTCTTTCTATTTCCACGATCTTCCCTTTTGAATTGTCTTCAAATATCACACATCCTTTTTCTTTAGAAGTGAAGTCAATGAATTTAGTTTTGTCTTCTGTCACGTATCTTGAGCATCCGTTGTCTAAAAATCATTTATTTTTACCTGTAGAATACTTCATGCATACCTACAAAAGCAATTAAAAACAATTTCCGGTACCCAAGTTCTTTGGGTCCTTTATTTATTAGTATTAGAAGAAACAAGATATTTAGGTACCCATATGGCCCTAATAGTCATTGTATGTTTTCTTCTAATAGGACAAGCAAGATAATTATGACCATTTCTATTACAAAAATTGCAAATAGCATGTGACATATATGAAGAACTTGAGTGATTATAATAGTATCCTTTTTTAACAAAATTATTTTTATGAAAAGAATTTTGAATATTGGACTTTGATGTAGAAGGATTATCAAAGAAGTTTTTATAAGGTTTGTATTTTTGTTTTGGCATATATCCCAACCCTGCCTTATCAAAAACACATCTTTGACTACCAAGAAGTTTTTCAAAATTTCTTTTTCCATTCGTAAAGTTTTCAATAATATTTTCTAAATCAATTTTCTTTTTCTTCAACTCAAAATTTTCATCTTTCAAAATAATATTTTCTTTTCTTAAAATATCAATTTCGTTTGTTAAAGAAGAATTTTTCTTTTTCAAAACAGTATACTTGATACCCAATTTTTCAAATTCCTCATATACTTCTTCTAAAACATTTTGCAATTCTTCATATGAAGGATCTTCAATATTATCAAAATTTGTTACCTCAATGTCATCTTTAGCCATAAGACAAAGATTTCCTGATTCTCCATTGCTTGCTTCACTATCTGAGCTACTTGAATCATCATTCCACGTAACTTTCATTGCTTTTTTGCCTTTGTTTCGATCTTTCTTTAGCAGAGGACAATCTGGCTTGATATGACCGGGTTTATTGCATTTATAACAAATTAAAGTGTCATTTTTACCTGAATCTTTCTTGGAAAACTTATTGAAGGATTTCCTTGGAGGAGTTTTATTTTTCTTTAAGAACCTCTGAATTCTTCTTGTTATCATCGCAACTTCTTCATCTTTGTCGTCATTTTCCTCATCTTCATCACTTTCACTTTCATGTGGAACAGCTTTAAGTGACAAGCTCTTTTTTGACTTTCCTTCTTCTTCTCCTCTTTTCAATGTGTACTCATGGGTGATAAGTGACCCGATGAATTCATTCACTTCGAGCTTCTTGAGGTCTCTAGCTTCAAGAATCGCTGTCACTTTTGATTCCCAACGTTTTGGTAGAGAGTTGAGAATTTTTCTTACTATCTCCACTTTGGAATAAACTTTTCCAAGAGCTGTCAAGCTATTTATGATGTTAGTAAAACGAGTGTACATACTAGAAATAGATTCATCATCATTCATCTTAAACATTTCATATTCATGTATAAGAATATAAATTTTTGATTCCTTGACTTGAGAAGTTCCTTCATAAGTAACTTCCAAGTTATCCCAAATTTCCTTTGCTGTAGCACAAGTCATTACTCTATTAAATTCATTACCATTGAGAGCATTATATAATAAATTCATAGCAGTTAAATTCAAAATATAAAGTCTATCGTCTTCACGATTAAACTCTTCTTCTTCCTTTTTGACCTTTACTCCATCAACTACTTTTGTTGGAATATAAGGTCCATTTACAATACATTTTCAGATTTCTCGACCTTGAACCTGAAGGAATATTCTCATTCTAACTTTCCAGAATGAGTAATTGTCTCCACAAAAGAGTGGAGGCCGACTGCTAGATTGACCTTCACCAAATGAAGCTGCAATGTTAGCCATAAGATCTTAACTCAAAAGATAGTTAATCTTATAATAGAGCTCTAGCTCTGATACCACTTGTTGCCCAGATGACTAACACAAGAGGGGGGGTGAATTGAGTTGTATTTAAAAAAATAACAATTATAAATCAAATATATAATATAAAATATAAATAAAATATGAAACAATAATAAATATAAAGAGTAAGGGTAAGAGAGAAGCAAACTCAGTATGTTAACGAGGTTCGGCCCCACTGCCTATGTCCTCGCCTCAAGCTACCTCTTGAGGATCCCCAAATCCACTATTCAATCTCCTTTAGGTGGAGATAGAAACCTATTACACCTTTGAGCAGCACCGCTCCAAAGAATCCGTGTAGAACACCCTCTACACTTCCAATCACCTCACACTTGGTGATTTAACTGTTCCACGTGTAGAACACCTTCTACACTTCCAATCACCTTACACTTGGTAATTTAACTATTCCCCGTGTAGAACACCTTCTACACACACAAGGGTTATACACACCCTTTTACAAATACAAGAGTTGATAGTAGGTAGACTATCAAAGTACACTCCTCAATAAGTGAGATAGAAACAATACAGCGCAACCTATATCTCTCTCAACAAGAACAAGAATTAAGGTTCAAAACTTTAGAAAAGAGAGAATGAGAGCTTTGAAGAAATGATGCAAAACTTAGCAATAGATGTGTAAGCTCTTGTTGTGATTTTTGCAAAATTCAAGTGAGCTATTTATAGGCAAATGAGTTTTCAATTTCAAATTTGAAAAGATTCCCATGTCAAAAATATCATCATTCACTTTTCAAAAATTTCAAATCTAATCTTTTTACTTTTTGTATGTGACAAAAGGAGCACACTTTATTTTTCAAAAATTTCAAACTTAATCTTTTACTTTTTACATATGACAAAAGGAGCACACTTTACTTTTCAAAATTTTCAAACAAAGACATCTACCTTTTGCATAAGTCAAGAAAAGCATCCACCACTTTTGAAAATATTCAAATAAAACATGCACATGTGAAAGATGACAATCAATCATCTTAATATTTTCAAAGTTCAAACCTTTAATCATATCATGCACATGTGAAAGATGACAATCAATCATCTTAATATTTTCAAAGTTCAAACCTTTAATCATGTCATGCACATGTGAAAGATGACAATCAATCATCTTTCAAAATTTTCAAATTTAATTTTCAAAATATCATGCACATGTGGAAAATGTATTTTAATGCTTTATGATAAAATATTAATTTTGAACCTTAATCCTAATTTTGAATTTTTAAAAGATTTACAACATTACTCTATAATTTTAATGTGAACTTGTTCCCTTCTTGCTCATGCTTGCTTCCTTGATGTGCTTGATTATATTGTGTGGACAATTTGAGCTTGAGACTCCTTTATTCTTTGGATTCATTTGTTATCATCAAAATCCATTTGTAGATTTACATGAAACTTGAAACCTTGGGTTCAACATAATCCATTCCTAATTCTCATGCAGACTCGTAGTTGCAAGGAAGGGAGAGAGAGAGAGAATACCGAACAACACAGGAGACGGTGATGGAGGCTAGGGTTTCGATGATTTGGAGATGCAGATTTGGCGATGAAGATTAGACGATGGAGACGGCGATGGGTCACAGACTCAACACGAGGATGGAGGGTTTTGCGTAGAGGGATGGAGGCCAGGTTTCGCGTCGAGAGATCGAGAGAGAGAGACGAAGAATAAGTCGGGACTTGAGACGATAGGGGTGAGGAATGCAGTCGAAGAATCGATGTGTAGAACGGCGTTGTTTTGTTAAAAACAGGTACTGGGTTTAGAAAGCGGGTATCCGGTTACCGATCCGGTCTAAATTTGAACCAGCCCATATATATCCGATTTTGTTAAAAGCGGATATCCGGGCCATTTTATATGATCCGAAATCCATATATTGAATCCGGATATCCGGTTATCAATCCGGACCGGGTTAAACCCGACCTATATGAACAGCCTTAGGTACTGCTATAGGAAACCTCAAGATGCGTAATCTGCGAAACCGACAATGCCACGTCAGTTATTATTATTATTATTATTTTTTAAAAGACACTGAAATATCAAGAGGGAAAACATAACAGAATCGATTTTAGCATCTCCTTCTTCGCACCAGTCGCACCATTTCTCACTTCTGTGAGATATTTTTCTTCGCGCCCGTCGCACCATTATTTCGCACCCCTGTGAGGAACTTTTCTTTCGTCGCACCATTTCTAACCTCCTTGGGGGTGGTTTTCTCCGTGGGTAGGACTGGACCGTCATCACGCAAGGCACCTCGGGGTCGCGATTGAAGCCGTGGGTTTGGATAGAGAGGTTTGCTTATTTTCCTTTCACTCGGTCCTTCAAGATGGTATTTTTTGCTCATTTCTCTGGCATGTTGAAAATAGGACATTAAAGATGTAATGTTTCTCTCTCCTGCGAGACTTTTTCCATTGTACTGCTCGCGACTCCTGCTTGTCTGCCATTGTGCACAACCAACGAAACCTATTATTTTGGTCATTTATCTCAATCTAATCTCCTTGACAGACCCATCTTTTGGCTTTGGTTTATGCTCTCAGCGTTTGGTGCTTTTTCTTTTCATTTTATTTTTGTTAAACTTTTACGTGCAATGTTTTATCTTTGAATGTTTTGAGTATTTGTGTTCTATGAGCGGGTTTTAAATGATCTTGGTTTGATATGGTTTCTTGAGGTGTATTGGTGTTCTATGAACGGGTTTAAATTGATCTTGGCTCGATATGGTTTTTTGAGGTGTATTGGTGTTACTACTGTTGATTCTAGGGTTCAATCAAAGGCTAGGTAGAATTTTTTGATATGATATTGTTACATTCAACTTGCATGGTTTGGTTCAACAGAGCCAATATTGACAGGTCTTTTTAGCTGATGATATTTTACTTCACAATATTTGAATGTTATCATTGTAATTGCTAGATCATTGTCTTATGTTATGGTTTGATTAAACAGTTAGAGATACTACAATTAATAACTATAGTCTATAGCTTTCTAAACCTGCAATTATCCTCTATAATGAGGTTATGCTTAGGCCTGAAAGGTTTGATTGATTTGAAAGGTTATGCAATTATCTTCTAAACTTACAATTTGTAAATCTTCATGCATTTATCTACCCATAGCTTCAATTGTAGGCCCTTTTAAGAGTTAATGATTGGTTGTTATACAATGAATGCAATACAATTTAATAGACTTATAACATGAGATAAAAATAAAATAGAAAGGTTGATCTGATGATTGGTCTGTAGGTGGCACCCTAAGGGAGTTGTTTTCAAATTTGCCACTGATGGCTTGGTTCTACAGATGATTTTTTATTTTATTTAGAATCTTGACTTTTTCTTTCACATTTTGTACTTTAATTTTCTACTAGGTGAAGGGGTTCATAGATGTATTGAAACTGGGATCGGTTTATTTATATGTATCTTGGGAATATTTTAACATAGCCAATACTCTTTTGATGAATAATAGTATAGTATATTACGAGGCGTATCAAAATTATTATCTGCTGAATTTTTATTTCAAGTCCTTGATTAATTTTTTATTTAACTTGCTTGTGTAGGAGAAAAGAGGAAGCAATAGAAATGATTAGTTCAAATGATGATGTTGGCTTTGTGGGTAAGATGATGTTGAAGAAACAGAATGTTGTGGCTGCTGTTTGAGCAGATAGTGAGGGAGATTTTGGTGTTTGATTTTCTGGGTTTTGGGATGGGTTTTGCTAAGGGGGATTTGATACTTGTAAAGTTTCCTCTGTGTAGTTGTGGGTTACTTTTTACTTGTAAAGTCTCCTCTATTTTTTGGCCAATACCCTAAAACCCGACTCATTGTTTTCTAAGGGTTTATTTGTGTTAACTATTATAATGAAAAAAGGTTTATTTATGTTCAATGTTCACAGATTTTGTGTGTTCTTCTTCTGCTTCTTATGAAGAAAATCTGCTATTTTGTTTTCATGTAGTTGGTTTTGTCCATAGAAATGAATTTATGGTATTGGTAAGATTGTTTGACCTGGAATATTACTAGATGACAATCATGACATATTGCCATGTAAAAAACCTGTTAAAAGTGTCTGTAAGCTGTTGCTGATGCTAAGTGACTATGCTCGATGATGATGGTGCCGTGAAATGGACAGTTACCATTCATGAGAAAGAACCTGCATCACATGAGAGAGAGAAAATACCTTTTGCAACAAAAAACTCTTGGACGCTATCTTCTGTTAAAGTAAATTTCAAACACAAAATTGAGACATCAAATTTAGCTACTGCTGGGTCAATTTCCAATGACCAAAAAGATACATTTAAACTTGTGGAACCAAACATTAATTATTTAAACTAGAAAACCCATCATAAATACAGAGAAGAACAGAGCAACGAAAAAACATAAGTGTCAAAATCCTTTACAAAACATAATATTGTGCCCCCGTAGAAGAGTTTATGTTTGGGTTAGGATTCAGATTTGGGTGGGAAAACGACGCCGACGAAGACCCACTGGTTTCGTGGAGACAACGTCGACGAGACCCACTGGTTTCGTGAAGACAACGTCGACGAGACCTACTAGTTTCATGGAGAAGATGCCGACAAGGAACATGAAGATCTTCAAATTTTGTGGAGAAGACGCCAACCACAACCTACCGTGAGTTTGGACGAAGGCTTTGTGAAAGTAGGAATGGGGATGGAGAAAGTTGAGATTCTGGAGAATAAAGTGAGATGCACAGAGTGAGAGAAAAGGGATGCGTCGTTTTGAATTGAAATGGAAATTGAAATTGAAATTGAAATTAAAACTAAAACGTCATCGTTTTGAATTTGCCACGTTGGAACCGGTGTCGCAAGTTACGCCAGACCGGTTGCGAAAATAACATTTCCATTCTTGAAATATACTAACATCTTTCTAGCATAAATATCGATATTAAAGGTCTTAGGTACCGTACTATTACGAAGAGATTCCAAGAGATGAAATCGAGGAAGGCCCCACAAGTTCGAGTGTGCATGTTTCAATTTTTTATTTAGCAATTTATTTATAGATGAAATTGACCCATTAAATGAAACTTTAAAATCATTTTGCGAATACTCCTCATTCCATACATTAACACAGCTCTAGTATTTGGCATCAAATTAAGAGGGACATTAAGGAAAAAGGAGGAATCTTTTTCAAAGAATAAAGCAGCTTTCTGTTCATAATATTATTTTAAAAGGAGGAATCTTTTTCAAAGAATAAAGCAGCTTTCTGTTCATAATATTATTTTCTATATAATATAATTATTGGAAGATGCAAATAATAGTTCAGTGAAACTTACAACTGTATTTATCTCTGTTTGAATGGTAAGGAATCTTAAAATGCCTAACGTCAATCCAACATAACAACATTTCCTCGTGTGCATACTATTCCTCTTAGGTGTTGCGAAGAATAAAGATAACGTAATATATACCCGTGTTGTTATGATCTTATATTGAGAAATATTGAGAAATAAATTATAAACTATCTATGTATAAAAGTTTGAACATATTTAAAAATAATGTATAAATATATCTTATTAATTTAATTTTATGAGATAAATTAGACTTATAAAACGAATGAAAACCTACACTATATAATTACTTGTGATAAGAGGCAAGAAAAATATTAACATATATGTAAGAGAGAATGTTAAGAAATAAATTTCACATTGTTTATAGATAAGATCTTAAACATATTTATAAATAATATATAAATTTCTCTTATTAAATCGATTTTATGGAATAAATTAAGTTCATAAATTTCATTAATTAGAAATCAAATAATATGTATGTATATAAATTTGGGAAAACATTTCCCTAATAATTAGCCCATTTTTTAGGGTATAAATTCTTAGGCCCCATAAGGACACATAACATATGTCCTCAGGTCAATGAAATGATACTATAATAATAACGATGAAATTGATGAGAGAATCCGAATCCGAATCCAAAACAATATTATTGAGAGAATGATAATATTTATCGCTGTTGGATCTACAGTTTGAGCAAACTCTGTTAATGACATAACTACACCCACATGCATCAATCTATCGGAAACTTTTAGCAAATTTTTCTTTTCATTTAATTATTATAATTTTTTAATTTTTTATATAAAATAATATAACTAGTTTAATTTTTTTCAATTTCAAATAAAAATTAGAAAATACATTATTAATATTTTATTTAAATTTTTATTTTTATTCCAATTCATTCCATTAAAACAAACGACGCCTTAATATACTATGACAACGTCGTCTCAATCCGACGTGATGCGTGCTCACTTTGTTCGAATTCCTTCCCTTATTAGCTACTTTAATTTTCCCTCGAATTAAATCCACCCTCGACGGCCCAAGGCCCAAAATCATTGCCCATAACTTTAGGCCTAAAGGATTCAGAATGAGTCCTGACTTTCATAAAATATAAACAAAGTGACTCGCAAGTACATTCTAATAGATTTTATATTTCTATTTTTATTATATATTTTGCTATAGTAATTTTCTAAATGTAAAAGATACTATTCATAACTCTAAAATATTATAAATTAATTTCCCTCTTCTTTAAATATCTTTTCTCACTATTCAAAAGTTATCAAAAGATGTGAATATATTATTGATAATTAAACAAAATATTAAAAATGAATAAAAAAATATTAAAAAATATAATATTTAAATGAGTGAGAAAAATAGATAAATCGATATATGAAATATTATAAAAATTAATATGTAAAATAAAAAAATTAAAGTTTTAATAATATATTTTAAAAATTAAGATCAAGAAATCATTGAGAATGTTGTTTGTAAGTATATATATAAGACAATCCATGTACATATAATTATGTGTTGAGAAATATAAATTATTTTCTAAGGAGTCAGAGATTCACGTCTCGATATGCTTCTCGTGACCATCATCTTCCCCTGCCCCCGTTCGACTGCCCCCAAACCATTTCATTTTTCCTATTTTATTTTCCCCCAAAAAGCAAGGCGTGAGTAAGTCCCTGCATGTTGCAATCAAGAACACCTTGATTCAACACGACTTGAACCCAGGTGGTGCTTGTAACACTCCAGACTGCGTTTAAGAAGCTGACCCACTAAATAAGGCCATGGCTTCTCTCCCATCCATGCATTTACTGATTAGTGCGTTGAACACGCATATATTTTGCTGACTAAAGATTGTGGCTTTCAACCCTTTGAATCTGAAACCTTAAACACACTTGATATTCCTAAATTACAACCCAAAATAAACGCATAAATACATATCTCAAAGCAAAGGGCTTTACAAGAGTTTTCTCCAAATGGTGAAAAGGTTATAAATCCACGTAAATTTTAGAGCTTTACCTGAAAAATGAACGAAAGATAAGAAAGGGAAACATAACCCAACCAATCTTAAATCTTCGAATTAGAATCGAAAAAATAGTGGTCAAATACCTTGCAACACCTAGAGGGAGGGATGAATAGGTGTGACTCAAAAACTAAAGCTAACTAAAAATTAGACCAACAAAGATAAATAAACAAGCAAGAATAGCACACATATCAACACAAAGATTTGGTTACGAAATATAAACGCATTTGAAGAACTCATTGTAGCAGATAAACTTGGCTTGCAACACCACAACTGACCCATTCGATTTCTACACGCATGTAGTACCATAACTCTAAATCTTCTATAGCTTCTCGTAAGAACATCTTGATATCTTCATCAATAGCAGCTTGAAACACTCTTCTAACTTGATGAACACGTCCACTCCAAGGACTCACAAAAAATCTAATCTTAAGTGTGTTGTAGTGGAGATATGTAATCCAAGAGAGATATGTATTTGGATGTGGGAAGAAGTTTCTCTCAAGGGTTTTTGAAAAGGCTCTTGTTTTTACTCTCTCTTTCGCCACACGGAACAGTAAACAAAATGTTGCTTGTATAGCCCCCTTCTGAAATGGTGTTCAAATCTCAAAAATTCTGATGTGTGCTAATACTCACTCGAGCGGGATGTTGAGCGAAGGTTGAGCGAGCATTTTAGGTCAAACTCGATCGAGCGGGATTTTGAGTGAGGGTCGAACGAAGTCTGTACTTGCACTTCGCACAAGCGCCATGTCGAGTGATTGTGAGCGAAATCACTGTCTCAATCTCGCTCGAGCGCCATGTCGAGCGAAATCACTACCTCAATCTCGCTCGAGCGACATGTCGAGCGAGGTCATTGTGTGGGTCTTGCTCGAGCCATTTTGATCCTCTTCATATTGACTCACTTCCACTATTAGTAACAACTCAATTACACAAGTTTTCACAAGAAAATGTCAACCACACAATTTTACATCAACAATCTCCTTTTTTGACATTTCTGTGACAAAACCTCTAACTTATACATTGGATCTAGTCTTATCACACCAAAACAGGATTTCCACATAAAAATTCTTTAGCACGTGAAATATTTTTGCACCTTAGCAAACAGGTAAACGTACTAAAAGAAAAAAAATATGCACCAAGAGTAGATCAAGGAAAAATACTTAAGAATAGATATGACAGTTTTTCCACAATAATTCAACAATAAAAATTCAACAACAATGAGTTTAACAGATGAACACAACATTGAGTTAATCCCAAAAATAACCAAACATTAGGGGTGTAACCAGTCTGGTTTTGGATAAAATCTAGAACTGAATCGGTACCACCGGTTTTCTATTTTTTAAAACCGATTACGCACCAATTATCTTCCAAAACCAGTAGCACCGATTTTACCGATTTCAGTCCGGTTTTTCGATTTTAAATTAGTCTATATTAGTTTATTAGACTATTAATATATATTAGTATTATTTATAATGATTAAAATAATTATATATTAGTATTTGTTATAAAAATTAATAAGTTTAAATTTTTATAATTATATCATTGATAGTTATAAATAATATTATTAATATTAGCTCAAAAAATTGAATTAGTATTATTATATTATTATTTCATATGTAATTATTTAGTATAATAATTTATATATAGACTTCAAGTATATTATTAATAGTAATATAGTATTATACTATTAGTATTAGGCCATAAAATATAAATTGTAACTAATTTCTATTATATACTAATGTATAACATATTATATATAATTAAAAGAATATTTTATATTATGTATCATATTAAAAATAATTAATTTAAAATATATATTATATTGAACCAGCCTAGTTCGGTTCTAAAAAGTTTAAAATCGGAACCGAACTGGTATCTACCGATTTTAACATTATGAAAACTGATTCCGAACCACTACCTACTCAAAATTAGACCGATTCTACCTATTCAGTCCGGTCCAATCCGATTCACCGATTCACCGATTTTTTCTTACACCTCTACCAAATACTTTAGAAGTAATTACTAGACTAATAACATAAGCTACCATAAGCTACTCCCCCTACAAATTAGCTCCCCCTTAAGTGAAGTTACTCTCCCTACATGTTAGCACCCCCTCAGTTAATTCCTCGTTTTTGTCACAAATTGTAAAGGGGCTCAATCGTCCTCCTCTTTGTTCTCCTCATCCAACTGGCGTTAAATGCTCTGAGTCTGAGTGTTAAGGCTGTTAAAACGGGCATTCATGTGAGTACCCAAATGAGTAACCCGAGTCTCAAAACTGTTAAGACGGGCATCAATGCGCGTGTCCATGTTGGTCACAGGCTGTTGAATGCTAATCAGAAACTCGAGTACTGTCTGCATGGTCGGCTTTGTAGACACTGATGCCGAAGTAGAGCTAGAATGACTCGAGCTGGACTAAGGAGTGTGAGGTGTAGGAGGTACTAGTCGGCTCTGGGCAGGAGGTACTAGAGGAGCCGGATCACCATCAGAGAGATAAGCCTAACTCAAGTGCATGGTCTTCCAACCAATGGGAACCTTAAGACTCAATCTAGGCTCTTGGGGTGGAATAGGGGCCGACTGAGACAAGGCAATCCTAGTGATTAGGCATGCAAGTGGGAGACTAGCTCGAAAGTTGGACGACCTATGGGCCTCAATCATGACCCGACATAGAAGACTCCTCCAGTCAATAAAAACATCAATGAGCAAGGCATGTAGAAGAAGGGCACGATCAAGACCAATATTGCTACGATGGCTCGTGGGGTAGATGTTAGTTAAAACAATTTGAATCATGATTAGGTAAGCATGGGAAAAAGAATGAGTTGCTAGAGAGGGAACCCCACTCCAAGTCTTGAAACTTTCAGTAAGAAAACGAGCAAGATTAGGCATGCTAGGGGTTGGGGTCTGCAAGTAGGAGTAAAAAAGATTAGGCACATCAGGAGCCCCTAGTAAATCCACTATCATATCTGGAGTCACCTAGAAGATGATTTTCTGGAGACCTACTTGGAAGGATTCATCTTCAGAAATGTCATGGATATTAGAATAAAACTCCCTAACTAATTCCACAGAGGGAGCTGGATGTCCAAATGCTTAAAGCAAGCCATTGGCGAGACTCAAAAATCTGAAGAACAAACGGGTAAATCTCCCGAAACTCACCTAGAAGAACCTCACGCTCCACAAGAGGGGCGCGACAAGAAAAGTTCTCGGCATAGAGCTCCTCAACTTGTGAACTATGGAAGTAGGCTTGAGGAGCGGGTGATTCAAGTGAGAATGAACACGTTGTGACGACATAGCAGCTATACATAGACCAAGTACAGACAGCAAGGCATTAATTATGATGAGATGCTTAATGTGTATGCCTAAAATGCTCAAAAGAGTGGCTCAACAATGCTCCAAAGGAGATGCACAGACTATGTATGAGACATTTGTTATGTCTGAGTAAACAATGCACTGAAGTAGGAGTAAAAAGCAAGACAAATTGCCACTGAGGCATTTCATCGAGCATGTGAGATACATGTTGTGCAACCATGGGTTTAACAAGCCCATTAATGTTCTCATCCCTCTCTACACACAAAAACAGTCCAAATACAAACACAACCCCAACCATGGGTCAATAGAAGATTCATAACTTTAAAAATGCTGAGAATAAATCCAAACAAAAACCCAACCAAAACACACTACTCAATGAATGAAGAAATTCATAAATGCAATAAAAGTATAATGTAGTAAGGGAGAGTGAACTAATTACCAGATTTGTGGGAATCAATGAGTATTGGTTATCCACAGAAGAGGGATGAGAAAGTGAAGGAAATGGGGAGAAGATCGCGAATGAGACTACTCGAGCGACCCAGAATCCTTTTATAGGCATTCACACTCAAGCGAGACATTGAGCAAGATTCTAGCTTGAGCGAGATACACAGACTACAATTTTGGCTTAAATACAACACTAACATTCACATGACTTGACTCCAAACATTAGTGAAGGAAATTCATGAGTCAAGAGAATGTCAAAAATAAAATAACATCATATTCTTAAAGATCACGTAGATGGTAAGGACAATGTGTCACAAGTAATATAAACATGCGTATTTAGACAAGGTCCTTACTCAATTAAGAAATTCTAACCAAGAGGCGTGAGTGGAGTTGGGCTGAACAAGAAACCATAAATGTTTGGGAGGCCCTATCAAGGTGCAGAAAGTCAAACTCAATGCTGCTATAACTTAATCATTTGTATTTAACAACCTATTTCATAATTGGTATTGAGGCTCCCTTTTCTTCCCTTTTCTTTTTTCTTTTTATTTTTTATTATAAAGGGAGAGCTTCTTCATTTTCTTTTCTATTTTAAGGTATACAAATTCTTACACAGGTTATCTAGCTCGAGGTCAACTCTAGACTCAAGTAGGGCTCCCTTACACTTTTGATTGCCTCCCAAAAAACTCACATGTAGTCAAACGTCAAGAGATTAAGTTAGGTGTGTAATGTGTGCTGCAAAACGCAGATTACAAGTGACACACATGTCTCACACCTTTGCAACACAAGCCTATAATACAATTTTCAAATGACACGTTCTTGAAAATGCAACATTTAGCACTAATACCAAGTATCACATCCACAGAAGGCAAGTAAGACAACCATATCCAAGAAACATAATTAAAGGAAATAATCATAAGGAAAATGAGTAAACACAAAATAAAAACAAAACCAAAAAAAATGTAATGTATGAAATGCATGTTACACCCCTCATGTCAAAGCACAACTACCAATAGCCTTTCTAAGACATTCAAAGTGAAGGCCATCAAAGAGTTTGGTAAAAGGATTGGCTAATTGATGTTCGGTGGGAATGTACTCAAGGATAACCACATGTGTTTCCACAAGTTCCTGAATGAGATGATGCCTAATGTCAATATGCTTAGTCCTAGAATATTGGACAGGATTTTTAGAGATATTGATGGCACTGGTATTATCACAATAAACGCTCATCACACATTGAGTAATGACAGATCATTTGTTTCATCCACAATAATTGAGTACAACAACTCCTAGTAGCAATGTATTCAGACTTACCGTAGACCAAAAAAAATATAGAATTTTGTTTCTTACTCATCCAAGCGACAAGATTTGTGCCCACATAAAAACATCCACCTGAAGTGCTCTTTCTATCATCTGTGTTGCTAACCCAATCAGCATCTGAATAGCCCGCAAGTTCATTATTAGAGTCTCTAGAATACCAAATCTCATAATTCACTGTCACATTTATATAGCGAAGTATGCGTTTGATAGCCATACAATGTGATTCTTTGGAATTTGCTTGGAATCTAATGCAAACACCAACACGGAAAGCAATGTCGGTTCTACTAGCAGTGGGGTACAATAGATTCATAATCATACTTTTGTACAAAGATTGCTCCACCGCCTTTCCCGAAACATCAGTACTAATTTTTACACTTGTGCTTATGGGAGTTCTGGCATGACTATTCTCATCTAACCCAAATTTTTTCAGCAAATTCTTTGCATATTTGGACTGGGATTTGAACAATCATTCATCCAATTATTTCATTTGGAGTCCCAAGAAAAGGTTAACTCACCCACCATACTCATCTCAAATTCATTCTTCATTTCTTCTGCAAACTCGAAAGCTAGAGTATCAATGAATAATCTAAAAACAATATCATCCACATAAATTTGAGCAATTGTTATCTCCTCACCAACTTTCTAGATGAAAAGTGTCCTGTTAACACTCCATCGCAGAAACTTAAGTTCTAAAAAATATGAAGTTAGCCTCTCATACCAAGTTCTAGGAGTTTGTTTCAAAACATACAGGGTTTTCTTCAACCTATAAACATGATTTGAATATTCTGGATCCTCAAAACTTTTTAGTTGCTCGATGAAGGATCCCATTGAGAAAAGTACTCTTAACATCCATTTGGTAGAATTTGAAACACATATGGCAAACAATAGTATCCAAATTGACTCAAGCCTTGCAACCGATGAAAATGTCTCATCAAAGTCTATTCCTTCCATTTGGGCATAACCTTGTGCCACCAATCTTGCCTTATTCCGCATAATTATACCATTTTCATCAAACTTGTTCTTGAAAATCCATTTGACACCTATTACATTGTGTTTTTCAAGCCTTGGGACCAAGTACCACACATCATTCCTCACAAATTGATTAATTTCTTCATGCATGGCATTAGTCCAATTCTCATCCTTTAAGGCTTCTTCCATCCTTTTTGGTTCCATCCGAAAGATGTAACTTGAGTGAGTTAGTTGACTTATCACTTTTTTCCTCAGGCTCATCCCTTCATCTACGTTCTCGATGATGTTATCATGATGATAATTTAGCTCACTCTCAAAGAGGGCTCCATGTGGAAATGAACATTTTCACTCAATGAGGTCTCTAGACCTTCATTAAGCTCACTTGAGTTATCTTCAGTTTCACTCGGTGTGCCAATTAGCTCTTGGTTCAATTCCTCTTTAGGAGTATAATTTACAACCACATTGATGGATTTCATGACAGTTTAAGTACGTAGATTATAATATTTGTAGGCAGGACTATTCTAGAATAACCAATAAATATTCCTTCATCGCTCTTATGGTCAAACTTACCAAAGTTTTCCTTATCTCTCAAAATATAATACTTGCTCACAAACACTCTAAAGTAATTCACACTGGGTTTCTTTCCTTTCCACAACTCACATGGTGTCCGGGAAATGCTAGGTCGAGGGTAGATGTTATTCACAATATGGCACGTTGTGTTCACAGCTTCACCCAAAAAATGAGCGAGAACATTTTTGCTATGCATTATACCCTGAGACATTTCCTAGATGACTCGATTTTTCCTTTCAACTACTCTATTTTGTTGTGGTGTAATGAGAGCAAGGAATTCTTGACTGATGTCTTCTTCATCATAGAATCTCTCTAGGCTTGAGTTATCAAATTTTTGTCTATGGCCTCTTCTAATTCTGACAACATAGTTTCCTTATTTATTTTGAAGCTTCTTACACAAGCTTCTTATCACGTCAGGGGCTTTACCCTTCTCCCTTAAAAACTCTATCCAAGAGTATCTGGTGAAATCATCTACCACCACCAGCATATATTTCTTTCCCTCTCGACTCTTCATTTTAGAGGATCCCATAAGATCAATGTGTAACAACTCTAAAGGTCGTTTGGTCAAGATATTCATTGTGTTATTGTGGGTTACTCTAACTTTTTTTCCCACTTAGCATGACTCACAGGCAGAGATCTCCACTTTACCTAGCTCTGACAGTCCTACCATCATTTCTTTCTTTGCAATTTTAGACAAATTTCTGTTGTTCATATGCCCAAGTCTTTGATGTCAAAGTGTAGTGGCCTCACTCTTAGCATTATTGTAGCTATACTGTGAGCTAGGAATAATACCATAGCAGTTATCAGAGGTCATAATTCCTTGGATCAGACAATGTCTATTATTATCAGAAACAATGCACATTTCTTTTGAGAACCGAACTTCAACACCGTTATCACACATTTGGCTTATATTAAGAAGGTTTGCTTTTAATCCATCAACAAATAGAACTTCTCTCAACACTGGCAGTCCAGAGATTTTAATTTCACATTTCCCAATTATATCTACTTTTGCACTATCTCCAAATGTTATTGTCCCACATTTGTACTCTTCAAGGGTTTTAAAAATGATTCTATCACCAAATATATGATGTGAACACCAATATCAAGATACCACAGTGAGATGTCTCGAGTTTTTAGAACAATGTGAGCAACGTGACATGTGTCTCTTTCCTCCTTCTTGACCCACACCCTACTGATTTTTGGATATGTAACTCGTCTAGCCTTCTGGGTAATGGTCAGTGAGTCTATCTTCACATTTAGATGATCATTTTATCTAGTGAGAGTCATGACTTAATCCCACAAATTTATATGACCTTCTCTTGGGTGTCTCTTTTCATTGTGAGTTTGTTGTCCTTGAGAGTTTGTTGTCCCCTGAAGGATGGGCCATACCTAGAAACATTTCTGACATTCTTAGTTCTACTTGAAGTATGCATTTACTACTCTTGAGGAGTCTGGGATCATTCATGGTGCGAAGTATGCATTTACTACTCTTGGGGAATCTAGAATCATTCATGGTGCCTTTTTTCAATTTCAAATAGTCCATTCTCACATGACTCATCTTTCCACAATGATGACATATAAGTCTAGTGTTGTGAGCTCTTCGTTTCTTATGAGGTGGAGATATGAGTTTCTTTCCCTTTTCAAGTGCGTGATCTTTCTTATTATGAGTAGATACATGAACAAAGATTGTTTTCACCATGCTGTTTTGAGGGGTTTTCGAACTTGTACCCATTTCAAATTTCCCCCAACATATCCTAGTTCACTCTTGTCTCCTGAGGACTTCTCAAAATTTATGATTTTGTCCAACTTTTGTTTCCCAGTGGAAAATGTTTGCAATCTGTCATCCAGCTGAGTCAACTCACTTTCCTGAGTTTTCACAACATTTTCCAAAGATTCATTTTTCTTTTGTAGCTAGTCTGTCAAAATATAGGCTTCATCTAATTTGCCTTAAAACTCATCATTTTCCTATTTGCACAAATTTGTCTTTTCAATATGTACTTTGTTGATTTTTCTCAATTTTACACACTCCATGCATAGCTTCTCATATATCTCTTGCAACTAATCTTCACACTCAAACTTATTTACAGATATGCTGCAATCATCAGAAACTTGTTCACTGCATTGATTTGTGTCCCCAAAAGAAGATGTAAATGCCATGTAGTTGAGGTTCCTTTTGAGAGTGGAGTTATCAGATGAGTCACTTGATTCAAACTCACTTTCGCTTAAGGAGGCGATCTTTGCCTTTTCTTTACCCTTCTTATAATAATTTGCACACCCTAAGTGAATGTGTCCGAACTCATGACATTCATGGCACTGAACTTGTATCTTGTCTTTACTGGCTCTAGTGTAACTCTTGGAGCTTCTTTCCTTATTCTCTAAACTTGAGCCTCCATTGTATCTTTCAAACTTTTTCTAGTCCTGTCTTGAGCCCCTGTTATTTCTAGCTGCAAACTTCATTCTAAATTTCTTAGAATAAAAAGCTACTTCTTTATCACTCATAGCTAATTCATCGTAAAAATCATCCAACTTCTCTCGAATTGTGTTGAGAGTAATGGATTTGTTTTTCTTATCCATTGGTAAAGTGTGTTTATGAGTTTGTAGAGAACCTACCAACTCTTCAATTCTCATGGTGTCCAAGTCCTTACTTTCCTCTATTGCAGTGACTTTGGGACGAATTCTCTCAAGAACAAATTTGAGAACTTTCCTCACAATTTTATTTTCATGAATTTTATCTCTTAAGTTAAAGTGAGAATTCACAATGTCATTCAATTTAGCATAGAAGACATCAAAGATTTCATCCTCTTTCATTCTAAATTCCTCAAAGCTGGTCGTTAGCACTTGAAGTTTAAAGCTTTTTACCGTTCTAGTTCTCTTATGAGTAATCTCCAAAATGTCCCAAGCCTCTTTGCTAGTATTACACATAGAGATTTGCTTGAACTCCTCCTGGGACACAGTCATAATATCGCATTCAGGCCTTTACTATTCCAATTAATTTCATTCGATTCATCCTTTGAGTACTCATCTACACTTAAGGGAATTTCTACTCCATCAATGATATTAACAAGTTGTTTCCATCCTCTAGTCAAGGACACCCACACACATTCATCTAAGGACTTGAGGAAAGCTTGCATTTGGACTTTCCAGTACGTGTAATTGCTACCATCAAAATATGGTGGGGAAGTAAGAAATTGAGACCTATCCATTTTGACCATAGAAGCAGGATCACACTCAGGAAATAAATCCTAACGGACTGAACTCTCTCAAATACCAACTGAAAAAACAATGATCAAACACTCCATAACGCCTAGAAGGGGGATGAATAGGTGTAACTTAAAAACTAAGGTTAACTAAAAAATAGACCAAAAAAAGATAAATAAACAAGTAAGAATAACACACAAATCAACACAAAGATTTTGTCACAAAGGGGAAACTCATTTGAAGAACCTCTTCAAACTCTAAAATCACTCTGGGTATAAGTCACCACCTCCAATCCACTATAGAAATTTGAGTTTGTTACAATCAATTTAGAAACACTCACAAATCCATTGTAGTAGCTAAATAAACTTGCCTTGCAACACTACAAGTGACCTACTCAATCTCTACACGCATGTAGTGCCTAAACTCTGACTCTTATATAGCTTCTCACAAGAACATCTTAATTTCTTTATCAATAGCAGCTTGAAACACTTTTCTAACTTAATGAACACGTCCATTCCAAGGAGTCACCAAAAGTTTAATCTTGAGTGTGTTGTGGTGGAGATATGTAATCCAAGAGAGATATGTGTTTGAATGTGGAGAGAAGTTTCTCTCAAGGGGCACTGAGTAGTGAGAATTTTCTCTTGTTTTTGCTCTCTCTTTCACCGCACTGAGCAATAAACAAAATGTTACTTTTATAATCCCCTTTTGAAACGACACTCAAACCCCAGAAATTTTGATGTGTGCCGATACTCGCTTGAGCGGAATGTTGAGCGAGGGTCGAGCAAAGTTTAAGTAATTTCGCTTGAGCGCTATGTTAAGTGACTGTTGAGCGAAATCATTGCCTTGATATCGCTCGAAAGCCATGTCGAGCTACTATTGAGCGAAACTTCTGTCTGAATTTCGCTCGAGCACCAAGTCAAGCGAATTTAGAATGAAGTCACTGCCTCAATCTCGCTCGAGTGCCATGTCAAGTGAATGTCAAGCAAGGTTACTATGTGAGTCTTGCTTGAACTATTTTGATCCTCTTCATGTTGACTCACTTCCACCATTAGTTACAACTCAATTACACAAGTTTTTACAAGAAAATGTCAACTACACAATTTTACATCAACAACAACCAATTGTAGATTCTAATTTTTTTCTAAACGAGTTTGTACAAGGATATTTCTTGAAATGGGCAAAATGTAAGAACCGAGCAAGACCCACATGCATGCGAGCAATCTAGCAACCTTGAATTTGCAACTTTAGACTGTATCTAATGAGATCCTAACATCAATCAGAGATGGGTCTGATGGAGGCGATGGTAGATAGCCGGGGTTTGGGGGCAATCAAATAAGGGCATTAGTTTGGAAAAAATGAAATGGGTTTGCAGAAGGGAAGTCAAGGACGCAGAGGAGAGCAAATGAAAAAACAAATAAATATCATAGTGGCGTTGCCACATCAAGCATGACTCGAAAACAAGACCCATAACATTTTTCTAATCTCTATTAAATATTTATCTATTTTTTCAATAAATATGTGAGTTGAAAATAATATGTAAAACATTTGGCATGCATTTAGGTTTGGTATGCGGTAGACCTTATTCGGCAAAAACTTCTTGCACCTTTCTTACTTCTTGCACCTTTGTTGAACAAGACTAGCGCTAGACTTCTTCCAATATCAATAATTTGAACTTTTAACACAACTTGAATTTTCTATTGCATCTTTGTGACAATATTGACTGAGATATCAATGCGGTAGAGCTCCATCTATTCTAAAATATCATAAGATAGGCGTGATCAGCTGCAGCATGTAACATTAGCGGATACTATATATATATATATATATATATAAAGAAATTAGCGGATATTATATAGTTTTTACACTTCAACTCTATTTAGATTTAGACTTGAAATAAGATAAGTTGAGATGAGTTTTAAAAATTAAATAAAATATTATTATTATTATTTAAAAATTTAAGAATGTTGAGTTGGAATTTAAAATATGTTTATTGGAATTTATATTTTGTATGAAAATTAAAAAAAAATGTAATGATAAATTTAAGATAAGTTGAAACGAGTTCAATTCGTCTCTAAATCCAAACAAAACCTTATATTATGGTGCATTTGATTGCATGAATTTGGAAATGAGTATTTAGATTAAAAATATAAAATGAATAAATATAAAATTTATATGAAAAGGAATTAATTTTTTAATAATAAATTCTATTTTCGTTAAAATAATTGTACACATTTATACACTTCACAATTAAATATAACATTACTCATACATATATCTCTATATATATATATATATTAGTGTTGATTAAAAAATGGTTAACAAAATCGTAGGATTACTTTTCCTTTATTGCCCGAATAAAGTGCGAACATAATTCAAGTTGGAGGACGTGAGTTGTAACGGTCACGCTCGGGTTGTTCCTTCCCATTAATAAATCTGATTCGGTCACAAAACTAACACCCGGAATCACTTAAAAAAAAAAAAAAACCGGAATCTCTCTTTGGGGAAGGAATCTCCTATGATCCAGCGACACGTGTATTATTCGTACTATTACCTTACTATTGTGATAAAATACAATAGATCTTGTTGCAGTTGATCATTCTCTTTCGCGTATAAGGATACGAGATTAGGGTTTATCGGCTAAAACACCTTCTCAGTAAAGGCCTCAGACTCCGAGAGAATGGCTGACGACTCAACTTCATTATCGGGCCAGCTCGCAGCCACAAACCTACACGACGCCGTTTCTTCGTCTGAGGTCGCAAAGGCCGAATTTTCTGACCGTGTCCCGATACGATCGATTGTTTCCCGGCCCGACGGCGGGGCGGGGCTCGCCGGCCAACGGCTTCGGATCGGAGGATGGGTCAAGACGGGACGGAAAGCTGACAAGGACGCGTTTGCGTTCCTGGAGCTCAATGACGGGTCGTGCCCGGCGAACCTACAGGTGATCGTTGATGCATCCGTTTCGGATCTAAGCCCGCTCGTGCCGACCGGTACTTGCATCGCCGTCGACGGCGTTCTGAAGCTTCCTCCCTCTGGGACCAAGCAGAAGGTAGAACTTAGGGTCGAGAAGGTGGTCCATGTTGGCCCCGTTGACCCGGCCAAGTACCCATTGCCGAAGACCAGGCTGACGCTTGAGTTTCTCAGGGATGTCGTGCACCTTCGTCCTAGAACCAACACGGTGAGTGCCTCCGTCTCTGCTTATTCCTTGTTGCTAATGTCTGTTTCCGCATGACTTGCTTGTCTTTTCTAGAATTCGCACAAAATCTCTCGCTCTTCTTACCAAATGTATGAACTTGTATTTGGTCTTTGGTAGTTGAGGTTAATGGGTTTTGGTACAGAAACTTTTCCCTCAGTAGGTGTTGAATTTGGAGAATTTCTGGAATATGGTGTTAAATAAAAGATTGGATTTTAATTTTTTAATTTTTTCTCAAATAAAATATAATAACCTATGAATTTTTCCAAATGCTAAAATAAAATAATATTATAACAATATTTTATTTTACCTTTCATTTTTATTTATCTCATTTTATTTTTATTCATCCCATCTCAATGTTGGTTTTTACTCCTTTTAAAGTCTCACATCGATGAGACTTGAAAAATAGGCAGGATCATGAGATTATAAAAGGGGTTTAGCTTCCTTAGTTTATTACACTACTCAAAAACTTATATAGTAACTTTTAACTTTAATAAAATTTTCTGTTGTCCTTTTTATATATAAAATTAAGACAAGTGAAAGTTAGAGTTTTACTAGTGAGAGAAGTTTTTGTAGGTGTCGTTGGGATGAGGAAAAAAATTGTGTGATTGTAATAATTTTTCACAAGTAGATTTTTTTCTCTGAGTCTAGTGGGTTTTCTCCTGTTTTGGAGTTTTTCACAAAAATTTTTATATTGTGTTTATTTCTCTATTTTTTTTGGTATTCTGTCAAAAGTATATCTTGATGGGGAGAATTTGGGAGGTCCAAATTCCCAACACTCAACTCAGACACGTTAATAATACAATATGGGCATTTGCTTTGTTGTTTTATTTCCTTGATTGCATTTTGATATGTTGAAAACTCTTATTAAATAGATTTATGCGGTAATTTTTTTCATTATCTTTTGGTCCTCTAAACGTAGTATATTGTATTTATAGATATCTGCAGTTGCTCGAATCCGAAATGCACTTGCATATGCTACGCATACGTTCTTCCAAAAGCACGGATTCCTTTATGTTCACACTCCGATTATAACCACTAGTGATTGTGAGGGTGCTGGTGAAATGTTTCAAGTTACAACTTTGATTAGTGAAGCTGATAAGCTGGAGAAGGATTTGATCAAGAATCCTCTTCCATCAGCAGCTGATATAGAAGCTGCTCAGCTTCTTGTCAAGGAGAAAGGAGAGGTTGTTGCCCAGCTGAAATCTGCCAAAGCAAAAAAGGAGGATATTAATGCGGCTGTGGCTGAACTAAAGAAGGAGAAAGAGAATTTGGCGAAGCTCGAGGAGAGATCAAAGCTTAAATCTGGCATCCCCCAAAAGGATGGGAAGATCGACTATGGACTAGATTTCTTTGCACGTCAAGCATTTTTGACTGTTTCTGGCCAATTGCAAGTTGAATCATATGCATGTTGTCTTAGTAGTGTCTATACTTTTGGTCCAACTTTTAGAGCAGAACATTCTCACACCTCAAGGCATCTGGCTGAGTTTTGGATGGTGGAGCCTGAAATTGCATTTGCAGAACTCAAGGTATGTGAAACTTATATCTAGTACGTACATTGGTTTATCTAGTCTAACGTTTAAGAAGGCTTATCAAAAGCTTTTGAAATTATATTGTATCCCATAAATGAATATGTGCGTAGGTGTTCTTATGTCTGGAAAATCCTGGTGTGGCTAGTTGCATTTAATGATTTAATATTGTTGCAAGTTCAGCAATCACGGCAATAGCTTTTTCTGAGCTATGAAACTCCATGATTATGGGATTTCTTCCTATTCATTTATTTAGTGTCCGTTTTCATTAATCTTTTTGTTGTGCACATGCATATATGTGATGATCAAAGTGCCAATTTTTTGTAGGATGATATGAACTGTGCAGAGGCATATGTGAGATTTCTGTGTCAGTGGTTACTCGTTAATTGCCTTGATGATATGGAATTTATGGCTGATAAGTTTGATAAAACTTGCATTGAGCGTCTAAGGATGGTTGCTTCCACACCTTTTGAGCGGATTTCATATACAGAGGCTGTGGAACTTCTGGAAGAGGCTGTGAAAGGGGGCAGGAAGTTTGAGAATAAAGTAGAATGGGGAGTTGACTTAGCATCTGAACATGAAAGGTATGCAACCATCACTTACGTGTTTCTTCTGCATGTATTGCAGTTATTTATTTCCCAGGTTTGCTAATTTTGTAGATACTTGACGGAGGTGAAATTTCAGAAGCCTGTTATTGTCTATAATTATCCAAAAGAAATCAAAGCATTCTACATGAGGCTGAATGATGACTCGAAGACAGTGGCCGCTATGGATGTCCTTGTGCCAAAGGTGTGGTGTCTTACTATACATGTCTATTGTTTGCTCTCTGTCGACATATTGTTATTTTAGTTTTAGCATCTTCTTTGCATGTGAACAAATGGATATCTTATATTTCAGGTGGGAGAATTAATTGGAGGAAGCCAAAGGGAGGAGCGATATGATGTCATTCAGCAAAGGTACAAGGCTTTCTGTGCTTTATTAATAGTTTTATACGTTCTCACACAATTTTGCCCTTTTATTGTAGAATAAAAGACATGGGGCTGCCTATTGAGCCATATGAATGGTACCTTGACCTTCGGCGCTATGGAACAGTAAAACATTGTGGTTTTGGTCTTGGATTTGAACGCATGCTTCTCTTCGCCACGGGCATTGAGAATATCAGAGACGTAATTCCTTTCCCCAGGTATCCTGGGAGAGCAGATCTTTGATCCTTGTTCATTTGCATATTGATCATTAATACTTGGCGTCTAGATTTCCTCAGGAGTCATTCCGTATCCTAATTCTGAAGTTATTATAATTGTACCTGATTGATTGAGAGTAAAAGTGAATCAGGACATTTATAGAATTGAAATTTTTGTCTTCCTTGTATAAGCTTAAACTTTATTTGTAGTGTTTCTTGTGTGTTTCTTTTATGCCTTATTTTCTGGAGATGGATGATGTATAATGTATTGCCTTTGCCTATGTTTCAGTTGTTCCTTTTTCTAGGTTAATATATATATATATAATAATCATAATTTTAGAGAAATTCAAGAAATAAATACATTTTAGTTTCTAATGGTGTTCATAATCTAACCCCAACTTTTCTGAAAATCAGTTTTCATAAAAAATTAAGATTTTGACCCTAAACTACTTTTAGAAGTTTATGTATATATACAGAAATTTTAATTTTTTATTTTCTTTTCTATAAATTGAATTTTAACTTTTTATATATAAGTGATTGATACTCAAAACCTCTTCTTTGTACTCCTCTTCTACTTAATATTTCGTCTATATAAGTTTTCTCCATTTTTACTTTAGTGTCTTTTAATATTTTTCCTTGTTAACTTGAAATATATTTAAAAAATATGCATAATAGTAATATATCTCTAAATTGGTATATTGATTAAGAAAAGTCTTTGGTTTGAGTTGTTTTTATAACATCTTTCGTATCATACAGAATATATATATACACATTATATAAAATTAAAAAAAAAAAAACCCTAGATCCGCCAATAATTGAAACCTGTTAGGCTGCCTAGTGAATCGATTTTCTTAAATTCTTAATTTAATTAGAATTTATCCCCCATCCATCCCCTTTCGATAAGCTTAAGTTACCGGCAACCCATAAAAGATGATTTATTTCAATTTGTACGGCGAGAATTCGGAATTGTGCCAGAATGATAAATTGACAAGTGAAAAATGAGATGCAAAGCATACGTGTCTGCCATTACCCATTATAATGAAACAAAGTGATGCCTTGCCAGTTGCCATTCTCAGTGCTAAACATAGATCATTGTTAAAACGCTTCTTCTGAAATGAATTTATATATATATATGTTTACATTCGAAATGGAATCATATGGGATTGGGGAGAATATTGGATAATAAACCTATACAATCTTTTTATTTGCTACTTTTTCAAGAACTAATTTTCTTGAGCATATTTCCCTCCATTTTTGGAATTTATTGATAAGCTCAATGTTCATTTAAAGTTTAGGAAAATAATATTCGCCCTATCATTTTTGTCCCCTTGAACTTACTGTTCGAGTATTTTAATATATATTTTTATTTAATAATTAAGAAATTGTGTATTTTTTTTATGTTTAAAAAATATATCTAAAACAAATTTACAATTATACTAATGATAATTTTGAGGAGGCAAGATCATGAAGTTGGGTAGGAGCATATTTTAGGTCCTGTTTGGATACAAAAACAATCTCATTCTATCTTATCATTATAACTTGCTTTCATAAAAAATAATATAAATAATTTAATTTTTTTCAAACTCTAAAATAATAATAATATTTAAAAAAATATATTATAACTATTTTATTAAATATCAAATTTTATCTAAAACTATATTATCTCATTTCACTATCCAAACAAAACCTTAATCTATGCTCTCTGATGTATAATTTAGAAAGATACAGATAATAGATTTTACTATATTTAGAAGTTGGGACCATATTGTTTATAGGCAGCATTTAATATCGTGATATTTATTAATTACGCGTATTTCTCTCGAAATTATAAAAAGTAATTAGATAAAAAAGATATAAGAAAATTTAATTACGTCACTTTATCGATAATTACAAGGATCATGCAGTCTCGATAGCCAGATAATCCACATAGAGCTAAAAGAAAAATGGGGAACAAACTGAAAATGTGCTCGGGAGAACCAAAGGATAATTGAGTTTTGTACTACGTTAGAACACAATGAATGAACGCTGAACAAGGTCCAAAGTAGAACACTGTATGGTGAAGTAATACTGGAGAAGCAGTGTTAGAAAAAGGAAGGCGATTATCAGATTATCAATAAAAGACTAATGCTGTAAGCCTGTATAAGTTGTATGCCAACGTGCACTCCTTTTAACAGAAAACATAACAAACTGGTTCCAAAGTGATGAAATGGTTGACTTCCTTTTATTTTTTCTTTTTTTAATTCTTTTTATTTGCTGAAGTGGCTAGGAGCCAGGCCACTTACTCTGTGAGATGCTTTTGTTTAAAGCATTTTGTGAAACGTGGCAGTAACACCATTATCTATCACTTAGCCATGGGGCAATAGATCTCAACAAAGAAGCAACTGGAAAAAATGCGTTCACTAACCCAAATGTAAATTACCCAGATGGAATATCTAGGCAAGAACAAGCCATAAAAAATACAAAACTAAACAAAACAAAGTAGTCTGATTCATAGAACTTAAAAAGTTCCAGATAAAATCCTCATCTAAAAGTCCTTGTACCGAATAAACAGCAAGTTCACTTATAACAGAGAATTGACTAAATCAATCATCTTCTTCAATGACCTTGGTGCCCAAACCCCCCAATCCCTCCGGTGGGATTTCAGCAACAGTGACAAGAGAGTAGAGCTCTTCCTTTGCATCTTCATCATCATTCCTCTTTCGTGCAATGCGAACCCTAATCCTCCTTGGAACACTCCGGATGCCCCTGCTCCATATCTGCTTGTTCAGTTTTACATCCACCCTCACATCCTTGGTCCCCATGGCTTTTTGTGCAAACTTCCTGATCTCCTTTATTGCATTTGGAGCCTTCTTCTTGAATGTGCTGGAATGACAGCAGAACACAAACTACTTAGATCCTTTCTCATAAAATTACAAATAGTAATTGAATTCATAGTTTGGCTGTTTAAAACAAAGTAGATCTGTTTTTAGATTTTTTTAAATACGAATTATATACATATATAAATTTTTTGGGGGTTAAAAGAGTTCTTCCAAATTCTTTTGGGGGCTGGGGAAGGAGGTTCAAGAATAAATTATTTGTCACATTTTTTCAAGGGCTGAGAAGGGAATTCACAGTGAGTCCACTCGTTACAACTTCACCCTTCATTCACAGTGAGTCTACTCGTTACAACTTCACCCTTCACTCTTCCCAAGTCTAGCATCTAACCTAATAACCCTCTCTCTCTCTCTCTCCCCCCCCCCCCCCCCCCCACAAAACAATCACCCAGCTGAACACCCCCCTACCCATGGCAAAAACACCAGCTAAAAATTCTCCTCCAACTCCCGTCCCACCACAATTTGAGAACCTACCCTTGAATCTTTCCAACAACCTAAGTACCAAGTTCTATTATCACTATCGGAAACCACTGCCCATTCCCAAGCACCAACAGCTAATTTTTCTTTCTTTATATAAGTAAGCCAAGCACTAATAATTGCATCATCAAACCAGCAAGTATCCGCCTCCAGCCCTGTACTTATCGCAGCCCTAAACCATAAAGTTTTTTTTGCAGCTACTGATGAATGCTTTGTGAATGTCACCAATCCTGCATTTTATTTGTGAACGGATAAATAAAGGCCATCAAATGAGCTCCGTACCAAACAGGAGTAACCAAGGAACCTTCCAGTCAAAGGAACATCTCAAACGAGAGTTTCCAAAATCCAACATTCAATCTCGAGTCCATACTTCAAAATAATGATAACAAGGCATTTTGATCAAATAACTGAACCCAATTCTCAGAAAAACCTATCACACGCAAATCCAGATCCAAACACAGGATGACCTCTAAAAAGCCTATGACATGTAACCAAACCAACCCCCAGGGGGCGGAAAAAAAATAAAAATAAAAATAAAAATAAACCCCCACTTTATTAATACACCCTGAAGACCATATATAGGATACAAAAGACATTCTGCCATTCCAACTGTGGGCTATATAACCAAGAAACAGCATAAGAGAAGACCCAACAAGATAATTGCCAATAGCCAATAAGATGCGTTAAGAGGATAAAAACAGAAGGGAAAAAAGAGAATATTATAATCAAAGATGGGTGAGAACGGCAGAGAAGGAAAAAGGGGTTACCAGCCATGCAAGCGCTTGTGAAGGTTGATGGTGTATTCTCGGGTGACCACCTCCTCCTTCCTCCCCTTGGTCTTCTCCACCATTTTCACTCGCCCTTCTCTCGAAAAGGATTTCCTGCAAACAATCAGGTCATTCACCCACTCGTCACTTTATATACTACAACACCAGCATAAATCTTCTTTTAAAATAAAAATAAATAGAAAAAAAACTTATTCGAGAAAGAAACTCAGAATCCTTTCAGATTCAGAGCAGAAACAAAAGTGATACACAAGATCAACACCAATAACAACAATAACAATGATAAGAAAAATAAATAATAAAATATTCAAAGATAAACAAGAAGCGATACAGGGAATTACAAAAGTGAATTAAAACGAAATCCCGTGCATAATTTTATTTCCTTTTCCAAATTTCCTTGGATAGCAAACAGAGGTAAAGGGAGAGAGGTAAAGACCTTGAGGGTTTCGAGTGCCGCAGGACAGTGGCGAGAGCGGAGGCGAGCGTTCAGCTAAATATGAAGCACAAAACCCTAAAAACGCATACGGATGTAAAGGTCCATAATCTAATTGTAAGAATAAACTATGGTATAGTGAATGGACCATTTTAGGGTTTTGGGCTGAATGTGGTGGGTTGACTTATTCAACTTGCAGCCCAACAAACCTGTGCTAGAAGTCGTTTCTCATTGAAACTTGGGAAAACTCCTTGTCGTTTTGGATCTTTGTGCTTTTGACCGGGTAATTGGGCAGGCCAGGCCCAGTTTAGCCTCCGCTCTATTCTTTAAAATGAGTTCTTCTACTTTGAGTCTAGTACATAATTAAAAAAATTTCTTATAAATTAAATTTTATCATATCAATATTTATAAATATAATTTTTCATTTAAAATCCTATTTCCCATAATATCCCAAAATATATCATGTTCGTATCACCTTTGACATGAAAAATGATTAATTCGATTGTTTTTCCTGTTGTCAATGTTGGAAGACCATTCCACCTGGATAAATATTTTAAATATGAAGGATTTTCACATAAATAAATTCATAAATTGATATAGTTTCATAAATTAGGCCAAAAAAAAAGAAGGAGGAGGAGGAGGAGAGAGAGAGAGAGAGAGAGAGAGAGAGAGAGAGAGTTGGGGGGGGGGGGGGAGGCTATATTGCTGATTGATGAATATTGCATAAAAATTCAGTCAGGGTGAAAATGTTCGCTCCTGAAATTGCAGCGCTTATGAACAAAAAGGTCAAGTTGTCTTTCATGACAAGGGCAATGAAGTAATCATATCCCCAAGTTAGAGTCCATTTGTACATGAAAGGCTCATCACAGACAATGTTTTTATTGCATCTAAAGATTCTAAACTGATTCACTTTCTTAATAACAAAAAGGCATGGCGGGAAGTGGTTAATGTCTATCGAGTTAGACATGAGCAAAGTTTATGATAAGAGTTAAATGAAGTCTTTTGGAAAAGATAACCTCACTTGGGTTTCAATGAAAAATGGGTTGCATGGATTATGATAATCTCGCTTGGGTTTCAATGAAAAATGGGTTGCATGGATTATGATGTGTATTAAGTTTGTATCATACTTGGTGAATGTGACATAGTCTAATGCATCTTTGTGTACTACAAAATTCAAATGGCCTAGTGTGATCAATGATAAATGGAAAACCTCATGGCCAGATTACTCTTAGAGGTTTAGGTCAAGGAGATCCACATTCTCCTTATTTTTGTTATGTGCTAGAAGGACTAATTTCTCTTGTGCAACAGGAAATTTGAGGAGGTTATATGGTACAAGACTAGCAAAAAAAGGTTCACAGATAAATCATTTGATTTTTGCAAATGATCGTGTTTTATTTGGTCGAACTACTAGTGAAGATAACCTCCATGTTTTACAGTAAAAATACAAGCCAAGAATATAATAATTTGATTAAGCTATTTGGGGTGTGGATAGGGTTCAAAACCATGACAAATATTTAGGACTCCCTTCATTGGTTGGAAAGTCAAGCAAACAAACTTTAATGGCATAAGATCGAGCATGGAGAAAGTTGCAAGGCTGGAAAATAATTTAATTTAAAAAAAAAAACTAAGTATATTTTGAATTCTTTTACATAACTTATTTCCAAACTTTCAAAAAATGATCTTGTGAGAGGTTTGTCAAAGACAAATTTTTTTAAAGACAAAATCTGTGATGCATACCAATTTAGTAAATAAACAAAAACTTATTTCAAAATCAAGAAACATATTTCCACTACTAGACCTTTGCAACTAATACACATGGATCTTATTTTGAATTCAATTGTATAAGTATATCGCCTAACAAGGAAACATGTTTTGCAATATACAACTTCTGATCTATGTTGACGGGGGGAGGAAGATAGTATCCATGCATTGTTCTTGCCAATCATCTTTGGACTCCCAAGTTTTTTATATAATGCAGAAGTTTACAGGTATGGATTTGAGAAAAGTTTTTACAAGTCTTTGAATATTAATGAGGTGTTATGGATGTTTCAATCAGGAAAAAGAAGAAGAAGAAGTAACCTATGGCTCTGTTCTAAATCAGCTTTTTCTTCCTCTCTTTCTTGGAACCAATTTGGCCATGCATCATAATCAGGGATCCTGATCAATTTACTGCTCAAGTTTCTCCTATGATTTCATTACCTTCTTTTCTCAACGGCTAAGCAATGATTAATACAAGTGTAGCAGCACTTTCATCTGAAGAACTGGTTCATCTGGCCAGATTTTTAAAAAAATGGATGTACAAGTTTTATACTACAAGCCTTCATAGGTGTCATATATGAGTTTGCAGTGTGCTTTCCTCTTGACCCACTTGGGATATTTCTTAATTGAAGGTAACATGAACCTCGCAACCGCCAGCGATGAGGTAATGCAATCCAGATTTGTGTTGGATGCCTTCACGATTCCCATGGATTTGAAACTCAGGTACAAGTCTCCTTAAATTCCTTGCCATGTATATGGAACTCTCTGAAAACAAGTCTCTTAAGACTTCAGGGTACTCCGAGAATATCTCCACAAGCTAACAGTTAAGACTGCCAGACCAGCAATTCCAGCTAACATCTGCCACAATGAACATAATCAATGAGTGATATAGCTTTTTCATGATCATAAGGAATTTTAGATACAGATTTCAAGAACAAATTGGAATGCCCTAGTCATAGATAATGGCAGATTGCTCACACGGAAACAAACCCTCCTGGACACCCCCACCAATAAATAAAAAAAAAATTAGAAAAACACAGAAGCACTACATGCCAGAGGTACAAATTAGAATATGTCCTATATGCACAGGCAGTGGCAAAACTGACCTTTGCATCTCTGTGATAAGTGGTCTGGGTAGGTCTGAAGAATGACTTCAACAACTTAATGAGGGAGGTCTTGGGCATTAGAATCACTGAAGTGAACAGTTCTCTGCAAGGATATGGCAGTATCCTTTGTAGTGCCAACTGTACTGTTACTGGAGTCAGTAATGTTCTTACTTTGGACCGCGCTTCATCTATAATCTGCATTGGAAAAACAATCACAAATCAACTCTTTCATATATTAACAAGAAGAAGAATAAAATACACTTCTCTACAGTACTAGTCACAAATGGATGCTTGGACATGAAGACAAAGTGCTATTGTATGGTAGATACTACATCCTGATTATTCAGCAATGCTATTCCCATTACAGCAATATTGTTTAGAAAAGAATCCAAACTATCACAAGTAGACTGAACTAATTTTTATGTGACCAGAACAGTTGTAGCTGAATTATTTACCAACTAAGAAGAATTAAAGAGAAAATATTAAACTTGAAATCAAGAAAGACTTTTTTTCCTTGGCAACCCAGAAAAGTTGCTCCTTGTACACAAGTCTGTCTCTCACCATATATTTATCCATGCATATTTTTGTACCCTTAAGGCCAATAGAAATGCAACACATTTATGCAAACTGAAAACTACAACATAGACTGGTAGGAACATAGTCACAGCCACCAACCTCAAAAGTGGTGCCAACATCACCAGCATATATCCTAGACTGGTAGCTACGTAAAATCCTGTCAAGCCAGTAGTAGTTCTCCTGAAAAAGCAAAAGCAAATCAGCAACACGAAATGAGTGGGAAATGTAAATTATATTTAGCTTTAACTTCTCACATCCATGAACCATATGCAGGATGATTGCCTAAAACAGGTCATAAGAAAGGTCAAAGTTCTACAATTTAAAGTCGATGACAGTAATCAAATAGACTTTACCCCATCTTAACCATGTGGGCCATAATAGCATAAAACATTCAAATTTGCTAAAAAGGTTTCACCTGAAGTCCATTTTCATGGGCTCTTTGCTCAATTTCAATGATGGCTGAAACATCCTCATCAGAAGGCCCTTCCTCTTGCAGGCGTAATATCTCATCCAGAGCAAGATCAGCCTGTTAAGAAGCATTGCAAGACCTATAAGTGAGCAGGTTGGCAATCATCAGAACATAAAGTCAGGAAAAAAATAAAGTGATCAACACCTACCAGCTTTGAGGAGATTGCTGGGTCACAACTGAAACTTATGCTAATATCACCACGAACATTGCCAGTACGTGAAGGTTTATTGCCACCAAGAAATACTGAAACACCTGCAGAGTAGATCTGGGCACACAGGAGCAACTCTAAGAATTGAGCCAACAAATATTAAAATCAATAAAAAGGCAAATGGCAACCATTAACACCTGCCCATGCTTGAAACGGAGAACCTGCATCAATTTTGTTTCAAGAAGTTTGTTCAGGAACCCGACAAAATGAATCTCCTCTACCTGACATTTTTTCCATAAAAAGAAAATTATAGACTGGCGGGAAAACAAAAATACACAAGCAATCCATTAGAAAGCAGTTAATGTCAGATCTATAAAGCGTTGCACACCATGGCTCCATTTTTCAGCTCCACGGGAAAGCACAATTGGACTGAACATTGTTCTTCCACCATGGGGCTGCGGACCACTGCCCTACAAGCATATCCAAGGGTTAGAAGGAAATTGAATCCTTAAAACATGCATTCACACACATGGCAACTCCAGGATGCTTCAAATTTAAGACCTACCAAGTGAGAGAGGAAGGTGGAACTAAAGCCGTTCCTTCCAAAAAAGAAGAGAGGACTTTATGAACTAATTACCTAATTATGGTTGAAGGAAAAGTGAATGGCAAGCCTTTGAGCTCATCGCGGTTAAAATGCATGATGGGTTCAGGAGGCCTTGGTATTCCACCCTGCATGCAGCACAAACCCATTTAACCTTCAGTCCTTACTTTTCCAAAGCCAAAGTAGAAGTGCAAAGAAGCTAATAACTTACCAAATACTGCAATATTAAGGGAATTGCAATTGTAGGGTCAATACTCCCAACAATTACGACAGTAAAAGTTGATGGATCTTTGAAACAGTGGTTGAAATATTCACAAGCTTTGAATGGATCAACTTTTTTAAGGTCGCGTATTCTAATGGGCTGCAGGAGAAGAAATTAACCCCAAATTAGAAGCAGGGCATGTCTTGAATCAGTAAAATTAAAACAGAAATCAGTCACACCCTAAAGAAATAGGAGTTTCCATAGTTAAGCTCCTTCACTCGATTCGCAAAAGCAGTGTAAGGATCCCTCTCTTGAGCACGAACTGCTTCTTCTGCCATTTGCATCACTATTTTGACTTCTTCTCCTACCGGAGTTACACTTGTTGTGAACAGTTGATAGACAAGCTGTAACAGAACAAACATAATACAAAAATTGACAGGTCATATCCCCCTCACGACAGCTTATTAAGGAGATTTACACTAGGACAATAAATTTTAAAAAAAAAAATCCAACAACCCATCTAAACCCATATACGGATGAAGTATGGTTGCAACAAAATAGCCAGCAACACCATTTTTGTCACATCTAAATATGGAGATATGACAGGTAATTGCAACACCATAATTAAGATTGAAGATTTATGATAGATTCTTTTAGTACAATTCCCTATATGAGAGCACGTAGGGTTCTCAGAGATGAGACTTCAGGTATGATTAATTGAGTGAAGCAAACCTGCAAGGCAGTTTCCAGGTCTGATGGTGAACAATCACCAGAAAAACTTCTCATGTATGCTCCAAGATTCACACCAACTTCAGCTCTCTTGCCAGCAAGCATATCCATCAATTCTGATGGTCTATAACCAAAAACACCGATTTCTCCAGCAATGGTTGTACCCATTGAGCAAGAGAAATATTCGCTCTCATGGAGTTCTGATAAACCCCCATATGAGAAGCCTGTGAAAATAACCTGTTGAAACAAAGAATCAAGATAATAGGTAAATGCCTCTCCACATGGGCCTTCAAGCTCTCTCAATAATGATTAGTCTCCTTTTACATTCCTATGGAATGACAAAATATACATGAGTGTAAAAGGAGGAAAGAAAACAAATGAAAATGAACATGAAGTTTCTAGAGGCTTCATGCTTGACATCAGTCTAACCTCCCAAAACTTCAGCAAATACTGAGCATAAATGGAATCTAATTCACAAGCCAATGACAATGAAGGTGATCTACGCTCTGTATATGATAGACTGAAACCGAGATCTCTTGTTTTGCCACGTACAATAATAATTTTTTTATGGGTTATGTAAGTACAATAATATAAGAAAGTTTAATTAGATGAACACCTGCTCTCAATATGAATGGAAGGAATCCAGTCCTAAAAAATGTACTTGTTGATTTTTAACTATTAACACGACATTTCTCCAAAAATGGATCACCTTAAGCATAGGAAAGAGACATATCAAGCCTTCAAAGTGGATGATTTGTTTCTATTTTCTCTTAATTCAATCCCATCACTGGCTGTAAGTGCCAATTTATCAATTTCTCATAATTATACAATACCTAATAAACAAAAAAGAAACTACAAGCAAGCAAGTAATAGATAACGACCACAAATGAGCCAGTGTAAATGATATTTTACGCAGAATGTCAATGTATAAATCTTTCGACTACAGAGTGATACAAGATGGTACTCTACCTGGTCGGCAAGGAAGTCCGTACATTTGTAGCAAACTCGCATACCATTTGATAGAATTAATTCAGTAGCTTCAATATTTGGATATTCCAACTGCTGCACAATATTCCTGAAGCATGTTGATTGGGAAAAATTGGATTCAGAAAATCATATTACAAAAGTGATCTGCCATAGCACAAATGAGCTATCTCATTGGTCTAGTAATGAATAATAGTGCATGTAAATGCAGTAAAATATCAGAATTAATCCAAAGATAGAGAAAATGTAGTCAAAGCAGATAGAAAGAGTAGTAGAAAAACAAATCAAAAGATTGATCATCCAACTTTACCCAGCATTTGGCTTTGTAGTGACAATTTCTTCAGGAATGTTTTCTTCATCCCAAGGAGAGATGTTCCTTTCTTCCTCGATACTATTTATCTTCAATACCACATTTTTAAGATCATCTACTGTTGCAGAAGCTCGAGGCTCAATTGTCTTTATGACACAGCTGCATGATGTTTGTAATTTCTCCGAATACTTGGATACCTCTAATGATGTTATATCTACGCATACAATATATCATGGTAAGATAAATTGTCCTCATAATTTATTTATTTCAGAAATCAACCAGTACATTTGCAGATTAAATAATATTGCTCACAAGGTAATAGAGTTTTCTGGAGTTGAGCCTCATATTCAATCCCAACAACAGGTTCATTTCGAAGAAAATGCTGCAAAATGAAACAAGAGACTTTTGCCTTGAAATTTTCAAATTAACAATTAGAAGCTCCAAGAAAGCTACAATTTGGATGTACCTGTAAATATTCATCTCGCAAGCTGGTTGATTGCATTTGATCTCGCTCCAAATAGGCAGATTCAATCTCTGACATCACTAATGCTCGGACAATAGATATTTCGCGTTCTGAAAACCCATGTAGTCTTACCCTTGCAACCTGAAACATCATAGTTTTTTTTATAAGTACGAACTAATTTTATTAGAAACAAATGTATAGGCAAAGCCCATGTACACAGACCTGAAACATCATAGTTTTCATCCAAAGGGTAAAATTCAAACAAGGGAGAGAGGAATAGAGAAGAAAGTTCTCAAAACAAGATTAAAAGCAAACCTCAATCAGCATTGACTCTAGGGCATCGATAGTCCCTTTTTCCTTGCAAGATGAAGTCATTATATATGCCTTCAGTGGACGAACTAGAACATCAGCCGCAGCTGAGCATGAGAAATAGGGTGGATTCCTTCTACGAGAAATCTTGAAGAACCTTTGGTTTAGAGCGTAAAGGAACATGGATTCTGCAAGTAAATCCCTGTAGTCCTTCACCGTTTTCAGCTGAACTGCTTGCATCTTGTAGCTAATCATCACTGCAGACTGTTTTGAAAGAATTAAAGATGATACTATAAGACCTTACAATTTCCATATGAAAGCTTTTCAGTCTCATTGCTTATCAATGTTTGAGTGAAAAAGACCAAGACTTAGGGCATGATTGGACACTTCGAGGAAGTTTGGAAACAATTTCCATCTTATCCCATCTCATTTCCTTCCCAACCATCATTCAAACACAAACACTTTCAAACTAATCATTACAACTTTACCAAACTTGCAGACAAAAAACAGCTCAACTTCTTCAAGTCCCAAAATAAAAATAATATTAGAAAAATTGTATTCTAACAACATTTTAACTTTTCAATATTTTGTATTCAACTTTTTCTCTCTCCTCAAACTATCTCACTACTATTCACAAACCATCTTACTACTATTCACAAAATTCTCATCTTATCTCATTCCAAGCAACCCCTCTCAAATATTCTCAAAAGTTTTCAAAACTTGTCATAATTTCCTATACAAGCATTGACACAAAACACTTTTTAATTTATAATCTTCAACTTTTTTGTCTAATCATTATCCAAACAGCCCCCAACACAGCTTTCCCAAACTTCCAAACAAAACAAAAGAACAATACAACTTTTTGCAATTTCAAAATAAAAATTATATTAAAAAATTATATTTAAACAATCTTTTAATATAATTTTTTAATATTTTTATTCAACTTTTTCTCTCCTTTCCCAAAACCCAATAAAGCATCTTAACTCAAATCATTTTATTACTGTTCACATAATTATGAGATATTCTAATTGTTCAAATGAGCTCTTATTCTGTACTCACCCCAGCAGCTTCAGACTCAACAAAACATGAAAAACGTGGCTCCCTGTGAGATGGAACTTCAAATGTTGGTATAAGTGCAGGCCCAGGTGCTGATCTTTTCTGCCCGAAATTAGTCTTTATCAACTCAACAACACTCTGAGAGAGAAAGAGTGAAGACGAGAGAGGTTGTCAAGAAATCTTATCTGGAAGACTTACTGTTATAGTTGCATTATGAATCTTTACAAATTAATAAAAACCTGTGTATCAGAAAAATCTCCAACAGCAATCACTGCCATATTGGATAAATGGTACCACTTCCTATAGAAATGCTTGACAGTCTCATGAGAAACCGTCCGAATTACTTTCTCTAATCCAATTGCTAAGCGCTCGGCATACTGCAATCAAGCATTGATATAAGAAACAACATAAAATTGATAAAAAGAAAGCATATAAATAGCCAAAAGGATACTCATCTCAGGAAAAGAGTATTATTTTTGGCTCTATTACCATCAAGAGATTCCCAATACTTTGTTGAATGACTACTTCAATCGAGTTGAGTTGGTTCACATTATGCCCAGAAAGGACAGTAGATCTCCTCACCAATTGGAGAGCGGGTTACATGGCAGCTAACAAATTGCAATTTTGTCGAAGATGGTCCGTTTTTTGTCCAGTTTAGCATATTCGGAGGGAAAGGAATTATAGACATTTTGAGGATCACAAGCAGAGGCATAAGGAATTTAGAACTGTCTTTTTTAATACTTTGTTCCTTTGAGTAACTTCTATTTGCAATGGGCTGGGCTTCCCTGATTTTCTTATATATTTTCTTATTTTTAATTAAGTGTTCCTCTTTTATTCTACCTGTGTACTTAGACTTTGCCTGTTTGCCTTTTTTTTTAATAAAATCTTTGACTGCCTATCAAAAAAAAAATTGTGACAGATTATGCAGTAAATGGGCAAATTATACCAGCAAGAAGAGCGTCAACAGTGGACTGATGCAGAATTAATCATAACTACAGGAAAACAAAACAAAATTTATTGTGCTCTTTATACCCGTGAGCCTTCCATCATCAATACCCAATGTGCATCCTGCATCCTTCCAGTTGCATTTCGATTCCCTCGATACTCTTCCAAGACAGCTCCTCTTTCTTTCTCCAAATCTTCTTTTGACACTCGAACCTGCACGGAACAAGTTTATGTACTGAAAGGAACAAAAACTTAAATATTACTATATATGGAAAACACCCTCATTAATACCTCCGTACTGAATTCTGCCAAGACCAAAATGGCTTGGGACAACAGTTCAGGCTTGTCAACAGGAACAAACAACTCAAATACAGTGTCATCAGCAGAAGTTGCTGCATTCTGACAAGCACCAAATTCTGCCCCAGTACTTTCAAGAAATTTAATAATATCATGATTTGTATATCTCTTAGTGGCACTGAAGGCAAGGTGCTCAACTATGTGAGCGACTCCGCGTTCATCCTCCTCTTCCAAAACTGATCTGCCATGAAAGCAGTAATCGAGCTTGTAATTATACATATGGATGTACAAATATTTAGTTATGACGTAGCGACATACTGAACGAAAAATTATGCTTCGGTAAACATAAGAATAGAGATGAAGAATCTGGAGAAGTAATCTCTAGAGGCTTGGACACTCCATTGCTTAGCCAAAAGGTAAATATAATATATGTGAACTTCAACCTCCATATTAGAAATGAAATTTATCTATATGTGAGGTAACCCTTTTTTTCTATGTGATTTGATGTAACAACCTACTATCCATCACAGGGCCTTACGAGAAAATCAAATCTTTTTTTTTTTTTTTTAAGAATAGATTTAAATTGTTATATCTCCACGGTAAAGTGGGTTTTTCTATTTTCAGAAGGTTCATGTCAAAAACCAATTTTTCAATTGCATTTGGTAAATTTATAAATTCCACCATCTCGTGTGGGAGTAATTATATCCATAGCCGTCTCTGGACTCTCGTAAGCGATGCTGATCATCCATGTAATTGGTCTCCAACCAAAGACAAGTCTCACTGATCCACACATTACATTGCTCAGTTTTTCTCACGAGTTTTGAAATCTTGCAACAGTTGGGCAAACGCTATAGATAAATTATTGAGATGTAACAGACTATAACAATTTCCCATATCATAGAGCAAGCTAAATTACCATCCAATCACCAGCGAATTCAAAACACAACCACACATAATCAACTAATCAAGACCAAAGCGCAAAACAAACAAAAGAATAATCGGCTACCGTTGTGGCATTCAGATATTTGAAACAAAACCCAACAAAAAAAAGGGAACTGTGCAAAGCACTTTAAAAGGAGAAGAAGAAGAAGAAGAAGAAGAAGAAGAAAAAGAAGTTATACCCGGCTTTAACAGCAAGTGCAAGAGCAGCTCTCATTCTAGGCTTAGAATTGCGTCGGACGTAGTAATAGAGACCATTGTCAAGGCGGCCGTAGTCAACTCCAACAGGTTGTTCAGCAAGAACATCGTCCAGGTCCACGTTCACCAACTTCAGCGACCTGAACCCATGTTTCTTGGCGATCTGAGAGTTCTCCGCTGGAAGCAAATCCATTGCCCTCTCTCTGTGCAGGAAAATGGGCTCTCAAAGAGGAATAAACCGGAGAAAGTCTCGCGCACCGGTCGTGCCCACTATATTTCTTTAATTGTTTTCTTTTATCGACCAAGAAACAGGAAGAAAACAAACTTACGGCGGTCAAGAGAAGTGAAAGTGTTTCCAATGTGCTGGGCCCACTCTATGAAATACTAATGTTAAGGATACGTGGCTTTGTGTACTTCTGGTAGAATCGATAATGTGGCACAAATATTACATTATTCAGAATATTAACAAATATTAATAAAATAAAAGAAAAATAAAAAATATGAATAGTTAGATTAAAGAATATATAAAAATAATATTTATATATTACATATACGTAAAAGGTATACATACTGTGTGTAAATAGCATTTCTCTTTATGAAAATTCCTACTTATCGTTTTTTAGACAAAGTTAATTTTGAAGAATCAATGCAAAATTGACTGGTATCAAGCAATGCCACATCAATTGTGATTAAAGAAAAAAACAAATCATAACCTTGTTTATTTGACTCAAATACTTGAAAGACCACACGACCAACTTTTAGAAGAGTTTCAAATTGAGTGCGAAAAACGAGAGAAGAAAGAATCAAAGATTAGGGACGGGCATGAACGGATCTAAGAAGAAACCACAAATAATTTTGAAGTCTAAATAATCATGGACTGTGATTCATCGTTTCCATTTTCAATAAAATGTGTGCATAGTTTTGTAAAAAAAAAAAAAAAAAAAAAAGATAGAGAGAGGAGAGAGAAAATTATAAAAAGATTCAATTAATTCTCCATCAACTCTTTAAATTCGACTCCTTATAAAATTATTCTCATACACGTAGGTTACAACTTGATGTTGACTCTAATCAAAGTTTGAAAGTCAGAGCTGACTTCATAATCAGTGTTTGGAGTCAAATCCAAAACCCATTTAGGCACTGACTTCCAAATTTTTTAAAAAAAATAAAGAAGATGTTGTTTTACATCTATTCCTTTTTTTAACTTAAGTTAAATGTTGTTTCAGTTAAATAGAAACGACGTCATTTTAGTACTTCGAAATCTTCTTCTTCCTTCTTTTTCGTTTCTTCTCAAATCTCTCTTCTTTCTTCATTTCGAATGTCAGTCTGTAATTTCTACCCTACTATTGCCAGCTCTTCATGTTGTCGTCGTTCACGTCTTGTCGTCGTCTGCTGTTGTCGAGAAGAACTCACGATCCACAACTTATTGTACTAATTTCTCTCGACATATTACTAATTCTACTGGCGTAAGTCTATTTTAATTGGTGCTTATCAAAATTTTAAGGTTTTAAAATGAGAATTACAATTTTAGATTTTGTTTTTATTTTTGGTTATTAATTGAATTGAGAAACCTTGTGTGTATTTTGTATTGAGGAAATGAGTTGGGCTATGAAATTGGGTTGAATTTTATGTTTTATTTTAGTGTGTATAAGGTGTTTGTGAAAATGTCACTTTGAGCAAGTTAAGTTCATTAGATTAACTATAGAATTATAATATACAAGTTTAAGTAGGATGAAAAACTCCTACAATCATCCAAAAAGCTAATACATAATGTAATACTAAAAAACGAAATCAAATAAATTGCTTCTAAAAAGAAGAGCAAATCAGAACTAAATAATTGGCTCTCGTTCTATTCCAAATACTTAGTATTACAATATCATTTATCCAGGACAATTAAAAAAAAAAATCATGTTTTTGGGTTTGATATCCAACAATCAAAGTCCTGCCAAAGTGAGTTTGGTTAATTATAAATTATTACTAGAGGAGAAAAATCAAAGAATGAAATGCTTAAAATGGCTACAAACTGTAAACAAAAAAATAATAATTATTATATGAAAATGTGGGAGAAAACTATAATTCAAAACCAGTTTCGACTATTAAGTATTAACAGAGTATGATATTGGCAACTCTCATATGCAATCATATTTCAGAAGGAGCAACATTATATCAAGGTTTTATATGAATATCCTAATTCTTTAACTTAAAAAGAACAAAAAAAAATACAGAGACTTCAAACTATTATTATGCCCCTCAAATATTTTTATAACTGTTATTGCTATATGAAAATTACCCAAACTTAATAGTTTTACACCAGACAGTTTTGATCATTTTATTTTAAATGCACATACCTATCAAAACAATTTTAAAGAACTTATATGAATACACACACATAACAAAATCAAAATTAAGTTTTGAGTTCTATATATTTATGCTTCTTAATATGGTGCACAAAATTCTTTAAGTATCGTATATCAAATCCCATGTGAAACAAACACTACATAGCCTAGAAATATCTCCAATTGCTATTATTTAAGGTTTATTAATGTTATCGTTAGTCTAGTGGTTAGGTTTTAATTTGGAAAATTTAAATTCAAAAGGGAAGTTACTTTTGAAGATTATTTGATGTAAAACAACGACTTGACGTGGAAATAAATTTAAAATTTATCAGAGTCGGAGTCGAAACAAACCCTAGAGGAAGGTTTAAATCGAAATATTGTTGTAATTAAATCCTTTATGAACAAATTAAAATTAAATAGATAAAACATAATATAATTTATTTTATCACAAAATATCACCCACAGTTTATCCTTTTATGTGTTTTCATAATTTTAATGCTATGGTGGGCTATTTTTTATTTTATTTTTTTGTTAAAGTTTATGCTTTGTATCATTCTTTATAGGAGTTGAGTTTTTGTCATACTTTACCATTGTTCTGTTGGTCCCATTCCTTTTTCTTTTCTCTTTTCTAAAGTCCAGAAAACAAAGGGTTCTCATCCTTCAAAGTTCAAAGAACAAGAATATAAGGTTTTTGTTACTTTTTATTTTTTATTTTTTTATACAAAAATAAATAATAATGAAAAAGAAGTGCCATGAGTGTCATGATGCATCATCCCCTTCATTGCAACTGGACTTCTAATAATTTTTTTTTTTAAATAAAAGAAATAAAACTCTAAAGAAGTTGGATCCCTCATATTTTTCATATATTTTTTAAACCCTAAATATATAAACCTTTTTCAGACATAAAAATTGAACTAATCTTATCTCCATACCCTATTTTTGATACATTGTTTTAAATTTTGTCACTCTTTCATATTTTTCTTTCGTTTTCATGTATTTATCCTATCACTAATAGATATATTTTTTTTTTTAAATATCTTTATTCTCTTATTCTCCCATCTCCCTTTCTTTTTTCCATCTCATTTCAAAATTCAAATGCTTTTATATCAACTCCCACTACACTTATAATTGCGATTCATACTCCACTAATTATGAGTCAACTTGGAGCCCATGTTGGTGACATAAATTAGGGTGGCAAATTATTTTTTTCAATTTTTAAAGAAATAATAAAATAAAAAAGATGATGTTAGGTTGCTCTCTAAATATGCCCCTAGTGCATTTGTTTTTTTAATGTTAAAATATACACATAAATTCACTAATAATTAATTTCTCAAATATTAAAAAACAAAAAGTACTATAAGCACTTTTGGATGGTACATTTGGAGGACAACCCAGCATTTAAACCAGGGATAGTGTCCCACTCGTAACCTACATTAGTTTTTGATTAATTTTTGAGTAATGATGTACACATAATCTAATTTTTAGATTATAATTGGATAGTAAGATAATATCAGTTATTCTGTAAATGATAAAAAAAAAAAAAGATATTAAATAGTATTAAAAATTGGGTAAAATTAATAATAAAATAATAAATAGTAATAAAATATTATGAAAAAAACTCTACTACTCAAACTAGTCTTTAATATAATCATATTTTAAAATATGCATATTTAGGTGATTTGATGTTGTTTTTATAAGTTATTTTATAAAAAAATTCTTTTATTTAAAATACAGTTCTGTAAAGTATTATAAAAATAATTGTATATGTTTCAGTTCTTTTTAAAAAAAATATATATACTAGAAAACAGATCCTAAGCATTTAATATTTTAATCAGTAATTGGCAAAAAAAAAATGTAATACATGTTTTCTTGTAAAAATATTTAAAATAGAATACTGTTATATCTATAGATAAATTATATAAATATAATTTTATATGATTTATTATATTTATTTTTATATAATTTCGGGATTAAATATTTCTCCTCGAAATAATAATAATAATCCGGCTTGATAAGCTGTGAGGAGTCAGGACTTCAAAAAAATTAAAAAAGCTGTTAAGGACTGAAGAGTGAAGAGGCGCAAGTTAAGGAGAGCCGGCAGGAGAAGGATAAACGATGACACCAGCCTTCACAGCACACATGGAATCATCTGTTGCTAACATCGGCCAGCTCCCCAAAAGGATGCTTATCCTACGCCCCTACCCACCATCCCCTTCCCTGCCAAACGTTCCGATCCCGTACCCCATTTTTTCACTCAACACCCGCCGCTTCCCGGCCTTTAATCTTTCCAATCCGACCGGTACTCGAACCAGAACGTTCCTGTGTACCGCTAAATCGAGTCGAACACAGAAACTGAATACCCAAAACTTGCAGAGAGAATCTGAACCAGAAAAAGTAGAAGGCGTGGACGAAGATGACGATAGAGATGAGAATGAATTTGAATTCTCGGCGGGCGGGGGGTACCGAGGGAGAGAAGAAGAGAGAGATTACGATAGAGACCCCGAGTTCGCTGAAATCCTCGGTAGTTGTCTAGACGACCCGCAAAAGGCACGGTCCAAAGTAAGCAACGCAACGTCAGAATTTCTTTGCCCAATTCCTGTTCTATTTTTTTTTTTTTCCAAAATAAAAGAAATGAACTATCAAGTTAAAGTTTTGAGTGTTAGTTTTGGTGGAAGTGGTTGAGAAATAGTGTGGTTAGTAGTAGTTTTTGGGGATTTTTCGTGTGTGACTTAAAAGGGGATTTGTCGAATCGCAGATGGAGGAGAGGTTGAGGAAGAAGAGGAACAAAATCTTGCAGACAAAGACTGGTTCAGCAATACCAATGAAAGTGACATTCAACAAGTAAGTTTGAGTACATGGGACATTATGTAGTGCATAATGTGACATTCAACTAATGCTACTTTGTGGTGCGTAACGAAATGCAGAATGCATTAATAGTTTTATATATGCTAATTGTCCTCACATGATTGCTTTTCATGATAACATGCGAGTTTTTAATTTGTTCTTCAGTTTGTTTGAACCTGAACCTAAGTTAGATAAAACTTCAATTTGTTTCATAAGATCACTGCTCTTCGTATAGGATGACATTTGCAAGTTTTCATTGTTATCAATATTGTGGGTGCAGAATTTAGGAGAGATCCCCATGTTCAAACACAGTTTTATCCCTACTTAAGCTTTATGGACCTCAACGCAATGTTCACTGATATTTTATCCAATGTAAATGTTTTAAAAATTAGTTTTTTATTTCATCTTTTTCATTTTAGACCAGATAGGATCCAGATACAATAGGACTTAAATGAGTTCAAAGTGATAAATTGAGTTCGGAAGTGTTTTTGCATTCAGCATGAATAGTTGCAGAGTCCACCATGTTTGTAGCTGAACCTGCACTGTTTGGATTGAGAAACCATCTCAACTTATCTTATCATTACAACTTCTCAAATTCTTATACAAAATATAATAAACAATTCAACTTTTTCCAATCCCAATTCAACATTTTCAAATTTCAAAATAATCATAATATTCTAGCAATATTTTTTCAACTTTCATCTAAAACCATCTCATCTCATCTTACTTTCTAAATAGGACCAAAATTTTCCTTGAGGGCCAAAATATTTTAAGTACACGGTTCTTGTTGTGACTACAACCTCCTATAATAGATGTGACTACAACCTCTTCATCATTTGCTGTTTCTTATATTATACTTGGTCTCTTTCGTTGAGATTCCCAATAGGTGTGCAATTAATCAGTATTCTGGAGTTAATTTACTCTTTGTTGACTGACATTTCCAGCTTTGATTTCTCAAACTCATACATATGGTTCGAGTTCTACAATGTTCCATTGGAGAAAGATATTACCCTACTTTGTGATGTAAGTGACTGTTCTTCAACTTAACAGCGACCTCTCCAAAAGATGAGGTTGTTGACCTTTTCTTTTTCTTTCTTTAACATTCCCTTTTTCTTCCTGGTTTGAAGCTTACCGACTTGATTTGGTTTATTTTCAGACCATCCGATCATGGCACATTATTGGACGCCTTGGTGGATGCAATTCCATGAATATGCAAGTAAGTTTGATTTCATAACATTTTGATATATATATTTCATGCCATAGCCTATGGGAAGTTGTAGAATGGATGGATGGCAAGTTACTTGAAAACTTAAAGGAGGATTTTTGAGCCATCTAGGTTTTTTGCTAATTATACTATCCATCAAAAACAAAAGTTCTTTGTTAATTACATGGTACACAATGTCATTCCTGCAGCTGTCACAATCTCAGTCAGATAAAAGACCCAGTTATGATGCTATTCAGGGAGCAAATGTGACACCAACTGCATTTTACAATATTGGGGATCTTGAGATTCAACACAACTTGGCACGATTTTGGTAGGGAACCATTATGGATAATGGATGTGTGTGCTTATGTTTTGTTTAATATTCTTTTCTGGATAATGCTCAATATAGGTGTGCTGATTGTTTTTGGTAATTGGCAATGGAAGTATTTATATACATACATTGAGAGAGAGAGAGAGAGACTAGAGAGAGAGAGAGAGCTTGCTCATAGATATGCTAACAATTTTAACAGACTGATAAAAAAATTCAGTTTTAACAAGGTGGATATTGGGACACGTGAACTGCTGCTTCTGGATGTTTTGATAAATGCATTGTCACAACTAAGTTCTGAAATTATGGATAACGAATGGGAGTGTTTTTTTTTTGTTTTTTTTTTAATTTTCTTTTCTGGATAATGCTCAATATAGGTGTGTTGATTGTTTTTGGTAATTGGCAATATTATATGCATACATTGAGAGAGAGAGAGAGAGAGAGAGAGATCTTGCTAATAGAAATGGTAGCAAATTTAACAGACTGATAAAAAAAAAAATCATTTTCACAGGGTGGATATTGGGATCCGTGAACCACTGCTTCTGGATGTTCTGATAAATGCATTGACACAACTAAGTTCTGAGTAAGATCTGCATCTCTCTATTTCTTTTCAAAGTATCTTATTAGTTTGTAGAGACTCACCAATTAAGGTTTGGGCCAGGAAGTACTGATTAACTTGTCTCTGCATCTTCGTGTTTCTACATAGGAATGTGAGGTTAAGACAGGCATGCATAAGCTAATGGCTGGAATTCCTTTTTATTTTTTCACCCTTTCAGCTCCTTAATTGTTCTTGGTTTGGCCTTAGTTGGATACTTCTGAATCTGATGTTTCTTCGTTGGTCTTAGGCCCTATTTTTACGTGGACTAAAAAAAATAAAAAAATAAACCCGCATATTTATCTATTCTAATTTGTCTATTCTTTTACCCCTATTGTCCTTTGATTTAACAGCATAATTGGAATTAAGCAACTGATGCTTGGCGGATCCGAATTTGAGAACTGGAAAGAGAACTTGAAATCAGAGGATGCAGGTTTCAGTGTTCACAAGATTTAGTGCACTTGCTATGCGTCCGGGGGGAAGTCTCAGATACTGATAGAGCTACCTTCTGCACTTACTTGATTTCACTGGGAAGATTTGGGTGCAAAGACCAACGATGAATGAGGATATTGTAGGATAAAGCCTGTGCCCAGGCACATCACAGGTTCCTCTGTTATAAATGTATACTTACTTGGGAGAGTAATCCGGCGGAGCCATTGAGAGAAGATGCATAATGTGGTTGTAGTTTTAGATCAATTAGTGAAACTAGCTTTATCAAAATTATTGGGGAATTGCATCGACATAACACATGGGAGTAATTGAACTAATCTAGAACTGGGCTTTCACAAAAATCTTCAAAACGTTCCCTCCCACATTTCCCACTGTTTATCAATTTTCCTCTACATCTAGTCCTAACATCAAGCATATCCTCTGCAACTGCTGGCTATGTGAAAATTACTACAATGCTTTAAATATTTCACACATTCAGCTAATAGTCTAATAAATTTTCTAAAAATTAACATACCTTAAAACTTCCAAGTACAGCCAAATCATCTACAGAAAATCCTCTATTTAATAAAAAAAAAAAAAATAGCATCGCTAAGGCTTCTCGTATGATTGCATCATTTGATAATACTAAAGTAACTTCACAGATAGTTCACTAGGAATAGGATGGCTCAGCCCTGATTCACTCAATGGGAAGATACCTTCTGTGCAATTAACTTGATTTCTTTGACCCTCTCGTCGACTAATTGCCGGAGCTGCTCTTCTTGAGTTGTCTCATTTTCATCCATCTGAACGCTACTAGCTTCACCAGCCTGTGACCTACACATTACAAACGACATCTCCTGATCATAATCACCCGGAACTTCAATCACTCGCTTTCCAGCAGTCCCAGAATCTTTCCCAATAATATCATCCTTCACACGTTTAGAAATGACGCTCACATAATCTTCCATGTACTTGTCAACAGGATCAAGGGCCAGATACATTAAAACCTCCCAACACTTGAGAAACTGTTTTTTGTTAATCTTCAAACTTTTCCTAACATCATCAATCACACTTGGAGGTGGCATGAACCGAGGGATGTGGATTTTCTTTGACAGTTTCCCTTCCTTCATGCGTGAAACAACAGAACTAACTGCATGCTGGACTGGGTCAAAAACAAGCAAGCGTGGGATGTCAACACAAGTTCGCACATGCTGGAAGTAGTCTAGCGGCTCTTCAACCGTCAAGTCGTAAACATCTTCAGATGCTGCAACATCATTCAGCACCTCCAGAAGGTAACGGCCATAACCTTTGTGTTGGTAAGGAGGCAATACCAATATCTGCAACTAGCAAAATCTCAATGAATGCTAAATAGATGAGCCAATGAAGTACAAATCCCGCTCACATAGGGCACCAAAATTGGATTCACTGTATCATGCAAGGCAAGATTCAATTAACGACAATAAAGAAGAGCAAACCTGACTAAGTCGCAAGCGAGAACTTTCTGGATAATGGAAAAAACGATAAACGGCTGTAAAACCAAGCAATCTGCATTGAACCTCGCCCTGCTGATCCAGTTCCTTCTGAATCAAGACATACAACTCCCATCGTGGATCAATAACATCAATAGGGCTGCTACCTAATCCAGGAAATAGCACTGTTAAAACCTAAAGCTATACAGTAAGAAAAAACATTCAAGGGTTGCAACAGCCAAGATGAGCAAGAGCATTACCGTCAACAAGAAGAAGAACAAGAGGTATCAAGCGGCTATAAAGGTGCCCAGCAGCTGTACTGCCCACTACCATTCGGACAACCTGACACAGGAAAGCACATCAATTACGGTACTTGGTCTCGAATAAACAGGCCTAGATATACACATGCAAACAGGAGCATGAAAGGAAATGGCCATTCCGAAATCCTTTTTGATGTGATACTTTTTATTTTATTGGCACCAGATGTCGAGGAACAGCATTTTAACTAATTCCGGGGCTGCACAGGCCCTCGACAGAGAGTTTCCCACAAATGCACCTTAATGTGATACTGACTAAAAGGGAAACAACAAAAAGACAAATGCACTAGTCAACAGGATGCAGCCTAGTGGTCAAGAGTGGGCTTGAGATGAGCTTTTAACTCAGACATCTCAGGTTCAATTCTGCACTAGGGGTTACCCTGGATTAACTGATGTAGAGTTGTGGCAAGGAGAATCATGCATCAGGGGTTTACTCCTTGGGGATTGGTCTGAAAGGCCCCTTGCCATGCTGAGATTCCATGACATAAAAAATAAATATATATTTCTGTGTACTGCTGGTATCATAACAATACAAAGGGACACATTAGGTGTATATATTAGGGCTGTACAAAAACTGACCACACCGGCCATCACAGACACAAACCAGCTGCCAGAGTCTAGAACCAGTTGGCTGGCAGCAAAAAATATGAAAACTGACATCAGCCAGTTCACCAGGCCCGAACCGGTTGATTATATATATTTTACCAGAACAAACCAGCCGATTATATATCTATATATATATATATATTACTGGAACCAAACTGGCCAATTATATATAAATTTTTATATTTATATAAAAAGTTGTTTCACTTAGGTGAGTGAAACGATGTCGTTTTTTACATTTATTAAAAAAAAATTACATGAAACAGCATCGTTTGGCTTAAAACAGCACCATTTCGACTAGGGTTTAATAAGCTCACCCCATCCCCTCCCCTCCCCTCCCCTCCCCTCCCTCTTCTTCTTCCCAATTCTTCTTCTCTATTCAGAATATCTCTCCTCTCTCTCGCATTCACACAAAGCCCCACCGCCCTCTGCTCCCCTCATTCACAGCGCCACTGACGAGAAACCAAAGAACCGACCAGAATCATGCTAACACCAAGACTGCCGGTTTGCTCCCCCTTAATCGGTCGGTTTTAAACCTTTGAAAAACCCATCGGTGAGGCGTTGGTTTTGGACTGAAACCGTGCCAACGAGGTTGGTTTTCACCCCTAGACTATATATATCATCCAGAAACAAAAGCATCTACATTATTGAAGTCAACTGTCAATATTGGCAATCCCCCACCCCTCCAACCCAAAAGCAGTATAAAGAAAATCAAAAAGGAAAAAATAGAAGCCGCAATCATTAGAGAACTGGAAATAGAAACTGTCAGTATTTTGATTGTCTTTATGGGATGGCAGCGCATAACCTAACATTTTTTAAACTCTGCACGGTAACCAACTGACAAAACACAAACCAGGGAATGCAAAAATCTTCTGAACTAAAAAAGTATTGCAGCAGAGCAGCTTTGCTTACCACAGAAGCAATCTAATGCTTTACTAATATGGTGGTCACCTCTTAACGGTTTCGGCCATATAATTTGGACATACAGAAATCTTGGTATTGAAACAATAAGTGCCAACTGTCAACGGAGATAATTTAGGGATATGATATGTATTATTTTAGGATGATTTTCATAAGGATTTGATTATGATTTGATGGCACATAATTCAGATGTACATAAGACTAGAGATACTTATATTGTAGAGTATATATCGCTGGAAATCCAGCACCGATTCTGTAAACTGTCCTCTATATATATTGAAAGCAAACCCTATGGAAAGGGTATTCAGACCAATTTGACACCAACCACCATTATCGACAAAAAACCACATTCAGTGGCTGTGCTTACAGACTTCTAGACAAGCAACTATATTTTGTTCATGAGAATGAATCACAAAGATATACAAAAAGAACCTCAACATCTGAGTTAGCTGCTTCCAAATGACTGTTAGAATTGTTGATGTGCCCATTTGAGGCTTTGTACTTCAATATCTCCCCACTTGAGATAATAGATCTGTGAAAGATTATTAGATAGCAATTAAAGTAAAAGGAACCAAAAAACCCAAACACAGTATGCAGAAAAAAAAATATTGAGCATATAATTTGCAGCATGAAATGGTACCTAATAAGATTAGTCTCTGCTGAAAAAGTTTGAAGAAAGTCATCTTTATTCTCAATAATAGTCTCGGCAAAAATTCTCTGTAGAAAATGACCAACTAATCAGCAGATCTATGGAAACAATGAGGAGAAGCGATAATTCAAAGCAGACAATTAATGTATACCTGAAGAGCAGCTGTCAGATCTGTGATACCTTTTCCTCCCTTGCAACAAACAAGACCAGTTGTTAAATGTGGTTGAAGAGTAACAGTAGTTTCGATTATAAAAGTAAAAGATATTGACTAAATCTAAGAAAAACCTAGAATCTTGTAGATCATTGTTTCTATACTAATACACTTTTCCTGCTTATCCAAAAACAATTCTAGCAGACATGGATACTTACATCAGCTGTGCTCTGAAATGTAATGTCGGCATATGCATGGAATGATATGCAGCTAACCCAGATGGTAATCTGCATAAAATGCATTAAAAGATGCATTAACGAAAGGGCCCTTGTAGAGAACTTAGCATTCTACTTATATACTTAAAAAGGAAAACATTGGTTTGACACCATTCATTTTTCACCAGCAAGCTTCAATATGCCACAATTGCAAAAGTTTAATTACCTTTAAACCTTGGTAACCATATATTTTCCCATCTTCATCAAAAAAGCTGCTCAAGTCAATAGGGTCGATGCAGAAACTGTCTAAAGAATCCACCTCCTCTTTTCTCGAAACTATGACACAAACAATCAATTATATCAGCAAGAAGACATGAAGTTCAAACCAATACAAGAAAGATAACATGTAATGAAAGAAAAAAAAAATAGAGAGGAAATAGACAAAACATCTGATCTCGAGCTGCTTATGTGAAAAGTTACAAATATGAACTGGAAGCTCGGCTTGTAAAGAATCAAGGGTGATGCATTATCAAGATTGTTATCCTAAGAGCATTGGCCATGCCAGGGTGGTATTTATCTACCCTACAGTTTTTTTTTTTTTCTTTTGACAAGTAATCGGGATTTTTATTGACAAAAAACAAGATGCATAGCACAAAAATATGGTACATGTACAAAGAAAACGCCTAATTATAAGAAGTAAATACAAGGAAATTATCTAAAACGTATGGGAGCTACATAATTTCCTTTCCATAAGACAAATACATCCTTTCTTTGTTAGTCAATTTTCGCTCAATCTTTTCAACCACACGATCCCAAATAGACTTGGCCTTGTAAGAGGCTTCCAAAGGGAGGCAAGGTATTTCATAGGCAGAGAGGATGCTTTTAACCCAAATATGCTAGCAAGGCTCTCCATCAAGAGCTGGAATTATAAAGCCGTTCCCTATCAGAAGAAAAATTTCTCCTCGGAACCAACACTTTTAAATAAGAAATAAGCTCAAAGCATTAGAAAAGTGCCCTCAAGAAGTGGATCTAACCTTGATTCGCCCCACAAAATATCAGAGTATATTAAGACTATTGAACATGCACAAATACACATGCTTGTGTGCACAAGCATCAATTGCTTGCAAATTGACCACGTTAACAGAAGCATTAACAGGTTTTAGATTACCAATTTTTTTAGACTAAGCAACTAACCCAGAGAAATTCCTAAAGATAACAATATAAGGCATTACAATAATAGGGATATCATATAATTTTGTCGAGTAAGAATGAGATTTACTCCAGTAAATAGGTGTATCCCAAGTATTGAGAAAGTATGAAATCGTGAACACCTAGTTATAATTTAGGAATTAGAAAAAGATACAAGGAAACCATGAAGTTCCATCGAATACAACAGTCGAAGCCCATAGAAGGGATATATTATTTATCCCCAGACGGACATTTCACCAACTAACTCTTTTTTTTTTTTTTACTCTTTATATCTCACTTCCTGACTCAAATATATATATATATATTTTTTATAGGTAATCAAAAGGATTTCATAAATAGAAAAAGGCTAAGCTCAAGTATACTAGAAGTATACTTGAGAAAACTTAGTAAGTGTTAACAAGAAGAAAGAAGTTCACGGACACTAAGTCCGTTACAAGCAATAGATCCCGCCCAAGAAAGCAAAGTCCTATAGAAGAAAAGTTTTAGTTCCTCTAAAGATCTCTCATAATTTTCGAAGTTCCTTGCATTTCTCTCTTTCCATATACACCAACACATACATATAGGAACCATACTCCATATAGTCGCCACCTGTGAGTTGCCACGGAGACTTCTCCAACTAGCTAGGAAATCCACCAAGTGGAGAGGCATGACCCATGATAAGCCAAGTCTTATGAAAAACTCATCCCACAACTTCTTCGCCACCTCGCAATAAATAAGTAAATGATCTACTGATTCTCCCTCTTTTTTGCACATACAACACCTATCAATCACAATTATATGGCGTTTCCTCATGTTGTCTATGGTAAGGATCTTGTCCAAGGTTGCTGTCCACACACAAAAAAAAAAGCTGCTCTCGATGGCGCTTTCATCTGCCAAATACTCTTCCATGGGAATCTAGGGGATCCGGGGGAAGAAGGGACATGGTAGTAAGAACTAACTGAGAAAATGCCTTTCTTAGAGTGTCACCATTGCAACTTATCCCCCATACCATCATGGATGTTGCTTGAGTACAATGACGCAAAAAACTCCAAAATAATCTCCATCTTCCAATCTTGGGCATCCCTCACAAACTCAATATTCCATTGAGGGGTGCCATTTAAAACTCAAAAATATATATATATATCTCACTTCCACAGAGCAGGATGGACTCAATAAGATCAGATTCCAAGTTCTCAAGAAACCACATTAATTCCCAAAGAACCTCAGCTAATACAATTGTTGCTTTCAATCCTTGATAACATTAACTTTTTTTTTTGATAAGTAATAAAAAGATTTTATTGCAAAGAAATAGGCATAAGCCTTAGTACACGGGTCGTATACAAAAGGAAATACCTAATTCCTTGATAACATTAACTTAACAGTCCAATAAAAAAAATATATCAATCAAGTTATTGTTATTCGCCATGATTTTGCTATTGACTCTATGAGGACATTAATCATCAACCAAAACAAAGAGAAAAAAATGAAAGAGCATAATCTTCAAAATCCATACCAGTTTATTTGTCCCGCATTATCTCACTAAACCGAAAAAATAATGCCCATGAGCATTTGACCCCCAAAGCCATTTGTTTTCTTTGGCTAAGTTCTACTTTTATATACCCGAGTTTTTTTTTTATACAAACCACGATAAGAACCGAACATGTTTTTTTTTTTTCACTCCTTATGCAACCAGGATATAATATCAACGAAAAAATAAAATCACATCTTGCATTACTATAAATGTTAAACCAAAATCAATCTAGTACTCTTAATTAACACACATAATTCAATCATACCTAGGTAAATTTTAATGCACTCCTTAGCCTCAACTCCAGCATCTGCTGAGTACAAACACAAAAGAAACAGTAGAAATGAGCTAAAATGATGAAATTGCTTCCGAAAACAAAGAACGGAAACAAAACCACGCAAATGAAGGCCCGTGAAAAAGCTCCGGAAGAACGAAAATGGGGACTGAGATGACTTACCGATGTTGGAGAAGCCGACGCGCCTTCGTTTCTTGGGCTCGGCGATGGGATCGGCGGTGGGTTGCTGCTTCTGGCCCATTTTTGGGGGGCTTAGGGTTTTCGAGAGCGGGAAACGGGAGGAAGGGAGGCGGGAAAATAATACTGTACGAACCGTGAAGAAATCGGGGATGAGTTTTTTATACAAGCAGGAGAAGATTATTCCGAGATCAACCCAAAAAAAAAGGCAAAGAAAAAAAAAACGCTTATCTACGAAGGCTCACTTTTTTTTCTTTTAAAAACATTTACATTCGATTTTTCTAATTTTTTTAAAAAATTTTAATTAAAATTTTAATTTTTTATAAATTTCTTTTAAATTTTAACCATTTTAAAAAAATTTCCTACATTTCATTTTTTATATTTTTCTTCATTTATTAAAATAACATTATTTTATTATTACTTTTTTTATTATTTTATTTTACATCATAATACTATTTTCAATAAATAATTAATAAATTTTAGGATTAGGATAAATAGTACTCCTCAAAATATCCTCAAAATATGAAAGAGCACTATTTATAATATCAAATCTAATTTTATTATAGAGGACAAGATGTAAAGACTAAAATTAATTAAATTTTAGTCTTCAAATTTTAATCAAAATAATGTTTTAGAGCATTTTCATTAAATAGTCTAAATCTATCATTCAAAAAGTATAAATTTACATATTTATTAAAAAAAAATTAATCATTATTTGATCAAAAATAAGAAAATAAAAATGAATAAAAATATTTTGTAAATAGTAAAACTAAATTTTGTCTAACAAAAGCCAAATCTTAATATACCACATGTGAGTGTTCTTAGGTGATTTGAATTGGAATATGAGATGAGACGAGATGAGTTGAGTTTATTTGTTAATATTATTATTGTTTTAGGATTTGAATAAGTTGAATTGGAATTTGAAATATATGTATTAAAATTTGAAAAAGTTGTATTGAGATTTATATTTTATACGAAAATTTGAAAAAATATAATGATGAGCAGGACTAAAATTAAAAAATCTAATTTGGAGGGTTAATTTACTAAAAATAATTAAGAGGACAAATATTAAATTTTTATATAATCTATTTTATAAAAGTACTTCTCAAAATATAATTTTTATCAAATTTTAAAAAATTTAAGAAGTCAAAATCTTTCAAGCCAAAGGACAATTCTATCTTGTGACAATGAGTTTAAGACGAATGCAAACCAGCCCTTAAAGAGCATAAAGTTAAATATAGTTTTGAGGAAGCTGATACTTTTATTATTTAGTTTTTTCATTTGTTTTGCTATTTGCATTAGGATTAAAAATCTCAAAACGTAATGTTTTACATAATTTAAAACAAAATAAATTCAATTAACCAACATAATCTGATTAGGAAAGGCGTTAAAATGCAGTTCACATTCTCGCTTCAATTTACATATACGTATTGTTAAATGTGGAATAATAGCACAACTCGTTGGAAGGGAAGAAAGAATCATTCTCAACACATATTGACAGTTTGGACCTTGTTCAGTCTAGTTTGGAGCCATCGGTGACAGTTTGGACCGGCTGTAAGATGCTAGTACGTACTTCCATAACAATCAAGTGAAAATAAATAGTGTTTCTACAGGCAGGTACAATTATTCCCGACTTTTATCTCGCTTGATGTGTAATAACACGTGTGATTACACGTATAATTAAAAAAATCAAACAAATATTAGAAGAAACAATGCTGGAGAAAGCTACCATATTCCGGCACGAAGTTCTACGTTCTGTAGGCATCTCTATTTTCAACGTCTGCATCCTCTCTCCCTTCAACAAATCAACCCCATCTCCAGTAGAGAGAGAGAGAGAGAGAAAGAGAGTAAATCAATAGCTGCGACATGTGTAATAACCATATCATAGGATAGGAATGGAGACTATGGCACGGTACTGTAAGATCCAATAGACGCAGTGCGTCCCAGCAAGACTCGTCGGACGGTGATTACATCGCGCTGAGCATCTACAAGCAGCTGATGTACGTGCCGAAGACAAAGACATAGAACTTCATCACCCTCGCTAGTCTCAACCTTGAGGATATCGTGCTCATCTGGCACAATACCGCTTCCCAAATGACTCTGTTTATTTCTGGGAATTGTGTCGAATACTTGGTGTGCCAAATGAATAGTAATTTTATTACCATGAAATTATATAATCCACGATTCCGCATGACAGGAAGCCTTCATACTTCAAAACTCCACCTTTTTTAGCCAAACATCATGTAACTCTGTGGCTAGGGAACTTGTTGGATTGTTTATACTTTGTTTTCAAATTTGTATAAAGATTTTGAACTCTCAAGTTGGTCTTCCTTTGAAAAGAACGAAAAAAAAAAAAACTATTAAGTTATTAACTTGTCTATTATAGAGTTCAATTATGATCAAGTAGTTGGTGCTAGCTTTTGTATGTGACCACCACAGGCTTGTTGAAATTGTTGATTGAATTTAGAGAAAAGGGAAAATCTTCTTAATTGTTTGATAGTTTGATTTTGTTATCATTGTTGATCAATAAAGTTATTATCAGTGTAGAGAGAGATGACTGAAAAAATCCATGGACCCGTTTGAAGTGTCATTTGAGGACGTAGAAGATTTTCTGCCTGATTCCTCCACTACTATTATTTTTTTTTTTTCCTTTCATCTTTGAATTTTTCGATATCTTGCCTTGCTTGGTTGAACACATATGAGGAGAGGAGAACTACTTCCTGACTATGTGTTGGAGACGGGATGATCTAAAGGTGGAAGAAAAGTAACTTCTCTAAGAGATGAATAGCGCTCATTTGATCAAGATAACCTAAAAATAAAGGATTGTTTTATAAATTGAGTTTTACTATTTATAATTCATTTCATACTTTTAATTTATCTCATCTACTTATTTTAAATTTCAATTCATCTCAATCACTCGTTTTATTATTATTTATAACTCATTTCATCTTATCTCCATCCTTGAATCTAAACGAGCCGTGAGCCTTACACGTTAAAAAGGAAATTAAATTTAGAATAATTTGAGAGTAAGAATAGTATTTTTCAAATAAATATAGCGAATATAAATAAAAATGAAAATATACAAATTTATATGATTCAACATTATACCTACCTTCACTAGTTGTCTGGAAGATAAATCCTTTATAATTTGTAGTCTCCTAATTTTTATTATATAATGAAGATCGAAGACTTATTTTCTGAAGAAGATAACATCCCCATTTCTCTCAAAATCTTGTCCTGAGGTCGAAGAAGTTGAAAGACTCTCATTTCTCTTATAGGTCTAATCCCTTTTTATCATTGGCTTGGGAGTAGCGTGGAATGAAAGTTTTATGTCACTTCAATCTAGCGGCAGAACCAACAATATTTTTTAGTGGGGGGCAATATTTTTATCAAACGAAATATTTGTGTAAAATACAAAATATATTATAAAATTATAAAGTATATATAAAATTAAATTTTGATAATTTACCAAATAATATAAAAACACATGACTTATTATTTGTTTCAAAAAGTAATATTTATTTATTATTATTTTTGTAAATATAAAATATTTATATATTATTTTCTTCTTAAAAACTATCAAATTATTTTTTTAAATGTCATTCATTCTAATGTCAAAATTAATTGATTAAATTTAATGTAAAATCTATCTATTTTAGTGTCACATCAATCATATAATACTATAAATGAGATTTTAAATAAATGTTTCCTTAGTCAATAAAATTTAAAAGATAAATTAATATCTCTACTAATTTTTTTTATGTAAATTATCGATTTTAAATAATTTTTTGATATTTTCAATTTGGATTATATAGTAAGAAACCCAATAGAATATAATATAAAATTGGAATAAATGTTAATCATTTATTTTATTTAATATTTGTGTGGTTACATCCTAGAAAATAGATAATATATAAAAATTGTACAAAATTTAAGGATTATAGAAAAAAAAATAGAGAAATACATTTTTATGTATATTAACATTTTATAAAATGTAAGCAAGTATATGAGAATAACAAAATTATAAATTTTTTGGAGGGGTCAATTTCTATATATATAAAATTATGAATAAGACTTAGGAAGAACTATTAAAATTATTATTTTTGGGGGGAACATGCAAGTTCACCCCCCTTGTGTGTCTACCCCATCTATTTTATCCTCTTTTTCCTCCTTTTTCTCAACTTATTCATTTTACTATAACATCATATTTTTCTTGTCCTCTTATTGTTTTCCTTCCTCTCTCATTTTTCTTCTTATTTGTCTCACAAATGTGACTCTTTAATAGGTAGAAGTGCTTATATTTCACATTTATTTCAATGAGGCTGTAATTGAGCCAAGTTGGTTTTTAGATTGCTAAGTTCAACTCAACTAAAAAAATTCAAATTATACATCGATATTCTTATATAATCTTTGTTTAAGATTGGTTAAATAAGTTCCCAACTCGAACTTGACCCAAAAAGGAGCTCAAGTTGAGCTAAGTGGTGTTTATTTTTCATTTTTTGAATAAAATTTAATAATTATGAAATTAGATAAATATAAATCCAATGAAATTTTAACAACTAACAAGTAGAACCTCTATTGAATTAATATATTGTGAAAAATTATAAATAATTAAATAACAATATATTCAATAGAGCGATGCTACTTTGCTTGCTGCTTCTACTCTAGTTGTGCCAAATTTATTTGTTTATTATTATCTAAATTTTTATTCATATTTTTTTAATCATTTAAAATATTTTTAAAAAATATAAAAAATATCAAGACACTAATAGTCACTTTTTTAATCAATACGTAAAATAAAAAAATATATAAGCGGTTAAAGTTAGTAACCAAAATAGCATTTCTCATATTCGGTATATAGGTACAAGTGATTATATATAAGTAATTAGATTACATACTATATATTTAACTAAAAGGATGATATTCATATATTATTAACTAATATATATATATACACATGAGTATATGTATATATTTATCAATGTATGAATGAGTATTAATCGAGTGAAATTAATAAAGTGACTTGGGCATAAGTAAGCGGAACTTAAAAAGCCTTAATCGAGTTTAGTCAAGTATGTGTTATTTACTAATTAAACTGATATCTATTTTTACGAGACTTTTTTCTTCACGGGTCAAGTTTGATTTACATTTAATTAGATGCATATCTTACAAGCTATTGAAAAAACTAGTTCATCTACTACCATACTTGTTTGGATTTAGTTAGAACCATTTAAAACAAAATTAAGTATATTGATGGCTAAAGTTTGCATTAGATTTAGGCCTTATTTGATTACATAAATAAGATGAGATGAAATTTGAATAAAATATTATTAAAATATAAATTTTATTTTAAAATAAAAAAAATTGAACAATCTATTATACTTGATATTAAATTTAAAAAAATTATTAGATGAGACGATAATTCATATATCCAAACAAGACCTTAGTGGGTGCCAGACGTCTCAAGCTTGATTCTTGGAACGCCCTCATCCCCCATATTGAAAACAAATGCACCAACTCAGTTACTCAAGTACAAATGTCATGCTTGCTCAAGACTTTACTTTTCCAGAAATCCGGTTTCTTGAAGTGATCTGTCACTTGATCTGTTGCATAAAATATACATCCTCTCAGCTAAGATCTCATTTTTCATCCAAGCAAATTGAGAAGAACATATATGCTTCATAAATAGAGGCTAGGGCCCCGTTTGTATTCGAATGTGAGTTCAACTCATCTCAACTCATCTTCATTTCATTATTATATTTTTATAATTTTTTATATAAAACACAAATTCCTATACACCTTTTTCAATTCCTAATACACATTTTTCAATTTCCAATACACATTTTTCAAATCCCAAAATAATAATAATATTAAAAAATAAACTCAACTCATCTCAAATCACCTCACTCCGAATCCAAGCGGAGTCAGTCATCCATTATAGATCATTGAAATGTGAACATTTATTCTTGCACATGAAGAAGTACGGATATATTTGAAGTCTAAATGCAAAAACATATTCACAAAGATAGAAAGTAGCTTCTTGGTTCCATTCATGATGGACGTTTGAAGATGATCACATAGTTGGTCCTTGCGGCCTCTTCCAGGTCATGTTCTAACCAAATGTCACCAATTTTTTTTCGGGCCATACTTGAATACTTCCATCACATATTCACATGTCTCCAAGAGCCAGTCTAATAGGATCAGAAACAAAACAAATTTTGGACAACTGCATTTACCAAATTAGACGCCATCAGAAACCCAAACATCTGCCGCTCCTTCTTTCCACACTCCCCATTTCAATCTAACTCCTGGACAGGCATCTCTACACCTCCTGATAAGGTTGCATGCAGTGAGAACCCCAACTTGATGGTAGATCATTAACGCCATGGCCGACAAGTTGGTACATTTATCCAAAATAGAGAAAAGGAATCGAAGTGTAAGCTCAATGTCATAAACTGTAATCAAATATGCAACAATTTCCTTCAGACCATTCATCCCAATTCTACCTTCCAAACCTCCCGAGCCAAAACTAGAAAGTGCCTCTGTCCAAGCTCCAGCGCCCAAATTAAGATAGCTCAAATTTGGAAAAACATCAAACAGTGTATCAAGGCTAAATCCTGTCATTTTCAATTGCGACGAATCTAGTGTGAGCTTCTTGACAGTTCTACCCCATGTGAACATGCAAATGAGACTACAAAGATTCACAGATTGAAGCTGAAGGGTTTTCAAATGATGAAGGTCTCTTACTTCAAATTCATTTGCTTCCTCAAGGGAAAGGTAGAAATCAGATAGCAAAGGGGTTTCAAGGACAAGAGACCGTGGTTTAATACATTGCAGTGTGAGATTGACAAGGTTGGGTGCCAATATAGCTAGAGAAAGTGGAGCATTTGACACTGTCCAATGACAGGTCTTAAGGTGCAGAAGATGAATCTTTGGCTCCTTAAGTCCTCCCACACCTATCAAATTGAGAGTTTCCAGAGAGGGAAAGCAATTGTTAACCTTGTTTAGGTCTTCATCCTCCAGTCTTATGAACTCAAGTGTCAAGCTTGTGAGCGTAGGCATTGGATCCAGGCCATCCACTGACAGCCAAGCATTCTTTACCTTTAGTTCGAGAAGAGTATGACCTGCACATGCAAATACAAACATTAATGCCATTTGATCACCTGTTATATATATATATGTATGTATATATGTATGTATATATATATGTATGTATATAAGATCACAAGCAGCATGATTGAGTAAACGTAGAACTGAAGCTCAGGCATTCATGAAATTAAATAATAGATGGAAAATGCACTAGTACAGTCATATTCGAAACTCATATCTCTCAGCATCAACATTTTCCTTGCACACACAAATCCACAAGCATACAATTCTAGATGGGCATGCTTGATATTATATTCAATGCATGCATGATATATTCAGCAGGATCATGCAAATTTTATCCTGTTTATGTGCACAAAAAAAGAAAAAGAAAATCACATATCGTAAAGTTATTGTTCATTATTTCTCTGAAATCTTACCACTTAAACTCTGTTTGTAACTCACAAATCTTTTTACAAGGTGAGATATATAATATATTGTTTCAGAAAATTTTCTCGTCAATGTGGGATAGTGCAGGCTCAAAAGCAATTGAAGGTCGTGTAACGGTGACATTTACAATCTTATTATTCATTCGAATGCATTCACATAACAAGTGAAAACTCATTTCTTTCGATATTACAGTGAAAGAATTAAATTAAGTCACTAATTTATTTCTAATCCACAGAACAAACAAAAAACCATACAAAGATTACCAACAGGAATCTTATGCTAAATAAGTAAATATCAATATAGACCAACGTTTTTCATGCATTTCCCTAAAAACATAAAGATTTTAAAGGTACTTTTACCCAGGAAGAAGAAAGAGGAAAAACTCGTAGACATAGAACGTGTGCACGGAACTCACAGCATGATGAGATCAGAGACAGAGCCTCCGACTTTCTCCAGCAAGACTGAACCCAAAAGTCCGAAAAAGATAACGATTTCAGTCCTCCGCCGATCTCCGGCAACCACTCCCTCACGAAGCTCACATCGGTGAGGTAAAAGTCGTCGGACTCGTCCTCGACGTCGTCATACGATATGCTTCCGAGAGACTTGTCCACGCCAATCGAGACGGATTCTAGGGTCCGAGAGTTGCGAACCAGGGTGATGAAAACGGCTTTGAATGGTGTGACCGAGCGCTTCGTCTCGGGTGCTCGAGACTTCAGGTAGCGCGACAAGGTGCAGATCAGGTGGACGGAGGCGACCTCGTCGGAGAGCGCCTTAAGGTTTTTCGAGACGAGCCGGCACTTAGCTAGCTCGGCCGAATCGGCGAGTCGACCCAGGATTTCGACAATCAGAGGCGGTGGTAGGTCCTCCATGTAGAAAGAGAGCTAGCCTTCGGAGTTTGGAGTTGAAACATGACAAGGGCGTGGCATTTGAATCTTCGGTATCTAATAAAGTACAGAATTAGCTACCGTGTTTACACGCTCTTCTAAATGCGCGTGCTGTGTGTAATGGCTAAATCTTTTTGAAACTGTCCCTGATTTTCACATAAATACCAAAAATGCCACTGCAAGTTCAATTTCACCGCCGCCGCCGCCAGTGGAGTTGTGGGCTTGGGAGTGGGGAGACTTTAGGATTCACGCACGGAGAGATCGATGGGGAGGAGGATACTGAGCGAAGCGTTGAGAGCGATGGTGAATGCGGAGCGGAGAGGAAAAGCAACGGTGGAGTTGAAGCCCATATCCACTGTCATGTCTTCTTTTCTAAAGATCATGAAAGATCGAGGTAAAACCGTAAAAGCTCTTATGGTTACTCTTTTGATTGCACGATCTGAGTTTTTGTCTATATTCATATAGTCATTAGTTTTCTTCTTGTGAATCATTGGGTTTGCAATTTTTTTTTTTTTCAATTCTCTAATTTGAGGAAAATTGTCGGGGCTTCATGGGCTTTATGTATGCGACTTCAGCGCTTTTTCTTTTGCCTTATCCTCTCGTAGTTCTCTATCTATGAGGACGAATGGGAATTCTCTTAGTCTTATGGTAATGTGAATTCGGCCGTCAAGGAATTACACACGCACACACACTGGAATATGAATTTTAGGGGATATTTTGAGAAATTCCTTTCCAGTGTGGAGAATTTGAAGTCTAATGCTATTAAATTTAACAGTCTTCTGCTGTTTCTTTTTTACGTAACTGTTCTTGCAGTTCCTGGAGCCATTTACGTAAGGATTGGGTGTTGTATTTTCTTTGGACTTGTTATTTATCTTTTATCAGGGAGGACAGTTCTATTTTAGAGTTTATGCTTCCCATCATGCTGGACAAATGGACATCCCTGTGAGCTTATAAGAATAAATAAAAAGACGAGATGAAAAGGGTTGTCTCTTTAAATGTCAAGATTTTTAATTGGCTGTCATAAATGAAGGTGCGTGATTTTCTTCATATGTTTTGACATTTGTTATTTTTAAGTGAAAAATTGTCATATGTTTTAAGACTTTTATTTGGTAACTTGTAGATATCTGTTTATCCCAAGGACCCCAGAAGGATTATTTCTGCATATCATTTTCTTTATGCACAAACCACTAACATCTTTAGCTGCTTAGGCAAGACTAGGCATTTGCTAATCGTTCTGTCTCTTCTACATGAATGCATTCTTAGGGAAAGACACTTTGGAAGCTAATTTGAACCATCGTTTTCTAAACAAGAAAGCTCTGCCACTCACTTGGTTTGGAGCTGCTGCTCTAGATGAGCATTTTCTATGATTTTGCTGGAGCAGGGACAACGTCCCTACTCGTTTCTCTCTTTCAAGTTTTGAAACGCAAAGGCAATGACCAACTTGTTCTTTCAGCCAACCCATTTTCATTGGTTTGGTATACTTGCAGGGTACATCAAGAATTTCCAGGTCTATGATCCACATAGGGTAAGGAGGATAACAGTTGAACTGCAAGGAAGGATTAATGATTGTCGGGCACTCACTTACAGGCAGGATATCAAGGCAAGGGATATCGAGGGGTACAGAGTGCGAATGCTTCCAACACATCAGGTTTGTTAACATCGATGGTCGAGAATCTCTCATTAGCCCTTATATCATGGAAAAGGCTTGGGGAAGAAGGTCTTTTCAATATACTTTGTTTATAGGGTCTTGTGTTCCAAAGGATGAACGCCACTTCTTTAAACTCATCTCATAATTACCTCTCTCTTGCTCTCTCTACGTGCAGTGGGGTTATGTTGTAATCACAACACCAGATGGTGTTTTGGATCATGAAGATGCTATTAAAAGGAATGTGGGTGGACATGTTCTGGGTTATTTCCATTAGACCCAAACCTTGTCTATTTCAATAGCTTGCCATGGAAAGAATTGTTTGTTATTATCCTTCTAATTCAGTCTATCTAAATTTTTTATGTACCGATGAAGGAGATGATGGACAAACTTCTGTTTTTCCTCTTCTTAAGTTTGTTGTTTGTTCAGTCATGGAACTAGGTCACATCAAATTAGATCTATTCAGAACATTTGGTCTTATTGCTTCAGAAAATATGCTGAACCTGTAATCTATTCTCAGTTTATGATTGTACTTTTTATGGTTTTCTTTTCACTGCTAGATCAATCAACCCAGTAAAATCTCTTGCAGAGGCCATTTGTCTGTTTACATTTTGTCATCATTTAATATTTATTCAGCCAGTCACTGTTGAGGGATGTGATTCTTCTCACTGTTGGCTTCTGGAATAAACCCCATTGTTGGATTGCTTAGGCTACTCTGGCTGCCGAATGAGATGATTAACTTGAAACCATGGCCCAAAGAGGGAGAGAAGCCAATCCAAAAAGAGATGGGAAGACAAACTAATTGATGGCACTTCTGTCAATTAGCAAAGTTATGCCAACATGCTTCGCTTGCTCTTTGTCAAAGAAAATCGATATTTTTTGAATCTTAAATTTTATCATTTTTAATCAGACAAGTTTCTTGTTTTTGGAGTATCTTTTCGAGTTATTTAAAATGTATTATATTTAAGATGATTATGTGATATTTATGCACATCACAATTATATATAGAGTTGCTATAAAAAAAAAGTGTTGATTTTACAAAAGCCAAGGATTGGAATAGAGAAATGTAGTAAGAGCATCCTCAATAGATTAGCCGAAGGATAAACTCGTTATATATTTAGTTATTAGACTCCAAAATATTATCACAATAGATAGCTAAAGTTCAAATATAATGAACACCAGGATCATTTTCAAATTTACTAGTTATTGTAGATACACCAAATGTATATTTTATTAATTATTTTTCTCTCTTATAATCCATATCAATTATTTTCCTCTCTTCTAACCATAATTTAATTAGAATATGATTACTAATTAACATAAAATTGGTAGAATGAAATAAGATAAAATAATAATGATAAAATTGATATAATTATTAATTACTCATTACTATATAATGAATAAATAGATAATTTAGTGTGAGGACTTGATGTGAATAGTTAAAGCTAAATTTATTATATTATTATATAATAAAAAATATATATTTTAAGAGAATTGCTATAGACACAAAGTAATTATATAAAAATAAAATCCATAAATTGATGTAATTTCATAGCATTTATTAGATCTATTTTATAATAAATATAATTTTATAATCTAATATACCATATCAAATTACATTATTTTATAAATTTATTTTTATATAATCATTTTATTTATAAATTTATTTTTATATAATTGACTAAAACATTTTCTTTAACTTCAACTAATCCATTGAGAAATGAGAATGCTAATGTGGCTGTTCTGTCACGTGAGGGGATAAAGTTATTTGGGGCTTTCAGAAAAATAAAAAAGATTATGGCCCAAAGGCCCATAATGATAAATGAATTAGAAAAAGAAAGTCATTTGTGCTTCAAAAATGACGAGGTGCCCTAACCACGCCGAGTTCTTCGCCAAAGGCGCCGACGGCAATATCAAACTCAACTGCAGGCCGATACTCACTCCTTCTGTTTGGGAGTCAAGATTCAGGCAAACAACCACACTCTCGGTAAGCACCTCTATCTCTCTCGGACGTTCTACGTTTATATTGGTGTCTACTGAAAAACACTCCAATAGCTGCGCAGCCTGCGCTGATCTCCACTCCGCCAGAATTCATGATCATTTCTATGATCCTCCACTTCCCAAACCCGTATCTTCTTAGGGTTTGGAGGTTAACCCATGTGGGTGTGATTGAACAATGGTGGTCTGTGCGTGAGCCGAGGTTTTTATTGAGCGAAATTTCGGTTAAGGGAAGCTGTTTTGATCCGGTTTGCAGGAAATAGTACTACGGGTTATATAGAGTTTCTGTAGACAATTTCACGAGACTTTGTTGGATTCTTAACGTGCGAGTTAAATATGGCGGGTTGTCTCAATGTGTTAGAATAAACAAAATGAAAAATGATGATGAGTTATAATGAATTCAAATGTGAATAAACAAAATGAAAAATGATGATGAGTTATGATGAATTCAAATGTTAAATCTTGTAATGAGGTTAAGGCTTAACAATCCCGCCCACAGTTTTTTTTTTATTAATTTCACAAACTGTTTGAAACATTTTGAAGCTGGTTTTGTATTCTAACTTACGAATCACTTTGAACCTCGAAGCTTGTTGGATAGCGGGAATGCTTGGAAGATAGTCATGCATTTTTTCTAGTAAGTCTTTGAATCTGTCCGCATAGGTTACATAAAGAACTTTGACCTTAAGTTGATTAACACGTTATTTCTCTTTATTATTTATTACCAGAATAAATTGGTTGTATGGGGCACAAAGTAAACAATCACATTCCCGGTGTGGGATTAGGCTTTACTATAAAACTTGCCTATTCATGGCTTACACGGCTATCCAGGTTGCAAGAAACAATCAGAGGGAAGCTTGAAATTGACTGACCTTTTCAGGGTTAGCTCAAATGTGGATAGCGCTTTCTCTAGGTCATTACAAATGGCTTTGAAGCCCATTTCCAACTAGCTGTGTAGTTTGAGCCGTGCCAAAACTACAATGGAATAGCCTTTTGAGAACATCACGGATTTAAGAGGGCAGATTTTAATTCTGTGGATTGAGTATAAAAGGGTGATGGATGGGATCCCAAATTGCCTGTGTGGGAGGTTAGGCTTTCAACAATTCCAAGGGGCTCTGATTGTAGCATTGACTACTCATTTTGGACTATAGGCTTTCCTTGGGTCATTATATGTATGCTTTTTTTAATTAGCACAAGTTTAGGACCGTTTTCATCTCGGGTTACAAATATTAAGTTCTTTATATATGTTGTGTGGTGGCATGTGTGGTAACTCTTAAAATTTTGGGTTTTTAATTATTACAGAAGGATTTAAAAATTGATTGGGGACTATGTGGATTTATTGAAGGGAGCCATTTTTTTTTAATGAGTAGGAAGAATCTCATCAAAAAGCACAAAAGGTTCAATCCAAGTACAACGAGAGAATAGTGAATATTTGATTATTGGACTTAGTTAAGTTTTAAATTTCTCTTATTATAGATTGATCTATTTTAAAGCCATGAAGGTTGATTAGAAAATGGTATAGATGTTGGTGATGTGTCGATTTTGACTGAGGTCCAAAGTGACTACTTTGCAATTTCAAGGAACATTTGCATTTGGATCAGTGTTGATGAAAGTGTACGGAACACTTAAGTGCAAATGCTGTACAGAGCCTAAGCGCAAAGCATAAGTGTGCACTTGATTGAAGCAAAGCGCACATTTTTTTTTTGATAAGTAATAAAAGACTTTATTCCAAAAAAATAGGCATAAGCCCAAGTACATGGAGAAAAATGACTATAATAAAGGAAAATCCATAAAATACAGTAGTGTGTGTTGATTGAAGTATATTATTTGGGAACTTACATGGCTCACAATATGTTTCCTCAGATTAGGTTTATAATTAAAATGACCTATCCAAAAGAATTTAGTTATTAAATAGTCATTTTTTCCATCCCATTAATTTTGTTAATTAGTGCGCATTGTAACTCACTGTAATCTTTTTACACTTTTTGAATGAGTTAGGGATTCTTCTAGTCCAAGTCTACAGCTAGAGAGTCCTCTGAGTTCGAATTGGTTAGGAGATGCTTTGAGTCTTGGAGACGTTTTTAGTAGATATTATTAGAAACTTTTTTTTTTAAAATTTTATGGACTATTTGATTTTTAAATAAGGTTTATGAATTAGTAAGGGATTCTTTTGCTCCAATTATAGAGCCAGAGTCCTCTGAGTTCGAGCTGGTTAGAGATTCCTTGAGTCTCAGAGATCTTTTTAGTTGCTTTTGTTTGAAATTTTCTTTAATATTTTTTTTAATTGAAAATTGGATTTTTAAATAAGATTTGCAGTGCTCTGACACATTATCTGAGAATTGAATTTTCAAACATTGATTTGGAAATTTTGTAATTTTTTCTTGTGAATATTTATCAACAGGGGAAGGGCTAGGTTTAGCTGAAATTCTATCCTTTTGAGGTTTGGGACATTACATAAACAATGGGGGAAGCGAGGAAGGATGTTCTAGCATCTGTGCATTCCACAGTTTTCAAGGAGTCCGAAAATCTGGAAGGGAGTTGCGTGAAGATTGAGGGTTATGATTTCAATCAAGGAGTGGACTACCCTCAGCTTCTTAGGTCCATGGTCACCACGGGATTTCAAGCCTCAAATTTGGGAGATGCCATTGAAGTCATAAATCAAATGGTTAGTTTTTTTAAAACAGATACCACTTGGTTGATATGAAATCTACTCAAGTATTACAAAGTTTCATTTTATTAAAGGTTTTTTGAATTGGATTGAAGCTAGATTGGAGGCTTGCTGATGAGATTGTAACAGACGATTGCAGTGAGGAAGAGAGGGATCTGTCATTCAGAAAATCTGTGAGATGCAAAGTTTTTCTGGGTTTTACATCAAATCTTATATCTTCTGGTGTGAGGGACGTCGTTCGCTATCTTGTCGAGCATCATATGGTAAGTAGACCCGGAAGGCTCTTTTATTGTAAGTTTGATATTTTTGGTTTCGAGGTATTAAAAAGATGTATATCATATCTCATCATATCTTTGTAGTTTTTCTTCTGTGTCAACTTTATCAATAGAAGCGTTCTCTTCTGATTGCAGGTTGATGTAGTGGTTACAACAACTGGTGGTATAGAAGAAGATCTTATAAAATGCCTTGCACCCACATATAAAGGCGAATTTTCTCTACCAGGAGCCTATTTACGCTCACAAGGGCTCAACCGCATTGGTAACTTGTTGGTTCCTAATAACAACTACTGCAAATTTGAGGACTGGATAATTCCAATTTTTGACCAGATGCTGAAGGAACAAATTGAAGAGGTAATTCTTTGATGCTGCTCTAGTATGATTTGAGAATTTCAACTTTATTTTATTTTATTTTTGCTAAGGAGAATTTCAACTTAAATTCATTTGCTAGTTGTGACTTTTGTATTTTTACCATATACTCAGCTTGTTGCATAAATAACATATGACGTCTAAATCTATCATACTTGGATCTGGACTCTAATCTGGCAGTCTCACATCTTTGGCAATTAATAATATGAGGTTTTCAAAAAGGAAATGTCACTACCTGATATCTAGCTCAAGAATATTTCTTGGTATGTAACTGAAAAAAGAAAAAAACTATAGCATAGGTTGTACTTCAGTAATTAGGGCACCAAAAAGTGGCTACAACAACATTGAAATGCTTGATGTTTGTGGATCATTTCAAATTACGGTGGTTCATGTTATTTTGCTCAGCCACAGTCCCCTACCTATCGCAGGGTCCACAGCAGGAAAAAGGGTTCTGTCTATTAGAATTGGAAAAAGGGTTCTGTCTATTAGAATTGAATGAGTGCTGATACTTATGTTTTGGTCTGCCAGCCCATTCATTCTTTATGTAAAGGACAAAAGTTTGAATATGTATTTTTCTTTTGTTCTTGCCTCTTGATGGAAAAGCCTTTTCTCACCCACTTTCTTTTTGATGATGTACTGCCATATGTGAATGTTTCCGGAGCTTTCTCACCTTTTTCCTTTTTGGTTTCACAGAACGTATTGTGGACGCCATCTAGGCTGATTGCTCGCTTGGGAAAAGAAATTAATAACAAGAGTTCATACCTCTACTGGGCATACAAGGCAGGTGCCCATGTCTTAATATTTTGGGAGGAGACTTCTTTCCAATATTTGTAGGCACATTTTCATGTATGACAGAATTTGCAATCCAATTAGGAATGGCAACTCAAATTAAGTGAACAAAAGGTTCGGGTGGAGGGGTTTTGGCTATTGTGTTTGGACTAAATTGAACGTTGTAGTAATTGGTTTATGGTATTCTAGTAGGTGTTAGAACTCCAATTAGTAATGGAGCATTGTGCACTTGCTACTTTAAAGGGCCTCAACACAATGCTTCTGTATTGGTAATATTGATTGTGTTTTGCTTTTCCTTTTTGATTATTTCCAGAACAACATCCCAGTTTACTGTCCAGGCCTAACAGATGGCTCGCTAGGGGACATGTTGTACTTCCATTCCTTTCGCAGCCCAGGTCTGGTCGTTGACATTGTTCAAGGTATTTTTATCGGTTTTCAATGTTGTTGCATGCTTGTTTTTCAATGGTTGAGAAATGAAACTACAATTGTTAGATTTTGAACAGACATTAGAGCCGTGAATGGTGAAGCTGTCCATGCAAGTCCTAGGAAGACTGGCATGATAATTCTTGGAGGGGGCCTTCCCAAGCATCACATTTGCAATGCCAATATGATGCGAAATGGTGCAGATTATGCTGTCTTCATTAATACTGCACAAGAGTTTGACGGGAGTGACTCTGGCGCTCGTCCCGACGAGGCAGTATCCTGGGGAAAAATACGAGGTTCGGCTAAGACTGTTAAGGTATATCATTTTGTGTCCCATCATCTACTCTTGTTGCATTTCAGCTTTTCTTCTCTCTTGTTTTAAATTTCTACAAGCACAAACTTGTAGATGTTTGCTATCTTCCTTGTATGCGTGGTTCTTATTCTTCGCCTTTTGATTGAACTACCAGGTACATTGTGATGCAACCATTGCTTTCCCTCTACTGGTTGCAGAGACCTTCGCCTCGAAGGAGAAAGAATTTCTTCAAGAATGAGGCTTGATAAAATTTGCCAAACTTGCAGATTCATTTATTAGTGTAAAATAACTGATCTTGACAGAACTCATAATTTGCTTGGAAAAGAAAAGAAAAAAGATCTAGCCAGAGTAAGATATGCTATTTCTCATTGGCATTTACAACCCCTGAAATGGGTAACTGCCTTGATATGGGATTGGGAGGGGAGCTTGGAGAAGCGAATATATATATATATATATAGGTGGGATTGGGCATTGAATTCCTGATTGTTTGGCTGTTTTTGCACCTGAGAATTGAGCTGATAATTTCCTCCATACGCACCACCATATACGTGAATGCTAAGTTAGCTGACCATACTCTCTTCAGTAAAATCAAAGATAAAAAAGGGTAGAAATGGCACTCTTGGGCATCGCTGGACTGTTGATCAAATGTGTCAATTAAATTTCGCATTCTGAGAAAGTTCAGTGTTGTTTTTGATAAAGGAGAGAAAATTACAACTTTAATGGTAGCTTTAAGTTTAATAACATTGGATTTTTTTTTTTTTATTGAGAAATAATTTCATTTATACATAGAAATTCATAAGGCATAAAGCCTATAATGTAATTAAAAGATCAATTAAATATAATTAAATATATATTGACGTTCAGCTTCAATATCTTATAAATAAAATTTGAGAGAATTATCAACCTCTTCTGAAGGAGGCATGTACTAAATTTCTTTATAAGGAGAAAATTAAAAAATTAAACTCCAAACGAATATAATGTTTGGGAGATTATTTTTTAGATTTTAAAATATTTTTTAAACAAAAACTAAATACAAAACCAATAAAACAGCATCAAACTGAACAAAGAAGAAAACCAACAAAACAACTCAAAGATCCAAAAATAGATGCAAAAGCAACACAAAAGCACGGCTGTGGTAGTGCGTGAATAATACACGCCGCATTAGGATTGATCAAGCGGCGTAGTTAAAGGTCACGGTGGTACTGGATATGCGAGGAGTTGTTCCCCGGCAAAAAGATCTTCCAAAAATGCGTAGCGCATCTGACTGAAAATCTCACACGTTATGAACACGCACACCTCCAAATGACAAAAGTTCTAGTCATCACCAAGATTGATGGACGAAACACGATAGCGGGGCTGCATGATAGGCTTTGGCTATCAGATCACCCTTAACATGCAAACAAGTTGAAATAACCAAAACATCCTGAAAATCACCTCCAAAAAATGGTGGCAAGAAGAAGAAAAAAAAGGATATGAAGGGAAGGCAGAGCCAGAGCTCCACATCCCCCTAGCTAACGACGATGAGAGAGCGGTTAAGGTTTAAGAGAGAGACAGAGAGAGAGGATCAGTACTTCTAAGTCCAACTCCTTTTGTTAGTTCTGACTTTTGTTGGATGATAATACCAATGGATTCAAATCCGCTGTGGAGGAAAGAAAAGAAAACGAACGTTATTCAAATTCCCAAACTATGGTACTGAACTCTTGTCCTCTTCTTCCATGCAAATGCACCCACCATAAAATTGATAATAGTGATTTTGATTATAGATTTTTCTTCATAAACAACACTGCACGCGCAGTAGTTTTTGGTCTTGATCATAAATAAATAAGAAAAAAAGAAGAAAAATTCTAGGAAATTCGCCTGCAGATGAGCATGCCATCACCAACAGAAGCATGAGATATTTCAACACGAGAGTCAGCAGTAATGAAACTGTTAAACTCAATGGTAGTGTTGGTGGAGGCTCTTTTCTTTTCTGGAATAGCCTCTTCAGGAACAGCAACGTTTCCTCCCCACAACGAGTTATCGTAGACAATCAGCCCTCCAACCTTAACCAGCTTTAGCAGCCTCTCATGGTAACTCCAGTAATTGTTCTTGTCCGCATCGATAAAAGCAAAGTCATAACTCCCTTCGTTCTTTAGCTGCATTAATCATCATATCATATATAATATATATATATATATATATATATAGAGAGAGAGAGAGAGAGAGAGAGAGAGAGAGAGAGAATCCCCAAGAAAAGTTGATGAAAGAACAGGAAAAACAGTATTTTTCAGGTGAATTCTCAGATGATAAGAGCAAACGGGCAAAGCTTACGTCTTGAGTAAGATCATCAAGAACCGGTAAAGCTTGTGACTCGATAAAGTTAATCTTGTGCTGAACAGCAGCTTTTTCTATAAATGGCAACCCTATCTCGTAGGCTTTCCGATCGGGATCTATAGCTGTAATCTGCAATTTGGGATTGCAGTACGGGTCACATAATTTATATTTACTACATCACAATTTCTTTTAAAATTGAATAAAAATTATCAATTTAATAAAAATTTAATACCTCTACATCCATAATTTCATATTAAATTTATTAAAATAATAATATAATATATAATTTATTAAACCAACAAACACATTTATAATTTATTAAATTTAAGATTCACAAGCTTCATAGAATTCATTTGAAAATAAATGAAATCTATTATTAAAAAATATAATTTTTTTTAAATATATCTAATAATTTTTTCAAACATGCAAAACTTATCAATGCTACGCAAACCTGGCCATCATCAGGTAAAGAAAGAGCAGTGAGGAGAAGAGAGTATCCAGTGAAGACCCCAATTTCAATGGTCTTTTTTGCATTCATTAACTTCAAGAGCATAGCCATTAACTGACCTGCATCTGGTGATGTGCCCAGAAATGCACTGCATATTAAATATGTTTTCTCATCAGCCTATATATATATATATTTCATATTGTACTCACTCTTGCAGCTGTAGAATTCGATAACCAGCTAATTTCTTTGCTCTCATTTTTTTTTATTTTCTCCTTATTTTTTTTTGTCTCCAAATTAAATTATATTACGTGGATGGTGTACGGTATATATAAAGGTATGAATAAATAGAATTAGTCATCCTCTTTTATGTCTGTCATTTAATAGTTCTTGTTTTCAAGAGGTGAAATAAATCCTTAAAATTATTTTTTAATAGGACAGAATGATAGAAGAATTACAAAGGGTGTTTTGCAGTAGCTTCTCTCAGCTCCTTGAGAGACTGTGGTTCTCTTGGGAACACACTAGTGGCTAGTATATACTGCCAGATCATTAGTGCAAAATTGTTAGATCGATCGAACGTCATTATAAATAAACAAAATAATTAGCAGCTAATTAAAGTTGAAAAAGAGAAAAGAAAAGAAATAGAAACTAAGATTATTATGGAAGTACCTCCGTTAAATCCTCACTCTGCAATATTACATGGCCTTTCATCCCCAATTTTTGCTTTGTTTTGTTTTCCATTTTGGAGTCCGGCGTAATTACCTGAACATGCAAAGAGTTGCTATAGATTTAATTAGAACATGACTCATGCTTGTTCAATCTTTATATTTTTTAATAATTTAGAGAGAGAGAGAGAGAGAGAGAGCCAGTACCTGCAGGGAAATGGATTCTGGGTTTGAGCACAACTAGCAAGCTAGCAGGAAGAACACTTTTTAGCCAACGATATTCATCGATGCTAGATCGATCCCTGCTGTATTATTGAAATGAAAGACTACTGATCAAACTTCAAAGCAAGCGAAATAGAAAGGCAGGGGAAGTTTAGATGGTTACTTTATAAAGTTTGTTTGGAGGAGATGATCAATTGGTAGGAGTTGATCAGACAAAAGTTTCTGATAATCTTTTATATAAAAAGGGAAATAATATTCTTATATATAAATGAGTTGTTTGATATCTCAGTATGATCTGTCTGTCTGTAACCCATGATCATGTTAGGTCCACATGGGTGGGGAGATTATTAATTTATTAGCTCTCTATCACTACATAATTCTAAGAGAGTAAAGTAACTTTTACTTTTGTAGGAAAGTTAAATAACCTGCAAAATACTCTTTATAAGAAGAGTACTTATATTTTTTTTTGTGTGAAAAAGTGAAAAGTATGGTAAAAAATAAAAAAAACTCCTCTCTCTTCATTTTCTTAGAGATACCATTAAAATCTTTTGATCTTGAAGCGTGAAATTTTATAGGAGACTCTGATAGCCTCCTAAGTGATGTAAAAGAGCATACAATGTAGTGACGTTGGCTATAACATGAGCAAGGATCCGACTTTTGAAAATTTCGCTCATTGAGGTAATTATATTTAATCTTATTTAACATTACTATTAGAGCCTATGCTACTTGTTTTCACTTATATGAATATGTTACATGTTTATTTATGCTTTGAAAATATAATATTATGAATATAATTCTATTATTGAGGTCATGTAAAGAGATATATTTCAGGTCTATTGATATACTATAAGATGATCTTAAAATTAGAATGAATTTAGTTGATCTTTATTATATCTAACAACCAAACGTAGCAAAACGAGCCTTATTGTAATAAGAGAGAACGTCCCAAAAGCAGACAATTAAACAAGAAAATTATTTATTTAATGTTTATAACTTTTTAAAATGGGTGAGTGGGGAGGGTAACCAACACCCAACACTAATATATATATATATATATATAACTTTATGGTACTGTAAAAAGCAGCTATAACCCAATGAACAGAAATGAATGATGTCCTCTTCAAAAAAAAAAAAAAAAAAAAGAATGGAAATGAACGAACGAAATTTATCAATTGTACCTGTCCCACCACTAAATTATGTGGATGATCTCACCACTATTATTTTAAATTTTGCATAGTGACTTGCATAGTAACTTGCATAGTAATTTCAAAACCTATAAATAGGGACTTCAGTTGTAATGAAATTCATAAGAAAAAATAGAGAGAGAAAGAAAGTTTCAGTTCTTAAGAGTTTCAGAGAGAATTTCTTATTTCTCTTTTGCAATAGTAGTTCTTTTCTTTAAAGTTTCATAACACGTTATCAGCACGACGGTTCTGCCAATTCTGAAGCCAGTGGCCTTATTCCTCTGTAAGTTTTTCAATATATTATTTGAAATTTTTGATATATTTTATTGATGATTATCTGTGTGAATTATAAATATATTTTCTGAGATACACATATTTATTATTTATATGTGTAGAAAATGACAAATCTTACAAAATTGGAATTTGTTGCTCTTGATATACCTGGAAAAAATTATTTATCCTGGATACTTGATGCTGAAATACATCTTGATGTAATGAACCTGGGAGAAACTATTAAAGAAAGAAATCAAGCATCCCTGCAAGAACGTGCTAAAGCAATGATTTTCCTTCGCCACCATCTTCATGAAGAATTGAAAACTGAATATCTCACAGTAAAAGATCCCTATATTTTGTGGAACAATTTAAGGGAGAGGTATGAACACCAGAAGACTGTCATCCTCCCAAGAGCTCGTTCTCAATGGATGCACCTGAGGTTGCAAGATTTTAAAAGTGTTAGTGAGTATAATTCCGCACTTTTTAAAATAAGCTCAGTATTAAAATTATGCGGTGAGAAAATCACCGATGAAAATATGCTAGAGAAGACTTTTACTACATTTCATGCCTCGAATGTGCTCCTGCAGCAGCAGTATCGAGAGAGAAAGTTCAAGAAATATTCTGAACTTATATCATGTCTTCTAGTAGCTGAGCAGAATAATGAGCTCTTATTAGAAATCCACCAGTCACGCCCTACTGGCTCAATATCATTTCCTGAAGTGAATGGTAATAGGTTTGCATCATTCCCAGAAGTGAATGGTGCATCCTTTAGAAGAAATCGGAGGCGTGGACGTGGTAGGAGAAATTATAGAAATGTTGGTCCCAGGAATGACAACATTAAAAGGGATTATAATATACCATATCACCAGAAGTGGTACAATTCAGAGAGGGGTAAAAATCCTCAGAATAATTCTTCAAAGAAAAGTGAAGAGGTGTGCCATAGATGTGGAATGACTGGACATTGGTCACGTACCTGTCGTACGGCCAGGCACTTAGCTGATTTATATCAAGCTTCTATTAAAGGAAAGAATAAAGTGCATGAAACAAATTTAGTAGAACCATCAGATGATTTATTAGATTCAGTAGATGTAGACGTTACTTATCTTGATGTATCTGATTTCTTTAATCATCCTGATGGTAGTATTGAACACTTAATTGGAGATGGAAGTGTTCCACTCAATTAATGTATTCTCTTTCTATCAGTAATAAAAGTTTTGTATATTTTGTAAAATCATGGATCACATTGATGAGCTTTTTATCTCTGAGTTGAATGATAAAGATATATGTCTGGCTGACAGTGCTACAACTCACACAATTCTCAAAGAAAAGAAATATTTTCAAAATCTAATACTAAGTAAAGCCTATGTCCATACCATATCAGGTTCATTGGATTTAATTGAGGGCTCCGGAAGAGCTTATATTGTGTTGCCTAATGGCACCAAATTTTGTATTGATGATGCTCTATTCTCTTCACAATCCAGAAGACATTTATTGAGTTTCAAAGATATACGTCATAATGATTACCATATTGAAACGACCAATGAAGGCAGTAAAGAGCATATTCTTATTACTAAAACAGTATCGGGCCAGAAGCTCGTATTAGAAAAACTGTCTGCTCTATGTTCTGGATTGTATTATACAAAAATGAGAACAATTGAATCATATGTGGTAATGCACCAGAAGTGCATTGACCCTAAAGTATTTATGACTTGGCATGATCGCCTTGGACATCCGGGTTCTATAATGATGAGACGAATTATTGAAAATTTGCATGGGCATCCCTTAAAGAATCAAAAGATATTTCTACCCAATGAATCTCCGTGCTCTACATGTTCTCAAGGTAAGTTAATTATTAGACCATTTCCCTCAAAAGTCATTGTTGAATCTCCATCCTTTTTACAAAGGATTCACGGAGATATATGTGGGCCTATTCATCCATCAAGTGGACCATTTAGATATTTTATGGTTCTAATTGATGCATCTAGTCGATGGTCACATGTTTGTCTTCTTTCCACTAGAAATGTTGCATTTATTAGACTTCTTGCTCAGATAATTAAACTTCGAGCACAATTTCCTGAGTATCCGATTAAGACCATTCGATTAGATAATGCAGGTGAATTTTCATCTCAAGTTTTTGATGATTATTGCATGTCAATAGGAATAGATGTTGAACATCCTGTTGCCCATACACACACACAAAACGGTTTAGCTGAGTTTTTGATCAAAAGGCTTCAACTAATCGCTAGACCTTTACTTATGAAATCAAGACTACCTATTTCTGTTTGGGAACATGCTATACTTCATGCAGCATATCTAATTCGCATTAGACCATCTGCATATCATAAATATTCTCCATTACAGCTTGCATTTGGTCAACAACCAAATATTTCTCATCTTCGTACTTTTGGATGTGCTGTATATGTTCCAATTGCACCTCCACAACGTACAAAAATGGGCCCTCAACGTAGACTTGAGATATATGTTGGTTTTGATTCTCTATCCATTATTAGATACCTTGAACCCCTTACAGGGGATATGTTTAAAGCACGTTTTGAGGATTGTCATTTTGACGAATCAAATTTTTCGTTAATGGGTAAAGAAAAGTCGGTGCCTTAAGCACGACAAGATATTATTTGGGATAATAAGACCCTGTCTCATTTTGATCCTCCTACAAATGAATGTAAACGGGAAGTTCAAAGGATTATTCATTTGTAAAATGTTGTAAATCAGTTACCGGATGTATTTACTGACACTAAAGGTGTAGTAAAATCTTATATTCCTGCTGTTAATACTCTAGCAAGGATTGAAGTCCCTGAAGGACAAATTGTCAAAGCAGCAATAAGTGAATCTAAAATACGCCTGAAGCGTGGAAGACCTATTGGTGCAAAAGACAAAATTCCCAGAAGAAAAAGAATACAAAATGAATTTGGTGTTCCTGAAGAACACGTACCCACAATACAGGCCACAAATATAATTGGTGCTCCTAAAGAGCTTAAATCTTCTATTCCAGAACCTCCTGAAGAGGAAACTCTTGAAGAGTATAAATCTCCTAAAAAGGGACCTCCTGAAGAGGTGTGTCATGAAATGTTTTCTCCTGAAGAGGAACAGGTACCTGAAAATAATGAGATCTCAATACATTTCATGAAAACTGGAGAAATTCTGGATAGAAATAAAACTGTTGTCGACAACATATTTTCATATAAAATGGCCCTTGATATTACCAGAAGTAATGAAGAAAGTGAGCCAAAAAGAGTCGAAGAATGTCGACGTAGAAATGATTGGCCAAAATGGAAAACAGCTATTGAAGCTGAATTAAATTCGCTAGCAAAACGAGAAGTATTTGGACCTGTTGTCCAAACACCAAAGGGTGTAATGCCTGTTGGATATAAGTGGGTATTTGTACGAAAACGTAATGAGAAAAATGTAATTGTGCGATACAAAGCACGACTTGTCGCACAAGGTTTCCTGCAGAAACTCGGGATTGATTATGAAGAAACATACTCTCCCGTTATGGATGCAATCACATTTAGATTTTTGATTAGTCTGGTTGTTACAAAAGGATTAGAAATGCGGTTGATGGATGTGGTCACTGCATATTTATATGGATCCTTAGACCATGACATATATATATGAAAATCCCTGAAGGACATAAGATGCCTGAAGCATCTACAAGTACATCTAGAAATATGTACTCAATCAGACTACAAAGATCTTTATATGGGTTGAAGCAATCCGGACGCATGTGGTATAATCGCTTAAGCGAATATCTATTGAAAGAAGGATTTGAGAATAATCTTATATGCCCATATGTTTTTATTAAGAAATCAGAATTCGGATTTGTCATTATTGCGGTTTATGTTATGATTTAAATATTGTGGGAACTCCTGAAGAGATCTCAAAAACCGCTATATATTTAAAGAATGAATTTGAAATGAAAGATCTTGGCAAAACAAAACTTTGTCTCGGCCTGCAGCTTGAGCACTTGCCAAATGGAATTTTTATTCATCAGTCCATGTATACTGAGAAAGTCCTAAAGCATTTTTATATGGACAAATCTCATCCCCTGAGTACTCCAATGATTGTTCGAACACTTGATGTGAAGAAAGATCCATTCTGTCCTTGTGATGACGATGAAGAAATTCTTGGTCCTGAAGTACCATATCTCAGTGCAATTGGAGTTTTGATGTATCTTGCAAATTGCACTCGATAAGATATTACATTCTCAGTTAATCTGCTTGCAAGATATAGTTCTGCACCAACTCGAAGGCATTGGAATGGCATTAAACATGTCCTTCGTTATCTTCATGGTACGGTTGATATGGGATTATTTTATCAACGTGGTTCAAGTCCAAAATTGATTGGATATGCAGATGCAGGTTATCTTTCAGACCCACACAGAGGTAGATCTCAAACTGGATATTTATTTACTTATGGAGATACTGCCATATCATGGAGATCTGTTAAGCAGACACTATCCGCTACTTCTTCAAATCACTCAGAAATCATTGCTATTCATGAAGCAAGTCGAGAGTGTATTTGGTTGAGATCAGTTATTCAACATATCCAGGAAAAGTGTGGACTTCCTATGATCGATAATAGCCCAACAATCTTATATGAAGATAATACTGCTTGTATCACTCAAATCAGAGGAGGATATATCAAAGGTGACAGAACCAAACATATTTCACCAAAATTCTTTTATACTCATGAATTTCAAGAAAAAGGTGAAATTGATGTCAAGCAGATACGATCTAGTGATAATCTGGCAGATTTATTCACAAAGGCGTTACCAACTTCCACATTTAAGAAGATTGTGCATAACATTGGAATGCGAAGACTCAAAGATCTTTTGTCATGCACTTTTCAAGGGGAGTAAATGTGCTGATTGTACTCTTTTTCCTTCGCTGAGGTTTTGTCCCACTGGGTTTTCCTCTGCAAGGTTTTAATGAGGCAATCTTAAAGCACTTGTGGATACATAAGAAGACTGTACTCTTTTTCCTTCGCCATTGATTTTTCTTCCCACTGGGTTTTTACTTGGCAAGGTTTTAAAGAGACAGATTCCTTATTGGCGGTCATTCAAGGGGGAGTGAAATGAACGAACGAAATTTATCAGCCGCCCCTATCCCACCACTAAATTATGTGAATGACCCCACCACTATTATTTTAAATTTCGCATAGTGACTTGCATAGTAACTTGCATAGTAATTTCAAAGCCTATAAATAGGGACTTCAGTTGTAATGAAATTCATAAGAAAAAATAGAGAGAGAAACAAAGTTTCAGTTCTTAAAAGTTTCAGAGAGAATTTCTTATTTCTCTTTTGCAATAGTAGTTCTTTTCTTTAAAGTTTCATAACATGAATGATGTTTTTGTTTGACACTTTCTAGCTGCCTAAGCCCCTGTATAACCCGCTGTAATTATTGTTTTGGCCCTGATTCTTGAAGTATATCTTCATTTAATTCCAACATTTCTTCTAAATTGGCGGGGTCGAATTTATTTGTTGGTAATTCATCATTCATGCTATTTTGATGGAGATGGAGGAATAATCTCACACCACACACTTCAAATAATTTATAATTATTTATTATTTATATTTAATTAAATTTATTCTTATTAAACTAATTGAATTCATGTTCTGCATATCATTTAAACACCACATAGTTTTATTAAAAAAAATGAAAAAATAAAATAAATATATGTGTAATGTGTTGGATGATAAATAGAATTATCCTTTTATCTTATCCAATAGAATAAACTCCAGTTGTGGGAACAGATTCACATACACCTCATTGTTGTGGGAACAGATTCCCATACAACAATGATTAGATCATGGGTTGGGTGTCGCTGGATGGGGAGTTGGCGGGATAGAAGCAGAAGCTGCAATGCTTGGCCAGGTAATACAATTTGCTAAGAATGCCGGATCTATAGAGTAATATTCATATTGGTCTCATTAAATAATTTATTAAATATATATTTGATGATTTATGCTTAAAATAACTCTATATTAATCTCATCAAAATATATTTTCCTAACTTTGAGCTACAGTAAAAATAAAAAGACATTTTAAATATGAAAGATTATTGTTAATTCATTATTCGATTTGTTTACTATATTTTATTTCTCTCATTTCTTTTCCTCATTTTTCTTTTTCACATTTTCATTTTCTTTTTAAAAAAGATTATTATATTATTATTTTGATAAGTCTAATAATGAATCTAATGTGAAATTATGGTGAGTATGGTATGTACATCTCATCAAATATGTACTTCTCATCAAATTTTGATGAGTAATTTGGTGAGACTAATATAAATGCTCTTAAATACTAGAGAACCAAATGTTTCTTAAATCACATATTTAATGGACATAAATGCATCACTTTTTTTTTTTTCTACTCAAGTTAATTTCATTAAACTAAATACATGATACATGAGAAGGGGATGGAGTTCTCCAACAATTACCTTAAAACAAAAAATAATAGTGTAAAGAAGTGGAAAAAAAGAAAAATAAAGTGAGTTTATTTAGAACCAATTCTTAGTCCTTATTCATATCCTAAAAAAAAGATGTTGTCTTATTAAAATGTGAAAATAAAGTATTTGCTAAAAGGCAAACAAATGAATCACTATTAATGGCGATGGAAATTACTGGAACCTCTTTTAGGAGTAGAGAAGTTGGCAAAAGCACTATCAGTTATGGCCTGAAGATAATTTTTAGGTAGATCCACTATCCCTATTTTAAAATTATGGTTTATAAAAAACGATAATATATATAAAATAGCAGCTAGAAGTAGAGCTGAGTTGCTGGTAGATGACCAACACAAGCAGTAACACAAATGCATCACTTGCTGCATATAGGCATGTGGTTTGTTGCTTCTTTCATTGCTTATATTAATATAGTTCTTGAGGATGTGTGTTGTTACGTACAAGGCTGACTCTTTCAAGATTTAAACTTTTTCAAAGATGGACACACTTGTTGATGATGGTCCTTTTTTGCCATTCTCTTACAAAGTGGAGGAGAAGATTGTAATAGCACCCCAATGCAGCATTCTAATATTGTGGTCCAAAGAATCCCACTAGCTGAAATGTATCTTAGGATAGATTTTGGAATGTTGCTTAAATGTATCGCTATTTTCATTAGCTGAAATGTACTGCAGCTTGGCCTTTGTTGGGTGATACTGATACTGAATGTTGGTGGGTTTTGGGATGCGGCTTGGCTGAAATGTATTTTGAGATGGATTTTGGAATGTTGCTAAATGTACTGCTATTTTCATTTGCTGAATGTACTGCAACTTTAATTTTTTTTTTAATTAAAGTCATTTCATTTTAAATTGTCTTTTAATTAAAGTCCTTTAATTAATATTTTTTAATTAATCCGAATTTTCAAACTAATGTCAATTTAAGATAAAGTAATTTTGGGAAACAATAATTTTCTTTATTAATTAATATATGGAGTGTATTTGTAAAATATTAAAACATATTAAAAAAATATTATTTAAATATATAGTAGTATATTATTATTTTTTATTAAAATATTATCTTATTATTTTGACTTTAAGATAGTTAATTCAACGTGGATTACTATCTCTATTAGTTTGAACTTTAGCTAAAAGCTCTAGTTTTAGTCAAAAATTGAACTTGGCAATGACTTTGCCCTTGCCAATGCCCTTATACCTTCTAAAAGTAAGTTTTATTGGAATTAATCCATCATGACACATGTCATTTTTCTTTTTTTCTTTAAACAAGTTTAGCATTCTATGGGAGTCTCCTACAATTTTTTTAAAATTTAACACAAAATGCAGCATAAAAAAAGGAAAAGAAAAAGCTGATCGGAATCAAACGAATGGCTCCTACCCATTTTTTAAAAAGAAATGATCGCTTGGAGATGATTTTAAAATAATTTGATTTACAAACTATAAAACTACCAAGCCGCAACAAAAATGTGTGTGCTGCACCGTATTGATTTAGGTTGACCGTAAGAAACTGAAACATAGCATAGCAACCAAAACTATTGATGAACGGCTGGCCAGGGATCAACGCTGGCGGTGGTGGCGCGTACAAGCTACGCACCACTATTAAAGAGAAGCGAGTAGGTGGATTACGAAAATCCAAGGCCATTGAGTCCAAAAAGGCCGCGCGTAACAGCAAGAAACTCCTGAAGGCATGGTGGCGCATAGATTTCACTCGCGACATAAGCGGTGTGTGAGACATACCTGCCACCTTTTTTAAATAGATTTCTTCTGCGCTCGTGGAGATCAGTGCCTAGGGAAGTTGTTGAAGGGGCGCGCGTCGGCCCTATGTCGACAAAAAGCAGTTATTGGGTATGGACAAGCACCAACCCCCATATCTTTATATTTGTATTTATATTTATATTTATATTTATATTTGTTCACCATACTTTATTTTTTATATTTATATATTCTTAAATCTTTAATAATTTTACTTAAATTATAAATTTATTTTATACAGAAACATTTATCGTATCTCCCAAACATCCAACATTGTTCTCAAAAAATAATGAATAATACAACTAAGTGCAAAAGTGGATCAACTCTAAAAGTAGTGGCACAAAAGATTCGATGTTTTCTCGATAAATGCAGTCAATAGAGACAGTGGACACACATGACCACTACATGCATAACTTCCAAAACTTTGTATCCACCGTCTCAAGAACCAAGAAAACAATTTAATGATATTTTGTTGTTGAAGGAAGAAACTGTAATTTGAATTCCCGACAAACATGTTTTATTTTTTAAATTTGCTTCAACCTCTGATTTGTTTAACTTATTACTGTTTGGCTTAATAGTTTATAACTGGGATGAGATTATTATCCTTTTAACTTATTATTACATTTTTTTTTTGTTATACAGAACATATTTATATTTTACAACTTACTTTTCATTAATCTAGAAAATATGTCTTGCACGTTATCCCACTACTAATATATATATATATATACATCATGAGATTTCACGTGACTTCTAACATGAAATACAATTTTTTATTAAATAATTGCACACTTTTTGTGAAAGAAAGAACAAAAGCAACACTTTGTTATTTATATATATATATACACATACATACATAATGAGACATTGAGATTTCACGTGACTTCAGTCGTGAAATACAAAATTTTATTAAATAACTGCAAAGCAACCCTTTCCTTTCAAAAAAAAAAAACAACCCTTTTATTATAGAAATACATCAAGAGATTTCACGTTATTTCTGACATGAAATACACATTTTTATTAAATAACTGCACACTTCTTGAGAAAGAAAGTACAAAAGCAGCACTTCATTTTATATAGGATGGAAAAGTGAGATTGAATAAGAATTTTTTAAATAATAATAAAATATTTTAAATTAAATATTTTTTAAATTTTATTATAAAAAAATAAAAAATAAAAAATATTATAAAATTAAAATACCGTAAGAATATACTTTCATAATATTATTTTTATTTTAAGATTTTAAAAAATTATAATAAATAATTTAAAATTTTTGTATTTAAATTAAACTTAAAAATAAAATAAAATAAAATAAAAATTTTATGTCTCATGTTAGAGTACTCCAAACACTCTAAATATGTAATAAGATTCGCGCGGCCTTTGAAATGAAATAATTAAAAAAACATTCCAAGAGATATTGCACTCCACATGAACCATAGGTACTTCCTTACCGACATAATTTAAATATATAATTATGTTTTAAATTATTGATATTTATATTAAATAATTTATAAAAATAATAGGATACCTTATATTAATCAATTTGGGATATCGTAGATTAAAAAAAAATATATTAAAATTAAAATACAAGTAGAATAAAAAATGTCAATTCCTCATTTTCTCTATACATTCAACACTTCATATTTCTATCTCCAAGTCTTGTCATCGTTCATCGGGGGGAAGAGGGTCGAAACTTTGGCTCTACCCATCTCCTTCCCTTACCGGCCAAAAGCACTTCCCTTTTACTTTTCCAGTTTGTTTTTCTGTTGATTTTCTTAATTTTTCTCTGATGCACCCTCAATTGGCGATCTGCTTCTTTTCAATGACTTTGGGCAAACACGTGCCCTACCAACAACTCTCCCAAGCGCCGATCTTCACGAACATGAAATGAATCCGCTCAAACAAGTGGTGCATACGTCTCACGCGCCATTATACTTCTTAGAGTTTTCTGCCTCCATGCACGATCTTTTCAGGTTCAATGTGCTCGAATCTTTCAAATTCACCTGCTCTCCTCTCTCCAGTAGTGGTGTGTGGCTTGCATGCATCACCACCGCCAATGTCGACCCCTCGCCGACGATTTGTCTGTGGTTCCGGTTACTACGCTATATTCCAGCTTTCCCTAACTGAGGATTGAGTAAAAATGGACGCGGCAGTTTCACAATCAGTGTAGGCTAACATGGTGCAACAAACACCCATTCGATGTGGCCTCTAGCTGCAGCCTAATAGTTTGGTCATTAGACTATTTCAAAAATTGTCTTCAAGTGATCCCTCTCTTCATTGGAAAATGGGTGGAAGTCATTAATTTGGCTCTAGTCACCCTTTTAATTTTTCTTTAGGTGTTGTATTGTGTATTAGTTTTTTAGAAATATTATAAGTATAAGGGATTTTTAATTTTCTACCCCACTCAAACTTGAATTTATAATCCGTTAGTTTTCTAATGTACTAAACTTAAAAATAAAAAGATCCAAGTAGAATCTTTAGCAATCCCAAACTGAGCAGGGCCAAACGTGCAAAGAATAGTTGTTTTTTGTGTGTGGCAAACAGTCCATTTATCTTTTATCTTTGGGAGAAAGAGGCCTTAAGCATTGCGGGGGTTACCATGGGAATCCCTTTCGACAAAAAACATACAACTTCATTTAGATTGCCATATATATAAAATAAACTGGACATCGATTGACATGGAGATGAGGCATATATACAGATCAAAGGCCGAGCACGGGACATTCTCAAGGCATTACTATTTAAAATAAAGCCAACTTCAAGTATGAGAGCAACTAAAAGTTGAACATAAATTATTATGGACAAATGTAAACAATCATACAAGATAAACAGGTCTACAACCTTAGAATTTCCATTTCCCAACTCAACCAAAAGAAAACATTTTATTGCATTATGCCAATTATAGAAGAAAGTTTTTTGAGAAAACAATAGAAATAGTGCAACTATCTCGATTCATTTTGGACAAAGGAAAGTTTCATCTTACAATTTCTATAATCAAAATCATTTGAGTCGGCATTTACAACAAGCATTGTAAGGGGAAAACGCCAACAATAACCACGTAAAAAGTTAGCTGTATTGAGTATTCTATGTGCAACTAACTAAATTTGTTAGCGACTCTGCCGGAGAGACCGGAAATGTGCAACTAATGCATCATAGTCTGGAAGCTTTGGGTTAACATGACTGGCCTTTTCCTTAGATGGAATCTGATCTGCATTTGAACTTGCAGATTTTGGAATCTCAGTGCTACCTGATGTTGGTATCCTTGGAAAAGAACCAGAAGATTGGTTTCTTGTGGATGACTTTAAACTGTCCCCCATTCAGGGCCCTCTTTCTAGCATTGGCTTAGAAGTTGCCTGCATTGCTAGCGGACGCCGCTCAGAACTTCCCAAGTGATCTGAACTCTTGGTCTGAGACAAGGACTTCGGTAGATCTTCCATGGCATAGGATATCCTTGACACATCGGAGCTAACTGTAGCCTTTGAATAAGAAATCCTACCGGTACTTGAAGCAGAAGCTTTTGTCCTTTGAGAAAACCCAGTAATTGTGAGCATTACTAGCAAAATCTTGTTTAGGATGATCTCCCTCAGAATCACTAGTATCTGCATTAAAATATTTTGTTGAGACCCTTGACCTTGAATGTTTATTTACTTTCCTGCCTATTTTCTGATTGTATGGCTCTTAATTGCTGCTATATTTCTGTTTTAAGGCATGCTCTGAATCCTCATCAGAATCAGAAGATGAGACCAGAGTTCTTGAACTTGGTTCTTTATTGTGTTTTAGAGCCACATTCCGACTGTGTGGCTCACGATTGTGAACATTAGGACTAATTGAAGTCGGGACAGTTACAGAAATAGAGGATTGATCAATCATGGAAGAAGTATTGCCAGAGTTTTTTGAATGATGATGCATTTCCTAATGGATTTGTAGTATAAGGTGGATGACTGAAACGCTTATTTTAAAGGCCGCCTGTCAACTTTCCAAGGTTTAACCCGTTACCACTATCTGAACTAGACCTTTTCAGAAGTTCGTCATCCTTCCACGTATCTAGTAACTCTGGCACGTGCTCCTTGTCCTTGGTTCTCAAATCTGATCCATATTTCTCTAGTTTTGGAGATAGCAAGTCACCATAACCGAGCTTTCTATTAGAGACACCAAAAAATTCTTTTCCTTAGTTTGTTTCAAGGCTTACTTCCATATGATCTAAATTAATTGATGAGGGTGGCAACCGTGGTTTTCTCTTATAAGCCAAATTTTCTCTCTGTGTAGATGATACTTTTAACCCCTGACTTGCAATCTTGAACAACTCTGAATTTGTGGAGTAAACATTCTGTTCACGAGGATACATCTCACCCTTCTTACTCCCAACAAACTTGGATTTCTCCAGATCCTCTCCACCACCCGAACTTTCGCCATCTGAATCATCACAAGTCATGTGTGACAGGTCATGTGGTTGCTCGCTGAAAGAATGTGATGGGGAATGGGACTTCCAAATAACTTATCAATGTTTTTCCTGGCACTCAAAGCATTTCTCTTTCCTAAGAGATTTTCAGATGATTCTCTATCTGGAGAAGAAAAATGGAAACAAGATTCTTGTCCCTTGAACACTTCTTCTACATTGAATTTATAGTCATCAATATCTGAACAATATTCATCAAAAACTATAGAATCCTTGTCATAAGAAGTCTCCTCATGGTTGCGGTGGATGCTTCCTTGACCAATAGCAAAAGGATCACGACCAGCATCGTGCCCTAGCTTTCGGCGGTTCAAATTCAAGATATCATTCTGATCATCAATGAAGGTGCTTGAATGGGAATGAGAGGAAACTCTGCTGGATTGTCTTCTGATCCCTACATCTCCACTATAATCAATGTTCTCATATTCCATACTATCATTCATTTTACTAACAAACTCTGCCTCATTGTTGTTGGATTGTCTCTTCATACTCTCCCCACCTATAGAATCACTATTTTCTAGATCAGATGAATTCTTGCGAGGATATCTATCTGTCTTTTGGGAACCACTAACCAATGGACCATTATCAATTGAAGCTGTAGTTGACTTCAAGGAAGCTGACCAGGTAGATTTATCAGTGTTCTTATGATTATTCCTATAAAAAAATGTAGTTTCTCTTGCCAGGACATCTTGCTTAGTTCGATCAATTTGATCATCATGCATCCAATGATTTCTTCCAGGAAATGCATTATTAATCGAAGGTTTGGTAAGATCTTCACCTTGCAATTGTGATCTGGTATATTTTTGCGACTCTCTACCACTTAGCACATAAGAAGAGGACTTCGATGATTCCATAGAATATTTCCTAGTGATCTTCTCACGGCTTGAAAGCAGTGCAGCTGCTCTGGTAGCCATGCTTGCAAGCTCTGCAGATTGAGTAGCTGCCTGTGCAGCAGCTGTAGCATCCCTAAATTCCATATTCCAATTCTTCGCACCCAGAGAAAAAGCATTGCCATCCCTGAAATACGAATGCATGGACTCTCTCTCTTCACCTGCATTTCCTATATGACAGAGAAGCCTATAAATCCACTTTGGGTGAAAGTAGATACAAAAAAATAGTGCCTCTATATGAGAGCTCAAAGGAGTAACCAATTACCATCTTCAAATGAATACTTCACAAACCTGCAGTTCTCACATCTAAATAAATTGTACCAAATGTTGTCGCTCTTTGGTGCCACCACCTGCAGAATTGACATTTTGGGAGGGAGGTGTATATCTTGCATGGTGTTTATAGAAATTTCCAAATACATCATGTTTGGGAGGAACATGAACATTTGGAGCTCCCTTGTCATCAGGACTGGGAGAAGCTTGGACACGAGGCTCCAAAATTATTTTACTGGCCTTCTCAAAAGTGTTTGGTCCATTCTGATCAAATATTTGAAAATGGAATTAACAAAAAACCCCTTTAAAACAATGAAATACAACTATATAAAAAAAAAACATTATTGCTTCCTAACTTTAGTATTAGCTAGGCTCTACGACAATTTCACATCAACTAATATAAGGACTATTTCAAATGATTGAATCTTACCAATAAATCCTTAGGATGCCTTGTGATCTCTTGCTCTTCTAATGAGTTAGGATCCCACTTAACGTTATGTTCCTCAGCAATGCCTCTCAAAATTTTGATCTTTTTTTGCCCATCAGGTGCTTTGGCAGATAATTTCTCAACCAACCGAATAGGACAAAGTTATCAAAAAGCAGTAACACTTTAGGCCCCGTTTGGAACTTAGACTGAACTGAGATCAACTTAGTTCAGTCTAATTTTAAGCTGAGTCTAACATCCAAACACATAACTCTCAAATCACTAAAATCATCTTAACTCAAAACCTATTTATACATGAGACTCACAATTTATTTCAACTCAACACGTTCTTTATACGCAGGACTCACAACCTTTTTTAACTTCCCATAAATACATATAAACTCATCTTAACATCCAAAAATATCTAAACTCATCTTAGATGGTCCCCACAAAACTCACATAACCATCTCAACTCATTATTATTCAAAAAGAACTTAACTTAATTTATCTCAACCCAACTCAACATTCAAACGGCGCCGCCATAGTCTGCTTGCAAATTGTATGTTACTCTCTGTAATTTTGAATCATCCAAAAACCACGCAGTCTAAAAACTTACCATTTGGCTTACACCACACTTTAGTTGTAATTCAATAGCAGTAGAAACAAACTCTTTTCCATATTTAGCTGTAAAATGTTTTCGAACATCCATGAGCTCAGGAATGTCTCCACATTCTGGAGATGCAAATATTATACTTGAAATTGCTTCCTTCATATCAGTGGGACAGTTTTTGGAAAAAGACTAGAAAATATCAACACAATACAAGCTCTCAATATGCAAGGGCTAAGAATTTAGGAAGTTCAACCAACAAAGACTACATTATTTTATTAAATTATCATCCTAACCACAGGAAATAGAAACCTTTAAAGACCATAACACTTCACATTTGAGATCATAACGTTGAAATTTACTTCCTTTAATAGCTTTGTGAGTCAACATTCAAGTTGTCAACCTAATTTAAAGATGTTATACTTAATCTAAGACTAGAGGACCTACAAGACCATAATTCATGTCACAGTCAGTAGGACTGAAGCTAAATAAGATATACACCCGCAAACATTAGAGCCACATGATTAAACATGACTTTAAACAACATCAGGCATTTGCCAACTGCCCAAATAACTCCAACATGAAAACTCTCAACAAATTTTAAGATTAATAAAGATAGCTGTTATTTTTTTCACCACAATTTCATACTTTTGCGAGTCAATGATTGATAGGCGTGCCACAACAAGCTCGCAGTATATCTCAATCAGTTCATATGCAGCTGTTGTCTTCTCCTCCCTGACAACATGCTCAACCTGAAATGCAGGAGATAAAGAAAAAATTAACCCAAAAAAATGCATACACTTCCTGTCACCGTGAAAACCTTAACAAATTAGGAAGAAACAAACTAACATGGATAATAATCTACAGTTAACTTCAGACGTGATAAGCAAAGTGTAAAGCTCTTGGTGCCGGTAGATTTACAACCAACCGAGTTGCGAAAACCAGGAACTTGTATACTTCATGTCCATGAGATATGTACTTCCATTGAAGTGCCTCATGTGTATGGGGGACGAATGCTATCACAAAAGTAAGCAAAGGAAAACAGTGCAGTTAAGGTCTAGTCTTTTAATAGAGGAAAGCAAGCAAGTTAAGAGCTAGGAATTCCCACTCCGATAAAATTTTGGTCCTTGAAAATCGACCCAGGTTTGGTTTTCATCCGAAACTTAAAATCTTCCAATCCAGTCCTTAAAAAATTGAAGTGTCAGAAATCTCACCCTTTCGTCCACCAAATTGGGTGCAAATGGAAAATAAATAGATGAGGAGGTGCCACGTTAACAACATAAATGACGTAAAATTGTTGTATGATTTTACATACCCAAATACCAGCAAATGATTAATGAAAGAATTCATAGTTATAGCATACCCGGATTCTGGCAGTCCGGTCCTGCCCTGACTGGGGCAATTTAGCTACTTCCCTCTTCAGCTGCTTCAGCTGCGCTTCCCTCTTATTGTGGAACACCTTTATGCGCGATACCGCAAGCTTCAGCGCAGTTTTGCTGCATCAAAAACCAACAATCCCAAACGGATAAAAACCTCGTCAGTCAAAGAGTAAAATCGAGAGAGAGAGAGAGAGAGAGGGAAAAAAAAAGGGTGAAGTTTTTACCATTTGGCGGGCTTGAAACTCTTACTTAGAGTTAGCATGGCTATTCGAAGTTTGAGGCCAAAGTTCAGATCCTTAGCGTTACAGAGCAATCTTCAGAAAAAAAGGGAATCAATACGGACTTTCGTCGAACCGATGGAATTACAACTTCACATTGGTAACGGAAATGACATTTTTTTTTTTTTGGATTTGGGGAGGTGTAGGAAACCCAATTGTGGAGTTCATGACTCATAAACTTTCGCCATTTGTAAGTAGAAAGTAGTCCTTTGTCTTGTCTTTATCGCCTTTCGGAGTTAACCAACCTGCAGGTCCTTTACATGGGATGAATGAGGTTGACAGACAAAACTCACAAAACTATTATCTTGTACTTTAGCTTGGTCTCTTTCATAATTTATCCCAATTTATTTTATTATTATATTTTTAAATTTTTTTTATAAAATAAATAAATAAATAATTTTTTATAAAATTTTTAAAAATAATATTAACATATTAATAATATTTTATTTAACTTTAAATCTAATTTTAATTTAAATCATCTCTATTCATTTAATATGTAAAAATAAAAGAGATCTAAAGATCTAATCAGCTTCATATAAAAATTGTGAACTTATTTTTTTTATTTAAAAATTTTATAAAATAATATTAACATGTTAATAATATTTTATTTAACTTTAAATCTAATTTTAATTTAAATCATTTCTATTCATTTCATATATAAAAATAAAAGAGATCTAAAGATCTAATCAGTTTCATATAAAAATTGTGAACTTATTATTTTTTTAATCAAACTTGCATTCATAAAAAAAAAATAAAAATAAAAATACAACTAGTTTAAGATACAAAGTCATTAAACACAATATTAGTAGGCAAATTTTCTGTGGGTACGCGACCAATAATATTATTAGTAGCTGTCTCTTTTTTTTTTTTATTATTATTATTTTTTAATCATAGTAGCTGTCTTTTGCATCATAAGATGTGCAAATTGATTTTGACATCCATCTATATTTTTTGACGCGCCAACTTCGTCAGAATCCACCCAAAATTGTGAAACTGCTGGAGAGTCTTTGGGTCCGTTTGTATTCCAAAGATAAAATAAGTTAGATGAGTTTAATTTGTTTTTTAATATTATTATTATTTTAAATTTTAAAAAAATTAAATTAAAATTTAAAAAATATTTATTAATATTTGAAAAAAAATTAGATTTTATATAAAAAATTAAAAATAAATATAATAATAAAATAAAAATAAATCCAAATAGATTGACAAGAGTATTAAATTCAAACTGGACCTTTCTCTCCTCCTTTGTGACGATGATCACAAAGTCACAATTATTTTTCATCAATATTTAATTACTTTGCAATCCACTTGCTTATTTCCTTAATTATAATATTTCACTTATAAATGCTCATTTATTTAATAATATAATTTACGGATGGAATAAAATCATCAAATATTTATTAAAATAATCCAATAACTTTAAACAATATAGATTTAATTTATCTTCGAAAAAGGCATCGGCCATACAAATTACAAATTACATTTGTCACCACATTAAAAGATATATCATTTAAACAATCATAGAATGGAAAATAGTAAAGATCCCTATTTTGAAATTCCTATTTGGGAATCTCTATTTAGAATATTTTTTTATTTTTTTATTTTATATGATTTTTATATAAGTGTTTTAAAATAATGTTTTAATTTTTTTATATTTTTAAAAAATGTTTTAAGATGTTAAAAAAATCATGTAAAGAAAATATACATTTTAAAATATTAAAATGTATATTTTCTTTACATTATTTTTTTAATATGATAATTTTTTTTAAAATATTAAAATGTATATTTTCTTTACATGATTTTTTTAATATCTTAATTTTTTTTATATATAAAAAAAATCACAACATTGTTTTAAAACACTTATATAAAAATCATGTAAAGTAAAAAATTAAAAAAAAAAATGTCTTAAGTAGGGATTTCCAAGTAGAATCCAAAAGTAGAGATCCCAAAATAGGAATATCTAGCATTTCCCATCTTAGAATATAATAACAATATGAAAAATTCTAGTTGTAAGTAAATTTGCATACCAATATATATACTAATATTGAGGTAGAAAGATAAAATTTAATGAAATACCTATATTTAAAATAAAATATATGAAAGCGGCCAATAAGTATATATCAACGCACAAATTAATCCACAAATTTATTGTATGTAATATGACTCTAAAAATATTCAATAAAAAAATAAATAATATAGAATGCATATAGAAAAAATTAATTTGTTTGTGTTCACATTATCCCATTGGCACAATATTACATTTTTGCCCTCTAATTCATCATTAAAATACAATTAAGTTATCTATTGTTCTAATATTAATTAAAGTTTAAAGATAATAATAATAATAATATATTTAAGTTCAAAAATGAAAATATTATCTTTAAATTTAAAAAAATCATATTTTATTACTATTGGATATCGTTTGAAAATAATATATTCATATTATTTCTCATAGTAATGAATCATACTATATAACACTTTTTAAACTAATATTATTTATATTTTAAAAAAATATTATAATTTTTTAAACTCCAAATGAGTTGTCTAATATTTTTACATTTTATCATTCCGATAACAATTATATCCAATAGTTTTCTAAAACAATTTCAGAAATATTACTTTATTTTTTTCATTTATAAGAACATTATTATTATTATTATTATTATTATTATTATTATTATTATTATGTACATATGTACACTATAAGAAAAATAAATTTTTGTGACAATTTAATTACGATTAAATGATTATTTACAGTTAAAATTGATTATAAATAGTCATTTGATTGCAATTAAAAGATCACAAAGAAATAATTTTCTTATAGTGATAATTGGTCATATAACAAGTAGAGCAATGTATGCCCTATTATAATTTTAATATAATGAGTTCTAAACATTTGGTTTGTTATGTGTTGAATAACTTCATATTTTTCATTTCCATCATTATTCAAATACAATTATAATCATTTATATATATATATATATATATTTAAAATAAATATAACATTATCTTGACAATTATCGTACTTATTATTCTAATTTATATGCATCTTAAAACTCATATTTATCGCATGAAAAATGCAGAAGCACTTCGACTGGAATGTACGTACGTAAACTACTACCTAGTTTATATTTGGTGGTTCTTGTTACCATCACTGAAAGCGAAACCCATTAAATTTAGGACAGGTTGGCAGTATTGGACTGCGAGTGTCTGGCTGTTTGTCTGGACTTTGTTCTGGCTTCTTGGTATGTATCTTTTTTTTCTAATCTAACAATCTGCATATTCTTTTAGATTCCATTACCAATTATTTTGCCAACTTCTACACAGACAAATCTATCAGCTTTCTTGTTGCCATTCTTCCTCCATAAATGAATTCCTTACAAATTGTATAAGAAAAAAAAGGAAAATAATATATTCAATATTAGGGTGTGCTAGTTTTGTACTCTTTTTAAAAGAATAGATAAATCAAAGGATAGCATAAAAAACCAGATACATTTTCAATGCATGAAAGCAAGTTCAATGTTCCATGTGTCCGATGTTTTCTTCATGGTTTTTGCAACAAGCATCAGCATCATCTCATGGTTTCTCTAGGACAACTAACATTGAACAATACCTAAATTTAGTATTGATTTATTATTTTTAGTGGATACCGATCACTGATGTTGCACATTTTGAATTATTTCATAAATACATTACTTAAATAAAAAACAAAAAATGCTACTTAAAATACAACATATCAATTTGTACAACCAGTGGTGACAAGACTCCTAATGAAGAATATCCTTTTTTCTTCAAAAGAAAGTTAAGTAATAGAACTTCTCATCCTAAATTTTGTCTTCCTCAATTAAATATTTGCTAAATGTCACTAGACAAGAAATTTGAAGAAAATGTTGTGATAACTGATATAGTTTAGAAATTCGAGTGTATCAATCACAAAAGACGTTCGAACATATATATATTAGTTACTAACGTTGGAGACTGGAGTAGTAAATCAGTAAATCAATACAAATTTGCAGTATTTTCATTCATTCATGAGCAGCAGTTGCTTCCAACATAGATAACAAATGAAACAAAAAGGTACAAAGGAAGTAGTTACTTCAAATGCATGGATTATTAAGGCTTTCAGAGAAATTCCAACTGATTTCCCAGCTTCAAAAGTTTTTTTGAGAACAAAAATTTGATGCAGGGTTCCTGCGATTCCAATCGCTCGAACGAAAAGAGAAGCTTACACATTCAAACCCCTAAAAACAGTTTGTCATTCTCAGACATGGTAACCAGTGATAGTAAAACCCCTTCCCACAATCTCCCCAGCACAAAACCATGCAAAGCACTCCAGCCCAAATAAAGCTGCAATACCAGCATCTTCAACCTTCAGCTCCTGCCTGTTCTTCCATAAATGCTTGACATAATCAAGTTCCTTCCAGAATGCCTCATACCGGCCAGGAATACTGTACAGAACATAAGTAATAAGTCCCATAAAGTTTCATATGTATGTTTATAAATCCGATGTAAAACCACAATAGTATTTTACTAACGGGTATAGAAAAACATGCATTTGTGATGTTAAGTTCTCTCCAGAAGAGGGGATAAGTTATTCATTTTTTGTCTTTTGAAACGGCATTTACCATGTGGCAAGAAACATTGTAACCCAAATAAACAGTAGTGAAGCAGGTATCAGACACATTGTCACTGACCGATTCTAGCAAGCACAACCCAAGGCAAAGTGAGAATAAGAAACATCATAAAATCACTTTCATGAATGAATTATCGTGAAACAGAAAAATATAACCTTATATCGTGATTTCAGAATTACAAAGAGTTTTTTTTTTGGCAAGTCCTGTAAGGTTACTCAATAGATTTCCTATTACCAAAATCTAAAATAGTTCGAGACTTCGGAGTTACACTGTGCAGAAGACATTGGTAACTGAATATTTTGTCCACAAAGTGTTTTTGAAGTTCTTTTCCAGTAAGGTGCAAAATTCAATATAGAACATTATCCATTCTATGTAATCATCTCAGCCCCTCAACTCTTATTTTCTCCTTCCTACCACTTTCCATGATGGGAACTGGAACAGACAGTTAAAATGCCAATTCAAGCTTACATCTTGATGATATTCCTTTCTTTTATTCCATCTCAACGTAAAAGCATTAATTGAACAGAGGAAAGAAGAGTGTGATCAGGCATTAGCATCTCAAAAATTAATACCTAAAAGATTATTATATTTTGTTCACAAAGGATGATAATACAAGAGTATGATGCAATTCCTTGGTCATTGACTCAATTATAGTGGGTAACAAAATGCTATTATAAATAAATATAACTCCTTTGATAAGTATAAGTAATACTACAGCAAATCAAAACATAACAGAAGCCACATCTTTGCCACTGCAATGTCTTTAAGAACAACTTTTTTGGGGACAAATAAAGATAAAAAGTAGTAGCGAATAGTACTGAGACATGGCCAATATGAAAAAATATACAGGAACATGCTAACATATAATGAAGAGGTATGGGTATGGTCAGAAAAGGAAAAGAATATCATGTTCAGCATGAAAGAAGTGAAGAATATCACTGAGCAGGGTGTATGTACGACATCAAATCATTACCATATATATACCCTGTGTACTTGGGCTTAGCCTACTTCTATGAATAAAATTTCTTGATTCCCTATAAAAAATATGTATGACATCAAATCATGACAAAGAAAGAGAAAGTTGCTAGCAAAATGAGAATGCCAGCAAGCGCACAAACCAATGAATAATTGATTGCAAGGAAGGGTAGGAATCATCCCCACTTTGTAGGGAGCTACTCCTAATGCAGCTGCTTTGGAGGACCAAGACCTGGAACTTGGTCAAAGCACAGAATAGATTTTTTAGACCCAAGTTAGCTTTGATGCATGGGAGGGACGAAGAATAGATGTAAAACCCGAATTGGACTCAGACAGATTTCAACAATGGGATACCATACATCTATATCAACAGTATTGTGGGAGTCCAAGGTCAACCCCTAGGGGTTGGCTCAAGTGGTAAAGGTCTTGAGTTTGGAGGTATGCTCCCCTCAGGTCTAAGGTTCAAATCCCCTTGGGTGCAAACAATCTCTACGGGCCATCGGACTATGAGAGTTTTCTCTTGAATTACCCGAGGTGCACTTGCAAAACTCCTTGCCAAGGGCCTGTACAACCCAGAATTAGTTAGGATGCTTTTCCCAGACACTCGGTGCCAATAAAAAAAGGTTGTGGGAGTGCAGAGTCCTCCCAATCAAGAATCTATGAGTCAAACACACCTCATAACATGCTACCATCCATATCCAAAGTATTATCAACAAAGGAGTTGGAAAGTTAAAAGTATATGTGGTTGCTAAAAGATTTAGAAGCATGGAATGGTATCTAGATGACGAGTTGCATGATTTATGACTTTTATTGCTCCAAAGCCATCATATAATATTACTAGCAATACTAAAAGAGTAAAGTTTCACTTCAAATTCGGAAAAAATTCTGTAGGGAATAGGGATCCTTGGTATTTGATCATTAGCCTTCCTTTAACAAATTCATTCTGAAGTTCAAAATACTCTTCTCAATCACCATATGTAATTGATTGGCTTACATAGAAAAAACACAACTTAAAAAAATATGAACTTGAAAAACACACAAAACAAAAATAAATAAATAAAATAAAATAAACAAATTTAACTTTATAAACTAAGGTTAGAAAAAGAAAACTTTAAAATTAAATTTCAAAAAAAAAAATTAAAAAAAACACTTGCATTGAATTTTCCAATCTTTTTTTTTTTTTATAAGTAAAATTTTATTAATAAGAGAGGCAAAAGCCAATTACAAGGAAAACAAAAGAAACAAAAAGCCCTTTAGGACGGCGCTGGAATTTTCCAATCTTAATGTTGTTTATATTTACTATAATTTATATTTATTATATTATTATTTATAATTTTATTTTAAAGTTCTTAAGTTTTCCTATTTGTTTTCCTGTCAGTTTTTTATGTTTCTATAATTTTTATTTTATTTTATTACATTAATTTATATTTTTTGTTTTCCAACATTTTAATATTTTCTTCTGACATGGCAAATGACCAACACGTCAGCAATTTCAGTTAATGGATCGACAAAATTTGGATAAAAGTACCACTCTAAATTTGGATAAAAAAGCACCAGTTTGATATAAGTTCATTACCTCAGGAATCTTTTGAAAGTATATGACCCTATCAACCAGTCTGAAAAAAGATTAAAGCCCAGGGACCACTACAATAATTTTTCACAAGGCATTGAACCTAATTTCTAAAAGAGCCTTTTCTACGATGCACAAGCAAGGAAATTATCATTCATTATACTTAATTCACTATAGTGGTATTGAACTCACTTAAGAGGTTCTAATTTTGGCAGAGTTTTTTACAATACTGATTTGAAACACAAAATTCTCATCAATATAACATTTTACACCTGTGGTGTGACTCATTAGCAATACCATCTTCTTTAATAGGAAACTTTATTTTTTAAATCCAGACTAGATCATATGGTTATTGGTTTATAGAATAAGAAAAAGGGTCGTGTAGGTTCAATTACATAGAGTAAATTCATTAAGTGACCAAGGTTTATGATTTTATATATACCAGAGTGGACGTTCCAAAAATTCATAATCACCTCTCCCCCAAAGTAATGACAGTTAAAAAATATCCTAACCCATTACCAGTCCTTGAAAGTCCAAAAATAAGCCCAAAAGGCTCATCAAAGGGCACCTGATTTGTTATCTACACCTAAACACTATCACATTTGAAACTGGTAATTAATTGTCCTATAAAAAAAGATATCCACATAATAATTTATTTTGAAGTATGTTTACAGCAATTGGCATGCTGCATATACTACTGTGCACAGTAAACAAGGAACAATATCCTTCCATCTTAAATCTATGACTCCAATACATACATGAAATCCAACTAGCATAACAAATGATAAATATCATGAGAAGGGTACTAAAATATGATCTTAGAACAAGAAGACAGAAATTAAACATTAATTACTCCAACAATCAGGTAGAACTAAAGACCCAAAATGACAACTCTTAGTATAAAAAAAAGTTGGTGGCTATATCCATGGCAAGGATGCTATCTAACGATCCTATAGACCATTGTACCAAATCCCATACTCCCAAGTCATCTTGCACAGAGCTTGAAACTTTTCAGACGTTCAAGTGGACAAGTTAAGCACATAACTTGAGATGCCAGTGTACTTGGCTATGCCTATTGACATTAATAAATTTTTACTTATATATATATATAAAGAGCATAACTTGAGATGTTTACCCTATCATGTGTATCTATAGTGACCATTACATGTAGCGTCTTCCCACAAAGCCAATAACAAGAAACATATTAAGTTTGCACCAACTGTGAGCAATCTATAGTACCAGACAGTATTGCATGAATAAATGTCATGCTGTACCAAAAAATACCAAACTCCTACTTCATTTTTTGATTTTTGCATTAATATACATGGCACTACAAGAAGAGCCATTAGAATACGATTAAACATAACTTGTACCATAAAACTTGATTTTATCCTTATTTAAAACATTTTTTATAGCAATTTAACATCACATTTGATAAATTTGCAATTAATTGTTTTGTCTTAAGGTATTACCTCTTGTATACCATCTTGTGTATTTGGGCTTTGCCTATCTTTATTAATAATATTATTGTTTACTTATAAAAAAAAAAAATGTCTTTGAACTATCTATGACACTACCAAGGAACACAATTCATCAGACAAATGAGTGCGAAAAAGCCCAGCAAAACCAACTGAAGATAAATTTCAAATGCCATGACAACAAGGGTAGTAGAACTACAACCTAGCAAGTCGAGTGTAAAACAATTGCTTTGACAAGAGATTGCATTTCTCCACTGTAGGTGGCTCCTGAATGTATTGTTTGTTTTGCTCCAACAACTGCTTGTAGTAAGCACCTCCATGCTTGGAGACGAACTGTGTTGCTTGACAAGCCTTAGATTGTAACTGCCGCAACTTTGTCGCCATCACCTTCCCAAACTAAGTTTTAATCACTGAAATAAGCCGATATATGATGGAATACTCAGTTAGCCATGTCAATGCTAAACCAAAAAAGGATATACTATTTCAAAGTTAATAGTTTTCAAATCAAATGAACACTATTTTGGGTATTGAGGATAGTAATGGACAGAAAAATAAAATATTAAAGCATCTTAAATTATTATTCTAAACATAGCAAACCGATACACAAAATTTTAGTAAGGTAAAGTTCTTATTAGCCCAGGTCCAATTACAGATCAATCTGCTAGGAAACTTTCAACCCAAGCACGTTTTCTTAGCACCAAATCATCCCTAGTAAGCTACGGCGGGGCAACTTCCTACATAAGAGAGAAACAAGGAACACAAAACACAACCCCATCACTATTCTATTTGTTCAACAGGTCCAGTGAGGGAAAACAGGCCACAACCAATAAGGGTTCATTCAATTCACAACCTATCAGAGCATAAATACCAGTCTTGCGCCCAAAAGGCCAATACTTCAGTTCATAAACACTCCGCGTTCAACGTATTGGGGTATGAATCTGAAATTCTAAATTTAAGCATTTACATGCTACATTTCGATGGTCATACTTCACGAGTACGGTTTTCCAAAATAAGGGAATGTCACAAAGCGCAGGAACAGAGGTGGATCTACCAAAAAGACTCAAGATCTAAAGCCTGAAAATGAAAATCCCAAGCGACCCAATTAAATATTCGTAAATGACTAGCATACAATTAACATAGTGCAAGACTTAGATGCAGACAAAGCGAATTATAAGGATTTACCCTTTATTGTTCTTGATTTGAAATCAAGAGCAGAGAAAAGGACAAAAAGGATAGAAGCCTGTTGGTTCTGTCGCTGCTGGCTTTGTCGTCGCCGCCGCTAGGTATGTTCAGTGAGCGTGAAAAAGAAAGAGGGCGTTTAGGGAATTGAAAGGGGTTTAGCCAGTGGCTGGACCTTTCATTCGTTTGTTTGAAAAATAAATAAGGGTTAAAGTTTTGGGAAGTGCTATTGCTTTGTCTCATTTTGTCCTTTTATTTTGATCTGTATTTAATTTTAAAAATAATGCCTTTTCAATTAATAATTAAAAAATTAATTATTAGTATGTTAATTTTTTAATTTTTTAAAAATAATTAAACATGTTTAAAAAATACTTTAAAAAAAATACAAATTACACTAAAAAAAATACCAAATTTACAAATTGAAAAAACATAGTAGGGACTACTCAAAAAGTTTAAACAAACGGTGTCAAAAAATAAATCCCGAGTTCATTAAAAAATAGTAGGGACTACTATTTCAAAGCTTTGCACGTTATTTCTATCTATATATATATATTATATATATATATATATATATATATACTAGTTGTTGGTGTAATGTGCAGGACACATTTTCTTAATTTTGAAAAAAAAAATTCTGAAAATAATATGTATGAACAATAAATAAAATGCGGTTAAAAATAAGATAATGTAGAGTAGCATAAAGACTTGGTATAAAAATTCGAAATTTGTTGAATTGAATAACACTGGATTAATGAATAAGGTGGGTAAAGAGTAGCAATATCCAAAAATATGTATATTTTTTTGTTGGTTTCTTGTACAAAGCCTTTATAAATTCAAGATATAATTATTCTCTTGTCCCCAAAGAGAAGGAGATAAATGAAGATTTTTTTAATAAAATAATAAAACAGCATTACAAGGATGGTTATAATTTATTTGCATTTATTGGTGATAATGTTGTGAACAAAAGATCGATTGGTTTAAATCCTTTTAAACCTGTCTTAACAAAATTACATTAATGTTAAATGTTAAATGTTAAATGCGGTAAAGAGATGGATCATTCTACGCAAGAAAAAAGAAAAAGATAATTGTGAGCATCTTTTTAGATCATTTAGTTATTTTGATTGTTAAATAGTCGAAGGTGTGGAAGAATTCTTGTACTGAATCTTTTGTTGCCATCAACATCTTTAAGAAACGTAGGAAAAACATAATCATCCTCATAACATTATTTCACTATTTTATTAATTTTTTATTTATTTATTTGCTTCTTTTTGGATACAAAAGAAGCATTTTTTTTTTTGTTTTTTATTTTACTATTATAATATGTTTTGCCTTCTTGTATATAATACAAAAAAAAAAAAACAGACCATAGAGCCTTTAATTTTAAACCAGACAAATCATCAAACGAGGGTAGAAATGTAAATAAGAGAAATATTGAGGGATAGAAATAGAAAGCAAAGAGGCAACAAGGTACAAAATAACAAGACAAATTAACAAACAAAAATCATAGAGGGACAGAAATGAAAAGCAAAAATCTCCTAAATGTTATAAAACTAAAAAAAGAAATTACTATTGCAAAAGAGAAATAAGAAACTCTTTCTGAAACTCTTAAGAACTGAAACTTTTTTTTTCTTTTTATATTTTCTTATAAATTTATTACAACTGAAACTCCTATTTATAGACTTTAAAATTACTATGCAAGTCACTATGCAAGATTTAAAATAATAATGGTAGGGTCATTCACATAATTTTAATGGTGGGATAGGGGCAACTGCCGTCGCATTTAATTTGCTTCGTTCGTTTCATTACACTTCCCTTTAAATGACCACCCATAAGTAATCTGGCTCGTTAAAATCTTGCCAAGGAAAAACTCAATGGGAAGAAAAACCAATGGCGAAAAGAAAAGAGTACAGTCTTCTTATGTATCCATAAGTGTTTTAAGATTGCCTCATTAAAACCTTGCAGAGGAAAACCCAGTAGGACAAAACTTCAGTGAAGGAAAAATAGTACAATCAGCACATTTACTCCTCCTGAAAAGTGCATGACAAAAGATCTTTGAGTATTCGCATTCCAATGCTATGCACAATCTTATTGAATGTGGAAGTTGGTAACGCCTTTGTGAATAAATCTGTCAGATTATCACTAGATCGTATCTGCTTGATATCAATTTCACATTTCTCTTGAAATTCATGAGTATAAAAGAATTTAGATGAAATATGTTTGATTCTGTCACCGTTGATATATCCTCCTCTGATTTGAGTGATACAAGCAGTATTATATTCATATAAAATTGTTGGGGTATTATTGATCATGGGAAGTCTACATTTTTTCTGGATATGTTGAATAACTGATTTCAGTCAAATACACTCTCGACTTGCTTCATGAATAGTAATGATCTTTGAGTGATTTGAAAAAGTAGCAGATAGTGTCTGCTTAACAGATCTCCATGATATGACAGTATCTCCATAAGTAAATAAATATCCAGTTTGAGATCTACCTCTGTGTGGGTCTGAAAGATAACCTGCATCTGCATACACAATCAATTCTGGACTTGAACCATGTTGATAAAATAATCTCATATCAACTTTACCATGAAAGTAACGAAAGACATGTTTAATGTCATTCCAATACTTTCGAGTTGGTGCAAAACTATATCTTGCAAGCAGATTAACTGAGAATGTAATATCTGGTCGAGTGCAATTTGCAAGATACATCAAAACTCTAATTGCACTGAGATATGGTACTTCAGGACCAAGAATTTCTTCATTATCATCATAAGGACGGAATGGATCATTATTTACATCAAGTGTTCGAACAATTATTAGAGTACTCAGGGGATGAGATTTGTCCATATAAAAATGTTTTAGGACTTTCTCAGTATACATGAACTAATGAATAAAAATTTCATTTGGCAAGTGCTCGAGCTGCAGGCCGAGACAAAATTGTGTTTTGCCAAGATTTTTCATTTCAAATTCATTCTTTAAATATATAGCGGTTTTTGAGATCTCTTCAGGGGTTCCTACAATATTTAAATCATCAACATAAACCGCAATAATGACAAATCCAGATTCTGATTTCTTAATAAAAACATATGAGCATATACGATTATTCTCAAATCCTTCTTTCAATAGATATTCGCTTAAGCGATTTTACCACATGTGCCCGGATTACTTCAACCCATATAAAAATTATTGTAAATGTTTCAGGCATTTTATATCTTTCAGGAATTTTCATATATATGTCATGGTCTAAGGATCCATATAAATATGCAGTGACCACATCCATCAACCGCATTTCTAATCTTTTTGTAACAACCAGACTAATAAGAAAATCTAAATGTGATTGCATCCATAACGGGAGAATATCTTTCTTCATAATCAATCCCGGGTTTCTACAGGAAACCTTGTACGACAAGCCGTGCTTTTTACCGCACAATTTCATTTTTTTTATTACGTTTTCGTACAAATACCCACTTATATCCAACAGGCATTATATCATTTGGTGTTTAGACAATAGGTCCAAAACTTCTTTGCTAGCGAATTTAATTCAGTTTCAATAGCTATTTTCCATTTTTGCCAATTATTTCTACGTCGACATTCTTCGACTGTTTTTTGCTCACTTTCTTCATTATTTCTGGTAATGTCAAGGACCATTTTATATGAATATATGTTGTCGACAACAGTTTTATTTCTATCCATAATTTCTCCAGTTTTCATGAAATGTATTGAGATCTCATTATTTTCAGGTACCTGTTTCTATTTAGGGGAAAACATTTCATGACACACCTCTTTAGGAGGTCCCTTTTCAGGAGATTTATATTTTTCAAGAGTTTCTTCTTCAGGAGGTTCTGGAATAAAAGATTTGAACTCTTTAGGAGCATCAATTATATTTGTAGCCTGTATTGTGGGTACGTGTTTTTCAGGAACACTAAATTCATTTTGTATTCTTTTCCTTCTGAAAATTTTGTCTTTTGCACCAATAGGTCTTCCACGCTTTAGACGTGCTTTAGATTCACCTATTGCTATTTTGACAATTTGTCCTTCAGGAACTTCAATCCTTACTGGAGCATTAACAGCAGGAATATAATATTTTACTACACTTTTAGTGTCAATAAATACATCCGGTAATTGATTTGTAACATTTTGCAAATGAATGATCTTCTGAATTTCTCGTTTACATTCATTTATAGGAGGATTAAAATGAGACAGGGTCTTATTATCCCAAGTAATATCTTGTCGTGCTTCAGGCACCGACTTTTCTTTACCCATTAATGGAAAATTAGATTCGTCAAAATGACAATTTTCAAAACGTACTTTAAACATATCACATGTAAGAGGTTCAAGGTATCTAATAATAGATGGAGAATCAAAACCAACATATATCCCAAATCTACGTTGAGGACTTATTTTTGTACGTTGTGGAGGTGCAATTGGAACATATACAACACATCTAAAAGTACAAAGATGAGAAATATTTGGTTGTTGATCAAATGCAAGCTGTAATGGAGAATATTTATGATATGCAGATAGTCTAATGCGAATTAGAGATGCTGCATGAAGTATAACATGTTCCCAAGCAGATTCAGGTAGTTTTGATTTTATAAGTAAAGGTCTAGCGATTAGTTGAAGCCTTTTGATCAAAAACTCAGCTAAACCGTTTTTTGTGTGTGTATGGGCAACAGAATGTTCAACATCTATTCCTATTGACATGTAATAATCATTAAAAAACTTGAGATGAAAATTCATATGCATTATCCAATCGAATGGTCTTAATTGGATACTCAGGAAATTGTGCTCGTAGTTTAATTATCTGAGCAAGAAGTCTAGCAAATGTAACATTTTTAGTGGAAAGCAGACAAACATGTGACCATCGATTAGATGCATCAATCAAAATCATAAATTATTTAAATGGTCCACTTAATGGATGAATAGGCTCACATATATCTCCGTGAATCCTTTGTAAAAAAGATGGAAAATCAACAATGACTTTTGAGGGAGATAGTCTGATAATCAATTTACCTTGAGAACATGCAGAGCACGGAGATTCATTGGGTAGAAATATCTTTTAATTCTTTAAGAGATGCCCATGTGAATTTTCAATAATTCCTTTCATCATTATAGATCCCGGATGTCCAAAGCGATTATGTCAAATCATAATTACTTTGGGGTCAATGCACTTCTAGTGCATTACCACATATGATTCTATTGTTCTCATCTTTGTGTAATACAATTCAGAACATAGAGCAGACAGTTTTTCTAATACGAGCTTCTAACCCGATATTGTTTTAATAATAAGAAAATGCTCTTTACTGCCTTCATTGGTCGTTTCAATATGATAGTCATTACGACGTATATATTTGAAACTCAATAAATTTCTTATGGATTGTGAAGAGAATAGAGTATCATCAATACAAAATTTGGTGCTATTAGGCAACACAATATAAGCTCTTCCGGAGCCCTCAATTAAATCTGATGAACCTGATATGGTATGGATATAGGCTTTACTTAGTGTTAGATTTTGAAAATATTTATTTTCTTTGAGAATTGTGTGAGTTGTAGTACTGTCAGCCAGACAGATATTTTTATCATTCAACTCAAAAATAAAAAAACTCATCAATGTGATTCATGATTCTACAAAATATACAAAACTTTTATTACAGATAGAAAAAAGATACATTAGTTGAGTGGAACACTTCCATCTCCAATTAAGTATTCAATACTACCTTCAGGATGATTAAAAAAATCAGAGACATCAAGATGAAAAACGTCTATATCTACTAAATCTAATAAATCATCTGATGATTCTACTAAATTTGTTTCATGCACTTTATTCTTTCTTTTAATAGAAGTTTGATATAAATCAGCTAAGTGCCTGGCCGTACGACAGGTACGTAACCAATGTCCAGTCATTCCACATCTATGGCACACTTCTTCACTTTTTTTTGAAGAATTATTCTGGGGATTTTTACCCTTTTCTGAATTATACCACTTCTGGTGATACGTTATATTATTATCCCTTTTAATCTTGTCACTTTTGGGACCAACATTTTTATAATTTCTCCTACTACGTCTACGCCTCCGATTTCTTTTAAAAGATGCATCATTCACTTCTGGGAATGATGCAAACCTATTACCATTCACTTCAGGGAATGATATAGAGCCAGTAGGGCGTGACTGGTGGTTTTCTAATAAGAGCTCATTGTTCTGCTCAGCTACTAGAATACATGATATAAATTAAGAAAATTTCTTGAACTTTCTTTCTTGATACTGCTGCTGTAGGAGCACATTCGAGGCATGAAATATAGTATAAGTCTTCTCTAGAATATCATCATCGGTGATTTCTCACCGCATAATTTTAATACTGAATTTATTTTAAAAAGTGCGAAATTATACTCACTAACACTTTTATAATCTTGCAACCTCAGGTGCAACCATTGAAAACGAGCTCTTGGAAGGATGACAGTCTTCTGGTGTTCATACATCTTTCTTAAATTGTTCCACAAAATATAGGGATCTTTTACTGTAAGATATTCAGTTTTCAATTTTTCATGAAGATGGTGGCGAAGGAAAATCATTGTTTTAGCATGGTCCTGCATGGACGTTTGATTTCCTTCTTTAATAGTTTTTTCCAGGTTCATTGCATCAAGATAAATTTCAGTATCAAGTATCCAGGATAAATAATTTTTCTCAGATATGTCAAGAGCATCAAATTTTAATTTTGTAAGATTTGTCATTTTCTACACATATAAATAATAAAATAAATATATGTATCTCAGAAAATATATTTATAAATTCTCACAGATAATCATTAATAAAATATATCAAAAACTTCAAATAAAATATTGAAAAACTTACAGAGGAATAAGGCCACTAGTTTCAGAATTGGTAGAATCGTCGTACTGATAACGTGTTATAAAACTAAAAAAAGAAATTACTATTGCAAAAGAGAAATAAGAAACTCTTTCTGAAACTCTTAAGAACTGAAACTTTCTTTCTTTCTCTATATTTTCTTATGAATTTCATTACAACTGAATCCCATATTTATAGGCTTTGAAATTACTATGCAAGTTAATATACAAATCACTATGCAATATTTAAAATAATAGTGGTGGAGTCATTTCTATAATTTTAGTGGTGGAACAAGAGGCGACTACCGTCACATTTAATTTACTTCGTTCGATTCATTGCACTAAAAAGTACTATGCTGTTATGGATAGACACTTTTCTAATAGTAATAGGAGAAATGCTTATAGCCGGTCCGGCTTATAAGCTTATAAAAACAGCCCTATACTCATGGGGTGCCACATCAAATATTATACATAACAAACAATGCACACACACTCATAGAGAATCGGTATTTAGTTAAATCCATTTCGAACTATCATACACCTTTCGAGGCTCATTTCGATGCCAAAGAGAACTAAGTTCAATTGGGTAACTTTACTTTTTAATAAAAATAAAAAATTATTAATCAAGAAGAAAATGATGAAGAACGAGCTACATCCAGATACCAAAAAAAAAAAAAAAATTGAGAGAAAGAGAGAGAAAAGCAAGAGATGCTCTTAATTCCCTAAAAAATTAGGATATGCCCTTCCCCTATAAAATTAGGATATAAAATTAGGATATGCCCTTCCCCTCACATGACAATTTGGAGGGAACACAAAAAGAATGCAATACATGACTACTTGCTGCGTTAATGATCTTGTCTAATTTGTTGTTGGACTGGAAGAACAAGCGTAGACTTTTTCTCCTTTATTATTGGAAAAATGAGACAACTTAATAATAATAGATGAAACTTCCATTTTTATAATTAATGGTAAGTTGGTGAAGACCAAGCCATTTTAAAGTAAACTTAACTTGAGATCTCTCGTTCTAAATCAATGTCAAGGGAACCTTTTAGTTTAAGATTTTTTAGATTGCAATTTTTTTTTTTTGTATTTATGTTTTTTGGTCTTATTTTATTCTATTTATTGATTTTCTTGTATTTATTTCAACTTTTTGGCTTTTAAATGCTTTTTTTTATGCTAGTTATAATAAAAATTTTATACACATGGCTTGGTCTAATAAATCTAATAGATCTGTCATGTGACATGCACGCAAAACCATTATTATTAATACTAATGTGACAATATTTCTAATGATTTCTTCTTTGCGAAGGGACTAAATATATATATTTTGATAACTTTGCAGTTTAATTTAACCATATAAACCGAGTAAAAAGGCTTAATAAAACACATGAGAAGGACCGCCTTTAAGCAAATAATAGGAAAATTTCGTTTTATACTCCCTTCAAAATGATCATATTTTAGAGTGTGACATTGGAGTCGGTCTGGTTGTTTTCAGTATAAAAAATAGCTTCCAATAAAAATATAATAAATTTTTTTTAGAAAATATAATAAAAAATACAATAAAAAATTAAAATTTAGAAAACACAATAAAAAATAAAAAGAAGAAAACAATACAATAAAAAATATAAAATAAATAAAATAAAGATTATTTCACGTGATGTGTAGGGAGGCGTTCGGCTTCAGTCCAGACGGAGCTGTTGTCGACCACTGGAGGCGACATTGCCGTATCATTGGGATCGCCTCCTTACAACTTTCGGATCCATTTCAGATTTAAGACTGCGTGGGAAAAGTGGGAGATCGTCAAGAATTGCTATCGCAGAAGTGAGGACGTCGAAAAAGGATGTAGCCTCGATGATATGGACGATATCACCACCAATAATCGACGGTAACAAGAGTTATTTTTATAGAAGAATGATCCAAGGATTTCTCTAATTCAAATTGCACCTAAAACTACGAAAATGAACAATTTAGCATTCAAAATTATCATTTATTTGATTTTACTGCCTGATCTGTCCATTTGCATTTTGCCCCTTGTGAGCCAAGGTGACTGCAGGGACGTACGTACGGCTGTGGTTGGTCGATTTGCTTTTTTTTTTTTTTTTTTTTGGGACTTTGTTTGGTTGGACATCGAAGTGTCCTAATTAATTAACCCTTAGCTAAATTTTTGTGTGTGTGTATATTATATTATGAATTATATTTTTCTCTGCTCTTTAATATCAAGACACAACGAGTCATATATAAGGTCGTAACGCAAGGCAAATATTGCAAATAATGCAAATAAATTAGTTTTTTTGGGGGTGTAAGTGAACACCGGATAATATAAATGGCGTCATTTTTCATAAATTATAGACTCTGAAGGCCTTAAATGAATATTCCCCACAAATAATTTGGATTTAATAATAGTTGAAAGTCTGATATCGACCGACGTCTTTCTTGTATTAATTAAACCCAAAATTAAGCAATTTGGATTAAGATAAATGAAGAATTTATGAGTACGGCCACTACTACTATATATATATATATACACATAATGGAAAACGAAATATTAAATTTGATTAAAACACACACACACACACATATATATATATATAAAATATGTTTGACACGGAATTAAGTCTTTTAATTAGGTGATTACGTACTTTAACACAGATCAAGAATGTTTTGCATGTTGCTAAACAGTGATTTGAGAGATGATAAAAGCAACTGAATCCTTAAATTAATGTATCAGAAAATGATCGTTCATAATTATAATTAGTTGAATCTAGAAAAAAAAGGTTGTTAATTAAAGTCATATCAAACTTTAAACTTCATATAAAAATATGTTAATCCAAATTAACTCCAATTAAGTGGGATAGCATGAAAGAGATCCGTAAAAAATATTTTGAAAAATGTTCCATAATATTATAATTAGTAATAACTTGCCTTGTTTGTTTTTCAAAATCATCATATCTTATCTCATATCATCTCAAATTTATCATTATATTTTTCAAATTTTTATATAAAATAATCTAAACAATTCAACTTTTTCAAATCTCAAAATAATTTTTTTCAAATTTCAAAACAAAATTAATATTAAAAAATAGATTATAACAATATTTTATTTTATTTTTTATAATTTTTATTTCATTTCATCTCTGAAAACAAATCAGAGTTATATGATCATAAGATATTATATAAGAAAATTATTATGATTATGCTTATAATTTACACTAGTACCCTTGGTTAAAGATGGCCAGATGATTCAATATTATGATAAGATCATGATATTCTTGATATATTATATGTTCCTAAAGTATTTAATTTTAGCCAAATCTGTTTGCTGCGACTAGTTTAAGCTTGATCAGACCGTTTGGTGACTGATCATTTCTCATGCATTATAATTAATTGATCATGATCTGATGCACTAATTTCGAACGATATCACGTGGTTTGACTATTGTTTGGTACTGTAAAGCATCGTTGTTTAAGGAAAGCAAAGCATAGTTTAGATATCTAATCACCCCTTAATTGAGCAAGATTAGGTAAGCCTGACATGAATTTGATCATCAGCTACCTTATACACATGATGATCATGAATTGCCAAAGGTAAGAATTAGCTCCGATGATTTCCAGTACAATGTTTAATTAACTGCAAACTCAGAAACAAATTACTGTATCTGCATAAAGATATCATTTGTTGCAGTAGTATTTATTACAGTAATTGTAAAAATAAAATATAAAAATATGAAAATTTGATTAATATACATATGGAAGTTCTGGGAACTTGCTTTTGAAAAAGCAAGAAAACAATAATATTACTTTCGAGTTCATTCTGTTGTACATGAGTATATATATATAAATCACTAATCATGAGACAAATCCCAAATGTTGAAATGGGTCTTGTCATCCAAAGAATCAATCAAAATGGGTAGAACCATTTTCAAAAAAAAAAAAAAATGATGATCATCACTGCAGAGAAGAGATTACTAGTTTTCCATCTCTTTCTCTAATTTGTTCATGAAATTTTGAATTCTCTTCAGTGCAACCTGTAGTGTTTGCTCGCTCATGTTGGCAAAACACACCCTGAACCAACCTGGTTCAGAACAATGGCAAGAAGATCCTGGAGATATATTCAGTTTCACTTCATTCACCAAAGAGTTCCAAAGAGATAATTCACCTTCCCTTGTTTGTTTCTGCAACAATGGGCTTAGATTCATCCAGCAAAACAACCCTGCATTTCCTTTCAAACACTCAATCCCAGAACTCCTTAAGCCTTCAATAATCATTTCATACCTCTTCCTTAATCTCTCTCGGTTTGTTTTTATGTAATTCTCTGTAAATTTCTTGTCAGACAACATGGAGGCCAGGAGATGTTGTGTTTGAGAAGAAATTAAGGTGAAGCTCGACATCCTCCTTGCTGTTGTGACAACCTTGTCGTTGTAAGAATATATTGTCCCAACTCTAAAACCTGGAAGTCCGAGGTCTTTTGAAAGACTATAAACAATGTGTACTCTCTCAGAATCCTTGTATTTACGGGCCTCAAGAACTTCAGCAACGCTTATGAATTCAGATGATGAGAAGACGGATCCTGAGTAGATTTCATCAGAGACAAGATGGATGTTCTTGAGAGTGACAAAGTCAAGAATCTCTTCAAGTGTTGACCGTTGGATTGTTGCTCCTAATGGGTTCGAAGGGTTTGTGATTAGCACCCCTCTCACTTTGATGTTCTTGGCTTCTGCATCATTATATGCAGCTTCTACAGCTTGTGGAGTGATCTGAAAATTGTTTGAGCTGTTGCAGTGAATTGGTACAATTTCTATACCCGTCCTCCATCTTAAATCTCTATCAAATCTGGAATAATAGAATCATAAATTGACATTAGTTCAACAAAATGGACATGATAACACATGATCAGATGAACAGCTTGAAAGTGATGATAAGAAGGACAAACTTATTCTTACCCTGGATAGTATGGGGTTGGAACAAGCAAAGCATCTCCAGGATCTGCCAGAATGAAGGTCAAGAGCTCATTAGCAGCAGTGGCACCTGCAGTTAGGACTACTCTTTCAGGGTCGAATTTTGCTCTCCCTCCTCTTATTTGTTCCATAAAACTTGCCATTGCCTTTCTGAATGATTGAAGTCCATGGTAATCTTGAAACAAAGCATTCTCTCTAAAGCTAGAGACGCCTTTTCCCCAGCTAGAGGCTTCTGCATGCAGCTTTTCTAGGTACTCTTCCAACAAGTCAAATGAAACCTGTTTAAGAAACAACAAAGAAAGTTAATTACATGCTTATTCTTTGATGTGAGGAAGTGAAATTGACAAATTTTCTAATTTTTCTTTGCACTTTTTAAAAGGAAATATTCTAGCTATAAAAGAATTAAATAAAAACAATTACACAAACTTATTTAGGTAGTTTGATATAATTTATCAGATTATAAAATTAATTTTATTATAAAATATATCTAACAAATCAGACTAAACCATATAAGTATGTAAGATTATATTTATATAATTGTTTGTAAATATAACAGTACTCTTTATGAAAAACTCTTGCAGATATACTCACTTGATTTTCTGCCAGCCCCATCTGTATGACACCCGATGGATTTCTGAGTTCATCATAAGGGTTTGCATCGTATGCTTTCCAGCCGGCAAAATACGGGGAGTTCTCCCCATGAGTGTCAGAAACTGCAACTTTTGATAGCTCCACAGCAGAAGGTTGCTCGATCTCTATAGCCATAACTAGCTTCTCTTGAAAATAATGAAGCCGCTTTTGTATTTACAAAGCTGCTATTGCTATGAGAGATAAGAGATAAGAGAAGAGTGCTGAAAGCGCTGCTGAATGAAACTTCAGTCTAAGATCCCCATATATATATATTTAGAAAGCCTATGACATAAAAAGGTCCTTCACCATGCCAGCTCAGAAAAACAAAATATTAAAGAGAGAGAGGGAGAGAGAGAGAGAATTAATATCAATCATTGATTCTGTAGTGTAAGCAAGATCAAACTTTTTTACAGATACACTTTTAATGTATAATATGTGACAACTGTTATCTTGTCTCATCTTGTCAAAGCTTTCTTTGTCCAATCTTCTTGAGATCGATACGAATAATATTGGTGGTTGATGAGGAGTAGGTGTTATTGTTTCTAGTCTCTACATTTCCTGATCATTTCCTGTTTCTTTTATCAGAAAAGACTCGATCGGGTGGTTCCTAATTTTCTTTTCCTGTTTTATAAATTAACCATCTTCATATAATTACCTTTTATTTATTATTTTTAAGTAATTATATGGTGGTTGTCATGTTCTCTCTACATATTCCCAGTAGTACTTCCAAGTCTATGACTGATGAAGCTTTTACCCAAACAAACTGATCATCTTAAATTCCGGCCAGCTGCTGAAAACAAAATCATGCTGCAATATTATGAGAACTTTTTACATACAAATGAATTATTGGAAGAGATCTAAGAGTAGTTAAGTTCTGATGACCTGACAAAGATACCAATTTACGCAAGATTAAGATTCTGATTTGCTAACAAAATTGTGACAAAGTATAAGCTCCGGCAAGATCTGATGGCCCCACACATGTATTAATTCCAAACAACAAAATTTATAACCTCAATCGGGTTTTGAGGAATATTGCAGACCGGCCTGTGTTCTCGTGATCTAGTATCGTTTACAAGATTTGATTTGTTCTTCATCATGATCAGTTAATGCAGAACTTTCTTAATTATAATGCTCTAATCATTTATGTACGTACGAGATTATAGATCATCCAGAAACATTTCTTCTCAATTAATGAAGATCATGCATGCTATAAACATGGTTTAAATAAGTTACACATGATATAATACGTACATTTTATGTTGAAGATTCTGTAATGCCTATGTGTGCATGCAGTGTATACATGCCTATACATTTGCCAAGATATTTGTCAAGATTGTGTCGTTTTTGAGAATATTAAACAACATTCAGAACCCAATAAAAAAATGCACTAAGATAAAACTAATAATGATGAGGAGAATATGCTGCAATATTAGATCGATCAACGACGTGGGGCTCAAGATATATATCATGGATATCCATGTGCAAGTACTCAACGGCATGAGATGATTTGCTGCATTAATATTGATCATATATATATATATATATTGAATCCAATCGGCATAGTGCGAGAAAGAGATCAGAACGTGAATGGATTGATTATGACGACTGTTGGGAGACTTTCGGCCTGTAAGGGAGGGACAAGTATCAGTCGAAGGTCTTCACCAGATATGGGATTTCACTATTATATCATTTTTCTTATGATCACCTTTTGTTTTAAATTTCAAAACGGCACCATTGTCATGGGCACGAAATTACAGTCTGTAAGCCCCCCCCCCCCCCCACCGCGGCCCGCTCCGCTTTTTTTTAACTCTTGTAAAAAAAGAAGCCAAAATCATTGGTTAGAAAGCCTGTAGTTGTTGGAATATTAAAATATAACCTCATGATGCTTCTTGACTAGTTCCGGCTTATGGCATGCCGCATTACAAGAAAAAGGAGCATTAGAAACTAAGTATTTACGATCAAAATGATTAATTGTGATTAAAATAAATTAATAATGATTAAATTAAACTATTTACAATTAATAAATAATATTAAATAAGTAATTTTTTTTAAAGTGCGGCTAAACTAAAGCATTATTAATGTAGACTAATATGTCTCGGAAAAATGGAGGAATTAGGAGAACTAGCGTTTTGAAGTTGTCTTTCACGAAATAAAATAAGACTTGGGATTGGCAAAAGGATAATCAAGCGCCACTAGTTCTATGCATGCGCAGTTTCTTCCATCTATAGTCAATTATGATGTGGGGGAAGTGGGGGATCACCAAATTAAACTGGCTTTTTTCGGACATGATCAAAAGCTCTAAAATATATATATATAATCATAAAGTTATAAATTATGAATATGTCAAGTGTATTAGGTAGCTAGGGAAAGCAATCTCATCACGCAAATTAAGCTCATTGCCGAGAAAGTCAGGTGTTTAATTATGTCCAAACTCCCAAGTGGATTCCAACTGCGAGGGAGAATGTCATGGGAAGCATCATTGCCGATAATACTTCATGAACATATATAGATGAATATGACAGGCCAATTGCATGCCTCTATAGCAGGGATCGAACTGCGCTTACAAGTGTACTTCAGGAATGTCTCTTTTCTCCAACATAAAGTACTATTTTAAACCAAACCCAGAAAAAAATTTAAAAAAAAAAAAAAATCACGCGGGGGCTTACAAAAGGTTAAGATGTAAGCATTTTCTTTATCGTCAACACCAGCTCACCAATGTCAACAGCTTGTTGGAAAGTATACTTCCGAGTTCCGGGCCAAGATTATAATTGTCACTTCTTGTTGTTCAAATGGCCGACTAAAAGCAAAAAGAATGAGTTTTTTGTCTTAATTTGCATATGCATATATATTATCCCAACTGCATGCAGAATTACCATGGAAGAATATGCAGAAGTACTACTGCAATTATATTTACATTATGTCACAGAATTAATTCCTATAATATTTTGCAGGTAAAGGTAAACACTAAACATGAGGCATATTATATTGTTTGTATCCGACTGTGTAATAATTAAGCATGAATCTGGTGGGAAAGATATAATACCAATTGCAAGATACCACGTGGAAATTAAAGATTATATTGATCATGTTAGGATCATGCCAAAATGAGATAGAACTTCATGAGAATATTGGGTAGGTCAGATGTTAATGTACTGACTCTTGGTCCAGTGGCCATAGGTATAAGGTTTGTAATACAATTTGCCTTCTCTCCAACCCGCTCCGGTCCTATCTTTCATGAGCTTCTTTAATATATTCAACGCGGCATACATATATATACACACATATTACAAAAAAAAAATAGACATTTATGATCAATTATTTGGGATGAAAATTACTATTTATGACGAAAACAAACTCATTTTAATTGAAAATAATCATTTCATTAAAAATAAGTAATTCCAGATAAGTAATTTTTTTTTTATAGTGATATATATACAAGCTGAAAGTTTATATATTTATAGTAATGATTGTTAGCGTGTTTGTAGAAACACGCTTTGAGAATCCCATCGAATCCATGCAATGACCTTTGAGGCAGGCAGCTCCCGGCCAATAGTTGTCTTTATATAAGAAAGTTCATGCAGCTCTTCCAAAGTCATGTCATGTAGTTTGCCCTAGACTATGCTTGATCTGAACATATATATATATATATATATATATATATATATACGTGATACCCAAAAGATGTTTTTGTCCTTTATTTCTTAATATTGATGCTGCAGTTGTAAAGCATTAAGTGTGATCCACCGGCTTCCACATAAGCTTTGACTACCGACTACAGATAATGACCATTCAAAAGCAATTTATATTTCCTTTCTGCACTTATATTTTGTAGCTTTTTTTCTCATCCACTTGTACTTTTTGATTCCTTAATTTTTAATTTTCAACACTCATGAACTTTTAAATTAACCAGTGTTTCCATGTATGCGCCAAGAATCACCTTTTTTGTGGAGAAGTGTCTGCTTCTTATACATACCCCAAACCATGTGCCTCTCCCTACATCACCACTTAAAAACTCTCCCTCCATCAAAAATTTAAGTGTATATATATTTGCATTATTGGTTGAATAAGTTTATCATGACTACTACTACTTATACGTCCACTGAACATTTGATCTATTACTGATAGTGAAGTTTGCAGTTTTGTCTTTTTGTAAGCATGTTTTTAAATGATCCCTTTAAACACTTAGTGTATGTTTGAGATTGATGTGAAAAATATAGTTTATAACTTATAATTTAAATAATAAAATTTATATTTCAAATTAAGTGTTTACTGTTTAGTAAATATGTATCAACTAAAGTATTTTTAAAATTAATTATACTAGTTTTTTAAAAATATGCAGTTCTTTGTAAAAAAATTTGGATAAAAATTTTAATTTAGTGCTTTTAAAAAAAATAAACTTTCAAATTCTTTAAGTGATTAAAGCATTTTTTTTATATAAATTTTAATTTGGATACGCATTTTGATCAGTAGCATTATCATTTTCATTATAAGAGTTGTCGATCACGCTACAAGGCTGTGAGTAGGAGATCAATTTCTCGACCACGCTACAAGTCCTAGTTAGCCTTTATTCATAATCGGTACAACGGCCTTCATCTATTGAAGCCATCATGTCTCACATGCGTGATATTGTAGTAGTACTAGAAACCTTGTGGAGTCTCTCGATCAGGAGACTACCAGTTTAACAATCCTCAAAATTGTCTTATTTGATTACACAGATGGAACGAGACGAAAATAATTAAAAATTGAATAAAATATTATTAAAATATTTTTTTTATTACTATGTTTGTTTTAAATTTTGTTAAAATTGACGAGCTGTTTACTGTATTTTAAATGTGAGTTTGGAAAAATTGTAACGGTTAGATATATGAGATGAGATGATTTATATAACATTATATATATATATATAAAGTAAACATATGTATCTTCAGCATTTGGACTTTGCCGCAGCCCCATGGGAGTTTTTAAATAGAAAAAAATTTAAAAATTATATATATTTTATCTCCACATATTATTTTATTGTTTTTGTAAAAAAAAATGAAATGAAAAAAAGTGTAAAAAAAATTTATACTGCGTAGACACGACGGAGATCCCCTCCCGGGGATCCCTAGCACTACTCATATATATATTGAGTCCTTGTCCAAGAGAACATATGATCACGATACGTCTATATACCCATCTATTAGTTTTAAGTACTTCACCTCCCTATCTTAATTTCTTTTTACAACTAATTGAGAACAACATTCAACACTACTTAGATCTGAATGCCTTTGATCAGTGATTGCAAGAAATCTGCCTCAACTCCAATATATACCTAATAATTTGTACGTACCTTGGAAGCTGATTGTAATAAAATAAAGAATTACTGCAATCAATTGCCTCTAAAAAATGGCGGTCATTAATAGAAATTAATAATATCATACTTAAAATTAAATAGACTCTTGTATTTCCTAAATTGTGATCCAATTAAGAACATCCACACAAGCCAAGAGATAGGATTAATATTAATCCTTAATTTTAATTATGAAAGATATATCCATGAATATGCAAGCAGGCCGTTTCAATTTGATCCAAAATATATAATCATTTTATTTCTTTTCCCATGCATGCAGTATATAATAAATATATATCCAGTTTGGCATTATTTCATTTTCTAATTGGCCTTTTTAATTAATTATATTGATTTTAGTGTAGTCCAGCTCCTTGCCAACCAGGCTTATGATAGCTATATATGCACTACGCTAGCTCAGTGTTCCAATCATTTGAGAGAGCTTAACGTACGTTGGAACTCATGAATTACTAGTTTATATATTATATATATAATATAATATGCAGCACTACGTACTTTGTTTAGTAATAAGACCTCAGACAGATTAGACCTCGTAAATTCAAACACATGAACATGATGCCTCATGCACACATCATGTCTTAAAACAAAAACTAGAAAAATGCAACAAACATGATGACTTTTTCTAATATTGTACATGAAAGGAACTTCTACTAATTCACATGCATGATATCACCATCATGATCATCATCTTCCCCGCCTGCAACACGAGTTCTTGGAATCTTCGAGTGAGACCTCAAAATCATTGGAGCTGGTAATTAATTGTATACATGATTGCTGGCTTGCTTGCTGGGAGGGAAACATATAATAGGAAGTAGTTTATATATAAGGTTGTGATCATGTAATATGTCATCATCAGTTAATTAAGAAGGTCTACAACGTCTGAGTTTCGGGTCAGAAAATTAATAATGCAATTAATATCATTATATATAACAATTTAAATTAACAATTCTACTTATTGATCTGTGGTACTATAAATTTTATCATTTTTAATCACACTTGTTGACGGGACATATTTTATTGACTTTATTACATTAATCAGTACTCAAATTATAGTAATTTTAAATATATATATATGTTACATCAATAAAAGTGTTTGAGATGATAAAATTTAAAATGAAACACAACATCTCACAAGATGAAATTCAATTCGAATTGATGAGGTCTAGATACATCAATAGACCAGACAGGCACTACAAGATAAATCACCTATTTCGTCGACTATTTTTCTGCTGCAATGGAAAACGCTGCCAAAGGTAATTTGTTTCAGCGCTTTTTATTTCGCTGGGCCTGTATAAAGCAGTTACAAGCGGGCCTTCTTTGTTTACTCAATAGGTGAGCCGGTTTATTTTTTTCATCAAGTTTATAAATTATGTCGGCGATAATTTCTGCAGCAACAAAAATTAATATTGTTGCGTCGCTTTTCGTTATCGATAAAACGAAATATTTAATGGCATTAAATATTTTGGGCACCGCCAATATGTGCCAAACCCAGAGGAATTTTAGCCCTCGCAAGCGTAGTTTTGCCCAAATAAACATCTGCACTCTCTTGTTCGCATGCTCAGCTTCACAGATTCCAATCCCTGGTCTCCAAACCCTCGGGCTCACAGAAAACTCCCACATCTTGAAGAACTAGTTCGTGATTCAGCCGATCAGTGGATTCAGCTTAACTTCACCAATATACTGGTTTCGATTTCACAGGCCAATCCCCCTTTGATTCCGCGCCAAACAACCATCGATCGCATGGGGTTGCAACCTTGGATGAGAAGTCTGACAGAAAACCCATACATGCTTCCGTCTCTTTCTTGAACATCTTTACAAAAAGGCCCGACTTTGTTAGATAAGAAAGGTAACTCTGTTTTTTCGTTTGATTTCTGCAAGAGCTTCACCCGCATGTATTGCATCCAGATTTTTGTTTAAAAAATTTCCCTATATACGGGCACTGCATAATAAATTCAACTTTGGTCAAAAAATATTTTGTACTAATTTCACAGAATTTTAATTTTACTTTGTTTCCAGGTTTAATTTCTTATTTTGGTCTAGTGAGACTTTGACACTTTTTGCTTATATTTTTCCTGGCTAACTTAATCTTAAACATTTTCATATCCGTTACTCATCTTATTATAACAAATTAATTATTCAACTATCTTTAAATAAAATATTTTCATAAAAAATTAAGGAAGTAAATAATTAGACACGTTGATGAAAGGTCAAGGTGTTATAACTTCTGGGCTGTCTGAATAGCTAATTCTTGATGAACTCTCATATTATTAAAGCAAAGGTTATTGTCTTTTCTCTATATTTCGACGAAAAAGGTAAAGGGCAAATTAGTTTAGAATCCTCTTCAAGTCCTCAATTTGACCAGAGAGAGAGCATTGCATGCATGTGCAGCAAACTATATATGAGACTTAATCTAAAAAATGAACTTTTAGGACCGACCATTACAAGTACTGATCATGTATGCTTGCCAAAAGTTAATGCATGGGCTTTAATTAATTAAATAGAATTCACAAAAATTAATTAAATTATTTTAATTAATCTCCAAGTTCGTCGTTTCAGAACTCAAGTTAAGTATAAATTGCATGTGTTCTACTTTTTAAGGAACATTTATTAGCTAGCTGGGGTCACAATCTGTAACCCCATATATGGCTCATACTTATAAAAGTTAAGCAATTTAATTTTAAAAGGCTTTTTCATACCTTCAAATCCTCAGTTGGAATCTATTGAATCTAATGCATTAATGACTGTATTTTTTTTTCTAGGTTAGTTTAGTATTTTATTAGATAAATTAACGGGTTATAGGGGACAACTTTTAGTGGGGTGGGAGTCCCCTACATTCTTTCCAAAACTCAACACAATACAACACATCAGATTATTTTTTACACAGCAAACTAATTAAACTCGTGAGCATAAACTATATAACACAAAAATTGCAGCAACTAAGTCTACCATTGTCCGATGTGCTGGAACAATGTTGAAAATAAAACCAAGTAGGTTTTGTTAGATACAAAGGGGTAACTAATCATTTGGTAATATCTATCAACTGCATTGCAATTGCCAATGCCTGGATAGTAGCTCTACAAATATGTTTTTAATACTTCAAAGTCAAGATTTTACACGAAAATTAAATACTAATCATTGAACCTATTTGGTCACAATAAAAACAATAATTAGTTATTGCTAGAAACCACTATGCTTCAGAACAAACACTATTAATGGTTGCACATTTCATGTCCTATTTTTTTAAGAACCAATGATATTTCTTATTGGTCCCCCTCAAATTCAAGAACTTAAACAGCCATATACCAGCCATAAAGGAAATAAATAATTTCAAGGTCAATCCAAACTGTTGTAAAAAACATCCAAAAACCTAAATCACTGTTTTCCATTTTCTGACTGCTTACCTATCTCCCTGCACCTTTTCAATATGGAACAAATTTACATCAACAACTTTTATACCTTTTCTTTCAAACGGTAAACAAAAATTGATAAGGAATGAACAATCTAGATTTCCAGCAATATTGCATATGTAAATCCAGCTACACATATATTTCGATTGCAAACTCCTAACGTAGTTGTAAAAGCAAGTATGTAAAATATAAGGTGAGTGTCTCATCTTGAAGTCAGTTGTTGTTAAGATGCATTAGTTAGTCATATTGGCCTTGCGATCACTAATTTTGTAAATATTAATTGTGCTTCAATGTATATGCAATGAAAACACTTGTTAGCGTAGACCTCTGTCTAGACTTTTCATGCTATTAGCTTCCATCCACTTTTTTTTGCTAACAGGGACTTAATATATTTCAGCGAGTAACTAGTTTGTTTATATTCTCGTTTACATTGGTTTCCTTACAATGATGTGATTCATACAGTTAATTCATACTATCTCATCATTAATCTTTAGATGGACAAAAGCTGGATGATTGAACGCAATAGGCTCCATTCACCTGCTTATGCAGAGGGTGTTAAACAGTTTTTAGAGATGGCTAGAAACCATGCCAGGGGAAGTGATCGGATTCGGTGTCCATGCCGTATTTGTAGTAACAATCTTTTCTTGCCTATGTTTACAGTAGAGAGTCACTTGTTCCTAAATGGGATTACGACAACCTACACACAATGGATTTTTCATGGTGAAGATGAGACCCAGAATTTCCACATTGATGATGAAGATTTGGATGAGCTTGGTGATGCTGACGATTTCGTTGATGATATGGACCATATGTTAGACGACATCTGGGCTGGGACAAATATTGATATTCCTCAAAGTAGCACTCCATTCACAAATCAGAATCGCAGTCCTCCATCTGTTTCGAGTTCATCATTTGACCGTCTCTTGGAGGATGCCCAGCGTCCACTGTTTGAGGGTTGTGAAAAATTCTCAAAGTTGTCGTTCATTGTCAAGCTTTTACATATAAAAACCATCGGTGGTTGGTCAATTAAGTCATTTGATATGCTTTTGACCTTGTTGAAGTCTGCCTTTCCAGAGGCTGAACTGCCTAACTCCTATGAAGCTGCTCGTTCATTGGAACGAGGCCTAGGGTTCACTTACAATAAAATTCATGCATGCCCCAACGATTGCATTTTATTCAGGAAGGAATATGCATCACTGGATTCATGCCCTGTATGCAAGGCCTCGAGATGGATGCCATCTACACGTGGATCACGGATCATCCCTCAAAAGGTGTTGCGCCATTTTCCTTTAAAGCCACGACTACAACGGCTTTTTCTATCTACAAAGATAGCGGGTCAAATGAGATGGCATAGTGATCAACGGGTGGTAGAGGAGAATACTATGCGTCATCCCGCTGACTCTGCATGTTGGAAGTCGTTTGATGAAGAGCATCCTTGGTTTGCTAGCGATGCCCGCAATGTTAGGCTTGGTTTGGCGAGTGACGGATTCAATCCCTTCAACAACATGGCTAGGCCTTACAGCATATGGCCAGTGATCCTTGTCCCATATAACTTGCCTCCGTGGCTGTGCATGAAAGACCGGTTCTTTATTACATCTTTGATTATTCCTGGCCCAAAATTACCAGGAAATGACATTGATGTTTATCTACAGCCGATGGTAGATGAATTGCTTGAACTTTGGGAACATGGGGTGCTGACATATGATGCCAGTACCAAGTCAACGTTCCAGATGCATGCCGCTTTACTGTGGACAATCAATGACTTCCCTGCCTATAGGAATCTTTCTGGCTGGTCAACGAAAGGAAAACTAGCATGTCCATGTTGCAATGCCAATACAGATTCTGATTGGTTGAAGTTTGGCCGGAAACATTGTTACATGGGTCACCGGCGTTTTCTCCCGCAAAACCACATTTGGAGGAAGAAAAAATCTTTCTTCAATGGTAAAGAAGATCATCGCATGCCACCAAATCTGTTAGACGGAACAACTGTTTTATGTCAGTTACAAATGCTTGGGGATGTATCGTTTGGAAAATCTATTAGGAAGAGGAAAAGAACTAGTGAAGAGTTGAATTGGACCAAGCATAGCATATTGTTCATGTTACCTTACTGGTCAACGTTGAGTATCCGACATAATTTAGACGTGATGCATATTGAAAAGAATATATGCGATAACATTTTCGGCACCTTGATGAACCTTCCTGGGAAAACAAAGGATAATACAAACTCTAGACGTGATCTAGAGCTATTGGGGTTCAGAAAGGAATTGCATTTGCAGCGGGACAGTGGGAAATTACGAATGCCCCCTGCACTGTACACGTTACATGGTGATGAACGAAATAGACTTTGTACTTGGCTGGCCGATTTGAAATTTCCGGATGGGTTTGCAGCAAATATCTCTCGTTGTGTTTCAGTACGTGATTGCAAAATCGCAGGGTTGAAAAGCCATGACTGCCATGTATTATTACAACACTTACTACCTACTGTTGTGAGCGGTTACTTAAGGAGTGATATTGCCTTAGCGTTGACAGAACTGAGCACTTTCTTTAAAGAGTTATGTAGTAGAACACTGGATATCCCTCGTCTACAGCAGCTTCAAACTGATATTATAATCATTCTATGCAAATTTGAGATGATATTTCCTCCATCGTTTTTTGATGTGATGGTGCATCTATCTGTCCATTTACCTCGTGAAGCTATACTTGGAGGTCCAGTACAATACAGATGGATGTACCCATTTGAGAGGTATTTGGGTAAATTCAAGCGGTATGTAAAAAACAAGGCACGCCCAGAGGGGTCAATTGCGGAAGCATACATACACATTGAATGCCTGACATTCTGCTCAATGTATCTCAATGATATTGAGACAAAAATTAATCGACCAGACCGTAATGTTGATGTACAAGACGAGCTGACATCTGATGGATATTCGGTTTTCAACCAAAACCTCCGACCGTTGGGTATAGCTTCCCATGTGCAATTAGAAGATAAACTTTTTATCATTGCCCGTTGGTACGTGCTTAACAACTGCACTGAGATTGGACCCTACCTGTCGTAAGTATACTTCATACATTTGTCTTCGTGTAAAACATAGCCATTGTCATACATGTATTTTCCTAATATGGTATCTTGCTATATCTCTCTTGTGGGCAGGGAGCATTACGAGAAATGTCAGGCGACTACGAACCAAACTTCTGTTCATCAAACACATCAGCAAGAGTTTCCCGCGTGGTTCAAAGAACGTGTAAGTCGGAATGATTATAGTATAAATTCTTTTATATGCATTACCATTGCATACCAGGGTCAATTGGCAGTAGAGCACAATTACATCGTACCGTTACGTCTGTAGGTGCAAGAGCAACGAGCCACCAACCCACTTGATGTCTCTCCCGATCTTTATGCGTTAGCGTGCGGTCCTGAAAATTGGGTCGCATCATATGCTGCCTGCATTATAAATGGGAAGCGGTTCCATACAAAGCAACGGGAAGTCCGACGACGGACACAAAATTCGGGTGTGGTGGTCATTGGAGAGCCCCAGTCTAGTAATGTCGACTTCTATGGCGTTATCAATGATGTTATAGAAGTACACTACATGGGAGGTCGTCGAGTCTACTTATTCAGTTGTGATTGGTTTGATGTTGGTGATAAGAAACGGGGGGTACGAGTAGACGACCATATGACTAGCATCAACATCGATAGAACTTGGTATAAGGACGATCCATTTGTCTTAGCATGCCAGGGTTCGCAATGTTTCTACATTAGAGATCTAAGATACAAGGGAAATTGGTATGTTGTACAAAAATTTGCAAATAGGAATATATATGATGTTCCATCAGGCAGGAGGGGATCAGAAACCAGTGATGGTCAAGACAGTGATGATGAGGCATATCAAGAATATGAACAATCAGCGCATTACGTACCCATGCATTGTGAGGATGATCCTGTGGCAAGTCCACTAAATAGGGTTGATCTAGAACCTATGGAAATTGATGCACAAGAAGGGGCCATGCACATGTCTACAAGCATTCATTGCTCCGAGGCAGTATTGGGTGAATCCCTTGCTTTCTCTAGTTCAGCCGATGCATATGGGGATGAGGAATATTCCGAAGAGGAAGACCTATCCACAAGTGAGGAGTCCGAGTAGGAATAGACTCCACATTAACTAGATTAACAATGTGGGTTATGAACACCCCACTCGAAGACACTTCTGAGTAGGTATGTATTTTATCAACAAGTCAATACTTTATGTTCACAACTAGAGCCCACTCAATGTTTTGGGATTTGTTTAGTTCGATTTCACAAACAAAATTTGCCATCTCCATGCTAACCAAATGCAAACATTGGTTTTATCCACAGGACTATGATCCAAGAGAGGATGGATGTCTGGCATATTTCATTGGATGACATATAGTTCACTTCTTCAATTGTTCAGTTTGATTTTCTTTCTTCACAAGTTGTTCACACATTATTCTAACTACTAATCACATACATTCACGAACTTCCTAATTGTACAACAGTGATGTTAATGCAGGTTAGAGGTTGGTGTACATGTTCTAAAGATGGGCTGGTTGAAGTCACCAAAGGAATATCAAAAATTGTGTTAATTGGGTCCATCCACGTACAATCCAAATCGAGGTGCTGAAAATCAACCTAACACCCCCAAACCAGCAATAATTATGCACAAACGTGATAATAGATACAATTTTTGCATAAATGGGGCCATTAAGTTGATCTAGTAATTTTCACAACATGGTTCAAATTTGAAAGCTCCATTCAGTTGCTTTTCAAGAGATATTATACCAGTCTAAATATTATTTTCAAGCATTATCACATATACTTTAATATTTTGGAAACAAGTTGCTTTTTAACTATTTATGCAAATTGGTATAAAATGGACATCAAAGCTGTCTATCTTCATATTGTGGACTAAATAAGTACAAAAATATCAGCATAGTTAAGTGCAACATTTGCATAAATGGTGAACCAAGTAATAAGATATGACTATTGGGTTTCCAACTACTGCAAAAGAACATGTTGATAAGTGCACGAAGTGATTTTTAATTTACAGTGTTATGTAGCATTTGGCAGCCTATGACAGTAATGATTAACCAAATGTAATATTGAGATTAGCAATGAAAAATAGTTGGACTCTTCAGTTCACAATCAGCAATAATGATGTTTTACGTGATGATGCTTGTTGCAGAATTCTCATTTCCAGAAAGTAGGTTGATAAACAACTTATGATGAATGTATGAGGGGGCTTTTTCTCAAGGCAGGTTAGAAGTGCTACATGAGGGATGAGTTTATTTCCACTTGACTATTAAAACAGGACCTATCTCTTAATGTGTGAACCAGTAGTGATTATTTGATGAAATAAATATGATGCTAGATAGATGGATATTTTCCTAACAACTAAGTCATTTAAAATATAATGTCTGGATAATAAACTACAGTGAGAAAGCACTATTTTTTAAAATTTTTAACATGGTTTAGACTGTGATAGGATAATAGGGTACCAAATGTTCATAAATATATACTCCAATCAATTCTATAGAAAATACCGTAACTTGCTAACTTTAATTTTTCTATACCCACTACTTAAAGAGCCACAATTTGGAAAATCTAAGGCCATCCCTTCTTTTTTGCAAATTTGGCGCTGGCAGCATCAGCTTTGTGGGCGGGAGAATACAAAAAAGTGAAAAACAGTAATGATCATTGTTGGAGGGCAAAAATGTAATTTATCAAGCTTAGTTTATCTGCTATCACCGAGAATGAGGGAGGGCACATGGATCCATAGTACGTTTTCCACAGTTTTGGCACAGCAGAAAGAAAGCAGTTGGCGATTTTTCTCCCTTCAAGTGCTCAAAGGAAAACTTCTTGCTAGTGTTCTCTGGAGTGTGTTCTTTGGTGCTGTGTCCAGTCAAGTTGCTCAACCTTCTCATCCAAAGCAGGCTTGAATAAAGGTTTACCAAAAGCTAGTTCGGCTAAAAGGAGTAGCTACCAAGGATACAAGGAAAACACTTCTGAGTGGTAGGCTTCACTCAACGTTCCAGAGGTATGTTTTTTTTAAATTGGAATTCCTCAATACAACCACCTTTGTGTGGGCTTTTCTCTCTCTCTCTCTCTCTCTCTAAACTGGGGGTGCATGCTGGAAAATCTGTCCAGCATCCAGCATTTACCATTGCACTTATTTTAATAGGGCAACTGGTGTGGAATTGTTTAAAAAAATAAGGTTTTCTTGCTAGGATTTACAGAGGGTTGCTGTAAATTTAGGGAAAAGACTTTGAAATGAAAACACATCCCACGTTTATAAACCCAAAACATGACACTATTTTTCCCTTCACAACAGTGTGTAAACTAAGAAATTGTCGACGTGGTAGCCAACTGAACATGTAAGTTGCTGTCCCAGTTTTTTGAAATTCAGTGTAAGTCATTTTCAAGAGCTGGAGTTAAATGCACTTATTTTAATTAACTACCTATTATGCCTAATGGATAAACTTGTTAATATCTAAAGGTGACAGGATGGAAAGACTTGGCCGGGGGAGAGGGAGGATCACTATGCTAAACACTAGACGAGATCACTCATTCTTATCCGGATATCGCCGACCACGCGGGGCACGCATTGCTGATGTTGAGACCAGCTCGGATGATCAATCTATACCTAATTCCAGCCAAGTTTGGATGACTTCACCCGTGCATCCAACCCCATACACGCAGAAAGTCCAGCCAGTGAATCCAATCCAATGCTCGCCACCTGGATTTTTGAATCCAATCCCACAGACACAGAGAAATGTTCCTGTGGATCCAGCCCCACGAACACAAGCTGCAGTTGTGAATCAAATTCCTCCCCCCTTACACACTGGCGGGGAAATCGGTAAGGATAATTATCTAATTTAAGTATCTAATAATATTTTGAGTGTTAGCATGAGCTTGGTAATTGTTGTACTGAGTTATGAGCTTGCCAAGAAAGTCTTTTATGTCTCATCTATTTTTGGTAGCCGAGTTATAAAATCTGAGTTTGTGAATGGATTGACAATTATTTACATATCTACATTGTTTATTAAAGCTTTTTCTTGCACCCAATTGTCAGCAATCACATAGGTATGAATTTATGGCTTATGTTATAGACATTATTGACTCAGCAGCACACACTTCATAAATTACCATTACATGTTATTATTTGCTGCAACTTTGCAACCAATTCACAATAAAGCTACACGTATATGGAGCTTGGTTTGTATACGATGGACGTATGATTTCAAGCACTTGACATGTATAATTTTAGCACACATATTGATAAGTCCTAAGTGGTAAATGAGCTAGAACATGTGCTTGTAGTAAAATAAATTTGTAAATTGACACCATTAGATTATCACGAACAATTAATGTTTAAATGTGTAAAACTATATCGAATTATACATGTTCATTTAGGTCAGCCTCTAAGAAATAGATGCCTAACATGGTTTCTTATTTGTGACTTCCACCACCCATGAATGCAAACATGAAGAGATGAAAAAATGTAAGTTGTTGTCCCAATTTTTCAAAATTCAGTGTAAGACATTTTGTTACCCAAACATCAAGAGTAGCAACGTAGGCAAATACTTTCATTAGTTGCCTATTATGCCTAATGGATTTTGATGCTTAATATTTGTAGGTGATGGGATGGAACGACGTGGTCGGGGGAAAGGGAATATCACTGTGTTCAACATTAGACGAGATAAGTCATCCTTATCCAGACACCGTCGAAAACGCGGGCCACGCATTGACACATACAACGATATGCTCGATGAATTTTTTAGTTCCAGCTCAGAGGATGCAACACAACCTCCTAGTCAAGATTGGATGACTTCACCTGTGCATCGAACCCCAAGAACGCAAACAGTCTCGGTGGATCCAATCCAAGGCCCGCCACCTGGAATTCTGAATCCAATCCATGGCCTGCCACCTGGATTTCTGAATCCAATCACACGCACAGAGACAACATATGTGGATCCAGCCCAACGAGCACAGGCTGCACCTGTGAATCCAATTCCTCCTCCCATAAGTACTGGTGAAATCGGTAAGGATAGTTATCAAATATGTAGTTTAGTATCGAATAAACTACAGTGTTAGCATGACTCCTAATTCATGTAGGATATGAGCTTGTTAATATCTTCTTTCATGTCTCATACAGAATTGGAGGAGGCTAGCCATATGCCGGTTCTACCCCAAGTTCTTACTAAACGTGGCCGTGGGCCTGCCAAGTCAATCGAGTTTGAAAAAATGCCGAAGTTTGGGAAAATCCAATTGAGGATTAATGATGGGGAAACTGCACCTTGTTGTGGGAATGCGTCAATGTTTACTAATCGATGCACGTGGATATTAAAACATCATCTGGACATGAGCTACGCTAGATGGATGGATGTTCCCAAGACGGCGAAGGACGAGCTCACTGAACGAGTGAAGGTAAGTCTTCCTTTTCATTCTTTATCAACCTACACACAAAGAGGAACTAGTGTGAAGGGTAAAATTGGTATAACACTTTATCTTATATGCAATGTAGGACGACTTTGAATTAGATTGGGAGTTGGATAATCATCGATTGGCAGTATCAAAACAATTGCGAAAGCGATTCAACGCCTTCCACCACGAGTTGCATAAGAAGTACCTCGCTTACGAAAGCCATGAAGAAGCGTTGGCCAACGGGAGCGGCTTGGTTGACAATCTTGTGTGGGTAAAGTTATGTGGTCGGTGGGGATCCGAGGCCTTCAAGGTATGGGTTTTCACAAGACGATTTTGCTTTCTACATTAGTGAATATGTTTTAAAACTTCTATTTTTTCGATTGTGGTTTCATTTGAGTGGATGTACGTGACCAACGGTTGTTTTTGGCAGAAATTATCAAGCCAAAATCGGGAGAATCGGAAAAGGCTAACTACTAATCACACCGCAGGACGTAAATCATTTGTTCGCATGCTACAGGAGAGGGTAATATTTAGGAATTTATCTCTCACCAGATCTAACTTCTACTGGTCAATCTATAAATTCTAATGGTTGCACACAATGCCACTTGGTGATAAGTATTTTTTTTACTCACTTTTAGAGGGCTGAATTCGGGAAGAACTTGGTACACTTCTACAAGGCTACCCGATGGTCGAAGAAGATGGACAAATTCGTGACGCCGGCCACAGAAAACATCCATGTGAGTTTGCAAAAGTTACATTCAAGTCACCATACTTGTAAATTCTTATTGCTTTCAATAATATTTTTATTATGAAATTTTCCAATATTGTAAAAAAGTTTATATTTCTCTTTTCTCAAATTTACATGAGGTGCAGAAATCCATGGTTGGGAAGATGGATGCGTTAGAGCCATCCCAACGCACTGAGGAGGCTGCAGCAACTATTTTCAGGGAGGTTCTTGGAAGTCGGCCAGGATATGCACGGGGCCTAGGTGAGATGGTGATACCAGAACCAACAAGACTGCGTGATCACGAGCGAGAGCAACGTTACTTAGAGTTAGTTGCCAAAAATAAGAAAGATGGAGAGATGCATAAAGCTGAAATGGATGAGCTTCATGGAAAGTGGGCTGCACTTTTGGAAAGACAATTGGCGACTGAAGCACTATTGCAAAGCTGGGTTGAAGAGCTCCCTGCGTTTGCTGACCGCCGAAGGGCGAGTCAGTGAACTGGTTACATGTAGATAAGGATTTGGTTTTTTGGGTTTTTTGAGTAGTGGTGCATTTTGGACATTCCATGGCTGGTTGGGCAGTATTAATAATTGGAGGCTTTAGTATCACCAATGTAACTTTTGGTGGACACGACGCGTGAAGGGGTAACTGGTGTCTACCCACAAAGCATCATGACAGATGCTCTTTTTGATGACAATGCAAATATGTTCAGCTTTCAAGCTGAATGTCAGTTTTTTGTTGCAAAACAGTATGTTAACAATCATCATTAATTTTTTGTTTTTTGGGGGGGGGGGTGTCTGTGTTATAATGACTTCAAGGTAAATACTCCATATACACATCTTCATAAATTGTCTGTTATTTCTAGTGATGGAATTTATACTCCTACAACTAGTTCATAACAATTTACTTTGTTGTTATAGGAAACGATCTGACTACAGGCAGTACTTTATTTCAGTTGGTGAATAGTCCCAGTTGTAGACCTTGTTATGGGTGCTTGGGAGGATGTTACTACAAAAACTGGCACACGAGATGGTTAAATGCTGTCTAAGGTACTATCCTCTTCTATGTGCTGGAACCAATTTAAAAGCATAATGTACTAATTTAATATGAATTTGGAATATCAGATAGATTTTGTAGCTGCATTTATAAGATATGTCAAGTTGGAAGTAGACATGAACTTATGTTGGTTTAAAAATAATGGATATAGCTCCTCTTCATAATATGAATCACACTACACTAGAGTAGGCAACCTATCTTATAAATGAAACAACATTTAAATTTTAAGACCTAGGTTGATGGTGCACAATGCACCAAATTGTAAGTTTGGAGGTGGTCTATGTTCTGATTTTTGAAACAGCAGACTTTGTCATGTCAAATGCATTGAACACCAAGTAAATGTTACTTGTGTATTCATTTGAGCACATAAAATGTTTATGTAAAAACATGCATATCCAATTTGTCTTTTTATTAGGATATATCACAAATTTGCGTAGACTTCTTTTTTGAGTTTGAAAATGGTTTGGAATCAAAATCTGATCTCTCTCTCTAATTAAGATGGTTTGAAGTTAAGATATTCATCCCATGTCCACTTTCAGGTAGCATTGGCAAACAAGTACTCTCACCTGGTTGGAAATAATTATTTTTTTTTGTCTATTTTCTTATTTTGGGAGTTGTCATCATGTGTTGCTTTATTTATGATCATGCCGGGTCACATATTTGTCCTATTTTTCTTTATTGGATTGCTTGATGATGATTTGCATTGGAGAGCTCTAACATGTAGATATTAATCTGTTAAATACTCAGCCATGTGCTTATGGACTCTTCCAGATATTTACTGTTAAGATCGAGAATTAACAAAGTCATTAATTAAAAATTCTTTGTAACCAGATTTCTCCTTGTACAACTTTGTATTACACATCCTCTAGAGGTTTTAATGTGACATTTTTGTAACACTTTGCTTATACTTTAGATGTTTATGCATGGTTCGATATATTCTTGTGCGTATTAGAGTGTCAATGACTTCTAATGTGAAGTTTATATTATGTGTTATTCATGTTTCATATCAGTATTTGAGATATTACTAGAATAGTGGTACAATTATAATGATAAATGTTTATATGCATTTTGTAACACCTGCATTGCTATATGCATTTTGTTCCACTTACTATAACGTTTTACAAAATCTGATTTGAATATGAAGAGGAGCACTTGCATTGCTATATGCATTCTGTTACACTTACTATAACGTTGTTACTGCTCTAGCTGCATTGCTATATGCATTTTGTTATATGCATATAGCAATACAAAATACAAAATTCAAATCAGGTGTTACAAAATGATTTAAGTTGTTACTTTTGTTCCACTAAAAAAATTCAAATCTGATTGTACTGGAATATATTTGAGCACATAAAATGTTACTTGTGTGTTTTGGAAGCAAATAATATGTGGCTGGCTGAAGAAAAAAAAAAGCTTGAGGTTAGGGGATGAAGAGGAGACCTAGAGAACCAATTTTTAATGTTGTTGTCGAAGGAACAACAAAATGATTTAAGTTAATTATTGTTTTATTTTTTGCATCAGGATTTTTACCAGATTAAAGACCAGAATTTTATGTTAGTTCAAGATGCTAGTTTCTGAGATGGTAGATGGACAAAGAGTTTCCCATATATGGAAAAAAACCGACATTAACTACAATATGCCTTATTGAAGTAGATGCAGACCTGCATATCAAAGTCAAAGAGAAACCAGGAGTGCTTATAAAGTCCAACCAGAGGTGCGAAGGGTATAATTTCACTTGCTCAATGGCTGCCATCATTCTACATGTTTTATAGATGGAAAAAATGCACCATTGTATATATAAGTTCTAGGCAATTATAAACTAACACTTGTATTTAATAGCCTTGAGACCACTAGCTTGTTAATCTTGAAATTCAGACATTTGGTTGGCTGAATGAATTTCCATATGTGCTTTTGCAAAAGTTAATGAATGGTTTATTTAATATAGATTCAGTTGAAGGGGTGAAAAATAGATGTGTGGGTTTATGTATTTATTGTTGGTTGCCTAACGTACGTAAAGCTGCAATAGGTGGGAGAATGATCAAAAAATTCTTTAAGTTGCCCATATGATATATAGTTATTGATTCCAAATTATAAATACATTTTTTGGGTCTAGATTTTTACGTTAGTCAAGTCACAATATTATAAACAATTAATGTGTAATATTATATGGTTTTATTATTTGAAAAATCAAGTTGTGAATAAATAGGAATTATAAATATATATTATTATATTTATATCTTCATACAAATTGATCATGAAAAATAGCAAAAGAAATATTAGAACGCCAGGCTCAATTAGGGGATTTTAGCATCTCACAATAATAGATAATGCATGCTTAAAAAATAGCCCAGGAAAAACAAAAAAAAAAAATGCATATTCCGGCGAAATAAAAACTGATGAGATAGTGTTTATCGTTTGGAGATCATCAATATTGCGGCGGCTGGAAAACGTAGATGGAAATAATTTATAACGTCGAAAAGTTGGTGTCGGAAGAACCTGGAAAAACGTAGAAAACATCTATTGCGGCGACTTTACTCCGACGTAATAGATCCAAGTTGAGCGTCTGTTAAATTGTCGACGGAAGGAGTCACTTTTTACGGCGATAATCAAACTTATTATGGGGAAAATTGTCGACGTTACAAATATATTCCAACGTTTTACAGGGTTGGCTGGACAGCAATTGCCGCGAAAAACTATGCATTTGCGGCGAACAAAAATCGTGGGAAAACGTGCAATAATTGCAGTGAACATGTAAAAACGCCGCTAAAATCTTTTCTAATCAATACTTTTCCAACGCTGATGCGGCTCATTCCAAACGACGGAAATTAGTTTTTGCAGCATTTTTACTATGCTTTTGCGGCAAAAACAAGTGCTGAAAAAAATACATTTTTTTGTAGTGAGGTACTGAAACTTTTTATTTCATGGGCTATTAGCAAAGCAATATATAAGACACCCTTTATATTTCTGTTTTTTAATATCCTAAACTAAATCAAAATAATTATCAAAATGGTTCTAGACACTACAAGAAAAAAAGGCTTTTTTACAATGTAAATTTTTGCCGAAAAAAGTGGCAAAACTGCAGCCATTGACTTTTTTGACGATTTTTATCTCACCACATGTTCGCCGGTATCATTTATTCACTTATGCTCTACTGCAACGGAAGTCTAAAATCGTTGTAAAAAGTTAAGTTTTCTCGGCGATTTATTTCATTACAATTAGTTAAAAATGTCGCTGCAATTGAGATCTACGACTCTATTAGAACTTGTTGGCAAAGACTTATTCCAACGATTTTTATATCGTCGCTAATAGTAGTTAATTCGCTGCAAACATCTATTTCCAGTGATTAAAGATATATCTAGTAAAATGAATTTTGTTTTCAAAAATCTTTTTGCGGCGACTAGTTTTTGCTGTGGATAGTTCGTTGCAACGATTTTTGACATTGTTGGAACTAAATTTCAGTTTACCAAAACCTTTTTGCGGCAATTATTTTTCATCGCAAATTTATCTTTCCAGCAGTTTATCACATCACCAAAACTGAATTTCTGGTATTCAAAACCCTTAGCTCCCGGGGGCTAAGACTTCTTCTAAACAATGCCGATCTTGTCCATGTCAACTTATTCCACACAATTTTATGTAGCTAATTAAAAACAGTGAGAAAATGCCTCTTATTCCACACAATTTTGGATATCAACTTTGTCAACATCCAATTATCTTGAAAGATAGCATCTGTAAGAATCAATCGTGAGTGACAAGTATTATCGTTCTTCATTTAAAATTTTGTCATCCCGAATAAGACTTTATGATGTAGCACATTTCAAAATGGTTAAGAAGCCACCTAAAACCACTAGGAGAATGAAATGTAATTAGAAATGACAAAATTTTATAATAAAGACTGATAGAAATATACTTAGGAGAGATTTTGTGAGCACGTGTAGTACAATAAGCTCCTTTTAGAAACAGAATGCACACAATAAATAAAAGGTTGTAACCGATCCGAGTTGAATCGAATTTTTAGATTATCGAGTCAAACTATACTCAAATAACTCGAGTTCGAGTTTGAGTTGAGATCTTGACTATCCAAGCCGAGTTCGAGCGGATCAAACATAATCTTGAGCCGAGTCGAGTTATTTATCGATCTTGATTTTTACTCTTTAACGAGTTTGAGGCGAGTCGAGTTATTACTCGAGTTTTGTTTATACACGTATATATTTTTTGAATAAATTGAAAAATTAAAAATACCAAATTATAAAATAAAATATTAAATCTAATAAAAATTTAATTAATATATAAACCTTATATTGAAATATAAAGTTATAATATTTTTATGAATACATTTTTTATAAAGTTCACATTGTAGAATATAATTAAACTACCAAGTCTTATATAGTAACTATTACACATTATATATATACTATAATTATTCACTTAAGTACTTAATTAACTAACATATCATTATAAATTATATTCAATGTATAAGTATAAATGACTAGGTATAAGTAAGTAGGTTATATACTACATATTCAATTTTTATAATAATTATGTTTATGTTATTAAATTTAATATGCATAGAAGTATATATGTGTGTGTGTAAAAATGCTAATATATAGAGAAAAATTATCTATATTCATGATTTATGGATGAGTTCTAATTGAGTCAAGCTAATGAATAAAGTCGAGTATGAACAAACGAACATTAACCGAGTTGAGTCAAGTATGTGTCATTTAATAATTGAGTGAGATTCTGTTTTCACAATTGAGTTTTCTTTTTACGAGTCGAGTTCAATTCGATTTTAGCCGAATGAGTATCGAGCGAGCAATGGAGCGGACTGATTTATTTACAACCCTTAAGCACACTTTTGCTATGTAAGGTTCAAAGGGTATAAAGAGTTTGACATCTCTTTTATCCTAAGACAAAAAATTTAAAACAAGTAACTAATTATTTAAGCATTGATGTTAATAGAAGTACGTAGTAGGATCAAGATTTGGATCATTTGGAAGTAATCCACTCGTGTAATCCTCTTATCCTAATAATTAATTTTTGAATTATTGGTACGGAAATTGAAGGTCCAGATAGGGCCTTGGCCCAACAGCACATTTCAAATTTCAATACCGTTGAAGACTATTTATACAAGCTAATATGTATCTATTTGTAATGAACGAACGAAACGGCAGCCACCCCCTGTCCCACCACTAAAATTATGTGAATGACTCTACCACTATTATTTTAAATTCTGCATAGTGACTTGTATAGTGATTTGCATAGTAACTTGCATAGTAATTTCAAAGCCTATAAATAGGAGTTTCAGTTGTAATGAAATTCATAAGAAAATATAGAGAGAGAAAGAAAGTTTCAGTTCTTAAGAGTTCAAGAGAGATTTTCTTATTTCTCTTTTGCAATAGTAGTTCCTTTCTTTAAGTTTCATAATACGTTATCAGCACGACGGTTCTACCAATTCTGAAACTAGTGGCCTTATTCCTCTGTAAGTTTTTCAATATATTATTTGAAGTCTTTAATATATTTTATTGATGATTATCTGTGTAAATTTATAAATATATTTTCTGAGATACAAATATTTATTTCATTATTTATATGTGTAGAAAATGACAAATCTTACAAAATTGGAATTTGTTGTTCTTGATATATCTGGGAAAAATTATTTATCCTCGATACTTAATGCTGAAATATATCTTGATGCAATGAACCTGGGAGAAACTATTAAAGAAGGAAATCAAGCATCCCTGCAGGAACGTGCTAAAGTAATGATTTTCCTTCGCCACCATCTTCATGAAGAATTGAAAACTGAATATCTCACAGTAAAAGATCCCTATATTTTGTGAAACAATTTAAGGGAGAAGTATGAATACCAGAAAACTGTCATCCTCCCAAGAGCTCGTTCTCAATGGTTGCACCTGAGGTTGCAAGATTATAAAAGTGTTAGTGAGTATAATTCGGCACTTTTTAAAATAAGTTCAGTATTAAAATTATGCGGTGAGAAAATCACCGATGATGATATGCTAAAGAAGACTTTTACTGCATTTCATGCCTCGAATGTGCTCCTGCAGCAGCAGTATCGAGAGAGAAAGTTCAAGAAATATTCTGAACTTATATCATGTCTTCTAGTAGCTGAGCAGAATAATGAGCTCTTATTAGAAAGCCACCAGTCACACCCTACTGGCTCAATTTCATTCCCTGAAGTGAATGGTAATAGGTTTACATCATTCCCAGAAGTGAATGGTGCATCCTTTAGAAGAAATCGGAGGCGTGGACGTGGTAGGAAAAATTATAGAAATGTTGATCCCAGGAATGACAACATTAAAAGGGATTATAATATACCATATCACCAGAAGTGGTACAATTTATAAAGGGATAAAAATCCTCAGAATAATTCTTCAAAGAAAAGTGAAGAGGTGTGCCATAGATGTGGAATGACTGGATATTGGTCATGTATCTGTCGTACGGCCAGACACTTAGCTGATTTATATCAAGCTTCTATTAAAGGAAAGAATAAAGTGCATGAAACAAATTTAGTAGAACCATCAGATGATTTATTAGATTCAGTAAATGTAGACGTTACTCATCTTGATGTATCTGATTTCTTTAATCATCCTGAAAGTAGTATTGAACACTTAATTGGAGATGGAAGTGTTCCACTCAATTAATGTATTTTCTTTCTATCAATAATAAAAGTTTTGTACATTTTGTAGAATCATGGATCACATTGATGAGTTTTTTATTTCTGAGTTGAATGATAAAGATATATATCTGGCTGACAGTGCTACAACTCACACAATTCTTAAAGAAAAGAAATATTTTCAAAATCTAACACTAAGTAAAGCCTATGTCCATACCATATCAGGTTCATCGGATTTAATTGAGGACTCCGGAAGAGCTTATATTGTGTTGTCTAATGGCACCAAATTTTGTATTGATGATGCTCTATTCTCTTCACAATCCAGAAGAAATTTATTGAGTTTCAAAGATATACGTCGTAATGATTACCATATTGAAACGACCAATGAAGGCAGTAAAAAGCATCTTCTTATTACTAAAACAATATCGGGCCAGAAGCTCGTATTAGAAAAACTGTCTGCTCTATGTTCTGGATTGTATTATACAAAAATGAGAACAATTGAATCATATGTGGTAATGCACCAGAAGTGCATTGACCCTAAAGTATTTATGACTTAGCATGATCGCCTTAGACATCCGGGTTCTATAATGATGAGACGAATTATTGAAAATTCGCATGGGCATCCCTTAAAGAATCAAAAGATATTTCTACCCAATGAATCTCCGTGCTCTGCATGTTCTCAAGGTAAGTTAATTATTAGACTATCTCCCTCAAAAGTCATTGTTGAATCTCCATCCTTTTTACAAAGGATTCACGGAGATATATGTGAGCCTATTCATCCATCAAGTAGACTATTTAGATATTTTATGGTTCTAATTGATGCATCTAGTCGATGGTCACATGTTTGTCTTCTTTCCACTAGAAATGTTGCATTTGCTAGACTTCTTGCTTAGATAATTAAACTACGAGCACAATTTCCTAAATATCCAATTAAGACTATTCGATTGGATAATGCAGGTGAATTTTCATCTCAAATTTTTGATGATTATTGCATGTCAATAGGAATAGATGTTGAACATCCTGTTGCCCATACACACACACAAAACGGTTTAGCTGAGTCTTTAATCAAAAGGCTTCAACTAATCGCTAGACATTTACTTATGAAATCAAGACTACTTGTTTCTGCTTGGGGACATGCTATACTTCATGCAGTATCTCTAATTCACATTAGACCATCTGCATATCATAAATATTCTCCATTACAGCTTGCATTTGGTCAACAACCAAATATTTCTCATCTTCGTACTTTTGGATGTGCTGTATATGTTCCAATTGCACCACCACAACGTACAAAAATGGGCCCTCAACGTAGACTTGGGATATATGTTGGTTTTGATTCTCCATCCATTATTAGATACATTGAACCCTTTACAGGGGATATGTTTAAAGCACATTTTGAGAATTGTCATTTTGACGAATCAAATTTTTCGTTAATGGGTAAAGAAAAATCGGTGCCTGAAGCACGACAAAATACTACTTGGGATAATAAGACCCTGTCTCATTTTGATCCTCCTACAAATGAATGTAAACGGGAAGTTCAAAGGATTATTCATTTGTAAAATGTTGCAAATCAGTTACCGGATGTATTTACTGACACTAAAGGTGTAGTAAAATCTTATATTCCTGCTGTTAATACTTCAGTAAGGATTGAAGTCCCTGAATGACAAATTGTCAAAACAGCAATAGATGAATCTAAAATACGCCTGAAGCGTGGAAGACCTATTGGTGCAAAAAATAAAATTTTCAGAAGGAAAAGAATACAAAATGAATTTGGTGTTCCTGAAGAACACATACCCACAAAACAGGCTACAAATATAATTGGTACTCCTAAAGAGCTCAAATCTTCTATTCCAGAACCTCCTGAAGAGGAAACTCCTGAAGAGTATAAATCTCCTAAAAAGGGACCTCCTGAAGAGGTGTGTCATGAAATGTTTTCCCCTGAAGAGGAACAGGTACCTGAAAATAATGAGATCTTAATACATTTCATGAAAACTGGAGAAATTCTGAATAGAAATAAAACTGTTGTCGACAACATATTTTCATATAAAATGGGCCTTGACATTACCAGAAGTAACGAAGAAAGTGAGTCAAAAAGCGTCGAAGAATGTCGACGTAGAAATGATTGGCCAAAATGGAAAACAGCTATTGAAGCTGAATTAAATTCGCTAGCAAAACGATAAGTATTTGGACCTGTTGTCCAAACACCAAAGGGTGTGATGCCTGTTGGATATAAGTGGGTATTTGTACGAAAACGTAATGAGAAAAATGAAATTGTGCGGTACAAAGTACGGCTTGTCGCACAAGCTTTCCTGCAGAAACCCGTGATTGATTATGAAGAAACATACTCTCCCGTTATGGATGCAATCACATTTAGATTTTTGATTAGTCTGGTTGTTACAAAAGGATTGGAAATGCGGTTGATGGATGTGGTCACTGCATATTTATATGGATCCTTAGACCATGACATATATATGAAAATCCCTGAAAGATATAAGATGCCTGAAGCATCTACAAGTACATATAGAAATATGTACTCAATCAGACTACAAAGATCTTTATATGGGTTGAAGCAATCCGAACGCATGTGGTATAATCGCTTAAGCGAATATCTATTGAAAGAAGGATTTGAGAATAATCTTATATGCCCATGTGTTTTTATTAAGAAATCAGAATCCAGATTTGTCATTATTGCAGTTTATGTTGATGATTTAAATATTGTGGAAACTCCTTTTAAGAGATCTCAAAAACCGTTATATATTTAAAGAATGAATTTGAAATGAAAGATTTTGGCAAAACAAAACTTTGTCTCGGCCTGCAGCTTGAGCACTTGCCAAATGGAATTTTTATTCATCAGTCCATGTATACTGAGAAAGTCCTAAAGCATTTTTATATGAACAAATCTCATCCCCTGAGTACTCCAATGATTGTTCGAACACTTGATGTGAAGAAAGATCCATTTCGTCCTTGTGATGACAATGAATAAATTCTTGGTCCTGAAGTACCATATCTCAGTGCAATTGGAGTTTTGATGTATCTTACAAATTGCACTCGACCAGATATTACATTCTCAGTTAATCTGCTTGCAAGATATAGTTCTGCACCAACTCGAAGGCATTGGAATGTCATTAAACATGTCCTTCGTTACCTTCATGGTACGGTTGATATGAGATTATTTTATCAACGAGGTTCAAGTCCATAATTGATTGGGTGTGCAGATGCAGGTTATCTTTCAGACCCACACAGAGGTAGATCTCAAACTGGATATTTATTTACTTATGGAGATACTGCCATATCATGGAGATCTGTTAAGCAGACACTATCTGCTACTTCTTCAAATCACTCAGAGATCATTGCTATTCATGAAGCAAGTCGAGAGTGTATTTGGTTGAGATCAGTTATTCAACATATCTAGAAAAAGTGTGGACTTCCTATGATCAATAATAGCCCAACAATCTTATATGAAGATAATACTGCTTGTATCACTCAAATTAGAGGAGGATATATCAAAGGTGACAGAACCAAACATATTTCACCTAAATTCTTTTATACTCATGAACTTCAAGAGAAAGGTGAAATTGATGTCAAGCAGATACGATCTAGTGATAATCTGGCATATTTATTCACAAAGGCGTTACCAACTTCCACATTCAAGAAGATTGTGCATAGCATTAGAATGCGAAAACTCAAAGATCTTTTGTCATGCACTTTTCAGGGGGAGTAAATGTGCTGATTGTACTTTTTTTCCTTCGCTGAGGTTTTGTCCCACTGGGTTTTCCTCTGCAAGGTTTTAATGAGGCAATCTTAAAGCACTTGTGGATATATAAGAAGACTGTACTCTTTTTCCTTCGCCATTGGTTTTTCTTCCCACTGGGGTTTTACTTGACAAGGTTTTAACGAGGCAGATTCCTTATTGGCGGTCATTCAAGGGAGAGTGTAATGAACGAACGAAACGGTAGCCGCCCCCTATCCCACCACTAAAATTATGTGAATGCTCCCACCACTATTATTTTAAATTCTGCATAGTGATTTGCATAGTGACTTGCATAGTAACTTGCATAGTAATTTCAAAGCCTATAAATAGGAGTTTCAGTTGTAATGAAATTCATAAGAAAATATAGAGAGAGAAAGAAAGTTTCAATTCTTAAGAGTTCAAGAGAAATTTTCTTATTTTTCTTTTGCAATAGTAGTTCATTTCTTTAAGTTTCATAATACTATTTAATATTTAAAGTTAAATATTAAATTCATCTCTTATTTCAATAGGCTTTAAAATAAGCCACATTGAATTGGCTAAAATCCAATGGACTTTAGCTATAGCATTGCCAAAATATCTTCCATTTTAGGCAATTATTTTATATTGACTAAATATCTATTATATTAATTTCTTCTCTCTATTATTCATGCAAATATCTATTTTATTAATTTTTTTATATTTATAAAAATATTTATTTTATCAAGATTTTCTAAATTATTAATTAGTAATTTAATTTAAATAGGATATAATTACTAATTAATTTTTGTAACTCATAATTTAATTAGAATATGATTATTAATTAACATATAATAAGTAAAATGGTAAAATATGATAAAATTCAATAAATTAAATATTACAAAAAATTAAATATTTTTTAATTATTAATTACTTATTACTATATAGTAAATAAATGGATAATCTAATATAGTGATTTGATGTGAATAATTCGAGTTAAATTATTGCTAAATTATTTTATTATTATATAATAAAAAAATAATCAATTCAATGTGGAGACTTATATAAATATAATAATTAAAAGTTAAAATTTTCTTATATTGAATAATCCAATAAGAATATTCTTATATAGCATTCTATCATAACAAACATTTACAGCCCAACTATCCATTTAACCCAACAACCACTTAGTACAACACAGGCCAATCAAAAAAACAAGCCCATGTACATATAGGATTTTGACCCATAAGTCCCAATAAGACCCAAGGCCTTACACTATCATATAATATCTTCTATGCAAAGGGAATATAATTACAAAAATTCTGTGCAATCATTTTTACGTCTTTTATACATTTTATTAATATGATTAGCTATATATTTTTTTAAATATAAAAATAATTACTTTTGCCAATCATATTAATAAAATATACAAAGAATACATAAAAATAACCGTATATAGTAGAATTAAGTAGCTGTATATATAGTAGAATTCAATTAATTCAACTATGTCAATATTTCATTCTCTAAGACTAGCAATGACGGAACAAACTAGATTACATGCAGCATAAGGGTACAAACTACAAACTACAAACATCGCATATTAGTATAAGAGAACTTGTTGTATTTCTAATATTGGATACAATGGTTGCTACAAGCAACCTCTACTTTCAAGTTGTTTAATAGGAATATGGTACCACAAAAAGACACGTTTTGTAAGGAAGTTATGCTAAAAAGGGGTCCAACTCTAATCAACTTTAAACTTTTAATTAAGGTCATCTTGGGTTTTTCTTTGAGATCTAGAATATGTGTTAGAAAATATATAATATCACGAGTAAGCAAGAAAAAAGTAATGCTCTCTTTCGATAACAATAAAGCGATCGTCAACTCATCATTCTCGACTCTACAAGATTGTTATTACAACACTTAAATGTTTCTATTTTAGTTTGTTTTTCAAAAGAGTAACATACTAAATAAAATGTTGTACTATAAAACAACAATGACTCTATATGATATTAAGATTTATATAACGATATAGATCCATTTATCTCAATTAAAAAGTAATAAATGTAAATGAAAGACGAAAGGCAGTTATATAATATGAGCTTACAAACCCAAATCCTTTGAAAAAGAAAATCAAGTCCTTGAAAATTCTTAGTTATTTGTGTATCCATGTGAGACCATAAAATTCATAAAACAAACTTGAAATCTCTTCATCCAAAACTATCAACCTACCCATAACTGTTTATAACCAGAGTTAGAAAGCAGAAGCGTTCGAATTGAGAGTGACGTGGTACGCGCACGTATATTTTATATAAATGTGAAGGCTCGGCTGCGGAAGTAAAGCATCCTTTACTCTGAAGAGTAAGCCCTACAGAAAACCCTAATTTTTGATCCCCATCAAAATGGTTCGCCGAAAGAACAGCAAATCCGACGCGAACCAGAGCTCGAGCAGCTTCGGCAGCTCGCATCAGCTCCACAACACTAAGATTCGCTTCGAAGACCCCGAGGATACCACCGAGAGCTCCAACCTCGACGACTCCATGTCCGACCCCGACGGCCTTGATAAACCCATTGATGACCCCGCCTGCGACCCTGACGACGTTTCTATTGTCCAAGACGATGATAAAACCAGTGCCGACTATTACTTCGATTCCTACTCTCACTTCGGTAAGGCTCCAGTACAGTCTTTGACTCTTTCGGTTTGGTTTCCAAGAAAACTGGGGAAAAGAAAACTGAGAAAAATGAAGATTTGGAATCTTTCGCGTCACATTTTTTGGTTCTTTTATTGCTCTTTTCTTTGTGGAGGAAGGATTAGGGAAGATAACTGTGAATTTGGTGTCTTACTTCTCTGGGGCTATTCGCGTAGAATGTGCTTTGTGGTATTTGAGTGGAAGCTTTTGTTTTGTTCACCGCAAGTAATGAAGCAAGAACATTTGTTTCTTTTTTCTTAACTGAACCCTCCTCCCCCCCACCACCCACCCACCCCCACATTGATGGCTTTTTGTCATTTCTTTTCATCTAAAATATAATGAAATTTATTTTATTGCTTGCTTCCATAGTATCTAGCGTAGGGGACTGCCTTCCTTCGGATTCAAAGTACCTAAGTGGTGCTTCACGTCTTTCAATAGTACTTCAACATATCTAATATGTACACCCTAATGCGAGGTTGAATGGCTATGCAAGGAGCAGCCCAAGCAAGTAATTGATACAGCCCCAGCTAGGCCATTAAAGAAATGTCTTAAAATGTGTCTTGCTGTTATGAGCTAAACAAGCTCTAAGTATACATTTAAGAGCTGATGCAATAGTTGTAGCTTCTTCTTGCGATACCCTGGCTTGGCAGTTAAACTACCTATGTTGGGTTTATCTTAGTTCCTGAATTGTATATGTGAGAGTGGTATTTGTAGTTGCTTGTAGTAGTATTGCATATGGATGATTGGGTTCGAGAATGGATTCATGTTGTCTTTTGTTCTGTTCCCTTTGCTTTAATTTATGTCTTGTAAAAGCTTATTTTGGTTTTTATATGTTTTTGCAGGTATTCATGAAGTAAGTTCACACGTTCTGGATGCAGGGTGGTGTTAGATTCGTTGTTGTGGCTTCCTAATGCTAATACTCTGATTTTTTTTTTCTTTGACCATCCTTATATTGCAGGAGATGTTAAAGGATGTTGTGAGAACTAAGACATATCAAAACGTTATTTATCAAAATAAATTTCTATTCAAGAATAAAGTTGTTCTTGATGTGGGAGCTGGGACAGGGATTTTGTCCTTGTTTTGTGCAAAAGCTGGGGCAGAACACGTTTATGCGGTATTTTTTCAGGGTTTTTTGGCTTAAGTTTATTTGTACATTTTGTTTAATAAATCTGTAAAATATGTTGTCTGTGTTATTTCATCATGTAATTTGGTCACATCTGCTAAAATTGTACAAGTTTACAAAATTTTCATTTCCAGGTTGAATGCTCCCAAATGGCTGACATGGCAAAAGAGATTGTTGAAGCTAATGGATATTCTAATGGTGATGTTATTTGTGTTGAATTTTTGGTTTTCCTGATCTCTTTCGGGAGTTTTTGGAGTTGCAGCTTTATGCATTTACTCATTCTTCATTTCTTGTTGCAGTTATAACGGTTTTGAAGGGAAAAGTTGAAGAAATTGAGCTTCCAGTCTCTAAAGTGGATATAATTATTTCAGAATGGATGGGTTACTTTTTACTGTTTGAGAATATGTTAAACACTGTCCTCTTTGCTCGTGATAAATGGCTGGTAAGTTGAGGCTATATTTTAAATTCCAAATTGTCTGCTTCCAATAGATCTAAAAGTAGATGATATTGTGCTAGTGGCTTCATCAATTCCAATCATGTCTGTGTCACTCTAAAGATAATTTGTAATTTTTCTAACATTTGAATTCAGAAAAATCTCATCAATGATTCTAAATTTTGCTAAGGGTTATGGGATAACTTTCTTCACAAACTCGAGTATATAAAGGGAAAGTTGTTTCCTGGGAACTTTTCAACCTTGCAGTTCACAATCATGGTCTATAATATGGATGTTGCAATGAAGTATATGTTGTCTGTATGAGGTTTTAGTGGCCTTAGGGTTATGGTGGTGAGAGTTATGCGAGGCATTATCTCTTGCTTTCATATTCTTACAGGCCAACTTCCAAATACTTCATTCATTTGGTAACTAAGGTTTCCAAGATGGCAGACTTCATCCTTGCATTGCTGGTATTTGTGTCCACATGCTCACCTCCATGGTTGTCTTTTGTTATCTGGAAATTATGTATATAGGGATTTTTTTTTTCAATCTTCAACGTTGGTTTGCGTTAATTCAACCATGCAACAGTTTGTCTATGTCAGGAAGGTAAATTTTGTTTCTTTTAATTCTTTACATCCTACCAGGTTGAGGACGGAGTTGTGCTACCTGACAAAACTTCTCTGTACCTGACAGCCATTGAAGATGCAGAGTACAAAGACGACAAGATTGAATGTGAGACTATTGGCAGTTTGAAAATATAAAGCGGACAGTATAGGAGCCACTTTTTATCTCTGAATAGTACAGGAACCTGTTGATTCTGATCTGTAGTGTTATCAAAAATTTAAATGCTCTTTTACTACCGTAACCGGTGGTGCAGTATAATTTCTTTATGCTTAACTTTTCCCCTTGCCGATTTCATTCTCCAGTTTGGAATAATGTATATGGCTTCGATATGAGCTGCATCAAGAAACAAGCCTTGATGGAACCCCTTGTTGACACAGTTGATCAGAATCAAATTGTTACTAACTGCCAGCTACTTAAGGTGAGATCACAGGAACATGCTCAGCCACAAACATATAAAACACTATTATATTTTTTGGGCAGTGTATTTAGTTTGCTTTTTGTTGATGCCTTCTCACTGGGCCCTCTGAAGCGGTTACTTTGTTTTTTTGGCTGATGTAAGTTTATTTGCTTCCATTTGTTCAGACGATGGATATCTCCAAGATGGCTCCTGGGGATGCGTCCTTCACCGCTCCCTTCAAGCTTGTAGCAGAACGTGATGATTACATTCATGCTCTTGTAGCATATTTTGATGTATCATTTACCAAGTGCCATAAGTTGACAGGCTTCTCCACAGGTTAATTTTATGTTCTTTACCGGTTTTTCTTTTGTTAATTTTAGCTTTATATATTTTTTTAGCATGTGGTGATTATGCTCTTTATGGCTTCAAAATAAAAATAGTTTCTTTATGTCTTAGAGTTGGCATGTTCTATTATGCATTTGCCAATGCCTCTAGTATAATTGGTGTTATAAATTCATTTGACTACAGTACCATGCTAAAGAGAAATTATTTTTGTAGTCTTGAATGGGGGACCATTGCAGTCCCATTGATAAATGAGGGTAAAAGGAAAAAAAATATTATTTTAAAAAAGATGTTACTGTAATTTCAAAAAAAATTTAAACTAGATTTGTATTGCAGTCCCCAAAATGGAGACGGCCCCGCTTGGATTCGGAAATGAAATGAGTTGAGATGAGTTTGGTTTATTTTTTAATATTATTATTATTTTGGGATTTGAAAAAGGTGTGTTGGAATTTGAAAAAGGTGTATTGGGATTTGAAAAAGGTGTGTAGAAATTTGTGTTTTGTATAAAAAATTATAAAAATATAATGATGAAATGGAAGTGAGTTGAGATGAGCTCAACTCACTTCCCAATACAAGCGGGGCTATATGTAGCATTGCTCCCTACCAAATTACGGAAGCATTGAGTTGATCGAATTTGTATTCATGATACCAATAAGACTTTTTTTTTTTAAATTGTACGGTCAGCAGCACACTTGTGCTGGTGATGTTAGTTTAACGAGCATGTCTATCCGGACAGCGCTGTTGTCATAGATGGCATCTTAAAATGCTGCCCTGATGGTCCCGACTGATTGAAAGGTTGAAACCAAGTGACCAAAACTTGTGGTTAACTTATTGGGGCTTCGTGTATGCATTTCTCGGTTGTGTTTGTTTATTATGTGATTACATATGCTAGGGGTTTGTGATTACATATGCTAGGTTTCAGTAACACAGGCTTTGGAAACAATTATTCAATATGTTTCTATTTAACACTCTCGAATATCACGCAGGTCCAAGATCAAGGGCTACTCATTGGAAGCAAACAGTCCTGTACCTGGAAGATGTGCTGACCATATGTGAAGGTGAAACATTATTTGGGAACATGACTGTAGCTCAAAATAAGAAAAATCCTCGCGATGTTGATATAATGCTCAAGTATTCCTTGAATGGTCGGCGTTGCGTGGTGTCGAGAATTCAACATTATAAGATGCGCTAGGATTTGGGTTGCCAATTCTTTCTGTCATAAAAGAACTTCAGAAAGTGTTGGGTTAGAGATCGTTGCACTTCCAGAAAGAACGGCTCAAAAGTGGGGCTCATTTTCATCAGGAAGAGCAACTTCTCTGTAGTTTCAGATTCCAAAGGATATTTGTGTGATTTATAACCGCTAAAAAGTTTTGGGATTTCATTTGTATTCACTGCTGCTCAATTAATTTGTCACTTTCCGTTTGATTGAAACAAGTTATACCGGTCTGGAGTTTAACTGGATAAAGATAAAGGTTGCCTGGATAAAGGGAAATTTGTCACTTTTCCGGCTTTTAGAATCTTTAAATTCAGTCACCAGAAATTTAAAAAAAAAAAAATGTCATTGTTTGAGGTGTAGGAAATGCACTACATCCATCAACATGAAGCTTCGTCATTATTTATAGGCTTTTGTACAACAAAATTATTGTTCTCTATTTTCAGAAACAGAAACACTGATTTTGGTCCGGTGATCATTACAATGACATAATTCTGTGTTGTAGTAAAATTAACAAGCCTAATTTCAAAAAGGTTGCCCATTCAGCGAGAAAATAACTAACAGATTGATGATATAAGAGGAAAGGTTCCATAATATGGGCTTTAATCTGTTCTCAAATTCCTACATTTTATGTTGAACTCAGAAAAAAAAAAAAAACTCAGACGAACAAAATCGTGCAGATCCTTGCTTTTTCTGTAATGGTGGGTGATTAGGAGGGAGCTAAAGATCTGATTTGCTGGACTTTGAATTCTTTGAACCTGCTGTTTTCATTTCTCTCCACCACTTCCTTACCCGGTTGTTGACTTTGTATGCATGTTTCTTTAACGAGTCCCTTGCTTCTGTAATTCCTTTGGTGATCTTTTGTCTCCAATCAACCTTTTTATTCTCTTTCTCCCTCAGAACTTTTCCCTATTTAAAAGGATTGTTTTAACTTTCAGTGAAAAAATATAACATTCTCACAAACCAGAATCAAAGATGTAACTTTCACATTACCAATTTTGAGGGGAAGTTTTCATCATCATCGTCATCCTCTTCGTCGTCATCTTCCTCACCAATATTTTTCATGTTCATCAAGTCATCCCTTGAGTACATTTTCATGCCAGGTGCTCCTGGCATACCCTGAAGCACAGAGAAGCAGAATAAAGGCCAAATCCAGCTTATAATGAAAGCAGATTTTATAGAGCAATTACAAAATGATCACCTCCATAGATTTCATTATCTTTTCCATTTCTGCCTCTTTGGATGACTTGGGCACAAAAGGTTCTCCTGGAGTCCTATCCTGTACAACGGTAAGAAGATAATTTAGTGCTATACTGAATTTAATCCTTAATCAAATATATAAACCAATCTTCTCGTTAACAATCTCACACTACTTGATAGCCAACTAGTTGACTTATCTAGTGATGGGACGAGTTTCTTCACGTCTATTTCAAGACATACATGTATCCAAGTACTAGGAACTTCGGGCAGAATGAACTTGTTCAGATATGATACAAAAATGAATGGCCATATGTTAATGCAAATCTATACAGGGCTTTATTGCCAATCAGAAAGAAGATGAAATATTCAGAGATTTGACTTCTAAATAAAGATATGCTCCGTCTATGAAGGACTTCCATATTTTCTTTGTTTGGAGGTGCAAAAGCATCATCTCTGGAAACCATGTCACTAAAAGGTATTCCTCTTTTTTCACAACAGTACTTATGAGGTGCATAGGCCGCATATTTAGTGCCAAGGGTGAAAATACATCTAGGAGTTGGATAGCAGGGCTGTTGCTATCTGTAGTTTATGTGCATGTATATGTAAGAGTCATGCAGAGCAACTTGCTTAAGACCAGAATCATCCAGACTTAATTGATGTATACAATCTATTCCAATACAACCAGTTTCTGTTTTTGGCTCCAAAAGCTCCAAATCCTCGCATATTGAGGATGTAAATCATGAAAGAAATCGAATAATCACGTGGTTGAAAGGAAAGAAAGCACTAAGATTGAGTTACAGAATGCTGTTACCTTAGGAACTGGAGGTGGCTTGGTACTGCATGCTTTAGTAAGGTCTTTACATAAAAAGTTGACCAACGAATCAAGTTGTGGCTTGGAGCTATATAGATATTCAGCAACATCAGTATCAGAATATCCCATGACCTGGAAAATCCACAAACAGTGATTTGATCATAATGTGAAGTGTGGCATCCAAAATAATGTAAAAAGAGCAAAAACCAAACAGAATCTTCTGGACAGTGACACAATCCACATGAATGTCACAATTTAGATGTTAAACATCCCTTTTAGCTTTACTTGGCAGTATCTTAACCTGCGACCTCACCCAAACACAACATCAAACTCAAGTCCATTTTTGTACCTCCTGAGCACTATGCAGGGGCAACCAACTTGGTGCTAAGAATTCCATTAGATTGTAACATAGGACCTCTCTCATACTATTCAAACTCTACCCATTTAAATGGCAAACCAAATAAAAAAAAAATAGCCAATTTTGTCAATATCATAGCAACTTGCTTTAAAGAAAAAGAACTTCGTTGTCAATATAGAGTTGCATTATAATAAGCAGAACAAGATATAAAATCATGCATATCAAGTGGCAAAATCTCACTTCTTGGCAAGCCCGCTCAATTGTTTTGCACTCTGAATTGCATTGTCCTTCAGAGTCTTGTTCCACCAGCTGAAAACAGACAAAAATAAAATGAGTAGCCAATTCAAGGGATTGAAAGTCAAAATTATGTTTTAGGTTGCCCAGAAAAGCAGAAATACGTCAATAAAAATTGGATTTATCATAAAGAAATGGTAAACTCATTAACAATCCTACCAAACACCAACCCCATAACTTCTATCAACAGTAATAATTGACAAAACCTAACTGAAAATACAAAATTCCAAATACGCAAGGAATCGAACAGCTCCAAAAACAAACCCAGATACTAAATTCTTCATACCTCCAACTTATTTCCTTGTTCCACAACATCTATCTGCAAAATCCAATCTGCTTCAGCTTTCTTCAGATTACAAACATTCTCCGCTATCTCAATTATTTGATACTCTGAGATCTGATGACGATAGATACCCAAGATAAAACAAAACCACGTGAAATTCAATGAAGGATTACCCACTTCTAGAACAAGCATATCGAAGGGAATATGAGGAAAACCCAGATGACAAAAACAATAAAAGTACCTTCTTGGGAGCGATCTCAGCTTGCTTCTTCTGGACCTGGTGGTACAACTGCGCTGCGAGCTTTTCACAGACCTGGCATTTGATGTAAGGAATGTCTTCCTTCCTAGCAGCCGTCGCTGGTTTCTTGGAACAATGAGAGACAGGAATCCATGCTGAGACTAGCAGAACATAGACTCCAACGAAAAGCAGAGACTTCAAATTCGCCATCACAGACGATCTCCCTCTTCAGAATCCGAAGAGAACAAGAACATGCAACGAACAGTTAGCGGGAAAATTTTGTTAAATCTGCTGATACCCAATTTGGGATCTTTATAGATACATTTTTGTTTTGTTTCTGCGCCTCCAATTGAGCTGTAGTTGCAACGTGACTATCTCGCTCCGCACCCCTCAGTTTACGTTTGGCTACGTGGACCTTGAAAAAGACTCGTTTTGCTGTTTACTCGTTTCTCATTGGCTCCCTAGCGCCACGTAAAGTAGCTTCTACCAATAGGGTGCCAGATACTACGTGTTCCGTGTTGTTCGATAGTGGAGTTTAAACTTTTATTTATTTATTTTAATCTTAGTTTAAACTTATTTAACGTTTCACATAAGTGTAAAATTTAGGCTTGATTCATTTTTATAAATATTTTTATCTTATTTTATTTTATTAAAAAATAATAAAATAATAAAATAAAATAATTCATTTTTTTAAAATTTCAAACTAAAATTAATATTAAAAAAATATTTTAATAAAAATATTTTATTAAATTTAACTTTTATCTAGGAGTGTCAAATCGTATTAATGGGTCGTGTTCGTATTGTGTCAAGACATGTATATTATACTATATAGATCAACCTTAATCTGACTCGTTAAACTTATCGTATTAAAATCTTAAACCTTAATACGACCAGTTAATATAATGTATCGTGTCGTGTTAACCCGTTATGACCTATTAATGAATATTATAAAATAAATTAATACGATAAAATATGATACGTTACAATCTGTTTATGTAAATATGTTGAATATATCCAAAATTAATCCGTTTGGCTTAATTAAACTTAACATAATTTTATACAAATGTTAAAATCACAATATCTATAAAAATTATAATACTAACTACAAGTATAAATTATAATATAAATAATAAAAATATTAAAATTATAATTATAATAATTTTATCTTTAAATGTAAGGGTATACTTGTAATTTTAAATTTCAAAACGTGTTATAACGTGTCCTAACGAATTAAAATAGGTTGATCCGCTATCAACCCGTTAAGCAATCGTGTCATAACGGGTCAATCTATTTTGACCCAAAATCTTGTAATATTAAAATCTAATCCACTATTATCATATCATATTAATATTAAATTAACGAATCGTATGAAATATTATTACCACTATTTACATCTCACTTCCATACGAAAACAAAGCCTTAAAACTGGAGGTGGTGTACAGTCCTATTTTACGGAGTCACGGACCTGGACAACTGTATGGGTCAAGCAACCTATAACATTTATTATCAAAAGAATTCCATACTATATTTAGATACTCTTTATTTTTAAAGATAAAATAAGATTAAAAAAAAATTATTGTTATAAGATATTTTTTTAATATTAATTTTACATGAAAATTTGAAAAAATAATATGAGAATTTAAAAAAATTAAATTTTTTATTATATTTTATATGAAAATTTCAAAAAAATATAATTATAAACTTAAAATATATTTTAAAATTTTGGTCTCATCTTTTTATTAAATCATTGATTGCAAAACTTTTTCCTAAATTAATTAATTGATTGTGGAAAATAGCTCAACTCAATAAATTGATAATGAGTTTAATCTATTTGATTAATAAACTTATCCTCCTTCAAGTTGATTAATACATGCCTCTAATTAATCAGTTTTCTTATAAGAAACATCTTAGCGTATATGCTACCTATTGTTCATAACAATAGGTTCATTTCTTAACCCCACTGCTCAAAATCATGTGGTAATTTTATTGAGTGTATGCTATCACATAAATTCCCCTGAAATCACCATTTTATTTTAAAGCAAAATATATAGATCAGATCTATAATTTTGTCACAAACCCAAGCAAAATAACTCTTTCCTGCAGAAATAAAAGGGACTAAGGAATCAAAATCTCGTTTTTTAACCCTGAAGTGGTGGTGGCAGTTCATCCCACCTTACATTTTCACATTATCCGACACAGACGAAGACTAGAAGACAAAAAAAAAAAAAACACTAATAAAATAGATCCAACAAAAAAAAATAAAAAAAAATGAGGAATATGCAGTGAAAAATAAGACTGGAAGGAAACATAAATCTTATATTTAAAAGAAATGGAAAAAGTGACAAACTGGAGCAGACGATGGTGACAATGATGAGCCGAAGATGGTGTGACGATGAGGAGCCGACGATGCAGACAAGGAAGAGGGCTCTCCAAGCGGAAAAATGAAAAATGAAAGAAACAAAAATTACGCAAACACAATACCACGTCAGATGTTTGTCTCCCGTTTGCTACAGACGTTTAGGGTGCAGGCGGAGACAAATATTTTGTCAAAACGGTGCGTTTCAGTATTTTGATCTCTGTTTAAAAAACGATGCTTTGTGAAGTAGCAAGCAGCAAAATGCACATGTATATAAAAATTTGAAGTGAATGTTTCTTCAAACACATGGGCTTTAATGAAAATGGAGGAACTGTAACCACTTACCACAGACGACGCCGAAGACTTGGGAGCTTCTAGATGAGGAGTGGTGGAGGAGTGCAGCGCAGCCATTAACCTTCAATATATCTGATGGATAGATGTGGGTTGTGGAGAAATGGGGAACGTGAAAATGGACTACTGAATGGGGTGCAAAACGCCTAAAACAAGCTTGGGGAGACGACGTTCAAGTTTCAACCCAGATATGGGAATGAGAATGGAGAAATAGAACCAGTTCTCTTTTTCTTCGTCGCGTCTCATGTTTAATGATATTAAACAAGACTGAGAGGTGAGAAAGAGAATTTGAGCTTGAGAGAGTACCAACTGCGATGGGGGGAGAGAGAGAGGGGGAGAGCAACTGAGGGTGAGAGAGAGAGAGATAGAGGTAAAAATCAGACAATTTGGCTCGAATTAGAGATGTCAGTGGTATTTTTTATTTTATTTTTAAAGGAAGTTAACTTCATTAAATTAAAAAATAAATAAATGGAAACAGCCAATTTGTAGTTGTTGTTTGAAGGAAAAATAAAATAAAAGAATACAAAAATAATTGGAAGAAGCGACACTTATAATATTCTCTTTACATAAATACTATTATATATTGTTCCTGATACTTTTATATGAAGAACAATAACTTATATGATATCTTTCTAATATTCCTTAAAATAATATATGTAAGAGATGTGTACAGATGTTCAGTATTGCTGCTAATCACCATCAATTAAAAATGATAAATGAAAAAGAAGTTAGATTCCTTAACAATTGCATCAAAGTAAGATATAACGGTACAAGTAGTGAAAAAAGTAAAAATAATAATGAGTTTATTTTGATTCAATTTCTTCCAACTCTATCCAAATTTTATAAGAAGATGACATCTTACAAAAAAATAGAAATAAGATGTTTGCTAATTTTATTTTTCATTTGTTAATGGAAAGTACTTTTCATCCCACTTATGGGATCCCCATTTTTTTTTTAGTTTTTTTAATATGATTTTTAAGTAAATTTTTTTAAATAATGTTAATTTTTTTTTAAATTTTTTAAAAATATTTTAAAATGCTAAAAAAATCATATAAAAAAATATATACTTACCTAAAATTCATGTAAAATATAAAAAGAAATCGGGACGATGGGATCCAACAAGTGGGATGAATGATACTGCCCTTTGTTAAAAACAATAGCAGAGGGATTTACTTTAGAAGGTCAAATAAATCTAAAATAAAATATATAAAATATCTTTTATTCTATTTATATACAGTTGTTTATGTGGTATAAAATAATTTAATAGTAAAATCTATAATATAAATAAAATATATTTAATACAACTTATGTATTAAAAAATATATATGATATATCAAGAATATGTCATCATAATAAAAATATATTAAAAATACATTAGAAATCATTTAATTTTTTTTTAATTTTAATTTTTATCCATAATAAAAGCATATCATCATGTTATTATATTATTTTATATTTATATAAGATGTATTTTATTTTTAAATTAGATTAAATTTTATAAAGAAAAGTCAAGATAATTTTTAAAAAGAGAGCTAATATAAGATAAAATTTAATATTATTTCATTAAATTATAAAAATAATATATTTTTTAAAATTATATATATATATATATAATTTTTTTTAGAAGAGGAGTGGGACGGGGGAGAGGGGGTGTCACAAATTTGTGACATTCATTGGATGGTGTAAATTCCCCATTAATATCCATCCAGCCCTTAGCGTCTCTCTTCACTAAAATTACGTTATAAATATACTTTTATCAAATATTTTTATGATTATAATATTTCTTATAATAATATTAAATTATATAATAAATAGGATGAAAACTCAAATTCTCTTATATTAAAGAGCCTATAAATCGCGTAATGTGCATATTGATTATATATACAAGAATTAATAGATCTATATTTAAAAATGAGTAATGTTATTTGAAAGTCTTTACACGACACAACATTAATATGACATAATTTGATTTATATATTCTTAACAAATTACATTAGAAGAGAGGGGAGGTGTTTTTTTTTTATCCGCTCAATTGACTTTCACAAGAAGCAATATGGTGAACTTATTATCATATAAACCTCAATATTTCACCAAGCATGAAGCTAGTTTATTTTCTTTAATTGAAAGGTTTTTTAGACTATTTGTCCCGACTAATCCTATCCTTTTTTACATGAACTAGTAAACCGTAATTTATACCATGGCGAAGTCTTTTAGTTATAAACTAAAAATATCACGATGACCTAAAAAGATATTATTTGCAAGTGAAATTTCAAACTCTTGACATATAATATTGAAGTTCGTTTGCTCACTCAACCCAACAAAGACTCAATTCCCATATGAACTAAAAGAAAGCCCCCATTAATCACTGTCTAAAATCATGCATGCAGCTGCTTGATGAAACAATCCAGTTTTCCACTTTCCCAATTTCAATAAAAATGTTCCATAAATCAAAAGAGAAACATGGTGGGAGGAGGGAGGGGGAAGGAAATGATAAAGAGGAATGCTAGAGAGCATCCAACACTCATCACACTCACTCACATGAACAGTACAAATGTGTACTGTTCATGTGAGTGAGTGTGATGAGTGTTGGATGCTCTTTATATTTTTTCAAAGATAAATTCACAAGAAATAATTGCTTTCTGCAATTGTTCTTGGATAAAAAAATTGTGCTAACTATATATATATATATATATATTAATTTTCATTCTTATTAAAATATTAGAGTTAAAATTAAGGCGGGGTGGCGGGCCACCACATTCAGCCTATTCGTCCTCTCCCTCTGTCTAGCCCTCGTTTGTAGTGGGTGAGATCACTTGTCCACACAGTGACGCGGCTAGATAGAAAAGTTTCTACATGTATTTAGACATGAGGACTGCTACATACAAGCCAGGCTTGTACAAGTCCCACTAACGTGAATAGCAAAAATACTATTCACATAAACAATATTTTTACTATTTATGTGAGTGAGGCTTGTACAAGCCGAGCTTGCATGTAGATTTTTTCTTTAGACATTGAAGATAGGGCCTGAATTGGGCCTAAGCCTTGCCTGATGTTTCCCTATCCACCCAAACCAAATTGTATATATTAAAAAATATATTTTTTAATTAAAAAATATATTTTAGTATAGAGTTTTGTTTTAAAACCCTTCTCTCCCTCCCCTCTCATCTCTCTCTTTTTATTCTTTTCAATCTCTCTTCCATCGATCTTAGCCTCATCTCTCTCTCTCTCTCTCTCTCATTGTGGGTGATGGGTGGATCACTTTAGAGGCCAATCAACCCCCTCGTTGTTTGGATAGGGGCACCCATCCACGAGGGATAGGGCCAAGGTCCAAGAACCACCTGTCCATGTTGGGAATTTGGACCTCCCAAATTCACCCCCAGGATCCACCTCTATGCAGGAATATAAAGAGATATACAGAAATAATAATAACACAAGAATTTACCTGGAAACTCCCAAAGCAGGAAGAAAAACCAGCAGACCCAGAGAAGAAAATACACTATGTGAAAAATTGTTGCAATCACACAATTTTTCTCTTCACCACAAATGACACTCACAAAATTTTCTCACTAAGAAAACTTTAACTTTCACCTCTTTCCCTTTTACAAGAAAAGGCTAATAGAGGATTTTACTCACAAGTTATTACTTGATAACTTGTTAGTTGGTGTGTCTAACCAAGAAGTCTTAGCCTCCTTATATAGCCCAAGAGGCTTATTGTGGCTTCACTTCCTACCCATGTGGGATTGAAGCCAAGGAACAAACTCAACAATCTCCACCTTGTGACTTTGGCTGATCCCACAGCCATGCTCCACCTGGATGAAGATCTTCATAGCTTCCGCTATCTTTTTTTGCCCCTATCTTTATGCTTGAAGACCAATTGAAGTCGCGCACAGCTTCAGTTTCTCAAGTGTAACGCTCTTTGTCAACATATCAGCAGGGTTCTTACTTCCACAAATTTTCTCAAGTAACAACTGTCCATCATCTACCAATGATCGTATGAAGTGATACCTGATCTGTATGTGCTTAGTCCTGGAATGAAATGCTGGGTTCTTGGCGAGGAATATTGCACTCTGATTGTCGCTGTAGAGAGTGCCCTTTTGAATATCTTTGCCCAATTCCTCCAAGAAACCCTGTAGCCAAATCATTTCCTTTGCAGCTTCTGAAACTGCAATGTACTCAGCTTCTGTCGTCGACAAAGAAACTGTCTTTTGTAGATTAGAACCCCATGAAACTGCAGTACCACCCAGGGTGTAGACAAACCCTGTGGTACTCTTTCTGCTATCAACATCTCCAGCTAAATCAGCATCAACATAGCCCTGCACCTCTAAGCCCTCTCCTGAGAAACACAAGCACGTTTCTGAGGAGCCTTTTAGGTATCTCAAAATCCACTTTACTGCTTCCCAATGTTGTCTTCCCGGGATACTCATGTATCTACTCACAACTCCCACTGCATGGGCAATATCTGGTCTAGTGCAAACCATAGCATACATAAGTGAACCAATAGCTGAAGCATAAGGAACCTTACTCATGTAGTCTTGTTCCTCTTCTGACTTTGGTGACTGATCCTTACTGAGTCTGAAGTGATTGCCTAAAGGTGTGCCAACTGGTTTGGCCTTGTCCATATTGAACCTGCTGAGTACCTTTTTCACATACTCAGCCTGAGAGAGTCTTAACGTGCCTCTGACTCTGTCCCTAACAATTCTCATGCCAAGAATTTGCTTTGCAGCTCCCAAATCCTTCATTGCAAAGTGCTCTGACATCTGCTTCTTCAGATTATTGATCTCATCAATACTAGCCCCTGCAATAAGCATGTCATCCACATATAACAACAAGATAATATAAGAATTGTCAAACTGCCTGACATAGCAGCAGTGATCTGCCTGACATCTGATGTATCCTGCACTGCACATAAAACTGTCAAACTTCTTGTACCACTGTCTAGGAGCTTGCTTCAGGCCATACAAGCTCTTCTTCAGTCTGCAAACTGAATCTTCATTTTCCTGTACTACAAACCCCTCAGGTTGGTGCATGAAGATGTCTTCTTCAAGGTCTCCATGAAGAAAAGCTGTCTTCACATCTAGTTGCTCAAGAAATAGATCTTCAGTAGTAACCATAGCCAACACTAACCTGATGGTTGTGATTTTTACCACAGGAGAAAAGATCTCAGAGTAATCAATACCCTGCTTCTGCTGAAAGCCTTTTACAACAAGTCTGGCCTTGTACCTTTTACTACCATCTTGCTCAGTCTTTACCCGGTACACCCACTTGTTGTGCAATGCCTTCTTCCCTGATGGAAGTTTTGTCAACTCCCATGTCTGATTCCCTAACAAGGAATCCATCTCATCTTTCATGGCCAGCTTCCACTTGCTAGAATGTTCATCTTGCAAGGTTTCCTGGTAGCTCTGCGGTTCTCCACCATCTGTCAACAGAATATAATTCAAAGTAGGTGAGAAACGCTGTGGGGGACGAATAGTCCTAACTGACCTGCGAATTGCAGCTGCAGGAGTAGACGGCTCTGGTTCTGATTGCGGAATAATTGGAACGGGTGCATCGGACCCATTCTCCCCGTCACTCACATCTCTACACTGCACAGTGGTCTCTGGTAGGTCATCCAAGTTCTCGAACTCGAACTCATGAGGAGCTGCTTCAGCAACTGTACTGGACTTATCCTTGTACATAATCTTCTCATTGAATATCACATTCCTGCTTCTTATAATCTTCCGACCCTGATCATCCCAGAAACGATAGCCAAATGCCTCGTCTCCATAGCCAATGAAATAACATTTCTTTGACTTAGCTTCAAGTTTACTACGAGCATCAGAATCAACAAGAACATAAGAAAGACAGCCAAAAGTTTTAAGGTGAGAAAATTTGACCTCTTTCCCACTCCAAGCCTCCTCAGGCAGTCCACAATCCAATGGAACTGATGGCCCTCTGTTTATCAAGTACACAGCAGTGCTGACTGCATCTGCCCAGAAAGTAGGTGGTAATCCAGCGTACAGCCTCATGCTTCTAGCACGCTCATTAATGGTTCTATTCATACGCTCAGCAACTCCATTTTGTTGTGGTGTTCCAGGAATGGTCTTTTCCATTCTGATACCATGAGTTGCACAGTACTCATTGAATCCTCCATCAATATATTCTCCACCATTATCAGACCTCAAGCATTTCAGCTTTAAGTTTGTCTCTGTTTCAACCAGGGCTTTCCAATTTTTGAACACATTAAATACATCAGATTTATGCTTCAAAAAATAAACCCATACCTTCCTGCTGTGATCGTCAATGAACGTGACATAGTACCGAGAACCTCCAAGAGATGCAACTGGGGAAGGTCCCCACACGTCTGTGTGCACAAGATCTAACTTTCCTGTTTTCAGTGTTCTACCACTCTTCAAGAAACTGACCTTCTTTTGTTTTCCCATAATGCAACTCTCACACGTACTGAGATCAACTGACTTTAGTTCTGGTAGCTTGCCTCTTGCCAGTAGTTCTTTCATGCCCTTCTGACTCATATGGCCAAGCCTACAATGCCATAAATCTGCTGTGCTCTCTGCAACGGTAGTAGCAACAGTATTATTCAAACCAGTAGTCATATAAAGTGTACCAGTTTTCTTACCCCGAGCCAGTACCAATGCCCCTTTAGTGACCTTCCAGGTGCTATCTGAGAACACTACTGAATAGCCACAATCATCGAGTTGCCCAACAGAGATGAGATTCTTCTTCAACTCAGGAATGTGTCTGACTTTCTGCAGGATCCACTTGTTCTTGTTAGGGAGTGCAATATCAATGTCTCCCATTCCCACCACATTCAAAGCCTCTCCATCAGCCAAGTACACCTTCCCAAAATCACCTGCAACATAGTTTTGCATTATTTCCCGATGGGAAGTTGTGTGGAAAGAAGCTCCTGAATCTAGTATCCAGTCATCAACTGGAGTATGAACTGCAAGTAATAGTGCATCTTGTACTTCTTCAGTTACCACATTAGCACTATCATTCTCCTTTTTAGGATTTCTGCAATTCCTTTTTATGTGACCAGTCTTGCCACAATTCCAGCAAGTTGCCTGCTGCCCAGGCTTTGTCTTGCTCTTGCCCCTGTTCTTTGATTTTGATCTGCCTCTGTTTGAGTTTCTGTCTTGTGATCTCCCTCGAGAATCAACATTAAGCGCTGAACTCGAACCCGAGATTTCGCCTGAATCCCTCTTGCGTACCTCCTCAGCCAAAATCAAATCACGAATATCATCATATTTTAATTTTGATTTACCAGCAGAATTACTGACAGCCATTCTCATGGCTTCCCAACTATTTGGCAGTGAGGCCAATAGTATCAATGCACGTATTTCATCATCAAACTCAATTTCAACAGATGACAATTGATTTGTGATAGTATTAAAATCATTTAGATGTTGTGCAACAGACGTACCATCTGACATTTTCAAGTTGAATAACTTTTTCATCAAATGTACTTTGTTATTTGCTGACGGCTTTTCATACATACTTGACAAAGCCGCTATGAGATCTGCAGTCGTCTTCTCCTTGATGACGTTGTGTGCAACGGATCTCGATAGGGTTAGTCGAATAACCCCCAGAACCTGTCGATCTAGCAGGTCCCAATCAGCAACTGCCATGGTCTCTGGCTTCTTCCCTAACAATGGAAGATGAAGTTTCTTCCCATATAGGTAATCCTCTATCTGCATCCATCTGTGCCATCGAACTTCTCGATCCCTGATACTTTCACGTCTGCTCCAGCCATCTCCTTAGACCCGAACCTTGGCTCTTGATTCTTTTACCGTAGGAATGAATAGTACTCACTAAGTAAGTTCCCAGGAAAGATTTCTCTTTCCTAGACAGAACTTCAAGGTTCCCAGGAAAGATTGGAGGGTCATAATGGACACACTTAGAATTTCCAATCTCCTTAGACAGAACCTCCTTAGACTGTACGTATCCACACTACCATACCAAAACTCCACCCCACAAAAGAAAGAGGACCCCAGCTCTGATACCAATTGTTGGGAATTTGGACCTCCCAAATTCACCCCCAGGATCCACCTCTATGCAGGAATATAAAGAGATATACAGAAATAATAATAACACAAGAATTTACCTGGAAACTCCCAAAGCAGGAAGAAAAACCAGCAAACCCAGAGAAGAAAATACACTATGTGAAAAATTGTTGCAATCACACAATTTTTCTCCTCACCACAAATGACACTCACAAAATTTTCTCACTAAGAAAACTTTAACTTTCACCTCTTTCCCTTTTACAAGAAAAGGCTAATAGAGGATTTTACTCACAAGTTATTACTTGATAACTTGTTAGTTGGTGTGTCTAACCAAGAAGTCTTAGCCTCCTTATATAGCCCAAGAGGCTTATTGTGGCTTCACTTCCTACCCATGTGGGATTGAAGCCAAGGAACAAACTCAACAGTCCAAAGGTGCTAGTTAAAATTATGTCACTGTCCTCTCAATTTTTGTTCATCTTAGAGTACTCGCAGTCGATCTCTTATAATAGGGATCTTCCTATTATTTGGGAATCAAAATGGGCTAAAATGAAGAGTTTTAATCCATTTTGATCTCCACATCCGCTTAGAGTTTGATATTGTGAACGGTAAGTAGTCTCCAAATATTAGAGACCACTATTCCTCCCTAAAATACTATTCATCTCTTTGCTTATTGTATTTTATTGATAATAATATTATGATATAAAATAAAATAGTATGAAAAGTAATACAGAAATAATATAATAATATTATATTAATAGATGAAAAAAATATAGGGAATGAAATGTAAGAAATTTTTTTAAGATGACTAAAATTTAAGAAAAATTTATAAGAAATAAGATTTTTTTTTATTAATTTAGAGATTGGGATGTGAATGCTCTTAAAAATCTAAAAGAAATAGCAAGTAACTTTAGACTTATAAACACTTTGAAAATAGGCTGTTGTTTTAAAGAAATTTTGATCAAATACCCGTTGTGGTATGGGTACATGAATTTCATATCCTCATTAATATATATATATATATATATATATATTATAAAATAACCTATTATGATATGAGTTTAATAGAAATACATTTTTATAATTAAAAACTGATTTTTTTTATTTGAAAAGCCAGTTTTTTTTTCTTAATATTGGGATGCATTCATCACGGATTTTAAAAAAATTGCACATAAATTCTAAAACCAAGTACCTCATACCACAAAATATGTTTGACCAAAAATTTGTGTACTTTTATATAAGCGTTAAGCCAGCCCGGCCACCAAATCCATGCGAATAGAAGTAGAAATTTATTCAACGTTGACAGATCGAGCAATACCTTTGCTTAGTACTTTGGCCACGATGATATCCATGATCTGCTGTGTTCTTTGTATTGGCGTTCGCTTCGGGGTCAAGCTTATTAGTTTATTCTAAGACCCAAACGTGATACTATGTTACATACTACCCACGTTATAGAATCAAGAGGATTTGAATTTGTCCGAGAAATGTAGGGTAAGATAGAGATAAACATATAAAGTAACTCTCATAGCATTTAATACCGTCTCCAAAATATTTACTCTCCTGTAATCGATTTTGTATATATCTCTCCGATTAGAGTTCTATAAAATTCAAATCTAACACATTTAATCCTTTTGGTTCCTCAAATTATTGTTACACAAAACATCATAGAAGTTTAACTAGCTACCACACGTGGTCTTAAGAGTACTCCCAATAATTAGTCTATTTTTTCTTTTAAAATACAATATCAAAACCCATTTTTTCTAGTTTTTCTTTAAATATTTATATTTTGTTTGATTAACATTTACAAGGGTAAATTGTGAAAAGTTGAAACTCATTTATAGGATTTGGAGTTCTAGCCAAGAGGGGAAAGAGAAGCTGAATTTGGTGGTTGTGGGTGCTCATAAGTATAGGGGTGGTTGTTGATGGGGCGGCATGGCCAATAGTGGTTGGGTTGAAGGGAGAAGTTAAGCCAAAACTCATTTAGGATTTAGAGCTCGTGTGAGAGGGGAAAGACAAGTTGCCGAAGTTGAGATTGATCATCGTAGGTTGGTTGCTGGTTTGAGAGAGTACTTGTGAAGGGGCTATGGCTACGGGTGGCCGGCAGTGGTTGTTTGAATCATTCATGGCCAAATGAGTTGTAGGCATGATACGATAGTTGAACTAAGATTTTTCCAAAAAATGATTAAAATATATTAAAATGTGTAAATAGTATCACGTTACATATAAAGAATTGAAAAAAAAAATACTGTAACAAATTCATTTTACCTGCTCAATTTTCATGCTCCATTAGAGCATGATTTAGAAAACTTTCTCATCTATTTTACATTTTTTTCTTGCATTTTACAGTCTCAATTAGAAGTGCTCTAACAGCTAGCTTTCAAGCTGTACACATTGACATGGCCATCTCTCCCTCACCCCCACTGCTCAAATTTCAGCATCCTGGCTGGCAGTACAATCATTTTTAGTTGTTGGTTATTGATAGATCTCGAGAAATATATATATATATTAAATTAAATGGTGTCGTGGTGTCGTTTTAACTGAATGAATGATGCCTAATTTGGGGGGAAAAAGTATTAAGTCATGAAGAATGTATCGAAATTTGGTATTCACGCAGAAGATGAAGTGATTCGATTTAAATTATGTGGTCTTTACAGCTATATATGAAGGTGGGTGGGTGGGTTATGGGTAGGTGAAGTCCTCACGAAATCTGGACAGCATCGCAATTAATTGTGCGCTCTCTCTCTCTCTCTCTTCGAATTCCGCGATCGCAGTAAGGAAGTTCAACGCGATGCTGGCATATATACTGCACTCGATAATTCTTCTCCAGGATTTTCAATTGTAATTAATTCTTCCGGCCCAATATGGAAGTTTTATTAAAAGTAAAAATCTAATATTGTTTGCCCTTTTTCGTGGGAAAGTTTTTTTTTTTTTATTTTAACCAAATTGAATAACCTAATTTAGAGATAGAGTACATGAATGATAATCTTATTGAGAATATTAAATATATTAGAGAAACAATGATTTTAATTTATAACTGTGTTTTGAAATACTAGTGAGGATTCTAAGTTCAAGGCACGTATGCCCGATTGAAACTGATATTACATTCTATCGAGATAAATAAAATATATATATATATATAAATAAATAATTTGAAATTATGAAATACATAACAAATCAAATATTTATATCTCACTATATTGATATCATAATAGAATATTCATTACTCCAGTTATTATAAAATCAAATAGACATGTACAAATTAATAATGGTAATTTTCTTATATATAAAATTAAGATAAAAGCAAGTAGATCTATTTAAAATAAGGATAATTCTACAATCCAACGTATTATATAAAATTATGTTAATTTACAAAATTATTTTTATAAAATATATTTATTTTCTCCTAATTTTGACCATCAAATCTCTTTTCAGTTCGTCTTTGAAATTAGCCTTCCTCTTTTCTAAATTTCAAATAAAGTAAAATTAGGCCACACAAAATCTCTTTCCAGTTCGTGTAAGAAACCTCCTACTCCTAGAGTCTCGTTTACTTTTACAAAAAAATTTATCTTATTTTATTTAATTATTATAATTTTTTTGAGTTTATATATGAAATAAAATAAATAATTTAATTTTTTTTCATTTTATTTTATTAAAATAATATTTTATTCAACTTTTAATTTTTATCTTAATTTATTTTATTTCGTTTGATCTGTAAAAATAAATGAGATCACAAGTCAACTCGTACGTCTCTTCATTATTAATTTATTTAAGGATGTTTTCCAGCATCTTATGCATATATGTATGTATCATATGCACCAATTTAAGTCTTTTAATTTTTTTTTTTTTATATCAAACTTTAAGGGTTTAGAGTCGGTAGAAAAATAGACATATAAACTTGGATGTTATGGCAATTAAAATTTTCACATGAAGTGCTCGGGGTAATATTAAATATTGAATAAATGTTATTATATATAGAGCTCACTCCATATGCTTATCCCATTCCCACACTTGGATCAAGAAATCTATGGGAGCTTTTATCTTATACACACGTACTACACTTGAAACAACTGTAAGCTGATCAAATCAATGAAGATGAAGCTAAATAAGTTGAAATGAGCTTTACCACTGACCACATGTCTTGATATCTCCACGAAACCTCCTATCTTATTCCAAAACAGTTCATCGGTAGAGGAGGGAGAAACAGGTGGTGCTTTTCACTCTAAAAATTAGTTTATTTTTATTAGTGAGATAAAATAAAATGAGATAAAAATTTAAAAAAAAATATATTTTTATAAAATATTAGTCTTGTTTTAAAATTTAAAAAGGTTATTTTAAAATTTAAAAAAATTTAAAAATAAATTTAAAATAAAATAAAATGACATGATATGAGAAAATAAGTTAGGCCTACGCAGTCTCCAATGTTTTTGTTTCCTTCGAACAAGGATCCGAAGTTAGTGAAGTTCACTGCAAGAAAAGCACCAAAAGTCATAAACTCTAAACTGTCCGTTTTAGTGATCTCCTTTGTTTTTCTAAGCAAAAAAAATCTTAACCTTAGTTTTTTATTTTAATATTTAAAATAGTTGAATTATCTATTTTATTTATGTAAAAATTTAAAAAAATTATAATGATTAATTAAGATGAAATAAATGAGTTAAATAGAATTATAAAAATAATCGCGGCCAACAGACAGCTTATTCTATTAGCCACCTTTTATTTTGTTTTAAATCAAATCATGATTAGAATTCTTTATTTTAGAAATGATATTTATATTTTTCAATTTCTGTTTAGTCCCTTTGAGAAAGTAGAAAAATTAAAATTTATAAGAAATAATTATTTTTTAATAATATATATATTTATATATTTATACTTAACCCACTGTTTTTAAGTCTGCTTGCATCATCAAAACTTAAAAGGACGAAAGAGTTGATTGGTCTCATGGATGGATCAAACGCGTCAAGAAATGCACTTGATTTTAGGAGTGAAAATTGGAAAAAAAAAACAAACTTGCATTATATTTTCAATAAGAACATGATATAAAATTGGCAGTCAAATTAAGCAAGTATTGCAAAATTTGGTCATCAAAAGTAGACTCATTAACCACTTTGCTCAAAATCTCCCACATAAAAGCTAATTTTTCTAGAATTAAAATTATAATTATTACCCTAAAGAATAAAAGTATCCATTTTTGTACCACATGGGGAGGGGAGGAGGGGTTACATTTGTGGTTGGTAAAGATGTGAGGGATGAACACAAAGGAGGAAAGATCCAAAATTGCGATGAACATGATGTGTCAAAGTGATTATGGTATGCACATTTATTGTCTTTATTTAAACGTGATTAATCATTGAGTCAAATCAAAGGCAAGCAACCCATAATTTAATTTAATTTATATTGCTTGAAACTCCAAAAATAAAAAGATCATGGGCCCACAAAAAAATAATAATTAATATTTAAAAAAGAATATTACACACAAATTCATACATCACATATTATATAATTTTTTTTTATTTTTTACAATTTCTTTTTGTAAATTAATTGAATTCTTTATTTATTATTTATATATTAAATATTTTATAAAAAAATTAAAAAAATAAATATATGATATATGAAGTATAAACTTATGTATAAATTTTTTTCATATTTAAATTAGGTGTGGAAAAGCCAAAAAATTAGACACACTCATAGTCAAAAACCACAATGATTGGGGCACGTCACCCGGACACCTCGCCGTATTGTCAGGTTGAAAGTCAATAACAGCCTAGCTAGGTGTTTTTCTTTTTCTGAAAAAAACTGAATAGCGTCACGGGGTAACAAAAAAAAAAAAAAAAGAATCAGTTGGTACGGAAGGTCTAAACGCGTCGGTGGTGGTTAACCGTAGGTTGTTTTTTTTTTAGAGAGAGAGAGAGTAGTAAATTCACGAGAATCGCTTGGTATTTAAGCCAAGGTGGGCTATATTTTCGACAGAGAGCGAGAGAGAGAGAGAGAGAGAGAGAGAGAGAGAGATTCCTGGGGAGGCTGTGGGGGGCTTTCAGACACAAAGAACTGCGGCCATGGTGGATTCAAATGATTCAGTTACTGTCGATATGGAGGAGATCTATCTCGGCGGAAAGGTTTGCTTTTTTTTTTTTTTTTTTGAAGTTTTGATGACGGTGGCAAGTTCCAACTTTTATCTTCTTTTCTTTGTTTCTAACCTTCGCGAGATTCTTTTTTTTTTTCCTGGTAATTTGAATGAATCGGCGGTATTTAATTTATAAAGAAAAATATCGTTCTTGACTTTTATTATCGGGGGAAATAATTCTTTCCATCGTTCTTTATTTGTTAATTTTTCTTCATTATCAGTTATCACAAATTCATTGTTTTGCTGAATCTGTTGACGCATTTTTCTTTCTAAAAACTCCGTTCATCATAACCTATTCTTTAATTTTATTCACTGTTTCGCCTTGTGTTGTAAACGTATTAAATGAGTGGTAGAATTAGATGGTTTTGGATTAATATTCTCTAAACTTTCCTTCGATTAATTTGGTATTCGATTTGAGTTGGGTTCTGGGGATTTTATATTTTTCTTGTTATTCCCTGTCATTGTTTGTAGTTCTTTTGTTTCTTGAGCGGGCGAGGGATAAGATTTCTTTTTTCTCGCATGATGTCTTTTAGCATAAGACTAAACGCTTCCTTTAAGGAGTGAGTTCCTTGATCAAATCGTGTTGCATCGAAGAATTTTCTTATTTCTTGTTATTATATGGAAATCCTAGCTGTTGCTTTGTGTTTCGGTTTCTTTCCCAGTTTTTCATGGTTTGATTGGTCTAAGGTCGATGTCTTCTCTAAGAATATGAGATTCTGTGCCTTTCTTTTAAACTGTCATTCTTTTCTCTTCCTTGAAAAGAAAAGAATTAAATGATTGAATCAGAATCGGTTGTTTGTTTTACCTATATCTTTTTGGAAAGTTAGATCGATATGATATGTTCTGAAAAAGTTTTAAATGCACATGGGGAAGTTTGTTTTGGGAATTGAATTCTCTAGATAAAGCTGGCGTTTTCCCCTTGACATTTACACAAATGCCATCTTTTTCACAAATGCCATCTCTTTGAATTTAATTTTTATATGGTTATTTGCTTCTATGTTGTAGTAATGGGCTTATTTCTCTGTTTATAACACATATTATGATTTGTCATCTGCAGGAACATCTTGTACAAACCGGCCGTGGTCCTGTGTCTGTTATAGTCTACGGAGATCAAGACAAGCCACCGCTACTTACTTACCCGGATTTAGCTTTAAATCGTAAGTGCAATTTGGAAAAAAAAAAAAAATTAATGTGCAATTTGGGTTTTTTCTTTTTGTGGCTCTTCTTATTCGCCAATAACATATTATGCTTGAATCTGTCCCCTTTTCTTCTAATACTCTCTCACAATGATGATTCTAATATCAATAATTTTGAGCAGATGTGTCTTGTTTCCAAGGATTATTCTTTGTTCCTGAAGCAGCTTCTTTGTTGCTCCACAACTTCTGTATTTACCATATCAGTCCTCCCGGACATGAGGTCTGTAAATGGTTTACTTGTCTTCTTATTTGGCTATTAATCTATCTGGAAAAATAAATTGCATTCAATTGCAATGGAATGTTATTTTTTACATAGTTTTTCTGGACCTTTCATAAGAGTTCTTGCAGTTAGGAGCTGCTGCAATTTGTCCTGAAGATTCTATGCTGTGTGTCGATGATTTGGCAGATCAGATCATTGAGGTTCTCAACTATTTCAGGTAATGATTATTCTAAAATGTTTTTGGTGATTTATTTTCAGTTTTTGGTATCCAAAGCTCATAATCTCAAGTATTAAGTAGCATGCTAGATGAGGTTCTTTTTGTGCTTGTTAACTAGACAGAGTAGAAGGATTTATGCATTGATTATCTTCAATGGTGGTTTCTCAGGTGAGAAACTGTCTTTCAATATGGTTTCTGATTACATTTTTATACCCTTCTTCAGGCTTGGTGCAGTGATGTGCATGGGGGTAACGGCCGGTGCCTACATCCTTACACTATTTGCGGTATGTACCCTTCTGGGGATAGTTTTTCCCCCTGAAGTAATCCAAGATTTTATTAGTATATGCAAAAGGCGTAGCCCAAGTAGATAGGAAGTATACAAGAGGAACACCTAAATAGACATAGAAAAAAAGACGAGAAAATCATGGAAACGTATTCTGGGTCCTATGACCAGTATTTTTTTCAAACAATTCTATTATTTGGTCCACTGAGCAACGTTTCATGTTACAGATGAAATATAGGGAACGCGTTCTTGGTTTGATACTCGTGTCCCCTTTATGCAAAGCACCTTCTTGGTCTGAATGGATATATAATAAGGTTCTTTCATCAGACCTCATTGTTATTCTTACAAGCAAACACGTATAAATCTGAATATTATATCCAAGGTCGTCTACTATCTGTAGGTGATGTCAAATTTTCTATATTACTATGGCATGTGCGGCTTGGTGAAAGAGTGTTTGCTTCAGCGGTACTTCAGCAAGGTATCCTACTTCTTCAATTGTTGTGGTTTGTAATTTCCTTTGCTCATACCATGTGGTTCTATTGTGTTCGTCGAGTGATGGGAAATTGTTGCGGGAAATTGTTGCAGGAAGTTCGTGGTGGTGTGGGAGTTCCAGAATCAGATATGGTTCAAGCATGCAAAAGAGTCAGTTTCTAAGCTAATTTTTAATTTCATTTATGCAAAATGCATCCTCTGGAATTGGATTGTCTTTCTTTTTCTCCTCTATATAGTAGCTGCTAAAAAGGCGACACTAGTTTAATTCCCATGTTATATTTGTTTCCTCAGTTGCTAGATGAGAGGCAGAGCATAAATGTTTTGCGATTTCTTCATGCTATAAACAGGTAAAAACTGTGCCATAGCTGCTTTCTTGGAGTTATATATTTGTGCGCGTTTATATAATTTCTGGATACATTTGAGTGTCTATGCTTATGTGCTTCAATTTTCTTTGCCAACTTGCAGGAGACCTGACATTACTGAAGGGTTGAAGAGACTAAGATGTCGTTCACTTATATTTGTTGGGGATAGTTCTCCTTTCCATTCTGAGGCTCTCCACATGACCTCAAAACTCGACCGGAGATTTAGTGCTCTAGTTGAGGTATGTGGTGTGAAGTACGTGTAGGAGTATTCTGTTACAGGCCGCGTTCAAAAAAGAAATAGTTATATTCTGCATTATTTCAAACTATAGTGCTCACATCAAAGGTTACTCTTCTGATTTAATCAGGATATATATGAAATGGAAAAAGTGTACATGGGTGTGCATATCAAAGGTTGTGTTGTTTGTGCAGGTCCAGGCTTGTGGATCAATGGTGACAGAGGAGCAGCCACATGCCATGTTGATACCCATGGAGTTCTTTTTGATGGGGTATGGGTTGTATAGGCCATGCCACTTCAATGACAGCCCAAGGAGTCCGCTCAGTCCATCTTGCATCTCCCCAGAACTCCTCTCTCCCGAAAGCATGGGTTTGAAGCTAAAACCGATTAAAACTCGTGTTTCACTCGATGTTTAAAGCCTAAGAGAGATTGAATTACACATACTGCTCTTTTTCATCTTCTTGAGGTTTCAACTTGAAGGTCGACGGGAACTGCATGGCTCATTTTAGTTCTTGGTAGTAGAACCACATAAAGTTGATTCAGAAGATGTCCAATTTTTTTGTTCTTTCTTCTTTTCAAGTTTAATTGAAAAGAACAGATTTGTTGAGGGGTTGTAGATATTGAAGGGAAGGATGTTACAGAATGTATACATATAGGGATCAGAAACCTGCATTCATTCATTTGTAGTCGAGGGAATCATTGACCCGTGTCTGTAAATTTTACAACGAACTGAGAATTATTCATGCACAACAAGCAATCAATAACAGAGTGGAACCATTCAATTTTATGTATAGCTTAATATTCAAAGAAAAACTTTTGCCTGGTGATGAAACATATGTGCTAAGTTCTACTTCGAATTGGTCCTTGTTGGTTGCTGCTACTGAGACATGTATTTCCTTTGGTTTGGTGTTGGAAAAAGGGTTTATTGTATTTTCTGATTAATCTAACTCTTGAGACATTTACAAAGTAGAATAAAAGTAGGGGTGTGAATGTAGATATAGCTTAATCTAACCCTTGAAACATTTACAAAGTAAAATAAAAGTAGGGGTGTGAATGTAGATATAGCTCCGTTTGTATTCGAAGATGAGCTCAACTCATCTTAATTCATCTTCATTTCATCATTATATTTTTATAATTTTTTATATAAAACACAAATTTCTATACACGTTTTTCAAATCTCAATATACCTTTTTCAAATCTAAACACACATTTTTTAAATCCTAAAATAATAATAATATTAAAAAATAAACTAAACTTATCTCAACTCATCTCATCTCCGAATCCAAGCGGGGCTGCCACTCCCAAAAATAATTGAATTACATGACATGCTATCAATACCATGTCATCCATACTTAGACCAGTACTTCATAAACTTTTGCAACGATACTTATCAATTTTCAAGTGTGAACTTGGCAATTAAAAACTATATTTAAACAAATCTAGATAAAAGATTATATATTATCTTTGCAAATTGCTCAAGTTTACAACTGATTTATGTAAATTAGTCATTATCAATGGCCTCATAATTAGATATATATCAAAATATTAAATAGCAAACTTCTTAAAAATTGTGTTTATATCTAGAAAAGAAAACTTGAGTATATTTTTATAAACAATATTAGTTACAGTCTTAAAATGTTTATATACTCCTTTTAAAAATGATAAGAAAAAATTGAGACTCACATAAAATAATAATAATAATAATAATAATAATAAAATTTTTTTTAATTGACCTTACCTTCTTCAAAATAATTGCTCAATCCGTATACAAATTAAAATTATATCTAGCATTATTATATTTTTATGGAGATTTTTGGAGCATCTTAAAAAAATTGTTTGAAAAAAATTAATTGTAAGTGATTTTTCCTAAATTTATGATTTTTTTGTCGTTCTTATTTAATAATTGTAAGAAAACCGAGACAAGAACTAAAATTATTAAGACCTAATTATTTGATGCAAAGATATTTGGACTAAAAATTGGCCTTATTTATTTTTAGAGATAATCTTATTTCAAATTCATCATTATATTTTTTAAAATTTTTATATAAAATAAAATAAATAATTCAATTTTTTTAATTTTAATATAAAACTAATATTAATTTTTTTTATAATAATATTTTATTTTTTTATAATTTTTATTTTTAGTTTTTATCTTTTTTTCATATTATCTCATTTTTAAAAATAAATCAGACTTAAAAAACAAAAGAGAGAGAGAAATTTTAAAAGCTTCTCCAAAGAATATCCCAATTCTCAGAAAATTGAAATTCGTCGCTGACTTCCACGCGTTAAAGGCAATGGAATCGCAAGTAAATCAGTACACGGAATTACTTGAACGGACCTGTACAAACAAATGAAGTAATGAACCGATCCCCTGTCATCTTTCACAAAATTGAGTCTTGGTAAGCGTGAGCTACTCTGTCCTCCATGAATCCCAGAACGTACGAAATCTTCAAGCTTTCGCACAGACCCGTTTCGATCATCTCTTTTCCCATTCCCTGTTGCTTAACAATTCCTTGAACTACTCGATACGAGGAAATTTTTCTCTGTCTTTACCTTAAAGCGTTGGTGAATGGAGAAGAAGGACGGAGGAGACCAGATGGGTATGTTCTTTGATGGGGTTGTAGAGGCCATGCCAGTGTTTGCCAAGGAACTGGTTGCTGGGGGAGTTGCTGGAGGGATTGCAAAGTCGGTGGTTGCACCCCTCGAGCGTGTCAAGATTTTGTTTCAGGTACAATTGGGTTGGAGTTTCTCTTTGGTAGTATTGGATTCAGTTTTGATTCTGTGCAGACTGTTAATGATGTTTTATTTTTGCTTTTTGGGGTTTTGGGTTTCTCTTCTTTCTTGTTTCTTTCGTTTGGATGCATGTTCCGTCTTTTGCTAAATTGCCATTTGGGCAAAAGTTGAGGTATAACGAGAAAAAATATGTTAAATTATTTGGTTATATTCTAAATACTCACCTCTAGTGGAGCAGACTTTTTCTTAATAAATTGGTCAACGAATATTTAATTAGATGAAAGTGAAGTTTGAAGTGAGTGTTAACTACGTAAAATTACACTTGCCCAAATGCTTATGCTGGTAATTTAATCATTTAATTTTATATTCTAACATCTTAGACGGTTTATGCTTTTTTTTTTTTTTTGAAAAATGACTAATTAAGGATATCTTGATTTGACTATAAATGACTACGTTTCGACTGTAATTGAAATGAGATTGTATGAGTTCAGAAGATGCTTTGATGGGCGTTTGTTGCAAATTTAGCGTGTAATTGAGGTAGTAATCAATTCTTGAGATAGGTTGATCCCCATTTCGAATCTTGTTTCAAGTTTTCGTTTTCTTAATTCAACACATTGTGAGGATCATTTAAGTAGAATCAAGCAGGGTAAAGAAGAAAAATGATGTGATATCCCAATTGTACACCTGGGTTCCCACCAGAAGGAGTGGTATTTTCTTTTGGGGAGGGGGAGGTGTTTGAATTACGTGCTTTCTTTCTTCATATTCTCTATGCATGAGCTTCTGAATGGAGTCCACGGGTTTGTAATTCAAAACATATAAGTGAAATGTGTTTACTAGTTTTGTTAGGAAATGCATTTATTAGTTTTAGAGGTTAATGGGGAAATCTACTTGTTTTGCTCTTCTTTCCATGATAGATAAAAGCTTATCAGCTTTAAGTTTGAGCCTTTGATTTTTCTTCCTAGCGACTGCGGGATTTGGAGTTCAAGGATGCCTTGCATATTTCTTAGTATTATTATATAGTTAGTCATGGATTAACAACTAATGTACATTTAACTTAATCTATTCCTAGTCAAGTTCTTTTAGGTTCCTTGCAACATCATGGATGAGTAAAAGTCTATAACCATGATCTCTATAATTTCATATTTTGTTGACAATTATGATCAATTATTAGAGAGAGGCTCACTCTGGATTCTACCTAATAGTCCATATAAGATCAGTTTCATTTTCATTTACCAAAAAACGGTGCTTGCATGGCATTTTGCTCTGTGTCAAGATTTGGGTGCTGTCTAGGCTCCGTCAGTAATTAATTGAGCATAAATTCAGCTCTCTTGGTAATAATATTGGTTAAAGGGAATCATAGATTGAAGGGATTAAAAGGTAAGTTGATTTTTTGTGTGATTTCACCTGTGGTGGCCAGTGGTGAATTTCAGTGCTTGTTTTCACTGATGTGATCATAATATACAGGTTGTTAATTGAATTTATGATTGATGCTTGTTACTATTTATGATTTTGATTTCTATGGATCAATTGTCTTCTTTCTTAAGGGTTTCTGGATTGGAAAATTAGTTTTAGCTAAAAATTATTTACTCAGCCTTCATTATTTTATGGATCACTGTCATGGCTCTACTATGGCTTAATTATATTGTCTTGATGGATTACTTTCACATCCTTTGTAGGGCGAGAAAGGGTTGGGGAGGTAGGTCAGGGATGGGTTTCAGAATTTTATATTTTTTTTCATGGGATACAGTATTTCATAACCAGGTCATAGGAATGGATAGGTCCAAATATTAACTAAGAGAGATATTGATAGAGCTGGTAAAACCAATGATAATAATACTGAGATGTCTGAAGTAATTTTATATTGGGGAGGAAATTCATTTTTCATTTATTGTGGGTATATTTCCATATAGCAAATTTCTCAACCCGTGATCCTGGTTGGGATAGGCGCCACAAAATCCAGAAATATAACAAGTTGGGACCTAATTTCACTGGAGTGCATTTTATTCATGTTCCATAAGGAACATCTTGCACCATGTAGTCACCTAGAAATTGTGAGATGCGTTGGGCCATACTTCATTGTGAATGCTATATGTCATATGCCCAAGTTAACTAATCAGAACCCTAATTTTTGTATACCAACGTGAGGATAAATGACATCTTGTTTTGATTTTTGTTTTTTATTATTTCATTTTCTTGCTTGCGGCATGGTCCAATTCTATGAACGTCACTTAAGAAATACTTGCCTAATTTTAAGAACGTTTAGATTTCCATTTTACAGTGGCACAAATACCTACCAACTTCTCATTCATCTCCAAGAGTTGCGTAGGTTTATGTTGGGTATTTGTGAGCATATCCAAGTTGGAGCCATTGTCTAGTGCAAATGGTAAAGTCTCAGGCAGTCAAGTGCAAGTGCACGCGTTGAAGTCTTTGAGAGTGGTCATTTCATGCAAACTAATTTTAAAGTCTATATAGCCTATATAGGATCCATTTGTTGGCATTTATCCAGAGAGTAATTTTATGACTCGAAATCAATTTTAGGAAAAATATCTAATTGGAAAGAGTATTCTTCTCAAATGATGAGATTGGTTACCTGGCATTTTCCTCTTAAGTTGGTAGGTGCTCTCCAAGAAGTGGAAACAAACACCCAAATTTGTGGAATTAACATTGAAAAATAACCTGTCTCTCTGATTAGGATAGTGAATCAGCAATTTTATCATCAATTCATCCATTGGTAATATGATTTCGCATAATTTCTAGGTTTATAATGCTGTTGAAGATCTATCATGGATTTGGATTTGATATATAGTTCAGTAATAAATAGATGTCCTTAAAAGCTGAAAAATATACATTTATAAATCCTTTTCAGACCAGACGAGCAGAATTCCAGAGCATAGGGCTGTTTGGTTCCTTTCAAAAAATTGCAAGGACAGAAGGGGTTATGGGTTTCTACAGGTAGATCCCTGAGTCAGCCTCATTTATACAGAGGTTGTTTCTGAACTAATCTGTTTCTGAGCAATCATTTATTTTGGTACTTGTCCTCAGAGGGAATGGCGCTAGTGTTGCTCGAATTATTCCCTATGCAGCATTGCATTACATGGCTTACGAACAATATCGCAGATGGATAATACTCACTTTTCCTGACATGGGGAGAGGACCTGTGCTCGATCTTGTGGCAGGATCATTTGCTGGAGGAACCGCTGTGCTTTTTACCCATCCTCTTGATTTAGTTCGGACTAAATTGGCTTATCAGGTAAGTGTGCTGGGGTGGATCGTTGTTGCAGAGATACCCGCTGGGTTTGGCTCCTCTCATCTGAGCTTTGTTTGAAAGTCTCTTTACGTTTCCTTGGGCTAATATCATCTAATTTATATGTGATAGTGCAGGTTGTTGATTCGGTAAAGTTGAATGCAAAGGCAGTACTTAACAATGAAAACATTTATAAAGGAATTATTGATTGTTTCTCGAAGACTTATAAGGAGGCAGGGATAAGAGGTCTCTACCGTGGTGTGGGTATATATTTCTAAACTGCTTGTATCAGTTATGGCTGTTATTCTGCATTTTCTATGGTTTTCAACATCCTTGTGAGTTTCTTTATTTCTGACATGTAAATAACATTGGCAGCCCCATCACTTTATGGAATCTTCCCATATGCTGGTTTGAAGTTTTATTTCTATGAGGACATGAAACGTCATGTCCCTGCGGAGCACAAGAATAGTATTGTGGTGAAACTTGCATGTGGATCAGTTGCTGGCTTATTGGGTCAGACCTTCACATACCCTCTAGATGTTGTTCGGAGGCAAATGCAGGTTAATTACTGCATTTATATTTTGAGTAGTGTTTTAAAGTGGAGCATCAATGTGAAGATTGATCGATCATCATAACAGGTTCAACGGCACTCGGCATCTAACAGTGCTGAGATAAAAGGAACAATAGAAACTCTTGTACTGATTGCTCAAAAGCAAGGATGGAAGCAGTTATTTTCTGGGCTTAGCATCAACTACTTGAAGGTTGGAAACATATCAATTGGGAATTCTTTATCATATCTTTTCTCCATGGATAATTAAGTGTCGTTCTTCTTCAGGTTGTACCGTCTGTTGCAATCGGGTTTACTGTTTATGATCTTATGAAATCCTACCTGAGAGTTCCATCACGTGATGAAGCTGTTATTGAGGTGGTATCCAACAGAACTAGCCAACCATCATCATTTCCTTCTTGATGAAAACTCTTCACTAACATTTATCTTCTAGCGGCCTTCTTACAAGTCTTCAGAAGCTTCATAGGCCATTTTTTTCATCTGCATATTCCATTCTTTTGAGTTGTATAGTACCCCATAATGTCGATTAATCCATCTTAGTAGACCTCCTTCAAGGTCTAATTTCACAGTTTAGGAGGGGAATGATCCTTAAATTGGTGAACATCATTCACCAGGTATTCAGACTACCTCATGCATTGTTTCCATATAGTCGTGATGTATTTCTTTGACAGGGATCACCCCAAAATGTACATACCAGTGGAAGATCAATAACAAATCGACTCTGCTGCAGTGACAAGTGAATAATGATAACATCAGAGAATAGTTTAGCCCCTCATAGTAATGTTCTTTTTTCATCCTTACTGATTAGTTCATTGGAACAGCCAGCCGCTCGCTCCGTGAGAGAGCGCGTGTGTGTGTGTGCAGTAATTTTCAAGCACCTTGTTATAAATGTAAAAGGTCTGGGCAACTTAGGATTTGTATCAAAGAAAGTGCTAACCATCATCTATTGGCAATACCGCAATGTTAACCAACTGTTGTTTCCAGGGAGCCGGAAACTTAAATGTGAAGGGTTCAATTAATTGACGAGGGTAATTGAAATCTAGAAGGATGTATTTATGGTCATGTCAAGGGCACTACGTCTTGCGATTTCACACTTGGAGAACTTGATCAAGAATATTTATTATTTCAGGGCACCCATAATTGATCAGGTATAAGAAGTTAAGAACTGTCAATATGAGAAGTACCATCCAACTTACTTCATGAAGCATGAGCCATTGAAGAATCATAGAGCAAAAAATAAGTAAAAAACAACATTTGATCAGATGATGGCGAGTGCTATAACTGATTATTAAGATTTGATATCAAATATTTCAACTATCAGCCTTTTCAAATCATATTTTTTTATAAGAAATTTTATTAATCCACGACAAAACCCGAGTACACAAGAGTATACAAGAAATGAGGATATATTTGATAGTGAGTGCCATATCTGATTCTTAAGATCTGATACCAAATATCTCAATTATCAGCCTTTTCAAATCATTGAGCAGATATACAAAGCTGGAGCAAAAGGAAGACACATTTCAAATATTGTTACATGTAAATCTTAGCATGCAAACACACGCTGTTTCAAAGTTTTTTGTTTTTTTGATGGGGACGCTGTTTCAAAGTTAATGTACAACATATTGGCAAATTACTGAACCTTTTTTTCGCGTTAAAATGTAGAGGAATCTCAGTAGAAACATAATGTACGGTGAAAGCACTAACTACATTAGCATCAAAGTATCAACTGCTTTACCAATAATCCCCACAAGAGCACTTTCCATCCTTGAAATGATGGAACCTCTTGTTATCCCTAACAATCAACTCCCTCCCAACAATTTTGGACATGATTTTTATGGCATTATGGCAGTCACCACAGATCCTTAGATTCTTAATGATCCTGAGAGTTGTCCTTGCCGGAGTACTAATCAAACCGTAGGCAATCGCCAAGCGCTCACTATGATACATTAAAGCCTGTTCTTTTGCCTCCTGATCAATGTCATGAAGCACGTATCTTGTATCCGGCACATATCCTGCTTCCCTCAACTGCCCATTCAGACCTTTCAACTTCTCAAACGCCTCTTCCTTGTAAGGACCGGCACACCGATACTCACTCAACCTATTCTTCTCCTCGATCATATTAGTTGCAGAATGCTTCTTCCTAGGGGGAATTGGGATTCTGTCAGTGACAACTCGGGAAGGATCAAGACTAACTAAAAACTCCTCAATGCGTTCTTCAAGTTCTATATCTCCATGGATTCTTGCATAATACTTAAGAGTGTCCCAAACCTCAGGCACAGGCTCAAACGGCATTTTCTCAATGAACTCTTCTGCTTCATTCAAATGACCAGACCCCCCAAGGACATCAATAACCGCTAAATAATGCTCCATTCTCGGAGCAATTCCATAGTCAGTCTGCATCGAATTGAAGTGTATTAACCCTTCCGCAACAGCTTCCGCACTAGCACATGCTGCTAAAACGGCCAAAAATGTATTCCCATTGGGCTGCAATTCAACCTCCTTCATCTTCTTAAACAACAACAACCCATCTTTGCCCTTCCCATTCACTGCATACCCATTAATCATTGAATGCCATGAACTCATATTCCTCTCGCGCATTCTATCAAACACTCTGCGTGCTTCTTTCATTCTACCACATTTCCCATAAACCTCAATCAATTTGTTATTTAATTCCATGTCGACACGAAACGGAGACCGTTTCAAGAACTCATGCACCTTCCTCCCAACCTCAACGGACTTAGAATTTGCACATGAGTCCAACAATGCACAGAAAACACTAAAATCGGCACAAACACCTTGACCCATAAGGTCCACAACCTCTTCAACCTTACCCTCCCTACACAGACCCATTAAATCAACATTTGGTGTATCAAGGCACAATGAGTCACTGGCACTTTCGCTGTTTAGATTACTGTTCGTTTGTTGGTCATTCGAGCTGCCCTTCTTGTTGCTCTGGGCAAGATCAGGGTGAGTTTTATACCGAGAACTGGACCGAGTGCTAGTGCTTTGGTGGTGAGAGACGCCAACGCGGTGGCTATAGACCCTGGGGTTGTTGGCATTTGGAATTGCGTAGTTGCAAAGAGGTTTAGATGGGGTGGAAGTGAAAGATAGCAGTGCCGGGGGTTGTGCGGTTAATGGAGGTCTGAAGTGATAGGAGATAATGGAGTTTCCAGAGCGCTGAAGGGACATCAGAGAAGCCATTGATGGGAACTTACAACTTGAGAGCAAGTACTTGCCTTAGCAACGCCTGGCTGTTCTGAGATGCAGAATCGCAGATGCTCGACCAGCCCTTCGAATCAGTTCGGCCGAATATAATTTCATTTTTCTTTTGGGGCAAATATAATTTCAATTCAATTCGTTTAATCGATGGATAATATAATAAGAGAAACTCTACATTTCTCTTGTTTAAGAATTCTACGGGCACATAAATATTGTATAATTATTTAAAAATAAAATAAAATTTATTATTAAATTAATTTTTTTCATATGGATATCAAGTAATTGTTTAAAAAAAAAAAGTAAAATCCATTATTTAAATTTTTTCATGTGGATTTCAAATTATATTCACTTTTTTTTAAAATAATTAAGTAACAATGGTACAATTTACGATTGTAAATATCTTTTCTTAAAATATATAAATAGTTTTAATATTTTTAAATATAATTAGTTGCATATATATATATATATAAATTATATCAAAATAAATATACAAATCTAAAGTTTAATTATCAAAATTTCTAGATAGATTGCAGCATATTATTAGTTTTTTGGTAATTATAATATAAATCTTAGTGTTGGACTCGAGTTGTATAAAATTAAGATTCGGATATTGAGATGAGATAAAATGATTTTAGATGAAAGTTAAATAAAATATTATTAAAATATTGTTTTTAATATTATTATTGTTTTGATATTTGAAAAAATTGAATTATTTATTATATTTTGTCTAAAAATTTTAAAAAAATATAATAATGAGATTAAATCGTTTCTATATCCAAACTAGACGTAAATGAACAAAAATTGACCATTTGAAACTGGTTTAAATTTTATACTCGACTAGCCTAAAAATAAAGTTTAATTACAGTCGAAATTAGGTTTGAACCTGTTAAGGACGTATTCTGCTATCCTGTCTACCGATCCCGCGGGAGTGGAACCTGCAAAACAAGGACGAGAAGGGTCGGGGTTCGGGACCGCTCCGAAGATCAAGTTAGTGTATGGGAGAAGATATACGACAGTGGGAACGAGAGAATTTGTGAGCGTACGTACCTCCGTCGTTGGTTGGGTGTTATTTATAGGTGCTTTCCCCGGGAAGAGGGTCCGTGTGACGAGGGCGCCGAAATCGGGGCATCACCCGTCCGTCATCCTCGATAAGGAAACCTGGTCTGATTCGGTTGGTCTCATCGCATTAATTGAGTATCCTCCCATTTAATGCTCGATTAGCCCCTTTTGGACAGGGACATTAAATGCCGCCGTATTCCCGGCGGCTGTCTGTTGTTCATAAATGCGGGAGTGGTCTTGATGGGAGACGGGTTCTGGGGACATGCCAGCACGTGAGCCGCCGTTCTGCCTTTAGCGTGTTCTCGAAGCTGGCTTAACCATTTCCTGCCCAGATCGGGAAACCAGGGACTCGCTCGTCCCCGATTTCGGTCTTCCCAGTTGAATTCGGACGCTGCGTTGAGGTGGATGCGGGTGACGGGCCTTGGGCCGGACGATCTCGTGGGCTCGGGCCCGACCAGGCTGGACCCCCCCTTCCAGTACCCCGCGAGTTTCCATCAAAGGCACTTTGATGGAAATTCCGAACGTTTTGAGAGCTAGGGCCTTCCTTTCCTTCGATTGTACCGTCCTTCTATACCGGGCGGTATTCTTTTACTTCCCTTACCGAGCGGGAACACGAGGTTGGGTGTGTTCGGGCGGTCTCTGCTGGCACGTCGTTTCGTTTGCCGTTCGGACTTCAGAGGGACGATTTGAATTCTGACCAATTAATGCTGACTCGTGACCTGTCATATTCCGTATCGGGCATTTAATGCAGTTTTGAAATTCAATTATGCCGTCGTTCCGATTCCCGAACCGTCAGTGATCCGTTATTAAATGGCGGGGCGCACGCGCGTGGCCATCATTAACTGTCCTGTCATTTCGGCGCACGCCTCTTTCCTTTGATTGGTCAGTTCGGGGCGTGCTTTCTGTTCCCAAAGCCACGTCTGAGGTGACGGTTTCGGCGCGGCCTCGTTTCCCGCTCGCATTAAATTCGGCTTCTGGGTATAAATTACCCAGCGGTCTTGTCACTATCCTCGTTTCACTGTTTGCTTTCTTGCCATCCTGCTGTCGTTCTCCCTTGCCCCTGCTTTTCTTCACTTTTCATTCTTTTCCTGTTGCTGTCTTGCCGCTCCCTGCTTTAGCCCCCATGGCTTCCTCTGACCCATGCCCCTTCTTCGCCGGCAACGGCTGGGTGTCCACCATGCAATCTTCCGATGTGGACACGCTTAGGAAGAAGCATCATGTTTCCTGGCGGCACACTTTGGAGGCCCCGGGGGATGGAGTTAGGGCCTGCGAACGTGACGGGAGGGCTCAGAAGGTCGTGCTCTTCTCCCTCATGTTCTCGAAGGGACTGCGCCTTCCCTTCATCCGGCCGGTTCGGGAAGTCCTGCACTTTCTGGGTTTGGCCCCTGCCCAACTTATGCCGAACGGGTGGCGTATCCTGCTGGCCACCTGCGTGGCATTTAGGATCGTTCTGTCCGGGAAGAACGATCCTTACCCCGATCTCACCGCTCGAGAGTTCTTCTCACTGTACCGGCTCCTCCGTCGGGACGGGAACGTGGCCGGCTTCCAGATAAAGCCGAAATGTCGGCTGATCAGAATGGAGGAGAGGCATTCGAGCGCCTGGGACTACCATAAGAGGTTCTTCTTCGTCTCGGGCAGGGAGTGGGAGTTCCCGGAGGGAGAGGGGAGCGACTTCCCCGTTCAGAAAGACTGGGGTTTCCTCCCCTCCCAGACACATATGGAGGTCACCCTCTCGGCCCAGGAGGCGGAGAGGGTGAAGGCGGTGCTCTCCTGGGGGGCAGAGGATCCTGATCGGCTATGGTCCGATAATCTCCTCACCGAGGAGAACATCGAGGAGTTCTTGACCCGACCGGATCGGTCCTACGCCGAGGGTCAAAATTTCTTTGCTGCCCCGGAAGGGCCTCCTGTCTCCTCCCGTAAGCGAGCCTCTGATCGGGAGGTGGAACAAGAGAGGCGCGCCAAGAGTCGGGCTGGTGAGGCTACTTCGAGCCGTGGCGCCCGACCCAAGAAACAGAGGAGGGGGAAGGGTCCACGGGCCGAGGGTCCGGGCGGAGGCGCCCCCCCCGCAGACTCTCCTGCAGGACGTCCCGAGGCGACTTCCTCGTCGTCGTCCTCGGACGAGATCCGGTTCCTGCAGACCGAGGAACGGAGGGCCGAGGCTGGGAGGACGGTCATGGAAGCCCAGATCGAGGCGATGGACCGGGCCGGGGTCGACTCCTCAGACGGAGAGGAGATAGAGCGCGCTTTCCAGGAGGCTCTGGAACATGCTGCCGATCTGACTCCGGGGGCTACCCCCTTTGCGCAGGTCTTTCGACAGGAGTCGGAGGAGCAGGCTGCTAGGGCGAATCAGTTGCCCACTCCCCCCCCTTCATCTTCCGAGCGCCATTCAGATGCCTCCGAGGGGGAAGATGAAGTATCTGGCGGGGAGGCCCATTCCCAGGGCGCTCGCGAGGGAGCCGAGCAGCAAGGGGCTCCTGCCCAAGAAGGTCGGGACGAGGCCACCTCAGAGAGGTCGAGGGGGGCCGACCATCCCGAGGAAGGGGGCCATACGGAGGCCGGAGACGAGAGCGGTCGGCCGGCCACTGAGTCCGAGGAATCCCCTGAGCGCCCACCTCCGACCTTCGAGAGGGGGTCTACCTCGGGGGTTCATTCTGAGGACGGAGGCCCACCTCCGGACTCGGAAGTTCCTCCCCGGCCCCCATCTCCTTTTCGGCTCCGAAGTGGGGTCGCTGTGCTCGGGCAGCTCTTCGGGTCGGGTTCAGAGGAAGGAACTCGTCAGGCCGATGAGACCGGTTCGGAGCGGCCTTCCCGATTCGACCAGGCGAAGGCGGATGCTACAGCCCGGGTGGCCTCAATGCTGGAGCCTCTGCTGACTCAGGTTTGTTCGGTAGGCCTTGTCGAATTTCGGGTGGTCTTCTCTTTTAGTTTTGCTAAGTTTTTCTTTCTCTTTTTTGCACGTTCGGTGTTCTAGGTTGCCATGGAGATATCCCGGACAGTGGGATCCGAGCTGGCCGAGCTTGCCGAGTTCAACAGTGAGCTCGGAACTGTCTGCAAGTTCGGGCTCTACAGGTTGCGGCAGGCTCGGGACCAGTTCGAGCAGTCGGAGGAAACTTGCAGAGGGCTGATAAGATCGGTCGAGGAGCTGGGGGTGGAGAAGAGCAGGCTGGAGAGAGCCAACTCTTCCCTTCGAGCCGAACTGGAGGCGGTTCGGGAATCGCTGGCAGTGGCCCATCGGAGGAATGCCCGTCTCGTGGACGCACGATCGTCCACCGAGCAGGACAAGATCCTCCTTCAGTCCGAGCTAACCGCTCGGACAGCGGAGCTGGCGGCTTCTTCTCAGATTCTATCTCTGAGGGAAGAGGAGTTAGCAATGTCCGAGCGGGCTCGGGTTGCTCTGGAGGAGGAACTGGTCGGTTCGAGGCGCGCCCGGGAGATCCTGCAAGCGGAGTTGGCGCGGTCTGAGGAGGTCCAGGCTGCTCGGGAGTTCGAGCTCGCGGGTGCTCGGAGTGCTCTAGAAGAGGCCCACTCTAGGATTGCCGATCTCGAGCCGCAGGTATCCCGGGCTGTGGCGATCCGTAACTCCGCCTGGGGGCATGGCTACGCCGAGGGCCTACGCCGACTAGGATCCCAGCTCTTGGTGGATCCCCAGCTCGATCCTCAGAGGATAAGTGTGAGGTCTCTTCGTCCAGACCGGGCTGCGAAGAGATTCGTCAAGAAGATCGGGAAGCGCGGTTACCCTCCCTTTGACGACCTCAATCCTCCTCCGCCCCCTCCTGAGGCTTGACCTGATTTTTGTACAAGTTTTTTTTTTTTTTTTGTAATGATGCTCGAGCTCGATTCGAGCGAGTTTGTATGACTGATAATACATATGAATTTTGACTTAATCTTCTTCTGGTGTTTCGTTCATAACTTCATTCTTGCCTTTACCCTGCGAAATTTTTTGGATAAGTGTAAACTTAAAAAGAAAATTTTCTCAAACGTACCCGGTGGATGTGCTTAAGATCGGGATTCAGGGATTCCGAATTGGTTTGGGTGGATTGACCGACCCCGCGGGACTCCGAGGCGGGTTGACCGACCCCGCGGGATTCCGAGGCGGATACTTCGCGTGGGTGGGTTGACCGACCCCGCGGGATTCCAAGGCGGGTTGACCGACCCCGCGGGATTCCGAGGCGGATACTTCGCGTGGGTGGGTTGACCGACCCCGCGGGACTCCGAGGCGGATACTTCGCGTGGGTGGGTTGACCGACCCCGCGGGATTCCGAGGCGGATACTTCGCGTGGGTGGGTTGACCGACCCCGCGGGATTCCGAGGCGGATACTTCGCGTGGGTGGGTTGACCAACCCCGCGGGACTCCGAGGCGGATACTTCACGTGGGTGGGTTGACCGACCCCGCGGGATTCCGAGGCGGATACTTCGCGTGGGTGGGTTGACCGACCCCGCGGGATTCCGAGGCGGATACTTCGCGTGGGTGGGTTGACCGACCCTGCGGGATTCCGAGGCGGCGCGGGATTCCGAGTTGAGAACCTTATAATACGTTGGATGCGAACATTGAATAACATCGGGCTCTTTAAAATGTCAAGAAGCAAATTACATCAGTGGAAGTAAATTACATTAGTAGATGCTACGCATAGTACCTCTAAGCCTCTCACTGTTCCAGGGGTGGGGCAGGTCGGTTCCGGAGCTGTCTTTGAGTCGGTAAGACCCCGGTCTGTTTGTTGCCGTCACTACGTAAGGTCCTTCCCACTTTGGTCCCAGTTTTCCTTGTGCTGGAGTCGTGATGCCCGTTTGTCTTAGCACTAAGTCCCCGACTTTGAAGTTGCGCGGCTTCACTCTTTTGTTGAAGTACTGCTCTGCTTTGCGTTTGTTGTTGGCAAGTCGGATGCCGGCCTCTTCCCTGTGCTCCTCCAAGGAGTCTAGACGTTCCATCATCTTGGCATTATTGGAAGCAGCGTCATAGTGCTGGATTCGTAGGGTAGGCATCCCGACCTCGACTGGGATTACCGCCTCGCAGCCATAGGCTAGGGCAAACGGTGTTTCACCCGTGGGGGTTCGGACTGTTGTGCGATAAGCCCAGAGGACCCCCGGAAGTTCGTCGGCCCAGGCCCCTTTATGCATCCCAAGCCTTTTCTTCAGCGCATTGAGGATGGTTTTGTTGGTCGCCTCGGCTTGCCCGTTAGCCTGCGGGTGGCCGGGGGAAGAGTACTTCACCTTGATCTTCAACTCGGAGCACCATTCTCGGTAATGACTGCAATCGAACTGCTTTCCGTTGTCCGATATGAAGCTCTGGGGTATTCCGAACCGGCAAACAATTGACTTCCATAAGAACTTTGTGATGGCTTGAGAAGTGATACTGACAAGGGCTTCGGCCTCTACCCACTTCGTAAAATAATCTACTGCCACTACTATGAATTTAGTCCCACCCCTCCCTACTGGGAATGGCCCTATAAGGTCGAGTCCCCACTGATCAAAGGGCCAGGGGGATGTTATTGAAGTGAGTTCTTTTGATGGGGAGTGCAACACTGGGCTGTACTCTTGGCACTTCGGGCACCTTTTAACGAAATCTTTCGCTTCCTGGAATAAACACGGCCAGTAGTACCCCGCACGGGTGGTGCGGGCGGCTAGCGTTTTAGGCCCCGTGTGAGCCCCGCAGATTCTTTCGTGGATTTCGGTCAGTATATATTGCCCTTCTTCTTTCGTTACACACCTGAGCAATGGTTCAGAGAAACCCTTTCTGTACAGCGATCCGTCAATCAGCGTGAATCTGGACGACCTATTCTTTACCTTGCGGGCCTGGCCCGGGTCGGGAGGTAATGTGCCTGTACGGAGGTACGCTGTGATATCGGTTGCCCAGTCGGGATCAGCGACAGCGACTACTCCGACTTCGCTGCCTGTGGAGGGAGTGTCTATCGTTCTGATCTCAGTGTTCTCTGGGGGAGGATGTTCATCTTTTCCCGACGCAACCTTTGCCAACCGATCTGCTATATGATTTTCTTCCCTTGGGATCTGCAGTAAACGGAAGTAACTGAATCGATCTCTCTCGATGCATACGAGCTCCAGATATTTTTTTAATTTTTCGCTCTTGGTGGTGCACTGGCCGAGTACTTGGTGAAAAACTATTTGAGAATCAGTTCGGGCCTCCAGCTCAGTCGCCCCGAGGGCCCTAGCAATTGTCATTCCGGCTATGAGGGCCTCGTATTCTGCCTCATTGTTGGTTACCTTGAAGGTTAGGCCTATACCGTAGTTGTGTTGGACGCCCTGGTCGGTGATGATGTGCACGCCGGCTCCGCCCCCGGCTCGGCATGAGGATCCGTCAACGTACAGCTGCCACGCCTGTTCCCGAGGTTCACTGGGAATCTCTTCTGGAAATCCAGTGTATTCCGCGACAAAATCCGCCAGTGCTTGCGCTTTTATCGCCGTTCGGGGCTGGAACGTTAGATCGAATTCGCTCAGCTCGATTGCCCATTTGGCTAATCGACCGGACGTATCGGGCTTCTGGAGAATAGTTCCGAGAGGATGATCGGTCATTACTCTTATGGTGTGGGCTTGGAAGTATGGACGCAGTCGACGCGCGGCCGTCAGTAGGGCGAATACCATCATTTCCGTACGGGGGTACCTGGCCTCTGCTCCTTGGAGTGCCCTGCTGACATAGTACACAGGCTTCTGGCCCCGATCGGCTTCTCTCACTAGAACTGCAGATGTTGCATGAGGCGAGACTGCCAAGTAAGCCACAAGGGTCTCTCCGGGAGTTGTCTGGCTAAGTAACGGGGGACACGTCAGGTAATCTTTGAGTTGCTCGAATGCCTGCCCGCACGATGTGTCCCATTCGCGTGCTTTTCGGAGGACCTGGAAGAAGGGAAGACACCGATCGGTCGACCTTGCTATGAACCGGCTGAGAGCAGCAATTCGTCCAGCCAATCGTTGGACTTCATTCAGGTTCCTCGGCGGTGCCATTCCGAGGATAGCCTGTATCTTCTCGGGGTTGGCCTCGATTCCTCGTTCAGAAACCATGTACCCTAAGAACTTGCCGGATTCGACCCCGAAGGTGCACTTGGCAGGGTTGAGCTTCATCTGATAATGTCGCAGGATTGAGAAGGCCTCCCTCAGGTCCATTGCATGATCGTTAGGGGAGCGGCTCTTGACCAGGAGGTCGTCGACGTAAACCTCCATGTTTCTCCCTATTTGCCTTTTAAACATGCGGTTAACCAACCGTTGATAAGTAGTCCCTGCGTTCTTGAGCCCAAAGGGCATGGAAGTATAACAATAGAGCCCGCGGTCTGTAATGAACGCCGTTTTTTCCTCGTCGTCCGTGCTCATCTTGATCTGATTGTAACCCGAATAGGCGTCCATGAAGCTGAGGAGGGAGTGCCCGGCAGTTGAATCCACGATGAGGTCGATGCGCGGTAGAGGGAAACTATCTTTGGGGCAGGCCTTGTTCAGATCGGTGAAGTCTACGCACATGCGCCATTTCCCGCTGGCCTTCTTTACCAGTACTACATTAGACAGCCATTCCGGGTAGTGAGCCTCTCGGATGATCCCAGCGGTCAGGAGTCTGTCCACCTCTTCTGCAATGGCGGCATACTTCTCAGCACAGAAGCTTCTTCTTTTTTGCCTGACTGCCCGGGCAGTCGGGTTGACACACAGTCGGTGCTCTATTACAGACCTGCCGATTCCGGGCATATCTGCAGGTGTCCAGGCGAATATGTCCTTGTGCTCGATGAGGAGGGCCTTGAGTTCCGCATGTACTCCTGGGTCCATCTTGGTTCCGACTCGCACTGTCCGATCCGGGTTGTCGCCATCGATCGGAATCAATTCCAGAGGCTCGTTGGGTTCCGCTTGGCGCAGTGTCGCTTCGTCCCTGATTTCATCGTCCCACACTGCTCGGGGAGGTGCGGGCGGAAACTCGACCTGCTCGTCCTCCAGGGAGATCGTAGCCACGGAACTGTCCTTGTGCTTTAATTCCCGGGCGTAGCATTCCCTGGAGGTTACCTGTTCTCCTCTGACTTCGCCCACTCCTCTGTCAGTCGGAAACTTCATCTTGAGGTAATAGGTGGAAGTGACTGCCCTTAAGTTGTTTAGGGTCGGCCTCCCCAGGATGGCGTTGTAGGAGGAGGGAGCTTTTACGACCAGGAATTCAGTCATGATGGACGCGGTTCTGGGCGCGGAGCCCATCAAAACCGGGAGAGTTATTAGGCCCTCGGGGTGTACTGCCTCGCCAGTAAATCCTTTGAGGGGGGCTCGGATAGGCTGAAGTTGGCCGGAGTCGATTCCCATCTGTACGAAGGCCTCCCAGAACAAGACATCGGCCGAACTCCCGTTGTCAATCAGCATCCTTTTAACTGTGAAATTGGCTACCGATGCTGATATTACCAAGGCGTCATCGTGTGGAAAGACGATTCCCTTCGCATCCTGCTCGTTGAACACTATCGATTCCCCTCTGGGGCCCGGGCTGCCCTGTCTAGGTGCCTGCCTCAGTGAGTAGACTTCCCCATATCTAGCTCTCCGCGCGTGGGCCCTCTGAGAGGAGGATGTAGTCCCTCCTCGGGACGGTCCCCCGACAATGGTTCTAATTTCTCCTGCTGGGTGGCAGGGCGCAGGTTCGCCTTGGCGTCTACTTGATTCCCGTTCCCGACGAGGGGTCTTCGATCGAGTTCTGTCTCTTCGGTCGTTCATCCGTTCGTCCCTCTGACTATTCTTCAAGGCCTGGCAGTCTTCAGTGTTGTGGCCCTTGGACTTGTGATATTCGCAATACATCTCCCCTCTTTTTCTTCTGATGGACTCTCGCCTTGTTTCCGCCCGACTCTGATTTTCCACCGCCAAGCTGGACTGAGGCCACGATGACAGTCTATGTTCCCGTGGGGGGTCCCTTCTCCTCGCCTCATCTGGGAACTTCCTACTTCCCCGATACCTGCTGGAACCTTCCCCGGCACTGGTCGTCTTCCGATCGTGCTGTCGGAGCTCCCCGCGCCGCGGGGCTACTAGGGCTTCGAGCGTATCTTCGGCGTTGATGAATCCGTCAGCCTGATCCATGAACCCGTTCAAAGTGGTGGGAGTCTTGCGGGCTATCTCCGCCATGAAGGGGCTCCTGGGCCATATGCCGCCCAGGAGGGCCGCCAGGGTGATCTTTTCGTCCTGGTTGTCGGTGGTCATCCTTTCTTCGTTGAATCTGGACAGGTACCCTTTCAGGCTTTCCATCTCTCCTTGCTTGACGGTCAATAGGTACGCCGCGGGGCGCCTTCGTTTCCTACTAGCCATGAACTGGGTGATGAAGAGTCGGGCTAACGCCTCGAAGCTACTGACGGATCCCGGAGGAATGGTTCCGAACCATGTCCTGGCCATTCCCTTCAGTGTGAGAGGGAATGCTCGGCATGCTACCTCGCCGGGATAGCCATGTAGGCTGATATGAGCTTTAAAAGCTTCTATGTGCTCCACAGGGTCCTGAGACCCGTCGTACAGCTCTACTTGTGGGACCTTGAACTTGGGCGGGAGAGGGACGGCCAGGACGTCCGCGCTGTAGGGTGTTCCTATGCTTCCTTGTGAGGAGAGATGCCCTGTTGCCGGGCTGATCAGTCTTGCCATTTCGGCGTACTTATCCCCCAACTCCTTCAGCTCAGTGTGCATCCGGCGTCTTTCTCCTTCGGAGGCTTCGCTCTCCTCAGGGAGTCGGGAGCTCGCATTCTCTCCCAGGTGGTTTTCACCGCGGGCCGATGCCTCTTCGCGCGGTTGCCGGAGGGCCGCATTTTCCTCCTTCAACCCCCTCACCATTTCTTCCAATGCTTCTAGCCTTTCTTCCATCGACGGATCGGCTTGCTGGTCGTGCTTGGTCGTCTGGGACGGCGGTAGAGTAGACATGCAGAAAGTACGTTGATCAAAAACAATTTTGGAATCCCACAGACGGCGCCACTGTTAAGGACGTATTCTGCTATCCTGTCTACCGATCCCGCGGGAGTGGAACCTGCAAAACAAGGACGAGAAGGGTCGGGGTCCGAGACCGCTCCGAAGATCAAGTTAGTGTATGGGAGAAGATATACGACAGTGGGAACGAGAGAATTTGTGAGCGTACGTACCTCCGTCGTTGGTTGGGTGTTATTTATAGGTGCTTTCCCCGGGAAGAGGGTCCGTGTGACGAGGGCGCCGAAATCGGGGCATCACCCGTCCGTCATCCTCGATAAGGAAACCTGGTCTGATTCGGTTGGTCTCATCGCATTAATTGAGTATCCTCCCATTTAATGCTCGATTAGCCCCTTTTGGACAGGGACATTAAATGCCGCCGTATTCCCGGCGGCTGTCTGTTGTTCATAAATGCGGGAGTGGTCTTGATGGGAGACGGGTTCTGGGGACATGCCAGCACGTGAGCCGCCGTTCTGCCTTTAGCGTGTTCTCGAAGCTGGCTTAACCATTTCCTGCCCAGATCGGGAAACCAGGGACTCGCTCGTCCCCGATTTCGGTCTTCCCAGTTGAATTCGGACGCTGCGTTGAGGTGGATGCGGGTGACGGGCCTTGGGCCGGACGATCTCGTGGGCTCGGGCCCGACCAGGCTGGACCCCCCCTTCCAGAACCCAAAAAGATGATCCAAGTTCAATTATTCCTCATCTAAATAATTAATACAAATAATAACTGTGAATGAATAAGTCCAATTATGGTATTTCTATCTATTTTTTTCATCTTCTATCCTTGATAGATATCTCAAATGCTTTATTTTTCTCAAAAATATTTTTCCTTCTCAAGGCTAAATGAATTTTGAAGACTCCTTTTAGAGCCCAATATATATATATATATATATGAATCTGTTTACTGTGAATTTTCTTTAGAGAAATACTTTTTAAAATAGTCAAGTTTATACCTCATTTTAAACAAAGAATCTTCCTTGCTCTCTTTTGGGGTCATGAACGCTAACCTTCTTGTCTTCTCTTAATAGGGGGATTGATTTTCTTATGTTATGGGTATGCTGTGATGCATAATATTGCACAAGCAATTCTAAATATTACATCAAGGCATGCAAATTTCATAGTCTATTTGAAAAAGAAAAAGTGAAGACCCATTGTTATTAAAAAAAATATATATCGAAGTGTCCCATTCTTTTTCAAAAGACCTGGCATCCCTAGGCAAGTACAAATCATTCTCCATCTACAAAATATTATTTTATATATATATATATATATTCAGCATGTATACATGAAATTCAGTCAGGAATTTTATGCTAGGTCGGGCAATATTATCGAACCTTTTTATTTTAATGGATAAGTAACTCATACACTTCATTGGACTCATTGGACTTGAACTGATCAAGACCACACCTAGCCATTCCATTCTTGTGAATCTCGTCTCTAATATTTTACAATTTGGTGCAGAGTAGTAATTCACTGTTGCACAATTTACAATTGCAAATATATTTTCTCTAAAAGCAAGATATCCTTTGCCAAAAGAGACTTGATGACCGCAGGTGAGGAATTACAACAGATGGATGCAGGTGGCAACTTGGAGCTGCCTTCACAATGTTCACATGAAGAAGGTTGCCAGAAGAACTCATGCACATTTGTTTGTCGGCAAAAATATTTGGCAGACATCATTTTCTCCATAAAGTAATGTTTTTGGCACTGCTTGCCAGAACTTCAGAAAGAATGAAGATACAAACCATGACAGGTTGATCATGCAGCTTGAATAATGCTAGAATGAAAATCCAATGATATGACTGCTTACCTACTGTAAATTATAGAAAAAGCCACTAACTTAAGCAAGGTCAATACTTGAATTTTCGGACTCTGGAATAGAAATTAGAGATTAGAGACTAGAGAAACGAACTATGACCTCCCCCAAGTGGTACTCTTGGCTTGAATTCTGCAGATACAACCAAGCAAGGGAAATGCTTGAAGCCAATACTCTGAAAGGAAAGTAATATATGACTGTCAGGTCCCAGTTCACACTGGACTAAAATTAGACTGTTTTCTTAAGAAGATTTAAGCCAATGCTCTCGTAAAAAGTTGAGAGGCTGTCTCTTTGTATGATTTGATAGTTTTAAAATATACACGGTAGTCTCAGCTGCCTTGCTAAATGGGGCCTAAAATATTTCCAGAATATTTAATGGAAATGATGGGGAAAGAATGGGGGTGAAAGCAAAAAAGTTTACTGCTTTAATAAATGGGTTCAAAGAAAATAAAGGATGGGAAGAGGTTCAACTTTCAGAAGAAATCAGACTATTTTTTTTTTTTCCTTTGACATATGAAAAGAAAAGTAGATCAGAAGGACTCAAATTAGCTGCTATATCTCCTTGTTAGAAAATTGAACATGATTGACTTACCGGGATGCTTTGTAACAGTCCTTGACGGTTGACTAAGACAGGTAGGCCAGCTCTTGCAGCAACTGGGATAGATTTTAATGACAAGAGAGCTCTTTGCGCTGATAATCTTGCATAATCTAAACATTGATCGGTCTCCCCTGGTATTTGCTCCACTTCATTGTCTAAGAAAACTTGCTGTTGAAATTTCTCTGAAGTACTCAAGCATTTTGATAACTTAGCAAGATACAGCCAATCTGATTCAATCATGTGCCGCACCTCAAATACCATATCATCACCAACCATGCAAGACCTACAATGACACTTCCAATCCTCCACTCTAAAATCCAAGTTACAATGACCTTCCTCAGGAAATGCACTTCCCACAATTTCATCATTCAGTTTCCATGTGATGAAGAATCTGTTCATGAAGTAACATCCATACCCTGATTGAAGTGGTTCACTCCGCCATGGATTGGTAGATTTGAAATCAGTCTTTGCCTCAGAATCCGATGAGAGTTCAGTTTTACACTTGAAACGTTTCGTTTCTTCTCTCTGCAACAAGAGAATATTCCTGTATGTTGACTCACTGAGTATGCCAAGTCTTGTGGCTTCGCCTAGAACTGATTCTGATGTTACTCTCAGGAAATGCACATCTGATTCATTTAGAACTAGGCCATCTGAATACAACTTTCCATCTGCTATAATTTCCTCCAACTCACTTGGAGTACAGTTTCCTTGTTCTCCATGAGTGCATGCACGGACCGTTTCCATTTTTGAAGGCAACGGACAATCAACAGAACAGCAGACTAAGATTTTGGTGCCTTTAGACCCAGGAGCTGGACAAAGGTAACAACCAGCAGCTGTAAGGGAGTTCTGCGTGGCAAGGCAGAATCAAGAATTACAAGATCTAAAAATGACTGACTTCAGATACAGACCATTTGCTTATTTATAAAAGACGACTTCAATCTAATGGGAAACACCAGGTAAGGGTGAAAAAAGCAAAAAGAAAATCAATATATTTGGATTTAGAAGCCTGAGAGCATGAATCAAGAAGACCTCTTCCATAAGCAGGGCCATCCAGTCAAGCTCACTGTTTTAAGAAGCATAAAAAAAATTGATATTTTTTATATAAAAATAATGAACTGAAGAGAGAGAGAGAGAGAGAGAGAGAGAGAGTTACCTACCTACCCAAAGATGCAGCAATGTTCAAAGCTGTAGCTAGAAGTTCATGGTATGTACCTAGTTATATTTGTGATCTAAAGCATGTACAACATAATTACCTTGCAGTTGCCACTGCCATAGGAAAGAAAATCTTTTTAAATGTTCCTTTTTTTTATAGCAGATCAAATCTTAAATATAATTATTATTGTTGAAGAAAGTTAAAGTAAATACTAAATATTACAGATTACATACATTTTTCAAAAGTGCAGATAAACATGAGTTTGACTATTAGAATTTTTTATTTTTCTTGGCACTGGATGTCAGGAAGAGTGTCCCGACTAATCCCAAGGGTGCATAGACACTCGGCACTTCTGCAAGTGCACCTCGGATAATTGAAGGGGAAAATCTCCCAGTCTGATGGCTCCTAAAAATTGTTTGTACCCAAGGGGATTTGAACCTCAAACCTAGAGGGTGCATACCCCCAAGGCCAAGGGCCTTTATTACTTGAGCAACCCCTAGGAGTCAGAAAACTATAATAGTTTTTCTACAGGGCATGACAAAAACAGAAACATAGTAAATTCAAGAAATAATTGGGAGGGGGTACAGGATAACTGATCAAGTTCGCATAGAAGGGGTAGAAGGAAGAGCATGAAAAATGTGTGCTTTTAGTCAAGCTTTAGAAAGCTCAGGTTTCAAGCTTTTACCTTAAAACCCAAAACAAAATTCAATTTGACAATGAGAAAAACTACATCCTTAGAACAGACATTAATCAAATGCAAATGATTTAAACTACGCACATTTGTGTGTAATTTGTGGATTGATCCATCTTTTAATGCATTTAGGGAATAGAGCAATGACCAAGTCCAACAGATGACCACGCAGAGAATTAAGAACCATGAGTGGAAGTAGATGTACCTTACATGGGAAAGTACGAATGTAGTCCAATAGCAATTTTGAGGCACTTCCTCTAACTGGCCGATACCTTTGTGAAATGAACTGAAAGGTTCAAATCAATACAGTTTTAAAAGGGCATCAATATATGCAATTCAAATCAGATGATTAGATATAGAAAAAATAAATAAATCAACATGTCAGACAGCCACATGCAAAGTGTTGTGGTACCTGCAAGACCAGGGCAAGAAACTTCGACATACATATGTCCGTAACTTTTGATGGGATAAGAGTCTCCAAATCAATAATAGCATATCCATGCTGCAAAGAAATACCATCAGACACCCCCCCCCCCCAAAAAAAAGAAAGAGAAAGAGAAAAGGTCAAGAAAAGGAATAATACATTGGAGAAGGCTAAAGAACTTAAGAGTTCTTTTTTTAATCTACTGGACCCAAGTTTAAATTTTGTTTATAACATATAAAGAAAAAGTGTAAAAAAAGCCAAGAAAGCTGCTCACCTCCACCACAGTCACTGCCTGATTTATCAATCTACTACAAACTTGGTCAATATATGACCGTGTTCTTCGACAGGCAGAGATAACGGCTTGTAGCTCAGACTTGAAGATACCTGAAAAGTAAGAGGATTTTTTGAATATGTCAAGCCAGTGTCTGCAGTTAAGAAAAGTCAATCATATCAGTAAAAGAAGTAAAAAATTGGGGAAAAACACCACGTCTACTAGAAGAAATTCAAAGAGTTAAACTGCATAATGAAAGCTATCATTTTCATAAACTCACATGAGGACAAATCCCTTAATGACATTCGAATTCTATTACGAGCAAATAAAAGACTTTGATTTGTTGGGTCTTCCACCCAATCCTGATGGTCCCCAAGACATATCTGCAAAAATTAGTTCTGATGATTCGACACAAGTTTTGCGCTCAAGAAAATACATATTTGACAGATATTATATGGCTTCTACAGTCTAACCTTGTACATATCTTCTTTCGAGAAATTCAAGAGTGGTCGCACAAGAAGAATTCCGTTGTTATTTGACACTCCACCAAAAGAATGTGTACATGTAGAGAAAATTTGAGAAGTGAAAGGCATGCCAGCAAGTCCAAGCACACCGCTATTGCGAGATAGTCTAAGAATGAATAACTCGGCCTGCATAGTGCCACAGCAATCAATATATATATATATATAGAATTTGTAACAAGCCTTTAAAGTTGAATCAACTTAGATGAAGACAGAGTACCATAAACACTATAAAATAACCAAATTTATTTGTTTCAATTTTGAATTTACAAACAAGGACCTTATACATTCAGGAGAATACACACAAGTGCATGTATGAGCAGAGCTGTAGGCAAGTAGTTAGACTATTGTTTGGTTAAACCTGGTCATCTGCATGATGTGCAATAAGCAAAACACCAATCTGATGTTGATCACAAACTTTTTGAAATGTTTGATACCTGAAATACAACACAATTCAAAACTTGCAATTCAACTAGGGGCTCTACATCTAATTAACACAGTTTTGGATTTTCTTTTTTCAAAATTAAAAATATAAATCTAGAGATAACAATCAAATATTAGATATCTAACTAAGCCTGCAAACAGAAAAGACAAAAAAAAAAAAAAAACATACCTCATGTCCCGAGCTGCTTCTTGTAAGTGACCCTGTTTTGGCCTACCATCTAACCAATCACAGCGGGCAATCTTACACCTGATTCCTACAAAAGGTATATGTTAATTGTTATACACTCCACATGTTGCCACTAAGCATCTAATGTCATACACACAATTAAACCAAAAGAAGAGGGAGACACAAGGCCAAAAGGATGTTGATGCAAGGTTGTATACCCATTTGAGAAACGCGATTGCAAACAAAGTTCGCCTCCTCATTGCTTTCAGCACGTAGCCCATGATCAACAATTATCGCCAAAAGCCCATCAATGAAATCACTGCTATCTTCAACAGCATTAAGGGCATTTGTTTTCCAATCGGCAGTGAGAACACAAAGTGCCATACTGTCAGGGCCTCCAGAGACTCCTAAACCTAAGAATAAAAAAATACCATTCATTCCTAGCCAAAAAGGGTTTCTGTTCTTATAGTAACAATGGGGAGCAATGAAAATTAAAAGAGATGTTTTGTTTTGTTTTAATTTCTAATTCCCAAAAAATCTTCAGCCATATCATTAGAAAATAGAAAATAGAAAATTTTTTATAGGAAGGCTTGATATAAACAGCTAAACACTCGCCCAAAGATTGAACGAAAAGAAAAATTACACACCAATATGGGAAATAAGTGAGAAATAAAACCATTACCAAACGAAGAGACATACTTGTCTAAGGCACACCCAGCAAACTGGTTAATTTATTATATATTCTCCTTAATAGTAACCACCCGGGAAATTTTCGTTTATACTTTTTCCCTACATTTTCACAGGAACCAAACAGAAAGGGAAAGTGACCAACCTATTCGGTGGTGAGGTTTGAGGCCAGCCATGGCCATTCTCCTGGAGAAAGTTTCCTTGTACATGGAGATGTCGATTGCGTGTTCAGCACCACGAGAGCACTTGCAGAGGAAGCGAGTCCAAGTAAAAAACTTAGGTCGAGCTAAGTGTTGACGGAACGTACGTGAGTTTTTGCATAATAGTGGGGTAAGTTTGGGGACGGAAGTGAAAATGAAGGTTGATGTGGTCGTTCTGGTTAGCCCTCGAGCCATCGGCTGATGGGTGTGAGTGCACTCGTAGCAGTATTGCCGAAGCTGGAGACTTCAAAAATTTTCTTCGTTATTTTCTGTAATTTTCTTTGTAAGCCTATCAAACTCCTGAATCAATATGAGAATAGTAAAGAACTACCATAGTTTCCGTATTAATCCAACAGTTTTGGTAATCCGCATTAATCCAACAGTTAAGCAATAGTTATATTTTCCCAGAAATAAAAGAAAAGGCTGTATGTAATCTCAAAATAAGATTGGTTTCAATGCCGGTACTGAGAAAAACAGCGGGAGTGAAGCCTACCTCTAGAATCTTGCAGTAAGATAGAGGCAAGCAAGCAAGCAGAAAGAAAGTTGCTTCAGGTTTCGAGGTAGAGAGACGAGAAGACGGGAGAGGGAAGGGCGTATGCGTCGACAGACTCGACACCATAGCGGATGAGACGCGCGGACATGGAAGGGTTGGCGTTAGGGAAGGACGGGAGGGGGAGTCGGTTTATTTCTAAAAGTAAAAGATTGACAAGACGACGCCGTTTTATGATTTTTTGATTTATTATACTAATATGTAATATACAAATGATGAAGAGAAGGATTTAATTAATTTAAAAAAAATAAGAAATTAAAAATAAATATGAAGCGTAGTATATAAAAATGATAGAATAGAAAAATAAGATGATGAATAGAAAATTTTTGAGAAAAAGAGTGGAATAAAGAGATGACATGTAGATTAAATTTTATATTATTTATTGAATATTTAATGTCGTTCAAAAGACATGTAGACATACCTATCACTCTAACTCTAGGCCTTAGAGTTCCATAAATAAAAAAAATATAAAAAAATATAAATTTCTTAACACAGACTTGATCTATTCTAACTAATAAGTTTTATTTGCATTATAAATATGTGAGGAGAGTCCCTCTTACTCCTCCCGGGCCCATTTCTAGTCAACAAAAACAAAGGGAAGAGGAATCTGGATCCTGAGAAATAGCTGTCTAAAAGTTTGGCTAAATATATAGGAAGAGAGAAGCCTAGGAGGTGAGAGGTGAGAGGTGAGAGGTGAGAGGTAAGAGGACAACAATTACTGATGAACAATAAGGAGATAATCAGTGTAGAAAGTAAGATGAAGTTTACGAAAAATTCGACGAGGGATGGCCAACAGAGAAAGTTAGGTTGCAATGTGGATAATCAGGAAATGCAGACACCCCCATTTTGCATTAAATGTAAAAACTTGTCATGACCACAATGCATTGAATACGACGTCCAGTGAGGGTGCCTAAAGTCCTTTACACGCTAATTCTGGATAAGCACTCCATCACCACATTAAATGCAGGTCAGGAGCCCGGACATACCCCTGCGACAGAGGAATTGGTTAATACATCATAGAAGAATGGACATTACACCAGGACAAAACTTGAAAGGCTAGAAGCTTTACTCGAAATCAGCAAAGAGAATAATGAACTAACGGGACAACAAGACAATTGACACGGACACTCGAATGAATCGATCAGTGGTAACCAATCTTTGTAAATAGCCAGAGATCCTATTTTACAAAGATACGTGATCAATCTTCTTAACACTTACCTCCCTATTTCAAGGTGCCGCAACCCCCATTGATATACCATCTGCAGAAGCATAGATCATTTGATTCTCGCCTTGAAATTCAGGCCGTGAAATACGACAATAACAACATTAGTTTATCTATTATTTCTGTATATAACGTAAACATTATTTTGTATACATGACTAATTCCTAATTGCATTTAATGTATAGATTCCTTATTTTCTATGAATGAACTTATGAGATGATTGTATTTGGTTGGCGCTTGGAGCCGGATGGGTGAGAAAAGCATTTTTACACTAGCCAATTAAAGGCTGCCACATAAAGATCTACGCATGTTTCTATTTACACCGTCACATAGGTGCTAAAACACACATTATTTGGGGACCACATCCTACTCCCCTGTCCCGTCTTTCCGCTCCCTCCCCTCTCTTTAGTATGATTGGCTTTTATTGTGGGGTTCTCTACAGATTTACATATCAGTTTGAAATTTTATCAAACATTTTCTGTGCTTAGCATTTTATGTGGCTTCCATCATGCATTTGCTTTCTTCTTCACCATTTAACATCCAAGTAGACTGTGGCATACTAAAAATGAAAGGTTGAGCATTGGAATTCGAAAATTCAACAGATACCTTCTGAGATGTCTATAATAAATCCAAAACTTCGAAATTAGTACGTTCTTATGCATATGTATGTGGAAGGATCAGCTCCAACAAAAGAAAATAAAAGCTATAAAAACCAGTAAACACGAGAACACAAGAAAAACAAGAAAAACAAGAACGGTTCCACAGATGTATGTGGAAGAGATCAGCTCCAAGAAAATAAAATAAAAGCCAGAAAAACCAGGAATACGATTTTTCTGTCCCATTATTTTGCCGTAGGTGTGACAATGTGAGTTTCTTGTTGGAGTCGGCTCTTCATTTGTCTGCCAGAAAGATGCAATGAAGAGAATGAAAATGAGAATTCTCAACTGTAACTGTGTACATTCGTTTTGTTTCTTCTGGTAAGAGTGGACGAGAATCATGCATTTGAGATGGGTTTTAGTTTCTCCAAATGACTCGTGATTGAGTGCAGTTGGAGAGGGAAAGACCAAGAAGAGAAGAGATTCACCGTATGCGGCCTCAGATGAGATTTTGTTAGAATGGTTATGTGGTACTTTAAAATTGGCTAGTGTAAAAATTCCCTTCCCACCCATACGGTTTTGAGTTTTTCCCTTCATATTTATCTACCAAAATATAGAAAAACTCACTTTTTATTAATCACCAAATAAAGTAATAAAAGGGAGAAAATTAGACAGATATTCAAACAATAAAATTAAAACAATTATTTTAAAGCACAGATCTATCCAAGCAGTAAACAATAGCATATCCACAGCTGAAGATTGGTGCAAGCAACATTCCAATCTACGCAGATGGAATAACCTAAAGCTCCTTTGTCAACGAGATTTATGACATATACAAGAAGTTCCTGTGTCTTCTTATCGTACCCAATTCCCTTGATACCCAAAGCAATCAAGAGTTTTTATAATGATCACCAAATTACAGCTGCTAGTAAAATATCACCATGATTTCAAAGGAAACAAACATGTATTTGCATGGCAATGCTAGTGAGAAGAAAAGCAGGAAAAAAAAAAAGAAACAAATCAGCTCAGCCTAAAAGATAATTAACCCAATATAAGATTTGAGAAAACAAAAATACTCAAGTATCTTGCAAGGTCCAAAAAACACACTTGTTCAAGTGTCTTGAGCAAGATCAGTTGTTAAGATCATCACTTTAGCAGCAAAGAAACAAATTCAAGGCTCAAACCCAGCTAATCATGACAATGAAATGAAACAAAATTTGGCAAAAAAGTAGGCAAACATGGATGCAGAAGGGCAACGAGAGGCAGGACACATGCTTTGAGACTCTGCAAGTAGGGAGGATTTAGGTAGTATCGACCAACTACAACAGGACAAAGTAAACTGTAAAGTGAAGAGACATGTTTTCCCATGCTTGCTTTGGGTATACAGTGAGATGAACATGTGAACGTATAACGTGAAAGGAAGGTTGGGAAATAGACAAACCGAATCAACAAAGTTCTGAATAAACACGACTACCAACCTGTTGAGCGGCAACACTATTGTTTAAGCTACCAGCATATGTGGCTGCACACAAAAAAGAAAAAGAGAGAAAAACGCATACACTCACGACAGAAAAGATAGGTGGTTTCCAGCTCTGTCTTCACTTCAAAGACTCCACAATACCCTGTTTGGTAGGTACATAGGAAAAGGAAACTGAAAATAGAAACCACCTATTTTCACTCCAGATGGGTTCTCTATGGCCTCATTAACAGACTACGGAAACTGGGCTAACACTATTGTGTCTCAATAAAATTGATGATTACAAACATGAAAACATTACGGGGAAATCATTAGCTTAGTCGATTTGTTAGCATAAAAGGTTGTTCGGATTTAACATTACAAAGCTCAAACAACCAGCCTCAATCCCAAAGGCCTCTTCCACTCAAAACCATTTAAAAGTAGGAGAATTCAACTACAAAACAGCTATCTGTGTAATACAAATCAAGACTAGCTCTCATATTATATAATCTGACCAATCTGAGATGAAGGAAGTATGATCCATGGACTCCCCAGGCACATCCTCATGCTTGGCCGGCCGGTCCTTCCCTCCTACCAGTCTTGCCGGGTTCCCTACTGCTGTGGTCCGAGCCGGAACGTCAATCAGAACCACCGAGCCTGCCCCGATCTTTGCCCCCTCCCCAATCTTTACATTCCCCAAAATGGTTGCGCCCGCTCCAATCAGTACGCCATCTCCAATCTTGGGGTGCCTGTCACCCCCAACCTTTCCAGTCCCACCTAGCGTGACATGATGCAGGATTGACACGTTGTTCCCGATCACAGCCGTCTCGCCCACCACCACACCTGTTGCGTGATCAAACAGAATCCCTTTCCCAATCCTCGCTGCAGGATGAATGTCCACCGCGAATACGTCGGAAATTCGGGAATGGAGCGCCAGAGCAAGTGGCCGCCGCGACTGCGTCCACAGCTTGTGAGCCACTCGATGAGCCTGACAAATACATCATATATATAATTACCCCAACTTCATAGAAATATCATACTGCTGAATCTAAACCCCTATGCCATCGATTTCAATTAGGAACCTAGATGGGAGAAAAATAAGAGTGCTTAACACTGATCGGATACATTCATTGAGGGTACCTGACAGGCCAAGAAGCCCTTGTAGTTGAGGAGGCAGTGTGAGAAGGAAACGCAAGCGGGGTCACGAACACGGGCGGCACGGAGATCGGCGACAGTGGCGGAGCGGATGTTGGGATCAGAGGACAAGGCATTGAGGAAGAGATCGTAGAGGAGAGTGGAGAGGAGAGTGGAAGAGCAGAGCTTGTTCCCAAGGTGGAACGACAGCGAGCGCTCCAGCGAAGAGTGAGACAGTATCGTCGAGTACAGGTAGCTAGCAAGCGCCGGCTCCGCCTCCGCATCGCGACGAGCCTCGGTCTTTATTTGAGTCCAGACCCATCCCTCCTCCTCCTCCTCCTCCACCTCCTTAATCTCCTTCTCCTTCTCCTTCTCCTCGGGAGGGTACCTGAGCTCGCCAGCGGGCATGTCGTCGGTGACGGCGAAGGAAAGAAGATTTGATACGAATCAAGAACGATACGTGTGCTTTTTGGGGGCAAAAGGTGTGTTGAAGGTTGAATGAATGAAATGCGGAGTAACCTTTCAAGAATCGAAGAGGTCTCTGAAGTATCGAGGAGAAGCCACATAGACCAATCGCGCCGCAAAGACGTTTTTCTTGTTTTATGGCTAAGAACAACCGAGGCCACATAGACCAATTGAATCAGAACAAACCTTTTATTTAGAGTTTCAAGCCAAATTATTTGGAGCTTATTTATTTATTTATTTAATAGATGCGGTCGAATTGGGTATTATATAAGAGATTTATTAAGTCTTACATTTTTATTATTAAATATGTTGGGTGAAAAAACGAATTTAAGTCTATTTACTAATGAACTAATCTCGACTGTTTATTTACATGTTCAATTAACAAAGATTAGTCAAACTCGTCTGTTGATTTGATGCGGATACTATGCGATAACACTTCATTAAACTAGGTTTTATGAAGGTTTTTTTTTTTTTTTTTGATGGTGTAGGTTTAATGAAGGTATTACTCAAGACATAAATGAACAATTAAATGGCTGAGGAAAGTCAATCTTTTCTAAAAGTATAATAAAATTAAAAACAAGAAAGTCGATCTTATATTTCCCTCCATCCAATAGGCCTTAGGGACGGTAGGGGGTCTTATATGCCAAAAAAGTTCCCTACAAAAGTTTCAATATAAAAAATTAAAAAATGTTATGAATTGTAAATGAACGAACGAAACGGCGCCGCCCCCTATGCCACCACTAAATTATGTGAATGACCCCACCACTATTATTTTAAAATCTGTATAGTAACTTGTATAGTAACTTCAACGCCTATAAATATGGGCTTCAGTTGTAATGAAATTCATAAGAAAATATAGAAAAGAAAGAAAGTTTCAGAAAGTTTCTTTTACATTTCTCTTGTAATAGTAGTAATTTTCTTTTTAGTTTTATAACACGTTATCAGCACGAGGTTCTACCAATACTGAAACTAGTGGTCTTCTACTTCAAGTAAGTTTTTCAATATATTATTTGCAGTCATTGAGATAAATATTAAAGGTAATATTGCTGAATATTACTTGATAAAATTTTATTTTTATTCTCATGATAATGTGAATATATTTATTAAATTCACAGATTTATTTTTGTAATATAATGTCAAATATTGAGATTTATTACTATTGACATTTCTGAAAAATGTTATTATCCAGATCCTTGATGAGATCTATTTGGATATGATGATGAACTTGAAAGATACAATCATAGAAGAAAACCATGTGTCCCTGAAGGACCGTGCTGTGTATCTCATGATGAAAAATCATCTTACTGTGTGAAATGAATTAAGAGAGTGATATAAGCACCAGAAGATGTAATCCTCTCAAAAGATCATTATGATTTATTGCACCTGAAATTGCAAGATTTTAAGAGTGGTATTGAATATTCTGCACTCTTTAAAATCAGCTCAATATTAAAATTATACAGTGAAAATGTCACTGATGATGATATATAAAAGAAGATATTATTTTTCATACCTCGAATGTGCTCCTGCAGTAGCAATATCGAAAGTGAAAGTTCAACAAATATTCTGAACTTTTGTTTTGTCTTCCAGTGATTGAGCTAAATAATGAGTTTTTATTACACCAGTTACGTCCTATTAATGATATTGAATTTACACAATTTCCAGAAGTGAATGAAAACTAAGGGCGTAGACATGGTAGAAAAATTATAGAAGTGTTGGTCCTAAAAGCGACAACACTAAACATGATAAAAATATATCGTATCACCAGAAGTGATCAAACTCAGAGAAGGGTAAAAGCTCTCAGAATAATTCTTCATAAAAAGATGAAGATATTTGTCATAGATGTAATATGACTAAACAGTAGTCACGTACCTGTTGTACGGCCAAACACTTGATTTATTTATACTAAGTTTTTATATATAAGTTTATTAATATTTCATCATGTTTTAAAATAATGAAATATCGGTGCCTGAAGCACGACAAGAAATTACTTGGGATAATAAAGCCCTGTTTAAATTTGATCCTCTTACAAATAAATGTGAACCAGAAGTTCAGAAGATTATTTATCTGCAAAGTATTGCAAATCAATTACATGATGTATTTACTGACACTAAAGATGTTGTAAAATCATATATTACTGCTGTTAATGCTTAAGCAAGAATTGAAGTCCCTGAAGGACGAGTTGTTAAAACAGCAATAAATGAGTCTAAGATACACCTGAAGCGTTGAAGACCTATTGGTGCACAAGAAATATAAAAATCGATGCTCATGAAGAGACCGTATTTTCTGTATAAAATATAATTTTCCTGAAGAGGAAACTTCCTGAAAAGGTAACTCCTGAAGAGTGTAACTTCTAAAGAGAAAACTCCTGAAGAGTATAACTCCTGAAGAGAAAACTCCTGAAAAGTATAAACCTCCTGAAGAGGAACCTCCTGTAGAGGTGTTTCATGAAATGTTTTCCCCTGAAGAGGAATAATGAGATCTCAATACATTTCATGAGTACTGGAAAATTTATGGATAGAAATAAAACTGTTGTCGACAACATATATGATAACACTTGATATTACCAGAAGTAATGAAAAAAGTGAGCAAAAAATCGTCGAAGAATGTCGACGTAGAAATGATTGGCCAAAATAGAAAGCAGTTATTAAAACTGAATTAAACTCGCTAGTGAAGCGAGATGCATTTGGACCTGTTGTCCAAACACCAAAGGGTGTAATATTTGTCATATATAAGTGAGTATTTATACGAAAGCGTGTTGAACCCAAGGTTTCAAGTTTCATGTAAATCTACAAATGGATTTTGATGATAACAAATGAATCCAAAAAATAAAGAAGTCTCAAGTTCAAGTTATCCACACAATATAATCAAGCACATCAAGAAAGCAAGCATGAGCAAGAAGGGAACAAGTTCACATTAAAATCATAGAGTAATGTTGTAAATCTCTTAAAAATTCAAAATTAGGATTAAGGTTCAAAATTAATATTTTATCATAAAGCATTAAAATACATTTTCCACATGTGCATGATATTTTGAAAATTAAATTTGAAAATTTTGAAAGATGATTGATTGTCATCTTTCACATGTGCATGACATGATTAAAGGTTTGAACTTTGAAAATTTTGAAAGATGATTGATTGTCATCTTTCATATGTGCATGACATGATTAAAGGTTTGAATTTTGAAAATATTAAGATGATTGATTGTCATCTTTCACATGTGCATGACATGATTAAATGTTTGAACTTTGAAAATATTAAGATGATTGATTGTCATCTTTCACATGTGCATGTTTTATTTGAATATTTTCAAAAGTGGTGGATGCTTTTCTTGACTTATACAAAAGGTAGATGTCTTTATTTGAAAATTTTGAAAAGTAAAGTGTGCTCTTTTTGTCATATGCAAAAAGTAAAAGATTATGTTTGAAATTTTTGAAAAGTAAAGTGTGCTCCTTTTGTCACATGCAAAAAGTAAAAATATTAGATTTGAAATTTTTGAAAAGTAAATGATGATGTTTTTTGATATGGGAATCTTTTCAAATTTGAAATTGAAAAATCATTTGCCTATAAATAGCTCACTTGAGTTTTGCAAAATTCACAACAAGAGCTTACACATCTATTGCTAAGTTTTGCATCATTTCTTCAAAACTCTCATTCTCTCTTTTCTAAAGTTTTGAGCCTTAATTCTTGTTCTTGTTGAGAGAGATATAGGTTGCGCTGTATTGTTTCTATCTCACTCATTAAGGAGTGTAGTTTGATAGTCTACCTACTATCAATTCTTGTATCAGTAAAAGGGTGTGTATAACCCTTGTGTGTGTAGAAGGTGTTCTACACGGGGAATAGTTAAATCACCAAGTGTAAGGTGATTGGAAGTGTAGAAGGTGTTCTACACGTGGAATAGTTAAATCACCAAGTGTGAGGTGATTGGAAGTGTAGAGGGTGTTCTACACGGATTCTTTGGAGCGGTGCTGCTCAAAGGTGTAATAGGTTTCTATCTCCACCTAAAGGAGATTGAATAGTGGATTTGGGGATCCTCAAGAGGTAGCTTGAGGCGAGGACGTAGGCAGTGGGGCCGAACCTCGTTAACATACTGAGTTTGCTTCTCTCTTACCCTTACTCTTTATATTTATTATTGTTTCATATTTTATTTATATTTTATATTTTATATTTGATTTATAATTGTTATTTTTTTAAATACAACTCAATTCACCCCCCTCTTGTGTTAGTCATCTGGGCAACAAGTGGTATCAGAGCAAGAGCTCTATTATAAGATTAACTATCTTTTGAGTTAAGATCTTATGGCTAACATTGCAGCTTCATTTGGTGAAGGTCAATCTAGCAGTCGGCCTCCACTCTTTTGTGGAGATAATTACTCATTCTGGAAAGTTAGAATGAGAATATTCCTTCAGGCTCAAGGTCGAGAAATCTGGAAATGTATTGTAAATGGACCTTATATTCCAACAAAAGTAGTTGATGGAGTAAAGGTCAAAAAGGAAGAAGAAGAGTTTAATCGTGAAGACGATAGACTTTATACTTTGAATTTAACTGCTATGAATTTATTATATAATGCTCTCAATGGTAATGAATTTAATAGAGTAATGACTTGTGCTACAGCAAAAGAAATTTGGGATAACTTAGAAGTTACTTATGAAGGAATTTCTCAAGTCAAGGAATCAAAAATTTATATTCTTACTCATGAATATGAAATGTTTAAGATGAATGATGATGAATCTATTTCTAGTATGTACACTCGTTTTACTAACATCATAAACAGCTTGACAGCTCTTGGCAAAATTTATTCCAAAGTGGAGATAGTAAGAAAAATTCTCAACTCTCTACCAAAACGTTGGGAATCAAAAGTGACAGCGATTCTTGAAGCTAGAGACCTCAAGAAGCTCGAAGTGAATGAACTCATCGGGTCACTTATCACCCATGAGTACACATTGAAAAGAGGAGAAGAAGAAGGAAAGTCAAAGAAAAACTTGGCACTTAAAGCTGTTCCGCATGAAAGTGAAAGTGATGAAGATGAGGAAAATGACGACAAAGATGAAGAAATTGCGATGATAGTAAGAAGAATTCAGAGGTTCTTAAAGAAAAATAAAACTCCTCCAAGGAAATCCTTCAATAAGTTTTCCAAGAAAGATTCAGGTAAAAATGACACTTTAATTTGTTATAAATGCAATAAACCTGGTCATATCAAGCCAGATTGTCCTCTGCTAAAGAAAGATCGAAACAAAGGCAAAAAAGCAATGAAAGCTACGTGGGATGATGATTCAAGTAGCTCAGATAGTGAAGCAAGCAATGGAGAATCAGCAAATCGTTGTCTTATGGCTAAAGATGACATTGAGGTAACAAATCTTGATAATATTGAAGATCCTTCATATGAAGAATTGCAAAATGTTTTAGAAGAGGTATATGAGGAATTTGAAAAATTGGGTATCAAGTATACTGTTTTGAAAAAGAAAAATTCTTCTTTAACAAACGAAATTGATATTTTAAGAAAAGAAAGTATTGTTTTGAAAGATGAAAATTTTGAGTTGAAGAAAAAGAAAACTGATTTAGAAAATATTATTGAAAACTTTACGAATGGAAAAAGAAATTTTGAAAAACTTCTTGGTAGTCAAAGATGTGTTTTTGATAAGGCAGGCTTGGGATATAAGCCAAAACAAAAATACAAATCTTATAAAAACTTCTTTGATAATCCTTCTACATCAAAATCCAATATTCAAAATTCTTTTCATAAAAATAATTTTGTTAAAAAAGGATACTATTATAATCACTCAAGTTCTTCATATATGTCACATGCTATTTGCAATTTTTGTAATAGAAATGGTTATAATTATTTTGCTTGTCCTATTAGAAGAAAACATACAATGACTATTAAGGCCATATGGGTACCTAAAAATCTTATTTCTTCTAATACTAATAAATAAAGGACCCAAAGAACTTGGGTACCAGGAATTGTTTTTAATTGCTTTTGTAGGTATGCATGAAGTATTCTACAGGTAAAAATAAATGATTTTTAGATAACGGATGCTCAAGATACGTGACAGAAGACAAAACTAAATTCATTGACTTCACTTCCAAAAAAAAAAGGATGTGTGATATTTGGAGACAATTCAAAAGGGAAGATCATGGAAATAGAAGGAAAGATCATCAAGACTTAGTACAAGATGCAACCAAATAGTGGAAACATATGAAAGATCATCCAGCGGAATAAATTCTAGGAGAACCTTCACGAGGTGTAAGTACTCGATCATCTCTTAGAAATATTTGCAATCATACTGCTTTTCTATCTCAGATTGAACCTAAAAATATTGATGAAGCACTTCTTGATGAATCTTAGATTCTAGCTATGTAAGAAGAGCTTAATCAATTTGAAAAAAATGATGTTTGAACACTTGTTCCTAAACCCAAAAATCATACTTTTATTGGAACAAAATGGGTTTTTAGAAATAAGAAATATGAGTCCGGAGTCATTACTAGAAATAAGGCTCGACTAGTGGTCCAAGGTTTCAATCAAGAAGAATGAATCAATTATGATGAGACATATGCACTAGTCGGAAGATTAGAAACTATTCGAATGCTACTTACATATGCTTGTTATAAAGATTTCAAACTTTTTCAAATTGATGTTAAAAGTGCTTTCTTAAACGGTTTTATAAATGAAGAAGTATATGCTGAGTAACCTCCAGGTTTTGAGAATTATATTTCTCTAAATCATGTTTTCAAACTCACAAAAGTACTATTTGGACTCAAACAAGCTCCTAGAGCGCGGTACGAGAGATTCAGTAGTTTTTTGATTGAAAAAGACTTTTTAAGAGGAAAAATTGATACAACTCTTTTCATTATATGCGAAAATCATGATATTCTTTTGATTCAAATTTATGTTGATGATATAATATTCGGTGCTACTAATGAAAATATGTGCCAAGTTTTTGCTAAGACTATACAGGAAGAATTTGAAATAAGCATGATGGGAGAGCTTACATTCTTTCTCGGATTGCAAATTAAGCAAGCAAAAAGTGGGACATTCATCAATCAATCGAAATATATTAAGGAATTGCTGAAGAAATTTGGGATGGAATGTGCTAAGGAAACTGGAACACCAATGAGTCCATCCACTAAACTTGATAAAGATGAAACCGGTAAACTAGTTGACTCGAAGGTATATCGAGGTATGATCGGTAGCTTATTATATTTGACAGCCAGTAGACCAGATATTATGTTTAGTGTGTGCTTATGTGCACGCTTTCAATCATCTCCAAAAGAATCACATTTAATTGCAGTTAAGCGCATTCTTAGATATCTTAGTGGTACAATTAACTTAGGGTTATGGTACCCTAAGCACACATCTTTCGATCTAATCAGTTACACAGATACAGATTATGCTGGCTGTAAAATAGATCGAAAAAGCACTAGTGGAGCATGTCACTTCTTAGGTTGTGCACTAATTTATTGGTTTAGTAAAAAACAAAATTCTGTTGCACTATCTACTGCTGAGGCAGAATATGTTGCTGCGGGTAGTTGTTGTGCTCAAGTTCTTTACATGAAGCAACAACTTGAGGATTTTAAACTTATGTACAATTACATTTCAATCAAATGTGATAATACAAGTGCTATAAATCTTTCAAAGAATCCAATACAACATTCTCGGACCAAACATATTGAAATTATATATCATTTTCTTAGAGATCATGTGCAAAAGGGCGATATTGTATTAGAATTCACTAGTACACATGATCAATTGGCAGACATTTTCACAAAACCCCTACCAGAAGATAGACTATGCATGATTAGAAGAGAAATAGGAATGATGCATGCCATGGATATCTGCTAGATACTTTTATTTCATTATCTTAAATGACCTACAGAAACTTGAGACGTTTAGCCTCATCATTCAAATGCATTTGCTCCTCATAAATCATCATGCCATCCTTGTCTAAAGGATTAGGCAATCGAAATGCAGAGGCGAGTAAGGACTTTAAATTCTTATTCTGTTGTTTTAAGTCTACTATTTTTTTGTTAGACTCTTGAACAAGTCGTTGAAGAATATCGATCTTCTTATTAAGCTTCTCTATCTCGCGGGTTTTGGACTGCAACTGAGTGGAAAAAGCAACAATGGAAGATGAGTATCGAGTCCTGAGACCCACAAGCTCGTAAATGGCATCATGATCTGATTTATTAGCCAAATCAGTGTTTTGCTGTTTCATGGCACTTACGACAGATGCAGAAATAGATTGATCACGAGAAGCACTGAAGGAGAATTGATGAGCCATTAAGATTTTGTAAAGTGAGAATGAAGATGAACTGCAACAATGAAAAGAAGATTTGATGCGGATTAGATAAAACCAAGTATTGCTTTTATAAAGATGGAAATAAGTAGAAGACAAACTGTCATCTCTTCAAATCTTACTTAGTCAAGATTACAAGATATGCCGGATGCATATTGTCAAAAGTTACCGAACTAAGCTAGCGAGATTAATTATAATTGTCCCTGTTTCTCTCGTGAAATGCTGCCATTATCTGCTGATGTTGACTCTGTGCTTGAACTCTTACTCGTTCCGATTCCTCTATTTGAAGTTTCAAAACACGAGCTAATTCCGTCAAATCTTTATTTTCTTACTTTAACCTCTTATTCTTTCTGCCTTTATTTGCAAGCTTTTGATGCAGAACAGATATTTGATTGTTAAGTCGATCAACTTCATTTGTCCTCGCTAGTAATCTCCGAGACATGGTCGTAACAGAGGCAGCATATTGAGCACTGAGAGTTCTTGATGCTGCAACAACCTCAGAATCAGTTCTATTTGAAAAATGCATTTCTGCTTCTATCATGGTGTTGACAACCTCATGAGATAAAATGATTGGTTGAGACGGTTCCTGATTCAAATCTGGAAGATTATCAGAAGAAATTTTTTCCGTCATTCTATCGTTATGAAAAACATAACTTAGATCAAGAAGCGATGTTTTTTTTTTGAATCCGATAGGTGAAAATGATTTTTTTTTATAGAAACTCAGAGCTTTCAAACCCGTTTGTCAACAACATCAGGCGATTGATTTAAATCTGCTTTCGTACCGACTGCTAGAGCTAGGCCTCCAACCTTTACAGGTTTTGTCAGATACGCGTGGCTCTGCACCGAATTGCCAGAGTTAGACTTCCAACATTTGCAGGTTTTGTCGGACATGCATGGATCCGCACCGCATTGCCAGAGCTAGGCCTGCAGCTTTTGTTGTTTTTGTCGGACACGAATAATTTTAATTATTCAACTTCAAATCTCTGGAATATCTAATTCGTCAATAACATCAAGCGGATTTAAATCTTCTTCCACACCGAGATGATAAAATTCGGCTTCAACCTTTGCAGGTTTTGTCGGGCACGGATGGTTTCAATTATTCAGCTCTTTACAAAATCTCCTTCCGCACCGAATTACCGAAACTAGGCCTCCAGCCTTTTCAGGTTTTGTCGAACACGTGTGGCTACACACCGAATTCTCTACAGTCTCTACTAACGCAGCGTTTTATTTATCTATTGGTTATTGTAGGAATATATCTTATTGAACTAATTATGATTCCTTTTTAATGATGCCAAAAGGGGGAGAAGTTTTAGACTAGAACATTAACATTGTTTAAATTTCTAAACTTGTTATATATGCTTGGAATTATATTTATATTTTTACTTGAAAAACTAACGCACATTCTCAGGGGGAGCTTAAGTATTAATACAGGTTTCAGGTTCTATCAAGTATTTGTCATCATCAAAAAGGGGGAGATTGTTGAACCCAAGGTTTCAAGTTTCATGTAAATCTACAAATGGATTTTGATGATAACAAATGAATCCAAAGAATAAAGAAGTCTCAAGCTCAAGTTGTCCACACAATATAATCAAGCACATCAAGGAAGCAAGCATGAGCAAGAAGGGAACAAGTTCACATTAAAATCATAGAGTAATGTTGTAAATCTCTTAAAAATTCAAAATTAGGATTAAGGTTCAAAATTAATATTTTATCATAAAGCATTAAAATACATTTTCCACATGTGCATGATATTTTGAAAATTAAATTTGAAAATTTTGAAAGATGATTGATTGTCATCTTTCACATGTGCATGACATGATTAAAGGTTTGAATTTTGAAAATTTTGAAAGATGATTGATTGTCATCTTTCACATGTGCATGACATGATTAAAGGTTTGAATTTTGAAAATATTAAGATGATTGATTGTCATCTTTCACATGTGCACGACATGATTAAATGTTTGAACTTTGAAAATATTAAGATGATTGATTGTCATCTTTCACATGTGCATGTTTTATTTGAATATTTTCAAAAGTGGTGGATGTTTTTCTTGACTTATGCAAAAGGTAGATGTCTTTATTTGAAAATTTTGAAAAGTAAAGTGTGCTCCTTTTGTCATATGCATAAAGTAAAAGATTATGTTTGAAATTTTTGAAAAGTAAAGTGTGCTCCTTTTGTCACATGCAAAAAGTAAAAACATTAGATTTGAAATTTTTGAAAAGTAAATGATGATGTTTTTTGATATGGGAATCTTTTCAAATTTGAAATTGAAAAATCATTTGCCTATAAATAGCTCACTTGAGTTTTGCAAAATTCACAACAAGAGCTTACACATCTATTGCTAAGTTTTGCATCATTTCTTCAAAACTCTCATTCTCTCTTTTCTAAAGTTTTGAGCCTTAATTCTTGTTCTTGTTGAGAGAGATATAGGTTGCGCTGTATTGTTTCTATCTCACTCATTAAGGAGTGTAGTTTGATAGTCTACCTACTATCAATTCTTGTATCAGTAAAAGGGTGTGTATAACCCTTGTGTGTGTAGAAGGTGTTCTACACGGGGAATAGTTAAATCACCAAGTGTAAGGTGATTGGAAGTGTAGAAGGTGTTCTACACGTGGAATAGTTAAATCACCAAGTGTGAGGTGATTGGAAGTGTAGAGGGTGTTCTACACGGATTCTTTGGAGCGGTGCTGCTCAAAGGTGTAATAGGTTTCTATCTCCACCTAAAGGAGATTGAATAGTGGATTTGGGGATCCTCAAGAGGTAGCTTGAGGCGAGGACGTAGGCAGTGGGGCCGAACCTCGTTAACATACTGAGTTTGCTTCTCTCTTACCCTTACTCTTTATATTTATTATTGTTTCATATTTTATTTATATTTTATATTATATATTTGATTTATAATTGTTATTTTTTTAAATACAACTCAATTCACCCCCCCTCTTGTGTTAGTCATCTGGGCAACAAGGAAAATAATATTTCATCATTTTTTAAAATAATGAAATATCGGTACCTGAAGCACGACAAGAAATTACTTGGGATAATAAAGCCCTGTTTAAATTTGATCCTCTTACAAATAAATGTGAACCAGAAGTTCAGAAGATTATTTATCTGCAAAGTGTTGCAAATCAATTACATGATGTATTTACTGACACTAAAGATGTTGTAAAATCATATATTACTGCTGTTAATGCTTAAGCAAGAATTGAAGTCCCTGAAGGACGAGTTGTTAAAACAGTAATAAATGAGTCTAAGATACACCTGAAGCGTTGAAGACCTATTGGTGCACAAGAAATATAAAAATCGGTACTCATGAAGAGACCGTATTTTCTGTATAAAATTTAATCTTCCTGAAGAGGAAACTTCCTGAAAAGGTAACTCCTGAAGAGTGTAACTTCTAAAGAGAAAACTCCTGAAGAGTATAACTCCTGAAGAGAAAACTCCTGAAAAGTATAAACCTCTTGAAGAGGAACCTCCTGTAGAGGTGTTTCATGAAATTTTTTCCCCTGAAGAGGAATAATGAGATCTCAATACATTTCATGAGTACTAGAAAATTTATGGATAGAAATAAAACTGTTGTCGACAACATATATGATAATACTTGATATTACCATAAGTAATGAAAAAAGTGAGCAAAAAATCGTCGAAGAATGTCGACGTAGAAATGATTGGCCAAAATGGAAAGCAGTTATTAAAACTGAATTAAACTCGCTAGTGAAGCGAGATGCATTTGGACCTGTTGTCCAAACACCAAAGGGTGTAATATTTGTCAGATATAAGTGAGTATTTATACGAAAGCGTAATGCGAAATGAAACTATGCGGTATAATTTGTCGCACAAGGTTTCTAGTAGAAACCCGAGCAATTATGAGGAAACATATTTCCTTGGTATGAATGCAATCACATTCATATTTTTAATTGATTTGGTTATTACAAAAGGATTAGATATGCAGTTAATGAATGTGGTCACTGCATATTTATAAGCATCCTTAGATTATTACGATACTTGAAGCATCTAATCCAAGTACATTTAGGAGTATGTACTTTATAAAGCTTCAAAGATCTTTATATGGGTTAAAGCAATCCGGACACATGTTGTATAATTGAATCAACGAGTATCTATTGAAAGAAGGATTTAAGAATAATCCTATATGTTCATGTGTTTTATCAGAATCCGAATTCGTCATTATTGCAGTTTACGTTGATGATTTACTTTATTAGAACTCTTGAAAAGATTACAAGGGTTGCTATAAATTCAAGAAATGCATTTGAAAAGGAAAGATCTTATTATTCAATTCATAGATGAGTTACAAGAATTTGAGACTTCTAGCCTCATCTCTCAAATGCATTTGCTCTTCATAAAGCAACATACTATCCTTATTTAAAGGATTAGGCAGTCGAAATGAAGAGGCAAGTAAGGATTTTAAATCCTTATTCTCCTGCTTTAAGTCTGCAATTTTTTTGTCAGACTCTTGAACGAGTCGTTGAAGTACAGAATCCTTCTCGTTAAGCTCCTCAATCTCACGATTTTTGGATTGTAATCGGTTGGAAAATCCAACAATAGAGGAGGAGTATCGGGTGCCGAGAGTCACCAGCTCATAAACAGCTTCACGATCTGACTTATTAGCCAGATCATTTGCTTGCTGCGACATGGCACTTGCGGAAGATGCAGGAACAACTTGTAATTGATGTGAAGGATACCTCATATGTTGATCGTGAGAAATAGTAAAAGGAAATTGATGAGCCATTGGAAATTTGTAGAATAAGAATACAAATACAGATGAATTATAGATATGAGAAGAAGATTTGATGCGTACTAAATGAAACTAAAGACGGTTCTTATAGAAATGGAAATAAGAACAAGACAAACCATCATCTCTTCAAATCTCACTTTACAAGATATGCTGGATGCATAATTTCAAAAGCCAGCGAGATTAATTACAGCTATCCCTATTTTCTTGTAAACGCTGAACCTCTGCTGTTAGCTGCTGTTGTTGACTTTCTATCTGAGCTCTTTCTCGTTCCAGCTCTTCTACTCGTGTTTTCAGGTCACGAGAATACCAGTCTACAATTTTCTTCAGCTCCTTGTTTTCTTGTTTTAAATCTTTATTTTTTCTATCTTTAGTTGCAAGCGTTTGATGCAACTCAGATATTTGATTTTTAAGATGATCAACCTCACTCGTTCTCGCCAATAGCCTCTGTGACATGGTTGTAAGAGAAGCAGCATATTGAGCACTGAGGGTTCTTGATGCTGTAACAATTTCAGGATCAGATTTACTAGATAAATATATCTCTGCTCCTATCATGGTATTTACAGCCTCAGGAGAAAATATAAGTGGTTGAGGTATAAAAGGTTCATGGTTTAAATCTGGGACATTAGAATTTCTATCAGACATAATATCGTTCTGGATGAACAACAACTGAATCTATGAGGAATGTGAAATCTTTTTGCTGGAGTAAACCAATGGTAAAATTGGTTATATTTAAACAACAATCCGAAGCCTTCAAATCTATTCAAGATCTCGTTTGTCCACAATGTCAAGCGAATTTGATTTTCTGCCGAACCGATAATATTAAATCTCAAAACTTTTACAACTTTTATCATACATAGATGGTTTCCAATGTTATTTCCGCCGTATATAAACAAGTTCTTCCTAATAACGCCGAATGAGGGGGAGAAAATTTTAGATGAAAATATTATCATACTCTCTCTAATGCATTATTTAGTTGGAGATCTTGTTTGAATTCTTAACTTGTTATATATACTGAAATCATATTTGCTTATTACTTGAAACACTAACGCATATTATCAGGGGGGGTTTAAGTATTACTGCAGGTATCAGATTTCTATTAAGTTTGTCAACCAGATATTATTTTTCATCTTCAAATCACTCAGAGATTATTGCAATTCATGAAACAAGTCGAGAGTATATTTGGCTGAGATCAATGACTCAACAATTTTATCCGAAGATAATGCTACTTGTATCACTCAAATCAAAGGAGGATATATTAAATATACGATCAAGTGATAATCTGGCAGATTTATTCACGAAGATATCACCAACTGCGACATTCAAGAAAATTGTGCAGAATATTAAAATGTGAAGACTCAAAAACTATTGTCATGCACTTTCCAGGGGGAGTAAAAGTCCTGAATACTTGTGCTGATTGTACTCTTTTTCCTTCGCTAAGGTTTTATCCCATTGGGTTTTCTTTTGCAAGGTTTTAATGAGGCAATCTTAAAGCACTTGTGGATACATAAAGAGACTACTCTTTTTCCTTCGCCATTGGTTTTTCTTCCCACTGGGTTTTTCCTTCGCAAGGTTTTAACGAGGCAGATTTTTTATGGGTGGTCATTTAAGGGGGAGTGTTATGAATTGTAAATGAACGAACGAAACGGCGCCGCCTCCTGTCCCACCACTAAATTATGTGAATGACCCAACCACTATTATTTTAAAATCTGCATAGTAACTTGCATAGTGACTTGCATAGTAACTTGCATAGTAACTTCAACGCCTATAAATATGGGTTTCAGTTGTAATGAAATTCATAAGAAAATATAGAGAAGGAAGAAAGTTTCAGAGAGTTTATTTTACATTTCTCTTGTAATAGTAGTAGTTTTCTTTTTAGTTTTATAATAAAAAAGAATATAGTTATGGCTTTTCATAATGTACAGGAAGCATAAATATATAGAAAATGTACGGCCATGCCTCAACTTCCATTAGGATACAATCCACCAAATCATTTGAAATACAATAAGGAGAGGCAGTCACAACATTTACTACAATGGGTATTTCTTACTAGGCAATAATTGGAATGTGACAGAATTTCAGAAATAGGAGGAATTGGTGATTCTCCTCCCCTTGTGCTGCTCACACCTCTTCCTTCCATGAGCTGGAATCCTCATACAGACAGACCCATTCTGTAAGCTGACACCACATATGAGAGAAGTTATTTCTGAGCCAAACCCAGCTGAAGAACTATCCGCCCTCATGCCTTCATGTTGCCAACACCTTTTATTTCCTTGGACTGGTTGCCTTCTGCACTGAGAACCATTGTGTAATGTTGCTCCACATGTAGGGGCACTAGTGTTGGCATATTCATATTCACAATAACTGAATTTTGAACCCGTGTTAGATAAATGGGGTTTGTCTTCTGCTGCTAACTTGGAGACCAACCCGTTAACTCTCAGCCCTTTGTGCTCATCACACCTTACTCTTTCTCTAGCTGGTTGTCTTGTACAATAAACCCCATAACCTAAATCCACCCCACACATAGTGGTGGTGTCCTTGCTGACAACATAACTCTTTGAGGAAGCTTGTGTTTGCACCACTCGAGATTTGCATGACCCAGAGGGATTTTGATCGCTACAACTGGAATCCAATCCGGCTTTGTGTACATTTTGTGATTTTCCAACTGTAACCGACTCCGAAATAGATCCACGTATTCTCATACCTTTATGTTCATCACACCTTTTCCTCCCCTGAGCTGGTTGCCTTCTACAAGGAGAGCCATCACGCAAAGGGACTCCACATATAGGAGTAAAGCTCTCACTAACAGGATACTCACCCACAACCTCTGTGTCCTTCACCGAGTCATGGCAAAGATTCTGTGCATTGTGATTGGCACCCTTTCTATCCGCAAGATTATTCGACACTGAGCCTAGTGTGCTCTCTGATTTACCAACTATAACCAATGTTGGGACCAACGTTCGGACAGACCCATTAATTCGCATCCCTTTGTGTTCAGCACACCTCTTTCTTCTATCAACCGGTGGCCCTCTACAAACTGAGCCATCACCTAAGAGCACCCCACAAAAACTGGTATTCTCTTCTATTACAATACTTCTATCCGATAAAAACCTAGGCTGCGATCTGCTAAATTTGAATACTCGAGATAGGAAATTGTAGCTCTCTTCATCAGCACAGGCACTCAATTTTTTCTCTGGTGATGACAGCTTGTGTGCTTTGATGCTAATGCCCACTTGCTTCTGACCAAATGGAAGAAGTTTTCTGACAACATTGGGAAATTGAGTAGTGTTTGCAGCAGTTCTGTTAAGTTTCCAAAGGATATCAACTGGTCGTCGTACACCATTATTGCTTAAGTTCCATGCATAATCAAATGTTTTGAGAAGCTGAGCTTCAGTCTTCTCAGCCTCTCTCTTGTTTTCCATCTGCATAACATTAACAAGCAAAATAATGAAAAGAAGAGGATATGGTCAAATACTTATATTACAATCAAAATGTGCATCAGACCTGCATCCATACATAAATGCATGCATGCATAAACATACATACAGGCAGGCACATAACCACAATTCATTTTGCATAATCCATCCAAATGTCATCAGTATATGTAGAGTCATGAGTCTCTAGAATGTGATTATGCATAGAGATTTGATCCATCCTTGTATGTTTATTATCCCTAGTGCCATCTTTAAAAAGGGTAGAAAAACTTCTTATAAATTCAAATTCCATGGGTATTGGTCCAGAGGGGATGATGGATCGAAACTTTCGGTCCATCATTTTCTTGGACCGGTCCAGCTTGGCCCAGTTATTTTGTTATTTTATTTATTTTGTTACATCTTTTTTTTTTTGCAAATAATTTATTTTAAAAAATTAATTAAATTACAAAAATTAAAATTAAGTGAATGATTAATGTAGAATATGTAACTAACTCATTAAAAAAAATATTTGACAATAGTTATATTTATGATGTTGATAGTTATTACTTACTAACTTAGACTTTACTCTTTAGTATACATAATTATTAATAATGTTCTACATTGTATATATGGTTAATGAATATCAAATAATTTTATTGTATATAGATTATTCATACTTGCTTGCAACTTAGGTATTTAAAAAAAAATTACCTAACTACTTTAATTAAGTGTAAATAGTAAAGTATGCATGAATGTAATATGTATCTACATATATTATCATATGATTTATTATATAATATTATTAGCTGATGGCATATATTATTAACATTTTATATGATCAATGAATTTCTTTAGCTTTCTTTCAAAAGTGTCGGGATGTGGTGAAGAACGACTTGATACGAGTTTTTCATGAATTTCACCTATGTCACAAGTTTGAGAGATTCCTTAATGCCACCTTTATTACTTTAATTCCGAAGATTACGAGAGCTATAGAGTCAAAGGATTTCCTTCCTATAAGTTTGGTAAGAGGGATTTATAAATTCATTTCGAAAATGTTTGCAAGTCGCAAGAGTTTGGTGATGGATAAAATAATCTCAAAACCCCAAAACGCCTTTGCTCAAGGTCAACAGATTTTGGATTCAGTTTTGATAGTTAATGAGTGCTTGGACAGCCAGTTGAGGGGTGGTATTCCAGGAGTACTTTGCAAACTGGACATGGAGAAGATTTACGACCATGTGAGCTAGGATTTTCTGATTTATATGTTAAGGAGATGTGGATTTGGAGATATGTGGTGTGGATGGGCCAATCATTGTGTTTCAACTGTTTGTTTCCCCGTGTTGGTCAATGGCAAACCTTGTGACTTTTTCCAAAGTTCAAGGGGTTTGAGACTAGGAAACCCATTATCTTATTTTCTTTTTGTTTTAGTAGTGGAGGCACTGAGTAGAATGGTGGATGCTGCTGTTAGGGGTGGCTTTTTTTGTAGGTTTTGTAGCGGGAAACAATAGTAACGGGTTAACCATATCCCATTTATTGCACGCAAATGATACTTTACTTTTTTGTGATGCGGACAGCAGACAACTTTAAGGGCATTACTTTTGTGTTTTGAGGCAGTTTTGGGTCTCAAGGTAAACTTAGGAAAGTCAGGACTCAAAATTGGTCCCAGATGGAGATGTTGAGAATATCAACCATCTAACTGATTTGTTGGCTTGCAAAGTGGCTACCCTTCCTATGAGATACCTTGGACTTCCTTTGGGAGATTCTTTTAAAGCAAAATCTATTTGGAATGGGATTGTAGGGAAGGTGGAAAAAAGATTGTCAAGGGGGAGACATCTTTACCTCTCAAACGGTGGGAGGCTAACTCTCATTAAAAGTATCTTTTCCAATCTCCCTATCTACTATCTCTCTCTGTTTCCTTTATCGGTGGAGGTGGCTAATCGGATTGAAAAACTATTTAGAGTGCTCTTGTGGGGTGGCATAGGTGAAGAACACAAATTTCATTTAGTGGGATGGCCAAAAGTTTGCAGTCCAAAGGAGGTGGGTGGCTTGGGGTGCATAATTTGATCACTTTCAACAAAACCCTATTAGGAAAGTGGTTATGGAGATTTCAATTGAAAGAGGAGTCGCTGTGGAAAATAGTTGTAAAGGGAAAATACGATTGTGATTGGGGGCGTTGGAGCTCTAAGAAGGGTATGGGAACTTATGGAATGAGCCTTTGGAAGTTTATTAGGAAGGGGGGAACGTGTTTGCAACACACCAATTTTGAGGTTGGTGAGGGCACAAGAATAAGTTTTTTGTTTGACAAATGGTGTGGAGAGAGAACCCTATTTTCTGCATTTCCAAGTATTTTCAAATTAGTTGAAAACCAACAAGTTGTTGTTCTAGATGTGATGTGTTGGGCCAATGGCACATTGTATTGGAATCTGACATTTTCTAAAAATATTCAGGATTGGGAAGTTGAGGAGATAGCAGATTTTTATAGTTTCCTTTATTCCAGGCAGGTAGATGGAAATAAGAGGGATAGAATGCTGTGGAATCACTCTGAAAAAAAAATGTCAAGTCTTTCTACAAGGTGTTGCAAGACCACCAGCCTGTTGTGTTCCCGTGGAAGGACATATAGAAAACTTCAGTGCCACCTAAAGTCCTTTTTTTCATCTGGACAGCTACATTAGGACAGATTTTGACGACTGACAATTTAAGAAAAATATGGATGATTACCGTGGAGTGGTGTTCCTTGTGTGATAAAAATGGGGAGACGGGCAACCATATTTTTCTGCATTGCGTAGTGGCGAGAGAGTTATGGGATAGCATCATTAGTATGGCTGGACTGTTTTGGGTTATGCCCAAAAGGGTGGTGGATCTACTAACATGCTGGAATAGACATCATCAGTGTCCTCAGCTGGCTGCAACGTGGATGATGATTTCTTTGTGTGTTTACTATGGTGTCTTTGGATGGAAAGGAATGAGAGATGCTTCAACAATAAGAAGAGCACCGGGGGAAAATCTGGAACTTTTTTGTATTTCTTTGGTTCAATGGTTTTCTGCTATAGGGAGGGAATGTTCATGACTTTTTGTTTTCTTTTCAACTTGCTAGAGTATAATTAGATATCTGTTTTGTATACTTCCTGTGTACATGAGTTTTGCCTAGTTGCATTTAATCAATAAAGATTACTACTTATCAAATAAAAAAAATAATCAATGATATTAGATTAGACGAAAAGTACACCATTAACTTACATAACTCCCATATAAAAATAACATATTATATTATTAAAAATTATTTTTAAAAAATTATTTCAATCAATCGGTTTCAGTCTGGTCTGGTTCAAAACTTACAAATCCCGGGACCAAACCAAACCCCTTCAGTCCCACACATTGTGGATTAAAACTGCCGACAACAAATTTTGGTCCGGTCCAGTCTAGACCAAAATTGTTTCATCCCAATCCAAGCCTTCATGAGTACTATCAACCATTAGCATTCTTTCTAGAGACTTGACTATCTTCCTTAGAAAGGACCAAATTAAACATTAAAAAAATACACACACATCTTCACATTTTCCTTTAAGAAATACTCTCAATCCCCCATCCACCCCAAAAAAGGCGCAAAAACAAGTGGAAAATGATGAATAGGAAACTAAGACGATAATTGATATTTTATTTTTTTATATATAAGTAAGACAATAATTTATATACTACTCTTGTAATTGTGGCAATGTTCAGCTTCAACCAAACAAAGAAAATAAATTTACTTTTTTTTATGAGCATCAATAAGTGTGGGGCTTAGCCTTGTTATCTATGATAGAATGGTCAGACAAAGAAGTTAGAAGTTTAAAAGGAAGAGATTGTGATACCCCATACTGAGTGGTGAGCATAAGTAGCATATGGAATCCCATATTACTTGATAGAGAAAAGCTCTTGCACTTTATAATGATTCCAATATTGAGCTTCAAATGTAACATTGACTAGTTCTTGAGTATGGGCTCAAATATGATTTGGACATCCCTTGGGGCATTACAGTAACTTTCTGTATCTAATCTAACCGCATCAGGTCCCTTTTATGTTTTGTGAATGTCTGAAGCACTTTAAGATTGCCCTTTAACCAGCTAATGAGATTCAGTCTTTACAAGACTTTAATATTAGAGATGATAGAAAGTCTATTGTAATAATCAATCGCATGGGTGCCACTAGTCTCAGTTAGTACTATTGATACCAACACAGAAGAATGCTAACCAGAAAATAATGTCATATTTCACTCAATAGACAATGGAATCCGACGTAAAATGTCGAAGTAAGAGTTTAATATTAAAGGATTAGGCAGAGGATTTGCAAAATACCCTGGAATAGGTGAAGTTGGTTAAAAATAAGGGTTAGCAGATTTGGTTACACTTACTATAAATCAGTTACATACAACAGAAAAAACAGAAAAGCAACTAGTAGTATAACACCAATTAGATTCCTAGGAACCACTTCTAGTGTGAGAAAGAAGTAAATATTCTAGGTTGCTGAATCTGACTTTTCTTGTTCTCCTATACCCCATGAACTTTTAAGTAGCTGGTTTTGATCAAAACCTCAAGTAGAAAACATCACAGAAATTGACTGGTTCACCATCAACATTCATTGATGAATGAAGCCTATGATCATTTTGCGTATAGTATAGGCCATTTTTCATCTAGCTTTGTCAACCTATTCTGTTCGTACGATTGCCCCCTTCTTTCTACAAAATGCAGTGCTCATGAAAATAAATAACAAAACCAAGCAAAGATGGACTAACCGGAGCCCATCTGAAAACAATGGGGTAACGTCGTGACAATATCTCCTCAAACAATCCGGGCCCTTTCTGGAGAGATACACTCTTAGAGTCATTTGGTTGACCATTAAGGTAGCCATTGCCCAAATGAGCACCTGTCCTGCCATACTGCTGGAGTCGCGTCCTAACATTGTCAGCCTGACCAAGGTAAACCACGACTGGCTTAAGCCTGCCAACCTCACGCCCTAACCCGGTCCGAGACACAGCAATCCCAAGCTCATATACTCCAGGGCCAGAACTTTTAGGAAGGTTGTGAACCCTGTACCTTTCAGCTCCTTCCTTTCCCAGTGAATGGTCTTCCCAATCGGAAGGACCAACAAGAATCTAAAAAAGTCGAATAAAAAATGAAAATATTGCACCAAAAAGAGCTAGTACGCCCAATTTAAACCAACAATATATACGTAGAAACCACAATTTGACGTCCCTCCCTCCATCATTGGACCAACATTTTTGTTAACATGTTTAAGAGAAGAAAAATATAATCCCAAGACGGAATCAGAGTTCAACAGGCAATTCTCAACAAATTTAATAAGGTAAAGAGTTGAGATTTGAGCAGTGCTACAGATATTAAGTGAAAGCCGATTAGGTACACATGATGTTGAAAATAATGCGCATAAACATCGGGTTTAGGGCATGTCGAACTCACGTTTTTTAAATTGATCGGGAAAAAAGACAGAGCAATAGACACATTGATTTCGTAGAGAGAGAGAGAGGGGGGGTGGAGAAAGATTTTTGAAGTTTAAACCTTCCATTCGGAGAAGTCGGAGTCGTGCTTAGTCCGATTCCAGTCCTCCCTCTTCAACCTGCCGGCAGCGACTGACGACAAGTCGCTTGTTACCATTTTCGTTGGCCCCGAGCCGAAGACTCGAAATGATCACCGTTGGTCATGCCGTTTTGTAACTGGTGAGAAATTAAACTATTAGGACTATTTTATTTTTATTTTTATTTTTATTAACTAATGATCGATTGTTTAATAAATTAAATTTTACTATTTACAATTTATTTTATATTTTTAATTTATTTCAATCATTCATTTTATTCTTATTTATAATTTATTTTATCTCATCTTTATATCTAAAAATCTATTCCCTCTCTTTTTTTTTCTTGTTTTTTTAAAAGGTAAATCTATTCTCACATTTCGGTTGGTATCTTTTTTATTTTTTATTTTGTTTACTTAATGCAGAAGTGACCACAACAAAACGTGGCTTTAGGAATTAGGTCTGCTCTTCAACGCAAATCTTTTTCTTTTTTTTTCTTTCTAGTTTTTCTTTTTTATCACAATTTCTAGTTGTTTACTTAATGCAGAAGCGACCAAAACAACACTCCAAACGATCGATTCATCTTAGACACTTTCGAAATCGACGAGTAAAAAGATCTCATTGAGCATCTCAAGAGTAGATATAGGACCCACTTCATGCTGCATGGGATTGAAAAGGACTTAGGGTGGGTTCAATAAATTACAAAGTTGAGATTTCGTTTAAATTTTAAGATGAAATAAAATTAATTATAATAAATTAAATTAAATTTATTTTTTAATATTATTATTAATTTAATATTTAAAAAAATAATTTAAAAATTGAAAAAATTGTATTAAAATTTATATTTTATATTTTATATAAAAAAATATAATAATAAATTTAAAATAAATTGAGACAAATTTATCTCGTTTTTTAATACAAACGAAACTAATATTAAAATTTTGATATTGAGTTAATTAATATTTTTATTAGATTATTTTTTCTTATTTTTTTAAAAAGTCTTACTTTAAATTTCTTTATGGCTTTCTTTCATTAAAAAGTCTTAAGCAATTATCTAATTGGCCTAATGGAAGAGGCGGCCTAAACTAACTAGTTTGCATGTTGTTTTGAGAATCTACATATGGGATTGATAGCATCCTCTTGATAAATAGTTTTGTCAAGGTTATTGGTCACATTAGCATCTAACAGAAAATAATATATAATAAAAATAGAATAAAAAATTAAAACTAAGAAATCGAGAAGGCCATCGGACTCGAACTCAGAATAATGAAAGAAAGACTGCATGACATTTATAATGAAACCTAGATGGGAGGAAGGAAAGAAAGGACTAAAAGCCCAAGCAAGAAATAACTGCATAACTTGGTTCATCGGGCTGAGAGTAGGAAGAGGCAATCAGTCTAATTTATTATATTTTTTTAAATTATTATATTTTATATAGATATTTAAAAAAATATAATAATAAATTTGAGATGTATTTTAAATTTTTGATTTTATTCTCGTAAATAAACCAGACCTAAATCTCTACCTATTGAGTTTTAGGACTAATTTAGATAATGAGATAAAATACAATAAGTTAAAATAAATTTGTAAATAATAATAAAATTATTAGTTGAATAATTTAAGATGAAACCAAATTATTTCACTTCACATTTATATCCTAATTAACTCTAAACAAAGGGAGAATGATTCTCTCAAAGATTTTATTAAGGTTGTACATCCGGTATCCAAACCGAAAATCTAGGTCAACCCAACCCAGAACTAAATAACCCAAAGTGGTCTGGACTCCAATCCGATTTCACCAGGGTTGAAATCCGGATTGAATTCATATCAATCCAATTTTTTAAAAATCGAAAATCCGATTTTTCGGATTCAAACCGTTTTTTTTAAGCTTGTTTTATAACTTTTTTGTAGAGAACTACTACCATTCTCGAAGAACAACTCCTACTGCTTTCTTCCATCTCACACAATAGTAATTAATGGATGGTCCTAAGGACCGATGAAAAGATAAATCCATCAAAAACCAATCTATCAATTAGAAAAGGAAGAGTACTAGATTTGTCATCACGATAAGCATAGTGAGATACTTTTTTGCATTACCCATCAGAGTTATAAAAAATATCAAACAGAGTTGTAAATCAGATGAAATCATATACAAACAAATCCCAGGAGAAATCATATACAAACTTAAACCAGATGAGCAAGTAAGACAGAGACACAGAGAGAGAGAGAGCGAATACCCTAGAATCAAAGAAGATCGGCGTAATTTTAAACCCAGATGTCGACAGTGAACAATCACGATCACAGAGATCGACGCGATTTTTACTTGACGACAAGACTAGGGTTTGAATTAGAGAGAGAGAGGGAGAGAGAAGGTAAATCGCGAGGGGGCTTACAGATGTTAGTCACGCTATCGTATTTAAATTCGGGCACCAGTTTTAAAATCCAATCCCAAATTTAAAAGTATGGTCCAAACCATATTGGTCTGGATTTATCAAATATGGGCTCCGAATTTAAGATATATGGGTTGAAGACTGGATCTAGATATCCAGATTTTAAATTAGACTAAAAAAAAAATCGATTCAGGTGAATACCCTTAAATTTTACAGTTTGATTTATGAGAATAGAGGATTAAAGGTACATAATATCACTTGGGGCCATTTTCCACCATGATCGCTCTAATTTTATACCAACTAAGGTAGATGAATGACTAGAAATACGAAAATGGAATCAAGGACAAAGGTTTGCAATGGTAATGAGAGGACTCCCAGAAATGACACCTCCACCTTAAAGAGGTTTGGGTTGTTACTCGTGTTGGAATCATACCAAGCCATTGGGTTTTGGATTCGGTAGACAGCCTAGTTTATTTTCATAAATAATTACATCTCATTTTATTTTATCATTTTTTTTATTTTTATATAAAATAAAATAAATAATTTAATTTTTTAAAATCTTAAAACATTTTTTTAATTCTAAAATATTAAAAAAATTAAAAAAATATTTTATTTAAATTTTAAATTTTATCTTATTTTATCTATAAAAACAAACTAAGCAGTCAACCGGATCCAACCCGAATAACAAAATGGGACAAGCATCTCAATGGAAACCCAATACGCTTATTTTACGGGTTGACCCAACATGATCATTTTGACTCATTTAAAAATAAAAATCTTTTATAAGCCAATTAGTAAATGAAAATGCCACATTATTTTTCACCTTTCTTAGATTATCTTCTTTATTCTTACCATTAATAACAAGATAAGGACTTTACAAGAGCTATTTAAGAAAACACTTAGTATGCTATATTTTTTTTTATTCAAACACTCAATTTCTAATTACAAATATGTGGCAGGATCAACTTGTGAGTTTTAACTTTTCTTTCCCTTTTTCTTTTGGCTAACCGGATCAATTTGTCAACTCGAGAGTTGACCCAACAGTGATTATGTCCAAATTTTTAGTCCTAAACTTGTCATTATGTACGTGTCGAGTTTGCAAGCATCGTGAAAAAAAAAAAAAACAAATTGAGAAGAGTGTATTGCATAGCTACAGGCAAGAGAAGAGTAGTGAATCACAACACATTCTTTGACCCATGCCCACTCGTTAATCAAAAATATGTCTGCACGTCTAAACTAATAAACCTTGAGTCCTTTTGAAGGAACTTATACTCCCTCCAAAACAAATTCTCTTGTGACTCCTATATAAGAAAAGTTAGAAAAAATGATATAAAAATAGAGAAAAGTTAGAAATCGGATGGGTTCTAAAATAGGTTTCACATCTGACCAATAACAAACCGATACCTTAGCTATTATTATGGGTATAAGAAATTTAGTTCGGACCGATGGACCGAACTGAATCAGACCGGACTAGACTGGTTGTCTCAGACCAGACCGAATTTTGATATAATCCGATCCAATCCAAAAAATATAGGACTAAATACTATTCGGTTCAGTCCAGATCCATGGGATTTCTCCCCTGGATCAAACCAGATTGAATATGATTCCTTAATTATAATATTATATATACATATATATTCTTTAATGTATACCCATATTATATAGTATATAGTACTACCATTTAAATTATTAGTACTAATGTATAACTATAATATATATAAATTTATAATTCTAATATATAAGTATTAGTATATTAGTATTATAAATTTATATTATAAGAGTTGTAATATAAAATAAATTATAATATATATATATGTATGTATGGACCTCTTGGACCAGACCGAACCGAATTTGATCGGTGTTGAGTTCAGTCCAGTCCAAGATGATGAAAATGACATACCGAATAAAATCGGTCTACTGTTTTCCCGGACCGGACCGTTTACACCCTTAGCTATTACACGTTAAGAACTTTAGATCTGGCCACAAGAAATTGCTTCCTCTCTCCCTCACCCCCTCAACGCCGACGGAAGGTAAACGCCTGAGACCATGAAATCAAAACCTGGGCCTTGTCCTTCGAAGCACTTTTTGTTGCAATCAAAACTTGGAAAAGAATAAGCACAACACAACTAAATTTAGATCCCAAACCCAAAATTATTCAAATCCTAGAAACACCACCAATATAATCGTTAGATACTCCAACTTCAAGCACAAAAGTAAGGAATACAATTAAAAACAAGAGGTGTTAGAAGTTAGAACTATTAAAAAATCACTAAAATCCATCAAGAAAAAAGAAAACTCAAAATAGAGCTCTTAACATCAAATTAACTAAAGGTCTAAAACCCATTTCAACTAATTAGAAGAAGACTTAAAAACCAAACTCCAAAACTTAAAAAAGACAAAAATTAGATATACAAGAAAAAGAACTAAGAATCGAGCTCCCAAATAAAAGACCAACAAAATTCAAGATATAATTAATAAGAAAAAACCCCAAAACTTCCCACTGAAACCATAACTAGCAAAAAGCCGTCGGCGTTGAAGATGAGTGCAAGTGGGTTCGTCGACATTGCGTCTAGCTTTCGTTAGCGTCACGAGTGAGTAGGACTTCCCAGATAGGTTCACACATTGCCAGGGAGAGGAGAGTGAGATTGGTTCGAGAGAGTGAGAGAGGAGAGGCAGAGATGAAGCAATTTCATGTGGCTGGATCTAAAGTTCCTAATGTGTAATAGTTGAAATGTCGATTTATTATTGGCTAGGTGTGAAACCTATTTTGAAACCCATCCGATTTCTAGCATTTCTCTAAAAAAATAACTACAGTCTAGTTTGTTTTTAAAGATGAGATGAGATAAGTTGAGATTAAAATGAAAATTAAATAAAATATTATCATAATATATTTTTTAATATGATTTTTGTATTGAGATTTGAAAAAATTAAATTGTTTATATTATTTTATATTAAGATTTGAAATATATATAATGATTAAATAAGATGGGATGAGATAAAATAAGATTTTTTTGAAAACAAACGGGGCCTACATCTTCAAGATTTTTCCTCGAGACGAGAAGGGAGACACTCATGTCATTGATGGTGTAAGCTTGAAATTTCATGTCCTCTTCTGCTGCATAAATCACAAGTTTTAAAGTTTGATGATTTCCGTTCATTTTTTTTCTTTTGATTTTTTTTTTTTTTGCAAACTTTACTTGTTTACTAATTCAACCGCTTCTTGATATGAAAATATTGCATTCTAGTTGTCAAAAAATTTCTAATTTTTAACTTTTTAAAAAGGAGCATCTTTGGATAGAGAGCATCTAATATAGAGACTTTATTAGACATTAATCCGAGTTTGACACATCGGCATTATATACAATTGAGATCTAAATGTGATTACATTATAATAAGGGCAGTTTGGTCAATTGTACTAACATTTCTCCCGAACGGTTCCCTTCCTCTTCTCACATCCTTTGACTTCACCCCTCACACAGTCGACCTCTTGCTGCTTTTCGACCTTGCAGCAAATCGCCGGCCGCTGTAAGCCTCATGCCGTTAGTCGCTCGGTGTTGCCTTCTCGCCTTACACTATTGGTTGCACATCGCTGGTTGCACATTGCTACCGTCTCGCACTCTGCTATCCAAGACTTGGTCTCGTAGATCCTTTTTTACTTTGTTCCTTTTTTTTTTCTCTTTTTCTACCTCCTTGTGGGTTTTGCTTTTTCAGATTTGGATTTTCTGAAATGTTTTAGTTTTTGTCATCAAATTTGCTACATATTATCACTATTTTTGTTAAATCCTGGGATTTAAGTCTTTAAGTGTTCTTCAAAATTTGACATCGCAAAAATTATGATTGTTCCTTGAAAGAGAGACAAAGAAGAGGGAGAGCGAGAGAGAAAAAGGGGAGGGAGGGGGTGAGACGAAATATGTCATTATTATCTGAGACACAATGAAATTCTTTGAGATACAGTGCTCCGATAGCTAGATGTAGGCTTTATGTTGCGTTATCTAATTGGTGTCTATTATTTGGGGATAAACGGGTCAATCCGATTTGAGGATTTTCTCTTTTTAAAATTGTAATGAATTCTATAACAAATAATATTGGTTAACACACCGATTTATATATAACAAAACTATTTCTTTAGCCTTTTAATATCCTTAATAGGTGCTATCTACACTCCCCGAACAGGGAGTGCTCTAGTCCCCCCTCTCTTCGCTCTTGTATAGGCTGAAGGGTAGTTTGGACCCCAGAACTTGGCACCACCCCTTGTGAACGAGTGCTCCTGTCTAGATGTCAAGAGTGGATTGGCTCTTTAGTCTGTCTACCACCTTATCCACCATTGTGTTATAGAAACACAAATTTTACAAGTCTTATAAAAATTCCATAAAATTACTCAACACATTACAAATCTTAAAAATCCAAATAAAAAGCACAATAAAATTACAAATCAAATCAAAACAAATCTATAGATAAAAAAATTGAACAAATTGAACAAAAAATCAAACAAACATACAAAACCAAATAGCAAACTAAAGAAATAAACAAAACCTAAACATCAACTGCTCACACAAATCTTCAAACTTATGTGCATATATGCACAGACCCATGAGCCACGACCATTGTCATGGATCATACAAATTTGTGCATAGATCTTTGGAGATATATGGGCATATTTGTTTGGTCCATGGTCACGAATGTGGATCATAAGCTCTTAGAAATTTCATGGTGTCATCCATAGTTGCAACTGCCAGCCACATGCCATATAATTTCCAGCTCTAGGTCTCTAATACTAGTCGTGACTACAACAATGAAGAGAAGTTTTCTGCCAACTTAAAGGAGGAATAAGAGAGAATAAGGAAAGAGAGAGGAGATTATAAAGGAGAGAGAACAAATGATGATGGTCACTAGCAGTCTGACACTGAGACATGAAAGCTTGAAAGGAATGGGGAGGGGAGAGAAGAGGGGAAGGTGGTTGTGAAGAGGTAATGAGAGAAATGATAGGAGAGAGAAAAAGTCATTTAGAGTTAGCATTTTATTTTGAAACGACACCATTTCATTAGAAATCTATTATATATATATACATATATATATATATATAAATATTAGATTTGGGTCAGATGAGGTATATCATGGGCAAACGAGGGCCTAGCCCACGCTCTGTCCCTGCAAGTCATCAACATGCGAGCAGATTGTCTACAACCCACATCTAACAAGCCGTCAAATAGCAAAAATTCTAGAGGGAGTCAGGTTGGGGGACTTGACCTCGGAGTCGGTTGACGTGGTGTGTTGCCATGTCAATCGACAAATAATATATTTTTTTTGAAAAGCCCGATTCAAAGGTGAGATGAGGAGAGAGAGAGAGAGAGAGAGAGAGAGAGAGAGAGAGAGTCCATTTTGCCTAAAAGTATAGGTGGGCAAAATTTTTGACTTTCGACTTCCGTCCGAACTCCACTCCGATTCCGACTCTGATCGATGTCGGCCTTCGGATTTCAGAATTCGGAGTCGGAAATTTTTGAGTCCGAAGTCGGAGCCGGATTTTGGAATCGAAGCCAGTCTATACCGAATACCGACTTCGAACTCCGAAGTCTTTTTTTTTTAAAAAAAAAAAAAAGAAGATGCAAAACGACGTCGTTTTGCATCTTTCTTTTTTGTTTTTTAAATTTAGCTAAACGACGCCGTTCCAATTAAATAGGAACGGCGTCGTTTAGTCCAGGGTTTCTTAAACCCCAGCGATTCTTCTTTCTTCTTCTTTCTCCCGTCCGCAGCTGAGACTCTGAAGTCCGAACCCTGCAGCGCTGCTCGTCTTCTCCAATGGTGATTCCGAAACTCCAGTGGCTAGCGCCGCTTCCTTCTTCACTCTCTCACAACGTCGTTACCTTACATTGTCGCCCGATGCCTGCTAGCCCTCCGAATCGGCAAATCCGAGATTAATTGGGGTAATTTCTTTTATATTTAGGGTTTTTGATTAAAACTAATTAAATGTGTTATTTTAATGTGATTCTTTGAGTTGGTTGGTTTGTAAGTTGTGTATGCTATTATATTGTGAAAAATTCGAGTTTATATTGTGTGTTTTGACATTGTGTGTAAACTGTTCGATGAAATGTCATTGAGAAAAAAAATTCGAATTTGGTCTAAAATATCGCCCTCTCCGATGCTGAGGAATCGTAGGTGGTCTATGGCAGCCTCTATGATGATGTGATTGTATTTGATCATGTGCAGAAGGTGGTTTTAATTTGATAGACGCGCTAATTGTTTTTCCTCAGACAAGTAATTCATTGCAAACCATTTCACTTGCATTGCCAAATTGATATCTAATGTCATGTTCTCATCTTTCTCTGCGGGATTTATTCTATTTGAATATAAAACTCAGCAAGAAGGCTTACTCAAACTTGGACCATTTTTATTAAATATATATATATATATATTGTAGGTAAAAAAAAAAAATACTATCTGTTCTGTTATGTATTTACAAAATGAAATTTAGGTTGTGTTTGAATATTGACGCGATCTCAGATGATTTGAACTTATATGTAAATAGTAATGTTTATAGGTTATATTGAGATCATGTGTTTGAATATAAATATATTGAAATATTTGTTGGAATGTATGAAATAGGTTAAGATGAATTTATTTTTTTTTTAAAATATTATTATATAAGATGAAATAAAATAATTTGATTTTATGTAATCAAACCTGCTCTAATAAATAATTTTTTCCAAGAATAAATCAAATCATCAATTAGAACAGCCGGAAAGGGAGAGATCAACTCATCCTATGAGTATTGGTCACATCATGAAGTATTAATAATGGAAGCTCGTGGTGTTAAGGAACCAAAATATAATTAGGTGATAATACCGTCCAACACCTTTAGTTACAAAATTATTGAAACACAACGGGATGCTACACTTTAGTTACAAAGTTAGGCAAATGAGAAGTGAACTATCTACTACTTATATTATTTCAAAAAGCTACACGTACACACATACATATATATATATTTAGAGAGAGAGAGAGAGAGAGAGAGAGAGAGAGATTAATTAGGAATTAGCAAAACTAAAACAACCTATAATAATTAGCTTAAAACTAATATGGATCATTATAGATAATCGTCCTAATCATGAACCCTCTCCTATAATTGAGATAATTATATTGATCTATGCCCTACATGCTTGGCAGCTTGCCATGTTCCAATTTTCAAATATTTTTTTCAAGTAATTTTCAAACACTTTTCAAAGTATAAAAACTTATAATTACATCATTGAAGGCTCTAATGTGCCTTGTTTTGTTTCTAGAGTATTTATTTTCTCTCTTTTCCATTCCAGCTGTTTGCCATTAAAAAACATCACTATTCACCAAACAAGATGCGTATATTCAATTCCACAAGTTTTTTTTTTTTTTTGCAGAGAAAATTAGATTACTGGGTCAGGATTTCAAACTTTGATTGCAATGGTTGGATAATTTCTTGATAATTAAATAAATGTGTGTGTAAACACTTAGATAAAAATATTTTACTCATAAAAAAAACTGTGTATCTATGTACTTATGTGTATGCATGTATATACTTGGTAATCAAGGATCCTGTGCTTTGTTGGTTTTTTTTTCTCTTTCCAGCCAACTGAACTTAGCAGCTTGCTCTATCGTGAGGTTTTGACCAATTTTATCTTGGTTGCTCATTTTTTCAATTTTTTTTTTGTTTCATTTTAAATTGTTATTGTAAGTTGTAACTTATACTCAAATTTCGACATGCTAGATCACAAAATCTTATCCAATTTATTAATTTTTTTTATCCAATTTATTAATTTTTTTAATTAATTTTGGATTTAATTCTTGGTTGGATTGCTGAAGTAATGTACATGTGCATCACAATTGGGTGGGCCATGAGAAATATGGCATAGAGAAATATGCATTTTCCCCACTTAGTAAACAAATTTCTCTATTCAGTACAAGTCATAAACTTTCACCTAATAATAGTTTTCTAATATTGTATTTTGTTACACTATAATATTATAATTTTTAGGAATTTACTAACATTTTTTATATTGTTATACTTGAATTCTAGGTCTACAATTATAAATAAATGGATCTCTCACGCAGTGCTAGTGGGACTCCGACTCCATATGAGGATTCGAATCCAGATGGTAGGACTCCTTCGGCGCTCCACGCTGCAACTTCAAGCCGTAGTCGGCTACCATCCACTCGAGCAAAAACCTCGCGTGATAGCAGTGGATTTCTACTTCCAGTCGACATAGAATTGGAAGTGGAAGATCCCGACCAGTTTATGGAGGAGGAGGAGATGGGCCTTAGGGACGATCCGATTTAAGATCCGGATGTACTAGTACACATTGCAGTTGCAAGGCCACCCCGTCCACACACAAATAAAAAAATATCGTGGACATGGGAACATTTTGAGAAGGTTGAGGGTGGGGATCTCCAAAACCCACGGGCTGAGTGTAATCATTGTGGCGCTTGAGTTGAGTGTCATTCAAAAACGCAAGACACTTCTTGCCTTTCAACACATCTAAACGGTTGCAAGCACTGCCAAATAACGAAGGGGATGACATCAAGAGGTTAGTGTCTTGCTTTATATGCTACTTAGTTTTGTGATTATGATCCCATTTAATTTTCATTTAAGACTAATATTGATAATAAATTATCAAACGCAGACGCAGGTGGGTCTCAGACTAATCTTAGCTACGACACTTCTACAGCCACTGATGGGACAGGGACACAGATAAGGAATCTAGTTGTCCCTCAATATAGTGAGAAGATGTTTCGTGAGGCGCTTGCGATGATGATTATAAAATATGAGATTGCCTTTACCACAGTTGACAAGTGTTGCCCAGATGACTAACACAAGATGGGGGGTGAATTGGGTTATATTAAAAAATTAATACTTATTAACTAAATATACAATATAAAATATAACCAAAATATAAAGCAGTAGGAAATATAAAGAGTAGGGTAAGAGAAAGCAAACTCAGTATTTTTACGAGGTTCAGCCCTACTGCCTACGTCCTCGCCTCAAGCTACCCCTTGAGGATTCCCAAATCCACTATTCAATCTCCTTTAGGTGGAGATAGAAACCTATTACACCTTTGAGCAGCACCGCTCCAAAGATTCCGTGTAGAACACCCTCTACACTTCCAATCACCTCACACTTGGTGATTCAACTATTCCCTGTGTAGAACACCTTCTACACACACAAGGGTTATACACACCCTCTTACTTCCAATCACCTCACACTTGGTGATTTAACTATTCCCCGTGTAGAACACCTTCTACACACACAAGGGTTATACACACCCTCTTACTGATACAAGAATTGATAGTGGGTAGGCTATCAGAAAACACTCCTCAATGAGTGAAATAAGAACAATACAGCACAAACTATATCTCTCTCAACAAGAACAAGAATTAAGGCTCAAAACTTTAGAAAAGAGAGAATGAGAGCTTTGAAAGAATGATGCAAAATTTAGCAATAGATGTGTAAGCTCTTGTTGTGATTTTTGCAAAACTCAAGTGAGCTATTTATAGGTAAATGAGTCTTCAATTTCAAATTTGAAAAGATTCCCATGTCAAATAAGAGCACTATTCACTTTTCAAAAAATTCAAATAAAAACATTTCCTTTTTGCATTTGTCAAAGACAACTCCATTCATTTTTCAAAGAAATCAAACCTAATATTTTGCTTTTCATACAAGACAAAATGAGCATGATTTATTTTTCAAACCAAATCATCTTCTTTTTGCATATGTCAAAAAAACACACAACCACCTTTTAAGATTTTCAAACAAATCATCTATCTTTTATATTTGTCAAAAAAAAACACACAACCACCCTTTAAGATTCTCAAACAAAATCATCTACTTTTTGTATTAGTCAAAAAAAACACACCACCTCCCTTCAAGACTTTCAAACAAAATATGCACATGTCAAATATGATAATCAATCATCTTATAAAATCAAGTTTTTATAAAAAAATATAATTTTCGAAATTATTTTGTTTGATGGTGTTATGCAAATGTGAAAAACATAATTTTCAAAACTAAGACATTTAAAAATGTCTTGCATATGTGGAAAAAGTAATTTGATATTTTATGAGAAAAAAGAGTAATTTGGAGTCTTAATCCAATTTCTAATTTTATCAAGAGATGTACAAAAATAATCTATGAGCTTCATTTGTAGACTTGATATCTTTCTTGCTCATGCTTGATTTCTTGATGTGTTTAACTCCCTTCATGCATAGACAACTTGAGCTTGAGTTTTTAATATTATTTGTTATCATCAAAATTTATACGTAAATACGAGACTTGAAACCTTGGGTTCAACAACAAGGATGAGTTCCAGCATTTTGTAAAGGTGCTTGAGTCAAGATTTTCAATCCTATCACGTTATACAGTGATGCGAGATTGTATAAAGATGCATCTGAGGGAAAATGCAGAAATGAAGAAGATGTTTTCCACCACTGGCTAGAGAGTGTCATTTACGATTGAAACATAGATGTCGGTACATAATACCTCGTAAATGTGTATCACAACACATTATATTGACAGTGAATGGAATCTTAAAAAAAGTATTATTGGATTTAAAAAAATAGTTGACCATAAGGGTGAATCAATAGAAGTGGAGATGGATGATTGTTTGATTGATTGGGACATCCAAAAAATATTATGCATTACAGTTGACAATGCCGGTACCAATGAGACTGCCATCGAATGGTTTATCTGAAATACGAGGGTGAGAGAAGATGTGATTAAAAATCACCAGTATATCCACATTCGATGCACTGCTCATATAATCAACCTTATTATTGGTTAGTCTTTCTGGTTTTAATTTTGTATTTTGTATTTTAATATTTTTATGATTAAAGTCTTTGAAAATAGTACCATTTTTTATATTATTATGATAATTAGATATTTTTCAATGATAAAATAGTTAAGGGGTTGGAAAATGTAGACGACTCTATCAAGAAAGTCCGCAACATTGTGCGGTACGCGAGGGCTTTTCCCCAAAGGCTGAAAAAGTTCAAGGCAATAGCGAACAAGTTGGGGTTGAGTCTTCAAAGATTTTGTGTCTAGATGTTCTCACTCGATGGAACTCTACATGTCTGATGTTGGATGTGGCACTAAAGTACCAGAAGACATTTGAGCGGCTGGAGATTGAGGATGATAGAGGTTTGAGGTATGCCCTACTGGAGCCTGATGGAAGGGGGCTCGGTCCGCCAGACAACATTGATTGGCAACATGTATCCAAGTTTATCACATTTTTACAAATCTTTTATGACATCACGATGCGAGTTTCTGGATCTGCATATGCGACGACAAACATGTGGTTTATCAAGATCTTCATGCTACACCACCACTTGAAAGAAGGTTGTGTTGACCCAAGTGGATTATCTGGTATGGTATCACAGATGCAGTCCAAATATGATAAATATTGGGGGCAAGTTGAGAAGATAAATAGATTATTGTTCATAGCGTCGATCCTTGACCCCCGATTGAAGTTGGCAGTGGTAGAATGGTGGGCAACAGAGGTTCTCGGGGAAGTGAAGGCTAAGGCGTTTATTACAGCACTCAAGACATATTTGAACGAGTTGTACACCCATTACAGTGCCAGTAGTCCTACTTCATCCTCACGAGCCATGGAAACCTCACGTTTGAGTTCGAGCTTAGGACCAGCCACAGATGCTCGTTCGAGTCAGGCCAATGCAGCCAGTCGATCCCGAGGCTTCAACGTCATGACGTCGTTTCATGCACAGTCAATGAGAAATCCATTGCAGTGTACAAATGAGATTGAACGATATTTACTAGCAGAGGTTGAGGAGCCTAGTGAGGGAGTTTCAGATCTTAATTTTGTGAAGAGCTAATTCACCCAAGTACCCGATTCTCTCTCGCATTGCTCGAGATGTACTAGCCGTTCCTATCATTACGGTTGCATCTGAGTCGGCATTTAGCATTGGAGGTCAGGTGTTAGATGCCTAACAGAGTTTATTGTCACCGTCAACTGTGGAGGCCCTCGTTTGCACACAAAACTGGCTCAGTGATGCACTTACTGGACTAGAGAGTATTGGCATCGATGTCGTGAGCTACAGACTTGAGTCAGGTAAATTTAAATTAATTTATTTAATTATTTTTAAATGATTAAAGTAACAAAGTTTATATAATTATTAAATTATTTCAATAATCTTTTTATAATTTCATTTTCATAAATCTATTTAAATTTAAATTTATACTGTTTATGATTTCACAGATTTAGTTATCAACCTTACCATACTTGCCGATGACTGATGGAGCAATTATCGGTTACATATATTTTTTCTTTAATTTATAGTTGTTTCATATTTGGTTAGTGTTAATTTTAATTTTTTTTATATAATAACACATTTTAATTTTATCTTAATCTCAGGTACGATTCCGTATAAGTTCCAACAACAAACTACTTTGCTACAACAATTATTATTATTATTATTTTGTAACATCGATACGGGTCCCATTGAATCAGAGTCATCAGACTATCAGTGATAATTTAATTTATATTTTGTATTATTTTTTTGTATTAATAGTCTAAATTCCTGGACTATTTTTTGTATTATACTATAACGCTATTGGCTATCATTAGCATTATAATTACTACTTTGTATTTTTTGTTTAATTGTTTAAAACTAATTAGTAGTGAAAATTGAAACCTGAATAGATTAATAGTTGTGGCAATTTAATTGAATCTAGTATCTAAATACTCAATTCTTATATCATTAAATTCATTTCAAGTCAAAACTTATTTACACATGAGATTTTAATTCAACATTTCTTTATATACAAAATTCATAAATTTTTAAATTTTTATAAATATATCTAAATTTATTATAATATTAAAATATATTAAAATTCATTTGAAATAAATCTCATAAAACTTATTTTGTATCTTAATTTATTATTATTTATTAAAAAAATTATTCTATCTCAAATCAGCTTCAACCATTAATGATTAAATGCAGTTACGCAAGTTAAAATATAAAAAGTTACTTCCTATCCATGCACAGTAAACCCAGAGAGATTATACGAGAAACTCAAATATTTGGCTCCATTATCAAAGATCGTGTACGTCAGACAGCTGTATGACTGATGGATTGATTACTTGTCAGTTGCCAAGTCTACCATACATGTTAAGTAAGTATGGCTATTTCTTCACAAGAAATACATCTCAATTGAACAAATGAGCTCATATAGAATTAGTATAGCTCAATTGGGATCATTTGGTTTTGGAATGAGTGTAATTTGGCCCATACCGAACTCGCCAAAGGAATCAAAATTCAGAGTTCCAATCAGAACTCCGATCGGGGTTCAGAATTCCAAACTTCCGATCGGAACTCGGAATTCCAAACTCCAATCGGTGTCGGCCTCCGACAGTGTTTCGGAGTCGGAACATTTTTTTGGCTCTGATGATTGTCGGAGTCGGAGTCGAAAACTCCGAACTCTGACAATTTCGAAGTCGGAGCACATCCCTACCCAAAAGTGTTTTCGCGAGAAGAGAGAAAATGTGTGTGCAATTTTCTCAAACCAGTTTTCCGGCCATCTTCTCCAACCAGTTTCGTACCCAAATTTGACCATCTTCTCTGATCACTTTGTAATGCCCAAACATTGTGTGCCTATACTCAAATCTGGCTATGTTCTTACCCAAATTTGTTCCCACAAAGAGAGAGAAACTCTGCGTGCGATTTCCTCAAGTGAACCTCCGGCCATCTCCTTTGACCACTTTCTTACCCAAATTCGGCCATTTTCTTACCCAACTTCCAAAAAAAGGAGATAGAGAGAATCGTGAAGAGAGAGAATCGTGAAGAGAGGTATAAATCACGCAAAGAGAGAGAATCGCAATTCAGCTCTTGGATGTCTGCTCCAGCCTTCTTCTCCGGCCATTTTCGAACCCAAATCCAGCCATCGTTTCAACTACCAAATAGAGAGAAACTCAAGCTCCTCCTTGGCACACCAAAGTTGTTCCTATACACAGAGTCTGTTCTACTCTCTCTCTCTCTCTTAATGTTTTCATGTTCTTTGGTAAAATTCAAATTTATATGAAATTTGGTTGAGTTTGATAGTAGTATTTAGGCGTGTTGGTAGAACTTCGTTTGGGTAAGAAACTAATAGTGTAGAATTACAAAGTTGCCTTTTAACTTTTGCTAATTTTCTTTTTTAGGCACGAGAATTGTGTTTGCTCGATTCTTTTTATTATGAACGTAATTCTACATATTTGTGGTTAACAAACACTTTTGATCCGTTCAATCATAGTGGATAACACGTTTTCATCCGACATGTTTGTTTTTAAGAAAAATGATATATATTACACCTTTTATCTCATTCATATGATGATTTGTCAATATTTATTAATCCTTGAATTTGTTATTTGAAAATGTAGGAATTGATCTACATGATATTTACTCTATTTCTCAATAAATTCTTCTTTTTTCTAGGGTTTTTTTTTTCTTCTTCTGTAATTCACCTTTTTGTTTTAAGAAATGGTCATATACAAACATTGAATGTCTATTTGATACTCATTCAAGAATACCTTCCTCTCGATCTCTTTTCAGGATTTACATATTGCTTAGTCATAGATCATCTTACAAGCAGTCTATTTGATTTCTTGTCTTGAAAATGAGAAACACTTTATTAATTTTTTTTACACAAATCTTTTTACTTAAATAAATCAATTGTTCTTAGACAAGGCTCAATTAGCAAAAAAAAATGAAAAAGGCAGTTTTTCCTTCTGCAGATTAAACAGTTTTCTCTACATGGCTATTTAACATCCACTCAGGTGCATTATCTTTGAGTGTTGGATATTTAAACTACTCCATTTTGGAACTTGGTGGATTATTTTGTAAACAACATTAGCTTGGTGGAGATGAGAAATTTTAATATCCTCTTTACTGAATCAATTTACTAATTAGAAATGATTGGGATTTTTAGCCATGGTTCTTTCGACCAAACTTAGACTCTTGCCCACTTAAACAAGTGTAGGGTGGTACATAGACTCAATCTTGTAGGAGTGCATGGTTTAGTAACTGAGTTTTGTAAAATTTATAATTTTATACCATACATGTGACTTAACATTTTGTAAAGATCAATGGGTTAGATTTTTAGATTTTCTTGTTTTTGCTGTTCCTCTTAACTAGGTGTTACTTCTTGTATACTTCCCTAATGACAATTTCATGTCTCTATCTCTCCAAAATTTTGAAAGAAAATTTTATAGGAGGTTTTAATTAATTTTCTCACATTGCTCCCCCTAAAATCAGTTCCACCCAACAAAAGAAAAATAAAATGCCTAAGAACACTACTTCCTGGCTTCGTGCATATATGTATCTGGTATGTCACAGGTGAATTTTTTTATCACTCAATTTTCAGTTGGAATTTGATGATGTATTCTTACTTGTCAACAAAAAAAAAATGATGATGTATTCCTGAGTTTGGTGTAATCGAAGGTAAATGTTTTCCAATCCCCCAAATTTAACCTTAAGATGGGTACAAAAATGTAATGAATTGACTTTACATAATGCAATTAAGCTTTATTAGAATCTTGCTCTCATGAAGAGTTAGGTAGCTAATTTGTCACTTTCCCGAGAAAAAAAAAACAAAGAAAAAGAAGAGTCAGGTAGCTAATTCCTCATTGGATGCTCACTAGTATTTATTCTCTTCTTTACACATGATAAGCACATGTAGTAATTCTGATTAAACTACATGATAAGCACAAGAAGTAACTAGGTGTTACTTCTTGTATACTTCCCTAATGACAATTTCATGTCTCTATCTCTCCAAAATTTTGAAAGAAAATTTTATAGGAGGTTTTAATTAATTTTCTCACATTGCTCCCCCTAAAATTAGTTCCACCCAACAAAAGAAAAATAAAATGCCTAAGAACACTACTTCCTGGCTTCGTGCATATATGTATCTAGTATGTCATAGGTGAATTTTTTTATCACTCAATTTTCAGTTGGAATTTGATGATGTATTCTTACTTGTCAACAAAAAAAAAATGATGATGTATTCCTGAGTTTGGTGTAATCGAAGGTAAATGTTTTCCAATCCCCCAAATTTAACCTTAAGATGGATACAAAAATGTAATGAATTGACTTTACATAATGCAATTAAGCTTTATTAGAATCTTGCTCTCATGAAGAGTTAGGTAGCTAATTTGTCACTTTCCCGAGAAAAAAAAAACAAAGAAAAAGAAGAGTCAGGTAGCTAATTCCTCATTGGATGCTCACTAGTATTTATTCTCTTCTTTACACATGATAAGCACATGTAGTAATTCTGATTAAACTACATGATAAGCACAAGAAGTAACTAGGTGTTACTTCTTGTATACTTCCCTAATGACAATTTCATGTCTCTATCTCTCCAAAATTTTGAAAGAAAATTTTATAGGAGGTTTTAATTAATTTTCTCACATTGCTCCCCCTAAAATCAGTTCCACCCAACAAAAGAAAAATAAAATGCCTAAGAACACTACTTCCTGGCTTCGTGCATATATGTATCTAGTATGTCACAGGTGAATTTTTTTATCACTCAATTTTCAGTTGGAATTTGATGATGTATTCTTACTTGTCAACAAAAAAAAAATGATGATGTATTCCTGAGTTTGGTGTAATCGAAGGTAAATGTTTTCCAATCCCCCAAATTTAACCTTAAGATGGATACAAAAATGTAATGAATTGACTTTACATAATGCAATTAAGCTTTATTAGAATCTTGCTCTCATGAAGAGTTAGGTAGCTAATTTGTCACTTTCCCGAGAAAAAAAAACAAAGAAAAAGAAGAGTCAGGTAGCTAATTCCTCATTGGATGCTCACTAGTATTTATTCTCTTCTTTACACATGATAAGCACATGTAGTAATTCTGATTAAACTATTCATATGCCTTGATTAGTCTTAACTTCTTACTCTAATTGGATGCTTATCAGAAAACTTTTTCAAGATGGACAATCAAGAAAAAATTTCTTAGATAGGTGTACCATCTTGAATCCTACCAATGCATTTTAAGGGGGGTTATTTATGCGATCTATAATGCACACACATTTATAAACACACTAATATCAGCTATGTTATATCAACCACTTTATGCATAGGCAAGGCCAAATAGAATCTTGGGTGTGTGGGCAATGAAAAAAAGTAGGGGAAATCTATCTACACAAGTTAGAACAACCTAACAATTGTGGGTTCTATTCTTGTACAAAAAAGCCTGCCCTTTTCCTCTCCTTCAGATCTAGTATATATACCATTATCATTGTATATTTGGGTTTATACGTCATAATACAATTTATTTTTATCCCTTGTATTTTTTTCCCTTTCTATTAACACATGTGCATCTGAATCTTTGACTTAATTACATATGATTTGTGTCGAACTCAAGGTTTCAAGTTTCATGTAAATCTACACATGAATTTTGATGATAACAAATGAATTCAAAAAATAAAGGAGTCTCAAGCTCAAGTTGTCCATACAATAGAATTAAGCACATCAAGAAAGAAAGCATGAGCAAGAAGGGAACAAGTTCACATTAAAATCATAGAATAATTTTGTAAATCTCTTAAAAATTTGAAATTAGGATTAAGGCTCAAAATTAATATTTTATCATAAAGCATTAAAATATATTTTCCACATGTGCATGAATATTTTGAAAATTAAATTTGAAAATTTTGAAAGATGATTGATTGTCATATTTCACATGTGCATGACATGATTAAAGATTTGAACTTTGAAAATTTTGAAAGATGATTGATTGTCATTTTTCACATGTGCATGATATGATTAAAGGTTTGAACTTTGAAAATATTAAGATAATTGATTGTCATCTTTCACATATGCATGATATGATTAAAGGTTTGAATTTTGAAAATATTAAGATGATTGATTGTCATCTTTCACATGTGCATGTTTTATTTGAATATTTTCAAAAGTGGTGGATACTTTTCTTGACTTATGCAAAAGGTAGATGTTTTTGTTTGAAAATTTTGAAAAGTAAAGTATACTCCTTTTGTCATATGCAAAAAGTAAAAGATTAGGTTTGAAATTTTTGAAAAATAAAGTGTGCTCTTTTTGTCACATGCAAAAAGTAAAAATATTTGATTTGAAATTTTTGAAAAGTGAATGATGATATCTTTGACATGTGAATCTTTTTAAATTTGAATATGAAGTCTCATATGCCTATAAATAGATCATTTGAGAACTTCACATTCACAACACTAAGAGCATACAACATTCATTCAAAGTTTTTATTCTCTCTTCTCTAAGCATTGAGCCTTAACCCTTGTTTATTTTGAGAGATATAGTTTGTGTTGTATTGTTTTTATTTCACTTATTGAGGAGTGTTTTTTGATAGCCTATCCACTATCAATTCTTGTATCAGTAAAAGGGTGTGTATAACCCTTGTGTGTGTAGAAGGTGTTCTACATGGGGAATAGTTAAATCACCAAGTGTGAGGTGATTGGAAGTGTAGAAGGTGTTCTACACAGGGAATAGTTAAATCACCAAGTGTGAGGTGATTGGAAGTGTAGAGGGTGTTCTATACGGATTCTTTGGAACAGTGTTGCTCAAAGGTGTAATAGGTTTCTATCTCCACCTAAAGGAGATTGAATAGTGGATTTGGGGATCCTCAAGGGGTAGCTTGAGGCGAGGACGTAGGCAGTGGGGCCGAACCTCGTTAACATACTGAGTTTGCTTCTCTCTTACCTTTACTCTTTATATTTATTACTGTTTCATATTTTGTTTATATTTTATATTATACTTGATTTATAATTGTTAATTTTTTAATACAACTCAATTCACCTCCCTCTTGTGTTAGTCATCTGGGCAACAATTGGTATCAGAGCTAGAGCTCTGTTATAAGATTAACTATCTTTTGAGTTAAGATCTTATGGCTAACATTGCCGCTTCATTTGGTGAAGGTCAATCTAGCAGTCGGCCTCCACTCTTTTGCGGAGACAATTACTCATTCTGAAAAGTTAGAATGAGAATATTCCTTCAGGCTCAAGGTCGAGAAATCTGGAAATGTATTGTAAATGGACCTTATATTCCAACAAAAGTAGTTGATGGAGTAAAGGTCAAAAAGGAAGAAGAAGAGTTTGATCGTGAAGACGATAGACTTTATACTTTGATTTTAACTGCTATGAATTTATTATGTAATGCTCTCAATAGTAATGAATTTAATAGAGTAATGACTTGTGCTACAGCAAAGGAAATTTGGGATAATTTGGAAGTTACTTATGAAGGAACTTCTCAAGTCAAGGAATCAAAAATTTATATTCTTACTCATGAATATGAAATGTTTAAGATGAATGATGATGAATCTATTTCTAGTATGTACACTCGTTTTACTAACATCATAAATAATTTGACAGTTCTTGGCAAAATTTATTCCAAAGTGGAGATAGTAAGAAAAAATCTCAACTCTCTACCAAAACGTTGGGAATCAAAAGTGACAGCGATTCTTGAAGCTAGAGACCTCAAGAAGCTCGAAGTGAATGAACTCATCGGATCACTTATCACCCATGAGTACACATTGAAAAGAGGAGAAGAAGAAGGAAAGTCAAAGAAGAGCTTAGCACTTAAAACTGTTCCACATGAAAGTGAAAGTGATGAAAATGAGGAAAATGACGATAAAGATGAAGAAGTTGCGATGATAACAAGAAGAATTCAGAGGTTCTTAAAGAAAAATAAAATTCATCCAAGGAAATCCTTCAAAAAGTTTTCCAAGAAAGATTCAGGTAAAAATGACACTTTAATTTGTTATAAATGCAATAAGCCTGGTCATATCAAGTCAGATTGTCCTCTGCTAAAGAAAAATCGAAACAAAGGCAAAAAAAACAATAAAAGTTACATGGGATGATGATTCAAGTAGCTCAGATAGTGAAGCAAGCAATGGAGAATCAGCAAATTTTTGTCTTATGGCTAAAGATGACATTGAGGTAACAAATCTTGATAATATTGAAAATCCTTCATATGAAGAATTGCAAAATGTTTTAGAAGAGGTTTATGAGGAATTTGAAAAATTTGGTATCAAATATACTGCTTTGAAAAAGAAAAATTGTTCTTTAACAAACGAAATTGATATTTTAAGAAAAGAAAGTATTGTTTTGAAAGATGAAAATCTTGAGTTGAAGAAAAAGAAAACTGATTTAGAAAATATTCTTGAAAACTTTACGAATGGAAAAAGAAATTTTGAAAAACTTCTTGGTAGTCAAAGATGTGTTTTTGATAAGGCAGACTTGGGATATAAGCCAAAACAAAAATACAAATCTTATAAAAACTTCTTTGATAATCCTTCTACATCAAAATCCAATATTCAAAATTCTTTTCATAAAAATAATTTTGTTAAAAAAGGATACTATTATAATCACTCAAGTTCTTCATATATGTCACATGCTATTTGCAATTTTTGTAATAGAAATAGTCATAATTATCTTGCTTGTCCTATTAGAAGAAAACATACAATGACTATTAGGGCCATATGGGTACCTAAACATCTTGTTTCTTCTAATACTAATAAATAAAGGACCCAAAGAAATTGGGTACCAAGAATTGTTTTTAATTGCTTTTGTAGGTATGCTTGAAGTATTCTACAGGTAAAAATAAATGATTTTTAGATAGTGGATATTCAAGACACATGGAGACAAAACAAAATTCTTTGATCTTAGATCTAAAGAAGAAGGATACGTAACATTTGGAGACAACTTGAAAGGGAAGATCGTGGGAATAGGTAAAATATGTTGAACAACCTCCAAGTTTTGAAAATCATATTTTTCCAAATCATGTTTTCAAACTCACAAAAGCACTATATGGACTCAAACAAGCTCCTAGAGCGTGTTATGAGAGACTCAGTAGTTTCTTGATTGAAAAAGGCTTTTGAAGAGGAAAAATTTATACAACTCTTTTCATTAAATACGAAAATGATGATATTCTTTTGATTCAGATTTATGTTGATGATATAATATTCGATGCTATTAATGAAAATATGTGCCAAGTTTTTACTAAGACTATGCAGGAAGAATTTGAAATGAGCATGATGGGAGAGCTTACATTTTTTCTCGGATTGCAAATTAAGCAAGCAAAAAGTTGGACATTCATCAATCAATCGAAATATATTAAGGAATTGCTGAAGAAGTTTGGGATGGAAGGTGCTAAGGAAACTGGAACACCAATGAGCCCATCCACTAAACTTGATAAAGATGAAATCGGTAAACCAATTGACTCGAAGGTATATCGAGGTATGATTGGTAGCTTATTATATTTGACAGCCAGTAGACCAGATATTATGTTTAGTGTGTGCTTATGTGCATGCTTTCAATCATCTCCAAAAGAATCACATTTAATTACAGTTAAGCGTATTCTTAGATATCTTAATGGTACAATTAACTTAGGGTTATGGTACCCTAAGCACACATCTTTCGATCTAACAGCTACACAGATGCAGATTATGCTGGCTGTAAAATAGATCGAAAAAGCACTAGTGGAGCATGTCACTTCTTAGGTCGTGTACTAGTTTCCTGGTTTAGTAAAAAACAAAATTCTGTTGCATTATCTACTGCTGAGGCAGAATATGTTGCTGCGGGTAGTTGTTGTGCTCAAGTTCTTTACATGAAGCAACAACTTGAGAATTTTAAACTTATATACAATCACATTCCAATCAAATGTGATAAATATAAGTGCTATAAATTTTTCGAAGAATCCAATACAACATTCTCAGACCAAACATATTGAAATTAGATATCATTTTCTTAGAGATCATGTCCAGAAGAGCGATATTGTATTAGAATTCACTAGTAAACATGATCAATTGGTAGAAATTTTCACAAAATCCCTACCAGAAGATAAACTATGCATGATTAGAAGATAAATAGGAATTATGCATGCCATGAATATATGCTAGATACTTTTATTCCATTATCTCAAATGACCTACAGAAACTTGAGACGTTTAGCCTCATCATTCAAATGCATTTGCTCCTCATAAATCATTATATCATCCTTGTCTAAAGGATTAGGCAATCGAAATGCAGAGGCAAGTAAGGATTTTAAATCCTTATTCTGTTGTTGTAAGTCTACTATTTTTTTGTTAGACTCTTGAACAAGTCGTTAAAGAATATCGATCTTCTCATTAAGCTTCTCTATCTCGCGAGTTTTGGACTGCAACCGAGCGGAAAAAGCAACAATGGAAGATGAGTATCGAGTCTCGAGACCCACAAGCTCGTAAATGGCATCATGATCTGATTTATTAGCCAAATCAGTGTTTTACTGCTTCATGGCACTTACGACAGATGCAGAAATAGATTGATCACGAGAAGTACTGAAGGAGAATTGATGAGCCATTAAGATTTTGTAAAGTGAGAATGAAGATGAACTACAACAATGAAAAGAAGATTTAATGCGGATTAGATAAAGTTAAGGATTGCTTTTATAAAGATGGAAATAAGTAGAAGACAAACTGTCATCTCTTCAAATCTTACTTAGTCAAGCTTACAAGATATGCCGGATGCATATTGTCAAAAGTTACCGAACTAAGCTAGCGAGATTAATTATAATTGTCCCTGTTTCTCTCGTGAAACGCTGTCATTATCTGCTGATATTGACTCTGTGCTTGAACTCTTACTCGTTTCGATTCCTCTATTTGAAGTTTCAAAACACGAGCTAATTCCGTCAAATCTTTATTTTCTTGCTTTAACCTCTTATTCTTTCTGCCTTTATTTGCAAGTTTTTGATGCAGAACAGATATTTGATTGTTAAGTCGATCAACCTCATTTGTCCTCGCTAGTAATCTCCGAGACATGGTCGTAACAGAGGCAGCATATTGAGCACTGAGAGTTCTTGATGCTGCAACAACCTCAGAATCAGTTCTATTTGAAAAATGCATTTCTGCTTCTATCATGGTGCTGACAATCTCATGAGATAAAATAACTGGTTGAGACGGTTCCTGATTCAAATCCGGAAGATTATCAGATGAAATTTTTTCTGCCATTCTATCGTTTTGAATAAACAGAAACTGGATCAATGAATGGGGTGAAAATTTATTTGAGTATCCGACAGGTGAAAACGGTCTTTTAAACAACAACTTTCAAATTTTGATAATATTTAATTTTTCAACAATATCACGCAGATTTAAATCTGCTTTCGCACCGACTGCTAGAACTAGGCCTCCAACCTTTGCAGGTTTTGTCAGACACGCGTGGCTCCGCACCGAATTGCCAGAGTTAGACTTCCAACATTTGCAGGTTTTGTCGGACATGCCGGACATGCATGGCTCCGCACCGCATTGCCAGAGCTAGGCCTGCAGCTTTTGCTGTCTTTGTCGGACACGAATAATTTTAATTATTCAACTTCAAATCTCTGGAACATCTAATTCGTCAATAACATCAAGCTGATTTAAATCTTCTTCTGCACCGAAATGATAAAATTCGGCTTCAACCTTTGCAGGTTTTGTCGGGCACGGATGGTTTCAATTATTCAGCTCTTTACAAAATCTCCTTCCGCACCGAATTACCGAAACTAGGCCTCCAGCTTTTGCAGGTTTTGTCGAACACGTGTGGCTACGCACCGAATTCTCTACAGTCTCTACTAACACAGCGCTTTATTTATCTATTGGTTATTGTAGGAATATATCTTATTGAACTAATTATGATTCCTTTTTAATAATGTCAAAAGGGGGAGAAGTTTTAGACTAGAACATTAACATTGTTTAAATTGCTAAACTTGTTATATATGCTTGGAATTATATTTATATTTTTGCTTGAAAAACTAACGCACATTCTCAGGGGGAGCTTAAATATTAATACAGGTTTCAGGTTCTATCAAGTATTTGTCATCATCAAAAAGGAGGAGATTGTTGAACTCAAGGTTTCAAGTTTCATGTAAATCTACACATGAATTTTGATGATAACAAATGAATTCAAAGAATAAAGGAGTCTCAAGCTCAAGTTGTACACACAATAGAATCAAGCACATCAAGAAAGAAAACATGAGCAAAAAGGGAACAAGTTCACATTAAAATCATAGAATAATTTTGTAAATCTCTTAAAAATTTGAAATTAGGATTAAGGTTCAAAATTAATATTTTTTCATAAAGTATTAAAATATATATTTTCCACATGTGCATGAATATTTTGAAAATTAAATTTGAAAATTTTGAAAGATGATTAATTGTCATATTTCACATGTGCATGACATGATTAAAGATTTGAACTTTGAAAATTTTGAAAGATGATTGATTGTCATCTTTCACATGTGCATGACATGATTAAAGGTTTGAACTTTGAAAATATTAAGATGATTGATTGTTATCTTTCACATGTGCATGATATGATTAAAGGTTTGAACTTTGAAAATATTAAGATGATTGATTGTCATATTTCACATGTGCATGTTTTATTTGAATATTTTCAAAAGTGGTTGATACTTTTCTTGACTTATGCAAAAGGTAGATGTTTTTGTTTGAAAATTTTGAAAAGTAAAGTGTGCTCCTTTTGTCATATGCAAAAAGTAAAAGATTAGGTTTGAAATTTTTGAAAAATAAAGTGTGCTCCTTTTGTCACATGCAAAAAGTAAAAATATTTGATTTGAAATTTTTGAAAAGTGAATGATGATGTTTTTGACATGTGAATCTTTTTAAATTTGAATATGAAGTCTCATATGCCTATAAATAGATCATTTGAGAGCTTCACATTCAAAACACCAAGAGCATACAACATTCATTCAAAGTTTTCATTCTCTCTTCTCTAAGTATTGAGCCTTAACCCTTGTTTATTTTGAGAGATATAGTTTGTGCTGTATTGTTTTTATTTCACTCATTGAGGAGTGTTTTCTGATAGTCTATCCACTATCAATTCTTGTATCAGTAAAAGGGTGTGTATAACCCTTGTGTGTGTAGAAGGTGTTCTACATGGGGAATAGTTAAATCACCAAGTGTGAGGTGATTGGAAGTGTAGAAGGTGTTCTACACGGGGAATAGTTAAATCACCAAATGTGAGGTGATTGGAAGTGTAGAGGGTGTTCTACACGGATTCTTTGGAACAGTGTTGCTCAAAGGTGTAATAGATTTCTATCTCCACCTAAAAGAGATTAAATAGTAGATTTGGGAATCCTCAAGGGGTAGCTTGAGGCGAGAACGTAGGCAGTGGGGCCGAACCTCGTTAACATACTGAATTTGCTTCTCTCTTACCTTTACTTTTTATATTTATTACTGTTTCATATTTTGTTTATATTTTATATTATACTTGATTTATAATTGTTAATTTTTTAATACAACTCAATTCACCCCCCCTCTTGTGTTAGTTATCTGGGCAACAATTTGTAAAATTGGAACAGGCACAACTTCCTACACAATATGTAGAAAATGCTGTTGCAGTAGTGGATGAATCTCACCACGAAAATGACAGTAATAAAAGGCCAATAGATGATGAGTTGAGGAAGATGTTGACAAATGTATTCGTTGAAAATACTGGATTAAGGAGACATGGTTGATCTTCTATATGTATATATGGTTTTCTTACAAATTTTATACTGTCATCCTAGTAAATGCAGTAGAAACGCATCAAGTTTTGTAGTTATGTAAATGGTGAATCGTTTCTCTTTGCAATTTCTTAAGTTCATTTCTTTTCAACCTTTGTATTTAGTTGAATTTTGTTCATACCAATTGATATTAATATTGCGCAATTGTTTTTTAACTATTCGGTATTCCTTGTGCCTTATAAAAAGAGGTTAAAGCTTGTCATTTTGGGGAGTTGAAGAAGACTTGTCGTGTTATGCTTCTTATTGTGTCGTTTTTATTTGGTTTAGTAATGTTAAACACAACATTTTGGGAACACAAAAAGATATTTTGAAAATTATGAGTCGAACCTCTATTTTAGAAAGTTCAATAAGGTCAATAGATCACATGCACCTTTGAAAATAAATCATCCAAACAAGTCTTAAAGCAGACTAAACCCAAAAATATAACTGTTTTCTCATTTTGAACTATAGGAATCATATGTATTTAAGTGTTGTTGCAATAAACAGACCCAAATTACCAAATTCAGTAAAACTAATTACAATGAAAGTAATAGCGTTGGGGACAACCATTCTAAGACGCCAAAAACTAGCAACAACCCAAAACACAAATTTAAGTGTCACTGTAGCATTGGCCGACATGCACAACTATTGTTAAAAAAAAAAAATTACAGCACAAAATCCAACCATAAAAAATCATGATAACACTAGATTTTTTCTAGTTCTCTTTGCATCTTCAGCCATCCTCCATTCTTAATTGGTCATTTCGTTCATTCTTTCAGCTAAATACAATGTTATTTTGCAACATTTATTTTGCATTGATTTAAAATCAATCCACTTAATAAACTTGCATTACTTTTCCATCTTATAAGTACGACCACAATTGAAAAATTGTATACTAAAACTACTCCCTTAGTTAGAGATCCTTAGCTTCAATAGAATCCCACAATGGCAAAGTGGTTTCTCCAACCCACCATCGTCATGTGTGGTCTTGAAGTCCAAGATTGAGAACTAGTACCACTGTCCGACTGCAGTTTAACTACAACATAAAACTCATGGAAAATACATAGGCAGCCAATTTAAGTCATGTATTGCATGACACAAGTGACTCTAGTCAAAACCTATATATATGCATGATTTTGTTAGAAATAATTACTAATTATTAATTAAACTAAATATTTGGTAACATCTTTAAATAGAAATTAAGCATTACAATCAATATAAATTTGGTAACATATTTAAAGTGACATGACTAAGGATAGAATAAGTATATTACAAATTACTAGCGGTCACACTTATCATATTATCTTACTACTTACAAATATAGTGCAATTTATTACAATTATAAAAATTCACAAGGAATAGAACATGAAAACCCACTTTAAATTTTCAATCATGATTTTCAAGCAATATGTTTTGAGCCTTCCTAAACATTTGAAAAGGCCCTAAACATTAATGTTCTTACTATACTAGAACATAAATTAAGCCCTCTTAAATACTCTCACAAACATTTCAAAAATGCTCACAAAAATACTCACATAAATGCAACCAAGCAGAAATATTAAAGATTTCAATTAATCCCAACCATAAACCAAGAAGAAATATTAAAGATTTCATTTAATCCCAAAAATGCTCATATAAATGCAACCAAGCAGAAATATTAAAGATTTCAATTAATCCCTCTTAAATATATAGCAATAGTCCAATTTATTATGAGAATTCGTTGCTGTGACAGTGGAAAAAACCAAAGACAAGGACCTATAACAAAACACAGACAATGCAATATTAGGTAATACAAAAAATTAGGGATTACAAAAATTGAAATTTATGAAAAATAATCACCTAATCCAGTTGTGAGTTATGTTGAGGGAAGGAAATTGTTAGGATTTTTTGGGCTAGGTTTTGATGAAAAATTCGTGATTGTTGTATAGGGAAGGAACTTAAGGTTTTTCAGGTTATGATTTTTCCAACTAGGTTTTTGATGAAAAAGTCGTGAGTGATGTCAAGGGACGAAACTAGTGAGGGTTTTTCTTCATTGGATTTTTTAGGTTAGGATTTTTTGAAGGTTGAAGATGATTTGAAGATGGAAGGGTGACAGGGTTTTCTCTTTAAACCAAGAAGCGAAGCATCTGAGAAATTTCTCTCTCTTCAAAAGTTGAAACGGTGACCGGATTTAGGTTCGAAAATGGCAAGAGAAGATTCTCTTTCTTCGCACGATCTCTCTCTCTTCTCAAGCAGAACTGAAAAATATGGCTGGATTCGGATAAGAAAGTGGTCGAAGAAGATGGCCGGAGGTTCTCCTGAGGAAATCGCACACAACGTTTCTCTCTCTTCGCGGGAATAAATTCGGGTAAGAATATGGCCGAATTTGGGTATGGGCACACAGTGTTTGAGCATTACAAAGTGATCGGAGAAGATGGTTGAATTTGGGTAAGAAATTGGTCGGAGAAGATGGCTGGAAAACTGGCTTGAGGAAATCGCACACACTTTTTCTCTCTTCGCAAAAACACTTTTGGGCAGAATGGACTCTCTCTCTCCTCATCCTGCCTTCCAATCGAGATTTTCAATTTTTTTATTATTATTTGTCGACTGATGTGGCAATACACCAGTCAGTCGACTCCAAGGTTGACTCCCCTAATTACCTAACTCCCCTTAGAATTTTGGTCAAATGGGTGGGCACTTAATCCTGGTCAATCTTCCTTTACAATTATAAAGTGACGTAGAAAATCACAACTTTATTTATCTAGTAAATTAAGGTGGTAGAAATTGCCATTTTTAGGAAGTGAGTTGGGTTGAGAAGATTTCATCTCATCTAAAATTTTTTCATAATTTCATTTTCAAATATCACTAAAACACAAAACATTTCCAATTTTAAATTTGTAACTTTTTTTATAATGTAGTCATTAATACTTAATTATTATAATTTTACCAAACTTTCGAACCATACACAAAAAATAATACATTTTTTTTTAATTTCAAAATAAAAATGATATTCAAAAGGTTTTTAATTTTTATTCAATTTGTTCTCCCTCATTTTACAAAACTATCTTAACTCAAACCATTAGATTACTATTCACAAAATTCTTGCTTTACCTCACTTTCTAAACATACACTGCACAAGAATATGGTGGGACATGGAAATAATTAAACTTCAAGGTTACACGCTATTTTAAACTTATTTGTCATAATGTTTCGAAATTGAACAGAAGAAAACTAACAGATCAATGACAGACAACAACAGGAATATATATCTTCACATTTACATCATCTGCAATATGGAAAATAATTTACCACATGCTAAGGGAATTATAGGTTAATACTCATTTTATTTATCAATGAATGATGATAATGTTTATCTCAAAAAAAAATATTAATTTGTTCATATATATTATTCAAGTATTTGTTAAATGCTTAATACGTACAAATGACTTACGGTGTCTATATCTTTCATCTGAGGATAAAACAACGCGCTGTTGATCTTTATTCTAAAATATATTATCGTCCTTAACTATACTAATTGGTAATGTAATATATTTTAAACGTCTTAAATAGTTAACCTACAACCATTTAAAAGATGAAAAATGTTTTAAATACAAATATATGTTATAAAAATAAACTCACAAATTAATATAATATGATTAATCATATATTAAATTATAAAATATTTTTATCATAAGTTCATGAACTACTTAAAATCATATCAATTGACGAATTTATTTAATTTATAGAATGGATATCACAAAACAAACGAAAAGTTAAAGATGGATATCTTATATAATATGATATCAAATGAAAGACTTGTAAATGAAATATAATAAATAATTATTAATTATTAAATATATAAAAAATAATAAAAAAGAAAATAATAAATAGTACCGTAATTTTGAGAGCATGAGTTGGGTCATGGTTTTGGCAATATGCCCTGATCAGACATTTTGGTTGCCATATTGTCTGTCTGCTAAAGTGTCAGCGTCTCTGAAACCGACCACTTCTGAGTTCTGATGATGAAGTCGAAGTAGCAATGTCTGTTAGCAGGGAAAACAGGGAAGGCAGCTGGCAGATGTATATAGAACAGTAGAAGCTTTCTGTTACGTTAGAATCCAAGAAAATGGATAACAGACAATACAATTAACAGGAATCTCATGCCCGGGTGCATGAATAATAATATTGACGTACGTACGTGAAATAATTAGGTAAAACAAAATTTCAAAAGTCGACGCTCCAATAATATCGCTTAATGCTGGCCTGGTTAGCTTTATATATGTTTGGTTGGTGTTTGAACTTTGAAGGCGACGTACCAGAGATAGATAAGGAAATCAACAAGCTGCATTAGTCGTATATATTGGTCAATATATCACAGAATTTAGGTCCCATGCTTTCCACCTAATACTATAAGCTAGGCGCTTAACGACTAATTAATAGGGTTTTTCCCGACATGTAGCCAAAAAGGATCAGTTGAATTAGTTTCATGGTGGTACCCATAACCATGAAATTTGAATTTTGGGTCTTTGTTTTCATCTTTGTGTATGGCTTCCAGCAGGCCATGTTTGATGGCCATTCCCATCGCAATAATTAATGCATTATTTTCAAGCTGCTGCATATGTTTCAAGTCGATCTACAGTTTTTTTTTAATCTTCTTCTTTCCAAAATGTAACTCTTATTATTACTACTCAAAACATAAAGCTTATAGGTGCCAAATTAGTTTATAGTTTACCATTTTTCAAAACTATAAGATGCCATTTTTTCCAGATTATTTTGTCTGCATTTTTATGATGATCTGCATGTACTGTTGTTGATCATTCAAGACATTAAAGCTCATCACAACAAATTTAGAGGTATTCGCAATAATTAAGTATATAGACGATCAGAGGTATTTGGTCAGCTCCTTGCATTATGGTTGTTGTATTGATGGATCTCCTTTAAAGAGGCCGGAAACACTTCTTGTGTGTTGCTCCAACAATATGCATGCCCTTAAGGAGATAAAGTCTTTGAAATCGAAGTCATTGTGTCGAGCAGCCAATGGTACTTAATTATTAACAAGAGTAATTTTTGATCGAGCTGCATGGAGCGCCTTTATTTTTTTTTAACCAAGACTGGTGCGGGATTTAACTATTTGGATTATTGTACAAATTATTTCTCCTATAAAGATTGCTACGTTTGACAATGACATAGAATACTTCATTTTTATTTTTTATTTTATTATTTTTATTTTTATCTATTTTTAATTATTATTTATAACACTTCTCAATATTTAAACGTAATTTAAGAGAATATATATCCTTAATGGGGGTGACACTTTCGCTCTTCTATAGACTGATATATATATATATATATGTGTGTATTAATTGTTAATATAGATCTATAAGCTGTTTAATTTTATATAATTTTTTTGAGTAGTTGTCAATATATACTTTTCCGAAAATTTAATTTTATATCCATTAAATGTGTTATAACCAAAATCTTTTTAGGAATTATTTTCACATTTTTCAAGAAGCAAAGTTTCAAAAACTTTTGGATATAAAGATCAGATTTTTTTTTATAACTTTAGTTTATATCCATCCAACCATTATTTTTTTTAATGTTTATATTTAGAGGTTTGGGGCATGCATGCATGTGGCCCCCTGCCCCCACCCAAGTAATGTCAAAGTTATTAGTTGTACCAACTACGTACCAATTCAAGCTTTGTCTCATGAATCATGAATTATGTATGAATGAGATTGATTAATTATGAATGTGAGTGTAGGCTTTCTCAACTTTCCCACGTTTTTTTCTTTTTGTTTTGCTGCATCAAAATAGTGCAAAGAAAACATTGAAATCCAAATGGCAAAGGCTGGTATCGGCTGAATTGTAAACCTACATACTATTTATAATGTTAAAACCCCACACACACCCTGTCATGCAGTACCTCTTTTTTATTTAAAATAATAACACATGTCACCATCCGGCCGTAGAGTTTGACACATCTTTAATTAATAGTAAATATAAAATCTATATCATGTTTTCAATTAATATATTTTTTAAAAATTATATTAGTTTTATAAGTTATTTTATAAAAATATCTCCATTTAAAATATAATTATATGTATATCATTTTCCCTTTTTATTAGGAGTAAATTATAATTTGTTGAATCTTTTTTTTTTTTATAAATTTATATTACAACTAATCTACCATCATAATTAAACTAAATTGAATCCTTTAAGAGCACCATCAAAATATTACTTTATTATCACGTATCTATTATATATTATACCATTAATCTTTGGATCGATTTTTATTTTTTAATACTGAAAATCAATTTAGATGTTGCCCATCATCTTATCTTTTATTATTTTCACTTATTATATTATAATATATTTTAAGCGGTTTTAAAATCAAATAATAAAAAGATAAGCTATTAAAATGTAAAATATTGGCCAATATCATTATAAATAACAAAAATTAAGATAAAAAACAATATTGCACTGTTTAGTACGTATAAAATAATTTGGCTCATCCTTTTCCCTTACACTTTTTTTTTCTCTGAAGCCTTTGCCCTTTCACTTGTTTTAATAGAAAATATTTTATCCATACTTTTTTTAATTATTATTATTTTGTTGTCATCTTTTATTTGAATATTGGATAATAAATAATGAGTGATAATAATTTTATAATTACTTAATAATAATAAAATAATGATGATAAAAAAAAATGGATGTAAAATTTCTCTTTATTTATGATAAAAAAAGACGGTCCAGTTTCCTCTCTCACAACGTTTCTTTCTTTTGGGGAAAGATGCCGTGGGTCCAAATACTGCTTTATGACTCTATTACAAGCAAATAATGGGCTAACAATGAGAGAGAGATCCAATCATTATCCGATTTCTCACTAATGGCATGCCATTCTACCTAAAACCGTCCGTTTCTTCGTCACGTTATGTTCGTTTGGCTTTCTTCTTTGGCAGTTCTTTCTTGTAGTTTTGCACAAGCTGATAAGAATCTCGTAAGCGACTGCTACTACCTCACCCTGATTCGTTTTTCTAGAACTCGTTCATTCCTTATGATATGGGTAGGTTTCAGTTTCTATGAAAAATGTGAAAAAATCTTCGTGCTTGTAAAAATTGTTGCTGTGTTTTTTTTTCTCTCTTAAATCGAATGCTTTTACAGTTTAACGTTTTCCCTTTTTCCAGAGTCGGTAAAAGTACGTACCTTGGAGTGTGCGTCTTCTTCTATACCTTTTGTTAACTTCAACCTTTCAAGTTTCATGTGGTGTACCAAAAAGCTTCTTGGTTTTCGTGACACTTGTCTCTGACCTACTTGTCATTGCAGTGATAATGCAACTTTTGCTGTTTAAAGTTTGTATATTTTTTTTCGTTGAACTTTGTGGCATCTGATTGGTAAATTCTCATGTGGGTTTAAAGGAACAAAAAAAAAAAAAAAAAAAGAAGAGATCTTTTGTGGGTTTGAGCCAGAGGGTGTGGTGAAGACGGGTGAGATTTGAAATTTGGTTGGGTGGGCTGAATATGAAAGAGAAGGGTGGTAAGGGAAATGGTTCTTCAGATGTGGGTGGGAAGGTGGTGGTGGTTGCTGTTAAAGCATCAAAGGAAATTCCAAAGACTGCTTTGGTGTGGGCTCTGACTCATGTTGTTCAACCTGGTGATTGCATTAAGCTCCTGGTGGTCATTCCTGTCCACTCCTCAAGTAACTTTTTTTGTCTTTCATATTTTTAGAAGAAGTCTCAAATTGATGATGTTATCTTTTGATCCGTTTCTTTGTTTGGTTTTTTGACCTTCATTATGTTCCTTATTTTGTTTTTTGTTTAAATTTACGTTTTATTCTCAGATTGGAGAATATATTTTTTACTCCATCTTGCTACTCTGCTTCATGGATATTCTTTGTGGGAAAATTTCTTCTGTTCGAAATTGCATCTTGTAGAATTGAATGCTCATTTCTAGCTTAGGTGTTTTATTCCACCCTTGATTTCCTCCTGTAACTACAAAGTCTTTTTTCTATGAAACAACTAGATAAACAGCTGGGAATTGGGGATTCTGTAATCAGACATGAGAAAGTTGCAGGACATTGTTGTTTTTCGTGGTTGTTTTCCTTTTTTGCTTCATTTGCATTGAATTTCAAGGGTAAGCAGAATTGGTGTTGTGATGGTTACTTCAAAAATCCAAGGTCTGAGGCAATGGAAGGAATTTACTCTCAAGGACCGTAGGGAGTGATTGAATTGTTGAGGTGCCCAGTTTTTCTTGATCTATGCGTATAAGGAAGTAAAATGAAGGTCTATGTAGGACAGCTTCTTCAACGCTGATCTTGGCCCTTGCGATATCATTGAGTTTAAAAACCTATTCAGAAAGTAGAGTAAAGAGCTTCTACTTAGCTTTGCAAATATGGTCCAGTCTTTATTGGACTCACCAAGTTTGTAAATCATGGTCATACCCGCGCCAGATTGTGTCCAATATAGGTGCTTCACAAACTCGCAGTGTTGTTGAGTTTAGGCCTGCAAAATCAAACGATTCTCGGTTTTTTTGAGTATTCATATATAGTAGCAATGATATATTGCAACATTCTATTGCAGTCCGTGCCACATTTGTTCATTCTCTCTTTTGGAGCTTTTTTTTTCCTGTATGGTTATGTTGGGATCTATCTTGATATTGATGAGAAGGCTGTACATTTTAGGTAAGAGGATATGGGGCTTCTCAAGATTTACCAGTGATTGCACCACTCGTCACTGGTCTCTTCAAGGAACCAGTTTGGATCAGAAGGATGATATTGCAGATTCATGCTCTCATATGGTGCAACAACTCCATGATGTCTATGACACAGAGAAGGTTGGTGGCCAGTGCATTGATTGTCGCGTCTACAATTTATACTGATGTACTTCATGTTTAGTTTTAATTGTTTCACTCCTGATTTTTCTTCACAGATAAAGGTCAGGGTAAAGATTGTATGTGGCGTGCCATGTGGAGTGGTAGCTGCTGAAGCCAAGAGAGCGAGATCAAACTGGGTTATATTGGATAAGTACGAAATATATAATACTGATTTCCTTGCATGACACTTTATTATTTGTTACCATGAGGCATTCATTTAAACCTTGGAGATTAAGCATGTACATAAGCTGCAAAAGATGTTGACTAATATCTTATGTGCTTTTAATTCTTTTTTCCTATTATATGACTTCCTTCTACTTCTGTTTGTTCATTGCTACATTTTGCAATTTGGATAGACGATTGAAAAATGAAAAGAAATACTGCATGGAAGAGCTTCAATGCAATCTTGTGGTTATGAAGCGATCTCAGCCAAAAATTCTTCGTATAAATTTGGCACATTTATCGAAGATAGAATCTGAAGTGAGTTTGGATTTATCTTCTGAATTAGAAACATCTCCAGAGCATCTGAAAAGTAAGTTTGAGCAATTGAATTTGATTAAAGGACCTGCTGTGACTCCAGCAAGTAGTCCAGACCATGAGTCAGCATTGACTACAACTGATGTTGGAACATCGTCAATATCTAGCTCAGATCATGGGGCTTCACCATTTATCCTTTCTGGAATTTCCGGGAGGAAAAAGCTCAAATTTGCCACTAAAGAAGATGAAAATCTTGATGATTGTGACTCCGACACAGATAGTGACAGACAGAGTACTTGCTCCACAAGTTCATATTTCCAGCCATGGATGACAAACATTCTCAGTGCTAGTGGTGAATATTCAAAACATATGATGGAAGGTTTAGAAAGGCATAAGAGGAAGGCTTTGACTTCCACGTACGGAGGCTTACTGGAAAAATTGTCTAAATTAGGTCAGGATCCTTGTATTGGAGTCCTGAATTACAGGCTTGATCTGGACTTAAGCAGAAGTGTGAGAGAAGCAATTTCATTATCCAGAAATCTACCTCTCGGCCCTCCTCCATTGTGTTCCATTTGTCAGCACAAGGCACCCGCATTTGGGAATCCTCCAAGATGGTTCACTTTTGCTGAACTGGAATTTGCTACCTGTGGATTTTCACAGGCAAATTTCTTGGCTGAAGGCGGATTTGGTTCTGTACACCGAGGTGTTTTACCTGATGGCCAGGTTGTTGCTGTTAAGCAACACAAATTGGCTAGTTCCCAGGGTGACCTAGAATTTTGCTCTGAAGTCGAAGTGTTAAGCTGTGCACAGCATCGTAATGTTGTAATGTTAATTGGTTTCTGCGTGGAAGATGGAAGAAGATTGCTGGTATATGAATACATTTGCAATGGGTCTTTGGATTCTCACCTTTATGGTAATTTTCCCTTCCCCATTTTTATTGATAACTTTGTAACCTTCAATAATTGGTAACACTATCGTGGATGTGAATAGCAAGCATCTTTGTCTTATGCATGATTTCCTCTTTACTTGAAGTTCAAAAATTTATTTCTGGATGTTAGTAAGCTGACCAATTCAGGACCACAACTAGCCTAAGAAGACCAAATAATAAATCCTTACCTTCTTCACATAAGTGTGAAATGGGAAGTGAGATGATGTCATCTTATCTCATCCCATGTCAAAACTTCTCATGATTATCTTCCTAAACATAATCTTTTTCATCTAAACATTACCTAATCTAAACGAAATAAAGTATTGTGCTCGGATGTTGCAGGAAGAAAACGAGATCCACTAGAATGGTCTGCACGACAAAAAATTGCAATTGGAGCAGCTCGTGGGTTGAGATACCTTCATGAAGAATGTAGAGTTGGTTGTATTGTCCACCGTGATATGAGGCCTAACAACGTCCTCCTCACGCATGATTTTGAACCATTAGTATGCCATTTTAATTGTAAATTGTCCTTAAGTGTCAAACTAAGCTGCATCAACAATGTGTTTTTAATGGCTATATCTGGACTTTAGGTGGGAGATTTTGGACTGGCAAGGTGGCAGCCAGATGGAGACATGGGAGTGGACACAAGAGTAATCGGGACTTTTGGGTAAGTCCAGAAAATGGTTATTTTCTTCTTGGTGATACTATTTGAAAACAGTTGACAAAAGAAACCATGGCTTTTGTAGGTACTTGGCTCCAGAATATGCTCAAAGTGGCCAAATCACAGAAAAAGCCGATGTGTATTCCTTTGGGGTAGTACTGGTGGAACTTGTTACTGGGAGGAAAGCAATTGACATAAACCGGCCCAAAGGCCAGCAGTGCCTCACTGAATGGGTATCAATTTAAATATTTGAGAAAATACTTTACAACTTATTAGTTAAGATGCAAACTTATCTTCTAGTTTATCTTATCCCTGCTGGCTAAGTGTTCACATGTTTTCCAAACAGGAGTAAATCTAATTTTAGTTTTGTTTCAAATTGGAGCAGGCAAGACCATTGCTAGAAAAACAAGCTATTCATGATCTGCTTGACCCATGCTTAAGGAGCTGCTACTCAGAGCATGAGGTTTATCGCATGCTGCGATGTGCCTCGTTGTGCATTCGGCGGGACCTTCATTCAAGGCCTCGCATGTCTCAGGTTGGATACTCAGGATTCACATTTGAAAAAAATACTTTTCATCATAATTTTTTATGATTCTTTGTGCATAGATTATTTGTTTTAATATATATCCTGGTATCAAAATTGATGTGATTTCTTGAACTAGTGGATAATAGTTGGTAATACTTTGTAGAATTATCTACCAAGCTATGAATCTCCACCTGTAAGAACTTGTGTGAGAGAACCTGTAAGAAATTTACATCTGCAAATTATGGGGATGGCAGCAGGTCTCATATATTCAGCTTGGGTGAATATACTCATTTGAAGGATGCTTCTAATTAAATAGTATCCCTAACCACCACTCTGAAGATTGCGTTTGGATGTTGAGGTGATTTCAGATGGTCTTGGTATATTTGTGAATAGTAGTGTTTTGTAAATCCAATTGAAATGTTTTTGAAAGTAAATAAGTTGAGATATGTGTTTGAATATGTAAAGTAAGCTGAAATGGATTTAAATTTTTTATGGAAATTTGAAAAAATAGTGGGTCCTATGAATGATTGGTTTGAGATGGGTTGATATTATTTTAACAACCAAACGTCACACTTCAACTGTCCAATATGCATTCGTCGTTTTCTTATTTTCTTTATGCATTGTCATCTTGTAGGTGCTTCGGATACTGGAGGGGTGACATCTTCATTGTAATCAATAAGTCACCATTTCAGCCTACTGAACAAAGGAGGGGAAAGATCCAATGACCAGAGAAGCAAAGGCATTATTACCTCAGTATAATCTTGAATGATTAGTTAGGATGTTTCCTATAATGATTAAAAAGAATGAAGGAAGCAGGAGTTCTTGACTTATTGTGTAGAGACAAAAGACCATTAATTGTAAACAAGGCACACGATGGAAGTACTTCAATTTGCCTTTCTTGTTGGCTGAAGCCTGAAACGAGACTCAGATAGAGAATATTGGGTGTATAGTTGTGAGAATACGAGCAAGTGTACATTGTTTCTCTACTTTGTTTTTGTTTTTGTATTTTTTTAAAATCTTTTTGTTGGGGTAGAGGGTTAGCAAATTCCCTTAAGGTTATTCATTATTTGGTTATATGAGGAAATGTAACTTGTTCCCAGTCAGCACTCAGAGTCTAGACTCCAACTTTCTGTTGCTTTGTTTTTATATATTTATGTTTATGGTGGATCTCATCTCAGCTCCATTTTTTTTTTCAAGTACAGGTGTTTTGATATCTAAAACTAGAACTGTTATTCCGAATTATGTGGTTTTCTCGAACATTATGTTATGCCTATCTCTTTTTAAATTCGGGCAAAAATGACGATGATTTCAATTTGTTTTAGATTTATCTAAATCCAATTATATTACAATTACTTTGTTTTTGTTTTTTTTGGATAAAATACAATTACTTTGTTTAAAAGAATAAAAAGGAAGTAATTATTAAATAATTTTGAATACATGATATTATTATTTTATTTTCAATATTTAGTGATATAGTATGATGTGATAAGAGAAGAATATCACAATTCTACTAATTTAATACTACCTAATAATTAATAGTGAAAAATAAAATAAAACCAATGTCTTTCTTAAACTATATTTCTTCGCAGTCAATAATGTTATTTCAAAATAAAGTAATTTTCTTAAATCAATAATAAATAATCATCATAAAATTTTGAAGTAATTTATAAAATGGACCGTCCATTCTCGTAATCTATCTATATATAAAGAGCCTATCTAACAGAATTTCTTGTTTTAACAGATCTGTTTGTTGGTTTAAAAGAAAGTGTTAAATTTTATTAGTCTGTTAACTCCTTCCGTTAAATTGCATACCTACAATTACGTACAGTATTTAATTGGAAATTGCATTCACAATTATGTTCGTATTAATGCAATTTAAGAATATACTCTTGCAATTATTTTCAATTAAGTCTATTCACATCCACTTCAAGGAAAAAAAAAATTATTCATTTGTCTACACGGGATAAAAAAAAAAACTCAAGAACGTTGAGATTTGAACAGGATCTCTTCAAATATGTGAAGATCTGTATGGATCTATAATAAAAGAATAATGAAAAACAAAAATAGAATGAGTTAAAAAAAAAAAAAACTCAAGAACGCTGAGATTTGAACAGGATCTCTTCAAATATGTGAAGATCTGTATGAATCTATAATGAAAGAATAATGAAAAACAAAAATAGAATGAGTTAAAAAGAACAAAAAAAAAAAACTCAAGAACGAAAACAAAAAAAGAACGAGTTAAAAAGAAAAAAAATTACATCAATTCATATCTGTAGAAAATGAACCACCTCAGCTCAATTTATTCTCACAACGCTTTCTCCTTGCACGCACCACCTCAACCCAACTTGCGCGGCGTTCCTTTTCCTACGTTGATCTCTTCTGTTTTCTCTTTCGATAAGCATTTTCGTATAAACATATCACATATGCGATGAACGGCGACTGCACAATTGAAAGAGTCGCTTTTAGGTTATACATATTTTAACGAAATTACAAGAGTGCCCTTAAAACCCTTTACAACTTGCTGATGTCTCTTGTAAAAGTTTTGTGTTATTACGTTTTTGCTCTTTAACGGTGCTTTACTTCGGAATGTTTACTGCAGCTTTGTTGTAAGTCTCCAAATAATTATGTTGTCACAAATACGAATTTATTAAAATTATCTTAGTAATTAACTTTTTTTATAAATAAATTATTATTTTATTTTTAAATTAACTTTAATTTTATATAAAAGAATACATAAATTTTAAAATAAATATTGAGTCACATCAAGTAAATTAATTAATATAAATGATTATAAGATAATAATACAGTATATAGTAAAATGTTTTCTAATCGACAGTTGCAATAAGCATAAAAATAGTCTGAAGTTCCACACTACCAATTTAATTTTTCAAACTACATTTTTACATAATAATTTTACATTTTTTAAGATTTTTATGTTAGTAAAATATATTACTTTAACTTGAGCATACCGCATACATGCCTTATAAATTACCGTTTAATTATAAGTAAAGTATTATTTTATTATTAAATTAGCTTTAATTTTATATAAAGGAATACATAAATTTTAAAATAAATATTGAGTCACATCAAGTAAATGAATTAATATAAATGACTATAAGATAATAATACAATAAATAGTAAAATGATTTCTACTCAACCATTACAATAAGCATAAAAATACCCACACCACCAATTTAATTTTTCAAATTACATTTTTACATAATTATTTTATATTTTTTATATTATTATTTTAAATTCAGCATACTGCATACGTGCCTTAGCACGTAACACTTTACTAGTATAATTAAAACGTCTATATATATATATATATGTGGAAGTAAGCCCGATAGAAGCAGAACAGCGTCAAGCTAAAGTCAGGGAGCGAGGCCGAAGAGGGAGTTTCGCTGTTGTCGGGTAGCGCATAGCACCAACTATGCAGTCTATGCGCTTGCTCCTGAAACTTCGCAACCCTTTTGCCGCTTCTCTCAGCATCGCCCCACTATCTTTGCAGCGCTTCTCTTCCAGCCTCACCTGTACCTCTCTCTCTCTCTTTGCTTTGAATTCTTCGATCGTTTTTTCTTTGTACGTATTAATTTTGAGTGATTGTATGAAGATGTAGCGGAGGAGAAGAAAGCGGAAGCTTCAGAGAGCTTCGTTCACCCTTCTGCAATTGTTCACCCCAATGCTGTTATCGGACGGGTACCTTTGACTACCTTTTTCTCTGTTCATTTTCATCTTCTCGCTCTCTCTCTCTCTTTCAAATGTTCTTGATTTGGGATTCGATCCTTTGTTATTAGAGAATGAAGTAGTTATAGTGAGAGTAGAATGGAATTAGTTTCATCCAGATTTAAAACATTGATGGTTTTATGTTTTTTGTGTTTCAACCAAAATGCTGCTAAGCTTCACTTGCAATTGTGTGTTTGACAAATACCCTTTTGGCTATTTTCCTAAAGACTTTCAGATTCTCTGTTTGAGAAATAGACGACGTGAAACCTCACCAAGAGGAGTAGACTCCATATAGGCGACCCTACCCAGGGCAAATTATCATGTGATCCAGTGGAATTCCTAGTGAGGAATCGAACTCTGTATATCTGCGTCGACAGATCATCTCAAGCTGCCCTTTGACCACTAGGATACAACTCGGCCAGTGACTTGTAATAATGATGGTCAAAATTTGAACTTTGACTAAATCAGTTCTTATTTAGGTTTCTGCTTCGTTTCTTAGTTTGAGTGAGAGTTGACATAAGTGCAAACTTCATGCTTAGAAGCTATGAAGTTTTAGCAATCAGATTGGCAAGCTATTTACTTACTTATTGATTCATATAGGGTTCATAAAACTGTTGTTTAATGATGCAGGGTGTTTCAATTGGTCCTTTCTGTACCGTCGGATCCTCTGCAAGGCTTGGAAATGGCTGTGAATTATATCCCGGGAGCCATATATCTGGAAACTCGGAATTGGGGGAACGTTGCATCTTAATGACGTAAATTCAGATGATGGTTTTACCGGTTTGGGTTTTTATTGGAGTGATGCATACTTATAGTTTTTCTGTTCTTCAAACTATATTACTTGCTTAAATTTGTCAGGCAGTGGTGCTGTGGTTGGTGATGATTTTCCAGGACGTACGGTCATTGGATGTAATAACATTATAGGGTATCATGCCGTGGTTGGTATTAAGTGCCAAGACTTGAAGTACAAGGTGAGCTTTCCCTGGCATTGATGTTAACTTATCTTCTTTGGTTTGTAATGGTAACTAGATGTACACCATCTGGGAAATTTGTATCATCACCTTGATTAAGTGCTTTCCTTGAATATAACCTATGATTGTTACTAGTTTGTTCAGAATGAAAAATTGTTTCTGACTGTTCATGTTTGAATTGAATTTTACAAACTAACTGATAATTTGTGGTGCATATTTTGGTAGGTGATTTTTACTATTGCCGTGGACTTGTCGCTAATACAAGTCATGCACTCTGCTTGGTTTTCAAGAAAAGATTGATGAAATTAATAAATATGCCCAGATATTTATGCATATTTACTTGATAAATCAGTATTACAGTTGCAACATAAATATTTGCATGGCCGTTTTGTGTACAGGATTACCACTAATATGTATGTCTATCTTTTAGTCAGGGGATGAGTGTTTCCTTGATATTGGGGACAACAATGACATTAGAGAGCATACCTCAATTCATCGATCTTCAATGTCGAGTGATCGAACGGTATGGGGTGGCTGATGCTGATATATGCTTTTATTTTTAACATTTGAAGTTCGAAACTAGTGTATTAAATTTAGATTACTTTATATACTGATCATCATGATATAATCAGGTAATTGGTGATAACAATCTTATTATGGGATCCTGTCATATTGCCCATGATTGTAAGATTGGGAACAACAATATATTTGCAAATAATACTCTCCTTGCAGGCCATGTTGTGGTGGAAGTAAGTCCTTTGTGTACTTTGCATATTTGATCTTTTCATGATTTTTTTTATTATGCATTTCATCCCATTATAATCTAATTCAAGAGCTCCAAATGTAGGACTATGTTCACACAGGCGGTGGCGTCGTTGTTCATCAATTCTGCAGTGTTGGTTCTTTCTCTTTTATTGGTGGGGGTTCTGTGGTAATTTTCATCTCCTCATTATAGGCCTTGAGTTGTCCTCATACCCTTTCTGTTTAATAACAAGGAATCTAATATGGGTGTCCATTTTAACATGCGCTTGAGGCATTGGGCATTCTTTAAGGCAAACTGAACTGTGACACTGGTGTCACTTCCAGGAAGAATGTTTAGAATATAACTGTTGATCTGTCTAACACTCTAAGAAAAGCTGTAGTGAGAGTTTTCTTTACTTCTATCAAGTGCCATCCATGAAAGTATAATGTCTGTATCTTCTATGCCTATAGGTTACCCAAGATGTACCAAAGTACGTGATGGTTGCTGGTGAAAGAGCTGAGCTTCGTGGCTTAAATCTGGAGGGTCTTCGGCGTCGTGGATTCACAGTTACAGAGGTTCCCTTAAAGTAGCATTACAATTCAGGCTTTAAAAGTTGAGTAGATATTGCTTATGTGTTTGTTTGGAAAGAGCTGATTTATTCCTTTTGGGAAACGATTTAGATAAATAGCCTGAGAATGGCTTATCGAAAGATATTCATGCCCATCGATGCAAAGTCACGTGGTTTTGAAGAGCGTCTTGCTGAAGTGGTATTTGCTCTCTCTCTCTCTCTCTCTCTTAAAGCTTGTATTTAATACGGAGCAAAATCATTTTGCAGGAGCAGCATGAGGACTTGTCTTGTATTCCTGCTGTTTGTTCCATGGTGCGGTCTATTCGTGACTCTCTTGCAGAAAGTCGACGGGGAATATGCAAGTTCAGACAGTGGAGTGGCTCTTGAAAGCATGCTGTAGTGTGTTATGGTTTCTTCTCCCTGAACCCCTTCCCAATGGTGTAGGAGAACTTTCATAGTCCTGAATCTAGTCCAAGTTATTTTGTAGTTTAAACAATTCTTTTGGCTGATCTTGTGAAGGTTAAATTTGTCGCCATTCAGCTTATCTTTTAGAAGAATGTTTATATTAGTAGAGGGCCTGGGGCTGTAATATGGAGGGAAATTGGTGTTGCAAATATATTAGGTAGAATCGGATTAACAGAAGAAAGCAATGTAACCTATAAAAAAAACCAGAAGAAAGCAATGTATCCATATGATTATGCCAAAGCATATATATATTTCTTGTGACTTGTGATTTTGATTGTTTTGCATATTGGATTAGGATTGTGTTTTTACTTTTTCAATATTATTGTTTAATACTGCATAGGTGCAAACAATTCTTTGAGGTCACAACCTCTGGTGAAAGGTCAATGATTTAACCAATTTCGTGTAGGAAAACTTTCGAGGATGCAGTGCACAGGATTGGAGTTTATTTGGCAAGTGGATCTGAAGGGTCTTGCCTTGGAGAGATTTTCCTCTACGACATTTAAAAAATAAAAAAGCTTTTTCCTATATATATTACAGCGTTCTTTTTGCGTTCCTTAACTGAATCTATTTGACAAGCCATGCTAGATTTTTTGCTTTCCAGAAAGCAAAATCATGGAAGGTCTTATTCTTATGTAGCATATGCACTGTTTATTTGTTTTTGTTGTATTGGCCCCTAAGATTTTTGGGTTACCTGCTTGGAGTGATTGTTCATTGCCAAAACCCAACTCCAAGGTCCTTGAAAGACATTCCGACACAACTAGTTAAGACACTGCCAATTTTTTAATCTTTCAGTGGCTTTGACCGCAAATTGTGATGCTTTAGAGATTTTAATGGGATTCTCTTACGTATTGAGATTAATGGTTGGGTGGGAGAATATAAAGCTCCCATGCGTATAGCATATTCTGATGCATATCCTGCAAATGGAGCCATTCTTCTTTCTTTTCAGTTCCCCTTATATACGCTTGAGATAAATTCCTCGAAATAACAAAGCAAAACACCAGCATAATTGTTCCCTCTAATATGCAGCTGTGACCATTTCAATACCAGCTCATTTTGAGTTGCATATTACTGATATCAATATCAATAACCTGTTAAAAATGCTTTTGGTTTTGGAAACAAGCAACTCCCTTCTTATAGTATATATGTTGTCAAGGTTTTTGTTCTCAGAAATTTCCAGTATTTCTAGTTAAAGAAATATTATGAATTGCCATTATTTTAATCATGATTTTTTTTTTATCAGAATTACTACAGACATAAAAAGATTATATATAAATAAATTCACAAACTAATACGTCTTCATAAAATCTATTAGATCTATTTGATAATAAAAATAATTTTACAATCTAAGATTTTATATCAAGTTATGTCAGTTTAGGATTTATTTTTGTATAATTTTTTTTTTTGGAACTAAAGTATATATTTTTTTATTTTATCATCTTAAAATATGACATCAAACTATTTATAATTTTTCACTCATCTATCGAAAATTGATGAAAGGATGATAGATAGATAAATGATGAGAAATATCTATTTTTTCTGCTTATATATATATGATGGAATAGCAGGGGGGGAGAAGACTTTCCCCTGCAAAAGATTCTTCTGACCATCTAGAGAGTCAGTCCAGTTGTCTAACACAGCAAGTTTTATTTTCTTCTTAAGAATTCTTATTTCCTTAAATTTTTCTATTTTTCCTTTTGACCTAAATAAATGATCATGACTTGGAATGATATCTCTTTGTCGATTCAGAAATTCAATGTGCTAATATTACTTCATTTTAATAATAATAATAATAATAAGATATCCATATCCTCCAAATAAAAGAATTTAGATATAACCAAAAGGTGCGGGCGGGTTTGGAAATCAAAAATTTTCAGATATTTTTTATAGTATTTATTATTTATTATCTATTTTATTATTATTTATTATTTATTTATTGTTTAAAATTATTACAAAACCGGTCTTCCCCTTCATATTAAGTGGGTACACGTGTTCACCAACCAATGATTTTTTTTCCCCTCTGCAACAGTACTAGCATAAATAAAACGTAATAGAGTATACAAAGTTCTATCTAAATATTATACAAAAGAAGATGGATGTTATCCACTCTAAAAAGCAAGAGGTAGGGGGAGCCGGAGAATATCAACAAGGGGTATATTTCCGATAATACCATTGAATTGTGAAAATTCATGCACGCATCGATTCTAGAATCCATATATCTTAATCACCTTTAACGAGGCATACTTTATAAGCAAAATTCACCAACCAATGAATTACTCCTATTACAGACTTTTTTACCTTTTATTATTTACACTGTGTATAAAGTTTTGGGGTATTTGTTAGGGATAACAATTAACTTACACCTAGTACTATTCTATTGTTCAGCTATTTCTTTCTTTTTGTTCTTTGAATTTAAATTAAAAATATCATAATATGACCCTTCTGTATAATTTAGAAAAAAAAAATTCAATTAACCAATAAAATCATGTAATTTAGTTTTAAAAAAATAATTTTATAAAATTTGGTTTTTTTAACCTAATTTTATAAAATTGAATTTATGTTTAATTAAATTACATGATTATGTTAATTGATTGTATTTACTTTCTTCTAGATTATGCAAGAAAGTCATGTTCTGAGACTTTCATTTCATGTTCAAATAGCAAAAGGAAAATTGAAAGTAATTGAATAATAAAGTAAAGGAGGTGTAAGAATACCATTATCCATTTGTTGGCCCTCATCCCTCCTTATAATGCATTTTTTCCCTTTAGTAATGAATTTATCTTGACTATAAAACACTTTTGGGCAATTAAACATGTTAATATGATGAGTAATACTAAGTATACGTGAGCCTCGCTTGGATTCGAATGTGAGATGAGTTGAGATGAGTTTGGTTTATTTTTTAATATTATTATTAATTTGAGATTTGAAAAAGGTGTGTTAGAATTTGAAAAATGTGTATTGAGATTTGAAAAAGGTGTATAGAAATTTTTGTTTTGTATAAAAAATTATAAAAATATAATAATGAAATGGAAGTGAGTTGAGATGAGCTCAACCCACTTCCCAATCCAAGCAGCCCTTAAAATAAAGAAGTCTCACATAAAAAGTGGATCCCATTTAAAAAATATTTTATTTTTTTATTTTTACATTTTTTTATAGTGAGATTCATTTTTCTTTTTTTTTTTTATAAAAGAATTGCACGATCTATTTAAAATTTCTCTAAAAAAATGACATGACATTCATTAGCCAAAGACGAATATGACACTTACAATAGTTACTCCACAACCTCAATTAATTTATAATTTTGAAAAAGGAACTAGTTGCATGATATTATTGTATATACTTTTAGTATTTTATATGGTTATTGGACAGAAGAAGGAAGGAGATAATTATATATATAATCAATAGATATCAGCAAAGACTGTAGTTTTTCCACTAATTAAAAATAAATAAATAAACCATTATTAATGATATAATTTTATAAATAAAAAAGAAGCGAAGTGCTGGTACATTGGACATAACCAAGATTGTATTCTATTTCTGGATTATGATCTGTGATGTAATCTTTGTTTATAATTTTAGTGGTATAGTTGACACTATTTATTTAGATTATAAATATTATAATATGATATAACATGATAAGATAATAAAAAAAAAAGAAAAAATATGGGACAAATGCAAGGTTCCTATATTGGCAATCAGTGTCAGAGATCCTTAACTTGAATAAGACCCATGCAGCAACGTTGCCCGTTCTTTACCTTTTCTTTATCCAAACCTTGAATTCATTTGCTCCCACCTATACGTACGTGTTAACCAAAAGACTTGCAATATATATATATATATATATATATATATATATATATGTGTGTGTGTGTGTGTTTTTTTTTTTAGCTAATATTTTATAGGTTAGTAGGTTTTGGAAAATATTCTTTATTTTATGCAACTTGGTGAAGAGATCTTTGAAAGGGTAGGTTTAATAATTTGAATTGTGTACAGGAAGGTGGTGAATAAAATCGCAGATAATATAACTTAAAAATGAGAAATTATTACATAGCTTTTATTGTTATGAAACTTAAAAAAAAGGAAATTACTATTACAAAAGAGAAATAAGAAATTCTCTCTAGAACTCTTAAGAATTGAAACTTTCTTTCTCTCTCTATATTTTCTTATGAATTTCATTACAAATGAAACCCCTATTTATAGGCTTTGAAATTACTATACAAGTCACTATACGGAATTTAAAATAATAATGGTGGGGTCATTCACATAATTTTAGTGGTGGGACAGGGGGCGGCTGATAATTTCGTTCGTTCATTACACTCCCCCTTGAATGACCGCCAATAAGAAATCTGCCTCGTTAAAACCTTGCCAAGTAAAAACCCAGTGGGAAGAAAAACCAATGGCGAAGGAAAAAGAGTACAGTCTTCTTATGTATCCACAAGTACTTTAAGATTGTCTCATTAAAACCTTGCAGAGGAAAACCCAGTGGGACAAAACCTCAGCGAAGGAAAAAGAGTACAATCAGCACATTTACTCCCCTGAAAAGTGCATGACAAAAGATCTTTGAGTCTTCGCATTCCAATGTTATGCACAATCTTTTTGAATGTGGAAGTTGGTAACACTTTTGTGAATAAATCTGCCAGATTATCACTAGATCGTATTTGCTTGACATCAATTTCACCTTTCTCTTGAAGTTCATGAGTATAAAAGAATTTAGGTGAAATATGTTTGGTTCTGTCATCTTTGATATATCCTTCTCTGATTTGAGTGATACAAGCAATATTATTTTTATATAAGATTGTTGGGTTATTATTGATCATGGGAAGTCCACACTTTTCTTGGATATGTTGAATAACTGATCTCAACCAAATACACTCTCGACTTGCTTCATGAATAGCAATGATCTCTGAGTGATTTGAAGAAGTAGCAGATAGTGTCTGCTTAACAGATCTCCATGATATGGCAGTATCTCCATAAGTAAATAAATATCCAGTTTGAGATCTACCTCTGTGTGGGTCTGAAAGATAACCTGCATCTGCATACCCAATCAATTCTGGACTTGAACCACGTTGATAAAATAATCCCATATCAACCGTACCATGAAGGTAACGAAAGACATGTTTAATGCCATTCCAATGCCTTCGAGTTGGTGCAGAACTATATCTTGCAAGTAGATTAACTGAGAATGTAATATCTGGTTGAGTGCAATTTGCAAGATACATCAAAACTTCAATTGCACTGAGATATGGTACTTCAGGATCAAGAATTTCTTCATCGTCATCACAAGGACGGAATAGATCTTTCTTCACATCAAGTGTTCGAACAATCATTGGAGTACTCAAGGGATGAGATTTGTCCATATAAAAATATTTTAGGACTTTCTCAGTATACATGGACTGATGAATGAAAATTCTATTTGGCAAGTGCTCAAGCTGCAGGCCGAGACAAAGTTTTGTTTTGCCAAGATCTTTCATTTCAAATTCATTCTTTAAATATATAGCGGTTTTTTAGATCTCTTCAGGAGTTCCCACAAGATTTAAATCATCAACATAAACCGCAATAATGACAAATCCGGATTCTAATTTCTTAATAAAAACACATGAGCATATAAGATTATTCTTAAATCCTTCTTTCAATAGATATTCGTTTAAGTGATTATACCACATGCGTCCGGATTGCTTCAACCCATATAAAAATCTTTGTAGTCTGATTGAGTACATATTTCTAGATGTACTTGTAGATGTTTCAGGCATCTTATATGCTTCAGGAATTTTCATATATATGTCATAGTCTAAGGATCCATATAAATATGCAGTGACCACATCCATCAACCGCATTTCCAATCCTTTTGTAACAACCAAACTAATCAAAAATCTAAATGTGATTGCATCCATAACGGGAGAGTATGTTTCTTCATAATCAATCCCGGGTTTCTGCAGGAAACCTTGTGCGACAAGCCGTGCTTTGTATCGCACAATTTCATTTTTCTCATTACGTTTTCGTACAAATACCCACTTATATCCAACAGGCATCACACCCTTTGGTGTTTGGACAATAGGTCCAAATACTTCTCGTTTTGCTAGCGAATTTAATTCAGTTTCAATAGCTGTTTTCTATTTTGGCCAATCATTTCTACATCGACATTTTTCGACGCTTTTTGGCTCACTTTTTTCATTATTTCTGGTAATATCAAGGGCCATTTTATATGAAAATATGTTGTCAACAACAGTTTTATTTCTATCCAGAATTTCTCCAGTTTTCATGAAATGTATTGAGATCTCATTATTTTCAGGTACCTGTTCCTCTTCAGGGGAAAATATTTCATGACATACTTCTTCAGGAGGTCCTTTTTTAGGAGATTTATACTTTTCAAGAGTTTCCTCTTCAGGAGGTTCTGTAATAGAAAATTTGAGTTCTTTAGGAGCACCAATTATATTTGTGGCCTGTATTGTGGGTACGTGTTTTTCAGGAATACCAAATTCATTTTGTATTCTTTTCCTTCTGGAAATTTTATCTTTTGCACCAATAGGTCTTCCACGCTTTAGGCGTATTTTAGATTCACCTATTGCTGTTTTGACAATTTGTCCTTCAGGGACTTCAATCCTTGTTGGAGTATTAACAGCAGGAATATAAGATTTTACTACACCTTTAGTGTCAGTATATATATCCGGTAACTGATTTGCAACATTTTGCAAATGAATAATCCTTTAAACTTCCCGTTTACATTCATTTGTAGGAGGATCAAAATGAGACAGGGTCTTATTATCCCAAGTAATATTTTTTCGTGCTTCAGGCACCGACTTTTCTTTACCCATTAACGGAAAATTTGATTCGTCAAAATGACAATCTTCAAAACGTGCTTTAAACATATCCCCTGTAAGGGGTTCAAGGTATTTAATAATGGATGGAGAATCAAAACCAACATATATCCCAAGTCTACGTTGAGGGCCCATTTTTGTACGTTGTGGAGGTACAATTAGAACATATACAGTACATCCAAAAGTACGAAGATGAGAAATATTTAGTTATTGACCAAATACAAGCTGTAATGGAGAATATTTATGATATACAGATGGTCTAATGCGAATTAGAGATACTGCATGAAGTATAGCATGTCCCCAAACAGAAATAGGTAGTTTTGATTTCATAAGTAAAGCTCTAGCGGTTAGTTGAAGCCTTTTTATCAAAGACTCAGTTAAACTATTTTGTGTGTGTGTATGGGCAACAAGATGTTCAACATCTATTCCTATTGACATGCAATAATCATCAAAAACTTGAGATGAAAATTCACCTGCATTATCCAATCGAATGGTCTTAATCGGATACTCAGGAAATTGTGCTCGTAGTTTAATTATCTGAGTAAGAAGTCTAGCAAATGCAACATTTCTAGTGGAAAGAAGACAAACATGTGACCATCGACTAGATGCATCAATTAGAATCATAAAATATCTAAATGGTCCACTTGATGGATGAATAGGCCCACATATATCTCCGTGAATCCTTTGTAAAAAGGATGGAGATTCAACAATGACTTTTGAGGGAGATGGTCTAATAATTAACTTACCTTGAGAACATACAGAGCACGGAGATTCATTGGGTAGAAATATTTTTTGATTCTTTAAGGGATGCCCATGCGAATTTTCAATAATACGTCTCATCATTATAGAACCCGGATGTCCAAGGCGATCATGCCAAGTCATAAATACTTTAGGGTCAATACACTTCTGGTGCATTACCACATATGATTCAATTGTTCTCATTTTTGTATAATACAATCCAGAATATAGAGCAGACAGTTTTTCTAATACGAGTTTTTGACCCGATATTATTTTAGTAATAAGAAGATGCTCTTTACTGCCTTCATTGGTTGTTTCAATATGGTAATCATTACGACGTATATCTTTGAAACTCAATAAATTTCTTCTGGATTGTGAAGAGAATAGAGCATCATCAATACAAAATTTGGTGCTATTAGGCAACACAATATAAATTCTTCCGGAACCCTCAATTAAATCCGATGAACCTGATATGGTATGGACATAGGCTTTACTTAGTGTTAGATTTTGAAAATATTTCTTTTCTTTATGAATTGTGTGAGTTGTAGCACTATCAGCCAGACATATATCTTTATCATTCAACTCAGAGATAAAAAACTCATCAATGTGATCCATGATTAGAGGAATAAGGCCAATAGTTTCAGAATTGGTAGAACCGTCGTGCTGATAACGTGTTATGAAACTTAAAGAAAGGAAACTACTATTGCAAAAGAGAAATAAGAAATTCTCTCTAGAACTCTTAAGAACTGAAACTTTCTTTTTCTCTCTATATTTTCTTATGAATTTCATTACAACTGAAGCCCCTATTTATAGGTTTTGAAATTACTATGCAAATCACTATACGGAATTTAAAATAATAGTGGTGAGGTCATTCACATAATTTTAGTGGTGGGATAGGGGGTGGCTGATAATTTCGTTCGTTCATTACATTTATAATGAATTTCAAGAGTTTTTGTTTTTTTAAGCAAAATAGTTAAAAAGAGAAAATATGAAGAGGTTACTTCCATATTTGAGTGTGATCATAGTAGCATCCTATATACCGAAAACTTGATGAATGAGGTCTAAACAATGAGAAATCGTAGACGCTCCCTGAAGCCGGGTTGAGAGCATAGCTTAAATGTTAACCTTATTGTTGTGGACGAATTTCACAATTATGTATTCTCGATCACCTGCAACTATATAAAGAGCAAAGCGTGCGGTTTAGGGATTTGATGGAATGTCTTCGATATTTAAGTTAGTAATATGAAGAATAAATAGGGAATTCAATGAATCTAGAAACGACCAATATAAGTAGTTTGAAGTGAATCCCTATTCAGATTTGAACTCAATAATTACTAGTACATGTTAAACCACAAATAGAAGCTATCCTAATTGATATATGGAGTCACATGTGATTTAAACCTTTATTTAATTTGTTATAAAGGGTGGCAGCCAAAGTAACAGGAGGTGTGGGCCGGCTGGTTGAAGTGGGTTGGAAATCATGTTTTAAACTACAAAAGCATTAGTATAGTACTTTGAACTAAAATATATTTGTTAATGAAAAATTATGGGGAGTATCCACACTCAGATACTCTCCCTCACATGAACAGTGCATGACACTGTTCACGCACTGTTCATGTGAGGGGGAGTATCCTGAGTGTGGATACTCCCTAGAATTGCTCTTTGTTAATTGTAGGTAGGATTAGGAATTGGCTAGTACAAAGTGTTCTGTCTTGTACTTTAAGAAACTGCGGAAGTGATCCTGAACTGCATGCTTTTAGAAGCAGTGCTTTTTTACTTTGGCTAATTAATGGTACACTTCTGCCCATTTGCTTCTCTTAAAAGTTGTAACTTTTGGGCCTGTGTGTGAGCAACTGTAAGAAAAAAAAATAGTAATGTTATCGTCGAGAAATATATAAATATTATATAATTATTTAGAAGAAAAAAAATGAGATTTATTATTATTATTTTATATTGGTTGCTTATTTATTTATTTTTTCAAAAAAATTACACAATATTTATACATTTTTTTGACTATAAATATCAATTCTCCAAAGAATTTGTTATCAACTCTTGCACCAATTTTTTGTATAAATTAAGTACAAAGTACTGGGCATGGAAACGTGATACAGCTTTGCTTTTATCAGTCTCATCCAAGTTGCAGAATAAGTCATATTCTTCAAACTGGCCAGGAAAATATCAAGTAGCCGACAAATATGCCAACTTGGGAATTGAATGCAGAACCAGATTCAGACTCTCGGGTGAAAATACATGAATTATAGATATGGATGATCATAACAGTAAAACCCCAGAAAAGTTTCATAGAAAACACTTTAAACAAAGACCATGACACAGTAAATCTGGTGAAACTTCTTAAAGTTTAATGAGTTTGGCTATAATTAATACATTCAATTCCCTCGATGATCTCATAGCTACTAATTAGCTTAGGTTGATTTCTTCCAAATTTTCTTATTGGTATGTTTTCTAACTAAATATAGCATATAGATTGTACTCAATAAAAGAATTATAAGCAAATAATTAATCATACTCGAGTTTCACAATATAAAAAGACTGTTTATCTGTAACTAATTATTCCATATCAAAATGACTATTCCCTATCAAAACAAGTCTATATTTACTATACAAATAATCTACCACAAATTCTCATTTTTATTGTAGAATTCACAGGGTTTATAAAATCAAAGAATTTGTTTTTTCTATTTATTTATTTCATTTCTTTCAATGAGGGAGTTTATTTTAATTTTTAATGCATGCCAAAGGAGCTTGGAATAATTGACATAAAGGTGGTGCTTGCTGGTTCAGAGAGTGAAATGGCTAAAAAAATCCCTGGCTTCGAGCATCACATCCCATCTCCCATAATTTTTCCTAAATTCTAACTAAAAATCACATTTCTTATAATTTTTTCTTAAATTTTAACCATTTTCAAAAAATCTCATACATCTCATTCCCTATGCTTTCTGTCATATATTAAAATAACAATTTTCTATTCCTTTTTTTTTTAATTTTTTCTTTCACCTCCATTTCCATTCTTAACTACTTACTCTTTTATTTTTTTTCTTCGTTTAATGATTTCCAACTTTAATTGGCTATAATAAAAAAATATAGTATAAGATTTTTTGGTCAACACTTTTGATTTCATAAATTTAATACGATAATAAACCAACTTAAAAAAAAACTTGTAATATGTATGTTTTATAATTAAAGGAATAAGTATAAAAAAAAAATCCTAAACAATTAAATTCACAAAACAAATGCAATTAAGTTGTTTCATTATAATCTAACGGGTGGGCGATCTTACAATTTGTCAAAATACAAAAGTATTACAACTAACCAACTTATTAAAATACAAAATAAAATATCCGTCTTCTCCACCGTTCACTTATGCCTCTTCACGTCAATTTCCAAACGATGTCTATTACTTTGAAAGTCCAATGGAGGCTTGTATCTTTAAAAAATGATTCTTTAATCGATTAATTATCTTCTGTCTATATAGAGGTATTTCAAGATCATACCAACAAAAGAATCTACACGCTTGATCAACCTTAATTGAATTTACAATTAATCATAAATGATTGAAAAAATAAATTTTGAGAAACACCTAGAACCCATGCGAGAACTAACCTTATAATTTTGACAACTGAAAAATCAGCGGCTATCATTCTCGTCGGGGTGTATTGTTCGTCGACAAGCTTTAATGCCACACAAACACACTCGGTATTTGTTGCGACAAATATTTCTTGAGTGTGATACATTTGTTTTGCTACTACTTGACCTAGGCATTTGATTATTTTTTGTTTCAAGTTTATAGAAAACAAAGTAATAAAACACACACAAAATCTATGTAGACATGTTAAGGTATGTAAATTAATTGTAATGGGGCTTAGAGTGGTAAAATGTTAACGTAATATCAATTGTCCGACACGAAACATGCATGAATGACTACAAAATTGTAAAAACTAGTTGTCAATTGCTAGCCATTCAAGTTTCATGGATTATCCCACCATATCAATAGCTCCTATTCCTGAACATTCATTAATTGGGCCCACTCATCACAACCTACAGCCTAGATATCCATCCTCTAGAGAGATTTAATACGAAGTACTATATCCAAAATCTAATAACTAATCGTAAATACACAAAATGTAGCAAAATAGATTAATTTAGCACCAACATGTAGCAAAAAAGTCCCCAAATAAAAAATAGAGCGTGCAATAGGTGGATGTCATCAAACCAAAACATATAGATAAGGAAATGGTTGAGAAAAACATCCCAAGAAAATGTGAACATCAGGTATCTTGGCATTGTTTATTATCCGCAAAAGGTTTTTAAAACACTACTGCATATTCAGCCATTTAAAATCATAGACACGCACATGATCATCACGTGTTTCTAATAATTAATCTAATAATGATCTTGTGTTTGTAAACTGGCAATATTTTGAAAAAATTCAGCAGCATGAAACTCTGCGAATCGAATTATTGTTATAGGAAATGTTATTTTTTGGAAATCTACAAATAAAGAATATCATGTGCATCTCGATAATATCACAGACTCAATAATTTCATGGATCTTTGAAGCATGTTTGTCAAGTTCATTTGAGGCAAAATGATCATCACGATGGTGCAGGCTCCTAATTAAACCATGTAAATATTATATATATATGTGTGTGTGTGTGTGTGTGCGTGCGTGTAAATATATCTATATATATATATATATATATGTGTATATACAATATGATCTTCTCGTTTTTCTTAAACTTTTTCATTGAATAGTAATCACCTGACTTGTATAACAATTAGATAATAAGATAAAATAGAAGTTTCATTTGTTTAACTTATTTGGACTAGGAACTTCAACTTCAACCCTTGGTGAAGTTGAAGGGTTGAAGTTGAACTAAAAACAAAGTGTATGCAATTTTTCTTTCTATATGCTTTAGGATTTCAAGTAATTAAAGAATAAATTTGTCGGGTCCATTTCTTTAACCTAGATGAGACAGGTGTGGTAAATACTTCCACAACAATCGGCATTAAGCAACAATCCACCAAAACCCAACAATACATAGTGTAACTATGATTTAGAGTATTAGGACGGCAATTGACGTAACCCTAGAGAGTGGGTGAAAATAGTCACTAAAATAAATCAATGGATTCAAAAAAAAAAAATTTCACAGTCAAGCATCAAGATACGAAATCAGAGACCCATGAAATCCACAACAATATAAGCCAAAATCCTAAACCAATGGATGCAAAAACCATAAACCAACGGATGCAAAAACCCTAATCGACAACAATATAAGCCAAAATCAGAGACCCACGAGATCTCATAAAAGCAACCCGGTCAGTAACCCCACAATCAACCCAATCGACAACAATATAAACCCTATAAATAGCCAAAATCAACTAATATTAAAGGAATTGAAGGGTTCGACGTAACCTTAGAGATGGCTCAAAAATCGCAGAAAGGGAAAAATGGTGTTGCTTTGATCTTACCGGCACTAAATATAGTAGAAGATAGGAAGAAATTGTCGGTAATGGAGCATAGGAACAAAGACGATGGAGGTAAGGTGTAGTAGAGAGGGCTTGAGAGGGTGAGATGGTGCGTGAGAAAGCAATGATCATTTGGAATAGTTATGAATAGTCGTCTCCCATATATAGGAGATAATGATTGTAGCAAATCTCAAACCCAAATGTAAAATAGGAGACTGAATGTGGGGGCAAAAATTGGTCTTTAAATTATAATCAATACAATAATATGAGAGGATAAATATGAGTGCTCTTCTAAATGCAATGGCATGATACCCCAAACTCAACAGCTAATCAATATTATAACAAACATATGACGAAGAAAGACAAAAGCAAGTTGGGTAAGCATCTACAAATATATTGCATCTCAATTCCCATCTTGTATGAATTATTAAAGTATATATTAGAATATTACTTTCCCACATCGGAAAGAGAATATCCTGTTCTCACTCTATTATCACCCCCACAATACTATTTTATATGAATTTGATCTTTAGCCAAGTACCATAATAACCAATTTGAATAGTTATAACAGTATGGTACAGTACAAATATAATATCATAGATTATGAGAGCTGAAGTGAAACAATCCAAATCTTGTGTTTCTTGGAAAAATCTCATTAGCTTTTAAAACCAGAAAGAAGTTGTATGGGTATTGTGAAAAAGGAAATAAAAAAATAAACCTCAATCCAAATATTTCAATTTTGTTTTTTGTGTTTAAATAAAATGATAAAAATGACAAATTACATGTTAATGTTAATGTGTAGTATCAAGGGTGATAAGTAAAACTTTTTTTTTTCTCGATATTCATTCATAAATGAAGTAAAACTAGTTGTATACCCGCTCAATAAAAGGAGAATATATATGAATTTTGTATATAAATTTATTTTGAAGTTTTTATAAATATTAAATATAGAGGAAAAAGGACTAATAAAAAAGATTGCAAAATACTTATGGTAGAAATGAAAATATAAGAATGGAATTGGGCTCATGGCCAAGGGTAGAGGGATGCCTGATAGGAAACAAAATATGATATAAAAGAAGATGGAGATAAAGATAAAAAAGAGTGGAAGAGACTTTGAGTGCCATATTTTTATTTTTTTTAATTAAAACATATATTTTTATTTATAAAAAAATTATATTGAGGTAAAATAAAATAAATATTTTAAATATTAAAAAAATTAAATCAAAATAATATCTAATCAAAGATTATGACAATCAATCAAATCAAGATAATAATATTCTTCAACATGCAATAGCAATACCCTCCCCCCTCTCCCCTCCCCCTCGAAATTTGGGTTTGGCTAGAATCTCAGCCTTCCCATCATAAGCGAGATTTGTTTTAATAACAAAAATAAAAACTTAAAGGGCATTATTTTACAATATTCATGAGGGCTATAAGTTAACAAATGTCTTTGATTTCAATGTTATCTCTTAAGGTTAAAAAGTTATAATCAAATCGATATTAAACAATTATAGAGGTACTTTTGAATCAATGGTTAGACACCTAACAATTAGTATCAAATTAAGTATGCATCATGTTGAATGCAGGAAGGGTCAACCGAATTAATTAGATTGAAATATCTCGACATTAACCATGGTGTATTAGATTATTCACGATTCTAACCTCGTAAGAATTGAGGTTTAATCAAGTATTGATCAATAACATTAATTAAATTTTTGGTTTAGAATTTAAAATTGGAAAATTGAGAAGTCTAATTTTCCAAAGAATGGGAAGGTGTTTGTATTGCTTTTGTTCTTAACATTTCCTTTTTCAACCCTTTTGATCAAACGGTGTACATGATCAGTCGCTTTGCCTTCGAGAATTTAGCTAGCTTTTTATTGGAGTTGACATGACTTATTTGACACTTGTCTTTACAAAAAAACTTGGTGGGTACTCATAATCTTCTACATCACGTCTAAAGTACGTATTTTTATTGACTAGCAACAAGAAGATAGATAAGAATCTGACTTCCCAATGTCTTTTTTTTTTTGCTAGAACCAATGTGAAATTCAATTCAAAGCCGGCCATTCTCTTTCACATTCATCTTTCCTACTTATAATAAACCATGGTCGATATAATTGTAGTAAATTTCCCATGAATTGGTGTAGGCTGATCAGAATCGTTAGTTTTCAAAGTTCTCATTTTCCGTGATGTTTCTTTTTCCCTATCAAGTCTCAAGTCTCAAGTCTCAAGTCTCAAGTCATCTACCTACCCCTAACTATTGAGGATCCTCTCTCTCTAGTCTCTTGATACCAGTATCATGAACATTCCAGGCTTATATGAAAGTATTATCTAGATGCGTACCTACCTATATATAAATTATATGCCAAATGGATGAAAATCATGAATTCAAAGCGTCCCCATCAACAGAGAGTAATAGTAGTACGGCTACAAAACTCCAGAGGACAAAACTAATTCATTAAAATAAGCTTTTCTAGAGAGAGAAAAAGAGGGAGAGAGTACTTATATAAATTGCTTTTATATATTTTAGAACCCAAGTTGAAAAAAAAAAATCCAACAATAAACAATGTCCATCCAATCATCTTCTCTTGGTGTGCATCCATTTTCATGGCCCCACTAGTCCTCCCCCATCATGTTATATACTACCAAACATATTACTTATTTGTGCTCGCTCTCTCTCTCTCTCTCTCTCTCTCTCTGCGTTTGGGTGTTGTGCGGGTGCTGGTCGTTAATCTGAGATTGAGCTTGTCCGGGTGAACATGGGCAGAAAGTGCTCACATTGTGGAAACATAGGCCATAATTCAAGGACCTGTACAACTTACAGAGGGAATTCTTCTGCGGGCCTTAGGCTTTTTGGAGTGCAGCTTGACTTATCCTCATCTTCTGTTGCCATGAAGAAGAGTTTCAGCGTGGATTGCTTGTACTCATCTCCTTCCTCATCTTCTTCATTTTCCTCCGGAATTTCCATCGATGAAAACTCTGATAAAACCACCATTAATGGTTATCTTTCTGATGGTCTCATTACTCGACCCCAAGAGAGGAAGAAAGGTTAGTAACTTCCTGGCCTGCAAAATGACATTTTTTTTTTCCTGTTCTTCACAATGGAACTGTTTCAACTTCTTAACAATAATCTTTGAGCAACCTTTTCTTCTTAATGAGTTTATTATTATTATTATTATTATTATTGATATCCCTATATATTTTCAGGAGTTCCATGGACAGAAGAGGAGCACCGGACATTTCTGATTGGGCTTGAGAAGCTAGGAAGGGGTGATTGGAGAGGCATATCTAGAAACTATGTGAAAACAAGAACCCCAACCCAAGTTGCTAGCCATGCTCAGAAGTATTTTCTGAGACAATCAAGTCTTGACAAGAAGAAGCGGCGTTCAAGCCTATTTGACATGGTCCGTACTAATTGCTCTCTCTTTACTAGTTAATATAAATTAGATTTTCTTTTCACCTTTTGATTTCCACACCCTCTAACTTTGTCAATTGAGTAATAGTTTCTTTTTATTTTTCTTTTTTCTCTGGAATGAACACAAAAGGTTGGGCGCAGCAACATGTGTGGTCAGCCTGCTAAAAGTACTTCTAATTCCAAGCTAAGTGATAACTCGGATCAGCATAAACTTCACCAAGATAGCCATCTTCCTGATCTACAAGGTCTCACTTCCTCCGAACATGTCAAATCAGAGAACCAAGAAATTGACTGTCTTGATCAATTAGCTTCACGCAATCAGGCCGTACCTGTTTGGCTATATGGATTACTTGATTCCAGGCTGAACAGTACTTCAAATGCAGCAAAACCCAGTTCCTCCAATGCAGCACCTAATCTAGAGCTCACCCTTGCCGCCCCAAGGCCTTTGGAACAGAATAAATCACCCCCAGAATCCTTTGTTCTTGGCCCCATCAGCGTACAAATTCATGGATAAACCATGGAAATGATTTCTTGATGATTCAATATGTCAATCCCTAGCAGAAGAATATTAAATAATATGTTACATATTTTAGGTGTTATTATTAGTATAATGGTAAATCTTAAATGGGAAATTTTGTTACTTTTTCCTCTCTTATTCTCTGAATAAATGATCTATATATTATGCTTGTTCGATCTGAAAAGTAGCCAAAACAGTTGATACTAGAGATTTCTATTGTCCTCTAATGGGTTTTAAGTGGTTTCATTCATTCTAGTCATGATAACAGGCTCAAACACACAATTGCAAGCATCTCTAGTCTTATATTGTTCATATAGATAAGGCCAGGAAATTATAGATATTATATGTGGTTTACAGGTATATTGCGTCTATCCCTGAAGAAAAAAAGAAAAAAGAAATGGCCTTTTTCTCACCACCATGCGCACTAGCTAGCTTCAGAACCCCATGTAATTATTGACATCAGTACCTAACCACTTTTGTGTCTTTTGGTTAAGTCTATCTAAACTGCTGCCTAAGTAATTTTATTAAAGTCTCAAACTTTCGATTACTTGAAGTGTCTTATAAACAGCGACAGCTGCGGGGTCGATCGAAGAACCGAAGTGACTTGAGAACAAATTAAGGTTCTTTGGGTTGCCCACTTTTAAATATATAAAATGATAGTGCTCTTTAAAATATAGGGGGGGGGGGAAGGGGAATGAAAGTCATATTCTCAGTTTTTTCTTAGCTTCAAACTTAGCCAGAAGCAACAATGAATCTGATTAATCGAGGCATAATCTAGTGTTTTGTCCTGCTTTTGTTAATGACAAAATGATTGTTCAGCCAAACTTAAACTCGCTGCCTTCCATTGACAGAAACATGTTGTAATCGAAACAAACTTTTGAGAATAAGATTGATAGAATGAGGAGATTGGTCATCGTATGACCTTAATGACTGGCCGGAAATGCAGTACAGCTAGCTGCAGCAATCATTATTAATTATAGATCTTGATTCTTGACGACCTTTAGAATACTGTAACTACTTCTTCCAAGTTTGAACGCTTTAATTAGAAGTTCAATGATCAATGGAAATAATTAAATATTTCAAGTAATTTTAAAACATTTGAAGATATTTTGGTCTGTGGACAGATATCTTGAACTGATGTATCTTCATCCCCACGACCATCCCCATGCACATCCGACAAATTTATAAAAGAAAAGAAAAGAAAAGGAAAGAAACAGTACACTCTTGATATATATTTATCAAGTATAAATTGCAGATCAACTGCATAATATGGAAGTACCGACAGGAATCCAAATACGATAACAAGACACAACATAAACTGTGTGACCAGACAGCTGACACATCTCTTAGCATTCTTATCACTACGTACCGGCTATTTACACCAAGATAATGAAGAGATGATGAAGCTTGTCCACAAGGTGCAAGGAATTAAACACAAATCACTTTTCTATGCCTTTTCCTGTCTAGCTAGTAATGTCATTTAGTTGGCAAGGATTTTAGAGGGCGGATAAAGAAGATATTCTCTTTATCCAGTTTTGTACTCACATTCGGATAAGAATTTAAGCGTTCAAAAATTGAATAATTAAGTGGTACTATTCAGACGGCAGAATATATAACACCATACTTTTTATTATTAAATAAATCTTAACTTAATGGTTACGTCAAAATACATATATTGTTAGAACTGTTTAATTTGTTTAACTAACTATAATGGCCTGGCCTTATTTAATATTAATTAGTCGAAAATTAATATGATCAAGATCAAAAGAAAAGATGCTGGTAGTACTGCATGTTTAACTCTAAAATCCGAAGAAACTGCATGAGGCGGGCTCGGGCAAAGAGATTTTTGTCAATAATAGTGTACGTCGTCGGTATTCTACACTTTTCTAGAATTGCAATTTGCACGGCTTTTGTCAATAACAGTACGTACCGTTTTCGTTTGTAAGTAGATTTTGTATGGATACTATTTGTCCCGTTTATGACCACTTTTAAGATACAGTGACTCTTCAACTGACATTGTACGTCTTTCTTACCAGTATCTATCTGCATGAGGTGTCATTTAATTTTTTTGATCTTTATTGATCCTCTCAAGTTACTTGTATATCCACTTTCATGTTCACAGGATTTGTGTGGAGGATGTTGCTTTGTTCCATCTGGATCATGAAATTCGAATTTATCTTTTTTTTTTTTTTATTGACCTTATCATCCTTATCATCCTTATCATCATCAAACTCATTTGTTTTTCTTTGTTGTTTTCCTTAATTTTCTGTTTATACGTGTTTTTGGGTCCATCAACTCGAAAGGGAATGATTTTTCTCCTCGTTTTAATTATGACTTGTTTTTTGAAGTTTTAAACTAACATTTTAGTACAGCAACAAGCTGTATGATAAACGTTGGAAAATGATGTGCAGTAGTATCAAATTAAAGCAAATTGAGAATAGAATTATTGGACGCTATATATAGATAGCTTTGAATGTGAGATCGAATGAGTAGTACTTAATATTTTGCTGTTGGGGCTGATCAAATGCGGCCTAAAGTTTAGATTTGTGATATTTCATATGATATGAGTAAGGGTTCGTACTAAGTTGTATGTTGAATCACATATTATTTAAGATTAATGAGTAGTTATTACTTTTTATAAAATTTTAATTATGAAATTTCAATTGTATTATTAACTTGTTCGTTTAAATTAAACATCATAACAAGTACTTCTATATCAACCATTAATTTCCAACTGTACTGAGGTCCCTTGCTAGTAATCGCATTTAATTTCTACATTAAAAAAACTCAAACATGTGTTTAATTCATACCTGAAAATGATGGGATACAAAAGCTAATTAAGATCGACTTAAGTACTAATTAATGTCTAAGTGGTTTAAATGTTAATTAAGGATGAAGTAAGATCCGTACTTAGGCTTGGACCATCAAAGTAGCTAGGAACTCTCGGGAGCCTCGAAGATGGAGTTTGACGTGCCGAATGATTGAGTTTTGCTACTTGCAACTTGCAACTTGCAAGCCTGGTGGGGGCTCACTTCAGTCCATAGCCATGTGCTAGGCGTGTAAAATAAGTTTGTATAAATAAAATCTTTCAAGATGATCAATGTATCTACAGCTTTCTAACAAATTAAAAATTGCTAATATAAAAAAATTAGATTTTCGTGATCATTTATTTACAATTAAAAAATTATTTATAATTTATTTTAATTATAAATAATTATTTTATTAAAAATAATTGATCACGAATACATTAATTTTTTTAAATGTGTTGCATGTAGCTAGAATGGTGGAAAAGAGAGCTAGTTAGGAATTGGGTGGACCCTTGGGACCTTATATAGCTTGAGGGCAGAAGTAGCACTACTTGCTTTGGTGACATGCATTCAATTTTACACAATTTGGAGTTCTGTAGGGAACTTTTAGAGCAGAAAGAGGGGACCATTTCATTGAGTGGGGGTGGGCACCAACAATATTAACGTGTATGATGAATGTACCTTTCTGCATAAATCAATTTGTCATCGAAACAAAAAGACAAGATACGCATGTGAAGAAAGATCTGCAATTTCAGCAGCTGATGACCATATGCGCATTCATTCTACTCATCTTCGTCTTTTTGTGCATGCATGCCATGCATTGGTCTTGTATCTAGAATCCTAGATAGCAAGAAATATATAGGATAGCTACACCAATTGAAATTTGGTGACATTTAGATTTAGATGTTGAGGGTAATGATTTCAGAGATGAGATATGAATAGTAGTGAAAAATATGTAATGAATAATAATAAAAAAATAGTTAATATTTTATGAATAATAGTAAAATGTTTATGAATAGTAGTAGTACAAATTTACTACTATTTATAAATATTTTATTAATATTCATAAACCATTAACTATTTTTTTATTATTATTCACAGATTATATATTTAAAATATATAATCACAGTATCCAAACGTAACCTAAATGAGTTTTGAAAACTAAACAGCTAATCTCTTATAAACATGATTTTACATGGTTACAAAAAAAAAAACAAGAAGATAAGGGGACAAACAATTGACCTTATTTTCGTAGCATTATAAACGTTTGAAAGGGATTTGCTTGTTCTTTATGTGTGTGTATATATATATATATATTATTAATGATATTTTCAATTCATACTAAAAGCATGCATTTAATTCATTTCTAGATATTATTTGACAAAATGATCTTGTTGTCTTTGTTTAAAAAATCAAATTGTTCCAAACCAATATTAGATTTTTTGCTTATGATATTTTTGAAATTAGCAAAATTCATCATATTAGCCGTGCTATTGAATTTGCTTACCAATTTTCTGATCATGTCATTCTTAATAAAATCCAGTCGTAGAGATTCATTGGTTCTCTCAATTATATTGTAGAATTCTACAAAGATATAAGGAAACAAAGAATCATTCTTATTGAATTCTTATTCTTAGGTCCGTTTGTATTCAAAACACATCTAAACTCATCTCAATTCATCTTCATTTTATCATTACATTTTTATAATTTTTTTATACAAAACACAAATTCCTATACACATTTTTTAAATCCCAAAACACATTTTTCAAATTCCAATACATTTTTTTCAAATTAAAAAATAATAATAATATTAAAAAATAAACTAAACTCATCTCAACTCATCTCATCTCATCTCCAAATCTAAACGGAACCTTGATAACCTTCTTTTGGTCAAATGAACAATGAAAAAAAGTCAAAATTATAGTTTATTACTGTTTCCTGTACTTGATTTTACTACTCATTATACTGTTCATTTTACTACTCGTTATTATTTATTATTTTTTAAATAATTGTAAAGTTGTCTCCTTAGAATCTTGCTTCAGAAGAAATCATCTTCTTTTGCTCCCATCTTTATTTGATACCACATGTTTCTTATCCAATTTCCTAATACATTTTTTGAAAGTTATTTTGAAAAAACTACTATTTCTAGTTATATTCATCTTCTCTTTATTATTATATATTATTTCCATCTAATTCCAGTTATCTATATATATAGGGAGGGAGAGAGAGAGAGAGAGAGAGAAAATCTTCCTGCAGGTCCAAATCGATCATATTCTTTTATCAACAGCAACGAATGGTAGACTACCACATAGATCTCATGTGAACCAAATGATAGACCACACTGCATAGGAAAGATATTTTTTTCCAAATTTCACTCCGTCCTCCTTCCCCTGTCTCTCTCTCTGTCTCTCGGCATCTTATTGTACGTCGTTGCTGCTGGAATTTATACTAGTTCCTGACATTAGAGCCCCCTTCTTCTTCTTCTAGGTTGAAGATCCTTGTTTTTTTTTATTGTTCTTAGAAATTATTTTCTAGATCATTGTTTTTTAAAAATAATACTGAGTTAAAAAAAAATAATAAGGAAAAATGATTACACGGGTGAGGGTCAAAGTCCTTGCTTTTTGGTTTTTATGGTGCGATACAGTCCAAAATGAGAATGTATGCCTAGATGATGTATCAGTTCTCTATTGGCTTCCAACAAACTCATATTATCGGATAAAACCGTCCCAAAGAGGAACTCCCTCATAAATATATATATATATATATATATATATATATATAATATTTATTTATTTATACACAAACATATATTAGCCAGCCTTTTGAAAAAAAAAAAAAGAAGCTAGTTTTCCTTGCCCATGCCCAAGCCACCCGTGCTGTGTGCAGGGAAATATTGTTAATTTTAAATTCCTTTTTTATTTTTAATTTGATTGTAAAATTGTTTAAATATAACATTTTTATTATCAACTTTAATGAAATATATGAAAATGAAAGAAGATTAGATTTTATAGATAAAAGAAGATGAAACATGACTGTTAACTTTAGAATTATTTTACTTTTATATATATGACCCTTTAACACATGGATATATAATTAATTGATGGCATGCATGCATGGTTTAACTTGAACAAATTGTTGTTTCATAAATTATATATTATAGAAAAACAATTCATAGTTGAAAGAAGACAGTATTTAGACCTTAGCCTTTTAAGACTTTGAACTAGAAATGGAAGAATCTTTTACATATATAAAATAAGTGAGACATAACAAAAATCATGTAAGAAATCAAAATTGTTTGAATAATTTTAATATAATTAAATTAGAAAATGGAAGAAAAGATGACTTAATAAGGGTAAAGAAAATGCTTCAAAATTTAATACAAATAATAAATTCTTTTACTTCCAAATAAATAATTATCGCTTACTCTGTGATATTTTACTAGAAAAATGATATTTGCAGTCATAAACTAGTTTTATAAAAGCAAATCTTACTGTTGCTCAGATGACTAACACAAGAAGGGGGGTGAATTGAGTTGTATTAAAAAATTAATAATTATAAATCAAGTATACAATATAAAGTATAAACAAAATATGAAACAGTAATAAATATAAAGAGTAAAGGTAAGAAAGAAGCAAACTAAGTGTGTTAACGAGGTTCGGCCCCACTGCCTACGTCCTCGCCTCAAGCTACCCCTTGAGGATCCCCAAATCCACTATTCAATCTCTTTTAAGTGGAGATAGAAATCTATTAAACCTTTGAGCAGCACCGCTCCAAAGAATCCGTGTAGAACACCCTCTACACTTCCAATCACCTCATACTTGGTGATTTAACTATTCCCCATGTAGAACACATTTTACACACACAAGGGTTATATACACCCTTTTACTGATACAAGAATTGATAGTAGGTAGGCTATCAGAAAACACTCCTCAATGAGTGAAATAAAAACAATACAGTACAAACTATATCTCTCAAAATAAACAAGGGTTAAGGCTCAATATTTAGAGAAGAGAGAATGAAAATTTTGAATGAATGTTGTATGTTCTTGGTGTTGTAAATGTGAAGCTCTCAAATGATCTATTTATAGGCATATGAGACTTCATATTCAAATTTAAAAAGATTCACATGTCAAAGATATCATTATTCACTTTCCAAAAATTTCAAACCTAATCTTTTTACTTTTTGCATGTGACAAAAGGAACACACTTTACTTTTCAAAAATTTGAAATTTAATCTTTTACTTTTTGTATATGACAAAAGGAGCACATTTTACTTTTCAAAATTTTAAAACAAAGACATCTACCTTTTGCATAAGTCAAGAAAAACATCTATCACTTTTGAAAATATTCAAATAAAACATGTACATGTGAAAGATGACAATCAATCATCTTAATATTTTCAAAATTCAAACCTTTAATCAGGTCATGCACATGTGAAAGATGACAATCAATCATCTTTCAAAATTTTCAAATTTAATTTTCAAAATATTCATGCACATGTAGAAAATGTATTTTAATGCTTTATGATAAAATATTAATTTTGAGTCTTAATCCTAATTTTAAATTTTTAAGAGACTTACAATATTATTCTATGACTATAATGTGAACTTGTTCCCTTCATACTCATGCTTGATTTTTTGATGTGCTTGATTGTATTGCGTGGACAACTTGAGATTGAAACTCCTTTATTTTTTGAATTCATTTGTTATCATCAAAATTCATATGTAGATTTACACGAAACTTGAAACCTTGAGTTCAACACTTACTTTAATTTTTTATTTTTTTGATATTGATACAATTCATAACTATATCTAGCCATACTCACTATAATGATTTGCTGCCACAAAAGAAAATAACACGTTTGAAGATAATAATAGTGACATTTGAACTACCCTGTACCTGTGCTTTTACTGTCTCTAATTATCAATGGATGCTAGCTCTTTTCTTTTTGTACTGCTCTTCCTTTTAATATGTGTAGTAGAGCGCTTTCATTAATTTTCATATCGACTCAACTTCTTGTAATTCCAACTTTAAATTGCTTCGGGTAAGAGAAAGAACAAATAAAATATGCCTACAATTAATATTTATTATATGAACAATAATAAATGTTGTTGAGCTAAGTATACATCGTATATATTATTTCTCCCATTAATCGAGTTCCTCCATTCGCATTAAAAATTGAAAACATTTATTTGCCCTCGAAAAAACCAAAAGTTTAACCTATTTTCACAATATTTTATTTAAAAAAATATCTTAATAGTTTGGAATCACTATTTGTTTTAAAATTCTAAATTCATGAGAAGATTATTTTATATTTATAGAATTAAGATCCAAACATAATTCAGATAATAAAAAAAAAAATCCAATATTAAAACTTTTATTATGGTACTATAAGTAAAATTATCATTATATATTTTAAAATTTAAAATTTATTATTGTTATTATATTCGTAACAAATAGCATTATATACTAATTAAGCAGAAGAATCATGGTCGTCATCATCATCAAACGTTTATCATATTCCAACTTAAACTTTATTTTTTTTATTGGGTCAATCAATCTACTTCACCCAAACCTATCATAAAACCTAATTTATATAACTTTTCATTTAAATAACACATAGATATTTCAATGAAAATAAATATCTTGCTCTGCGCTATTCAAAGATAAATACGTAATACTCCAAGCTCATGATATTTTATATAAATATCATATAATTAATAAACTTTTTCTTTCCTTAAAAAAAGCTCATATTTTATATTATTATTATTATTATTAATACTGACCCCTCTATAAATTCTTCCATATGACATCAATCTCTTCAATTAAAAAACTGATTTTTTTTCGAGATATTCATAGTTTTTATTGTCTCAGACATGATCATTATATCCTTGGGTGCATATATACTTCATAAAACTAGGGTAATTTGATATGTTCAATATAGAATGGACTTGACTTAAAGCTTACATTTAAAAAAATGGGTTGTTAATTCTTTAATTTAATGCATGCTTAACTTGCATCAAACGACATTTAAGTGCATTCATATAAATTAAAGTTAACAAATCCCATTACCTATTGACTGAAGAAATTAGAAGAATTTGAATTGATTAATATATTTGTAAGTTCAAGCATCAAAGATATATATAATTAATTAGGTGCTTATCTTTACATATTTAAATATATTTTGCTGAATCCAATTAGCATTATTAATGTCATATAATATAACTTCAAAGTTCAAACATCACTTTCTATGATCTCCGCATTATATCTCGGGGTGACTTTCCGTCTGATATGTTCTCTTGTATTTTGTATTGATATGATCCCCAGGTCGCTTTCATCATAAAAAGGAGAAAACAAAAAACATGTACAATGTATTAAGAGATGAGAGGGAGATCAAATCCCTTTCATCAAGATATTTAGGGTAGATCTTGTCTATTTTAATTTGATAACAATCCCCTCATGATTATATATAGATCATGCAATTATATGAACCTTAGAATTACCTGATTAATCGTAAGTTATATCATTTACTTGATCTCTTTTTTTTTTTTAAGTCATCCACTTGATCTCATTTGTGTTATTATTATACAATATGCATTTATAAATAAGTTAAACTTACAAAATTAAAAACTATCTATCAAATAAAATCTTAAATTTCATTTAAAATTTAGAATTATGAAACGAAAATTAATATATATGATTCATTAAATATTAATTTCATTTAAAATTTGTTGAACCTAAACTTTTAAGTTTCGTATAATTATATGTCTACGTATAGAGATTTTGATGATAATTAATGAATTCAAGTTTAAAATTTAAGTCGTTTACATAATAGAGTCAAGCACATCAACTAATTATGCATAAGCAAGAAAGGGAATAGGTCAAAGATAAAGAAAGCTCTTAAAGTAATTTTGTATATCTGTTGATAAAATTTAAAATTGAATTAAAGTTCAAAATTAATTTTTTCCTCCTAAAGCATCAGATTATATTTTTCACATGTATATGACATCATTAAAAATTATAATTTTGATATGTACATAATATCAATAAAAATTTTAGTTTGAAAATTGTATTTTTCACATATGTATGACATTATTAAATATTTAAATTTTAAACATTTGTAAGATGATTGATTATCATTTTTTATATGTGCATGTTTTGTTTGAAAACTTTGAAAAGTGATTGATGCACTCTTGACAAATGCAAAAAAAAAAATGTTTTGGTTTGAAAAATAAATCATGCTCATTTTGTCATATGCAAAAAGTGAAAAATTAGGTTTGAATATTTTGAAAAATGAATGAGCTTGTTTTTAACAATTACAAAAATGAGGTGTTTTTATTTAAAAATTTTGAAAAGTAAATAGTGATCTTTTTTTACATGTGAATCTTTTTAAAATTGAAAGTGGGATCTCATATACCTATAAATAGCTCAATTAAGATGTTCAAAATCACAATAAGAGTTTATAAATCAATTGCTAAATTTTACAACATTCATTCAAAGTCCTCAATCTCTCTTATCTAAGTATTGAGTATTAATCTTTATTCATTTTGAGAGATATATAGTTTGTGCTTATTTCACTCATTGAGAAGTGTATTTTAATAATTTTCTCACTATCAGCTCTTATATCAGTAAGAGAGTGTGTATAACTCTTGTATTATAAGAATGTCATTTACACAAGAAATAGTTGAATCACCACGTGTGAGGTGATTATAAGTGTAAATGGTGTTCTATACAGATTCTTTGTAGTAGTATTGCTCAAATGTGTAATAGATTTCTATCTCCACCTAAAGGAGATTGAATAATAAATTTGAGAATTTTCAAATGGTAACTTGAGACGAGGATATATGCAGTAGGGTTGAACCTCTTTAAAATACTGAATTTGTTTCTTCTTACACTTACTTTTTATATTTCCTGTTAATTTGTATTCTAATTATATTTTATATTGTTTACTCAATTTATAATTGTTAATTTTTTTAATATAATACAATTCACTCATTCTTGTATTAGTCATCTGGAAAATAATTGGTATTAGAGTAATGACTCTTTCATAAGATTAACTATCTGTTAAGTTAAGATTTTATGTCTAACATTACAGTTATATTTAGTGAAGGTCAATCTATTAGTCGGCCTCCACTATTTTATAGAGATAATTACACATTCTGAAAATTTAGAATGAAAATATTTCTTCAGGTTAAAGGTCGTGGAATTTGGAAATGCATTAGAAATAGACTTTATATCCCAATAAAAATTGTTAGTGGAGTAAAGATCAAAAAAAAAAATAAAGAGTTTGATCGTGAAGACGATAGACTTTTTACATTAAGTTTAACTGTTATGAATTTTCTATATAATGCTCTCAATGACACTAAACTCAACAGAATAATGTCTTACAAGATGGCAAAAAAAAAATTGAGACACTTAAAAATAATTTATGAATGAACTTTTAAGTTTAAGAATAAAAAAATTATATTCTTACTTATGAATTTGAAATGTTTAAAATAAATGATGATATGTTCATTGCTTATATGTACTCTCGTTTTACTAACATTATAAACAATTTGACAATTCTTGGTAAGGTTTATTTTACATTGGAGATAGTGAGAAAAATTATCAACACTTAGTCAAAACGTTGAGAATCAAAAGTGGCGGCGATTTTTGAAATTAGAAATCGTAAAAAACTCAAAATAAATAAACTCATCGAGTCACTTGCTACCCATGAGTACACATTAAAAAAATAAGAAGAAGAAGAAAGAAAATAAAAGAAGAACTTGACACTTAAAAATGTTCCTCATGAAAGTGAAAGTGTGAAGACGGAGAAAATGATAACAAAGATAGATACGTTGTAATGATCACAAGAAGAGTTAAGATATTCTTGAAGAAAAATAAAACTCTTACAATAAAATCTTTCAAAAAGTTTTTCAACAGAGATACATGTAAAAATGGCTTATGAACTTATTATAAATGCAATAAGCTTGGAATTATTAAGGCAGATTATCCCCTATTAAAAAAAGATCGACACAAATGTAATAAAGCAATTAAAGTTACATGGGATAATGATTCAAATAAATCAAACAGCAACGTAAGCAATGAAGAATCTGTAATTTTTTGTCTTATGATTAAAGACAATTTTGAGGTAACAAAACTTGGTAATACTGAAAATCTTTCTTATGAGAAATTGTAAAATATTTTAGAAAAGTATATGAGAAATTTGAAAAATTAGGTATCAAGTATACTACTTTGAAAAACAATTTTTTTTTTTAAACAAATGAAATTGATGTTTTAAGAAAATAGAACATAGTTTTGAAAAATGAAAATTATGAGCTGAAAAAGAATGTGACTAATTTAGAAAAAATTGTTGAAAAATTTACAAATAGCAAATAAAAATTTTGAAAAGTATTTTGATATTAAAATAATTGTTTTTTATAAGATAGGTTTGAGATACATGCCAAAAGAAAAATACAAATCTTATAAAAACGTTTTTGATAAACCTGCTAAATTAAAGTTAAGTTTTCAAAATTCTTTTCATAAGAATTCATTTTTCAAAAAAAGATACTATTACAATCACTCAAGTTCTTCGTATATATTACATGTTATCTATAATTTTTATAATAGAAATGGTTATAATTATCATATTTGTTCTATTAAAAGAAAATGTACAATGACTATTAGGGTCATATGGGTACCTAAAAATATTGCTTCTTCTAATACTAATAAATGGAGAATACAAAAAACTTGGGTACTAAAAAAAATTATTTTAATTATTTTTATAGATATGAATAAATTCTCCATAGGTAAAAGTAAATTATTTTTAGATAATAAATATTTAAGACACATAATATGAGACAAAATAAGTTCATTGACCTTACATCTAAAGAAGAGGGACACGTAACATCTAAAGACAATTTGAAAGGAAATATCATAAAAATAGATAAAATTCGTAATGAGTTTTCTCTCATAATTGAAGATGTTCTACTTGTTGAAGATTTAAAGCATAATCTTTTGAGTATAGGTCAATCATATGATAAATGATTTATCATTACTTTCAAAAGAAATAAGTGCATTCAATTATAAGAGAAGACTCATTAAAAATTTTATTCATTTTCACGATTTTTCCTTTTGAATTATCTTCAAATGTCACGTGTCCTTTTTCTTTAAATGTAAGATCAACAAATTTAATTTTGTCTTATATCATGTGTCTTAAACATCCACTAACTAAAAATTATTTGTTTTTACCTAAGGAGGACTTCATGCATACCAAAAAAATAAAATAAAATAATTTTTCTTGATACCCAAATTCTTTGGGTTATTCATTCATTAGTATTAGAAGAAATAACATTTTTAGGTACTAATATGACCCTAACAGTCATTATACGTTTTCTTTTAATAGAACAAACATGATAATTATTACAATTTCTATTACAAAAATTACAGATAACATATAACATATATGAAAAATTTGAGTGATTGTAATAGCATATTTCTTTGAAAATTTTATTTTATGAAAAAAAAAATTGAAAATTTAACTTTGATTTAGCAGGTTTATTAAAAAAATTCTTATAATATTTGTATTTTTCTTTTGGCATGTATCATAAGCTTACCTTATCAAAACCATATTTTTGAATAATAAGAATTTTTCAAAATTTCTTTTTCTATTTATAAAGTTTTCAATAATCTTTTATAAATCAATCACTTTCTTTTTCAATTCATGATTTTCATTTTTCGAAATTATGTTTTCTTTTCTTAAAGTATCAATTTTATTTGTTAAAGAAGAATTTATCTTTTTCAAAATAGTATACTTGATACCCAATTTTTCAAACTCCTCATATACTTTTCTAAAATATTTTGCAATTCCTCATAAAAATGATTTTTAGTATTGCCACATTTTGTTACCTCAAATTTGTCTTTAGCCATAAGACAAAAATTTGCATATTCTTCATTGCTTGCGTCATTGTTTGATCTACTTGAATCATCATCTCATGTAGCTTTTATTACTTTCTTACCTCTGTGTCGTTATTTATTTAATAGGGGACAATCCGCCTTGATATTTCCAAACTTATTGCATTTATAACAAATTAATAAATCATTTTTACCTGTATCTCTGTTGAAAGAAATATTTTCCTATAAGAGTTTTACTTTTCTTCAATAATCTCTTAATTCTTCTTGTGATCATTGCAATTTTTTCATCTTTGTGATCGTTTTTCTCATATTCACACTTTCACTTTCATGAGGAACGACTTTAAGTACCAAGCTATTTTTTTGCCTTCCTTCTTCTTCTCATATTTTCAATGTGTACTCATGGGTAGTGATTAACATGATGAGTTCATTTATTTCGAATTTTTTAAAATCTCTATCTTCAAGAATCGTCGTCACTTTTGATTTTCAATATTTTGACAAAAAATTGATAATCTTTATCACTATCTCAAACTGGAATAAACCATATCAAGAGTTGTCAAGTTGTTTATAATGTTAGTAAAACGAGTGTACATATAAGTAATGGATTCATCATCATTCATTCTAAATATTTCAAATTCAAGAGTAAAAATATAATTTTTTTTATTCTTTGACTTGCAAGATTCCTTCAGAAGAACTTTCAAGTTGTTTCAAATTTTTTTTATCGTGTTACAAATTATTATTCTGTTAAATTCGTTGTCATTGAGAGTATTATATAGAAAATTCATAGTAGTTAAATTTAATATCAAAAGTCTATCGTCTTCACGATCAAATTCTTCTCTTCATTTTTTACTTGTACTCAATCAACAACTTTTGATGGGATATAAGGTCTACTTATAATGCATTTCCAAATTTTCTGACCTTTAGCCTGGAGAAATATTCTCATTCCAGCTTTTCAAAATGTGTAATTGTCTCCACAAAATAGTGAAAGCAGACTATTGGATTGATCTTCATCAAATATAGCTGCAATGTTAGCTATAAAATTTTAACTCAAAATATAGTTAATCTTATAAAATAATCATTGCTCTAATACAAATTATTGTCTAGATGATTAATACAGGAGTGAGTGAATTGAGTTATATTAAAAAATTAACAATTATAAATTGAATAAACAATATAAAATATAAATAAAATACGAAGTAACATGAAATATAAAGAGTAAGTGTAAAAAAAAATAAATTCAGTATTTTAACGAGATTCAGCCCCACTGCCTACGCCCTCTCCTCAAGCTATCATTCGATGATTCTCAATTTTTCTATTCAATCTCTTTCAGGTGGAGATAGAAACCTATTATACCTGTGAGCAATACTACTACAAAGAATCCGTGTAGAACACCTTCTACACTTATAATCACCTCACACGTGGTGCTTCAACTATTTCTTATATAAAACATCTTTTACACATAGAAGAGTTTACACACCCTCTTACTTATACAAGAACTTATAGTGAGTAGATTATTAGAATACACTCCTTAATAAGTGAAATACAATGCAAACTATATATCTCTCAAAATGAATAAAGACTAAGGCTCAATACTTAGTTAAGAGAGATTGAGGATTTTGAATGAATGTTGCAAAATTTAGCAATTTATTTATAAACTTTTGTTGTGATTTTGAACATCTTAATTGAACTATTTATAGGCATATGAGACCCCACTTTCAATTTTAAAAAAATTCACATGTAAAAAAAGATCACTATTTACTTTTCAAAATTTTTAAATAAAAACACCTCATTTTTGTAATTGTCAAAAACAACCTCATTCATTTTTCAAAATATTAAAACCTAATTTTTTACTTTCCGCATATGACAAAATGAATATGATTTATTTTTCAAACTAAATCATCTTCTTTTTGCATATGTCAAAAGAGCATTAACCACTTTTCAAAATTTTCAAACTAAATTATCTACCTTTTGCATTTGTCAAAAGTGCATCAATCACTTTTCAAAATTTCAAACAAAACATGCACATGTCAAATATGGCAATCAATCATCTTACAAATTTTTAAAATTTAAAATTTTAATGATGTCATGCATATGTAAAAAATACAATTTTCAAACTAAGATTTTTATTGATGTCATGTATATATGAAAATTATAATTTTCAAAACTAAAATTTTTAATGATATCATGCACATATAAAAGATATAGTTTGATACTTTAGGAGAAAAAAATTAATTTTGAGTCTTAATTCAATTTCAAATTTTATCAAGAGATATATAAAATTACTCTAAGAACTTTATCTTGTAGACATATTCTCTTTCTTACTCATGTTTGATTAGTTGATATGCTTGACTCCATTATATAGACAACTTAAATTTGAGATTTAAATTTATTTGTTATCATTAAAATCTCTATACGTAAATATATAATTATACGAAACTAACATTGGGTTCAACAATGAGACTTCTTTTTTATGACGAGAAACAAGGTGATCATAGAAATTGTTTACACCCAAGGACTAGAACCTCAGTTTTTTCTGCACATACTGTTAGTGGCATATGAAAAACTCATGTTCTTAGTAATTACTAAGTTTATTTGATTTATGTAAGGTTTATATAAAAACATTGATGAAATTTTGTCAATTAACCTACTTGCAAACCTCTTGTTTTCCATTCAATACTTCTTACCTCAAAGGAATAAGTTAGAAGAAAAGGAAAACACGGTAGAGCAACAATTATCCATTATTGCATCAGATCAAAGTCCCACTTGTTGAGAGTTGAGACACTCACCCCATGTATAGAAGTCTTAGATAATTAATAATAAGGCACAACTAATTATTCCATTATGACATTTAATTACAGAAGCACGGGTGGTTAATGAGCATTGCTCTTGTTCAATATCAATGTCAGCTAGCCATTTCCTTCCTATCTTCACTTTTAATTGTTGCAAGGGTAAAAAGTAAAAATGCTTCTATTTATCTCTCTCGAAATTAGTTGGGATGCTATTCCATACACCCAGTGCCCAACAAAAAAGAAAAATCACTTCTATTTATTGTATGGCTAATGGTCAACATTGTGTCATTGGCTATACATACTTAACTACCTAGCAGTTGAAATATACGTGCATGATACTCGTGGGTGTTACATTTTCTTTGTTGTTTTTTGTCCAGATAGCAAAAATGTTAATGTTTTCCCCTTCTTGCAGAGGGAATATGGAAAATATGATGACTCATCCCTTCAGCGGCTCAGCCCACCCCATTTTGTTTAGTCCAGCCCATTTTGTTTCTTATGAATTGTTACCATTATCAAACCAATAATGTTGGCATTGGTAAAGCAGCTTTCAACTCCCCTGATAAAGAATTGCAAACTCAAAACAATGGAACCTATGTAACAGTGCAAAACAATATTACCAAAATGATCATACAGAGTCCCCAAAATGGCCCTAGCTAATACATTTAGATCACAAAAACGAAAAAAAAAAGGTTCTAGAAGAACTTGATATAATTTTATGCATCAAGAATGGCCAAAGTTTATGGGAACAACAATCATCCAGAGATTATCATTCAATATCTACAAATGAGCCAGCTTAGATAATATAGATTTGGTCACTAGAGTACTAGTCTGCTCAACAGCATCAACCAATGAGAGCTTATGAGACTTTAATAATGGAGAGCATTTGGTGAGCAAGCACAACAAAAAGTTTCCAAATTTTAGAGATTTGGAAAAATGTAGAGCCAATTGCTGAACCTGGTAAACAATATGATCAGCCGAATCTTGAGTTAAATGAACATTATGATTTAAGATGATTTGGAACAGGTTAAACAATGATTCTGTCCATACCAATTCATTAGATATTAAATGTTGGTGGCAGGGAAGACAGATGACCCTCCTTTCATCTTTATCTCCACACAATAGCTTTTGACAAAAAGCAGAAACATGAACTGGATGCAAACATTCCCTAATGATCCTCGCAATCACATCGCAGATGGGGTTGTTGATTCCTTCTCTTCTGAGAACCAATGGAAACAAGAAAGCATACACGGCTGCTTTCTGATGAAGCTTGCAATACTCTGTTATTGCAGCTACAAGCACACGAGAAGCTGGTTCTTCAAGAAATAAGAACTTGGGAAGGATGACTGAGCATAGAACCTGGCTCGGCCAACTAAGTTCTTCTTCGCTTCCATTCGTGAGATTTGAAATTAAAACCGAGGCAGTTTCATCATCTGCCAGCCAAGGTTCAATGAGACCCAAAACCACAAAAGAATCTCTGCTCTTGCCCAAGCAAAGTTGGCGAATTTCATTAGCTAAACCAACAGTTTTTGAAGAAGATTCGAAGTTCAGAGTCCTAGCTTTCAAATTACTAGCTTTTTCTTGAATTTCAGATCCAACAGGAACATTTGTGGGACGATCAACCTCCATTTCCTCCATGATTGCATTCAACTCTTCTTCTCCATCCTCTCCATCGTGGTTCGCAAAATCCAGACTATCTTCACTGGTGCCAAGAAATGTTTTTGCATTCAGTTTGTCGGAAGATATAGGAAGCCAAGGGAGAAACACATCATTGGAACCCGCCGCCTCCTTGAGCCAACCTGGTACAGATTCAAACTCTTCATCCACGCCTTCTTCCCCAGAATCCAAACTCAAACCAGAAATCCACTCGTACTTCGTATCAGACAACACCTCAAGCAGATTGTGGGCAGCTCTCCTGACCCAGAAATCGAGTTCCTGATTCAAACTCAAAACGTCCCGGGCCAGCTTTGACAAGTCACGCGCACAAAACCTCTGACGCTCATAAGCCAGAAACGAGAGAACCCGAGCCTGGACCATACTCGGTAAAGTCTCTATGAACATGACCCTGTTGATCAAACAAAACAAGTTTAAGAACACAACATCACGCGAAATTTTTTTTTAAAAAATGGAGAGAGATGTGTCGGTGTAAGTTACCGCTTGGTACGAGGAAGCGAGGAAGGCGTAGGAGACGAAGAGCCCTCGCCCACAATGGCGTCGGAGGGTTTTGTAAGCAACGAGAGGAAAGCGCTTGTGGTAACTGGGGTTGAAGACGATGACGCATTGAAAGCCTGATGTAACCACTGAGATGCCTCGGTTTCAGGTGCCGGAGATTTCAGGAAGATCTCGAAGAGAGGTACCCATGACTCCATTTTTGCTCTCTTCCTTTCTGCTAAAGGAGCTGGGGTTTGGGAAGGAGAAAACGCGGGAGGGGTTATGTGGGAAGGGTGATGCCACTCACCCCGGTGAAACGGCCCCGTTTCAAATAATAATGTAATTTTTTTTATAATTTTAAAAAATATTTTAAGATATTAAAAAAAACTATTTTTTAAAAATATAAAAAAATAACATTATTATTTACAATTATTCACTTAAAAATTATATAAAAACACACAAAAAATAAATAAAAAGGTGAAACGAGACCAAACAAAACCCATTTCATCGAAAAACTTGGTATTTTCCTACGTTGAAAATTACAAAAAGAGATGCTAAATCTCTTTTAGAATTTCTCTCTGAGAGCACTTTTAATGGATTAATTAAAATTAAAGACACTTTGATATGAGATAAATTTAGTTTTGGCTATTTCATTGATATCAAATTTTTATATTAAAATAGTCTTTTTTTATTATATAATAAAATGAAATAAATTCAACTTTAATTATTCTATTCACAATACTTCACATCAAGTTATCCATTTTTTATTACATAGTAATAAAATACTGTTAATTCAAAGAAAATTAATATTTTTTAGTTATTAATTAATTTAATTTTATTATATTTTACCAACTATCTCGGATTGTATTTGTTCTAGGACTTGACATAGTGTTTGGGTTTGTAGATGTTTTTGGTGGAGATAGTTACAAATAGAATATGCTAAATTTTGATAGTTGATGAGAAGATGAAACAAAAACAATAATGAAATATCAATTTGATGCATGTATAGTAACCATCAAATTTAAAAATTATTTTAAAAATTATTGTACCTATGTTGAGGACATCCTCTATTTATATTATTATTTGCTTATGTTTTATTTATTTTATTTGAACTTATAATGATGGACTTGGGTTTTAGTCCACAAACGCTTTACGATTTATTTAGGATTTATTATTTTGCTATTTAAAAGCATGTATTGAAACTTGGAAGACAGACTTGAGAATTTGAAATTGAAAAGCGTTGTCAAGCCATCGCCTCCCAAACCCCTTCTTCTTCTTCTTCTTCTTCTTCTTCTTCTTCTTCTTCTTCTCGGCTTCTTCTTCTCTCAACTTTCTGATTTCTCCTCTTTCTGTTTGGAATTATTTTGTTTTCTTGTTATTTCTCTATTTTCTTACATCATATTTGGTATCAAGAGTCGGTCCTATTATTTTTTCAAACAATAGAATAATCCTGCCCAAAATACTTAAATTTTCTCAAACTTTTGATCCTATTGTTTCCTCAAACGGTCTCTCGTTCTATTATTTTCTCAAACTTTTATCTCGTTCTTAATGTTTCCCAAAATCGAAAATGCTTAATGTTCCCCTGAATCAAAAATGAAAATCCATCTCCAATGAAAATGAGTTCTGTTAAAATGCAACCCTAGTGACTTGCGAAATCCATACCCAAAAAAAAAAACCTACTCACCGCACCGTCCAGAACTCGCCGACCAAGTATCTCCCACATTGTCGTCTCGATTTTTGGCCAAACAGGCCACAAAAAAGTCGCCGAAAGTTCCACCATAATTCGTTGAGCATCATCGGCAGTTTCTAGGTCACTCACTGCTCAAAAATCGCCGATTAGGTAGCCCCTGCTACCTTGTGCCATTCTGGCCTCTTCCTGTCGTGATTCTCGGCCCAACCAACCATGAAAGGATCTGTTGGCAGTAGCAACATTTCTCTCGTCGTGTTCCATGGTCACCGGAAGCTCTCCAGCCATCGAAAAACACTAGGGTCACGTTTTCCAAAATATTCAAGACTCGAGCAGACTATTGGCAACAGAGAGAGGGCAACTACTAAAACGAGTGCCCCTAGTTTTGTTGTACGACATCAGCGGCTTCCCATCAACGACTGCTTCTTCTTTCGAGTGGTTCTCATACAATGACGGGCTCCTCAATCGACGTCATCACCACACGAGCTCTAGGTCTTCAGTACGACGTCGTTTCTCACCTGTGTATTCTGATTTCCAGCGAATAAAAGGGAAATCTCTGATTTCTCATTATTGGTCTTATACTATTAACTTATTTAAAGAGCGTCAATTGGTTTTTTGTGTGTTGCTGTTTTTTGTTGCATTTTATCCACCCCCACTTGATTAAATCTCGTGAATAATTTTATCCAGATTTGTTTTGGCCCAATGTCTTCAACATTTTTATTTTGTTCAGCTTATTTATTTCTTATTCCCATTCTCACATTTAAATAGCCCATATCTTTATCTTCAACTTCCCATTTGCTGCTCTTACCAAAAAAAAAATCCTACACGAATAGATTTTTGTGATTGATATTTGGTCTTGGCTTTAATTCTTAAAATATTAGCACTATTTGTTTGTCTTATTTGAATTTGCTTAATCCCAAAAATAAAAAAGAGATACAATAAATAAAAAATAGTAATTAAATTTTGCTCAAGTTAATATTTTTCATTACTTGTAATTGTCGATCATTGATCTCAATTGCACTTCATTTAACTAGTGTTGCATTGCATATAGTTGCATAGTGGTCATGTCACCTCTAGTCTCGATACCTCAACCATGGATCCCTCTCAATTTGATGCGCTAACCCGCCAATTAGTTTGACTGACTACTAGCCAACAACAGTGTCAGACTCAATTAGCGATTGTCCAAATTGAGATGACTGATACTCGTAAGGAAAAAAATGGACCTTGTTGCTAGGTTAAATAATTTACACTATTGTCGTTGATGAGGTAATTGACAACATTTTAGATGTGATCGCGAGAATAGGGATCAAGATCGTGAGCAACAATGAGATTATTACCGTCAATGTACTCAGCCTCCTCCTCGCCATGATGAGCGTTTGTTCAAAAATATTAAATTAGATGCTCCTAGTTTCGATTCTTTAGATCGTCCTGTACGGGAAAATAAGGGAAAATGTCTTGAAATTCCAAGGACTTCCTCTCGCTTGTAGTGTTTCAACTATAAATTTGGCCATATTTCCTCCGAGTGTCCTAGCTGAACCTTAGTTCTTGAGGAGCATGAGGGTGTACCCAATGAGCCACTGAAAGAAAAAACCTATGAATTTAGACTTGACGATTTTGATGATTTAGATGATAATGAGAATACCTTTCTAGATTCTATCTAGACCCTTCCTATGGGTCTAGATTATGTGCCCCTTGTTCCTGACGCACCTCAAAAGGGATCACAAATCACTAATTCTATGGAGTTTGAGCGTACACTTGTTAGTAATTCTGTTGTAGTTGCTGTGGAATCTCCAATTATGGCCCCTGCTAAGGCCCAATCATATTTCATAAGTTCTACCTTATTCTTATGTCCCCACATGCTAGTGTGTTTGTGCCAGATGCAGCATTTGTGCATCATTTTCATAACTTGCATATTGAGATCAATAAACAACTCAAAGCCAGTCATGCATTATATAAACTTCGAGTTTATCTGCTTAAACGACATGCTAAATTTAATATTGGGCATTATGTGATGATCCGAATTAGACAGGAACGGTATCCACCTAGACCCATTTCCAAATTGCAAGCTTGTAGTGCTGGTGTTGTAAAAATTTTAAAGCAAGTTATCCAAATGCCTATTTCATTGATCTTCCATCATATTTTTACCAACCTACTTTTAATGTTGAGGACTCAGTTACTTATAAAGAACATTTCGATACTCTCGATGACCCTATTTTACCTTCGTCTATGAAACCTAATCCCAAATCGTTTGTCTCTCCCACTCAAACACCACTTGTCACAAAACACAAAAATAATATTGATGCTATTTTAGATGAGTAGATTGTATTGATCATTGATAGAGAGGTTCATTGCTTTCTTGTTTATTGGGGAGAGCAACTTCTGACTATTCATCAATTTCCAGAGGGACACTCCAACAGCATGATTTAGACTTATTGGAGTTTTCTCAGAGTCAGCACAATCTTCCTTTACCCAGGTTACCTCCCACCCATTTTGAGGGAGTTGGTGATGATACTATATTCAGACCCCCACTCGCACATATTTATGAAAGTTGGAAGAAGTTTGCTCAACCACCAGATCCAGAATAACTGCAACCTTGTGTGATTTATTAACTCGATGGTATCGAGTTTTTCTCTGACTTCGGAAGAGTTGATGATGACATCTTTTATTTATGTTATTATTTGCTTATGTTTTAGTTAGTTTATTTAGACTTGTAGTGATGAGTTTGGGCTTTAGCCCACAGACTCTTTAGGATTTACTTAGGATTTATTATTTTGCTATTTAAAGGCATGTATTGAAACTTGCAAGGCAGACTTGAAAATTTGAAATTGAAAAGCGTTGTTAAGTCGTTGCCTCCCAAACCCTTTCTTCTTCTTCTTCTTCTTCTTCTCGACTTCTTCTTCTTCTCTCAACTTTCAGATTTCTTCCCTTCTGGTCTAGTATTATTTTGTTTTCTTACTATTTCTCTATTTTCCTACATCACCTAAAGTCCAATTTTAGCTAATTCATTGCACTAGATTTTTGTTGTCTAATAGCTAAATACTCAATGAGTTTATCTTTTAGCCAATCCATTGATAATGCTCTAGAGCATTGATATTGAATTAGTCAAATATTTTTTCATATTCAAAATTAGCAAATATTATCCACATTTGCTCTATATTAAATTAGCTAAAGTTTTTTCATCTCAAATATAAGTTACAGTAAATTTATTCTTCTTTCCAAATATGAAAAGTACTGTAACAAGTTTAAATATATTTTTTTAATTGTATTTTATTTTTATATGAGAATTTTGAATTTATGTACAAATGAGATTATTATATTATAGATTGTTAGATTATGAAAATGAAAATCAATATGATTGTTGAAGGTTGTTGAAGATTATGAAAATAAAATAAAATATAAATTAATTAAAGAAATATAAATAATAAAAGTCAATAATATTTTATTATTATAGAGTGTGATGGATAATCCAATTTAGATTTTAAGTGTTGAGTGATTAGTTAAAAGTTAAAAAGTTACATATTCTTCAAATTTTAAAGATTAGAATGATCAATCTAGTACCAATGCTCTGATTTTTGTTGATAAAAAAATATAATTTTAATTTTTACTTAATAATTAAGTAAATATATTTTTAAGTATGTGGATTTTTTTAAAATTATTTAAGAATATTAAAAAATGAATGAAAAAATTGAAAAAACATTTTTGCACTAAATTGGGAGATCCCGAGAGATAAGATTCGGGTGAAGTAGCACTACTCAATTACAAATGGGCTTTTCTATATTTTGTTTGGTGGAGTGATATATTTAGAAAAAGATGGTGTAAAATTAATCTCATAATTTGATATAATTTTATGTGATTTATTATATTTATTTTATAATAAAAATAATTTTATAATTTGATTAATTATATCAAATCACATTATTCGTAACATTATTTTTTTTTAATCTCATTATAGTTAGAATATTTCTCTTTATAACTATAGCATTTATACGATTTATGCAAAAAATCTTAAGAAAATAATTTGTACCGTCTGCAAATCCAACATACTTCGTTTGAAGAAAAGTAGAAATATCTAAGACACATGAAAAAAACTTATTTCTTAATGATTGATCCATTTTTTTTTTTCAAATTGAACACGCAAATATTCTTACGCACTAAGATATATATTTGGCATTACTCAAATTTTAAACATTATTTTGGATGATATGTTACTTTTCACATCTATCTACCTAAAGCTTTAATCTCATAGTAGATTAGTTATCTATAATTCTTTATAATCGTATCATATTTTTATTTTTTTTAATATTTTATTGCATTCTTCTACAACATGCTAACACCAGCATGAAGAGTATTCAAATTCTAGGGAAATTCTTAAGAAATTAAAACAAAATGGTGGCAAACAAACTGTATATAAACAAAAACATTCAATCAATATTGTGTCTCTATCTTTTCCTCCACTGTTCTTCCTTATCCTCTTTCTATCCTTTTTCTGCTTCTTTCTCTCTCTCTCTCATTTTAGGTTTCGACACACATATTCTCACACAGACCTATGTTAGTTCGTGCTCATAATCATAGATTTGAATGTGAGGCCATTTTAGACTTAAGGCCACGTTTGGGAAACAAAGAATTTGCATTTCAACATTTATCAACTATTCCCATAAGGCCATCTTCAAAATATTACTCAAACACAAAATATTTTATTTTAAATTCTCAATTTTTCATTTAGTCATTATCTAATAATTAATCAAATGCAAAAAAGAATACAACATTTTAATTTTATCTATTCACTTTTACAAACTCAAATATAATACTTATTTTAAAAATAACCTTCATGAATCCAATAGCTTCTTAAGGACCATTGCCTTCTTGTCTTCATAGCTCAATATATTGGATATTACCGCAATAAGCAATGATAGGTAGACAGTATTGTTTCCTAAATGCAGACAAGGGATATGGTCATGTTTAGAAAAGGAAGTGGTGACCTCTAGTAAGCTTAAGCGCCATTCACTGCAATATTATATTCGATGGTAGCTCCATACAGTATATATAAAGTAGGCAAGGAGATCGTCAATAGAGAATTCAAAAATTAGAACGAACAAAATTTTAAAAGTATCAAATATTTCCAAATATTTTTATATCTAAACATGGTCTTAGAATATGTTTCAATTTGGGATGAGCAAAATTAATCTAGGTCCTAAGACATTGACTCTGGTAAACCACCCTCCTGCTCACCTAAACAAGCAGGGGGGAAAAGGGGGATGTTGTAAAAAATGGCCACATTACACAAATGAAGTGGTCATTTGTGTACACGTGTTGCAAACGATTAATACTATATGCTATACTTCTATCTTGAGTTTATCCCATTATGTAAATATGACACTTTCCATCACTTTTTTCTATCATTTTTTGATTTAAAAAATAAAATGTTCAAAGGTTGATGGGTTATATATGCTATCTCATCATAGTAAAGATAAAAGTAAGCTGAAGGTATAAATTGTGATAATATTTAGTATTTTTGTTGCAATATTAAGATAAATGACATTTATGTAATTAATTGTAAGAGACTCATTGGGATGATTAAAGTAATTAATCATCCTCCGTAGGTTGATGGGTTATATTGACATTTATGTAATTTTAACAACAATATCCTTATTTCAACCACTACAAAAGTACTATCCTCTTTACTCGCTTCTCTTTGGGAAGCTAGACCTCCTCCTCTCCTTTCCTTTCCTTCCCTTCTCTTCTTTCTCGGCCTCTCGCTGTTTCTCTATGGTTTTTTTCTCTTTTTGTTTTTGCCTCTTCCCTCGCACCTCTTCCCCATCTGCTTTTGGTTTTCCCACTCCCTTTGTTTTCTACTCCTTTGCTTCTGTTTCAGGTCTTACCACTGGCAAAGGTTTTTGGGTCTTGGAGGCTCCTAGGCGAAGTTGGTCTCGAAGTTTCCAACGGCCAATGCACTACACGCACTCTTTCGTAGTGCTTCCAGGGTGTCGATCTGTCAAAAGGGGTAGGAATCGCGATTTCCAAAGCTGCGCGTGAAGCCACACTCACCCTACGTCTCTGTAGGCTGATCCTCCACGCACCGCCTCTAGGGAAGGTTTTCTGTGGCGTGCGTGACTTTACGAAGCTTCTGGCCACTGGCAGCTTCGATCCCAACTCTGGCCATCTTTCAAGGCGGCGCGTATAATCCACGCGCCCCCTTAGCTGCGGGTCTCACAGTTGTTTTTCTCAAAAGTTGAAAATCGGATTTATGTCTATGTGAATCGGTTTTTCCATTGTTATTGTTGTTATGTTGTATTTTTCTTTTATTAATAAAAAAATAAAAAATTTGTAGTCTCTAGAACTTTCGGTCCTTAGAGTGTATCTCTAACTCGTCTTATAACAAGATTTGGATTTGTTTAGTTGTTTTGGTTATCACTTTATTTTAGACAGAATTTGACTATCTCTCATACAATATTTTTGAGAGGTTTGCAGTTAGGATTAGAAAATGTCAATCATTTTTAGTGTATTAAAGAATTACAAATCATCATTTAATTAATTTTTAATATATATTTTTAAATTTATTTATAATATCTATTATTAATTAATAGAATGTAGTTTCCTTTAAAGAAAAAAAAAGTAATTAATCATCCTTCTCCAAACTTATAAGACTCTCTGATAAGCAAATACACTACATAGTCAGATGTCTAGTTGCTTTGTCCTACTTATCTATTGGGACGAGAAGACAATGCATTCATGATCATAAGCTACCTCGATATCTGAAAATGGTTATAATAAAGTTGTATTTTATTAAATTTTATCATATTTAATTAGTTTTATATGCCACCAATTTAAATAGATATTCATATTTAATATAACACATTAACAAATATGATAAGAAATAACAAATCTAGAGTGAAATAGAATAATTTGAATCAAATGGTTAAAGACAAAAGTGGGATATCTTGACGTGGGTCTTACCCCATCTTACAATATTTACATAATTTATAATTATATCTAATATTAGTCATATTTTCCTATGAGCATCATCATCTAACTAACTTTATGCGTAAGCATTAATTTTAATGCATAATTTTAAAGTCAAAAGAGGGTCTCTTTTTCTCATTTCTTTTGCCCTTAGGTCTTATATACGTTGGATCAAACGTGCATTTGACACTACAATTTTTTTTTTGAAAAAAAAAATAACAATACTATTTCTTTAATCTTATAAGCTTATATTTAGTTTAAATATGAATCGTTCGAATAAAATGTGATTTAAAATATATTGTTTGTTCACTCTATTTAAGAATACTAATACTAGGTATATATTCATTTTGAGAAAGTGAAATATATTATTAAAAATTAATTTTTTTCTATAAATCTTAAATATATTATTTTAAAATTAACAAACTCACGAAATTTACAGAATAACATGATTTCTTATTTGATAAAAATCCAACGGGAACTAATTATCCGCTGAAACTGATGACCCGATGAAACATATGATCCAATTCTTCAAATAAAAAACTTAAATTCAAAACAACCCAACCCCTTTATCAAAAGGTTTTTAAAAAATTAAAAAATAAAAGGAGTATGAAACCGACAGCCTTAATCCCTCGTGGTAGATTGGTTTAATATTCATGGTAAGAATTTGGAACAAGAATAGGTGTGTAGGCTGTAGCCTTGTAGGAGCTCACCCATCAGCCATAACCCAAGTTGTCACCACCAGATCTCATCCCTCATCCCTCATCCCTCATCCCTCACTCTCACTCTCACTCTCACTCTCAGTTATCGTTCAGTTACTTTCTACCTCTATTTCTCCAATTCAGAGTTTTTTTCTTTGGAAGCCATGGGAGTCAGCAACAAAATAACTGCTATCCTCAACTTCGTTGCCCTCCTCGCCTCCGTCCCCATAATCGGGGCCGGCATCTGGCTCGCCTCCAAGCCCGACAACGAGTGTATCCACTACTTCCGATGGCTGGTAGTCATCCTCGGCGTCCTCATCCTCCTCGTCTCCTTGGCCGGCTTCGTCGGCGCCTACTGGAACCGTCAGGGCCTCCTTGCCTTTTACCTCTTATGTATGGCCCTCCTCATCGCCCTCCTCCTCATCCTCCTCGTCTTCGCCTTCATCGTCACCCGCCCTGATGGCAGCTACTCCGTCCCCGGCAGAGGGTACAAAGAGTACCGGCTCGACGGCTTCTCCGCCTGGCTCAGAGAACACATCACCAATTCTGGTAATTGGGGGAAGATAAGGACCTGTTTGGCAGATTCCGATGTTTGTGCTAAGCTTACCCTGAATTACATCACCCCTGAACAGTTTTTCGCCGCTCATATCTCTCCTCTTCAGGCAAGTTTTTTTTTCTTGAATTTTGCGTTGCAATTTGCAGAAACATTTTTCCCCGCGTCAATTATAAATTATATGGAGAAGGAATTCAAGGAAAGATACCCCTTTTCATTGTTTTTATGAAGTTTTTTATTTTTATTTTTATTTTTTATTTTTTGTGCCGTTTATTAGAGATTTATTTGGATTAAAATGTGAGATAATCTTAACTTATTTTTATTTTATTATTATATTTTTATAATTTTTTATATAAAAATATAAATTTTTTAAATTTATATATAAATTTTTTAAATTTTTAAATAATAATAATATTAAAAAATAAATTAAACTAATCTCAATTTTTTTAATTTTCAAATTCAAACGGAAGTAGATGAACGCAGCTCAAAAGCAGCATTCTCCCGTGCATATGGCAATGTCGATTTGGTTGATCTACATTCCGTCTTAAGCCTTTTCACTTTACTAAAATGGTCAACTGTTGCCGCAAGGACTTTCTACTCCCATGACATTTGTCTCTGCGTTTCCGTCTCATCAGTGTCAACTTTACGCTTCTAACCCCAAATGGTTTTTTGTAAAATCTATTTTTATGTAAAAAATTTTAAAAAATTAATAATAATTTAAAAGTGTTTTTAACGGATTATGTTTTTCCATATTTATTTTACATTTTGCTGCCGTGTTCAGTTACGTGTACTATGTGGTATGAATTGTTCACAAATGTAAATATATTTTATTTTATTTTTATATTTATGTATGTTGTCTTTCACAATAATTTCTCTTTCTTTGTATTTTTTCTCCAACAAAAGATTAAATAATATAACATTTAAATAATATAAAATAAATAAATAAGCTAATATATGACGTGTTATAAAAATCAATATATAAAATAAAAACAAATAAATTTAATATGTATTTTAAAGAATTATAGTTAAATTATTTGCGTAAAAATGTTTTATGGAATTTTATAAAATGAGCAAATCAAATTGAATAAATTTTTTATAAAGTTCTAAGATGATAATAATATAATTTCTTAATATAGTATTTATTTTAAATTTTAAAAAGTTGAATTATTTTTTCTGTATTTTTGATTAGAAGTTTAAAAAAATTATAATTATTAGATAATGATCCAATAAAAAAGTTATTTATTCGAAATAGAAAAGTGTTTGTATTTTAGCAATGCTTGAAAAGAAAATTATGATGAATTTGAGATAAAATGATATGAGATATAATGTATTTTCCAAACAACCTCTAACCTTTGGTGGGTGCATAAAATTTTGAAGACTTAAAATATTATCTAAAATATGATAGTGAAGTCTTCTTATTTACTTGTGTTCTTAATCAAATAAGAGTTCAAGTATTAAAAAACTAATTACTGGTAAAAACTGGTACTACTTAAAAAAGTTAACTTTTTAAAAAGATTTGCACTGAGGTACATGAATCCAACCTTACTATAATAAACCCAATTTTAGTTTGAAAAAAAAAAAAAATAAATAAAAGTAAAAGTGGACCCATTGATGATATTATTTGATGTAGTGTTCAAGTAGCCCAAAGTGGTCCACAAAATTAGCTGGCTACTTTTTAATCAGCATATGCTCTATGGGGTCCTCCCCAGTCCCTATGCTTCTAAATTAAGGAAATCATACGCATTACTCATTAGAGTTTGTGCCACTAGACAGGTATCTTTCCACCAAAATTTTAAGAGTAATAATGGAATATAGACACACATTAAACTAATAATCAACCTACAATAATTGGGGCATGACTTTTGTCTTTACAGCAGAAGATAAGAAAAATAAAAGGTTGTTATGTTTGGTGTGAGGGTGGTGTTCTTTGTTGTCATCACTATAATTATACTGTTTTTTTAACTGAAGTTTTGGTTTTTTTCATGATGCAGTCAGGTTGTTGTAAACCTCCAACAGTTTGTGGGTACAATTATGTAAACCCAACATTGTGGCTAAACCCAGTGAATCCAATGGGTGACCAAGACTGCATGTTGTGGAACAATGACCAGAGTGTGCTGTGCTATAATTGTAATTCATGCAGGGCTGGTCTGTTGGGGAACCTGAGAGAAGAATGGAGAAAAGCCAATGTAGTTCTTATTGTGGCAGTGGTTGTGCTGATATGGGTCTATCTCATTGCCTGCAGTGCCTTCAAGAATGCCCAAACAGAGGAGCTCTTCCGCCGCTACAAGCAGGGTTGGGTTTGATCTTCCATCCCAAACACATCCCACTTCTCGCATTCATCTTTTATCGCCGGTGTGTGTATATATATATTCTTGTGTTGTTTTCCTTTCTAGAATAAACGAGACAGTTCAAGTTCAGGCAAGTTGGGAAAAGGTTTTTCATCACTCTGAAGATAAGAATATCATCCCAATAATTGAAAAGCATTCCAATAAGATTATTCTGGTTCAGTGGTGTTTGATGCTTTTCATTAAGTCTATTTTTTTTCTTGAAAAATGATATATACAAGTTATAAATGCATAAGCCTTGCACAAGTGTTTTATAAAAAAGATGACTCCATCATGGAAAGTTTGAAAATCTGACTTTTTTTTTTTTATCTTTTTTTAATGGAGTTCACATTTTTACAAAAAGTTTGTACAAGGTGAAATTTTCAAGTTGCTCCTAATTATTAGCGTTTTGCTTCATGAGAATACTCAATATTGAATATTAACCAACAATATCATGAATGATATATAAATTAAAATAAACAGGATATTGGTCACAAAAGGAAATCTAATGAAGAATTCTTCAATAGTAGAATTTTATGGGATAACCAAACTTATGAAAGTTAATTTTATTAGATTGAGATTATTACAAGTAAAATTTTCATATTATAAAACTTTTACAACTAGATACTTTTACTTCACAAGACAAACGATCTGCTTGTCTTTTACCGCATTAATCGTCAGAACAACAATTTTCAATCTGTTGTTTTTCCTCCTAGAACTTCCAGTGGTTGAATACGAACACTTAATCTCCCCATTGGAGTATGCTTTCACTCAAATCCTACAAATTGAGTATTTCGAAAATTCTTCTTTCAACATTTTTTTACTTGAAGTTCTATCCAGATCTTTAAACTTCTTAACAATATATGTGAAAGTGTTGCTTTTGGTGTTCACCCCAAACCCTCAGTTGAACCCTTCTATATATAGGCAATATAGTGATTGAGTTGTATTAAAATTTTACTAATAGCTTTAGTTATCCAATTTGTTACGCTGTTAATAGTTTACAAATATATTAGACTGAAACACTTCTACTGGATATATTCAAGTACAAATTTGCTTCAATAAGTTCATTTAGATCTACCATCTGGATCACTTTGATATCTTCAACTATTTCCAAGACTTAAACATTTATCTTGGACTTTTTGAATATCTCATCTTTGAATTTAAATGATAATGATAAGAGTTACAATATGATATGAATTCTATCCAACTAAACATAGGGATAAATTTTAGAGTCTTAAATTAAATTTTATTGTTCGGAATTTAAATTCTGGTCAATTAATTCTAACCAACACAAAATTACATTTAAACAAGACTTGCATCTAGGATTCTTGTTCTTTCAATATTGATGCAATTGTTGCAGACATTCTCACAGCTTGTCTAGTCGCTCACGTTCATATAAAAATAAAGGCTTCGAGAAATGTTATTCTTCATCTTTAATTTTGTCATCTTCATTGTTTTTTTGTCACATTTTAAGTAGGTTTTTATTTAAGTGGTTAACATAATGAGTGATTTAAAATGTGTCACATCAACATATGACTAAGGCTGATAAAATCAATAATAAAGAGTTATATTACTCGAGTGCTTTTAAAAAGAATAAACAACCCTTAATGCATGATTATTATAAAACAATAAGCCCAATAATGTAAGCAAGCCTTGTTTAATCATTGGGAAACAAAGCGTTTTATTTTTTTTTTTTAAAAAGCTTTTCGAGATCTTGAAGGACTATCTTGATTATAATACCAAGAGAAGATGAATACACTGCATGTGCAACAAACTATAGACAACTAAGGAAGGTAGCACTTAGCAGTATCTTTGAAAGAACGTATGTTGTATTTAAGGGAAGTCCATATATGTTTGAAGAAAAATAAATAGTACATTCTTAGGTCCACAAATTAGAATTGAAAGAACAAAAAATCCTGAAATCTTGTTCATTACCTTTCTACACTATGTACATTGGATCTTGTTCATTACCTTATTATACAATGAAATGAATGTACTCTATGGTTATATGTTAAAGGCCCAATTATTAATCCAAAAGTTTTTAGATTATTGGATATTAATTTTGTTAAGTTTTTAGCCTTTAGGATCATAGCATTCCACCACCGCTTCTAAATTCGAAGATGCTTATGGTCGCCAGCTACTTGACCATATAAGCTCTTTCCGTTTTAGTGGTTTAAAATTGTGGCATGGTTTTTACTCTTAAAAACCTAATCATTGACCCAAAAAACTTAAGATTAATAGATATTAATTGGATCATAACATTCTAGTAAAAGTAGCATTTCTTATTTAAAAAGTCTCCAACAATCGTCAGCTTTACAAAGGCCCAAAAGCTGAGGAAAACCGTTCTGAGTAATGCTTGTTTTGTGAGAGCACCAATGATCGTGTCATCATGAATGTGTGTTCAAAAAGCTTGAAGGTGGGAAAAGAATGTGAGAAAGATTTTAAAGACTACATCTTTTCTATTTTTACGAATGATAGGCTTATTCTTATTTATCACCACTTTATTATTTTGTGTGTGTGTGTGTATATATATATATTTATTTTTTTAAGTATTTTTTTAACATTTTTAATCATTAAGAAAAAATTTAAAAAATATGCAATTTTATTAATAGTCAATTTTTAACCATTAAATAAAAGAAAATTTTTTATGATAAAGTGGTGATAAATGACTAAATGAGATAGATGTAAGGCTATATTATTCATTTTTTATTGTGTTTGAATACAGAGCATATTTCATTCTTTATAGGAAAAATTCAAAACGAACAACATGGTCATTATGAAAATCAAATCTCTTGATCATTTGATAATTACGAAAATCAAATCATTGATATTATCTCTAACAGGATCTTTACAGAAAATTGAATTTATTGTCTTGTATGTTTCACATATACAAAATTTTGAACCAAGTTTTTAGATTGAAAAATAACATAAAGAGAGAACTCATTTTGGTAGTAGCAGCTCAAGAAACAAAAGAAAATGAATTTTTCGAGTTCATATGTATCATACCAAAAAATCTATTATCAAGTTAGTATGTATAGCATATTTAGTAAATAATGTGGATATTGTGTTTTACACACCGATTTAAGAATAGAATAATTTAGTATCATATATATAGATGATTGTTTTCAACAAAAAAAGAAATTGCAGGATACAATTCTATTACATTGCCAGCCTACATTGAAGAATTAGAAATATCCCAGTTTTAGTTCTCCTTTGTGATGTGATTATCTGTGAAAAAGGGAAAATATGGTTTTTTTATTTTTTGTTTTAACAAATCAGAAAGTGATAGAACTGGAAAGAAAAGTAAGGAAGCTTATAGAGAGCCTTCACTCATCAAAGCGCTAGAAAGACTCCACTCTGGGGGGAAATGTTCTGGCCATTCCAAGTTCTTCATATGTTTAAGAGGGAAGCCAAAACATACTGGGAAACTTAATTAAGGATGAAAAAGTAACTAAAATTCAGACAAGTAAATAGAATACAAATTACCGAATTGGCACTATATATATCCAGTTTTCAGAAAAGGACCCAAAAAGTCGAGACAAGAATTATACAATTTGGGTTGATTAGAAACCGGGGGATGTAAATTTGGGTCATCAATGGTTTATTTACTATATTATTAGTAAATTACAAATTAATTCATGTGCTTTTATAGAATCTAGATCTATTTTATAATTAAACTAATTTTATAATTTTATCAATTTATATCACATCAAATTATATCAATTTATAAATTTATTTTATATAATTTTTTGTGGCTAAAATATTTTCTATTCTAAAAGACTTATTAATAGATAGTATAATTGAAGTGAAAAATGATACTTAGACCATAAACATCGACCCATAAAGTTGATTGATTGTCTTTTTATTTTATATTTTTATTTAATGATTAAAAAAGTAATTATTAATAAATTTATGTATTTTTTATTATAAAATATTTAAAGATATTTAATAAATATGTAAAAGGAAAAGAAAAATAATATGCATTAGACCAATTAAAGTAGGTTGTGTTATTCATCATCTCCACACTCTATATGTCAAGGTATTAAATATACAGCTTGCAAACCATGTTGCCCATCAAGGGGACAAATTAGACCATGCAATTTATCATGTAGAGCATAATGTCCAAGCACACCACGCAGAGCACAATGCATGCCATGCACTAGACGTACGGGATACAAAACTTGCTCACACCACGATGAAAGAAACAACAAAATTGCTTAGAAGAATTCCACTCAGCCAAATGCTATCCACAAATCATCATCTGTAATATTTGTCTGTATTAGCTGTATGAAAGAAACTCTAGATGCATTCTATTTCTTTATAAATACTTGTAAATCCTTATATTGTAATGACACAAAAAATCAATATACAAAGAAGGGATTCTTCCATCCTCATTTGTCTTTAATTTCTAACATGGTATCAGAGCATGCCAAGCACTGATCGTCCAACCATGTCTGATTCCTCGGACATTGTTTCCTCTAATCCTTCTTCTCCTTCTACCTCCCTTCCCTTACCCAACTTCTCCCATTTTCTCTCCCTAAAACTCACCCCTGAAAACTACCTTGTATGAAAGGTCAACTAGTTCTTTATCTCCACAGCTAGAGATTGTTCAAGTTTGTTGATGGCACATGCCCAACTCCTTCTCCATTTCTCTCTAACAACAACTCTAACCTAGAATATGAAACATGGGTTTAGCAAGACCAACTCGTAATGTCGACACTCATTTCCTCTCTTTCTGATTCGGTCACTGCTCAAGTTGTTGGCTGCAAGTCAACCCACAATGTCTAGTCCTCTCTTGAGTCATCCTATGCCTATTCCTCTCAAGCTAGAATCATTCAAGCACACTTACAACTTGCTTCTCACAAAAAGGGCTTTGATTCAATCTCAACCTATTTCCAACGTGTAAAATCCCTAGCTAATACTATGGCCACGGCGAGACAACCACTACCTTCTGATGAGTTCGTTCCTTATCTCTTGGCTGGACTAGGTCCAAATTTTGATGTCCTCATAATGTCTGTGACCATAAGAGTGGACCCCATTTCAACAGAAGCCTTGTTGGGACACCTCTTTGCTCATGATACATGCATGCAACACCACCAAGTGAAGAATTCACTTTTCTCAAATCTATTTGCAAACTTTTTTGCAAGGGGCCATAGTCATGGTTCTCCTTAACAAGGAAAACACAATGGAGGTCGAAATCGAGAGGGCTGTCAAAACAACCATGGCTGAGGCGATCCTACTCAGTTCACAGGTAATACCCCAAATGGTTCATTTTCTACAAATTTACCTCACTCACTTCATATATGCCAAGTTTGCAACAGGGTGGACCATACAACTCTCACTTGTCTCTATCGATTCAATCAATCATACACCTCTAATGCTCCTATCTCTGCCCACTACACCACCTCCAACTATGCCACGGATAGTGATGGTATCCTGACACAGCGGCGACAAATCACATAATCAGTGACCTTGCAAACCTTAACCTTCAAGCTGCAGAATTCCAAGACTTAGACTAACTTCGCATGGGTGATGGTTCCTCTGTTCCTATAACACATGCTGCTTTAGCTCTCTTTCCCTCAAACTCCTCTAAATTCTTGTTGACAAAATTATTGTGTGTCCCGTCCTTTAAAAAGAATTTAATCTCTATTAAACAATTTTGCCTAAACAATGACGTTTATTTTGAATTCTTTTTCGATCATTTTTATATAAAGGAATGTACCCCGAGGACTCCACTGCTCAAAGGGACAACAAATAACGGTTTATACACCTTCACCGAACCACCACAAGTTCACTCCAGTACCCTCTCAACCACTCCAATTCTCTCAACTTCCTTGTGGCATTCACGCTTAGGATACATGTGAGGTATCTAATTTACGTTCGAGATTTAACGTAAATTGAAGCGTTAGGATAAATAATACTAAGTTACTCACCCCCGTACGTATCAAAATTTAATGTATGCACCTAAACTTACTAGCACAAATAATGCAAATTGTAATGAAAATGGTCTAGATAAAAATAATAATATTTAATCACAAAAATCTAATGATCACATGGTATCATTCAACCACAATATCCACATAATCTCATTTATTATACCATTACATATCATAACCCAGTTAGTTTTCTTATATATAATATTTATAAGACTTCTCAAATATCTTCTTAAGGCCACATCAGCTCCTTCTTTATTTCCTGAAATTTCTTCACGTACCAACACCAATCTCTACAATTATTAACTAGTCAAAAATTCTAGTCAAAGTACTCGAAGAGTCTCTTAGGGTTTCTCTGGGTCTTTTGATTGGCTGGGGCCTTGCCCATGTATATTATTAAGTCCTGCAACAAAATTTAAATTTTTAAAAAAGGTAAAAAATACACAAGAATGAGATTTTCCTGAGAATTTCAGTAAGTACACACTTAACTTAATAAAGACATAGGTGCAACAATATATCAATTTACAAGATAAATAGTAGATAAATGCATCTTATAATATGCTTCATGTGACCTATGCATGACTTATGTTCTACTTACTGGACAAACTTATACCTTATGCGAACTTGCACCAATGTCTCTCTTTTTGAGACAGATTTATTCCATGCATGGGCATTCATTCTTATCTTGAAGTTCTTATTCTTATAAGTCTTATATGAATCCTTCTTATAACTTAACATCGATGAGCATTACGAATCGCCGTCCTCATTAGGTTTTTCACTATTATTATCCGTGATTGGGTCATATCCACTATAATTACCCGTGGTTGGGCCATATCCATTATTATTACCCGTAGTTGGGCCACATCCACTATTATTACTCGTGGTTGACCTATGTCCACTATTATTACCCGTGGATGGGTCATATCCACTATTATTATACATAGTTGGGCCATAACAACTATTATTACCCGTGGTTGGGCCATATCCACTTATGAACCTCGACAGACGTTACGTATCGTCGTTCCTGCTGGGTTCTTATTCTTGTCAATCATCTGAGCAATACGTATCGTCGTCGCCTTCAAGACGTGACTAACGTCTTAATCTTTTCACTTATAAAGTTTTTTTATGTTATTTCTTAGATGCTCGTCATGACCTATGACAACACTTACATAACGACATATAACATAGACTTTTCTTAAAATGGATGTCATAACTTATGATGACACATATGTAACAAAATGCAACATGATCATAACTTTAAACTTTTATCATGCACATTTCATGTCCTTATGAGTCTTATAACATGTAGAAAAATATCACAATAACATGTCTCATGTGCACATGTATTTACGTCGCATCATCTCGTAGCATCAAGACATAACAAACAATTCTTAAATAATTAAATAAAATAATAAAGTATTTCCAAACCATGGCTGGCCAAACCCTATAGGGATTTCAACCTTATTTTTCTTTTGTATAAACCAAGCTAAATTCCTTATTTGCAAAATACCAAATTTCTCTTAGCTATCCAAAAATAATTTCAAGTATAATTATAGTTTTCTTGATTATTTCTTCAATAATATTGAGCATAATAATTCTTAAAAACTTTCCAACTAAACTAGAGTTTATAAACTCATCATAATTCTTAAAATATCATCTAAATACTTAAAAACTAATTGGATAAAATTTAGAATCAAAATTTCATTAAAAACCCTATTAAGGCTGAAATACACTAGGGTTGTTTTCTCATTTTCTTGTCAAACTAAAACCTCTTATTTTCATATAAATCTCTTCATATATCAAAATAGAACATATTCCTAAATTCTTGTAATTTTTCTTAATATTTTTTTCATAACAAGAACTATTTCAAAACTTAACAAGTTTCATTTCAACATATAAAACAAAGTTTAATATCAAACAAATATCAAACATGTTCTAATCATCAAATCATTCATTCTATATCAAGATTAAGTTAAGTTGTGCAATTACAAATTTTCCAAAACTTGATATAGTGCTTAATCCAAGTCCTTCCAAGAATTTCCCTCAAGGTCATTCTATTGCTCACTTGGTTGATGTTTGGAGGTTAAGAGTTTGAGAATGGCTTTTCTTCTTATTTTTCTGAGTAGGGCCGCGTGATTATTCACCCCCAAAAAGGGAATCCAAGGGACTGCTATACTACATATATATATATATATATTTGAGAGAGGCGATACACGTTTAGGCTTAAGAGTGAGATTTGGCTCAGGGCAATTCGGATGCATCTTCTTGCCATGTGTTGGTCTTCCCCACTTAGCTCATGATCACTCCTAAACATTAGGCTTGGTGAGTCATATTATAATCCAATGGTTAGTTTTGAGCTACCAGAAAATGATCTTGATCAAGAGCTTAAGAGATGTCATCACATAGGATTGCATAGCTGTACACAGCTGGCCCTTCCTTCCACCATGCTTGTATCAACTCTTTGCATCTCCAAAGGCCATCCAGCGTTTTTCAGACCTCCTCTTCTCATGGGCCATTTGCTTAGCCTCCCATTGGTACACTTGTATGAATTGGGAAGACAAATATAAGGTTTAGTTGGGATAAAACTTGAAATTAGTTAGCTTAGTTGGTTCCTAGCAGGTTTTCTACCCCCTACGATTTCCTTATATTTTGGACTAACAAAGGCTTCTAGATCAACTCATATCCACTTGCCACATATTCCTACACATATCCAGATATGAGAAAATTTGAGAGTCAATCATATTTTTCATCACTTGGCCGGTTTTGGTACACTTTATCAAAGTCGGTTACCAATTACGCTCTATCCAAGACCGTTTACTTCTCGCCCGATTAAATTCTTGATCCATTCCAAATCTTTAAAAATCCAAAATATTAAAGTTTTAGATATATTTATTAAGGTTCTATAGAAACGAGAATTACTTCATTCAGAGTTTATATGACAAAATTATGCTTATTATATTAAAAGTAGATGGATCAGCTCGAGAGCACCAATCCGGGCACACTAAGTGTTTGATTTTTGTAATATCACTTATTCTAGAATTTCTCTTTTAAATTTAAAAAATTATCTCTTCCTAAGTCCAAATTAACACTCTCTAATTGATAATTTATTCTAATTCTTAAAAATTAAATCATAATCCATCCTAAAATGTATAAATTCCCAATTTTATAACTCAATATTATTATCTAAGATTTAGATTCTACTTCTATGAAAAAATATGTTTCCAAAAAGTTTTATTAAAATATTAAAATAAACACTCAAGTAAATATTTTATTTTAATAAAAATGGGCTATTACATCCTCCTCCTAAAATAAAGATTTCATCATCGAAATTTATAAAGCATAGTCTTTAACTTCTTCTAGAGAATTTAACATTATTGTCAAGTACACACATTTAGACATAATCATATAAAATATAAGATTTCATTGCTCCAGAGTCAAACAAGGCATCAACCAAATATTACTTCAACTTAATACTTATCTAAAAGTTATTCTATCATTATTTATATATATTCAAAAAAGTCCATACATCAACCAAAAGAGAGGAATTACGATTTATTAGTAACTACATCAGCATTAATTATCTCATCTGCGTCCCTGTCCACTTCTCCTAGTGTGATCGCATAGATTTTAGCCTTCGTGGGCGCTTTTATTTTTTCCTTCCAGTGTTGTAACTATTACAGAGGTGTTCCGTGGACAGTCCCGAATTATATGGCCGCCCCATTGTCTAAACTTAAAACAAGCTCATGTGGCTAATCGTCATTCACCAATATGTTTCTTTTTACATCTTCTGCATGGTTGCGGCATAATAGATGCTCATTGACCGACCATTTTTTCCTTCGCGTTATCGGTAGGGGAAAAATTCCTTTCAGAGGAATCAAGAGGTCTCTTTTTCTCCGATACTTGCATCTATACCGTTAAATTCTTATGTTCAGCTTCTGCGATAGATGCCAAATTAACCAATTCCTGAAAATTCTCTATTCGTAGACATGTCACTTGTACTCGAATGCGCAGCTGCAATCCTACCATTAAAAAATTTTGTGCCCTCATCTTCTCAGTAACTACTAAACGTAGGGCAAACCTTGCCAACTCCATAAATCGTGTTGCATACTATTCCATAGTCATGCTACCTTGCACCAATGCAACGAATTCCAGAGCTTTCTGTCGCTTTACCAACTCTAGAAAGAATCGGTCATCAAACTCTTTCTCAAATCTTTCCTAATTGGGCACCACATTCTCTTCTAATTCTAGTTTCAACAACTTCCTTTTAATGTCCCACCATAACCTGGCTTCACATTGAAGCAGGTATCCCGCATATTACACCTTCTTAATCTCAGTACTCCCACTAATTTTGATCATACGCCCCAAATCCATAATCCACTTATCTACTTTCAGAGCTCCTTCATTTCCTAAGAAATGAGGGTATCTATATACCAAAAACTTCTAACATGGGTATCCTTGAGTTTATCCTCTATTTACTTCATACTGATGACAACGACTCTGCACCATCTGCATTTTTACTATTTTCATCGTTTGTCGAATAGTTTTGGCCATCGCCTGCCCTCCTTCCAACGGAGGGTTTTGTGCCGTCTGCTCCTCCATCCTTGGAGGAGTAGCTAGAGGGGGATTCTGTGCCACTGACTCTATTTGCCTTGAAGATCTACGTCCTCTTACCATCTTATCCTCTTAAAACATACCAAACTTCATCATAAGTTACATTTTTCCTTAATAACTCCAAACTTCTGGCATCCAAATCATTCACCAAAATCACATTTCTTCATAAAAATTCAAGCATATTCAAATATCATGTGATTTTTTTCCTAGGACAATGTCGATTTACCTAGAGTTTTATTTCTCTGATACCATTTTGGGACGTACCCAATTTACGTTCGGGATTTAACGTAAATTAAAGTGTTAGGATAAATAATACTAGGTTACTCACCCACGTATGTATCAAAATTTAATGTATGCACCTAGACTTACTAGTACATGCAATGCAAATTGCGGCGAAGAGGGTCTAGTAAAAAAAAATATTCCAAGTAAACTAGATTTTCTAAACTCATTATAATCCTTAAAATGTCATCTAAATACTTAAAAAACTGATTGGATAAAATTTAAAATCAAGATTTCATCAAATACCTTTTTAAGGCCAAAATACACTAGGGTTGTTTTCTCATTTTTTGTAAAATCTCTTATTTTGATATAAATCTCTTCATATATCAAAATAGAACATAATCCTAAGTTCTTACAATTTGTCTTAATATTTTTTCATAACAAGAACTAATTCAAAACTTAATAGGTTTCATTTTAACATATAAGCAAAATTTAATATCAAACAAATATCAAACATGATCTAATCATCAAATCACTCATTCTATACCAAGATTAAGTTAAGTTGTGCCCTTCCAAATTTTTCAAAGCTTGACATAATGCTTAAGCCAAATCCTTGCAAGAACTTCCCTCAAGGTCATTCTATCGCTCACTTGATTGATGTTTGGACGTTAAGGGTTTAAGGAGGGCTTTCCTTCTTATTTTTTTGAGTAGGGTCATGTGATTCTTCACCCCCCAAAAGGGAATCCAAGGGACAGCTATACATTTATATATATATATATATATGAGAGAGGAGACACATGTTTAGGCTTAGGGGTGAGATTTGGCGTAGGGCAATCCGGGTGCATCTCCTTGTCGTGTGTTAGTCTTCCCCACTTAGCTCATGATCACTCCTAAACATTAGGCTTGGTGAGTCATATCTTAATCCAATTATTAGTTTTTGAGCTGCCTAAAAATGATCTTGATCAAGGGCTTAAGAGATGCCATCACATGAGGTTGCATAGCTGTACACAGTTGGGCCTTCCTTCCACTATGCATGCTTCGGCTCTTTCCATCCCCAAAGATCATCTAGCGTTTTCCAGACTTCCCCTTCTCATTGGCCACTTGTTTAGCCTACCATTGGTACATTTGTATCAATTGGGAAGGCAGATCTAACGTTTAGTTAAGGTAAAACTTGAAATTAGTTAGCTTAGTTGGTTCCTAGCAAGTTTTCTGCCCCCTAAGATTTCCTTGTGTTTTGGGCTAACGAAAACTTCTAGATCAACTCATATCTACTTGTCACATATTTCTACATATGTCCAGATATGAGAAATTAAAACTCAATCATATTTTTCGTCACATTGCCAGAATTGGTGCACTTTATCTAAATCAGTTACTAATTGCGCTTTATCCATAACAGTTCAATTCTTGCACAATTAAGTCCATGAGCCAGCCCAAATATTCAAAAATCCAAAACATGAAAGTTTTGGATATACCTCGTAAGGTTCTATAGAAACTAGAATTACTCTATTCAGAGCTCATACGACAAAGTTATACTTATTCTACTAAAACTAGACGGATTAGCCCGAGAGCACCAATCCGGGCACACCGAGTGTTTGATTTTTGTAACATCACTTATTCTAAAATATTCCTCTGAAATTTTATAAGTTACCTCTTTCTAAGTCCAAATTAACACTCTCTAATTGACACTTTATTCTAATTCTCAAAAATTAAATCATAATCAATCCTAACATGTATAAATTTCCAATTTTATAACTCAATATTATTCTCTAAGTTTTAGATTCTACTTCTATGGGAAAATATGTTTCCAAAAAGTTCTTTTAAAATATTAAAATAAACACTCAAGTAAATATTTTATTTTAAGAAAAGTGGACTATTACATCCTCCCTCCCTAAAATAAAAATTTCGTCCTCGAAATCGCTAAAACATAGTCTTTAACTTCTTCTAAAGAATTTAACATTATTGCCAAGCACGCACCTTTAGACATAGTCATATGAAATATAATATTTCATTGCTCCAGAGTCAAACAAGGCATCAACCAAATATTACTTCAACTTAATACTTGTCTAAAAGTTATTCTATCATTTTTTATATATATATATTCAAAAGAGTCCATACATCAACCAAAAGAGAGGAATTATAATTTATTAGTAACTACATCGGTATTGATTGCCTCATGTGCCTCCGCGTCCACTTCTCCTGGTGTGATCGCATAAACTTTAGCCTTTGTGGGCTGTTTTGTTTTTTCCTTCCGATGTTGTAACTACTCCATAAGTATTCCGTAGACAGTTCCGAATCATATGGCACCATTATCAATACTTAAAACAGGATCATGTGGCTAATTGACATTCACCAGTATATTTCTTTCCATATCTTCTGCATGGTTGTGGCATAATATATGCTCCTTGACCAACCATCTTTTCATTTCCATTATCAGTACGGGAAAAATTACTTTCAAAGGAATCAAGACATCTTTTTTCTCTAATACTTGCGTCGGTACCATTAAAGTCTTCTATTTAACTTCTACGATAAATGTTACATTAACCAATTCCTGAAAATTCTATATTCGTAGACATGCCACTTGTACTCGAATGTGCAACTGCAACCCTTCTTAAAATTTTTGTGCCCTCATCTCCTCAATAACTACTAAATGTGGGGCAAAACTTGCCAACTCTATAAATCGTACTGCATATTATTCCACAGTCATGCTATCTTGCACCAATGCAGCGAATTTCGAAACTTTCTGTCGCTTCACCGACTTTGGAAAGAATCGATCATCAAACTCTTTCTTAAATATTTCCCAAGTGGGCACCACATTCTCTCCCAATTTTAATTATAATTACTTCCTCTTTGTGTCCCACCATAACCCAGCTTCACCTTGAAGCAAGTATCCCGCATATTGCACCTTCTGAAGCTCAATACACCCACTAATTTCGAACGTATGCTCCAAATATATAATCCACTTATCTGTTTTCAAAGCTCCTTCATTTACTAAGAAATGCGGGTATCTACATACCAAAAACTTCTCATATAGGCATCCTTGAGTTTCGTCTCTATTTCCTTCATACTGATGACAATGACTCTGCTCCATCTGCATTTTTACTATTTCTGTCATTTGCCGAATAGTTTCGGCTATCGTCTGCCTTCCTTCCAACGAAGGGTTTTGTGTCGCCTGCTCCTCCATCCTTGGAGGAGCATCTAGAGGGGGATTCTACGTCATTGACTCTATATGCCTTAAAGATCAACGTCCTCTTACCATCTTATCTTCCTGAAACATATTAAACTTCATCATAAGTTACATTTTTCCTTAATAATTTCAAATTTCTGGCATCCAAATCATTTACCAAAACCACCTTATTTCATAAAAATCCAAGTCTATTCTAATACCATGTGATCTTTTTCCTAGGACAATGTGGATTTATCCAGAGTCGTATTGCTCTGATACCATTCTGTGACGTCCCTAATTTACGTTCAGGATTTAACATAAACTGAAGCATTAGGATAAGCAATACTTGGCTACTCACCCTCGTACGTATCAAAATTTAATGTATGCACCTAGATTTACTAGTACATGCAATGCAAATCGCTACGGAGAGGGTCAAGATAAAAAAATATATATATTTAATCACAAAAATCTAATGATCACATGGTAATATTCAACCACAATATCCAGATCATCTCATTCATTATACCATCATTTATCATAACCCAGTTAATTTTCTTATAGACAATATTTGTAAGACTTCTCAAATATATTCTTAAAGCCACATTGGCTCCTTTTTAATTTTCTGAAATTTTCTCTTATACTAACACAAATCTCTACTACTACTAACTAGTCAAAACTTATAAGGAGAGTACTCGGAGGGCCTCTTAGGGTTCCTCTGGGTCTCTCGAGCAATTGTGACCTTACTTGTGTCCATTATTAAGTCCTACAGCAAAATTTAAATTTTCAAAAAAGGAAAAAAAAACAAGAGTTCTTAATAAAGATATAGGTTCAACAACATATCAATATACAAGATAAATAATAAGAAAATAAATCTTATAATATGCTTCATGTGGTTTATGCATGAGTTATGTTCCACTTACTGAACAGACTTATATCTTATGATGACTTGCACCGATGTCCCTCTTTTCTGGACAGACTTATATCATGCGTACACATTCACTATTATCTTGAAATTCTTATTCTTATCAATCTTATATGGGTCCTTCTTAAAACTTAACATCGACGAGCATTACGTATCCCCTTCCCCATCGGATTTTCCACTGTTATTATCGGTGACCGAGTTATATCTACTATTATTATCCGTGGTTGGACTATATTTACTATTATTATCTGTAGTTGGGCCATGTCCACTATTATTATTCGTAGTTGGACTATATCTACTATTATTATCCGTAGTTGGGCCATGTTTACTATTATTATACGTGATTAGGCCATGTCCACTAATATTATCGGTAGTTGAGCCATATCCACTTTTGAACCTCGACAGGCATTACGTCTTGTCGTCCGTGCTAAGTTTTTATTCTCGTCAGTCATCCAAGTGTTACATATCGCCGTCCTCATCATGACGTGACTAACGTCTTAATATTTTCACTTATAAAGTTTTCTTATCTTATTTCTCAAATGCTCGACGTGACCTATGACAATACTTACATGACATGTAACATAGATTTTTCTTAAAATTTATGATTTATAACAACATGTATGTGACAAATGCAACATGATCATAGTCTTAGACTTTTATCGTGCACATTTCATGTCCTTATGAATCTTATAACATGTAAAAACATATCACAATAACATATGTCATGTGCACATGCATTTACGTCGTATCATCCATAACGTCAAGACATAACAAACAATACTTAAATTATTAAATAAAATAATAAAGTATTCCCAAACCATGGCTGGCCGAACCCTATAGGGATTGCAACCTTATTTTTCTTTTATTTAAACCAAACTAAACTCCTCATTTGCAAAATACCAAATTTCTCTTAACTATCCAAAAATAATTTCAAGAATAATTATAGTTTTCTTGATTATTTCTTCAATAATATTGAGCATGATAATTATTGAAAATTTTCCAAGTAAACTAGAGTTTCTAAACTCATCATAATCCTTAAAATATCATCTAAATACTTAAAAACTAATTGGATAAAATCTAGAATCAAAATTTCATCAAAAATCCTATTAAGGCCGAAATATACTAGGGTTGTTTTCTCATTTTTTTCAAACTAAAATCTCATATTTTCATATAAATCTCTTCATATATCAAAATAGAACATATTTCTAAGTTCTTGCAATTTGTCTTAATATTTTTCCATAACAAGAACTAATTCAAGATTTAATAGGTTTCATTTCAACATATAAGCCAAGTTTAATATCAAATAATTATCAACCATGATCTAATCATCAAATCACTCATTCTATGTCAAGATTAAGTTAAGTTGTGCACTTACAAATTTTCCAAAACTTGATATAGTGCTTAATCCAAGTCCTTACCAGAATTTTCAAGGTTACTCTATTGCTCACTAGGCTTATGTTTGGAGGTTAAGGGTGTGATTCTTCACCCCCACCCAAAAAAAAGGGAATCCAAGGGACTAATATACATTTATATGTCAAAGGCGACACAAGTTTAGGCTTAGGGGTGAGATTTGGCTTAAGGCAATCCAAATGCATCTCCTTCCCTCCTTGTCATGTGTTAGTCTTCCCCACTCAGCTCATCACCACTCCTAAACATTAGACTTAGTGAGTCATATTTTAATCCAATAGTTAATTTTTAAGCTGCCTAAAAATGATCTTGATTAAGGGCTTAAGAAATGCCATCACATGGGGTTACATAGCTGTACACAGCTAGCCCTTCATTCCACCATGCATGCATCGGCTCTTTGTATCCCCAAAGGTCATCCAGCATTTTCCAGACCTCCTTTTCTCATTGGCCACTTGTTTAGCCTTCCATTGGTACACTTTATCAATTGGGAAGGTAGATCTAAGGTTTAGTTGGGGTAAAACTTGAAATTAGTTAGTTTAATTGGTTCCTAGCAAGTTTTTTGTCCCCTACAATTTCCTTATGTTTTGGGCTAACAAAAGCTTATAGATCAATTCATCTCCACTTGTCACATATTCCTAGACATGTTCAGATATGAGAAAATTTGATAACGAATCATATTTATTGTCACATGGCCAGAATTGGTACATTTTATCTAAGTCGGTTACCAATTGTGCTCTATCCAGAGCCGTTCACTTCTCTCCCAATTAAGTCTTTGATCCAGCCCGAATCTTCAAAAATCCAAAACAAAAAAGTTTTATATATACCTCTTAAGGTTCTATAGAAATTAGAATCACTTCATTTAGAACTCATATGACAAAGTTATTCTTACTGTACTAAAAATTGATGAATCAGCCCGAGAGCACAAATCCGAACACACCAAATGTTTGATTTTTGTAACATCACTTATTCTAGAATATCTCTCTTAAATTTCAAAAATTATCTCTTTCTAAGTCCAAATTAACACTCTCTAATTGATACTTTATTCTAATTCTCAAAAATTAAATCATAATTTATCCTAAAATGTATAAATTCCCAATTTTATAACTCAGTATTATTATCTAAGCTTTTGATAGAAAAACTAAATCTTTTGCACCCTTTCATTTTTATTTAGTGATTTGTAGGGATCCTCACCTTATCTTTCCAAATAGGGCTTTCGTTTTTATACCTTGTTTGTAGATGACTATTCCATATTTACTTTGCTTTTTCCATTACAATCCAAATCTCAAGCTTGTTAGTGTTTATTAAATTTAAGGCATACGTCGAATTACAATTTAATACCAAGATTAAACAACTTCAAACCGACTAGGGAGGCAAGTTTAGACCCTTCAAAAATCGGCTCTCAAACTCTGGCATCATCCCTCGGATCACATGCCTACATACACATACACAAAATGGAATCATAGAAAGAAAACGTAGGTATATTGTTGACTCCAGACTGGCTCTACTTGCTCATGCGTCCATACCTTTAAAATTTTGGTCATATGCATTTTAACATGTCGTTCCATTGATTGATGCAATGCCATCATCCTCGTTACAAAATTCCTCTCCATATTTTCTACTCCATAAAAAAGAACCAGACATCAAAACCCTTCAGGTATTTGACTCAGCTTGCTGGCCCCTTACCAAGCCATACAACAACAAAAAAAGTTCAACTTTTAGGTCATCCAATGTGTTTATCTTGGCGCCAGCCTAGCCCACAAAGGGTTCATATGCTACCATATATCCACCAAGCAACTCTATGTTTCAAAAGTCATTAAATGTAATGAATCCACCTTCTCTTCTAAACAAACCCACACACAACATGTGAAACCCAGCACTAAATCCAACTCCATACCACTTCCAATTTTTAACCTTCCTCCACCCACCACCACTCAAACTCAATCGATACTTGGCCCACTTCCTTCATCTTCAACTTTTCAACAAAATCAATCGTCGAACATACAGTCTCATTACCAATCACCTTCTAGCATGCATTTTCCTACTCAACCAACTCCCATTTAGCCATCTCGCACAATTGTAACCCGCTCACAAACTCAATCTGCTCAACGTTGAAAACTTACCGATGGCACTATTCATTGGCCAAAACCAAGCCCATATCACCATCACTACACCCATACCTGAGACACCATCATGCTTCTCTATTGTTCAAAACTTTCCTGAAGGGAGGCAAGCTATGGCTAAGGAGTTCAATGCACTCCTAGAAAATGACACTTGGACTTTGGTCCCTACAATCGAGGCTCCCAATATTGTTGCTTGTAAGTGAGTTTTTAGAACTAAGAAATTTGCAGATGGCACAATTGAGAGATGGAAAGTGGGGTTGGTTGCGAAAGACTTTCATCAACAATCGGGATTGGACTATAATCAAACATTTAGTCCAGTGGTAAAAGCTACCACAATTCGACTTATTCTATCTTTAGCTGTGACTCACGGATGGCACATTCAACAATATGATGTGCAAAATGCTTTCTTGCATGAGCCATTATCTGAGACAGTGTCTATGAGTTAGTCATCAGGATTCGCACATCCTCAACACCCAACTCACGTTTGTAAGCTCCGCAGTGCCATCTACGGCCTCAAACAATCCTCTAGAGCTTGGTATTTCCCGTTTAAGTGAAAAACCACTTGATCTAGGTTTCAATATTTCAACTGCACACTCTTCACTCTTCATTCAAATTCATGCTACATCAACATTGTTTGTGCTAATTTACGTGGATGACTTACTCATCACTGGCTCTAATATGGATTGCATAAACAAACTAGTTGCTACTTTGCACTCTGGTTTTCTTATTATAGATCTTGGAAGACTATATTTATTTCTCGACACTGAGGCAACCTAAACAAACGATGGGCTCTTACTTTCTCAGAAGAAGTACATTCTGGACCTACTTCAAAAGACAAATATGGCAGCTACAAAGCCTGTTAAAATGCACATGTCAACTTCTAAGAAACTAAGCATCCACAATGGAACTACTTTTGAAGATCCCTCACTTTATAGAAGTGTAGTCGGTTCGTTGCAATACCTATCTTTCACTAAACTGGATTTGGCTTTTGCAGTTGGCAAAGTATGCCAATTCATGCACTCACCCAAAATGCCACACTAACAAGTTGTGAAAAGGATACTACGGTACCTTAAACAAACCTATGATATGGGTCTATACTTCACAAAATCAACATCGATGAACATTAGTGCCTTCTCGAAAGCCGATTGGGCAGGCTACCCTAACGTTAGGAAATCTACTAGCGCCTATTACATCTTCTCTGGCTCAAATTTGGTGTCTTGGTCATCTAAGAAGTAACCCACAGCAAGGTATTCAACAAAGACCGAACTTAAATCATTAGCTAATGCAACTGTCGAAGTCGTGTGGGTTCAACATCTTTGCAAGGATCTCGGCATTAATCTCACAACCCCCCAACATTTTACTGTGACAACTTGGGGGCCACCTACTTGTCTTCCAACCCTATATTCCAAGCAAGAACCAAGTATGTGGAAACTGACTTCCACTTCGTGCGAAATAGGCTACTCAACTAGTCTCAAGCCGTAGCTTTCATCTTAGGCAAAGACCAGATCGCAGATGGCTTAACCAAGTCATTAACATTTGTTAGATTTCACAATCTTTGCTCAAATTTGCGCTTAAGGCACCTACCGCTTGACTTGAGGGGGCCTGTCAAGGTATTAAATACACTATATGCAAACCATGTTGCCCAACAAGGTGACAAACCAAGCTCTGCAATTCATTATGCAAAGCATAATATCCAAGCACACCATGCAGAAAAAATGCATGCCATGCACCAAACGTATGAGATACAAAGCCTGCTCACCAAGCTACAAGAAAAAACAAAATCGCTCAAAAGAACTCCACCCAACCAAATGCTATCTACAAATCATCCTCTGTAATATTTGTCTGTATTAACTGTATGAAAGAATATTCTAGATGCATTTTATTTCTCTACCAATACTTGTAAATCCTTATATTGTAATGACACAGACAATCAATATATAGAGAAGGAATTCTTCCATTTTTCATTTGTCTTTAATTTCTAACACTATGCATCACATTTTTTTTCATTTTTTTTTTATTTTTTTGGTTTTATTCTTTCTAAATTAATTGAATTCTTTTACTCATCATACATACGCTACAAATTTAGTAAGAGAAATAAATTAAAAATTAAAAAATTATGTGTGGTATGTGCTGTGTAGAGATGATGAGTAATTTTTTTTTAAGCAAGTTTAATATATTAGATAAACTACCATAATCTAGGATACATGTTTGATTGGATGGGAGTCCTGTACAATCTTCCTAAAAGCTAACACATCATGCTTGAAAGAAAAAAAAGATGACTAGGGCCAAGTGAATAGTTTCCACCCATATTCCCAAATAAGTTATGAGGACCGCTTGGAGACAGTTTCTTTAAAAAGAAAGAATTTCATTCATGGAAAATTTTAAATATAAGCCTACACACCACACTTTTTTTTAATTTTTTTATTTTACAAAATATTTTTTATATGAATAATGAGTAGAAGAATTCAATTACTTAAAGAAAATTGAATCCAAAAAATTAAAAAAAAAAGTGTAGTATATGATGTGTAGACTTATATACAGCAAAAATCTTGAATTTAATGTAATTTACATTTTATTTATTGTATGGTGTAGTGATGTGACCACCATAAATTCTAATGCTAATGTCAAAACTAAATAAGTAATTTACTTTTTTTTTAATTTAAAAAAGACTTTGGAAGCCCGGGTAGATTTTCAAGAGTTGAATCTTAAACTCCTTGCACGGCAAAAACTCTGAAAAACGCATGTACATTAAAATTTATAAAAAAAAAATTAAACAGGACAGAAGTCAAATGAGCTGGTCATATTGAAAAGAGTTATGTTCTATCCGTTCAAGATCTTGAGTAAGTGGGACATCCAAAGGTCGTTCCTTGACACACGCAAAGGGATTGCTAGCTTTTGCATGCTTTGGTGCACGGCACTGCAATCTGACCATTTCAATTTGTATATTCTGTTTTGTGGTCAATCTTACTCTAAAATCATTCATTAATTTATATTCAATTTGCTAAGAAACTTTGCTTTATCAATTTCTCTGTTTTTTCAACAAATGTAAAAGAAAATAATAGGAGACAAAAGAGACTGTAGAAGATGTTCAAAGGAAAGATTAAGGAAGGTGATGTGAAGAGGAAGTGATGTTGGAACACTCAAAAGTGGTTGGAGAAATTGGAGGCAAGTCCACTCTATGTCATTGAAATATTGGCATATGAAACCATGATGTAGTCCAGGAAGTTTCCAAAACATTAAAAATATGGAAAATGTTGATATGATTCTCGAATGTGCCCACTCAAGTAATATTTAAGTTTTTTTTAATAGTTAAAAAAGTGATTATTAACGAATTTGTATTTAAAATCATTTGCACCATTGTGCATTTTTGGACTGCACACAATATACACTCATAGTATTATCCTCAAAATATCTCAAATGATGGATAAATAATACTAAAATAAGTTGTGAAATAGCATTTAATAGTTTGTGAAGTAGTTTGAGAATAACTGTGAACAGTTGTACTTCTAAACAGACCCATTAAATTCATATTTGTTGTAAGAAGGATCTCAGCCAACCTTTCGGTGGCCAACAGTCCCCTTTGAGTGAAGACCAATTATCCCAAGAATAAGATCAAGTCATCCTCATGGATGGTCTGCTCTAGCCACCCATGAAGAGGCAAACTATTCTTGCAAGGTGGTTTGGGATTTGTTCACGTCACAAGGTGACTCCAATTCTAACCCTTTGCATCATTGAAGGGGTAGCTCTTGGCACCTCCCACAAGCCCATGCAAATGTGTTGTTTTGGGTCCCAAGTCCAACTCCCAACCATCCATTGTCTTTCTCTTTTTTAATTTATATTATTTGTTCTTTTATCAAATACTTGATATATGGATAATAAATAGAAGAAATTAATTAGTTTAAGAAAAATAAATCTAAATGAATTTTAAAAAAATATTAAAAAATATGGTATGTGAAGGATGAAGATGATGAGTATGAATATCATATGGTATATAAAAAGAGAAAAACATATATATAAGTTCCAAATGCACCAGTCTTTGCACAAGGCCTTTATAAAAAGTAGATCATACCATCAAAAAGTGTGAAAAATTCACATTTTGTTGATAGAGCTCATATTATTACAAAACAATTGTATAAGATTTGCCCATTTAGGTCTAGGCATGTTCATTCATATTGGATAAAACCCGGCCCAGTTTTGAAATTTCATTTATTTTTTAATAATTTTGATATTTTTACTTAAAAAGTTCAAGAAAATTTCGAATTCAGAATCTAGATGAACACCTCTATTTAAAACTTGTACCTAACATCACTCATAAAAAAGGGAATATATATATATTTATATATGAGACTAATACAATTAAATTGTAACAAAGTATATTTGATAATCAGAGTTTACAAAAAAAATTTCAAAACATTTTCCCTCTCATATCCTAATCTCAAATATCAAAATCTATTTCTGTAAAAACTTGAATTAGACATTCTCTTAAGAGTTATTCTATTTTAAAGCCAACATATACAACATATTATACACATTACTTAAATTACAAGTTTTGATTTGTAAGATTCAAATTTTAAAATTTATCTTTAAAATCAAATTATATCATATAAAAACTTTATTAAATATGTTTGAAAATAGAACTTTTTATTTTCCTTAATAGATATTTTGTGCAATAACCAACAAAATACATCTAAACTAACTTAGTTGTCATAGATATTAGATATATATAGATGGGTAGGTAAAGTAGGGGCCACAATGAAAGAGTGGGTAGACAAGGTTGCAAGTATCATATGAAAGAGACAAAGAAATAGCCAAATGGAAATGGGTAGCTATGATAAGGAAGTGTATGAAAGAAACATATTTTTATGTGAATAATGAATAGGAATAAATGCTTGCAAGCTTGCAGCAACTATACAGAAAATTCCAAGCCAGTTACTGTGAATCCAATGCCAAATGCTATGGCCATGGCCATGGGTAGCTGGCACAAGCATATGTTATGGGTTAGGTTTCATGAGGGAGATTGAGCTTTTCTTTTTCATTTATGGATCATACGAAAGGCATGCTAAACCTGTCATAGAAAGAGACCTACTAAAACACTAATTCCCCAAGTATGCCTCAAAATATTATTATTATTATTGTTGCTGCTGCTTTACCAAACTGCCAAAAGTTCAAAATCCTTTTAAAAAAAAACAATAAAGGTAAAAATGATAAATATTTTAGACACAAAAGTCTAATTTGAATTGTAAACTCATCTCATCTCAAACTCATCAATATATTTTTTCAAATTCTTATATAAAATACAAATCTCAATACAAATTTTCAAAATATTAAAATAATAATAATATTTTATTCAAGTTTCAAAACTTATATCAACTCATCTCATGTCAACCCTGAATTCAAACAGGACTTTAAATAAATTCACAGAATAATATGATTTAATGTAATACTTTAAATTATAAAATTATTTTTATTATAAAATAGATTTCCTTCCTCCAACTGTTCTTAGTCTGTCTTTGCCCTTTTTTCTCCCTTGTTATCGCCTCTTTACTTTAGTATGATTTTTAAGCCTATCTATAGCGAGCTGTAATAAATCACATGAAGTCACCTCTCTTTATAAATTTATATTTACGGAAATCCTTTGTATATATAGAAACGAATCTTCCAACAAAAAACGAAAGATCAATTTCCTAAAATCATTTTCGAACCACTTAAAGTGGAAACCATATATGCTAATCGAGAAATATCCGTGGGTCTAAATAAAGATTAATTAGAGACTCTACCTAAACTTCTACGTATAGAGTTAGTAGAAGTTAAAAACAATATAAGATAAATTACACGAAACATATTATGTTCAGTTCAATAATTATTACACGAATTAAGTTGTTAGTTTATCTCTATGCAATGATTCTTTCCAAAGTTTTATATATATATATATAAGGTTAAATCTTCCTAAATCTTCCTAAGATTCTTCTTAAGATTTTTCTCGATTAAAAAAACAATAATTAATTTTTTACTTTTATTTTTTACTTAATGATTAATATATATATATATATATATATAAAAGAAAGTTTTACACAACTTTCCTGACTTCCACGCACTACTATTTTTTAATTTTCTTTTAATTTTTTTAATTTTTTAATATTTTTATTTTGAATTTTTTCTTTTTAAATTAATTTAATTTTTTATTTATTATCCATATATTAAATATTTTATAAAAAATAAAAAATAAAAAGTATGGTGTCTGGAAGTTGTGTGAATAATAGAAAGTTGTGAAATTTTTTTCATATATATATATATATATATATATATGTAACTTTTGGGAAAATTTCGATTTTGATTGGGAAATGAATGAAACCATGATAGAAAGCTAAAGTAGAACTCCACGCAGTGGAAGAATATGATAGATAAAGGGTTTGAGATACTTTTGTTTGGTTGCATGTGACCTGGAAGCTGGCTCTTTCATGCAAAGGCAAAGGACGAAACTTTGATGAATCCCATTTTCCAATATATTACCAAATTATTTTAATTTCCATATTGAGCAACTTTTCTGCTATTTCTCAATCAATCAGCTTTCATTATTCTTTTCATGGAGAGAAGTTTATGCTTTCACTCAACTTATTAACCTTTTGTCTTAATGTGATAAACACCATAATGTGGCATAAGACATTCTAGAACCATTAGAAGATATTATTAAGCATATTTTATCTCTATCTCTCAAGATTGACATGAAGCACCTTCAAAACACATCTACCTTCAAATAAAAATTTTGATTTTGTTTAAGGACCCTTGTTAAGTTATTTACAAGTCTAGTGTCTAATGTCCCACCACCATGAGTGATGTTACTCTCAAATGGTTGATAAATATGAAGGAAATTTTATATTATTTTGGAATGGGGTTATTCTAGATTTTATATGAGATATTATTTTTCATTCTTAAATAAAACTTTTTAAAAAATGATATATAAACTTCTTTATAGTATTAAAGTCATACCTTCTAACAATGCAATCCATTCATTGATCTAATGAGATTTACTTATAGGAACATAACAACATATCGGCTAATAAGTGAGAGAAAGTAAAAGAAATCTCATATTATTTTGAAAGAAGGTTGTTTTGAATTTTATATGAGATATTTCCTCTCATTTCTAATAAGACCTTTTAGATAATAGTACATAACATATACTTCTTTAAAATACTCTGATATTGAGTTTAAATCTGAATATAGATTCACTTCAAATTGCACTAGGGGTCAAAGGATTTATTTGACTTTTATAATAGGGTTGGAGTTTATAGCTCAAATCCAACTCGTAGGAACGTCTACGATTTCTCATTGTCTAAATCCTCTCTTGTCTGATCCCTAGCAGGTAAGGTGCTACTATAGTCACGCTCAGATAAGAAAGCCACTGGATCTTGTTGCCCCTTCCTACTTTCTTTAAAGAAGAAATATGTAACGCTCCACTTGCTATGAAACTCATTTCATATACAAAAACATGTTAAAATACGAAAGAATGTAAGTTGATGTGAAAGAGTACTTACTGTACAATGATTCATTTTGTGTATCAATAAACATATTTAGTGATAAATTTCTTCTTAATATGAGTAAACAAATGTCTCTTTATCACGTGCCCCCTTAAATTCTTCAATTATCCCAAGCTCTCTTTATTATTTTTTTAGCACATGGGACAATTCGCGTCGGTGAGATGTTCATCCCCTAGTTTTACTCTTGAGTTTCATGTATTAACGAAAGAATATCAAAAAAGTCAACATCTTTGAAAGAGAAAACAAATGTCTCTAATTTATATTGTCTTTTTTGAATTAGCTCGATGAGAGTGAAGGCTTTATAAAAGCTTCGAAACAAGTAGCGGTTAAATTAAGAGAAAAAATAATTAAAAATATAAAGTCGGATAAATGGTACGTAATGTAAAGATCATATTTATAATAAAAATTATTTATTAAATTGATATATTTATGATTAAAATAATAAATATTAGAAAATTCGTTTTAATTATTTATCTCTCTTATATTCTAAATTTTAAGTTCAAATAAAAATTCCATGTGGGAGTTTAGTAGCATAACATGAAGAGTCCTCTTATTAACCCTTTTAAGCATGCATTAAAGATCTTTCTTATTAAAATTTTCATTCGAATTATAAATTTTTCAATCTATTCATGCTCTTTTCCATAAAAGAATATATTATAATAGAAATATATAGATAGAATTGATATGTGGAGATAAATATACTTTATCTTTTCAAAAATTAAAAAATAAAGGTAAGATAAATATACTTTATACTTTATACTTTATAGCTCAAAGGTTAAACTTTCAAACTATAACCAACTTGAAGTATTAGTAATAGGCTTGTTATAATTTTTTTTCAAATTATAATTTAGAAAGTTTTAAAAAATTATTATTTATAAATAGAAAAATATTCCATTTTCTCTATCTTTTTTTTTATTATTGATCAAATTTAATAAAAAAATTTTAAAAATTATATAAAATATACAATTTTAAAAAAATTATAACAAATCCATTACTAATACTCTTAATTTTACATTTTACACAACAAACTATTAAAGTTAACACATTAGTACTTCTACTTTTAAAAATCGACTCTTTGCATCTTTTATTAAGATAGGATTATCAACGTTGTGTCACGTTATCTATTCTAATCCATATTAATAGTCAGAATTCGATGATTATGTTAATTTATGCGCAACACGTAATTGTAATGTGTTTTTAGTAATTAAAAGATGTGATGATGAGAAAAATATATAAACCTCTATAATTTTTTTTTTTTTTTTTTTTATGAACGCGCGATCCATTATAGACTTATAGTCTAAAAATCTTAAAATATTTTTAAAATTCAACTACAATGTTTTCAAAGTTGAAAACTATAATGTTTCTTAATTAACACGTGAGAATTCATGTAATAATAGTACAATCAAACGAATATAATAAGAATGAAAATGTTAAAATCATAAGGGATATATTTCTTTCCAAATATTAAACCTCCTTCAAATTTCAACTTGTCGCATGACTAGCACTGTCTTATTGTACTGTTAGTTATAAAATTAGTTTTTATTTTTATTTTTTTTTCTTCATATATTTTATTATTTTTAAATATTTTTAATCAATATAAAAATATATTAATAATTACTTTTTTTTAATTATTAAATAATTAAATTAAATTAAAACATGAGATGTAAAACTGAGGTTCAGTATAAACGTTATTCTTTCAATGATACTTGGCCGATTTTATCTCTTCCACTTCCTGCATTCAAAGCACCTCTATAAATCATTCTCCGCAGCGACCATCGTTCTTCCCCCCCGCTCTCCTCCTCTCTCCGCGCTTTCAGGAACTCCTCTCTTCCCCTCTAAATCCCATCTCGGCCATCTGCCTTCCTCCTCTCATCTCCCAAAACCTCCATTTCTCGTTTCCTATCTCGAAAATGGATCGACCCAGATTCGTAATACCAGCCTCGGAAGCTGAATCCATGGCAGAAGAACTCAACCTTTCCGTTCCCCAGTTCCTACCCTCTCTCGTCAACTCGGCCAAGCGCCTCGCCCGTCCGCCCATCTCCCGCTACCACGTAGGCGCCGTCGGTTTAGGCTCCTCCGGTCGAGTCTTCCTCGGCGTCAACCTCGAGTTCCCCAGCCTCCCCCTCCACCAGTCCGTCCACGCTGAGCAGTTCCTCCTGACCAATCTCTCCATCAATGCCGAACCCCACCTCCGCTACCTCGCTGTATCCTCCGCCCCTTGCGGCCACTGCCGCCAGTTCCTCCAAGAGATCCGTAACGCCCCGAACATCAACCTCCTCATCACCTCCGAAGAACCCAAATCGGAATCAGACAAATTCCAACCTTTATCCAGCTTTCTCTCCCATCCGTTCGGCCCCGACGACCTTCTGGCTAAAGATGTACCATTGCTCTTAGAGCCACACGACAACGGGTTAACGTTTCTAAGCGAAACCCAGTTTCCATCCTGCAATGGTTTTTCCGATGGATATGAGGAATTACGATATGCGGCTTTGGAGGCCGCGAATAAGTCCTATGCGCCGTACAGTAGATGCCCATCCGGCGTGGCGCTTATGGACGGCAAAGGGAAGGTATACAAAGGGTCTTACACGGAATCGGCCGCGTATAATCCGAGCTTGGGGCCGGTGCAGGCGGCAATCGTGGCGTACGTTACCGGCGGAGACGGTGGTGGCTATGACAAGATTGTCGCGGCGGTGTTGGTGGAGAAAGAAGGAGCTGTTGTCAAGCAAGAGGACACGGCAAGGCTGCTATTGAAGGCTATTTCGCCCAAGTGTGAGTTAAAGGTCTTCCCTTGTAGTTCGGCATAGAATGAATGGCTGTAAAACTAAAAAGTCCTTGTTCTTGATGTGAAATAAACTCTAATTGTTGGACCACTGATTTGGTCGAAAGATTTGAATTTGATGCATGAATGGATGAAGGATCTTCTCTCTCTCTCTCTCTCTCTCACCTCTGTAAGTTGTAATTCTAATAAGATTATTATAGTCAAAGTTTTGGAATTTATATGTATGTGGAATTAGATTCCATAGATTTTTACTCTGTGGTAGTTTTTTAGTTTTTCTTGGATTAACAAGAGGAAGACAGCTATTCAAACAGGGCTGAGTGCATCTTGGGTGGCATGCAGTTTGTATTTTGTTATTAGTGTATTTTGCTGTACATGTTGCGTCTTAGGAGGGAAGTCTCAGGCTTGGGTAGTCATTTCAGTGAGTCGTTTTTCTTTTTCCTTTTTCATTTTCCTGAGAAAATAAAAATATGGGTATAGAAAATTTTACAATACAAGCAATCACTTCGATCCAAGACTTTCAAATCTATTGTACAAGTCAAAACCTTAATCACATGAAGATTCTCAAAGGAGGCATGGATCGAATATATTCAATATAACCCTCAATCATGTTTGGTACCATTTATGAGATATCAGTCTCTTTAGAGCTAATCACTTGCATTCATATGATTCTATTCCAAAGTAGCATTCATCAACTTTTTCCCACTTACAGAATCTTGTTACTCTGGAAAAAAGATTCATCATCTGTTTGATGGTTGATGGTTGATGTTTGTGACAACCAAGCTAAGCTTAGTAACTGTTCCAGTTGATGTTGTAAAATGGCCTTTGTGATTGCTGTTGAAGTAGGAGTCATATGAAGCATGAACAGCAGCAGAAACAGTAGCTATGTTCCCTGGCCTGGCCCCAGCAGGGATGGGTATCTAAAGTAAACCAGCAGTGTTAAAATTGAAGTGGTCCCCTCTCAGCTTGCATTTTTTTTTTTTTTATGGAAATACTCCAATCACAAAATATTATATAAAAATAATTTTACAAACGGATAAATTTGATGTAATTTGATAGATTATAAAATTATTTTTAATATAAAATAAATATAACAAATTAAATATTAAATATAATCCAACGACTTGTAAAATTATTTTTATATAATTTCTTTCTCTATTGATAACATGGTGAGCTTCCTGAGGTGGAGTTCCAATATTCCAACATCTATAATTACACTTTTTTTATTGAATTTAGTTTAGGGTCAAGATCCAGAGTCATTAGTTTGGTATGCTGACAAATAGGGTTCCATAAATTAATTGTCGACCACTTTCTCTTTTAATTTCTTGCTTTCTTTAGTACTTAAAAACATTTCATTCCTCTAAATCTTTTGCATGGCAATGAGCAATAATGCCTTTTGAGCAAAAGAGATGGGTGAAGTTGCTTTTTTATCTTGTGATTTGGATCATATGAAGAATATTGAGTGGAACAGGGATTTTTATTTTTATTTTTTTAAGTTTTAAAAAAAGTTTTTTATTGGCATTTTGTTGTTTTAACTCATCTAAGCCGTCCATTCATGGTTTGGTAGGATGTGTTTTAAAGTCAAGTTTGGGGTTGATTAATTAAATACAGACTCGCAGCTAAGAGATCATCACTTATCATCACTTTTCATGAGTGAATGTAAGGGTCAGCATGTGATTAGTGTTTTTTTAGTGTAAATTCAATTGAAATCCCGAAGTTTCCTCTATATATAAATAATAAACATAACAAGAAGTTAAGCATGCTGCTGCCAGCGTGCAGTATCATTAGCATAAAACCAACAGCTATGTGTAGACTATGATGAGTAATATAAAGTAGTTTTAAAGTGTCAACGCTTCTTAATGAGAATTTAGGCCGGAATAATTTATTTCATCTCATCTTATCTCATCTTATTCATTATTATAATTTTTTTAAATTCTCACACATAATAAAAAATAATAATAATTCAAATTTTAAAACAAGATTAACTATTAAAAAATATATTCTAATAATTTTTTTATTCAATTTTTATCTCAATTTATCTTATTTCATTTGATCTGCAAAAACAAACAAGCCAAATATGTTAGAGGGGCTCATATCTCTCTTCTCAATCCTTCGAAGGGCACCAAATTTTGGAAGATGATTATGAGAGTTTTACCGGAAGTGCTGCAACACTCAAGATGGCGGATCCGAGATGGAGAGGTATCCCTGTGGTGGGATCGTTGGCACAGCTTGAACCTTTAGGGCTTACCGCTGATAACATAGAACAACCTTGTTTGTCTATTAAGGATTGTAAATTGGAGCATGGGTGGAATGAGGATCTATTGGTGGATTTGCTGGGAAATGAAAAAGTATTAGAAGTGGTAGCTCTATGGGGTAATACCAAATCGGGCATGGACATACTCATATGGACTAACACTCCTAATGGATGCTTCACGGTAAAGGATGCTTGGGAGATCGGATCGAGAGCCTTAGAAGTTAACTCGGCCGATTGGATTTGGGATTCGGCCTTACCAAAGAGAATTTCCATGACAATGTGGCAGACTTTTCAAAATGGACTTGCTGTGGATGAAAACCTTAGGAAGGTGGGGATCCCAATCAACTCCAAATGTGAGTGTTGTGTCCATGGAGCCTTTGAGAGTTTGGACCATGTGATGGCAGGTGGGGAAATGGCCCAATTCTTGTGGAAAAGAATTTCTTTGGTTTTAATATTCTAGTTCCTTCCCTGTCTTAACTGGAAACAACAGGTTGATAGGTGGTTCCACAGAGTAAAACGCAAGTCCTCCCGCAGCATGTTCTTTGGTCTGATCCCGCCCATCTTAACCTGGATCCTCTGGACTTGGCGCTGCAAATGTCGGGTGGAAGGACACTGTTTTGGTTTTTACTTTGAATAGAAGAACACGAAAATGAAGATGAATTAAAATGAGTTTAATGCTTGTACTGAGTCACTAAAATTTGGAATAAAAATATAGAAGGTATTTTAACTGATAGATTAAGCTAGCTGAGATAGATTTTGAAATTGAAGCTTTTGAAATGTGAAAACGGTGAAAGTTTTGAAATGTGAAAACCTAGCCGGCTACCCACAATATATGTATTTCTTATCAAATGGCTTTTCCTGTAAGATTAAGTTTCCATCAAAATGTTTGATCGTTTCTAAACAGGAATAGATAATGAGATGGTAAGAAAATAACATCAAATGGTTAAAAAGCTAGGAGGGAAGTGTTTTTTAGGGATAGGATATCAAAATGATTAGAGCAAGATATGATTAACATGGAACAAAGGACTTGTAGTGGGAAGATTCTTTAGGCAGGATTGTGCTACAAAATGAACTATATCGAAAATGGGCTCCAAAAACCTAGTCCATACTACAAACATACATCCCTTAATCCATTAAGATAAATGAAAAATCGAGAAAATGAAATGAAGGAAAAAACCTTGGGCCCAGCAGGCTGCTTTCTCCACAAGGGGGTCTTCATGGTCTTGCAATCGAAGCAGCACTTCTTGTTCTTAGCTGTTATAGCTTCTGACAATGCTTCCTGAACCATAATCAATAATGGTGTCATAAATGCATACAAATAGGAACTAAAACAGAAGAAACAGAGACTCTGGCAAGACCACAAAGGGAGAAACAGAAGAAACACTCAAAAGTCAAAATAGAGACTCTGGCACTCAGTGCAAAACAAAGAGAACACTACACTAAATAAGAATTAAACGAAGAAAACCAGATCAGCTACGCCGAGGTGAGAAGAATGAGGGGTCAAGCCGTCAAGGTACAGCTGTGCCGCTGCCTAGGCTACCGACGGCGACAAGATGTCGAGAAAGGGGCGGCGTTCGTGAGAATGAGAAAGTCGAGCAGGGGGCCGTGGGCTGGGCACTAGGGTCTGGTCGTCTGTTCCGTGAGAAGAGGGTGGATGATTTGAAGTTTGATCAAATGGGAGAGACGGCACCAGACTAGTGTAAGAGTTTTTTAGTTCTAGGGTTTTTTTGAAATTAAGGGTATAAAGGTAATTTTATTTTTTAATGGGTCATACCAAATTTGACCCGTTATGACCTATTATGAAATCGTGTCTTAACGGGTCAACACAATTTAACACGAAATCTGTTAAAATTAAATACAAACCCTTTTTCTTTTGTATAGTGTTTGTATCGTGTTAAGGTGTCGTCTTACAAATTGCCAACCCTAAATTATACTAAATGAAAAATCAAGGACATATTTAGTGAGTTAGTATTTATCAAAACACCAAACTAAAGAATACGTATTCCCCCTTTTCTCAGTCACTCTCACGTCTCCTAACTTCCTTTCATTTCCTTTCCTTTCCTTTCCTTTCTCATCTTTTCTCTTCCTTTTTAAATTATTTCCTTTGTTTTGGCAATAAAAATCTAATTATTAATTATAGTGTATTTGTTAAACAAAAAAAATATATATTATTAAAATATATAATATTATATTATTATTTTGACGTTGAGATAATTAGAACAATATGAATTATCCTCTCTATATATTTTAGTTGTAGTCAAAATTTCAAGCTTTAGTCAAAATTTAAACTTGACAATAGCTAGGCCATTGACACCATTCCTATTTTAAGGTTACTGAACATTGAACAACATATATATTCAGACCATAATTTAAAGAAATTCGAATGGGTAGTATTTCATAAACTTATTAACGACGAGGTCTCGTTAATCCACCTAATTTTGGATTTACTGGGATTGATTATAAATAAACGACAACATTTTTTTAAATTAGATCAATATTGATCTGTTTAATCTGGATGAGTAATGCTACTAATTATTTTAAATTTTATCATTATATAACGTGATATTAGATGTTAAAAAATAGAATAATAAATAGATTTTTTTCGAATTTCTAACCAATGTACCCATCAAAACAACATAATCATATCAGATCTTATGAAATTCATATTACCTCGATCATGGATGGATTTCTTAATGTCATGGATCGAAGGTGAAAGCTTGAAGGTCGAGTTTGCCAAAAGAGAACCTTACATAAAATTTTGATCTATTCTTACGAGCTTGATAAATTTATGTCTTGTTTGGATTGAAGAGTGAGTTAAACTCATTTTAACTTATTTTTATTTTATCAATTACATTTTTAAAATTTTTCATACAAAACATAAATTTTAATACAGTTTTTTCAAATTATAATACACATTTTTCAAATTTCAATTTATTTTTTTAAAATCTCAATTTACCTTTTTAAATCTTAATTCATATTTTTTAAATTTTAAAATAATAATAATATTAAAAAATAAATTTATTTAATTTTAATTTATCTCATTTTTCAATTCAAACAATATCTTAAAACTATGTGATTATGCTCGTGTTAGCCTGACCAACAAGGAAAAATTGATTGAAAACATTTGTTTGACTAATGATGGCAACGACTAAGATATTGGCTTTAACAAATAAGATTAGCAGCATCCGTAACCGCTCATTCCATGGGACCAATATAGAGATGATACGTGTTAATTTTGCTCGGCATACACAGGTCATCTACATGTTATATCACGTCATGTCATGTTAGCGACGAATTATACTAAAAGAATCTCAAAATATATAAAAAAAAAATTAAACAAGAATTATTAAATATTAAGAATTTTTTTAAAGGGGAAAAAGAAAATAATAACAATTTTAAAATTTAAATATAATAAAATAACCTAAAAACCAACAACGGCGTATGCCACCTAGGGAGGAGACTCGCAAAGAATTAGAACACTTTCAAATGACCCCAAGAACAATAACAATTTTGAATGACCCCAAGAACAATCAAGTTTGGGTCACATAAAGAATCTTTACGGACACTAAAATTATGTTTAATTAATTTGCCTCTTAGAAAGTGATAAAGATTAGGGGTGTTTTCCGACCCGACCCAACCCAACAAACTAGATTTCTGATTCGACCCGAAAAATTATAGTTCCGATAGCCCGATTACCCATTTAGCCGATTGTCCGACATCTTCATCTTCTTCCTTGATCCTACATCCGGACATTAGTAATCTTAAACAAAAATCTTACCTTGCGAACTCGACATCTCGCATAATCTTCATCTTCTTTTTTTCAGAAACCCTACTTTCATGATTCAAACATAAACAAAAATTACAAATCCACAAATAAACAAAAATCTCAAATCACAAATCCTAATCATCCGTAATCCATTTATTTCCAAAAAAGAAAAGAGAAAAAACACAAACACCCAAATCACAAACCCTAATCATTCATAATCCGTTTAACCAATCTCTCAAGATCAATGGCCGGCATCAATGGAAGTATTACTCAGAGGTTACTTTCATTGCGAATAAGAAAATATGACTGGGGCATTGTTGGAACAATCAACTCTCCCGGCCTCCCTCCGATTGATATCGATCAACTCTCTCGACCTCGATCAATTTCTCTCGAAAATCTTTATGTGGCTAAAAGTGAAATCATGTAGTTTAGAGGAACGAAAGGATGCGCCTTTGTTCGAGACCTCAATAGAGATGGGAAAATCAGCATTGAAAATGTGAATTAGGTTGAAATTGGTTTAAGTCGGGTATCGATATTACTCGATACCGACTATAAACACCAACAAGTCGGGTAATCGGAACGATATAAAAAAATGGAATAACGGGTCGGGTCGGTGATTGGGTACTTTGTTCACCCCTAATAAAGAAACATCAATCTTAGGATTGATGTGCGGATGAATTTGCACAATGGGCAGCCTACAATAAAAGATTCATCTTCTTTTGTGTAATATTTGAATAGAACTTTGTATACTCTATTATGTTATATTAATGCTAGTATTGTCACAAAACTTAATAAAAAAAAACAAGGCAATTAATGCAAGTAACTTGGTTTGGTTACTACGTTTTTTCCTTTTATAGATCATGAAAAAAGAAGTACATATTCAGTGGAAATTAATGCAAGTATAAACAGGTCTGATACATCATTTTCTGAGCCATATATTATGTTCAAGAAAGATAATATTTTACGGTTACCTCTCCACCAATTAACAAATGAAAAGTAGTGAAGAAAGAAGCAAAAAGAAGACCAACCTTAGGTTCTACTTGTGATGCATATAGGCTATAGCCGATGTTGTGTTGTATTTTGCTTAAGCTTAACCACCTTGGAAGATACCTATCATCCTTCTTTGTCTTTGAAATTTGATGGAGAACAAACGCATTCTAATTTTCTCTACACTTTCGTGTAACTTAAAAAAGAGAAGAACGCATTTGTCCTCCACCAAATCCCAGAGAGAGAAGGAACCAAGACTTTTTCTTTTGCCCTTTCGGCTTCCTCTCATGTCTCAGTTATTTATAATAATATGGTGGGGTTTGAGGTTTCTCTCCTCTACAGGGAGTAGTTCTTCTTTTTATATTTATGGAGACCATTTCAACAAGGAAGCCTGACTCTTGGAAGCTGGATCTGGTCTAAAAGCATGATTATGAAGGACAAGGTCCATGTGCTACACCATTTGAACTTTGGACTAACAACTTTGAAAGTTGAATCAGTAAAATTCATTCTCTAACTTCTTCTTTTTTACTGTTTCTTTTTTTCTGGTTTGGAAGTACGGATGATTCGTTTTCAAAATCAATGGTCAGAGTCAAATTTTTTCGATTTGATTCCTAATTAAAACAACCTAGAAAAACAAAGAGTTTGAAGGTTGTTTGACAAGAATTGATAATTATTCTAATATCATGTTCTAGAAATTGAGAGAGAGAGAGAGAGAGGAGTTGTCTGTGATTTTATTAAAGCAACTTTTGTGGTGGGTAGATTTTTATTATGATTTTGTTCTTTTTCCTGGTTTGTAGGCGAGATCATTTTCAAAGTCAAATAAATGGTCAATGTCAATTTCTTCCTATAGAATTCCCAAGAAATATTCCATCTAAAAAAACCAAGAAAAACATAGAGAGAGAAGGTTTGATAATTATCCTAAAATCATGATATAGAAATTGAGAGAGAGAGAGAGAGAGAGAGAAGTCGTCTAATGAGTTAAAATAGAATGCTTAATAAAAAGTAAAAGAAAACAAATTGATGCACATCATTGAGGGAGATGTTTGAAATGAGCTTTTCTGCCAAAAAATAAACAAAGGGTTTAACAGTAGAATGAATTTTTTATGCCATGTTTACAGAAATATTTTAAGACCCATCTTTTTGATAAATTTTATTCATAACTGAAATGCATGGAGCCCTATTGCGTTAAACTTACACTAAAGACCAGGATTACAGGACCATACCAGACAGCAAGAGGAAAAACTGAGTTTGAAATTTGGTATTCTATTAGAAGAATTCTAATCCTCTATACCACACACCATTATATAATTTATCATTTTTATTTAAACACACATATATTGATGTATAAATATATTTGTTTAAATAGAACAAAAATGACAAATCACGTGACACATGTGAGTGTGTGGTGTTAAAATGATAAGTAACATTTTTCAAATACATTGGAATTGGTAACATGTTGAGATTGTTACTTGGTTGCAGGCAGCATATCGGAATGTGGTATAAGTGGGAATGATAATAAGAGGAAAGAAAATTGATATTTGCAATAATGAATTATGCAAAAGCCGTATAATCATTTTGAAAAAATGAGTAAAATGCAAAACTCACATAAAAAAAATAATAATAACAATTAACACTGAACCTTATTTTTTTTTTCAAAATGATTGTATAACATTCACACACTCTACAATTGTATATATCTCACACACTCTACAATTGTATATATCTCGTACAAAATAATGTCACAAATTGATATGATTCATCAGATTATAAATTTACTTTTATTTATAAAAATAGACCTAAGAGATCAAATAAAATTACATCAATTTATGATATTATTTTTATATAATACATTTATAGCTATACTAAATCATGCATCATGCTTCATGACACTCAGCATAGCTCAAGTACACATAAAAGGATACAACCAAAACACCTAGTTACAAGTTAGCGACTAGAAATGGATTCAAGAAAATCACGTAAACTAGTCCCATTGAAATAATAACAGTAGCCCGTTAAAATTAAAAGTCTTGAAGAAGAACTTCTTGACTTCATCCAAAGAACATTCTTGATCTTCAAAGCTCCAACCGTTTCTCTCGAGCCAAGGCACCCCCCATTAAGCAAAGCCTCATTGACAAAATACAACAGAGCCCCATTGTTACTAACTTTCTACAATAAAAGAAGAGTGCACCGCTAGAATCTCTAACACCGTTCTCCAATTGGAGTTGGGGGCTTTCACTGATTAGGTGGAAGGACATCTCCCTTCAGTACCTTCCAAGGTCCATAATAGAACTTTGGCCTCATTAGAGGGACGGCTTCCCCAGGGTGATCTTCCCAATACTTCTCCTACACAGAATCAGAAAGCAGATTTTTCAATTAGATCCCAGAAATTCAAGCTCCCAGTAGAAATTCAAATCTTAAATAACTGGTAAGGAAACCTATTCAACGCAGTTTGAACCTCAAAATTTGAAAATGGCATCCCCCAAATTCATTATGATACAAGCATGAAGTGCTAATTTGAGAAGAAAGGAAAAAGAACGTGCCTTAAGGAAGTTAATTGCAATTCCACTAGAAGTTGAAGTTCTACATAAGGCAAATATGGACTTTACCCAATTTCCCCAAGCTTTGTTGCACATAGCAGCAATGACGTTGAAATAAAGAGCAAGAACCAACAACTTAAAAAAGTTACTTTAAAGAAAAGGTAAGAACGACCAAATCCAAGGAAAAATGAAAATGTTTACTAATCCTTTCCATGTTTTCCATGGTTCTTCCCAAAGGTCACAAAAAATCAACTCCTTAATAATGTGTTTTGGGAAAGAGGACGATGAAACACCAAATACAACAGGCAGGATAATGTCAAATGTCAACAAACAAGACACAAGGTGCAAAGTCCAAAGGTATCCCCTCTAAGAGTCCCCCCATCTACTTATTAAAAAAAAAAAAGAAAAGGAGTCCCCCCAATCTACTGATGGTCAATGAGTCTTCTAACAATCAATTCATTATTCAATCAACTCTTAGCAAGCAAACATATAATTGAAGACAAGGCATCTGACACCTGCAAGCTGAAACAATAAAACATAAGCAAATAGCACTGTCATAGAAGACCACCCCACAACTACAAATAGTTCCACTGAGCTCTATGTTCACAATTGATTTCGACTCATTAATAAGGTATAAGCAGCCTTATATTCTTTTCAAGTCTTTGTTTAAAGGCTAAGGCCGCTAAGCACCTAATCATAGTCCAATGTCCTATTTCTAAACTGCCATATTGAATGAAATTTCTACTCATTACTTCCGTAATCTAATATTGTTCCTCTCACTATAAATTTTTACCTAATATGAGCATTCATTGTCTTTCTGACCAAATTTAAACACAACACAAACACACTTGCAAGTGCACACATTTTGCTAGGCTGCATTACAAAGAAAACAGAATAACAAATGTCTACTAATCATCAAGGATAATAGAACAAAGAGTTTTACCTAACAAATCAAATAGACATAATTGAGTGATACAATCAGAATAGAGAGGGGTTAAAGGGGCCTAATAAAATGTTTCAAACAGTGACATTACCTTGTAGAGTTGTTCAGTGATAGCAGAACCAATTACTCCAGTGTAGAAAGCAGCAATATAGATTGTAACAAGAGGTTTAAATGATTTGGGTCGCCTGTACGGATCGATCATGTCCCAGAGTAGAGTTTTCTCCCACTTTGTGTACAAATAATCTGCGTATTTCCTCCATAGATAGCTTGCCATTTCCACTAGATTCACTTGGTTCTCTAACTCTACTACGAATCGACCTTCACCGTTTCTTTAAAAAAAAAAAAAAAGACTTTTGATGATCTGAGGTTGGTTTTTCAGCAATATTAGAAGAACCCAAATTAAGAATAAATGATTTATGAGCTTCTGCAAGCAGGTTATGCCCAGTTTGCTGAGAATTGAACGGCATAACATACATACTCCAACAAGAACATTTAAATCCAACTCATTGACCGAAAAATAGAATTCTGGCATATAAGCTAACTGGTTCCCAAGAATTGCCATAGTGATTCTGCCATGATACTTGCACAGAGATACAGAATAGTACAACTCAAGAGCCCAGTAAGTTTTCTTTTTTATAAGTAACTCAAGAGCCCAGTAATTAAAAAGAAGGTATTGAAAGGTATTCTATATATTAAGATGCATTAATCCTCAAAAAACTATGCAACTTTCTTTTGAATAAAATTTTCTACAGTAAAGAGAGTTGAAAGGATCCTGATTAAAGAACACATTCACCTATTTGATTTAGTGATTATCTAGATTTCCAAGATGCATGCATTAGTAATTCCGCCAATCCTCCTTAAAAATTTATGATTATGGAACATTATAGCGGCATGTACTACATGCAAATTAGCCTTTTGCTTCCATTAAATCTATAAATCCCGCTACCCCCCCCCCCCCCCCAAAAAAAATATATATATATATAGATCAGTGCTTTTTTTTATTCAAGTTTAAACAAAAATAAAACCGATCAAGTTGATAAATTTGGTGGGAGAAATAAAATTAATAAGCCTTTCACACCATATATCGTTGCTTTTGTTCCATATCAAATATAATCTTTAAGATGAAAAAAGACATATAAAACCATGTTAATAGTTAAAGTTTTAGTAATGATGCTATGCAAGACACTATAACCAGCAGAAGATGATGTTTTTTCTTGACATACTATGCAAGACACTATATATGCTGTACGAACATACGAAAAGAGCCATAAATATCACTGTCTTTTTTTATCATCATTTTCCTAGAATTTCTCAGCAACCAAATATGGAATATAAACAGAGCTATAATGGATTGACAAAACGTAACTATAATGAGTCAAAGTCAAGTTGCAAGAATTGCTTAGCTCTGCTCTCACTTCACTGGTCACTTCCAAAAAGAGAAAGTTCCATTTGCAGTCCTGAGTAGGAGACTGCATGTGCAGTCTCACTGATTTATAAGGGCAAAAAAGGAAAAAAAAATCTTTTTGAAAAGGATATTTGTAATTCTTTTTTTTTTTAAATCATACATAATTGCATGGGCTTGCGTGAGCAGTCCCCATTTGGGGACTGAATGTAGAATTTCTACTCCAAAAATTATTAAAAAAAATTAGTGATACAGTTAGGAAGACATTTCTTAGCAAAAAATCTCAATACCCTTTGGGAAAGTTAGAGCGCATGAGCAGCACTCCTAGAAGGGGAACAAAATCCAATGAACTCTTGTTAAGTTTCTAATGATAACGTCCCAAAATAAATTAACTCGCCCTGAAAGACATCGTAAAACACTTCCATTCCAGCTCTTAGACTACAATAATGATATAAAAAATACTGATTCCAATATTCAGAGCCTTAACATATTAAATATCTCAAAAAATTACAGAACCAAGACACAAATAAGGACTGAGATTGAAAGAAGACTTGCTGGTTGGAAGAAGATCTATCTTTCAAAAGGAGGTAGAATCACTTTGATCAAAAGCATTTTGACCAGTCTTCCCTCCTATTTCCTCACTCTTTTTCCCATTCCCGCAGGGGTTGTTAAGAGAATTGAAAAAATTTATAGAAACTTTTTGTGGGATAGGATTGGGGAGGAAAGAAAGTTTGTGAGTTGGAACAAAGTTTATGTCCTGGTGTCTTGTGGAGGATTAAGAATCAGAAATTTAAGACTTTTCAATAGGCACTTCTTGGGAAGTGGTTTTGGAGGTATGTGTTTGAGAAAATTGCTTTTTGGAGAAAGATTGTGGATGCAAAATATGGAAGTATGCAGGGCAATTGGTGTACAAATGAATCTAAAGGGGCTTTTGGAATGAGCTTATGGAAATCTATTCGTTTGGGATGGGGGGATTTTGTAAAGAATGTTAGACTTAAAGTGGGGGATGGGAGCAATACTTTGTTATGGCATGACATTCGGTGTGGTGATTTAGCTCTTAAAGTTAGTCATCCTAATCTCTTCCGGATAGCTAAATTTAAAGGGGCTGCTGTGGCTGAATCGTTTAAGATTTTCAACAATTTGCATCATTGGAATGGAGTTTAACAGGGATTTACAGGATTGGGAGCTATGCAAAGCCTCAAGTCTTTTTGCTAAGCTTTATGACATGAAGATTGATCTTTCTAAGAAAGATAAACTGTTGTGGATTCATGATTCCAAATCCACTTTTTCAGTCAAATCCTATTACAATGTGTTGAATTGTAAGCGTGATAACGCTTTTCCTTGGAAGTACATCTGGAGATCTAAAGTCCCTAGTAAAGTTGCTTTCTTTTGTTGGTTGGTTTGTCTTGAGAAAACATTAACCGTTGATAACTTGAGGAAAAGGGGGATACCCATTATTGATTGGTGTTTTATGTGTAAGAATGCTGGGGAATCTATTAGCCACCTCTTCTTGCATTGTGAAATGGTGACTATCTTGTGGAATGAAATCTTTAAGAGGGCTGGTATTGCTTGGATCATGCCTCAGCGCATGATGGATTTTTGGCAAGCTGGAATTATTCACTTGTTCGTGGTGGCAGTGCTGACTTTTGGAGAGTGGTTTCCTTGTGTTTGTTTTGATGTATATGGTGCAGAGAAATGGAATGTGTTGTAATGATTGTGAACGTTCTCTAGGGAATTCCAAGGAATTTTTCTTTAACACACTCAATTTTTGGGTGCATAATCTTGTTAGAGAAGGGATTTCCTGTAATGTTTTGGTTTAGCTTTGCTTTTCTAGCTTGTATCTAGGTGTTTTCTCTTGTATACTTCCTGTGTACTTGGTTTTGCCTAGTTATATGAATAAAATTCTTATTACCTATCAAAAAATAATAATAATGACCATAAAAAGTACAAGCACCGTTTATAGAAGAACCCCAACACATGACCACCACTCTATTAGACTACCACAAGCGCCATAATTAACGCAAAAGGAGACAAAAAGGAAAACAGAAATATAAGAATGTATTCTTTAAAAATAGGATACCAAACGTTGCTATATGATTCTTGTTAGTTGTTAATTTGGTTTTCATTTAAAAAAAAAAACACCAAGAAGATTCTTCCAGTTCCAGTAAAACCATACAAGAAGAAAGCAACCTTGAAGCCATATCATTTTCCATAGAAGGTTTTACGAACTAGATGGACAACACAAAAGGAGAAGCTGATGGAGACGTACCTTTGGTGAAGAGATTAGGGGAGGTGAGAATTGTATTGAAACGAATCGAGGTTACATACGATCATGTAATAATATTAACGAAACTACAGAAGGTTCTTGTAACGAATGATATGGTAAATATAAATCAGTAAACCAAGACAGACCCAAAAATTCCCAAATCCAACAACCACCATTCAAACCAAAAGCCTAACACCTCATAAAATCAACCCACCAAATCAGATAAAACCAAGACCGACCCAAAAATGGTGTACATGGAGCATTGCTGCATCGTTACAGATAAAACCAGATTATCCTTACCTTCGATCAGTAATCACCAAGCCTTGCAGAGAAAGTGCGCCAGAACCAGAGACAGAGAGAGCGAGCGACCGAGAGAGAGACAGAGAGAGAGTCGATACTCGAGAAGAGACACGGAGAGTATCTGAAAGCAAACTGCGAGGGAGAGAGAGAGAGACTGAGCCAGACCAACCTAGGACCGTTAACCTGAGTTAACGTCGTTTAACTCGGTTACCATCTCGGGTCGGTCTGCTTTGTGCCTAAAAACAGCCCCTTAATTATAGCCAATCACATATTGACACGTGCGCTAAGTGCAACAAACGTTTTGTGGATTTCACCACACGGAATCTGCTACAGCTGAATCGAAAAAGGCCCTGTTTTCGCGCGCTTGAGGAGCCCTGTTTTCGCCCCTTCCCGCCCCTTCCGTCCGACAAGCATTCCGCCAGCTCCTTCCGTCCGACAGCCAAGTTTCCGTCTGAAAAGTATTCCGTCAGCCCCTATTTTCGCAAAAAACCGTCGCAGCCAAGCTTCCGTCGCAGCTAAGCTTCCGCCCTCATTCAGCCCTGTTTTCGCACAAACCGTCGCGGTTCGTCGCCGTGTATCCCAGCCACTACCCATGTCCCTCAAGTGTTTTATACCATATTATAAGAGAGGGATCATTTCAGTCAATCTCGCACTAACAAGTTCCTTCCTCTGGTCCATGGAGGCACTTCCAGATGCAGCTGTTACTCCGGTTTCAGAAAATTCTTCTACAATGGGAGGCCTGCTTGTGCCTCTAGAAGGCGAAGATAATGATAATCCCACTTCTTCAATGCTAGAATCGGTTCCACGAAGACCTTTTGTTTCTTCATTAAAACCTAGATTTTCATTTCCAGAGGCCAAGGAAACACCTTTTGACACTGACCCACCTGATACAATTAAGGAGGACGATTTTACTATATTATAAGAGAGAGATTATTATTTTACAATTATAATTGTAAATATTTTTTACTATTTTATAAAAAAATCAGGTAAATAAAATAGATTTTATTAATAATTGTAAATATTTAATAATTGTAAAAAAAAAGTGCATCTCGCTCTTTAATAATTGTAAATATTTAATGAATTATAATTCTGTAGTTTCTTTCACGTCCCTCGATATTTTATATTCAGGATTTGGCAGGTGTTTGATAGAATACCATAATAAATATTTTTGTACTGATTATTGGTGTAATTGTTGTTGCTCATAAAAATGTACAATAGTTTAAATTATAGTTAATATTATAGTACTGGTTAATATATAGTCATAGAAGACTATATATTAAAAATTTACCAAAGTCTTTAATATATTAATATAATAATAATAATTATGTTGTTTAATATATAGTCTTTCTATTATCTTTATTTTAATATTATATAGTCGATTCTTCTTTTCAATATTCATTGTATTGATGAATGTGACTCTTCTATTCAAATTCTTTTTTTTTTTTTGAATAAATGTTTGAAATAGGAAAAAATACCCAATAAGAAAAGTTTAGCAAAAAATGAGAGATCAAAATTTTAAATTTGAACATTATGATTTTCATGGAAATTCAATTTGAAAATACACGTCTATATATAGTCGAGCCTATAATTATAATTTTAAAAGTGATATTTTTTTTATATATATTAAATATAATAGTTAACAGCTATAAATATAATTTAACTAGTTATTAGCTATAAATACCATTTAATTATAGTAGCACTATATAGTAATATAATATAGTAACTACCATATAGTAACTACTATATAGTACTAAATAATATACTAATGTATATACTAGTACTATATGATGTAGTAAACATTAATTATTAATTTAATTATAATAATCTTAATTTAATTATAATAGTACTATATTATAATATAATATAGTAAGTACTATATATTATGATTAATAGATACACATTAATTTACTTATAATAGAACTATATAGTACTATATATTAGTATATATTATATAAGTACCATATAGTACTATAGTTATAGTAATATGATATACTTAATAGCTATATATTAATTTAACCATATGGTAATATATTAATAATAGTATTTACTAATATATATACTAGTACTATATAGTAATAATTAAAACTAATGTATATACTAGTAATATATACTATAGTAAACATTAATCATTGATTTAATTATAATAGTATAATATAGTATGTATTATATATTATTAATTAATACTAATATATATATAGTACTATATATTATGGTTAATAGCTATACAATAATTTACTTATAATAATACTATACAGTACTATATATTACTATATAGTATACTAGTACCCTAGTACTATATTAATAATAGTTATTACTATTATATATACTATATACTATATACTATATACTATATACTATATAGTAATATAATTTAATTTCTATAATAATATAATATAGTACTATATAATATTGTAGTATTAATTAATACTTAATACCTATACATTAAGTTAATGAGGCTAATACTTAATAGCTATTATAAATTTTTACATACACCATCTTTATAGTTCATATACGAACACTTACTAAATATGTTAACGTTAACATATTAAATTATTAATATATATTAGTCTAATGCTTATAATTATAGTTAATAATTATACATTAAATAATATAATATTACTTTGATGCCAAAAATAAATAATAAATAATACTATATATAAATAATAAATCATATTAATTATATAATAAATCATATACAACTATATATATAAAATAATGTATATAAAAAATGAAAAATACATATGAATAAAAAATGAAAAATATACAAATATAAACAATACATCATCATTATTGTTGTTTAGCAATTTATTTTAATACGTTAAAGATAAGTTTTATTAATGATAATGAAAAACACATATTCCGTGTATACAAAAAGCATACAAAGAATATCTAGTTACATTCTATAAGCTGTAAAGAGTTACAAAAAGTCATGAACATCATTCTCATTTAGTACAACAGCTAAAAATCACAATACTAAAGTTTGCAAAATATATATTACTAAGTTTCTCGTATAATGATATTTGTGGTCAATAAAAATTACACAAAAATACATTAGATCACAAATATCTTCATAGAAGTATATCATATTAAAGTCCTAAAAATGGTACAATCGATTACATGAGTCGTAACACTATCAAAGATACATTATAATTTTTTGAAAACATCAAAATTAAGCCAATTACTAATATCAATAAAAAAAAAAAAACATAACATGATTAACACTTTCAGAATTCCATTGTACTTCTTCTCCATTGCTTTAAATTTAGATTCTTCAATGCGTAGCTACTCATAAAGTACCATGTCGTACCTCCATTCAGCTAAGTCCAGTTTTATCTTATAGCAGTTGTTTTGCTGTAAATCAATCCACTTAAAAAAGCGACTTTGGTTATTGTTGGGACAATTGTAAAATCTTCTACCTAAATTATTAGATTGTCCAGAAATTCGTAGCTTCGCTTGGCAGCCACAATAGCAAAGTGGTCTCTTCAAACTAGCTTCGTTTTCCCTTCTTGCAGTCCAAGAACCTGAACTAGCTTCGTTTTCCCTTCTTGCAGTCCAAGAACCTGAACCAGAATGGGAATTCGAACTTCTCGTTTCTTGTCACCATATTGAATACACATTCATTTTAACGATGCTAACAGAAAATAGTCGCCATATTAGAGAAATTAAAATGAATCAAGCATCATCAATAATATCACGAAATCCTAGTACCTTCTTAACATTTCAGATTAAGAAAAAAAATATCTCATGAAAGAATAGGGCAGATTTAAATATTTAGTAAGATGACTGTGATTTAAATATTTAGGAGCAGGAAAACATTGTACTTAACAAACAAAACCATAAAACTCATATGAAAAATAAAATCCCCACAGATAGGGTGTCCTGCAGTATACATTTCAACTGTAATTTTGACTGATTCTTTTGGTGTATAAGCCCAAATGTTTACTTGGTCTTTCCGTAAGTTGTTACAATAGTCCATACCATAGGAACAGGTGGCATGGTACTCCGTTATGGTGAATTTGATTCAAAACAAAGGAAAAAGAAGACCCAAAGCTGCCATGAAATTTGACAAAAGAATAGTCGAGACCCAAAAGGCAGCCTGAACAGGGCAGATTTAAATATACCACTACCAGTGATTTCTTTCAATTTATACCCGGAACATGGCTTCCTGAATGTAGCAGGTGAAACAGTTGCAACTAGACTTAGATAAAAGATAGCCATTATATAAATCGTGCTTACCACAAGCCATGCAATGAGAACCCTAAATGATGTAGCCATAAGACTGATTATAACAACAAAAACTAATTATATGTTTTTTATTTTTTATTTTTATTTTTTCCCGATCTCATCAACACTTTCTTTTACTTATCAAAAATAAAAATGTCTCTAAATCCAGCCTCACATAAATTGTATGCCAATTCCTCCGAGCAATGGAACTTGATCTCTCTTAGCTTTGGTCCATAAAGGAGTGCATTTTAAGTATACATGAGTGATAGTGCTGAACTACCAATATAGACTCTAAATCACCTTCTTTGGGATTTTAGCCTCTACATCAACAATCAAACGAAATCTAAGTTTGCCAATTGCCACCTTGCTAAAAATAAGCCATTCTTCATATCAATCTTGCTTTGCCAGTGATTTTGATAAGCGGACGTTTTACCCCCATCATCGGATTCAATAGCTTAAGAGCATTTTGAGTGAGAAATTATGAGCCGGACTAAAGGTTAAGTCTTAAAAGATAATTGATTCTCATATTCTTCTAAGATGTAGTTTCTTCACGCTTAGAAAATGTTTGTATGTGAGTGCGGGCTTTAATCACGGATTCCCGTTTACATTTCAATTTTCTTTTTTTCTCTTAGGAGATTAATCAAGTTTCTAAGACCGACCAGGAACATCAAAATAAGACTAAGATTCTACCAATCGCATGGCTAATATTTTCCACGAACCAGAAATCAGATCAAAGCCAAGAATGCATCAGTTAGATCTAAAAATTCCATCGATAAAATTACATAAGAAATCATTTTCAAATGGAAAAGAATCGGGAATCACAAAAAAGATAATGCCTGCAACGAAATCTCAGAGCATATAATTGCATTGTAAACCACTTTTAGGGTGAAAAACAAAAACAAATGAACGTCAACAAGAGAAAGCTTCAAGCCAAAAATAGAAAGGGATCTTACTTTTTCATGAGGCTCTGACCTTCTGCATCTGTCAGCTGACCTCCATGGAGGACTTTTCTGATTCGATCGGACGGCTGAAATTTGAGAATGAACACGCAAACCAGATGTCTCGATTAGCTTAAGATGCTGCAGAAGTGGAAGAAGAAGCGGTATATTCGTCACCGGAGACATTTAAGAGGCAACTTACCTGGTGAGACCGAGCGCCGGAGACGGTGGCCGAAGAATGGGAAGGAGGGACCTCGAACCAGGTGAGCAGATCGGCAATGGACGTGTGAGGCTTCCTTGCCGGTGTGTTTCTCTCCATTTTCTGTCGCTCTGTGTCTGCGTGGTCACCACTTTTGAGTTTGAGATATTTTAAAGAGATTTCCCGGGGATGGGTCGGGCTTGAGGCCTGCGAGACGGACGAAATGGGGGAAAGGGGACGAAATGCAAGACCCGGGAACGGTTGGGAATTTGAGCTTCAAATCCTCTATAATCTATTTCTGACATAATAATAAAAAAAATAAAAAAATAAATACAACACAAAAATTTACATAAAAAATTTCAAAATAGGAGAAAAACCACCAGACCCAGGGAAGAAAATTCACTATGTGAAAAATTGTTACAATTACACAATTTTTCTCATCATCCCAATGACACCCACAAAAATTTCTCTCACTAATAAAACTCTAACTTTTACCTCTCTTCCTTTTATATACAAAAAGGATAACAGAGGAATTTTACTAAAGTCAAAAGTTATTAGATAAGTTTTTAACTGATGTAATTAACTAAGGAAGCTAAGCCTCCTTTTATAGGCCATGGGTCTTACCCCCTCTTCCTATTTTTCCCATGTGGGATTCTAGCAAAAGAGCAAAACCCAACAATCTACACCTTGCAACTTTAACTGATCCCACAGCCACGCTCTACCGCAATGAGAATCTTCATAACTTTCGCTATCATGCGCCACTATAAAAGCATAACCACTCAGAATAAACTAATTCCAAGCATTTCACTTCGGCTCATGTCGAAAATAACCTTACTGAAAAATTATGGTGCAACTCCCACGTTTGGCTTTCCTGAAAATTCATCAGCCATCGACATAAATTTCCACCACACACCTTGCATCAATGCCAAACCAATGCTCGTGTGCAAACTTGTGAAATAGCTAACATTAACACAACTTCTATTATGGCAATTTTGGGATTAGTGACATGCCATGAGGATGTACATGTCTCTTTTTTTAACAGACATCGTCTTCTGTAAAGAGAGATACAATATTAGTTTCATTGTCAGTATCTTCATTTACTGACTTGGAGCCTCTTGTCGAGCCTGTTCCACCTCTTGGACAATTTCTTCTGACGTGCCCAGGTTGTCCACACACCCAGAAGACTACTTTCTTCTTCGTGGAGTTTTTCCTCTTCCAATCACTAGCTGTCACCATTACTAAGTTCTCAGGTGAACCATTATTTCCACCACTTAACCTTCTTTTTTCTAAAAAAAAGTTTATTGGTAACCTCTGAAAAAATTATTTTCTCCTTCCCATGTATCAAAATAAGCTTCATATGCTCATAGGAAGATGGAAGAGACCAGATCAGTCTCAAGACTTGATCATCATCATCAATTTTAACTCCAATAGATTCTAGCTCAAAGACAATGCCATTGAGAACACTTAAATGATCTGAAATAGTCGTACATCTACTCATCCGCAGTGTATGAAACTGCTCCTTTAGGTACACTCAATTCGAGACACACTCGATTCGAGACACACTTCGTCTGACACAACTCTTTGAGCTTTTCTCAGAATTCCATGCACATTTGTAAGAACATTCTTGGCTAGGCACAGACGAATTGCACTTGTCGCTCTCAAATCCAAATCCTCCCAATTTTCATCGCTCATTCTAGATCTGCTTTTTGTTTCACTAGTAGTGCTTGGACCGATACTGACTTCAGGGACTAGTCTACCTTTCAACGCTTTGTGTAATCCTGATTGAATCAAGATATTCTTGACTTTCACTTGCCACAAGCCAAAATTGATTCTCCAATCAAATTTCTCCACATCAAATCTGATAGGATTTGAAGCTCTACCTCCTGACATAACTTGGATAAATTTTACCGTAGAAATGAATAGTACTCACTAAGTAAATTCCCAGGAAAGACTGATCTTTCCTAAACAGAACTTCAAGGTTCCCAGGAAAGATTGGAGGGTCACAACAGACACACTTAAAATTTCCAATCTCCTAGACAGAACCTCCTTAGACCGTACATATTCACACTACCACACTAAAGCTCCACCTTGTAAAAAGAACCTAGTGGCTCTGATACCACTTGTTGGGAATCTGAGTTTCAAATTCCCCCCACCAGGATCTACTTTTGACAGAATAACAAGAAAAATATAAAAATAAATACAACACAAGAATTTACGTGAAAAACTCCAAAACAGGAGAAAAACCATCAGACCCAGGGAAGAAAATTCACCATGTGAAAAATTGTTACAGTCACACAATTTTCTCTTCACCGCAACGACACCTACAAAAACTTCTCCCACTAATAAAACTCTAACTTTCACCTCTCTTCCTTTTACATACAAAAAGAATAACAGAGGAATTTTACTAAAGTCAAAAGTTATTAGATAAGTTTCTGACTGATGTAATTAACTAAGAAGGCCATGGGTCTTGTCCCATCTTCCTATTTTTCCCATGTAGGATTCTAGCAAAGGAGCAAAACCCAACAGGAACAAGGGCTGGCTTAGAGGGGCTTGGGAACAGGATGAAGAATGACTGAAAGTCCGAAAAAAAGGCAATGAAAAGGGAGGGTAACGACGAAATCAGATGAGGGCATCACAGATTGGTTTCTTGAGCTTAGCACGTGTTAACCGATAATTGGTGGGCTGTTTTTTTAAAGCTAAATAGCTAGACCGATTCACAGCGTCACCCTTTTTAGATAATTCTATTTAACAATTCTTATACTATATATTATTTACATAACATAATCAAAATTTAAAGTTATATTATATACCGTTATTTTTACGTATTTATTATTATGCCCTCCACTTATTTGATTGACATGCCATGACACATTGAATTTACTTTTTGGTAAAGAAGAGGTTCACCATTTGATCCATCAGTTCTATTTTAAATGGCTATCTTATCATGTTCTATTTTATATGATATCTATCGAGTTTTATTTTAGATTTTAAAGGTCGAATATTTAAGATTTAGGATTTAAATTTGGAATATTCAAATAAGATTTTAAAGTTGAGAAACCTTTAGTATTTATTCAGAAGAAGATGCACTCAGATTAGTAAGTTCCAATTATGAGGCCGAATGCATTTTGAGATTATTTTCTTACTTTTTTCTTTCTTCTGATTTTACCAATGATTTCTTCCCTCCCCCTCCCCCTCCCCCTCCCCCTCTCCCTCTCAACTGGGAAATTGATTAGAATCGACCCTTTGAGAATGTCAGAGGGAAACCATGCAATAATTCTCAACATGAACGTATGTATTGACATGTCAACATTGATACCAATAGTTCCCTCATGATAGTAATTCAAACTAGTCCCATGATAAAGCATCGAAAAGTTTCAAGAGAAAAATAATCACTTTTAACAGAAATTCTGAAACTGGAATTCCATTTTCACTAAGTCTTTTTAGGTGCATAAATAACGGCCACATCATGAATGGAAAAGAATAGGGATAGCAACTTCAGCATAGCATTCTTACTTGAAAGAAACGAAAATATACAGAATATGAGTAGATAACTCACTCTAATGAGGTTCACTTGGAGTGCATCATATACAGAAATGGACATTATAACTGAAATAATCTTGTTGAGGAAGCTCTAAGCTGATGTAGATTCTGCTGGTTTGTCCTTTGGAGCTAAGGAAGGTTCCAGTTTAAGATCTCCAACTCCCCTTGGGGGGCCAATGCTGCAACGGGCTGTGTTGTGCATTAGAATAGCATCCTTTATCTTCTGAAACTGCGATTACATTTACGAGAATCAGGGGTATTTACTATATGATGGATGTGGACACTGATTCAGGAGCTTCTAAGAATGAATTGTCTAAGATGACCGATTATTGCATTAGTTTAACGTTCAACAATACTAAAGATACCAATAAACATCAACTTCATAATCTGTTTAGATAGCCTTCTTTTTTTATTGGAACGATCTGGTTAGACTTCAGATAGCCATACAACCCACTCTATGCTATTCTCATGAAACTGATATATTGTAGCCTTAGACAATTAAAACTCACAAATGGCATACTCAGTCCAATTCTGTTACAACTTTGATGCTCAGCTCAGGACTTTAGCAGAACGCACATCAAAACTTCTTGTCAATTTAGGACTACAAAGTATAAAATAAATAATGTTGAAACTCTGGAAAGCACATGTCCTCCCATAATTTTACACATTTTACTTGTGTCTGCAGCATCCAGCCATACCCATCAGAGTTTGAAGATAATGTGAGTTTAAATTGATGGAGTCCTAATATTATAATATAAGAATAAATAAAAAAAATCAGCAGAGACAGATATATGCCCTCATAAGATGTTTGCACCTCACCATCTTTCAGTAAAGGTTATGCTTAACTAAGAAGGAAATGAAATGTTGGACACAGGAAAACGCTTGCTGCGGTTGAAATTAGAATACTTACCTTTGCAAGTGAACAAGAAAAGGATTCCAGTTGTCCATCAGCTCCACGATAGAAGTGGAAATAAGGAAGAACCTTCACGTTCATACTTTTGCACATTGGCTTATTCTCATCAAAATTAACTTTCAGGAATAAAATTTCAGGGTGTTCCTCAGCTGTTTTGCGGAGCTGACAAACCCATTATACAACAAAATTCAGAACATAGAAAACATCTCAGAACACCAAAAAAAATTCCCTACTTCCATCAACAATGTGAGACATTGGTAATTAATTCATTTCTCAATATTTGTCTCAAGTCTCAATAGGAAGTGGTAATGAGAGTTACCATTGCAGAACTTTTTTATTCATGGCTTCCTACCATACCAGCGGGAAAACATTTGGAGGTTTATATCTAATCAAGCTAGAAAGATGCTTGATCACAGGAAAAAGTGTCATCCACACATTTTTCCCACTGATATACCATGAGGGAATGAGGGTATTTGGGTGTCCCAAAACAAATCCATATACCAAGTTTGCGAAGTTACTGATTTAGGCTGTAAAAGACAATGGTCAGTTGCCTGCACACTATCCTGGTTGGATTTATTAATTCATTCAAGGGATCAACACACTAAAGCCAGCACATTTCAAAACCTATTAAAAATCACCAATCCCCATGGACATCAAAGTTCCAAAAAGCAGGTAACAAATTAGAATTGATGCTTCCTTTTTACCATTCCTATGCTAAAAAGAAAAGAGAGAACAAGAAACATATGCAGCCAATCATATTTTACAACAAAGTACTACTACATGATTCTTTCATCGCCATAGTCTCCATAGTTCAGGGGCAGGCTACCAAGGGTGAGCTTGCGTAGAAGTAGCGTGCCAGCAGTCTGGACTAATCTGGTACCCCATATGGTCACCAATGTAATAAAATATTTGGCAAGAGATATCAAAAGTTTATTACAACCCTGATAGCAGGTAGTACACCTGCAATCTAAATACATACATGCAAACAGATCCTGTAATATGGTGGATTCAGAATAGCAGAGTAGACTACCACCAACTACCACAATGAGACAACATAGTGCTGGTCCTTTCAAGACTTGGCAAACACATTAGCACAGGTGATGGTTTCCAACATGGAAACTTCACAACAAAAACTTAAAAACAAAAAGTTCTCAGTGCCAGACCATGTTCAGTTGCATTTGACATTGACAAGGAATAAAATGCAAAACTTTAGGTCCCCTTTATTTCTGCCATAATTTAATGTATCAAGTTTTCAGGAATTATTAGCAAGCTTTTAGAAGCAGGATGCCAATAATGTCAGTAGAAGCACATTTCTGTCAACACTGAAGGTTCAATGACATCTATAAAAGAAGAAATAGCTAGCAATAAAAACGAACATATGGTAGACAGATAATGGGAGTTACCTTGGGGAATAGTGCTCGGCAAGAAGCACACCAGGTCCCATAAAATTCTACAATAACTAATCTCTCTTCAGCTTGACTTAAAGCACTCAAAAGTTCTTGTGTGGAATGAATATCAACCATGTTTGGTGCATTCTTTTCCCACCATTTTGGTTGGTCAGTCTCAGCCACAGTTGCACGAACCTGAAGTTAAGCATACAAAGCTAAAATCAGTAGCCACTAAAACCATTCAGTAAACTTCAAAAAAATATCAAGAAAAATGAGAATTTGTTCTAACCCTGCCAATATCCCATGTCAGACATCAATGAAAGGGCAGATACCTAGGTATCTTGCACTCAGAAAAAGGTAGAATGAACAAAGTGACAACACTTTTCAAGGGGAAACCACTTTGCAAGTTTAGGGCCTTTTAAAGGGGAAGTGGAACTGAAATATCTATAAATAGTGTATATAAGACTACATCGAAAGGAATTAAAGACTTCCAAGAATTTGTTCTGATCATTATCCCATTATGTTGGACTGAGGGGCATCATTGGGGGGCGTAGGTACTTGAAATTTAAAAACATGTGGTTGGAGGGTGAGGGCTTTGTGGATAGGGTGAGGTTGTGGTGGTCTTCGTACATTTTTTTCTCGTACTCCGAGTTTTGTATTAGCTGGAAAACTCGAAGCTCTAAAACAAGATTTGAAGAAATGGAATACGGAGGTATTTGGGAACATGGTAATAAGAGGAGGCATCTTCTGGATCAGTTGCAGTGTTTGAAGGATAAGGAATTGTTGGGGGACATATTGGGGGGGAAATGGAGAGAAAAAAGGGGTGGTTTCTGAATTAGAGAAGATCTCTTTAATGAAGGAAATTTCTTGGAGGCAAAAATCTCAGGTTCTGCGGTTGAAGGAAGGTGACAAGTGTACACAAACTTTTCACCAAATGGCAAACTCACATCGAAGAAATAATGCTATTAAGGTCCTTCATGAAGGTGATAACATTCTTTCAGATCAAGAGGCCATCAAGGAACATATTGTGAATTTATGAAAAGTTGTTTAGGGAAGAATACTCTTGGAGACCCAAGTTAGACAGGCTGATTTTTTATTCCACAGATCAGGCAAGTGCAGAATGGTTGGAGAGAGTTTTTGAAGAAGTATTTGATGTGGTTAGAGGAATGGCAAGGGACAAGGCTCCGGGTCCTGATGGTTTTTGAATGGCTTTTTTCCAAGCTTGTTGAGACATAGTACAAGACAATTTTTTTTTTTTTTTTTTTTTATAAATAAGAAGTTGTATTGATAACGAAAGTAGGCAATGCCCAAGTATACAAGAAGTATACAAGAAAAAAGCCTAGTTACAAGATATGTGCTACGGAAAGTAGCATAAAAGTCGCTAAAACTTGCTCCATTTAATACAATAGATGAGCCCAAAGCAACAAAGTATTGTAGAAAAAAGCCTTGAAACCATCCGAAGAGCATTCCCGATTTTCAAAATGAATTTATGAGGGGGAGACAAATTCTTGATTCAGTTTTAATTGCTAATTAATGTTTGGAGAGTATAATCAAACTGGGTGAATTTGAAATTTCAGGTAAATTGGATATAGAAAAGGCTCATGATCATGTTAGTTGGGAGTTTCTCTTGTTCTTACTTGGGAGATACGGATTTTTCGGAAAGAAGTGGTTTTCGTGGTTAGTGGCTGTCCGGTTGGGTTCTTCAACAGCTCATGTGAATGGAGACAAGGAGATCCTCTATCTCCTTTTTCTTTTTGTCCTAGTAAATGGAGACAAGGAGATCCTCTATCTCATATGAAGCCATGGTGGAGGGAAGTCTCTTGTCAGGTTTTGACGTGGGAGATGAGTCTCGAAGTAGCTTAAAAATCTCTCATCTTCTTTTTTCTAATGACACTTTAATTTTTAATAAGACGAACCATGACCATCTTCGTTCTTTGAGAGCTTTTTCGCTATGTTTTGAAATTGTTTCGGGTCTAGAGTCTACTTATCTATATCTGAAATTGTTCCACGTTTCAAATATTTCAGATCTGGAAAACATTTTGGGGTGGAAGGTATCTCCGTTGCCTTTGAGGTATCTTGATCTTCCCTTGGGGGATCGTCACAAATCTGTTACGACTTGGGATGGAGTGATTGAGAAGATTGAGAGGAGGCTAGCTGGTTGGAAAAGTTATAGTTGTCTAAAGGGGGAAGATTCACTTTGATAAATAGTGCGTTGTCTAATCTTCCGACATATTTTCTTTCTCTTTTCCCTTTGCTGGCAAGGGTAGCTAATAGGATTGAGAGGATTTTTCGATTTTTTTTGTGGGGAGGTAAAGGGGAGGAAAAAAGGTTTCATTTGGTAAGATGAAATACAGTTTATCCAATGATTTCTTGTGGAGGTTTGGGGTGTGTGAAAGTTGAGGTTTTTAACAAACCACTTAATGGGAAATGACTATGGAGATATCATATTGAGAGAGACGCCTTATGGAAAAATGTTGTTGATGTCAAATATGGGAGTATGTGGGGGAGTTGGTGTTCTAATGAAGTAAGAGGAGCGGATGGGTGGGTTTGTGGAAGACCATTCGGATGGGTTGGGGGGAGTTTGTTAATCATGTTAAATTGAAGGTGGGGGAAGGGACAAGGATGCATTTTTGGCATGATGCTTGGGTATGGGGATTCAGCTCTCAAGATTGCTTACCTTTCCCCTTTTAGAATTGCTAGGGATCAAGATGCTGCAGTGGCTGATTCCTTTTCTTGTTTGAATAATACTTTCAATGGAATGCTGATTTTGTTAGAGATGTGCATGATTGCGAAGTGAATGTAGTCTCTGATTTTTTTTAAAGATTATACAATTTGAACATTTTCCAGGGAAGGGAGGATAGTTTGCTGTGGGTTTATGCAGGAAATTTCAGATTTTCGGTTAGCTCCTTCTATAAGGAGCTAACTTGTCATTTTGACTATAATTACCCCTGAAAAGCATTTGGAGAGTTTCAATAAGGTGGCATTATTCTGTTGGTTGGTGTCTATTGGTAAAATTCTGACCACTAACAACTTAAGAAAGTGTGTAGTAGATTGATGCTTCATGTGCAAGAAAGATGGTGAATCTATTAATCATCTTTTTCTTCATTGTGAGGTGGCCAAGACTTTGTGGAATGAGATTTTTGGTAGGAGGGGTATTGATTAGGTGATGGCTAAGCAAGTGGTGGATCTTCTTGCATGTTGGAAAGGATTTGAGGGGAGAAAACACATTGCTGCCACATGGAAGATGATTCCTTTATGCTTGTGCCTATGGTTGGAGAGAAATGGGAAGTGCTTTGAAGATAGAGAACGCGCAATGTGAGCATTTTGGGAGTTTTTCTTTAGTACCTTGAGTTGTTGGGCTAAGGCTCTAGTACTGAATGGAGATCATTTTTTTGTTCTGCTTTAGTCTTTTTCTGTTTCTAGTGTGAATGCAGGTATTTCCTCTTGTATACTTCTTGCGTACTTAGGTTTTGCCTGTAACTTGATAATAAAATTCTCTTACATTAAAAAAAACATAAAAAGGAACTAACAAATGGAGACTCATGTCTCAAAATGACCTTCATATTGAGACATATTAGATACCACACTATAAGCTTCGCACCTTCCAGAATAGGTATACCTGTCCCTTTTTTTTCTAACACTACACCCTCAAGCTGGAGCATATCTATAAAATATGCTTGGCTTGGAAGATACAACCAAACGAAAAACAAAACTCTGATAACCACTTCCCCCCCCCCCCCCCCAACACACACACACAAAAGTTTTTCTATTGCAAAAATACACTGAAACTTTTGGATAAGTGAACATAAACCAACTTTATATAAACATTAAAAAGAGAATCCACTAAACCAAACACAAACATGGTGAAATTCCACTAAAACATCAACACTGACATAGAATTCACTGAAAACTTCTAGCTCTGGTCAGATCACATCTGAAAATATCATTGTTAATCAGATCCCCCTGCAAAATACCAAAGGACTGGTCGGATCTCACTGCAAAAACCAAGGTCAGTGAGATCTCTGCTTGAATAGGGCTGACATGTTGGCCTTGAACCAACTTGCACTGTGACTGAGTTGGACTGCATTGGAAATGCTGACCCAAGACTGAGTTGAGCTTGAACTATGAATTTCAGCCGGGCTATTCGGCCAAAATCTATGGGCTAGATCTGGGCAACCTGACTATTTAAATAACGAGAATAAGTGGATCCAGGTTAGTATGCCGATCTAAGCCGTGGATATTCCAAGCCCAAACATGGAAACAGCACAGCAGCCAAACGAGAGTGACCTTGTTCCTGGAGACACCACCGACCATTGCCTTTGGCAGACACAATTACAGAAACACCACAAAGACCGATAAAACAACCACTGAAAACCACAGAGGTCATTGGAGACGACGGAAACCACCAATAACACTGATAACCCCAGACAGAAACATAAAAAATCATATAAACTACACCACCAAAATCAATTGGAAACTATTGGCATCACCAAAAACAAACAAATGGAGTTTTCCCTTCTTTTCCCCTCACAGCACCAGAGATTTGTTTGGGTAAGATAACAGATTATCCAGAGCTTCATCAAGGCATTGCATGTGTGGGTTTAGTCCACACAGGCAGGCTACCATTGAGAAGAGTCTCCAAAACCAAGATTTAATGTTTAGTGCAATGGGAAGAAAAAAAAAACCAAAAAAATTACAGAGAAGAGACTAAACAATAATTCTTAACCGTATAATTTCGCTATAATAGCATGTAAACAAATGCAAGGCTATGAATTAAAGCAGAGAGGCTCATTCACTAATTATGGCCCCTCATATCCATTGATACATATAGAGAGACATGGGGACAAATATAATAGACACCTCTATAGCTTAGCACCTTATGGAAAATGGAAAGGTGTCCCTTCTTGGAGAAGTGAAGCCTTCTTAAAGTCAATGAAGAGGAGGAAAATAATAATTGAGTATTTATGAAAGAACGTTCTAAAAAATAGGGTTTCGTGTAATAAATTTTTTATATAAATCAATCTTTCCAACTCTTCTTGAGCAGCTGCCAGCAATTAAAGAACTGAAGGTCTGGTATGCCACTCTGCCAGCAAGGAGTGAGAAAGCCAAGTGGGCTGTGGTGATGTCAGAAGTTGCACCTCTTTGTATATATTTAGACCCTATTTGGAATTACGTTTCGAGACTTAAAAGTGTTTTTAAGTAATTAAAAGCACTTAAAAGCACTTTTAAAGAAAAATTAACGTGTTTGATAATTTTATAAAACGTGCTTAGGTGGTTAAAAAAAGTTAAAAATCAATTTTTTTCAAAAAGCACCAAATTAGAGCTTCTATCAAAAAGTTTATGCAGATAACTATATATTTTAAAAAACTACCATAACTAACTCTAAAAAACGCTTTAGGCATATGGATCCCAAACAGTAAATAGATTTTTAGTAGTAAAGTTTGTTACATTAAACTTTAAGCTATAAGCCTTAAGATAAAAGTAATATTTCCTACCGCAATCTCAAACATGCACTTAGTGATCAGTTTGCTAGTTTCTTTGACCCCACTTGGCATTCCAGTTTGTGGAAATCGAAACCCGAGCAAGAAAATCTATTGCAATATTCTCCACAAAACCCAAATTTTAAACACATACAAGATTAAAAAATATATATATTTACAAGCTGGGGTAAATGACACATCATCTACACTGCAGACATAACAAGATCTGATTTATGAGAATTTAAATCCTGTCATCCACACTGGCTTACGAGCAAAATAACTCAAGTTCTATCATCATGGAATAAAAACAGAGGTTCAGCAAATTAATGCTGAATCACACTATAAAATCTCTTACTAAATCTTCCGATACAAAAATAGATTATTATTTTTGTCGTTAGTGATTAAGAAAGTGTTTTCCTAATGATGTTGTGAATTTTTTTCTTTTTCAAAAAATATATAAGAATATTAAAAAAAAAAGAATTGCTCTATATCGAGACATCTCGGGAGATGAGTGCCGGGTGAAGTAGCATTGCTCCAGGCACAAACTAGTCGAAAGTATGGAACTCCTAAATTCCTAATTGCCACACAACACATCATCATCATATTGAATACATCGTTTGCTTAATTTTTAGTTTAATAAGTATAAAATAAAACAAAACAAAATCTTTCCACAGTTACAGAAGTAATACCCACAATTATTCATTAAACCCAATTGAGAACGACATAGGACAATACAAAAATTTCAGGAAATTGATTCTAAAATTCAATCAATTTCGAAAAATGTAGCACTATAAATGTAAAAAGAACAGAGACATGTAAACGAAAGAAAGGGCAAGTGCTCACCTGGAAAGATACCGACTGCTTTCTGGGTCTGAAAGAAAAGCGACCATAATCGCCAGCAGAAGAATACAAAAGGGGATAAACTCTCTTATCCGAATTCTGAATGGGTGGGAAAGCCGGTTGGAGACTATTGAAGGAGGATGCAAAGGAGGTGAGCAGAGAAGGAGAGAAGCGAAGAGAAAGAAACGATAATTGAATAACATCCGCCATTTACAAAGAAACGAAGAGAAGGCGAGAGAGAGAGAGAGACCGCCTTTAAACCAAAAAAAAAAAAATTCTTGAATTCAATGGCCTTGAACAGCTACATGAGTTCAAATTCGCACACAGAAAAGGCCATTGGTGATTGTTCTCTGGGGCTTTGTTGGATATTGTTCTCTGCAGGTTCTTGTGGGAATGAAGTGTCTCGCATGTGGGAGTTGTTTGCGCGCGTGTGGGTGTTGTGAGCCAGAGAGAAGGAAGTATAAAATGGGGAAAGTTTTTCAAACGATTATTATGTTTGGTTTTCTTCATTTTTCGTTGGTCTACAGTGTGCGGCTTTCGTACCAGCTGCCGGCACAAGGCACTCTTCTGCCTTTGGAGTTTGGACTTTCTTTCAGGAATTTTTCCTTTTTACCAACTTTTATGGAGATTTGTTTGGATAATGAAATAAAATAAGATAATATTTAAAAAAATTTAAATTAAATAAAATATTATTTTTAATATGATTATTATTATAAATTTTTTTTTAAAAATAAATTTTTTTTTTTAAATTTTATATAAAAATTTATAATAATAAAATAAAATAAGTTTAGATTTGAAAGTGTTTTGTATCCGACTGAAAACAAAGCTCTTTCCCAAAAACAAATTCTTTCAATCTTTAGTTTTGATTTTAATTTTTTAAACTATTGTTACAAATCAAATAATGCAATCTAAATAGAGATCTTTCAAATAAAAAAATAATGGAAAAGAATAAGTTATTTTTAAGATGAAATAATTTCAGAATCAGTTATTATGTTTTACTTATTCAGTTTTTTTCAGCTTTTAATTCTAGAAATGTTTGGTTTATAAAAGAGATTTTACAAAAATAAATTTATAGTTTTCTTTATAAAAAAAAAAAGGATATTTTTCACTTAAAAAAGTTATTATAAAAATATTATAAAAATACTCCAAATAGGATATCATCATTTATTCCTCTTCAAGGAATTGAAATGGAATGTTTCCCATATGAGAATTCGTAGTTCCTTATTCCCTAAAGCGCCTGCAAGTTTACCACTCTTAATTTTGAGCTATTCACGTAAATCACATTGATATAATCATATAAATTACTCATGGCAAATGCTCCACCCTCAATTCCATGACACACATTGAGTAGAATTAGATCCGGTAGATGAAAGACACTAGAACGAGATCCGTTCATTCATGACACGCATCAGACTCTCGTTTGGACAGTGAGATGAAACAAAATCAGGACAGTGAGATGAAATAAACGATTTTAGATCAAAGTTAAAAGATAAAATATTGTTAGAATTATTATTATTATTGTTTTGAAGTTCTAGATCCAGTGATCTCACTAGACCCAAGTCGGTCTTTATATTTTGTTGTAGAAGTAACGGGGATAAACAGAGGAATGTAATTTCTACTTCCAAACTCTGACAGCAAATCATTCACATCAGAGAACCACAGATTAGAGAGGATTTGTACCATTAACATCAACTGCCGGTACTGAACCAACACAAAAGCCCAGTCGACCATTTAGTTCATCTTTCAATAGATGCGATTGGGACATCAATTTTTGCTAAAACTTTGGCCCATGCTTAATTATATTCTCACATTGCTTTAAGTCCAAGGTTATGAAGGATTGCCGCCTAGGAAGGTGGTTTCACAAGGTAAACTGCATCACAGCCAAAATAGATGTCCCAACACAAGTCTCCACGTACCAATACAAGAAATCAATAACAGGCAACTCAAACAGAAGCAATCCTGATTCATTAAAAACAAAAAAATAAAAATAAAAACACAAAAAAACATGATTCTGTGGCTAAATGTCTTTATTATTGAAGAAAAAGGCTGCTGAAAATTAGAATGCAATGACCTGCTCTCAACACACTAGAATCAAATGAAAATGAAACTTGAGTCTCGTTGATATCATATTTATCCAGTGCCTTGAATGATATAAAGTTGCAGTGCAGGATCTAAACAGATACTAAGGAGATACTAGATGACAAAATCGATATATTTTCTCCTTTTATGCACAACACAATTACAAGACTGCAAAACTTCAGAACAAACTGTCATCTGCTGATACCAGAATGGATGAGTCACTGTGATAAGAAGTCCCCAAGCAAACATTCAGTGGGGTAGACATGGTTATTCAAATTATATTCTGTCTGGAACATCACCAAACAGCACTAATCAGCCAAATATTTACTTATTTTCAATTCTTCACTTTCTTTCTACAGAATGATCTCAAATCCATATTCATTCAGTAATAAGTGAATTATTCAACATTTTAGAATATAACCAACTGAAAAACCGAGAAAATGAAATTAAGTAACTACAATCAGAGATACCAAATATGATGTTCCTCCAGTTATTGACTAATGCATGCACTTGATATATTCATCCAGATTCCAGAAGATATGAAAATATATAAATGCCAACACACTACCACAATGAAAACCCTGATGTACAAAAATACACTACATTTTTAAGCCATTTTCTGTAATTACTTGTGCATCTCCTAATTGCTGAAAGTCAGAACAAACAAGTAATACCATTATTTCTGTATCTTAGGACTCAACAAGCAGCCTGTGAGGTTCTAGGCAACTGATACTGTTACCTCGCTGCAGTGCATCTTCATTTCATTTATAACCATCTATCTTCTCCAGCACGTACTCTCATTGCTTCATGATACAAAAGTATTGCCAGCACCTGCTCCAATCCAATGATTTGGACTTGTACACCACTCGAGAACGTTTACCGTGGGAACTTAAGGACTAGACAATAGAACAGACTTTGAAAACAATGCAGAACCATTATTCGATGCACCCTGAATCTTTAGAATCGAGGTGACCAAGTTATATATCTGCACGTTCTCAAAAGATTGAACTTTTTGCCCCCTCGCAAACTGAGGACCATGGCCAACAAAAATGGTCCTCATAGAGAAAACGGCATTGTCATAACCATGTGCTCCACCACATTCTTTCCGCTTCGACCTCTTCTGCTCAACCTTAAACCCTTCTTCTATCATACCAATTACTGGTGGTATCCTATCACTGGCACTATAGTGTAGCCTACTAGGCAGCTCCTCCTTGAGATACACTTTCAAATACTTCCCATTCTCAACCTTCCCAGACTTTAACCCTTGATTCATCTTTGCAACAACATCCGATGGCTCAACACCAGCAGGCGGACGAATTGCTAGCAAAGGCGTGTACGACAGAACCCAATCAGCTGGAATATCAATCCAAGGGTTCAAGTCATCTAGAAAAATAAGCTTCTTATCACATGTACCAACCATCCCATGATCACCCACCAAAATTATATTAACATCTTCAAAAACACCTCTCTTTTCTAAACCTTCAATCAACCTCCCAATCATCATATCAATTCTAGCAACAGCTTCAGTTATCTCTGGATCATCAGGCCCAACTTGGTGACCCTGGTGATCTGGGTCTTCAAAATATAGTGTCATAAACGATGGAATTTCACCACCAGGCAGATCAAAGTAACTTAAAACGGTATCTACCCGTTCCTCGAAAGGAACCGAGCCATTATAATTCATACAAAACTTATCAGGACACGTCCAGGAACCTTTTCTTACCTCAGACCCAGGCCAGAAATACGTGGAGGCCTTCAATCCGTTGTTCACCACGGTCTCCCATAGAGGCTCACCCAGCCACCATTTTGGCTCGTGGCTCCCCATGGTGAAAGCCTCACCAGTGCGTGGATCTAAAAAATGATTGTTAATTATACCATGATAAGCAGGATAAAGCCCAGTCACAATGGAGTAGTGGTTAGGAAAAGTTAAAGTCGGGAAAACCGGAATCAAACCCATCTCGGCCTCGGTCCCGTTACCGATTAAGCGACCAATATTGGGCGTGTCGGTCTTGAATTGGTACCCAAATCGGAACCCGTCGGAGGAAATCAACAAGACCACAGGGTGTGGGAGCTTTATGAGGGGACGGGCTTGAGTTTCGACATGGGAAGGGGCGGGTGGAGACGCAGAGGAAGAGAAGAAGAGAAAAGCAAAGGCGACGGCGGCGGAAATAGCAACACAGGCGATGAGGAGGAGGGAGATGAAGAGGATGGTAGTTGTGGTGGGTTTGTGACGAGGGTCTGTCGGGGCGGAAGAGGAAGCGTCTGTGTTAAAGGAAAGGAGAGCTGTAGATGGGTTTGTTTGGTCTTCTTGGGTTGGTATTGTTATCGGCGTAGGCTTTGTCGATGGACTCAAAATAGACAAAGAATCAGAACCCATGTTCCCAAAAAAATCAGCACCCTCTCAGATTCACCAGGGTTCCTTGTATGGGGTGAGGAATTCAAGTTTCTGAGATGTGGGTGTTTTTTATGGTTCCCAGATAGAAATCTTGGAGTGAGATCGAAGGTTTTTGGGTTTGGTTTGGTATGGTTTGGGGTCGCAGACACTGTTCGTCTATTGTTGGTGGGTTGCTATCTGGGATGTGGGCGTGGACCGTTTGAGTTGGAAGAGAGGAGGAGCTTTGAGTACGAAGACGGGGATATTCTAAGTACAGGTGTCGTTCATCTATTGGTGAGAGTTCACGGGAAAGGAATTCCATCAGGACTGATATACGACAGATATTAAGGGCTGAGGACCTGAAGTTGCGTTTCTAAAGCCATTTTGTACCTCCTAGTTAACCATCTTTGCGAAAGAGAGAAATTGCCGCGAAATTGAGTTGTGATATCTTTGATTCATTGAAAAAAGAGGTTGTAACATCTCTGTGTGTAATAAATTGGGGTGAAAAGCTTACAGAAAAAGTAAAGGGGTTGAAAAAACTGAAGTTGTAACATCTTTCAATGTAATAGAGATAAATACTGTTTTTTTCTTATGTAAAGTATAGGTAATAAATTGAGATAAATTGATATAAATTTTAAAAATTAAATAAAATATCATTAAAATAATATCTTTTTTAATATTATCATTATTTAAAAATTTAAAAATATTATATTTTTTATTATATTTAAAAGTGAGAATATGTTATACGACTTGTTAATCTAACACGAACACGATACGATAATAACGAATTATGGTTTAGTTTTAATGAATTCGGGTCAAAACGAGTTGATCCGATAAGACACAATTACTTAACATGTTAATAGCGTGCTAAATTGTTTTAACCCGTTATGACACATTATGACACGTTAAAAGGTTAAAATTATAATTATACTCTTATACTTAAAAATAAAATTTTAGAATTTTAATTTTGATATTTTTATTATTTAGATTGTAATTTCATGCTTGTAGTTAGTATTATAATTTTTATAAATATTATGATTTTAACGTTTATATTAAATTATATTAAATTTAATCAAGTCAAACGAATTAATTTTGGACATATTCAACACATTTATATAAACAAGTTGAAAAAAGTCATATTGTGTCATATTAACTTTTTTCGTAATATCACTAATAGACGTTACGTTAACGAGTTATGTTAAAGTTTGAAATTTTGATACGATAAATTTAACGGGTCAGATTAGGATTGATTTATATAGTATAATATACATGTTTTAACACAACACGAACACGACAGTTAACACGATTTGACACCCCTAATTATATTATGTACGAAAATTTGAAAATGTTGTAATGATAATATGAAATGAATTTTAAATCCAAATATGCCTAACCCTCTCCCTATCTCTAAACTTACCATTTTTCGTCCATATAAGAACCGAGCTGAGTTAGGGATGAGCATCTACTCTATCTTCCTCTTTCATGGTTTAAAAGAAATGGATATAAAATTTTACTTAGTTTTTTCATTTCAAAAGGAAAATAGTCAATCTATTTTGTTGAACCCAAGGTTTCAAGTTTCGTATAAATCTACACATGAATTTTGATGATAACAAATGAATTCAAAGAATAAAGGAGTCTCAAGCTCAAGTTGTCCACACAATATAATCAAGCACATCAAGGAAGCAAGCATGAGCAAGAAGGGAACAAGTTCACATTAAAATCATATAGTAATGTTGTAAATCTCTTAAAAATTCAAAATTAGGATTAAGGCTCAAAATTAATATTTTATCATAAAACATTAAAATACGTTTTCCACATATACATGAATATTTTGGAAATTAAATTTGAAAATTTTGAAAGATGATTGATTGTCATCTTTCACAGTACATGACATGATTAAAGGTTTGAATTTTGAAAATATTAAGATTATTGATTGTCATCTTTCACATGTGCATGACATGATTAAAGGCTTGAATTTTGAAAATATTAAGATGATTGATTATCATCTTTCACATGTGCATGTTTTATTTGAATATTTTTAAAAGTGGTAGATGCTTTTCTTGACTTATGCAAAAGGTAAATGTCTTTATTTGAAAATTTTGAAAAGTAAAGTGTGCTCCTTTTGTCATATGCAAAAAGTAAAAAATTATGTTTGAAATTTTTGAAAAGTAAAGTGTGATTCTTTTGTCACATGCAAAAAATAAAAAGATTAGATTTGAAATTTTTGAAAAGTGAATGATGATGTTTTTGACATGGAAATCTTTTCAAATTTGAAATTAAAAACTCATTTGCCTATAAATAGCTCACTTGAGTTTTGCAAAACATATAACAAGAGCTTACACATCTATTACTAAGTTTTGCATCATTCCTTCAAAGCTCTCATTCTCTCTTTTCTAAAGTTTTGAGCCTTAATTCTTATTCTTGTTGAAAGAGATATAGGTTGCGCTGTATTGTTTCTATCTCACTCATTGAGGAGTGTACTTTGATAGTCTACCTACTATCAACTCTTGTATTTGTAAAAAGGTGCGTATAACCCTTGGGTGTGTAGAAAGTGTTCTACACGATGAATAGTTAAATCACCAAGTGTGAGGTGATTGGAAGTGTAGAAGGTGTTCTACACGGGGAATAGTTAAATCACCAAGTGTGAGGTGATTGGAAGTGTAGAGGGTGTTCTACACGGATTATTTGGAGCGGTGCTGCTCAAAGGTGTAATAGGTTTCTATCTCCACTTAAAGGAGATTGAATAGTGGATTTGGGTATCTTCAAGGGATAGCTTGAGGCGAGGACGTAGGCAGTGGGGCCGAACCTCGTTAATATACTGAGTTTGCTTCTCTCTTACCTTTACTTTTTATATTTATTATTGTTTCATATTTTGTTTATATTTTATATTATATATTTAATTTATAATTGTTCATTTTTTAATACAACTTAATTCACCCCCCCTCTTGTGTTAGTCATCTGGGCAACAATTGGTATCAGAGCTAGAGCTTTATTATAAGATTAACTATCTTTTGAGTTAAGATCTTATGGCTAACATTGCAGTTTCATTTGGTGAAGGTCAATCTAGCAGTCGGCCTCCACTCTTTTGTGGAGACAATTACTCATTCTGGAAAGTTAGAATGAGAATATTCCTTCAGGCTCAAGGTCGAGAAATCTGGAAATGCATTGTAAATGGACCTTATATTCCAACAAAAGTAGTTGATGGAGTAAAGGTCAAAAATGAAGAAGAAGAGTTTAATTGTGAAGACGATAGACTTTATACTTTGAATTTAACTGTTATGAATTTATTATATAATGCTCTCAATGGTAATGAATTTAATAGAGTAATGACTTGTGCTACAGTAAAGGAAATTTGGGATAACTTGGAAGTTACTTATGAAGGAATTTCTCAAGTCAAGGAATTAAAAATTTATATTCTTACTCATGAATATGAAATGTTTAAGATGAATGATGATGAATCTATTTCTAGTATGTACACTCGTTTTATTAACATCATAAACAGCTTGACAGCTCTTGGCAAAATTTATTCCAAAGTGGAGATAGTAAGAAAAATTCTCAACTCTCTACCAAAACGTTGGGAATCAAAAGTGACAGCGATTCTTGAAACTAGAAACCTCAAGAAACTCGAAGTAAATGAACTTATCGGGTCACTTATCACCCATGAGTACACATTGAAAAGAGGAGAAGAAGAAGGAAAGTCAAAGAAGAGCTTGACACTTAAAGCTGTTCCACATGAAAGTGAAAGTGATGAAGATGAGGAAAATGACGACAAAGATGAAGAAGTTGCGGTGATAACAAGAAGAATTCAGATGTTTTTAAAGAAAAATAAAACTCCTCCAAGGAAATCCTTCAAAAAGTTTTCCAAGAAAGATTCAGGTAAAAATGACACTTTAATTTGTTATAAATGCAATAAATCTGGTCATATCAAGTCAGATTGTCATCTGCTAAAGAAAGATCGAAACAAAGGCAAAAAAGTAATGAAAGCTACATGGGATGATGATTCAAGTAGCTCAGATAGTGAAGCAAGCAATGGAGAAATAGCAAATCTTTGTCTTATGGCTAAAGATGATATTGAGGTAACAAATTTTGATAATATTGAAGATCTTTCATATGAAAAATTGCAAAATATTTTAGAAGAGGTATATGAGGAATTTGAAAAATTGGGTATCAAGTATACTGTTTTGAAAAAGAAAAATTCTTCTTTAACAAATGAAATTGATATTTTAAGAAAAGAAAGTATTGTTTTGAAAGATGAAAATCTTGAGTTGAAGAAAAAGAAAACTGATTTAGAAAATATTATTGAAAATTTTACGAATGGAAAAAGAAATTTTGAAAAATTTCTTGGTAGTCAAAGATGTGTTTTTGATAAGGCAGGCTTGGGATATATACCGAAACAAAATTACAAACCTTATAAAAACTTCTTTGATAATCCTTCTACATCAAAGTCCAATATTCAAAATTTTTTTCATAAAAATAATTTTGTTAAAAAAGGATACTATTATAATCACTCAAGTTCTTTATATATGCTATTTGCAATTTTTGTAATAGAAATGGTCATAATTATCTTGCTTATCCTATTAGAAGAAAACATACAATGACTATTAGGGTCATATGGATACTTAAGAATCTTGTTTCTTTTGATACTAATAAATAAAGGACCCAAAGAATTTGGGTACCAAGAATTTTTTTTAATTGTTTTTGTAGGTATGCATGAAGTATTCTACAGGTAAAAATAAATAATTTTTAGACAACGGATGCTCAAGATACGTGACAGAAGACAAAACTAAATTCATTGACTTCACTTCTAAAGAAAAAGGATGTATGATATTTGAATACAATTCAAAATGAAAGATCATGGAAATAGAAGGAAAGATCATCAAGACTTAGTACAAGATGCAACCAAATAGTAGAAACATGTGAAAGATCATCCAGCGGAATAAATTCTAGAAGAACCTTCACGGGGTGTAAGTACTCGATCATCTCTTAGAAATATTTACAATCATACTGCTTTTCTATCTCAGATTGAACCTAAAAATATTGATGAAGCACTTCTTGATGAATCTTAGATTCTAACTATGCAAGAAGAGCTTAATCAATTTGAAAGAAATAATGTTTAAACACTTGTTCCTAAACCCAAAAATCATACTATTATTAGAACAAAATGGGTTTTTAGAAATAAGAAAGATGAATCCGGAGTCATTACTAGATATAAGGCTCGACTTGTGGCCCAAGGTTTCAATCAAGAAGAATGAATCGATTATGATGAGATATATGCAGCAGTCGCAAGATTAGAAGCTATTCGAATGCTACTTACATATGCTTGTTATAAAGATTTTGAACTTTTTCAAATGGATGTTAAAAGTGTTTTCTTAAATAGTTTTTTTATTGAAAAATGTTTTTCAAGAGCAAAGATTAATATAACTCTTTTCATCAAGTATGAATAGAATGATATTCTTCTAATTCAAATTTATGTAGATGATATAATATTTGGTGCTACTAATGAAAATATGTGTCAAGATTTTGTTAAGAATATGCAGGAAAAATTTGAAATGAGCATGATGGGAGAACTTAATTTCTTTCTCGGATTGCAAATCAAGCAAGCAAAAAGTGGAACATTTATTAATCAGTCAAAATATATCAAAGAGTTACTCAAAATTTGAGATGGAACGTGCGAAGGTAATTGGAACATCAATGAGTCAAACCACTAAACTTGATAAAGATGAAAGCGGTAAACCAGTTGACTCAAATGTATATCGAGGTATGATTAGTAGTTTATAATATTTAATAACTAGTAGACCTGATATTATGTTCAGTATATGTTTATGTGCACGTTTTCAATCATTTCCAAAACAATCTCATTTGATTGCAGTCAAGCGGATTTTTAGATATTTTACCATTACCATTGACTTAGAGTTATGGTATCCGAAACACACTTCTTTCGATCTTATTAGTTATTCAGGTACTGATTATACTGGTTGCAAAGATGATCGAAAAATTTTTAGTTGAACATGTCATTTATTAGGTCGTGCACTAGTTTCTTGATTTAGTAAAAAAACAAAATTCTGTTGCACTATCTACTACTGAGGCAGAATATGTTGCTGCGAGTAGTTGTTGTACTCAAGTTCTTTACATGAAGCAACAACTTGAAGATTTTGAACTAATGTATAATCACATTTCAATCAAATGTGATAATACAAGTGCTATAAATCTTTCAAAAAAAAAAACCAATACAACATTCTAGAATTAAGCATATTGAAATAAGATATCATTTTCTTCGAGATCATGTGCAGAAAGGCGATATAGTACTGGAGTTCACAAACACACACGATCAGTTAGCAGATATATTCACAAAACCTTTACCAGAAGATAGATTATGTATGATTAGAAGAGAAATAGGTATGATACATGTTATGAATATCTCTTGAAAGATAGATCAGAGTTCATAAAAATAGAGAGATATTTTTGTAAATACTTTTACATAAACTTGAGGTTCTTAGCCTCATGTTTGAGACGCTCATTCTCTTCATACAATATCATGTCATCCCTATCCATGGGAACTGGCAAGCGGAATGAAGAATCCAATAGAGATTTCAACTTTTTATTCTTCTGCCGAAGGATTCCTTCCCTTGTGTGAGACTCTTGAACAATTCGTTGAAGTACAACAATTTGTTCTTTAAGCTTTTCAACCTCATGATTTTTGACTTGTAGCCACTGGGAAAAAATCAACAATAGAGGATGAGTAGCGAGTCCCGAGACTCACCAAGTCGTAGATAGTATCGGAGTCTGGCTTATTAGCCAAACTATTATTCTCTTGCTGCAACATGGCGCCAATGGTAGCTGCAGAAAGGACATGAGATTGAGATGTAGAATACCTCATAGATGCATCTAGAGGAATGTTAGAAGAATGAGCCATTGAGAAAAGAATTGAAAACTTAAAGCGAGAATATTGAAGGAATGCAGATGAGTTATAGAGATGAGAATAAGATTTGATGCAAATCGGATGAACTTTAAAACTGATTTTATAGAGATAGCATAAAGAACAAGACAAACTACTGTCTCTTCAAATCTTATTAGTCAAAAGAAATATAAGATATGCTAGACACACATTGTTAAAAGTTTTCTTACTAGAAAAACGGTTCTCTGCTCCTATCATGACATTGACGGCCTTAGGAGAGAAGATTGATGGTTGATGCGTCAAGGGTTCCTGATTCAAGTCTGGAACATTAGTGGAAGAGAATTGTTCGGCCATTTTATCGTTATGGAAAAACAGAACTTAGGTCAAGAAGCGATTTTTTTTTTTTTTGTATCTGATAGGTGAAAATGATTTTTTTATAGAAACTCAGAGCCTTCAATCCCGTTTGTCAACAACATCAGGTGATTGTTTAAATCTTCAGCCGTACTAAATTCACAGAATTAGACTTCCAACATTTGCAGGTTTTGTCGGACATACATAGCTCCGCACCGCATTGCTAGAGCTAGGCCTGCAGCTTTTACTGTCTTTGTCGGACACGAATAATTTTAATTATTCAACTTCAAATCTCTAGAACATCTAATTCGTCAATAACATCAAGCGGATTTAAATCTTCTTCCGCACCGAGATGATGAAATTTGGCTTCAACTTTTGCAGGTTTTGTCGGACACGGATGGTTCTAACTTCTACAGTCTCTACTAACGCAGCGTTTTATTTGTCTATTGGTTATTGTAGGAATATATCTTATTGAGCTAATTATGATTCCTTTTTAATGATGCCAAAAGGGAGATAAGTTTTAGACTAGAACATTAACATTATTTAAATTGCTAAACTTGTTATATATGCTTGGAATTATATTTATATTTTTGCTTAAAAAACTAACGCACATTCTCAAGGGGAGCTTAAGTATTAATACAGGTTTCAGGTTCTATCAAGCATTTGTCATCATCAAAAAGGGGGAGATTGTTGAACCCAAGATTTCAAGTTTCATGTAAATCTACAAATGGATTTTGATGATAACAAATGAATCCAAAGAATAAAGAAGTCTCAAGCTCAAGTTGTCCACACAATATAATCAAGCACATCAAGGAAGCAAGCATGAGTAAGAAGGGAACAAGTTCACATTAAAATCATAGAGTAATGTTGTAAATCTCTTAAAAATTCAAAATTAGAATTAAGGCTCAAAATTAATATTTTATCATAAAGCATTAAAATACATTTTCCACATGTGCATGATATTTTGAAAATTAAATTTGAAAATTTTGAAAGATGATTGATTGTCATCTTTCACATGTGCATGACATGATTAAAGGTTTGAACTTTGAAAATTTTGAAAGATGATTGATTGTCATCTTTCACATGTACATGACATGATTAAAGGTTTGAATTTTGAAAATATTAAGATGATTGATTGTCATCTTTCACATGTGCATGACATGATTAAATGTTTGAACTTTGAAAATATTAAGATGATTGATTGTCATCTTTCACATGTGCATGTTTTATTTAAATATTTTCAAAAGTGGTGGATGCTTTTCTTGACTTATGCAAAAGGTAGATGTCTTTATTTGAAAATTTTGAAAAGTAAAGTGTGCTCCTTTTGTCATATGCAAAAAGTAAAAGATTATGTTTGAAATTTTTGAAAAGTAAAGTGTGCTCCTTTTGTCACATGCAAAAAGTAAAAATATTAGATTTGAAATTTTTGAAGAGTGAATGATGATGTTTTTGACATGGAAATCTTTTCAAATTTGAAATTGAAAACTCATTTGCCTATAAATAGCTCACTTGAGTTTTGCAAAACATATAACAAGAGCTTACACATCTATTGCTAAGTTTTACATCAATCCTTCAAAACTCTCATTCTCTCTTTTCTAAAGTTTTGAGCCTTAATTCTTATTCTTGTTGAGAGAGATATAGGTTGCGCTGTATTGTTTCTATCTCACTCATTGAGGAGTGTACTTTGATAGTCTACCTACTATCAACTCTTGTATTTGTAAAAAGGTGCGTATAACCCTTGGGTGTGTAGAAGGTGTTCTACACGAGAAATAGTTAAATCACCAAGTGTGAGGTGATTGGAAGTGTAGAAGGTATTCTACACGGGGAATAGTTAAATCACCAAGTGTGAGGTGATTGGAAGTGTAGAGGGTGTTCTACACGGATTCTTTGGAGCGGTGCTGCTCAAAGGTGTAATAGATTTCTATCTTCACCTAAAGGAGATTGAATAGTGGATTTGAGGATTTTCAAGGGGTAGCTTGAGGCGAGGACGTAGGCAGTGGGGCCGAACCTCGTTAATATACTGAGTTTGCTTCTCTCTTACCTTTACTCTTTATATTTATTACTGTTTCATATTTTGTTTATATTTTATATTATATATTTGATTTATAATTGTTAATTTTTTAATACAACTCAATTCACCCCCCCTCTTGTGTTAGTCATCTGGGCAACATATTTGCTTTCCGACCACCTTTAATCTATACTCACAATATCATTGGATTCTCACTCTCATTTCATTGATTTAAAAAGAGCAAGAAGCGAAGCTCCAAAATGGTGGGTGAGTGTGCCTTATACGCAGTCCAAAATGGCGCATGAGCTCCACACACCCCATCACAGGAGCTCCAACCACCACATGCAACTCCATTCGACTCATACGTCTCAAATCTCCAATATTCAACTATCCATTCCCATTCACAGCTAGTTCATGGGCCCCACTTGTTGAGTTCTTCATGCTCTTTAAACCCCTATGACGATGTGAAAGTTAACTCTTCCTAAAACTCCAAGTCGATGTATTCGCCTATGTTGAACCCAAGATTTCAAGTTTCATGTAAATCTACAAATGGATTTTGATGATAACAAATGAATCCAAAGAATAAAGGAGTCTCAAACTCAAGTTGTCCACACAATATAATCAAGCACATCAAGGAAGCAAGCATGAGCAAGAAGGGAACAAGTTCACATTAAAATCATAGAGTAATGTTGTAAATCTCTTAAAAATTCAAAATTAGGATTAAGGCTCAAAATTAATATTTTATCATAAAGCATTAAAATACATTTTCCACATGTGCATGATATTTTGAAAATTAAATTTGAAAATTTTGAAAGATGATTGATTGTCATCTTTCACATGTGCATGACATGATTAAAGGTTTGAATTTTGAAAATTTTGAAAGATGATTGATTATCATCTTTCACATGTGCATGACATGATTAAAGGTTTGAAGTTTGAAAATATTAAGATGATTGATTGTCATCTTTCACATGTGCATGACATGATTAAATGTTTGAATTTTGAAAATATTAAGATGATTGATTGTCATCTTTCACATGTGCATGTTTTATTTAAATATTTTCAAAAGTGGTGGATGCTTTTCTTGACTTATGCAAAAGGTAGATGTCTTTATTTGAAAATTTTGAAAAGTAAAGTGTGCTCCTTTTGTCATATGCAAAAAGTAAAAGATTATGTTTGAAATTTTTGAAAAGTAAAGTGTGCTCCTTTTGTCACATGCAAAAAGTAAAAATATTAGATTTGAAATTTTTGAAAAGTAAATGATGATGTTTTTGATATGGGAATCTTTTCAAATTTGAAATTGAAAAATCATTTACCTATAAATAGCTCACTTGAGTTTTGCAAAATTTACAACAAGAGCTTACACATCTATTGCTAAGTTTTGCATCATTTCTTCAAAGCTCTCATTCTCTCTTTTCTAAAGTTTTGAGCCTTAATTCTTGTTCTTGTTGAGAGAGATATAGGTTGCGCTGTATTGTTTCTATCTCACTCATTGAGGAGTGTACTTTGATAGTCTACCTACTATCAACTCTTGTATTTGTAAAAGGGTGTGTATAACCCTTGTGTGTGTAGAAGGTGTTCTACACGGGAAATAGTTAAATCACCAAGTGTGAGGTGATTGGAAGTGTAGAAGGTGTTCTACACGGGGAAAAGTTAAATCACCAAGTGTAAGGTGATTGGAAGTGTAGAGGGTGTTCTACACGGATTCTTTGGAGCGGTGCTGCTCAAAGGTGTAATAGGTTTCTATCTCCACCTAAAGGAGATTGAATAGTGGATTTGGGGATCCTCAAGAGGTAGCTTGAGGCGAGGACGTAGGCAGTGGGGCCGAACCTCGTTAACATACTGAGTTTGCTTCTCTCTTACCCTTACTCTTTATATTTATTATTGTTTCATATTTTGTTTATATTTTATATTATATATTTGATTTATAATTGTTAATTTTTTAAATACAACTCAATTCACCCCCCCTCTTGTGTTAGTCATCTGGGTAACAATTGGTATCAGAGCTAGAGCTCTATTATAAGATTAACTATCTTTTGAGTTAAGATCTTATGGCTAACATTGCAGCTTCATTTGGTGAAGGTCAATCCAGCAGTCAGCCTCCACTCTTTTGTGGAGACAATTACTCATTCTGGAAAGTTAGAATGAGAATATTCCTTCAGGCTCAAGGTCGAGAAATCTGGAAATGCATTGTAAATGGACCTTATATTCCAACAAAAGTAATTGATGGAGTAAAGGTCAAAAAGGAAGAAGAAGAGTTTGATCGTGAAGACGATAGATTTTATACTTTGAATTTAACTGCTATGAATTTATTATATAATGCTCTCAATGGTAATGAATTTAATAGAGTAATGACTTGTGCTACAGCAAAGGAAATTTGGGATAATTTGGAAGTTACTTATGAAGGAACTTCTCAAGTCAAGGAATCAAAAATTTATATTCTTACTCATGAATATGAAATGTTTAAGATGAATGATGATGAATCTATTTCTAGTATGTACACTCGTTTTACTAACATCATAAACAGCTTGACAGCTCTTGGCAAAGTTTATTTCAAAGTGGAGATAGTAAGAAAAATTCTCAACTCTCTACCAAAACGTTGGGAATCAAAAGTGACAGCGATTCTTGAAGCTAGAGACCTCAAGAAGCTCGAAGTAAATGAACTCATCGGGTCACTTATCACCCATGAGTACACATTGAAAAGAGGAGAAGAAGAAGGAAAGTCAAAGAAGAGCTTGGCACTTAAAGTTGTTCCACATGAAAGTGAAAGTGATGAAGATGAGGAAAATGACGATAAGGATGAAGAAGTTGCGATGATAACAAGAAGAATTCAGAGGTTTTTAAAGAAAAATAAAACTCCTCTAAGGAAATCTTTCAAAAATTTTTCCAAGAAAGATTCAGGTAAAAATGACACTTTAATTTGTTATAAATGCAATAAACCTGGTCATATCAAGTCAGATTGTCCTCTGCTAAAGAAAGATCGAAACAAAGTCAGAAAAGCAATGAAAGCTACATAGGATGATGATTCAAGTAGCTCAGATAGTGAAGCAAGCAATGGAGAATCAGCAAATCTTTGTCTTATGGCTAAAGATGACATTGAGGTAACAAATCTTGATAATATTGAAGATCTTTCATATGAAGAATTGCAAAATGTTTTAGAAGAGGTATATGAGGAATTTGAAAAATTGGGTATCAAGTATACTGTTTTGAAAAAGAAAAGTTCTTCTTTAACAAACGAAATTGATATTTTAAGAAAAGAAAGTATTGTTTTGAAAGATGAAAATTTTGAGTTGAAGAAAAAGAAAACTGATTTAGAAAATATTATTGAAAAATTTACGAATGGAAAAAGAAATTTTGAAAAACTTCTTGGTAGTCAAAGATGTGTTTTTGATAAGGCAAGCTTGGGATATATGCCAAAACAAAAATACAAACCTTATAAAAATTTCTTTGATAATCCTTCTAAATCAAAATCCAATATTCAAAATTCTTTTCATAAAAATAATTTTTTTAAAAAAGGATACTATTATAATCACTCAAGTTCTTCATATATGTCACATGCTATTTGTAATTTTTGTAATAGAAATGGTCATAATTATTTTGCTTGTCCTATTAAGAGAAAACATACAATAACTATTAGGACCATATGGGCACCTAAAAATCTTATTTCTTCTAATACTAATAAATAAAGGACCCAAAGAACTTGGGTACCAAGAAAAATCATTTTAATTGTTTTTATAGGTGTGCATGATGTCTTCCACGAACAAAAATAAATGGTTTTTAGATAGTGGATGTTCAAGACACATGACGGGAGATAAGACTAAGTTCTTTGATCTTAGATCTAAAGAAGAAGGACACGTGACATTTGGAGACAACTCGAAAGGGAAGATCATGGGAATAGGTAAAATTGGTATTGAGTCTTCTTCTATAATTGAAGATGTTCTACTTGTTGAAAGTTTAAAACATAATCTTTTAAGCATAAGTCAATTATGTGATAAAGGATTTACAGTTACTTTCAAAATGGATAAGTGCATTAATTGAATGATTATGATTGTAATATTTGTTTTATTGCTTTTAGAAGTAACAATGTTTATACAATTGATTTTGAAGAAATTACATCACAAGATGCGATTTGTTTTTCAGCTCAAAATGAAACTAATTGGTTATGGCATAGAAGACTAGGTCATGCCAATATGGAACTTATTTCCAAACTTTCAAAAAATGATCTTGTCAGAGATTTACCAAAGGTAAATTTTCTTAAAGACAAAATTTGTGATGCATGCCAATTTGGTAAACAAACAAAAACTTCTTTTAAAATCAAGAAACATATTTCCACTACTAGACCACTGCAACTGATACACATGGATCTTTTTGGACCAAATAGAGTTGCAAGTTTAGGAGGAAAATATTATGCATTTGTTGTTGTTAATGACTTCTCTAGATATACTTGGGTCATCTTTCTTACTCATAAAGATGAGGTACATAATGCTTTTACCAAGTTATGCAAGAGAATTCAAAATGAAAAGGGTTATACTATTTCAAGTATCTGAAGTGATAGGGGAAAAGAGTTTGTTAATAAAAATATTGAAACATTTTGTGATGAAAATGGTTTTGTGCATAATTTTTCTACTCCTCGAACTCCTCAACAAAATGGGGTAGTAGAAAGGAAAAATAGATCTTTTTAAGAGATGGCAAGAACAATGCTCAATGAGAACAACTTGTCTAGTTATTTTTGGGCTGAAGCGGTAAGTACTGCATGTTATGTTATAAATAGAGTTATGCTAAGGTCTAAATTAGATAAAACCCCCTATGAGCTTTGGAATGAGAAAAAGCCCAACATTTGTTACTTTCATGTATTTGGATGCAAATGTTTTATTTTAAATGACAGAGATAATTTAGGCAAGTTTGATGCAAAATCTGATGAAGGTATCTTTCTCGGGTATTCTACTAATAGTAAAGCTTATAGAGTATTCAATAAAAAGACTTTGATTGTACAAGAATCTATGCATGTAGTATTTGATGAATCTAATTCTCTACTCTCCAAGAAATCTATTGATGAAGAAACATGAGGTATAAATAATACGGAAAGTCTCAATCTCAACAAAGAGAACACAATAGAGGAAGTCCAACATGGAGATATCAGGAAAGATCATCAAAATTTAATACAAGATGCAACCAAACAGTATAAATTTGTGAAAGATCATCCAGTGGAACAAATTCTGGGGAACCTTCACGAGGTGTAAGCACTCGATCATCTCTTAGAAATATTTGCAATCATACTGCTTTTCTATCTCAGATTGAACCTAAAAATACTGATGAAGCACTTCTTGATGAATCTTGGATTCTAGCTATACAAGAAGAGCTTAATCAATTTGAAAAAAATGATGTTTGGACACTTGTTCCTAGACCAAAAAATCATACTATTATTGGAACAAAATGGGTTTTTAGAAACAAGAAAGATGAGTCCGGAGTCATTACTAGAAATAAGACTCGACTTGTAGCCCAAGGTTTCAATCAAGAAGAAGGAATCGATTATGATGAAACATATGCACCAGTCGCAAGATTAGAAACTATTCGAATGCTACTTGCATATGCTTGTTATAAAGATTTCAAACTTTTTTAAATGGATGTTAAAAGTGCTTTCTTAAACGGTTTTATAAATGAAGAGGTATATGTTGAGCAACCTCCAGGTTTTGAAAATCATATTTCTCCAAATCATGTTTTCAAACTCACAAAAGCACTATATGGACTCAAACAAGCTCCTAGAGCGTGGTACGAGAGACTTAGTGGTTTCTTGATTAAAAAAAACTTTTCAAGAGGAAAAATTGATACAACTCTTTTCATTAAATACGAAAATGATGATATTCTTTTGATTCAGATTTATGTTGATGATATAATATTCGGTGCTACTAATGAAAATATGTGCCAAGTTTTTGCTAAGACTATGCAGGAAGAATTTGAAATGAGCATGATGGGAGAGCTTACATTCTTTCTCGGATTGCAAATTAAGCAAGCAAAAAGTGGGACATTCATCAATCAATCGAAATATATTAAGGAATTGCTGAAGAAATTTAGGATGGAAGGTGCTAAGGAAACTGGAACACCAATGAGTCCATCCACTAAACTTGATAAAGATGAAACCGGTAAATTAGTTGACTCGAAGGTATATCGAGGTATGATTGGTAGCTTATTATATTTGACAGCCAGTAGACCAGATATTATGTTTAGTGTGTGCTTATGTGCACGCTTTCAATCATCTCCAAAAGAATCACATTTAATTGCAGTTAAGCGCATTCTTAGATATCTTAGTGATACAATTAACTTAGGGTTATGGTACCCTAAGCACACATCTTTCGATCTAATCAGCTACACAGATGCAGATTATGCTGGCTATAAAATAGATCGAAAAAGTACTAGTGGAGCATGTCACTTCTTAGGTCGTGCACTAGTTTCTTGGTTTAGTAAAAAACAAAATTCTGTTGCACTATCTACTGCTGAGGCAGAATATGTTGCTGCGGGTAGTTGTTGTACTCAAGTTCTTTACATGAAGCAACAACTTGAGGATTTTAAACTTATGTACAATCACATTCCAATCAAATGTGATAATACAAGTGCTATAAATCTTTCAAAAAATCCAATACAACATTCTCGGACCAAACATATTGAAATTAGATATCATTTTCTTAGAGATCATGTGCAAAAGGGCGATATTGTATTAGAATTCACTAGTACACATGATCAATTGGCAGACATTTTCACAAAACCCCTACCAGAAGATAGACTATGCATGATTAGAAGAGAAATAGGAATGATGCATGCCATGGATATCTGCTAGATACTTTTATTTCATTATCTTAAATGACCTACAGAAACTTGAGACGTTTAGCCTCATCATTCAAATGCATTTACTCCTCATAAATCATCATGCCATCCTTGTCTAAAGGATTAGGCAATCGAAATGAAGAGGTAAGCAAGGATTTCAAATCCTTATTCTGTTGCTTTAATTCTACTATTTTTTTGTTTGACTCATAAACAAGTCGTTGAAGTACAGATACAGTCTCGTTAAGCTTCTCAATTTCGCGAGTTTTGGACTGCAACCGAGCAGAAAACGCAACGATAGATGATGAGTATCGAGTTTTGAGACCCACAAGCTCGTAAATGGCGTCATGATCTGATTTATTAGCTAAATCAGTCTCTTGTTGCTTCATGGCACCCACGAAAGATGCAGAAATAGATTGAGACTGAGGTGAAGGATACCTCAAATCTTGATCAAGAGAAGCACTGAAGGGAATTCTACGAGTCATTGAAAAATTGTAGAATGAGAATGCATGCAAATTGCAAACATGAGAAGAAAGCTTGATGCGAAATAGATAAAGTTAAGGATTGCTCTTATAGAAACGGAAATAAGAACAAGACAAACTTACAAATCATGATAATATCTCATTTTTTAGCAACATCAAGCGGATCAAATCTCTGCACCGAATTGCCAGAACTACGCCTCCAGCCTTTACAGGTTTTGTCGGGCACGGGTGGTTTCAATTATTTAGCTCTTTACAAAATCTCCTTCCGCACCGAATTACCGAAACTAGGCCTCCAGTCTTTGCAAGTTTTGTCGAACACGTGTGGCTACGCACCGAATTCTCTACAGTCTCTACTAACGCAGCGTTTTATTTATCTATTGGTTATTGCAGGAATATATCTTATTGATCTAATTATGATTCCTTTTTAATGATGCCAAAAGGGAGAGAAGTTTTAGACTAGAACATTAACATTATTTAAATTGCTAAACTTGTTATATATGCTTGGAATTATATTTATATTTTTGCTTGAAAAACTAACGCACATTCTCAGGGAGAGCTTAAGTATTAATACAGGATTCAGGTTCTATCAAGCATTTGTCATCATCAAAAAGGGGGAGATTGTTGAACCCAAGATTTCAAGTTTCATGTAAATCTACAAATGGATTTTGATGATAACAAATGAATCCAAAGAATAAAGAAGTCTCAAGCTCAAGTTGTCCACACAATATAATCAAGCACATCAAGGAAGCAAGCATGAGTAAGAAGGGAACAAGTTCACATTAAAATCATAGAGTAATGTTGTAAATCTCTTAAAAATTCAAAATTAGAATTAAGACTCAAAATTAATATTTTATCATAAAGCATTAAAATACATTTTCCACATGTGCATGATATTTTGAAAATTAAATTTGAAAATTTTGAAAGATGATTGATTGTCATCTTTCACATGTGCATGACATGATTAAAGGTTTGAACTTTGAAAATTTTGAAAGATGATTGATTGTCATCTTTCACATGTACATGACATGATTAAAGGTTTGAATTTTGAAAATATTAAGATGATTGATTGTCATCTTTCACATGTGCATGACATGATTAAATGTTTGAACTTTGAAAATATTAAGATGATTGATTGTCATCTTTCACATGTGCATGTTTTATTTAAATATTTTCAAAAGTGGTGGATGCTTTTCTTGACTTATGCAAAAGGTAGATGTCTTTATTTGAAAATTTTGAAAAGTAAAGTGTGCTCCTTTTGTCATATGCAAAAAGTAAAAGATTATGTTTGAAATTTTTGAAAAGTAAAGTGTGCTCCTTTTGTCACATGCAAAAAGTAAAAATATTAGATTTGAAATTTTTGAAAAGTAAATGATGATGTTTTTGATATGGGAATCTTTTCAAATTTGAAATTGAAAAATCATTTACCTATAAATAGCTCACTTGAGTTTTGCAAAATTTACAACAAGAGCTTACACATCTATTGCTAAGTTTTGCATCATTTCTTCAAAGCTCTCATTCTCTCTTTTCTAAAGTTTTGAGCCTTAATTCTTGTTCTTGTTGAGAGAGATATAGGTTGCGCTGTATTGTTTCTATCTCACTCATTGAGGAGTGTACTTTGATAGTCTACCTACTATCAACTCTTGTATTTGTAAAAGGGTGTGTATAACCCTTGTGTGTGTAGAAGGTGTTCTACATGGGAAATAGTTAAATCACCAAGTGTGAGGTGATTGGAAGTGTAGAAGGTGTTCTACACGGGGAAAAGTTAAATCACCAAGTGTAAGGTGATTGGAAGTGTAGAGGGTGTTCTACACGGATTCTTTGGAGCGGTGCTGCTCAAAGGTGTAATAGGTTTCTATCTCCACCTAAAGGAGATTGAATAGTGGATTTGGGGATCCTCAAGAGGTAGCTTGAGGCGAGGACGTAGGCAGTAGGGCCGAACCTCGTTAACATACTGAGTTTGCTTCTCTCTTACCCTTACTCTTTATATTTATTATTGTTTCATATTTTGTTTATATTTTATATTATATATTTGATTTATAATTGTTAATTTTTTAAATACAACTCAATTCACCCCCCCTCTTGTGTTAGTCATCTGGGTAACAGCCTATCTTAATCTGTGGAATAGGTGACGAAAACCTTCTTTGATTCGAAATTGGTGGAACCTCATCTATGAATTAGAGCATTTGGTTTGTTTTTTGTATTTTATTCTAAGTCTGGTTGTTTCAATCTTTTCTGGTTATGTTAATTGCACAAAGGTGATATGCTTTGTGTATTTTGTATATGACATGCAGGCTATTTTTTTTTATTTATTTATCATAATTACTAGTAAATGCTACATAAGATATGATTCTAACTTGAAATGACTAGAAGCAGTAACACTTGGTTACCAACTTTTTGTTGTAACACGAGAAAATTATGTTGTAACACATTTGTTCAAAACTTTTGTTTTAAGGCCATTAAGAGGTGGGTTGGCTTTTGAATGCTAATTTCACTAGGATATTGGATTCACTTAATGCACTTCAAACCAACCTACAAATAGACAAACAAGTAGATGCACTACTAGAGCCCTTTAAAGATGTGATTATGGAGTCACTTTTAGAGCTTGGTCTCTAATTCTTTGCATCGTTTGTGAACTTGATTGCAAGTTTTCTTCCCTACTCATGTGCCTTTAGATCATTTTTTTTTGTGTATATGAGTTTGCATTAGAGAGTGCGTGAGAGAGAGAGAGATAGGAGTTGGGGACAAGCTTCAAACTAAAGTTATCTATATATATAGGAAGCTAATCCGAAAAGAAAAATCAGGAATACTAAAGATTACTTGTAAAGGCATTCCAAAAATACTAGAATAGATGCTAATTTATGTTCAATATGGTGATAGTTAAAGTTATACACAATGGTTTAATTTTGTATTAGTTTTGTATTAATGATTATTTGGGCAAACGTATTGGGGATTCATTGATCTAGAGCCCGATGAGGTTATTTTTGGGGAATACATGAGGATTCGTGTTACTCTTGATATCACAAAGCCACTCCTCCGCAAGAAGAAGTTTTCTCTGGGTGAACAGCAAGAATGTTTGGTTTGTTTTACTTATGAACGCCTGTCAGATTTTTGCTATTTCTGTGGTCGCTTGGGCCATAGTCATCATGATTGTCTTTATTGGAAGTCTTATGGTTCTAATGCTTTTACTAATCTCCCTTATGCATCTACTAATCTCCCTTTTGACAAGCAATTCGCTGTTGAGTAAATCTATTCAACTTTGAGGCAAAATGCATCCAAACAAAGCCCTTAGACCCGATAGCATGCCACCTTTTTTCTACCAAAAGTAATGGCATTTAGTTGGTCCTCGAGTTACTACTTTAGTTATGGAAATGCTCCAAACAAGTGAATTCCCTCCTAGCTTAAATCATACAATGATTGTTTTAATTCCCAAAAATAAATCCCCTTCATCGGTTATAGACTTTAGACCAATTGGCTTATTTAATATGATATACAAGTTAGTTTTTAAAGTTATTACCAATCGCCTCAAAGCTGTTTTGCCCTCTATTATTTCCACTACACAGTCATCCTTTATACCTAGATGTTTAATGACTAACATGTCTTAATGGCATACAAACTTGTTCATTACTTAAAACATAAGAGAAAAGGCTTGAAGGGCTTCATGTCCTTAAAGTCAGACATATCCAAGGCCTATGATAGGGTCGAATGGGGTTTTCTTGAAGGAATTATGCTTAAAGTGGGTTTCTGTGATAGTTTAGTGAAACTTATAATTCTTTGTGTCAGAACTGTCTCTTGCTCAGTCATGGTGAATGGTATGGCTTCAAATCCCTTCTATGCTACTCGTAGTATTAGGCAAATTGACCATTTGTCCTCTTACCTATTTTTATTTTGCATGGATGGGCTAATAAGTCTACTGAGGAAAGCTGAAGCTTCAAACATAGTGCTAGGGATTAGGATTTGCAGGGGAGCACCTCAGATGAATCATCTACTCTTTGAAGATGATTCTATCTGTTGAACCCAATGTTTCAAGTTTCATGTAAATCTACAAATGGATTTTGATGATAACAAATGAATCCAAAGAATAAAGGAGTCTCAAGCTCAAGTTGTCCACACAATATAATCAAGCACATCAAGGAAGCAAGCATGAGCAAGAAGGGAAGAAGTTCACATTAAAATCATAGAGTAATGTTGTAAATCTCTTAAAAATTCAAAATTAGGATTAAGGCTCAAAATTAATATTTTATCATAAAGCATTAAAATACATTTTCCACATGTGCATGATATTTTGAAAATTAAATTTGAAAATTTTGAAAGATGATTGATTGTCATCTTTCACATGTGCATGACATGATTAAAGGTTTGAACTTTGAAAATTTTGAAAGATGATTGATTGTCATCTTTCACATGTACATGACATGATTAAATGTTTGAATTTTGAAAATATTAAGATGATTGATTGTCATCTTTCACATGTGCATGACATGATTACATATTTGAACTTTGAAAATATTAAGATGATTGATTGTCATCTTTCACATGTGTATGTTTTATTTGAATATTTTCAAAAGTGGTGGATGCTTTTCTTGACTTATGCAAAAGATAGATGTCTTTATTTGAAAATTTTGAAAAGTAAAGTGTGCTCCTTTTGTCATATGCAAAAAGTAAAAGATTATGTTTGAAATTTTTGAAAAGTAAAGTGTGCTCCTTTTGTCACATGCAAAAAGTAAAAATATTAGATTTGAAATTTTTGAAAAGTAAATAATGATGTTTTTGATATGGGAATCTTTTCAAATTTGAAATTGAAAAATCATTTGCCTATAAATAGCTCACTTGAGTTTTACAAAATTCACAACAAGAGCTTACACATCTATTGCTAAGTTTTGCATCATTTCTTCAAAGCTCTCATTCTCTCTTTTCTAAAGTTTTGAGCCTTAATTCTTGTTCTTGTTGAGAGAGATATAGGTTGCGCTGTATTGTTTCTATCTCACTCATTGAGGAGTGTACTTTGATAGTCTACCTACTATCAATTCTTGTATCAGTAAAAGGGTGTGTATAACCCTTGTGTGTGTAGAAGGTGTTCTACACGGGGAATAGTTAAATCACCAAGTGTAAGGTGATTGGAAGTGTAGAAGGTGTTCTACACGTGGAATAGTTAAATCACCAAGTGTGAGGTGATTGGAAGTGTAGAGGGTGTTCTACACGGATTCTTTGGAGCGGTACTGCTCAAAGGTGTAATAGGTTTCTATCTCCACCTAAAGGAGATTGAATAGTGGATTTGGGGATCCTCAAGAGGTAGCTTGAGGCGAGGACGTAGGCAGTGGGGCCGAACCTCGTTAACATACTGAGTTTGCTTCTCTCTTACCCTTACTCTTTATATTTATTATTATTTCATATTTTATTTATATTTTATATTATATATTTGATTTATAATTGTTATTTTTTTAAATACAACTCAATTCACCCCCCCTCTTGTGTTAGTCATCTGGGCAACAAGTGGTATCAGAGCTAGAGCTCTATTATAAGATTAACTATCTTTTGAGTTAAGATCTTATGGCTAACATTACAGCTTCATTTGGTGAAGGTCAATCTAGCAGTCGGCCTCCACTCTTTTGTGGAGACAATTACTCATTCTGGAAAGTTAGAATGAGAATATTCCTTCAGGCTCAAGGTCGAGAAATCTGGAAATGTATTGTAAATGGACCTTATATTCCAACAAAAGTAGTTGATGGAGTAAAGGTCAAAAAGGAAGAAGAAGAGTTTAATCGTGAAGACGATAGACTTTATACTTTGAATTTAACTGTTATGAATTTATTATATAATGCTCTCAATGGTAATGAATTTAATAGAGTAATGACTTGTGCTACAGCAAAGGAAATTTGGGATAACTTGGAAGTTACTTATGAAGGAACTTCTCAAGTCAAGGAATCAAAAATTTATATTCTTACTCATGAATATGAAATGTTTAAGATGAATGATGATGAATCTATTTCTAGTATGTACACTCGTTTTACTAACATCATAAATAGCTTGACAGCTCTTGGCAAAGTTTATTCCAAAGTGGAGATAGTAAGAAAAATTCTCAACTCTCTACCAAAACGTTGGGAATCAAAAGTGACAGCGATTCTTGAAGCTAGAGACCTCAAGAAGCTCGAAGTGAATGAACTCATCGGGTCACTTATCACCCATGAGTACACATTGAAAAGAGGAGAAGAAGAAGGAAAGTCAAAGAAGAGCTTGGCACTTAAAGCTGTTCCACATGAAAGTGAAAGTGATGAAGATGAGGAAAATGACGACAAAGATGAAGAAGTTGCGATGATAATAAGAAGAATTCAGAGGTTCTTAAAGAAAAATAAAACTCCTCCAAGGAAATCCTTCAATAAGTTTTCCAAGAAAGATTCAGGTAAAAATGACACTTTAATTTGTTATAAATGCAATAAACCCGGTCATATCAAGCCAGATTGTCCTCTGCTAAAGAAAGATCGAAACAAAGGCAAAAAAGCAATGAAAGCTACGTGGAATGATGATTCAAGTAGCTCAGATAGTGAAGCAAGCAATGGAGAATCAGAAAATCTTTGTCTTATGGCTAAAGATGATATTGAGGTAACAAATTTTGATAATATTGAAGATCCTTCATATGAAAAATTGCAAAATGTTTTAGAAGAAGTATATGAGGAATTTGAAAAATTGGGTATCAAGTATACTGTTTTGAAAAAGAAAAATATTTCTTTAACAAACGAAATTGATATTTTAAGAAAAGAAAATATTGTTTTGAAAGATAAAAATTTTGAGTTGAAGAAAAAGAAAACTGATTTAGAAAATATTATTGAAAACTTTACGAATGGAAAAAGAAATTTTGAAAAACTTCTTGGTAGTCAAAGATGTGTTTTTGATAAGGCAGGTTTGGGATATATGCCAAAACAAAAATACAAACCTTATAAAAACTTCTTTGATAATCCTTCTACATCAAAGTCCAATATTCAAAATTCTTTTCATAAAAATAATTTTGTTAAAAAAGGATACTATTATAATCACTCAAGTTCTTCATATATGTCACATGCTATTTGCAATTTTTGTAATAGAAATGGTCATAATTATCTTACTTGTCCTATTAGAAGAAAACATACAATGACTATTAGGGCCATATGGGTACCTAAATATCTTGTTTCTTCTAATACTAATAAATAAAGGACCCAAAGAACTTGGGTATCGGGAATTGTTTTTAATTGCTTTTGTAGGTATGCATGAAGTATTCTACAGGTAAAAATAAATGATTTTTAGACAACGGATGCTCAAGATACGTGACAGAAGACAAAACTAAATTCATTGACTTCACTTCTAAAGAAAAAGGATGTGTGATATTTGAAGACAATTCAAAAGAGAAGATCATGGAAATAGAAGGAAAGATCATCAAGACTTAGTACAAGATGCAATCAAATAGTAGAAACATGTGAAAGATCATCCAGCGGAATAAATTCTAGGAGAACCTTCACGAGGTGTAAGTACTCGATCATCTCTTAGAAATATTTGTAATCACACACTTTTTCTATCTCAAATTGAATCCAAAATATTGATGAAACTCTTATTGATAAATCATGGATTCTATTTGTGCAAGAAGAACTAAATTAATTTGAAAGAAATAATGTATGGACATTTGTTCCTACACCTAAAAATTATGTTGTTATTGGAACAAAATAAGTTTTTAGAAATAAGAAAGATGAGTCTAAAATCATCACTAGAAATAAGGCTCGACTTGTAACCCAAGGTTTCAATCAAAAAGAAAGAATCGATTATGATGAGACATATGCACTAGTCGGAAGATTAGAAACTATTCGAATGCTACTTGCATATGCTTGTTATAAAGATTTCAAACTTTTTCAAATGGATGTTAAAACTGCTTTCTTAAACGGTTTTATAAATGAAGAGGTATATGTTGAGCAACTTTTAGGTTTTGAAAATCATATTTCTCCAAATCATGTTTTCAAACTCACAAAAGCACTATATGGATTCAAACAAGCTCCTAGAGCGTGGTACGAGAGACTTAGTGGTTTCTTGATTGAAAAAGGCTTTTTAAGAGGAAAAATTGATACAACTCTTTTCATTATATACGAAAATGATGATATTCTTTTGATTCAAATTTATGTTGATGATATAATATTCGGTGCTACTAATGAAAATATGTGCCAAGTTTTTGCTAAGACTATGCAGAAAGAATTTTGAAATGAGCATGATGGGAGAGCTTATATTCTTTCTTGGATTGTAAATTAAGCAAGCAAAAAGTGGGATATTCATCAATCAATCAAAATATATTAAAAAATTGCTGAAGAAGTTTGGGATGAAAGGTGCTAAGGAAACTGGAACACCAATGAGCCCATCCACTAAACTTGATAAAGATGAATCCGGTAAATTAGTTGATTCGAAGGTATATCGAGGTATGATTGGTAGCTTATTATATTTGACAGCAAGTAGATCAGATATTATGTTTAGTGTATGTTTATGTGCACGTTTTCAATTATTTCCAAAACAATCTCATTTGATTGCAGTCAAGCGGATTTTTAGATATTTTGCCAGTACCATTGACTTAGAGTTATATTATCCTAAACACACTTCTTTCGATCTTATTAGTTATTCAGGTACCGATTATACTGGTTGCAAAGATGATCGAAAAAGTTTTAGTAGAACATGTCATTTCTTAAGTCGTGCACTAGTTTCCTAGTTTAGTAAAAAAAAAAAAATTATGTTGTACTATCTACTGCTGAGGCAGAATATGTTGCTGCGGGTAGTTGTTATGCTCAAGTTCTTTACATGAAGCAACAACTTGAAGATTTTAAACTTATGTATAATCACATTCCAATCAAATGTGATAATACAAGTGCTATAAATCTTTAAAAAAAAAAAACCCAATACAACATTCTAGAATTAAGCGTATTGAAATAAGATATCATTTTTTTTCGAGATCATGTGCAGAAAGGCGATATAGTACTGGAGTTCACAAACACACACGATCAGTTAGCAGATATATTCACAAAACCCTTACCAGAAGATAAATTATGTATGATTAGAAGAGAAATAGGTATGATGCATGTTATGAATATCTCTTGAAAGATAGATCAGAGTTCATAAAAATAGAGAGATATTTTTTTAAATACTTTTACATAAATTTGAGGTTCTTAGCCTCATGTTTGAGACGCTCATTCTCTTCATACAATATCATGTCATCCCTATCCATGGGAACTGGCAAGCGGAATGAAGAATCCAATAGAGATTTCAACTTTTTATTCTTCTGCCGAATGATTCCTTCCCTTGTGTGAGACTCTTGAACAATTCGTTGAAGTACAACAATTTGTTCTTTAAGCTTTTCAACCTCACGATTTTTGACTTGTAGCTGCTGAGAAAAAGCGACAATAGAGGATGAGTAGCGAGTCCCGAGACTCACCAAGTCGTAGATAGCATCGGAGTCTGGCTTATTAGCCAAACTGTTGTTCTCTTGCTGCAACATGGCGCCAATGGTAGCTGCAGAAAGGACATGAGATTGAGATGTAGAATACCTCATGGATGCATCTAGAGGAATGTTAGAAAAATGAGCCATTGAGAAAAGAATTGAAAACTTAAAGCGAGAATATTGAAGGAATGCAGAGATGAGAATAAGATTTTATGCAAATCGGATGAACTTTAAAACTGATTTTTATAGAGATAGCATAAAGAACAAGACAAACTATTGTCTCTTCAAATCTTATTAGTCAAAAGAAATATAAGATATGCTGGACACACATTGTCAAAAGTTTTCTTACTAGAAAAATGGTTCTCTGCTCCTATCATGGCATTGACGGCCTTAGGAGAGAAGATTGATGGTTGATGCGTCAAGGGTTCCTGATTCAAGTCTGGAACATTAGTGGAAGAGAATTGTTCGGCCATTCTATCGTTATGGAGAAACAGAACTTAGGTCAAGAAGCAATGTTTTTTTTTTGTATCCGATTGGTGAAAATGATTTTTTTATAGAAACTCGGAGCCTTCAAACCCGTTTGTCAACAACATCAGGTGATTGATCTGCTTTCGCACCGACTGCTAGAGCTAGGCCTCCAACCTTTATAGGTTTTGTCAGATACGCGTGGCTCCGCACCGAATTTCCAGAGTTAGACTTCCAACATTTGCAGGTTTTGTCGGACATGCATGGCTCCGCACCGCATTGCCAAAGCTAGGCCTGCAGCTTTTACTGTCTTTGTCGGACACGAATAATTTTAATTATTCATTTTCAAATCTCTGAAACATCTAATTCGTCAATAACATCAAGCGGATTTAAATCTTCTTCCACACCGAGATGATAAAATTCGGCTTCAACGTTTGCAAGTTTTGTCGGACACGGGTGGTTCTAATTTCTACAGTCTCTACTAACGCAGCGTTTTATTTGCCTATTGGTTATTGTAGGAATATATCTTATTGAGTTAATTATGATTCCTTTTTAATGATGCCAAAAGGGGGAGAAGTTTTAGACTAGAACTTTAATATTGTTTAAATTGCTAAACTTGTTATATATGCTTGGAATTATATTTCTAGAACTTTAATATTGTTTAAATTGCTAAACTTGTTATATATGCTTGGAATTATATTTATATTTTTGCTTGAAAAACTAACGCACATTCTCAGGGGGAGCTTAAGTATTAATACAGGTTTCAGGTTCTATCAAGTATTTGTCATCATCAAAAAGGGGGAGATTGTTGAACCCAAGGTTTCAAGTTTCATGTAAATCTACAAATGGATTTTGATGATAACAAATGAATCCAAAGAATAAAGGAGTCTCAAGCTCAAGTTGTCCACACAATATAATCAAGCACATCAAGGAAGCAAGCATGAGCAAGAAGGGAACAAGTTCACATTAAAATCATAGAGTAATGTTGTAAATCTCTTAAAAATTCAAAATTAGGATTAAGGCTCAAAATTAATATTTTATCATAAAGCATTAAAATACATTTTCCACATGTGCATGATATTTTGAAAATTAAATTTGAAAATTTTGAAAGATGATTGATTGTCATCTTTCACATGTGCATGACATGATTAAAGGTTTGAACTTTGAAAATTTTGAAAGATGATTGATTGTCATCTTTCACATGTACATGACATGATTAAAGGTTTGAATTTTGAAAATATTAAGATGATTGATTGTCATCTTTCACATGTGTATGACATGATTAAATATTTGAACTTTGAAAATATTAAGATGATTGATTGTCATCTTTCACATGTGCATGTTTTATTTGAATATTTTCAAAAGTGGTGGATGCTTTTCTTGACTTATGCAAAAGATAGATGTCTTTATTTGAAAATTTTGAAAAGTAAAGTGTGCTCCTTTTGTCATATGCAAAAAGTAAAAGATTATGTTTGAAATTTTTGAAAAGTAAAGTGTGCTCATTTTGTCACATGCAAAAAGTAAAAATATTAGATTTGAAATTTTTGAAAAGTAAATAATGATGTTTTTGATATGGGAATCTTTTCAAATTTGAAATTGAAAAATCATTTGCCTATAAATAGCTCACTTGAGTTTTACAAAATTCACAACAAGAGCTTACACATCTATTGCTAAGTTTTGCATCATTTCTTCAAAGCTCTCATTCTCTCTTTTCTAAAGTTTTGAGCCTTAATTCTTGTTCTTGTTGAGAGAGATATAGGTTGCGCTGTATTGTTTCTATCTCACTCATTGAGGAGTGTACTTTGATAGTCTACCTACTATTAATTCTTATATCAGTAAAAGGGTGTGTATAACCCTTGTGTGTGTAGAAGGTGTTCTACACGGGGAATAGTTAAATCACCAAGTGTAAGGTGATTGGAAGTGTAGAAGGTGTTCTACACGTGGAATAGTTAAATCACCAAGTGTGAGGTGATTGGAAGTGTAGAGGGTGTTCTACACGGATTCTTTGGAGCGGTACTGCTCAAAGGTGTAATAGGTTTCTATCTCCACCTAAAGGAGATTGAATAGTGAATTTGGGGATCCTCAAGAGGTAGCTTGAGGCGAGGACGTAGGCAGTGGGGCCGAACCTCGTTAACATACTGAGTTTGCTTCTCTCTTACCCTTACTCTTTATATTTATTATTATTTCATATTTTATTTATATTTTATATTATATATTTGATTTATAATTGTTATTTTTTTAAATACAACTCAATTCACCCCCCCTCTTGTGTTAGTCATCTGGGCAACACTATCATTTTCATGAGAGCTGATGCTTCTACATGTTCTCAACTTCAAAGCCTTTTAACAAGCTATGAACTGGCCTTAGCAAATCAATAAATAGAAAAGTTCAATGATTTTTAACACTAATGTATATGTTGCAGACTAGCAATCCATCATGTCTATGGGGGGTGTGAATTCTACCTCTTCAAATGAAAAGTACTTGGGATTGCCTCCCATAGTGGGCAAATCTGAGCAACTGGCTTTTGCTGATATTAAAGGCAAAGTTTGGAAGATTTTGCAGGGTTGGAAGGAGAAAGTTTTATCTCGAGGGAGTCGTGAAATCCTCATCAAAGTTGTTGCCCTGTCACTTCTCTCCTATTCCACGAGTTGTTTTTTATTACCCCAATGCTTATGCAAAAATTTGAAAAAGATGATGACTCAATTTTGGTGAAGACAAAAAGGTCGTGAAAGGAAGATGCATTGGCTTAAATGGGACCAGATATTTTAGAAACATATCTCTATTCAATTCCGCCTTGCTAACCAAGCAGGCATAGAGAATTCTAAAGCATGAAGACTCACTCACTCATCGGTTATATAAAGCCAAGTATTTTCCTCACTATTCTTTTTTTCAATCCAAATTGGGTGCTAATCCTTCTTGTATCTGGAGAGGGATTTGGAAGCTAGGACTATTCCACTTGCTGGCTGTCAAAGAAGGAAAAGAAATGGTGTCTCTACTCATATATGGGAATATGCTTGGGTCCATGGCTATAAGGCTTTGAAGTTTGAGGTTGCTATCAATGCACAGACCAATTTAAAAGAACCTGTGTCTTTTTTAATTGACGAGCATACCAACTAGTGGAATGTGGATCATATCCAAGCCCTCTTCAATCCAAAGCTTGCTTCTAATATCCTAAAAATTGCTTTAAGCCTAGGGCAACACAATGATATTTGGATATGGAAGCATGAAAGAAGTTGATCATTTAGTGTGAAGACTAAAAAGTGCCTATAGGCTGCTATCAACTGGTTTTGAGACTGCTAGAAGTTATGCTATTTGGTCTGTTAAAAGGTTATGAAAACACTTGTGGAAGATGAATTTGACAAATAAGATCAAGGTCTTTGCATGGAGGATTAAGGTCTTTGCATGGAGGTTATGTTAGGATGCTCAGCCCTCAAAATATAAGTTATACCAGAAAGGGATGCTTGAACTCCCTACATGCGATTTTTGTGGCTATCAAATTGAAGATTCCACTCATGCTACATTGTTATGTCTTGAACTTGCCTCGATTTGGTCTTCACTACTTCCTACAGTGGCCTTCCTACCTTTTGTGGCCTCAGTTAAGGCTGCAACCATAAAGATCTTGGAAATTGGCGAGCCTTCCCTATTTGCTAAGTTTTTCTTACTAAGTTTGGCCTTTGAGTATAAAAGAAACAAGCTGGTTATGGAGCAAAATAGACTTGATATTGCAAAGGTTGTGAAGCATGCTACAGAATTGCAACAAGCTCATTTAATTATGTTGAAAGCTTATGCTCAGAGTGTTAAGGAAAAGGGTTGCTAGTCTACTCCCCCTGCAGGTTTTTTCAAATTAAATGTTGATGGGGGCACTCTTCTATGATAACCACAAGATTGGAATAAGAGTTGTGCTCCAAGATGATAAAGGAGAGGTTGTAATGGCAGTTAGTGAAGTGGAATGGGATTCTATAGAACCTAAAGTAGTGGAACTTATGGCTATCTTTCAAGGTCTGCAATTCAGCTCCCACTTAGGCATTCGACAAATCTTAGTGGAGAGTGATTGCTTAAACATAGTGCAGGCTATACAAAATCCAGACCCCTCCTTATCGTTACTGGACAATTTGATATCTGAGGTAAAAGCTCTGCTCAGCTGGTTTGAGGTGTCTAGTATCCAACATGTCTTGCGCATGGGCAATCGGGTTGCCCATTATTTGGCTTGACATGCTTGGAAAATGAATGATGTTGAGTTATGGTTAGGTTTAGTCCCTCCTTTTGTAGCTCTGAATGTTTGGATGGATAACTCTCATTTGTAATATGAGTTTCTATGAATGAAAGTTGATTCTCTTATTATAAACAATAAAAAGGTTTATTCTAAAGTTTCATATGACGTGGTGATATGTCCAAAACTAAATTGCTTTTGTGAGTATGCTTTGAGGAGAAAGCCTCCAAAGATTACTGACTTTCTCTACTTCTAGAATGTGTAGGATCTTTTTCAATCATATCACTTGAAATTGCTACCTACTGGAATTATTTTGTAATTCATATTTTGTATTTTTTTTTATTATAATGTAATGTGTAAATAATAAAATAATGTAATACATAGTGTATTGTATGCATTTTAGTTTTTCATTTTTTTTTTTTTTTTATTATTCTAGAAAATGCTAGTATTATGCTTTTTAATGACTTAGAAAAGCTTTTCATATATAATATAAGCTTTTATAAAAAATTAAAAAAAAATGATTTTCAACACTTTTTTTTTTATTTCTTAAAAAACTTTTCATATAATTATACTTGTATAAAAAAGTATGATTTTGAACACTTTTTTATAATTTTTTTTTAAAAAAATAAGAGAATTATGCTTTTCAACATTTTCACATAAATTGGCCCTTTTTGGATTAATAAATGAGATGAGATGAATTTAAATGAAAGTTAAAAGTTGAATAAAATATTATTAAAATATTATTTCTTAATATTATTATTGTTATGAGATTTAAAAAAGTTGAATTGAGATTTAAAAAAGTTAAATTGTTATTATATTTTGTGTGAAAATATGAAAAAAATTATAATAATAAGATGAATTGACATGATTTCTGAATATAAAATGGGGCATTGGCTTTTATTACAAAACATTATGCTTTTATTAAAAAACATTATGCTTTTAAAGTTGATTTTTATTAAAAAAAAATTGGGTACAATTCGATATCTAGATTTCTAGTTTTTTAAAACCTGGATTCGCTCGAATTTCGGGTTAGGTATTATTCGGATACCCGCTCCAAAATCTGGACGAATAGTCCTAGTAAATAAAAAAAAAAGTACGCTAGAAGATGCAAAATAATGTGTACTAAGAAAAATGCGCATATAAAATAGAGAAATGCTTCTGAACGGTAATAACTTTCTTATAAGTTAAACGGTAGCCAACAAAAATTAGATACATCAGCCATTCCCATGCAAGTTTTGTGAGCTATAGAATGGTAAATCAAATATCATAATTGTAATTAATTTAATTTGAAAGCAGTAGGCTGCCTCTGCCATGCGTGTCTCTGCTGCGCCTTTCTGTCTACTACAACGCTCCTTCGTACAGCTCTCATTCAGCCTGTCGCAACCTCTTCTCAGCCCGTGCATTGCTGCCCTCTCAGACAATATTCAACCCTCATATATGGAATTCACATGGTTTGATTATAATATTTTATATTTTATTCCTATTATTTGTAGGGATTTATAGAGATCAATGGTAATTAATATTTATTGGATGAACTTGGAGATTTGTATGATTAGATGATCAGATTAAATTCTGTTTATATATATATATATATATATATATGTACACGATGCACTAAGGTTAATATATGGTAGTTAATATTTATTAGATGAACTGGAATGCATACCACATAGAGCCGAGAGAAAAGAGAACTAAGGAAATAGAATAAAAGAACTTTCTTTGTAGGAAAGTAATCAACTATCAAGATCAATAAGAAAATAAATTTTATCAAGTCAAAGTGTGATGCATGGACTTCCACATCTTTTGGCACTAACGATTTTATCTACTAATTTATTTACTTTTGAGAGGATCATATCAAAATGGTCTCTAGAATATTGAATAAAATATGATCAATATTATGTGCTTTGCCACGTTAGCAAAAATAATTCCAACCCAAATTTAACTAATTGAGTGACATTGTACGAATCCCATCGTGAATAATTTATATAAAAAACAATGAAAATTTTATATTTTTAGGAAAGTGGGTTAAAATTAATGAAAGTTTTGGCAGAAAGCCATTGAAAAAAAAAATTGAATGAATTGGTTTCTATATAAAAAACAATGAAAATTTTAAATTTTTAGGAAAGTGGGTTAAAGTTAATGAAAGTTTTGGCAGAAAGCCATTGAAAAAAGAAAAAAATTGAATGAATTGGTTTCTATATACATGTACGGATCATTGTTAAAATCAGTGTTTTGGCAATTGGGATTTTACATAACAACTTGTATTGTGGTAGTGTTTTGGCAATTTTAATGTCAGTTTTTATGGTTCATTATTTTTTATGTAGGGATCTTGTGAATACAACTGACAACATATCTCAAAACTTGAGTCCATTAGTTCAAACATGTGGTTGGTGTTTTAAATTATTTTGGGCATCCACCTACTTAACAAATATGCTGGAATTTCTCTTTGATAAATCTTTATAATATGCCTTTTTTTTTTTAACAATCAAGTGGAGAACTATCTTGGGTGCCTCAAACAGATGAAGCTGGAGGATTGCCATGATTTGGAATGTAGTTTCCATTTCTATTTGTATTAGACATAAGGATGTTGCCTTCTTTTCTTTAAAAGGCATGAAGAATATTGATGGTTTATATTTTTCAAATTATTTAGAATAATAAATTATGGAAATGTGAATGAATTTTTCAAAACCTGTTTTGTATTCTACAACATTATGGTTTATATTTTTCCAAATCTGTCTTGTATTCTGGAGCATTATTGAACAACAATACATTTCAAATTATAATTTAAGATTCAGATCACGTATCTACGTATAGATTTTGATGATAACAAATAAATTCAACACTCAAACTCAAATTGTCTATGCACGAAGAGAGCTAAACACATCAAGAAATCAAATATAAACAAAAAGAAGAACAAGTCTACAAATGAAACTCATAAAATAATTTTGTACATTTTAAAAAAATTGAAATTGGATTAAAACTCAAAATTAATATTTTTTCATAAAGTATCAAATTGCATTTTTTAAATTTGCATAACTTTATTAAAATATTTAATTTCAAAAATTATTATTATTTTTTCACATATGCATAAAGATTTGAATTTGTAAGATAATTTATTGTCATCTTTAACATGTGCATGTGTTGTTTGAAAATCTTAAAGGGTAGTTATGTATTTTTTTGACAAATACAAAAGATAGATGATTGTGTTTAAAAAATTTTAAGAATGGTTGTGTGTTTTTTTGAAAATATAAAATATAGATGATTTGTTTGAAAATCTTGAAAGGTGGTTGTGTGTTTTTATAATATATGTAAAAAGAAGATGATTTAGTTTGAAAAATAAATCATAATTATTTTGTTATGTATGAAAAGTAAAAGATTTGATATGATTTTTTAAAAATGAATGGAGTTGTCTTTAACAAATATAAAAAGGAGATGTTTTTATTTGAATTTTTTGAAAAGTGAATAGTACTCTTATTTGACATGTGAATCTTTTTAAATTTGAATATGAAAACTCATTTGCCTATAAATAGTTCATTTGAATTTTGCAAAAATCATAACAAGAGCTTACACATCAATTATTAAGTTTTGCATCATTCTTTCAAAACCCTCATTCTTTCTTCTCTAAGTTTTGTGCCTTGATTCTTGTTCATTTTGAGAGAGATATGGCTAAAAATGATCTTGAGATAATAAATTTCGAAAATATTGAAAATATTTCTTATGAAAAATTACAAAATGTTTTGGAAGAGGTATATGAGAAATTTGAAAAATTAAGTATCAAGTATACCGTGTTGAAAAAAAAATTATTATTTAACAAATGAAATTGATATTTTAAGAAAAGAAAATACAGTTTCAAAAGATGAAAATGATGAACTGAAAAAGAAAGTAGCTGATTTAAAAAAAAATTGATAAAAACTTTACTAATGGAAAAAGAAACTTTGAAAAATTTCTTGATAGTCAAAGATATGTTTTTAATAAGGTAGGATTGAGATACATGCCAAAAGAAAAACTCAAACCCTATGAAAGTTTATTTTATAAATCTACTAAATCAAAGTTAGATTTTCTAAATTTTTTTCCTAAAAATAAATTTGTTAAAGAAAGATATTATTACAATCATTCAAGATTTTCAAAAATGTCACATGTTATTTGTAATTTTTACAATAGAAATAGTCATAATTATCATACTTGTCCTATTAGAAGAAAACATACAATGACTATTAGGGTCATATGGATACCAAAGAATCTTATCTTTTCTAATATTAATAAATAAAGGATCCAAAGAACTTGGGTACCAAGAAAATTTATTTTAATTACTTTTGTAAGTATGCATGAAGTTCTCCATAGGTAAAAGCAAATGGTTTTTAGACAGTGGATGCTCAAAACACAAGACATGAGACAAAATTATGTTCATTGACCTCACTTTTAAAGAAGAAGGACATGTGACATTTGAAAACAATTCAAAAGGCAAGATCATGGGAATATGTAAATTTGGTAAGAAGTCTTCTCTCATAATTGAAGATGCTTTACTTGTTGATGGTTTAAAGTATAATCTTTTAAGTATAAGTCAATTATGTGATATGGGATTTACAGTTACTTTTAAAAAGGATAAGTGCATTTTTTTGAATAATCATGATTGCAATATTTGTTTTATTACTCTTAGAAACAATAATGTTTATACAATCGAATTTAAAAAAATTGCCTCACAAGATACTATTTATTTATCAGCTCAACATGAAAATAGTTGGTTATAGCATAGAAGGTTAGGTCATACAAAAATGGAATTTATTTTCAAATTTTCAAAAAATGATCTTGTGAGAGGTTTGCCAAAAGTGAATTTTTTTAAAAACAAAATCTATGATGCATGTCAGTTTGGTAAACAAACAAAAATTTCTTTTAAAATCAAGAAATATATTTCCACTACTAGACCATTACAACTAATACACATGGACCTTTTTGGACCAAACAGAGTTGCGAGTCTGGGAGAAAAATATTATGCATTTGTTATTGTTGATGATTTCTCTATATATACTTGGGTTATCGTTCTCGCTCATAACAATGAGGTACATAATGTATTTACCAAACTATGCAAGAGAATTCAAAATGAAAAGAGCTATATTATTTCAAACATCCGAAGTGACAGGGGGAAAAAGTTTGTCAATAAAAATATTAAGTTTTTTTTGCGATGAAAATGATTTTCTGCATAGTTTTTCTGCTCTCGAATTCATCAACAAAATGAGGTAGTAGAGAGAAAGAATATATCTCTTCAAGAAATAGCAAGAACAATGCTTAATGAAAATAGTTTACCTAATTATTTTTGGGCCGAAGCGGTAAGTATTGTATGTTATATTATAAATAAAGTTATGTTAAGGTCTAAATTAAATAAAACCCCTTTACGAGCTTTGGAATGAGAAAAAATCCAACATTGATTACTTTCATGTATTTGGATGCTAATATTTTATACTCAATGACATAGATAATTTAGGAAAATTTGATGTAAAATCTGATGAAGATATCTTTTTTGGGTATTCAACAAATAGTAAAACTTATAGAGTATTCAATAAAAAGATTTTGACTGTACAAGAATCTATACATGTAGTAAAGTTTATAGACTATTCAATCAATGACTCAGTACAAACCACAAAATGTCGATACTAAGTCACTGATTCATCAAGAGGCAGCTCTCTTTCCCTTTCAATTATGTACACAAAGGAATTTCATGATGCACTTGAGCTCCGAGGAGGCGGGGGGGGTTGCTGCTGCAAGAGTGAAGTATGGCTCTCTCATTGTTGAAAATATTGAAAGGCTACTGAAATTGTATAACTTCTTGTCTCAGGAGATCTCTACTTCCTAGGTTCTGCATTCCAATAGCCAACATAGCTTGGTATTGCTGATTATGATCATTTTTCAATGACCAATCATTTAATAACGTAAATAGAGAAGAAAGCAACGAAATAAAGGAACAAGAATGAAAAGTCCAGTCACCTATACTGAGGACTGACCTGGCAAGAAAAGTAACGTCGTTGACCTCAATTCAAATGCTTAGATTTGGCATATCAAATAACTAAACTCCAAATTTGCCCAATTCAAATCTTAAAGGAAAGAGATGAAAGAAATAAAAATGAAAACCTCATCACAAAAGCTGTCAAGTTAATATTAAAAGGATAAATACCATGCAAAGATGAGATCCTAGGATGCTAGAGGTGCTTCAGTGTCAGGGGAAACAATGACAGATACATGGGTGAATATTTATTGAAGATATTCTACATCAATGTTGAAATGAAATGTTGTTATACTTGGTAACAAAAAAAACTCAAGAATAACTCAGAATAGTCCACACCAATGCTCAGAATCAAAATATAAAGTTGAAATTATGCCTTATCATCTTGGTCATTTTTCAGCAAGTTCGATCATGTAATCTAGGGAAAATGCAAAGTGCATTCATAGAATAGCAAAGTGCATCACATCACAGTGCAAATCAATCACAAATTGCATTAGTAGAACAAACCTATCTACTGCATAACAACAAAGTGCATCAAAGTACAAACCCATCACAAATTGTATAAGTAGAACAAACCCATCTACTACAGAACAACATGTAATGTGTTGACGCCCCGACCCACGCTTGGGATCGCACGTGAATAGAAGGTTCAGGGAGGAACAACGCAAGGAAGTTCGCCCCTCGTCATGTCGTACGTGACGTTTTTTTTTGTAAACGTCAAGTAAAGATCATCGCAACGGAATAAAAAGGTCAAGCCTTCTATAACATGCATCACATGGTTACGCTATAGATCCCAAACATAATATCATGCATAGCCCGGATTTAAAAATTTACATAATCTTATCCAAGTAATCAAAATAGTACTTTCCACAGGCGGGAAGACTTTACAAAAAATATAAATACTAGGCATTACAAAATAATATGGGTCTTAACATTGCCATAATTTCAACCGACGGATTCCTTCTTCATCTTCTTAAGGTTCGGGACTCAGCGAAGCCGATCCAAGTCCATGCTGGGCCCTACCTCACATATCGCCCTAGAAGGCGGTCCAAAAATACGTCCCAAGTAAAGGGACTTGTCAACCCCTAATACTAAGCAACAACCCGAAGGGTATAGACTGACAGAAATGTACATGGTCACCTTTAGTGACTCCACCTCCCACTGGCCTGGGCAATCCAGTGTCACTAGCCCCTTAAAGGCAACCTCAATTGGATCCCTGAGGATCTGAGGTGTCATCACGGGGTTCGTACTCATCTGAGCCATCCTCACCTGCAAGTACTTCTATTGTTTCCAAGAGAGAAGGATAGTATGGACATAAAGAGTGAGGTGAGATTTCGGGGGAAATCTCAACAATTACATCTATAGTTTAATGAAAGCATTTTAGGCATATAGTCAAGTGAATAACAAACAAATTTCTTACGTATGCATTAACATGGGACTCATGCTTAGACTGATGCACATGTTCGTGAAAAAAATTCATCTTTCTTTTTCTTTTCTCAATTTCCAAAACATACTTGTTCAAATCACTTAACAAAACTTCTTTAATGCATATTCTTTCAAAAGACATTTTGTTCAGAAACTTTTCGTCTTTTCTTATATTAGGTGTCACTTATCATATCACATCATATATGGCTCGAAAGCCCTTTTTCCTTTCGTCATGACTTCATATCTTTGGATACCTCACGATTCCCCTATGCACCGTGTGTTCCCCGCTAGTTACCGTCACACCCGGCGACCAAGTTAACTTAAGTGAATACGTTTCGCGCCCTTTCGCGCTATTCATCACTCAAGAATTTCTCTCCGAACAACTACAACCTTATCATATGGCGAGGCCCAAGCTAACACCCTTTTATGGCACCCACTAGCATTAGGTGCGACCATACTCCAGACACCTTTTAGAGCCATACACGGTCCGCTGACTTTTTTTCGTCAAGCCAGGAGTTTTCACTTAATTTAGATACTCCTGAGTGAACAGAGAGTTCCACTAGGACACTTCCCCATCCCAGCCTTTGGGGTTCTTCTAAAACTTTAGTTTATTTTCTTTCGAAAACATACTTTACTCAAAACATAGGTTTTCGTACTTATGCATGAGACATGCAACTTTCAACTTTGTGAATGCAAAACTCGAGGCAAATCCGAGTACACCCATTTGGTCATTTTTCCTTCAAGACTTTATTCTCTAAACTCATACTCATGTGAAAACACTCAAATAAGTGCATTAGGGTGAGTGAGGTGCTTGGCCTCCACCCCTAGGGTTTGGGCCGAGACCCTACTTTGTCTCCAATTGATGTTCTCTTTTTCCATTGATTTTCCTAACACCATCTAGATTTAGTTCAATATTTAAAACAATTTCCTAACCTTATAAGGGGTCAAACCCGAAACCTATAGCTCTAAATTTTGTGTTTTCTTTTCTTAGCCCTTCAAAGCTAGGGTCCTACTTGAATATTCTATGTGAAACCAAATCCATATATGTCATCCTTCCAATATTCGTATTTCCACTTCTCCAAAATATCCAAACATGAATGTTAAATAAATAATGAATTAAAACTTCAAAATTTCCACCTTAAGGAAATTCTCCAAAACATAACTCCATAAGTATGCATTTTTGTAATCATCAAGCAACAGTAACATCAATATCTTCCAAGATCAATATAACTATTTTCCATCAATATTTTATACTCGTTCATTCTAGCATGACATTTCTATAGGCAAGATATTTACAACTAAAATCAAGATGCTTCTTCAAATAACATATATGCATATATCACATATTCACCAATACTCAACTAACTCAATATCTTCATGCTTACATGTTTTTCCTCATCAAACCATCAAGATCATCAATCGTCTCATCACTTTTTAACCAAAAAGATCGTAAGTTCTACACATGGATCCTAATCAAAATAACATTTCTACTCTCAAATTTTCATCATTGTATTACTAAGCAAGTAACCAATCGATACAAGCATATACAAGCATATACATACATTCAAGCACATTCACTCCAAAATATAAGAGAATCCTAAAGGCAAAATAAGGATATACTTACAAATCTTCCTAACTAGTTTATATAACTTCTGAAAATAAAAGAAATATTTAATTAGACCATGTTAAAAATTTACCATTTTCAAAGGAGAAGGTTTTCTTTTTTTGAAAGCATGAACATAAGGTTCTTCCTTGTGTTTCTAGGTTTCATTTCAAAGTAACTAAGTTATTTACCTCTTCTAGGTTTCTCCTCCTTCCACAAACACTATCTTCTTCTCCTTCTTAGTTTGGAGTGTTTAGGTGTCTAAGTGGTGAAAAGAAGTGAAGCAAAGTGGAGGGAAATGAGGAGTGTTGCCGTGAGGTGCAGAGTGAGGGATGTGTGTGTGTGTGTCCGAAATGAGCAAGCCAAAAGAAAGGGAAAGCAAGACCATTCGGCCAAGGTGCTTCACTAGGCTCCTAAGTCACTCATTCCCCTATGTTTGAGTAACTTGTGATGGGCTTGAAAGACCCTTGAGTGACTCCTATCACTTGATCACATCAACTCTAATCTATCCCATCCTAGGTTGGAGATTTACTCCCTCTTTCTCTCCTCATGGCTGGCCTCTCATTCTAGGGTTCCAACCCTTTTCCATCATCTCACATCATCTCTTGTCTCCCCAACTATCCTCTCACATGTCATTCCAAAAGATTTGAGAATCCAATTTTGGGAAAAGACCCAAGTGCGTTTTGGACCCCATGGCCTCCATCCGAATCCTCTCTTCATCTCACTCTCATTTCCATTTTGTCACATGCTCTTTCCATCAACCAATCACCTCACATCTCACACAAGCTTGTCATGTCACTCTTACACAAATTCTTATATAGATTTAGTGGCAAAAAGGAAGTCAAACAAGGGGAGGAGGAGTCGGCTAAGGCCATACCCGAAACCCTCATCTCCCTTTCTCCTACTCTTTGTTCCATCAACTCACTTCTCATGTAACTTCTTTTTACACCTCATGTCTCATCCAATTTTACACAAATCTTACACAAATCCTACATGTCCTTTCATCTAGATTTGGAAATGTTTTAGGTGAGGAAGCCATAAGGCCATTCGGCCAAAGCCCTGACCGAAACCCTCTCTCTTTTCTGAACTCCAAATCTTTTCAAATCCCACTTCATCATTTTACTAGATATGGTAGGATCCCATATCGATCTTATTTGGCAAAATCTTACACCTCACACATTTACCTAGGTAGGAAAAGATGGAAGATTCCACTCATGTCTTCTCTTCCATTTCTCCAACGAAAACAACTAGTCAACTAGTTCACATACTAGCATCTTCTCCTCCCAACTACTAGTCTTAACTCAAATTACTAAACTCCTCCTAACTTGACATGTGTCACCAAGTATGGACTTGAGTTGACTAGTGGGCTTCCTCTTATAGACCTATAGGCTTGTCCCTCCCCTACTTGGGCCCAAAGCTCTTGCCATGGCCTTAAGGCCCTTAAACTCCTAAGTCCATCTTCTTAAGTCACTAAGCCATATATATATTTACATAAAAGTAAAGTATGATAAATTTTGGGATCGTCACACAATGACTCAAAAATAACATAAATCTTTAAAGGAATTTGAGGGGAAAAGGGAAAAAAATAACATAAACCTTTAGAGAGAGAGGGGGGTTGGGGGTCGAAGGAAATGGATTTCAAATGAGAGAGAGAGAGGGGGGGCTGGATTAATCGTTTCTAATAAGAGAAGAAAGGAGGGCTGAGAGAGAGAATATTTTTATTTAAGGTTCGGTCACACGATTTTTCAAAAGGATTGTCTACGTGGCGTGAATTTATTAAAGGTCATTTTTCAGAGGAGAACGGGTGTTCCTGTATAAAGATATTATCTATAAAATAAGGCAAATAAAAAAGCACAACAAACATGAAAAAGAAAAAAAAGCCCAAAAATGCTAAAAGAAACAACAGAAAAAGTTTCAAAAATGTCCAAAAAAATGTATAAAAAGGTGGTAAAAATAGTAAAAAATGCAGAAGAAATGCACAAAAAAGCAAAAAAAAATGTAGAAAAAAATGAAAGAAATGCAGACAAACGCATAAGAAATGTGTAGAAAACACGTAAAAATGGAAAGAAACGCATAAAAATCACAAAAAATGCGAAAAAACATGCAAAAAAACCTGGAAAAACGTGTAGAAAATATGAATGAAATGTGTAGAAAATGCAAAAGAAACACATAAAAAACACAGAAAAAAATGTGCTAGAAACACAAAAAAATGCAAAAGGAATTCATAAAAAATGCACAAGAAATGTGGAAAAAACACGAATAAGACGCAGAAAAAATGAGAAAGAAAAATATCAAAAAAATGTGAAAAAAGGCCAAAAAAGTTAAAAAAAAAGGCCAAAAATATTAAAAAAAGGCAGAATAAAGGCGAAAAAAGGTCATAAAAATGCCACAAAAGAACTTGGTGGACTCTGAAGCAACGTTTTGAATTTTGTACTAATAAGTCGGTACGATCAAAAAATTACATATCAAAACAATGTTAGGCGCTATTTTGTACTGAATAAAGATTAGCTATACTGGTCTATATCAGCCAATACGAGTCAAAATTTCATATTCTAGTTAAAATTTGAATATCCAGTATGCTGCTGAGCTGCAAATTGAGTGGTATATTTTGTAATTTATGTAATTGAAGATGCTGGATTCGCTAAGTCGCTAACACATTTTTGCTCACTTTTCGTAATTTACGCTGCAACCATGCACTATATAGTCGAGCCTTATGGTACTTTTTTCACTTTTGTTTTCGAAGCCACTTTTTTTACTTCTTTGTTTTTTTCTTAAAATATTTTTATATTTTAAAATCTAAATAATGAAAATATGCCTAATCATTAAATTCAATAAATTATATGGTGTGAAATATTTATTTGTTTAGATAAAAAATAATAATCTTAATAATTTGAAGATATATAATTTTAAAATTTAAAATTTTTAAATCAATATCATCCTTACCTAATAATTCTTTATATTATTTTAACTTTCTAAAACTTATATCGATGTTATTTTGAAATATTATTTGTATATATAATTATTTAATTTATGTATATATTATCTTAAAACAGTATCTAAACGATATTAATATCGAAATTTTACATTAACAACCATCTTACCGACTTCTTTCTCTTGTCTTATTTTTCTATATCAAAAGTGATTTCTAGTTCCTCTCCCAACTTTTCGATGTTTTTTAAAGATAGGGGATAGTCAGAAGTACAGCTCCAACCTCCTCATTCTCTCATTTTCTTTGTAAAATATCCTTTTCTTACCCCCTTTTTTTCGTTTGGTTTCTAGTAGTTTTTTCATTTTGCTTTTTTGCTGCTCTCCAATTTGCCGCTGGTAAGAGAAATAAAAGAAGAGAAGAGAGAGATGTTGGTAAGATAGTTGTTATGAGGAATTTTGATATTAATACCATTTTAGATACTGTTTTAAGAAAAAATGTCATGCACGTGTCACTTTTGTCCTTGTTGGTCTCTCCATGGTGACTAGGACAATTTTTGGCCCTTTACTTTCGTTCCGGCTTTTCCAAAATCATGATCTTGCAGAAGGGTTTGTAGTTTTCTCCAAGGAATGCCTCCAAACATCGAGTTACAGTGCTTCCATCACATTTCTCGATTCGTGCAACAGAACCATCATCCGCAATAGTCTCTTTGTTCCATTTTTAGATAAGACGTGTCTTTCCTTAGTATTTGGGTAGGGACGTCTCAAATAAACTTATATATATTTTTTTCACCTATTTAGTATTATAGTTTATTATTTTGGAATATTTATTAAGAATTTTTACTCCCTTCTTATTATCACTCTTTCTAATCTAATGTATTATGTATACGTCTAAAAAAAAAAAAAAATCCTCATAACAGTACTCTGACCGAAACGCACACCAAATTCGAAACCCTGCCCTAAGTTGAAGCTTCTCTAAAGTCTGAAGCCATAATAGTCAGTAGCAACGTGAATGTGTTTTTTGAATTGGAGAAGAAGAGGAAGAGTAGTTGGACATGGCGTACTTGAGTATGGGAGAGGCACACCGAAGAATCACGGATTACCTTAACCGCTTCTCCGATGCCGTATCTTCCCAAGACGGATCTTCCCTCAGTCTCCTCCTCTCCCTCTCCTCAAACTCTCCTTCCCTACTCTCTCTCGCCGATGCCCTCAACCTCTTCCAGGTCTACTTCCCTCTCTCTCTCTCTCTCTCTCTCTCTCTCACTACCGTGAAAATTTTGGGAAATGACTTATTTTTTCGGTGATTTTGTAAACTATTTCAGGATACTAGTAGAGTGATCAAACAGTCCGATAAATACTCCCAATACACAGAAATTTTCATCCATCTTTTTCGATCACTGCAAACTTACCGACTTGGAAACCTTGCCGATGCCTACCAAGCCTTCGAGAAATCTGCCAAGTAATTTTTTTAGCAGTTTTTTCATGATATTTTGATTTTCTGGGATATCTTGATCGAAAACATTTTTTTAATGGTGGAGTTGAATTGCAGTGCTTTCATCCAGGAATTTCGAAATTGGGAATCGGCATCGGCTTGGGCTTTGGAAGCCTTGTATGTGGTTGCTTATGAAATTAGGGTTCTTGCAGAGAGAGTATGTTCTTCTACTTTTAAATGATACTATAGGAGGGTGTTTGATATTTATTGGTGATTTGTAGTGAGTTAAATCGGACTTTCTTTGTGTAGGCTGACAGGGAGCTGGCTTCGAATGGAAAATCCCCGGAGAAGTTAAAGGCTGCCGGTTCATTTCTGATGAAAATGTTTGGGGTCTTAGCTGTATGTTTCTCTTTTCAAGATCTCATAGCAAGTTTGTATACAACACAATCCATGTACAATCACATATATATTCCCTAAGAGGTAAAACGAAGGCTTACTTGTCCTAAAAATCTTTGCTGGTCTTGGGTACATTTGCATTTTCTATGCATTCCTCCATTTAGTGATAAGAGATTATAATTATATTTTGGTCTTTGCCCCGTGCAAAAACTATGGCGAGGAAGGGGCATTATGTTTGCGATCAGAAACACAAACCTATATGCAGTTTTCATTATAAAGGTTACTTATAAAAAAAAAAAGGTTTTCATTATAAAGGTGTTTTGCTTTGAAAAATTTACAAAATAAAATGTAACAGTTTTGGTTCTATGGATCTCCTTTCTCTTGACTCTTTAAAAGAATGTGAATATTGTAGGGAAAAGGCCCAAAGCGAGTTGGAGCTCTGTATGTGACTTGCCAGTTGTTCAAAATTTACTTTAAGGTGATTTATGCTTCTTTCTGCTGTCTGTTGGTTCCTTGCTGCTTAATTTTATCTTCTAATTCGTTTTTGGTTGGAAGGTCAGTTAGATTCGTAAACATAACTTTTATCATGAGCTCTTTGCCTGTATGTTTCACCATCAAGAAAAGAGCAATGCATGATTTAATGGCTGAAGGCATGTTTACCTTTTCTATATGCTGAAGGAAACACGAGTGGTCTGAGCTACAACATGATAACCTTCTTTCATTTCTTCGCAGCTTGGTACAGTTCACCTTTGCCGCAGTGTAATAAGAAGCATTGAAACTGCTCGAATATTTGATTTTGAGGAATTTCCTAAAAGAGACAAGGTCAGAGTTTATTTTGTTAAAAAATGTATTTTATTCACAATATCTATGTCTGGTTGCAACTATTTGTGGGCGGTCCGACTCCTGTACATACTCTCCCCCCTCATGCTTCAACCAGAATTGCCTTGCGTTGGGTTTTAAAAAAGGTAGAAGAATTACAGGCATGTGTGAGGATATCTTGCGTACGGTTTGAAGAGCAATTTAAGGCTCTTCTTGTTGCTATCAAAACTGGTTGCTCATTGGCCTTGAAGTCAGCTTCTAAGAAGGAAAGAGAGTTAAGAAGATTAGAATATTCCATTAATTATGACATAAAGGAGGGTAGTATTGAGAGGGACAGATTGAAAGGGAAGGAGTCTCATTTTTCTCATGAAGCCTAAGATTCTCTTTTGGAATGTGAGGAGGATTAATGACGTTAACAAGCATCTTCACATTAGGTCTGGAAGATTGATATCGTATGTTTTCAAGAAACGAAGCTGGGTTTTATTGATAGAAGTATTATTCATAGCTTGTGGGGGTGTGCTTTCGTGGGTTGGGCATATTTGGCTTCTTTAGGAGTTTCAGGTGGTGTTCTATTGATGTGAGATAATAGAGTGGTTAAGTTAGTGGAGGAGTGTATTGGGAATCTTATTGTAGCATGTTTATTTTAAAAATATTGTGGATGGGTGGAAGTGGGCTTTTGCGGGAGTCTATGAGCCAAAACTTAGATAGGGATAGACATTTATTGTGGGAGGAATTGGCGGATTTGTATTATTTGTGGGAATTGCTTTGGTGTATGTGTGGGAATTTCAACGTTATTCGGTTCCCTAGTGAGTGTTCAGGAGATCTTAGGCCATAGAGGAATTTTCAGAGTTTTATCTTTGATTTGAATTTTTTGGATCTTCCCCTTGTAAGGGAGCATTTACTTGATCCAACGGTAGGAGCTGGTCTAGACTGGATAGATTTCTTGTATCTCCATCTTGGGAGATTCATTTTCTTGAGCTATGTTAGAAGAGATTGCCTCGTGTTTGTTTAGATCACTTCCTAATTTTGCTAGATTTTGGTGGCATACATGGAGGTCGGCGGTATTTTAAGTTTGAAAACTTGTGGCTTGGAGCTAATGGGTTTGTGGTTAGGGTTAGGAGTTGGTGGAATTCTTATCAGTGTACAAGAACACCTAGTTTTATATTTGCTAGAAAATAAAGGCATTGAAGACGGATTTGAAGTAGTGGAATGCTGAATTATTTGAGAATATTGATAATCAAAAAAATTCCCTTTTGGAGGATTGCATGTGTTGGAGGTTGGGGAGGCGAATGAGGTTATGAATGAGGTGGCATTGTTGAGGAAAAAAAAGTGGTGATAGAGCTTGAGAGGATTTTATTGATGGGAGAGATATCTTGGAGGCAAAAGTTGAGGGCCATTTGGTTGAAAGAGGGTGACAAATGTACTAAATTTTCTCACAGATTGGCTAACTCACATAAGCATTGTAACGTCATCGAGTTGCTTCATTCTAATAACAGTGTGCTTTCATCCCCTTCCGTGATTCAGGTCATATTGGGCGGTTTTATGAAGCTCTTCTAACCAAAACAGCTGAATGGAGGCCCAAATTTGATGGGATGGCTTTCAATACATTGGATCATTTTTCTTCGAGATGGTTGGAGAGACCATTTGAGGATAATGAGTTTTATCAGGTGGTTTGAAGGATGGTTAAAGATAAAGCCCTTGGTTTGGATGGTTTTTTTGTGGCATTTTTTCAAACTTGTTGGGATGTTATGAAAGAAGATGTAATGCGAGTTTTTCAGGAATATCATTCTTTTTCTAATTTTGAAAAGTCTCTTATGCCACATTTATTGCTCTCATTCCTTAGATATCCGGGGCCTTTGTGTTGAAGGACTTTCGCCCTATTAGCCTTGTTAGTGGAGTTTATAAGATAATCTCAAAGGTGCTTGCTAACCGTATGAGTGTAGTGATGGAGAAAATTATCTCCAAACCCTACAATGTTTTTGTTTGGAATAGGAAAATACTTGATTCTGTGCTGATTGCTAATGAATGTCTTGATATTCAATTAAGGAAGGGTGTTCCTGGTGTTATTTGTTAGATGGATATGTAAAAGACATGTTCACGTAATTGGGACTTTTCTACATGTTTGGGAGATATGGATTTGGGGAGAAGTGGTGTATAAATTAGACATTGTGTCTCTATTGCTCAGTTTTCAGTGTTAGTGAATGGAATTCCTTGAGTTTTTTCCATAGCTCTTGCGGTTTGAAACAAGGGGATCTATAATCCCCTTTTCTCTTTGTCATTATCATGGTGGCTTTGAGTCGAATGGTGGAGGTTGCTGAAGGGCGGTTTCCTTTCTGGTTTTTAGGCGGGAAATGGTAATGATAGTTTTACCATTCTTTCTTATCTTCTTTTTGTAGATGGATGCACGTATCTTTTGTGATGTTGACTGTTGGCAGATTCAAGCCTCAAGGGTTGTATAATTATGTTTTGAAGCTATATCAGGCCTTAAGGCGAATTTGGGTCAGTCGAAGTGGGTTCTGGTGGGGGAGATGCGGAATATTAAGGTCTCGCTTGTTTTCGCAGATAAGATAAGATGAGATGAGTTAAAATTAAAGTTAAAAGTTGAAAAAAATATTGTGAATATTTTTTTAATATTATTTTTGTTTTGAAATTTGAAAAAGTTGAATTGTTTATTTTATTTTGTGTGAGAATTTGAAAAAGTTGTAATGATTAGGTAAAATGAGATGAGATGAGTTGTGAAAACAAATGAGCCTAACTGTGTGGCAGCTTTATTGGTTTGTAAAGTTGCTTTTTGACCTATGAAATATCTTGGCCTTCTGTGGGGGGCATCTTTTAAGTCTAAGATTGAATAGGATGGGTTAGTTTAAAAGATTGAGAAAAGGCTGGCGGGTTGGAAGTGATTATACCTATCTAAAGGGGATAGAATTACTCTTATTAATAGTACTCTTTCCAATTTTCCAACTTATTACCTATCCTTATTTTCATTGCCTGCAGGGGTGGCAAACTGGATTGAAAAATCATTTCTTACTTTGTGGGGTGGATGGGAGAGGAGACTAAAATTCATCTTTTAGTTGGAATAGAGTATGTTGTCCTATTTCAAACGAAGATTTGGGGTTCGAAATTTGAGAAGTTTCAACAAGCCTTTGTTGGGGAAATGGTTGTGGAGGTATCAATTGGAAGGGGAGTCATTGTGGAGGGAGGTTATAGATCAGAAATATGGGAGTGATTTTTTTTTTTTTTTTTTTTGGGGGGGGGGGTGGGGTGTTGGTGTTCTAAAGAGGCGAGAGTGGTGTATGGTGTGAGTCTTTGGGAATTTATTAGAAAGGGTTGGGAGAGTTTTGCTAAACATATAAATTTTGCTGTTGGTGAGGGTTCAAGGATCCTTTTTGGTTTGATGTTTGGTGTGGTGATCGGGCTCTTTCTAGTACATTTTTGGTTATCTTCGTTTGGCAGCCAATCAGAATGGTACTGTTGCTGATAAACCTTTCTAATGGTACATTGCAGTGGCATGTTTGTTTAACTATAGCTGTACATGACTGGGAACTTGATGAGATCTCTGATTTTTTTTTTTTTAGTTTCTACGCTCCTTGGGGATTGGGGGAAATGAGAGGGATAGAATGTTATCGAAGCATACGGGTTGTAAAAAGTTTTTGGTATGGTCTTACTATAAGGCGTTGACTACTTAGAATTGTTATCCTTTTCCTTGAAAGAGTATTTGGAGGTCTCATGTGCCCTCCGGAGTCACTTTTTTTTTATTTGGACAACATCACTCTGAACCATTATGACGATCGATAAGTTGAGAAAGCGGGGCCTTGTTGTTATGGAGTGGTGTTTCATGTGTAAGAAATATGGAGATCTGTTGATCATTTACTTCTGCACTGTGAGGTGGCAAAGGCATTGTGGATGGTGTTTTCAGTAGAGTTGGAATGGCTTGGGTGATGCCTATGAAAGTAGTGGATCTGCTTGCGTGTTGGATTGTGTGGAAAATGGTTCCTTTGCGTTTTATGTGGTGGATTTGGTGGGAAAGGAACAAGAGATGTTTCAATAATAAGGAGCGCACTTGGGAGGAAATCTGGAAATTCTGTGTTCTCTTTATTTCAATGGTTTTAAACTTTTCAGCGATGGTGCTTAATGGAGATTCAGCTCATGATTTTCCGCATTCATTTTCTTCTTTATAGAATGTAATCAGGTCTTTTCTTTTAAATACTTCCTGTATGCATGGGCTTTGCCTATTTCATTTGATGAATAAAATTCTTTCTTACATATATATATATATATAAAATTGTTGCTAATCTCACTCCAAGAGGCCGTAACTATTGTAATTTTCTATTCAGGTTACCTACATGTATTATACAGGTCGGCTGGAAGTGTTTAATGAAAATTTTCCGGCTGTAAGTGCTTTAACTTTTAAGCTAATAATACAATTCTTGCATGTATAGATGTGTTGTATTTTATTTATGCATGCACTTGATATAGTTAATGAAGTTATATTAATTTGTTTCTAGGCATTAAACAAAGTCTTCAAAAACAGAAAAGAGAAAGAAAACAATGGATGGTTGGCTCGCAATAGTGTGTGACCACAATGTGGTGAGGAACACATATGGAGATCAGGAAATTATACTTTGCCCCTCCAAATCACCCTGCTTTTTGAATGTACACCTTAACCTTCCAAACCTGGCAATTGGCATCCTAAACTACCAAAGGTGGCAATATGTACCCTTGTCAATGTTCATAGTAGGCGTGCAAATTGTCAAAACTTGGTAGTAAGAGTGATAATTGTCAGTTTTGATAGTTTAAGGTGCAAATTGAAGAATGGTGATAGGTTAGAGGTGCAACATGTAATTTCCCATATTGACAAGTGTTCCTTGCTTTGTGTCAACTTTCTACAAAAAATTCCAAGTGTGCGCAGAAACTACTCACTTGTCATTATAATGTCAGCTTGCACCAGGCTGCTTCCTGTAATGTTTGAACCAATTGGATTAATTATAAATGCACTCTATGAATAGGTTCATTTCCTTGCTGAGGATTTTTTATATCAGACATTTGAGTTTGTTCCACTAGTCTACCATTCACAGATATACTTTTCTGACGTGGCAGGCTGATCATAAATTGTCGTATGCCTTGATGCATTGCAATCCTCACCATGAAGCAAATATAAGGTTTGGTTCAGGTGTGCTTACTCGCATATATTTTGCTTCTGTATGATGGAGAGTTTAATTCTCCATTATTATAGATTTTTTTTTTGTATATTAAACGTAAATATGTATTTATGACTGGGTAAGTATTGATCCAAGATACATATATTTTAGCATTTATGATTGGCCAAACAAGTGGTGAACAGTAACTTTAGAGTTCTACGATTATGATGGCCAAAAATTTGGGAAACTAAAACTTTGAAAGTGCGATTCTGTGGTTCGATAGCTTTAAAATAATGACCAATATGGATGGCATTCCAGAAAGAAAACAAAGTATATTGATGATCAGTGTCACTTACCCGATTAAATGTTGTTTTACATCTGAGATTTTTTTTAGTTCGTCTTTATCAATGTAGAATGATCCAAACACAATTGATCTGCTTTTTCAACTCTTGGTTTAAGAATAGGCTATTACTTTAAATAGTCTTGAATAATATACTGTCAAATCTGAGATTAATAGGTACATAATTTCTTCTATTCGGGCATCCCTCACATTTTGTCTTTTGGAATAGGATGATACTGAAATATCTGATACCTGTGAAACTTTCCATGGGTATCTTACCTAAAGATTGGCTGCTTGAGAAGTACAACCTAGTTGAGGTATGGCATGCCTGTTAACTTTTTTTTTTTCTTCTCTTTAATATCTATAAGAGATTTTTTTAACGCTCCATTATTCTCTCAGATAGAGATATTCTAGTGTTGCCTATTTTGTTGCACATTTGATGAGTAATGGCAATAGTTTGTTGCACATTTGATGAGTAATGGCAATATTTTGTTGCACATTTGATGAGTAATGACAATATTGACCTGTAATCTTTTCTGGAGAAAATTTGAGGAACCAATCTTTGTGTGTGCTTGTTTGCGTTGGTAGTTTGAACTTGAATCAACAAGGTTTTACATGTCTTACACCATTATGTGCCTAACGATTTTTATTTTTGGGTTACAATATTTTTTTTGTAAGTATTTTTGGGTTACAATATACATTGTTGTTATACCTATAAAAAAAAATTACATTGTTGTTACTTTCTCAGTACAGGGATGTTGTGCAAGCTCTAAAAAGGGGAGATCTCAGACTTCTTCGCCATGCTCTCCAGGAGCATGAAGACCGGTATGTTCGCTTCCATTTTTACAAATCAGGAGAAGAAAGAATTTCTGGAGACTGGAGATTGAGTTCTTTATTTTTATCAGTTTCTTAAGATCAGGTGTATATCTTGTCCTAGAAAAGTTAGAACTCCAAGTTTACCAAAGACTGGTGAAGAAAATGTAAGTTGCCATGTCATTTGCATATATTCCTGAATTGATTAAGGTGCTAGAAGTTTTACTTATCGTTACCACATGCTTGTCGTGTAGTTACATTATCCAAAAGCAAAAGGATCCAAACAAAGCTCACCAGGTGAAGTTGGAAGTGATTGTTAAAGCATTGAAGTGGCTTGAAATGGACATGGATGTGGATGAGGTAATTATATCTCATTCCCCTTTTGTTTTGAGTTTAAGGCTGTGCTGTAAATGAACAGGCCAAACTCATTCATGAAGAGTTTGACCTCGACTCATAGATACTTGACTAGACTTCGATTCGTTTAATTCATTTATCAAACAGGCCAAACTCATACACACTCACCCTTACTCATATTAGCTACCAGAAAACTCATAATTGCTTATTTATTATTTTTAATAGTATTATTTTTAACTTTAAAATGAAAATACCTTAACTATTTATAGAAGTGAGAAACGATCATGTTTCTAATGCAATGGATGTTATTAAAACTTTTATGAATATAAGTCTCGATATGGATATGCATGAATGCATGTAGAATCTATATAAAGACTTTTATGTAAACTTAAAATGGGCTTGTCTAAAATTTATGTGTAAATTCATAAGATATAAAATGAAAAGTCTATTTTTGTTACAGAAAATCATTATGATTTACTAGAAACACAATATTAATTTATTTAACACTTACAAGTTCATATATGTACTTAGATGATATAGTTTTAGCTTAAATGACATGGTCTTAATATAATTAACGTTTTTTTTTTATAAGTAGAGTTATGACAGTATCTAAGGTTTCTGGATTTTTGCCTTTAATAATAGATTAATGAAGCATCTCATGAACATACTCGAATCTGTTTAAAAAATAAATAAAATTATTGGGAATATAAACTTAACTTGGTGATAAGCTAAAGCTTGAGCTCGGCTTCTGTTCAAATAAAAATTAGACGCACATATATTAAACATTCAATGTTGGGCTTGACAAGCTTATTTACAACCTCATTTATGACACCTTACTAGATTTCTCTCACTTGGTTGGTTGTTTTCTTTGGTAGGAAATCTTATAAGATATTTTTTGGAATTTGTAGGTGGAGTGTATAATGGCCATACTAATATACAAGAATCTTGTGAAAGGGTATTTTGCTCACAAGAGCAAAGTGGTGGTTTTAAGCAAGCAAGATCCTTTCCCTAAATTGAACGGAAAGCCTGTTGATTCGTAGAATCGTAGTGTTTGAGCAAGGTTATTTCATTTTATGCTTAAAAGATTTTATATTCTTAGGACAATATGCCTGGCAGTTCCATTTGTTTACCCTCATGGATTCTGTTGTGTTTGATGTCGAAAAGTTGGTTGATTATGACTGGCTTGGGCAAGAAAGGACAACTCAGCATTGCATTGTGCTGGTTACCAAATTATTTTCTTACTATGAGTACTGAAATTATTGAGGAAACTCACTTACAAATATTTTGGCCTATTATCTTCATCAATAGATTATTTATTACTTGTTAAAAAATTTATTGATTGATAGCATTCACTATGCTCATTAATTATTTGTATGATCTTTTTTCTTCTGGAGTGTTAGTTTTATTCAAGCAGTCCAATCAGCAATCTTTCAACTCCATACTTCCACAAGAAAATACAAATCCAGCCCATTGACCATTTGTTTGATTACATCATGCTAAGGTGCCAATTTTTGTGAAGAAAGAGATGTATGTGTTTAGGTTTGCATATAAATCTCTTATACAAGAAAGTTTACACATTGACGGAATCTAATGGGACACATCAGATTTGCTTTATGATAAAAGTAGTTTTACAATATGACAGAACATAGTAAACCATCATATATATCAACTTTATTGTGTAAAATTTCTGTGTAAACCAAACACTTATCTTATGCACTATCAGGCTTGCATTCTCAAGTTACCATGATGCTATAAATGACTAATCAATATTTTAGTCAGTATCAATGTATCTGTCATTATGAATTTCTGAGTATAACGGATAATTATGTTTTGCACCTTTGAACTGTTTTAGTCGTTGGAATATGCTCCATAATTTCCAAAACTGGGGATTGACATATTTGATAGTCAAGATTGTGTTAATTTTCCTGTTTGTCACTTTTATTATTTTTAATAAAAATGTGTTTAAGGACTAATTGTCAGTTTTCTCAATTTAAGTTATAAAATGATAGTTTGAAGTTGAGCACTAGCATTTGATTGATCATCCTAATATTTAAAATTTGTAAAATATATAATTTTTCATCTTTTAACTAATTACTCAAAGCATTGAGTCTACATTGGATTAGATATAACATTCTTTATAATAATAAAATATTATTATTTATTATTATTATTTAATTTTTAATTTTAAATTAATAACTTCTAACAATCATATTCATATTATTCTTTTAATAACAATATATTTAAATATTTTTTCATATTTTGTAATTATATTAATTATATGAATATTAATAATTTAATTTGACACTTAAATAATTTTTTTTTACCTGATTTTGAAAAAATATTTTCCTCTTCCAGACTGAACTTTTGGCCTTCAAACTATTTGTATGTAGATGAGATAGCGCCTGAAAAGTTAAATAAATTTATTGTAACAAAAAGTTTGTATGAAAAGTGTTTAACTGTTATGAAATTTAAAGAAAGGAACTATTATTGCAAAAGAGAAATAAGAAATTCTCTCTGAAACTCTTAAAAATTGAAACTTTCTTTCTCTCTCTATTTTTTTCTTATGAATTTCATTACAACTGAAACTCCTATTTATAGGCTTTGCAAGTTACTATGCAAATTACTATGCAGAATTTAAAATAATAGTGGTGGGGTCATTCACATAATTTAGTGGTGGGACAGGGGGGCGGCTGTATTTCGTTCGTTCATTTCACTCCCCCTTGAATGACCGCCAATAAGGAATCTGCCTCGTTAAAACCTTGCCAAGTAAAAACCCAGTGGGAAGAAAAACCAATGACGAAGGAAAAATAGTAGTCTTCTTATGTATCCACAAGTGTTTTAAGATTGCCTCATTAAAACCTTGCAAAGGAAAACCCAGTGGGACAAAACCTCAACGAAGGAAAAAGAATACAATCAGCACATTTACTCCTCCTGAAAAGTGCATGATAAAATATCTTTGAGTTTTCGCATTCTAATGTTATGCACAATCTTCTTGAATGTGGAAGTTGGTAACGCTTTTGTGAATAAATCTGTCAGATTATCACTAGATCGTATCTGCTTGACATCAATTTCACCTTTTTCTTGAAATTCATGAGTATAAAAGAATTTCGGTGAAATATGTTTGGTTCTGTCATCTTTGATATATCCTCCTCTGATTTGAGTGATACAAGCAATATTATCTTCATATAAGATTGTTGGGCTGTTATCAATCATGGGAAGTCCACACTTTTCCTGGATATATTGAATAACTGATCTCAACCAAATACACTCTCGACTTGCTTCATGAATAGCAATGATCTCTGAGTGATTTGAAGAGGTAGCAGATAGTGTCTGCTTAACAGATCTCCATGATATGGCAGTATCTCCATAAGTAAATAAATATCCAGTTTGAGATCTACCTCTGTGTGGGTCTGAAAGATAACCTGCATCTGCATACCCAATCAATTCTGGACTTAAACCACGTTGATAAAATAATCCCATATCAACCGTACCATGAAGGTAACGAAGAACATGTTTAATGCCATTCCAATGCCTTCGAGTTGGTGCAGAACTATATCTTGCAAGCAGATTAACTGAGAATGTAATATCTGGTCGAGTGCAATTTGCAAGATACATCAAAACTCCAATTGCACTGAGATATGGTACTTCAGGACCAAGAATTTCTTCATCGTCATCACAAGGACGGAATGGATCTTTCTTCACATCAAGTGTTCAAACAATTATTGGAGTACTCAGGGGATGTGATTTGTCCATATAAAAATGCTTTTGGACTTTCTCAGTATACATGAACTGATGAATAAAAATTCCATTTGGCAAGTGCTCAAGCTGCAGGCCGAGACAAAGTTTTGTTTTACTAAGATCTTTCATTTCAAATTCATTCTTTAAATATATAGCGGTTTTTGAGATCTCTTCAGGAGTTCCCACAATATTTAAATCATCAACATAAACCGCAATAATGACAAATTCGGATTCTAATTTCTTAATAAAAACACATGGACATATAAGATTATTCTCAAATCCTTCTTTCAATAGATATTCGCTTAAGCGATTATACCACATGCGTTCGGATTGCTTCAACCCATATAAAGATCTTTGTAGTCTGATTGAGTACATATTTCTAGATGTACTTGTAGATGTTTCAGGCATCTTATATCCTTCAGGGATTTTCATATATATGTCATGGTCTAAAGATCCATATAAATATGCAGTGACCACATCCATCAACCGCATTTCTAATCCTTTTGTAACAACCAGACTAATCAAAAATCTAAATGTGATTGCATCCATAATGGGAGAGTATGTTTCTTCATAATCAATCCCGAGTTTCTGCAGGAAACCTTGTGCGACAAGTCGTGCTTTGTATCGCACAATTTCATTTTTCTCATTACGTTTTCGTACAAATACCCACTTATATCCAACAGGCATTACACCCTTTGGTGTTTGGACAACAGGTCCAAATACTTCTCGTTTTGCTAGCAAATTTAATTCAGCTTCAATAGTTGTTTTCCATTTTGGCCAATCATTTCTACGTCGACATTCTTCGACGCTTTTTGACTCACTTTCTTCATTACTTCTGATAATATCAAGGGCCATTTTATATGAAAATATGTTGTCGACAACAGTTTTATTTCTATCCAGAATTTCTCCAGTTTTCATGAAATGTATTGAAATCTCATTATTTTCAGGTACCTGTTCCTCTTTAGGGGAAAACATTTCATGACACACCTCTTCAGGAGGTCCCTTTTTAGGAGATTTATACTCTTCAAGAGTTTCCTCTTCAGGAGGTTTTGGAATAGAAGATTTAAGCTCTTTAGGAGCACCAATTATATTTGTGGCCTGTATTGTGGATACGTGTTCTTCAGGAACACCAAATTCATTTTGTATTCTTTTCTTTCTGGGAATTTTGTCTTTTGCACCAATAGGTCTTCTACGCTTCAGGCGTATTTTAGATTCACCTATTGCTGCTTTGACAGTTTGTCCTTCAGGGACTTCAATCCTTACTGGAGTATTAACAGCAGGAATATAAGATTTTACTACACCTTTAGTGTCAGTAAATACATCTGGTAACTGATTTGCAACATTTTGCAAATGAATAATCTTTTGAACTTCCCGTTTACATTCATTTGTAGGAGGATCAAAATGAGACAGGGTCTTATTATCCCAGGTAATATCTTGTCGTGCTTCAGGCACCGACTTTTCTTTACTCATTAACGGAAAATTTGATTCGTCAAAATGAAAATCCTCAAAACGTGCTTTAAACATATCCCCTGTAAGGGGTTCAAGGTATCTAATAATGGATGGAGAATCAAAATCAACATATATCCCAAGTCTACGTTGAGGGCCCATTTTTGTACGTTGTGGAGGTGCAATTGGAACATATACAGCACATCCAAAAGTACGAAGATGAGAAATATTTGGTTGTTGACCAAATGCAAGCTGTAATGGAGAATATTTATGATATGCAGATGGTCTAATGCGAATTAGAGATGCTGCATGAAGTATAGCATGTCCCCAAACAGAAATAGGTAGTCTTGATTTCATAAGTAAAAGTCTAGCGATTAGTTGAAACCTTTTGATCAAAGACTCAGCTAAACCGTTTTGTGTGTGTGTATGGACAACAAGATGTTCAACATCTATTCCTATTGACATGCAATAATCATAAAAAACTTGAGATGACAATTCACCTGCATTATCCAATCGAATGGTCTTAATTGGATACTCAGGAAATTGTGCTCGTAGTTTAATTATCTGAGCAAGAAGTCTAGCAAATGCAACATTTCTAGTGGAAAGAAGACAAACATGTGACCATCGACTAGATGCATCAATTAGAACCATAAAATATCTAAATGGTCCACTTGATGGATGAATAGGCCCACATATATCTCCGTGAATCCTTTGTAAAAAGGATGGAGATTCAATAATGATTTTTGAGGGAGATGATCTAATAATTAACTTACCTTGAGAACATGCAGAGCACGGAGATTCATTGGGTAGAAATATCTTTTGATTCTTTAAGGGATGCCCATGCGAATTTTCAATAATTCGTCTCATCATTATAGAACCCGGATGTCCAAGGCGATCATGCCAAGTCATAAATACTTTAGGGTCAATGCACTTCTGGTGCATTACCACATATGATTCAATTGTTCTCATTTTTGTATAATACAATCCAGAACATAGAGCAGGCAGTTTTTCTAATACGAGCTTCTGGTCCGATACTGTTTTAGTAATAAGAAGATGCTCTTTACTGCCTTCATTGGTCGTTTCAATATGGTAATCATTACGACGTATATCTTTGAAACTCAATAAATTTCTTCTGGATTATGAAGAGAATAGAGTATCATCAATACAAAATTTGGTGCCATTAGGCAACACAATATAAGCTCTTCTGGAGCCCTCAATTAAATTTGATGAACCTGATATGGTATGGACATAGGCTTTACTTAGTATTAGATTTTGAAAATATTTCTTTTTTTTGAGAATTGTGTGAGTTGTAGCACTGTCAGCCAGACATATATCTTTATCATTCAACTCAGAGATAAAAAACTCATCAATGTGATCCATGATTCTACAAAATATACAAAAATTTTATTACTGATAGAAAGAAAATACATTAATTGAGTGGAACACTTCCATCTCCAATTAAGTGTTCAATACTACCATCAGGATAATTAAAGAAATCAGATACATCAAGATGAGTAACGTCTACATCTACTGAATCTAATAAATCATCTGATGGTTCTACTAAATTTGTTTCATGCACTTTATTCTTTCCTTTAATAGAAACTTGATATAAATCAGTTAAGTACCTGGCCGTACGACAGGTACGTGACCAATGTCCAGTCATTCCACATCTATGGCACACCTCTTCACTTTTCTTTGAAGAATTATTCTGAGGATTTTTACCCTTTTCTGAATTGTACCACTTCTGGTGATATGGTATATTATAATCCCTTTTAATGTTGTCATTCCTGGGACCAACATTTCTATAATTTCTCCTACCACGTCCACGCCTCCGATTTCTTCTAAAGGATGCACCATTCACTTCTGGAAATGATGCAAACCTATTACCATTCACTTCAGGGAATGATATTGAGTCAGTAGGGCGTGACTGGTGGATTTCTAATAAGAGCTCATTATTCTGCTCAGCTACTAGAAGACATGATATAAGTTCAGAATATTTCTTGAACTTTCTCTCTCGATACTGCTGCTGCAGGAGCACATTCGAGGCATGAAATGTAGTAAAAGTTTTTCTAACATATCTTCATCGGTGATTTTCTCACCGTATAATTTTAATACTGAGCTTATTTTAAAAAGTGCGGAATTATACTCACTAACACTTTTAAAATCTTGCAACCTCAGGTGCACCCATTGAGAACGAGCTCTTGGGAGGATGACAGTCTTCTGGTGTTCATACCTCTCCCTTAAATTGTTCCACAAAATATAGGGATCTTTTACTGTGAGATATTCAGTTTTCAATTCTTTATGAAGATGGTGGCGAAGGAAAATCATTGCTTTAGCACGTTCCTGCAAGGATGCTTGATTTCCTTCTTTAATAGTTTCTCCCAGGTTCATTGCATCAAGATGTATTTCAGCATCAAGTATCCAGAATAAATAATTTTTTCTAGATATATCAAGAGCAACAAATTCCAATTTTGTAATATTTTTCATTTTCTACACATATAAATAATAAATATGTGTATCTCAGAAAATATATTTATAAATTCATACAGATAATCATCAATAAAATATATCAAAGATTTCAAATAATATATTGAAAAACTTACAGAAGAATAAGGCCACTAGTTTCAGAATTGGTAGAACCGTCGTGCTGATAACGTGTTATGAAACTTAAAGAAAGGAATTACTATTGCAAAAGAGAAATAAGAAATTCTCTCTGAAACTCTTAAGAACTGAAACTTTCTTTCTCTCTCTATTTTTTTCTTATGAATTTCATTACAACTGAAGCCCCTATTTATAAGCTTTAAAATTACTATGTAAGTTACTATGCAAGTCACTATGCAAAATTTAAAATAATAGTGATGGAGTCATTCACATAATTTAGTGGTGGGACAGGAGGCAGCTGTATTTCGTTCGTTCATTTCCTTAACTAATTTAATGTAAACTCCTTTTAATTTATTTTCTTTAAAATTTGAAGAAGACTGACATTTGAGTAATCTACTTCAGTGCTAAATATCATTTTCGCTAAATGTCATTTTCTTTAATTTATTCAACATAAAATATCTCTGCCGAGCTGTTGTTAAAAGACTAACGCGATGCCGCGTGTCAATAACTGATTGGCTGAAATGTGACATCACTATCCAAGATAACCCATCAAAGATTGACATGGGCGATAACCAATCAAGGGTTGACACGTGACATACATGTATACAACAGTCCTCTCCTGAAAAGAAAAATATTCGAGATAAATCAAGTTTGCACACATTTAAATGAACAGTAATATATTATTATTTATATATTACTGTTTATATAAGCACTTGAGTGTGATTACTCTTTATCATTTTTATCCAAAATATTTCCTCATAAATTTTTGCAAGTAGTAGATTCTTATAAAAAAGAAAATATCATGATTTATAGGAATACAAGTTTGTGTGCTGGAGCCAATGAACTACCGTATTAATCAATATAGTTATGGAATAAAAGTATCCAAAATTCTATTCTGAAAATTGATTGAATAATTCTATTTGTCCCGAGATTTTTTTTATAATTTTTTTAATGATTAAGGAAATATTTTTAATATTATAATTTAAAAAAAACATTTGAGAATATAAAAAAATGTATGAAAAAAAGGCATTTGGACTTCTTGAGAGAACTTGTCGGGCTACACACACTGTGGGTGTAATATAAATTCATATAAAGTGATTTAAAGATTTAAAAAAAACTTGAAAATCTACTTCAAAAGAGAAAAAAGAAAAAAGAAAAAAATAGTGATCCGAACTGTTTTTCTAGAAGAACTCCTAACGTAGAATGTAAGCCAAGTTGTATGAGTTAACATCTCATCCCATGAATAATTTATATTTCTTAAAGGCAAAGATATTTCTAGAATTGTTACAGATGAGTAATTTTGTTCATTTCCTGTTTATTATACAAGAACTTGATGCTCTCAACATTTTTGGCTAATCCACTGTCTCGTCGGTTTCTTTGACATTGTCGACCTATATTGGAACAGGTTAAGATCATCTAACCTCTTGGGCTCAACAATATTCAATGACTCCATGGAAAGGCCACAAGCACTAACTTATTACAATTGTCTTTGTCAAGATATCTTGCAAGAAATTGCCACTGCTGTCATGGCTTATTTCTGGTTCCTTATGAGGTCCTTAAATCAGAATAATCACATACCTGTTTCTCAAAATAAACGGTACATTTCTGTCCATTTCAACATGGAAATGGTCATCTTGGCTTAACAAAATTTTTCTTTTTAGAAATGATATTTACCTTGATGTATTTTTACATCTGGATCAGAGAACAGCACATCCGCATCCTCTTTAGAAATGAAATTTGGTCATGCTTCTCCATATTTACTTCCAATAAAAAACTAACTAGAGAAAAGAACTGGGGAAAAACAATTTTGTGGATACAAGAAAGTTCCTCGGCATGATGATGATAGATTGATCAACGATAACTTTTATCTGCACTCCTGAGTTAATTAAACGGTTAAACCCATGTGAGAATATGTTGCTAGTTGCTACCCCTTGAAAGCGCTAGCCTGTTACAATATTAGAATGCAATTCTAATATGCACTGAATTATCTAAATCTATAACCTTCTTATTTCAGATGTTAAGAAATGATATGATGTCCTGTGCATTCTTTTAAGGTCATATAGCAATTAGCTCTACTTGATTAATGTGTATTCTGCTGGATTGTGTTGATTGTGAAGGACAAAGAGGCAAACATTGGTCATTTGCTACATCATGACAACATATAGCAGAACAGCGCATGATACTTTAAGCTAAACTTGGATATCTCAACATTGGCTAACTCAATTTCTTAATGCAGAAGTTTGGGACGATCAAGCCAGTAAAAGGCATTGAATAGAAGTTTAACGCATTCGAGATAAACACAATTTGAATGACAAGGATATTACCTGTTATTCTTTTGTCTAGTAAGAAGAACAAGTAATCCAAATCCTATCATGATTGCAACTTTTACTACCTGGGCAAAGGCAGACAGAATCTTAGAATATTTCAATTATGGGTCAGAGAGGAAGTCATTGAAGTGCAGCTCAAATAAAATTGAAGTAACCTGTCCCACTGGTCCTCCAGAAGTCTCAATATTCTCGGATCTTTCATGTTTTGAGTTCCTTATTTCGTGGCAAGTCTTCTCATCTTTGTTCACCTTAACAGCAATTCCAGCATCCACACTATGCTGAAGATGATGCAAACACAATAACCGGATCATCAGATTGGTTCCCAGATAACATAAAGAGAACCATCACCAACATGTCAGGTCCAAGGTTCCAACTAGATGGAACTTCTTCAAAATATACATCTACAAGTAAATTAGTCATTCACAAAGTCTTTTAACTCTCTTACATAGACTGTTTAGAACAAAATAATGTAGTGTGTCCACTCATACATTATGGATGGAATGATGGCATGAAATTGGCATATTTAGAGCAAAACGATAAGGGGTTGATTATACAAGATAATAATGTCCTGTCCTGAATACTGCAACCATGCAAGTAGCATATATCACAGCAATAAGTAAGATTTTGGGACAACATACGACACCAGAACAAAATATATATATGGTTCAGTACAGATCATACAATGTAAGATAAAAGCGTCTTAATTAGAAGGTTGTATCTACAACTAGTTCCAAGAGACACCTCTTCTTACAGTCCCAATACTTAGCATAGGCGGCTGGACTTCCATTAAGAAAATAAGCTTATAGAAGTGGACATTTATCGATATTAGCGATGGCGGGTGGTTAATTCTTGACAATGTTTGTAGAATAACTTTTCATTTAACCACTGTTGGCAAGTCTTATTAGAATAGATGATAGCATTATACCAACGGTTACAAATACTGCAGAAAAACCAAATAATATTTCCTACGGTTCTTCTAGAAGTTTATTTTTCTGTACAGTTGGTGTAATGCTATCATCTATTCTAATAAGTCTTGAAATCAGTTATCCACTTATACAGGAGTTCTATTAATTTCTATAACAGTGCTAACTGTCTTTTGATAAGGATGATTACATAAACACCCATAGTTTGAAGAATAATTGTTTTCGCTTGATCTTCACTCCTTTCTCATTCTCTTTTACTTCTATTCCTTACACTGACACCGGCACAATCAGAACCTTTTGGTTATGTTTGATATCTATCTTCTCCTTTTTTAAACTATGGTTTATACATGGTAAAAAGATTTTCCAAGAGAGAATTTAATTGGAGAAAACTGTCAAATACTATCATTTGAATTTAGAGTTTGAAACTCAACTATTCACAAATGTAAAGAAACCAAAGGCTTGGAGGAAAGTTCAGATACCTCTTCCACATTGTCTCTCATAGAGAGATTTAACTTCCCTTGATGGACCTCTGGCTCCCTATCGTATCCACCCATTAGATCTATCATTTTTGAACCAGCAGTCGTTGTTACACAAAATCGTCTTGCTTCAACCGGAAATATCCAGGCACCAGAGCTTTCAAATATGGAATGCTTATTTACATTATATTCTACTGATTCCAATCTATGTCTTGAAGCTCCTTCAACTTCAATTTTTTGAATATTTTTACTTTGAATTCCCCTTCTTCTCTCCTCTATGACTGGATTGGAACAAGAATCTTGCTTATCAATAAACAAATTATGAGGGTGTCTACCTGAATGCTTGTCAAGCATCCTCCCTGATACTGTAGGTGTTTCAGATGTCGACGTTTGCATCGAATCTTGATGAGATTTCTCTTCCTCTTTATCTACTTCTTTATCCACTGCCTTGAATTTATCCTCAAGACTTGGCATTGTTCCAATAATCTGAAATTTCTTATTGTTCAACTCTTCCAATTGGCAACTGTCCTGAGATGATTTATGCCCAAGTAAGCTAATTTGCTCATCTCTTTTCCTGATATAGGCTGGGCCATGTTTCGATTCCTCTGCAAGAAAAGGATTAGTGGGTCTCCCTGATATAGATTCTTCTGCTTTAGTAATTCGTTTCTTGCCTTTAGTCAAGTGCTGACTTTTTAAAGGAGCTTCTGTTATAGACTGACTTGACTGAAATTCTGTTGGTGGTGGCTTCACTTGAGACCGCATATCCTGCTTCAACATTTACCATTATGAATCATGTTTGTTACAAAAAAGATATTAATATGGAACAATGTGCGGAGAATACAATTGAAGTTGCATGCTAAATGTACCTGAGATAGAGTGCTTTCAAAGGCACTTATCATTTTCCACACATTGCTACGGGTTTTCCCAGGCTGAGTTGGCTTCTGATGGCTAAGAGCCATAGTTTCTTCCAGATCATGAGATATTGAATTGCTTGTGGCAGCAACATCTAATCCTGGTTCTACAGAAAGCACTCCATCAGAAGAAATGGCTTTTGTAGGAGATTCAGCAGGAAGTGTCTTACTCTCATTCTCCTCGACTGGTTCCCTATGACTTATATCAGTAAGATGGCCATCAACTCCTTGTGATGCGGGCATTGCTGATAGCAACTCTTCATATTGATCTGCATCATTCTAAAACAGGTGAAATAAAAATCAACAGTACTTTTCAAGTTTCTTTCTAGTAAAACGGTTTAAAGATTAGACTGCAAAGTGGTAGTGCTTAACTGGGGTTGATTGATTCTGATCAGGATGTATTCCTTTTTTGCTCTCAGAACCAGATTTTTCAACCTTGCTGAAAAAAACAGGATTTGATACCAAACAAGCTTTGGAGGTTTCCTCTTTGACACTTACTGTTTCAATTTAAAGAAACCTTTCAGAAAAGGTATATTCAAGACCATATTGGCAACTAAAAATTTGTCATTATTTCTTCATTTTGCAGTCCTTTTTCTACTCAAAGCTTTCCCAATTTATCCAATTGGGTGAGTAAGATCAAACCTGAGAACTCATTGCTTAAGTTCAAAGACAATGCAACATTACTATCAGAAGTCGTATCACTCTTAGGACTATGAATACTACGCTTGAGAAGCTCATCATGTTTCATTTTCAATGCTGATTCTCTCTACAAAAAGATGACAACCCGCATTCGAAATAAAAAAAAAGTCACGAAAAAACTTCACATAGAAAAGTTAAAAATGCCAACTTTGGAGAACAATTGAGATGTGGGAAAAGAAACAAGACCATCATTCGAATTCGGCTGCGTTCTTCTTCACTAAGGACAAACTGCAACTTCATCTGCACTTGACCACCACCTTCTAGGGGAAAAAGGTAATCCCAAAGACCTCTCTCCACTATAGACTTGGTCTCAACCCCTGCCACAAAATATGTTGATCCTCATAAGGTTCCATACTAGAGTAAATGAATTCAAATGAAAATATATCAATAACCTGCACGTGATATTTCTTTCCCATCAGCACCCAAAAGTGCAACAATCAAGTTGTCTCGAAGGGTTGTTAATGGGCTGTGAAAATCAGAACAACTTTAGACATGTCATGGCCAACAATATAAAGTAGTAAATGTTGAAACCAATAAAATAATCTAAAGTTTAAATACTGAGTGAATGCCGTAATCCTTACAAAGAGAACTCTTCCTTATCTGAAGTTTGGTACTCTATTTTCCCCATGGAAACTGAAATTACAATATAAACTCCATTAACTTGTTTTCTTTTTTAGAAGAAGGAAACCATTTTAGGCATCTATGAAGGAAGAGAAGATGAAGAGAAGTGTTAGGTGCCAACCTTTTAAGGATATAGGTGAAGAAGGTGACGACGATGGAAGCCCGATGAATTCCTGAACTGGAGTTGATGAAATATGCAAATTAGCTATTAGAACTAATACAGATGCAACTCCCCATATTTGAATTTCAGAAATGAGACAGTAGTTAATACCTGAAACCAGGATGTTTCCAGGCATTGTATGTCAAAAAGTTTATAGGAGAATCTGATCAAATGTATGTTTCAGTTTGAGAGTTTTGAATTCATCGGTTTGAGGAAATGCAAGGGCTTGGACCCTGCTGAATATGGGTTGTCAGCGAGGGGATTGGATTGGAAAATGTGGACGTGGTTGGAGATCAGGGAAGTTTTAACACTTCGGTGGGGTCCTTCGTCCTTGCCATCGTCTATGAAGTATTGGACGACCTCAACCACTGGGACGCCGAAACTATTATTTTTGTCTCTTTTATAGCTAACAATAAAGAATTATGAGTCAGTTTTAGGTGATAAGAAATCATATTTGTAATCGTGAATATATAAGTATTATGTAATTATTTTAAAATAAAAAATAAATATAAATTTATTATTAAAAAATTAATTTTTTAATAATAAAAATTAATTATTAAAAAATTTATAATTTTTCAAAATAATTGTAGAATACTTAGTACATATTTGAAATTACAATAAGAAATATTACTTTTAAATTTAATGTAATAAAACTAGTTTTATTAATAAAAAACTTATTTACTATTTGAAATGTATATATCCAAAACGTTTTTTAAAATTAGTAATAGTAATTTTTTAAAATATATAGTTATTTATAGAAATTTTTTTATAAAAGTTTTAATTTGGTATTTTTTGAATAAGCTTATGATTTTTAGGTTTTTTAATTATTTGAAATATTTTTTATAAAATTATTAAATACATTATTTTTTTAAAAAATGCTTTTAATTATTTAAAAATACTTTTAAATTTTAAAACACAATTTCAAATAGATTCTTACACATTTCACTACTGCATCTCATATTATAATTTATTTGATAATTGTTTCCTGCAAAATTGACAAGCAGACATGGAGACTTGTCTCCAAGTTTTGTGACGACCTTTTGACAGTTTCCCAAAATCATACAGTAAAAAAAAAAAAAGGAAGAAAATTGTGCTTCATTTTGTAGTTGATCAATACCATCCTTTTCACGTCTGTGACCATATTTTGAATTTCTTTTTGGTTAAATCAGGACCATCAATTTGTTAATAATTTATTCTCTTTTAATCCAGGGGCTCCAACGATGCAATGGTCCACACTATTTAGCAATGGTCCACACTATTTGTACAGTAAATCTGACCAAAACTCCAAAGTAAATGCTTCAAAAAATTCTTATTTTATTAATTTTTTTTATTTTCTTTTTCATCATATATAATATAATTATTAATTAATTTTTTATTAGTTTCTCTCACTTTCCAAACTTTTGTTAATAATTTAGTTTAAATAGAATATGATTACTAATTAATTTTTTAAACTCACAATTTAATTAAAATATGATTATTAATTAATATATAATAAGTAAAATGGTAAAAAAATAATAAAATAAAATAATAATTACAAATAATAAATTATGTTTTAATTATTAATTACTCATTATTATATATTTTCATAAATAAATAATTTAATATAAAAATTTGGTGTAAATAGTCAAAATTAAATTATTGTTAAATTATTTTATTGTTATATAATAAAAAAAATAACTATTCTAATATAAGAACTTATGTGAAAGAAATGATCGAAAGCTAAAATTTAAGTTATATTGGTTAAAAATGTCATTTAGTAATAGACAATTTAATGAGAGTGCTTTAACCACCAGTAGTGTAGTCACATTGGGGTAACGGGGCCATAGCCCTCCTCCCCATGGGCTCTACCCATATTTTTTTTAAAAAAAATATTAAGAAAAAATATAATATGTGTTTTTTTAAAAAAGAAATTGAAAAATATGTTTATTTTTTTTATGATTTTGTAGGATAATATTAATTTTATTTTGTGATGACCTTCTCTCTATAAATTACTTTGATCTTCCTCTACAAAATTAATCTAATTTAAATATAAAATATATCTCATATAAAATAAAATGATATAATAACATGATGACATATTTTTATTATAAATAAAAATAAAAAAATAAGTTTGATGATTTTTAATGTATTTTTAATATATTTTTATTATGATAACATGTTCTTATCATATTATATATTTTTTTAATACATAAGTTGTATTAAGTATTTTTTATTTTTATTGTAAATCTTACTATTAAATTATTTTATACTGTATAAAAAATTATATATAAATGAAATAAAAAATATTTTATATATTTTATTTTAATTTTATCTAATCCCTAACATAAATTTCTAGCTCCGTCACTGCTAACCACACCGACTACTCTTCATTTAATTGCAAAACGAAAGCAGTTTGACCACGACATGGCAATGAAGAAGAGAATGATGAAATGATGGTCCTCTCTTCATCACGAATACACAAAATGTGATATAGTCAGACGATTTGGGTATTGACGACATAAGATTTGGACTTATTGGTTAAAGCTTTCAAATATCCAACTCTTACAGAACCAAATGAAAATACAACTGCTAGATTATAGTAAATCACATCTTGTTTTTCCCTCACTGACAAACGAGTATGGAGGAAAAACTGCTATGTAATCGATGTCTAAACGGTACGTATAGCCTAACCAATGTAAAATCTATGGACTATCTATCTGAAAGTTCTAAATGAGTCCCACAATAAGACCTAAAAGTGGGAGTCTGTCCCTTGTAGGCTTGTAGCATGTTCTCTACAAACAAATATTTGGTCAAGAAAAGCATCAATTAAAGACTTGGAGTGGATTTTGCTCGAATATACTTTTTTAGTATTGCCTTGTCTTCATCATTTCGTTGCTTCTCTTGAAGATTTTTGGGTTTGACTTTTCTTTTCTCTTCCAACATCCATTGGAATAGTTCAAGCTGCTGATCTTCGGAAATGGGCTCCAGGACCTTCAATGGCTCCAGTACTGAATAAGGGAGATATGGTATGTCAGAGATTGGGGTAGCTGGACTTGTAATAGGTTTGGACTCGGAGGGATCTTCTTCCATAGCTTTGTGATCGTTGAACTTTTTATCTGCAGCTTTGCTATTAGCAATGACTGCATCTTTCTTTCTTGCCCCTGCAAACATGTAAGCTGAGAGAAATGCAAATCAGCAAGTAGCCGTGTTTTTCTCTTGTTAATAGTGTGAGTTTTCATGTCCTTCAAGAGAGTCTGAATAAGAATTTGCATGATATGGAGTGATTCATTACTTCAGACCATCAGCAACAACACAAGGTTGTCAAGGACATAGAACATAATAAAGTTCATACAAAGATTGTACTTGTGTAAGTTCAGATGTTATAAAAAAAAAAAATGATCGTGACCAGATCTCTTCATCAGAATCAACTTATTTACCAACCATTTCTTATACTTACAGATTATCAAATGGAAGTTCTGAAAAAAGGAAAATTTTGATCCAACCATCAAACATTTCCCGAAAAATGGATGCGTATCTGTTGGATGTATGGAAAATTCCCCCCATCCGTTAAACCCTTAGCACAAGGACCATTCATAGATAGGACTCTCCTTTGTCAGGCTAAATAGTGGACTGACCAATCAGCAAATTAAAATATATCTCCAGTTCTACATAAATGAGAATGGTGACAAAGTCGATGCTACTAAGAAAGAATTGTCAAGGTTCAAATTCCACTAGATGGAAACAATTTCTAGAGGGAATCGGCCTAGAGGATTTTTCTCTTTGAATTAAGCGAGGTGCATTTGGTGGAAATTCCTTATAGAAGGCCTGTGCACCCTCGGGATTAGTCGGGATGTAGTTCTTGGACACCCGGTGCCAATAAAAAACCAAGAAAGAATTGCCACTGGGACTGGCAGCACCGTCTGCTCATCCAGCCTGCTTCTCCCCTGATGACAAATACTCAACGCAAAGATTGCTTCTGAACAAGCATTTTGGATTGTTACCAACTCATCAGCCACCTCAAAAATATCGATTTAGCTGATCTACTGTCCTGTTTTGGACTAAATATGAATTCGGAGCTTCTTGCATGCTAAAGAATGTTCTAGTTTGCATTGATTTAGTTTTTGGATGGTTGGAATATGTTGATGTAGTTTATTTCTTCAACCTTGTCATCAACTTTAAATATTTAGTAATTTATAGAACTTCCTTTGAGACAAAAAAAGAAAACGTTGGGGAGAAGTGGCAAGGAGAACTCAAAACAAAATTAAGAAGAAAAAGCATCAAATAACCATAGGTCAAAACAGAACTTAATCAATACAGCCTTAAAGAACTCATAACCAATTCGTCAAACACATTATAGGCTAAAAATGCAAACCGGCGAAAACCCATCCAAAATCAAATCACTTCAAAGTATCTTCTAACTATAGCGAAACCCATTACTCAGTAGTCCACACCAGAATCTCTTCAATTCAACACCTATAGCAAAACCCATTACTCATAAGTCCACAGTGTCACTAAATCCATGCTTTTTTTAAACTCCCCACTGAACCACATTCAAGTGCACGAAGCACATACATGATGCATACATGTAGACAAAAGAGGAAGGAAGAGTAGGGGCTGACCTCCGAGAGCGAGATTGAAGATCAAGAAAGAACGCCAAATGGGCTTGCAGCGGTTAATGAGCGACTCTTTGGGAGATGGCGGCTCCATCGAAAGTACTGCTGGTCTGTATCAACGTGTGCCAGTAGAGGGCTTTGCCCGGGAGACTTTTGTTTTTAGAAGTATCAGGTTTTTGTTTTCATATCCCATGCATCAATTGCAAATTTGCAAGAAATGCGCGAATCCACATGAATTTTGGAGTGTTTCATTGAAATGGGTTCAACTAATATGCATAGTCTTTTTGATTTGATTAATATCATTTTAGTTAAAATCTATATTTATTAGTGGCTTTAATATTTAAAAAATATCAATAAGACTAATTTATAATAACAAATATTAGCGTAAGTCCATAATTATAATTCAAATAATAAAAATATAAACATACTAAAAAATACCAATATTACCATTCAAAAATAATAAATTGTAATTTTGAAATAAATAAAAACAGGATGATTTTAGGTTAAGCGGATTGACTCATTATTGAGTCAGTTATAAATTGTATTTTTACAAGTCAACTTGTTTTGATCTAAATTTGTTAATATCAAATTCAAATTTTGTTACTTTCATATTGTATCTATATTGGATTTATGAGTCACATCACACATTGCTAATGCCACCATATGAAAATTTTCTAAACTTCTAAACTTGAGATTATAAAATGGTGCGTTTTCATCTTTCTCTCCCCTCCCCCACTCTCTATTTGCCACCCCTTTGTCCTTCTCCTGAGTTAAAACTCTTATGGCTCCAACGTATGGCTTTGATGACGAGTTTTGTATTCAGCTTCTTTGTCCATTCGACATACGGTATACGACTTTTCCTAAATTTGTGGGTTTTAGGACAGGATATTGCTACTTGAAATTTGGGTTGTGATTATATTTTGTAATATGTGTTGGGAATTTGGTCCTCACCAATTCACTCACTAGGATCTACATTTTGTAGAAATATAAAAAAAAAATAAAGAGATAATAACAATACCAAAATTTACGTGAAAATTTTTTAAAATAGGAGAAAAAGTACTAGATTCAAAGAAGATAATTCACTACATAAAAATTATTACAATCACATAATTTTTCTTTTCACTCCAAATACACCCACAAAACTTTCTCACTAGTAAACTTTTAACTTTAACCTTTTCACCTTTTACAAAAAAAAGCAAATAAAAGAATTTTATTAAAATAAAAAATTATTAGTTAAGCTTTTGACTAATGCTCTTAGCTAAGAAGAGTAATCCTCATTTTATAAGCCTTAGGTCTTGCTCCTCCGGTATCATCCACTAATATGAGACTAATGCCAAAAGAGCAAAAATCCAACAATCTTCACTTAGTAACTTTGGCTGATCCGACATTCACGCTCTACCTCAATGAAGATCTTTATGGTTTATGCTATCAAGCTCCACCATAAAGCATACATACTCAGAATAAATCAATTCCGAGTATTTCACTTGGGTTCATGTAAAAAGCACTTTCTTAGAAGCTCATTAGCTATTAACATGAATTTTCAGTACATACCCTGCATCAATATCTAACTAATGTTTGTGTACAAACTTGTAGACCCACTACAACAAATGAAAGTTTTTTCTAAAAACAGTTATAGTGGTTAAAAATATGGTTTCTGTGACAAAAAGTTTTTTCCCATAAATTCATGTCGTGAGATGTTCGTGGAATAAAATTAGTGGAAAAATGTATTTTTTCCCATGACAGTTTAAACTTGTGGGAAAAAGCAAGTTTTTCCCATGAGACCATTCGCGGGCAAATCTGAAATATTTGAATTTTTCTATTTTTTTGTCACAATATATACTCGTAGGTTTTGCTTATTTTTTAGTGGAAACTGATGCTTTTTTTTGTGGAAAAATATATTTCCATAAGACCATCTTATGGGTAAAGGTTTTTTTCACATATCAATACCATCACAAAACATGTATCTCGATTTTCAACTCTTGCACTAATGAGAAGACACTGTACATTATTAAATAACTTCTAATAATGAAAATCATCCAAAAAACAACATTCATATAACAAATTGATTTTTAAATTATCGTGATTTTTTCATAAATAACTGCATTCTAATATGTCCCAAGTCAACCATATATAAGAAAATAAATCATGTTCATATATGGGAAATACACTAAGAAATCCAACATGAAAAATACATTGTAACCCACTATAACAAATATTGTATGTAACTATTATAGGATTACACATTCACAGTACTAAACACAATTTTTAGGATTTCCCTTCTGCTGAGACAAGCTCAAATTCATCTCACCACAGTCTAAAACCACATTGCCTCTTCATCCACACGGGCTAAGGGGTATTTGGGAAAACAAAAGACATACATTAATTAGCTTTTTTGACTAGTTTTTATGGTACTAGGACACACACACACACACACACACACACACACACACACACACACACTTCATTCAATAATAAATTTGCCTACATTTACACAAGGAGAATGACCAAGAGAAACTAAATACAAATATAAATTTGCCTACATACACACACACTTCATTCAATAATAAAAACTCAAATATAAATTTGTCCAAATATAAATTTGCCTACATTTACACATGAAGAATGACCAAGAGAAACTAAATACAATAGGAAATCCATATTCACAAGTTTTTACTTTTAAATCATCTACTGGCATAACCTCAATTAGGTGTGCATGAAATAATGAAACTACTAGTTAACTGATAAGTTAAGGCTATTAAGCAAACATGTAGCACCAATTAAAAAGTCTGAGAAGAGGAATATTAGATTCAAACTTTTCATTCTATAAATTAGAACAGAATATATACACACTATATCAACCTATACGGTATGCAACCCAAAGGTTGGACTTCACAGTATGAGGCAAAGAGACTCGAATTGGGTAAAAAAATAAAGCAAGCCCCAAGTTACAGAAAAGTTAGTCTTTTAATAACATTTTAGGGGAAATTTTCAAAAAGCCAAGCAAATATAATAAATCTAAAAGGAGAATTCACCAAGTAGCCAAATATGGTAAAATTTGTAAGCTAAACAATTTTTTTTTTTGTAAGCTAAACAATTAAAATGGTGAAACTAATATTAAATAAATTAAGAGACCACATAAATTGATGGTATAACATCTACCTGCTTTTTTTTCTTTTTTTTTAATCTCGAATGAATACTTGAGTTCCAAATGACATCTCTTGTCATCATCTCCAAACTATGTAAAGAATGTAACAAAGAAAAATTAACATTTATCACATTAAATTATACAAGTATGCAAAAATTAACATTTCCAACAACAATATATAGTCCACATATTGATCTATAAGTTTTTACAAGCATAAACTTGTTAATTTAACTAACACAATCATCACAAACAATATTTTAGTGATATTAGAGTGCTAACATTATACTTCACACTTACCAAAAAATACATACTTCACTTACGACTCTTATTCAATACCCACCCAACACATAACTTCTTATGATTTGCATTCAATAAGGCATTGTACATTTCCCATCTCCTTTAGCTTTTATATAAACCTATAACAGAATAATTAACCAAGTTATTCATAGATACATAAAAAAGTTGCATGAAACTATCAAAACATTGCATGAGAGATCCTAAGGACCTAAACAAGGACAAAATGACACTACAAGAAAACAGCTATTTGTGACATTTTGATTGCAGTCAAAATGATTATTTTTTCTGCAAATACTTTTTTGCAGCATTTTTTTTACTTTTTGCGACAAAATCTAATATCGCAAAAAGTCAATTTTCTTGTAGTGTGAACAATTAATGGCACAATAGTAGAATTCAAACTTTGAAATACTGCATGAGAGATCCTAAGTACCTAAATACAGGCAAAATGAACAATCAATGGCACAATAGTATAATTCAAACTTTGAAATACTAAATTTAAGGGAAACACCAACTTGAATCAATAGATAGCACTAAAGTACATATTGAGAAAATAAAAAATAGTACTTCACCAAAGTCAAACATCCACTTAGACATTTAAACTGTGTTTGTTTAAATGAGATCAATAGAGAAAGCAGTAATCAACGACACTAGAGTTACAACAATCATCATAACTACAACTATATGCATATAGACAAATAGACTTGCCCTAAGCATGACCATCAACTATTGGTGCATAAGTAAATGTTTTAACTCATATAAACATAGTCAAATGAAATGCAGTGAATGTAACAAATTGAGACAATGATATAATATGATATATTCATAGACTTACTAAGTAGACTTTGTAACCACAGTGTACAAATTATTACAAATTGAATTACATTTAAAAAGCTCCACATAAAAAAAATATTAACCTAAAAAGAAAGAGACCACTTCAAAGTTACCTTGTTGCATAAATAGCATTCCCTCTAACTAGTTTCCTCTGAGTGGAACATATGATAGAAAAGTACTACTAGATCCTCATAGGCAGATCTAAGTGGACAGAGTAGCACATTAAGAATGAGTAAAGCATGTACAAAATATTGAGCTAGTTAGCAGAAATATAACTTACAAAACGTTCATATGTATGAAGATGTTTAGCAAAAAACACATCAAGCAAAAATCTTTGGATGGCCAAACCAGAGAAAGGGAGAGGGAGAGAAGAGGGGAGGGGAGGGGAGGGGGGGGGGGGGGGAGACCTCAGGCTAGGCTAGTTTGTGGCTAGGGGAGCTCTGGCAAGGTGCTCGATGGCATTAAGGTGATTCACGATTGACCTAGAAGCTGATCTGGGTCGTGATGTGGAGAATACCAATAGGGAGATAGAGTGCGTGAGGAGAGTGAAAGCTGGGATTCGGCTATAGGGAAAGGGAGGAAGGGGGTTCTCGGTGAGATGGAGGTACTGCTGGAGGTGGTGCGGCTCAGTAGTTGGCAGTGGAGCTTGCTCGCTATGGCAAGGAATCGAGTGAGGGAGAGGGGACTTGATTTGGTCTTGTCTTAGGGAGAGAGAAAAGAAAGAGAGGGAAGCATGAGTGGCTAGGTCAAGTGAGGTGGTGGTGCTCGGTGGCGATAACATGGGCTACGATGGTGGCTTGGGGTGGAGTCGAGAAGAGGGAGACCGAATGGGGAGGGTGTGCTATTGTGTGAGGAGTTGAAGAGAGGAAAGAAAATGTGAGGAGGAAATAAGAAAAAAATAGGGTTTTATGCAAGTGATTTTAATCCAATCGTGGAGATTTAAAATGTGAGGAATACTTATTTGCAGCGACATGATATAATGGGAAAAGAATGTTTTACCCATAAGTTTGAAGTCGTGGAATGTAGACTCGTGGTGAAAGCACATATTTTTTTCCTATGAACAAGATTTATAACAATAGATAAGTATTTCCCATCAGCTCATATCATGGAAAAAGAACTCGTGGGAAATATCAATTTTGTTGTAGTGACCCACTAATATTAAAATGTTGAACCCAATGTTTCAAGTTTCATGTAAATCTACAAATGGATTTTGATGATAACAAATAAATCTAAAAAATAAAGGAGTCTCAAGCTCAAGTTGTCCACACAATATAATCAAGCACATCAAGGAAGCAAGCATGAGTAAGAAGGGAACAAGTTCATATTAAAATCATAGAGTAATTTTGTAAATCTCTTAAAAAATTTGAAATTAGGATTAAGGCTCAAAATTAATATTTTATCATAAAGCATTAAAATACATTTTCCACATATGCATGAATATTTTGAAAATTAAATTTGAAAATTTTGAAAGATGATTGATTGTCATCTTTCACATGTGCATGACATGATTAAAAGTTTGAACTTTGAAAATATTAAGATGATTGATTGTCATTTTTCACATGTGCATGTTTTATTTGAATATTTTCAAAAGTGGTGGATGATTTTCTTGACTTATGCAAAAGGTAGATGTCTTTATTTGAAAATTTTAAAAAGTAAAGTGTGCTCCTTTTGTCATATGCAAAAAGTAAAAGATTATGTTTGAAATTTTTGAAAAGTAAAGTGTGCTCCTTTTGTCACATGCAAAAAGTAAAAATATTAGATTTGAAATTTTTGAAAAGTGAATGATGATGTTTTTGACATGAGAATCTTTTCAAATTTGAAATTGAAAACTCATTTGCCTATAAATAGCTCACTTGAGTTTTGTAAAATTCACAACAAGAGCTTACACATATATTGCTAAATTTTGCATCATTTCTTCAAAACTCTCATTCTCTCTTTTCGAAAGTTTTGAGCCTTAATTCTTATTCTTGTTGAGAGAGATATAGGTTGCGCTGTATTGTTTCTATCTCACTCATTGAGTAGTGTACTTTGATAGTCTACCTACTATCAACTCTTGTATTTGTAAAAGGGTGTGTATAACCCTTGTGTGTGTAGAAGGTGTTCTACACGGGGAATAGTTAAATCACCAAGTGTGAGGTGTTTGGAAGTGTAGAAGGTGTTCTACACGGGGAATAGTTAAATCACCAAGTGTAAGGTGATTGAAAGTGTAGAGGGTATTCTACACGGATTCTTTGGAGCGGTGCTGCTCAAAGGTGTAATAGATTTCTATCTCCACCTAAAGGAGATTGAATAGTGGATTTGGGAATCCTCAAGAGGTAGCTTGAGGCGAGGACGTAGGCAGTGGGACCGAACCTCGTTAACATACTGAGTTTGCTTCTCTCTTACTCTTACTATTTATATTTATTGTTATTTCATATTTTGTTTATATTTTATATTATATATTTGATTTATAATTGTTATTTTTTAAATACAACTCAATTCACTCCTCCTCTTGTGTTATTCATCTGGACAACATAAAACATCATCGATAATGTCAACTTTGAGATTAGCGACATGTCATAAGAATTTACATGTCTCTTTTTAAATAACATCATATTCTATGTAGAGAGATACAAAAATAACTATATCACCAGTATCTCTATTTACTGACTTGGAGCCACTTGTCGAATCTGCTCGTACTAGTCATTTCACCAATCGCGCTAGTAGCATCGTGTTAGTAGCATTGCTGACTTTAGGAGTTGGTCTACCTTTCAATGTCTTGTATAATTATGATTGAATTAAAACATCCTTGACTTGCACTTGCTACAAGCCAAAATTGATTCTCCTATTAAGTTTCTTCTCCTCAAATCTGATAGGATTTGAAACCCTATTTCCTGACATTACCTCGATCATGAATTTTACCAGAAAAATGAAGATTACTTACTAAATAAGTTTCTAGAATATATTCTCCTTTCTTAGACAAATTTTTAAGATTTTCAAAAAAGATTTTAAGGGTTACACTAATCTCGCTAAAAATCAATCTTCTAGACAGAACTTTCTTAGGCTGTACGTATCCACACTAAAATTTCACTCTATCAGAAGAGTTTAGTGACTCTGATACCATTTGTTAGGAATTTGAAACTCTCAAATTCATCCAATAGGATCTACTTTTTAAAGGAATATAAAAAAAAATAGAAAAATAATAACATTAGAATTTCGTAAAAAACTCCCCAAATAAAAAAAATAATAATTAGATCTAAAAAAGAAAATTCACTATGTAAAAATTATTATAATCACATAATTTTTCTTCTTAGCCAAATACACCCGTAACAAAACTTTAACTTACACATTTCCTTTATACAAATTAAAAAATTCAAAAAGATAAATTTTATTAAAGTAAATAATTACTAGTTAAGTTTTTTACTAGTATTGCACTTAGCCAATGAGATAAATCCTCTTTTTATAGACCAATTAGGTAATGCTTCTCCTGTATTCTCCAACAATATAGAACTAACGTCAAAAGAGCAAAAACGTAACAATATAGTTTAACCCTAGACGAGAAAAGATAAGACTTTGTTTCTTTAGTTAGGTGAATTTAACTAACCCTTATTTTCTTTTCCCAAACTCGTAATGGTTTAAGAGTCAGGTGATTCTTCTCAAACATAAAGAGTCGTAGCTACCCAGAAAAATCGATCAAGTGTCCTTTGGCTAGATTATTGTAGTTTTTGTATTTTTCACCGTTAAAACTGGTTTAGATATCTGCATATAAAATGACAGAAAAGAGTGGGAAAATGGAGAAGAGAACTAGAGAATGAGAAATAATACCAACGGAAAAGAGGTAGAAAAGAGTAGGAAAATGGCGTAAAGAGAAAGTGAAAATGAGCTGAGAATAGTGGCCGGCCGGCCGGCCAGAGTGATCAATTTCCAAAGCCCGCCGACCCATTTGAAATTGGTCACTTTTGCATACTTGCATGCGCGCCCACCACGCATGCATTTTGAGAATCGAGAGGTTGGGCCTTAATTCGGGTGTACATGGGTTAGTCAATCCAGCAGTACTTGCATCCATTTGCAACATATTAATATATATATGTATATATATTTATATAGATGCCGTTTGTATAAAGGCTCAATGAATAATGCAGATCCAGCATATGAGACAAAAGTACCATACTGATCTAGGTTACTTCGGAACACCAAAAAGCTGAAACTTTACCCTCTGAATCATCACCATCAATCTGGATAATTAGCCGCAGTTCGTTATCAGTGTTAATGTTGCTTTCTTCGGCCAAACCCACCCATTCCCATGTTCTGATGCTACCCAGTACCGCTGTACCCCTAGCCCTAACACTAGATATTCCAGTCTCTTCAAAGTTCAAACTAACATTATTATAAAAATATATGTTCTATATATATATATATATATATATAGTTTAACAGTTTTGAGCTCAAAAACAGTGGACAATCTGCAGCAGTAGCACAAGTACTCCAAAATCGTCGACACACTCGCTGTTCACAAAGTTGATCGTGTGATTCTAAGATATTTGGAGAAATAAATACCTATATTCCAAGAGATATTCATAATTGGCAAGTACTTATGAATGATCCATCGGATTAATGAACATATGTGATCTTCAAACATAGACAAGTTCTGCTATGCATATATACATATATATATAGTCAGTTTTGTATATTTTTTGTGCATTCTAATGATGTGATTAGCCAAAATATGAATTATTTTATATTAATGACACAATCAATTACCTTAGTAAATTGTACAAGTAATACACAAAGTGACTGTATAGAAATTTTTAATTATTTTTATAAAAGCATATATATATCAAACAAATCATGTCACAACAATAGTGAAAAGCAACCAGCTTGGATATTTTATTATAATTAATGACATACATAGATGAACAAGAGACCCATATTTTGGTTATCAACATGTTCACATCTACTATAGCCTCATGTATGGTAGCACTCAGTAGTACTGTACTACCCCATAACTTTTATTTGCTTGGATTATAGATCCTAACACGATCTCTTAATTTCTCACTCACACAGATGTTCTCGAGTTCTAATATAACTATACTAATTAAGAGAAAATAATCTAGTTAAACCCAAAGGACATATCATATTTTGAGTACTGATCATCATCATCATCAACCATGAACAAGGCCATAAGATAGAGCCATGAGAAGGATCGCAGCTTCCTTCTCGTCTTGAGGGAAAACTCGTTGAAAGGCTGAATTTTTACTCAAACTTATGGTGAAATCCTCCAAACAAAGCTTCTTTCTGCCATGATGATGAGATGGGGTAGTAGTACTAGTAGTTGTACCGAGCTTGCACTTCTTCTTGAATTTCGGAACATAACCATTGCTGGATCTTTTCTCCTTGTGTTGCACCTTAGCATGAGAAGCAGCACTCTTCATAGATGGTGGCTTTGTTACAAGAATCGTGCCATTGGCAGCTGCTGCCATTGCTCGCCTCGCTTTCCTTTGCCGAATTCCACAGGCGTTGCAAAGAGACTGCACCATATATATTAAACAATGGTAGAACATTAATGGACAATCAGTTTCAAAGGATAAAAATTAGTATAAAGTACTTACGTACGGCTGTGCTTAATTACGTCGTCTAATCACAGGAGTAAAGTTGGACGGTTGTGATGATAATTAGAGAGAGAACATATGTGGAACACATAATATATATTCACATTATTTCAACGTGATCTTTAAGATAAGCATTGAAAAAAATACATACCTTGGGGCCTCTCGGGCCACTCCTCCAAAGAGGGGTCTTTGTAGTGTTACAGTCTGCACAAACTCTAATTGTGGTGTTGCTGCTGCCGTTCAAAGAATCGTTCCTGCTCATGTTATCACGATTCTCAGAATTATTTGGAGGTTTTGGCTGGTTCTGATCATGATCTTCAAGCTTCTGCATAGGGTTAAGTGGTGTATCCAAACCCGTTTGTTCTGAAGTTATCATCTTCCTCATCATTCTCATCTTTGAAGGCATCCACTTTGCTGAACTGCTCTCGCTAATTTGGTCTTCAATTTTATTGATCTCTTTGTTCAAAATAGTGACTTTGAGTCGGCCATTATTCCCACTTTCATCTTTCAGCGTTAGAGGATCACATGATGATCCACCCTGTGAAACAAATTTATCAACCTAAAATCAGGAAAGAGATCATGATTCAGTGAGATCGCACACAAAGCATTAATTAGATCAAGTACTAGAAATGATCATGAAGATATATATATCTATATATATATAATTCAGTCACGTAAAATAGGGTCTGTTTACCTCTTGATTATTTTGGAAGTGCGCCTTTGATTCCCCATGGTAGTAACTTCCTCTTTGATCTTGATCAGCATGGTTAAAGGAAATACGGCTGGAAAAAGAAGAAGATGAAGAGGAAGCTTGCGGTTTTGCAAGAAAGAGGTGGTGGTCATGCTGATGATCTTCGTTAAGATCTAAAGGAAAATTAGGAGAAGGTGGTGTTCTATGATAAGGTGGAGTCATCATGGAGAGAAGACGAAGAAGAAGAAGAAGAAGAAGAAAGATCAAGAAAAGAAAAGAAGGGCAGAAGTAGAACCTTTTTCTTCTTGTCCAGTAAAGGTGGAAGATGTTTGAGAGAGAGAGAGGGAGTGGAAAAAGGCTTGTATGATGTAGAGCTAAACCTGTTTTAAAGAGAGAGGGCATGAAAGAAAGCTGCAGAGATCACCAGGTAGCAGCTGGCTAATTGGCAGATCAGAGACTGAGAGATCAGGGCTAAGGTATAATAACACAACATGCAAGACATTCACGTGACTACACAAGAAAAGCCAAACAAATAAATTAAAAAGACAAACTAAAAGGAGATGTGTGGAATGCTACCTCACAGCCTCATACGACAACCCTATCTCTAAAAGTTTTCACCCCCTTGCTGTATGTACACACGCCCTAACTAGTACTACTCATCTTATAAATAAAGAAGAAAAAAAATATTTATGTACAAGGTTGGATCCTTCATAGCCACATAAACCTTGATCATGATGTTCTTATACATCACCATCCAACCAATCAACCAACCAACCAACCACATGTACAGATTTTGAGGGAAAAAAAATCACATAGATTTTGTTCGTAAGAGATTAAATGATCATGGCCGCTATTATATGTACTGCAGCATGAAGATCATGATCATGATCATGTTTTTCTTTTATAAAAATTATACAGTACTTATATATATTATAACTGTAAATATCATTTATCAAATAATATATCATACGTTCGTATATATAGGATTTGATCAATTTTGTGACAATCAGCAACAAAAATCTCTCTAATTATATATTATTACCTCTCATGCATGTACCTTTAAATGAGTCCATCGATGGATTTACTGCAAAGTATTTTTTTTTTCTTCCTCACCTGCATGCAAGCGGTCTGTGCATGTTTGTCATTTTTTGTTTTCCTTTTTAGAAAATTGTCCATAATACAAAGAGATAGAGATGGGCGCGATTTCGAATGGGCATGGATTATGGAACACGTACGCGGTTCAGACCTTTCCCGCAGTAATATTGCCAAAAAGGCATTGAATGCTTGTACAGACAGTTTCAGCCTCGCTCCCCCACACTACTTTTGCCATATACATATATATAAATATATATATATATATATTATATACTACAAAAAAAAAAATTATTAGGATAAATTATTTATGATAAAAAAATTATTTGTGATCAATTTTGATTAAAAATAATTATTTTATTAAAATTAATTGATTATAAATAAGTAATTTTTTTATAGTGATATATCTTTATATATATAAAGTGGCTATTTAATGAAAATTTTTGTTTTAACGGAAATTCTTGTTTTTTCATTAAAGTTAACATTTTTCGTCAATTTCTGTTAAAAATAATACTGCATCTAATAAAAATTACCGTTTAAAACACAATTTATTAAATTTATTCACTAAAATAATATTTTTGGCATTAAAATTAATTTTAATTCTTCAATGTTCTACAATAGTAAACTTTCTATTTAAAACTCATTTAATGTCTATTTAATACCATTAAATACTTTAAACACAATTTATTAAGCCCATAAATAATGTTAGAAATTTCTATTTTAGAATTCCTACTTAGGATATATTTTTTAATTTTATTTTATGTAAAATAAATATAAAATAATAATAATAGTATATAATGATACAATAATAGTATAGAATATATAAATATAACAATATATATAGAAATAAACCATTCATAACAATGTATACGTTAGAGAGTTTAATTTTATTCATAAAAATTTTATTCCTATTATATGATTAATAATTAAATTTTTTTAAAATAATTTATAATTTTAAAATAAATGCATTATTTATTAAATTAACTATATATACGATATATATAGTTAATATACGCGCAGTATATACAATTTATTATAATTATATTAAATTGGTAATAATAAGCAAAAATAATAATTAATATTATATGTTTGATATTTAATTGAAATATATATGATTAAATAAATTTATATAAATTATAAATTATTATTTAACATTCCTATATAAATTATAAACTATATAATTTATTTTTTCGAAAAACTCATATTATTTCTTAAAAATAATCACATAACTAAAAAAATATAGATATTTTAATGTCTTCTATTTTAAGGCCATACAAAATAATACAAATGTTAAATTATCATCTGGAAAAAAAAAATCATATCTTGAACTAATATTTTATTAAAACTTTAATCAAAATTATCTCAAACAAGTTTGATAAAACTATATGTTATATTTATGTATGAGACTATCTTAATATTTTTATTAATTTTCTTTATAATATATGAAAATGTATAATTATTTATCATCTACTTAATTATGAATAATCATAAAATTTTTCTAAAAAATTAAAGTAAATAAACATACTTTGCATGTTATTTCTATCTAGTATTTATAAATATATATACTAATACATTTTTTAATCACCAATTTAATTGAGTACATTAAGAATTATTTTTTTATTTTTTATTTTTATCATTGACTGACGGCCTGGCGTACGGTATGTATCCATATCATCTATTAATTACATTAAAAGTTTGAAGAATATTATTCCCAAGTCTCTATGTAAAGCACACTATCTATATTACTAGATTTGATCTGTAAAATTTCAATTTAAAATTTATTTTTTAAATTAAATTATGTCATGAAAACATTTTATTAGATCATGTTATATATCCACAGTACTAACTTAGAAACAAAAATCCTCACATCATTAACAATTTTTATAAATTTTGTTGAATTCAAGGTTTCAAGTTTCTTGTAAATCTACACATGGATTTTGATGATAACAAATGAATTCAAAAAATAAAGGAGTCTCAAGCTCAAGTTGTCCACACAATACAATCAAGCACATCAAGGAACCAAACATGAGCAAGAAGGGAACAAGTTCACATTAAAGTCATAAAATAATATTGTAAATCTCTTAAAAATTCGAAATTAGGATTAAGGCTCAAAATTAATATTTTATAATAAAGTATTAGAATACATTTTCCACATGTGCATGAATATTTTAAAAATTAAATTTAAAAATTTTGAAAGATGATTGATTGTCATCTTTCACATGTGCATGACATGATTAAAGGTTTGAATTTTGAAAATATTAAGATGATTGATTGTCATTTTTTACATGTGTATGTTTTATTTGAATATTTTCAAAAGTGATAGATGCTTTTCTTGACTTATGCAAAAGGTAAATGTCTTTGTTTGAAAATTTTAAAAAGTAAGTGTGCTCCTTTTGTTATATGCAAAAAGTAAAAGATTAGATTTGAAATTTTTGAAAAGTAAAGTGTGCTCCTTTTGTCACATGCAAAAAGTAAAAAGATTAAGTTTGAAATTTTTAAAAAGTGAATGATGATGTCTTTGACATGTGAATCTTTTTAAATTTGAATATGAAGTCTCATATGCCTATAAATAGATCATTTGAGAGTTTCACATTCATAATACCAAGAGCATACAACATTCATTCAAAGTTTTCATTTTCTCTTCTCTAAACATTGAGCCTTAACCCTTATGTATTTTGAGAGATATAGTTTGTGCTGTATTGTTTTTATTTCACTCATTGAGGAGTGTTTTCTGATAGCCTACCCACTATCAATTCTTGTATCGGTAAAAGGATGTGTACAACCCTTGTGTGTGTAGAAGGTGTTCTACACGGAGAATAGTTAAATCACCAAGTGTGAGGTGATTGGAAGTGTAGAGGGTGTTCTACACGGATTCTTTGGAGCGGTGCTGCTCAAAGGTGTAATAGGTTTCTATCTCCACCTAAAGGAGATTGAATAGTGGATTTGGGGATCCTCAAGTGGTAGCTTGAGGCGAGGACGTAGGCAGTGAGGCCGAACCTCGTTAACATACTGAGTTTGCTTCTCTCTTACCTTTACTCTTTATATTTATTACTATTTCATATTTTGTTTATATTTTATATTGTATACTTGATTTATAATTGTTACTTTTTTAATACAACTCAATTCACCCCTCCTCTTGTGTTAGTCATCTGGGCAACAATTGGTATCAAAGTTAGAGCTCTGTTATAAGATTAACTATCTTTTGAGTTAAGATCTTATGGCTAACATTGCAGCTTCATTTGGTGAAGGTCAATCTAGCAGTCGGCCTCCACTCTTTTGCTGAGACAATTACTCATTCTGGAAAGTTAGAATGAGAATATTTCTTCAGGCTCAAGATCGAGAAATCTGGAAATGCATTGTAAATAGACCTTATATTCCAACAAAAGTAGTTGATGGAGTAAAGGTCAAAAAGGAAGAAGAAGAGTTTGATCGTGAAGACGATAGACTTTATACTTTGAATTTAACTACTATGAATTTATTATATAATGCTCTCAACGGTAATGAATTTAATAGAATAATGACTTGTGCTACAGCAAAGGAAATTTGGGATAATTTGGAAGTTACTTATGAAGGAACTTCTCAAGTCAAGAAATTAAAAATTTATATTCTTACTCATGAATATGAAATGTTTAAGATGAATGATGATGAATCTATTTCTAGTATGTACACCCGTTTTACTAACATCATAAACAAGTTGATAGCTCTTGGCAAAGTTTATTCCAAAGTGGAGATAGTAAGAAAAATTCTTAACTCTCTACCAAAACGTTGGGAATCAAAAGTGACAGCGATTCTTGAAGCTAGAGACCTCAAGAAGCTCGAAGTGAATGAACTCATCGGGTCACTTATCACCCATGAGTACACATTGAAAAGAGGAGAAGAAGAAGGAAAGTCAAAGAAGAGCTTGGCACTTAAAGCTGTTCCACATGAAAGTGAAAGTGATGAAGATGAGAAAAATGAAGACAAAGATGAAAAAGTTGCGATGATAACAAGAAGAATTCAGAGGTTCTTAAAGAAAAATAAAACTCCTCCAAGGAAATCCTTCAAAAAGTTTTCCAAGAAAGATTCAGGTAAAAATGACACTTTAATTCGTTATAAATACAATAAATCTGGTCATATCAAGTCAGATTGTCCTCTGCTAAAAAAAGATCGAAACAAAGACAAAAAAGTAATGAAAGGTACATGGGATGATGATTCAAGTAGTTCAGATAGTGAAGCAAGCAATGGAGAATCAGCAAATCTTTGTCTTATAGCTAAAGATGACATTGAGGTAACAAATCTTGATAATATTGAAGGTCCTTCATATAAAGAATTGTAAAATGTTTTAGAAGAAGTATATGAGGAATTTGAAAAATTGAGTATCAAGTATACTGTTTTGAAAAAGAAAAATTCTTCTTTAACAAACGAAATTGATATTTTAAGAAAAGAAAATATTGTTTTGAAAGATGAAAATTTTGAGTTGAAGAAAAAGAAAACTGATTTAGAAAATATTATTGAAAACTTTACGAATGGAAAAAGAAATTTTGAAAAATTTCTTGGTAGTCAAAGATGTGTTTTTGACAAGGCAGGCTTGTGATATATGCCAAAACAAAAATACAAATCTTATAAAAACTTCTTTAATAATCCTTCTACATCAAAGTCCAATATTCAAAATTCTTTTCATAAAAATAATTTTGTTAAAAAAGGATACTATTATAATCACTCAAGTTTTTCATATATGTCACATGCTATTTACAATTTTTGTAATAGAAATGGTCATAATTATTTTGTTTGTCCTATTAGAAGAAAATATATAATGACTATTAGAGCCATATGGGTACCTAAAAATCTTATTTCTTCTAATACTAATAAATAAAGGACCCAAAGAATTTGGGTATAAAAAAAATCATTTTAATTTTTTTTATAGGTGTGCATGAAGTCTTCCACGAACAAAAATAAATAGTTTTTAGATAGTGGATGTTCAAGACACATGACGGGAGACAAGACTAAGTTCTTTGATCTTAAATCTAAAGAAGAAGGACACGTGACATTTGGAGACAACTCGAAAGGGAAGATCGTGGGAATAGGTAAAATTGGTAATGAGTCTTCTCTCATAATTGAAGATGTTCTATTTGTTGAAAGTTTAAAACATAATCTTTTAAGTATAAGTCAATTATGTGATAAATGATTTACTAGTTACTTTCAAAATGGATAAGGCATTATTTTGAATGATTATGATTGTAATATTTGTTTTATTGCTTTTAGAAATAACAATGTTTATACAATTGATTTTGAAAAAATTACCTCACAAGATGCGATTTGTTTTTCAGCTCAAAATGAAACTAATTGGTTATGGCATAGAAGACTAGATCATGCCAACATAAAACTTATTTCTAAACTTTCAAAAAATGATCTTGTGAGAGGTTTATCAAAGGCAAATTTTCTTAAAGACAAAATTTGTAATACATGCCAATTTGGTAAACAAACAAAAACTTCTTTTAAAACCAAGAAACATATTTCCACTACTAGACCACTGCAACTAATGCACATGGATCTTTTTGGACCAAATAGAGTTGCAAGTTTAGGAGGAAAATATTATGCATTTGTTATTGTTGATGATTTCTCTAGATATACTTGGGTCATCTTTCTTGCTCATAAAGATGAGGCACATAATACTTTTACCAAGTTATGCAAGAGAATTCAAAATGAAAATGGTTATACTATTTCAAGTATCCGAAGTGATAGGGGAAAAGAGTTTGTTAATAAAAACATTGAAACATTTTGTGATGAAAATGGTTTTGTGCATAATTTTTCTGCTCCTCGAACTCCTCAACAAAATGGGGTAGTAGAAAGGAAAAATAGATCTCTTCAATAGATGGCAAGAACAATGCTCAATGAGAACAACTTGCCTAGTTATTTTTGGGCCGAAGCAGTAAGTACTGCATGTTATGTTATAAATAGAGTTATGCTAAGGTCTAAATTAGATAAAACCCTCTATGAGTTTTGGAATGAGAAAAAGTCCAACATTGGTTACTTTCATGTATTTGGATGCAAATATTTTATTTTAAATGACAGGGATAATTTAGGCAAGTTTGATGCAAAATCTGATGAAGGTATCTTTCTCGAATATTCTACTAATAGTAAAGTTTATAAAGTATTTAATAAAAAGACTTTGACTATACAAGAATCTATGCATGTAGTATTTGATGAATCTAATTCTTTACTTTTCAAGAAATCCATTGATGAAGAACACAGGAGGTATAAATAATACGGAAAGTCTCAATCTCAACAAAGAGAACACAATATAGGAAGTCCAACATGGAAATATCAGGAAAGATCATCAAAATTTAATACAAGATGCAACCAAATAGTGAAAATTTGTGAAAGATCATCCAGTGGAACAAATTCTGGGAGAACTTTCACGAGGTGTAAGCATTCGATCATCTCTTAGAAATATTTGCAATCATACTGTTTTTCTATCTCAGATTGAACCTAAAAATATTGATGAAGCACTTCTTGATGAATCTTGAATTCTAGCTATGCAAGAAGAGCTTAATCAATTTGAAAGAAATGATGTTTGGACACTTGTTCCTAAACCCAAAAATCATACTGTTATTAGAACAAAATAGGTTTTTAGAAACAAGAAAGATGAGTCCGGAGTCATTACTAGAAATAAGGCTCGACTTGTAGCCCAAGGTTTCAATCAAGAAGAAGGAATCGATTATGATGAGAGATATGCACTAGTCGCAAGATTAGAAACTATTCGAATGCTACTTGCATATGCTTGTTATAAAGATTTCAAACTTTTTCAAATGGATGTTAAAAGTGTTTTCTTAAACGGTTTTATAAATGAAGAGGTATATGTTGAGCAACCTCCAGGTTTTGAAAATCATATTTCTCCAAATCATATTTTCAAACTCACAAAAGCACTATATGGACTCAAACAAGCTCCTAGAGCGTGGTACGAGAGACTTAGTGGTTTCTTGATTAAAAAATGATTTTCAAGAGGAAAAATTGATACAACTCTTTTCATTAAATACGAAAATAATGATATTCTTTTGATTCAGATTTATGTTGATGATATAATATTCGGTGCTACTAATGAAAATATGTGCCAAGTTTTTGCTAAGACTATGCAGGAAGAATTTGAAATGAGCATGATGAGAGAGTTTACATTCTTTTTCGGATTGCAAATTAAGCAAGCAAAAAGTGGGACATTCATCAATCAATCGAAATATATTAAGGAATTGCTGAAGAAGTTTCGGATGAAAGGTACTAAGGAAACTGGAACACCAATGAGCCCATCCACTAAACTTGATAAAGATGAAACCGGTAAACCAGTTGACTCGAAGATATATCGAGATATGATTAGTAGTTTATTATTTTTGACAGCCAGTAGACCAGATATTATGTTTAGTGTGTGCTTATGTGTACGCTTTCAATCATCTCCAAAAGAATCACATTTAATTGCAGTTAAGCGCATTCTTAGATATCTTAGTGGTACAATTAACTTAGGGTTATGGCACCCTAAGTACACATATTTCGATCTAATCGGCTACACAGATACAGATTATGCTGGCTGTAAAATAGATCGAAAAAGCACTAGTGGAGCATGTCACTTCTTAGGTCGTGCACTAGTTTCCTGGTTTAGTAAAAAACAAAATTCTGTTGCACTATCTACTGCTGAGGCAGAATATATTGCTGCGGGTAGTTATTGTGCTCAAGTTCTTTACATGAAGCAACAACTTGAGGATTTTAAACTTATGTACAATCACATTCTAATCAAATGTGATAATACAAGTGTTATAAATCTTTCAAAGAATCCAATACAACATTTTTGGACCAAACATATTGAAATTAGATACCATTTTCTTAGAGATCATGTGCAGAAGGGCGATATTGTATTAGAATTCACTAGTACACATGATCAATTGGCAGACATTTTCACAAAACTCCTACCAGAAGATAGACTATGCATGATTAGAAGAGAAATAGGAATGATGCATGCCATAAATATCTACTAGATACTTTCATTTCATTGTCTTAAATGACCTACAGAAACTTGAGACCTTTAGCCTCATCATTCAAATGCATTTGCTCCTCATAAATTATCATGACATCCTTGTCTAAAGGATTAGGCAATCGAAATAAAGAGGTAAGTAATGATTTCAAATCGTTATTCTGTTGCTTTAACTCTACTATTTTTTTGTTTGACTCATAAACAAGTCATTGAAGTACAGAAACAGTCTCGCTAAACTTCTCAATTTCGCGAGTTTTGGACTGCAACCGAGCAGAAAATGCGACGATAAATGATGAGTATCGAGTTCCGAGACTCACAAGCTCGTAAATTGCGTCATGATCTGATTTATTAGTTAAATCAGTCTCTTGTTGCTTCATGGCACCCACGACAGATGCAGAAATAGATTGAGACTGTGGTGAAGGATATCCCAAATCTTGATCAAGAGAAACACTGAAGGGAAATCTACGAGCCATTGAAAAATTGTAAAATGAGAATGCAAACAAATTGTAAAGATGAGAAGAAAGCTTGATGCGAAATAGATAAAACTAAGGATTGCTCTTATAGAAACGGAAATAAAAACAAGACAAGCTTACAAATCATGATAATATCTCATTTTTCAACAACATCAAGCAAATCAAATCTCTGCACCGAATTGCCAGAGCTACGCCTCCAGCCTTTACAGGTTTTGTCGGGCACGGGTGGTTTCAATTATTTAGATCTTTACAAAATCTTCTTCCGCACCGAATTACCAAAACTAGGCCTCTAAGTTTTGCAGGTTTTGTCGAACACGTGTGGTTACGCACCGAATTCTCTACAGTTTCTACTAACGCAGCGTTTTATTTTTCTATTGGTTATTGTAGGAATATATCTTATTGAGATAATTATGATTCCTTTTTAATGATGTCAAAATGGGGAGAAATTTTAGACTAGAACATTAACATTGTTTAAATTGCTAAACTTGTTATATATGCTTGGAATTATATTTATATTTTTGCTTGAAAAACTAAGTTTTAGACTAGAACATTAGCATTGTTTAAATTGCTAAACTTGTTATATATGCTTGGAATTATATTTATATTTTTGCTTGAAAAATTAACGTTCTAGTATTAATACAGGTTTCAGGTTCTATCAAGTATTTGTCATCATCAAAAAGAGGGAGATTGTGGAACTCAAAGTTTCAAGTTTCGTGTAAATCTACACATGAATTTTGATGATAACAAATGAATTCAAAGAATAAAGGAGTCTCAAGCTCAAGTTGTCCACACAATACAATCAAGCACATCAAGGAACCAAGCATGAGTAAGAAGGGAACAAGTTCACATTAAAGTCATAGAATAATATTGTAAATCTCTTAAAAATTCGAAATTAGGATTAAGACTCAAAATTAATATTTTATCATAAAACATTAAAATACATTTTCTACATGTGCATGAATATTTTAAAAATTAAATTTGAAAATTTTGAAAGATGATTGATTGTCATCTTTCACATGTGCATGACATGATTAAAGATTTGAACTTTAAAAATATTAAGATAATTAATTGTCATCTTTCACATGTGCATGTTTTATTTGAATATTTTCAAAAGTGATAGATGCTTTTCTTGACTTATGCAAAAGGTAGATGTCTTTGTTTGAAAATTTTGAAAAGTAAAGTGTGCTCCTTTTGTCATATGCAAAAAGTAAAAAATTAAACTTAAAATTTTTGAAAAGTAAAGTGTGCTCCTTTTGTTACATGCAAAAAGTAAAAAAATTAGGTTTGAAATTTTTGAAAAGTGAATGATGATGTTTTTGACATGTGAATCTTTTTAAATTTGAATATGAAATCTTATATGCTTATAAATAGATCATTTGAGAGCTTCACATTCACAACACTAAGAGCATACAACATTCATTCAAAGTTTTCATTCTCTCTTCTCTAAGTATTGAGTCTTAACCCTTATTTATTTTGAGAGATATAGTTTGTGCTGTATTGTTTTTATTTCACTCATTGAGAAGTGTTTTCTGATAGCTTACCCACTATCAATTCTTGTATCAGTAAAAATGTGTGTATAATCCTTGTGTGTAGAAGGTGTTCTACACGGAGAATAGTTAAATCACCAAGTGTGAGGTGATTGGAAGTGTAGAGGGTGTTCTACACGGATTTTTTAGAGCGGTGCTGCTCAAAGGTGTAATAGGTTTCTATCTCCACCTAAAGGAGATTGAATAGTGGATTTGGGGATTCTCAAGGGGTAGCTTGAGGCGAGGACGTAGGTAGTGGGGCCGAACCTCGTTAACATACTGAGTTTGCTTCTCTCTTACCTTTACTCTTTATATTTATTACTGTTTCATATTTTATTTATATTTTATATTGTATACTTGATTTATAATTGTTAATTTTTTAATGCAATTCAATTCACAAATTTTATTATTTATTTATATATATATATTTATCACAAACCCTTCAATTTCTCAACTTCCTAATCTATTCTTGCGCGCAGGAAAAACAGAAAATTAACTTTCCTCTCATGAAAAAGAAAACTCTTCTATATCTGAGCTTTTTTAATTTCTATTATATCTTCTTACTAAAATCTCTCCTCTTCTGTTGAGAGGAGATATAGATATTAGAAATAATTATTCGTAGTTTAGATTAATGCTAAATCGGCCTCTCCTAATATATAATATCTTTCCTAGTAGAGCATCGATCATGACTAAAAATCCAAACTCGGCATTCCGACGGTGAAATAAGAGCACTCTCATTAATTAATCAAAAATTATTTTTTTAAAAATATACTTTTACATAAATATTAAAAAAATAAATGTCATATTTAATCAAATATGATAAAGGAGTGTATGAAAAAAAGCTCAAAAAATATTTTTGTGAATAATAAAACTAAAACTTTATCAAAAAGCTAAAACAATTATTAAATTTGAAAATTATTTTAATTTGTTGATAATTATTTTAATTTTACTATTCACAAAACATATTTTTTTGAACCTTTTAATCTTACATATTTTATTATCATATTTGATCAAATATAATATTTATTTTTTTGATATTTATATAAAAATATTTTTTTAAAAAAAATAATTTTTAGTCAATCCAATCAAATGACTACTCGTACGTACGTAGATGATAGAAGATAAGATTCTTTCTCTCTATTTTTAATATCTAATTTCACGATTCTGATCGTTAATTTTGTTTTCTTTTACGCCTGTATGCAACTGGTTTCGCTAAACTAAACTTCCACGTAGGTATGATATGAGCCATACATCTCCAACTTTGTATTATTCTTACCATTTTATGGTGCCTATGTGCTAACATGTCTTCCTGTCGTTGTAATCGCATCATATCAATCACTAGGTGTCTATCATCATAAAACCTCAATATTATTAGTCATTATATATATATAATACAGAAAATAATTTATACAGTTATATATGAAATTCTTGTATATTTTTCTTTTAGAAATAAATAGAATAAATCTTACTATAAGAAAAAATAAAATATTTGTAATTAATTATTATAATTAACAAGATTATTTATGAAGAAAATAATATTATTTTAATCATAAATAATCTTAGTAATTAGAATTAATTAATCACAAATATTCATTATTTTTTGTAATGTCTGATAATCATATAAAAAAAATCTTTACTTCGTACAGTTTTTAAATATAAAAGAGGAGATTATTCAGGTGAAAAAATTAACTTTTTATGATAGATTTAATTAATTTTTTTTAAAGGGAATGTATAAAATCTACGGCCATCTTAATTAGAGTACTGTATTTAATATTATTCTAATATAGAAATAACAATTTGTACAAATTTTAAAAAAACAAGACGGCCTAAACAAGTTTTTCTTGTAAAAAAAGTAGATTCCATATTAAAAGCGTGTAAAAATATTATTTTTTATTAAAGAAACCCAAAAAAAAAAAAACTTAAACTAATCTATTTAAGACTTAAATATCTTATAATATTACTCGACAGTCTGCAATCATTTTCAACTGGTCACAAGTACCGTGTAATGCAGATATATATTGAGAAGATCTAGTCAATTTTCTCAAATTAATTAAGCTGAAGCATTAGGAGTAGTTTTGTTATGCATGATGTTTTCCTTTTTGTCTTTCTTTTAATTATTTGTTGGTTGAGGTTGTCACGTATGCAAAGCTCGCTTTTTTAAGCAAACATATATGCTGTAATTAATTTATATATTATAAGAATATTAGATTTTTGTGATTAATTATTTGTAATTAAAAAATAATTTACGGCTCATTTTAACTGAAAATAATTTATATTTTGTAATCTTATATATTATGTATGTTAAATTTATTTTATAATAAAAGCATGTTTTAAAATCTGATATATGTAGTAGTAGTACTGCATGATATCAAGACCTGTATTATGTTTAATTTTGTAAGATGATCTCTGCATGAATTAAATATTTTTTTTATTATAAATTAGCCCAAGTATACACACCACATGAGAAAACTGGATATATATATATATATATATATATCATGTATGCATCGGAAGTACTTCGATCTTTCTTGTGATGTATAAATTACCTGGAGCTAGAGCCGCAAGATGATATATAATTAATATATATATATATATAATATACATGATATACACGTCGCTCATCGAGTATAATAATTAGTACTACTATATGAATAATAAAATAAATAAACAAATAAATAAAAAGGTAAATTATTTATGATCACGAGGGTGGCAACGTATGTGGTTTATGAGTCACTGATGCTGTGTATGTTGAAGGTACGTATATAGAGTAGACATGGATAGGGACGTCCTGAAAAATGATAAATGTATTTTTCTGTCTTTTTTAAAGGTCAGTATGTCCAAACATGGTGCATGGGGCAGTCTTCATATATAAATATATATATATATAATATCAACTAGCTGCGTTGTTGATGCTTGCCTATTATTGCAATTTTAATATTCATGATTGAGCTAGTTTGCTAGGAGCAACCTTGTCCGCCTTTGAGCTACATGACGACACACATTCCCGCCCTCCTCATGAATTAATGCAAATGGCTGCATTCTGTCATCACTCTCTCTCTCTCTCTCTCTCTCTCTCTCATAACTAATATGCATGTACGTTATATATGGTGGTGGCCGCAGCAAATATTTACATGATGATCATGAGGGGGCAAAAGTTGGATCCGAAGATAACAAATTATTGAGCTATATATATATATATATATATATTGATCAGAACGTGATCTAATGTATAGTACAGTACTAGCTGTTTTGGGACATATTTTTATGGGAGTTTGGGAATCGAATATGGATAGTACTGTAGTACTCTTTAAGGTTTTAAGAACAGTGTGTAGTGATGGAGATGGTATATAATAATTAAGGCTTATAGTTCTCAAGTTTTAATTGATTTACAATAAGTCTATACAAAGTCAATATTATGTTGGAGTCAATGGAGTTGGATGATGTGGCATCACTCCACACCATCCTCTCATTTAAAAAAAAAAAAAATCCAAAACAAAATGTCACGAAACGCGGGATGAATCAGAGGATTCATTCAAAACTAATTGAATCTTGAGATCAGAGAAAGAGAACCGCGGAAAGGACGAAGGTGATTTTCGATTTTCAGCAAGAGATCGCTGAAACTTGACACCCATTCCAACATCCACGCTGGCTGGACGTCCAGTCACAAGAAAGATGATGTTTTGATTTGGCGTTTCAATCTTTGTATTATAGGCTATTCATACATACATTGACTATTCATACATGGCCATTCCCTATCATGACCCCTTCTTACTCGTTGTTTCTTTGTGATGCTAGGGCTTAGGAATACATTTTTTTTTTGTGTGTGTGTGTGTGTGTTGGATCTGTAATATGAAATGCACTAGTCGACCTCTGTAATTTGCCCCAATTTGATTATAATCTAGGGTTTTTATTTCCTTTTTTGTCCTATCAAGTTTTCTTTGCAACAAATTGTAGAAAAAAAATTCATATACCAAAATATTGAGTTTTCGAGCACAACACCATGAACATACAAACTGCTATTGTCCCTCACTCATGCCTCCTTCAAGAAGCCATAGAAAGGAATTTGCTGCCCCAGTGGATGTTGATCAACCTATTGACCTAAAAGAACCCACCTACTGTGTCTGCCATCATGTCCTGACTTCAGTTCAGTTTTGTTGTGGTCATATTCAATTTGAAAGCTTTTTTGGAGAGTTTATGAGGATTTTCTTTCCAACTGCTTTGATTCGTTTGCTAATGTACTCTGTTATCTTGATCTTTTAGGTGTCATTTGGAGATATGATTGCTTGTGACAATGAAAACGTGAGTATCACTTTTTGAGCCATGTTTTTATGATCCTCTTGTTATCTAGTTATAATATTGCTTACGTCTTCTTTTTTATTTAGATGGCAACAATGCATTATATTAGATACAAAAGTTTGATTAACCAATAACAAGTCTCAGCTATAGCCACTTGAAAAAGTTACTTATAAAAAAAACTACTTGAAAAGATTTGCAGAAATGCTTGTGTGGGTCCACACACTATATTTAATTTGATCTAGTTCATCGTGGGAGATCTTAAAAACTATACAATAACTGCATTAGTAAAGACCGCATGAGTTGAAGACATTCAATTATGGATTAGCCCTACTGAACTAGTTTTCTCTAGATTTTATATTTTTATTACCCCCACTAGTGGCTTCAGTGTAAAATGAAAGGAACTTGAGATATCTTAAAACTGACACCTTGTATATAGTTTGTGGATTGCTTTCTCTGCATGAGGATTATTGCCTGCACGTTCTATATATCCATGATTCCGTATAAACAAACAATGTCAAGGACTCAGGATCCATCAACGTACGTATAATGTATATATTGAAATTTTATCTTCTGAGAGTACAAGTTCACCTTTTTGTTGCGAGATCCTACGTTAGTCAAGTTTCTTATAGATTGACAATGATTGCAGGCAATTTTAAAAGTTCATACTTTGTATGTTATCATTGTTTTACTCTATACACTTGTATGGATTAGCTAACCCTTTATAAGTTGGCAGTGCCAAGGAAGTGAATGGTTCCATTACTCCCGAGTGGGTAGACACTGGAGACAAGATTCAAAGGAAAATGGTATTGTCCAACCTGCAAATGAACCAAACTCTTGTGTTTATACTTGAAATTCGTTTTTCAGAATCATGCATGGCGAAGCAAAAATTCCACGCAAAAAGTGAAGGATAGCGGAGAGTCGGAAAAAAACAATGCAGAAATTATTATGTTTGTACTTGATTGTCATACAAATACTATGGTATCTAAATACATAACATGAATGGACATTTTGAGATCCAATCAAAATCTTTGCAAACAGAATAACATCTTCAGTGAACCCTCTGTCATTCCAGCATCATTTTTAGAGTTGAAGCCGCCCAGAGCCATAACCTGTAAATCATGGGGTTACATCTTTTCCACAATCTAAATTCTGTTTTGCCAAGTAACCATCAAGTTTTCAATATCGTAAAATTATGAGACAATGAGGCCAGATAGAAATTGCCTGTAGTTCATTAAGGTTGACACCATTGTCCTTGAGTAAAGATAAAAAGTTGTCAAGCTTGTCATCTATCGGCCGGTAATGTCCACTACATGCAGAGATGGACTGAAAAATTATAATAAAAAATTAATTAATGGGAGATAAGCATGATATACTAGAATTTCAATTTGACATCATCAGAGGTACTTGTCGGAAAATAGAAACTAACAAAAAAAAAATACAAAATGTAGGGTGAAAAAAAGGTAGCATCTACTATGTTATTCATGAATTACTAGGCCTTTCAGGAATAAACATTGCATAAGATTACTTGATTAATGATTTATCAATTTCACGAAAATGGGCATTGTTAATAAAAAAATGAAAAATAGAAGAAAAGAAAAGATGCTATCAATGAAGACAGGGCCATGGATTCGATCTAAAAATGGGTATTGGGAAAAGGTTTTCCACAGGTACCCAATAGAGAACATAAACCAATTTAAACAATAAACTTTTGATAAGATAAATCAGTCCCAATGCCACTGCCTACAGCTTTTCCATGTATAAATCTTTAGCAATGATGCATTCAGAATCCCATGCTCTGCCACTAGCCTTCCAGCAGCTAATGTAGCTCCTCCAGCCAAGAAGCTAGAATGGTGGAACTCTCCCTTCTTCTGTGAGGAATTAAAAATATATTGGTTTTTCTGAACAATAATAACTCGTCAAAAAGAAAGATCCTCATCTTTTCTTTATCTCTTACCCGACCAGCATAGGGTTTCTTGGAGGTGCTCATAACAAATATACACTTAGTCCTGTCTGACCCATCCATTGTATCAAGGATATCTCCAGTTTGTTGTGATTACTTTCCCTTCAACTACTACATATTCGTAATGCTTCCTTTCTTGTAAATTCCAGGAAATACAAAAGAGAAGGGATGCAAAGAAAATTAAAATGTCAGGTTGGCAAAAAGTCCAAGATCCTTACAAAATTGTATTTTCATTATGCAACAAATTGCATTGCAATCAATACTCAATTTCAGTTCATAACAGGTTTCAGTTTGATTTTTGCTAGAGCATACAGGTCCAAGATACTTGATGCACTATTGTTGCAGCTTTGATCTTGGGCACTGTTTGAGATCTATGTCTTTGCCGTCTCCTACATCCAACCTGCAGCAAGTAGTTGTAACAAAACTTTGCAAAACACATTGCAATAGACATGCTTCTTACCATATGAAAACTCTGTCAACATCAACAAGAAGCAAAAAATAACACCGAATCATGCATCTTGTTCTTTCTTTCCTTGGAACATTTTTTTCTCATATTATAATAAACCCAGAACAAGTAAAAAGGAGATGTTGATGACGTTCATCAAAAGCTGGTTGTTTTACACAATTCTAAAACAAACTCAACTCATAGGGCTAAAACATTTCTCACAGATGAATTATATTAGTTTTGGATTATAATCCATTTAGAATTTTGAAGTATTAATTCCCAACAGGACCAATATCATGAACTCGGACAAATAACTTCTTGTATAGCTTACTATAGTCTGGGAGCGAGACTTTTCTTACTAGTAGAAAATGGCTTACCGGCATCGGCCTTGCACCACTCTTCCTAGTACAAATGCAAGCTATGCCCATAGCGATGCGCAGATCAATATAGAATTTTTAGTAATATTGATAAAAGTAAGATACACAAATAAAATTACAAGTTTACAACACAACCGAAAATCAATCTATCAGGTAACTATTACATCTTATTCTTTTCTGATCCCAAATGAAAACATAAGAACCAAACTAAATATTGGAATTTCATTGCAGGATACATTCCATGCTTTGTTGCGAATTGTTGAGTTTTGATAATTTCTCAACCAAAATCTTTCCATCAAATTCGTTGTTGCTCATCCTGGTTAAGATAATTCATATATAATACTATCTAATACTAAAGCCCCTCCATTAGTTAAGATAACAGCTCCTCCACCTCCAAAAATGGAGGCAAAGGATGTCTAATTAATGCTACATCTGTAGTAATCAGTACTTATCCAAGAAAACTACATAGCATGTTGCCCAGATGACTAACACAAGAGGGGGGTGAATTGAGTTGTATTTAAAAAAATAACAATTATAAATCAAATATATAATATAAAATATAAACAAAATATGAAACAACAATAAATATAAAGAGTAAGGGTAAGAAAGAAGCAAACTCAGTATGTTAACGAGGTTCGGCCCCACTGCCTACGTCTTCGCCTCAAGCTACCTCTTGAGAATCCCCAAATCCACTATTCAATCTCCTTTAGGTGGAGATAGAAACCTATTACACCTTTGAGCAACACCGCTCCAAAGAATCCGTGTAGAACACCCTCTACACTTCCAATCACCTTATACTTGGTGATTTAACTATTTCCCGTGTAGAACACCTTCTACACTTCCAATCACCTCATACTTGGTGATTTAACTATTCCCCGTGTAGAACACCTTCTACACACACAATGGTTATACACACCCTTTTACAAATACAAGAGTTGATAGTAGGTAGACTATCAAAGTACACTCCTCAATGAGTGAGATAGAAACAATACAGTGCAACCTATATCTCTATCAATAAGAACAAGAATTCAGGCTCAAAACTTTAGAAAAGAGAGAATGAGAGCTTTGAAGAAATGATGCAAAACTTAGCAATAGATGTGTAAGCTCTTGTTGTAATTTTTGCAAAACTCAAGTGAGCTATTTATAGGCAAACGAGTCTTCAATTTCAAATTTGAAAAGATTCACATGTCAAAGACATCATCATTCACTTTTCAAAAATTTCAAATCTAATCTTTTTACTTTTTGCATGTGACAAAATGAGCACACTTTACTTTTCAAAAATTTCAAATCTAATCTTTTACTTTTTGCATATGACAAAAAGAGCACACTTTACTTTTCAAAGTTTTCAAATAAAAACATCTACCTTTTACATAAGTCAAGAAAAACATCTATCACTTTTGAAAATATTCAAATAAAACATGCACATGTAAAACATGCACATCTTTCAAAATTTTCAAAGTTCAAATCTTTAATCATGTCATACACATGTGAAAGATGACAATCAATCATCTTTCAAAATTTTCAAATTTAATTTTCAAAATATTCATGCACATGTGAAAAATGTATTTTAATGCTTTATGATAAAATATTTATTTTGAGCCTTAATCCTAATTTCAAATTTTTAAGAGATTTACAAAATTACTCTATTATTTTAATGTGAACTTGTTCCCTTCTTACTCATGCTTGGTTCCTTGATGTGCTTGATTGTATTGTGTAGACAACTTGAGCTTGAGACTCCTTTATTTTTTGAATTCATTTGTTATCATCAAAATCTATGTGTAGATTTACATGAATCTTGAAATCTTGAGTTCAACAATCTCCCCCTTTTTGATGATGACAAATACTTGATAGAACTTGAAACCTGTATGAATACTTAAGCTCCCCCTGAGAATGTGCGTTAGTTTTTCAAACAAAAATATAAATATAATTCCAAGCATATATAACAAGTTTAGCAATTTAAACAATGTTAATGTTCTAGTCTAAAACTTCTCCCCCTTTTGGCATCATTAAAAAGGAATCATAATTATCTCAATAAGATATATTCCTACAATTACTAACAGACAAATAAAACGTTGCGTTAGTAGAGACTGTAGAAGTTAGAACCACCCGTGTCCGACAAAACCTGCAATGGTTGAAGCCGAATTTTATCATCTCGGTGCGGAAGAAGATTTAAATCCACTTGATGTTATTGACGAATTAGATGTTCCAGAGATTTGAAGTTGAATAATTAAAATTATTCGTGTCCGACAAAGACAGCAAAAGCTGCAGGCCTAGCTCTAGCAATGCGGTGCAGAGCCATGCATGTCCGACAAAACCTGCAAATGTTGGAAGTCAAACTCTGGTAATTCGGTGCGGAGCCACGCGTATCTGACAAAACCTGTAAAGGTTGGAGGCCTAACTCTAGCAGTCGGTGCCAAAGCAAATTTAAATCAATCGCCTGATGTTGTTGACAAACGGGTTTGAAGGCTCTGAGTTTCTATAAAAAAAATCATTTTCACCTATCGGATACCAAAAAAAAAATTACTTCTTGACCTAAGTTCTGTTTCTCCATAACGATAGAATGGCCGAACAATTCTCTTCCACTAATGTTCCAGACTTGAATCAGGAACCCTTGACACATCAACCATCAATCTTCTCTCCTAAGGCCATCAATGCCATGATAGGAGCAGAGAACCGTTTTTCTAGTAAGAAAACTTTTGACAATGTGTGTCCAGCATATCTTATATTTCTTTTGACTAATAAGATTTGAAGAGACAATAGTTTGTCTTGTTCTTTATGCTATCTCTATAAAATCAGTTTTAAAGTTCATCTGATTTGCATCAAATTTTATTCTCATCTCTATAACTCATTTGCATTCCTTCAATATTCTTGCTTTAAGTTTTCAATTCTTTTCTCAATAACTCATTCTTCTAACATTCCTCTAGATGCATCCATGAGGTATTCTACATCTCAATCTCATGTCCTTTCTGCAGCTACCATTGGCGCCATGTTGCAGCAAGAGAACAATAGTTTGGCTAATAAGCCAGACTCCGATGCTATCTACGACTTGGTGAGTCTCGGGACTCGCTACTCATCCTCTATTGTCGCTTTTTCCCAGCAGCTACAAGTCAAAAATCATGAGGTTGAAAAGATTAAAGAACAAATTGTTGTACTTCAACGAATTATTCAAGAGTCTCACACAAGGGAAGGAATCTTTCAGCAGAAGAATAAAAAGTTGAAATCTCTATTGGATTCTTCATTCCGCTTGCCAGTTCCCATGGATAGGGATGACATGATATTGTATGAAGATAATGAACGTCTCAAACATGAGGCTAAGAACCTCAAGTTTATGTAAAAGTATTTAAAAAAATATCTCTCTATTTTTATGAACTCTGATCTATCTTTCAAGAGATATTCATAACATGCATCATACCTATTTCTCTTCTAATCATACATAATATATCAACTGGTAAGGGTTTTGTGAATATATCTGCTAACTGATCGTGTGTGTTTGTGAACTCCAGTACTATATCGCCTTTCTGCACATGATCTCGAAAAAAATGATATCTTATTTCAATATGCTTAATTCTAGAATGTTGTATTGGGGTTTTTTTTTTGAAAGATTTATAGCACTTGTATTATCACATTTGATTGGAATGTGATTATATATAAGTTTAAAATCCTCAATTTGTTGCTTCATGTAAAGAACTTGAGCACAACAACTACTCGCAGCAACATATTCTACCTCAGCAGTAGATAGTGCAACAGAATTTTGTTTTTTTTACTAAACCAGGAAACTAGTGCACGACCTAAGAAATGACATGTTCTACTAAAACTTTTTCGATCATCTTTGCAACCAATATAATCGGTACCTGAATAACTAATAAGATCGAAAGAAGTGTGTTTAGGATACCATAACTCTAAGTCAATGGTACTGGCAAAATATCTAAAAATCCGCTTGACTGCAATCAAATGAGATTGTTTTGGAAATGATTGAAAACGTGCACATAAACATACACTGAACATAATATCAGGTCTACTAGTTATCAAATATAATAAACTACTAATCATACCTCGATATACATTTGAGTTAACTGGTTTACCGCTTTCATCTTAATCAAATTTAGTGGTCGGATTCATTGATGTTCCAATTACCTTCGCACGTTCCATCTCAATTTTTGAGTAACTCTTTGATATATTTTGACTGATTAATAAATGTTCCACTTTTTGCTCGCTTGATTTACAATCCGAGAAAGAAATTAAGTTCTCCCATCATACTCATTTCAAATTCTTCCTGCATATTCTTAACAAAATCTTGACATATATTCATTAGTAGCACCAAATATTATATCATCTACATAAATTTGAATTAAAAGAATATCATTCTATTCATACTTGATGAAAAGAGTTATATCGATCTTTCCTCTTGAAAAACATTTTTCAATAAAAAAAAACTATTTAAGAAAATACTTTTAACATCCATTTGAAAAAGTTTGAAATCTTTATAACAATCATATGTAAGTAGCATTCGAATAGCTTCTAATCTTGCGACTAGTGCATATGTCTCATCATAATCGATTCATTTGTCTTGATTGAAACCTTGGGCCACAAGTCGAGCCTTATTTCTAGTAATGACTCCGGACTCATCTTTCTTATTTCTAAAAACCCATTTTGTTCCAATAATAGTATGATTTTTGGGTCTAAGAACAAGTGTCCAAACATCATTTCTTTCAAATTGATTAAGCTCTTCTTGCATAGATAGAATCCAAGATTCATCAAGAAATACTTCATCAATATTTTTAGGTTCAATCTGAGATAGAAAAGCAGTATGATTGCAAATATTTCTAAAAGATGATCGAGTGCTTACACCTCGTGAAGGTTCTCCCAGAATTTGTTCTATTGGATGATATTTCACATGTTTTCACTGTTTGGTTGCATCTTGTACTAAGTCTTGATGATCTTTCCTTCTATTTCCATGATCTTCCTTTTTGAATTGTCTCCAAATATCACGCATCCTTCTTTTTTAGAAATGAAGTCAATGAATTTAGTTTTGTCTCATGTCACGTATCTTGAGCATCTGTTGTCTAAAAACCATTTACTTTTACCTGTAGAAGACTTCATGCATACCTACAAAAGCAATTAAAAACAATTCTTGGTACCCAAATTCTTTGGGTCCTTTATTTATTAGTATTAGAAGAAACAAGATATTTAGGTACCCATATGGCCCTAATAGTCATTGTATGTTTTTTTCTTATAGGACAAATAAGATAATTATGATCATTTCTATTACAAAAATTGTAAATAGCATGTGACATATATGAAGAACTTGAGTAATTATAATAGTATCCTTTTTTAACAAAATTATTTTTATGAAAAGAATTTTGAATATTGGACTTTGATGTAGAAGGATTATCAGAGAAGTTTTTATAAGATTTGTATTTTTGTTTTGGCTTATATCCTAAGCCTGCCTTATCAAAAACACATCTTTGACTACCAAGAAGTTTTTCAAAATTTATTTTTCCATTCGTAAAGTTTTCAATTATATTTTTTAAATTAGTTTTCTTTTTCTTCAACTCAAGATTTTCATCTTTTAAAACAATAGTTTCTTTTCTTAAAATATCAATTTCATTTGTTAAAGAAAAATTTTTATTTTTCAAAGCAGTATACTTGATATCCAATTTTTCAAATTCCTCATATATCTCTTCTAAAACATTTTGCAATTCTTCATATGAAGGATCTTCAATATTATCAAGATTTGTTACCTCAATGTCATCTTTAGCCATAAGACAAAAATTTGCTGATTCTCCATTGCTTGCTTCACTATCTGAGCTACTTGAATCATCATTCCGTGTAACTTTCATTACTTTTTTGCCTTTGTTTCGATCTTTCTTTAGTAGAGGACAATCTGACTTGATATGACCAGACTTATTGCATTTATAACAAATTAAAGTGTCATTTTTATCTGAATCTTTTTTGGAAAACTTTTTGAAAGATTTCCTTGGAGGAGTTTTATTTTTCTTTAAGAACCTCTGAATTCTTCTTGTTATCATCGCAACTTCTTCATCTTTGTCGTCATTTTTCTCATCTTCATCACTTTCACTTTCATGTGGAACAGCTTTAATTGCCAAGCTCTTTTTTGGCTTTCCTTCTTCTTCTCCTCTTTTCAATGTGTACTCATGGGTGATAAGTGACCCGATGAGTTCATTCACTTCGAGCTTCTTGAGGTCTCTAATTTCAAGAATCGCTGTCACTTTTGACTCCCAACGTTTTGGTAGAGAGTTGAGAATTTTTCTTATTATCTCCACTTTGAAATAAACTTTACCAAGAGCTGTCAAGCTATTTATGATGTTAGTAAAACGAGTGTGCATACTAGAAATAGATTCATCATCATTCATCTTAAATATTTCATATTCATGAGTAAGAATATAAATTTTTGATTCCTTGACTTGAGAAGTTCCTTCATAAGTAACTTCCAAGTTATCCCAAATTTCCTTTGCTGTAGCACAAGTCATTACTCTATTAAATTCATTACCATTGAGAGCATTATATAATAAATTCATAGCAGTTAAATTCAAAGTATAAAGTCTATCGTCTTCACGATCAAACTCTTCTTATTCCTTTTTGACCTTTACTCCATCAACTACTTTTGTTGGGATATAAGGTCCATTTACAATGCATTTCCAGATTTCTCGACCTTGAGTTTGAAGGAATATTCTCATTCTAACTTTCCAGAATGAGTAATTGTCTCCGCAAAAGAGTGGAGGCCGACTGCTAGATTGACCTTCACCAAATGAAGCTGCAATGTTAGCCATAAGATCTTAACTCAAAAGATAGTTAATCTTATAATAGAGCTCTAGCTTTGATACCAATTGTTGCCCAGATGACTAACACAAGAGGGGGGGTGAATTGAGTTGTATTTAAAAAATAACAATTATAAATCAAATATATAATATAAAATATAAACAAAATATGAAACAACAATAAATATAAAGAGTAAGGGTAAGAGAGAAGCAAACTCAGTATGTTAACGAGGTTCGGCCCCATTGCCTGCGTCCTCGCCTCAAGCTACCTCTTGAGAATCCCCAAATCCACTATTCAATCTCCTTTAGGTGGAGATAGAAACCTATTACACCTTTGAGCAGTACCGCTCCAAAGAATCCGTGTAGAACACCCTCTACACTTCTAATCACCTTATATTTGGTGATTTAACTATTTCCCGTGTAGAACACCTTCTACACTTCCAATCACCTCATACTTGGTGATTTAACTATTCCCCGTGTAGAACACCTTCTACACACACAATGGTTATACACACCCTTTTACAAATACAAGAGTTGATAGTAGGTAGACTATCAAAGTACACTCCTCAATGAGTGAGATAGAAACAATACAGCGCAACCTATATCTCTCTCAACAAGAACAAGAATTAAGGATCAAAACTTTAGAAAAGAGAGAATGAGAGCTTTGAAGAAATGATGCAAAACTTAGCAATAGATGTGTAAACTCTTGTTGTAATTTTTGTAAAACTCAAGTGAGTTATTTATAGGCAAATGAGTCTTCAATTTCAAATTTGAAAAGATTCACATGTCAAATACATCATCATTCACTTTTCAAAAATTTCAAATCTAATCTTTTTACTTTTTGCATGTAACAAAAGGAGCACACTTTACTTTTCAAAAATTTCAAATCTAATCTTTTACTTTTTGCATATGACAAAAGGAACACACTTTACTTTTCAAAGTTTTCAAATAAAAACATCTACATTTTGCATAAGTCAAGAAAAGCATCTATCAGTTTTGAAAATATTCAAATAAAACATGCACATGTGAAAGATGACAATCAATCATCTTAATATTTTCAAAATTCAAACCTTTAATCATATCATGCACATGTGAAAGATGACAATCAATCATCTTAATATTTTCAAAATTCAAACCTTTAATCATGTCATGCAACATGTGAAAGATGACAATCAATCATCTTTCAAAATTTTCAAAATTCAAATCTTTAATCATGTCATGCACATGTGAAAGATGACAATCAATCATCTTTCAAAATTTTCAAATTTAATTTTCAAAATATTCATGCACACGTGAAAAATGTATTTTAATGCTTTATGATAAAATATTTATTTTGAGCCTTAATCCTAATTTCGAATTTTTAAGAGATTTACAAAATTACTCTATGATTTTAATGTGAAATTGTTCTCTTCTTGCTCATGCTTGGTTCCTTGATGTGCTTGATTGTATTGTGTAGACAACTTGAGCTTGAGACTCCTTTATTCTTTGAATTCATTTGTTATCATTAAAATCCATGTGTAGATTTACATGAATCTTGAAACCTTGAGTTCAACATAGCATCATTTAGATCCGATCAAAAAGTCGCAATAAATCATATAAAGTGAACGAAAACAAAGCAAAAGAAAATGGGAACATGTGATACCATGCCGAAGTGGCGATGAATGGAATAAGTTCTTCTATTGGAATCGGGTAACATCATCTTCGATGTTATTAGCTTCCCCACGCCTTGAAGTCCCACACCAAAATATAAAAGCACCAAAAACTGCCCAATAGACAAACAAGTAGGTTAGTAGGGTGATATTTACCAATACAATCCCGTCTTTGCATTTGATGCCAATGACAGTCCTGCAAAACAAAAATCAAAATTACCTAACAAAGGAAACGTTTATGAACCCATAATTAATGCCTCTGCTGTAGTAGCAATGTAGCATAATCTCAGGTCGACTAGTAACCCTTGGATTTTTAGCTCTCGAACCAGAAAACAAGGGCAAGGGATATATAATCGAGGGATTGAAGGGTAAGATTAGTAGAGAGTTACCTGTTGTTGTCGACGGCCTTGGCAGCGTACTCGATCAGGAAGACGCGGCCATCTGGGGAAAACGTGGTCACTGAAAGATCATACCATGTTCCTATGCTACTCACACTGTCTAATCCTTGTTTCGATTTCTCTTCTTCTTTGTCCTCTGCTTCTTGTCTATGTCCGTCTGCCAATGCTATGCTCTGGAGCTTCAAATACGAGAGAGTCGCTGCCTTTTCTTTCTTCTGAACAACAATAAGTCTATACAAAGTCGGTTTTACAGGGGAGTTGGTGGAGCTTTACTATGAGACGATGGCCAGAGAGATTCAACGGAGAGAGTGGCCGGAGGTTTTCACCGGATGGAATCGCCGGAGATTCTCTCTCCAAAATGCAGGAGTCAAAAACTTGACTCAAAATCTGATTTTCTATCCCCCCTAGCATGCGTTTTTGTTTCGTTTTCATTTTCGATTTTTTCTTTTCAAAATCAGAGAATGACGTGCCACATTATCCAACTCCATCAACTCCAACATAATATCGACTTTATATAGGCCTAAATTTCGTTTAAATTCAGAACTAAGTTAAGCTCAATTATTTTTATTTTATTATTATATTTTTATAATTTTTTATATAAAATATAAATTTATATATATATTTTTAAATTTTAATATATATTTTTCAAATCTTAATACATATTTTTAAAATCTTAATATATATTTTTAAAATTCTAAAATAATAATAATATTAAAAAATAAATTAAATTTATTTCAATTCACCTCATTTCTAAATCTAAATCTAAACAGTATCTTATTGTTTAACTTAAGCGCTCTATTAAAAAAAAAAAAAACTTAAAGCGCTAGTTAATTAATTAACTTAAAGGGTTAAAAGATTCTCTGATCAATTAATATTCTTTCATTGTAGGTTGGGAAAATAGATACCAACATTGATGAGTACTGATCATCTACATGCTTAGGCTTGCATGAGTACTTTATTACTTTTTAATATATATATATATATATATATATATATATATCCCCAAAATTAAGGTTTTAAAAATAATTTCTATCAAACGCGTACGGTTCATGCATTTTAAAAATGGTTAGTGCTATGTCAAGCAACTCTGCATAATTATTGTGCGAGCAATATTGATGTGGTTATTTAAATTTAAAATAAAAAAAATAGAAAGAAAAAAAAAGGAAAAAAATCATTTACATGTAAATTAGTCCTACCTTGCCTCGCCATTGATGATGAAAACAAAGGTCCTCGAACCCATGAGCACACACCTCATCCTCCGACGACCCAATTCACCCAAATCCCAATATTCACTCCTGTAAACACAAACTCTTCCTTTCTCGAGTTCTCACTCCACCGCTTCTTCTATAGGGGATGGCAGGCTGTAGGTTTGTCTGTAATTTCATTTTTTCATCATTATAATATGATGAAATAGCATATTCTATGTTAGCTTGTCTAATTTGAACACTACTTTAATGGAGTTTTTTTCTCTCATTTTGGGAAGTGGGAGGAAGGATATTAAATAGTGAGAAACCATAGAATAATTACTAAGTTTTGCCACCACCATTAAAGTGATTTCAAAATTTCCAAATATTCCTACACCGTTTCATCCCGCAACCTAAGCTGATTGTTTCCGAGTTTTTGATTTAGCAACATCAGATGCTTGCACAATGGTCGCACAGATCCGACTGCAACAAGAATTTTCGTTTGAAAATACCCAAAATAATCCTTGGTGCTCGAGTAGTAGTATTGTATGAGTATCACTCAACTACCCACAATTTCAACTTTTTGATTAGCATGCGGACCACTCTTGCACACCAATCCTCAAAGCACATGATTGTCATGAGCTACCGCAAATTCTCTTTCGACCTTTATAAAAAAGTGGATTTCACCTTAAAAAAATATAAGAATGATTCTTTATTAGTGAAACTTTTTTTTTTAACAAAAGATTGGTATGAGGTTTATCTACTTGATACTTCTATCTAACATTACTGTTTTGCTATATATGAGCTTCAAACTTCTTCCTACTGCAAAAGATTCGAAGTTCAATGAAAGCTAACCTAATGAATGCTTCTAAGGAGCAACCCTTACTGCATTCCTAGTTCAAACTACCTTCAAAATCAACAAGCGATGATCTTTTCAAGGGAAAATGCTAATAATAATAGTCGGATGTGGACCATTTTCTTCCTCATTTTCTGTTTGAACTCTTCTTGTAAAACAATAAAATCGTTACTAGACTCACTGGGTCTCGAAGGACTGGGGATACTCTGATAATTGTGTTAGTCAATCTTTTCTTTATGGAGTGGCCTTTGATAAGATTTTCAAAACCCATAATTTCTTGCCGCTTGTCAACTTTGGATTGGTTGAATAGTTGGGAGGTTGTTGTTGCCTAAAAATAGGCTCACTGCCCTTTAGCTAAGAAATGGACTTCACGGTTATTCATCATGTAGTGAGTTTTGTGAGTGAAGATTGATAACTATCCTTTTCCCCAACAATTACCCATAATCCCCATGGTTGACATGCTTAGCAAATCAAACTTGAGAATCTTGTAAGTATTGCTTTTAGTCACAGTAACTTCTACTGTTCAATGTTGTGGATAATGTGTTAGTCACTTAGGTGGAGTGTCCAATGCAAGTCCAAGGGCTCAAGCCATAAGCTTACTACTTGGTAAATTTTCAAATCATTGTATATATCAAACAATTTTACAATTTGACGAAGGAGTTACCTTAATTCATTGCCCTCATTCATTAAACCAGAATTAGGTCTTTTCTAATGTCTTTTAGGAGGCTTTGTAGTGCCTTTATGGAGGTGTTCTTTCATATGCCTTTGTGGAGGTGTTTCTATTTGCTACTTTTGTGAAGATCTTCTCCTTACGTCTATGAAGGTCTTTTTGATACCTCTATAAAGGTTTTTTTGTGCCTTCGTAGAGGTTTTTTTTTTTTTAAGTTTTGTGGTGTAGATTGTCTTCTTTCTTCCTTGTTAATCATGAGGAAGCTTTTAGATAGTGACCTTGCTCGGTATTTCCAATCAAAGGCTTATTTTCTTTCTTTCTTGTTGATCGCGAGCTAGGAATTGACATTGCTCAATGATCCCGAGCAAGGGCTTATTTAGTTATCTGCTCCTTGAAAAATGGGAGTACTCGATGACCCTAAGCAAGGGCTGATTTTCTTTCCTCGATAATTGCAAGAAGATGCTATAATTCCGACCTACTTTATTGTTTTGACAGACACGAGTATCTTTCTCAAGTGCAAGAATCACTCTAGAATATTATCCTTCCTTGTGCGAAATCGGTCGGATGCTTTATCAAATAAAGATCAATATTAGCAGTGGTTGGGGTTGACCTTCTCAGCCCAACTCCAACTTCATCTTCTGTATTTGTGCATTAATTCTCATCAGTTGAGCCTTCTTAAATGGCAAGATTCATGTTTAATAATTGAGCCCATGCCACTTGCCAAGACAGGTGGTAGTGCATAATATAAAACAAAGCGCCATGGATATATGCCCAACTAAACATAATGGTGGCCAAATGGGTTAGGAGAATTTGCACGACTCGAATTGAAAGTGTTAGTCCTGAGCTATATGGTCGGCACCCTTCACATGTAGCTTGTGAATGTTTAAAGTTTGGCATGGTGCTTATCAACACGACTGACATACTAGTTATTGCTATAGAAGATGGTAGAATTGTTGTGCTTCCTGCACTAAAATCCATCAAGGTGAGTTAATAAACTAATTTATATAAAAATTTTTGAAAAAAATGTGTATTGAGCTTGGGGTCGGGAGTGTAACTCTACATGCATGTCGGTACTTAGGTTGTGTTTGGTTGAGTTAATTTGATTTTTTTTTCTATGAATAATAATGATTTGAATTTAGATATGTTTATAAAAAATTATAATTATTGTGGAACCCAACAATACACTTTTTGTCCCTACAAGTCCTTTCACTATGAAACATTTATAAAAAATAATGAGTCAGCCCTCATTTCAGAGAGAGAAAGAGAGAGAGTCAGGAGAGTAATAGTCAAAAGAGAAAGAGAGTAATAAAGCAAATAAAGTCAGGAGAGTAATAATTGTTAAAAAAAACACATTTTGTTAATGTGGCCCCACTCCAGCTACAATAATGAATCTACCAAAATTTAGCCTAAAATGTATCTCGTAAACGTATTTGGATACTCAAAGTTGTTTTAAGCAAATGACACTTAGTGCATCTCAATATCCAATCGGCCCTTAATATACTTCCTCAAGATTCAATAGAATTTGATAGACATGTAGGTGTTAAAGTATCTGGTATTGATCAAGTCTCTTCTTGACCAAGTCTTTAGGCTCTAACGCTCTTGTATAACATGTTGGTTGTTGCTCCTGTATAGCATATTGGTTGTTGTAACATTTATCATTTCAAATATTGTTATGTTGTACCATTCCCTACTTTCTACATCTACTTTATGCATGTGTGTGTTGCACTCCATGAGATATTCACATCAGTTGTAATATTATAGTATAAAATTAACATGACTGCTATAGTTTTCGTATTAAATTCAATCAGCTTCAATCTATTCTTTTATTATCTTATAGTAGGAATGTGTCTCCTAACTATTAGTTTCATGGATCCATATACAAGGATGAACAAGCTTGACAAAATACATTAACTTACCGACTTGTAGGGATAAATCATTCTAGATGTTAGACTAGTAATGCATGGGAAGTTCAAATATATACAAGATATATCATTCCTTGTAAGTGGAACTTTGCTCAGCTGTATCCGTCCTAATATATTTTTTGTCCCATTTTCATATTCTTTTTCAGGGCCCTTTCTTTCGAACCTTTTTGCATCCTTTTTATTTTTTATTTTTTTAAATTTTGTTGTTGGTCCTATTGTTGGGGTGCAGCAATAAAATTTCATTGCTAGCTTGAGCTTTGACTCTTCTCGTATTTAGACGGATATAGTCTGTCATGCTAGTTGTTTGAGAATAAATGCAATGCTCAGGAAGTAAGTGCCCAACATACTTCTTGTTCGGCGCTAACTTCTTTGCCTGTCTGTGTAGCTCATTGCTTAAGGAGATATTTGTTTCTCCTTGTGATGGGGTGGGCACATAGCCCCCCTTCCTAATTGCAGAAATGTAGTTCTTGGGAGGTAAGTGTTTAACACACTTGTTGTTTGGGGCAAACTTCTTTGCTTGCCCATGATGTGGCGAGCACATAGCTTGTCATGTTGGTTCATAGGAGAGAAATGTAGGGCTCGCGAGGTAAGTGCTTAGTACACTTGTTGCTCAGGACTATCTTTATTGCTCGTCCATCATGTGGGTAGGTTGAGGACTTGTAAAGCTTGTTGCTTGGAGGCTGGTTGTCTGCCTTGCTTGTGCGTGAGTGAACGGTGCCTACATGTGCAGTGCATGCCTCGACACTAGCTACTTTAAACTTTAAATCATAAAATATCATAGTGATAAGGGACTTATCTTCCTAGTTGTTTTGGTGTAGTTTGCTTTGACACCTCTTTTGTATAGAGTTTTTATTTGTTGGTTCTTAAGACCTTTTGTTTGGAGAGTGATAAAATCAATTCTACAGCCATAGACAAATTTTTTATGCGTTTTTCGATCAAGGCAAAATGTTGATAGCATGGTCGGATTATCTCTCATTTCTTGCATGTTGTTTGAACTCCTCCTAATCTAGAAGGATTGGGAACACTTTAATGATGAAGTTATTTTATTTTATTTTATTTTTTATCTCCATCGAAATTCAAGAGAGAATGAGTTTTCTTCAATTGCGTCTTATGGAATGGTCTTTTATAGGATTTTCCAAATCCATATATGTTTGTTATCTGTAAAATTTGGACTGGTAAGATATTTGGCAGGTGGTTATTCCATAAAAATAAGGTCCAGTGGCCATTATTTAAATAGTGAGCTTTATGGTTATTCATAATGTAGTGGGTTTTGTGAGTGGAGCTTGCTAACTATTTTTAGAATAATGCTAGATACAGTCCTAGATTGTGTAAGTGTCGTATAATCATTTTGAAAAAAGAATGGGATCTATCGTTAACAAATTAATTTTTAGACGAGTCTCATATTTGCTTACATTTTTCAAAAATAGTGTGTAGCGCTTGCGCACTCTAAGATTACAAATATTATGTCCTATTTAAATAATTATATTTCGCTGACATGCATTTTTTTTAATTGAGTAATGTTATATACAGCCTTAAAACATGTGAGCCTCAAGTATTTTTTTTTTAAAAGTGAATAAATCTCTCATTTTTTTAAAGGGAGTGCGCGAGGCTTGCATACTCTATAACTATAAATATAATTCATTTTTTATTTTATTTAACTTATTTGAAATAATGATCCATGAGGGAAGGGAGAGAATTATCATTGAAAATATATTATCCTCCATTTGAGGTGATTTTTATTTTATTTTTTATGCTAATTATTTAAAGCCACATGAAAGTAAATGGCAAGGGTGATTTTATTATGCTATATTTATACTTGGGTAAAAGACATCAATTTTCATAAAAGATTAACATTGACAAATAATAGAAAACCGTACATACATATTGATTAGAAGTTGGGTTCACATTGAGTGATTTTCTTACAAAAAATAACTTGTTAGAAAGCAAACAGTGAAATTTAGGTACCGTTTGAATAATGAATTGAGATGAAATAAATTGAAATAAAAGTTGATTGTTGAAAAAATATAATTAGAATATAATTTTTTAATATTATTATTATTTTGAAGTTTGGAAAAATTGAGTTATTTGTTATATTTTAGTGTGAATTTGAAAAATATTATAATTGAAATTCTTGTATTACCCCTGATTATGCGTGTTTATACTTAATAGAAATACCTAGCACCGATTAGTAACCATTAACCAACATAAATTATTAAATAAAATAAATACAATATTTGATTACGAAATGAAACCCAATGAAGAATTTTTTAATGGTAAAACTTTAGGGACAGCCAAACTCAAGAACGTCAATTTTATTAAATTGAGATATTGCGAATAAAATTTTTATTTCACAAAATCTTTGTAACTTAGACCTGTTTATCTTTTACCACAGTACTTTGCCAGAATCTCTGACGATCTCTAATAACTTGTTTTTTCTCTTGGAACCTCTAGTGGTCGAACACGAAAGTTTTCCTCTTGGAGTGTGCTCTTATTTAATCTCTCAGAATGGGTATCTAGGAAAATTTTCCTCTTAGAAATTTTCATTCGCACGAATACTTGAATCCCTCTGTCGACTACAAACACGTAACTATACTTATGAAAGTAATTCTGAAGTGTTGCCTTCAGTATATTCTTCAAAATCTTAGCTGAACCCCTCTATAAATAGACCTTGCTAGGGGTGTTCAAAAATTTCGATTTCCGAACTTCGTCTGATTTCCACTCCGATTCCGACTTCGATCGGAGTCGAAAGTTGGAGTTCGAAGTTCGGAGTCGGAGTCGAAATTATTCCAACTCCGAAGTCGGAGTTCGGAATCGAAAATAGAGTTTAAGATAGCTCCGATTTTCGACTCCGAATTTCGACTATTTGTACTTTATATATTATATTTTGTAAATTATTTAGCAAAACATGTAAGTAGCCTAGTGGTCATCTGTGTTTTGGCCCCTTGAGATTGAGTTTCGAGTCTTGACCCCTTCTCCCACATTTATTTTTTTACAACACTTTAAGGATTAAACGGTGTGAAAACCCTAACCCTAATTAGTTTTTCTCTTTTCTCTCAACTCTTTTCCACCCCCCAACGCCTTCACCTATTGAAAATACATTTCCTCTAGATCTGTTATAGGCTTATAGCAACTCAGCAAAGAGTATGTTCATGACTATTGGAGCCCAACTGTTCGTGACTTCGTTTCCATCTTGGTTCGATTTTGTTTCCCCAAATGTTCTTTAAACCGACTTTTTTTGTGATTATGGGTTTCCGGTTTCATGAATCCGTCGACGACAGGGTAAGGTTTTACTCATTTCTTCACCATTTTGTTTAAAGCATTTCATTTTCTCAAATTTAGGATTTTTTTGAACACCCCTAATGGAAACAAAGTCACGAAAAGCAAAATTTCTTTAAATTTAGCAAAATACCGATATACTCCGATCGAAGTTCAGAACTCCAAACTCCGATCGGAGTTGAACTTCAACTCCATTTCGAAGTCAGAGTCGGAAGCCGATTTTGACTTTGATGGTAAGCCGATTTTGACTCCGACGGTTGTCGGAGTCAGAGTCGAAAACTCCAAACTCTGACACTATCGGAGTCGGAGCACAGCCTTAGACCCTGCAATAGTATAGTCATATTAGGATTCTATTAACAGTTTATTTAGTTTTCCAGTCTGTTACGCTACTAACGACTTGCAAACATGTTTGACTAGGACACTGCTACTGGATGTCTCCTAGTTCAAGTTTGCTTCGATATCTTCATTTAAATCTTGCATCTCGATCGCTTTGATATCTTCACCTATTTCCAAGTCAGCTATTTAGATTATATTTCGTCTTTTAACTCACAATAAAATCCTACTGAATTAGTCCTAATATAAGTTTGAGTCATAGTAAAACTTTGCTAATAGATAAGATCTGATAAAAATTTGAGTCACAGTGAAACTCTCCCGACGACTTCTATTGAAAAATTCTACTACACACACGATATTTATCTTTTCAGCATTAGCAGCTTCAACTTCAAACTCTTTTTTGGAGAAACTTTATTTTTTGGAACTTGACTTGAAACTTATCTAAGACTGTTGAAATATCTTATCTTTGAATTTAAACATTACTTGACAAGAGTTACATTATAAAACAATTTCTTATATTTATCGGATAACATTTAGACTCCTATTAAAATTACATTCATCCAATATTCAAATTTAAAAACAACTCATCTAATCCTAACAAAATTTAAATTGCATTTATAATCTTTCCCTTTGGTTGATTGATGACAAAAACACACTTTAAATAAATGCGATTAATCCCTGTAAAATAAATAGGCTACAACAAAAATCTCATATAGAATGGTTATACTTCAAAATTAAATTAGTGTTCAGTATTGTGTCTACATGCAACCAAAATAATATAAGTATTAAACCATCAAATAATTAAACATTGTTATTTATCATTTTGCTGGTAGTGGTGGTAGTTTCTCTTTGCATACGCTTCTGATTTCCTTTTATTGACAGTTTGCCTTCGGCTCTCCCCTTGAATCATTCATCTTTCTCTTTCCCTATGTGGATTGTCAGCATACAGCTATTCTAGACAGATTTATATTTCATTTTGAAGATGCTAAAATGATTATCTAAAAACTTGGAGTTCTGGTTAAACTCTTTCTCTCAAAAGCTTACGGAACAAAGAAATTTCAACTCTCACTTTTTTTTCTTTTCTATTTTTAATTTCCAAATTTTGAAAAAACAAAATTTACATAACAAAAAATGGAATAAAAGGAGTTATAAAAATATTCAACATGTTTATCTTACAAACATAATACCTCATCAGTAAAGCTTGAACCTTTTTGTATAATTTCCTTATCCAAATTTTGTTTCACTCAACACTTCTCCACTCATTTAATAGATGCATTCCATATTGGACAGTCTTCAAAATGAGCACGTGTATGATAATAGTTGACCAACCAAAAAATTCATGTGTGTGAGTGAAGAAAAAAAATTCTTTCCATAAATTGATTTTTTCCCTTTTTTTCTCTCCCTATTTTGTTATTGCTCCAACAAGGGTTGATGTCAAACTTTATGTTAGGGCTTATATACTCGAAAAAGTAACTTTCTCCAAGTACAAAACCATATTCACCCTTTATGTCCACTTTGTATCTCTCATTTTTTTTCCATAATGATATGATGAACGATTTTTTCTACGAGGACTTTTAGAGCATAGATTCATGCATGAGTGTTCATCTTTTTACGTAATGACTTTTAAACATCCGAGTTTTTCTATGAGAATCAACCTTAATGCATGGCAAGATGAGGCATTTTTCATTTTAGCACTAAATTCAACTAGTTTTAGTTAATTCAAGGCATAGACTTTCGCTCACCTCGAGCATTTTATGAGTATATTCACATTATCATCAAATTATTAGGAGGTCAGATTTAAAGTCCTCATTACGTAGAGAGTAGAACCCTTGTGTGGTCTTTTTTAAGATTTGTGCATAAAAAAGTAAAAACATACCAGAAAAAGTCTACCTCGATCCCATCAAAGCAAATTGGTGGAGTCACAATGCTCAAAAGTTTGATATACTTATAAATCTTGTACCTTTCAAAATAATAGCAATATAAAATTTGCGAGGAAACTAGCAAAATAGTCAAAACTTCTCCTTTTTTATTGCATTTTTTCTTCCTTTTATTTAAAATAAAAAATACAAAAATAAACAAAACAAAAATAAACATGCATGTTCTAAACTAATGATAGCAAATAGTCATTCGATTAATGTGACATGACATCGTATTTGATCAACCACTTTATTTTAAATTTTGGCGTATTCTTTTCACCACTTTGTATGATCTTTTGTTTATTGTGAAGATGAAATTCTGCTAGTTCACCAAGCTTGATACTTATAAAGGTGATTTATTGACTTATCTCATCAACTCGATTTTCTAGATTCTTTTCATCCCTTTTTAACTTTTTTTCACATTCATATTTGTTCACCTTATTTAAATTAAAGCAATATGGCCTTAAATGTCCAGAAATACCACAATGATGACAAGTTAGAATAAACTTACATTTGGGTTTACTTGGATGGAGTATGGTTGTCTTACCTTTACTCATGGTTTTCTTTAGGATATCTTTCACTTGACTTCCTTTTACAAAGATGATACTTTTTAATGAGGAGGCAGCAGATGCATTGTAATTTGGATCTTTGGAAGTTGTGTACCCCAAACTCATGCAGTCAGAATTAACTTTATGAACCTTCAGTAGTTCATTGAGTTTTTGGGTTGCTGTCTTTTCCTTGGCTTCTTGATAGATTGTCAGCTCATTCTTCAAAGCTTCTTGCTATGTGCACAATCTTGACACTTTAATTGCTGATAGTTTCAATGTCTCCACTAGATTGGTTTTCTCATTCTCCATTGTGGTTAGATTTTATACAGCTTTTTATTTAATTTTTAATTTTTACAACTTCTTCACACAGATCATCATAAACTTCTTGCAAATATAATTCATGGTCAACAATTTCTATAGCAACATCAGAATCACCATATCACTAACAATTTTGTTATTATCAACACATTCATTCACAAATGTAGATAAAGTAATAAAATCAGTTTCATTTTCAAAAAATGCATTTGAACTTTTAAAGTCAGAATCATCATTTAATACTTTTCCCTTCTTTTAAAATTGGGACATTCAATTCTTATGTAATCAAAACCAGAGCATTCATGACATTTAACTTTTTCTTTAGACTCAATTTTGTCTTTATTCCACTTCTCAAAATCATTCTTTTTAGAAATTTTTTTTTACCTTTCTTTAGCTTACTAGAATTCTTTTTATTGAAAATAGATTTATTTAATTTTTAGATTACAAGAGCTAAATCATCATTACAAAGATTCTCATCATTAGACAAATTTTCTTACTTTACAGTTTTGAGTGCAATGGACTTACCTTTTTCTATTGATGAAGAGAAGATTCATAAGTTTGTAAAAAGCCTACCAATTATTCAACCCAGATTGTATGCAAGTTCTTACTTTTTCTATGGCTGTCACATTTGGTCGAAACCTCTCTAGCAAGGATTTTAAATTTTTCCTCACAATCTTTGAATCTTCCACCTTTTCTCCGATATTGAACTTGGAATTGAAAATATTGTTAAGTTTTGCATAAAAATAATCAAATCTATCATCTTCTAGCATTCTAATTTTTTCAAATTTTGAGATTAGCATTTGTAATTTAGAATTTTTCACCAAGTTGGTCCCTTCATATCTAGTTTCCAAAGTATCACAAGTATCATTGATTTTTTCACATATGAAAATTCTCTTGAATTCATCAAAAGAAAACTGCCATAAAAATGGCATTTAGACATTTGTTGTTCCAATTACAATTGTTGGATTGTTCTTGGACCAGCCATCAATTGGTCATGCAGGTTTAGTCCATCCTATCTCAACGGATTGCTAAACCTTCTCATCGAGTGACTTAAGAAATGCTCTCATCCTTACTTTTTAATAGATGTAGTTTTCTCGTTGAATTGTGGCGGTGATGATGGTGTCGTCATGATCTACCAAGAGAATGGATCACACTCAAAGTTGAGTGAATCACACTCAAATATCAATTGAAATTCCCGTGTTATCCCTGATTATGCACGTTTATGCTTAACAGAAACATTTATCACCGATTAGTAACCATTAACCAGCAAAAAATATTAAATAAAATAAACACAATATTTAGTTATGAAGAAAAATTTAATAAAAAACCTTTCAATAGTAAAACCCTACGGGATAGCTAAATCTAGGAAAATCAATTTTATTATTGAGATATTACAAGTAAAAAAATTCACAAAACCTTTGTAATTTAGACACTTTTACTCTACAAGACACACGATCAACTTGTCTTCTATCGTAGTAGTTTGCCAGAACCTCTGACTATCTCCAATCACTTGTCTTTCCTCCTAGAACCTCTAGTGACTGAACACAAATACTTCAACTCCTCCTTGGAGTGTGCCCTTACTCAATCCCAAATGAGTATCTTGAAAAATTTTTCTCTTGAGAATTTTCTCTCACACAAATACTTGAAACCCTCTCTTGGCTACAAGTATGCAACTATACTGATGAAAGTATTTCTAAAGTGTTGTCTTTGGTATGTTCACCAAAACCTTAGTCAAACCCCTTTATAAATAGATTTGCAGTGGTATAGTCATATTATGATTCTGCTAATGGTTTATCTAGTTTTATAATCTGTTACATTGCTAACGACTTGCAAACGTGTTTGACTAGAACACTTCTATTGGATGTCTCCTAGTTCAAGTCTGCTTCGATATCTTCATTTAAATCTTGCATCTTGATTACTTTGATATCTTCAGTTATTTTCAAGTCAACTATCTAAATTCTAGTTCTTCTTTTGACTCACAATAAAACTCTACTGAATTAGTCCTAATAGGAGTTTGAGTTACAGTAAAACTCTACTAACCGATAAAATCTGATAAGAGTTTAAGTTACAATAAAACTCTGCTGACAACTTATGTTGAAAAATTATACTGCACACGATATTTATCTTCTTAGCACTAGCAACTTCAACTTTAAACTCTTCTTTAGATAAGTTTTATATCTTGGAGCTTGACTTAAAACTTATTTAAGATTCTTGAAATCTCTTATATTTGAATTTAAACATTGCTTGATAAAAATTACATTACAAAACAAATTCTTATCTTTATTGGATAACACTTAGAATCTTATTAAAATTACATTCATCCAATATTCAAATTTAGAAACAACTCATCTAATCCTAGCCAAACTTACATTACATCTACAATAATGGTGAGATCATATCAAATAAATGGATCTCGTTTATTTGTTTAGTCTAATACTTTCATTATTTTTTTATAAGATGGAAGCCAAACTCGAGATTATGATAAAAAAAAAATTGAGGCTTTTTATTTGGAGTTTTAGTCGCACCCATCATCTCCACACATTACACATTACACTATACACATATTTTTATTTTTTTAAAGTTTTTTTCATTTCATTCTTTCTAAACTATTTGATTTATTCTACTTATTATATATCCACCTCACATTTGGTAACAGAAGAAAAAATTATGTATAATGTATGATATGAGTATGATGGTGTAAATATTTCTTTCTTATATAACTTTAAAATTGTTTCCTTTTTAATTTTCAGGAAAGGTGTAACTTTGAGTACTGTTGGCCCAAGACTATTTAATTAGACAGTCTGGCCTTTGATATTTAAGTTGAGCTTCTATATGCTAAGCCACAGTGGCCCAAACAAAGCCTAAGTTATTTTATGGCCTAATTTCAAAACCAGACCTTATGAAGATAGTATTGCACACATCTCAGGCTAGGCCTAAAGCCATCCCCTCCAAATTTGCGGCTCCACCGTGATCAAATTATCTCATGTGAATTTTAAATGTTGGAAGATTTCAAAAAATTGTTGATGTAATTTTTTATGAAAGATAAAAAATAAAAAAGCGATGGGAAAATGTGTGTCACTATTCGTGCACTTATTAAATCGATCCACTTTTAATTATATCAAGTGTTTTTTTTTGTTATTTAATTTTTAATATTTGGAATTAAAAAGAAAAAAAAAACTCCTAACATGATAAGAAACATTTGACAACATGTCAATTAGGACATAGACCCACTTATTTAGCCTATAAAAGTGGGTCAAGGAAAGCTGCATTATGTACGTCTAAGAGTATATATATTGAGGACTACTTTTACATAGGATTAACATTAGTACATGATGATGTGGAGACATGCATGGATGGATGCAGATTGTAGATTTGAGTTGAATGGTGTCAAATCAACAACTACGTACACTCCTTATCCCCTAAATCCTAATCAAAGATGGATGGATATATATATACATGATAGATAGAATAATAGATAGATAAGGATGAATTAAATGTTGTGTGTTTTGATTCTCATCCCTTAAATCATAACCAAGTTATAGATCATCGAAAGGGATATTAATGGTGTTGTATATATCGTGCTGCAAAGACTGCACTTATCACCTCAGAACAATGACAGCTTGGATGTTTGTTCTGACATGTGATATGCTCCTTGTCAATTGACAAGGAGAAGGGATTAATGTTGACATGTAATATTAGACATTCAAATTAAGATTATCAAATATCCCAGAGTTTGATTCCAGAGTTTGGGTTAAATAATTCATCTCCAGAGTTGAGATTAGGCCTGTTTATTCTGGTCGAATTTTGTCCGACTTAACTTGAAATTTTTTATTTTTTAATAGTTTTGACACTTTCAATTAAGAGGTTTAAAATTATTCACCCTTTAAATTTAATTTTGTAGACCCAGAATCCAGATTAACAGACGTAATTGAGAGTGCAAATCTATAGACATATTCACTCAAAATCAATGTCAGTGAAATTATGAGGGAGATTTGTGAACCAATAGCAAATTTCATTAATAAGCTTAACTACAAAGATATATATATATATACACTAGAGAAGTTCAAAGTACAGACCTCATCATATTATATATATAGTTGGGTGGATAGTATTATTATTATTATTTTTTTTTATATATATAATTGAATTGATTCTCATAACAAGTGATGTGTTGTAAAACCGCAACATTTAATTCATCCTTTACGATATTAATTAGCTGGTCCCAACTAAACCAAATACCAACCCCACACTGCATATATATTGGGTTGGATACATATATAGATAAGTGGTACTAAATTTGATTTGGGCCAACTTCTACCATCACAAAAATAATGCAATTTGGTTGAGGAAGCATTAGGTGGAAGATAACGATCATATCCAACGGCAATATATAATAAACTTTGTAGTAAACTTTTGTCGATGTGAATACCAAAACTAGTGTAGACTTTTTGGAGAAATTGTGATGAACTCTCTTATCAAGGTCTAATAGTGGTTGAGCAGGTGAAAGATATTGCAGCAGTAGACGTTTGAATGTCAAACTAAGGCTGTGTTGAAAATAAAAGCATGAAAATGATAGACTAGAGAACAGAATTAAGACATTTTAGCCATTTAACATATATATCAAGTACTGATCACGCATGATGTTTAACCAAAGAAAAATTAGTTGGTTTGTTAAGACTTCAATTAGCAAACCTAATTCATGCTAACTAATTAAAATTTTAATGCATGAATTAGTTAAATGATTATCATGTCATTTTCTCTGGTCCCCATTATTAATATTTCCCAAGAAATGTTTATATTTTTAGGCTGGAATATTGGGAAGGAATCGAAATAAACGACAAAGGGCAAGTGGGTTTTTGTTTTGCAAATGAGATGTGGACTCCTTAGCAGCTAAATGTTTCATACAATTTATATATATAATATAAATATATATATATATATATATATTGGATAAGTTGTTACGAGCAGCGCTAACTAAGCTTAATATTTAGGTAGTACTCGATCCACAAAATTTTGAGGATAAGTACTTACACGTACGTTATGAACTTGCTCTAATCTTTAATATATATTTCTTTTGATAAAAAGATTCTCGGATAGATGTATTATTCAAAGTTGAAACAATTAGAAATTTTGATGGTTCTTACATTGTTTCAAGTCTAGATGATTGATTACGACATGTAGGACTCTAATTGGTTGCCATCATGCATTATTAAAACTTGTAACTTTGAAAGCACATGACTCATGCAACCGCCTTTTTCAAACATTATTTTGATGTATATATTAAATAATAGACAAAGATAAATAATTAACTAAAAGCAAAAAATGAATTTTATAATAATAATAATAATAATAATAATAATTGATTGTGGAGCACCAACTACGCGTAGTACTACCTAGTCAAGCTATTAAATGAGATGTTCATCCATGGACTTTCCTCCAAAAATTAAATAAAAAAATTAAATGCAAAACTCATTTCATAAAAAAAGGCTATATATATTATATATACATATAGACAGGATGCATGCTTGCGTAACTTAATTGGATGCATGCAGGAAAATGAAGGATTTTTTCTCGTGATCTTTTAGGTCTTGACTTTCTTTATTGAATTGATCCGATGATCATAAGATGTGTGTGTGTATATATATATATATATATATATATGTGTGTGTGTGTGTGTGTGTGTGTGTGTGTGTGTGTGTTTTTGAGGATATTATCCTACGCCGTCCAGAGACAGACATCAAAGCTTTCTGCAGAGATAGCAGAGTGATCCTCTTGTCCTTATATGGACCGTCACGGCCGCTTTGTCAAAGGAAAATAATAGTCTTACATTTATTTTACAACTTTTTTATTACTTTTTTTTTTAAATTTTTTTTTACTTAATAATTAAAAAATTAATTATTAATAAAGTTATATATTTTTACAATTTTGTTAATAATTAAAAATATTAAAAAAATACTTTAAAAAATAATAAAAATCAAAACATTATAAATAATGAAATACAATCATAAAATTATAAATAACGTACAATTATTTTAAAATATATATATATATATAAGAGACTAATATAAAAAAAATTAATTTTTTTTAAAATAATTATATACGATTTATAACTCTATAATTATATATAATATTACTCATAAATAATAAACAAATTGTCTAGGAGTAGGAAGTATCACTACCCTTTGTCAAAATGTGTTGGCCATAGCCACTGGGCTTTGTCCCATGTTTAACAGTTGAACAGATTGGACATCATGTGAATGTCGAGTCAAACAGTCTTCAAATTAATTATTAATCATTAATCATGAATTTATTGAGTTCTTTATTTTTTAAAAATTAAATTATTTTATCTTAAATTTATTAATACTTTTTAAAAATTTTATATAAAATAAAATAAATAATTTAAATTTTTTAAATCTCAAAATACATTTTTTAAATTTTAAAATAAAATTAATATTAAAAATATATATTATAATAATTTTTTTTAATTTTTATCTCATTTTATCTTATCTAATTTATAAAAATAAATAAAACCTAAATTTTTTGAATAAATCCTAACTCCACTATTTATCTCCGAATGTTTTCATTCAAATATTATTCCATCATGTATTACATTAAATTAACTGATGGATCATCGATTAATGTTTTTAGGTATGGGTTCGTCCAATAAAACCGTACATAAGTTAATTTCAGAATGCCATAAGACAATTCAGTTCATATTTCGTATGAGCGTCAGAGTAAGAGGACCGATAATGACACATCATTGGTGCACCAATTATCGTGCCCAAATAGTTTTATATTTCCGATTGAAAATTATGCATTAACACCTGATTTATTTTCATAAATAATCTTATTTTATTATTATTATTTTTTAAATTTTTACATAAAATAAAATAAATAATTCAATTTTTTTTTAATTTAATATAAAATTAATATTATAAAAATGTATTATAATAATATTTTATTCAATTTTTAACTTTAATCTCATCTTATTTATAAAAATAAAATAGATGAAATCGATTTTGACTTGAATGTATATGGAATAATCTAGATCATTCATGACGAGAGTAAGTATTTGAATATCTAATATTAAATAATCACTAGATTAATTTCTTAATTAATATGTCCCAAGTACTCGGCCAGGATTTAGTTTCTGTTAAAATGTAAATAGAATTAAGATGAAATGTCATTAGATTGATGAAGTAAAACAAGCATATTGGAGGTTGAAATTAGATGGGTGGGTCATTGTTCTGAAATAAGTAGTTGGGGGTGGGTTTAGGTGGTGTAGAGTGCTGTAAACCTTTGCTTGAGGGAAACAGCTTCACCTTTGCGGCCACCGGCCCCATGCATCGATCCTTCTCTTGGATAAGCATTTTGGATTTAACCCCACCAGTCTTAACTATAATATAGAATATTTGAGGGACCCACTCGATCAAAGGAAATTCGAATATCATTTAATGCAAATCGGACGGCCAGCAATGCCTATACAGGTTGCATGAAAGCAACTGAAAACTAATCGGCCGTGGCATTCACATCAATCATTATCCTCTTAACAAAGCGAGATTCTGACCCATCAAGCAAAGTATATATTGTGGAAGAGATGTGTATAATATATTAATTGATTTGGCCAATCAGGTCAGTAGAGTACTATATAAAAGATATATAAAAATGATTATATGCAATAAAATTTTAAAAAAATAAAAATTCAAATCAATAAGTGTGTCGTGTAAAACTACTGAATAGAAGAAGTTATCCACAAAATAGATTCCACAATATTGTATTTTAAGAGAAGAAATAAGATTAAAATAATGAAGATAAAAAAAAAATAAAAAAGCCCAAATACACGTAATTGGATAAACATCATCCCAATTCTTTATGTTCAATCATATAATTCATAAGCTGAAATGCATGATATCCATTAATTTAGTACAAAATGTGGGAAATTTTGATCCTTTCATTTTGTATCTAAAAGGACTAAATTGACAACCCAAAAGAACAAAAAAAGACTCGATTTGACAAGCCAAAACAGATATATGACGCAAGTTGTGTCAACTATATGGATGTTGATTTATTAACGTGTTTGGATTGAAGAGTGAATTTTATTTTTATTTTTATTTTATTATTATATATTTTTTTAATTTTTTTATATAAAATATAATTTTTCAAATTTTAATATATATATTTTAAATTTTAAATCATTTTTTTTAATTTTAAAATAATAATAATATTAAAAAATAAATTAAATTTATCTCAATTTATTTTATTTCTCAATATAAACAAGTCTAATTGATAACTTTAATTAGTGGAAGAGCAGCCTAGCTGGTTTGCTAATATTGTCTTTTAATTGGGGACCCCTCAGTTGCTACATTTTGTCTTCTAATTAGACTGCATGAAAAAACTCAAAGCTACTCCTTCGCCCCTTTTGGGAATCCGAATTCGGACATCTTTTTTACGCTTTAATAGTGGGTGGCTGTTTAAGATTAGGTGTAATAATGAAAGAAAATAGGCAAATAAAAAAAATTATTTTAATTATTTATCTTTTAACTAAATATGGTTTTTTCAGTTCATGTGATATTAAATTATTAAGAAATTATTTATTATTTATCTAATATTCAATGCAAATATATTAGAAAGACGGTGATTAAAAGAATAACGAATAAAATTTCTTTATAATAATATTTTTTCTCCCCTAAATAAATTTAAAAGAGTAATAGATGGATCATTTAAAGATTACTCAATGAAGCATGACTATATATATATATATATATAAATATATTTATGTTTGTAGATTTAGTCTATATATAATTTTTATTTGGGGATTGCTCACGCAAACTCATACCATTATCTTTAAAAATATTTTAAAATTATAATAATATATTTCTCAAATTAATACATTTTTTTCTTGTACTTTTATACATTAATGAATCTGCACACGCAATTTTCTACATAAAACTGCAAATAAAACTTGTTCAGTTTGAATTTAGAAGTGACTCAACTCATTTCTATTTTATCATTACATTTTTATAATTTTTTTATATAAAATACAAATTTCTATATACGTTTTTCAAATTTCAATATACATTTTTCAAATTTTAATACATATTTTTTAAATCTCAATACATATTTTTTAAATTTCAAAATAATAATAATATTAAAAAATAAACTAAATTCATCTCAAGTTATTTTACTTCTGAATTTAAACGAGACCTTAATTTCTCATATATGTATATATAAATACACTGAAGATGCAATGGAAAATACTAAATCATGACAAATATTCCAAGATCACTGAGTTAAGCAATAAGTATTCGGAGAATCATGACTTTTTTTTTTCATCTTTAAGATTAGGCAAAATAATCATCCATCAAAGCTTCCCCTTGATCTCTCTAATAATATCCATAAATATAATCTACTTCCCAATAATAAAGTAGGATTCTTCTCCCAATTTTAGTGATGTGACCACCCAAATAAATCTGGGAACTCCATTTGATTTTTGTAAAATAATTTTTTTGAAACATTTTTTTGTCTTGATATATATAATTAATTTAGTATTTTTCACCAACATAGAAAATAGCTTAAAACTAAAAAAAACAAAAAAACAAAAAACAATAATTCATTCACATCCTTGAGAAGGTCCAAATCAAAATTATAATAATTATCCGAAAATAATGGATCCTGGGCAAATAAGAGTGCAAGTGTATTAATATTTTAATAACATTAAAAAATTTATAATCATCCAAAAATAATGGATCCTGGGCTGAAAAGATTTCAAGTGTATTAATATTTTAATAATCTAAGTCTTTACCATGTTTCCCTTGCTTTTAATTAAAAATGACTGGTTAATGGCCTTGCACTCTGCTTTTTTAATGACCTGTAAGATTCAGCAACATTATCTTAAAAATAAAATTAAGAATCCTGAAAATTAATTGACTTGAAAGCTGGGAATTGGAATTAAAAAATATTATAAAAAATTAGCTGAAGAAGTTTGGTGCTTTCAATCATGCAAAGTGACGTAGTCCTGGAAAATATTAGAATGATCTCATGCAATATATATATATATATATATATATTTATATATATATTTGTTTTTTGTCACATATATTGAGGGACACACAACACAAAAAGGTACGTCATATTGTTGTACTACAAAAGAAAGATAGGGATCAAATCATTTTACAAAAGTTATTATTATAAAATATAAAGAATTGATAAGGGAGATTTTATGGTAGGTATTCGATAACCTAACTATAGTTCCTCTAACATTTCCAATATATATATATATATACAGAGGATTGTTTTACATAATTTTTTTAATCTTCATATACTATTATTTTTTAATTTTTTTAAAATTTTAAAATTTTAATTTTAAAATTATTCTTTTTAAAATAATTTATTTTTTATTTATTATTCATATATTAAATATTTAATAAAAATAAAAATAAAATAAAATATAGTGTGTAGAAGTTGTGTGAATAGTAAAAAATGGTATAGATTTTTTCATATATATTAAGGAAGAGTAACATGTAAAGTATATTTTTCTAATTTAATGAAGTGATTATATTTTAAAAAATGATATGATTTTATAAAAAAAAAATTGATTAAGAATATAATACATAAAGAAAAAAAATACAAATTCTAACAAATATTTGATGGTGTTAACACACTAAATTCTGTGTAGCAAAACTCATAACACGAAAACCTCAACAACAAGATTTTCAACAATCAGTAATGGAAAGATTCAATAAAAGATTAAAAGGAAAGATTATTTATAAGCCAGTGTAGATAATCTGCCTAAACAAGTGTTTATATTGACTTAATTCGCATTTCAGATCTTGGTCAAGGGTAATATATATAAATAAATGATGAAAGGATGATGAGTATATATATCAGTCTTTTTTTTTTTTTTGAGGAAAATATATTAAACTTTTTGAATCAATTGATAACTATATTAATCTAAAATATGTTGAAAATTCAACAGCAACACGTTGGACATGGGCAATGGAAGCTTTTATGATGATGTTATTCTTGATGAAGTTAGCGAGAAAGTTGTAGGGACACATGAACGACGGTAATAAGGCAACGTGAAGGACATGTGATGAAATTGCTAGAGGACTTTAGAGATTTTTCATCAATTATTGATTGAGATTTTTCTTGTTAAACTAACTCATATGCTGTGTAAATACATGTTTAAGTTACATATTATGCATGAGTGAGATCAGAAGCACAATCAGTTTTGTGAGAGTCGAGTAAAATCACTGTAATTGTTAGTTTGTTGTTTAATACAAAAACTCCTATCTATATGTGTGGACGTATGTTAAGTTGGCCAAATCACGTTAAATCTTGATCTCTATCTTATTTGTGAGTGTGCATCAATCCTAACAAGTAGTATTAGAGCTGATAGATGGTTGGTATTTCGAATTTTCGAACAAATCCATTTTTGAAACTTGATCAAAATAAAGTTTGGAGGATACCATCAGAATCCTCACATCGAGATAACATTCTTGGTGAAAACTTCGTCTCGAACATACATCAAAATAGTCCCCATGCGTCCCATGCACCAGTAGCTTCTAGTAACTTTTACCCACGCGCCGGCCACACGTGTCACACGCCCGCTGGAGGTTGAAGACAATCGAATTCAACTTGAAGACTCGTAATCTGACCAATGACTCGATTTGAACCCGGATTCGACCCACTTTCTAACCCGGTTTGCTGAAATCGGATTTGAATGGAATATTTCAGCAAGGACGAGAATATTCTGGTGACAGACAAGAATATTCCAGCTTTTGTTTTTTTTGCAGGTTTTCGAAACAATTTTGATCGTTTCGAGATAAGATTGAAGTCGTTTCCAAAATTTTCAACCATTTCAGACGCAACCGTGACATCTGTTCGTTAGGATTTAGTCTCAAACATCGAGAAGAATCCACTCAAAGCACAAGATTAATGTCAAACTGGTGGATGACTCATGAACATGTACGATGATTAAACTAACATATATGAATTATGCACTATGGAGGTCTTAAATGGAAGATCTCCTAAATTGCAAAGATCTCTTTGACCTGATTGAAGAGAAATGCGTAAAACCAGATGATATGATGAAAAAGAACTAGCAGAAAATGAACAAGAAAACTATTGGCCAAATCCAGCAGTAGATTGACTATAGTGTTTTTCATCACTTTACATAGGAAACGAATGCTTATCAACTGTGAAAAAAGCTAGAAAACATGTATCAGGTAAAAACTGCTCAGAACAAGACATTATTGATGAGACGCTTTGTCAACTTAAAGTTAAAAGGCAACATCTCAATGGCTGAACATACCAACGAGTTTCAGAATCTTGTAAATCAAATTATAACTGTAGATTTCAAACTTGGAGACGAAGAACAAGCTTTACTACTTCTTAGTTCATTGCCAGATAGTTGAAAAACGCTAGTGGTTTCACTCAGCAATTCAACTCCTGATGGAAAGCTCACCATGTCAATGGTGATAGATGCCTTGTTTAATGAAGAGAACATATGAAAAGAGATAGAGGAGACCAATCAGATGCAATGGTAATTGAAGGAAACCTGCAGAAAAATAGTAGAGGAAAAATCCGATAAAGGAACTAAAGTAAAAGCAGAGGAAGATCCCAGACTTGTAGTGGTCAGCGAAAGAAGAAGAGAAAGTGCTTTTACTGTTGTATTGAGGGCCACTTCAGAAAAGAATGTCGAAAGTTACAACGGGAGCGAAACCAATCCAGCAACCAAGCAAGCAAGAAGAATGTGAAGTTTCAGTAACGCTTCTTGGAGATTGTGCATTTCTTTCTGCCAAGTGAAGAATCTTGCTTGCATGTTTCAAGCTAAGAGACAGAGTGGGTGATAGATATAGCAGCCTCTTATCACACCATTCATTGCAAAGATTTTTTCAATACTTACAAGTCAGGAGATTTCGGTACAATCATGATGGGAAATTCAAGTTTCTCAAAAATCATGGGCATTGGAGATGTCATAATAAAGACCAATGTTGCCTGTACCATGTTGCTAAATGACATTCAACATGTACTTGATCTCCGACTCAACATGATATCTAGGAGAATCCTTGATTAACAGGGTTACAAGAGCATCTTCAGTAATAATGCTTGGAAACTGAAGAAAGGAATCATGGTCATTGCATGGGAACATATTTGTGGCACTTTGTACAAATCTAGTGCTTAGATATGTGCCAACAGCTTCAACATAGCCGAAGATGAGGTATTGCCAAACTTGTGACATCGGAAACTCGACCACATGGGAAAAAAAATAGTTGTTTACGCTTCCAAAGAAAGCATTGATGACAATAAAAAAAGGTATTGCTTTCAACCTTTGTGAATTTTGTTTATTTGGTAAGCAACATAAAATCTTGTTTCAGACCTCTGCTGGAAAAGATCAGAGTTGTTGAGTTTGATATACTTTGATATTTGCGGCCCTTTTGAAGTTAAATCACTTTGAGGTAATAGATATTTCGTCACTTTTATTGATGATACTTTACGTAAAGTGTGAGTGTATTTTCTGAAAAGGAAAGATCAAGTTTTTGAACAGTTCAAAAACTTTCATGCCATGATAAAAAGAGAAACTGGAAAGAAACTAAAGTGCTTCCGGACAGACAATATAGGAGAATATACTTCTCGAGATTCAAAAAATATTGCTTCAATCATGGCATCAGACATGAAAAGACTGTCCCCTATACCCCACAACACAATGGTGTGGTTGAATGGATGAACCATACCATTTTAGAATGAACCAGATGCATGCTAAGTATGTCTAAGCTACCTAAGTCATTCTGGGGTGAAGTAGTACAAGCAGCATGTTACTTGATCAACAGAACATCATCAGCTCCACTACAGTTTGAAGTTCTAGAGATGGTGTGGTTAGGTCGCAAGATATCATACTCTCATCTAAGAGTATTTGGATGCAAAGCAGTCGCACATGTATTAAGGGAGAAAAGACAGAAACTTAATAAAAAGTCTACTCCGTGTATCTTCATCGGCTATGGAGATGAAGAATTTGTATATAGATTATGGGATTCAAAAACAAAGAAGGTCATCAGAAGCAGGGACGTTGTAGTCCATGAAGACCAACTATTTGGATCGGAACAAACAACTACAAGTATTCCAGAACCAGCTTTTAGCTCACCACCACTTCAATCTGCCTCAAACACTGAAGACAGGCAGGAAGTTTCTCCGAAAGAAGAAATTGACAATGGAGAAACCAATACTGAACAGGAGGAGCAGTTACCTTCTCCATTATAAACTGAAGAATTTTCACAGTTGTTAAGTGATTAGCCTCAGCAGGACAGATCCTTTAGAGACCGATTGTTGATTCCGTCTCGAAGATATCCGAAATTATATTTATATTCTTTTTACAGATGAATGGGAGCTTGAGAACTTTCAAGAGTCAATATCTCATCTAGATAGTGATAGATGGATACAGGCTATATAGGATGAGATGAACTCATTATAGAAAAATCAGATTTATGAGCTGGTAAAACTTCCAAAAGATAATAGAGCACTGAGAAATAAATAGGTGTTCAAGCTGAAAAATGATGGCAAGTAAGTGAAGTACAAAGCTCGCATAGTTGTCAAAAGATTCCATCAGAAGAAAAGAATTGATTTTGATGAGGTATTCTCACATATTATAAAGATGACTTCAATTCGAGTGTTACTGGAATTGGTTGCAAGTTTTGACCTAGAGTTTGAACAAATAGATGTGAAGATAGTATTTCTTCATGGCAACCTTGATGAGGAGATTTACATGGAGCAACCAAAAGGTTTTCGAGTTTCTTGAAATGAACATTTGGTCTGCAAGCTGAAAAAGAGTCTTTACAATTTGAAGCAGGCTCCCAGGCAGTGGTACAAGAAGTTTGACTTATTCATGGTGAGTCATGGATACAAAAGAAATGCTATAGATCAATGCGTCTACATTCGTAGACTTTCAAATTGTGATTTTGTGATGTTACCGCTCTATGTTGATGATATGTTGATTATTGGAAAAAATTTGTCTATCATCAGTAAGCTAAAGGCAGATTTCTCAAAAGTCTTTGATATGAAAGACTTATAAGCTGCCTAGATGATTTTGAGCATGAGGATCACTCGTGACAGAAAAGAGAAAAAGCTATGGTTATCACAATAAAAATATGTTGAACAGATACTGAAAAGGTTCAACGTGGAAAAAACAAAGCCAGTCAGTACACGATTGACTAGTCACTTTAATCTGAGTAAGAGTTCGTGTCCTTCATCAACGAAAAAAGTTCGAGAAATGGCTGCAGTACCCTACTTCTCAGCAGTAGGAAGTTTAATGTACGCCATAGTTTGTACCAGACCTGACATCGCTCATGTTGTTAGAGTTATGAGCCATTTTTTTTTTCAATCAAGGGAAAGAACACTGGAAAACAATCAAGTGAATTCTCAAGTACCTAAGGGTACATCAAAACTGTGCTTGTACTATGGGGGAGCTAACCCAATCTTGGATGGCTACATAGATGCTGATATGGTCAGTGATCTTGATAGAAGAAAATCTACATCATGATACATTTATACATTTGCAGGTAGAGCTGTATCGTGACAGTCCAGATTGCAGAAATGTGTAATTTTATCTACAACAAAAGTAAAATACATTGCTATAGTGAAATCAAGCAAAAAAATGTTGTGACTAAAACGGTTTCTCCAAGAAATGAGAGTCAGTAAAAAAGAATATAAAATCTATTGTGATAGTTAAAGTGCTTTTGATTTGAGTAAAAACTCGATATATTTTTCCCGCATAAAGCACATTAACATTCACTATCATTGGATACGCAAAGTGATGGAGCAACAATTTTTAAAATTTGAGAAGATCCATACCAAAGAGAATCCAGCTGATATATTAACAAATGTGATCACACGAGAAAAACTCGAGTTAAGTAGAGACATAGCTGGGTTGGACACCTTGAATTGAAAAATATCAGAATATCCTCCATTTGGTGTTGAAGAAAACATTAATGAAAATTCAACACCAACACATTGGACATAAGCAATGGAAGCTTCTATGATGATGTTAGCCTTGATGAAGTCAGTTGAGACAACTGTAGAGACACATAAAAGATGGTGATAAGACAACGTGGAGGACGCGTGATGAAATCGCCAAAGGAGTTTAGAGATTTTTATCAATCATTGATCAAGAATTTTCTTGTTAAACCGACTCATTTGCTGTATAAATACATGTTTAAGTTACGTACTATGCATAGATAAGATCAGAAGCACAATCAGTATTGTGAGAGTCGAGTAAAACTATTATAATTGTTTGATTGTTATTTAATTCAAAAATTCATCTTTATGTGTATAGACATAGGTTAAATTAATTGAATTATGTTAAACTTTAATCTTTATCTTATTTACGAGTGTTCTTATTTATGAGTGTGCGTCGATCCTAGCAAAATAATCACGAATAATTTATTTCGTTAGTAACTCGTTTTAATAATTTATTAATTAGGGAATCTTACCAATATTAACGAAGAGTGTTAGTACTTTTTAGGTGGAGGTTGTCTGTTTTGGCATTGCGTTGTTTTTTGGTATCATTATACATCACGTCCTTCGTACCCATAGGCCGGCTGAGCATGGCGTGTTTGTTACAGTCACTGGTGCCCTCATTGCCATGATTTCGGTATTTCTCAATATATTTAGTAATTTCAAATGACCATCGGGGGAGTTTCTATGTCCTCATCGGCAGGCATGCATGATCACTATTATTTTGTTTTTCACTATTTAATAATTCTCATTGCGCTTAATCAAGACCGTTAGATCAAAAGTCACAATCAAAGAAATCAAAAATCAAAACAGGACTATTATGGATATTATATCACAATCTGAAATGTATAACAACTAAGGAGGAGCAATGTGGAATAAATTATATGGCTTTCTATAAAAAAAAAAATTGATCAATAATATAATGTATTGAGAAAAATATGTAAGTTTTGATAAATATTTGATGAGTAATAAAAAAAATATCTTAACAACAAAAAAATTATATAAAAATAAATCATAAATTGGTGTGAAATGATGAAATATAGCTATTCATAATTATTATAATCTCATTTATAAAATATTATTATTTAAATTTAATGTTTCATAATAAATTTAAATTGAGAAATAAATAATATTTTATTCAAATAATTATATTTACAAGTATAGTTGGCAAACAATAATAAACTTAATTATTTTATATTTTTCTTTTTTATATAAAAAAATTATTAGATATTTTAAATTAGATATATAAATTTATATATAATATAAATTATAATATATATAAAATAATATTATATTATAATTTATAACGTAAAATAGGTTTATTAATGTTATAATATTATATTATAATTTGCATTTTATAGAATTTATTAGTAATAAAATATTAGTAATTTATGATTTGTAAATATTTATATATATATATTTTAATTTACATAATTTATACTGTTTAATCAGAGTCTTGATTGAGTTTTATAGATAATAGAGAAAATGCAATCTCAATCATAATTAATAAATTAAATTGAGTTTGAAATTAGGTGTTGATTTTAATCTAAACAGGATAAGAGTTTTATTTGATTAGATTTAAATTTGAGGTATTTGATTTAAAAATTTGAATAAAGAGATTACATTTTAAAAATTACATTATTTCAAAATTTAGATAAACAAAAAGAGTTAAATTTTAAAAAAATAAAAATAAAAAAACTTAATAAAAAATAAAAAAATTTATTAAATAATAATTAGATAACCACTTAGAATATATATATATATATATATATATATATATATATTATGTCCTGCTACACTCTCTGTTGTGGATTATTCTTGCCTAATGCATCGACAACAATAACGGTAAATACCTACAGATCCTTCAATTTTGATTGTACATTTTACACATAATGAAATAAATAGCTTATTTTTAAAGTTATGATTTGTCACGGCAGCTGTTGGTCACTCAAAATTGTACATGAAGCAACAAAGAATGTATCTTCGTTTCTTTTTTCTTTTCGGCCACAACCGATCGAGAAAATCCTGATATAAATAGTCTAATATTTGGTGTATCGAGGTATATCATAAAAATAATAAATAATAAATAATAAATAATAAATAATAAATAATTTTTTGATTATACGTGTCACGTTAAGAGATGATGAAATAATAATGATAATTAGTATTTTGAATTTTATAAATTAATGTAGAAAGAATAAAAAGTTAATTTTCAAAGATAAGGAAAGAATAAAATTTGTTAGAAAAATTGTAGAATAACTGTACCAACCAAGACGGTGAAGTTATTCTCTACAGTTTGAAACTCTCTTTAGATCGTCCACTCCCCATGGAGACTCGACACGTAGCGTACGGCAGGTGAATCCCCGAATGTGCAAAGAATATACAGTGGATGTATACCGCTTAAAGTCAAATAAAATACGTCAAAACCGTCCACGTTCTGGATGCTGCAACCCGACTCTCTTTTTAACACTTTGGAAAAGAAAAAATATATTTTAATATTTTCTGAAATTATATAATAAATTCGCTGTGATGTACACATTCCTATGCATATCTTTGAAAAATTTGTGTCAAATTTGAGAAAAATTATTAGTGTATTAATTTTTCTAATATATATATATATATTTTTTAAATTATAGCGTATTATTATGAATAATTCTATCAATAAATTAGTGTAGAATATACGCACCGAAAATTGTTGATGCTATCAAAACTTAATTTTTAAAAAAATATTTATATATTTAAAATTTATAAATTAAGTCGTGTCTCATTAATAACATAGATGGTAATAATTCATTTGAGTCCATCTCATTGATTTATTTTTGTAAATTACTCATGTAAATAGATTTTTCGTTACTATAACTCCAAAAAATATAAATATGTGAATCTTGATGTGTGAACAGATAGAAACGTACACATTGTAGGAGAAAGGCATCTTGTTTTGGTCACCAGTTTAGCCACTTGTCTTAATTGCTGGCTCCGTATTTTATAATTATAACTTCCATTTATGATTTACTAAAGATTAAGCTAAAGAATACTTGAAGCTTTGGGTAGAGAGCCTGAGTTCCGTGTCAGAGAAGGTTAGAGTGAGAAACCCCACAAAGGCCAAAACTGGACCCTACAACCTAATTCTTCTGATGTTTATAAAGCAGTTGGGGGAGCTTTCCATTCTCTACATCTCATAGCCAAAACTCAGCACTCTTCCATAATTCCATTCCATGCAGTTACCTGCCACTCGCTTTCTTTCCCTTCTCTTTTCAATCTCAAAAGCATAAAAAAAAAAAAAAGTGTACCCAGATTCAAACTCTGATTACCGCCCTCTGTCAAGATATGAAGAATTAAAGTGAGGAGATACAAAGACAAAAGGCCATTACTTTGAAGATCAAAAGAGGGATATGGATATGGGTTATAGAGTTTTCAAGTTATTGCTTTTGTTTTCTTTGGTTTTTTGTGCTGCTGCCTCTGTGACTTATGATCACAGAGCTATTGTGATTGATGGGCAGAGAAGGATTCTGCTTTCTGGGTCCATTCACTATCCAAGAAGCACTCCTGAGGTAATAATATATAATGCCAATGTGGTTCACGGGTTTCTGCCCTTTTTTTTTCATGACTTTTTGAGTCATGGGTGTCTGTGTTTTACTGTTGCATGTTTTTGTCGATTCTGGGTTCAGATTTTATTTTTTCGTTTTTGTGGGTTTTTTGGGTTGTTGCAGATGTGGCCTGATCTTATACAGAAGGCCAAAGAAGGCGGTTTGGATGTTATTCAGACTTATGTGTTTTGGAATGGACATGAGCCTTCTCCAGGAAATGTAATGCAAATGAATTTTATTTTATTTATTTATTTTTTCTGTAAATATTGTGTTCATTTCTGGTTGAGAAACACTCATTGCATTTTCGGTTTTTCTTTCTATTTTCAGTATTACTTTGAGGATAGGTATGATTTGGTTAAGTTCATCAAGGTGGTACAACAAGCAGGCTTATACGTTCATCTCCGGATAGGCCCTTACGTTTGTGCTGAATGGAACTTTGGGTACTAATTATCCATAATTATGCTGTATTTTAACGAAAAATTTTAATTTCAAACCGAAAAGGGTATATTTTGGTTTCATTTTCCGACCTTATATTCGGAAGCTCTGTTTTTTGTTTTTTTGTTCTGTTTCTGATTCAGGGGATTTCCTGTTTGGCTGAAATACGTTCCGGGAATCGCTTTTAGAACAGACAACGGACCATTCAAAGTTAGCACTTAGATTTTCTCAATCCAACATCATTTTTCTATCAACTTATTTAAAATATATTTCGAATTATTTATTGATTTCTAATTGGCCACAATGAAGGCGGCAATGCAAAAATTCACAGAGAAGATTGTCAGTATGATGAAAGCAGAAAAGTTGTTTGAAACTCAGGGCGGTCCTATCATTCTGTCTCAGGTAAGAAAAACAGCTCCCTAAGTTTAAAAAATTATATAAAATATGTTCTTAGTTTTCTCAGAAGATGTGCCGGTCAATCTTGATTTTATGTCTTTGTCTATTATATTTGGGCAGATCGAGAATGAATTTGGACCAGTAGAATGGGAAATTGGTGCCCCTGGTAAAGCTTATACCAAATGGGCAGCACAAATGGCACTAGGTCTTGACACTGGTGTGCCCTGGGTTATGTGCAAGCAAGAGGATGCCCCTGATCCTGTTGTAAGTTAATCTGCATAATTTTCAACGTTTTCTTTTTTTCTTTTTAATGCTTGTCATTTTCATATTATTTCTAAGTACCTTTCATTTTGTGTCACCTACTTTTATGGGTGGGGCGTTTTTACAGTATGTTATCTCTCTTTAAGGTGGTTTTTAACTTGGACTTTTTTTTTCGGTCGTGGTTATCCTTTTCCTGTACAAAAACTTCGGATCCTATACATCTTTGTGTCCTTTTTTTTTTTTTTTTTTGTCTTCTCATCATTTATCTTGGATTTGGGTTTTGGATTTTCTAATAATTGCAATGATGAGCATGTCTCGACTCTGCTTTCTATTTTATCAAATTGCTTCATGTTTTATGGTGAAAAATCAGTTTAAGAGATTTACGTGTTCTTCCAGAAGCCACGTGTTTGGGTTTATTTTTGTTAATGATTGGAGTTTCTATTACCAACTACTACAGCTATCATTTTTTTTATAGGTAGAAAGGAAAAGAAAATTTCAAAGAATAGTTATAGTCGTGAGTGTATAGATGCAATGCAATTATTTTAAAAAAAATGAATAAATATGAATTTATGCCAAAAAAAAGTTGATTTTTTTTAATAGTAAACCTACTATTTTTCAAAGTAAAAGCTTCCAAATATTGCTCTCTCACTTAATATTTTCTGTTTTTGATCTTGGGACAGATTGATACCTGCAATGGTTTCTACTGTGAAAACTTCAAGCCAAACAACAACAATAAACCCAAAATGTGGACAGAAAACTGGACTGGTTGGTAAGTCACAAGTATTGCTTGTCTGGTCCAAAACAAAACCATTTTATTTTTTTCTTTTCTTTGAAACAAACAAAATGTCGATATTAAATATCTAATTTTGTAAACATCTGAAAAACTTCAATTACCTTATGCTGTTCATTTAGAGTCTTTCCGGAGACTGAATCTCCTCTTTACATTTGTCGTATCCCCAGGTACACTGAGTTTGGTGGGTCAGTTCCTCATAGGCCAGCAGAGGACTTGGCATTTTCAGTAGTGAGGTTCATTCAGAACGGTGGCTCTTTCGTTAATTATTATATGGTACATAATCCTTTGTTATCTTTCCATGTTGGTCTAATTTACCTTGGTGCTAATCAATTAAAATAAATTTTCATCTCCATTATTCCCTTGTAACATTTCTGATCAATTCTCATAGTACCATGGAGGAACCAACTTTGGCCGAACAGCTGGGGGTCCTTTTATTGCAACCAGCTACGATTATGATGCTCCAATCGATGAATTTGGTAGGCATTTACTTTAGCTCATTTGAGTTGGTTCTGCTAAAGTTGTTTACCTGCCTCATTTATTTTTCTTGACTGTGAAACCTACTGTAATATTGAATGCAAATTGACTGGACTTTTCTCTATGTACTGAATATGTCACATAACTTGTCTTTCCCAGGACTGCCAAGGGACCCAAAATGGGGACATTTGAGAGATCTGCACAAGGCCATCAAGTTATGTGAATCAGCTCTAGTTTCTGGAGACCCCACAGTGAGCTCACTGGGAGATAATCAAGAGGTCAGGTTTATCAGCTATATAGGAACTATTGATTAACTGTCTTCTTTTTCTTTTTTCCAAATATTTTCTTAACTTCAGTGTCATATTCTAGGCTCATGTATTCAAATCAAAGTCTGGCGCTTGTGCTGCATTTCTTGCAAATTATGACACAAAATCATCCACAAAGGTGTCGTTTGGAAATGCACAATATGACTTGCCACCTTGGTCCATCAGCATTCTTCCTGACTGCAAAACTGTTGTTTTCAACAGTGCAAGGGTATGAGAACGTTCTTTGCTACGGCATGAAATCTCAATTCTCTCTCAGTAAAAATGTGTTGCATGTCTAAATACTTTCAGATTTCACTTTCTTCACAAAAATGATATTTTTCTCATCTATCTTCTCAGATCTGTATTTTTTTTTTTAAAAGTAAAAATCTTGTTAGTATTAATAGAAGAGTATGCATTGCCCAAATATATACAGAGGAAACACCTAGCTAGGAAGAGCTATATTTTCCTACTGAAGCTATTAAAATATCTATGGAAAGATTTAATTGAAAAGCCCTTCAAGATATTTTAACAAAATAATTAAGTGTCTATTTCATTTTGAAATGTAAATTTAGTACTGCTTTATATTTGATCTGTTAGTTTTTACCATCTGATTTTGTAAAAGTGTTACACTTCCATACAGCTTGGTGCTCAAAGCTCGCAGATGAAGATGACACCTGTAAATAGTGCATTATCGTGGGAGTCATATAATGAGGAAAGTCCCTCTGCTGATGATGATGATTCAACCACAAGAAATGGACTCTGGGAACAAGTATATGTCACAAGAGATGCTACAGATTATTTGTGGTACATGACAGAGTAAGTAACCAATCACTGGTAAACAATTTGTGGTACATAATTGTCAACGAAAAAGAAAAATAACCAATCACTGCATTGCCCTCTTTGAGACGAAGCAAGAAGAGTACTTGCAATTATGTAGGTACTGATATATTCTAACCCTAATTTTTATATACTTTCTTGCTCAGTGTCCAGATAGATCCAAATGAAGGATTTCTAAAGAATGGACAATCTCCTCTGCTCACTATATTTTCAGCAGGCCATGCCCTGCATGTTTTCATCAATGGTAAACTGTCAGGTAGGAACAGTTCTTTCGAAATTAGGCCAAAAACTTCTGCTGGATTAACTTTGATTTGATTAATTCATTAGCTTCTTGTTCTCAATGCAGGAACTGTTTATGGAGGACTGGATAATCCTAAATTAACTTTTAGCGACCTTGTGAAGCTGACGGCTGGCGTTAACAAGATTTCTTTACTAAGTGTTGCCGTGGGTCTTCCGGTAAGTTTTCTCACCTGGATTCAATTTCTTTACAACGCTATTTATTCCAGAAAGGTATGACGCTTATGATCTCTTCATTCATGTTGATATGTATCAGAATGTTGGCCTGCATTTTGAGACATGGAATGCTGGGGTTTTAGGTCCTGTCACGTTGAAGGGTCTCAATGATGGGACAAGAGATTTGTCGAAGCAGAAATGGTCTTACAAGGTTTGTTCTCTACCTGAGATCTGTTCCACCCTGTTCCCCTGCCAGCTTGATTTCTTTTCTTTCTTTTTTAAATGTGTTTGTATGTTACCTTCAAAGTGCCTTGATGAAACTTGACAAGCATTTTCTATATTATTAAGGATCTTAAGTGGATTTTTCCCAATGAGAATTTTGCCTCTGCGATGGTCACAGACTCACAACTCACAAAAAGTTAAATGACTTATTTTGCATTTCTTCCCGAGCAGATTGGTCTAAAAGGTGAAGCTTTAAGTCTTCATACCGTAAGTGGGAGTAGCTCTGTTGATTGGCTGGAAGGATCATTACTGGCTACAAAACAACCCTTGACATGGTACAAGGTGAGAACAATTTCAGCCCTCAATTGACAAATTCCGATTACACTTCTGAATCTATTATAATAAACTTGATATTGTGATATCCCCAGACTACTTTCAGAGCACCAGAAGGCAATGACCCATTAGCTTTGGATATGAATAGCATGGGAAAAGGTCAGATATGGATAAATGGTCAGAGCATTGGACGCCACTGGCCTGGATATAAAGCACGTGGTGGTTGTGGTGATTGTAGTTATGCTGGAACTTACACCGATAAGAAATGTCGAACTAATTGTGGAGAAGCCTCTCAAAGATGGTGAAAAAAGTTCTACATTATTTATTTTAATTTGTTATTACACTTTTCAATATATATATGATAAAGCTGCTATATTCAGGTACCATGTTCCACGCTCATGGCTGAATCCGAGTGGGAATCTACTGGTCGTGTTTGAGGAATGGGGTGGTGACCCAACTGGAATTTCTTTAGTAAAAAGAACAGCAGGAAGTGTCTGTGCTGATATATTTGAAGGGCAGCCGACACTTAAGAACTGGGGCATGCTAACGACTGGCAGGATCAATAGACCCAAAGCTCACTTATGGTGCCCACCTGGGCAGAAAATCTCTCAAATAAAGTTTGCTAGCTATGGACTACCCCAAGGAACGTGTGGAAGTTTTCAAGAAGGAAGTTGTCATGCACACAAGTCCTATGATGCACCTCAAAGGGTATATTATTATCATCATTTCCTTTTTCTTTGGTCCCAAATTCTCTCGAGCTTTGTTAAATCACTCCTTTACCTGATTATAGATTCTTAAGTCCCTCTAGAGATGGAGTATTGTTAGGGAACATCTCTTTTTATACTTATCTTCCAATCAAACTGGGTTCTCTCTTGCAGAATTGCATTGGAAAGCAATCTTGTTCGGTAACAGTTGCTCCCGAGGTTTTCGGAGGGGATCCATGTCCAGGTAACATGAAGAAGCTTTCAGTTGAGGCCATCTGCAGCTAAATACAGCAGCTTCCATACGTACACAATAAATGATGAGCAAGGAGTTCATCTTCAGTATATAGATACTTACACATCTGAGTTGCCAAAGGCAATTGATATTGATTTAACTTTGCACGAAGGCATAAGTGTGTAGCCATTCCACACGCCACCTGGCCAAAGCCAAGTGTAAATAGTGAAGATGGTTCTAAAGATGCATAAAAAATACCATATATGTATAGGCAAGCTGTCATTTGTCAATTAGCTTTATACGTAATTCATAGGGTTTGTTACAACTTTAGAGTCCCCACAAATGAAGGCAGAAGTTTTAACTTGTTTGTGGATTGCCATGTATCGTTCTGGGGAAAATCAGTTTGCTTCGTGAGAATCAAGTGAAAGTAATAAGTGCTAGCCTTTTGAATAACATTTTGATATCCCAATTTCTACTATAGAACTCAATAATAATCTCTTCCTCCTCATGCTTGAAATTCAATCACACTTTGTTGCTCTCATAAATACATGATCTTTTTTCTTTTTTCTTTTTTTAATTTTTTATATTGGCAACGGGTATCTAGAACAGCGTCCCGACTAATTTTGAATTCTTGAGAGAAAATCTTCCAATTTAATGGCCCTTAGAGATTGTTTACACCCAAGAGAATTTGAACTTTAGACCTAGAACATATCCCTAAATTCAAGGCATTTATTACTTGAGCCAACCCCTAGGGGTTGTATACATGATCTTGTATTATCACATTCATGCAGTTATTTTTGGCAACGTCCACACTATCACATTCTTGCAAGTTACAGGTGCTCATTGAACAACAGAAAATAACATGTGTTATTTTACAACTAGCTCATCTCTATACACGAGGTAAAAAAATGGGTTTGGAACTCAAAGTGCAACTTCTGCATAAACTGGGGGTCCATTCCTCTACAAAATCTACTATTAAAGTGAAGATAATTTATGACTCAAGCTATTAATTACACCATCCAGATCTTTATCAACCTGTGACAGTTCTTGCCCTTGATGCCTCCACTTAGCCAATCTACTGCTGAGATCCATTAACATCACTACATCTTCATCAATTGTGAGCTGGATTAGCTTCTTAATACAATTAATTAAGTACTTGCAAGCCCTTAACTTAAACCGGGATATAAATTGCAGTCCACTCTCTTCACTGTCAAACAATGAATCAGACATGCTCTCAACCGTATCTGTTAAACTGAAAACAAGACAGGCACCTGCTACAGCCTCCCTCTTGTTACATTTATCTGTCCATCTAACCGATTCTTCCCACTCCACAGAGCTCCATTTTACATGTTTCGATTTGGTGAATTTGGTTTCTACTGACTGAAGCATTCTCGCAGTTGCAGCATAATGTAGCAGCATCTGACATCCATCTTCATCTATATTATTCGAGCACCCAATCAAGGCTCCTAATGGGATTCTTCTGAACAGCGCATTTTGCTGAAAATTAAGACCACAGGGTGATTTCTCCTCGCAAGACACCTGACTGTTGAATGTTTCATTCCAGTACCACATTTCAATGTCTTGGAATTCTTTGAGCCAGAGTCCAATGGTTTGACAATCACGCACTTTTGTGAGAGTATCATCTCTGTTGTCACCCAAATTGGGTCTCTTTGGTTTCTCATTGTAACGTACTGGATCTCTGTCATGTGAAACTGAACCAAATTGTTTTGGCGCCCATGAGTCTGATATTTTAGTTAAAGAACGAACAAGAATGTCCTGATGATATGTACTAGTCGGGCTCAGAATCCATCCAATGTACCTTGCTGCAGCAGCAGAATAAGGTGGTTCCATGTCATGAGTTTCTCCAATTTTAGCGGTCATCAATTTGAATTTTGAATGAAAATATTCTGGAAGATGTTCCTCAGTGAAGAGTAAAATAGAAGCAAAATAGAACCAATCTGGGAAGTTGATTGCCAGAGCCCTGCTATGCAATATTTAAAAGATGAGTTCTGTAAGTTGGGTAAAAAAGGTGTAGAAGCCCTATTGCATTCATGTGGACCAGTGGTGTAAGAATTTACCAAGAAGATTTGTGATCAATCATTTTAGTCTTCATTACAGCTGGCTTGATTGCAGACATTTGATCTTTCCAAGCATGCGAAGATGGTTTGCTTATAGAACAAGAAAATTGCACAAGGCATTCAGTCGATAATGGTCCAGCCAAGATCCTCAATAAGCGGTGGTTGTAGGGAAAATATGCATTAGAAAATGGAAGCTTTGATGCTAATTCTAATGATAAGCCCCACCAATTGGGTCTGGAGATTACATCGAGTATTATTGAGACCAACTTGGTTAGAAATTCTTGCACAGAGACCAGACCCCTGTTGCACAGAAAATTAGAAAAACAGATTCTATAAGCTGGCTACATAAGGAATTCCAACTGAAGACACATTTTTCAAAAATAAAATGTTTTTTTTTTTTATATCTTTATCAGTAAAAATTTTATATCATCAATGGTAAACCCATGAAACAGGAAACCAGGACATAATTTTCAAATGATGAACATTCATTATGCATTATTTGTTTCCAATCCCAATATAATATTCGTAGTACCAATCCAAAGGAAGCATGTTTATATATAGCTTGAAAAATAATCTACATTTAGAGACCACCACGATACAGCTCTGAACATTATTTTTATTTTTAAAGTACAACCATGCACATTGGTTTAGAAAGTAACAAGCACAGAAGAATTATGATGCATTTAGAAGCAACTTAAGCTGATATTTTAATTCCTTCTAGGATGATAGAGAAAACAATAAGCAATGAAAAGGGCAGGAGCATTTCATGGGATCAGGAAGTATGTACTCACGTCAATAGAAGCCAGCTATGAAACAAAGCTCTGGTCTCAATAAACATAGTAGGAGAAAGTACCAAGCATAGGATTGTATGGCGCCAATCCATCCTCTCATGAAGTTCCTCATTCAAAGAAATGAAAGGCCTCTCCATAGTATCTTGAAAAATTTTCAAAAGATCATGCTTTAGAGTTAATGGGTCAAGATACCAGGACAGCAACCTACACAAGGATGATTGATGTATAAATAATTATAATGTAGAAGTACTAATGGACATTTAAAGCGTGCTGCAATCTTATGAGAGCCAGAATACCCGTAAAGATTTATGCAAACAATGGGGATAAATTTCTACAACATTTTATATTGGGCAAGAGTACTTCATGTCTTTAATGAAGTTGAAGAAATAGTAGTGTAAAACTCAAAACAGCCCAAAAGAAAAGAGTGTCAGTGGAAGGATAACTTAAGAAAACAAAATCCAGGCATATATCTCTGCAAATTCTACATTCACCTTTTCACCAAAAAATGGGATTTCAATAACATCGAGGTCATTTTCAGAGACCAATGGAACCCGTGGAAACTAATTGTTTAACTTTTCTTTTTTATAAGTAACATATTTAACATTTGTATTTAAATGACAGGAATTTTGGACTATCAAATTCTCCCATCCACACCCCCCACCCCCCACACAATAGGAAGGAAAAGAAAAACAGTTATAGCAACTCTGTTAACAGCAAACCTGAAAGGTACTTCGTAATTCTTAAATGAGAAATCTCTGTGAGATTGGCAAAGGAGCTGTGAAACTGCTATGCTTCTTCTATGAATTGATCTTGGATCAAGAAGAGGAGTTGATGGTAACAAGTATCGATAACAGGAAGCTGAAATCACTAATCTTACAAGAGCACATGATAACATTTGCGAAAGCGTCCCTGCAGTATTTGAAAAATGTGTTAAAAAACTTAGTGAAGAGGACTGTAACAGTCCCATAAATCACATAATTCAAGTGTCAAATCCGGCTGACAAATGAACAGAACAGAAAATAAATAAATCTTCTTTGTGAGATCTGTGAAAAATGACAAGCATGGATTCAAGTCGCAGCTCTGGTTCTCGGCAGAACTTTGTTCATCCGATCCCAATATATGTTGGCAATGAACTTAAGAGGTTCGACATATATTCTCAGAACCAAGACATATCCCACGCATGCAAAATCATAAAGACAAGGAACTCACTAATAAGACAATAGAAAAATAGCGTTTTGAAAGTCACACTTTCACAAAATTAAACAAACGCACCGTGTCCCTCCAACTTCCATGTGACATCGGCGCACGCTTCAATCAATTCCAAACAATCATGGCGCGAAAATGAACTCCCGACCCACAAAACCTCGTCTGTGTAAACTCTAAACACTTTGCAAGAAATCGACGACGACAAAACAGTGACAATCGTCTGGACCAAATATTCGAGCATCGAATTGAAAACCTAAACGAGAACAATTACACGATGAGAAACTAGAATAAATCGCTCTGTCCAAAAGGCCTAACCTAGAAGCTTGGAAAGAGCTAAACCTGGGGAGCTTTGAAACACATTAGGGATAGTGCGGTGTCCAAAACCCTGACCCTAGAATCTTCATCGAGGTTCAGAGATTTGTTAAACAATGAAATGGAGCAACCTAGAGTTTCTTCTTCGTCTTCTGCATTTAGGGCTTTGAGGTGCAAAGCGAGCCTTTCGAATAGATCGGTCACTTCTGGTACGTTAGTCATGGTCGAGAGAATCGGAGGCGACGACTCGGTGCTAATTCGCGCCAAAAGAAAAAGGGAATTTAAAGGTCGAGGCTGTCTCGTTAACGGCAGAGAGAAAGTAAATTATTATTATTATTATTATTTTTTAAAATCTACATTTTTATAAATAAAAGATTTATATATTAAAAACTATTTATAACTAAAACTTATAAATTCATGTCACTATTTGTAATTTGTGATGCCGTATATTTATTTTACCGTATAGAAAGAGTTTATAATCTAATATATCATTACAAATCGTATCAATTTATTAACTAATTATTACATATAATTAATTTCAAATTTTCGATATGTGATATTTTGATTTTGTTATAGGATGTCATCCTAATTAAAAGTAGTGCTTACATAATCAATTAAAAGTACAAGTATTATTAATATTGTATAAATTTTACTTTTAAAAATTCTTGTGTGAACTAAGGCTTGGTTTATTTTGAGGGATAAAATTAAAAATTTTAAATTTTTTTAAATATTTATACAAAATATAATAAAAAATTAAATTTTTTTAAATTTCAAAATTACTTTTTCACATTTCAAAATAAAACTAATATTAAAAATATATATTACAATAATATATATATATTTTTTTAACTTTTATCTCATCCCATCTTATTTTATTTTTAAAAACAATTCAGATCTAATAATTAAACATTGGTCCTCACAAGAAGTAACATCAACAATGATAAATACTAATAATAATGATAATAAATAATGGTTTTATGAAAAATAAAAAGAAAAAAATTCTCCCCTCACATCACCCTTCCCATTTTTTTTTTATTCTTCCCTAGTTTTTCTCTTTTATATATTAATTTGTTGGTTATTCTTTTTATATTTTAAGCAAACATGACCATTTTTATTCGGGGTGTGCTACAATATTGCCGCCCCCTATTGACCGCGCCCCAGTTAATTTTTATTTATTTTTATTTTTTTATCATCATTTTTTTATTATTTTAAAATATGTTAAAAAAATAGAAAAAAAAAATAAATATACTATTAATTATTTCCTTAATCATTAAGTAAAAAAAAAATTAAAAATAAAATAAAATACATGAGATGTCAAAAATAGATGTATAATAGAGTGTGCATAATAGACTTATTCTTTTTATTTTGATTCTTATCTTTTAAGTGCAACTTGGTATATGTAGCAAGCTAGATTACTGTATTATAATCTTTGGCAGAATATAGACAGAAACGATCTAATTAATAAATTTGACAAACCAAAAGGGTGTATTGTTAAAATTGAAAACAGACTTCATCACGTCCATCCATATAATATATATATATATCCATATAATATATATATATATATTTATATATATATTGCATGTATAGTACAATCTGTAACTTTTCTTGCATTCAAATGGAGGATTACAACATGCTTTAGTGCCTCCTAGTTCCCAACCAGTCCCCTGCTTCAATACAAAGAATTTTATCACCCTGATCAGTTACAGATTTTGATTTGAAAATTAAATTATATTCATCACACATTAAAAAAACGAATATCTATGATGGATTTTTTACGGAAAAAATAATTATTTACGACAAAAACAAATTATTTTGATAGAAAATAAAACAATCATTTTGACAAGAAATAGTTGGCCACATATAAACAATTCTTTTATAGTGTCATCTTCTTAATCATCATCATCTTCATCTTACCAACTCTTTATAATATGGTATCAAAAGATTGGATGCTAAATAATTTTCCATTTGTTTAGTTTGATTACACATAATTAGAAGATAGTGTGGGGATATTATATATTGGACAAAAAATAACAATGAATAGCATTTGATCGATCTCTCCCAACTTTATCATCTTGATCGAGTCTTCTTTCAACATAAGGATCGATCGATGATCTAATCCCATAACATAGATGACATTTGTATCTTGCTTTGCATAGACTTGAAGCATGAATTCCTTGGCATACCAAAACCCATGACTTGCTTAGCGTATTTGAACGCTTTTGCTTCTTCTTCGAATTTAAATTATTTGCATCCATCTTAATTTACAACCTTCAACAATTAGGTCTCCATCAAGTATTAGGATCGGTGTCTAATTCACCAATAATATTAATTAATGTCTTCTTTATTAGAACCCCCCAAAAAAGAGGTTTCAAAAAAAGTTAGAAGAAAATCCCATTAATCTTATAAGAACGAGAATATATATAAATTTAACCATAATAAAGATAGGATATAACTTTCTGATCTAAATATATTGAGTAATACTTCGTAACTATCATTAATACTAAATTTATTAAAATAGTAATCATGATTTATATATATATTTTTTGAACCAATAATATGTAATAATATGATGCTCGATCGATGATCTGTCGCTTTTCCTATTTGTCTATTATCATTTGTCTCCTTATATTCCAGACAAAACGTTACGTATATATCTTTCCAACTAATTAACATATATATATATATATATATATCCTATAATTAATTACGTGAATATCCCGGTACCTGCAGCAGGGAATCTTTTAGTTTTGCATTAATGATATATATAATCCTAATTACCAATATTATTTTGAAGACTGAAGTTTTTCAAAGTGTTAGGTGTGTTTTAAGGGTGTAAGCAAAGTTTTTCATGGAGGCCGACATCTAGAACTAGTAGACATTCATTAATCAACTCCGATAGATGGATGCATATATGCATGCTGCAGCTTGGAGGGCTTAATGAGAGGTAGCTACCAAGGAAACTTATGCATATATATATATATATATATATATATTCGGTTATAAAAAATAAAACATAAAAAAATAAAAAAGGCCGGTAATAATTTAAAAAAAATATATATATATATGTATATATATATATATATATATGGCAGATGTTACAGGTACAGCTTTTTTATAGGCAAGTATTTCGATTAAAACTTGATTAGGAATATAGTTAGGCCAGACTTAATTAGAAACAACGAGAAATAGATGGCAACAAGAGGATAAGAACATATTTTCAGCGTCAAATAGATATATATAGTAACGTGAGGAGAGAGTAGCATGCGCTCGAATCAACAAGATGAGTTTTGGTAGAATATAAATATAGTAGCAAATCATCCAATTTCTAACACGCAAATTTCAGAGCGATGAATCCAAGTTCATCAGTTATGGGGGATAAAGTAGTTAAAACCAATGTGTTTTGCATGTTTGTCTTGGTTATAATCTCATGCGCTTTCACCGTAGCAGTCGCGACAGTCTCGTACGACAACAAAGCCATCCTCATCAATGGAAAACGAAGAATTCTTATCTCAGGATCCATTCATTACCCACGAAGCACTCCTGACGTATGTACGGCCAGCATTTGAATGCCTCTCCTTCTTCTTCTTCTTCTTCTGTTTAATTAGACATGGCTTAATTCATGGTTTTTTTTGGTGAATATATATTATATATACAGATGTGGCCTGGTCTTATTCAGAAGGCTAAACTTGGAGGGTTGGATGTCATCCAGACTTATGTATTTTGGAATGGGCATGAGCCTTCTCGAGGACAGGTAGACCGTGATTAAAAGAAGTAAAATGTCATCATCTTATCTAATTTGATTTATTTACTTTAAATTTGTTTGCCTTTTTTCATCCATTTTCTCTGTGTTTTACAGTACAATTTCCAGGGGAGGTATGATATAGTTCATTTCATAAAACTAGTCCAGCAAGCTGGTCTTTATGTGCACCTTCGAATTGGTCCCTACGCTTGTGCCGAGTGGAATTTTGGGTAATAATCACACAACAACTCTGCACTTATATATACAGAGAGAGAGAGAGAGAGAGAGAGAGAGAGAGAGAGAGAGAGAGAGAGAGAGAGAGAGAGAAGAAGAAGAAGAAGAAGAAGAAGAAGAAGAAGAAGAAGATTTTTTTTTTTTTTGTGGGAAGGATTTAGATTGAAAATTATGATTTTAATAAACATGTTGGATCAGGGGCTTTCCTGTTTGGTTGAAGTTCGTTCCTGGTATTGCCTTCAGAACGGACAATGGGCCATTCAAGGTAAGAGACAGGGTGCTTGTAATTTATGTTCATTTGCAATATGTGAACAAAAATTCACTTTTTATGACATAATTTATATGTATAACTAATTAAGTGATTATTTATGGTATTTTATTTTAAAGGCTGCAATGCAAACATTTACCACAAAGATAGTGGATATCATGAAGGCAGAAAGATTGTTTGAACCCCAAGGAGGCCCAATAATTCTAAGTCAGGTACGTAAAAAAATATATGTATTTATGTATGTATGTGTATAACAATGAACAATAATGTCAAACCTTTGCCTATGGGTCTGCTAGCTCAGTTTTTAGGTAGAAGAAGAACGAGGCCTGTGGATATCTTGCCCCCTGCGTAAGGCATAAGCTAGCTAGCCAGAGTGTGAATGTTATCCCCATTTCTAAGGATTATATATATATATATATAAACTACTTTTACTGAAAGAAAAAAGATTATTTAGCAAAACAATTTTGTCAATCAAACTTTTCATGTTCTAAGTCAACAATTAGATTTAGACCGCATTGAAGACAAAGCCGAAAGTCCTAATCCGACTTCCAAATCTGTTAAACACGTCTACAATCTTATATATATGGGTGTCTTTGTCATATCAACCTAAATAGCTCCTTTCAATGTTTCTGATATAATTTTATTTGGGATTGGCCTATTCAGACACAAAACTTTTGATTAATTATATGTCTATGGCAGATAGAAAATGAATATGACCTTGTGGAATACCAAGTTGGTCCTCCTGGAGTTGCTTATTCGAGATGGGCAGCTACAATGGCAGTGAATCAACATACTGGAGTACCCTGGGTCATGTGCAAGCAAATGGATGCTCCTGATCCAATTGTAATAACTTCTTATAACACTACATGTTTTTCATGAAAATTAATCATATTTCTTTGCATACCATTTAATTAAAACTTCTGAATCTGTCTTAACCTTATATTCTTTCTGTTCATATTACAGATAAACACTTGCAATGGTTTCTATTGTGAAAACTTCGTTCCAAATAAAAACTATAAACCCAAAATGTGGACAGAACTCTGGACTAGCTGGTAATGTTTTTTTGATGTTGTCCAACTTACTATAATTTTTATTTTTTTATTTTTTATTTTTTATGTTATACTCAATTCATTGAAGCTTTTTGTAATTCTTATGACCAGGTTCCTGGAATTTGGGGGTCCAACTCCATATAGACCGGTAGAAGACATAGCCCTTGCAGTGTTAAAATTCATACAAAATAATGGTACTTACTTTAATTATTATATGGTAAGTCAATCCTTCCGAATATATACCTGCAAAAAAATCCATCCAATTGGGGTTTGAAACAGAAGATACCATGCTTAGAGCTCTGCTTTCTTTGTCCATTTTCACTATAGTACCATGGTGGAACAAACTTCGGCAGGACTTCTGGAGGTCCATTTGTTGCCACTAGTTATGATTACGATGCTCCACTTGATGAATATGGTGAGATTTCAAAGAATAGAAAGAAACCTTCAAATTTAATGCATATTCTTTGTTGATTATCCCTGATATATTTCTATGGATGTCAGGGTTACCTAGAGAACCAAAATATACCCATTTGAAAAACTTGCATTTTGCCATCAAGCGTGCTGAACCAGCTCTAGTAGCCACAAATCCCATGGTGACGTCACTTGGGAGAAATCAAGAGGTTTTCTTCTATACAGATTGCCAGATCTTGAAATGTTGAACCCATTTTTCTGCTTAACTGAATACTAATTTTGGTACCCAATTCTTATTGATTACAAGGCTCATGTTTTCAAAGCACCTGGGGTTTGTGCTGCATTCCTATCAAACTACGACCAAACAGCTTCTGTAACTGTCAACTTTGGAAATGGTCATTACATTCTGCCTGCTTGGTCCATCAGCATTCTCCCCGACTGCATGACTGAAGTTTTCAACACTGCAAAGGCAAGAAATTGTCTTGGTTGCACAATCATTTGTCATTCAAAATTGGAAAGAAGTCTCAACTAGTACTGAAATTCTCCTCTAATCTGTCTTCAGACTAGTCATCAAGGCTCGCATATGAGTATGGTAGCGGCAGGCGGAGGATTCGGGTGGCAGTCATTCACTGAAGCTGTTGCCACTCCTGCTGATAAAGGTTCATTCACAGCTGACGGGTTAAAGGAGCAATTGGGTGTCACTTGGGACACTACTGACTATTTGTGGTACATGACAGAGTGAGTAACTTGGAACCCCAAACAATGTTGTCTAAATTAACTGTATTTGGATCTGATCTTTTGTCCCCACAGCGTGACTATAAATGCAAATGAAGGATTTCTAAGAACTGGAAAGCTTCCTGTCCTCAGTATTAATTCTGCGGGCCATGCTTTGCAAGTTTTTGTCAACGGCCAATCAGTTGGTACACATTTTTTTGGCCTAAAAGATAGATGTTTTTGGAAAATAAAGCTCGGGCCTGATTCTTTTAACTCATGTATTTTGTACTCTTTGGTAGGAATTGGTTATGGGAAAGGTGAAAATCCAAAAATATCATTCTGGAAGGGAGTGAGCCTGAGAGCGGGTGTCAACAAGATTGCTTTGTTAAGCGCTACTGTTGGACTTCAGGTCCGTATTTACATAACTTTTTTTGTAGAACAACACATTTGTCTTCTTTCGATCCTTATGCATCTAATTTTTTTTTATTGATTTCAGAATATTGGCCTGCATTTTGAGTCATGGAATGCCGGAATTCTTGGCCCCGTCACCTTGTCAGGTGTGAATGATGGAAAGTGGGACATGTCACGATGGAAATGGACTTACAAGGTTTGTTTCCTCCACAGCCTCCTTGATCACCGATCTCAAATGTCATTTCCCATCATACTGCAAAAAACTTGGAATTCAAAACTTGTCAGCAACATGAATCATGCATATATAGAGCCTCAGTATAAAGTAAAAAAGTACCTTAAGTTCTTAAACAAAATCTCTTCACAACCAAGACATAAAAACAGTTCTCCACAGGAATGAATCAATGTCTAAATAAAACTTAAAATACATTGTGTGCATGATTTTGAACAGAAAGGTCTACACGGTGAAGATATAAATGTGTTTTCGTCCGGAGGAAGCTCCATGGTGAGGTGGACAGGAGGGCCTGGACTAGCGTTAAAGCACCCTCTGACATGGTACAAGGTAAGAACAATCCTGCTACCCAGATAATGGATATGTCAATTCCCCTCAGAATTTGGGACAAAAAAAAAAATGCAAGTTTTTGTAGATATATTGATTTGGTGGTTGGTATTTTCAGACTTATTTTAATGCCCCACAAGGAAATGAACCATTGGCTCTAGATATGAGCAGCATGGGAAAGGGTCAGGTATGGATAAATGGCCAAAGCATTGGGCGGCATTGGGCTGCAAACAAAGCAAATGGTGGGTGTAGCACATGCAGTTATACTGGATATTACAATGAAAAGAAATGCCTAAGTGATTGCGGGAGCCCCTCTCAAAGATGGTGAGAGGGAATTTTAATAGTTTTCAAAATCATAACAATTTGAATCCACATCTCTGAACATTGAAACGATTTCTAACAAGGTAGGTTAATGTTAATTACAGGTATCATGTTCCACGCTCATGGCTAAACGCGGGGGCAAATTTATTGGTGGTGCTTGAAGAATGGGGTGGTGACCCAAGAGGAATTTCTTTGGTCAAAAGAGTATGATAAGTTAAATACCTGTTTGGGGGGAAATCATTGGTTTTGATCCATTGATTCTTCTACAGAAGCATATAGAAATGTTAGGAATTAGCAAATCTTTATGTTTTGTGATCATTCATTCCCCTTCCATTTAGGAATGATTTGTTTATATTGTCGGAATTATGCCCAACTCTCCTGCAAATAGGAGTTGAATGTGGTGTATGTAAAACTCAATCAATATAGTGGAAATAATGTACTTTTTCATTCTAGATTTGTTGATACGACATAGTTTAAGCGGTTGGCCACTAAGTGATAAACATTTGAAAGCATTTTAAATGTTCCACATTAAGTATATATTTGAAGACGACTACATGAAAAAGACACTGGAAAGCACAAAAACATGAAAAAGACTACAAACTGTTGGTATGTATATAAATGGAAAGTAGAATGGAAAATTCTCCAAATCAGAACTTCACTCGCAAAGTGAATCCGATGTGGGAGAAGCGAAGCAAAAGCAGATCTAATAGGAGAGGAAAATGCTGGAAGTCTCGATTAACTAAAAGCCATCAACAACAATCACCAATTCAACTTCTTCCAAACATACAAATTTCTATTCAGATTGCTCAGAAGACCGTGTCCCAAAATGAAAGCCACAAGGATCCTTCAAGTACATCCAACAACATGATTGAAAAAGCTTTCACATATTCGGAAAGAAACATAGATATGGTCAAGTCACATATTATTTCCATGCCAAATGCATAAAGCAAAGTAAAAGACCACAAGTCCAGCAAACAAAACTTGGGATATAATAGTTCTGCATCAAATATAGGAAGAGTAAATAGACATAAATAAAGGTCTTCAAGTTCAATCTCTCCACGACTGCTACCTATCCAGCTGATGCGAGGCAAACCCTCTAATTCTGCAACAACAACAATTGGACATGACAAAAATATTTATGGACACCAAGAGAATTTGCAAATTATACCACAAAAATCCTACTCGATAAGTGACAAGTGAAGTAGAAAAACAAATAAATGTAGGGCAATCCCATCACTCAGACTGCAGCAAACTCGAGCAGCTGAGTGGCCATGGCGGCCCTTAAAATTATTAATGTGCGCCTATCGCACTAGCGTGCGCCACGATTTCCTGATAGAAACCTCTCCCGTGGAATACCACGCCACCCCTTCCTCAAGAGGGAAGCGCTCGGCCTTAGGCGCTTTTAATTTTGCCACAATAATTCTAAGACCTGAATCAGCCAATCATATAATGATATAGATTGAGATTTCAAGCTGCACTTACATATTTTGTTGAAGGCCACAATATCACAACTCTGGACAAACTCGTTAATCGGTTCTTCTGTAAGACGTTCCTCAATGAGAGTATCAACAGATACCAAGTCATCCACAATGGTAAGCATTATCTGCAATTTCTTGATACCATATCCAACCGGGACCAGTTTAGCTGTGAAAATCATTGAGTTAATGTCAGAATAGCGTATGCTAATTTGCTCCATGTCAGATATCAGAAAACTCACACACCAGAGAAAAGGGGAATCAATTGCCAAAATATAACACAAAAAATGGTGTAACCATTAGAAATATCAACCATCAGCTAAACGTTGATGACCAATCCAGCTGATAACAGTTTTCCACGAGAAATTGGAGCAAGACAAAGCCGTAGGTTGGATTTCTTTCTAAAGCCCAAAACTAAAAACATAAGGAATCAGGATGAAGAACATACATGCTCCCCAAAACAGCCCTTCCATCTGAACACTTCTTACTGCTTCCTCAAGCTTTTTCATGTCAGTTTCATCATCCCATGGCTTCACATCCAAAAGAACTGAGGACTTACCAGCTGATTACTTGGGAAAAAAATAAAAAAAGATTATTAATGCCAGCATGATATCAAGGAACACACTAAAACGTATTCCAAAAGCATGCTAGGTCGCAAAAAATAGCCACAAAACTGACACTCTTTCTTTTTGCCAGATGCCTTGACGGCAGCGGCACGTTCTTCTGCAGCCTTCTTCTCCTCTTCAGTCTCCTCGCCAAAAAGGTCTACTTCATCATCATCATCTTCTTCAGCAGCTGAGGCCTGAAAACATCATATTTGATCAACTCTTAGATTAAACTATTTTAAAGAAATCTCTAAACCTGAAGATAAAAGGACACCCAAATTGACTTCGGGAAAGCATCCAGAAGCAAGGTAAATGGTGCAACCCAAATAGACCAAAAGTGGAGTGATAAATGAAAAAGGCATACGAACACATAAACAAGGAGATGTGCAGAATAACAACAAAAATAATTTAGAAAGTACTTGCCTTAGTGTCAGCAACTGGAGGGGTTGCAATTGCCTCCTTCGTGATGGGAGCAAATCCCTCAACAGTGACACCACATCCTTCTCCAGAAACACCACTAGAAGCGACATGAACACATAATTAGATCCAAAGAAACCATGAAGAACATAAGGAAAAAAACGTATAGACATATATCAAATAGCATCTCCAAGACAAGCCCAAAAGATGAAGATTGAGATCTCAATAACAATAAAAAGTAATAGTTTGGACATACGAGATCCTCAATAGTGCATCAATGTGATTGAACCACCGAGACAAGTTAATGTATTCAGCTGATGGAGCCTTGGAAATAGCTCCATATACAGTAAGATCGTCCTTGGATGCTTGATAGCTGAAAAGAGAGAGAAGCAATTTACATACCAAAGAAAAAACTTGAATCGAAATTTGTTTTTTGATAAGTAAAAAAACTTGAATTGAAATTATTAACATAAATGCTAGTGTCTTCTCGTGTTCTTCTCACATACTCCCAAAGCAAGTCTATGAAGAATAGGAAAATAAAGCTTACATGAAAAAAGCAGTATAAATGACAAATGACGCAAGACTTACCCTGTAATGTAACTACGAGTAAGGAGGTAATCATCAAGTTTCTTCAGGCCAGAAGGTGAGTTGACATCATAGAATGTGACTGCCATTCTAGCTAAATGCGCAAGTTGTTTCTACAAGCAAATAGGAAGTGCAAAAGACAGGGATAAGTGCTTCTTCGATGAACTATTACAAACAAATAAACTGGACCTCCTGCAAAATATCTATACTCTCTCATATCAAAATATAGTTCCAGGCAAATAAGTTTTAAGCATTTTTCCCTTTTGCTAGTTTGGTGGATCTCTTGAATACTACCTGTATATTGGAGTTCACCTCCTCTTTTGTCTCATTTAAGAGTACATTACTTGTAAAAAACAAGAAAATTAGAGAGAAGCATGTTTTGCACAACGCAACAAAAATGACGAAAATGAAATTTTTAAAAACCAAATTAAGCAATGGAATTCTTTATGCGTTCCAACTTGGGCAGTTCGGCAAAATAACATAAGGTACGTATAAGACTCGGATATATATATATTTTTACTGACTTCATTCTCCGTTACCCTCAGCCACGAAAAATTTACCTACCATTTGATGCTTCTAATTCAGTCATTTTATTGCACAGATGAGAGAGCCTACGATTCAAAAATCTCCCCCCTTTCAAAATTAACTTTTCCCCACTGAGACCGTGGCTTAGAAGTCAGAATATACTGCTCAACAACCCCATGAAGGCCGTATGAGTTAGCAGTGTGAGAACAGTGCAGGCATAAATGCAAGTACAAGGATGTAACATTAATGGAACGGAGGCAAGGGGTTGAATTCTCATCCAACAAAAATCAAACTATGCCAAAGATCTTGAATTATTCTGAAAATGCAATAGAAGATATACAATAAATACGCATGGTACCAAAAAATCATTGGAGAATTACCGTGATTTCCCCCATCAAAATAGACCAAAATAAACTGTTTCTACACCCATGGTTTGTGAAAATAACGAGCCTTTTTTCATTTCTAGCGAGGAAGATACGAGTGAGTAAATTGTAATACTCTCTGGCAGAGGTGATGGAATAAGTAATCGAAGCAGATCTCTGCAACCCACCCATAAAAACTCATAGAAGATTAACAAAAAGAATAAAAAGAGCTTACCACTGAGGCGATGGAGCTGACAGTGAGCGACAATCACAAAGGAGAGAGGGAACGTCTATGAGATATGGAGAACAACTGAGAGAGTAGTCAGAGTGCTGGAGAATGAGAGACGGATTGGGGGCGCTGGCGAGGAGATGAGGGAAATACGTTTTCGGGGCTTAAGGGGTATGCGGGCTGGGGTTTGGTCCTTACTCAAAGTTGGGCTTGATATGGGCTGAACTTGGGCTTCAAAAAAGATCTGGGTTATGAGTCTATGACATTCGTAAAGTTCGGTAATTAAAATATCTTTATTAGATAGGTTAAACCTATCTTTAAAATTTAGTTAATATAACAATTTTTTTTTTTTTGCATATTTTATTGGAACTCAATCTTCACATTAGATTAATAGTCATTAACTCTCATTAATAACTTTTTATTTAATTTATTTTTATCACATTTTTTAATTCTACTAATTTAATATTAATAATAATTATATTTTCATTAAAATATTATCTTTATTTGATTTATTTTCATCACATTTTGTAATTCTACCAATTTAGTATTAATAATAATTATAATCTAATTATATTAATATCAAAAAACCATATTTTCAAAGATCATTTAATACTAATAACTAAAAATTTGAGAAACTAATATTTTAATGTTTGAAGAACTCATTCTCTAGTCTTCTATCCTTGGCCAAGCATTTTAGATGAAATTCAAATTATTTTAGTATGGTCAATCCAATATGGAGTTTTTTTAGCACAATTTATCCAAATATTGAGGAGCCAAACCAATAAGAATGCTCTAATTATAAGATTACATGCAATGGTAAATGCTTGAACTCAAAAATGGAAATAAAAAGTAGAGTTTGGCTCCTTTTTTGAGAGGAATTGATCTGTTGTACTGAATCATAATCTCCATGTTGGGGTTGCTTATTGTAGGTGTTGGATTAATCTACTTGGACTTGTTCAAATCCTTTGACTCCTCAATCTATAATTAGAAGTAGAGTTAGAATTATTGGTACTAATTAAAACCTGCAGGTAGCGTACTTACATGTTTATCTTTAAACTGATAATTATAACTCAAATAGATGTATATATAGATATTGATACGTCAAATGGATATAAATATATATGTAGTTATTTTATGAGATAGCATGCGCTATAATCAGACATCAGTTTTGGTAGTATAAATAGAAGGAACGTCATCCAATCTCTAATATGCAAATTTAAGATTATCAGTTATGGCGGACAAAGCAGGTAAAACAAACGTATTTTACATGCTTGTCTTGCTGATAATCTCATGCGCTTTCACCGTAGCGGTGGCGACAGTCTCGTACGACAACAAGGCTATCGTCATCAATGGAAGAAGAAGAATTCTTATCTCAGGATCCATTCATTACCCACGAAGCACTCCTGACGTACGTACCATTCGAATGAAAATTAACTTCATTCTTCTTCTGTTTGGATCACATGGCTTAATTTATGGTTTCTTTGGTGAATATACAGATGTGGCCTAGTCTTATTCAGAAGGCTAAATTTGGAGGGGTGGATGTCATCCAGACCTATGTCTTCTGGAATGGGCATGAGCCTTCTCGAGGACAGGTAAACCATGATAAAACAAAGAGAGCTTTACTGACCCATAAAGATTATACGAAAATAAATTTATAAACCGATCGTGATCCATTATATCTATTTTACGATCAAATAACTTTACAAATATGATGTGATATATCAAGTCATATCAATTTGTAAATTTACTTTTGTATAATTTTTTTGTAGTCAATTTTTTTTTTTTTTTTACAAATGTATATCATCCTATCTGGTTTGATGTATTTACTACAAATTTGTTTTGTCTTTTTCATCCATTTTCTCTGTGTTCTGCAGTTCAATTTCCAAGGGAGGTATGATATAGTTCGTTTCATAAAACTAGTCCAGCAGGCTGGCCTTTATGTGCACCTTCGAATTGGTCCCTACGCTTGTGCTGAGTGGAATTTTGGGTAAAGACATAACAACTGATCTGCACTACATACATGCATAGAAGAAGATTTTTTTGTGACAATGTTTAGATTAAACATTCTGATTTTAATGAATTTGTTCAGGGGCTTTCCTGTTTGGTTGAAGTACGTTCCTGGTATTGCCTTCAGGACAGACAATGGGCCATTCAAGGTAAGACATAGGGTGCTTGTAATTAATTGGTGTTCATTTGAAATATGTTAAAAAATTCACTTTTTGGGATATTCTGTCATGTATAACTAATTAAGTAGTGATTATTTATGAAATTCTTATTAAAGGCTGAAATGCAAAGATTTACCACAAAGATCGTCAATATCATGAAGGCAGAAAGATTGTTTGAACCCCAAGGAGGCCCAATAATTCTAAGTCAGGTATGTAAGACATATACATACATGTATGAATGCATGCATGCATGTATATATGTGTATAACAATGAACATTAATACTATACCATCAACCTTGACATGTATGTACGTATCTAGATTTTTACTTTTCAAAAGATCTGGTTAAGTTTCCACCTTATAAGACAACAAATCTAAATTCCTAGAGTTTAGGAAGAGCTAAAATAGGTTTGTAAGATCTTTTTACAGTTAAACGGTTTGTTTTTTCAGAAATGAGGGATGGCTTCTTGATTTCTGTCTGCTACTAGGCCTTATTTTCCAATTCATTTAGTGTGGAATTGGCTCATTCAGTCAGGCAGTTTTTATAAACTTCTTCATTGCTTGTCTATGGCAGATTGAAAATGAATATGACTTAGTGGAATACTCAATTGGTAGTCCTGGATTTTCTTACTCGAGATGGGCAGCTGCAATGGCTGTGAATCAACACACTGGAGTCCCATGGGTCATGTGCAAGCAAATGGATGCTCCTGATCCAATTGTAATAACTTCTTATAACACCATATTTTTTATAAAAAAAAAATGGATCATATTTATTTGCATACCATTTAATTAAAACTTTTGAATCTGTCTTAACCTTATATTCTTTCTGTTCATATTACAGATAAACACTTGCAATGGTTTCTATTGTGAAAACTTCGTTCCAAATAAAAACTATAAACCCAAAATGTGGACAGAACTCTGGACTAGCTGGTAATTTTTGTGACTCTCTCCAACATATTATGACTTTTTGATGTTATAACTAATTTCACTGAAGCTCTAGCTCTTTGTAAATCTTAAAACCAGGTTTACTGAATTTGGTGGTCCAGCTCCATATAGACCGGTAGAAGACATAGCCCTTGCAGTGTTGAAATTCATACAAAATAATGGTACTTACTTTAATTATTATATGGTGAGTCAATCCTTCCTAATAAATCCATCCAATTGGGGTTTGATTAGAAGAAATCATGCTTAGAGTTCTGCTTTCTTTCTCCAATTTCACTGTAGTATCATGGTGGAACAAACTTCGGCAGGACTGCTGGGGGTCCATTTGTTGCCACTAGTTATGATTATGATGCTCCACTTGATGAATATGGTGAGATTTCATTAATAGAAAGAAACCTTCATATTTGAAGCAGAAATTTCTATAATCTTTGTTGATTGTCTCTGATATACTCTATGCATGTCAGGTCTACCTAGAGAACCAAAATATACACATTTGAGAGACTTGCATTTTGCCATCAAACGTGCTGAACCAGCTCTAGTATCTTCAAATCCCATGGTCATGTCACTTGGGAGAAATCAAGAGGTATTCATTTAAACAGATTGCCAAATCCTGAATATTTACTCCTTTTTCTGCTTCTCTGTGTTTGTGTCCAAACAAGCACTTTTGTTCTATTCCTGGTTCTTTACTTCATACACTAATTTGGGTCAAAATTCTTATTCATTACAAGGCTCATGTTTTCAAAGCACGCGGGCTTTGTGCTGCATTCCTATCAAACCTCGACCAAAGATATTCTGTAACTGTGAGATTTGGCAATGGTCGTTACAATCTGCCTGCTTGGTCCATCAGCATTCTCCCAGACTGTAGAACTGAAATTTTTAATACGGCAAAGGTAAGAAAAAAGAAAGAAAAAAAAAAACCTTGTTGATGATGTCTTAGTTACATAATTATTGTCTTTCAAGATTGGACATTTGAATTCAAATTTCAACCCCAGCTTGTTAAGTTTCAACTAGTGAAGTTCTTGTCTATTCTGTTTTCAGACACGTCTACATGGCGCGCATAGGAATATGGTGCCAGTGATGGGATCCTTCTGGTGGCAGTCATTCACAGAAGCTGTTGCCACTCCAGCTGATAGAGGTTCATTCACAGCAAATGGATTAAAGGAGCAGCTGAGTGCCACCTGGGATACCACTGACTATTTGTGGTACATGACAGAGTAAGTAACATGGAACCCCAAATAATGTTTGTTGTGATTATTTTCTAAACTATCTTTATCACTTTTGGATCTGATATGTTGTCCAAACAGCGTGACTATAGGCGCAAATGAAGGATTTTTAAGAACCGGAAAGCTTCCTGTCCTCAGTATTCAATCTGCAGGCCATGCTTTGCAAGTTTTTGTCAACGGCCAATCAGTTGGTACAAATTTTTTTGCTGATAAGATAGAAGTTTTGGGAAAGAAAGCTCATGCTCCATTCCATTAACTCATGGATTTTCTACTCTTTTTGGTAGGAATTTCTTATGGGAAAGGTGAAAATCCAAAACTATCATTCTGGAAAGCAGTGAATCTAAGAGTGGGAGTCAACAAGATTGCTTTGTTAAGTGCTACTGTTGGACTTCAGGTCAGTATTTGCATTCATGATCAGTCTACTCCTTCTGCAAAACACATTTTTCTTCTTTTGGTCGTTATGCATCTAATTCTTATTGATTTCAGAATATTGGCCTGCATTTTGAGTCATGGAATGCTGGAATTCTTGGCCCGGTCACCTTGTCGGGTGTCAATAGTGGAACATGGGACATGTCTCGATGGAAATGGTCCTACAAGGTTTGTTTCACTTCCCATTATACTGAAAAACATATGGAATTCAAAACTTATATACCAGCAACATGAATCATTCATTATAGAGCCTTATTAGTTAAAAGGTACCCTGAAGTTTTCAAAGAAAATCAATTGACAATTGACTCATAAAACCAGTTCTCCACTGTAATTTGTAGACTGAATGATTGTCTAAATAGCAATACTCACCTGTGTCCATGATCTTGAACAGAAAGGTCTACACGGTGAAGATATGGGTGTTTATTCATCTAGAGGAAGCTCCTTTGTGAGGTGGGCAGGAGGAGCAGGACTGGCGATAAGGCGCCCTCTGACATGGTACAAGGTAAGAAGGATGCTGCTACCCGGATGATGGGTTTCTTCAATTTTCCTCAGGAATTTGGTCCAAAAATATGAAAGTTTTTCTAGAAATATTGATTTCATGATTGGTATTTTCAGGCCAATTTTGATGCCCCACAAGGAAATGAACCATTGGCTCTAGATATGGGCAGCATGGGAAAAGGTGAAGTATGGATAAATGGCCAAAGCATTGGGCGCCATTGGGCTGCAAACAAAGCATATGGGAGCTGTGGCACATGCAGTTATACTGGCTATTACAATGAAAAGAAATGCCTAAGTGATTGTGGGAGCCCCTCTCAAAGATGGTGAGGAATTTTAATACTTCTTTAAATCATATGAAATTGCATTAAAAAAACATATTTGCAAATTGAAATCTAATAGAGTTTTGTTACGTACAATCATTTTTGCGTACTACTCAGGCACTCCACTCGTATGATTGTTTAAAGTATTTATTGTATATTAAAAAAGTGATGCAGTTAATTACATTATTGGAATGCACAAAGAAATACGCAAAAACTACTGCACATAGAATAGAGTTTTTGTTACTAATAAGGTTGTTAATTGCAGGTACCATGTTCCACGCTCATGGCTGAGCCCAAGGGGTAACCTATTAGTTGTGCTTGAAGAATGGGGTGGTGACCCAAGAGGAATTTCTTTGGTCAAAAGAGTATGATAAAATACCCTTTTGGGGGGAATCATTGGTCTTGATCCATTGATTCTTCTGCAGAAGCATATGGAAAGATTTGTTAGGCATTAGCAAATCTTTTTTATGTTTTGTGATCATTCGTTCCATTTGGGAATGATTTGTATATATCTTCATCACTTAGTTATTATCATCATAATTCTCCTGTAATTAGGAGTGGAATGTGATGTAAAATTCAATTCAATTCAATTCAGTACAAAGAAAAAATATTTTTCATTCTAGATTTTGTCATCTCTAAATCACATTGGTTAATATGAGGTATCTTTAAGCGGTTCGCCAGTAAATGCTAAAATGCGTCGCAATCAGTAAGTGGTAATTAATATTTGAAGCCACGTATATCCTCTTCTATAATTTCCTTCATTCGAATTCTTAGTGACTACATATTTGTTTAGTCTACAATTAAGGATGACGATATATTAAAAAAAAAACCAAAATCAAATATCATTTCGAAAGATGGTAATGGACCTGCAGATTGCAGAGATTCAACTGAGTAGGTAAATCTTTCATTCAACTCTGAACAATATTGCTGGTGTGGCCGTAAGAAAGACATCATCAAATTTTGGTACTTGTACCTTATCTTAATGTCTGTTTTGCTCATCTACACTAATTTCTGTTCCAATATATATATATATATATATATATAATGTGTTCTTCTGCATGAGTAGGACACTTGTAGTTATTACCCTGCAGCTTACTTGTTACAGTTACCTGAGGTCCATCTTGCCAGCAAGTCTATGAATCATAATTTTTGTTCTCTACTGGGAGTCTCCCAACCGGTTGGAAATTATTGAACCATTCATTAACCGGACAAATCCCAGAAGATATTGCTTTTGACCTGTTGTCAAGGACAGATCCATGGTTCATTTGCATTGTCTCAGATTTTATGTCAAATTTTGTATCAATATGACCATAAATTATTATTGTCTAACATGTTTGGGCCAGTTGATGCCGTCTCTCTCATTAGATTTTCCTTTCATTAATCGAAGATCTTGAGGATGAAAAAGTCTGTATAATAGACTGTAAAAAACTGATATTTAAGATGGCCCTCTTCTTAAAGAGATCAATTTAGTGAAGACTAATCTTTTGGTCTTAAAAATCTTTTTTTTTTTTTTTTTTGTCTTTGTTGTAAAGGGGGTTTCTTTAGAAATTCCATCCCTTATAAAAATAAAGGACCATATTTTTCAATGATCAGCTCGTGAGCATTTGGGAGTTGGGAACCATTAAAGACCCTACAAACCCAGGAGTAGACCTCTAGATTCCCTCTCACAAATTTGTAGACATGCTAGATGTTCTTTTTGGTCTCCTTCTATGATCCATCTATCATCACAAGCCCTTTTTAAAGTAGAAGGATCAGATACCAATATGTATGATAACTTACTTAAATCAGTTTTCTTCCCATTTGCACATTTGCAGTCCAGATTTTTTAGAGTTTTTTATTTGTAAAATAAGGATATTTTAGTTAGTTTTGTTCTAAAATTATGAACTTTTTTTTTTTTTTTGTCTATCTATTACTTGAACTGCAAAGGAGTCCATAAAATAGATTGTATATATTGCCCTTGGATCTCTCTATAAAAAAGATATTCTAATTTTGAAAGAATAAAGCAGACAGATAGCTCCTTATAATATCATTAAACTTTTATAATCTAAGATTTGCAGAAAAAGCAAAGAATCGATCATTAGATTAAAGTGGTCTGGGACACCTAAAGGAAAAGAAATGTGGTCCAAAGGTTGAAGATGATGGATGCAGTTTTGGAAAACAATCAGCTTCTTCAAGCTTTCCCAACTCTATAATTGAACTAAGTTTTGTCATCTTACTAAGAGATAAGATGCATGAATTCTTTTATTTTTGGGTAGCATTTAAGATGTTAAGAGATTCATACATTGTAACACCTTCAGTCACCATCAAAATGAAATAATTGGACCAAATTTTGTGAGTATCAAGGGAACATGCAAACTGCTTACAGTATACGGAAGTGAGATGTAACATCTTGCACTATCAACCGTCAAATTTGCACGTGTCGTCTATTCAATTGCCCAAATCCAAAGCACTTTGTTGTAGCCCAGTGGTCAAAAACTCCAACTAAATAAACAACTCAGTAGGAGATATATGGGTGGTGATTTCGAGTAAGCATTTATTGCATTTCTATTTCTATTATTGCATTTCTATTATGCAAAAGTAAATATAAAAATTGATATATCTAATATGGTACATCAAATTGTAAAGTTATTTTTATTATAAAGTAGATTTAACGAATTTTATAAAGGGTGACGTTGGGGACCGGTCCGGCTGTCCCCAGCGTCCAAAGCAGCCCAACACTAGTTGGGCTGCTTGATGATGAAAAACACATCAAAATAAAATAAAAAAATATAATTAAATAAAAAAATGAAGATTAAAAATATATTAAAAAAATAAAATGAGCAAAACATCATAAAAAACATAATGAAAAACACAATAAAAAAATAAAATGAAGATGAATTTAATAGGGAATTCGGCCATAAAGCAAACGGAGCCGCCGCCGGTGGCGGTGGGCGACACCGCCCCCGCCATCGGGACCGGCGGACTCAGACGAGCTCACCCCTTCGACGGCGAGCTCCGGCGAGCTCCGGTGTGCCCCCGGCAGCCTTCAACCCGTTTCGGACCCGTACGTCCGCCGGTCCCGATGGCGGGGGCGGTGTCGCCCACCGCTACCGGGGGCGGCGGGGCTGCTTTTAAGGAGGGAGGCAGCCCGTCTGCCCCCCAGGTTCTGTCTTCTATAAAATTATATCAGTTTGTAGATTTACTTTATGTAATTTCTTTATGTTTGTAGCAATTATCTTTTTCTTATCTTATTTAACTTGATTCCTGTCCTAATTACATCTTATGTATACTCTTGAGCTGAGTATCAACAAAAAGTGAATGGTTATTTCCTTGGTTTATGAGATGAGTAGTGTGTTACTCACTGAAAACTATTTAGAGTTTATCAGCAGAACATGCCACTATCGTTGATAAAGGTGATGTTAAGGATGATTAGATGCAAAAGAAGGTAAAGGGAAGTTAATAAAATGTCAATTTAGCCATTAGGTGAGGTGAGGATGGAGATTCTCATTGGTTTTTTGATGAATCAGACAAAAGACTTGGTGACCTTTTTGATTGGTCTGTAATATGGGTAATCATCCAAAGGTGATTAAAAAAAGAGACAGCAGGTGGGGCATTCCAGTATTTTTTTGGGGGGGCGGGGTGGAGTCCAAAAATTCTTACAATAATAGAGCCACTATGAATGGTTCTTGATTTGATGATTTAGTGTACCAAAACCCATAGTCCCAGGAAATCAAATCTTTGGGGGGAAATCAAAACTTAGAGCCTTAAATGATGTGATTCTGTTTTTGCTTGTCTGGTTTGAAAGGAAATGTCACAATTTGATGTCATAACCAGCTGATTTTCCATATCTAGCATGGAGAAATGTAATGGCAGCAAGTGGGATAGACCAATGGTGCTGTCAACTAAGAGCAAAGTGTCTTCAGTATATGTATGATTTTTAGCATATTAAATGGAATGGGACCTAACATTCTAATGGGTCCCATTCAAGAGAGCTTGTGTACAAAATATTAATGTAATGAGAGGACCATAAGCATCTCCAATTCTGTCTCATTGTAAAGGACACTTTGGTTACTGCTATGATTGACTCCTACTGGCAAATACAGCAGATGAAAGATACTTCATGGGGAACCTAAAGGAGTTGTGGTTCTATCTCATTTTCTCATGTGACCGACCACCTCATTTGCCTGTCCCAACTACTCAAAGGTCTAATCCATTTCAAACAGAAGAATGCCTAAGAATTTTGTTTTGATTCTCTCTTAAGAGTGATAAAGGGCTTGTTTTAACAAAAAGGACCTTGTGAATAGGCTCCAAGCTGGAAAGAGCCGGTTTCATCGGATCCTGTCGTTTGGACGACACAAAACAAAAACACACTTGGGTCTTGAGAGAGAGAGAGAGAGAGAGAGAGAGAGAGAGAGAGAGGTGGGATCCAAAGCTTTCTTGTTCTTTTCTTTAGAATATCAAATGTCAAACACAATCTCAGTTGGTTTGCTTTGAAGCTAAAGGGATCAAATGAACAAACAAAGAGAACCCAACAGAAAAACAAAAGGGAAAATAAAAATTATAGGAAATTCTTTAGTTCTTACAATACACATAAAAATGTTGCCTTTTTCTCTCTCTTTCATCCTTCATAATTTTCCTTCCTTTTCCTCCCATTCTTACCCGCTCTAAAGAAACAGATACATGCTTTTAGATGAAATTGAGAATGATATTATACCAACCAGTTTCCAATAATAAATCAAAATAAAAATCACCAAGTGTCCTAAACCTTAACCTCAACACAGTGATAATGATGAAGAAGCCTATTGGCCTCTCTAAGCCCACTGAGATAAGCTCCATGAGTTGTAGAATAATGGGTTCTATGCGTTGCTTCTCCTGCAAAAAGAATTTGAAGTGAAGGAGAAACAGCATTGTCATGTTTTGGCAATGGCTCGGCCATCGTATCCAAATCATCACCACTTGATCCAACTGCAACATAACAATAAGACCCCAAAAACAAAGGATCCGAACCCCATTTGCTCTTCAATATTTTGGTGACTTTCACTTCACTTTGATGACAGTTTTTCATAGAATTCATGTTCCCATTGATGTGGGGTTTTGATAGAAAGCTTGAGATTGTTGTTGAAACCCCATCAATGATCTGTTCATCTTGGAGTGATTCAAGCTCTAATGCTTCTTTTCCTGCAAACCAAGTTAGCAGGACACTGGAATTGCTATAAATTGGCCACAAAGTAGCTGTCTTCCTCATCCACCAAGGTATTTTTTTATGCCTGAATTCCGAGTCAGGTCTATGGAAAACCATTTGGAGAAATGGAAACTTGTTTTTGACATCATCGCCTTCAACTTGCAGAAACAACTTGTTGACAAGGCCATAACCAAGCCTTGATATTGCATCAGACTTAAATGAAGGCAAAGGAGGACTGAACAAACCTGAATCTTCCCCAATTCCAGCTTTAAGAACTCCCAATGAAACCGTAACAATAACATGATCTGCCAACATATATTCCCCATCACAGAAATGCAGCTTTACTGGCCTAGCACCGTGAACTGAAGATTCATGTTCTTCAGGCTGCCATTCAATTTTTGTGACCTTTCGGCCTAATTGGACTAACCCAGGTGGTAAAACAGAAGCTAGGGACTCGATTATGCTCAAGTAGCCTTTGGCAATGGTGATTTCTTCACCAGGAAACATACGATATTCACTTTCTGCACTATAATCTAAAGATAAAAGATCCCCAGCTGCTGTATAAGTCCTCTGGATATTCTCATGAATTGCGAATACTCCTTCTTCAATCATTCTTCTGCTCCACTTACCATATCCATGGAGCTCTCCTTCGTCTTTCTTAGAAACCCAATAAGAATTCAGTCCTTGTCGAAGAAAAGAACCGACACTGAGCTTTCCTTTGCCACCATTGATTGCAGAAGTCTTCAAGTCCTTAGCTGAAAGATTAGACTTTCCTTGAGCATAATCCATGAGGTTCTTGAAAAGGGTCGTGACAGGCTCGACAATGGATGGAGTGAGCTGAAATCCGCCTTCAGCAATGGTGGTGGGCTCGTCTGGGCACGCGTCCATGCACTCCCATGGCTGCTCAGATTCAAGTGCATGGCTTTCTCGGGCAATTTGGTAAATTGGGCTGCCTCCATTGCCATGGATCCAAGTTGCGCCCATCTCAATCCGGTCACCACCAAACTCAGAAGAGTTGATTCTGCCGCCAATTCTACTCCCACCTTCCACAATACAAAGCTCAAACATGTCTTTGAAACCAGTGGCAGTATAGAGCTTGTTTGCTGCTGTAAGGCCAGCCATTCCTGCTCCAATTATCACAATTCTTGGCTTCTTGGTCACCATTGTTGCTTTTCTATGAGTTTTCTTCACAGGCACAAAAATAGAGAGAAAAATATCAGAAACAGATAGAGAACTGAGTCAAGATCAACTATAGGTGAGAATGAGTTACTGAATCACAGATTTATAAGGTTTTTGTGGTATGTGATTTACTAAGCCAACAGTTTACTTTGGTTTTTTGTTTTTTATATTATGTCTAATTGTAAGTTGGAGGGGGCACCCACGCGTGGGGCTGATCGCCTCCTTGATTGCAAATGTATTAACGCATGGCTCATGCGTTACTTGCTTGACACGAATGGCTTAAAGCCATGCGTTACCTGCAATTATAAAGTTTATTTCATGTTAAGGAAAGTTAGCCGTGTGGATGGCTATATATAGTCTCATTCATATGTTTTTTGGAATTATCTGAAAAAGGTAAAACTCACTCTTTTTTTTAATTCTCTTTGAAATATATTTAAATTGTAAATTTGTTAAGTATTACTCTAAATTTATATTACGTAATATACTTCGTAAGGTTTTTATGGTATGTGGTAATTTACTGAGCAAACAGTTTACTTTTATTTTTTGTCTTTTTATTATGTCTAATGGTAAGTAATTGGAGGGGCGCCCCCTATGAGGTTGAGTGCCTCCTTAATTGCAAATAGGGGTGTTCATCCGAATTTTAGATTCTCAAATCCGAAATCTGGATTTAAAAATTTTTTCAATCTTTTTGAAAAAAAAAATTAAAAAATTAAAAAATATATTAAAATTTCAAACCATACCCGGCCAAGATAAATAGGCCTATTTACAAATGTATTAATGCATGGCTCATACATTACTTGCTTGACACGAATGGCTTAAAATCATGCGTTACCTTCAGTTACAAGGTTTATTGCATATCAAGGAAGGTTAGTCGTGTGGGTGGCTATATATAGCCTTCTTTAAATTTTTTTGAAATTATCTAAAAACCGTAAACTTCTTTCTTTTTACTTTTTCTTGAAATAATATTTAGACTGTAAATTTGTTAAGTATTACTATAGGTTTATATTACTAATATACTTGGCAAGATTTTTGTGATATGTGGTTTACTGAGCCAACAATTTACTTTTGTTGTTTGTTTTTTTTTTATTATTATTATGTCTAATTGTAAGTTGGAAGGGCGCCCATGTGTGGGGCTGACCACCTCCTTGATTGCAAATATTAATGCATGGCTCATGTGTTACTTGCTTCACACGAGTGGCTTAAAAGTCATGCTTTACCTGCAATTACAAGGTTTATTACATATTAAGGAAGGTCAGTCATGTGGGTGGCTATATAGCCTCCCTCATATATTTTTTGGAATTATCTGAAAAAGGTAATCTTTTTTTTTTGTATTCTCTCTTGAAATAGTATTCAGACTGTACTCTAAGTTTAAATAATGCAGCATATTTCGCCACTTAAAAAAAACCTTGAGCTTTGTTCGATTGGAGAAACTCTTTCAACTGTGCATTCTAACACTAATAAAGACAGGACTCCACTTTTCTTGAGTCTACTATTAATATTGCATATCTCAATAGCATATACATCATTCCCTCTCATATAAACTTTTCATAGTCCCCCACAATCCAATTGCCATTTATGATCAGAATATCACAAAGTTTTACTTTATGAAGGCTAGTTACTCCTTTGCCAAAAAGAAAAAGGAAAAAAAATCTCAAAGCAAAGTTACCAAGGCAAAAGGAAATATAGAAATATATTGATGCCAAGAAACATAAAAGGTTGATGGTGCCTTTCACCTACCTCGCCAAGTAGATTGGGTTGGGGGTTGGCCCACCAGCTGAGCAATTCAGCAATGGTTCTGATCAACTGATGGACCTTAAAATTTTCTTCTTCACTAAATAGATGAACAAGCCCTCCACGAAGAAAATTAAAGTGGTTGGAAGAATAGTTTGGTTGCGTTTCTTGCTAAAATGAGCCATGAACACTCTCCCCAATGGTTAATATGTAGATTTTTATTCGATTTCCGTTTCATCTGTGATGACAAAGTATCTAATGACAAAACATCAATCATATAGGTGCAGTCGTTTAAAAATATTCTGACGCATGATTGGCTGCCTCATCGTTCATTATCTTTAATAATCGATCGAGCAGGTTGTTGAGATTGTACTGTAACTATTCATTTATAAAATCGCAAACTTGCCAACTGCCTGTGGCCTAATAACACAAGATCACATCTTTAAAATAGAGATCATGGGTTCGACCCCCCTCCTCCAATAGATATTTTTAAAAAAGAAAAAAAAAAGTGAAAGCAAATTTAAGAAATACACAACATTGTACTTCTCATTCTACCCTCTCTAAAAGGTTCGCTTTCATGTTAATCTTGGAGAATGGGAGGAAGTGGAACCTACTTTTCCTCACTGATTAACTAATAATAATGGACAAGATTATCTGATTTACCTTTCACTAAAGAGGATTTATAGAGATAAGAGGTCTGCCTTTTTCATTATGTTGTCTAATTCATGAGTATTAAGATAAACCTTGTTGAGAATTAGTGACCCTTTCAATTAAAGACGTTAATTACTTTTCAGCGTGCCACAAGTTTTTCTCTCTTTTATAGTCCCCCCAATAAAGTTGCTTTCAAGTTTTAACTTCACCTTGAGCAAATAAAAATATCAAATATTTGGGACCAAAAAAACTAATTGGCCTGATAATGTAATTGGATCTCCGAATCAAATATTGCTTGGCCACAAGCCATTATGGTCAGCGGTTTGGAAGATATGCATGGAGGATGATGTGAGATAAAGGTGAAAAATGAAATCTGTTGGCGATAAGCACCATGGTATTGTTGATCAGCATGACCCATTATTTCAATATTTTAAGCAATCTCATGCAGATGTTCATCGTTCTCTTTTGCAAAAGATTTGTTGTACAATAATGCGTGAGGCCCCCAAAACTTCTCTCTAAATCTTCATCAAAGGAAGTGAAGATTTGTTTGTATCGCAGCTACATCATGCATAAAGTAAAAGTCATTATTTATAAACTGTTTTTTGGACGTCAACTTCCATAATATGTTATGTATATATTTATATCAGCTTACTCACACTCCAATCAAGTGATCATTTAGCAGTCAATCTTTGGTCACCAAAAAACCCCTTCATATATGTGTGTGAGTATTGTTATAAATATAAAAAGATTATATAAAATAAATTTATAAACTGATATGTTATATTGAATCCATTAGATATAATTTATATATAATAAAAATAATTTTATAATTTTACATGTCATATGAAGCCATACAAATTTATAAATTTATTTTTGTATAACTTTTTATGACTAAAGTAATTGTTTTATATGCATTTCTCATTCATAAAGTAGTAGAAGATAGGTTTCTAGATCGTGAAAATTCAACCCCAAACCTCAAATCTTAGATCCTAAACAAGAAATCCCAAATTCTTTAAACCCCAAAGTCCGAACCATAAATCCTAAACCCCTAAACTTGAAATCTTGAAATACAAAACTTGAAATCCTAAATTCAAAACCCTCAATCTAAAACCTGAAATACAAAACCCTAAACACATAATAATTTCTTTGTGACTAATATATTGTTTTATGTACAATTTCTATACAGAAAGTAGTAGAATATAAGTTTTTAAATAGAAAAATTATAGGATGAAGCCACACTCATAGTACTCACTCTCACATGTTATTGTTCATATGAACAGTAACATGTCAGAATGATTGAACAGTAACATGTGAAAGTGAGTGCTATGAATATGACTTTACTCTAACATTACTCTTCTAGATATACTCATCAAAGTAATTATTCTAACCGTGTTTCCATTAAAAGGTCCACAATCCTACCACATAGGTTTTTAATTGGATTATAAAGTTAAGAAAATCGATTTATATCATTTTAAAATGTGTCAGGTTGATATAAAAATTTAATTTTTTTTATGGTGGGGCCATGTTTTAAATAAAGTGGGTGAAAGTTAGGAGTGTCAAATCGTGTCAATGGATTGTATCCGTATTATATCAAGACATGTATATTATATTATATAGGTCAATCCTAACCCAACCCGTTAAACTTATCGTATTAAAATTCCAAACTCTAATACGATTGATTAACATAACGTGTCGTGTCGTGTCGTGTCGTATCAACCCGTTAAGACCCATTAATGAATATTATGAAATAAATTAACACGACAAAATATAATACGTTTCAACCTATTCATGTAAATATGTTGAATATGTCTAAAATTAACTCGTTTGACTTAATTAAACTTAACATAATTTTATATAAATGTTGAAATTATAATATTTATAAAAATTATAATACTAACTATAAGTATGAATTACAATCTAAATGATAAAAATAACGAAATTAAGATTCTAACAATTTTACTTTTAAATGTAAGGATATATTTATAATTTTAACTTTCTTAATGTGTCATAACGGATTAAAACAAGTTAACTCGCTATCAATCCGTTAAGCAATCATGTCGTAACGGGTCAACCCGTTTTAACTCGAAACTCATTAAGACTAAATTCTAATCCGCTATTATCGTGTCGTATTCGTATTGAGTCAATGGGTCGTGTAATATATTATCACTCCTAGTAAAAATTGTATATTTTAAAATTATTTTTAAAATTACTCTTAAATTAAAGATGAAAAATGTGTACTTACAATTTTATAAGTTGACTTAATAGAATTTCATAAAAAGATAAATATTATTCATTCAAAAAAGATATTGTGTCAGATATTTAAATTGGAAAAACCTAAGTTTTAATACCAAATTTTACTTTCTCGAAATAAATCGATCGTCAAGACTTTTTAGTTTAAAATTAATGCCAATAAACAATTTAGAACAATTTTAAGGTGTTTAATGAAAAATCATGAGTCTGAACTCATATATATATATATATATATAATTTAAACAAAAGTCTGCATATTTTGTACACTCATTTAAAAATATTATTTTATTTTTTTATCATCCTTTATTTTATATTTAAAAATTTTTAGTGTACAGAATGTGCAGATTTTTGTATAATATTACTCATATATATAAATATATATTAATATATATATATAAATTTTCGTTCACTCAGCATTTTTATACCATACATAGATATAAATCTTTATTTTTTCTTTTTATTTTTTTCCCTGTGTGGTATAAAGTTACGAAGTAAAACTTTTTCTATATAAAATATTAGATTCCATCGCCTTAGATAGTGGCATATAATCTGTGCTGAATTAGTTTTAAATGTCTGTTAGGGTTAGTTATACACTTGATTAAAAAAAAGGCCATAATTATATAATTAATTGTAAAGCTTAAACAAAGGCCGGTCAAAAAGCCCTCGAATTTGATGCCCGACATTGATCCACATCGTCTCTCGTGACCAAACAATTTTCTTTAGCGCTGAAATTTTGATCCCAACTCCAAGGATCATCGACATGGAAAATGATAAAGTTACTAATAAATAACAATTTGTATATTATAACTATGTAATAAAGGATATTATTTTAAATTTAGTTTTGACTTTTATTTTTTAATTTGATGTGTTCAAATATAATAAAATTATATGATTACATCTAAAATTATGTATAAATTATTGTGATTGAGTTGTTAGCCTATCAGTCTATCATTATCCCGCCCCAAGATCGTAACATTGAACTTCAGACGAATAAATAGATCACATCACTGTGCTTAGAAAATATATATGTTGGGCTGATCACTTTGGTAATACAACTATTTTAAAATATTTTTTTAGATATTTTTAAATATTTTAAGATGTTTTTTTTTAATATCATTCAAACATAAAATATTATCAATTTTTAATTTTTAATTTTTTTTCATCCAGATATTATTTAATTATTACAACTTTTTCAATCTCTCACACAAAATACAAAAATAATACTAATTTTCAACTTTATACTGTTTTTATTTAACTTTTTATCTCTTTTTTTTTTAAATATAATAAAATATCTTAAATTATTACATTTCACTACCATTTATATATATATATATTGAAATATACTAAATATTCAAATCAGTTATTATTATTATTTCTAATATATCCATAAAACTTATTATTTTTATTATTATGATCGACGTGAGAATTGTTTCTGTCAATATTGATTAGTTTTAGTCCGGTTGATCGTCGCGTATCAATGATTGACACCCAAAATCTCACTTTATTTGATGATAGATTAAAAATAAGAAAAAATTTATACCATCTTTTATTATTTACATAATTTTTACACACTATATTTTATTTTATTTTTATTAAATATTTAATATATGAATAATGAATAAAAAAATGAAATTATTTTAAAAAGCATAAATTTTAAATAAAAAATTTTAAAAAATTAAAAAAATTAAAAAAAAATTAAAGAATAATAATATGTAAAAATTAAAAAAATTATATAGAACAATCCGAAAAAAAAAATATATGTGAATGAGATGGGTGACAGATTAGCGGTGGATTGATATCATTGGCTAATTTGATGGCTCAGTGGGTTCCACTTCTCTTATAAACCTTATGTCATCCTTCACTTTACTCTTGAAAGTCGATGCGCAAAATTTCCCTTATTTTCTTTGACTCTGGTGATTCGATTTTCTTCCAAATTAATCATCTCTCCCTTTCCAAATTAATCAGTTTAATCACTCTCTTCCAAATTAATCACCTCTCGCTTTCGACTCCCTTTCAAAATAAAATATCATCTTATTTTATTTTTAAAAAATGCTAGTTTGCTTATCAAGTTTGACATCTCATTTATCTTAATTTTTTAATTTTTTTATTTAATGATTAAGAAAGTATTTATTAGTATATTAATATTTTTTTTCATATTTTTTAAAAATATTATAAAATGAAAAAAAATAAACATAAAAATAGAATAAAAATAGAAAGAAAATTTTGATTGCAACAATAAGTTGCAATAGTAAAGAAGCAGGCATTGTAACACTGCCTTTAATTTTATCTTATCTAAACTATATAACCTCTTAACTTTATTTCAGTAGAGATAAAGGCCAATATATTTTTTACCATATTGTACCAACAAGTATGATTGGAATATGTCGTATCGGCTAATTATTAGGTACATTGTTAGGTACAAGTTAGGAGCATGTTTTGTATCTACTGGTATTTTGGCTGTATTAGCCGATACGGTTGTATCGGCTGGTATTTCGGTCGTACCGAATTTCGGCCATTCACTTTCCTTTTTTTCTTCATTTTTCATTTTTTTTTATCTCAATTCATACCAAACTAATTACATATATATATTTATATATATAATTTATTTATATATTGAATATTATTTTGAAATATAAATTATATATTTATATCTATAATTTATTTATATATAGAGTATTTCAAAACGGTACACAAAATAGTATTAATATCAAAATATTTTATTCAAATACCTTGACCAATACATCAATTAATACAGTATTCAAAACATTGATAAAGACACCTATTGGGGTTAAAATATATTTAACTTGTTGAGCCAAATTTGAAAACAAATTTGCAACCGCAAACTTCTCTCCTCCATTAGGGCTAGAGAAGCGATAATAGAATATTTTTCAAAACTAAAACAACATTCAAGAGGCCTCTGCCACAAGAAATTAAGGAGTTCCCCCTCCTTATGCAGTGATAGAAGGGTGTCATCTAGTGCCTCAAGCAATCACGAAGGGACAAAGATTTGAGGGTTCTCCACTTCTTTGTTTATTAAACTCTTTAGTCATTAATTTTGTTGTAGTTTTTAATGTTTTTTTATTACATGTGGCGTTAAATAATCATGTCAACACTTTTCATTAGGACGATAGCTTATGTTAAAACCCATAAGATCACATAGGAATTCTCATTCTCAATATTTAACAAAACCTCAAAAGTTTTCTCTTGTACGAGAAAGGGTGATGCTACACTAATTGAGAAGAGTTATCATCAATCTCAATTGTGTAATTTTTACTTAATTTTTTTAAAAAAATTTAAATTAGAAATTTATTGAAACACACTTTTTTAAAACATTAAATACAAAGATAAATTGATACATAAAATCAGTGAAATGATAGTCCTCAATAGAAAAAGTGTTTGAGATATGATAGTCCTACAAACGAGATTTTTTACAAGGAATCCCGATTGTGGAATTTATATTTTTTTTATTTTTACATAATAATTAAAAATGTATTTCTTTATAATATTATGATTTTATTTTTATTTTTTATAAGTATTTAAAAATGTGAAAAAAATATATACAAGAAATGCAAAATAAAATATTCTAACACTAGGCGGGATCCCGACTGGGATTCCACATGAGTGAGTGTAGCATCACTCACAATATTTTCCTTATTAAAATAATGCTCCAATACAGACTGGACTAAACTCAAGCAAAAGTACTTAAGGGTGGAGGGAATTTTTTTCTAAAGATTTAGGGCTAGAGTGTAAACTAAAAAAAAAAGACAGAACCTGGGGGGCAGACGGTCTGCCCCCCTCCTTAAAAGCAGCCCCGCCGCCCCCGGTGGCGGTGGGCGACACCGCCCCCGCCATTGGGACCGGCGGACTCAGACGAGCTCACCCCTTCGATGGCGAGCTCCGGCGAGCTCCGGTGTGCCCCCGGCAGCCTTCAACCCGTTTCGGACCCCGTCGAAGGGGTGAGCTCGTCTGAGTCCGCCGGTCCTGATGGCGTGGGCGGTGTCGCCCACCGCCACCGGCGGCGGCTCCGTTTGCTTTATGGCCGAATTCCCTATTAAATTCATCTTCATTTTATTTTTTTATTGTGTTTTTCATTATGTTTTTTATTATGTTTTGTTCATTTTATTTTTTTAATATATTTTTAATCTTCATTTTTTTATTTAATTATATTTTTTTATTTTATTTTGATGTGTTTTTCATCATCAAGCAGCCCAACTAGTGTTGGGCTGCTTTGGACGCTGGGGACAGCCGGACCGGTCCGCAGCGTCACCCAAAAAAAACCAAATAAATACTTTTAATATTTTGTATAAAAAAAAAGTATTATTATAAATCTTAGGATAGTTAAAGAGATTATATTAAGAGAAATGATATTTTCAATTATGAAAAGATCTTTGAAAAAGGTGAGTAAGTAGGAATCAACATATTAAAATAATTATTTTTTTAATAGTGAACTCTATTCTGTTTCAAAAAAATTATAAGACGTTTACACGCTTCACGACTATATATAGCATCAATACTTTAAAAATATATTATAATATTATTTCTAATATTATTATTATTTTGAGATCTGAAAAAATTGAATTAATTATTATATTTTATATAATAATTTGAAAAATTATAATAATTTAGTAAAGATATATATATACACTAATAGTGGCACTACGTGCGAAACACGTTGCCCTGTATTACTATAAAATAAATTAAAAAACATAAACATCTAGTATAAAAAAAATAAAATCTTAAAATGAATGAAAATAACATAATTCATTCAAATTACAAGCTACTAATTCAAACAATAATAAGTTTAGACAAACCATAGGTCCAAGCAAATTTGAAAAATAAAATATCATGTTTAAAATTCATATTACAGTTTATTTCTTAAAATATAAAATATGACAGTTTTGTTTTCTTTGTCATTGAAATGGCGGTTAAAAAGTTCTGAAAATTATGCATTTAGATGTGGTATGTTATCTTCATTCACAACATTTATGGAGAGAATATTGAAGTTTTTTTGTTACTGCTTTTGAAGTTGATCTCTATCTATACCCAGTTGTACTATCCATTTTTGATCTGGACATAGTGTTTCAATATTTTGAACATACGATAAATGTTCCTGCAAGAAAAAAATTGGGAGTTAAAGCATGATTATCAAAGATTTAGATGCATATTAATACAAATAATATAAAGTATAGTGACAAATATAAATGTAGACTATGTAGTACTTGGATCAAATAATAGTCTTATCAATACATAAAGTGGAGCAATCTATTATGGAATCAGAAGAGGAATATATAATCTAATTAGCTAGTAGTAGTGCTTGGAATTCTATTGAGTTCATGAGCGATATATAGTCTTTATAATAGTTTGTGTGTGTGTGTTATCAATACATAAAGTGGAGCAATCTATTATGGAATCAGAAGAGGAATATATAATCTAATTAAATAGTAATAGTGTTTGGAATTCTATTGAGTTCATGAGCGATATATAGTCCTTATAATAGTTTATATGTGTGTGTGTGTGTGTGTGTTAGCCAAAACACAAGAACAATAATTGGCTGGGTTTATGAATATAGTCCCTAAAGAGGTTCAAGACAAATGCATGCAGGCTGGACCTAAACAGGTAAACTTGAAATTATAACATATTTTACATAAATAAATATATATATATATACACACACGTGACATACATCCAAACATACATATATAAATATATATGTGTACGTTGGCCAAACCAAGAATTTTACATATATGTATATACACATGCGTGGCCTAGCATTTAAGAGAAGAGATACATAAAACGGAGATTTTACATTCATTAAGATTTTAGCATCCATTTGTTTTCTAATGTGATCAAAAGTGAAAACACCAGGATATGTATGGGTTGTTTAAATAAATTTGCAATTTGTTTTTCTTTTGTTAACATTATTAATTTGTAGTATCTAAGTTGTTCTCATATCACTATATCAGTAGCCAAGCAAAATGCACAATATCATAATGATCTATACTATCAAGGAAAAGAATTCAAGATATCCAAAGAAGTTTCTCCTACATAAAGGGTCAAAGGTAATGTCTCCTACCAACTGCAATCACCACCAATAATGTTCCAAACTGAAACAGATCCAGCATGTACACATCCTAGAGAACAGTAACCCATGACTTAAGATACCAATCCATAACAAATATGAGCGAAAAAATTATAAATACACTAACAATAAAAGTTAGCCACTCTAAGAGTGGAGTAGGTCTTAAACTCTATGAGAAAAAAACCTATCTTTTATGGAAACTCGTTAAGAATTTAAGGTCTTCAAGAATCAGAGATACAAAACACACTGCAATTGGGTAATGAATGTACTCTCAATACATTGCAAATCTCTAAAATATTGCCAAAAAAGTAAAGAATTTGTATTTTATCCCTTTTACTTTTCTATCATTCTAAATAAATACAATGGTTAAAAAACTCTTTCATATGTATATATATATACATATACTATACATATCCAATTCTTTCATATTTTCATTAAATGATATATGCAATATATGCCAAAAAGATAATACAATTTTGAATTTTCTCAAAATGCTATGAGACAAAGGCATTTATGGTTATTATGAAGCATTTATGGTTTCAAACACTTCCGTTCTTGATCAATACATACAAACACATTGCTTGTATATAATCAATTGTTAATCCTTGATAAAGCAGACTGGAGATCCAATCAGAGATAAAATGAAAATATAAATTACGAGTAATAACTTGCCTAAAGTCTCACAAAAAAACCCACTGTATATTGTCAAGCTCAGTAATTAAATTTTTAATATATCTCTCATAGTTTATGCTCTTAAATCTTTCTTCCTTCCTTTTATGTGATTATTGAGTCACATATGAGTAATATATTACCTACACACACGCCCATACCCTTTATGATTCCTAGCGGAAAATGCATCCCAATTCATGATCTTTTCTAGGTTTGGTGGTCGCTAATTACTCTCATCACTTCTCCAATCTAACAAATCTCACATGAGGTGTTCTTTCTACACCTTTTAACCAATTATAGGCAGCCAAACATCTAAGAGAGTCCTTAATTTATGAGTTATTTATCTTTGTAGATTAAGTCAAAGTATGTTGTATAAATTTTGAAAACTCATATAGGAAAATGTCCTTTGAATGTTGTTCTATTTTTGTCATTAACATAAAATTACTTAATTAGCAACAAAAAATCGTCAGCATAAAATTGAAAATAAGTATTATCAAAACCATAAATGAAACCAGAAGAATTATTCGAGTCTAAGGCAGTCAATGGGGTTTGAAGGATTCTAGTGAATTACTGATGCCTCTACAAGACACAGAGCCCATGTTTCACAAATTTGTATTGTATTTAATCTCTACATACAAAGGTTTTGAAGGCAAGTTTTCTTGCATTTTCTTTCTTTTACATTCAATTTAAAAAAAGGAACAATATCATAAATTATAATTTAATCCAAAAATCAAAACCATTACAAAGTTGAAAAGTTATCAAGACTACCATTTATATATTTAGAACTAAAGAGCATATCAAGAGCGGAAAGAATTACTATGATTGTCCCTGTTTCAAACAGCCATATGCCCAATCAATTAAAGATTGTCTAAAACCAACCAATGACAACTATCCATTTGCATTCTTTCACATTCATATGCCCTAGCATTGCAAGAATATGAGTATTGCACAACCAATAAAAGCATAGTATCACTCTGCATTTTACGAGAAAGCTGGCGTGCATCCATAAATTTATATGCACAATAAAATATGCGTTTATATCAGCAAATCTTATCCTAATAATTGTCTACTTTTTTCTTTATCCTTCTATTATATCTTTCCAATTTACTTTTTTTGCTTATATTTTATTTATTGTTAATTACTTTGATGCTTTAAGCAAGGCTTCTTTTCTTCTCCTTTTTTAATTTGTCTTCATTGGATTCCAATCCAAAATGTGCTACCATGTTCTAACATTGTAAGAGAAGTAGCATACGATGGACCATGATCAATGATTCTCATAATTACCATCCTTGCATCATACACCATCACCACCCTCTGTAAATATACATATACCCAACATCCATCATGCCCATCATTTATGAGTTTTTATTTTTCAAATTTTTTTGGGTTGGATTCTGTAAACAGGTTACACAGACAAAATCAAGGAAAAAAATGGACAGCCTCCTAAAAATAATCCTTAAAAAAATTTACTATTGTTCTTCAATCAGAACATGAATATTATAATGAAGAAAAAAATAATAATAGGCATTTATATTGGTATGGCAAGACTCTACTTTTTATTTTTTTCTAACACCAAAGCAAGACAAAATGAATCTAAACACTTTGTATAAATATTCAGGCCTAAAAAAATTATAAAACTGAACATTAATTCACTCTATTTCCTGCTTTTTCTCATCAACTAAGCAAACAAGCCGTTTCCCAAATAAAGCACAACAGTAAAAACGAGCAAACCCATTTCAAAGTATGCCACAAACACTTAAGTCCTTAAATCAACCAAAAATATAATATCATGCTATAAAATTTATGAATTCTCCAAGTTCTAGCTAGTTAGTAGTAGTTTTTGTATTTCCTATAAATTTTAAGTGAATAAATTTTATAATACTAGGCAATCATGATGAATATAAACAAATTGATTACCTCTCCTGCGTGCTCCATGAATTCAATTACTGTGCAACCCAAAACTGTTCTACAATTTCAGCAAATATGACAGCTGACAATCGTTCACTGCCATTATCAACCTCAACATAGGCTCGAGAGCAGTATAAACAAACTATATTTATGAATTTGAATCATTAAACAGTAAGTTGAATTTATAATATTTAGTATTATGACCTAAAATATGAAATACAACTTGCATACTGTGGTTGTGCAATACTTATATTCTTACAATAATAACAGGCAAATTGTTCATTTCATTCATATCCTGTCACTCTTATATTTAGTACAGGACATGTAGTAGAAATTTTGACGGAGATCAACAACAAAAATATTTGCCTTAAGCCAAAATCTTGTCTTCTGCATTAAATTTAGAAGAAACACATGTTTTTTAATTGGCTATAAATAATATGATGTCTTAGTAGGAAATTGTATTTACTCTAAAAATACATGTGCAATATTTTTTACAAGAAATATATATAGAGGAAAAAAAAGTTAAAATAGAACGTAGAAATTTACCTTAATTGGTTGTAATGATTTGAGGTAGCCAAGAATATCATCAATCTTAATTATGCCTTGGACATTAGCAGCTGATGCCGATGCTGATGTGGCATTCAGAATGTTCTTAGTAATATCTCCAAGCAATGCATCATTAAGTGTCACCCTTAATATTTTTAAAATAAGTTAAAAAAAAGTGATAAAAATCATGGAGGGAAAGGTATAAAGGAACAAACATTTTCAAAGTTAGTCGATGAATATGCATTTTGTGTATATATTTTGAGACTTTTATAAAAATTACAATTGTTTAAATAATAAAGTAAGAAAGGATTACAATCGACAAAAAGAGATTACACCAGGAATAATAGAATTTAAGGTAAAAACACTTGTCGGTTGAGATGAAAAAGAGAGACATGTGTTAATAAACAAATAAAAATAATTACTAACTGATATTGAATATTAAATATATACTAATATTATAAATTGAGACATCTACCATTGTATGAACTGACTTCAAACGTGTTGCAAGTGAAGATGGTTTAGCTCCAATGACATGAGAGATTGTTTGACATTCACCTTCTACAAATCGACCCCACATAGTCAGACATTTGGGCATCAAACTGTAAGATTTGAGGAAAAATGTTTGAAGTTAAAATATGATAAAATAGCATTAAGAACAATGTGATTAAAGAGTTATCGATATCAAAAATATAGTTGAGAAATCTTGTTTACCTTTCATCAATCACGTAAATTTCTTGGATTATCATTGATCCATCTTTTGTATTAAATTTTCTAGGAGATTTCATGTATATCACGATCGCTAGAATAGCTGTACAATTATATTTATTTGTTTTTTAGTGTAAAACTAAATAATTGTATTAAGAAAGAACTTAAATATGTTAATGTAATATTTTCCTATTTTAGAAACAGTATTCTTGTGACGCCCCCAACTTACGTCTGGGATTTAACGTAAATTAAGGTGTCTGGATGAGCAACACTTGGCTACTCACCCTCGTACTTAACAAGAGTAAAAAAAAAATATATATCACTTAATTTGCAGCGGATCAGGTTTTAGATATAAGACTTTCTAAAGATCACATGGAAATATATTTACAACATTCATTAAAACTTAACATTGTACTTTTTACATATACAAGATCCAAACTGTAGTAAAATATTTTACATTCATTCAAAAGAACTTTCCTTCACCTCACTCTTTTTCCCTCTTAACCTCGGGATATTCTCTCCCATAGCGAAACCTATCCATACTAACACTAAAGTCTCGCTGGAGCAGTTGTCCCTGTGGAGTCAAACAAACTCCACACATAGACAATGAGCCATCTATTCCTAAAGTTAAGCAGCATCTTGTACGTCGCCTCTCCTCAGCAAAAACGGATGCGTCACGACTCCAAACTCCGGTGGGTTGATTACTGATAGGAGGTCCGAAGGAAACAAAAGAAATGTCCATATAAGGACTATAGTCGGAAAGTCCCTCAGGACTCCCCGAAGTCTCCTGCCTCGTCGGGGCTGTCCCCTTGCTGGTCATTAAATCCTGTGTAAATTGATATACACAAAAAATATATGGAGCCACAGAGGAGTGAGATTTCGAATGAAATCTCAGTAAGTACATAAACAGCTTAAAAGAAACAGGGAAAAACAACAATAATAATATCACCACTGATGGCAAGGGAAATTACCCTAACATACCCCTCATAAGACCACTGTCTAACTGATACATTTCTTAACTCAACCATAATCTTATACTATATTACACTGTTTTCCTTAAGATTCTCATTCTTTCTTATCACTAATGGGTGTTACGTATCGCCGTCCCCATCATATACACTCATCCACCATCCGGGCGTTACGTATCGCCGTCCCCGTCTTGACACAAAACATATACACATATTACTGCGGGCGTTACGTCTCGCCGTCCCCGCTATTCAGGTCAATCTCACGCGCGTTACGTCTCGCCGTCCCCGTGAAGATTAATCTCACGGGCGTTACGTCTCGCCGTCCCAGTGAAGATCAGTCATTCTTATAACGCGACAGGCGTTACGTGTCGCCGTCCCTGTCGGCACGTTAGTCATCCGGGTGTTACGTCTCGCCGTCCCCGTCACGACGTGACTAACTTAATCTTATATATATATTGTTTTCTTTCTTTTTATACCTCTCCTATTCCTACGAGTTATTTTCACTTATAACCATTTCCATTGAAACACCCATTCTATTCTAGGAAAACCCTAAGTCTAAGCAAAACAGGGCATCTCGCTCGAGCGGCTTGTCGAGCGAGTATCGAGTGAAGTCTCGGGTTGTAACTCGCTCGAACAGAGTATCGAGCGAACTCTAGCGAGGGTTCATATTTTGCCTTCGCTCTAAGAGTTTTTTTTCGAGCGAGGGTCGAGCGAACTCACGGCTCTAAGAGTTTTTCTAATCAAAACATGCCAATCTTTTCAATACACCCTATTTAGTTCCTTAAAAACTTAAATCTAAGTTCTTACAAATTTTATTGAACATATTTATAAGACAAATTAAAAATAACCCTACTCATATGTCTCATTGCCACTTAATCATGTTCTTAAGTGTTCATTACTAGTAAACATAGCTCAATCACCTTAATAAACCATTTCCATGCTTAAATTAAGCTATAATATGGACTTACAAATTCTTCCAAGCTCAAGAGAATTGATCCAACCAACTTCTTGTAAGTTTTCTCCCACACTCACTCACTTAGCTCACAAATGAACTCTTTAAGGGTTTGGATAGATTTTTCTGGTATGGCTTCCAAAGAGAAAGTGTTCTCTCCTTCTAAAGGAGCTTAGAAAGCTCTCAAAGCTCTATTTATAGGGTTGTGGTCGACCAACATGAGGGAGAGAAAAGGAAATGCACCTAAGGTGCACTAGTTGCCAGATTTGCATGGATGATGAGGATTAAGCCTCCCAAATCCTAGACTTTGCAGCTGGATTAGTCATCCAAGGACTCACATTTGAGATATTTTAGCTGCCCATTTTGATCCATAGCTGAGAAGTAAGCTAAAGGGATAAGAGGTGAGGTGGCATTTCACCTAACCATGCATGCATCTCTCATCTCCAGCCCTCTCCTTGTGTCACACGCCCCCTTCCAGATTTTCCTACCCATTTGGTTCCTTCCTAACTCCCTTAGGTCTCCCTTTAACAAGTTCTAGAAGGCCATTACTGAGTTTAGTTAAGGTAGAGCCAAATTTGATCCACTTAGTCACCTATCAACTAGATTTTGGTTCCCCTTGAGTTTCCATCACACTAACTATTCAATTGGCTTCCAAATAAACTTTCCATCCATTTCTAAATATCCCTAAACATGTTATAATCCAAGAAAATCTTAAAACCAATTGCCTAATTAGTTACATGACCCAATTTAGTTCAATCTATCCAACTCGGGTTCCATTTGAGCCCATTCCCAAGCTGCCTACTTGATTCCAAAATAAGTTATTGATTACTTCCGAATCTCAGGAAACTTCAAACATAAATATTTTAGATCTATCTCTTAAGGTTCTATACCAATTGGAATAACTTCATTTGGACCTCATATGAATAACTTATGCCCATTTTACTAAAACTCGACAGATTAATCCGAAAATGCATAATTCCTAATACTAAGTGTAATCTCACATTCCTCAATTAAATCTCCCACTCTAATTTCCTAATAAATAAATGCATCAAATAAATTTCTTTAAAATAATATCCATAAAATAATTTACCTTAGAAAATTTGGGCTATTACAATTCTTGTAGCTATGCAAATTGGTGAACAGGATAATATTATATTTTGGTGGTTTTAATTCCTCCTTATCATATGTAATGTCTTTGATTATTGTTCTTGAATTTAGGGTCCACTGACATCCATACACCTCAATTTTATTAAATCTGGAATCCAAAAACTTAACGTAGGCATTACTAATGTAGTACAATCGGAAGATGTGTAATGTGTCACTACGTAGATCGATACCAATTTTAAAAAGTATTGCCTTCACTCGGTTGTCCTGCACAATATTATATAGATGAATAGCTATGTGTATTAAATTGATTAAAAAAATTACATATATATATATAAAATTTTAGGATTTAATTTGAAAATATAGTTAGGATTTGTCCGACACAATATCATATGAATGAATAGTGATATGCACATAAATGATTTTTTCAAATATGATGGTAATGTCATTGTATTATCTTAGGATCTATCAATGTTAGATTTTGATATTTTATTGGTGAATGTTATGCAATACGATTAAGAGACTTGTCGGACACCATCATCTTGATTTTTCAATTTCTTGTACTTGGAGTTATGTGTTTAATTGATGTATGGATAGTCCGCATGTTAAAGGCTACTAATGCATGAAGAAAAAAACATGTTAGTATAAACAGTTGAATTTAGATGAAACAATTTTAATAAATTAAAAAATAAGAAGTTAAAAAAGATACACAATGAAAAAAAAATTGCATTCAATAAGGAGACATACATTAGAATTAGATTACTCATAGAAGTTCATAATGCATATGCTTGTGTTAGTAATTCTTTATAAACAATATTATTTGTTTGAATTTCTTTACAACTATTACTTGATATTGGTCTTATAAGAACTTTTATCAAAATAAAATTCTTGGCTCTAGACAATGCCATATAAAATTGCCCTTGAGAGAATACAGGTTGAGATAAGTATACACCAATAAAATCTAATGTGTGCCTTTGTACCTTATTTATCATCATCGTGAAACTTAATCTGATAGGAAATTGTGTTCTTTTGAATGAAAAATCAGTAATTTCATCTATATTTGGCAAAAAAATATCATTGGTATGAAAACTCTTTTTTCATTGTGGTGACTAACTACAATTTCAGTATCAATGACATTTCGTTCAAAGTTGCGATAAATAAGGCGCGTTCTATTGCACAAGCCTTCGGAAGAATTCACATTTCTGAGTAATATAGGGCTGTTTTTTTTTAATAACAATTCATGTGGTGGAAGTTCATTTGGTATCAATGTGTTTAAGAAATTGTCCATAATACCTTATTTTGATGCATCAACTGTTTCATCGAAACTATAATATTTTGTGATTTCACCAAGAAATATTTGAATAAGTATTGTATTTATTGCATCGACATAATTGTTCTTTGGTATCAAGATAGCTCGAATTTTCTAAATAATTATCGATATTCTGGAAGACTGCATCGATCAAATTATCTAAGGACTCAACATTATTTGTATACGGAATAAGCATTTCATTGGGAATCGTGATCTTGTTCTCAATTATGATTGGTGGTGCTCCATTCCCAAATTGAAGTAAATAATTTGAGAAACTTGAATCGAATCTTATCCACATATTTTCACTCAACCTAATCTTACTTAAAGTGAACCACAAGTATGAAGACGTTAAACTGGCAATCTTAAATTAGTTATATCTCGTAACATTTTATCCAATGCTTCCATATATATTTTTTTTAGACATAGGTGTTTCCATATCGCGTAACATTAACCTTGCAAGACTCAATAATTTGGAAAGAGTACCTCATTTGCTTACATTACAAGTGCCATTTTGTTAAGATCTAATGGAATCTTAAAGCACGAATGTGTTGCTCGACCCCTAAGTAAGACAGATGCAATAATACCAAATGATACAGTTTCAAATGTAATTAAGTTTTTTAATCTCACTGTAGCAAGGAGTGCTCTATATAAAAATGTTTTCCTTGTTCCGCCAGGACCATCAATAAAAAATGCAGCAGGCTCATTTAGAAAGATTAAGAGTTGTTCAAGATTAAGAGTTGTTGAAGCCAAAAGATCTTCCTCTGGTATAAAAAAAATATCATGTTCAATTAAATTAAACATATTTATGTCTTTTCTCATCGATTCAAGTATAAAAGAAATGCTTCATAAGACTTTTGTCCTAATATCTGCTAATGTTACATGATTGGTTTGGAAGTCACTTAATATATCCTGTTCAAAATATTTCCAAAGTTCTCTAGAATTCGTAGGGTTACAATATACCAAGACCATTACAAATAACTGTTTTAAACTGTGTGGTATTTGGTATAAGGAAGCCTCTTGCATACAATCATGTAGATATTTCTAACAAGCCATGTAACGTAGCTGCTTCACGAAAGGTTGGTGCAATAGTACCGTCAACTACTTTGATGTGCTTAAATGATAAATGACCTCTTATGTGATTTAATAATATCCTTAAGTAATACATTTCCCCTTTGAATGAACTAGCTATAATAATTCGGCCTATAACAATTTTCTTCTTCCTTGGAGTCCATTGTTTATACTGTTGACTCCAAACAAAAGTCTTAAGAACCTCTTTATATATTAGCCTTTGGGCATTTTCATTGACTCGATTTGTTGAAAAAAATTCACTCAACATTGATTTTGCCGAGAAGTCAGATCTCAAAATATTGTTAAAGTCTTCATATGTATGAAAAGTTGTTTGGTGTTGATCTTCAAGTTGTTTGATGGATACATCTCATTAAGAATAAAGTCATACATTCACCACATGGCTTCAGGTGGTGCAATTCATCGAGCTTATTGAAATTGTTGGATTTCATCAATTTCTTGGATGTTTTGTCCAGTAATCAGATTGAAAGCAACACGATCATAACCTTTGTAAATGTATTTATAAAGATATTTGACTGTTTTGATTGTTGAACAAATTTCTATATTGATGTGACAATCAAACTTTGCAATGAGATATGGATTATGTGAAACAATCCAACGGTTATCTAAGTCTTTATCTCGGACTTTGATAGTTACTTCAATATCACAACGTTATACTATGAGAAACAGTCAATTCCAACAGTTGTGCTAGAGGTAAAGTTTTTTGGATAATGGTTCTTGCAATTGTCATTTATCTTCATGCACACATTGTTCAGATTCAATTCTCCACATGGGTCATGCATCATATGTCTAATTATTATTTTGTACATATGTAGATTTACATCTTTATTAGGTATTTGTACATGTAACAGTCCTCTTTTTTTTATGTTCAATCACATATACATATACTAAAACTTTTCCAAAGGACCTCCCGTTTGAATAATTCATCTTTCAATTCTTCTAATATTGTTTTAAAGATTCGCGCAATTAAATCAAAATGATTTTGTGCCTCTTCTTACAGACCCAACTAATCCAATATTTCTTTCCAACTTGGATTATATGTCATGGTTAAAAATATGTCAGGTTTTACAAAGTGTTAGATTAAAGTCATTACCTTCATGTATCTTTTGCGCATATATCTTGGACTCCAATAAAAGAAGAAGGTAAAATATTGCACTTGCCAACTTTGAAACCACTACTTTTTCCAATTAAAATGCTGTCAATTATATCTCGGTATACCTCAGATTGAATCTCTTGTTACTTATTATGAAAATAATTCAATCACAATGTTTCAATTTTGATATACATATCAACAACAAATTGCTGCAATAAACGGCTCAAAAACAACAAAATAGACCTATAGTTTTTCCTAATTAGAAACTTGTAATAGTAGTACTCGCAGTATGAGACAACATAAGATTCTTTTCTATTCTTTTTCAACCCTATAAGATGATAGCGTTAACAAATCAAAAATTTATATATTTTATATTGAAACAACTAAAAATCAAAATAAAAACAATTATTCTGACCTCGTTGTTCCTTTGTAAGCAATTGTTTTGTTGATATTGATTATTAGGGTCAATCAATAATCTTGTTACTTGTTGTAATAGTATTTCCCCTTTCTTCACTCTTAGTATTCCTTCGTGCCAACTTGTATCACCAAAAGGAAATAATAATGGATATTGCAGTAGATCATAACAGCCAAAATAGTATTGGACTATATGACTCACACCTATATGATTGAATATCTCCTCCTCTCAAGTGTTATGAATCATCATCCTCAATCTAAATAACTGCTGGAGGCTTAAATTTAAATTGGAAAATCGAAAAATAAACCCGGACCGGGATGAACCAAACGGGAATTTTCGATTTTGTGTCGGTCTGGTCTAGATCCAACTTCCAAAAAATAAAGAACCGATTAGAATCGGTCTAGTTTTGATTCCAGACACTTTAGCACAAGACCAAACTGGACTGGTTCTATTTACCTTTTTTAAGAATTATTTTTATATATAATAATATAAGTTATAATTAGATATAAAATAATATTGTAATAATTTATAAAATGAAAATGTAATCTTAATTGAAATTGCAGTTTATTACAGTTTATTTTAATGCAGTTTATTTTTATTGCAGTTTATTCTTATAGAACAATTTTTATTTAATAACAGTTTTTTTTTATATAACAAATTGTTTTACTAAAGTAGATTTTTATAATAGATTACAATTTTTTTACTAAAATAAATTTTTTAAACCAGTTTTTTTTTAAATAGTTTTATTTTTATAAAATTACATTTTATTAAAATCGAAAAACTGGACTAGAACCAGATTGGAATCGATAAAACTGGCACTACTGATTCAGGGGTGTAAGTGGAGCGTAATTGGTTTTAAAAATTACAAAACCGGTGGCACTGGTCCGGTTCTTAATTTTATATAAACCGGACCAATTACACCCCTAAAAACTGCTATTTGTAAAATTGAAGGAACGTTGAAAACACGCTGATTTAAACCAACATCCAGTTTAACATAAATTTCGTGGTTTTTCCAATTGGATAAATCTCCAAGACTTTGAAAGAAAGCTAAGTACAGATTAACATGAAGAATGGCCGTGAGCTGAGCAATAATCGATAGATCCAACATTCCAATGTCATGATCACGATTCTCTAATTCATGTTTAGTATCATAAAAATAAAGTTGTAGAAAATAAGGACTTTCATCCAAAAGAACAAGTCATTAATGTAGTGATAAATTTGACCTTGAGCTCGAAATATATAGATTTCTCGGTTTCTTTTGCATAAATCCATATCAAATTTAACTCCGAATAAAGTAAAAGCAAACTTCTTGTTATATGTGCACACATAGATAAGAAAGCTGACAGATTCAGTCGTGTTACTGGTAAACCTGTTCTGGAACATCATTTTTAGTTAATGATATTGTTCTATCGGCACAACAAAAATCATTTGTTTCGTGTTGGAATTTTTTTGCTTTACATTATATATAAAATGGAACTGACGGTAACAAAGTTGTCTCAAATGGCACTGTTCGTAGTATTTTCCTAGAAGTATCTAATCGTTGATGTTGCTTTCCTATGGCAAAGAAACAAATAAAGATAAAAGAAATCAAGCAAACTTTTAAAAGTGTTATGATTCGAAGAGATGTATCATTGAATTATATCGCATATAAGGAACAAATCAGATGGAAAGCAATACCACCCAATTCTATACATCTTTCCTTACCCTAAGAAACTATTGATATCATTGTCTCAAAGTTAAGCTGGCATTGGGAAAGAAGTGTATTGAATAAAAGGTTGAGGATGTGAATAAGAAATATAAGAGACTTGATTGAAAAGTACGTTGAGAAGTAAATGATGTACAATAACCCTGCTCGACCAGAAGTTGACCAGATCTTTGCACATTTTTTGTGCATGTATTTGTTGCCCCATGTGTGAAAGATGCCGTGGCATTGTCCAGAAGAAGAGTTTCCATTGAAATACTTGCAACAACATTAATTTTTTGACAAGAAATTGCAGAATTATCAAGATTAGAAGAATATTCAATATGTTTTATGGAAAATTTGTCACTAGTCCCAACATCACCATAAGAAATGCGCTGCCTTTTTGTACAATGTGGCATGACCTCCTCAATATTGTGCATGAATTCTACATCACCTTCAAATATATATGTTTCATCATGAATGATTGATTGGGAAAGAAATTGTTCTTCTCGTTGAATTGCATGGTTCGTAGAATTTCTCTGTTAAAGATATCTTTCTCTCTTTTCTTGTTGTCCATGTACTTTTTGTTCTAATGGAAGAGTCATATACCAATTATTTATTCTAAAAAGTTTTCCAACACCTCAAAAATCGTTATAAACAAGGATTCAAGTTATAAGAATAGAAAAAAGATAATTGATGATATCTTGATAAATTTGTATTGATCTATTAATGTGGGCTTACCACTCTCCATTTATATATGTAATGAAACAAGTCATGTTGACAATTGGATAGAATAGCTTAGAACCATATGGAGCATAATTAATGCATAGTATATAAAATAAAAAATTGCATTTGAAAGAAAATAGGAAAGAATACAAATATATCCATTGAATTCTCCACATTGTTCTTTATACAATTTGTAATTCTTTATAATGAATCTTGTTCAATTGACAAGAAAAGCTCATGATGATCAAAGAATATATACATATAAAATCAAAAGAAAAAAATGATGGTTCTCCGCGTCCTTAAAAAGTTCCACTTCAAAATAAACTATTATCTAGTAAACCATTGTTTTAAAAAAATAAAACATAGCAAACTTCGCCAACATTATGAATTAAAAGATAAAAATTAAAAGATAAAAGATACCTTAAACGTAACTCTTTTTTTTTGTGTGATATCAGCTAAATGCAACAATAACACCTGAAACACATCAGTAAAATAAGTTACAATTTTTTAACTATAGACATTATTAGATTGGACCTGTTGACAAAGAATGTGACCAACAAGTAGTAACAACCTAAATTACATAAATTTATCCAATTGCACTACAAAATAAACTTTTGTTTTCTCTTTTATTCAATTTTCCAAGTGTTTGAATCATTTTAAGATTTTTTTGTCTTTTTCCAACACTAGAGCATTTTTAACAATTATGGATTCACATATGTTAAATCTTTTATTGTGGTTACTTTGTGTAAATCAAGTAATTCAGAATCAACTGCAAAGCTAGTTTGCCAAAAAAATATCACATGCTTCATATTTTACTAAAAAGATCTTCAGAATTTGAGCCAAAGCCACCAGGCACAAGGAGATAGCATTTATGGGCTCAAATAATTAGATGAGGGTCATTGGTTTTATTCATGAAACTCAAATACTTAAATTTCATCAAATACTTTATTAAAAAAACATGCTACAATCAATAGGTAAGAGAAGCATATGGGTCTAATGAGCATAACTATATGCAACCCAAGTCCAAGTTCAATCTTCTTGGCTTCAGTTATTCTTTGAGAACATAAATCTTTGTGTGGATATGTTAAGCATCGAATTCTGTTTTGAAGATAAGATGTTTAGACAAGCAAATATTTGGGAGCCATGATAAGGGAAATTTTTTCTTCAAAAAGAATTCTAGTCTAATTCTACATAAGTGAGTACCATGAAAAATTGTATGCTGGGTATCATGAAAAATTCAAAACTGGCTATCTCTAATTTTTTCATGAGCCTGACATATTTATGTATAAACCTAAAAAGAAATATACGAACAGCTAATTGCAACCCTACATGAAAACATGCATAATTATGATGTGAGTATTATATTTTTTTCAATACTTATAAATGAGTATTTCAATTTAGAAGATAAACGATTGTTTTTCAGAAAATTGGTTTTGGATGTTCAACTTGGATGGTTTAATGTAAAGAATCCAAGTATACGTTCCAACATGCCAAAACCAACCATCAAAATAGTGGTTACCTAAGGGCTATTGGAAGTAGAATAAAAAAGTCCCACCGACTTAGCAAACTCAACCAAGCTGAAAATAATGGAGAATGAAAATTAAGCATGGACTATCAACAAGCATAAGAGTATTATTAATTGATTTCAAAAGTCACATACAATTAAAAAAGTCAGTTAAGCCTTTTTCCACTTGAGCTGTGGGATTTGCTGACCAAATGTTTCAAATACAAAAGGGAAAAAAACCAAGCGATTGTCATATCCCCTGAAACAATCTTCTAAATCAGGAAAAACTAATTTAGAAAGATATTCCAAGCATCATGAAGCTTGTAAATAATAAAATAAGTGGCAATGAAGTAGAAACTATAAATATCAGAGTGATGACCATATCATGAAAAATTCAACACTATCTCTAATTTCTGCATAAGCCTTACATATTTATATATAAACCTAAAAAGTAAAGATACAAACAGTTAAATGCAACCCCACATGAAAACATGCATAATTATGATGCATGTGAGTATTCTTTTTTCAGTACTTATTTGAGTATTTCAATTTAGAAGACATACCATTGCTTTTCGGAATGATGGATGAGGAAGTTGAGAAAAAAAACTTCAGTCTATAATGATGCTAAGGGCATATATTCTTACTCCTTTGATGATGGATGAGGAATGAACAATTTTGATCAGAATCGATTTGCAACTTTATGTGCTATAGCTATTAAATCTACCTATCACCCAAACAGCAGCCATATATCGCTTGGTAGTTTACAAGAAATCATGTTTTATATGTACTTACCAGTGACAAAAGGTAATCTTAAATGAGAACATTTTACCAAAAAAATAAAAACAAATTCATTATCTACAAGACTACAAAATTCTTAAAAGACCAAATCTACTGTCCAAAAGTAAAATCCATTAACCATTTCAACATATCATTCAAAAACTGTGAAACTATTAGAAGACAAAGCATATGCACCAAAAAAGAACATAATCCACGTCAAATATTCATTCCAAATTTAAAATAACATGAACAATTTCAAAATAACTGACCCCATTCTCACAAGCTCTTAATGTTTCCAGATAGTCCTGTTTTCTAGCAGCAATTTGGTGGGTTTGTGTCTCTGAAAGCTTTGTAAAAATTAGAGTACAAAACTTTCAAACAAAGCCCATAATTGAAAGCTAAAAAAATAAATCTACTAAAAAATCATGGTAGTAATTATACCTAGCACTACTTATTTTATACGTATAGCTAGAACTACTTTTTAAGGCATTCTTTTCTATTTTGCAAGATTTTATTTATAAGATAGGATAATTATTCCTTGAAGCTTATCATAAATTCTTCCTCAAAGAAAAAAAAAACATGTTTCATAATTGTTTTTTAATTTATACACAAATTTACATGTAGTCTCACACGCCAAACTTGGTCTCCTGACACACAAAGTCAGAAACATAAATTTTCCCAACTGAACCCTAGCTCTAGATAAAAAGAATTAAACTTTCATTCATTATACCTTGATTTCAACTAAAATAAATTACATTTCTAAACTATACATTGCTTACAACCAAAATTTATTACATTTCTAAACTACCATCACGTTATCACAAGAAGACAAATAAATCGAAGTAACAAACTTAGGGAAAAAAAAGTATAAACTTAAACATTTCGAACTTTAAAAAAATAGAACCACCTATTTTTTTCAAAAAAATTGTGGAGAAGTAACAATCATATAAAAATATGAATAGAAACTCAACTATAATCTAAAGTCATTGCACCAAAAAAAAATCACCTAAATCAGATAAATTAAACTTGTCAAACAGTAATATATGAAAAGTTACCCAACCTAGTGTTAGTAGCTTAGTACTGGTTTACAAGCTGGGAGCTTATGCTATGTAAATTGATAGAAAGTTTCTGCTAGCATACACAATATACAATCCTCACAAGCTGGAAATCCTCAGAGATTTGAAACTGGAAAACACACTTTTAGATGGAAGCATCTTTAACAAAATATACAATTCTAATAAAATATATAAAAGAAAAATAACATAGCAACTTCTCAAAATACACAAATGCAACCAAATATACATAAAAAAAAAACATAGAATCTTGTTTATCCAGTAAAAGTAAATTAAAAATCAAACATTCTCCTAGTTGTGACATATAACTTCAAACCAAAGTTAAGTAGAAGCTATGGACCTTTCAGAAAACAAACAACCAAATTTGAGCAATTAAACTATAAAAATATACACAAAAATAAACTAGTCCAAAGTCCCTGAAAAAAAAACCACAAAGTCAGATCAATTAAATTAAAAAATAACAAAGCGAATAAAACAATGTCATATAAAAAAAAAAACCCAGAAATTTTTTTAACTGAAGACATATAGAATGCAAAACATCGATAACCTCACAATGTACAAGCTTTTGAAAAAGTACCATAAAGAATTTTGATATCATTGTCTATAATTTGATATCACTGTGGATAAAAATTTTTAAAGAGTGACGAAAAATAATTCAAATACAAACATGACCACATTTTTGGATCATCAACCCAATCAAAAAGACAAATAAGTAAAAGAAAAGAGAGAAGGGGGATAAAATAAGAGAGCTAATTTCTTTCAAATAATCATCCACACTGAGTCAAGATCAAGCATTTGGGAATATAACTCCAACAAGAGTACAGCAAACAATCAGTCTGTGGAACAAATAAAAACACAAAGAGCTTTTAATTGCCGGCCATTTACATATCACAAAAAATCAAAAGAAAAAAAAAAGAGCAAACTAAATATACATCATATATGTCAAGAAAAGTGCCGTTTGCAGAATTTTGAATGAAAAATAGAAAATACATAATGCCCCCAAAAAGAACAACCTATCATAACTTGATATTGATAATATAGAAGAAAACCCATTACTTGAACAGTTTCACATCGGTGACAAGGGAACCATGGAAACAACAAGGCTTATATGTATATATATAAATATATATATATATTATATAACTAATAGCAAGGCTATATATACACGTGTCCATTGAGAGCATAAATTGGACAGAAGATGATATATGGTGCTTCCATCAACTGAACATGCTATCAAAACTTACTCAACCTACCGTAAGCAATTTTGTGCTTCCTACAATAGAATACATATTTTATACTTGGTTGCTTGTGACTTTTGCATGTCTTCAAAAGATTAAAAATGATTCTTGTTTAGATAGAATCAGGGTGATGTTGAAAGAAAAATAATAGAATTTACAAATATTCTTGAAAATAGCAATTTAGGTTTGATGGTATTTTGGTATATGTATCTTACAGAAGTCTCAAAGCACAAAAACACAAATGAAAAATAAACAAATGCATAGATAAATATTTGTCACCACAATATTGATATATGTATCTTGCAGAAGTCTCAAAGCACAAAATTACAAATGAAAAATAAACAAATGCATAGATAAATATTTGTCACCACAATATTGATATATGTATCTTGCAGAAGTCTCAAAGCACAAAATTACAAATGAAAAATAAACAAATGGATAAATAAATATTTATCACCATAATAGAGAAAATCAGAAATTTATGAAATGAGCATAAATTTGCACTGCCACTCAAATTTAATTCAATTTGCCACACCCAAAAACATACCAGCGAAGTACCCTCAACGCACGATAAGAAATCTGTCTTTTCTCTTCCAGCCTTCTCTCAAACCACTGCAACAAACCAAGAAAAATATATTTCACTAATAAAATAAACAAATGCATAAATAAACAAATGTAAAAAAGTCTCAAAACACAAAAACACAATTGAAAAAAAAAAAGTGAAAGCACAAGAACATAAATAAGAAATAAACAATTGCATAAAAAAATATTTGTTTCATCTAGCTATCAACATTAAAGAAGTTCTAAAGCACAAAAATACAAATGAAAAATAAACAAATGCATGGATAAATATTTATCACCAAAAAATAAACAAATGCACAAATGAAAAAGAATGAGAATGAAGACCACAAAAACATATGAGCGAAGCACCCACAACCATGGCAAGAAATTTGTCTTTCACGCTTCCAGCCCTATCTCTGACAACTTAAAGAAGTTTCAAAGTACAAAAATACAAATGAAAAATAAACAAATTCATAGATGAGTATTTATCAACAAAAAAATAAATAAATACACAAATAAAAAGAATGAGAATGAGCTGAGACAACAAAAAAAAAAGAGATTGAAGACCACAAAAATATACTAGCGAAGCACCCTCAACCATGGCAAGAAATTTACATTTCTCTCTTCCAACCCTGTCTCAAACCACTGCAACAGTCGAATTTTTTTTTTCTCTCTCTCTCTCACTGCAATAGATAATCAAAAACCAGAAGACAATACTATATTGTCCATCACTTCTATCAACAGGCCAAAACATCATTTCATCTGATAACGTTACACTACAAAATAATAAATACAACCAGATGAACAAGACTGGAAAAACAAATCAATATTGTGTTTACTATTTTGTTGTAAACACCACAAAATAATAAATACAAACATCATTTCATCTACGAACTCAAAAGCAGATTAGATAGATGAGATATTATGTGATAAGGGATAAATGAAATTATGCATAAAGAGAAATTAGAGAAATATTAAAATGTACCGCATGTACCAGACTTACTTAAAACGGTGCATTTGGCAAGTTGATGGCATCTACCAAACTTACCTGAAAATGCACTGCATTACTCGATCACGCATCAGTTCTCATCCCCAATTCTTCTCTTTCTCCTCGACCACGCATCAGGTTGATGTTAGCTTGATAGCAGGTCCCCCATCTCTCTCTCTCTCTCTCTCTCTCTCTCTCTCTCTTCGTTGGGTCTGCTCTGACGATGATTTGAGTCTCTCTGATTTTACTCCATTTCAATATTTAGGCAATCAAATCAAGGATGAGAACTGCATGGATTTCATGGGTTGTGGGTTTCGTGGGTTGAAGGTGATTGAAGGCCGTAGGTTTCGACATTTGGGTCTCTCTGATTTCACTCTATTTTGTGGGTCTCTCTCACACTCCATTTCAATGTTGAAAGACTCCATTTATTGGGTCTCTCTGATCTTGTGGGTCTCTCTCACACTCCATTTCAATGTTGAAGGTTGGGGGATGTGTGAGTTTCGTGATTTGAAGGTGGTTGAAGGCCGTGGGTTTCAATGGTGGGAGGATGTTCGCCAGAGTATAGGGGAGGTGCTGAAGATGGCGGTGAGGCTTAGTGACCAGCAGTGAAGCCTAGTCGTGGATAGTTGTGTGCATAGCCGAAGGGCATCCTGTATGCATAGCTGAAGGGCATCTGATGGGCATTTATGGAATAAATGAGTGCTGTCGTGCATAGCTCAATGGACAATTTTGAATTATGAATGTTAAATAAATAATACTGTTTATTACTATTCATTAAAGGATAGACGCTTTTTAAATATAAAGATATATATATTTTATATTATTGGAGATTTTACATTGATTAAAAGAGGAGGTTGAAGGGTGTGCAATGTGCATGCTTGTTATTATCTATTTTTATATATTTCAGTTCACCTTAGTTCAATATGGGCTAAGCTGCTATCCACTAATTAAATATTTATTATTAGAAAAACTACTACAGTCAATATCTAAAGTCACGTAAAAAATTAAAAATTAAAAAAAATATATCTCTAAAGTCACATCTCAAAATCACATTCCACTATTTTTTTTCTTTTTTAACTTAATAATTAAGTAATTATTTTTTAATAATGTGAATTCTTTTTTTTAAAATATTAAAATTGTTAAAAATTAAGAAATAAAAATAAAAATTCTTTTTTTGCCTTGGCGCAGAAGTAAGCCATTCTATTATTAGTACATTAAAATATTTTAAGGTCCAAAAATGGTGCAGCTCGAAAGGAAAGGAAATTCATTCCCAAAGTGCATTAAGGCGGAGGTTGGGCCTCAATTGGTGTGGTGTGGAAATCCCAACAGTGATATATTATGGTCATACGGTGTCCATCATACATCTATAGAGGTGAACAGTATTTAAATGCAAAATAAAAAATAAAAAATATACATATTTACATGATTTGGCACTATGCTTACATCCATAATGATTTACATGAAGTCGTGTATGCTTATCTCTTTGATTTCTTACTCCCTTTGCTTTATGCCATTTTTCCTTACTTTATGTCAAATTACTTATTTTCCTCTTCTGACATATTACCTTTCTCGTGCCTGAAGCATTATGATTTTCATGCCTTTGTCCTCTCTTTCCCTCATTCTTTCCTCTCTTTTGATAGGTCTCTCCAATGAACTGACCTAAGAAATTCTTTGGGCTGAGGAAAACCCCTTCACACGAAATATCACATATTTTCCCATTAGGACAATTTTTATCATATGATTAGGGGTGACAATATGTTATACGATCTGTTAACCCAACACGAATACGACACGATAATAGCGGGTTAGAGTTTAGTCTTAATGAGTTTCGGGTCAAAACGGATTGACCTGTTACGATACGATTGCTTAACGAGTTGATAGCGGGTCAACCTATTTTAACCCGCTATTATACGTTATGATACGTTAAGAAAGTTAAAATCACAAGTATACCTTTACATTTAAAAGTAAAATTGTTAAAATCTTAATTTTGATAATTTTCTTATTTAGATTGTAATTCATACTTATAGTTAGTATTATCATTTTTTATAAATATTATGATTTTAACATTTGTATAAAATTAATTAAGTCAAACGGGTTAATTTCGGGCATATTCAACACATTTATATAAACAGGTTGAAACGTATCATATTTTTTCGTGATAATTTATTTCACAATATTCACTAATGAGTCATAACAAATTGATACGATACGATACGTTATATTAACGGGTCATGGTATTTAAGATTTTGACACAATAAGTTTAATGGGTCAGGTTATGGTTGACCTATATAGTATAATATACATGTCTTGACACAATACAAATACGATTCGTTGATACGATTTGACACCCCTACATGTGATTGAGTGAAGTGTTGCTGATTATTCTTACTTAAATTCAAGACGTTTACAAGAGATACTGGGGCCCCAAATCAGAATTTTGATACCATTTTTTTTAATGCTCCTTATGAAGGAAAAAAGGAGTCGTCCCTACAAAATTTTCTATTACCATGTCACCAGATTGCATTAATAAAGAAGCAAAATAAAGATTAAAAAAGTGGAAAGTTGAGCCAAGTCAATGGTTTGGTCTTCAATTTTCTTTCTGAGGGAAGGATTATTACCAAAACGATTAATGCAACAGTCTAAAATATCAAGTGATATGTTCTTTATTTTTCTGTTTACTATAAAGGAAGACTAGAGCTAGTGGCGGGGAAAATAATTTATAGGCTACAGTGGGGAAATTGCCAATGACCTTCCCTTCCTCATCCTCGATCACGAGAGTTATGAAAAGTTATGATTTTATAGAAAGTGAGATCCTCCGAAATTGGCTTTTGTTGACTATGAATCACATAAATGGTGATATCCGTACCGCTCATACATAAGATCTTTGTGGTTGAAATGGGGTATGGACAACATGGATTGAGTGATGAGGAGCGCTAATTTTATGGAAGTTCAAAGGCAATAAATCAATCTTCGAACAACCAGAAAGTTGGGAAAAAAAAAATTCAACAAGTTCTATGAAAGTGGCATTTAGGTCTTGCAGGAGGGAAAAGAAAGAAAGTGAATGGAAATGTGGGAGAAGAAGCTATTTATAATGAGACTTAAAGATGTTATTTAGACCTTGCTTATTTTTAGAGATAAGATAAAATAAAATTAGATAAAAAAATAAAAATAAAAAAGATATTGTTGTAATATATCATTTTAATATTAATTTTGATTTGAGATTTGAAAAAATTGTTTTGGAATTTAAAAAAATTAAATTGTTTAATTTATTTTGTATAAAAATTTGAAAAAATGTAATGATGAGTTTGAGAAGAGATAAGATGAAATAATTTATAAAAACAAACGAGCAATCTTTAGCCATGTACATAATTTCAACTAACATGACAAACTGACTAGTATGGGTGGTTAGACTGATTTTTTAGATGAATAATATTATATACTACATTATTATTTTATTTTCATTCCATTAAATAAATAGTGGCATATTCATCACTGTTGAATAATAAAGAAGCATCCAATAGCATTAATTATTTAATGATTATAAATGTGCCATATTTTATTTAGTAAGATAAAAATATGATAATAATATGATGTATAAAATTTTTCTTCCTAGATCTCTATCATTCAAAGTAGATAAATTGCAATGTTGCCAATCTATGATTGTCACACGGTCCAAAATACTATAGAATCATGAGTGTACGAAATAAAACTCTCCATAATTAAAGCCCAGTTGAAGCCCATTTCATATTACATTGGAGCACACCAAAATAGAAGAAAGAATCAGACAAGAGGCCTGTAAAGAAAGCTATAATTTGACATAAACACAAATTCAAGGCACAAAAACTGATAAAGGACGAGATATAATAGAAGGGACTATTGCATTTTGAATATTGAGATGAGTTAAATTAAAATGTAAATAGTAATTTTTTAAGAATCTCATTAAGATAGATTTAACTTTTTTATATTGAGATAAATTAATTTTTTTAGATTGTAAATTATGAAGTACACTGAAATAGGTTTAACCTTTTTTAATGAGTAATTAAAAAAGTAGTAGATACTATTAACTATTGGTTAGAGATAGTTTGAGAGCACAAAGAAACTTATACCTTCAAGACTCATGAATAATGTCAAACCACATCAATTTATCAATTTATGTCTTTTCTCTCTACATATATTTATTGCTCGAGCATTAGATGAGCATCACCATGACCGGAAAGCGTTACTCTAGATTATGCAACCACTGTTGGCATCTAACATCCGGAAAATGCTTAAGATTTGTGATTGACTCACTTTATTTTTAAAAAGATGTGCGATATTTATATATTTTATGAATACAAATATCATTTCTTATTGAACAAATTGAGTTGCACCCCTCAAATAAATGTAATATATCTAAAATTATTTTAGAGATATTACCAAGAGTAAATAATTTTTTAATATCATACGTTATTTTATTAATTAGATATTAACCTCAAACTTTGCCTTTTATAATTAACCTATTTAAAAATGTAGTAGGGGTATTATGGTCCAATTTATATATACCGTTACAGTTGTATTAGGGAGATTGTGATCAAAAGTTCTACTTCAAAACTTATAATTAATAGGGTCTAATACTGGCTCTTATTGTATCGCCTATAGAATAAAGGTATATCATGACCTCCCATATCTAAAAAAATAAAAATGATTAAAAGTATTCACACTTATCATACTCACGTTCACATCTTATTATTTATATAAAGACGAGTGTAAATATTTTTTAGCAATATTTCTTAAAATAAAACATTAGTATATCGTGCTCTTTTAAGATCTACTACAAAACAAATGGGGCTAACTTTTTTTAAGCGTTAAAAGTTATAACATTGAGGTTCCCACGAGAAACACAAGGAGCAACCGACTTAAATGTACCACTCTATAAGGGTAGGTGTACCCTTTCCATTCCCATCGCATGCTTTTTTTTTTGAAAGGCCATCGCATGCTTTTAATTACCTACTGTTCTTCACCTTCTCGGACACCCTCCCTACCCAAAGTAAAATACCTCTTATTGCCCTTTATCATTTTTGCCCATTTTTCCATTAAATGAAAACGCGTCCATGAGTTTAGCTCTATTTTTTCTTTTATCGTTGCAAAAAAATTATAACAAAAAAAAAAGGGGGATGCACAAAAATTGAAAAATAAAGTGGTTGCCTACTATTCTCTCGTTCCTTCCTGTTCAACTTTCTGGGTAAGTTCACAAAACTAACCAAAAAACAAGAGGCAAAAAGAAGGAAACGGTGAGATTAGAGCTCTCCCCAGCACAGCACAGCACAGAACACGACCACCCACAGTTTAGCCTTCTCTTCCTTCTTCCCTCTGTATATTCTAATTCTATTCACATTTCGCAGTTATTTTTTAAAATGTAAAGAAATTACAAACCCCTACTATTCACTGCTCTAAATCTTCACCCAGAAACCTCTCCAGCATTTTATCATCCCATTCAAACACATCACAGCCATCCATTGCTTCTCCTTCCCCGGAAACAACCGACCACCCGCGCACCTCTTCTTCGCTTGCCTCCCTCGCCCCTTCCCCTACACTCCATTCGCCGAACGCAAACGCCTCGGTTCCTAACAGAGCTATCCGCTTCCCAATGCTTAGCATCCCCCTCATATCGACGCTAGCCATCAGTGATGAGTCCGATTCCGAGAACGACGACCCGCAGCTCTCCTCGTTGCCGTTGATGGTGACGTACGACGTCGAAGGCTGGAAAATCAACGGCAACGAGTACGGATATTCAATAAACCTCACCTTTGCCGACTTGACAGAGCCTGCGTTGGTGGCAGAACTTTCCGAGCCTTTCTCCGCGTCGTCCTCCAACAGCTCCATTAGCTGCGAAACTGCGTCCTCATCCACGGACAGCCAAGCCAAAACGTCGTCGGTCACACCGACCGTATTCTCTGCGGCCGCCGTGTCGAAGCGGTGCCGTTTTGGCTTGTCCTCCATTTCTCTTGTGGTGAAAGTACGGCTTTCGAGAGAAGCAGAGGCTGCCAAAATGTGCCGAAGAAACAAGTCATCGCGAGTATATAAATATTTTCTGGGAGTGGTACGGTTTTCCACAGGCGCGTGGTGAAGAAGGATCTGGCGTTTTTTAGTGGGTCCTGGTGAAGGCAAAATCCTGATCTGTGAACACTAGCCGCTCGATCAGTGTGTAATGTTATGTGATGGTGACACGTGGAAAGTGGATTTCGGATAGTAACGTGGCACTAAGTACTGTTGGGTCGTGGTGCAGTGTGGGAAAAGGGCGGGAATTTGCGAAGTATTAAAGCTGCCGTGTCAGTGTGGTGGCAATATTGGGAAAGGTGGGTGACGTGGAAGGCCGTGTTGCTGGGTCGTGTACGTCCGTTTTGGGATAAAAAAAGCGACACTTCGAGAATGGTGTTGATTTCGGATGGGGTCGATTTCCTTTTATGCCCCTAACTGCCAAATATTATTTAGGGATCGTAATTTCCAGTCTTGACTCTTGACCCAGATACAATGTGTCCAAGGCCCGACTGCTCAAGCATGGTCCCGAAAAAGTACAATGTGTCCAAGCTTAGCTATTTCTCTTAAAAAGGTAAGGTCATAATTAAAAAGTTGATTTATATATATATATATATATATTTCAAATTTACAAATTATTTTTAACTATGTTTGGTAAAGATTTATGTCTTTCTTTTGTTTTATTTATTTAAAAGTGATCTATTTATTTGGCTTGAAGATAAAATAATATTACGAAATAAACTTTTAGATCTCATTTGAATATAAAGATAATTTCATTTCATTTCATAATTTTAAATTTTATATATAAAATATAATAAATAGTTTAGTTTTTTTAATTTAAAATAATATTTTTAAAAATTAACAAAATAATGCTACGAAATAGACTTTTAGATCTCATTTGGATATTAAAATAGTTTATTTTATCTTATCTCATTTTATAAATATAATTTTTTTAAACTTTTATATGAAATATAAATAAATCAATTCTTTTAAATTTTAAAATAATAATAATAATAATAATTAATATTTTAATAATATTTTATTTAATTTTTAAATCTTATCTAAAATTATTATATTTTATCTCATTTTTAAATCTGATTACATTATAGTTTCTTCATATTATGTAAGTGTGATATTCTTTATAATTCTTAGATCATACTTATTAAAAAAAATGATAGATAATGTTACTACCTAAGATCATATTTATATAAGTATATTTACAAAATTTTTTTTTACTGCAAATAACATATCTCTATTTGATTATAGTGCATAAGAGTACCATAAAAAAGTGATGATTATATAGTTTTCTGTAAAAATATTAGCTGTTTAGTCTTTTTAAAAGAAATGGAATACATATAGAACTCGCTTGAAAAAATCTACTCTCTGATAATGAGCCCACTTCTTTCGAGGGAAAGGGAAATCCAATTACTCTAGCCTCTAACACCTAAAACGTATATGGTATTATTTATTTATTTTTAAACAGAGTTTAAATGCTGTGTTTTTTCAAAGGTTAAAAGGATTGATAAAGTAAAATTGTCAAAATGCTTATATTTTATATTGAACGAATATTATTCATTTTAAGTGAAAAAATCAAAATCCTATATTTTATACTAGAAAAATTATTTATTTTTAATGAAACATAGATGATTTTTTATATTAAATTTATTATAAAATATCAAATTACCATTCAAATTAGAGAGGTTTGTATTATTTTTTTTTTAAAAATTGCTAGCTCTAGTTTCAAACTTTGACCATAACACGTGTGAAATTTAAAAATAGTCCTTTCGTTCAGACTCTGTTAGAAATGTTGTCGCGACAATTTAAATATGGAATAACGATACTCTTCTCATTATTTTAGGAGTGCTCATATATGTGCACTTATTTTTATAATCTTTTGTATAATTATATTTTAAATGAGAGGAATATTTTTATAAAATAACTTATAAAAATAACATCATTTTACATATAAGCTCTTTATAAATAAATAAATAAATAAATAAATAACAATGTGAGTTTTGATGATGTAAAATTTAAAACAAAGTATGAAAATATGTAAGGAGTCTCTCTCTCACACACTCTCAGGTAAACTATGCTAGAGTCATATCAGGAAATTAGACAAATTCTGTGAAATTAATACTCTACCTTTATTAATTGAACCATCTCATTTAATAGCTAAGGAGATTACAAATTTAAATTGCAACAAACAGCTGAAAATCAATTTAATGACACCAACAAAAATTCAAATTCAAACTAGCTAGAAATTAGCTTTACATAACCAACAAATAAAAACTAAACTTTAAAATTTAAATAATGGCTAAGAGATTGAATCTTCAACCTAGCAGAGTCTTCAGACAAGATTCTCCCATAGTCGGTTAGCCACCAATCCCCCCTGCTGAAAAGAATTCGACTCTGATGAGTGAAGTGCTTGGTAGAACTCGTGCAAATCTGAGTTAAGTTGTTGAAGCTCTTAAGTGCACACCCATAAACAATCAAAGTATGGTCTAATTTTCCATTTAATCACGAATCTCTGATATCCACCACAACGAGTAGAGACAATCTGATCATCAAGGATTTTTTCAATTTCTTCTTTTAGAATTGTCTTTGCGGGAAGCTTAGGAATTGCTAATGGAGCCTCATCGTCAGCATGGTGGCCTTCATACAGTTGCAAATCTTCAACGTTAACAATGGGACTAATATGCAAATCATCCGGCAACTCGAGCACATAAACATTAGTGTCCAATCTCTTAAGAATTTTAAATGGACCCGCCTTCTTTGAATGTAATTTCTAGTAAGTGTGTCGTGGAAAACGTTCAAACCTTAACCTCATCATAACGAAATCACCCTCCACAAATTCAAAGTTCCTACGATGCTTATCAACTTTCCGTTTATAAATATCATTGTTGACTGTCAAACGCTATTTGATTTCTTCATGTAGTGACTAGATGTGATTAGAAAAATCAACTCCACTCTCACTGACTCGAGTTAATTGGTAGGGGTAGTAAATCAACAAGTTGTTGTAGCTTCACACAGCAAACCACCTCAAATGGTGAAATTCCAATAGTCCGATTGACAGAACTATTATAGGCAAATTCGGCATTTGGTAGGATTAAGTCCCATGAAGCAACATCATCTTGAACTAAACAGCGAAGCAAGTTTCCAAGACTTCAATTTACAACCTCTGTTTGGCCATCTGTTTGTGAATGTAAGGCACTAAAGTACTTCAAACATTTGTCAAGCTTCGCCCACAATATTTTTCAGAAATAGCTTATAAACTTCACATCTCTATTGCTGACAATAGTTTCCAATAAGCTATGGAGACACTACTTCTCGCAATAACAATGCTGCAACTTAAGAAACATCATCGTATTTGAATAGGGCACAAAATGAGCCATTTTTTAAAAGCTATCAACAATAACAAACATTGAGTCATGATCACGTATAGTCTTGGGTAATCCAAGTATGAAATCTATACTAAGATCTTCCCAATGAGCATGAGGAATGGGTAATGTCTTGTATAACCCAATATTTGTCCTTGACCCCTTTTCAAATTGGCATGTGCAACACATCATGACAACTTTAACAACATCATGTTTCAAAGATGGCCAAAAAAATCAATCTTCCACTAAGAAAATAGTCTTGTCATGCCCAAAGTGACCAGCTAGCCCTCCTCCATGAATCTCTCGAATAGAATGCTCCTTTAGAGATGAATTAGGAATACATAATTTGCAGCCTTTAAACAGGAATCTCTCCTTCAATGAGTATACCAGATGAGTCTCCAGCTTGTTTTGATAGAGGTCTAAATTATTGAACCAAAAAAGGGATCATCTACATACATCCTCTTTATCTCATCAAAGCCAATAATATAAAAGGATAAAATGGAGAGAACATGTGACTGCCTACTCAAGGCATCCGCTACTCTATTTTTGGCATTTATTCGGTGCCTCAAAACAAAGATGAACTCTTGAAGCATATCTACCCAACCAGCATGTCGTGCATTTAGTTTCTTCTGAGAGTTGATAAATTTCAAGGAATTGTGGTCTGTAAATAAAACAAACTCACGATGTAATAAATAATGCCTCAAATGCTTCAAGGTTTCAATGAGTGCATAAAATTTGAGATCATAGTGAATATTTCTTCTTAACTTCATTCAGTTTTTCACTGAAGAAAGCGATTGGGTGACCTCCTTGACTTAGGATTAGGACCCCGCCTATGCCAATGTGAGAGACATCACATGTGACCTCAAAGACCTGCTCAAAACCCGGTAGCTTTAAAATAGGAGCATTAGTTAAATTTTCTTTTATCTCTTCAAAGGCGCACGCAGCTACAAAACTCCATTGAAAGGCCCCCACTTTCATACATTTGGTTATAGGTGCCACAATGGTGCTAAAGTTGTGAATAAACCTACAATAAAAAGTAGTTAATCCGTGAAAACTCCTCACTTCATGAATGTTTGAGGGTGTAGGCCACTCTTTAATTGCACGAATTTTCTCGGGATCAGCTAGCACTCCTTCTGTTGAGACAATCCACCTCAAAAAAGTGACTTGAGAATTAGCAAAAGAGTACTTATTTAAATTGATGTAAAGCTACTCCTTTCTCAATACCTGCTTGACTTGCCTAATGTGTTCTTTATGCTCCTCCCAATCTTGACTATAAATAAGAATGTCATCAAAATATATAACAATAAATCTACTAGAGAACGGCCTCATATTTGGTTCATCACTCGCATGAACATACTGGGAGCATTGGTTAATCTGAACGGCATAACCATCCATTCGGAATAACCCATCTTTTGTTTTAAAGGCGATTTTCCATTGATCTCCAGGTCAAATTTGGATCTGATGGTAACCACTCCTTAAATCGATTTTTGAGAATATTGTAGATTCATGTAATGAATCTAGCATATCATCCAAGCGAGGAATAGGGGAATGATACTTAACAGTTATATTATTTATGGCTCTACTATCAATACACATATGCCACGTATCGTCCTTCTTTGAAGTGAGTAATGCATGACACGCACAAGGGCTCATGCTCTCCCGAATAAATCTCCTTTCTAAAAAGTCTTGCACTTGTTTCCTCAACTCTTCATACTCTTTTGGGTTGAGTTGGTAGCACCGAACCTGGAATGAGGTCGATTGCATGCTGAATGTCATGCATGGGCGGTAGTTGTCGAGGAAGTTCTTCAGGGGCTAGGTTCAAAAAATCCTCCAAAATAGAGATGAGATCTAGACTTTTAATTTCCTACATTAGAGAAATCTCATGCGAGATTAATAAAAATATAGCTCCCGATTCCTTACTCTCTTCTTCAAATCGATGCATGGACAGTGTTCTAAAGGAAGAATAATCCTCTGTCTTCTGAAAATCAGTGATTCTCATGAGCTTTAATCAAATCTTCTTATTCTCACAAGTTAGTGAATAGAAATTTGAATACCCATTATATTGCACATTCCTATCATACAACCAAGGTCTTCCCAAAAGAGTATGATATGCTTTCATGGGTAGCACACCACACCAGACTTGTTCACCGAAGTCTTTTCCCAAGGAGAAATAAACCAAGCATCTAATTTTAATAGCCATTAACGTATCATCAATTTATCTAACTTGATAGGGTTTAGAGTAAGGTTCCTGCTTCAGTTTCTCAACTAAATCGAGGACACAATGTTCATTTAACTTCCATTGTCGGTGATCAAATTCATTGCTTTACATTGATGCTCAACTATGGTATGGAAAATATTTGTGCACTGCCAAGAGTCGTCTTCATCAACTTTCTATTAAGACTTTTCATCAACACCTTGTACCACGGCTAACTCTTTTACCTTACATTTTCCTGCATGCATTTTCAGTATTTCATCTTCTTCACAAATAAATGCAAAGCATTGGTTCTTTGTAGGGCACACTACAACAAAATGCCCCTTTCCTTTACACTTATAGCATTCAATCAGACCTCTTTTTGCAACAACTATCTCTTTTCCTTTGGCTATACTGCTCTCCCCATTTTTCTCAGTTAGCATTGTGGTGTTTGTTATAGATTTCCCAAGAAATGAAATTTCCCGAGTGTTGCCATAACTGCGCTCAAATAAATTACCTCATCGCCTAAAACTAGACAACTATTGTCAAGTTTCCTTGCTTTAGCGCCAATAATTCTTCAAAAAGAGTCTTCTCATAGTCCAGTGGTAGGAATTTCTCTTTGAGGCAGAGCTTCATCTCATCCCAATCGGTAATGGGTGGTTGTCTATGTCGATTCAACTACTCTACAATACTATGCCACCATTCTTTCGCTTGCCCTTTCAGTTTCATTCTTACAAATCAAACCATCTTTTCGGTTGCCATATTTAATCATTCAAAATAGTCTTCCAGTGACATTAGTGAATCATGAAAGTTGTTTGGGTCCAAGCTCCCATGATAATCAGGTATATCCACTCTAGTTCGCTTGGATGCCTCGTCAAAGTGCTCATGCTCCCTAGGCTGTCGATATAGCCAAGGAAAATGACCAACGTTGCCACCTCCCCGATGCCAATTGTTCTCACCATTGTTTTATTCACCTGTACCTTCGTCTTGCTCATTATTGTTGCTCTAGTTCTCTCCATCACCATAATCTTCCTCGCGATTTTTCTGATTAGGAAAGACTTGATTCCATTCAACCTCCATTTCTTGAGTAAGGTTGTTTAGTTGATTAGTCATCTGAAGCAACATTTCATCATGTTGCTCTTGCGTGAGTCAAGTATCACTGTTATAGTGCCGTCTACTTCTGGTACTCATGTCTATAATCATCGAAAAAACCTAGGACTGATACCAAGATCAATGTAGAATTCAAAATGAAGTATGAAAATATGTTAGAAGTCTCTCCCTAACACGCTCTCGGGTAAACTATGCTAGAGTCACACTAGAAAATTAGACAAATTCTGTGAAATCAATACTCTACCTTTATTCAATAAACCATCTCCTTTAATAGCTAAGGAGATTACAAATTTGAATCGCAACAAATAGTTGAAAATCAGTTTTACGATACCAACGAAAATTCAAATTCAAACTAACTAAAAATTAGCTTTACATAACTAACAAATAAAAACTAAACCATGAAATTTAAAAAATGGCTAAGAGATTGAATCTCCAGCCTGGCAAAGTCTGCGGACAAGGATCTTCCATCGTCGATCAGCCATCACTTGGTAATAAAAAATAATTATTTTATATTTTTTTAAGGTAAGATATTTTTTACAAGAGTTTATATAAGACTTGTATGTTCAAAACTTGCATAAATTATTTCTTTTTAAAAAATCGCATACATCCGTCAACTTGAGATCTTGAACTTGTCCAAAAAAAAATCCTGAGGTCGTGAACAATAAAAAGTTATATTTTAAAAAAGTATAATTTAAAAATGATTTTAAATCAAATGAATCAATAAATTTTATAAAATAAACAAATAAATAAATAAGAAAATAAAAACTGTGAAAATTGATTTAAATGAATAATTTATAAAATGTGTAAACTAAAATTTAAAAAATAACACTAAAATCTTCTAAAATCCATACAGTGAAGAAACCATATGAAAATTGTTAGAAAATAATTACTAAACACTTTTAGAAAGTATTAAATCATTTCATAATTAAACAAGATAAAACTAAAAACAATACCAAAAAAACTAACACTAAAACTTAGAGGATGACCAGCCATGACAGCCTAGATTGGGCTGCCAATGTGTGTTATGGTTGGGCCCCCTCATGGGTGGCTTTGATGGCACCGTGATGGCTGTCGTCCCCTTGGTTGATGCCGTCCGGCTCAGCCAACTACCACTTGGGCTGCTTTGATGTGGCCATCCTTTTTTTTTTTACTTTTGTTATTTTATTAGTTCTCTTAATTTATTATTTCTTATCAAAAAAAAGTTCTCTTAATTTATTTTTCTCTTTTCTAATGATTCTGTTATTATATTTTCCGTTATAATCTTCATAATTATGTTTTATAATTTATTGAGTTTTAAGGGATGTTTGGAAAAAAGGTCATATTTCACTTCATTTTATTTTCTTTTGAATTTTCATTCAAATATAAATAGTTTCAAATTAATCATTACAATTTTTTCAAATCTCAAAATAAAAATAAATATTAATTATGACTTTTTTAAATCTCAAAAAAAAAATCATATTAAAAATTATATTTTAACAATATTTTAAATTTATAATATTTTTTATTCAATGTTTTCTTTTCTTTTCTAAAAACTTATAATTACTTGATTTAGTCTCAATACTATTCACAAATCATTTTAATACTATTCACAAAATTATCATCTCATTTCATTCACTAAATATCCCTTGAAAAGTTTTAATGTAATTTTTTAAATCTAGTTTAAACTTTTTTAATCTTATTCCTTTCTTGCATAGAATATCCTGTTTTCTAGGTTTTCACGTGTTTTTATTTTTTATTTTTTATTTTTTATTATTTTATTTTTCTAAATTTACCGTTTATTTGTTTTTTTTTTAACCTTTTTCATATTTTACTTATTCTAGTAACTTTTCATTATTCATACTATCCGTGGTTTTTTTAAAAAAAATAAATAAATATTTGACTATATACATAATATGAGGTGTCATATTCGGATTGGTTATATAGTAGCAATTAATTCTTACGTCTGTGCTTTCTGGAAGAGTAATGATACAAGTTATAAATAAAAAAATCTAATATAAATTATGGGAGAAGTTGGGGTTTGATCGGGTTGCACCTCAGTGTTTTACAGTCTACTCCCTTAAATTTTTATAATTATTATAAAAATATAATAAAAAATATTAAAAATATAATAAAAAACATAATAAAAAAATAAAATTTAGAAAACACAATAAAATAAAATAAAAATATAATAAAAAACACAATAAAAAAATAAAATGAAAATAATTTAATAGGAGTTTTCGGCCTCACCCAGTACCCGTCGTCGCCGGTGGTGGTGGCCGACACAGCCCACCCCATTAAGACCATCCGAAACGGGTTTAAGGCTGCGGCGGACACACCGGAAGTCGCCGAGTATCGCCGTCGCAGGGGTAGAATCGCTGGAGCCCACCGGTCTCGATGGGGTAGGCGGTGTAGCCCACTGCCACGGGCAACGGCAGGGGCTACAAAACACATAGAGTTCGGTCCAACTTTTCTCATAAATTATTTATGAAAGAATAGATCCCCCTAATAAAGAACAATTTTTTTAACACTATTTTCGGATGTGGTCCACTTTTTTAGAGCACTAGCATTGAGTTTATATAAAAAAAAATAAAAAATTTAATAAAAAATACAGGTTTGATAAAGTGAAGGATTACTATTCAAAAACCAAACCAAAAGTACTTTTATTTTATTTTCCTTACTTTTTTTTAATATTTGATCAAATATGACGAAAGTTATTTTATGAGTCCAATATAAGATTATTTTGATATTGACTTTTCATCAAAATTGTATTTTTTATCAAATTTTAAAGAAAATTTTTTATGAGTCCAATATTAATGTTCAGGACTTGTATTAAACTTATTTATTTGATACTTCTACAAATTATTTTTCTTTCTCAAAAATAGAAGTAATAAGTTCTAAAACTTATTTATTTGAGACTTAATGTAAATCATTTTTCTTTCTCAAAAATTGAAGTAATAAGCCCCGACATATGGATTATTTTGAAACTTGACAATAGTGACACGTGCTAGTTCTAAGTTTTGTAACAATAGGTATCGATTTTGAAAAAGTGCCATATACTAAATTAAAAAGTAGTGTTTCCTAAAATATAAAAAACAACAAATCCAAAATGAATAATAAAATTAGTACAAAAGAATAAAATACAAAGACTTGCTTTTAATTCCAAAGTGAAATAGCTCCCAAAAAAAAATTCCAAAGTGAACAAGTCAGTTTAAGTTTGTCAAGGATTCACTAACATATAGGATGCGAAATATACATGATCATAGGTTGCTAGTATGCGAGTGTTGTTATTAGTAGGCCATATAGGTTAGAATAGACGTATGAGTGCTTTACGTAACTTTGATGTTGCATAAATATGAAACCGCGAGACTATTGACGGGGAGGGATGGCAAGCAGCGCTCTCTGCGGCGCTCGCCTCGTGCCTAGTGGAGAGCTAGCACGGTTACTCACATTGGGAGCCTCTTTCTAAGGGGCAAGCAACCTTGTTCATCTAAGTGCTCCTTGCCTGGAACAAACACCGAGGAGAGTTAAAGTGCTCCCACCAAATTGAGAAAAGTGCCAACCAAGCGGGGGAGTTATGAGGCGAGCACCAAGGAGAGGAAAATTGCTCCCCATGCAAGGGAATACTTAGAAGAGAAAATTGCTTAAAACTTGGCAAACATCGTGAGATCCAAAGTGCTCGCCCATCATGCGAGCATTGAAGAGAGCCAACTCCTTACCCATCAGGTGAGAGATAAGAGTGTTAAGTGCTTGTCCCTAAAAGAGCACTAAGAAAGTCAAAGTGCTCGTACCTGAAGTGAGCTCCATAAGAGGCAAAGTTAGCCTTGGCCGAGCACCAAAGAAAGAAAAGTACTTCTTCCCTAAGGGAGCTAAGAGGCGAGTACTCGGAGGACAAAAATTTCTCCCAAAACAAGCGAGCACCAAGAAGACCAAAACTACTCTCCAAATAGGAGAGCGCTTGATAGAGCAAAACCACTTAAAACTAGCTTAGCATTGCGAGATCCAAAGTGCTCACCACTAATGCAAAAACAACGAAATGGGAATTGCTTGGCGAGCACATTTTCTCCTATTGTGCTCATCAATTTGGCGAGTACTTTTACTCTCTTCGATGCTTGATTGGGGTGAGCCCTTTGCCTTTCTGTGATGCTCACTATTGGAGTAATCGCTCTGCTCAACCCTCCTCCACATAGGTGGCAAAGGAGCACCCGTGCAAGTAAACAAGCACGTCCCCCATCACATGAGCATTGTGAAGAGCCAAGTGCTTACCCATCCAACGAGAAGTGGGAGAGCTTTAGTGCTTGTCCCCAAGTAAGCACTAAAAAGCAAAAATGCTCGCCTCAAAAAGATAATCACAGAGAGCCAACACATTTGTACTAGAGGCAATGTGCTTATTCCCGAGCGAGCACCAATGAGAGATAAGTGCTCACCCTCCAAAGGAGTGATGAGGCAAGCACCAGGAAGACTAGGATTGCTCCCCACACAAGCAAGCATCTAGAAAAAAAAAATATTACTCGAAACTTTCAATAATTGCACAATAAAATACAAAGCACGATTTTTCCTGTACCAGAGGCCTAAAGAAGTCTACAGTTGGAACCTAATCACAAAAGATTGGAACTCCTATTCTAGAAGCTAAATGGAATATTTTCATTGCTGGCCTCCACGACTATACTGTAGTTAGTTAGTTGTTAGTACATAGTTGTATATTGTAATAGATTTGTATATTCTTTAATTCCTTTTTCTATCTCTAGAAGCTACTTTTGAGATGTGGCTTGAATGAAGCGCATCAGATTGCACTTGGAGTTTTCAACCCATAACTTCGCTCGACCCTCGCTCGACAGTCGCTCGAGCGAGACATCAAACGGAGAGTTTTGGATCCAGGCAGAGACTTCGCTCGACTCTCGCTCGACCTCCCGCTCGAGCGAGAATCAATCCTAGGGTTGCATCGCTTCCAGGAACTAGGGTTAGCACCGTCTAGAATAGTGTTCTGCTCGAGCGAGAATGTCTCGCTCGAGTGAGATACAGCCTATATAAGGATCTCGGCATTTGAAAGCACAAAGAGCGGAAGCAGAGAGCTGTGGAGTGAAGGCGATTTCGCTCGAGCGAGAAGGGCTCGCTCGAGCGAGATTACGAACATAGGCGTCCGTCTCCCATTTTCTCCTTGTTTGATTTTGTAGATCAGTGAGAGTCTACTTGTAAAGGATTTGAGAGCCTTGTGAGAGAGAGAGTTTTGTAACTTCTAAGAAGTGTACTCCATCTTTGTTTATTATAGTGATTTAGACCGACCCAACAGTGGATGTAGACTCAGTTTGAGCTGAACCACTTCATATCTGGTGTCCATTTCTGTTCTCCGTCTTTAGTTTTATTTCTCTCTGTTGCGTCCGCTGCGTGGCTCCGAGTTTACTGTCCGTCGGTCGGCCAGATTCCCCAACAAACTGGTATCAGAGCGTTAAGGGATGGCCTCAGTAAATTTTGGAGTAGAGAAATTCGACGGTCAGAATAGTTTCAGTTTATGGCGCTTGAGGATGAAGGCTTTGTTGCTTCAGCAGGGTCTGTTCAAGGTTGTAGAAGGAGTGACTGGTGAGTCTCGTGCATCGTCAAGGAATGAGGAATTGGCTCACAGTACTATTCTACTATCACTATCAGATGAAGTTTTGAGGGAAGTTGCAGAGGAGGAGACCGCGGTTGGTCTGTGGAACAAGCTGGAGAGCTTGTACTTGAAGAAATCTCTCACTAACCGGTTATTTTTTAAACAACGGTTATACACTCTCAAAATGGAGGAAGGTACTTCTATTTTGCACATCTAGATGAATTTAATAAGCTAATTATGGATCTGAGGAACATAGACATTAAGATTGATGAGGAAGATCAAGGTTTAATTGTTTTGTGTTCATTGCCTGTTTCATTTGATAATTTTGTAAACTCAATGTTGTATAGTAGAGATACAATCTCCTAAGTAGATGTCAAGTCTGCTTTGAATTCTAAGGAATTGAGAACAAAATTTGGGGGTTTAGGCATAAACAATCAAGCCGAGGGTTTGTTTGTGAAATGTTCCTCTGGTGATAGATCTGAGGAAGGATGTTCAGGGAAGAATAGAGGTAGTTCCAGTTCCAGTAGCTCCAGATCTAACAAGAGAAAAGTGAAATGTTACCACTGCCATAAGATGGGTCATTACAGAAGTGAGTGTCCTCAATTGAAAAATGTGAAGGAAGAGGAAAGTTCCTCTAGTAGTGATGACAATGAAGATGATGATAGTTAGTCTTTACTTCCTTGAGGGCAGTGTAGTGATAGGTGGAGTATCCTGACATGCTCCAGATTCAGATATTCATTCGCATGTGTCACGTGCGAATCCGCCAGACAGGATGGTCATTTATGAGTCAGCAGCTTTTGCTTGGTGTGATCAGAAGACAGTAATCTTGATTTTTTGTTTACATTGTATTCTTAGGAAGCAGTGTAGAATCAAGGTTCCTGCAGTATTTCTGATCAGGATACATCTTGTGTAAAGTCTTGTTTTGTATTAAACTCATATTTGTTTTATGATCATTGGAAGTTTGGTTTTGTCTATTTGTTTCTTTGTGATGTGTTTGGTATTCAAACACTTTTGTGAAGACAATTGATCTACAGACAAGAAGGTAGAGCGTTATTCAGACCATACAGTTTTGTTTCACTCCACGGAGTAACTGAATGGAATAAGGTGGGCTTTGAGTGACAGAGTCTATAGTATGCTTTTGGTTTGCCAGGCTTGTCTACAGATAAAGGGGGCAGTTGATCACCTTTTTTGTGTATGCTCATGCAGGCTTTTGTTGGTTCTTACTTTGGCTGAAGAATATTTGGTTGTCTTCATTTGTATTCAGAATCCGTTTGTTCAAGTAAGCAGTCTGTATTGTGGTGCATTGTCGTTTGGGTGAAGATAGTGAATCTTCAGATGTTGTCTATGGTGTTGAAGACTTTTGTGTGGAAAGTGAGTTCTTCAAAGATAGACTTCGTATTTCGTGTTGGGTATTCCTTCTGTGGTTGAAGGATTTGTGGGTCTTTTGTCCAGAATCACTTTGTGGGGCTTATTCAAGCCAAGGTGGAGATTTGTTGAGATGTGGCTTGAATGAAGCGCATCAGATTGCACTTGGAGTTTTCAACCCGTAACTTCGTTCGACCCTTACTCGACAGTCGCTCGAGCGAGACATTAAACGGAAAGTTTTAGATCCAGGCAGAGACTTCGCTCGACTCTCGCTCGACCTCCCGCTCGAGCGAGAATCAATCCTAGGGTTGCATCGCTTCCAGGATCTAGGCAGAGATTACGAACACAGGCGTCCGTCTCCCATTTTCTCCTTGTTTGATTTTATAGATCAGTGAGAGTCTACTTGTAAAAGGTTTGAGTGCCTTATGAGAGAGAGAGCTTTGTAACCTCCAAGAAGTGTACTCCATCTTTGTTTATTATAGTGATTTAGACCGACCCAACAGTGGATGTAGGCTCAGTTTGAGCTGAACCACTTCATATCTGGTGTCCATTTCTGTTCTCCGTCTTTAGTTTTATTTCTCTCTGTTGTGTCCCTGCATAGCTCCGAGTTTACTGTCCGTCAGTCAGCCGGATTCCCCAACAGCTACATTGAATTGTATATTTTTAGCATTGTATAGTGCCCTAGAGGCAAGATAAATGAGAACTACAATTCATCCACGTTCACCCTTTTTATTCAACTTTTTGACATGATATCAGAGATGAACTAAAACCACTTAAACCGCTTTAGTCTTTTTTAGTCTTTTTAACAAACACCTTTCTAACAACTTCTTCAATCAATGTAACAAGCCTTTAAAATGACAAATAATGATGCATCTGACTCTGTTCCCGTAACCAATATCACAACTCCTACTTCATCACCTTCAGAAAATCTGAATAACCCATTTTACATACATCACAATAGTAACTCCCACATTATGGTTATTTTCCCACCCCTTTCAAGATCCAATTATCTATCATGGAGTAGATCTTTCACCTTGGCAATATCAATCAAGAATAAGCTTAGCTTTCTCGATAGGAGTATTCCAATCCCAACACACAATGATCCCCCTCTATATTCTATGGATGGCACTACAATAATGTCATACTATTATGGTCCTTAACTCCATCAAGAAGGAAATTACAACAAACATGTTCTATATCAGCTTAGCAAAGATTGTGTGGACAAAGCTTCACACTCATTTTTCTTAACCGGATTATGTATGATTTACCAGCTTTAACAGTAGCTCACCATCGTGCAAGGCACACAATATGTGAGTAAGGACTTTACTCAGCTCAACAAGATTTGATAAGAGCTCAATGTCTACAAGCATGGATCATATTGTTCATGAGGGCTTTATACCTGCAAAGCTCTTACTACAGTGAGAGAGATTCAACAAGCTGATTACGTCTTCCAACTATCATGGGCCTGAACAATTGTAATGGAAGCATTAGAGGGCAAATCATATTGATGAGCTCCATTCCTTTGTTCAATACGACCTTCTTCTTGATTTCATAAGAAGAACGATATTCTTCTTGTATAAATAGTATATATGGAAAAACAAATGAAATGATATTAATCCCTCCTCTTGTATAAATAGAAGTTTTTTTATTATTGAGAAATAGAGGTTAGCCACATGTCCAGATTCCGTCTAATTTTATTATTAAAACCTCACTTTTGGCGGAAGAGTGCCATAATTACAACCAAAACGTATAAATAGAAGATTTGGAAGTACAGGTGAAAGGATATTCTTAATCCCTCTTCTTGCATAAATAGAAGATTTGAAAGTTCCAATGAAATGATATTCTTAATCTACTATGATATATGCTAGTAAAACTATCTATATAAGTATTATTTTCTAATGAAATCTTGTCCAATAATAAAATGGAAGTACCCCATATTTGTGTAATGATCTTAGTTAATAATTACTCGATAAGCACATGTATAGTGAGAATCTGAGAGGATTGGTAGTTGGGAGATTACTTTGGAATGGAATGGAAGATGATGAATTTAATTAATTATGCTACATACAGTCACTTTTATTTATTTTTTGCACATTCTATTAATGTGATTGGCCAAAACTATTAAAACATGACACAATTGATCACATTAATAGCGTATAGAAGAATATATAAATATAATTGTACATAGGATTGTAAATGAATCGATCTACTTGACAATCTGCTTGGTATTCACTCGGTTAAACTCAAATTGAATTCAACTCATGAAAAAAAAACTTGCTCGTGAAAATAGATACTTGTTCGATTAGTAAATGACACAAATCCAACAAAACTCAACTCGACTTGGTTAAAATTCGCTCGTTTATGCTCAAGTCGACTCAATTAAAGTTCATTTATATACTAATAAATATATACACATATATATCTTATATATGTACTGCTAATAATATAAGTATAGAACTTTTATAATTAAATATGTAATATGTAATCAATTACTTATATTTATATAATGAATATCTTTCATAACTATATTTTATAATTTCTATAATAATTAGTCTATAAAATTTAATAATTTCATACATTAGTATATGAAAATCATATATGAAATACATATATGTTATCTTATTATTTGTATTTATTAATAATATATGTAAATATATAACATATTATTATTATTATGAATAAATATAAACTAATTAAATATTAAGTATTAACTTTTTATTTTTACTTATTTATTTAATTTTAAATTTTATTCAAAAAATTAAAATAAGTAATTAGATTGTTTGTAAAACAAGATCGACTCAAATTTGTTTGTAGGACAAGCTCAAGCTCAAAATCAAGTTAAAAGTTTAGTTTGTCGAATTGAGTTTGAACAAAAAACATAAAAATCCCAAACTTAGACTTGAGCTCGAATATTTTAAGTGGAACTTGACAAGCCAAAGTTGGACTCAACATGACTCAATTACAGCTCAATTCAACACATCAAAATGTTAAAACTTAGACCATAATTTTGCTTCCATATATAGGGAGGATCCCCGATCCCCTACAGTCTACAGACGTGCTCTTAACTTACCGGTTTTTTGACCCTTGAAGACGTGGGCTTGTATGATGACTTCGACAGTTTAAAAAATATCATAAAATAAATTATTTGATACAATACAAATTACAAAAGAGTAATCTTGTATATAATTATATAGTGTATAAGCACCATATAATTCTTTAAAAAAGAATAAAATTTATTATTAGAAAATTAAATTTTTTTTTATAAATTCTATATTTACTCTTTTTTTAAAAAAAAAAAATTATACAATGCTTTCGTTAATATCATTTCTCATTAGGCTGGAATGTTGTGTGGATTTTTATTTGTTTCTTTATTCGTCATCTGTTCTCATTTCAGCATCGTGTTCACACTTCAATCGTTTAGATTGTCTATCCTCGTCAACCCGACCACCTTTGCTTGATTCTGCAGTATCACCTTGAAACCCTCTTTTAGGCTTGATTCCAACATGATCATAGGATGCATTTTCATCATCATCATCATCAGCAACAACAACAATGGCATCCTCCTCGTTTGATGTAGAGTCAAAGTGAACTATTTTTCCATCATACAGTGGGATAACACCTATCTTCTTAACATCGATTCCAGACCCGAAATCCGCAATAAGTTCTACTTGGTCTCCCTGATCCAAGTTCAACTTACTTTTAGAAACATTGCCCTGCCATAGGTGATCTTCATCAGAGATTACTACATCAATCGTCGCCGGCCTATTGGTCGTGACTATATTCTTGGTATAATTGATAACTGAAATGCTTGTGAGTTCTTGAGATACTATCTTGTCAATGCCTGATGAATAAACGACGCAGATAGCCAATCCTTCCAAATTCTTGTCAGTAATACAAGGCACTTCAAAACATATCGAGGACCCCTCATCTTTAAACGTGAACCAATAAGGAATATCTTTGCCCGGGAGAAACATGCCAAAAATGCCACTAAATCCACTCATAGCCCATTCCTATACCATCAAGAACATGATGCATATCAACAATACTTGAAAACAAATACAAAAAAAAAGCTATTTGAGAGAGAGAGAGAACCTGTAGGATGCTTTGCTTGAAAGTACTTGTTACATTGTTGCACCCTTCCAAGTGAACAACTCGAAACGACTTCAACAGCTTATCTAAACCAGGAATCTCGACTAATTTATGGCAATTAGTAAGATGCAAGCTTTCCATATTTGAGATATTTGATAGGTTTGGCATGCTTTCCATTGCCGTGCAGTTTATTGCAAACATTTGCCTTAAACTTGCTGGTAAATTTGGAAGTAATTGAAGATTTGTGCAGTAATTCAAACTGAGTGTTTGAAGCTTCAAAAGACCATCAAGGGTTGATGGTAGGTTATTGAAACTATTGCCATCGAGCTCTAAAGTTTGGAGAGAAGATAAACTCCCAAGATCTTTAGGAATTGCATCATCTGATAAGTTGCAATCGCGGAGAGATAAAGTTTTTAGCGAGTTCAAGCCTTGTAGTGAAGCAGGCAATAGATTTACTGACTTGGGGCTTCTCCCTGGTGATATCCAAGACCAAAAGAGTGAAGGCAATGACTTGGAGGTTGATACTTTACACCCACATAGAGATAAGTGTTTAAGATTCCTTAGATGCACTACACTAACTGGTACTTGTCTTATAGCAGTGTTATCTGCAAGAAAAGTAGTCAAGGACTCCATACCTCCCAAGTTATCAGCCAAAGCATCAAATCTGGAACAACCAGAAAGGATGAGAGTTTGCAGAGACTTCAACTTATAGAAACTTCTTGGCAGACTTCTTAGGCTTTTACAATCTTTCAAATTTGCCAAAACAAGATTATTGAGATCTCCAATAGATTGGTGAACCTCATGCAAACTGGTACAATCTTTGAGTATTAATTTCTCAAGATTGGGTAGGCTTGAAAATTCAGGGGTCTTGGTCAGATAATGGGAATGACCAAGATTTAGGATTTTCAACTTCTCCAACACCTGCTAAAAATTAACAAAAATAAAACGAAAAGAAAGCATAATATTAGCAGGTAGAACATTGAAACTTATTGCTTAATGCTTGATATTACATTATACCTTGGAATCTTTCCAAACTTGTCTGAGATTGCTGTATCGTAAGTCCATTGCAACAAGGTGTCCTAGATCAAAGATTTTTGGCATAAACTTTAGAGGGACTCCATGCCAGCTAAGCCACCTTAACTCTTTGGATAGATATTCATAGTCTCCGGTGAGTTGTGCATGATCAAGTTGGAGCAATCTCAACCTCTGCATCCTTACAAATGCTTTTGTACTGAAATTTACCCTGCTTAATCTTGGAGATTTTAAAGTGAGACCTTCAACCGCTTCTGTTCCCTGTTAAAAACAAAACCACACAAGTGGTTATCTTCTGGGTGTGATGTTATACATCGAGACTCGAGACATGGAAACCAAAACATAAACTTGAGAATAAACATGCTTGCAATGTGCGCCAAAAAGGAGATAAAGTGACCTAGGGTTTGTAAGAATCCACTAAAACAAGGAAAATGTCCCTTTTTCTAATCGCTCACAGACATTTGAGCTTAGCAATGCACTCTTTGTATATTACTTTTTTAGCTGGGCCTTGCTCAACATAGTGAAGCCATGCATCCAATGACCAGAAAACAATAGATGATGTAAGAAAAAATATGTTAGAAAAAAAATCTCCCATTTTGGTGCAAGAGTCCATGGGGATTGCACTCGAAGGTATATATGCTTGATATGAGCATTCAAGAATTTGCTCCCCTGACACATGTAGTAAAATAGAACGATTTGCGTTTCTTTTACATTGAGAGGATTCTTACCTCTTGCTTTCTCAATATGTTAGATGCTTCCTCATGCAGCCATAATCTACTCCATCTTCCAGGTTCATTGGGGCATTTCTCGCGAACAATTTCTCTTCCCATGTCTCGAAGTAAATCATGCATCGAAAGTTTGTTTCTCTCACCAACTGTAAGAAGACACCGTTGAATGAGGACGCTAATTCCAATCTTTGCAAACAATCCACATCCATCCAATATTTGTACAACATTGTCTTTGTCCATTCCAATAAAAAAACAAGATATATCAAGGAATATATCCTTCACAGTATTATCGCCCAGCGCATCAAAACTTATTCTAAGCTTCTTTTGGATTTGATCATGAGGGATCCTTTTCAGTTTCTCCAATGCGCTTTCCCATTCAAGCATGCTCCTGGAGAATAAGAAAGAACCCAATACCTCAAGAGCTATTGGCAATCCTCCAGAGTAAGCAACTACACTTCTTGAGAGGCCCATAAAATTTTCAGTGGGATAACTATTCCTAAAGGCATGCCAGCTGAAAAGCTCAAGAGATTCACTGGTATTCATTTCTTTAGCTGTATATAGACCATCCACTCCAATCCCCTTTAGTAAATGTTCATCTCTGGTTGTTATAATAATTCTACTTCCAGAACCAAACCAATTGCAACTTCTAGCTAGCGAATTCAGTTGCTCCAACTGATCCACACCATCAATTATGATAAGTACCCTTCTACCACAAAGTCTTTCTTGTATAACAGTGATTCCTTCATCAGTATTGCTTACCCTCACCTTGCTTGCCTTCAAGATATCAGAAAAAAGTTGATTCTGCACACGAACCAGACCATCAGGTTGCTCGGAAGTTACCCCAACATTTGCAAGAAAACTTTTGCCTTCAAAACTATGATAAAATTTGTTGTAAATGGCTTTAGCAATGGTTGTTTTCCCCATTCCGCTCATTCCCCAAATTCCTACCATGCGAACATCATCACCTCCAACACATAACAAGGAAGTTACGTCTTGCACACGAGAATCAAGTCCAACTGGGTAGAGTGCTACAAATAAGTATGTGCTGTTCAGTTCCCTTGAAATTTCTGGAACAATTTTCCTAATAAACTTGGCTTCATGCCTGGGAATATAATTTTGAGAAGTCAGTCGAATTAGCGTTTTAAGAAGAATAAAGACAACACAAATCTAAATGTACTTTAAAATATCATCTTTTTTATTTTTTAAAAATTACCAAATACATGGATCTACATATAAGACATTGGATCATATCATATTAATGTATTAAACTTCGATAAACATATTAAGAGTGACAAACATAATAAGAATGTAAAGGAAATCTACATGAGAAACATTTCCGTCACGAATAGATCCCATAAAAGTAAAGTTTACAAACTGATTTGACTACTTATTTTACAAACTTTTTTTACGGTGAAATAGTTCATCTAAACTGAAGCATGGAATTTTAAGCAATCTTTCACTCTTTCCTTTAATTAATAACCACTAAACCAATGCTGCTAATAATCTGTTCGATTTTTCCCTCCATTTTTTCCTTTATAAATCATGTTAACCTCTCTCCCATCTCTTCCTTCTTCAAAGTTCAAAGACACTGTAATTAAGCTTTTACTTCCTCTGTTTACCCTTCCCTCCTATCGGTATATTTTCCAATTCTCTCTTTTTTAAGTTATCTAAGGATTAGTTATTATTATTGAAAGATAATAATCCAATTTGTACCAAAAATATTTCCCTTTCTTTTAAAGAGTAGTTTATAAATCCAATAACTATCTTTTCTCTTATTGTTCATCAATTTTGAAGTCAACGGCAGACAAAAAAAGGAACAGAATGAGAATAAAACTTTGAAGATGTGAAATATTGATCGCGCATAGGTAGGATTACCCGTCTGCAGTGTTTCTTAGATCCCATCCGGACAAATTGGAAGCTTCAATCAGAGCTCTTCTCCACTTGAGCACCTTGTCTATGTTCAACAGGTAACGCTCTTCATGTTTCGCAAATGCTTCTGCAAAACTTCCCTTCTGATTGCGTACGTCCGACGCATCGACATCGTAGAATATTGGAAGAACCAGCTGTCTCATCGTACGTCGGCATTCCATGATCTTCACGAGTTCCTCCAGACACCATCGGGATGAAGCATAAGTCCTAGAGAAGATAACGACAGAGATTCTGGACCCTTGGATTGCCTGCAACAATTCGGAGGTTAGATCTTCACCTCGTCGGAGCTCGTTGTCGTCTTTGAAGGTATTGATTCCGGCATCTTGTAAAGCGAAGTAAAGGTGGTCGGTGAAGTTCTTGCGTGTGTCGGCGCCTCTGAAACTCAAGAAGACGTCATAGGTCCAATTGTGACGAGAGGAAGAGAAGGCCATGGCCTAATCAAATCGCGGTGAGAAGTTGGAAATGGCGAAGGGGAAGGATCGGAGTTCACAATGCAGCTAGGGTCTACTTCCAAAACACGTTGGATTGTGCCGATCATTAATTGTGACATACCTAGATTCCTTTCAAAACCACTCTAGATCCGGTTTCGATTATAAACTCTTACCTTTTTAATTTATTTCAAATTTATCTTTATATTTTTTTAAATTATCATATAAAATAAAAATTTTAATACAATGTTTTTAAATTATAATACAATTTTTTTTAAATTTCAATTCAATTTTTTCAAATCTCAAAATAATAATAATAATATTTTATTCAATTTTCAAAACTCATTTCAACTCATTTCATCTCAATTCTAAATCCAAACAAAGCCTCAATATATCTCATTTTATCTTATCTAATTATTATACTTTTTTTTAAATCTCAATAAAAAATAATATAAATAATTTAATTTAATAATAAAATAAACAAATCTAAGCCTAAGAAAAAATAATTGAAATGTTTCTTGTGTCATAAGAAAGAGTATTTCAAAAAAGATTGTCCTGACAAAAAACCTAATACTGAAAATAAAATCAAGGAGGAAGGGGATGCTTCTGTCCTAGAAGGTTATGAAAATGTTGTAGTACTAAATGTGGCTGAGGTGAATTCAAGAAAGGAATAGATCCTGAATTCAGGTTGCTCATTCCACTTGTGTCCCATTAGAAAATGGTTTGAAACATTCTCTGAAGTACAAAAAGGTCATGTGATCCTAAGAAATAATAAATCCTATAATATCATAGGAATTGGGTCCATAAGACTTGTACATAATGGTGTTATGAGAGTGTTAGAGGAAGTGAAGTATATACCTAAATTAAAAAGAAATTTAGTTTCTCTGGATATGTTAGACAATGCTAGTTATTCATTTAAGTTTTAGGCAGGGGATCTAAGAGTTATGTAGGGATCTTTGATTGTAATGAAAGGGATAATAAAAAATTGTCTATATACCTTAATTGGGGAGACCATTGCTGAAAAAATATCCTTTATCCATAATGAGATAGAGGATAAATTTGTGCTCTAACACAAGAGATTGGGACATGTTAGTCAAAATGACTTTTTAGAACTACAAAAACATGGTCTTTTAACTTAACCAAACTTAGATAAATTGCCTTTCTGTGAAAACTGTGTCTATAAGAAAACAAAAATGATTAGTTTTAAAAGGACAACCTATGTGACAAAACAATCCCTGGATTATGTACATTCTGACATGTGAGGATATACTAGGATAATCTCTTGTGGTTGAGGGAGTTACTTCCTCTTCATCATTGATGATTATTCTAAGAATGTTTGCATTTACATCTTTAAAAATAAAAGTGAAACCTTTGAAAATTTTAAGGAATTGAAATCTTTAGTTGAAAACCAAACAGGAAGAAAGTCGAAGGTTTTGAGAACTGACAATGAGTTATAATTTTTATCAAATGAATTTAATAATTTCTGTAATAAAGAAATGATTCTTAGGCATAAGACTGTTAAGACCCCTCAACAAAATGGTTTGGCTAAGAGGATGAATATGACTATTTTGGAAATGGTGAGGTGTATGTTGTCAAATGCTGGTCTACCAAAATCTTTTTGGGGAGAAGTTGCCACTACTGCACTTCATTTAATTAATAAATGTACTTCCTCTGCCATAAACTTTAAAACCCCTCAAGAATTATGGACTGGGAAACCTCCCAATTATGACTACTTGAGAATTTTTGGTTGTATTGCTTATGCACATTCTAGAACTAACAAGTTAGAACCTAGGGCCCTCAAATGTATCTTTGTAGGGTATCTTAAAGAGGTGAAGGGTTATAAGCTGTGGGTAGATATATCAGAAAAACAGAAATGCATAATTAGCAAGGATGTGGTTTTTAATGAATCTCAAATGGCTAGGGTACAGAAATTAGAACCTGTTAAAGTTCAAGATAAATCTTTAGAAGGTGTACAGCTTCAGGTGGAGCCAAATACCTCATCTGAAATCCATCTTGATCACAACAAGGAAACTGAGGACACAAACTTAAATGACTTGGATCAAGGTGGAGTTGACTCCTATGTCTTAGTAAGGAATAGGAAAAGGAAATTAATTAAACCATCTCGTAGATATGGGCAGGCAGAACTCACTGCTTTTGCCCTCACAATAACAGATAAAGTGGTTTATCAAGAACCTATGACTTATAAAGAGGCTGTAAATAGTAAGAAAGCATTCAAATAAATACTTACCATGCATGAAGAAATTGAGTCTCTTAATAAGAATGAAACCTAAAAATTAGTCACTAGGCCTCCAGGTATTAAGTTGATTGGGTCCAAGTGGATTTATAAAAAAAAGGATGTCATATCAGGAATAGAGGGCATTAGATATAAAGCTAAACTAATAGCAAATGGTTTTACTCAAATGGAGGGTATTGATTTCAAAGAAATTTTTTCCCTGTTGTAAAACACAATTCTATTAGACTATTGCATGCTTATACTACTTTTGAAGATATGCATTTGGAACAATTAGATGTTAAAACTGTTTTTCTCCATGGTGAATTGGAAGAAGTGATTTATATGCAACCCCATAAGAGTTTTATAAATGATTTAAATTCTGACAATGCGTGTTTGTTGAAAAAATCTCTCTATGGTTTAAAACAATCACCGAGGCAGTGATATAGAAGATTTGACGCACACATGTTAGAAAATGGTTTTAACAGAAACTGTTATGATAGCTGTATCTATTACAAGCATGTTGATCAGACTATTATATATCTGTTATTGTATGTAGATGACATGTTGGTTGCTTGTAAGGATTCTGTTTTAATTAACCAAGTCAAATGCATGTTAAAAGCTGAATTTGAAATGAAAGAACTAGGTCTTGCTAGGAAAATTTTGGAAATGAAGATATTAAGGGATAGACAAATAGAACCCTATTTTTGTCTCAAAATACTTATATATGTAAGATTCTCAAAAGATTTGGTATGGATCAAGTTAAATCTGTAAATACACATCTGGGACAGCATTTTAAATTATCTATAACTCAATCTCCTACTATTGAATCTGATATTGACTTTATGAGCAAAATACCATATGCAAGTATGATAGGTAGTCTAATGTATGTCATGATCTGTACTAGACCAGACCTCACTTATGCTATTAGTGTGATTAGCAGGTTTATAGGAAAGCCTGAAAAACCACATTGGCAAGCCATTAAATGGGTATTTAGATATCTTGCAGGTTCTGCTAAGTTATGAGTGGTTTATGGTTTAAATGTTGAGAGGGAATGTGAGGGTTTTGCAGACTCTGACTATGCTGGCAACGTAGACACTAGGAAATCCTTAAAGGGATATGTGTTTACTGCCTTTGAAGAGGCAATTAGTTGGAAATCAAATTTACAAAATATTGTAGCTTGGTCTACAACTAAAGTCGAGTACATATTCATGACCGAGGCAATAAAAGAGGTCATATAGATAAAAGAAATTGCAAAAGAGTTGAGTATTTTTAATGATGCTGCCATTGTCTATTATGACAACCACACTTAGCTAAAAACCAAGTCTTCTATAAAAGGTCTAAACACATAGATATTAGGCTTCACTTTCTAAAGGATGTCATAGAGTCTAAGATTATTAGTGTTGAGAAAACCCCCACTGAAGATAACCCTTCAGACATGATGACTAAATCCCTCCGCTTTACAAAATTTAGATATTATCTAAATTTAATTAGCGTGGAGTCTGGTCTAGATCCCTATTAGAGGGATGTTGCGGGAACAGCCAATATGAGAATTTAGGAAATTTGATAAACTAAGGTTTATCAAGGTGGAGAATTGTAAGTCTGTGTCAAACTCAGTTTACATTTACATTTAAATGTGGTGCTCTAACGTGTTTTTAAATAGCCAATGATGTGTAGCCAGGTGGTGAGCTTCGGTGCCATTTGATCTATTGCTGGTTGTCGTCTGACCATTTGATGAAGTTCTTTTAATCTTCTGAGGAGAAGGGCAAACTTGTCTTTTTGTCGAGAAGATATTATTTGCCATCTCATCTCTAGACTATTAGATGACCACGTGTCATCATCTCTCTACCTGTATAATAAGCTTAAACTCGATTTAGGATTATGGGATTTCATTTGTGCGAAACAGAGTGATTGAGAGAGAGAGCATTTGTGCTTATTCTTGTGCTAGGATTTTGTGAGATCGAGAGAAAGAGAGGATCTGTTGGTTCTCTTGTACTCTAGAACTAGCACTGTTCTGTATAAACATTAAGACTTTTGTTGATTCTTAAATAAAAATAATCTCTTAGGTCGTTTCCGTTGTGGATGCAGACCATTAGAGTCGAACCACATAACTCTGATGTGTTCTCTCCTTTTTTTCTCTTTACTACTTTATTTTCTGATCTTTACTACTTTATTTTCTGACTGTTTATCATATACTGTTTTGGATCTTGTTTTGGTTTGCTGAATCAGTGAATATTGGAAACCCTAATTTTCAAAAACTTAAATCTTTATGGAAAAGGTTTTAGGAAATTAGGTCACTGGTTTTCTATAACGTAACAAAAGGAAATTGCTTTTGATGAATAATGAAATTGATATCATTTGTATAACTAAAAGAGAAAATCAGACGTGGTTAAATTTTCTTTATCTCATTTAATCATTACAAGTTTTTTTAATTTTTATACAAAATAATATAAAAAATTTAATTTTTTTAAATTTTAAAATAAAAATAATATTGTAAAAATATTTTTTTAATAATATTTTATTTAATTTTAAAATTTTATCTTAACTCATCTCATCTATAAAAATTAATAAAATGATATTGTGAATCCTCCAACGTGTCTAATGTACACCAAATATTAGGAAGCAAATAAAAAGAAAAAAGATATAATTTTTTTTTTCATAATTCTTACACATTGAGCCATTTCCTTTTGAGATAACCTGAGTCGGTCTGATCGAACCCTCCCTATTGTAGTTTTCATTGTTGGCGACGGCGGGAGCTGGGTGAGGTCGAATTTTCTTTAAAAATTTATCTTCATTTTATTTTTTATTGTATTTTTTATTATGTTTTTTATTAAGTTTGTTTTATTTTATTATTTTATTGTATTTTTTATTATATTTTCTACATTTTATTTTTTTATTATATTTTTTTATAAATTATAAGAATTCAGAGAGTGGACTGCATTCACGTTAGCGACCCCACTCCAACATCTCTTTTTTTTTATTCTTTTAAAAACACATACCTTAAAAGAAAAAAGGATTAAAAATGGAGACAAAAACAAAATGGAAGTTTGACATTCCGGTTATTGATTTCAAAAAGACAATGATCAAGTTGTTCGCGAACGTGTTGAAGTTAGATGATTGACGAGCACAAATCATGGCCTTCGAATTTGACTCCCGCAATTAAAATCCATTTCCATCCCTATTTTCCACTACCAGATCAGAATCAAGGACCAAGTTGGCAACTTGTTCACGCGTTGAACGGCGATGAAATTTAATAGATGCCAATAAAAAGCTGCCACTTCAACATTTCATAGAAATAAAATCTACACCTCTCATAGATACCGACAAAATCTCCCTCCTCTTTTCTCTCATTTCTTCTCCCCACGGCCTCTTAGTCTCTGCTTGGTACAAGCAGTTTGCGCAACAACTGCCCACCATGGCGGAATACTGTTTTGTCAGCTAATCTTATTAAAAAACATAAAAACAAATAAAAAATAAAGATAAAAAAAAAAAAAAAAAACATCTCCTTCCTAATGCAGGCCACTCAACACATTGAAAGTGGAGCTTTTACATAACTAAACATTTTTAATCAAATAGTTAAATCATCTTTTATTTTAAAATATAAATAAAAGTGTCCAAAAATCAATTTTATTAGACACTTCAAAATAAAAATAAAAATAAAAATTGAAGACATAAACAGTAATCTCACTATATCTTCGAGCTTCTCTTCTTGTCTTCTATTGCTTGGCAGCAATTTGCCATGGAAGTGTACTGTTTTCTTCTTTACAAAGAACCCTTGAAGTCTCTGCTCCATCCAAACAAGGACAAGGTACTGAAACCCCCTCTCTCTCTTATACCCACAACAAATTTTTCTTGAAAAATTATACAACCAAAGTAAGTTCAAAACTTTTTTATTTGGGTCCCAATATTTGGGAATCTCCATTCATTGAAGTCCAAGAAGATAAATAGAATCGCCAATTAAGCTTCTCTTCCAAGTTTGAAACTTTAATTAGCATATAAATATTAAGACTTTATTGATCAAATTTTGTAGTTTTGAAAATTGGGAAAGATAAAATGACTATAACATGGGGTCTAAACCAGTTGCTAGAATAATCTGGAATTAATTTCTTTCATTCGTTGTTGAGTTACAAAATCGCCGAGGTTGAGTTTCGATGTTGTTGGGTTTTGATGTAAGCTGAGTTACATAATTTGGAATTAATTTCTTAGAAATGGTTGACCTTTCGTTGTTCGTTGTTTGCAGGTTTGGAAATTAAGTATTTTTTAATTTTTTAATCACTTTTTATTATTATTTATTGTTTTATTATTATTTATTGTTTTATTATTATTTATTAATTTTATATTACTATTTAATATTTTATTATTATTTTTTATCTACTTTTATTATTATTCACAAATACTTTTGAATACTCTTTACATCTAAACATAACTTCAAAAATGGTTGACTTTTCGTTGTTCGTCGTTGGGTTTCGATAATTTGGATTTGTTGTTCAGTTGAGTCTTGATAGTTGGGGAGTTATTGTAAATTATAAACGAATTGGAAAATTGAGAAATATTTAAAAAAAAGTAAAATAAGAATATTTAAATAATATAGAAAATATATATATATTAGTTTATAGATGACAAAATGTAAAAATAAATAAGTAAAATAAAATATATAAATTTTAATAATTTATTTAAAAATAAATAAATAAAGGGTACATTGAGAGTGTTTGGTTCTAATTTCACTCCCATTATTTCGACCCTCTCTCTTCACCTATAAAATCTTGGGATGCAGTATTCGTCTTGCCTTTCCTTCAAGTTGAAGTTGCTAATTTTGTAATTTTGAAAATAAGGGCAAAATATGATAATATTGTCATTTTGTGTGAATTATAAATCTATAATGAAAATAAATCTGTCAATATGGCCAGAACAAGATCGTTTGCATACCTGAAAAGAAACTCAATGACAATTGAAAGATTTGGGAGACGTGTTACAATTCTCATGAAGAATACAAAATTGGTATGCTAGGTTAGTTTGGATTTGTAGATGAGATGTTTCGTCTCAATTCATTTTAAACTCAGCATTATATTTTTTTAAAATTTTATATAAAATATAAATTTTAATACAGCTTTTTTAAATTTCAATACATATTTTTTAAATTTTAATTCAATATTTTTAAATTTTAAAACAATAATAATTTTAAAAAATTAATTAATTTTATCTCAACTTATTTTTTATTCCAATCCAAATCGGGCTAAGTATTTTCATTAACAGTATCTTGAAATTCAAACTACAAGTAGAACAAACAGTTTCAACGAAAGTTTCGAGAGACTTAGCCCTGCTTGGATTTAGAGATGAGATGAGTTGAGATGAGTTTGGTTTATTTTTTAATATTATTATTATTTTGAAATTTGAAAAATGTATATTGGGATTTGAAAAAAGTGTATTGAAATTTAAAAAAGGTGTATAGGAATTTATGTTTTGTATAAAAAATTATAAAAATATAATAATGAAATGGAAGTGAGTTGAATCTTGATCTTGAATCCAAGCAGCCCCTTAGAGATAATAATAACAAGAAGCAAAAGTCTAAATCAAGAGAAAGAAAACACAGGTATGGCTTTCAAAATCCTAATAATCCAGACAAATGTATCCAGGAATCCCATCCCTTCGCTTTTTCTTTATTTTTTTCCCTTCATCTATTTTGGACTATGTGAAAATAATATTTTTTTCCTTCTTGTCCAAACACATTCACTTCGACTTTGTGGAATACGAGACAAAGGTGGGAACAAAATTGTATTTCAATAGGAATAGGAGAGAATGGAAATGAAAGTTTATTTTAACATGAATAATGTTATATATAAGTAATATTACATACTTATATACACATTTGTGCATTCTAATTTATTTTTTTCTTATTTTATATTTTAAATTTAAGTATTTTATTAAATCTATATTTTTAGCTCAATATTGATACACATATTAGTGTTTAATATTGTTTATATTTAAAATTTGAAATCTATCTTTTATTAATAAACAATATTTAAAATTTAATACACATAAGTGTTTTATTAATAAACATATAAATCTATCTTTTCAAATTTTAAATATAAACAATATTAAACACTAATATATGTATCAATATTGAGCTAAAAATATAAATTTAATAAAACACTTAAATTTAAAATATAAAATATAAAAACAACTAATCAAAATATAGAGGCGCACGTATAAGTACATAATATTTAACATTACTCTTAAAATCTTCCTTTTGACACACGACGTCTGAATCATCTTGGGTGCGTGATTGTTGTGCGAAATGCCTGCAAGTAAATCTTTCTCCCTCCCTCCCTCCCTCCCTCGCTCATTTTTTCTTCCTCTTGATTAACTCTGCGCACCCATGCCCGCCGATTTCGACTGGATCAAAAGAGGAAAAATGTTTAAGAAAATCAAGAATGCAAAATTACTGAAGTCAGACAAATGAAGAAAACTTGTTCGGCAGATTCCAATCTTGACGCCAACCAAATGAACAAAAAAAAAAATCACAGATTTCCTCGACAACGAAACAAAGCAGAAGAATCGGAACCGTAAGCTTAGACACTCTCAACACACATAATGTGCTTTAACTATTGATAAATCCAAAAGCTTCTGCGAGAAATGGTCGCTCCTCGCTATCTCCCTCCCTCCTCCAAGAAACCAAATCCCTAACTCCATAAACCCCGAAAAACACAGACCAAATATTGGTTGTTATTTTTGTAGCAGGTGCTTCTCAAAGCCATTAGCAACAATTTGGCAAGAAAACACCAACTTGGCAAAAAAAAAAAAAGACCAATTTGACAATTAATTACCGGGTGCACGCTCTGTTGTGCCTAAATACATATAAATAGCGCGTTTTGTTTTGTATACTTATGCCATAATATCGGAAGAGGGTGCCAGAAAATTTCAAGTTTGATTTCGGCCTATGGCTCTGCCTTATATGGATCTGAAGATAAAAGAAAATTATTAGAACATGGACCAAGTTTTCTTGAATTGAGAAACTGATGAATAAACCGTCCAAAAAAATAAAAAATAAAAAACCGATGAATAATGTTAGTAGTAATTTAGATTTTAGGTGGAAGTAATGAAATGAATTTACTGTTATATGAATATCACGATTTTCCTAGAGATGTCCGAGTTTTCTAAGCAGGGGGATTTGGTGCGAAAGAAAATGAGAGAGAGAGAGAGAGAGAGAGAGAGAGAGAGAGAGAGGCAGGAGGGGCTCAGACCAACGGGAAAAAGTTTTTTCCTGTACTGAGTCACATCTTACAGAAGATTAGGTGTGTGACCTACGTGACATTTTGTCATTAGGGTCAATTATATGAGAAAAAAAGATTGTCCTGTTTGAAGTTTTTCTCTTCAACTATATGTCAACATCTCAATCGATTGCTATGCTTAAGCAAAACTACTTTAGTTAAGTAGTTGGCATACCTAATCCATAATGACAGCAGCAAATTAACTCATATTTGGAAGAGTGACGTACGTCGGCCCTCCATCGGCGCAGACAGCATATGCTATACTTTCTAAGCTCTCCTAATTGCAAACTGTTAAGCATTCGTTTGGATTGGAAGTTAAGGTAACTTAAAAATTAGTTTAATTTATTTTTTAATTATTATTATTTTAAAATTTAAAAAAAATAAATTTAAATTTAAAAAATATGTATTCGAATTTAAAAAATATGTATAAAAATTTATGTTTTATATAAAAAATTAAAAATATATAATAATGAAATAGAGATGAATTAAAATAAGTTGAGATGAGTCTTGAATCTAAATTGAGTCTAAGAAAGATAATACAATTATACTATTTTTACGATTTTTTATAATTTATTAGTGTAACAGTATTTTTTATCTTTTATTATTATTAAACCAAAAAAAAAATGCTAATTGTCTTGTTGGAGGGTTTCGTTTTGAAGTCTATTTATTTATTTTTATTTAATGATTAAAAATATATTATTTAATAATATTATAAAAAAATATTATTTTTAAATATTTAAGAGTATTTAAAAATGATGTAAAAATAAATAACAAAAACATAAAAAAAATATATTAAATGAACATAAAAGTAGATTCTCCATTTAACTCTCTAATATCTCTCAAAAATAAAAGAATAAGAAGAGGAGGAGCTATCTTGGAGAATAAAATACATACAAAAGAAAAAGAAGAGAATAGACAAGATATACACATTCTCAAGATATACACGCACGCATGCACAGAAGTCCTATGTATTTGTAAAAAGCACATGTAAAGTCAAAAACAAGCAGGCTTTTCCTTTACAGAATCATGAAACTGTTTAGATTTAAAAATGAGTTGAGTATATCTTAATTTATTTTTATTTTATTATTTTATTTTTATAATTTTTTATATAAAACATAAATTCTTATATTTTTTTAAATTTTAATATATTTTTTTTAAATTTCAATATATTTTTTTTAAATTTTAAAATAATAATAATATTAAAAAATAAATTAAACTTATTTCAACTAATCTCATTTTTAAATCTAAATGAAGCCATATTCATAAATGATAAAGATTAGTACGCCATTTATTTTGATATGTTATTTTGATATTTTATGTATTTTAATTTTTTATTTAATAATTAAGAAAATAATTATTAGTATATTAATAGTTTTTTTTCTATTTTTAAAAATATTTTAAGACGATAAAAAAATACGAATAAAAAATAAAATAAAATCAAGATCAAAAAACAACTAAATGTACCATAAAACGGTACTATTCAGACAACTTTATCAGAATATCGCGCTTTTTTTAAATAATTAATGATAGTTAATTGGAAGACATGACTTCTTAATTTTAGCTCCATTCGATGCATAAGTACTGTTTATGAGGTAATTTTAGGTTATATTTAAATGTTGAGAGTATTTATAAATAATAAATAATAATCATAATAAATTAAAAAAATAATAACTAATGATAATAAATATTTTTAAAAAATTAAAAAAACTTTGATTTCCAAATCTAGCAGTCAACTACAGATCATTCATTGATATCAAGGAAAATCATCCATCATAAGGAGAAATAAAGTGCTGAACTCTTTGAGGTGGTAACTAGGTGCATCCAAGATAATTGTTATGTAGGGCTGATCTCGCTAGATATTGAGATTTAAGGTAAAATTTAAGTAAATAATTTTTATAATTATCTATAATATAATAAAATATAAATTATTATATTAAAATAAAATAGGATTTTATTTAAATTTATAAATATATTGTTTTTTAATTTATATTTAATACAATAATTTATATAAAATGAAGCATTGATGTAAATTTTGTACCTCAATTTAACATAATCTTAAAAAAATAAAAAAAATAAAAATTATTATATTAAATATTAAAATTATTGATAAATATAAAATAATTCATTATATTGAATATAAATTTTAGTATTAAGGAATCTTGCACAAAAATTATATTTATTTAGATTTTATTTAATGAAATGGTTTTTTATTTTTTTTCAAAAAAAATATTTAATTATTTTTATTTTTAGAGACCTTATATGAAGGAGGGCGTTAGAGAAGCATTGAACCGGCCCTGTTGTTATGGACATTAATGGTCGAAAGAGTTAAACTCCAACCAGCTCTTTCAACTATATTTTCTGTGTCTTTCATTTTAATTTGGTCGTTTGTTTGAAACTTGGCAAGTCACTCGATTGCAAGTGTTGAAATTGTTTTCGGACTTTGATGACGTTCACAAAATTAATCCATCATCATAAATAAGATTGAACAGGTTAGATTATAATAATTATATATATATTACTCTAATTAATATTAGGGCAAGTATTATTAATATTTTGAATACTATATTGGTGGGTGTATCAATCAAGTCATTAGAATGAAATATTTTGATATTTCGTATACCATTTTAGAATAATTTATACATAAATAAATTAAATATATAAATATATCTAAAAATTATATTTTAAAATAATAATCAATATATGAATAAATTATATATAAATACATCTATGTAGTTAATTTAATATGAATTGAAGTTAAAAAAAACAAAAATAAAAATAAAAACAAAAAAAAGTGAGAGGCCGAAATCCGGTATGGCTAAAGCACGAATATCGATTTGTACAAGCCGTACGGCCAAAAAATCACTCGAAACGAAACATGCATTTTTTTATACTGGACGACGGCCGATACGACGCATTTCGGCCACTACAACCGATATTGGTATGAGATTAAAAACATTGAGTATAACTACCAACTATATTACGCCGATATTTTCTTTGAGATAACCTAAAATATATCGACTTTGTAAGATCTTACTCCCTATTTTCTTTATTTTTAAGGAAATGATTGTAATTCATTTCAATAAACAAAGTTTACAACTGACACTAATAAATACGAAAAAAATCGTATTACAAACTTAACTAAACACTTATTTGTAAAATTTCCGTACATAAAGTGACGGATTTTGTTTAAAATTTCTTTCTCACGAGATACACCAATATTAAAGTATGAATTGTGTGAGAGAATACAGAGATAACAAGAACTTTCCCTCTCCAAAGAGAGAAAGAGGATTACCACCTCCATTCTCTAAAGGAGAGAGGAGAGATAACCCACATCTTTCAAAGGAAGAGTGGGAACCAAATAAAAAATATACCTATTTTTATTTATTAATACAAACCAACTAACACACTAGAAACCAAAACCAACAGAACAAAATAAAATCTGCAACCCAGCTTAATAAAAAATGGGCTCGAGACAAAAGAGACACAACAGCGCGGCGGAGGAGGCGTGTGGCGAGCACGCGACGCTTGAGGAGGTCCGGACTGTCGATCCCGTCACTGCCGAGGACCCTGAGCCTAGAGCCACCGCGCGTGGCTGCAGTAGACTTCTTCATTTGTGGTGTGTGGAAGGTCACGTGAGATCGGCAACTTAGGTGTGCAGGACACTAGCCATCACCGAAAGCCTCTTGGTGAGGAGCGTGATGGCTGCAGGCCACCAAAAAATACGAGCACACCACTCTCGAGCTATACATTAAACAAAACAAAACGAAAAACAAAAGTCCAAAGGCATTGTGCTCGAATCCACAAATGGGGGAAGAATGGTGGCAGGCCACCAAGTCGCATACCCTTTTGAGACTGAGACACCAACTGGAAGGAAAATCAAAGCCAAAAAACAAAAATAAAAGAAAAAGAAACATAAAAACTTTAAAAAAGAAGGGAAAAGAGGAAGAAGAGAAATAAGAGATGAGGAAAGGCAAAGAAGGAGGGATGGAAGGCGGAGCGCTCCCACCCTCTCTTAGCGACGATATTAACTAGGGTTTTCTAGAGATAGAAGAGAGAGACTCTCCAGAGTTTTTTCTTCCTTTCCGGTCGTTCGTTATCCTCTATTAAGTAAACAAACGAAGAAAATTCAATTGTAAATTACTGTATTATAAAGTTTTCATATTACTGGTCCTTCCATGGGAAAAAAATAAAAAAGTTGTTGGATCTTTCCTTCTTCATTTTCAACACATTCTTATCTACTTAAAAAAAAAAAAAACCACAATCTTATCTTTTCAAACTCGAGTAATTCTTTTGTCAAACTGGCGTGTATACCGAGCACATCATGATGATTAACGTCATGCACTTGAATTATAGTAAGATTAGTTTATAAAATTCAAAATTTTAAAATTTATGTTTTAAATTAAATTAATTATAATATAAAAATATTTTACTGTGTGTGGTCGAAATACAAACTTGATAATCGAATGTCTTTCATACTAATTTTAAAAAAATTTACTCATCATCCAGCTCACACCACATGTAATTTTTTTTTCTCTTACCAATTAATGTGTGATGTATAGATAATAAATAATAATAAATTAATTATTTTAAAAATAATAAAATAAAATAAATATTATGTGTGGTGTATCAAAATAATAAAGAACAAAATTTTATTGTATTCAATTAATAATGGATTTTATTACTTTTACTTTTCGTGAACGGATAAATATTAGTGAAAAAAGGTGCAATAATTTTATTGGAGGAACTAAACTCATTACTACCATTGAATTGAATTATATTAGTGCGCCTTTACTCAACATCATTAATGCATGCTACGTTCATACGTTAACCCTCCTCATTGACATGACAAAAAAAATAGTGCAGACCCACGAAGTTCAAGCAAGCGTATATACTTCAATTTTGGCCATTTTAGACATTTTACATCAACATCCATGACCATGCATGCAAACTAATTACTAAATTTAAGCAAGCCCTAAACAGTTACAATATAAGATAACGCAGTATAATTATTAAACCTGCCATCACTCTTCGTTTCATTACTCCCAATAAACCAGATAATAATTTATACTATAGGTTCAAAATGACCAATACGACCCTAGCTCGGAATTCACACGTTCGACGAAGAAGAAACGCCGGCCATGAGAACTGAAGCCTGAAGGTCCAGTACTACTTGGTTGAATTACCGGCGTCACGATCTTGACATGGGAGACCAACAAGTAACGGGTATGATCGGCCAAAAGCTCAAAAATAAAAATCTAATTTAATTAATTCCTCTTGAGCATGTCCCTATAACGAAGAAGAGAGTCGAGCCGCTGCAACCGCAACTGCTGCTTAAACCTGTTGATAAAATCATCGGCCTTAACGTCCACCTCTTCGTCCTCCTCCAACGACGTCGTTTCCTTCTGATCCTCCGAGCTCCCCACCGGCGATGCACTCGCAGAATTCTTTAACTTCTCCAACGGCCTTTCCGGAGCTCCGACACCCTTGTCCGACTTGCTCCGTTTCACCAAATGATCAGCGTCCGAGTTCAGATCCGCAGGATGATGAACTTCGCTTTCCCTGGCGGATGAATCGGATCGGTAGAGAGAGGAGAGGTTGACGGACTTGAGGCGTTCCAACAAGGAAGGAGACCTGGCGATTTCGGGCGGAGGACGATCCGGAACGGCGCACGGGGTGTTGACGTGCTCGGAATCCTTGGGTTGGTAAAAGTGATCGGCGACTGGGTCTGCGTTGGGTTGGTCGAACTTGTGGAGGGAGAAGTTGATGGACTTGAGTCGGCCGAGAAAGGAGGGGACTCGATCGAGTTGCTGTTGTTCTGGTCTTCTCTGAGAGCCGAAACGGGAGCTGATAAAGATGGTGGCGATGGTGAGGTTGAGGAGGATGAAGAGAGAGGCGGGTGTGAACCAACTGGTTATGAAAGCCCACATCGAATTCATAGCTGGCATTGAACCACAGCTTATGCGAAGCCCTTTACAGCTTGGAATCATCAGAGAAAGGTAAGAGAGAGAGAGGGGTTCTAATTTGTCAGAATACGCATTGGAATCCTGCTAGGGCAGTGTCTTGGATTCTTATATTGGCTAATAATGTCAGGAGTGCTTTCTGTGTAATAAAAAACATATTTTTAGGAATAAAGTAGCTAGTCTTCGTCAACTTTTTGTTTGTTTTTATAGATGACATATCATAAAATAGTTAAAAATTAAAAAAATAAAATATTTTTTTTATTATTAATTTTATTTTAAAATTTAAAAAATTTATTTTATTTTATATAAAAAATTTTAAAAATATAATAAAAAATATTTTTAAAAAATAAGATAAAATGATATGAATTATATAATCAAATTTTAGAAATATTAGAAATATACGATAACTAATAATTCATGATATTTAGTATTGATTGTATATTGCATAATACATATGAGTTGATGAATAAAAAAACAAATAAAAATAATATATTTCATTTATTATATTATATTAATTAATATTTATCAATATTTATCTTTAACACTGTTCAATCAAATCAGACTTTAAAGACGCTCCACTTTATCTTTGGGACAGAAAAATAAAAATTAGTAATAATAATAATAATAATAAAAAATTTTCGAAGTGATCGCTCAAAAAAAAAACTTCGAGGTTATCAGTCCAATGCAAAGAGTCGTAACGTAGGTGGGTAGAAATTCGATCTGTTATGTTCTTTGGGTTGACGTTATACATTAAACAGCCCCAAAACATAGACATAAATTAACTACGCACCTGCGTATAGCTGAGAATATAGTATATGCGAATAAGGATTAATTGTGACTGTGCACGATAGGCATATAAGAAGATCGAGCTAGCAGCCCGCCTGCTCGCATATGCCAGCAGTATTGTATATTGTATATGAAAATAGGAAAATGTTATTATTATTAATGTAAATTTTATTGGCTTGTATTAGTGTTGGCATATTTAAATTCAAATAGGATAAGTTTTAATTTTTGAATAAATGTAATTTAAACTATGAGATTTATCCATAGTATTTTGAATTCATTTAGGTGTCTAGAAGTCTGTTAAAAAGGCTGAAGAGTTAAATTTCGAAATCTAGAATGATAAAATCAGAAGGCAAATTCGAAATTCAAATTGCAGCAGTAAATCTGGAAATCTGTTAACAACTTGTCAACAGACGAATTCTGATAAAGGATGACCTGTCAGCAGACGCGTTTCAGCAGCACTTTTGAATTGTCTATTTAAATCAAGTCATATGGTAACCCTAAGAAGGGATTTCGGCCAGATCTGATTTTAGATATATTTGAGAGCCATTTGAGAGGAAAATTAGTGCAGAATTTTTCTTGTGATTTTTATACACTTGCGAGTGTGATCTTCTTCAAGGTTTGAGAAGATCGTTAATTGGTGTACGTGATCAATAACTGGAGGTTCCAATAGGAAAGACATAGATTGAAGATCATCAGAAATTCTAGCTGCTAATGCGGTAGGGATAAACGGGTCGTTTATCCGGTCAAGCAAGTGAGTCAATTGACAAATGTTTTGTAATTGAATAACTTACTTGTAAACTAATTTTCAATCAATAAATATGACTTTATTGGGTTTGGTTGTCCTGTAAGGTTTTACTTTTGAAGAGTTTTTCAAAAGGTTTCCCTTCGTAACAATCAGTGTGTTATGTTTGATAATTTACTTATTACATATATATGAATATTCACACGATTGATATCTAACAAATTTGATTGTGAAATTGTTAAATATATTTGGCCATACAGGAGTAAAAAGGGAATTTCAGATCCCACTTTGGATTTTTTTAAATTTTATAATTAAGTATTATTAAATAATATTCTGACTTTTTAAGTAATATTTTAAGATATTAAAAAATAATGTAAAAATATCAACAACTAAAAAAGCCTAACGGGTCTGGGCAAGAAGACCCCAACCAAATCTCTAGCATTGCCTATAAAAATATACTCGTTTTAATAAAAAAAAATATTAATTTTTTTAATAAATAAATGACATTGTGACTTATATATGCCAGCATCAAATCGCTTTGCAATTCTTCATGGTTCTCGTTGAAATTTAGTTAGAAATGTTACATCGTGTCAATGAGTTATGTTCGTATCATATTAGGATATATATATTATACACTACAAAAAAATATAGTATTTGGGGCTAGATTTGTTTTCGTGACATGAATTTTGACACAAAAAGCCGCTTTTGCCAATCCCACTTACTCCTATCTGTCAACTAAAAAGTCGCCGGAATATATTTATATACCTCCTGCCTAATTTCCCCATCCCCCCGCCCCCCTACGATATTTTACTCTCTCTCTCTCTCTCTCTCTCTCTCTCTCTCTCTCTCTCTCGACTTCGCATGGTGGTTTCTCATTGCCAGCGCCACCGTCTTCTTGCCGTTTTCTGGCCGCCTCACCTACGCTGGTGAGTTTCTATTTCACTATTTTAAACTCAATCGTCTTCTCTTTCACTATAGGCCTGATTGCAACAAACGTCGTTTGTGGATGAACAATATGAACCAATTTCTACCCATTCTCTTTGTTGTCCCTTTCATCACAGCATTTGGAATTTTGTACTCCATTACAGACCATATACAAGCAGGTCCATAACACTCTCTCTTTAACTGCCGCTCGATGACCCCCCCTTCTCTCTACATAGAACAACCATTTTCTTTTTTCATTAATATGATTTGGTTGCATTAGGTCATGAGAAATGTTTTCCATTTGCAGAGTTCTAAGGAATCGAGTGCTTATGTGGCCCTAATTTATTCCCTAATTTAGACTAATTTACACTCATGCCCACAACACTGGATTTTAGACTAATTTATTCTTGTTTTATTTATTTATTTCTGCATAGCTACTGGACTATCAAAAACCTTAATGACGTTAAGCTCTTTTTTTCTCGAAAAGCTTGAGGTTTCTCTTATACCAACAACTGCAACATATCACAAAGAAGCGTTCCAATAAAGAAAACCCGTGGAAGGGAGGAGTAATTTGAAATAGAGCAAACATAATTACATACAGAACCTAGACCTAGTTCGAGCTGTTACATGACTTAAATATAGATGATCATGCACCTTCCTGCATAACAAGAGTTGTTAGTTTTCTACTTGTACTCTTGCCATTTTACATTTTTGTTTATGTTTATCTGAAGACTTATCAAAATTTATGTTTATCTAAAGTTATTAGTTTACAAGTCCTTTTCTTTTATTGAAATTACCAAATACATTAATGTAGCACTTGCTTTTATCTGAAATGTGTATTTTTAAAATGCGCTATTGTTGTTCATGAAGAGTGTTCGTTTGTCAGAGTGCAGTTTTGATTCAGAATTTTGTTTTCGTCTCCTTTTGTATGCACAACTTTTATCCTTTTTTTTTATTGCTTATGTAATTGTTATTGTTGTTTTTGTTATTCTTCTTATCATTATATATATGGTTTTTATAGTCATGCCAATCTATTAAAAGTTTATGTTGTCTTTATATACTAATAGATCATACGTAGTTTTATCCTTCTGGTTACAACTATATGTATATGTTTCATGAATTAATTTTTAACTTGTTTGACGTGCAGTTCTGCCCTTATGTTGTAGATAGGCCAATCGAAAGGATATCCTCAAACTAGTTTTCCATACTTTAATTAAGGTACATAAGATCCTGTGATCTTGTTTGGCTCATAGATTTATCGCAATCTAAAAATTCAGTGTCGTATTATTTTGCAGTCTGAAAAATCTAGCTAGTTTTTCAAAGCCAACCAGAAAGAAGAAACAGAACAAAGAAGTACATAACACAATTACAGATCAAAGAAGTATTCCATTGAAAAAAGAAAATAGCTTCGAATTGCAACAAAAATATGATGACAAAGAAGAAGGGAAAGTTTGTGGGACTAACCTCAACGGCCTTGTCTAGAAAGCAGAGAAGTATATGAATGGCACAGGACTATAGGTATGGATTTGAGAATAAAAGTGATGCTGGAAAACAAAAGCAGAGCAGCAGCAGAGCCTAGGGATATTGAGCAAAATGTAGGAGAACAACCATTATGCCATGTCTCTACTTATAATATGAGTCTAAACGTCTTTCACAAGAAAATGAGGATCTGGAAAAGAGAAACTATAAAAGAATATCTACTCATTTATGACGGCTTTTTATTTAATTTATTTTGTTTTTGACTTAACCAGAGGAGATGATTATCTTAATCTACCAATACTTGAGATGAAGGCGACCATGTCTATTCAAGTTTATATGGATATATGAGTTTCACTTTATCCTGGGTCAAACTTCGGGCCAGTACCGGATGGAAACTGGGTTTTAAAAGCTCAAACACAGGTTCGTTTTATTTTTCTTTTATTTTTTATTTTTTAAACTAAAGCTTACATGTTATGAATATTTTTTTCATGAAAATGAAAAAAATATTGATGCAGCATTCAAACTCTGTTTATAAAATAATATTACATTATTTTTATGAAAACCACATCAGAGAACTCTGGATGTTAGGTACTACTTAAATTGTTTTTTATCTTGTTAAAAGTTTTGTTTTACAGAGAGATGAACCCTGTTCAAATTAAGCAAATCAACCTCGTATTCTGCTCAGTCAAGCCCTGATGCACAAGGTGGAGAATGTCCTCGTTTACCTTGACCAGAGGCTGTGGTAATGATGTTTCATTATTGATTCTCTAGCATATGCATCGAAGAGAACCCATGATTTGGTGGAGATCTAGGAGCTTTAGATAGATATTCTTTGGCTTGTTCTTCTATTCTTGACCATTGAGTGAAATCGTCATTAAGGCTTACATATATATATATATTTTTTGTATTAATTGAAACTTTCTGGAAATATATCTTATTCGGATTCAGTTTTATAGAGTTTTATCTTCTTTTTCCGACTTTGTTTTCTTGTTATATTTTAAATTTTTTGACGCTAATTAATGAAATCTCGTATGATTCTTATGTTAAAAAAAAAAAATGAAACCTCGTATGATCCTCCTATAAAGGACCTGAGATAAGATTAAAGGCAATGGGAGATCAGGCGAGGAGATGAATACAAAGGAGGGCTTTGTAAGTTTATTATTGTATACTTTTTTTTGTCTGTAATTAACGCATTTTCTTTTTGTCATTCCATTTAAACATGCATTAAGATAGCACAAAAATGACAAATTGCATATTGATTAGGTTACTAGGTAGATGTGTGGTGTGCTTAAAAAAAAAAAATTAAAAGGGTAGATGTGTGGTGTAAGATTTCCTTATAAAATTTCTTATTCTCGTTATGACCTTTTTCTTGCTAATTAGTGTAAGTTTTTTGGTTCTTGTGATTTTCACTGTTGTAGGATTTCAAGATTCAGAACATAGTTGGTTCTTGTGATGTTAAATTCCCAGTAAGTCTTGAAGGACTTGCTTATTCCCATGGTGCCTTCTCAAGTGTAAGTGATGATAGTGTGTCCATCTATGTTCTTTCTGCTAAAATGTCTTCATGTTTGATTTATTAATCTTTTGAATGCACTCACTAAAAACATAGTCATTGGAGTCTTCTCCTTCCTTCCAAAAGCAACATATTGAATAGAACCAAATTACTAGTCCTTGTAATTTTATAAGTTTTTTTATATTTAACACTTAGTCCTTGTTTGAAAAATGGTAATGGTCTAAATTATTACAAAAATAAAACCAAATGCCTCCTAAATAGACAACTTGAACGATGGATATTTTTGCTAGAAGCTGGTCTTTAAGAAGTTGTGTAGTAGGATTGAAAAAATTAGGTAATTAATAACAGCCATGTTAGTGGGACATATATATGAGGTATAAATTAGGTAATTAATAGTGTATATATCTTGTAGCAGATTAATAAAAACCATGAATGGCTAGACAAAGAATTAGATCAGAAACGAGAAAGTTATTTAGAATAGTACTATATGTACTTAGAATTTTACATATAATATCTCTTATTTTGATAATCAAATTTTAAATTTTATAATTTTCTTCATATCTATTGACTTTGTCAATCCTTTCTCAGCATCTTGTAATTAATTTTTAATTTTTTACTTGTGGTGCAGGAAGCTGCTCTTTGACAGATATTGCACAAAAACAAGTGAATGAAAAGCTTATTTGTTTTTTAAGTGTTGATTCAAAGTTGAAATTTTGGTCTAATAAAATTGCAATTCGTTATACACCTCCCATTTCTTTTAGTTTCATTCACAAATATTTTTGTGCATCTAGTTTAATTTCATACTTCAGCTTGGAAGAATATGCTTATCTGTTAAGTCGTTGGACTTGGCTAGGATGAAACTAGCATTCTTGTTTATCATTTAGATGATTTGTGTATGTTATCATTTAAATTTGTTTTGTTCTTAAATGTATTGTGTAAAACTCAAGAGTATAAAGAATGAGTTTCAAATATGTACGTTGAGGATATTTAAATATGTGTGTTGATGACATGTGTGTTGATAAGTAAATATGAATTTCTTCAAATTTAATATTTTTTAATTTATTATCAAGCAAGTAACTATCATAAAAGAGTTAAATATCATGGAAAAAAAAAATACTCATGGACCAAAAAAAAAATCCGGCGCAAAATCCAATATGGCGAAGTATCACTTTTGAAACAAACTTTTTGTGATAGATATTTTGGTTATTTCCGGCGACAATTGGTCGCCGGAAAAATGTATATATGGCAATTTTGAATATAGCTGCAAAAACCTTTTCTTGGCTCTGTATCAGCGGCTACTCCTGGGCGAAAATATTTAGCTGGAATAAGACAATTGCGGCGATGTTTGTACTATTTTCGGCGACTTTTAAGCGCCAGAAATAGCCTTATTTTTTGTAGTAATATTATATAGATCAATCATAATCCAACTCATTAAACTTATAGTATCAAAATCTCAGACTCTAACACGACTCGTTAACATAACGTGTCATGTCGTATCGTATCGTGTCAATCCGTTATAACCTATTAGTGAATATTACGAAATAAATTAACACAACAAAATATGATACATTTCAATCTGTTTATGTAAATATGTTGAATATGCTCAAAATTAATCCGTTTAGCTTAATTAAACTTAACATAATTTTATACAAATGTTAAAATCATAATATTTATAAAAATTATAATACTAACGATAAGTATGAATTACAATCTAAATAAGAAAAATATTAAAATTAAAATTAAAATTAAAATTCTAACAATTTTATTTTTAAATGTTAATATATACTTATAATTTTAACTTTCTTAACATGTCAAACGTGTCATAGTGGGTTAAAACAGGTTAATCTACTATCAACTCGTTAAACAATCGTGTCGTAACAGATCAATCCATTTTGATCAGAAATCATTAAGACTAAATCCTAATCCGTTATTATCGTGTTGTGTTCGTATTGGATTAACGGATCATATAACATATTATCACTTCTAACTCTAGCTAGACATTGATGATTTTAATTAAACGTCATGAATTAAGATTGATCTTTAGAATTAGTACTAAGCTACGATTGAATGATGCCTAACTTATAATACAACTCGAACGTGTGCTATCAAGGCTTTATATATAATAAATATGGCGTGTGAAAGCTGTCATGATTTCTTATGCGTATATATAGGCAAAAAGTTTACTATGATATAACATTTCTCTTAATCATAAACTGATTAATAAGTTATAGTTGTTGAGGATCGAATTGAAGATCTTGTTCCATAGTCTAAACAAGTACTGTTGTAGATGCATGACTTGGGCAAACACCGATCGGCGGGATTTTATGCACAAATAAGACAACCATGGTCCTCTAAGAATATTAGCATTGGATTAAATATAAATTTATACACGTATAAAAAAAATCACATTTGATTAAAAATGAGGAGAAAAAATAAAAAAATAAAATAAGAATTTTTTTATTTTCAAATATGACAAAAATATTACTATTCACTTTTGAAGATAAAAATTATTTATATTCCTTTCTCATCATTATTTCTAAATTTAAAGACTTGTAATTAAAAATACATCTATTTCTATTTTTAGAAGGTTTAGTAGGAGAAGTGTTCTACCATAAATTCAAAACTGGTAATACAGGATTTTGTATACCGCTAATTCGTGATTAATACAAAGGAGGTACATTTAAAAAAAATAGAAAGAGTAAATATATTTTTTATAGAGATCAGGATGAGTTTATCCGTAAGTTGTGTGTGACTTCTCAACATATTTCCTCACATATAATGATATTTTCGATACTATCATCGTAAGTAAGTCGCATGAAATTATCATTGATCATAAGTTAATTTAGTTATGATACTATAAGAATGTACAAATTTTTTCTCTTAAAATTTTTTATAAGAGGAGTGGAGTATTTCCTTATAAAAATTAAGATGAATTTATTCTTAAATTGTGAGAGATCTATCAACAGTAATATAACTTTAGAAATAAGCAATATATAGAAGGATATTAAGAATTCTAGAGTACTCATTGCGTATATATAATTTCACACCATGCTATGATGTCTTCGAGGCCCAAAATAAAAACGTGAAGTTTGTATACTATGGTAATATTTTATAATGCTATAGTATATAGTAAATAGTACATATACCATACTATATTATAGTATATAGTAAATTATTATATATACTTTATGTTATTTTAATAATCTATAATATAATATTAAGCAATGATTTCCAAATATTGGATTTTCAAAAGTAGACAGGCAGCAATAGATGAATTACTAATCATTCAACTTCATAAAACTGCGATTAAAAGCATAAGAAATTTTTTTAATTGGTCTAACTTTAATTAGAATATTTTTCTAAAAAAAAAAAGTTTTTTATTTGATAATTCAACTGTATGTTATTTTCTGCTCCAGAAAGCATTAGGCAAGCTTTAGCATATTTATTTTTAAATTATAAATTTAATTTTATTAATTTTCTAAATTAATAATGAATTTTTCAACTTTTTTCCAATTCTTTTATAATATCAATGACAAAGAAGAGTATAAACAAACTATAGGATATTAGCAAATTGTAAAAGTTTTTAAAAATTATTATTAAATTTGGAATAAATATTAGAGTGTAAATTAAAGTAAATAGAATTTAAAACAATGCAATTTTTTTTTAGAACTTTAAAGTTTTAATATAATTTTATGTGTAATTCGTATATTAAGTGAAAAAAAAATTATACTATGGGCTAATAGATAGATCCACAAAGACATACAATGTGGCTTTTTCACATTTCGAACCCGAAAAAAGCTGGGCCAAGTTTATGTGCCCAAAACTGCCCATTACCAGGTCATTTCCTAACTAAATCCATTTGGCGCGATTTTCCCGTTGCCCTATAAAGTCACCTCAACGCAATCCCCACCATTTGAACTCACCTTCCGGACGGACTCTCTCTCTCTCTCTCTCTCTCTCTCAACAAGGAGACGAAAATCGACACTTCCTTATTTGTTTTTATTTTTTGGGTTATGATAATTTTTTATTATTTCTTTGTTATTATTTACCATTTTTCTCAACACTTCTTTCTATCCAAACACAATTTTAAACTCTATTATATTGTAAAATAAAATGAGATGAATTTAGAATATTATTAGTACATTAATTTTTAATATTAATTTTATTTTAAAACTAGAAAAAATTAAATTATTTATTATATTTTATATGAAATTTTAAAAAATTTATAATAATAAAATTAGATGAGATAGAATAAATTTTAAATAAAAATGAGAGTTTATAGTGAAAATTTTGTATTAATAAATTATTAGTCCTACGTACAACCAGGGCGGTGGGAAATTGCTAGATAATGGGCTAGCTGATATATTTAATAATAATAAAATTTAAAAAAAAAAAAACATTACTCTTTGGATCTAGGGTAGCCAGATTTCACACTTGCTTTTGTAAATTTCAGATTTCACACTTACTGGGTTGGGGACGAAAAATACAACGTGCCCAGAAATATTCTGTGTTTATTTTTTTGTGCTTCTCTGCTTGTTTCTTCTAGGTTTCACTTGACTTGTACGATAATTATGATTACAATGATTTATGGTAGATTCCACTTTTTTTTTTTTTTATGCGTATTGTTAAGTGTTTGTACCGATTTTAGAGGTAGGTAATGGTGTCGATAAATTGGAGAGGAGTTATCTGCTAAGAAAAGTAGCTTTCTTTTTAGTTAAACCGCAGAACCATATGCTGTGTGGTTTGCGTTTAAGTTTTGATTTTTTTTTTTTTTTTTGAGAAATAGGTCTACTTCATTTAATCTAATAAATTTAAAGTTTACAATGTGACTTATATTAATTGAGCAAGCTCAGTTTACAAGTTAATTAAGAACAATTGAATGCATAGAATTGCTACAATCTCTCAATCAAAATTAAGACTAATCACTGCTTCTAAATGAGGTATTTACCAGAATTTCTCATTTAAAAGAGGAGAAAATTAAATTCTACACACTTAAAGTCTGTAAAATTATTTTTCAAATATTCAGTTTTTTTCTATACAAACAATATATACAACCCAACTAACCAACTATAAAACCACAAAAATAAAAAAACAACAAAAAGATGTTTGTAGTGGCGCGTGGAAACCACGTGCCACACTAGGAGTGGAGATCATCGGTCGAAAAAGCACAGCTACCTCGAATCCACTATAAATTGCTATCGGCGAGAGGGATCCAACTAGGAACCGAGGCGCGTTGAAGCAGACTACAAATCGGCCTCGGGCGTTAGGAGCACACGCTGCACCATTCGGTAAAAGCTCCCAACGACAACTCGATCAATGGACGGAGGAAACAACTGTAGGGGGCGTGTTAGCTTTATGGCTTCTGGCTACTCCAAACCTGCAACAGCCACCAAAAATTCAAAAATATCCAAAAAACACTGATAAACCAACACAAACCATAGTAGCTGGAAAAAAGAAAAAAGGAAACGAGAAAAATGAAGGGAAGCAGAGGAGGAGCGGAGCCGGAACACTGAAGAGAACCCTAAGTGTGAGAGATTTTGCCTGTTCATGAGAGAGAGAAAAGAAATCCTTCACTTTCAAGTTTTAAGTATTGATATGATTGGTAGGCTATATATGTGCGCATAACTTATATCTCTCACGCATAGTAGCTGGGAAGGAGTTCTTCTGCTAGAGCCACGTCAGCCAAAGCATCTTCTTCTGCATTTGAAAATCTCAAATTTCATTTTTGCCTCGTATTTATCTTTGTCTTCATCTTCATGTCGGAGTGACACTAGTCTTGGTCTTCGTCGCTCTTCTAAAATTTGAACTTTCTATCATCCATGAGCATCCTCTTCTTAAAGGTAAATATGTAAATATGGATTTAATAAAATTTTTGACCTGTAAAAATGAATAGCTTAAAGAATTAAGGAAAAATGTATAAATGATATTGTTGATGTCGTGTTCTGCAATTTGAGTAGTTCTACGACAGCCCAAACTGTCAAGACCTGTAATGGAAAGAAGGGTGGATCTCGGTGGCCATCGTGACCACTCTGATACCAAAGTCAGATGTGGATGCTACAAGGATGAAGGAAATAAGATCAGATTGAGTAAGAGAAGGGAAAGATTAACCCCTACTCTTAGGGATGTGGTGCCGAATTTATACCTAGTTCAGGCGTTGCTGTCGAGAGTGAATGATGATGGTGTTATGTTCGAGTTAGTCCCTCTATCCATAGCAGTGTGTCAGTTTCGACTAAAAAAGGATTACTTTGGGTGGTCAGAGAATGAACATCACATTCAAGTCAAATTGAATGTTGTCAGTTGAGGCGTGTGGCGGGTTTTTTACATGCCTCAACCAGCGGTGGGAAATTGCTAGATAATGGGCTAGCTGATATATTTAAAAAAAAAAAACAGAAACCATTACTCTTTGGATCTGGGGTAGCCAGATTTCACACTTACTGGGTTGGGGGCGAAAAATACAAAATGCTCAGAAATATTTTGGGTTTCTTTTTTTGCTCTTCTCTCCTTGTTTCTTCTAGGTTTCATTTGACTTGTACGATAGTTATGATTACAATGATTTATTGTAGATTCCCCTTTTCTTTTCATTTATGCGTATTGTTAAGTGTTTGTACCGATTCTGGAGGTAGGTAATGGTGTTGATAAATTGAAGAGAAGTTATCTGCTAAGAAAAGTAGCTTTTTTTTTTAGTTTAACTGTAGAACCATATGCTGGGTGGTTTGCGTTTAAGTTTTGAGTTTTTTTTTTTTAGAAATAGGTCTACTTCATTTAATCTAATAGATTTAAAGTTTGCAATGTGACTTATATTAATTGAGCAAGCTCAGTTTACAAGTTAATTAAGAACAATTGAATGCATAGAACTGCTACGATCTCTCAGTTAAAGTTAAGACTAATCATAGATATGGCATTTACCAAAATTTCTCATCTAAAAGAGGAGAAAGCTAAATTCTACGTACTTAAAGTTTGAAAAATTATTTTTCAAATATTCAATTTTTTCTATACAAACAATATATACAACCCAGCTAACCAACTACAAAATCACAAAAACAAAAACAAAATGACAACAAAAAGATGTCTGTAGTGGCACGTGGAAACCACGTGCCGCACTAGAAGTGGAGATCAGCGATCGAAGAAGCACAGCTACCTCGAATCCACTACGAATTTCCATCGGCGAGAGGGATCCAACCAAAAATCGAGGCGCGTTAAAGCAGACTACAAATCGGCCTCGGGCGTTAGGAGCACGCGCTTCACCGTTCAGTAAAAGCTTCCGGTGACAGCTCGATCAATGGACAGAGGACACGACTGTAGGGCGCGTGTTAGCCTTATGGCTTCCGGCTACTCCAAACCTGCAACAACCACCAAAAATTCAAAAATATCCAAAAAACACCGATAAACCAACACAAACCACAGTGTTTGGAAAAAAAGAAAAAAAGAAGAGAGAAAAAGGAAGGGAAACGGAGGAGGAGCGAAGCCGGAGTGAAGCCCTCCTCACAAACGCCGGAACACTGAAGAGAACCCTAAGTGGGAGAGATTTTGCCTGTTCGTGAGAGAGAGAAAAGAAATCATTCACTTTCAAGTTTTGAGTATTGATATGATTGGTAGGCTATATATGTGCGCATAACTCATATCTCTCACACATAGTAGTTGGGAAGGAGTTCTTCTGCTAAAGCCATGTCAGCCAAAGCATCTTCGTCAACATTTCAAAATCTCAAATTTCATTTTTGCCTCGTATTTATCTTTGTCTTCATCTTCATGTCAGAGTGACACTGGTCTTGGTCTTTGTCGGTCTTCTAAAACTTGAACTTTTCTATCATCCATGAGCATTCTCTTCTTAAATGTGAATATGTAAATATGGATTTAATAAAATCTTACACCTATAAAAATGAATAGCTTAAAGAATTAAGGAAAAATGTATAAATGATATTGTTGATGTCGTGTTCCGCAGTCTGAGCAGTTCCACAACAGCCCAAACTGTCAAGACCTGTAATGGAAAGAAGGGTGGATCTCGGTGGCCGTCGTGACCACTCTGATACCAAAGTCAGATGTGGATGCTGCAAGGATGAAGGAAATAAGATCAGATTGAGTAAGAGAAGGGAAAGATTAACTCCCATTCTTAGGAATGTGATGTCGAATTTATACCTAGCTCAGGCGTTGCTGTCGAGAGTGAATGATGATGGTGTCATGTCCGAGTTAGTCCCTCTATCCATAGTAGTGTGTCAGTTTCGGCTTGAAAAGAATTACTTTGGGTGGTCAGAGAATGAACATCACATTCAGGTCAATTGAATGTAAGATAAGGTGTCAAGACTGACTTGGACGTGATTCCCAAAAGGAGTCAAGGTATAAACATCTTATTCGGGCCAACCCTGCCACCTGACTCTCATTGTTGCATGTTTGAAATTTTTGACACGCATTAAATTTGGCGTGCCTCCGACTTGCCCCGCATTGAATGCGGCATGTCTTCCATATTGCCATGCATTGAATGCGGCATGTCTTTCGTCTGACCTGCATTAAATGTTGCATGCTCCAATCGCTTACATCCCGTCAACTCTGTGACGACCCTTTGCTATAGGGCTAGACTACCCATTGAGTCGGATTGAGTGCTTAGGTCCTTCCAGGCAGATACATTGATAGTAGGCCTGGTACACCATTTCCTGGCATGGGCCCCAACGCTTTGGTTTGGGCTTTTGCTCCCTTCATTTGATGTTTGGATAGATCTTTTTTTGAACTTGAGTCTCCTTTTGAAGGGATTTCATTCACAGATATAGTAAAAAAAGATTACAAAAAAGAAAAAAAGTGTACATAAAAACTTCATCAATGGTAATTTTCATAACTTTTAGCGTGGGAGTAAGTTGGAGGTGTTCATCTTGATCTAGTCAAAGCCAGAAAATGGAGATGGAGATGTTGGGAGGGAGGGGTAACGAAATCGGGAGGACGAAAAAGTACGGGAAAAAAAAAAAAAGATGTTGTAGATGATATGGACACACAGTTACCTGCTAATTGTACAGGCGGTTGTGCCTCATTTTTCATAAATTATTGCTAGTGTTAACTATGAACAGTGAGTTGAAAAATAATAAAATATTAACTTTGTTGTATTTTTAAGAATAAAGCTAAGCTTCCCGTTAGACTCTGGATGGATTTTTTTTAGTTTGTTTTTTTGATTTTATGATTAAGTAAGGGTTTTCTTAATAATATTGTAAGAAAAAAAAATATTTTTTTAATAAATATTAAAAATATTAAAAAAATCATATAAAAAAAACTAAATTGCATTAATTGGGAGAACGATGGACCTAGCACCATCCTATTTTTAACCATTGCAATGATGATGATCGTTGCAACTAAAAATACACATTTCCAACTAATTGTATTCATTGCAATTAGTAATACATGTATATTATATATAGATATATTAGATAAAAGTAACGTATAAAATATGTTTAATAAAATATTCATTCAAAATATTATATTTTTATAATTCTAAGACGATAATCTAATATTTACATCATTTTACACAGTCTCAAAAGATAAGACATTAAGATATCTATATTTTTAGTCTTTGAGTTTTTCTAGATCTACATAAACTTGAATTATCTATAATTTTTTTAGTTATGTGATTATTTTTAAGAAATAATATAATTTAAAAAAAATAAATTGTGTAGTTTATAATTATATAAAAGAATGTTATATTATAATTTATAACATGAAATGTTAATCTTAAATATGTAAATTTATTAGATCATATATATTTCAATTAAATATCAAGCATATATAATATATTAATTATATTTATTGTCTATTATTACCAATTTAATATAATTATAGTTAATTATATATACTTTATATTTATCATCTCAAAAAATAAATAAATAATACATTCATTTAAAAATTATAAAATAATTTTTAAAGAATAAAATTATTAATCATATAATAGGAATAAATTTTCGTGAATAAAATTAAACTCTCTAACGTATAAATCAACATCTCTAAGTAAATATTGCATTATTATATTGTTATGAATGATTTATTTATATATATTGTTATATATTCTATGCTATCATTATTATTCTATATTTATTTTATATAAAAAAAAGTTTTAAATGAAAAATTTATAGTTATAGAAATTTGAAGTGGTGTAATTAAGTTTAATATCAAGAATATTATTTCGGTGATTAATAGAATTAATAGATTGTATTTAAAATAATATTTCTTATTAAATGCAGTATTTATTTTAATAAAAATGAATGGAAAATGTTAATTTTAATAGAAAAATAAGATTTTCTATTAAAACAAAATTTTTCGTTAGATAGCCACTTTATATATATATATATATCTTTATACTTAAAAAGCGTTTATCGCTTAATGTACAGTAATGAACAGTAACGATTGTTTAACTTCATCTTCCAGATTTACCCCCGTCCATTTGAGACCACATCAGAAATCTCGGTTCTCTCCCTTCTCAATTCAGACCCATCTTCAGACCCAAACCCTAACTTGTCCATCTCCCAGTCGATCTTCGCCTTCTGTCTTCTCTATTTCCATGTTAAACTCTTGTCTTTTCACTTTCCTTCTCTTGCAGAAATCGCACACAGAAGACCAACAAATGCTTTCGAACTACAACAACAAATGCTCTCGAACTCATCTTCCCCAGCAATCGAAATCGTCTTTCCAAGAGCGGTCTCACCGTCGGTGATCTCGGAAACAATTGCTACCGTCGACACATCACCTCCAGGTACCACTCTTCCTTCATCTGGTTCATATCAAAATAATTCCTCTGTTGCCCTAGAATGTGATGCGCTAGAGAAAGAGTTTTGTTTCGGTGCATGTTCTTTGATTTAATCTTCGTTTTCAGTTCAACAAAATTAAAATTAAATGAGAAATTTCGGTTCAATCAATTTGACGCCGACTGTTGGTTTTTACAGGGGTTTTAGCATTTTAGGATTCGATTCGAAGTGAGGGTCAGAAAGAAGAAAGATATGACTACTTCCATTTAGAAGCGCCTCATGACTGTGTGCGTTGTACAGAGCATCGAAGAATTCTTTGTTTCCTTCGACGACGAGAAGATTTTCAGTGCCACTGCATCCCTCTTCTTCTTCTTTTATATCTTTCGTCCCTCTTCCAAAAGCATTCTCGCCGCTGGTAATCTCGAAACAACTGCTACCGCCGACGCATCACCTCCAGGTAATACTCTTTCCTCATCGGTTCCAGATCAAAATAATTCCTCTGTTGCCTTAGAATTGCATGACTATCTAACAGAATTTGTTTTTTTTCAAATTGGTTTTTCTTTTTGCATCCGATTATATGATCTTGTTTAATTTCTTGATTGTATTTCTAAAACTGTTTGAATGCTTTGTTTACTACTTATTTTTAGATTCTTTTGTCTAAAAATGCAGGGCTCCCAGCAAATGAAGACATGTTGTTGCTATGATGCAATTTCTGAAAGCAAACATATAAGAGGATTCTAGGTTGGCATATTTTGGTCCTAGAACTTTGGTTTTAGTGTTTTTTCTCTTTTTCCTTTATTTTGATTTTGAGGTTAGTGGTTTTTTTTTTCCTCTTCAATAGGTCCTGCTATTTTTATGAGTTTCCTAGCTGGAGTGAACCTTGCATCTTGCAGCTAATGTGCTTTGTGACTTGGGCACTGGCTTTAAAGTACTTTCTCCCTTATTTCCACATCTTTGTTTTGAGATGGTAGGCCTAGGAAATTTTGCTAAGGTAGACCATCCGTAATAACATATGCCCACGTGTGTAGGTAGGACTGGAAAAATTTATCTTATTTTTATTTTATCAATATATGTTTTTTTGCTACTTTTGGAAGTTGTAATTTTATTGTGAATATATCCCTTTAGGTCCATTTGATTAGTTTAACAGAGCTCTTAGATGACCTTCCCTCCATTTTTTCCTTCAATCCATAACCAGTGAAAATACACCACCATCTTCCCTCCATTGTAACTTTAAACTCCACTATGATTTTGTTTTCAGGGGCTTGTTGTCATATATTTTTTTCATAGCCTTGATTGTAATGAAAGCTGGAATATTCATAGCCTTGACTGTAATGAAAACTGGATTGCTAAGTCTGGTAGATGCGGTGCATTTTGTTTATTAATGCATTTGTTTATTTTATTAATGAAAGATTTCTCAGAGAAATATTTATCTATATAAATTGTTGTTAGGTGCTTCTTTATCTATTATGGATTTATTGAGAAGAATATGGGACAGAGCAATAGCAAAAAATAAATACCCTTGATTTATATTTCGTGTGTAAGGGATAGAAAACTTCAAAATTTATGTATTTACGAAAGAGATGGCAGTTTTCTTGGATGTGCATGCTTTCGTGCATGGAATAATTTAATTTTTTTTTTTTTATCTAGAATGGCAATGATTTTAACTTTCATTGTGCTTTTCTAATTTTCATTTTCATTTTTCTTAGCTTTTTTGGGTTTGTATGTTACTCATACTTCTTTATTTTGCTTCAAATCGTGCTGACATAATTAACAGAATACTGGATGTAGCTATTTCCATTGTCGATTTTCTCCAATTGGAACATATAATAGGATTTAAATGCTTTTTGGATGAGTTTAGCTTGGGTTAGTTTCATGATGTTCTGTTGCTATTTGTTTAATTTCTTTTAAGTTTTGTGAGAAACCAGTTCTGATAATTTACCTTTTGACTCTCTTATATTTTCGTAACTCAATTATTTATTAGTTGACTAGAGTTTTAGAGAATAATACTTGGCTTCTGTTAATCTCATTGCGCAAAGGTTTTTAAAGTGTGTTATGGTTGTTCATATGTGAAGCATGAGGGGATGAGTTACAGTTTGTAATAATTTTTTTTTTTGGCTCAATCATCAGTCAACCTCTATTCTCGAGTATGGCTATGCAAATGGTATGTAGAGTTGTAGACTCATAGAGATTATTCGATGCAATTCTTAGGTCAAGACAATGTTGGTAGTGTATTCTTTGTGTTGGGTGTCTTTGATTATGTTTTCCTGGTCACGTTCTTGGTTGTAAAGGGCATCCTATGTAGTGAGTTCGTATGTTATATTTTATTGGTGCCTTATCATTTATTGTTTAAAAAAAAAAAGATTTTTTTGGTTTATATGGTATCAATCTTTTTGTTTCCAGCCTTTTCTAGAAAACATATATCTTGTGAGCTTGTGGAGATTATTGAATGTAAACGTTAAGGCCATATAGTGTTGCTGCTCTATTTTTTTGGGTGAAGGGTTCTTTTTGATTGAATTCCCTTGGTTGTTGTTGTTTTTTTTTCCTTTAATAATTCAAAACAATCTAATTCATTGTTTTGTGATTTTGAATTGAGGCATAATTCATTTGTTGCGTTGTTCTAACCAAACTAAAACTTGGCAAGTATTATTTCCATTAGTTCTGACGTGACTCTTAAGCTAGAAATTAGATACATTTCTTTTCTATTTTGGAATTGTATAGTTATTTTATATCTAAAATGAATACATAAAGGAAACTAGAAAGCACTTTAAATTAGATGGTTATTCGCAATTCTGAAAGTGAAAATTCCAATTAAATAAAGCTAAATTTTACAAATAGTTTGTCCTGGCTTTGATGTTTTTAAATTTGTGTTGCTCTATGTTTGTATTTATTTGATGTTCTCACTTTGTTCCATAATTGAACCAGTTTATTGGTTTGATCTATCTAGCGAGTTTCTATGGTTTTGCTTTGAAACTTATGCTACTCTGAGGATTATATTTATCAGATTTTCTCCATTTGTTCTATTAATTGCTCCAGTTTCTTGCTAGCCTTGCATCAGGTTATCTTTTCTCAGTACAATTTTGTACACCAACCTTGCATATATATGGGCATAGAACATCTTGAACATATAGTACCTGAAGTCATAACTAGACTGACCACATAGAATCGTGTTATATTAATTTTATTTTCCTTTACAGAAGGCACATGGTTATGGACCACTACCATAGAATGCTTTATATGACAGAGAAGATATATCTGCTGCTATGTCTTTCAAGAAATAGTAGTAGATATGATTGCATGCTCCTAAGTCAACTCTTTTATAGTTTTCTTTTAAAATATCCATCTATTTTGGATGCTAATGTTTTACCTATACGCAACTTATTTCTTCCATGCAGTACATTTCAACCACATATAGACATATTTGAATATTCTAAAGTTAAGTGAAATATTGGAAAGCGTTCATGGTTAGCATGGAATTATAAGCTCTATCATTAAACTTTCTGAAGAATTTTAGATTTTGAAGGTTACCTCGTTTGTAATTTTGTGTTTAGATTTGTTTTTTTTTATATAAATACATTATTCAAAACTAAAAAAGGATGGAAGTCCACCAGCTTACCACTAGGATAAGTGCTTTGGTGCCGGAATGGGCAATTGGTTGGTTCATTTTGAGGTTTGTCATATCCTATTTATTTGATTGTTTTAAACCAAAGAAACAGAAGTATAATGCTAGAATAGATTGCCAATAGAAAGAAGGAAAAAGAAAAATGCTTCTGCTAAAACAACTTTTCTGATGCCAAATTAGTACAATAACTCCAATTCTTCATGGGCTAGAAAAATTTGAACATTGTTTTCTTGTTTGCATATAATGACATTTGAATGTTACAATTTCTTTCAAATGTATGCTAGAACAGATTGCCAATAGAAAGAAGGAAAAAGGAAAATGCGTCTACTGAAACAACTTTTCTGATACCAAATTTGTATATAACTCCAACTTTTCATGGGCTAGAGAAAGCTGAATATTGTATTCTTGTTTGCATATTATGATAATTGAATGTTACAATTTCTTTCAAATGTAGTTCTCAAGGGCTTTAACAGTCTTGTTTTATTGAATTCTTATATTATCTAATACATTTATATTATTTTTATATCTATTTTTTTGACCATCCTGTCTTTGCTTTGATTCATAGGGAGGTGGATGGTGCAACAATGTCACCACTTGCCTTTCTCGTAAGAGCACTCGTCTAGGTTCATCTAAGGAAATAGTCAAGTAAGTTGCTCTCTCTGGCATGCCAAGTAAATTTCAAAAGTTTAATCCTGGTATGACTTAAGAATTGCAAGTGGGAAGGCGTAATATAATAAATACTATTCGGTTTGCCTTATGGATCGTGTTTAGTAAGATTAAGCTTTATGATATTTAGTGTTGTAGTGTTAGGGTATAAATCCTGTGGGGTAGTAGCCAACAGTTTATCTCCTAATATCGTCTTAACTTATTTGTATAATTATTGTGATGATTATCTGTGAGTTCAACCTGTAAATCTGTATTTTCTGTTTGATTGAAACTTTGAGAAAACATGGCTCATTTCACTGAGAATGCCTAATCTCCATTGTGGTGATTCTGTTTTCTCCATTTCAGAATTTCTGAATCGTTCAAGTAACTCTACATCTCCACCTCTACTACCTCGAGAACCAGTGGCTTAATGGGTAGGATTGCACTAACTTATTAAGAAGATTAAGAAGAGAACATAATATGCAGTACTTTTGTTCTTCATTATGCGCGTAAGTAAATGAATACTTGCTTTTTGTGGCTCTCCAGCCTTCAATGCGTTTTTAACCTTTTTGCTCCTGTGTCCTACAAATTTTAATTTATTTAACAAAAAAGGTCGTATCAACCGAAGTGATGTTGGTAAGATGGCTGAATTGGGTTTAACATGTATAATAATCCTTTTCAATTACAGATTTAATCAGATTTCTTGTGATTTGTGATCTTACTCTTTTTGGCTAGAGCGGATTAATGGAGAGTTTGCATATATATTAGAAATTTGATCTTAGAGATGAGCATGGAAACAAGTAAACAACTAGGGAAAATATTTTTCCATTTCATTAGTTTAATACTCTGCTGCTTTGGGTTGCTACATTACCGTAGTGAAAACAATATCTCACGTGTATTTGGTTCAAACTTCAACCACAAAAGTAGCTTTTCAAACTTGTCTTCATGTTTTATGATTTTAGTTGCACAAAGAGTTTCGTATCTCAATCCTTTTAGAATTGACATATTTTTAACAGGAGATGCTATTAAACTTGCTGCCCAAGATACCGAGAGAGATAATAGTTAATAATAAGAAATAGATAAAACAGAGCCATCACAAATGATGATTAGGCATTCTTAAATGGAATTTAGAGGTGATGTTCTGAAAAAATACCCATTAGCACACTGTCCATAATGTTGATCTGATTGAAACACGCACACACACATATATGTGCGGTATTCTCCATTAATATCCCCAAAAACATGTATAATATAAAACTATGCTGTATTATATATTGGCCTCGATTGTAGCATCAAAACATACAACGTACAATATTAAGATATCTAGGACATTAATTACTTATAAAAAGAAAAAAAGATATCTATGACGTTAATATTTGTCTCTTTGCTAAGGCGGCTTCTTTGCTGTTCCACATTGTTTATATATATATTAAGGATGCTTATATATATAATAGTTAAGAGTTTCATACTTTATTTACTACTTAGACATTATTTCCACAATTATTTTCCAACTTGCATGTTATACTACTTCTAACCTGGATGCTAATGTTTTACCTATACGTAACTTATTTCTTCTGTGCAGTACATTTCAACCACATAGACATATTTGAATATTTTAATGTTAAGTGAAATATTGGAAAGCGTTCTTGGTTGGCATGGAAAATTATAAGCTTTAGCCTTGAACTTTCTGTAGAATTCTAGATTTTGAGTGTTATCTTGTTTGTAATTTGATGTTCAGATTTTTTTTCATATGAAAACATCATTCAATTCTGAAAAAAGGATGAAATGCACGATCTTTTATTTTAAAATTTCTGAACTTGATGCTTCATACTCTTCAACTGATCAGAGCATCTTAAATATGAATTTTCATGTACCATTTTATATGTGATTTCTGATGGCTGATTTGCACATGTTGCAAGGCCATTGCAGTTTATACATGAAAGAGGAATTGCACACCTAGATGGTTCTTTATGTAAAGAATGTTGTTTTAATTAGGAGGTCTTCAGATTCTATATTTGAAGAGCATTCATTCTGATTTTTCTCACCAATTCAACGTTCCCAACTTAATTTCCACGAATCTTCTCCAAGTTTCCACAAACCGCATTTTATAATTTACTATATTTCCTTGACTTCACAACGTAAAAACTAGGCTATATTGCTTTCTATTCTTGTAAAGTTTTAACATTTTGAAATATTATTATATGATTTGCTACTTTCATATTGCAAATAAACTTTATTTTCAAGAGTGAGAAAGTTGCTGGAGGATATCATTTATGGCAGTCAGATGCTTCTTCAAAGAATTCATAGAAACTCATTTACAATAAACAACAATCATCGTCAGCTCATGTTAGAAACTATTCGTTAACTTCATTTGTTGTCAGTCGTGTTCCTGTTTAAGTTTCATTTTCAATTCTATTGGATGTCTTTATGGTCCAAATCTACCTATAAATCTTCTCCATTTTGAGTTTTATGTTGTGTATTAACTTTCGAAGCATGGAGACTATAATTACTTCAACATATTTGGAAATTTTTTACTGTGTTCTCAATGAAAAATCTGTTTGGCATAAGAAATGAACTTACAGAATAGTTCAATTCTTTAGGAGGTAAGAACTTGCAAGTTTATGTTGATGGTTAAGTGGCATTTTTTTTATGTGCCTAACCTACTCTGAAACATTACAAGTATATATTAATATGGTTGTGAGAGGCTCTTAAGAAATTTGTTAATTTACACATAAAGCTTTGTTATATTTGCTCTTGTATATGTTTCGCTTCTTGAAACTTTCACAGTTTTATCATTTTCTTGTTGTTCAGTACATAGTTTATAGGGATTGGAACTATGGAATAAGATTAGAATTAGTAAGTTCAAGATTGTCAATGTACTTGTCTAAGTGGAAGCAACGTGATAAATGAGAACCATGACAGTTTTATGCAGATTGTCATAGTTTTATCATTCTCTTCATGATAATTTTTTTTTCCAGACAAATGCACAGCAGTCAAATCTCTGGATTCCTCTGGCGAACCAAGGATTGAGACCTTGTGTTGAATCAACAAAAAACTCTTGTAAGTGATGAGAAATCAGGCTAACAATAAAGAATTCCACTTTATCTTAAACCTACTATATACTACATTAAGTATTGATATTTATTAATCATGATCAAACATTTACTTTTCGTGGATTGACAATTTATCTTTAGCAGCATTATCTGAGAAATCTCAAGGATACATTCAAGTATTTCTTGATGGAGGATTGAACCAGCAGAGAATGGGGGTAGGTACCTAACTATTCTAAATGTGAATGTTAATAATATTTGGATCTTGAATAGCAATCATTTTCCTGATAAAAGCTTAAGTAACTTGTCTGTTTTGCATGCTTAGGCGTTGCTCTTGTATATGTACCATGTACTTGGGCTCTTACCATGTACCATGTACCATTGCTTTCAAATAATAGATTACTTCACTTTATGTATTGACAAGATTATTATTTGATCCAAACACTACATAGTTTACTTTTACATATGTCACTATACTTTATATAATTTATATTAATATGCATCTAAATTTTTGATAACCATGCTTTAACTCCAAATTCTATTAATGCAGGAACATTTATCGTATATCCAAAATATTGCAACGATATGTTCAAACAAAAAATGGTAATACAACTGGTACAGACGGAAATCAATTTTAAAAGCAACAGGAGAAAACTTCAATATTCTCTCCATAAATGCTGTGAATGAAGAGAACATATCACTTCTAGATGCACAATCTCTAAAACTTTTTAATCGTCATTTCAATATCAAAGAAAACAAAATCTTATTTTGTGTTAAAAAACAAACTGTAATATAGTTTGTTTAAATTTATTATTGTTTGAATTAGTAGCTTGTAACTTGAGTGAAATATGTTATTTTTATTCACTTTAAGTTTTATTTATACTAGATGTTTATATTTTTATAATTTGTTTTATAGTGATACTGGGCAACGTGCCTCGCACGTTACATTACTCCTAGTATATATATATAAAAGATCAAAACTCGCAATAACAAGTTTTCCCAACAAAGACTTATATATATATATATAGATTGTATTTAAGTTTCATTGTAAATGGTAATACACACACACACACACACATATATATATATATATATATTGTTTGCAACGGGTCAAAACTCGTTGCCAAAAAACAAAAAAACAATCCCATATATATACTCGTATTTGCAACTAAAAACTTATTATAATCAACAAAAACTTAAATCCTTGCAAACGAGTGTATAATTGCAACAACATAAATGTCGTTGCAGATGAAAATACATATATATTCTAATTTGCAACGGGTCAAAAGTCGTTGTTAATAATAAATTTTTTATTTTTATTTTTATTTTTTGTAATTACAATATAGTAAGTGTCGTTCCAAATGGAGCAATCACGTTAGTTTATTCATTCAGAGAAAAAAAATCACAGTACTTTTTGCATATGTATACGCAAAGTACCTCTTTTTAAGATCCACTTTACTATTCAAGTAAAATTTTCATATTGATTTATGTATTGTTAGAAAATATAACAAAAAAATATTTTAAGCCAGTTTAAAAAATTGCTCTACAAATTTATCCAAATTGATCAATCACCGACATTTTCTCTTAGTGATTAATACATTACGTAGTATAAAATTAGAGTGATACTAAATAAATTTACAGTCTAAAAACAATTTCAAGAGATGACAAAAAAAGAGAGATTTTATTATTTTCAGATGGTCTCAAAAATCAAACTGGGGGGTTATATATAACCCTTACCCTCACACGATTGGACTTAAAGGCCAGCCATAAAATGGCAGAAAACGCATGGCATCCATAAAATGGTAGAAAACGCATGGCATAAATGCCATGCGTTTTACGTTACATGCTTGTAACGCATGGGAAGGCACGAGATCAATCCCATGTGGGCGCCTCCCCGCATTTCTTACATCTCCCACTCGCACACAGTGGGCATGACCCCAGATCTGCATATCTCTAATATTCTCAATCTTGTTCATACAAGTAAATAGGCTATGCAACCACCAAGTACATCTACAGAAAGGTGGGATACATATACCAAAATTATCCCAGAGAAGACCAGCATAGTAACATCTCAATCTTGGTTTTTTTCAAATCATTTCAATGTGTTCACAACCTTAGTCGCTACCAGTATGTAGCGTCATAGTTTGACGTGAACAAACATTATGGAAGATACGATATCGAAAAGTCTTCATTTTGCACTCATATCATTCAACTTTGGTCAAACCGCTTTCCTAGCAATGCCTCTTTAGACCGAATCAATCATGGTCATAAACAGCATGCCAAAGTAGCAGACATTATAACCTCCATCTCCTGACATAGTCAAAAGTAAAGGACACCTAAAAAAAATGAGACTCACACAGTGAGAAAGAGGGGAACCATTTACTCACTTACTCATATGGTCGTATAAGCCCATGTAGTATGAAACACATGTTATGGTGGATTTCTCTTTTCAAAGAGCATATGTCTTTATCAACACCGTACAAATCTTAGTCTAGCCGCTCCTTAAACGTCTAACTCAAGTTTTTCTATTTGCACGCCTCCAAGGCATCAAAGAGAATCTTGCATCTGGCTAACCTCAGGCTATGTGGATGGTGGGTAATCCATTTACAGTCTTCTCAAATAAAACTTCATCTTAGCTCTCACGAAGGCGATATATATTTGTGTCAACTAACTTATCTTTTTGGACAAGTACTTAGGGACATAATTAAGGGTGGCAAGACATGACAGTACACGTTAATATGAAACGAACACGACACGAAAAAAGCGAGTTAGTGTTTAGTTTTAACGAGTTTCGGATCAAATCGTATCAACCCGTTAAGACACGATTTGATAACGGGTCAAACCCGTTATTACCTTTTAAGACACGTTAAGAAATTTAAATTTACTTTTATACATTTGACCTAAATTTCAAAAAAACATAATTTAAATTTAGCTTTATACTCTTATTAGCTATCACATTTAAATACTTATTAAAAAGTTTTTAATGAGTAAACCCATTGTTATTTAATATGTTTGGGTTATAATTTTAATATTTTACAATGTGTAGATCATATTTTTATATTTATTATATTTTATAGTATATTACTTATTGAATTATAATTTTAAAATTGTAAATTGTAATTAATTTTTATGTTTTATAACTATTATTTAAGTTTTAATATTTGATAAAATCAATTAATTTAAACTCAAACGGGCTATTAACGGGGTTTGCGGGTTGAAACGGGTCAAGTCATGTTGTGTCGTGTCGGGTCATGTCGTGTCATATAGTGTCAAGAGTCTTAACGGGTCTCAACGAGTAGTGTCATGTCAACCCATTATCTTAACGGGTCGTGTTAGGATTGAAATTTTTGACATGAAACCCTTAACGGGTTATGTTCGTGTTGATCCTTTAAGTATTATGTACATGCACTGACATGACAAGAACACGACCCGTTAACACGTTTTGACACCCCTAAACATAATGTCTCATCTCTACTCGCTATTTAAGCGCTAAAGGCAATTACTCGTGTGAGTGAGTCAATCTAAGCCTGTTAAGATATCTTTTGTGTGTGTATAAGACAATACGATAAAGACAAGAACTGAATCATATTGTATTAATATCCCAAATGAAATATTACATCTCAATGTCATTTGAAACACAAATTACATTTACAATCTACGTAGTCCTAGATTCGGATCTAAAGTATCTGTGCCAATGTCTAAATACTTGAGGAACCTCCGTAACCAAATAGCTTCTTGAACTGTTGCAGAATAAGTTATATATTCTGCCTCCATGGTGGATAGAGTTATGCAGGGTTGTTTCTTGCTACTCCATGTAATGACGCCATTATTGAGCAGAAAGACATACCCAGTGGTTGATTTGTGCTCATCTAGGTCACTGTCTCAATCGGCATCACTATAACCTCTTAGCTGCAAATCTGAACCCTGATAGCACAACATATAGTCTGCAGTTCCCTTGAGATCTCGCATAATCCTCTTGACTGCTTTTCAGTGAGCCAATCTGGGGTTAGATTGGAATCTACTCACTAAGCCAACTGCATAGCTTATGTTAGGCCGAGTATACATCATAGCATACATCAGACTACCCACAGCATTAATATAAGAAATACGGGCCATCTTTTCCTTTTTTCTTTGAGTCTTAGGACACAGCTCTTTAAATAAGTTTTCGCTTATTGCAATAGGGGTGTCAATGGGCTTACATCCACTCATTAGGAAGCGCTCGAGAACTTTATTTATGTAAGTCTGTTGGGACAAATACAAAAGTCTCTTAGAGCGATATCTGTAGATCTTAACTCCTAGAATATATTCTGCCTCACCCATATCCTTCATCTCAAAATTGAAGGATAACCAGTCTTTTGTGGCAACTATCAACCCTTTATCATTTCCAGCTAATGGTATGTCGTCAACATATAATAACAATATAATGAAACTCTTCTTAGACCTTTTGACATAGACACAATGGTCATCTGTGATCATCGTAAACCCATTCAAGAGAATGGCTCGATGGAATCTGAAGTACCATTTTCTAGATAATTGTTTTAGGTCATATATAGATCGTTTAAGCTTGCACATTTTGCGTTCTTGACTTTTGACCACAAAACCTGTGGGTTGATCCATATAGATCTCCTCATCTAGTTCTCCATTGAGAAATGCTCTCTTAACGTCCATCTGGTAGAGTTTCAAATCCATTTTTGTTACTATAGCTAGAATCAGACAAATTGAAGCAAATCTCACCACTGGTGAAAATGTTTCCTCATAATCTATACCCTCCTGTTGGGTATATCCTTTCGCCACTAAGCGAACTTTATACCTACCTATTGATCCATCCGACTTGTGTTTGATCTTAAGAATCCATTTGTTCCCAATAGCCTTACGCTCTGTCAGTAGATCAACCAGCTTCCAGACCTGGTTGGCTTTCATAGACTCAATTTCATCATTAAGTGCTTTCATCCATTTATCTTTAGTAGAAGATGAGAGAGCCTCATGAAATTTCCTAGGCTCATCATCATCATGCGGAGCTACCATGAAAGCTTCCCCTTCAATCTCAAAATGATGACGAGGAATACTTTCACATGTGCTTCTACGCAGCTGAGGTTGTTATGATTGATTGACAAGTGATGTTCTTCCACTCGGATTCAAGTCATTTTTATAATTTATAGGAATTTTAAGAATTTCTTCCTTATTATCAACTAAATTCTTTGGAGCACTTTCCTCTTGTTCTATAATCTCATGGAGTTTTAAACTCCTATCAACATCACCTCTACTTGGAAACTCATCTTCAATGAAATCTCCATCTCGTGCCTCAATCTCAGTCACACTTCCATCAGTTTGTTCACCTATTAACACATACCCTTTAAAGTGTTCTAAGTATCTTATAAAGATACACTTCTTCCCTCTAACGCCTAACTTTCCATACTTATGAGAAAGATAGTGAACAAAACCCGTTGAACCCCATGGCCGCAAGTTACTCAAATTGGGTTTCTCGCCGGTTCATAGTTCATATGGGGTGGAAGTTACTGATTTGGAGGGTACTCGATTAAGAATGTAGGCAACAATCAAAATAGCATCCCCAAAAAGAAATTGGTCGGTTTGTTTGCACTATCATTGACCTAACCATCTCAAGCGGTGTTCGATTTCTCCTTTCCGTCACGCCATTTTGTTGTGGCGTACTCGGCATCATCAACTGTCTTTTAATTCCTTTTTCATCACAGAACCTTTTAAATTGTTTAAAAATATATTCTCGTTCTCGGTCAATTCTCAGAGTTTTTAAACTCTTGTCTAATTGATTCTCAACCATTCTTAAATATTGCCTAAAACATTCCAATACTTCAGACTTATGGGAGATTAAGTAGACATGACCATAACGTGAAAAATCATCTATAAATATGATAAAGTAGACACCTCCATGTATTGCCCTCACACTCATTAGACCACAGATATTTGAATGGACTAATTGCAGTGGAAAAGATGCCCTAGTGGCTTTTTCAAATAATTTTCTCTTAGCATTTCCCATTAAACAATGTTCACATGTGGGCAAGATGGCCTTGGCAAGATTGCCCATCAGGCCTTCTCTAGCTAACCGAGTCATTCTATCTTATCCTATATGGCCAAATCTAGCATACCATTTATATGAATCCAAATTATCAGATGCAGAAAGAAAAGCAATAGACTCATTCATATTTGAATAATCCAAATCTATTATCTAACAACTGTCTTGAAGAAAGGTATTGTCATAAAACACATGGCCCAAATAAAAGGAAACATAATTGTTTTCAAATACAATCCGAAAACTAAGTTTTAAAAGAGTAACTAGAGAAAGTAAGTTTCATCGGATTTCGAGAGCGTATAGCACATTGTGGAGGAAAAGAATGCAGCCTCCCCGCAAGTCCAGCTTGTAGGTACCAAGTCCTACCACCTCCACGCTAGCTTTATTCCCCACCTTGATATCACGGCTCCCAACTGAAATCCGGCGATACTCCACAAATCCGACTCTGTTTCGCACTATGTGTTCGGTCGCTCTTGAATCAACAGTCCACACAGGATAAGAGTGAGCAACCATCACATGGCTAGTTAAAAAAACAATACGAGTTAGAGTATACCTTCTTCGGCTTAGTGCAGTCATGAGTGAAGTGGTCTTTCTTTTCGCAGTTGTAACACTCGAATTTTGACTTGTTCTTCCCACACTTGCCTCTCTTGCTGCGCTGAGAAGTTCCTGATACTTTCTTAACTTGTCCAGCAGCTACTCTATTTTTGGACTTCCTGCACTTAGACCTTGATACCTTGCGAACCAAAATCAGCCACATAGGCCGAATGATTGGATTTAGCAGCCTTTAGGCACTCAGCCTCCAATTCTAAGTGACGCGAGACATCATCAAAGTTTTTGATATTCTCATTATGCGTAAGGTTTTGACTCATATTCTCCCAAGAACTTGGTAGTGATCTTATCACTGCTTGGACTTGTTGTTCATCAGTCAGGTCGTTTCCTGCCGTCTTAAGTTCGCAAATCATGGTCAACATGGCTCTAAGATGCTGTTTTATCGTGTGATCAGAGCGTATCTTATAGGAGTCAAGCCTCATGGTTAATCCACGCAATCTAATGGCTGAAGTTCTACCAAACTTCAACTTCAAAGCCTCCCACATGCTTTGGGCAATGTCATAGGTCTCGAACTCATACATTAGATCATTGTGCATGCTGCTTAACATTATTATGTGCGCGCACTGATTTTTCTTAGCCCATTCATTATAGGCTAATTCATCTAATTTTTGTTGTTCTAAATCCCTTTCTATGGACTTATTTAAGGAGTGAGATAAGGCCTCTACGACCTCTTACTCACCTAAGACATACTAGATCTTGCGATGCTATATGTCATAGTTCTTCCCATCCAATTTCTCTCATTTGTTTAAATTGGTAACTATACTCTTGGACGCCATTTCACTACAAAATGTAAAGGAGGGATATTACACACACCCCTAAGAAATATGCCACGTCCATCCAAGCTAGAAAAGAAATCATTTAGACATGTCGCAAGATCAAAAAATCGCTAGACTTCAGAATCATCTCTTGCACCACAATATCAAATTTCTAACCTCATTCCCGCACAAATTTAAAAAATATGGGAGATTTATGATTAAATTTATAACCATACTCCCACTCTCTAAAGTAGTCACATAATTCTAATCATGCATAGAGACAGATTCTACTAAAATTGTAGTAACCTGTTGGGTTAGTCTACAAAGACAGCTACAACAACCACAGTAGCCTGTTGAGCCAGTCTACAAAGATGGTTCATATAAGACCATTAAAATCCATTTTTCTTGTTCCATCAGTACATTTATAATTCTTACTGGGGCTACCATAGTGTTATTGCTATATAGTGCATTTACAGTTTTTACTGGAGTCGCTGCAATTCTTTTAGCCTATCAATCTACACTGACAAGACTAACTAAGACTACTTAGTGGGAATTTTCTATTTTATCACTAGAATAAATTAAGGCTAATATCTAATTATACAAGCCTAATATTTATACATGATAAAATAATAACACATCCACATGTTGTATACATGCATGTTATCACATTTAATCTAAAAACATTAAACATAATATCACATGTGATTTATCATTATGGAATTCATGAATATCATCAAAAATCCACATGTAATCATATTTAATCTAAAGTATTAAACAAAATATCACATGTTATAATAGGAAATATATCTAAACATATATTAAATCATGATTTTTTTTAATAAAAAAAACGACTAAAAAAATAAAATTAATAGCCCTACCTAGATCAAAAAACACCCACGGCCGGACTTTTTTTTTTTATAATCAAACACTTGGGTAGTAGGCCCATATTTCAGTCCCAAAAACAATGGGCCGAGAGGCCCAAGCCCACCTTCGGTTTGGGCACTGTTCACGTGAACAGTGCCCAATTTCTAGCAACCAAGAACAGTCACCACTGACATCCTTTTATGTCGGAAACTGCTGCCCATCGTCGGAAAGGAATAACAGGTGCCGTCGCTACACCACCAGCTGCGCGTGGCACCTCCAGGTGCGCACGGCACCACACAGTGGTGCGCACTGCACCACTGTGGTGCGTGCTGCATAGGTGCAGCGCTGCACCTCCACATTTTCTTTTCTTTGTACAAAAATAGTACCCAAAAAAATTAAAAAAATACATATTTCAAGCATACGCAAAAAAAAAATCAACTGGAAGCAACAAAACCTTGCTCTATTACCAATGTTAAAAAATACAGCGGAAAAATACCTCAAGCTCAGTTTAAAAAATTGTTCCACAAGTTTATCCAGACTGACCAATCACCGACGTTTCTTTTTAGTGGTTAGTGCACTACGTAGTATAAAATTAGAGTGATACTAAATAAATCTACAATTTAAAAACAATTTCAAGAGAGGACAAAAAGAGAGAGATTTTCTTATTTTCAAATGGTCCCAAAAACCAAACTGGGGGGCTATATATAGCCCCCACCCTCACACGACTGGTCTTAAAGGCCAACCATAAAATGGCAGAAAACGCATGGCATAAATGCCATGCGTTTTACGTTACAAGTCATGTAATGCATGGCCTTAAAGCCATGCGTTACATACTTGTAACCATGCGTTACATACTTGTAACGCATGGGAGGGCAAGAGGTCAACCCCATGCGGGCGCCTCGCCCCCGTTTCTTACATGTATATTTGAGGTAAAATAATAATAAAATATTATTATTTTTAATAATTTAAAATTATTATTTTTATATATTTTACAATTAGCACCTACTTTATATTATCAACTTAATATAAATTTTATGTATCAAAATCATCCTAAATTTAATTTCACAAAATTAATTTGAATAAGTAGGAAAGAGAAAAAATAATAAAATAATATTTGAAAAGTAAATAGTGACTTTTCAAACTTGAATAAGCACTATTTATAAATATACGAATATTTAAATATGCATATTTAGGCACATATTATTATACAAATATAACTTTACATGTGTATATACATAAGTCAACGAGAGTGCTCTACCTATATATTCTTATTTGCAACGTGTCAAAGCTTATTATAAATAATAAGATTTCTCAGAGAAAGAATTCTCGCAAAAGAGTGTACTATTTGCGATGGAATAAATGATAGATGCAATAATAGAATTATAAGCGGCGTACGGTCACTTTGGAAAAAAGTGAATATATATGGGACCCATATGAAAAAAGTTAATTTTTTTTTAAAACAACTGCACGCCGTTTGCAACTCCGCGATTATATATAACATTACTCTTTGAGATGATTCTCTTCATTTTATTGCAAATAACAGGTTCCCCAAATAGGATTTTTTTTCCCGTTGAAATAATAAGTTTCTCCCAATGAGAAATTTTAGGTCCCATTTGCTTATGGAAATGAAATTAAAAATTAAAAATACATTTCAAACTCATCATTATATTTTTTTTAATTTTCATACAAAATATAATAAAAAATTCATTATATTAAAATTTTAAAATACAATTTTCAAATCCTAAACCAAAACTAATACTAAAGTAATATATTAAAATAATAGTTTTTTTTAATTTTTATCTCATCTCTGAAAATAAACCAGACTAATTATTACAAATAAGTGGTATTCTCATCCAGACTAAACTAATAAATTTGGTATGGGAATCCATTCAGACTGGACTATCTGGATCCTTTTTTATTTCAAAACATATTTGAAATGAAAAACTAACAAGTTTTTTCCAATGATAACTTAAAATTTCTTGCAAATAATAGGGTTATGCACAAAAGACTATAAACTGATCCGGTTGTGAAGTTCGACTAGGCCCGGCCCGACTGACAAAGTGTCATTTGGAATGCCTTGTGAGTCAAATCTGCTAAATGCAAGAACCGATCGACGAAACCAACTACATGTGTCGGTGATAGGAGAATGAGAATTATGAAGGCAATAAGCGGTTCATTGTATACCTTCAGCATGATCATCGTCTTTTTGCTCACATATTCCTCCCATTGTACCTCCGACATCTTCTTTGGAGACCAGGCTTTCATTTCCTGCCATCTGATATTGTCTCGGTGGAGAGATCTCTAAGGGACAACTGATTGGCGTGTTGTCTATCATCGGATATAAAAAATTAAATTACTAGTTTAAGTGACTTAGAAAGAGAGAGAGGGAAAAAAAGAAGAGAAATAGTCGAGTGACTCGACAAAGGAGTTGGTTGGATCAATCTGAAATATTGTGAGAGTCGAGTTGGGTCGATTCGGGTCAAAACACATATCAGGTTTATCGGCTTGCAGTGGGTTGCAACCCTACAAATAAGTGTCTAATTGCAATGAAGAAAATATTTCATTGTTAATAATGGGTATTTGCAACAGGCTTTTCATCCTTGAAAAAGAAACTTATTTGCAATGAGTAAAACTCGTTGCAAAAAATAACCTTGTAAATAAATTATATTCCCATCTAGACTAAATTGGATATGGGAATATGTTCGGTACCACTACGTACATGTTCTTTCGAAAAAAATAAACTCACCCCCTAAAACGTTGTGGCCTTAGGGTGTCAAACCCTAATACTGCATTCTCATTCTTTTCCTCTCCTATCTCTTACAAAATGACGGATGTAAGTTAATCGATCTAGATTGAAAAACCAACCAAACTGAATGGTTCTAGTTAGTTCGAACCGAAACATTTATCTCTTACAAAATAACAAATGTAAGTTAATCGATTTAGATCGAAAAACCAACCAAACTAAATGGTTTCAATTGGTCCAAATCGAAAAAAAAAAAGTAATGATCCAGTCTAAACTTTTAGTTTGCAAAAGTTTGGTTTTAGGTCCAATCCCGATTATGGTTTTTTTTTTTTCGAGTCAAATTAAATACATATATATTTTTGATTATTTTTAAATAGTATTTTATACAATAGTTGTATAACTTAATAATGTTAAATATATGATTAAATATTAAGTAATATGCTATTGACACTTAACTAGTATATTATATTATAAATCATAGTATTAGATGCAATGATACATACTCTAGTTACCTATGTCTACATCTAATTAAAATAGTTAGGTACATTTTTTGTAACATACCTAAGTTACAAGAATCAAATATCCATGGACCAATTATCCATTAGTCATATATAGAATATCAAAATTTTAATATAAGCCATTATGTATTAACAAGGACAATTCATACATGAGAAATGCTTTTTGTACTTAACAAAACTTATTAAAAACGTATTGCACGTGACTGACGAGTTAAAAGAAATGGAAAAACAAGACGAAATGAGGAGACGGAGAGAGAATATTCATGCCTTTGTGGCCTGGACACACAAAAAAACAAGACGAAAAAAAAAAAACCATAAAATAGAGAAGAATATGATGAGTTTTGAAAGTGGAATGTTATATTTATATATATATATATAAAGTGGTTATTTACTGAAAAATTTGTTTTAATAGATAATTTTATTTTCCTGTTAAAATTAACAATTTTCATATATTTTATTAAAATAAATATTGTATTTAATGAGAAATATTATTTTAAATACAATCTATTAATTCTATTAATCATCAAAATAATGTTCTTGACATTAAATTTAATTACACCACTTTAATTTTCTATAACGATAAATTTTTTATTTAAAATATTTTTTATGTAAAATAAATATAGAATAATAATAATAACATAGAATGATATAATAATAGTATAAAATATATAACAATATATATAAATAAACTATTCATAACAATATAACAACGCAATTTTCATTTAGAGATGTTAATTTATACGTTAGCGATTTTAATTTTATTGATGAAAATTTATTCATATTATATGATTAATAATTCATTCTTTAAAAATTATTTTATAATTTTAAAATAAATATATTATTTATTTATTTTTTGAGATGATAAATATACGTTATATACAATTACTTCTAATTATATTAAATTGGTAATAATAAATAATAAATATAATTAATATATTATATATGTTTGATATTTAATTGAAATATATATGATCTAATAATTTTACATATTTAAGATTAAAATTTCATGTTATAAATTATAATATAATATTATTTTATATAAATTATAAACTACATAATTTATTTATTTTTAAATAATTATATCATTTCTTAAAAATAATAACATAGTTAAAAAAAATGTAGATGATTCAAGTTTATGTAGATTTAGAAAAACTCAAAAGTTAAAAATATAGATATTTTAATGTCCTCTCTTTTGAGGCCGTACAAAATGACGTAAATATTAGATAATCGTCTTAAAATTATAAAAATATAATATTTTGAACGAATCTTTTATTAAAATTTCAATCAAAATTATCTCAAACAAATTTGATAAAACTATATATTATGTTTATTTATGAGATTATTTTATTATTTTTATTAATATATATTTTTTATAATATATGAAAACGTGTAATTATTATCATCTATTTAATTATGAATAATCTTTAAATTTTTATTAAAAATTAAACTAAATAAACGTACTTTGCACGTTACTTTTATCTAATATTATTATATATAACAAACTTTTTGTTCTCAACAGTGGAGTTTTTTGGGGTCGTATAAACTATCTTTATTAGCGAGTTATATACTCAACAATTATATTTATTTTTAGATGATTTTTTGTGTTAAGAATTCAGCTTTCTTTTATTATCGGAATGTCATATACTCAACAGTAAACTAGTTTTTTAAATAACTTTGTGCGTTGACAATTGAGATTGTTACCATTATTAGTGGGTTAAGTATTATTTTAGAAGTATTACTTTAAAGGATTCTAATTATACTGATTACTACTTCTTTCAGAGTATAAATTTAAATCTGGTTAAATTGTAATTTTTTTTATCGTTATTAAAAATAATAGATTCTTAAAATTCACTCAATTTTCTATCTATCATTTTTTATTTATAAGGATATAATTAAATCTAATAATTTTATTTTAACTTCATATAAAAAATTAAAAAAAATTGAAATAAGTTAGAGAACTTACTATAATTTTTCTTCAAAGTGTACACTTTTATATATTTTTTTAAAAAAATTCATTAAATTTGATTAATAGTTAGAAAAAAAATATGGAGAGAGAATAATATTTTTTCATTTATAAATAATAATCTTCTAAAATTTTTTAAATTATATAAAAATATATCATTAAAAAAAAATTATAATAAATTCATTACTAATGTTCTTGTCGTACGGTTTCCATAATTCCGTTAACTTCAACGTTTCATTTACTTCGTTTGACTTTTCTTACTTCGCTGTTTATTTCACTTTATGATGCACTGAAGCAGTGAAGTGACTTCAGTGAAGTCTCACGTGAGTGCCTTTTTCGTACGTTTTTATTACGTCCGTCTAGCAGCCTGCTTGTATTCGGAAGTGGGTTGAGCTCATCTCAACTCACTTCCATTTCATTATTATATATTTATAATTTTTTATATAAAACACAAATCTCAATACACATTTTTCAAATCCCAATATACTTTTTTTAAATCCCAATACACCTTTTTCAAATTCTAACACACATTTTTCAAATCCCAAAATAATAATAATATTAAAAAATAAACCAAACTCATCTCAACTCATCTCATCTCCGAATCCAAGCGGGGCCATACATGTACTACTGAGTATTGAATATTACGTTGGTAATATCATTAATATAATTATAATTAAAAATTATATTAATGTGTTAATTAGATAATCAACATTTAAGAGCTAACTTATTTTTAATTTTATGATTTTATATAATTTTTATCATTTAACTTATTTGCTAAGAAAAGAAAATGGAAGAAAAATGTTTTTTTTTTTTGTATGTGGGGCTGAAATAAATATTAGAATGTAATTTTGAGCTTTTTTTTTTTCTTTTTTTGTCGGCCCATTTTACATCGGCTTAGACCAAACGGACCACAGATTGATAGACAACGATCTAGTCCATTCTATAGGTGTAATCGGTCCAATCTCGGGGTGGAAAATGGGTGGATTGAAATTTTTGATCCGGTCTAAAAATATCCACATGGATCGACCAGGCGTAGAGAATGTACTGTAATAAAATGAAAATTAGTTATAAATACATAATTTGTGGATGGGCGTTTTGAATTTTTTTTCTTCAAATTTTACCTTTCCAATTTGTTTTTACATAGAAAAGTGCTATTGTTGAACCCAAAATTTCAAGTTTCGTGTAATTATAAATCTACACATGGATTTTGATGTTAACAAATGAATTCAAAGAATAAAGGAGTCTCAAACTCAAGTTGTCCACACAATACAATCAAGTACATCAAGGAACCAAGTATGAGCAAGAAGAGAATAAGTTCACATTAAAGTCATAGAGTAATATTTTAAATCTCTTAAAAATTCGAGATTAGGATTAAGGCTCAAAATTAATATTTTATCATAAAACATTAAAATACATTTTCCACATGTGCATGAATATTTTGAAAATTAAATTTGAAATTTTTGAAAGATAATTGATTGTCATCTTTCACATGTGCATGACATGATTAAAGGTTTGAATCTTGAAAATATTAAGATGATTGATTGTCATATTTCACATGTGCATGATATGATTAAAGGTTTGAATTTTGAAAATATTAAGATGATTGATTGTCATCTTTCACATGTGTATGTTTTATTTGAATATTTTCAAAGGTGATAGATGATTTTCTTGACTTATGCAAAATGTAGATGTTTTTATTTGAAAATTTTGAAAAGTAAAGTATGCTCTTTTTGTCATATGCAAAAAGTAAAAAATTATGTTTGAAATTTTTGAAAAGTAAAGTGTACTCATTTTGTCATATGCAAAAAGTAAAAAGATTAGGTTTAAAATTTTTGAAAAGTGAATGATGATGTCTTTGACATGTGAATCTTTTTAAATTTGAATATGAAGTCTCATATGCCTATAAATAGATCATTTGAGAGTTTCACATTTACAATACCAAGAGCATACAACATTTATTCAAAACTTTCATTCTCTCTTTTCTAAGCATTGAGCCTTAATCCTTATTCATTTTGAGAGATATAGTCTGTACTGTATTATTTTTATTTCACTCATTGATGGGTGTTTTCTGATAGTCTGCCCACTATCAATTATTGTATAAGTAAAATGGTGTATATAACCCTTATGTGTGTAGAAGGTGTTCTACACGGGGAATAGTTAAATCACCAAGTGTGAGGTGATTAGAAGTATAGAGGGTGTTTTACACGGATTCTTTGGAGCGGTGCTGCTCAAAAGTGTAATAGGTTTCTATCTCTACCTGAAGGAGATTGATTAATGAATTCGAGGATCCTCAAGGGGTAGCTTGAGGCGAGGACGTAGGCAATAGGGCCGAACCTCGTTAATATACTAAGTTTGCTTCTCTCTTACCCATACTCTTTATATTTCTTACAGTTTCATATTTTGTTTATATTTTATATTATATATTTGATTTATAATTGTTATTTTTTTTAAATACAACTAAATTCACCCCCCTCTTATGTTAGTCATCTGGGCAACAATTGGTATCAGAGTTAGAGTTCTATTATAAAATTAACTATCTTTTGAGTTAAGATCTTATGGCTAACATTGCAGCTTCATTTGGTGAATGTTAATCTAGCAGTCGGCCTCCACTCTTTTGCGAATACAATTACTCATTCTAAAAAGTTAGAATGAGAATATTTTTTCAGATTCAAGGTCGAGAAATCTGGAAATATATTGTAAATGGACCTTATATTCCAACAAAAGTAGTTGATGGAGTAAAGGTCAAAAAGGAAGAGGAAGAGTTTGATCGTGAAGACGATAGACTTTATACTTTGAATTTAACTGCTATGAATTTATTATTTAATGCTCTAAATGGTAATGAGTTTAATAGAGTAATGACTTGCGCTACAGTAAAAGAAATTTGGGATAACTTAGAAGTTACTTATGAAGGAACTTCTCAAGTCAATGAATCAAAAATTTATATTCTTACTCATGAATATAATATGTTTAAGATGAATGATGATGAATTTATTTCTAGTATGCACACTCGTTTTACTAACATCATAAACAGCTTGACAGCTTTTGACAAAATTTATTCCAAAGTGGAGATATTAAGAAAAATTCTTAACTTTCTACCAAAACGTTGGGAATCAAAAGTGACAGCGATTCTTGAAACTAGAGACCTCAAAAAGCTCGAAGTGAATGAACTCATCGGGTCACTTATCACTCATGAGTACACATTGAAAAGAGGAGAAGAAGAAGGAAAGCCAAAGAAGAGCTTGGTACTTAAAACTGTTCCACATGAAAGTGAAAGTGATGAAAATGAGGAAAATGACAAGAAAGATGAAGAAGTTGCAATGATGACAAGAATAATTCAGAGGTTCTTAAAGAAAAATAAAACTCCTCTAAAGAAATCCTTCAAAAAGTTTTTCAAGAAAGATTTAAGTAAAAATGACACTTTAATTTGTTATAAATGCAATAAGCCTGGTCATATCAAGTCAGATTGTCCTCTGCTAAAGAAAGATCGAAACAATGGCAAAAAAACAATGAAAGTTACAAGGAATGATGATTCAAGTAACTCAGATAGTGAAACAAGTAATGAAAAATCAACAAATCTTTGTCTTATGGCTAAAGATGATATTGAGATAACAAATCTTAATAATATTGAAAATCTTTCATATGAAGAATTACAAAATATTTTAGAAGAGATATATAAAGAATTTGAAAAATTGGGTATCAAGTATACTGCTTTGAAAAAGAAAAATTCTTTTTTAACAAACGAAATTGATATTTTAAGAAAAGAAAGTATTGTTTTGAAAGATGAAAATTTTGAATTGAATAAAAAGAAAACTGATTTAGAAAATATTATTGAATACTTTACGAATGGAAAAAGAAATTTTGAAAAACTTCTTGGTAGTCAAAGATGTGTTTTTGACAAGGCAGACTTGGGATATATACCAAAATAAAAATACAAACCTTATAAAAACTTTTTTGATAATCCTTCTACATCAAAATCCAATATTCAAAAATCTTTTCATAAAAATAATTTTGTTAAAAAATGATACTATTATAATCACTCAAGTTCTTCATATATGTCACATGCTATTTGCAATTTTTGTAATAGAAATGGTCATAATTATCATACTTGTCCTATTAGAAGAAAACATACAATGACTATTAGGGCCATACGAGAATCTAAAACTCTTGTTTGTTCTAATACTAATAAATAAAAGACCCAAAGAACTTGAATACTAAGAAAAATCATTTTAATTATTTTTATAGGTATGCATGAAGTCCTCTACAAACAAAAATAAATGGTTTTTAGATAGTATATGTTCAAGACACATGACGGGAGATAAGACTATGTTTTTTGATCTTAGATCTAAAGAAGAAGGACACGTGACATTTAGAGACAACTCGAAAAGGAAGATCGTGGGAATAGGTAAAATTAGTAATATGTTTTCTCTCATAATTGAAAATGTTTTACTTGTTGAAGGTCTAAAACATAATCTTTTGAGTATAAGTCAATTATGTGATAAAGGATTTACAGTTACTTTCAAAATGGATAAGTACATTATTTTGAATGATCATGATTGTAATATTTGTTTTATTACTTTTAGAAGCAACAATGTTTATACAATTGATTTTGAAGAAATTATCTCACAAGATCCTATTTGTTTTTCAGCTCAAAATGAAACTAATTGGTTATGGCATAGAAGACTAGATCATGCCAACATGGAACTTATTTTCAAATTTTTAAAAAATGATCTTGTGAGAGGTTTACCAAAGATAAATTTTTTTAAAGACAAAATTTGTGATGCATGTCAATTTGGTAAACAAATAAAAATTTCTTTTAAAACCAAGAAACATATTTCCACTACTAGACCACTGCAACTGATACACATGGATCTTTTTAGACCAAATAGAGTTGCAAGTTTAGGAGGAAAATATTATGCATTTGTTATTGTTGATGATTTCTCTAGATATACTTGGGTCATCTTTCTTGCTCATAAAGATAAGGCACATAATGTCTTTACCAAGTTATGCAAGAGAATTCAAAATGAAAAGGGTTATACTATTTCAAGTATTCGAAATGATAGGGGAAAAGAGTTTGTTAATAAAAATATTGAAATATTTTGTGATGAAAATGGTTTTGTGCATAATTTTTCTGCTTTTCGAACTCCTCAACAAAATGGGGTAGTAGAGAGGAAAAATAGATCTCTTCAAGAAATGGCAAGAACAATGCTCAATGAGAACAACTTGCCTAGTTATTTTTGGGCCGAAGCAGTAAGTATTGCATGTTATGTTATAAATAGAGTTATACTAAGGTTCAAATTAGATAAAACTCCCTATGAGCTTTGGAATAAGAAAAAACCCAACATTGATTACTTTCATGTATTTGAATGCAAATGTTTTATTTTAAATGACAGGGATAATTTAGGCAAGTTTGATGCAAAATCTGATGAAGGTATCTTTCTCGGTTATTCTACTAATAGTGAACCTTATAGAATATTCAATAAAAAGACTTTGACTGTACAAGAATTTATGTATGTAGTATTTGATGAATCTAATTCTCTACTCTCCAAAAAATCTATTGATGAAGAAACAGGACGTATAAATAATACAAAAAGTCTTAATCTCAACAAAGAGAACACAATAGAGGAAGTCCAACATGGAGACATCAGGAAAGATCATCAAAATTTAATACAAGATGCAACTAAACAATGGAAATTTGTGAAAGATCATCCAGTGGAACAAATTCTGAGAGAACCTTTACGAGTTGTAAGTACTCGATCATCTCTTAGAAATATTTGCAATCATACTGCTTTTCTATCTCAGATTGAACCTAAAAATATTGATGAAGTACTTCTTGATGAATCTTGGATTCTAGCTATGCAAGAAGAGTTTAATCAATTTGAAAGAAATGATGTTTGGACACTTGTTCCTAGACCCAAAAATCATACTATTATTGGAACAAAATTGGTTTTTATAAATAAGAAAGATGAGTCCAGAGTCATTACTAGAAATAAAGCTCAACTTGTAGCCTAAGGTTTCAATCAAGAAGAAGGAATCGATTATGATGAGACATATGCACCAGTCGCAAGATTAGAAACTATTCGAATGTTAGTTGCATATGCTTGTTATAAAAATTTCAAACTTTTTTAAATGAATGTTAAAAGTGCTTTCTTAAACGGTTTTATAAATGAAGAGGTATATGTTGAGCAATCTCCAGGTTTTGAAAATCATATTTCTCCAAATCATGTTTTCAAACTCACAAAAGCACTATATGGACTTAAACAAGCTCCTAGAGCGTGGTACGAGAGAGTCAGTGGTTTCTTGATTGAAAAAAGGCTTTTCAAGAGAAAAATTTGATACAACTCTTTTCATTAAATACGAAAATGATGATATTCTTTTGATTCAGATTTATGTTGATGATATAATATTCGGTGCTACTAATAAAAATATGTGCCAAGTTTTTGTTAAGACTATGCAGGAAGAATTTGAAATGAGGATGATGGTAGAGCTTACATTCTTTCTTGGATTGCAAATTAAGCAAGCAAAAAGTAGGACATTCATCAATTAATCAAAATATATTAAGGAATTGCTGAAAAAGTTTGGGATAGAAGGTGCTAAGAAAACTGGAACACCAATGAGCCCATCCACTAAACTTGATAAAGATGAATCCGGTAAATCAGTTGACTCGAAGGTATATCGAGATATGATTGGTAGCTTATTATATTTGACAGCCAGTAGACCAGATATTATGTTTAGTGTGTGCTTATGTGCACGCTTTCAATCATCTCCAAAAGAATCACATTTAATTGCAGTTAAGCTTATTTTTAGATATCTTAGTGGTACAATTAACTTAGGGTTATGGTACCCTAAGCATACATCTTTCAATCTAATCAGCTACACAGATGCAGATTATGCTGGCTGTAAAGTAGATCGAAAAAGTACTAGTGGAGCATGTCATTTCTTAGGTCATGCACTAGTTTCCTGGTTTAGTAAAAAACAAAATTCTGTTGTACTATCTACTGCTGAGACAGAATATGTTGTTGCGGGTAGTTGTTGTGCTCAAATTCTTTACATGAAGCAACAACTTGAGAATTTTAAACTTATGTACAATCACATTCCAATCAAATGTGATAATACAAGTGCTATAAATCTTTCAAAGAATCCAATAAAATATTCTCGGACCAAACATATTAAAATTAGATATCATTTTTTTAGAGATCATGTGCAGAATGGCGATATTGTATTAGAATTCACTAGTACACATGATCAATTGGCAGACATTTTCACAAAACCCCTACTAGAAGATAGACTATGCATGATTAGAAGAGAAATAAGAATGATGCATGCCATAAATATCTGCTATATATTTTTATTTCATTATCTTAAATGACCTACAGAAACTTGAGATGTTTAACCTCATCATTCAAATGCATTTGTTCCTCATAAATCATCATGCCATCCTTGTCTAAAGGATTAGGCAATCGAAATGAAGAGGCAAGCAAGGATTTCAAATCCTTTTTCTATTGCTTTAACTCTACTATTTTTTTGTTTGACTCATAAACAAGTCTTTGAAGTACAGAAACAGTCTCGCTAAGTTTCTCAATTTCGCGAGTTTTAGACTGCAACCGAGCAGAAAACGCGACGATAGATGATGAGTATTGAGTTCCGAGACCCACAAGTTCGTAAATGGCGTCATGATTTGATTTATTAGCTAAATCAGTTTCTTGTTACTTCATGGCATCCACGACAAATGCAGAAATAGATTGAGACTGAGGTGAAGGATACCTCAAATCTTGATCAAGAAAAGCACTGAAGGGAAATCTACGAGCCATTAATAATTTGTAGAATGAGCATGCAAGTAAATTACAAAGATGAAAAGAAAGTTTGATGCGAAATAGATAAAACTAATGATTGTTCTTATAAAAACGGAAATAAGAACAAAATAAGCTTACAAATCCTGATAATATCTCATTTTTTAGCAATATCAAGCGGATCAAATCTCTACACCGAATTGTCAGAGCTACGCCTCCAGCCTTTGCAGGTTTTGTCGGGCACAGGTGGTTTCAATTATTCAGCTCTTTACAAAATCTCCTTCCGCACAGAATTACCGGAACTAGGCCTCCAGCTTTTACAGGTTTTGTCGAAAACGTGTGGTTACGCACCGAATTCTCTACAGTCTCTACTAACATTATTTGTCTATTGGTTATTGTAGAAATATATCTTATTGAGCTAATTATGATTCCTTTTTAATGATGCCAAAAGGGGGAGAAGTTTTAGACTAAAACATTAACATTGTTTAAATTGCTAAACTTGTTATATATGCTTGGAATTATATTTATATTTTTGCTTGAAAAACTAACGTACATTCTCAGGGGGAGCTTAAGTATTAATACAGGCTTCAGGTTCTATCAAGCATTTGTCATCATCAAAAAGGAGGAGATTGTTGAACCCAATGTTTCAAGTTTCGTGTAATTATAAATCTACACATGGATTTTGATGATAACAAATGAATTCAAAGAATAAAGGAGTCTCAAACTCAAGTTGTCCACACAATACAATCAAGTACATCAAGAAACCAAGTATGAGCAAGAAGAGAATAAGTTCACATTAAATTCATAGAGTAATATTTTAAATCTCTTAAAAATTCGAAATTAGGATTAAAGCTCAAAATTAATATTTTATCATAAAGCATTAAAATACATTTTCCACATGTGCATGAATATTTTGAAAATTTTGAAAGATGATTGATTGTCATCTTTCACATGTGCATGACATGATTAAATGTTTGAACTTTGAAAATATTAAGATGATTGATTGTCATATTTCACTTGTGCATGATATGATTAAAGGTTTGAATTTTGAAAATATTAAGATGATTGATTGTCATCTTTCACATGTGCATGTTTTATTTGAATATTTTCAAAAGTGATGGATGATTTTCTTGACTTATGCAAAAGGTAGATGTTTTTGTTTGAAAATTTTAAAAAGTAAAGTGTGCTCCTTTTGTCATATGCAAAAAGTAAAAAATTAAGTTTGAAATTTTTGAAAAGTAAAGTGTGCTCATTTTGTCGCATGCAAAAAGTAAAAAGATTAGATTTGAAATTTTTGAAAAGTGAATGATGATATTTTTGACATGTGAATCTTTTTAAATTTGAATATGAAGTCTTATATACCTATAAATAGATTATTTGAGAGTTTCACATTTACAATACCAAGAGCATACAACATTCATTCAAAACTTTCATTCTTTCTTTTCTAAGCATTGAGCCTTAATTCTTGTTCATTTTGAGAAATATAGTTTGTACTGTATTGTTTTTATTTCACTCATTGATGAGTGTTTTCTGATAGCCTACCCATTATCAATTCTTGTATCAGTAAAAGGGTGTGTATAACCCTTATCTGTGTAGAAGGTGTTCTACACAAGGAATAGTTAAATCACCAAGTGTGAGGTGATTAGAAGTGTAGAGGGTGTTCTACACGAATTTTTTGGAGCGGTGCTACTCAAAAGTGTAATAGGTTTCTATCTCCACCTGAAAGAGATTGAATAGTGAATTCGGAGATCCTCAAGGGGTAGCTTGAGGCGAGGACATAGGCAGTGGGGCCGAACCTCGTTAACATACTGAGTTTGCTTCTCTCTTACCCATACTATTTACATTTTTTACAGTTTCATATTTTGTTTATATTTTATATTATATATTTGATTTATAATTTTTTTTTAAATATAACTCAATTTACCCCCCCTCTTGTGTTAGTCATCTGGGCAACAGCTATTATGCCTTTGTAATTTGCCCACTTGATATGCTCCTAATACAATTTGGAGAATATCTTATAACTAGTTAGGCTAATAACTCCCAAATAACAGCCCCCTATTCTATGACGACACATAGACATTACATCATATATTTTATGTGGCCGCACAATAAAGAGTTAAAATTCCCGTTCACTCACTCACACCCAGACCATCGATGTGTTCAAGGCCAACTTGCACCAAGCAAAGCGATGCTAGAAGCTGGAGCCTGGGGTCGTACATGGCATCACCAAGTTCTTTGATCTCACTCTGGCCAAGTTTTGTACAAATTTTCTCAAATTAAATCTGTCCCCTCGCCCCCCCCCCCCCCAATTTTTTTTGCAGGATGAAAGGATGACATGCCATTATCTCTATCTAGGGCTGTAAACGAATCGAATCGAGTCGAATTCAAACAAGGATACTCGAACTCGATTAACATGTTTACTTACTCAAATTTGAATAAAACTTGAATATCTTGCTTGAACTTAGTTCATTAATTATTAATGTTGTTCGAATTTGACTCGAGTACGATTCTAAATAAATGACTGACTCGAGCTCCAATTCAATTTTTTATTTCAAAATTTCTAATCTTATTTTTTGATTAATAATTCTTTTTAAATTAAAAAAAAAACTCAAATCATTCAACTATTCAACCAAATAATTTTGATTCAAAGTTCTTATAGTATAACTTTTTTATAAAAATAACTTGTAGTTATAAATTAAAATAATAATACATAAGATAAATGTAATAAATTAAACTATTTAATACATATAGATGATATAATAAATCAATAATTGTAGTTGTATGACATATTAACAAATGATCCTATATACATTTGAGAACATAATATATCTATATTAAATAAGGTTAATTGTAAATAAATTAAAACTATGTAGTTAAGTATATAAAATATAACTAACATGTAATTTACATACATATAATACATACTATATCAAATATATTATGAGCTTCAAAACGAGCTCAAACGAGTCAATTTGAGTTTGTATGAGTTAATTCATGAGTCTAAACCAAATCGAGCCAAGTTTATATGAGTTTTGTTTGTTTAATATCCGAATCTATATTAGTAATTATGAATATCTCATTTATTAAATAAACCGAATTCGAATCGAGTATATATGAGCTGACCTCAAGCTGTTCACGAACTACTCTGTTCGTTTACATCTCTATCTCCATCTAACTTGATTCGAGAGGTCGGAAAATTCCTTGGTGCTTGAAGTATATAATGAAACGGAAAAAATGTGTTTTTTAATATTCCTATTATTCTTAAAATAAAACAAACAAACAAAAAACTCTTTTGTTTTCTTCAAGCATGCGATGGGAAGCAATTATGTTTAAATAATAGAGAGATTCTCAATTACAATCTTGTGGCTACCTAGCAATGGGTCTTCTTTTCTAATAGGTGCTGCTCCTATTCCAGTTCCTCCTCTGTTTTAGAGTTTCTCTTCTCCTCCGATGAGAGTTTTTATGTATGTTCTATGTGTTCATCTTTCATATGGAATCCCAACTTTTGATTTCCTTTTCTTAGATCTTAATTCTTATCCTTATTTATAGTCCACTAGTAACTTTTGAGTTTATTCCTTAATCTTATTGTTATCTCTCAAGTTAAACTTCGAGACCCGTGCCTTCATTTTTCTCTTCAAGTTCATTCATTCTTGTTTCTTTAAGAAATCTTTCTCTCTCCCTTTCTCTGTTTCTTCTCTGATTGTTTCCAGCTGAAACTCAATCCCCTATCCTGCCAATCTCTCAAAAATTCAGCTCCATAACTTTTCAAAAAACAAAAAACATCTATTTCAAATGGAAAAAACACCTGATCTAAATATTCTCTAAATTTAGAAACACCAGATTTGGATGAGCTAAAGTGGAGAAGCCTAAATTTAGAACCTTCACTGCCTACGGAAAAGGATGAAGCATCTGACCGAATCATTCTTAGGAAAGTTATCTCTTCAAAATCCCTTAATAAAAAAGCAACGCATGCTGCGATTATGGGTAGTTGGAGCTTCATCAAAGGAGTTGAAATTGAAGACATTCAACCAGATATATTGCTCATAACTTTCAGGAACACGAGTGATAAGCAGTGCATCATGGAACAACGGTCGTGGAATATTAAGGGACATCTTCTAGTTCTCTCATGCTAGCATCCAGGTTTGGGCATATATGAAATACCTTTTAATAAATCTCCGTTTTGGATTCAAGTGCATGGGCTTCCACGTGATTATATGTAGCACGAGGAAAATGCAAAGAAAATAGGAAATGCTATAGGGGCTTTTATTCAGAGAAATCCTACTCCTAGGTATGGTGGATTGCTACACTAGTATCTGCGACTGAAAGTTGAGATTAATGTTGAAAATCCCTTGGAAGATGGCTTTGTGTTACCGTGGAGTTCTACACAACCTCCCATCCTCTACACACCATTATTTTTTTTCTCTAATTTTTAAAAATTTTTAAGATTTTAATTTTAAATTTTTTCTTTTTAAACTAATTAAATTTTTTTATTCATTATTTATATATTAAATATTTGATTAAAAATAATATAAAATAAAATGTGGTGTGTGGAGGTTGTGTGAATAGTAGGAGGTTGAGTAGATTTTTTCTTATGTTACCAAGAAATGGTGATCTGCCTACATTATGGATCCCTTTTAAATATGAAATGTTGTCTGCTTTTTGTTATAGCTGCAGTTTGATAGGGCATACACAGTATTTTTGTCCTTATTATTCTCAGATTCCAGTAACATCAATTTTTGGTCCCTGAATGAGAGGTGATCCTCCAGGAAATGAACGAAATTTCATACAAGAAGGTCCTCAGCATCAGTCACTTGCTCTTGCTTCCCTCAGCAACAACCAACTATAGAACTCATGATAGCAAACTTGCACCTTTAGGATGTAGTCCAGCGAAAGGATAAGGAACCATCTCCTCTGATCCCTCCATATAATCCTTTATCCCAAGAAGATTGGTTGATAGCAAAACTTTCTATACATTCAATAAATCTTTCGTGTGAATTGTCGAGAAAATATGGGCAAATAAGCACCCTAGTTTGCATGATACTTTTAATCTCAACATAGCGTCTTCCAACAATCAAGGAGTATCTTCATCCTCACGTGATGTAAATCATTCACCTTTTTGGGAAAGTCAAGGAATTTCTAACATGTGTCCTCGATAGCTATACAACAACCCTTTCTAGAGTTTCCCATTCTCCAAGAAACCACCTACTCCTTTTGTCCAACAAGATTTCAATAGCCCAGATCTACTCTCTGCTCATCCTATGGCTCAGGCAGCATCATCAAACATTAATGTCCCGCCACTCTCTAACAAGTCATTGTCTTTAGACGTAATGCAACGAGATGACAATCTTATAGATGTTGGCACTAGCCGACTTGGTGGGACCATGATCACTCCAGGGCCATCCCTATACGACCAACTTGTTTTTTGGATGCATCCTCTAATTGGGCCTGATCTCCTAGCCCAGAATTATATAGCTACCTCATTTGCATTTCCGGTCCATAATACCTTATCTCCTCCAATTGTCCGTCCATCAGCCTGACGCCCACAAGATTATTTTAATCTCTTTTCTGGGCCTATCCTAGCCACAAGCTCATTATCCCAAGCCTCTTTCAGTTCTTCATCAAACAATTGTGACCTGATACCCGTATCTTCCTCATCCCCTCTGATAGACTTAACCCTAACACCACTTCCACAAATTCTAATGGAACATGCAGAGCTCAATGAATCTCCCATTCAGGAGGATCACCTGGGTCAAATGTCCAAGTCTGTTGCCAAAGATAAACATATAACAGTCTGTAAGGAGGAACGAAAGGTACATTCAACTGGTAAGACAAAACGTTCGGCTTCTTCTTCAAATGGTAACAAAAAAGCTTGGTTTTCTCCATACTTGCGAATTTGGGATGTTCATATCGGCAGTTACAACCAATCATAGTCTCTTAACATTTCCTCTTCCACTGATGATGAGGCAGTTGGGTCAAGGCCAAAATTGCTACCCCCCAGGTATGAAGATCTTTGCTTGGAATTGCAAATGATTTGCCCGTCCCCATGTAATGAGAAATTTACAAGGCAAACCTCAAGTCTTATCAACCTGATGTTGTTTTCTTGTCAAAAACTCTGTTAAATTCTGTAAATTTGCCTAATTGAGCTACGAGACTCGTGTTTGATATGTATGTATGTACACCACCTGCCTCTAAGTGGGGTGGTCTTATGTTGTTGTGGAAGTCTGAACTTGACATGGAACTGTTGTTTAGTGATGCTAATATGATTGTAATGTTAGTCTACTTGTGTCTTGCTCATGCTCCTTGGCTTTTGTGTCTTAGTTATTGCCCGGCTTCTATCCAAGCTAAATGGAAGTTTTGGGACAACCTAGATAAATACATCAATTTGTATAGGGGACCTGCTTTGGTGCTAGGGGATCTAAATGCTGTCTTGAACCAATATGAAAAATGTGGTGGTCAACGTTTTGCCTCTACTTCCTCCAAAATTGGGCTTTCAGAGTTTATGGAAAAACATGGGACGACTGATTTGGATTTTAGTGGACCTAAATTTGGGACGATTGATTTGGATTTTAGTGGACCTAAATTTACTTGGAATAATAATAGGTATGGGCTGGCTAACATTAGGGAAATGCTTGATAGATGTATTGCTAATCCTTCTTGGACTTTTTTTTTTATGCTATTATGAGTCACTTTCCTATCTCTGCTTCAGACCATGCTCCTATATTGTTAAATATCATGGGTTCTTTGTCTCATTTCAAGCCTTTTACATTCGAGGAATTTTGGATTCGAGATCATTCTTGCCAACTTGTTATTCAACGTGCTTGGAAAATTCTAAAGTTTGGCACTCTAGCTTTTGTTCTTACTAGAAAGTTGAAAGAGGTTAGAATTACCTTTAAAAAGTAGAATAAAAGTTGTTTCAGGTATATTCAAACCCAAATAAAAGGAATAAACCTGGCCCTTGAGTCAATTTAATTCAATTCCACTCCTTTTATGGATCTCGATCTTGAAATCTCCACTAAATCAAAACTCAGTGAAATGCTTAAAAGAGAGGAAATTCTATGGAAACAAAAGTCACATTTGTAATGGCTTACTACCACTGATTTAAATACCAAAATTTTCCATCTGAGCACTACTATGAGGAGGAGAAAAGAGGCTATTGAGTGTCTCAAGACTAACTCACAACACTGGATGAATAATAAGGTTGAGATTGAACATGTGATCCTAAATCACTTTTTTTCCATTTTCTCCTCCACTTTTCCAGACATTCTCGAAAAATTTGATGAATTTTTTCCTTCTGTGGTCATTGATCAAGAGAATACATTTCTCTGCCACATCCCATTTAAAGAAGAAATTTGGCAAACTGTCAAAAATACTCATTCTTCCAAAGCACCAAGGCTGGATGGATTCACTGGTATATTTTATAAATATTATTGGGATATTGTTAAGAACGGGGTGATTATCATAATCTAAAATTTCTTCGTCCATGGTAAACTCCTCAAAGAGCTAAATCATACTAACATCACCTTTATTCCAAAGATTCCGAACCCTCAAACGGTGCATCAATATAGGCCTATCAGTCTTTTCAATGTTTGTTACAAACTCATTTCCAAAATCTTGGCAAATCGACTCAAAATGGCCATTGGGAAGATTATTTCATCTCTTCAAACAACTTTTGTTCTTGGCTATCAAATATAGGAAAATTCCATCCTAGCCGAAAATTTGTTTCATCATCTCAAAAGGAAAAGGGAAAACAACTATACTACAACCATTAATTTTACATGGAGAAAGCTTGTGATTTTATGGAATGACAATTCATCCTTGATCCTATTGAATTTGGGTTTTTCACAAACTTGGATTAATTGGATTAAGGAGTGCATTTCCACTCCTATTTATTCAGTTATTATCAATGGTAAGCTGAAATGACACATTTACCCATCGCGAGAGCTACGATAAGGTGATCCTCCTTATTCTTTTCTGTTTATTTTTGGAATTAAATGCTTGTCTAGACTCATAGCCCATAGTGAAACTCAAAGCAGACTTAAATGACTTAGTATAAATAAGGGGTCCTAAAATCACATATTCTTTTTGCTAGTAATCTTATTCTTTTTAGACATGCTAACCATAATACCATATAAGCTTTGTCTAATTTTCTTCAAAAATATTTAGCATGGTCTAGACAAAAAGTCCATTCTGACAAATCATTGATAAAATTCAGTCAAAACACTCATCTATTAGAATAAAGACGCCTATAAGGAATTTTGGGATATAAACTTGCACCATCTCATATCAAATATCTTGGTCTTCCTCTTATCTTAGGTCAATCCAAAAAGCCTACTTTTGAGGATCTTTTTCAGAAAATCTCGAGTAAAGTGGTCACATGGAAGCTTAAACTTCTCTCACAAGCTAAGAGAACAATTTTGATCAAATTAATAGCTAGTGCCATTCCTTCCTATGTCATGTCCACTATGTGGATTCCAAGTCTATTTTTATAAAGCTCGATCAATTGCTGTGAGATTTTGGTGGGATTTCAGCCCACAAAATACTCAAAATTTCACCCCCAAATCATGAAAATCCATATGTCAACCAAAGCATACAGGCGGGTTAGGAATTCATATTTTCTCCAATTTCAATTAAGCTTTACTTGCAAAACTTACTTGGAAGATGACTCAACCTAGTCGACAGCTATGACACTCAGTCATTTCTTCCAAATATCTGAAAAATATCACGGTCATGGAAATTTCCCATAGTTCTTTCTTCCAAATGTATGAAAAATACCACGATCATGGAAATTTTCCATAAATAGTCTGATTCCTGAATTTGGAAGGGTTTACTTAATCAACGTGAACTTGTGAAGGAAAACTCTCGTTATCAGATCAATAATCGTACCAACTATGGAGTTTGGCTTGACCCTTGGATCCCTACTAATCCAAACTGCCTTCCCATCCTAAAAAATGATGATATTCCTCAATATTTGGAGTTAAAGGTATCTAAACTTATTATGGAAGATCCTAGATACTGGAATGCTTTGCTTCTTAAAACTCTTTTCAATGATTCCAATGTGGAGGAAATTTTAAAAATTTCATTGGCTGTGAACAATTACCAGTCCATAGAAGACAAGATTGTTTGGAAAAGTAGTGCCTCTGAAAATTTCTCTATTCAAACTGCTCACTCGGCCATCTTAACAAGAGACCAACTGCTTTAAGTAACAATTCCATTTGGAAAAAGGTATGGAAACTCAAGATTTAAGATTGGCTTAAGCTTTTTCTTTGGAAAATCCTTCACCACATCCTTTCTACTCGAGCCCTTCTGAAGAATTTTTTTGATCAAGATCTTGCTCAGTGTCCCTGGTGTCATGTTGCTGAAGAAATCGATGCTCATTTATTTCTAGAATGTCCATTTTCTAAAATTTTGTGGCGTCAATCTTATAGGCCTATTAATATGCAATCTTTTCATGAAGTTGGTATTGATAAATGGATTGAGTGTATCATATCGCTAGAGCATCTCTTTATTCCTATTAGGGATCACCACAATTTTTAAATTTATGCTATTATTGTAATCAAATAGTATTTGGTTCACTCGTAACAAAGTGGTTCATGAAAATTTGTCTCCACAAATTGATGTATTTACAAGGAATGTTCTCAAAATATATCATAAACATATAACAGCTTGGGGCAATACTGAGGTATTGCAAGTCACTGCCCCGCCAATGATACCTCTTGTTCACTTTTACCTTACATTTGATGTGGCGGTTAGACAACATTTGAGTACTACAGTGGGAGTTTGCTCTTCTGACATTGGTGAGATCATCTTTGTCTGCACTAAAGAAACAACAAACCTCAACCCAAACCAAGGAGAAGCCTTGGCCCTGCTAGATGGGATTAATGAAGCAACATCTAGATCTAGTGTTAGCAGGTGATTCATGAATAACTATAGATGCATCAAAGGATCCAAACGAAGCTATAGATTATACCATTCAACCAATAGCTCGTGATATTCATATGAAGTTACAATCCTTTGATAGTTGGAAACTTTGGAAAATAAATCGAGATTTAAATCGGTGTGTGCATTCAATAGCGCAATGGGCAGTTTCTACTAAAAGATATGGCTGCAGCCCTCTCATCGATGTCCTGTCATGTTTGCTGAGGTTTTATAGTGGCAAAGACCCTCTACATAGTTCATTATTATATGTTTCTAGTCTTTAGTGTGCTTTTGTTATTTGGCTTTAGTGTGGCTACTTAGTAATGTGTTGCATTCTACATGGTAAAAGCAAACTTTGTTCTAGAAGCCAGTATAATCTAAAGCACAATACTTACTTTTTGTTGATGAGGTCATCTACGTATTTATGAGAGAAAGCCACAAAAACACTATAACCTTTTTTCCCCTTCTTCTAACCACATCTTTGTCATAATGTTGAATCTCGGATTAAACCTGGTTGGTTTGTTGTTTGTATCAAGGGGAAGGTGATGAAAATAGAGATGGAAGGTTGTAAAAATGGAAAGAACAGTATGCATGCAAGATGTCTTCTGAAATGGAAAAGAGAAAATCACAAATTTGTATCGTCATCTACTGAATTCTTTCACCACTAATTCCTTTCACACTCTTAGCCCCTTCACATCCTTATCACACAACAAGATTTTTGTTCAATCTATTTGTGCTCAGAGATTAAGAATGGAAAAAGGAGAAAGAAAGAAACTATATAAGGGTTGAGGGGATGTTAGTAACATACAAACGATGATGAATTATAGTGATAACAGGAGTTCTGAATGCACTCTGCGATAGCTCGACAGATGGAGGGCTGCTAAAGGATCCATCGATGTGATAAGGATTTTATTTGGTGTGATAAACTTCAACTTGCTTTGGATATATTTGTTGATGTGACTTTTTCTCAATGGGGGCTGTTATGGCCAAATAAAGAGTCAGATTGCTCTAAAGTCCAAAGTGTTTCACTCCAATTTGTAATTTTTTTTCACTTTGTAATTTAAATATATTTTTTAATATATTTAGACAAATTTTAAAAATATAAAAGAATTAATATACTAATAATTATTTTCTTAAGAATTCTTAAAAAAAAATGAATATATTAATGATTAAAATACAAAATATAAAATGAGGTAACACATTAGGACCGCTCCAACTCACAAAAAAAAAATATTAGAAATGCTTCAATCCTTAAAAATGATATAGGACAGTTCAACACGTGGATAGCTCCTTCATATCAATAATGCAACTGTATTATAGTTGTATTGTTCATGTAAGGGGCTGTTGGTATGTTGGGCTATCCCTCAGCACATCTCCCAAATCTTACCAAGCATATGCTTGAGTGAGTGACTTAAGTTGACAGATGACTCACACACAATCAAATATTTAGTTTACTTTGTCTTTTTGGATTGAGATATAATATAAGTTAAAATAAATTTAATTTATTTTTTAATATTATTATTATTTTAAAATTTAAAAAAATTGAATAAATATTTAAAAAATGTATATTAAAATTTAAAAAATTTATATTTTATATAAAAAATTAAAAAAATATAATTATAAAATGAAAATCAATCCAAATACCATTCAAACGGGGCTCTCTCATTCATCTTTAGTCGAGGAGGGGGAAAACCAAAAAAGCCACGCACACTTGACAAGATACAAGCATGTCTCCTCCAAGAATTCTACTCTGTGGCGACGTTCTTGGCCGCCTTGACCAGCTCTTCAAGCGCGTTTTATCGGTATCTTTCTAGCTCACTGGGCATGTAGGAATGCATGTGTATCCCTAGGTTTTTACTTTTTCTTTTAATTTTTACTCATTCCACTGATTTCACTCATCTTAGGTCAACAAATCGGCTGGCCCTTTTGATGCGGTGCTTTGCGTGGGACAGTTCTTTCCAGACTTGCCGGACCGGCCGGATGAGCTCATGGACTACATCGAAGGCCGGTCCCAAGTCCCTCTCCCCACCTACTTCATCGGTGACTTCGGTGTCGGCGCGGCTAAGCCCCTATTAGTGGCTTCCAAGGACTCAGCTAACCGAGGGTTCAAGATGGACGGCCTTAAGCTTTGCGAGAATCTGTTCTGGTTGAAAGGCAGTGGCAAGTTCACTCTCCATGGTATGCTTCCTATTTTTGCTATTGTATGATTTTTTTTTTTTTTTCATTTGAAGAATTGAGTTGCTAATTTCACTAAGCTATGTAGTTGTAGTTGTACTCTAATCGTGAACTTATCAAATTTATCCATATTTTAGCTTTAGTGAGGTGACAAATTTAATTTTTATACTGCTTGCTCATTTTGCAACCAAAAAGTGTTTTTTTTTTTGTTAGTGGCCAAAAAAAATATTAGATGGGCGTAAGTTAGATGGAAAAACCTTATGGTATAAAAAATTTATTCGTTCCCGTTCGAAATTAGTTGTTCCTGCTTTGGTCAATTGAACTAGTTCCGTTGATAACGTGCTACATTTCGCCAGTGAGGATAAGAATGAAAAGCTAATAACCTGTTTATTTTTTACAATCTCATCATGTTGAGATTCTCATTTGAACATCTGGCTGACTTTCAAACCTCATGGTCCTTTTTGAGGACAAATGTTGATGCCCTTTTTTTTAATTATTCATGAATTTAATCACTATAGTCAGCTGATCTCCATGGCTCATTTATAGGTTTATCTGTGGCATATTTATCTGGTAAGCATTTGTCGGATGGTCAACAGTTTGGAACGTTTACTCAGGATGATGTGGATGTGTTGCGAGCTATAGCTGAAGAACCTGGAATAGTTGACTTGTTCCTAACATATCCTTGGTCTGCTATGAATGAGAACTTTTCTGTAGTTCATCGTTTTATATGTAATGCTGAATGCTACTTGCTGGGTTTCTACTGTGTTGTCTGTTTGGTTGACTTTAACTACTTACCACTAATGAATGGCCAAGCGGAGTTACAAATAGAGCAGCCACATCCGATCTTCCCCCTGGATTGTCAGATTCATTTGGTGGCGATTCCATCGTCGCAGAACTAGTAGCAGAGATAAAACCACGGTGTGTGATACTTGGGATTCCTGCATGGATTGTTTTCCATAATGTAGAACAAAACTTGGTTGTTCCCAATTGTATTGAATAAATCTCTCTTTGGAATGTGTATCCTAGCATGTTGTATGTTCCCTCAACAGTTTTCTGACCCTTATAGAACATATGATAGCCTTTTAATTTGTATTGAAGAAAGTATAAATATTGGTTTTACAATTGAAGTCTCTCTTCTGTGATAGCTATCACATTGCTGGTACTAAAGGCGTATTCTATGCTCGTGAACCTTACTCTAACCTGGATGCTGTGCATGTTACCCGCTTCTTGGGTCTTGCTTCTGTTGGGAATAAAGATAAACAGGTCTGTTTTTCTCATTGTAATTTTTGGAAGCATTCATGAAATTTTTTCTGTAATTTAAGGGTTTATAATGTTCCGAGTGTGAATTTGACCCTTTTCAACCTTAACTTAATTATATACTAGTTACTGTTTTATTAATGCTGGAAATTTCAGGTAAGGCTTTTTCTCTTCATTTGTTTAAAAAACAGAGAGATTGCTATGGGATTGTCTATGCTATCACAGGAAGCAAAATTTGCTTCAGTGATGGCCTAGATGCAGCTAACCACTTGAATACTGTATAGGCTAATTTTTAAGATCACTTGCTTGTATACCTAATTTTTGAGTTAATACTTCACCTTAAAAATTGCTTCAACTCATAATATCTTGGGACTGTTTTGTGCATGTGATATTCTCTCTTGCAAGAAATATCCTTTATTGGCCTTTTCCCGACTTTCTGCATTTAGATATAGGTTTTAGGCATTGCATAACTATTTATCTGGAACTTGCTCCACAGAAATTTATTCATGCGATTTCTCCTACTCCAGCCTCTACCATGTCAGCTGTTGAGCTTAGCATGAAGTCCTCAAACACTACGTTGTGTCCATATGCATATTCAGAACATTCAATTCAAGCCAACGAAGCCACAAAAAGGTCTAGTGATAGTGTTTATGACTCGCAATACTGGAGATATGATGTCTCACAAAAACGGCAGAAATCTGGAGCTGGAGACAGCGAGAAGCTATGTTTTAAATTTGTATCTTCTGGGTCTTGTCCACGAGGGGAAAAATGCAACTTTCAACATGATAGTGCTGCAAGGGAACAATATCTGAGAGGTGTTTGTTTTGATTTTATCAACAAAGGGAAATGTGAAAGGGGTCCAAATTGCAACTTCAAGCACAGTTTGCAGGATGAAGGTGATTCTCATAGGAGGCGAGGATCTGAAAATGCTAGCGCTAATAGGTTGGTGTCTTATTGATGTAATAGTTACATATCTAGTCTTTTGTTTTGTGAATATGTTTGGATCATTATTTTTACATAGTGAAAATTGACTGGCTTCTTGTTTATAAGATAGATAAATCTTATATTATGTCATATACAATTACATATGCACTTTTGATGATCCCCAATATTTAGTTTTATAATTGATTCTTATAATATGATCTAGTCTTGCTCACTTTGATTTCAATGGAGTTACAGGTCAAAGGAGTGCTGGTTTTGTTTGTCAAGTCCCAATATAGAGTCACATTTAGTCGTCAGCATTGGAGAGCATTCCTATTGTGCACTGGCTAAAGGTCCACTTGTTCAAGACCATGTTCTAATAATACCGATCGAGCATTTTCCTAATACCATTTTGCTACCCCCAGAATGCGAAAGTGAGGTTCATAGATTCCAGAATAGTCTCAAGAAGTATTACAAGCATCGAGGGAAATCAGTTGTTTTCTTTGAGTGGGTTTCGAAACGTGGTACTCATGCTAATCTTCAGGTACAGAAATCGCTTGTACAAGCCTTTTTATTAGATGCGTTGTTAAGACTTGGGAACTGCTGACAATCACCCCTGATTCCCCCCATTTTTGCATTTAAGAAAACTTGCTCTTGTTCTTTCCATTCCTCACCCTGAAAAATATGAACTTTGGATTGTATTTTTTTCTTCGTATCTCATCATTGGAATAAACTTATTCCATATGAAACTTTGTGTAGGCTATTCCTATTCCATCATCCAGGGCAGCTGCTGTTCAAGATATATTTAACTTAGCTGCTGAAAAGTTGGGATTTAAATTTGTGGCCTTGAAAAGTAAGTTTCATGTTCAGGTGTGTAGTTGAAGTTTATTACATCTAGTTGCTTATGAAGACTACCCTGGGTCATTTAAATCACCCATATGCCGAGTTCTCTGTCACAACCTTGTTTGCCACCCTTGTGCCCCAATGCATTATTTACTGATGATGCAGCTGTTTATGTACCCACATTTTGTGTGTGTATATAACAAAATACATAACAACCTTCAAATTTTGAGTTCTCATTCCCTCCCCTCCCCAGCCCCCACAAAAAAAGGAATCTGAATTGTTTTCATGTCCTGGTGCCTTTAGTACCTATGCTTATTACTTTTTCCTCAAAACTTCTGTTGACTGCACCTTGGCCCTAATGTTTTTTGGGAGGGGGGGGGGTGTCTTCTACATGCAGTTTTGAGCCATATTAACTACTTGTCTTCCAATGTATGTTAATTCTGTTATTCCCTGATTCAGGGGATGAGAATTCCAGTGGAAGAAAATTGTTGAGGATGAAGTTTGATAAGGATTTTAGCTTCTTCTATGTTGAACTACCTGATGGCAAAATATTGTCACATTTGGTCGATAAAAATGAGAGATTTCCCGCTCAATTTGGACGTGAGGTAATCTATCCAGTATCAATTTTGCTTATTGGTCTGAAATATGCATAAATTTTCTTCTGTATTCCGCAAAATGGATTAATGAACTCATGCAGTATGTACAATAAGTAGGCATATGGTAACTAAGAGACGAATCAGATGTCTATATTTGTATAACAACAGTTGAGTTTTGTGTTGCTTTCTTTGTTCTATAGTGATACTGCAGCTGAAGACAAACTTTTAATAAACAAGTCAGATTTATTTTGATTAGTAGATGCATCGAGGAAATAATATATGTATCAAATGATTCATCGCACTTTTTATGCTGTGGTTGATCTTTGCTAGTGTAGTCGCAAAAATTGGGAGGAGAGAGAGGGGGAGGGGAGGAATATAGTCGATTCATCTTGTAATCATTAAGGGGCCACTTGGGGAGTGAGATGAGATTAGAGTTTTGTAAATAGTAGTAAAATAGTTTGTGAATAGTAATGAGATAGTTTGAATTAAGTAATTTTTTGGATTTTAGGAAAAGAGAGAAAAAGTTGAATAAAAAATATTATAAAATTAAAATATAGTTAGAATATAATTTTATATTATTATTTTTGTTTCAGAATTTGGAAAAGTTTATTTTTTGTTTGAAAGTTTGGGAAAACTGTAATGATTAGTTTGAAAATGTTTGTATTTAAAAATTTGAATTATGTTTGGGAATGGGATGAGGTGAGATGAGATGATAATTTTGGGATAAGATCTATTTTCAAACAAGCCCTAAGTTCGGTTGTGGTGTGGCTATTACTTAAATTTTTTCCTGTTTTGGACAAGTAAGGAAGTGCGTCCTGGCAAGATTTTATCTTCTGGAAGTAATGACAAGCATAAATATTGCTTGAAACATAGATAGGACACGATCTTCAGAGTTTTTTATTTTTTATTTTTGATTGGCACTGGGTGTCATGAAACAAAGTCTTGACTAATCTCGGGGGTGCACATGCCCTTAGCTAGAAGTTTTCTGCAAGTGCACATTAGGTAATTCAAGGGGAATTCCCTAGTCTGCTGGTCTCTAGAAACTATTTACACCCAAGAGTTCGATCCTTAGACCTAGAGGGAGCATATCACTGAGACCAAAGCTCTTACCACTTGAGCCAACGCCTAGGAGTTAGCATTGTAATATGATATTTAGTTACCTCTGATATATGACAAAATCAGCCACCTGTGATATATTTTCCCCTATGATCTTCAGAAATCACCATTGTTTCTAGGGTTGCCAGAAATTGATGCTGGTGCTCGAGTCTTTTATATGTATTTATACATATATATTTCTACTTTTCAAGATTTTTAGCACTTTTCCTTTTGTTTGTTAGGTTGACCTCTTATATACTTCCTATGGGCTGGGGTCTTATTAAAATTCACTTATATGGATGAAAAAAATTGTAAAATGATATATGACAACATCATGCAATCAATTGGGGATGCCTGTGTGTCAGGTTCCTTACTCTTCACAAGCTGCAGAGTTATTCCCCGGATTTTTTAATATTTGAAGTAATTTCAGACTTCCTTACTTGTGTTGGTTGAGTGGTCTTAATGAGTAATATGCTGTTTGCATTCAAGATAGTGAGGTACAATACTTTGCAACTAATCTATTTATTATAAAATGTTAAGGCAAGGGGATCCCCTGCTCAGTTCTCAGTGCTAGTGAATGGCACCCCTGCTAGTTTTTTAACAGTTCTCATGGGTTGAGGTAAGGGAATCTACTTTCTCCTCTTATTTTTGTCATAGTTATGGAGGCACTTGGCTGAATGATAAAGGTGGCTATCGGAGATGGTTTTCTTTTAGGATTTTCAGTGGGTAATGGTAATAATGGCTCTGCTATAATCTCACACCGCTTATTTGCAGATGATACTCTTTTTATTTTGTGAAACCAGCCATGGCCATATTAAACTTTACAAGTTCTATTATTATGTTTTGAAGCTATGTTGGGGCTTAAGGCGAACCTAAGTAGATCCGATATGGTTACGGTGGGTGTGGTACCTAGCATTAATAGCTTGGCAAGCCTTCTGAATTGTGAAGTGTCTTCGCTGCCTATGAAATATTTGGGCCTCCCATTAGGGACAACTTTTAAGGTTAGGGCCATTTGGAATGGGTAGTGGAGAAAATAAAGAAAATGTTGGCTGGTTGGAAAAGGATATATCTATCGAGAGGGGGTTGGCTCACTTTACTAAAGAGTAGTACCCTAATGAATCTTCCCACCTATTATCTTTGTTTCCGTTGCTTGCAGGGATGGCGACCAATATCGAAAAATTAATTTTGGCTTTTTTTGGGGAGGAGTGGGGGAGGAAAAAAAAATTCATCTTGTTTACTGGAATAAAGTTTGTTTCCCAATTTCGAATAGGGGACTAGGAGTGTGCAATTTGAGGACCTTCAATAAAATTTTATTGGGGAAATGGTTATGGAGGTATCATTTGGAGGGAGAGTCATTGTGGAAGAAATTATTGATTGTAGACATGTAAGCTGGGGGGTTGGTGCTCTTTTGAAGTGAGAGGGGTATGGTGTGGGATTATGGAACTTCATTAGGAAGGGATGGCCAAGCCTTGTTAATCATATTCATTTTGTGGCTGGAGAGGGTACTAGAATAAGATTTTGGCATGATGTTTGGTGTCAAGACTGTGCTCTTAGAACGACTTTTCCCGCCCTTTTTTGTATAGCAGCTAACAAAGAAGCTTCCATGGCGGATTTGTGGGTATCATCTCAGGGTCCTCCTCAGTGGAATATCCTCTTCAATCGAGATATTCATAATTGGGAATTATCCTATGTTTTAGGCTTTTTCAGTTTGATATATTCCATGGGCAATGCCACAATGTAGGGAGATAGGATGCAATGGAGGTTTGATGGCAGCAAGAAGTGTATGGTCAAGGAATATTATAAATTATTGGTATCACAAGGTAATGTTCCTTTTCTTTAGAATAATATTTGGAAATCTCGTGTGCCCTCCAAAGTAGCCTTCTTTGTTTGGACAGTTGCTCTTGAGAAGATCTTGACCACGGATAACTTGAGGACGAGGGGTGTCGTCGTAATGGATTAGTGCTATTTATGTAAAAAGAATGGAGAATTAGTGGACCACTTACTTTTACGTTGTGAATTGACAAGGGTTTTTTTTGGGATAAGATCTTTAGAAGAGTTGACGTCACTTGGGTAATGCCTTTTGAGGGTGGTGGATTTATTGGCCTGTTGGAAGAAGATTCATGGCTGTCCTTAAGTTGCAGTAGTGTGGAAGATGATTCTGTTGTGCATTTTGTTGTGTATTTGGTCGGAAAGAACAAGCGGTGCCTTGAAGATAGGGACTGTACAATGGCCGAGCTTCAAGATTTTTTTGTACACTTTTGTTTTGGTTTTCAATTATTGTACTTGATGGAAACAATGCTCATGATTTCCTGTCTTTAGGGTCTGTTTGAATGTTCAGATGAGTTGAGTTGAGTTAAATAAAATATTGTTAGAATATTATTTTTTAATATTAAATAGAGTTTGGCTTACCATTGTCTTCTATGATGGTTGGTTAACATTGTTGGTTTGTGTTGTTCAAATATGAAGAGGGTTGTGTTTGAGTCGAGGGATTTCGAGGTCCGACGAGATGGGAATGCTGTGCTTGTCACGGAGAAAGGGCGGAGATTTGTTAAAACTCTAACGATGAGTTTAGACAGTTCAAGATGGCTTTTGAAAGCTCTGGAAGATGGCAACAACGCTAGGGGTAAGGGTTACTATTCTGGTCATCAGGATGGAAGTAAAGGTTACTTTTTTCAGAGGTGCTTCAACCTGAATGGCCCTTTCATGACTTTGGTGGAGTTTTGTGGGGGAGGTAGACAGAAGTCCATTTTTATACTTGGAGATAAGAATGGTATGGGTTGGGCAAGGTTGGTGACGACGTTGCTGGAGGTAGGAAAGGAGAAGCCAACAAATTTAGGGTTGATACCTGGTAACAGAACGTACAAAGCGGCGCTGGAAGATTGCAGAGGCATGCTTCAATCAGAGAAGGGTGTCCTTTTGGCAGGAGACCTGGGTGGCGAAGGCATTGGCAGAATTTTTGTTGGGTCTAATGAGGAAGGTTTTTTGAAGGAATTGGTTTACATGCAATGTCAGTTAGCAGATTTGGTAGTTAATGTAAAGGGGATGATACAGTGTGTTGAGGGTTGGGTAGAAGGGGAGGCCCAACTTCGAGTGGGCTCGGGCCTTTTGCTGGGTCAGACCAAAGGCAAAGAGCCTGTGAGCAGGCCCATGCCTCTCGTCGGGAACCAAGGGAAGAAGAGGCCTGTTGTCAGGAACCTGGGAGGAGGCCCATCGACGAGTGGGCTCGCAAGGTCATTGCTGGTGGAAGCCTTGCCGGTAGCCTTTCTGGCGATATTAGAGTTTATAGGGCCCGTTACAAGCCTCGCATGTGTCGCCGGATCTAAGTCAAAGCTGTTGGCTCCTGCACAGACTTTGTCGCCGGTGGCTGCTGACGTTGTATCCTCACCGCTGGTGATAGTCATCATGCCGTTGGTGGTTTTTGAGCTGGAACCTGGGCAAACGGGGATATCAGAGTCTATAGGGCCCGTTTCAAGCCTCGCATGTGTTGTCGGACTTGAGCCAAAGCTGTCGGCTCTTGCACAGACTTTGTCGCCGGAGCCTGCCGATGTCGTATCCTCGCTGCCGGTGTCAGTCAACATGCTGTCGGTGGTTTCTGGGTCTTCGGACCCTGTTTCTCCCCTACGGGTACAGTGGGGTCATCATGTTCTGAGTTGGAACTTGGGCTAATGGGGATTTTTTGGTCTTCGGAATCGGGTTTTCCTTTTACGGGTACAGTGGCGTCTTCATGCCTGAACTATGTTTTAGATTATGAGGAAGGTGCTTTGGTTTTATTTGAGAATTTTAAAGAAAGAGAGGATGACCCCAATCCCCTAAATTCTTTAAAGGAATCAAATTGGGTGGTCAAGACTGCATGGGACATCAAAAATATTGTTGGAATTGCTTATTCTGGTTTTGAAGCTGAATTTTTGGCACTTCTTACCGCTGTTGAGGCCGCACATACACAGTCCAAGTCCAAATATTCTACCCTTCAGCGAAGAAGAAAGATCGAGAATTCAATAGACTTACTTGGGATATGAATGATGATGAAGGAGACAAGAGTTCTAGTCGGGAGCGTATTAAAGAGAGGGGTAAATCGGTTGGTCCATGAAGTTAAAAATAATGTCATGGAATGTAAGGGGGCTGCATGTTCTTAACAAGCGGCTTTAGGTGAGGAACTTACTTAGACAATGGAAGGGGGATATAATTTGTTTACAGGAGACCAAGTTGGAAATTATTACTAGTCAGTTAGTTCGTAGTTTATGCAGAGGGCAACATGTCGAGTAGTCTTACCTGCTGGCAAGAGGGGCATTTGGAGGTGTCTTAATCATGTTTGACACAAGGGTGGTTGAAAGGGTGGAGGAGTGTATAGGTGAATACACTGTCGCTTTTTCCTTTGTGAATCTGGGGGATGGATTCAAGTGGGCCTTTGCTGGAGTTTATGGGCCAAACTTAGACACGGAAAGAAGTCTATTGTGGGAGAGTTGGCTGGCTTTCTAACTTGGTGGGAGTTACCAAGTTGTATCGGGAGTGACTTTAATATCACTCGCATCTTGAGTGAAAGGTCGGGTGTCTCACATATTTCTCCAGCCATGAGGGCCCTTTTTTATTTCATTGCAGAACATGAACTAATGGACATTACCTTAATGGGAGGCACATTCACCTGGTCTAACAACCGAGAACGCCCTTCTTGATCACGGATTGATCGCTTTTTGTTAACCCCAAAATGGGAGTCACATTTTCCGGATGTAACACAAAGAAGATTGCCCCGGTTATGTTTTGATCATTTTTCCATCATTCTAGATTGCGGTGGGCTCCAAGGTGGTAGAATGTATTTTAAATTTGAAAATATGTGGCTTAAATCTGATGGTTTTGTAGACAGGGTTAGACTATGGTGGACTTCTTACAACTTTGAAGGCCACCCTAGCTACATTTTGGCAAAAAAGTTGATCAGAGAAGGGCAATCTCTCATTCTTAAAACCAGCGAAAGTTTTAAAACAAGATTTGAAGCAATGGAACGAACAATGTTATTCAGCGGAGATGCTCTCTAGTGGAGGAACTAACAAGACTTGGAGGGTGAGGAGGAAGTTAGAACCCTTTCTGAACCTGAGACAGTACGTAAGTATCAGGTAGTCACTGAACTCGAAAGAGTAACTTTGATGGAAGAGATCTCATGGAGACAGAAATCATGGGCGCTTTGGCTTAAGAAGTGGGATAAGTACACAAAATTCTTCCATAGGATGACTAACTCCCATAGGAGGAATAATGCTATTGATTACTTGGTGGTAGATGGCGAAGTTTCATCGGATCAGACAACTATCAAGAATTACTTGGAACAGTATTACCAACAACTGTTTACTGAAGAGCACAATTGGCGTCTAAAGGTGGATGGGTTATCCTTTTCAACAATAGATCACCAATCAGCAGTTTGGTTAGAGAGGCCGTTTGGTTAGGAGGTAAGCAAAGTGATCAGAGGCATGACTAGTAATAAGGCCCTTGGCCCAGACGGATTCACTTTGGGTTTCTTCCAAACTTGTTGGGAGGTAATCAAGGATGATCTCATGCAAGTTTTTTATGATTTTCATGTCAGTGCTAGATTTGAAAAGAGTTTTAACGCTATTTTTTAGCATTAATTCCTAAAAAGTTGGGGTCTTTGGACGTTAGGGACTATCGCCCCATTAGTCTTTTGAATGGGGTGTATAAGATCATCTCTATGGTACTTGCAAACAGACTGAGCTCGGTGGTGGAAAAGCTTATCTCGAAGCCCCAAAATGCATTTGTAAAAGGCAGACAGATTTTAGATTCAGTCCTTATTGCAAATGAAATACTAGATGGACGCCTTAAATCTGGGGAACCCAGTTTGATTTGTAAGTTAGACATGGAGAAAGCTTATGACCATGTCAATTAGTAATTCCTTCTAGACCTCCTTTCAAGATGTGGCTTTGGGGAGAAATGATAGAAATGGATAGAGTTTTGCATCTCTTCAGTTCGTTTCTCCATCTTAATAAATGGTTCATCGGTGGGTTTCTTCGAATCCTCCCGTGGTCTGGACAAAGAGATCCCTTATCCTCGCTTCTCTTTTTATTTATTATGAAAGTCCTAAGCAATGATCGATTGTGTGGTGGATGTGGGGTTACTCCATGGTTTTCCGGTGGGGAATGGTGATCTTTCTATATCTCACATTCTATTTGCTGATGACACTCTTATCTTTTATGACATACACCCTGGACATATACAAGCTTTGAGGGGGCTATTTCTTTGCTTTGAAGTTGTATCAGGGCTGAGAATCAATCTTTCTAAGTCTACACTAGTGCCTGTGGGGATGGTTTAGGAAGCAAAGTTGTTGGCTATTTTGTTGGATTGTGAGGTATCCTCTTTACCCCTCACTTACCTTGGTTTGCCATTGGGTGCCTCTTTTAAATCCGAACGGATTTGGAACGGGAGGATCGAAAAGGTAGAGCGCAGATTAGCCACTTGGAATAGGTTATACTTATCTAAAGGTGAAAAGCTGACTTTGATTAAAAGCACTCTCTCTAACCTACCCACCTACTTTTTGTCTTTGTTCCTGCTTCTCTCTAAGGTAGCTAAGTGCATTGAAAAGTTACAAAAGATTTTTTGTGGAGCGGCTTGGGGGATGAGTTCAAATTTCATTTGGTTAATTGGCTAACGATGTGCACTCCAATAACCGCCCGGGGGGGGGGGGATTCGACACTTGGTAAAATTCAATCAGGTTTTGTTGGGTAAATGGTTGTGGAGGTACCAAAACGAAAGGGAGGCGCTTTGAAAATCTGTTATAGACTCAAAATATGGTGTGTTTTGGGGAGGTTGGTGTTCGAATGAGGTGCAAGGCACACATGGAGTGGGTTTGTGGAAGTTTATAAGGAGGCATTGGGAGATTTTTAGAGATCATAAACAACTTGTGGTAGGGGATGGTTCACAGGTCAGATTCTGGCATAATAGTTGGTGTGGTGGTCACAATAGCCTCAAAGACTCTTTTCCCGCTATTTTTGATTTAGCAAGAGATAAGGATGCAACTATAGCAGATCTAGTGGTCCTTTCTAATGGCACTCCTTAATGGAATATATATTTTGGGAGGGATGCTCAAGACTAGGATATGGAGACTTTTCTAGATTTCTTTGTGACTTTGTACTCGTTTATTTTTCTAGTTGGCACTGGAGATAAGCTGCAATGGAAACATTCTAAGAAATGTATCTTCTCTATTAGCTCATTCTATTGAGTCCTTTCTACCCCTAGAGTTCTCAGGTTCCTATGGAAGAGTATTTGACAGACAAAAGCTCCTTTGAGAGCGGTTTTTTTTTTTGTGGACAGCAGCCTTGGACAAAATTCTAAGTACAGAAAATTTAAGGAAACGCCATATTATTGTGTTAGACTGGTGTAGTATGTGCAAAAAACCTGGAGAATCAATAAATAATCTTTTCTTTCACTGCGAGGTGGCTAGGTATATATGGGATGATTTTTTCACAAGGGTTGGCTTCTCGTGGGTTATGCCTTTTCGAGTGGTGGATGTCCTAGCTAGTTGGAGAGGACTCAAGGGTAACTCTCAAGTGGCAGTTTTTTGGCATATGGTTCCTATTTGTATGTGTTGGTGCATTTGAGGAGAGAGAAATGCAAGGAACTTTAAAAATTGTGAGAGATCTTTGGAGGGATTAAAGATCTTCTTCTATAAGACCTTGTTATCATGGGCGGGTTCTATTTGTAACGGACTTAGTGTCCATGATTTTCTTCTTTTTATTATAACCTCTAGCTAAGTTTTATCAGGTATACTTCTGGTGTACTTGAGCTTAGTCTTTTTCTATTAATAAAATCTTTTTGATTACCTATCAATATATTTTTTTTAATATTATGAGTGCTTTAAGATTTGAAAAAGTTGAATTATTATTATATTTTGTATGGAAATTTAGAAAAGTGTATAGGGATGCAGATCAATATAACACATTTTATCAGATTTTCTTTGGTTTAAGTGCAAAAGGCCCTTCCATCCTCATCCCCATCTCAACTTGAAGTAATGTATCTAATTGGCCAAAACAAGGGTTATCATTTTCAAATAGAAGTGAAATGTACGAATGCATCCATTCTCATAGGTGATAGCACCGTCTTGGAAAGCCTCATGAAATGTTAATGGGCATGATGTGTTGCAGGTTTTGGCAGGCTTGCTGAACATGGCAGATAGGGCCGATTGGAGGAATTGTGCACATAGCAAAGAAGAGGAAACAAAGATGGCAGAAGATTTCAAGAGTGGATTTCAAGAATTTGATCCAAATATGTGATTTCCCAGTAACAGAAGCCAGAACTGAGACAGCATCCTGTATTGTAACTGCCATTTACCTCTAAGATTCTTTATAAGTTTGTGGCAGATGTTATCTGCCTGCCTTTAAAAGGTACTTGTTTACTTCTTTATTTTACATCAACAGAGCACTTAGGTTGATAGATAACATTGATTTCTCATTTGAGCAGTGCGAAGGGGATTTTACTGGTGTCCTACATGGAAGAACACACCTGCTTAAATGCACACTGTACCTTGCAATGAAGTGGTGTCAAGAGGTATCCTCAACATTGATTTTGTTTTAAGTTGAATAGGAGATGGGAGAAGTCGATGCACTAATGTCTAAAATGTGGGGAATTTTGTTATCTTGGCTTTTAGTTTTCATATTAGGGGTCTATTGGATAATGAGATGAGTTCAGATGTCTGCTGCGTGTTTACAAAATTACCATGCAGTCTGATCCCATGTGCTGATGTTCTTCTAACTGCTGTAACTTACAACTCGGAAATAGCAATTATATCTGCATCTGTCTTTTTTTAACTATTTCAACTATTACCTCATCCTTCCAAATTAGTTAGAGAGGAGGCAAATTGACTTCGAAATTTTAAATGGGGTTCAGAAGTTCCACAAAAAATATGATTACTTTTGGGGCTAAATAATAGTGAAATTGTGATCAGATATCGTTTTCTTTGTTGCAATTATTTCAATCTTTGACATTACCCAGGTTTGACTTAAATGACTGAAATTATTGCACCACGGTTTCTGCCTCGTCCGGCCGGGCTCCACCAGAAATACGAGGTCCTAATGTTCACACCTGCAGGGTCATGGGATTCATAATGATACCTCTCTCATGATAGGTTCCTTGAGAGTTAGGTTTGGTGGGAGCCCAGACCCAAAAGAAACAAGATTTAGACCAAAAAAAAAAAAAAGACAAAAAAAAAACAAAAATTGATTTGGTAGGAACCAACCTAGCGGCTGTGGGAAGATTCATTCAAAGGACGTCTCTTTTCAGCCTTAGCAAAGGCAAACAAAGCAATGCAGAGATAAGAAAAAGAGAAAAAGAGAAAGAAGCCATATGCAAATAATGGATGGAGTCGAAGTGCCAATTGCATATTTGCACGTGGCTTGACAGAAGGGATTGCAAACTTTCTTGGGATGGTCCCTTGCCTCGTTAATTAAGATTTCTGTTCTCTTTGCAGGCAGGCATGTAGATCAGTGGCCTTTGCCGTCGGTTATTGGTTCTATTACTATAAAAACTACAAGTGAAAAGCTTTAATATTTTCATCTGCTAATTACCAAGATAATACGTGTTAGAATACCACCCAAAATGATACCTCACTTAAATTTAAAGGGATAAAATTGGAAGGAGAGAAATGGGGTCTCTCGAAATATCCATCACAATCTATTCTAGAGGACTCTCTTGTCTCATATCTCACGTGCTTACTAATAACTAAACCTCTTTTTTTTTAATCAATATGTGGGGCTGGTCCATGTGAGACAAGTTATAAGGTTCTCTCCTCAATCCAATGGTCCACCATAAATCTCTTAATTTTTATTGTTGTTTTTGTGGTTTGTCCATATCCACGTGATGTTTATTCATTGTCGGATTTGATTATAATAAAAGACATTCACAGATGGTCTTTCCTGTAATATCCTTTAAAAAAAAAAAATCTTGGCTACTTTTACCTAAGTTTTCCTTTTAGTTGATTTTACTGAGGCATAAATCATTTTAGAAGTTAGATGCATGAATGGCCTTAGCTAGTGCGCCTCTCTTTGTAATCCAACATCTTTTATCCTTTTGTTATGACTGGCTAAAAAAAGCTCTGCTCTTTTTGGGGCAATTGAGTAAAAACGAAACTGTTTCGCGTGGGAGTAGAGATGGCTGATGCTGATTGCTAAACCATAATACCCATATATGTTAGAACATGCTTACCATGAGATGTTATTCTTTTAGTCCTTATGAATTTTTTTTTGTTTTTTGAAAAAATAATAGAATTCAAGAAGTTGAAATACCTAAATCATGAAAGAACAGAAGGTGATGTGTCGGAGTCTAGCTTTTTGGCATAAATCCATTGCCATGCCACATCTTCATAGTCGGCGAGTCGCTAACTTCAGAATGGCCAACCGAAACAACTGAAAACCAGCAAGTAAAATGGGACAAGCAATTCCCACTAATCAAAATTAAAGGTTTCAACTTTCAACCCCCGAAGTTAAATGTTGATTCAATTCCCATTAACGCCCACTTAAGTGTTAACTCCAATTCTCCCATTAAAATATTGACCAGAATCTCTCTCTATCTCCCACCCAACTACATTTTCTCTCTCTTAAAGTGTGTCTGTTACACATCTCTGTGACCCTGTGAGTGGTTGTATTTCATAGGCCTTTCTTTTGTAGCCTGTTCTGGGTCGGCTGGAATCGTATTCACCAACATATGCCAGTGACAGTGAGAGCGGTTCTACCATACATGGAAACCTCAAAGCTCTGCAAATTCCAGAGCTTGAGTTTTGAGAACACGATTGCTTGGATTCCTTTCACCAAACCCATATCCGTGTTTTTCTATAGGCTGAATATTTATTGCTTGGCTCTCACTATTTGTGGGTCTTCTTTAAATTAGCATCCTTTTTGTTCTTGCTTCAAGCTATCGACTCCTCTTTTAGTAATTTATTCGTTTTTTTATTATTGTATTGCGGTTTTATTGTCTTCTTCTTCATCATCGAGAAGGTTGGATTCGAGGTTTTGATAGTTGGTGTTCTATCTGATGGGGATGGGGATGCCAGCCATTCTCCAGCTGCTGAAACTCTGTCTCATTGGCTGTGCTTTGGTTGTGCAAGGATCTACAGGTAAAGTTTTCATTTTCAAAGCTATTGTTTATGTTTGGGCTTCAAAGTTTTTTAGTCGTTACAAGTATGATACAACCCATCTGATCAAGTCATCAAATTAAATGTGGATTTGATTGATCTTGTGTTTAAGTAGCATTTAGTGACTATGGTTGATGAAGTTTCTTGTTTCCAGTTTAGTTTATATGATCAATGATGCGTAGAGTCTGAACGTGTAGCTCAATTCTTTACTCAAATAATGTTTTAGTTGATTGATGGAGAGTATAATAGGTTGAAATCAACTGTTCTGGCTGCCAGCGTCTTCATCGATCTGTACAGTCTATAATCTTGTAGAATTATTTACCTATTTCTCTCACTTTAGTTTTATAGCTAGAGTTTACACCTACCAGGTTCAAGCTGAAGTTTCCCAGGGAATACCAATAACTAATATTGTACTAGTCTGTTTTTTGAAATCCCGCATAATGTCATCAAGTACTGTTAAATTAGCAACATTTTGTCTTAGCCAGGCTTCAGCGGGGAATGCTTTTCTGTTGAAGCTAATGCCTTCCATCTAGGATCTGCTTATTAAAAACTCAAGCTTATCTCTCAGATCTCATCGATATCTCTGGCATGGTGATGACCAGTGGGATGACATCTTCATAAGAGTTGCCTGTCTACTGGCTAAATTAGCCAGTCCTCTTTGGTCATTCATGAGTGACAAATTTCTGATGAACCCTAATTCTCATACTGAATGGAGGCATAAGAATTCTCTCGTGATTTATTCTTTCTATATACCACATAGTTGATCACCACTTAATCTTGTATTTAAAATTCCTGCTCCTGTAAATAAAAGTGAAAGAGCAACCTTTCCCTTAATGCTACTGAAGACTTCATAAACCGAGTCCACATGTCAACCTTCTAGTTGACACTTCTGAAACCAGCCACAGAGATTGAATTAGGAAATTTACATTCATCATTAGTGAATAATGTAAAAGATTTAATGGTGTCAAGTTATTCATGGCTTGTTGAGTTACCCAACAATAACAATATCCTTTATTTATCTTCTTTCAGACTCCAATATATCCCCATCTCCAGCAACTTTATCTTCTTCTCCTCCAATAGAAGGAACGCCTGGTCCTGATCATCATAGAAAGTCGTGGAGAAGCAATGCGCCAAGCTCATTGTTGCAGCCGAATGGTAATTCCTCTAACTCTGGCACTATAGAATGTTAATTGATCATGAGGCCATCTGAATAAGCTGCTAGTTTGGAAAAAACAGGGTCAGATTCTCATCACCCTCCACTAGTATTACATTTACCACCTCCTTCATCGGCCCCAGTGCCCCAAATGATACAAGGGCTTGTAACATCCTTGCCAACAAGTACTCCAACTTCTTCACCATCATATAGCACAGCTCCCCCACCATTGAATGTCCTAGGACATGTACCGTCCATGCCACCTAGTGCTCCTCAGGGGAAGATACCAGTTAATAAGACTCCTGTTGCAGTTAATAAGCCTATTGCTGCTCCAGGTAGATAGTCTCTTAGGGTTGAGTTCTATTCAGTGCCCAATTGAGATAAGTTCTAAGTTTGCTGTTTTTGTTTTAACGTACTGCTCCAATAGCAACTCCTACACAGAATCTTTCTCATAATTCACCAATTGCTTCTCAAAGGAAGACACCAGTTAATAAGATTCCTGCCCCATTGCCAGTCACTGCTCCAGGTAGATAGTGTACTAGGGTTTTGTTGAACTGAGTCACCAGTTTAAATAGGTTCTAAATTGGCTTCTATTGATGTAACCTACAGTTCCAGTAGCAGCTCCTTCACGGAATTTGCCTCAGTATGCACCAAGTGCTCCTCAAAGGAAGACACCAGTTAATAAGGCTCCTATCTCAAAGCCAGTTGCTGCTTCAGGTATATAGTGTACTAGGATTTTGTTGCATTGAGTTACCTGTTTAAATAGGTTTTAAATTGGCTGCTATTGTTGTAACGTACAGTTCCAGTTGCATCTCCTTCACAGAAATTTCCAAGTGCTCCTCCAATGGAGGCTCCAGTTGTTAAGAGTCCTGTCTCAATGCCAGTCACAGCTCCAGGTAGGTACTAGGGTTTAGTTGCACTGGGTTACTAGTTGAGCAGGTTCTAAATTAGCTTTTCATTGTAATCTACAGTTCCCGTTGCAACTCCTTTAATGAATTTGCCACGGAATTCACCAATCAGCCTGCCAAGTATTCCAGGAACACTTTCACCAAGCTCTCATCAAAGAAGTGTAGCAGATAGTATGGCTCCCATCCCAGAGCCAGTTACACCTGGTATGTGACCATTGCTTTCATGCCATGAATAGGTGTCCAGCCAAAATGTTTTCAACTGGCACTTTTTTTTATTGAATTTAGTATCCACTGAATCACCACCATTGGGACGATATTCTTCTGCAGTCCGCCCAAGTGTCCCAGAAATATCACCATTTCCATTATCTGGTGCAACTTATTACGTTCACCATTTGCACCGAGTTACCAGTTTAACTAGGTTCTAAATTGGCTTCTTTTGATGCAACATACAGTTCCAGTAGCAGCTCCTTCACAGAATTTGCCTCAGCATGCGCCAAGTGCTCCTCAAAGGAAGACACCAGTTAATAAGGCTCCCATCTCAAAGCCAGTTGCTGCTTCAGGTATATTGTGTATTAGGATTTTGTTGCATTGAGTTACCTGTTTAAATAGGTTTTAAATTGGCTGCTATTGTTGTAACGTACAGTTCCAGTAGCATCTCCTTCACAGAAATTTCCAAGTGCTCCTCCAATGGAGGCTCCAGTTGTTAGGAGTCCTGTCTCAATGCCAGTCACAGCTCCAGGTAGGTACTAGGGTTTAGTTGCACCGGGTTAATAGTTGAGTAGGTTCTAAATTAGCTTTTCATTGTAATCTACAGTTCCCGTTGCAACTCCTTTAATGAATTTGCCACGGAATTCACCAATCAGCCTGCCAAGTATTCCAGGAACACTTTCACCAAGCTCTCATCAAAGAAGTGTAGCAGATAGTATGGCTCCCATCCCAGAGCCAGTTACACCTGGTATGTGACCATTGCTTTCATGCCATGAATAGGTGTCTAGCCAAAATGTTTTCATCTGGCACTTTTTTATTGAAAGTATCCGCTGCATGACCACCATTGGAACGATACTCTTCTGCAGTCTGCCCAAGTGTCCCAGAAATATCACCATTTCCATTATCTGGTGCAGCTTATTACGTTCACCATTTGCACCGAGTTGCCAGTTTAAATAGGTTCTAAATTGGCTTCTTTTGATTTAACATACAGTTCCAGTAGCAGCTCCTTCACAGAATTTGCCTCAGCATGCGCCAAGTGCTCCTCAAAGAAAGACACCAGATAATAAGGCTCCTATCTCAAAGCCAGTTGCTGCTTCAGGTAGATATTGTACTAGGATTTTGTTGCACTGAGTTTCCAGTTTATATAGGTTCTAAATTGGCTGCTATTGTTGTAACGTACAGTTCCAGTAGCATCTCCTTCACAGAATTTGCCAAGTGCTCCTCCAAGGGAGGCTCCAATTGTTAAGAGTCCTGTCTCAATGCCAGTCAGAGCTCCAGGTAGGTACTAGGGTTTAGTTGCACCGTGTTACCAGTTGAATAGGTTCTAAATTAGATTTTCATTGTAATCTACAGTTCCTGTTGCAACTCCTTCACAGAATTTGCCAAGTGCTTCTCCAAGGGAGGCTCCAGTTGGTAAGAGTCCTGTCTCAATGCCAGCCACAGCTCCAGGTAGGTACTAGGGTTTAGTTGCACCAGGATACCAGTTGAATATGTTCTAAATTAGCTTTTCATTGTAATCTACAGTTCCTGTTGCAACTCCAACGAATTTTCCACGAAATTCACCAATCAGCATGCCAAGTATGCCAGGAACACTTTCACCAAGCTCTCATCAAAGAAATGCAGCTGATAATATGGCTCCCATCCCAGAGCCAGTTACACCGGGTATGTGACCAGTGTTTTCATGAAATGAATAGGTATCCAGCCCAAATGTTTTCAACTGGCCCTTTCTTGTTGAATTTAGTATCCACTGCATCACCACCATAGGAACGATATTCTTCTGCAGCCCACCTAAGTGTCCCAGAAATATCACCATTTCCATTACCTGGTGTAGCTTATTACATTCATTTTTTAAAACTTAACTTTCTACCAAATCAGAGGTGAACATTTAAACCGAACTTATTGTTTCTTATTTGTGTCATAATCATGCAGCACCAGCTATATCACCAAGTAGCAAATTGCCAGAAAATTCACCAACCATCCATCCAGTTATGCCTGGCAAATCCCCGTCCATATTACCAGGTGCGGCTTAAGAATTGAAAAAAAAAGTGTAATCAGTTTTTCAAGATTTTAAGTTTTGGGAAGTTTTTTTTATCTTTCTTGTGCCAATAGTTGAGTTGTGAACACAACCTTAAAGAAATGTCAGAGGTTTCATAAGCTAAAAACCACATGTAAACAGAGCCATACGCCTGATTTTTTCACAACCTAATTTTGTTTTGCTCTTCTCAACAGTTACTTCCAAAAACTGTTTTCTGGAATCTTGGATTCCCATTTTCTATCAACCTATCCTCCACTTATTTTATATTTTTATTTACAAAAAATCTAGCCATTTCAGATTTATAGATTATGTTTGGGCATATGCATTTAAGTAGCTTATACAATTATCAATAAAAAAAAGTAGCTTATACAATTGGTTTCCAATGGTTAGTTCTCATGTTTGCTAAAGCTCTCCACATGCTGATTAGTATTGTGTTTGTCTGGACCCATGAAGTGCAGACCCTGATGCCTCACCTGCATCAACTCCTCAAAGCATTGGTTGGCAGAGGGATAGAATTCCTGAGGCTGCACCCCCACATGAATTACCTACGCCAGTACCCATTGTGGACCATTCCTCAGCTCAAAGTACGCAGAAAACTACATTTTTCAGTTAGGTTATAAACTAATATATGTTCATCGGGTGGTAAAAATCTGTCAATATTATTTGTAGGTCCGTCCCCCACTGTAGCTCCTTCCACGCACACAGATATGAGACATAATAATGCTCCCGCACCATCTCTTTTATCTCCTAAAGTTCCATCGCGTAAAGGGCATCATTCTCCCGCACCTTCACCTTCAACTTCAAATTATAAGTATCATCATACAAGGAACAAAAACAGCAGCCCTGCTCCTGCATCATTATATCCGGTCTCTCCTCCCACTTCAAAACAGCAAGGTCTATTATCTTTTTTCTTTTAGCAGGAAAGTATGCAGAAAACTACATTTTTCAGTTAGGTTATAAACTAATATATGTTCATCGGGTGGTAAAAATCTGTCAATATTATTTGTAGGTCCGTCCCCCACTGTAGCTCCTTCCACGCACACAGATATGAGACATAATAATGCTCCCGCACCATCTCTTTTATCTCCTAAAGTTCCATCGCGTAAAGGGCATCATTCTTCCGCACCTTCACTTTCAACTTCAAATTATAAGCATCATCATACAAGGAACAAAAACAGCAGCCCTGCTCCTGCATCATTATATCCAGTCTCTCCTCCCACTTCAAAACAGCAAGGTCTAACATGTTTTTTTCTTTTAGTAGGAAAGTATGCAGAAAAGTATATTTTTCAGTTAGGCGATAAACTAATATATGTTCATCGGGTGGTAAAAATCTGTCAGTATTATTTGTAGGTCCATCCCCCACTGCTCCTTCCACACACACAGATATGAGGCATAATAATGCTCCCGCACCATCTCTTTTATCTCCTAAAGTTCCATCGCGTAAAGGGCATCATTCTCCCACACCTTCACCTTCAACTTCAAATTATAAGCATCATCATACAAGGAACAAAAACAGCAGCCCTGCTCCTGCATCATTATATCCAGTCTCTCCCACTTCAAAACAGCAAGGTCTAATATTTTTTTCTTTTAGCAGGAAAGCATGCAGAAAACTACATTTTTCAGTAAGGTGATAAACTAATATATTTCATCGGGTGGTAAAAATCTGTCAATATTATTTGTAGGTCCATCCCCCACTGTAGCTCCTTCCACGCACACAGATATGAGACATAATAATGCTCCCGCACCATCTCTTTTATCTCCAATAGTTCCATCACGTAAAGGGCATCATTCTCCCACACCTTCACCTTCAATTTCAAATTATAAGCATCATCATACAAGGAACAAAAACAGCAGCCCTACTCCTGCATCATTATATCCAGTTTCTCCTCTCACTTCAAAACAGCAAGGTCTAATGTTTTACCAGGAAATTTGTTCTATATTTTATGTTTTTTCTTTTACATCAAGTACATCACCTATTACTTCTCGTTATATACGCAGCTCCGGGGATCTCTCCAGCATTAGTTCCAATAGCTGAACAAGCACACCATGCCCCTCCTCCCTCAAAGCCAGGTATAGCAGTGGTAAATACTTTTGTGAATTATTCCAACTAGAGACTCAGAGATTGGTTTAACTTTCAACCAACTGGCACATGGCATGCTTTTCAGTTCCCCAATCCCAATATCCCTTTCCTTCACCAATGAGCAATGTTTCACCTGCTCCTTCTCTGCCTCCAAAGGCCACATCTGGTCATACGAAAGGTAAGGAAAAATCAAGATTCTTCATTTTTTATTAATTATTAGAGTATATTAATTGAAGCTGTCATTCCATTTTTTGTCAAATTAGTTGCTTACCTGTTTGACTTACCTGATTGATTATGTTTGCAACCTCAAGTGCCATTTTTCCCCCCAAATGTTTCTCCTGGATCTTCGGCAAAGAGTCCAAAGATGCCGCCACTCCTGCCTCCACTTCAAGCATTCCCACCTCCACCTCCTAATCTTGGTAGGCAATCACTTTATCTTACACTCTTGAGGATTACTAGTGTCTCTCCACCTTTGCTGTTCCAATAGTGTAATTCTTTTGACTAAATAACACAAAGCTTCTTCATTTTTGTAGATTGTTCAACAACTATTTGCACCGAACCCTATACAAATACTCCTCCCGAAGCACCCTGTGCCTGTGTCTTGCCCATGCAAGTTGGATTGAGCCTTAGTGTTGCTTTGTATACGTTCTTCCCTTTGGTCTCAGAGCTGGCTATAGAAATTGCCACTGGGGTTTTTATGAAACAAAGTCAAGTTCGCATTATTGGAGCCAATGCTGCTAGTCAGCAACCAGAGAAGACTATCGTTCTTATTGACTTGGTGCCCCTGGGGGATAAATTTGATAACCCCACAGCATTGTTGACTTTTCAGAGATTTTGGCATAAACAAGTTGTTATAAAAGCTTCCTACTTTGATGACTATGAAGTACTGTATGTACGATATCCTGGTATATAGTAACACACTCTCTAATAATTTTTTAGAAGTGTTAGGTCTACAAAGAAAAGTACAAAAAGAGATCTTACAAACTAAGGTTTCTTGATGTGGTATGGTGGATTATAATTTTTTTTATTGCAAGATAGATCTGGGCATACCAACTCAATTTGTAAAGAAATATTTTGTAATTATCTTTGTGGATCAAACATTTCTCATTATATGTTTCTAGGAATTTATATTGAACTTCTGCAATTTTAGGTCTACCTCCATCTCCACCTTCATCTACGGGCATTACCATAATAGATGGTGGTCCGTACCCTGGTATTGACAATAACGCAAGGGCAAATAAACCCCTAGGGGTTGATGTGCGGAAAAATGGGCGTAAAGATGGGCTTGGTGGTGGAATAATTGCTATTATTGCTCTCTCAGCTTCTGTCACAGTAGTCTTATGCTTTGCTGTTGCTTGGGTATTGATCTTCAAACATAGAAACCATGTTCCAGGGTCAACTCTGCAGGCTATGCCACCTTCACTCATCAAACCATCAGGTAATCCCAATTATTAATATTATAAAACTGGATTTTTACTTTAGTACTTTCAATACGTTGTTGAGCTTTTACACAAATATAACATGCAGAAGCTAGACTTATGAAGCCTTAAGATATGGCATACAAGTTCTTCTCATATCTAAAATGCAGAAGTGATCATTTGGTTAAATTGTAATCTCTTAATTAAAGGATTCATACTCAGAATTGATTTCACCCTGCAGTTTGGCATGTTTGGTTACATCTTTTTGCAAAAAGTTTAATTCAACTCCAATCCTAACATTTTTTTAACACCAAATTTTTTATCTATTGCTCAAAAAAGTAATCTAATAATTTGCCTAGATTTCAATGAAAAAAAGGTATAAAAAACTTTCACAAAAATTGTCCAGACAACATTTGAAATAGACTTACCCACTTTCACAAACCTCAATACGCCACATGTCCCAACAAATCTTTATCCAAAATTTTCCTTTTTCCTATCCATTTTTACAAAACACGTCAAAAATGTTTTAAAAAAGCACTCAAAACTTTCTCAAAGTTTTCACCAACCAAACATACATGCCCATTTGATATAACAAAAGAACATATTTTGCAGGGCTTGCTGGCTCTTTGACCGGAAGTGGGCCCAGTTCTGTGTCATTGTCATTTGGATCTAGCATTGCACCTTATACTGGATCTGCTAAGACTTTCAGTACAAGTGAGATAGAGAAAGCCACTGACAATTTAGATGATTCAAGAGTACTTGGGGAAGGTGGCTTTGGGCGTGTTTATAGTGGTGTTCTTGAAGATGGGACCAAAGTGGCAGTCAAAGTTTTAAAGAGAGCAGATCAGCAGGGTGGTCGGGAGTTCTTGGCTGAAGTTGAGATGCTTAGCCGCCTTCATCATCGCAATTTGGTCAAGTTGATTGGTATATGTACTGAGGAACGGACCCGCTGCTTGGTATATGAGCTCATTCCAAATGGCAGTGTGGAATCTCACTTGCATGGTATTTATTTTGCTCTTTATGAATTTTGGAGTTGGTTGTTCACTATTTGTGATAGTTGAACTCTTAGTGAAAAATGTTGATATTTTTGTCACTTTCCTTGGTGGCAGGAATTGACAAGGAAACTGCTCCACTTAATTGGGCTTCCCGTGTGAAGATAGCACTTGGTGCTGCTCGTGGTCTAGCCTATCTGCATGAGGATTCTAGCCCTCGTGTCATACACAGGGACTTCAAGTCCAGCAATATCTTGTTGGAACATGATTTTACACCAAAAGTGTCTGACTTTGGTTTGGCTCGAACTGCCTTGGATGAGGAAAACAGGCATATATCAACACGTGTCATGGGAACTTTTGGGTAATCATTTTCTTTGTAGTGTCAATTTCCCCAATTCAATCTACGCATATATATTGAAACTATACATCTGTGAGTGGAGTACATAGAGAATATTATTTTCCAGATATTCACACATAGGAGCTGGCTATCAAGCATATGATTTGGAATATTATTTATGTTGCAGGTTCATGGTGAGTGATTAATGACAGTCTGTTTCTATGTCTGTACTTGGTTGTCTTTGAGAGGAAGTGTAGGCATTACTTCCCAGCAATTTAGTGAGATTTTTAACCTAATCTTAAAATGGTAGCTTAATCTGTTGTCAAAGTAGAAATCACGGGGCCTAATCGATTTTCTTAAACTATCTCACTTGCCACTAGCACCACTACACTAGGTTGGTTATTCTTGTTTAAAGCAATTCCATATACATGGCAGTAGTCAGTAGTTTGTCTAAAATGTTTTTAGATGCCCCCACTATTTTGCTTTATTACCTTCTTTAATTTTGATGAAGCTGTTATCCTCATATCTTTCCAGGTATGTGGCTCCAGAGTATGCAATGACTGGGCATCTTCTTGTGAAAAGTGATGTTTACAGCTATGGAGTTGTCCTTCTCGAGCTTTTGACTGGGAGAAAGCCAGTAGATATGTCACAACCACCTGGCCAAGAGAATTTGGTTGCATGGGCCCGCCCACTTCTCATTAGTAAAGAAGGGCTAGAGACAATTATAGATACATCTCTAGGATCCGATATTTCTTTTGATAGTATTGCCAAAGTAGCAGCCATTGCTTCCATGTGTGTACAACCAGAGGTATCACACCGACCGTTTATGGGTGAGGTGGTTCAGGCATTAAAACTAGTATGTAATGAGTGTGATGATGCAAGAGCAGGTTCAAAAAGCTCAAGCCATGAGGATTTGTCAATTGACATGGACACTGGTGTCAGTACATCAGGACACTTACCAGATCATTTGCTAAGCCAATACCAAGTTCCAAACTTCAATTCCGGAATTGATACTGAGAGGGGACTGTCAGTATCAGATTTATTTTCATCAGCAAGATTTGGGAGGCAGGAATTTGGTTCATTTAGAAGGTACTCGAGTTCAGGTCCTTTGAGAACGGGAAGGGGCAGGCACTTCTGGGAGAAAATTAGGAGATTGTCTGGGGGCAGTGTGAGTGAACATGGTGGGGCTACATTCAGGTTATGGCCAGGTTCACATTGATGTTGATAGTTCTCTTCATAAAGAGTTGTCACTCTGCAATTTTTGGAACTCAGATTTTATGTTCAAGCACATCCAGGAGTTTGGTACCTCATGCAGAAGAAGAATGGCTTGCTAGGGCTTGGAACTGGGATGTAAGCAAGTTATGAATGAACATTCTGTACTACTTTTTGGCCATAAAAATGAACTTCTGGATGCAATTGCTTATCTGGGAGGGTGTAAATCTATATTTGAGATTAGAGGTAATAAGTTTTTTCAAATCGTGATGGGTGTTAGTCATTAGCAATAATTCTGGATCGAGTCTTCTACGGCATTGTTAAATTAATCCCCTGATGTGTATTTGAGAGAAAGAGAGAAGAGAGAAGAGGAGGGGGGGGGGGGGGGGGGGAGAGAAAGGTTGGTCTATGAAGTGTATAGAACATTTTTGTCTTGAGAAAAATGCATCCTTTCCTCACTTCCAATACTGCGAAATATTGTGCTTCCGATGTTACTTCTGGCAGGCTGTACATACACAAACATAGATACAATATCCTTGATTCCTTGTGTTTGATATAAGCACAAACATAAGTGAATACATACGTACATACTCATATACATGCATAGAAATCCCAAAACAAGTTCATATTTCAAAAACTTGCCTCACAATCAAAACTAGTAGTTTATGTCGTGTGATAGTCGTCCAAGACTAATTAGGAGGGAAATCCAATCTACACTATGGTGGTTTGACAAATGTAACAGTCTAAGTGGCTTTGGGCTCGTGGGTTTTATCCTATAACGGACAGCAGGGCCCAGCTTGCGTGGACGGATAAGTTTAGGAAGTGAGTTTATTTTAGTTAGTGTCATGGGCTTAGGCCCAAGTGATTAATGTAATGGACTTCTTTAAATTTCCTCATTGTGCTTTTGTTAGTTGATTAAATAATGGCCCATGAGGCCCAATAGATTGGAAGCCTTCCGTTAGAGAATTCCTGCATATGGTTGTGCGAGCGTACTGTTTAGGACATCCAGAAAACTAATAGAATTTCTTATTTCAAGTTTCAGTAGTGCTACAGACGGGAGACAAATAGCAATGCCACGTCAACCGATATTTAAATTAAAGAAAAAAAAAAACCATGAAATTGAAATTCTCCCCATTTACGAAAAATCTAAACACAATCAAATTGATGCAGCACCATAGGACCCACAAAATAAAAGTTCATTTATTCTTTCTGCCACAGTTGAAGAATTGACTTTTCTTCTTCTTCACTTCCTAATTCTGATGGTTAAAACTTACTGTCTTGTTCGCCATTTTTATCGTCGAAGATCGGCAATTCACTAGCGCGCAAAGGTTATAGAGATTAGAGAGACAAGCGTAGAGACACTCGCTTTAGATGAGTCGCAGGGAACAGATGTACCGAAAAGACTGGATTGAAGCTTCCCGGAGTTAAGGATCAAAGTTCAGAGCACATTGAAAACAGGCGAGACCGAGATTTGACCCAAAAAAATTAAAAAAATCAAGAGCACATGAAATTGATTTTGGTGGAGAGCGATTCGATTCTCTGTGAATGAGCAGCGGGATGGAAACGAAGCTGTCAAGCCTCTTCGTTCATTCTCCTCGTTTTCTCTGATGAAAATGAGCAATGGAAATGAAGACGAAGCCCTTCGTTCATTTTCATCTTTTGTTTATTTTTTTTTAAATTAAAAAAGTAAATATTAATGTTTGGTATGCAATTTGCTATGCAAAGCTGCTTGTACCTAGCAGCTCTCCCCCATTTATCCTCGTCGGAAACCCATCCTCGTCGGCGTCTTGGCCACAATCTTCGGAGACCCCTTCATCCACGTGGGCGCCAGATCTCTTCATCCTCGTCAGAGACCGCTCCAGACCTCTTCATCCTCATCGGCGCCAGACCCATCCCTCGTCGAACACCTATTCATCCCTAGTCGGCGCTAGTTTTTGCATTTCCCTTGAATAACGGTAAGTAACGAAACGTAAAACTTAAAAGCAAGAATCCGCCGAAGATATCTCAGATTTACAGTGCTCTGCTCCACCCTCTTCTTCTTTTGACTTTGTTCGAACAAAGGAACAGAACAGGGTTAAGAATATGAGGAGAAGAAGAGGACGGAGGTAGCAGTTGTGGGCATGGATTCACTGAGCGAGAGAGCCGCCACGATGAGAGAGTCGCTGCAAAAGAGCCAGACCATCACCGACAAAGTCGTCTCCATCCTCGGCTCCTTTGACCACTGCCTCAGTATTCTCGAGACTGCCATGCATCTTACTCAGATCCCATTTAGGGTCGGCGTCGAAAAACTCTTCGTTGAGGGGAGGAAAGATTAGTAGTTTGGGGTCGACGGGGAACCAACTTTCATGGTGGCTTCGTTCATGGGGGAGGGGAACTAAGCCGTAGGAGAGAGCCATGAAACAAGTTGAAGGAAAGAACCAGGACGTGGGGGAGGGAAATGAGGGAGACAAACATCTACTTACCTTCTACCCAAACATTGCGTTTAACACTTACGGTAATATCCTATCAAAAACTGATCATGATCAAGGCCCTAGACATATAGTAACATTTGAGTTGACACTACTTGTGATGCCCAGTCCAACATTGGAGAATTTTTTTGAGAATTCTGAATGTGTTTTAAGAAGTTCAGAGGAGACACACGAGTCAATTGGGATGTGGCTCACTTGTTCCCCCTTGACTAGGGCTGTGCTCCGACTCCGAACTTGTCGGAGTTCGGAGTTTCCGACTCCGACTCCGACAATCATCGGAGTTAAAAAAACACTCCGACTCCGACTCCGAGACACTCTCGGAGGCCGACACCGATCGGAGTTCGGAACTCCGAACTCCGATCGGAGTTCCGATCGGAAGTTCGGAACTCCGAACCCCAACCGGAGTTCCGATCGGAACTCCGAATTTAGTTTCCTTCGGCGAGTTCGATATGGGCCAAATTACACTCATTCCGAAACTAAATTCTTCCAATTGGGCCATACATATTCCATATGAACTCATTTGTTCAATTGAGATGTAAAGTTTGTGAAAAAATAAGTTAACCGTGCTTAGTAGCTTACTTAACAATTAACATGTATGCTATTGCTAATGCCTATACAGCTGTACTTTTTCACATCTATTAAAATAATATTATTTTATTTTTTATTTATTATTTTTTGTCTTATTATTTGTTAAAATAATATACTTTTCTCACCTCTATTTTGATTCTTAACTACTTAGACTTGTCACGTGGCAACTGGCAAGTAATTAATCCATCAGTCATACAGCTTCTGACGTGCACGATCTTTGATAATGGAGCCAAATATTTGAATTTCCCGCATAATCTCTTTGGGTTTACGGCGCGGCGCGCATGAATACTGGATAGGATATTAGGAAGTAACTTTTTTTATTTTAACTTACGTAACTGCATTTAATGGTTGAAGCTGATTTGAGATAGAATAAATTTTTTTTAATGATGAAAAAATAAATTAAGATAATAAAATAAGTTTTATGAGATTTATCTCAAATCACAAATGAATTTTAATATATTTTAATATTATAATAAATTTAGATATAGTTATAAAATTTTAAAAATTTATGAATTTTGTATATAAAGAAATATTTAATTAAAATCTCATAGTCATATAAATTTACTGATATGCGAATTGAGTATTTACTATTTAGATACTAGATTCAATTGAGTTGCCACAAAGCCCACAACTATTGATCTATTCAAGTTTCAGTTTTCACTACTAAGTACTAATTAGTCTTAAACAATTAAACAAAAAATACAAAGTACTAAGTAGTAATTACAATGCTAATGCCAGCCTATAGCGTTATAGCATAATACAAAAAATAGTAATACAAAAAAAAAGTCCAGGACTCTAGACTATGTCACTATTAATACAAAAAATAGTACAAAATATAAATTAAATTTTCAGTGATAGTCCATTGACTCTGGTTCAATGGGACGGTTGAGACCCGTATCGATGTTACAAAATAATAATAATAATAATAATTGCTGCAGCCTTGAACTTTGTTGTTGGAACTTATACAGAATCCGAGAATCGTACCTGAGATTAAGATAAAAATAAAATGTATTATTATATATGAAAAAAATTAAAATTAACCAAACATGAAACAAGTGTGATGGAAAATTAGAGAAAAAATATACGTAATCGATAGTTGCTCCATCAGTCATCGGCAAGTATGGTAGGGTTGATAACTAAATCTGTAAAATCATAAACTGTATAAATTAAAATTTAAATAGATTTATTAAAATGAAATTATATAAAAGAATTAATAATTATATAAAATTTTTACTTTAATCATTTAAAAAGAATTATATAAATTAATTTAAGTTTACCTGACTCAAGTCTGTAGCTCACGGCATCGATGCCAATACTCTCTAGTCCAGTAGGTACATCTCTGAGCCAGTTTTGTGTGCAAACGAGGGCCTCCACGGTTGACGGTGACAATGAACTCCGGTAGGCATCCAACACCCGACCTCCAGTGCTAAATGCCGATTCAGATGCAACCGTAGTGATAGGAACGGCTAGTACATCTCGAGCAATGCGAGAGAGAATCGGGTACTTGGGTGAATTAGCTCTACACCAAATCAAGATCTGAAACTCCTCACTAGGCTCCTCAACCTCTGCCAGTAAATATCGTTCAACCTCATTTGTACACTGCAATGGATTTCTCGATGACCGTGCATGAAACGACGTCATGACGTTGAAGCCTCGGGATCGACTGGCTACACTGGCCTGACTCGAACGAGCTTCTGTGGCTGGTCCTGAGCTCGAACTCGAACGTGAGGTACCCATGGCTCGTGAGGATGAAGCAGGACTACTGGCACTGTAATGGGTGTACAACTCGTTCAAATCTGCCTTGAGTGCTGTGATAAATGACTTAGCCTTCACTGCCCCGAGAACCTCTGTTGCCCACCATTCTACCACTGCCAACTTCAATCGAGGGTCGAGGATCGACGCTATGAACAATAATCTATTTATCTTCTCAACTTGCCCCCAATATTTATCATATTTGGACTGCATCTGTGATGCCATACCAGATAACAATCCACTCGGGTCAGCACAACCTTCTTTCAAGTGGTGGTGTAGCATGGAGATCTCGCTAAACCACATGTTTGCCGTCGCATATGCAGATCCAGAAACCTGCATCGTGATGTCATAAAAGATTTGTAAAAATGTGACAAACTTGGATACATTTTGCCAATCAATGTTGTCTGGCGGACCGAGCCCCCTTCCATCAGGCTCCAGTAAGGCATACCTCAAACCTCCATCCTCAATCTCTAGCCGCTCAAATGCCTTCTGGTACTTTAGTGCCACATCCAACATCAGATATGTGGAGTTCCATCGAGTGGGAACATCCAGGCACAACATCTTTGAAGACTCAATCCCAACCTGTTCTGCTATAGCCTTGAACTTTTGTAGCCTTTGGGGAGAAGCCCTCGCGTACCGCACAATGTTGCGGACTCTCTTGATAGAGTCGTCTATATTTTCCAACCCCTTAACTGTTTCATCATTGAAAAATATCTAATTATCATAATAATAAAAAAAATGGTACTATTTTCAAAGACTTTAATCATAAAAATATTAAAATACAAAATACAAAATTAAAACCAGAAAGACTCACCAACAATAAGGTTGATTATATGAGCAGTGCATCGAATGTGGATATACTGGTGATTTTTAATCACATCTTCTCTCGCCCTCGTATTTCGGATAAACCATTCGATTGCGGTCTCATTTGCACCGGCATTGTCAACTGTAATGCACAATATTTTTTGGATGCCCCAATCAACCAAACAATCATCCATCTCCGCTCCTATCGATGCACCCTTATGGTCAACTATTTCTTTAAATCCAATAATCCTTTTTTTAAGATTCCACTCACTATCAATGTAATGTGCTGTGATACACATGTACGAGGTATTCTGTACCGACGTCCATGTGTCGGTCGTAAATGACACTCTCTGGCCAGTGGTGGAGAACATCTTCTTCATTTCTGCCTTGTCCCTCAGATGTATCTTCATACAATCTCGCATCACTGTATAACGGGATGGGATTGGAAATCTTGGTTCAAGAAGCTTCACAAAATACCGGAACCCATCCTTATCAACCGTGGTAAAGGGCATCTCATCTTTTATAATCATCATCGCAAGCGCCTCACGAAACATCTTCTCACTGTATTGAGGGACAACTAGATTCCTTATCTGTGTCCCTATCCCATCAGTGGCTGTAGAAATCTCGTAGCTAAGATTAGTCTGAGACCCACCTGCGTCTGTATTTGATAATTTATTACCAATATTAGTCTTAAATGAAAATTAAATGGGATTATAATCACAAAACTAATTAGCATATAAATTATAAAGCAACTAGCAAGACACTAACCTCTTGATGCCATTCCCTTCGCTATTTGGTAGTGCTTGCAACCGTTCAGATGTGCTGAAAGGCAAGAAGTGCCTTGCCTTTTTGAATGACACCCAACTCGAGCGCCACAATGATTGCACTCAGCCCGTGGGTTCTGGGGATCCCCACCCTCAACCTTCTCAAAATGTTCCCATGTCCACGATTTTTTTTATTTGACCGTGGACGGGGTGGCCTCGCAGCTGTAGGGTGTACTGGTACATCCGGATCCTGAATCGGATCGTCTCCAAGGCCCATCTCCTCCTCCTCCATAAACTAGTCGGGATTTTCCACTTCCAATTCTATGTCGATTGGAAGTTGAAATCCACTGCTAGCACACGAGGTTTGTGCTCGAGTGGAAGGTAGCCGACTACGGCTCGAAGCTGCAGCGTGGAGCGCCGAAGGAGTCCCACCATCCGGATTCGGAGCCTCATGTGGAGTCGGAGTCCCACTAGCACTACGTGAGGGATCCATCTGTTTGTAATTGTAGACCTAGAATTCAAGTATAATAATATAAAAAATATTAGTAAATTCCTAAAAATTATAAATTTATAATGTTATTAGTGTAGCAAAATACAATATTAGGAAGAGGCAAGAGCCATGAAGTGCATCTATATATATATATATATATGCAATAAAATTACAACACCCTATGACTGTCCAAACAACAACACTCTACTCTTAATGAAATGATAAAAATCCCTACAAGGTGAAAGACAAAATCGAGTAAATGAAAGACTCTAACAACATGAAGTGCAGACTCTCCTCTAAGAAATTAAAATGAACAAACTGTCAAGCAGAGTTTATCTTACAACATTTTAAACATTTAAACAAGCTGTCAAGAATAGTTGTAAATATAACAATACAAGGTATATTACAATTTGTAAATACAAGAATCATTGTAATCTGTCCAGCGTAAACACAAAATCTCAAGTGTCAAGTCTCAGACTCTCAACATCAGCGATCAGCGACACAGTGTGGTACAATAAGTTAGTAATAGTATAATATCGATGTGGCTGTAGAGGTATAATCATTTATTAAGGTTTTGAAGTTGAGAGATAAGTAAAATCATTAGGTATAAAAGAAGAGTTTTTATGTTTTGATTATTTTTATAGATGAATTGTAACGTTATTTTTTGGTTGTAGAGGTATAATCATTTATTAAGGTTTTGATTTTTCCAAGTTTATTGTGACTTTTGATTTTTCCAAGTGAAATCGAATCTGCAGAGTATTTAATTAGGATCCATTGTTAACGTTATTTTTTTAACAAAATGCATAATTGATTTTTTCTTTAACTTTAAGATTAATTTATTTAGTTCAAATAATTTTTTTATTTTAAATAATGAAATTTTTAATATTTGTTTAAAATTTTTCATTAAGAGGCCTTAGGCAACCATCTTAGCCAACCGCCTAATTCGCCTAATGAATGAGCCGCCCTGGGCCACCCCATTGTCAATACATGCACATATACACCACATTACCAATATTGGTCTAGACAAATATGATTGCATTTGGTTAGCATATAGTAGAGAGAGAGGGTTGCTATATAAATGGGGAGGACCTCCGTTGCTGCTTTCTATCTACGAACGACATGGCCAAGCAAATGTATATTTGAATCTCTAATGAACTTTTCATCTTCCTCTGGAGACCAAAGTCCGAGAAAAAGTTAACTTTGAAGAGAAGAGAGAAAATGAAGATATATAGAAATACGGATGGTACTAACGCGGCTGTAACAAATTGAATACATGGATTGGGAAAACATTTATTGGAATGATATTGTGATCAGGGTTCTAGAAACTGGCAAAAAGTGTTAGTTTAATTTATAGCTCATGAGATGGATCGATGGAGCAATAAAAGAGTTTTTAGATAAAAGATGAAATATGATCAATTAATCTTATAACTTCGACAATTAATAATATTGCGGCGATTCTGTTAACTCTATTTAAATTCATTCCTTGGAAGAATTAAACAAAGCTAAGAACGTACGCATCCATATTATAAATGCATCAAACCAATAACTGAATCTTATCCGTGACTCTCATCATGACTAATTTTGGACGCTTAACGTACGGTTGCAATATTAATTTCTTCTAACATAAATGCATGCAGAATATATAGGGAATATTATTCTATAATATATCTCTTTATTCATCATTGTGTTCTCTCAGAAAAGCATTGTTGTGGGGCAGTATTCATGCATATATAACACAATTATGATTCTTTTTATTTTTTTTTTCCATCGCTTTAGTTTATCTTATTTTTTTCTCTAACAAAAGACGTTGGGGCCGGTGACTAAAATTTTAAACGTCGCACACTGCACCTAAGATTACTTTAGTCTTTCAAAGCCACGCTGCACCTCAACTCGTGATCTCTCCTAAAATTTCAAACTCAAGATCTAGCTACCACCGTCTACAGATCGACCTTTTACGAGGATCAAAATTGCTACATGCAAAAAGTACAAGTTGTCTTAAAAAATAAATAATAATTTTTCCAATTTAAAGAAATTTAAAGTTTTACTATTCATTTTTAAAGACAACTTGTATTTTTATTTCCTTCTCCTATTTTTATTTTCTCGTATTTGATTAAATATGACAAAAAAAATTTGATATGTATGCAAACTTATATTTTTAAAAAATATATATATATTGATTAATGATTAATAATTTAATCTAATGCTAGTATTCTTAGTTAAATAAAGATCAGCTATATTAGTATTTGACTAATTCAATGCCAATGTTTTTAACTTTTTATCATTTGAAAACTTAGTCTTGCAGCCAACACCTTGTGCTAGAAAAAGAACTAAATCAGAAAACTAAAGTCTAATACCATATTCAGTGATTCACAAATACAACAAATTTACAACAACAAAAATTAAAATGAACAAAAATTAATGAGTAATGACTATGTAAATACCAAATAGTAAATTGCAACAACAACAACAAGTCAACAACAACAACAAATATAGGGTTTACACTTTACCGGTTTACTGATAAATTACAAATCATAAATAAATTTACAAATCGAGGCTACTGGCTCTGAGGCAGCGAGGCTCATGTGAATCCGATGAGGTAAATAAATGCGACGGAGAGAGAGGAAAAGAAAATACCTTGGGCAGCCGGCAGTGGGTCTGTGAGACACTGAGTGACTGAGAAATGCGTGAGAGGGGCTGTGCGTGCAAGGAAAACGGCTCGAGAGGTGAGGCCGTGAGGGGAGGTGCAACGGCGAGAGCAAGGGACCAGTGTTGCAGCGTTGCTGAAGGGGTGAGTCGGCGACGGTGAGAGGAAGTGGACTCGGGCTGAGGGGGGACGGCTAGATGTGAGGGTCTGTTTGTGTGCAACGGCGTGAGACAGTGATCAGGGCTGAGGGCTGAGGGCTGAGGGGCCGAGGGCTGAGCCGCTGAGGGCTGAGAGCTGAGGGATTCGAAATTTCGGTGACTCGAGACCGAAGGGCGAAGAAGAACTAAAGAACAGAAGAAGAAAGAAAGAAGAAGAAGGAAGAAGAAATAGGGCCCTAGGCGATACCCTAGCCTAAACGACGCCGTTTCTATATAAATGGAACGGCGTCGTTTAGCTAAGTTTTAAAAAAAAATTAAGATACAAAACAACGTCGTTTTGCATCTTAATTTTTTTTTCAAAAACTTCGGAGTTTCGGAGTCGGAGTTCGGTATAAAACCTGACTCCGACTCCGAAATCCGACTCCGAATCCGGAGTCGGAAATTTTCGACACCGAATTCCGAACTCCGATTTCCGACACCGATCGGAGTCGGAATCGGAGCGGAGTTCGGACGGAATTCGAAATTCGAAAATTTTGCCCACCCCTACCCTTGACCGTGCTACGACTAGGCCTTGACAGCATCATGACACAGTCACTAACATGCCAACGATCCCCATTAGCATGCTAGCGTGCTAGCCAACCTGAGCCATGCCCAGTGCCCCCCCATAGACCAAGACATGCACGGGCTCATCTGAGTCACCATCAAGCCATGTGCACACTAGTTGCAAGCCATGGCCAACACCTGACTACGATTAGGGTATTTGTCATGGACCAACCAAGGTCACCTGAGGTGCGGACTAACCAACATGCCGTTCACACCCGTAACCCATGTCATGGGCGGCCACGCCCACCATACACCTTTGAAGGCCACGACCATATGGGCCTCCAAAACTATCTTACTTGCTTGTTAGTTGCTTTTAGTTATTTAATTTAATTAAATAGTTGCCAGAGACCTTTTGGGGGTTTCCACTTTGTAAACTCTATAAATAGAACCCAATGCCTCTTAGTTTTCACACTTTTGATCATTTGACATTTTGAAGACACCTTGTGTGTAGAGTGGTTTCCTTAAAAGTTTAGACCGGCCACCTAGTGTGGTTTGGATTTTCGGTGCTTTGCACTTGGGTTTCCTAAGGGTGCAATTCGTGAATCCCTTTGGAAGAGAATCATCCGTGCAATTCGTGAATCGGTGATCCACATCTATCTATTATTTATCAATCAAGTTGATGGGGTATTTCGGTATTTCTTTCATTTGGTGTCTTGTCTATTTTAATGTTCTTGTTTATTTTAGTGTTTTTTTGTTCTTGGAGTGATTAGAAGTTCATTCTATTTGTTTGGTTATTGAAAAAATACAAAAAGAGTGATTGAGTGTTTGTGTCTTATTTTGAGTGCCAAATTCACACCACTTATGAATTTGAGAATTGAGAGTTTTAGTATCTTGTTTGAGTGCCAAATTCACACTACTTGTGAATTTGAGAATAGTGTGTGAGTTCCCTTGTGATTTTCGAAATTTTCACCACTTGAAAATTTTGAAATCATCTTGTTGAGTGAATATTGGCGTGGTTACATTGTTGGAATCATTGTCAAATGCTTGTTGAAGTATTGAAGCCAAAACACAAGAGATACTCTTGTGCATTTTCGAGTTGTTCAACATCTTCTCTTGTTCATGCACTTCCTTGCATGTGCTTGAGATTTGCCTGAGTTTTCTTGAAGAAATCTTGAAGATTCTCATCTCCCAAACTCCCTAGCCAAATTTTCCTAAAATCCTACTTACCATACACGGTCATCCATCACCAAAGCCCTTCCCATAATTCCTCCGATCAAATCAACCCTTACTTACCATAATTAGGCCACTCGGCCAAGCCATCCCTTGACTAGCCGCCCACTCATTTTTATAACAACTCATCCCATAAGTCATAAAACTCTAGTTGACACATCACCTTATCCTAAACCTCCCACCAATTCAAACCAACTCAAATTCAAACCAATTCAAATTCAAATCAAGCCCCGATCCTACACAAACACCTACTCGGCCAACTCATCCATTAGAAATAGTCGAACCCCATTAACCACCTCATCAATCTTATCCATCCTTATCATATCTCTTCTTATTTTCTCTCAAATCCAATCAACTATTTCCTTTCTAAACTTAGCCAATCTCGCCCAATATAAACCTCACATAGCCGGCCACTAATTCCCTCCATTTTAAAATAATTCAAATCCCACAACCTTAGCCACTTGCCATAACCACCATGCTCGGCTAAGGCACCACTTGCCTTTGTCGAGAATTCCCTTACACACTCACCAATCCTATCTCCTAAATATCCTCTTGATTCAATTAATACATAATTGACTCAATCAAATCTCAATCTCATATCCCTTCATATCATATCCGGCCACTTGCATTCCACAATTTCAAATTATTTCAAAAATTCAAATCAAAATTCAAACAAAAACCCTAGAGACATTCGGCCATAGGCCATACAACCCTAGCCAAAACATTTGTCAATGTTGCCCTTTAACCTAGCTGACCACCTATCATCTCCCTCTCTTATATTTTCTCACTTAAATCCACCTCATCCCTCATCCAAATCTAGCCAATTTCGTGCCCCCCTAGCCCTTGCATGACCGGCCACTCAATTCAATTTGAATTCAAAGTAATTCAAATTCAAATCAAACCAAAACTCATACTTTATCTCATTCGGCTAACATCCCCTTGCCCTAGCCGAAACTCCACTTGCTACCTCATCAAATTGTCACCTCATTCTCTTATTTGATTGGTCATCAATTGAAGAAGTGAACCAATCAAATCTCTCCCCATCATTAACACATATCCGGCCACACAAGCCCTAGCCTGGCCATCCCCTTTAAAATCATATAAGCCATACTCTTATTTTTTAGGACTTATCCAAAACCACTCAAAACCCTAGATCCTTAACCTTAATTGACTTGGCCAAAACCCTAGGGGAACCCTAAGCCATATTCGGCCATCACATGCCCTAACCAAACACCATCTAACCTAAACACAAGCTATCCTAGCCGTGCACCCCAAATTACCCTTAGCCGTGCATCACATTGCTCCAAACCTAGCCAATTAACCTCTCATTTACCTCTAGCAACCCTAGCCTAGTCTCATTCATCCACTACCTTATCCAAATGACAAAAAACTTAACTCTAATCCTCAATATCGAAATTCCTCTTAGCCTCCACTAAAACTCTAGTCCTACTGCACCATATAACCCATATTCTTTACCAAAATGACCCCAATACATAGCTCTAACCAAAAGACATTCCTTTAAACATTTTCTATTATAATCTACCATTTAGACCACCACATCTCCCTATCCAAACCAAGCCTATCCCTTAAACACCCTAATCTCATTGTCACAAGAACTCAAGAAAGCAAGAGAAAGTGTCTAAACCGACCAAACCTTTGAGACTATTCGATCACAAGAGGAGATGTGCATGGAGGAAGACCGACATTGGTTAGGGGCTAGACCGAGGCCCCTACCAATGCCACGTCACTGTATTACGTAGACCCATTTGTCTCCCGTTTGCCTCAACCCATTTGTCTCTATCATTTTATTTCAAGTTTATCCTTCTTCTTCCTCTCTCTTCGGGAAGTTCTCACCAATGTTTTAAATATCATACCGATCAAGTACTAAAATAAAATATTTCAATATTGATATCGTTTTATATACCATTTCGAAATAATTATATATAAACTATATTTTAAAAATAATAGTCAATATATAAATAAATTATATATATGTAATTGGTCTAATCTAAGTTGAGGTAAAAAAAGAATAAAAATGAAAAAAGAAAGGTGAATTATGAAAAGTCGAAATCTAGCATGACGAAAACACAGATATTGGTCGGTAACGACTAATATTTCAGCTAAAATCTTCTATACTAGTTGGTACGACCGAAAAGTCAATTGATATGAAATTGCACATTGTTCTGTGCTAGATAGCTAGTCAGTATGGTAGATTTCAATCATACTTGTTGATACGGTACAAAATCAAAAACTATAATTCTTACCCTCAAAGTGAGATTGTTCATTCAATTCTTAGGATGTGTTAGACATTGGTATTAAAGAGACATCGGTCTCTATGTTATCAATTATGAAATTAATCGTAGAATTAATTCTTCAGTTGAAACAAAGCTATGAAGTGTCCTTGACTCCTAGCAGCAACTAGAAAGGCTTGGAAATACGATTGCTACTCTGAAAAAAGAAACTAGCACAGCTATAGATGTAGCCACAGATGAGATTTCTACAAAAATTAAAAATCTTATATTCAGGAATCAACCAAGGTTGATTTGAGTTTTACACCCTCTGCAATGGTCACACATGCGAGTGAAATGAAGCAAAGGGGCTAGAGAAGTCGATTCTTAATGAATGTTTCCTTTTTTACGTCGGATTTGGCTTGTTCAGCTTTAGCAATCAAGAGGGATCTCACCAATGAATTTGCTGAGGAAATTTGCTTTATGGAAGGAAGCCCAAACAAACGAATATGTTGGGAATCTTAGATCTCCCAAATTTCCTCCATCAGAATCTATTTTTAACAGAATATCAAGAAAAATAGAAAAATAAATACAACACAATAAATTACGTGAAAAACTCCCAAATCAGGAGAAAAACCACCAAACCCAGAGAAGAAAATACACTATGTGAAAAATTGTTACAGTCACACAATTTTTCTGATCATCCTAACGACACCTACAAAAACTTCTTCACTAGTAAAACTTTAATTTTAACCTCTCTTCCCTTTACATATAAAAAGGATAATAGAGGAATTTTACTAAAATCAAAATTTATTAGATAAGTTTCTGACTGGTGTAATTAATTAAGGAGGTTAGGCCACCTTTTATAACCACATGAGTTTGTCCCATTTTACAAACTCCACCGATGTGGGATTAACAAAATGAGCAAAACTCAACAGAATGGCCTCGTCTCACATGGCATCCCTTCTGGGATTCCTACAGGGTAGAGAAACTAACCCTTCCACTATTCTTATTTCTTCGGAATGCATCTACCAAAACTGAAACCCTTATTTCCCAACCGCAACCAAAACAGACTCTACGCACCTAGACCCTTAGTTGAATCTCAATCTTTTTCATGCAACCATAGTTGCTCTCTTAACTCCCAAGAATTCCACAAATCCCAAAACTAGTGCTTCTCAATCCCTTCACTTTGTCTCCTCATCTCTATTAACTCCCAACTGCAACTAACTCTTTATTGGCCACAATGGCAAGTTTTCTACGTGGAGGTCCCATAGAAAGCCAAAATAAAGATCACGAAGCATTGTACTTTCGAATACCACCATGCCTACCTTCTTCGAGGAAGACTAGGAAATTGCCCCCACGCTGTCCTGCTGGCAAACATCCAAATCAAGATCGGGAAGGTTGAATATGGCACGATGGTGGTGCCAAATCTGTACTCTAGCAGTGAGAGCAAGGAGACGCCCACAGCCAAAATAGAGTCATACTAGAGCAGGAGCATGATAGATCCCGAGTTGTCTCACCTGTGGTGGGGATGGTAGTACACTCAGAGAACTAGAATGGTTCGTAAATGCCAACATTTTTCCATGTTTTCTCTCATCTCTTTGTCAAAGAGTTACAACCAAACCTTGTTGGTCTCCCAACTCGTTGCAACTGCCGATTACCTTTTTGGTGCCAAGGAAACTTTGCTTGGGAGTGGTTTGATGAAATGCATGAAGTCAATCTTGGCATTCCTCTTGTGTTCTCCAAGACCGGGTTCCTTAATTTTGGATAAAGCAGATAAATTTATGAAGTTGGGGATGAAGAGGTTGCGGGTTCTTTCATTGTTTGTCAGAAACTCGCCAAACTCTATTGTTATCTGCAACAATGACGAGTGCTAGTGTGTGGCTGTTGTAGTGAGTAGTATAATGGAGTGGAGTAAAGACAGACTGGAAATGGGGGCTTTATAATATAGGGTAATTGGGTAGAACATTTTGTTGGGGGAGAACTCCAATTAATCATTAATATTTTTTGAATTGATTGTCTTGTCTGTACGTAATAGTGTTTGTGAGGGTTAGGACGTGCTGTGGCCTTGGTGGTGATGAATCTGAGTAAACTAAGGTTTCTTGATTTGGCTACTAGGGATGTTCACAAATCTGACTAATTTTCAATCAACAATGGTATACATACGGTGTTTGCATAAAATAAGTTCAAAAGCTAGGCAAAATGCTCATTAGTACTTGAAAATAGAAAATGACTTTAAGCACAATATTTAATTAAAATTTTATAAATATCTTTTTAATTACTTAATTATTTAAGAAATTACTATTACTTATTTATAAATATATTTATAAATAAAACGAAATCATTATAAATATTATGCAATAATTAGTGAGACCTGCATCTAAGGATGTTCATCCAAGTTCCGAATTCCCAAATCCGGAACCCGGATTTAAAATTTTCTTCAATTTTTTTGAAAAAAAAAATTAAAATAATAAGAAATATATTAAAATTTTAAACTGGGCCAGGTACAACCCGGCCCGGATGAACAGACCTACCTACATCTATCAAATGTTCAAGCAGATAAAATCATCTCATTTCATATCCTTATCCAAACACGCAAGATTTTCAAAATTCATTTCATCTCATCTCAACTTAACCAACTCAATACTATTTACGAATTATCTCAACTCATTTCATATCATCTCACTATCTTTGGTTTTAATATTTTGTTTTGTAATTTGATATTTTTAATTATTCAATTTATTCAAAATAAATAATATATATATACAAGTTTACAAACAAAACTTTTTTTGATAAGGAAAAAAAAGAGTCCATAAAACAGTACAAACAAAACTCAAGTAATGATTCAACTCGGCTCAGACTTGTTAAAGAGTTCAAGAAAAGATCGATAAATAACTCGACTCAACATAGCGAATTCTTAGCTCGAGCTCGAATTGGAAGTATTTGAGTCCAATTTGACTTGATTACAATCCTAGGTACTAAAAAGATACCCAAGTACCCTTTCATCCTTTTTCAGATACAGATGACACAAAACATATGCATTATAATTGATTGAAATCGTCATCATTCCAAAAACCACAAAATATAATTAACTAGCAATGTCAAGTCACAATCTCCATGTAAAACTAAACCTGCTTGAAATTTTTTTTTCCAGTCCAACATTAAAAAATCAGACATAAACACCAGAAGCAAGCAGCAAAAACAAGGACCCAAAACCCTGCCACAAGAGATAATGGTAATTAGAACCAGCAACAAAATGTTATATGTCTGCAACGATGACAAACAGAGAATTAAAATCACAAACATACCAAGAAGACAGAAGCCACCACTCCTGTGATAAGCTCCTTGGCAAGACTACGGTTTCGCCTGGAAGAGGTTGCTTCATAGCTGCAAATAATACTTCTGTTAAATACCATCTTTCCAGAAAATAAGAAATTGATAAATGAACAGTATAATCAATGTAAGACCAAAGAAATACCATCTAACAAGTCTTCCAAGCATCCATAGGTGACAGACTATAGGAATTGCAGTGCTTGATCATACTATGGACTTCTAGCTCAATATCATCTGAATAGACTAAGTTCATGTTTGGGATTACAATGGGTGATATAGCTTTTAACTTTAGGTTTTAGTTGTAGAGCTCCTGTAATAAGCTCTACTATTAAAAGTTATTTACTCTTTAGTAATCATATGTCTAAAGCCCTTTCAAACATGTTACATTTATTTGGAAACAATATATAAAAAAAAAAAAAAAAATTTAAAGGTTGAAATGACATAAAAGGTCATTTGAAGTAGTATCATACTTGTGATAAGATCAACGGGCAAATCTGTAATTATCCGAAAGTTGAATGGGTATTTTCACCCATTGACAGAGTCTTCTTCAAAATTGGAACTACGTTCCGCATCATCTAGAAATGTACCTTTTAGCCTTTTTAAGATTAAAAGGTACTTTCAATATGTAACAACCTAATTTTATTATTAAAGTGCTATAGAGGCTAGTTACGCACTTTTACAACCCCTGACACAGCCCCAAACGAGCCCTAAAGAGATTGGAGTGTTTGGCTATTTTAAAGCAGAACATAATATAGAAACAGAAATGCAAGAAACCAAGTTCCCAGCCTATTGGAGTGATTGCCTAAAGCTATCCAAACTAAACTCAACATCCCTAGTAGCCATATCAAAATGAGTCCGTACTTATCTTCACCACTATTAGAAATATTCAACAGTCACAAGCTTAATTGGAAAAATAGGGCAGCAATATAAGGTTAAAAGTGTAGCGCCCCAGTAGAAATTCCAAACCATATGACCTATACTTTAAAAGGAGTAGTCAATAATACAATTGGAACCATATTAAAACCTTATAAAAAGTAAGAACTTTTCATTCTCATGCGATGCAGGATCTTATACCCCACCTATCCTTATTCTTATCATATGAGATATCATAATCTACATCTTTTAAATTTCCTATGTTCTCATTGGTCCATCTATTGTAGGTGGCACGGCTCAAGTCTCACATTTTTTTATTGGGATAGACGAGTCGAATAACATTTGTAAACCCAAATAGAAAGCCCAAACTAAATGACCTATACTTCAAAATGATTAGTCAATGATACAATTGGATCCCTATTGAAACTTTATAAAGAGCAAAAACTTCTCATTCCCAAATAATGTGAGATCCTATACATCACATACCATTATCCTTATCATATGTGGTATCACAATAACCGTTTGTAATGCCTCAATGAAAAGTCCAAACCACATGACCTATACTCCAAAAGGCTTATATTCCAAAAAATATATACTTCATAAGGACTAGTTAATGATACAATCGGCATCCTATAAAAATCTTATAAAGACAAAAATTTCTCCTTCCCAAGTAATGTAAGATCTCATATATTACCTACCATTGTCTTTATTATATGTGGCATCACATGAAATCACAAATCTAAAAAAATAAATAAGTTTTTTTTGCTTTGATAAGTATAAAATTTATCAAACCATATAATTAGGCATAACTCAAGTACACAAATAAGTATACAAGTGGAAACACTTATTTATAAGCTAAGAATTAGAAAAGGCAACAAAAAAATTTGTTAATTTTTCTTTCCTTTGAAAAAAAGAATTGTCTAACTCAACTAAGCAAGGCAGTCTTTGACTTGAATAAAAATTTCTCTATGGAATAGTTTCATTATTTGAAAAGTAAGAAATCTTTATTAAAAAGCATGAAAGGCACAACCTACGGAGGAAGTATGCAAGAGAGATACCTATTGAAGAGTAAAAGATACAGAAAATCATGTAGATTTAGCCCATTTAAAGTCTATAAAAGCAGTCCAAATAATAGTTTAATATAGCAGAATATTAACAAAATTCTAATCCCAGATATTATTCAGCAGCCAAGCAAAGCTTCAAGTCCCAATTTCTCCAAGACATTTTTACAAGATTTTAATTTCTGGCGAGGGAGTAAATAAAGCATCACAAGCAAAAAATCCAATTTCGTTGAATTGGCAGAGTTTGCCCTGGCCATCTCGAGCAGTTAGTTGTTACCTTGGTGGAGACATAACTGCAAAGATAAGGGAGGGAAAAGAAATAGATGTGTAGAGGATTTCTACTATATATCTAATGACCTACTTTTAGTCAGATATCCCATTCAATTCCAAATATTTTCAATGCTTACATTTACTTTTTTCCATCATTAAAGGCACCCCGATAAGGCAAAGAAAAAACAAAGCCCATTGCGTTACATACATATATGTCCTGCAACCCTTAACTATATGCTTTTTGGAATCGAATGAAACACTTAATGTATAAATGCATATATAAATCCTCCAAGAGCAAAAATCCCATTGGAAGACAGAATTTAAAATGTTGTAGTGAATACAAGTCTAGAAAGCTCCCTTCGATGATAAAGGATGTTTCCTGTATTTATTTTTTCAAGACTCAATCAAGCAAAACTTTTTCTAGTTGCAAAGGTTTTCTGGTAATAGAAAAAAGTTGTGGATTCCAATGCTATGGCACCATATTGGAGATTGACTGAGACCCTGGGAGTTGGCTCAAGTGGTGTGGGCTTGATCTTGGAGGTATGCTCCACTGTTCTAAATCCTTGGGTGCAAAAATTTCTAGGGGCCACCTCACATGGTGAAAAGTCGATGATTTACCATCTGTGTTATGTAAGAGCGCAACGTGGACCCATGATTTATCTGGATAAAAGATCCGGGATTCCACATCATTAAAAAAAATATGAAAATTGAGTGAACTGGAAAACATTTTAAAAACTGTTGATAATTCCTCAAATCAAGATTTCAGGGAATAATAAAATAAAAGAAAAAAAAACATTCTTCTGTGGACTAGGGGAGGGAAGAAGGCGATGATTAGAACTCGGTAAAATGCTCAAAAACCCGAAATTTGCAAATGACATTGGCCAAATGCTTCATAAGACAATTCCATCCATTTGTTTTTTTTTTCATAAGTTGGACAATTCCATCCAACTTTCAAACACAAAAATTGGACAAGTTAACAGGCTAATTTTAAAATCAAATCAAAGACTTATAATCCGAACGGCCAATCTTCACAATGAGCTGGATCACACAAAACCCCAAATGCATCGAGCTAAAAATCCTTCCGAATTGTTCAAAACAAACCGCTTTCCAAATAAAACAAAAAAGTACTTTGGGAGATCGGATCGAGCTTACATAAAGAATGAGGCGGTGACGAAGAGGCCGATAGCGAGCATGACGAGCGATAGGGAAGGATACCACGCGTCTGGAACGGGACTGGCAATCGGTTTCGGCGCCTTTGAAGACAAAATTAACAAAAAGTGAATATCAGGAATCGTTAAGAAAGTGAAGATCAGTAATCGAAGAAAACAAAAACTAGAGAAAATGTTTGAGAATTAAGAGGTATACCATCACTACGAGGCGGCGGAGTTGGGAAGACGACTTCGGTTTGTTTCTCGCAGATGAACAAACACTGAGGGTACAGGTTCGAACTCGAACTGTGGGTCAATATGAAAACGCAGGATCGGTTTGCTCGGATCAATCTAACGGTTAGAAAATTGCCACGTAAGCACAAAAATGCTACTGGGGTTGGAGACTTGAGTCGTTTGGGAGCAGAAGTACAATCGTTTGAGGAAAGTTACCCGTGGGACGTGCGTAAATATTTCGAAAAATTATTTATTTGTTTGTTTGTTTAACTTTTATATGCAAATTGTATTTAAATAGAGATTACTTATATAAATTTAGGCAGTTTTATCTTTAAATTTTTTTTAAAATTATAATAACATCCTTATTCAAATGGTATTTTTTTCTCATTTAATAAAGAGTCTGCACATATAATCTTCGAGTAAAAGTTTCAAATAGAATTTTCTTAAATTATAACAGAGTTACGGAAATATAAAACTCAATCATATAATTTAGCTTAAATTTATATTTCTTAAAAGTTTTTTTTTTTAAATTTTACTCATATATAAAAAGAGAGATGCCACACGAAAGCCTCTTATATAGCACGAAAACCTACGAAGGATGCCAAGGTGGACAAGTAATCAAGTACTAAAAAAACAAAATAAAAAATAACATAGATAGAATTTCATTTACGAAAGCTTTTCTTTTCTTTCATTTTCCTCTTGTATGGTGCCCAGGTGTTTCATTCAAGGAAGCTTCTTTTTGTTTCATACTTTTTGCTTTTCCATTTTCCATATCGCTGGTTCATCCAATGTTTGGGAGAAAAGTAAAAATGATATTGCTGGTTCTTTTCTAGGCGAACAAGGGCACTAATTGCACTGCATATGAGGGAGGTGTGCAAGACAAGAAAATTTGTCATAAGATAAGAGAAGTGGACAAAACAAATCTACCATTGACAATAGTGAGCAACTTCTAATTCCACCGCAGGACAGGAAATAGGAATGACACCATTTGCCGACAAAGAGTTCAATTAATGGACGAGAAGCAGGGTTTGTAAGAATTTTATTTAAATTTTGTATCTCATATATCCATTTTTTTAGTTTAAAATAGTTTAAAATTTTATTGGATAATATTTTAAATTATGAAGGGATAAAAATTACTCCTAAAAGATAAGATTAAACTCTATATTTTTAGTTATAGTCAAATACAAACTCATAGATTTTTTGATGGTTAGAAGTCTATAAATAGCACTGGGAGGTTTAAGAGTTCTTACCTATAACATTAGAATGCCTCTAGCCATCGGGAGACACTTGTGAGACAAACGTTGTTAGGGCGATCCTTCTCTCATAGTCAGATCAATTATTCATCAATCAAATGGAGAATTGTACGTTTATCATATTATTGTTTATTATTATTGTAGATCATAAGAAATCGAAAATTCATTTATTAATGTCATGTTAAAATATTTAACATGTGGTATCAGAGTTTTAGGTTATAGATTTTTTATAATCTCAATAAATTATATGTGTTTTTCCGTATTGTGAAAGATTGAAAAATATTATACTTTTCAATCTGATAAAGGATTATGATGATATTTTCCTTAAACACCAACGCGGTTAATTTCTTTCATATGAAAATTATGTTGCAATGCACATTCGTTGCTGTATTCGGTTTCAAGCATTAATGTATTCGGCTTCAACACACATATCTCATTGTCGTATTGTGCATCTCTATTTATTTTTGATTTTATTCCGTGTTTTTTTTCCTCTCTGCAACATTTACATTGACTTTTGGGTTGCATATGTTGAAGGAGAAAGGAACCATAAGTCGTCGATTGTGTAGCCAAGTATGGTGGCTAATGGCTGTAAGGGGCGGCGTAGTGGGGCTCTCAAGCCCACTGGTTTTGTCACTGTAAACAACAGCAGAGGGTTTTAAAGCCCACTGCCGCAACTATCCATCGTTAAACAGAATAAAAACAAAAACAAATAGGTGAGATGAAGGTCAGCGGCGGGAGGAGATTGGCATCTCCTCATTGCCGGCGACGTCTGTGGTCGCAGCTGAAGGTTGCGGCATCTAAATCCGAAGGAGTCGACGGCTGCATATCAGCTGCTGCTGCTAAAGGTAGAAGACAATAGGTTGGGTTTTAGTTTTGACGTGGGCTGGGTCACGGGCTATGGCCCAATCAAAACCAACTGAAAAGAAAACCAGGCTTATGGAAAATTGTAGCCTAGTCCAATAACCATTCAACAAAAAAAAAAGAGATAATCAGGCCTGGACTTAAGGCCCGAGCTGGGTCAACTAAGCTTGACCAATTATGATCTGGGCCCTAACCTGGTTTTACTGACCTGACCCGTTTCTGACCCAACCCAAAATTAAATAATAATATTTTAATATTTTAATATTATTTTTAAAAAAAATCAATTAATTAATTAAAGTTTTATTATATGCATACCTTAATGTTATATATATGCATTTAAATTATGTACATGTTATTATGATTATTTACATGTATGTATGAAATGTTTATTTAATTTATGTAGTTGTTATTATTATTATTTTCCTGTAAAATCAATTAAGGTTCAAATATGAAAATTCCTTCTTTTTTTATGAGTTTTACTGTGGGAGTGTGAATGTGTACAAACTGAGGCGGTTTTGTCCAGAAGATTGAAAATTCTAAGTGTGTCCGTTGTGACCTTCCAATTTTTCCTGCAAACCTTGAAGTTCTATCTAGAAAAGAATATTCTTTCCTGGGAACTTACTTAGTAAGTATTATTCACATCTGTTGTAAAATTCATCAAACATTTTATTTTATGCATATTATTGCTATCCACATTTGTATGCATATTATTATTGTGCACTGTCTATTATGGCTTTTGTTATTATGCCATGCATATCCAATATGGGATAAATGATTTACGTCAAAGGTACAAGATTTTCTTAATTTTGGTGACAAGTCGTTAAACCCATAGTAAGGTGAATATGATGGAGGAACACCTCGTGTATCAAAATCTACTCCCAAATGAGGGTTTTGATGACACTACTAGTTTATCCATCAAAATAAGGTTAGAGGGAACACTTTGTATGTCAGAGTTTACTCCCAAAGGAGAATTCTGATGATACAGCTAGTTCATCCACAGAATTTAATACTGGATGGAACACCTTGTGTGTCAAGATCTACTCCCAAAGGAGGGTTTTGATGACACTACTAGTTCTTCCATAATTGTTTAAATTCTGATTATTGTTTATAAGTGTCTAACTCAAAGCAACTTATTATAAAATTTTCTTGCAGTAAGCGTACCCACATCACTACACTCATATATTTCATCTGTTCCTGTTTTAAATGGCTCCAATTATTCTGAATGAATTGAGAGAGTTAGGTTCATCTTAAGTTACCTTGATTTAGACTCATCCCTTATGAGTCCAAAACCATCACCTATCACTGAAACCAATACCAATGATCAGAAAGAATCCTTTAAACAGTGGGAGAGATCCAATAGACTGAGTTTAATGTTTATGAAAATGACTATAGTCGAAAATATCAAAAATTCACTCCCTAGTACTGAGGAAGCCCAAACCTTTTTGAAAAAACTGAGGAGAGGTTCAAATCCGCTAATAAGTCTTTAGCAGGAACACTAATGGCTAGACTCACCACCATGAAATATGATGGTGCTAAAGGAATGCAGGAGCATGTCCTTGAAATGACCAATATTGCTGCTAGATTGCAAACCCTAGGAATGAAAGAAGATGAGTCTTTCATTGTTCAGTTTATTATGAACTCATTGTCATCTCAGTATGGTCCATTCCAGATGCATTACAATGCTATAAAAGACAAATGGAATGTAAATGAGTTGGCAAGTATGGTAGTTTAGGAGGAACCAAGACTGAAACAATTAGGACACCGCTGTCAATTTTGTGAATAAAAAAGCTGGAAAGAAAAAGCACCATTACGGTAAATAGAAGGGAACTGGACCACTAAAAGGAAAGCAACCTGTGAAAGCTAATCAGGTTCTAAACAACAGTAGCAAATGCTACTTTTGTAGGGAACATAGACACATGAAAGCTGAGTGTCCAAAACGTAAGGTTTGGTTCGAAAAGAAGGGTAAGTCTCTTACCTTTGTATGTCTTAAATCAAACTTTGGAAATGTTTCTACTAATTCTTGGTGGCTAGATTCGGGTGCTAATATTCATGTTTCTATAATTATGCAGGGCTACCTTACAAGCCAAACACCAAGCCCCAATGAGCGGTTCATTTTTATGGGAAATGAGAATAATGCTGAAGTTTTAGCCATAGGAACCTTTCGTTTAGTTTTGAGTACCGGTCATTGTTTAAACCTTCATAACACAGTATTTGTCCATTCTGTAAGGCGTAATTTAATTTCCCTTTCCAGACTTGACACTGATGGTTATTCCTTTTCGTTCCATAATGATAGTTTCAATTTGTTTAAAAATAGTTTATCTATTAGTTCTGGGTTTTTTTCCAATGGTCTTTATCAACTTTGCCTTGATAATACATTCATTAAAAATACTTATACCCAACGTCATGAAACATGTATTGGAATGAAAAGAAACATGATGAATGAAAACTCATATGACTTGTGGCATAAAAGGTTGGGACATATCTCCAAAGAAAGGTTACAGAGATTAGTAAAAGAAGAGATTCTTCTGCACCTTGATTTTACTAATCCTGAAGTGTGTGTGGACTGCATAAAAGAAAAACAAACCAAATATAATAAGAAATGCGCCACAAGAAGTAAAGAGTTTCTTAAAATAATTCACACAGATATATGTGGACTATTCTCCATAGAATGTTTTGGTAGAGAAAAGTATTTCATCACCTTTATAAATGACTTTTCACGTTTTGGATATATCTATCTATTGCATGAGAAATCTCAAGCTGTATCGGTACTTGAGGTATTTCTCATGGAGGTGGAAAGACAGTTAGATATAAAAGTGAAAATCATCAGGTCGAATAGAGGCGGAGAATACTGTGGAAAGTATGATGAATCGGGCCGTAATCGGGCCCTTTCGCCAAACTTTTTGAACAACATGGCATTGTTGCACAGTATACGATGCCCGGGACGCCACAACAAAACGAAATTGATGAAAGACGTAATCATACCTTATTGAATATGGTTAGAAGTATAGTAAGTAATTTTACCTTACCCAAATCATTGTGGGGTGAAGCCATTAAGACGGTAATGTATATCTGAAACCGAGTTCCTAGTAAGGCAGTTCCAAAAACTCCTTTCGAGTTATGGACTGGTAGGAAACCAAGTTTAAGACATATGCATGTTTGGGGTTGCCCAACTGAAGCCAGACTTTACAACCCACATGAAAAGAAATTGGATCCTAGAACAGTAAGCGGATATTTTATTGGTTACCCAGAGAGATCCAAAGGGTACATATTTTACTGTCCTAATCACAGTCCGAGAATGGTAGAAATAGGAAATGCCAAATTCATTGAACTTGGCAAGGTCAGTGGGAAAATTGAACCTAGAGATGTGATCATTAAAGAAATATGGGTAGATCTCCCTATACCTATATCCCAGAAAAGATAATGGTTCCTCGAATCGATCATCACGATGATACAGTGGAACAAGTAAACAATCACTCATCTCAGAATGAAAACACCATTGATGAACCAAGTTCGGAGTCACCAGAATAGATTGTCTTGCGCAGATCTCAGAGAGATTAGAGACCTGCCATTTCGACAAATTATGTGGTGTATCTCCAAGAATCTGAATTTGACATTGGGATAAGAAAAGATCCATTAACATTTTCACAAGCCATAGAGGGAAGTGATTCTAGTAAATGGATCGATGCCATGAAAGAAGAGTTGAAATCCATGGATCAGAAACAAGTCTGGGATCTCGTTGAGTTGCCTAAAGGTAGTAAAAGAGTTAGGTGTAAATGGGTCTTTAAAACCAAACGCAACTCAAAATGCAACATCGAACGACATAAGGTCAGACTTGTTGCTAAGGGTTTCACTAAAAAATAAGACATTGATTACAAATAGACCTTTTCTCCAGTATCTAAAAAGGACTCATTTAGAATTATTATAGCATTGGTGGCTCATTATGATTTAGAGTTACATCAGATGGATGTGAAAACAACATTTTTAAATGGAAATTTGGATGAAGTGGTCTACATGAAGCAGTCAGAGGGCTTCTCAGAAAAGGGCAAAGATCACCTAGTGTGTAGACTTAAGAAATCAATATACGGGCTTAAGCAAACTTTCTGACAATGGTACTTAAAGTTCAACAATACCATTACTGCCTTTGGTTTTAAAGAGAACATTGTTGATCGATGTATATACCTAAAGGTCAGTGGGAGTAAGTTCATAATTTTAATCCTGTATATTGATGATATCTTGTTGGTTAGTAATGATCTTAGCTTACTTTATGAAACCGATGGTTTTCTCTCTAAGAAATGTGAAATGAAAGATATGGGTGAGGCATCATTTGTGATCGGAATCGAAATCTTTCGAGATCGAAAACAAGGACTGTTGGGATTGTCTCAGAAAAGTTACCTGGAAAGAGTTCTTGAGAAATTTGGTATGAAAAGTTGTTCATCATTGGATACTCCAATATCAAAAGGTGATAAGTTTAGCCAATCACAGTGTCCTAAAATTGAGTGGGAGCGCAAAGAGATGACAAAGATTTCCTATGCTTCGGTTGTGGGAAGTTTAATATATGCACAGATTTGCACAAGACCGGATATTAGTTTTGTAGTGGGCATGCTTGGGCGCTACCAGAGTAATCCAGGGATGTCTCATTGGAAATCAACAAAGAGGGTGTTGCGATACTTGCAAGGAACTAAGGATTACTAGCTTATTTTTAGAAGAACCGACAGTTTGGAGGTAACTGGTTACTCAGACTCTGATTTTGCCGGTTGTCCTAATAGCAGGAAATCTATTTCGGGTTATATTTTCCTGTTGGTCGGTAGAGCGATCTCATAGAGAAGTATGAAGCAAACAATCACTGCTTCATCAACAATGGAGGCTGAGTTTGTGGTGTGCTTTGAGGCCGCAGTGCATGGTTTATGGCTGAAGAACTTTATCTCAGGGCTTGGGATTGTTGACTCTATAGCCAGGTCGCTGAGAATTTATTGTGATAATTCCTCTGAAGTCTTTTTCTCCAAGAATTATAGGTATTTTAAAGGTGCTAAGTACATGGAGCTCATATACCTAAGTGTCAAGGAGGAAATACGAAAACAAACAGTGTCCATAGAACATATTAGGACTTCGCTTATAATAGCAGACCCATTAACAAAGGGTCTGATAGCAAAACAGTTTAAAGAACATGTTAACAGTATGGATCTTATGATGTAAACATGTTATTGAGCTCGTGAATGTTATGATTTTATTTTGACACTTAATGATATCAATTATGGCTATTTTGTTTCTGTTTTCTTGTCCTTTCACTTTATATGTACATTGAACGGTGTGAATGAATGATGACAAGATAATGTCTACAATAGACATGAATTGGAACCCAAAGGCATATTGTATTAGCCTTAATTATCCCAATTAAAGATCGTGTGTTAAATTAATTACTGGTGTTGTGGTACATGGAAGAGAATCTGTTGATTATATGATAGAGGACCGACATGACTCGCATTGGTAGTTAGTTTGACATTGATATTATGGAACTCATAAAATGTGTTTTGAGTTATGAAAAGTTCAGAAAATAAATTTGCGCAGTATGGTTAATTTCCTGTGATAAACCCATGAGCGAAAAGTATTATTTTATGGGCGTATGAGTCAAGTGGGAGAATGTAAGAGTTTTATTTAAACTCTGTGTCCCACACATCCATCTTATCAGTTTAAAATAGTTCAAAATCTTATTGAATAATATTTTGAGTTATGAAGGGATAAAAATTACTTCTAAGAGATAAGATTAAACTCTATACCTCTAGTTATAGTCAAACACAAACTCATAGATTTCTTGATGGTCGGAAGTCTATAAATAGCATTGAGAGGTTCAAGGATTCTCACCTACAACATTAAAGTACCTCTACCCATCGGGAGACACTTGTGAGGCAAACGTTGTTAGGACGATCCTTCTCTCATAATCAGATTAATTCTTCATCAATCAGATGGAGAAATGTACGTTTATCATATTGTTGTTTATTACTATTGTAGATCATAAGAAATCGAAAATCCATTTATTAATGTTATGTTAAAATATTTAACAGGATCACCAACCTAGGCTCTAAGATTCAGAGAGTATTCTGCCCATGTATTTCATCTTCCTCGATAGCATCCGATTACGGATTCTTAAACCGCTAGGAAGCATCCAAAGCAATCTAATACCTTAGGAGATGATTTATAAGGCCTTTGAATTGAAAAGGGGGTGGAAGCGGTCTTAATGCCTCTAGCTAGACTCTAAACTGGGAGAGGATTATGCATCTTATATGAAAGCATATCATCAGTCGAATCGAAGATGGATGGTGAAATAACTCTGTGCAGGAAGAAAGTGCAATAGAACTCAGATCAGTGTTTTAATAGAAGACATATGTAGAAGGAACATGCCCAGTCGGCAGTTAGCATTGCAATAGTTAGCCAATAAGAGTAAAATGGAGTTTTTATATGTCTGACATGGGATTCGTGTAATTTCGTGCCTTTCACATTCCTGCATTCTAGCATTTCTCATTTAAAAAAACTCTTACATCACCTTTTCTATCATTTGTCTATTTGATTAAAATAATATTTCTCCATTCTTACTTTATAACTTTTTTTTTCTAACTTTCATTTACAAATTTAACTACTCAATGTTTTATCTTATGTTTAAAATTATTACTCTTATAAATATTTTAAACAAAAAATTAAATTATTTTTTTATGAGTATGATAATATTTTTAAAATTAATTTTTTATATAATTTTGTAATTATTTAAATCATTTTTAAATTTATTATTTAAAATCATAACAAACATGAGTACGAAAGAATGTATAAATGATTAGAAGAAGAATTTATTTTATTTCATAGAATAAAATATTGATAAAAGATGGTTTAAGGAGTGAATAGTAATTCTCTATATTTAAAAAAGTATTGTTCCCTAACCAAATACTAAAATCATTCCCATTTTATTTCCTATAATTTTCTTTAAATCTTAGTTAAAATATACCATTCTTAAAATTTTATCCTAATTGTTTTGCAAAGATATCCTAAATTTGATTGATATTTTAAATATATCTTACATCTCATTTTTTATATTTTCTCTATTCTATTAAAATAAGAAAAAAAATACTATTTCAATAATAATATTATTCTAATTTTAAAAATTTTTTAAGAGAAGATTATTTATAATTATATTTATATTGTACGTACCATTACTATCTTTCTCTATTTTTTTCTTGGTCAACTTTTATTTACAATCTTAACTACTCACTGTCTTTTTGTTTATGTTGAGCAACATCACCTTATACGGAAACTTTAAACACAAAGTTGATTTTTTTATTTTGGAATAAAAATAGTTTTTAAATTATTAAGGTTTTGCAAATAAAAATATCCACTTTTTCTAATGGCATTTTTTTTTTGTAACGGATAAATAAATAAATAAATAAGTATGATTCTTACCTAAATATAGAGTCTGTTTAGAATTGCATTTCGATATTTAAAAAGTATTTTTTTTAAATGACATGTTTGATAATTTTATAAAAAAATATTTTAATTGGTTAAAAAGCTAAAAACCAATTTAAAAAAAAAAATCAAATGCAAACTTTTATCAAAAAGTTACTGTAAATAACTATATATTTTTCAAAAACTATTTTAACTAATTATAAAAGCGCTTTAAACATATGAATCTTAAATAGTAAATGATTTTTTAATAGTTGAGTTTATTACATTAAGTTTTAAGTTATAAACCTTAATCTAAAAGTAATATTTTTCATCACAACTCTAATATTTTCTACTGTAATCCCAAACAGACATATAGTGACTGAAATAATTAACCTTTTGACACATCTGAAAAAACAAATAGATAATTTTATTTTTTCACATATTAAAACAAATTACAGATTTCATTAATTGTGGATTCATTCTCAATAATAGAAATAGTTAATGAAAAGAGAATGTGTGCTAGATTAAATATTTTCTAAATTCTACGTATAAGTATCACTATTGCCCATACACTAGCTCCAAAACACAAATTACATGTGCAAACAATAAAACTACATTATAATTACAAATACTAAAACTGCCCATATACTGGCTCCAAAAGTTTAGTACATGCCATCGAAATTGCTATAATAAAACTGGTTTATCTAGTTTTCTCTTATGCCTCTCTAAAACAATTTTTAGTCGATGTTGTCTGGTTTGGATATCTATTAATGATTGTATCTTTTAAAATTCTATTTTTAATCGATGAATTATTTTTATCATACATTGGTATTTTTAGATTATACCAACAGAAAAATATGTAAAGTTGCCAAGTCTGCAAAATTGACCAATACTAAAATCTGTAAGCACAATAATGTTAACACATATAAGCAAATAAAACCACAAGAAATGAAAAGTATCTCAAAGTTTTAATAATCAAAAAATTAGTAACCCTTGTTATTCTTTGTACAAACATTTCTTCGACATTTGTTAATATCAAAATAACGTAGTGGGTATTTATTTTGACGATAATTAGCTAAAGTGACTCGGCATTGGATAGTGTTATCTTTTGTTTTACTTCAAGCTTGTACACAAACCGTGATCGAGCATAGTTGTTATCCTTGGTACAAAGTTAATTTCGAATATTTTTATTATAATTTACAAAATCTTAATTGGCCTGTAATGTCTTCAATGGCTGCAACAGGTGGTCGATATTTATTAGCCATCCTAGTAGTCAATACGTAAGTCAATAATTAAAGCTGCAAAGAACAAAACAATGACAATGAGAAAAGGTCAATAAGGAATCAACAAAAAGAACTAGAAAGCCAACAACTGATAAACTAACAACTAATAAGCCAACCGGCCAACACGGCAATAAGAAAGCAAAATGAAGTGTCAGCTAGCACAAACAGAAAACAAAGAAGCAAATATAAATAAAATTTTAGATCATATGGTTTTCTCATTTGGTTGTTAAATTTGAATTTAGAAAAAGTTGTCAAATTTTCAATTCACAAAAGTTACGGTTTTTAACTCTGAAAATAGAAAAAGTTACCAAACATAGGAAAAATGCAAATTCACCCGAATTTATTACAAAATATTTTTCTAAATAGAAATCACTTTCATGTGAAAATCCAAGCACATTAGCATGCGAAAACCTTGATAGAATCATACATGTAGAGCTAGATTGAATAAACCCAAGAAAGGATACAAAACATGAATTTCACAAGCAATTCCTCCCAAATGGCAAGCTCATTGATTTTAACTACTACATTAACATCTTAAATTACACAGAGAGTAAAATGGCAATCTAGATTGAACAAAGTACATAGCAATTATACAAAATAGGAACCAAACAAGTTGTACAATGTCAATGACAATGTAACTGGTAGTCAGACAAAGCATACTAGAGTTGCATGTGAAATTTTTCATAGGAATTAAATAACATGCTATATTCAATAAATTACATAAATTTCATAAAATAGAAAGGAGAGGAAGCAGTGAATCTATATTATTTGGTCCCCTGACAGTGAAACAAAGCATCTGTTATGTCAAATTATATGCATATTGAAATGGCAAAACTAGATTGGAAAACAAAACACATAAATTTTACAAAACAGAAACTAAACAAGTAGTGAAGGTTGTTAGAATGCACACTCAATGATACAAAGCAGTGTGTCAAATTCATAGCACACTGAAATGGAAAAATTAGATTAAATAGCAGAACACATCAATTTCACGAAACACAAATCAAATAAGCAGTATTTCATAATGGGTTGGTCATTGATCTTACAAATTTTTTCCCCAAAGCCTGTACAAAAATCGCTGTTATAGAAATGCTAGAGAAGCATTACCTAATACCGACCCACCCATTTTTTCGACCCAATAAGCATGCAACGGGTAATAATCATTCTGATATCGTTACCAACTTGATTATTTTTTCAAATGGGTAATACCTGTTGTTGGAAATAGACAGGTTAACAAAGAGCAAATAGGAAGTAACGCAGCAAAAATGCAACAATAGAAAATACGGCAATCACACAAAACATGCAGATATAAATGATTCGGTTCAAAACAAATTTACGTCCACTGTAGGGTCTATTTCAAAATTTCACTATAAAATAAAGATGGAGTACAGAGAATGAATCACAAGATGTTTACAAAAAATTACTCAACCTCACGTGTATAGCTCTTAACTCACGTGTATACACTCCACTCTCAAAATAGATCTTAAAACAAAGTTCTCAAGTTTTGTAAGTGAATGGCGTTCGTTCAAATGAATGTTGTTCCTTTTATATAAGTGATACTCATTCTAATAAGACACTGTTGTAAATAGCGTAAATTCTAGAAAAAAAAAACATTAACTCGAAGTGAAATCATCGAGCGAACGTGTAGGGTTGCATCAAGCGAATTCACTGTCTGAAATCTCACTCCAACTAGATGTCGATCGAGGGTCGAGCGAATTTTCGGATTGGAATCTTGCTCGAGCAGGATGTCGAGTGAGAGTCAAGCGAACTTACGAGTTGAGTTTCATTCGAGCTGGATGTCGAACGATACTCGAGCGAGCATACAAGTATTTTTTGTTTTCAAAAGTGAGTAGTAACCATTCAAATTGAAATTTGGTTACGATGCTAGGCTAATGGATTAATGCATTATCTTGATTGTCTTCTAGTTGATATATATTGGAATTTTGGGTTTTTTTGTGTGTGTTTTGGATTATTATTAATGGGCTTGTGTTGAGATTATATAAATTGGATTTGAATGTGCATTTTTTGGTGTGTTTTGGATTATTATTAATGAGCTTGCCCTTCCACTCATTGTGTAAGGAATCCTAATTGAACTATCAGATTAGGGTACAAGAATTGTCCAAATATGTCTTGAAGGGTGATTTAGAACATGCACTCAAGTGTTAACAAGCATGATGGGTAACCTGTTAACACAGTTTCCAAGAGGGAGTCGTAATTCAATTTGCTGCTTGTAATATTGTTGTTTTGACTCAAAGCTCCATCCCCTGCTAGCCTTTCTGATTCTTGTGTGTTCAGGCTTCAAGCCATCTATTCTGATCAAGACTCAAATGCATTTAACTTTCCTTTCAAAGTCTTTCTGCAAGTGAATAGATACTAGAATACACTTTGGAGACAAAATCTGCTTGGACTGCAAATTTTCAAAATATAAGATTAACATTTTGGCTAATGTAGAAACTAGCAAGTCATGAGTTAGTGCAAGCCGAGTAAGTTTGTGAGCTCAAGATAGAAAGAATGGGTGATCAGCAAGTCTTTTAAGTACAGTTGACTAGAGTGTTAAGTGCAAGTGTATCAAGTGTCCATGTGTCAACAGATCCATGTGTGCAGCGAACTTATGATTTTATTTTGGTGCTATAAAGTCAAGTGTTAGTGTTTTGCTGTGTTGATTAAATTGTTGTATGTAAGTTTATCAGTTTTATAATAAAACAAATTTAGTTTATATTCCCATATGAGTTTCTCCAAATCCAACATTGTTCTTTTGCTTTGTTTGATTCTTTGATTGCTCGGTTGGTTGGATTAGGATATATATATATATATATAATGTAATAGAGAGAGCATAATAGAATATAAAAGTGAGATTGAAGAAAAAAGTTATTATATATATCCCATTCATCAAGATCAATAATGCTCAGTGGGATAAATAACTTTACAATACATTATGTGCATGTGTTATTTTCTTGATCCTAGAATTTACTTTAGTCATTTTAAAGTTGGAACTTGACCTTGATAAGCAAGACATCATCATTGAACATTTGAATTGTATATAAATACAATTAATGATTTTAGACATTCGATAAACTTCATATATCATGACAGTTAATGTTGTTCATTATTAATTAGTATTTAGTATCGAGACCCTTTTTTTCTTTTGAATGTAATGTAGGCATGGGAGTGGTAGTTGGCAACTTGGCAAGGTGTTGGTGCTTCTTGGACTAACTAAGCTGATAGAGATGAAGTGCTTTATTTTTATAATATTTGTTCCTTTTATAAAGTTCTTTAACCCATTTGCTTCTTGTGTCTAGAATCAATAGCCAATTGTATCAAGGAAAAATTCAGTCTGTCATGTGTACTTAGAAATGAAAAGAATTTAATGAAGCATATTTTCAAACACCTTTCGACCTTCTCATTAAAACCTATGGACAGGGCTTGTATTTGTTCAGGACATTAACAAACGAAACTGAATTGAACTTGATGCTTGAATGGACTCTTGAATTGTTTCTTATGAAATATAGACAAATGTCATTAGACTAAAAAAAACACCACAAGCAAGAAATCTGTCTAATGAGTTAGAAATCTTAATAACCCTCCCAAGAATCAAGATGATGCCATAATTAACCAACTCTAATATTTCCTCCTATATTTTACTTTGCAAGTACCCAATTATCAAAGTGAAATATTGAAATCTGGGTACAAAAAGATAAATTAGTTTAAAAAAAAAAGAAAAAAAAGGGTTGGAATACCCGATTTCCCAATAAGCCTGTCGGTGTCGGGTATTTGGCCAAGCAATCTATCGGTTTATCGAAGCAGGTTGTTGTCAGGTTGGGCCAGATGTACACTCATAAGAAGCATACAAAGAAACCATTTTGGTCTAGTAGGCTCAGGCCATTGAGATTTACCTTAACATTCAACAATGAAGTTACAGACTCAAAATGGTAGAGCACAAATGAAATCGAGCATAAAATTTCACTTAGAGCTTTTGGCATGAGACATAGGGATTGTGAGTGTTAGCTTGTGAGAGATTAAATAGTTATCATGAGATTTTTGTATGAGTTTATAAGATATAAATTTTATCTAACGTGGAAAATGTCGAAGGGGCTACCATAGATGGACAAGTGCGGGAGAGAGTTGATAGCAACTAGGCGTGAGGGACATTGAAGACGCAAGAGGGAAAGCGGGAAGAGGAACATAGGGAAATAATTAAAAATGTGAAATGAGATATACAGTGATTTTCCATAAATGGGAAACAATTGTAGCAAATGTAAACATCAACTCTAAAATAGGGAATTGGATGGGAGCACGAAATGTAAGTAAGTTTTCTCCAATTGCACCTCAAAGTTTGAATAACTAGAAGAACATATAAGAACCCGGATACTAGTGCTCTTACACTACTTGCGGTAGATAAAACTTACAAAGAAAAATAAAAACAATAATATATCAATGGTTTGAGTTCATGGTCCTTCACACAATTAAGAAGATGTCGTATTAAACAATTTGTTGTTGTTCAACAATTGTATTGAAAAGTTATGGTCAAAGGCAAAAATTGAGGCTTTGTTAAGCAATCATTTTGATGCGCTTGTTAGAGATTCTTACTTCCACTACTTCCATTGAACAATGAGATATTAAAATCGCAATGACAAGATTGTTGGCAATTCAGTGGTGTTGTAGGATCGAGTTGTACCGATATTAGGCTCACATGCCAACAATGCACAGGCAACTAATGCTTTTTCAAGAATATTTGAAACTAGGGAATCGAGCTGTATGGCACGTGTAGTATTTACATGCACCAATGTGCGATAATCATGTGTGAAAAACACATGTGCCTTTAGTTAGCACGTGAGCTGCGTGTAGCTCACATATTGCTTCATTTGGAACATTGCTACCTAAGATTATAGGTCGATGGGCTTTGAGTCTATATTGGTGGGGTGCATGCTTCATTTGGTTGCTTGGAAAGCGATAAATATGACAATTTTAATATAAAATGAAAAGTACGAAAAAAATCAACCAAAATACAAACCAGACTTACAATACAATATTGGAGGAAGAGAAGTAATGGAAAACTCCCTTCCTATAATGGCTTTCGTTTTTATAAAAAGTAATGAGAGAGTTTCTTTTGTGAAAGGAGGAGGATGTGATTCTTCTTCTCACTTCAAAGAAAAATTAGTTTAACTTAAAAAAAAAAGATACGATCTAAAATTTCACATTTAGGCTAGAGTACACATTAAAAACTAAATTTTTTTAAAAAAAAGAAGTTACTGTTGTTGGTTGCCAACTATCCTATTTCGACTAGTATTAATCATTGGCCATTATGCTCTAACTGCCTGGGGTAGATGACAACCACCACCCTCAGTGACAACTAAAATGATTGTTGAAGGTTGTCTTAAAAATAATTAGGGTTTGAGGGTTTGAGACTTTATAACTTATAGTTTTATATTTTAATATTTTAGTTTAGGAATTGCTTTTGTCTTTGTGTTTTTAGTTTTTTTAATAAACACATGACATCACACAATGGTGCAACGTTAAGAGAATTGTTTGATCAGTGAGTTTCAAATAGCCAATTAATATTATTAAATTGAAAAGATTGATTCCAATTTTCCAGGTTTAATTCAATGAACCAAAAACATAACCAATAGATGTTAGGTAGAACTATAATTATTCTTATGGTTATAAACAAATAAACTTTATTAAGAGAATTCAAGAAGAGAAAAATTATTATTAAAGTAGAATTTGCTATTATAAGGGCATGTATGGATTTAAAAGAATTTTAAAATTTTATAAACATTAATGAAATGGTTTGAGTGAATATATTTTATTAAATTCTAAGAAATAAGAAGTAAAAAATCGAATGAATATCTTTTAAAATAAGTATTGTATTAAAATTGTTAAAATGAATAGATAATTTTTTTCTATTATTTGAACATAATAATTTTAATATTATCTCTTGTTTTTACAAATTTGTAAAATAGTATTATTTTTGTGTTTGAGTAATGATTAAGTAGTAATAAGATTTAAGGTTTAAAATCAAAAGTATTTGTGTTTGAGAATGAAGTTATAAGAAATTTTGGGAGTGTTTTGTTGTATCCAAACATGCCATTAATTCTACCTGAAAGATAGATGAATAATTTTGAAAAGACAACTAAGCTCTATTTGGATAATGAAAACGTTTCATCTCATCTTATTATTATAATTTTTTAAATGTTCATACAAAATATATAAACAATTTAATTTTTCAAATATCAAAATAATAATAATATTAAAAATTAAAAATTAAAATTTTAATAATATTTTATTCAACTTTCATTTAAACCATTTTATCTAATCTCACTATCTAAACCACATCTAAGTTACTATCTATTGGTGAAAAAACTTACCTACATGTCAAGTTTTCATAACTTACTCTAAGATGGTTGGCATTTTGTGAGTTGGAACTCTTTATTGTCCAGATGACTAATATAAGAGGGAGGGTGAATTAGGTTATATTAAAAATTAACAATTATAAATCAAATACACAATTTAAAATATAAGTAGAATATGAAGTAGCATGAAATATAAAGAGTAAGGGTAAGAAGAAATAATCTCAGTATTTTAACGAGATTCAGCTTCACTGCTTACGTCATCGCCTAAAACTATCATTTGATAATCCCAAATTCAATATCTAATCTCTTTTAGGTGGAGATAGACATCTATTACACATTTGAACAACATCGCTACAAAAACTCCGTGTAGAACACACTCTACACTTGCAATCACCTCACACTTAATAATTTAACTATTTTCTGTGTAGAACACCTTCTACATACACAAGAATTATACGCAATTTCTTACAAATACAAGAGATGATAGTAGGTAAATTATCAGAATATACTCCTCAATGAGTGAAATAAGAATAATACAGTACAACATGTATCACTCTAAAAATGAATAAAGATTAAGGCACAAAATTTAGAAAAGAGAGAATGAGAGTTTTGAAAAAATGATGTAAAATTTAATAATTAATGTGTAAGCTCTTGTTGTTATTTTTGAAAAACTCAAGTGAGCTATTTATAGGCAAATGAGTTTTCAAATTCAAATTTAAAGAAATTCACATGTCAAATAAGAGTATTATTCATTTTTCAAAAAATTCAAATAAAATATCTATTTTTTACATTTGTCAAAGACAATTTCATTCATTTAAAAAAAATCATATTTAATCTTTTACTTTTCATACATGACAAAATGAGTATACTTTATTTTTTAAATTAAATCATATTCTTTTTGCATATGTAAAAAAAATACACAATCACCATTCAAGATTTTCAAACAAAATCATTTATCTTTTACATTTGTCAAAAGAAATATAATCACCCTTCAAAATTTTCAAACAAAACATACATATATCAAATATGACAATCAATCATCTTACAAATTTAAATTTTTATGCATATATGAAAAAAATAATTTTTGAAATTAAACAAATAAGATTAATTTTGATCTGCTTCTTCGATTTAAAGGCAACTTGTTCTTAATAATTCTTAATAATTCTTCTTCTTCTTCTTGAAACTTTGGATTTAAAGGCAACTTATTCTTAATAATTCTTCATAATTCTTCTTCTTCTTCTTGAAACTTTGGATTTAAAGGTAATTTATTCTTAATAATGTCATACATTACATTATTATCTTATTTTATAAATGTAAATTATTATCTTATTTGGATTTAAAGGCAACTCATTCTTAATAATGTCATACATTACCTTATTATCTTATTTTATAAATATAAATTATTATCTTATTTGGATTTAAAGACAACTTAAACTTTGGATTTAAAGGCAACTTATTCTTAATAATGTCATACATTACATTATTATCTTATTTTATAAATGTAAATTATTATCTTATTTGGATTTAAAGGCAACTTATCTTAACAATGTCATACATTTCATTATTATCTTATTTTATAAATGTAAATTATTATCTTATTTGGATTTGGATTTAAAGGCAACTTATTCTTAATAATTATTCTTCTTCGTCTTGAAATTTTCGATTTAAAACTATTTATTCTTAATAATGTCATACATTACATTATTATCTTATTTTATAAATGTAACACTTTCCATTATTATTAGATAATTTTAAAAAAACTATTTAAAACTTTATAGGAAATATCTTATCATAATAGTAGTAGAATAAGAATGGATGATAGTGTAGCAAATATGATTTCTCTTAAAATTTAAGTCCTTTGTGTCTTGCATTTTACCATATCTAAATCCTTAAGCAAAATAATTCATGTTTACATTTGAAATTGCAATTCCAAAAGAGCCACAATTTTGAATTCTCCTTGCAAGAGACACTAATAAGTAACGTTGCTTCTTGAGAATACAAATTTTAGGCATTGCAGATGGGTAATGGCTCCTTGTAAGAGATTGATTAATTTGTCTAGTTTGAGGCACAACAAATAATAAGAATATTTGAGTTACCCAATTTTTAGCAAAGAAAATTATTTTGTTTCTTTAAACATAAAAAGTTTTTGAACAATTTTCTCTTTTTTTAGTACACTTAAATCAAAGAATATATAGAAGTGAGACTCTTGGAACCGGTGAATCTTATAAGGAGAGTTTATTAGAGATCAATAACAAAGTGACATATTTAAATACATGAGCTCAGGCTAAACTTGGCCACACCAAATTCTCTACCAAGTATCATTCCTCTCTATTTCTTGAAAAAAGCATATGAGCTTGGTTGTTTAGACTGAACTCTTCATTTTGATTAAAGCTTTGCAGCTTCTTTCTCCATCCATCAACTAGCTCAATGTGAGTTACAAAAGAGTTACAGTCTTGATATTGGGATTCTTAAATAATTAAAACAATAGTAGTTGCTCTTTATATAGTTCTTATTTTGATGGGGAGTAGGATATATTTTCATGATTGTGACTTTGCATTGAGGGGTGGGTTCGACTTGAAAATGGTGTGCAATTGACATTGCTAGCATAAATTTATTGTTTCATGCATTTGAGATAGACCATATATGAAGGATGATGAATCGGTGGAGGAGCAATCCTTCTGGCGAACCCAGATCAGTGAACCCGTACATACGTGAATTTTGGAAAAGTCAATTCAAGGAGAAATTGGATCAAAACCTAAAACCATTAGGCAACTGTTATTGAATGTGAACCGCTTGAAAACGTCTTGTAAATCCACTTCATTCTCTTGTTTAGAGAGATATCCGAGAATCGAAAGTAAGCAATTCGATTATACATTTTACCTAACAATTTTCTCCTAAAAGCATAACTTTTAAAAGCAAAACAACTCATTTTGCCTAATAATTTGATACCTATAGCTTAAGAATTTTGGGCTGAGTATTTTTTTTAATGGCCAAGGAGTTGAAGAAGACAACTCCTAAAAGTAAGATTGCATAGCCAAGGATAGCCATGATGCATGGAGTTGTGTATGGCTGAATTAATCTATGTAGGACTGTATGTCCCAGATAGGTGCATAGGTTCATGGATCTTATAGGCAACAGAAGGATATGTCAACATATGCAAGTCTTCAATGATCATGTAAAGCTAGGAGAGAGAGAGAGAGAGAGAGAGAGAGAGAGAGAGAGAGAGACTCTTGATATTTTATTTTACTATGTATGGCACCCTATTAACTAAAAGATGTATCCTTATGTGGCCTATTACCGTTGGTTGTTATTTGAAGTTATTCTTTATATAAAAATGATATTTGTGGTTCTAGGTTGTGTAAGTCTAGCATACTTCTTTTGAAAAATATGAGTAAATATAAAATTTACACAAATTATTTTTTTAATAGTAAACTTTACATTTTTTCAAAAGACGTGTATGTACGTGACTTGCGTACTCTAAAACTCTATCAACATTAGTCAAGAACAATTATTTTCGATGATAGACAACAATGATAGTGAATTACTAATTGAAACTAACATTGCTAGCCGTTTGAGATTAGTTGAGATGCTTTCGAACATTTGGTGTTTATTAAAAAGAAAAAGAAAAATTGCTAGCAACTTTTGTTCAAAGAGTCCCATGCACAGAGAATAAATGCATTGAGGCCACTACGTGAATATTAGTTACTCCAAAGTGCAAACAACCCTATTCCTACCATGTGTCAGATAATGCAACAATAATGAGAATTTCATTACTAGGAGACACTCTTTTAGGGATATGATTGAATTTGGAAACTATTTCTGTATTGCAAGAGGAGCTCTTCATCAATATAATAATATGCAAAACAAAATATCAACAATTGGCACTGGGAGTGAGGATTTTTGGGTTGGATTAAAGACGAATTTCTTACTAAATTTTGAGGAATGATCAAATATTATTTTGCATGAAAGATCTAAGTTTTCTTATGTAAGTCCACGTTCATTGAAGTAGATTGGGCTATCTCATTCATATTCACAATATATGCTTAAAGTTATGGAATATATATAGGTTTCTCTTGAAGTGTCATAGATTGTATTAGAGCCTAGTTCAATTATAATTATAGAACTCAAGCTGTGTTACAATGTTATCTATGATAGAATAGCTCGACGATGATGTCATGAATTCAAATGATGGAGATTGGAATATGCCATATTGAGTATGACTCAAATAGGACTTGATAATCCCTAAAGGCACTATAAATGGTATCAAAGTTTGCTCCAACCAAAAGTGAGGCCACATGCATGCCACACACACCTACTATACTTCTCATCTAATAAAATTGAGGGAAAAGAGGAAGATGCAATAAAGTTGTTTATAGTTCTCCACACATATCTTCTTCATTAGATCTCTCCCAACAAAAATTTAGTATTTCTCCCCAAGCTTTCTATCCAAGCCGAATCATCTTTTTTCTTTGTCGTTTAATACTTGGGCAAGATTGAGGGTTTGTTTGTATAAAGAGGTAAAATGAAACTATATCGATTCTCATCTAATCTTATTTCAACAATTTCATTATTATTTATAAATCATTTCAACTTATCTCATATTTTTTTATTATCCAAACAAACTTTGAATCAAGTCATCCGTTAGCATCTTTAATTTCAATCGACCTTAGCTCAAGTATCATAAATCCAAGATTTTTCCTTACTCATCAACTCGGTATGTGCTCTTAGGCTTAAGCCCAGAAGTATATGCTACATCAACTGCAAAAGTTTGTGCTTTATATATTTCTCAATGGTATCTCATCATCACATTTTTATATTTTCTAATTTTTCGTACCATTAACGTAGAAAATTATGCAGAATAAGTATTTCTCATTTCATAAGAATGATGATTTTTCCTTGTATCATACAATGATAAGTATGAAGAAATATATTCCATAAAAGAAAAAGTATAAAGAAAGTATAAAGATTAGGTAAACTTTTTAATATTTTAATCGAGTTTTTTACGTTCACTACTAATATGTCGTCTTTTGTTTGGTGTTGACGTGCAGTCAACGGTCACATTATAATTTTCCATTTGAGCATTTACAAAATCTTAACGATGGGACGAATTTGAAATGTTATCATAACTATGCCTACTAATTTAAAACTTTTTAAATCATAAGTATCACCGTACCACGTTTGAAAAAGTCAAAATCACTTGTATAGTAATTTATCTAAAGATGATATAATGAATAATTCTTCTTTTAATTGATATTTAGTAGACTATATTACAAATTTAATTGAAATACCTCTATTAAATGAGTAAATAAAATGAATTTTTTAGTTTTTAAAAATTTTTAACTTGTAAATAAGGATATTTTAGTTAATTTTATTCTAAAATTAATTTTTTCTTTTTATCAATTACTTGAATTATAAAGGAGTTTATTAAAATAGACAGTTTGTAGTATTATTCTTATATCATTTATAACTTTATGACTTATAATTTATAACTTAAATAGTAAGTTTTATACTTTAAAAGTTATTTATTATTTGATAAACATGTATCTAGAATATTTTTTAAGTTATTTACATTAGTTTTTTAAAACTATATAATTATCTACAAGAATTTTTTGATAAAAATTTCAAGTTAATATTTTTTAGAAAAATAGAATTTTAATTTTTTAAGTAATTAAAATACTTTTTATAAATTTATCAACCACATCTTTTTTCTTTAAAGAATTTTTTAATAATTAAAAGTACTTTTTAAATTTTGAAATGTATAAGAAATTATGAATATGAAAACATGATCAAAATGTCCTTAGACCTTAATATTTAGCTGACCAACTCGTTGCAAGTGCAAATTAACTCACTGATATCTACTAATCCAAAACTTAAGTCCCATTTGAATTGAAATATAATTTCAATTTATCTTATTTTATTATTATAATTTTTTCAAATTCTCATATAAAATATATTAAAAATAATTTAACTTTTTTAAATTTTAAAATAATAATAAGATTAAAAAATATTATTCTATGCAAATTTTAAATTTTATCTCAACTCAATATTCAAATAAAATCTTAATAATAAAAAAGAAAAAGAAAAATAAAAAGAAAACAACATAAAAGAGTTTTGCATGAAAAAACTACATGTCGTTCAAGTCTACTCATAATCTCATTCACAATTTTAGCATTGTTTCTGGAAGCCAGATTCGGACTTGGTTGCTGGGCTGAGCCTTAACTACTTATCGCCGGCTCGGCCCATAACGGTTACAGAGATCCATTTCTACGGTATTTGGGTTGTCCGGTTATATACGGTAGGAGTGTCACAGACTCACAATTGTCCGAGCACGAGCACGAGCACGAGCACGAGCACGAGGTGAAGCAGCAATGGAGTCGCAGCCGCAGGTAGTGAAGAAGAAGGAGACGAGGGGCCGGAAACCGAAGCCCAAGGATGATAAGAAAGAGGAATCTGGGAAGAAGGAGGCCAAGAAGTCCCAGCAGCCAACCGTGGACGACAAGTACACCCAGTGGAAGTCTCTCGTCCCTGTCCTCTACGACTGGCTCGCCAACCACAACCTCGTCTGGCCCTCTCTCTCTTGCCGGTACATGCACATTTCTCCCCATGGTTTTTATCTGTCATTTCTAGGGTTTTTATTTTTACTTTCTGGTTTAGGGTTTATGCATGTCCTGATCCTCAACGTTAGGGTTTTTCTTTTTGTTTTAATTTAATTTTAGTATTTAGAGTTTTGAGCTTGTCTTATACTTCTTAGGGTTTATGCAAGTTCCATTTTTTGTTCTTTGCTTATTGTTAAGGGCTAATCTTGTTATTGCTACTGACAGTTGGGGCCCTCAGCTCGAGAAAGCCACTTACAAGAATCGCCAGCGTCTCTATCTCTCTGAACAGGCAAGTCTGCTTGTGTCAATTTCGATTAGTTACGTTAGGATAAGTACCTATTCATTATTAACTTAAAAAGTAGTCTGTGGTTATCTCAATTAACTGAACATTGTTATAGGACACATAATATGAAGTCGATCAAGATATTTGATTGTAGGGCCTTCATTCCCTTTTCCCCCTTTGTAGGGAAAGTGTTTCTTATGCCATTTCTTATCCTTGGTGAATCTCTCACACTACTGCGATCTATTATAGTGATCTGTTCCGATATTAGTGCACTTGGATTGTTGCTTTTCTTGTCTAAAACAAGCTCATGGGTCATCTTCTCTTTATTTTTTAAATAATTTTCTTCCCATTTGTTTTCAGACTGATGGTAGTGTTCCAAATACTCTGGTCATTGCAAATTGTGAAGTTGTCAAACCTAGAGTTGCAGCCGCAGAGCACATATCCCAGGTGATTGCAAGTTTCGTGATTTTTTGCTTTCTTCTCCTTGCCAACTACTTCATTTTCAATGAGGTTATGCATGCAGCCTTATTCTTTCTATTAACGTTAGCTACCTTATTTTTCAGTTCAATGAAGAAGCACGGTCACCATTTGTAAAGAAGTACAAGACCATCATACATCCTGGGGAGGTATGAATCGTGCATGCACCAAATGCACACATGACATTTGCCACTACATAAAAAAGAAATGGAACACATTTCTGGTCAGACCTTGTATTGAATCTAGTTTAAAAGCATGTCACCATTCTTCCACACCCCCCCCCCCCTTTCTCCCTTTTTTTTCCTGCAGAATGGTGGGAATACATATACTGCTTAGTTAAATTTCTATAATTTCAATAAAAGGCTCTGCTGCAAATTATATCTCCCTTTTTAATGTTCAATCTCTTGATTTTCCATTCCTGTAATTAGTGAATATAATGTTGCAGGTGAACAGAATCAGGGAACTCCCACAGAACTCAAAGATTGTGGCGACTCATACTGACAGTCCTGATGTAAGTTCCTTTATTAATTTGGTCATTCATATATTTTGAATTGAGTATGCTTTGCTGTCTTTGATATCTATATTTCATTTATGAAAATGTCTAGTTCTGCTAATGATCAGATTCACTAAAAATCAGGTTCTCATTTGGGATGTTGAAGCTCAACCTAACCGTCACGCTGTCCTTGGAGCTACCAATTCTCGTCCAGATTTGGTATTTTACTGTTTTAGGAAAGTTTTTTCCTTGTTATGGGATACATGTCCAATTTTTAAATCCTTTATAAATTATGTTTTATATCAATTTAATCGTTTTTATAAAAGAAGGCACAAATTGATTCCTAGGGCTGTAATGCATCAGAAAAGTTTCTTGACCTCAAACCATCATTTTTATGGAACCCACTTGATCTTATCTCTCAAACATCTCCAATCGCCTCCTTAAAATTCTCCACACCACCAACCCCCCACAAGGACTGCTGACTTCAATGGAGCTCCACCCTCCCCACCTATTGCCATAATTTCACAGATGATTGCCATAATGCGTCCTTTTCGTGTGAGAGCACATATCCATTTCCCCATCAATGCACTATTGAATACTAGTGAATTCCTGACACACAGATGATTGCCATAATGCTTCCTTTTCGTGTGAGAGCACATATCTATTTCCCAATTTGAGCAAAGTTAGCTTGCCTCCTTTTAATAGTCACTTCCATCTTGCCAAACATTGTTCCCTCTTCTCAATGATGTCATTCGATGTTTTTTTCCTTAATGATGACCAAAAAGCTAATCCCAAGTGCTTCATGGTAAGGCTGCCACCTACATCCCAGAATACTAGCCAATCCAGCAATATTTTCAATGGTCCCAATAGGAACTAGTTTGATTTATAATTTAATCTTCAATTTGAGAAAAAAAGTGATGTAGCTTTAAAGCATAATAATAGGCAGTATGGCAAAAACGATCCACATTATCACCAGATAAAATCAATTTATCAGCTAGGTGTTTTCTCTTCTAAATATCTAGTGTACTTGGTTATGCCTATTAATATTTGTAAATCTTTATGTATGATAAAATAAAAATCAATTTATTATAAGAAAAAGGAGATACGGCACAGCTGCACAAGTAGCTCTTCATAACTGTAGCTTGCCAAAAATCTGACAAGATTCCTCTCTCCATATCCATAGTCAACAGTTTACTGAATGCCTCCATGAAAACTACAAACAATGAAGGTGATACTTGGTTACTCTACCACTACTTAAAAACTTGGTTCCTTTGTCTTAAGCCTTGAAAGCTGCTCGAACCCAAGGGGTTGGCCTAAGTGGTGAAGGCCTTGGTCTTGGGATATCACTTCCTTCAAGGTTTAAGGTTCAACACCTCATGGGTGCAAACAACTCTTTGGGGCCACACTCCCTGGTGAAAAGCCAATGATTTAACCAGTTCCGTGTAGGAAAACTTCCGAGGGTGCTGTGCACGGGACCAGAGCTTACTCTGCAGGGGTGGGTCCAAAAGGCCCCGCCTTGGAGAGGTTCCCCGACATAAAAAAAGCCTTGAAAGTTGCTCTTCGCATTGCGACTTTACAACTTTCCACGCTGTGGAACTCCTAAAAAATGTTTGTCAAGTCTACTTTCTAAATTGCTTAGAATAGAGATTATTGTAGACATGCTCGACCTTCTTTCTAATTTTTGTGGGATCTATATGAACCAACTCTTCTACCAATTGATTCAACGGTATTATTTTTGCGATGCATATTGGACACTATGGAAGAAACCTGTATTTCTATCACTTTTATGCAGCCAAATTTCCCTTGACTTTTGTCTCTAGCTTCTAAAAGGGTAGTTCTTTCCAATTCACATGTAATCTTCTTTTTCTCAATCCTCCACTTGAGGCAAGGATTTCCTTCTGGTAATGCATCAACGTCACACAAAACTCCTCTATGAGAAGTTTTTTCCTCTCCACATGGGGAAACTCATTTTCGTTCCATTTCTTCAGATCTTTTTTCAAAGCTTTTATCTTACTCGTCAAAATAAAATTAGGCAATGGCCTTCATTGGTGGTGGGTTTCATCATGGGTTAAGACTAAATGGTCCTACTAAATAAGAATAGGGTGGTTGGTGAGGTCATGGGTTTAGGTTGTGGTGGGTAAGTTATTTTCCAGTAGAGATAGTTTTATAATTGAAATCAAGAAGATGTATCCTTGTAAAAATATACACAATAAAATAAATAAATAATGTTATAAATAAAAGCTAACGTGATACACCGAAGTGTGCTTGCCTAATGTAAGAAATTAGGTATGCATTAATAGAATGTCTAAACCTTTCTTGTTTGAGTGAAAAATCAGTCAGAATGCACAAACAGCCGTACAAAGCGACCAAATAAAACTGTGTTAAAGATGCTGAACTTGTTTATTTTCTGAGAATTTCTGGCACGACAACCTTTGGATGTGAGTGTAGTAAACTTGTGTACCTCTTGACATGCTTTTACAAAAACTGTAATCTTGTCTTCTTTTCTATGGCCTGCACTGATTCTGTTTATCTGTTTATTTGATTAACATCGAATTTTGCTTCCTGAAGATTTTGACTGGACATCAAGATAATGCAGAATTCGCTCTTGCAATGTGCCCGACTGAACCCTATGTGCTATCTGGAGGTGGATAGATTTCATTATTTATATTTTTAAAGTTTGAATATCAATCTAGTTACTTTCCCAACCTGAGATGCTATGAATTATCACCTTTGAATTCAAAGATAAAACATGGCTGTAATTTGAGTGAGCTGAAAATGCCTTATGAATGTAAGGTGTCATATGATGCTTAGGTTATAGCATTATTTTTGATAATTGTCTTGTTTTAAATGTCTAATTTCTTATTTTACATTTCCTATTTGCATGTGGCACTTGATGAATATTTTTGAATGTCATGTTCCTGTAATATGCTGGAGAATCAGCACACTCTTTTTTTTGCTATGCTTAATATAAATAATTTTGCCATTAATTTTATGTTCATCTGAGGAATACAATTGTTGTTGCAGGGAAGGACAAGTCGGTGGTTTTGTGGAGTATTCAGGACCATATTTCGGCAACAGCCACATCACCAGGAGCTGGGGGATCAATCATGAAACCAAACTCTAAACCTGGGGAAGGCAATGATAAAGCTGCTGATGGCCCTTCTGTTGGACCAAGGGGTGTCTACCTTGGGCATGAGGATACAGTTGAAGATGTGGCATTCTGTCCATCCAGGTAACATTTGCATTATCTATGTGCAATGTACCCAAGAGTGGTTTGTTATTGCAGTTATAATAATTATCAAAAAAAAGTTATTGCAGTTATAATTCACTATTTTAAGTTTCATTTTTTTGTGTGAATTCGGATTTTTTTTCATGCCTTTTGATAATCAAGTCTTTTTTTTTTATAAGTAAACTGAAAACAACAGTAATGCCTTTTGATAATTAAGTCTTATCTCTCTCTTTGATAAGATACCATGTTTTTTAAGAAGTGACAAGGGCGCATACAAAGGGGACAAGTTTTAAGGAAGGGTAGGGTAGCGAGGAATTGTAAAATCTACATAATATTTGTATGGACTATAGTCCACTCATAAAAAGACCTAAGCATGGAAGTTTGAACTCTTTTAGCCTTTTCTACCAATCTTCAAAGGTCTGGTCATCACAATCCATCAAAATACTCCACATTAAGCATAGAGAAGCATTTGCCAGATGTTTGGTGTGCCTTCCTGTGTTGCCATTGATTCCACCAAAATAGTATTACGCATTCTATTCCAAGAAGTTGGAATTCTATCCCAAGAAGTTGGAAGATCACTGCCCAAATAGTCTTAGCTAGAAGGCTGCAAGCATAGAGTCATAAGCAAAAGGTTTCCCATAGGATGGGCTGTTATGGATTTTAGGTGCCATAGTTTCAGCTAATTGAGCATGATGTATCATCATGGGATATGTGGATTAAGTTGATCATTTCTAGAGAGATTGCACCTTTAAACTTAAAAAAAAAAAAGTTTAAAAAACATCTAGTTGGTTGGCTGAGATTTTTTTCGAGTGTCTTGTTTTAGGGCAAAGTGTGACTATGGAGGATTCGAAACACTTAAGAGATAGAATCTGTACTCTTTGTTTTGAAACTGGATGGATATGAGGCACAAATGCTTTTCATAATTATAAGTTCTGTGGTCATCACTGAGAGGAGTTGAAAGGTTGTGAAAATAGTGAGGCTAGGATGTTAACAGTGTAATTGCTTGCCAAATCATTTGAGGACAGTCTGAAGGTTGAAAAAAAGGACCTCTATAGCATTGCACGGGAGGGAGCCAAAAGCTTCATTGTGCAGAGATGCTCCAATGTTTGTGGTGGATACATTGCACACATTGCACTAGTGGGTATGGAAATGGTGCAAAATGTAACTTCATCTTCATCTCAGAAGCGATGGACAATATGGAATGGAGGAGGACGACAAGTGCATACAGAGGGTGTTCATAGCAAAAAATGGTCATTTACCCGCCGGGGGGGGGGGGGTTAGGAGCACTAAGAGAGGGTGTTTGTGATAGAGGGCGGTCATTTATAGAGCCAACGGTGGTGAACTGTCTGAAATCACGTTCGTTCAAAGATGCACTCACACATCCTACAACCATGGTGCCGGTATGAGTGCAGAAAAAGGGTGAAGGGCATGGAGTGGAGGCAGCTTAGGGAGGAGCTAAAACAAGCCACAAACTTGGCTATGGCCATGGGGAGGAACATCGTACTGTTGGTATAGCAAGTGCTTAGTGGCAAGGAGATGATTGCAGGCTTGCCGTTGGTTTGATAGAGAATGACGTGCACAATACACTTCTAGAAATGAAGACACAACTGGGGCATTTGTAGGAGAAAGGGGATTGCCTTATATAGTGTGTTAAGGAGAGGAGAAAAATGAGCTTGGGCTTGGGCTTGGGCTTGGGCTTGGGCCTTGGAGTGAAAAGTGAAATGGGCAATTCACTTAATAGCTCGGGTTCCATAAATGGGTTGGGCAAGTGGACTGGGCATGTATTTACAGATGGGCTGTCGAGTTCTTTCTTGGGAGATAAGCCAATGCCAATAGGCCTCACACCATGAGCCTGGACAAGGAAAGACTAAGGTTGGGTTGGGCCTCACAACCCAACCCACATGGAGGATTAGAACAAGGTCTCCAGCAGCATCATAGCGACCTCCGGGCTGGACATACAAGGTTGCTAGTTGCTAGTGACCCTCTGGGTGGCTCGTCGGAGTTGGTCTCGACCGAACCCCCAGCGGATCAAATGATCTCCTGGGTCATCCTTAGGCTTGAGAGGTTTCTTCTTTGAATCTGCTAGCGACAGCCTCAGGGCCCTTTGGGTTGGCATATACAAGGTTGCCGAATATCATCTGGAAGGCTTATTGGAACAGATATCTGCTTCGTTTAAGTGAGAATAGCTGCGATATGGTCAAGGAGACTGCTAAGGTTGCCGGAAATGACCCTTCTCCATGATTTATTGTCATAAATGGGTTGTCGCAGGTCTTTGGAGGTTCATTGCAACCTAAAGAACATTATGGTAGCCCTTTCGAAGGCGTAAGGATGTTGATCAGAATGAGTCCGACAAGGATTTTACAGGGGTTCCTTCCTCTATCCAGAATGCTCTTTAGGATGCAAATGAGGAGTCTATAAGGTGTATGATCTGCAGTTGGTGTGTAAGGAGTGAGAGGAAGGTATTGCCTTCCCTCACTATGGTGTGGAAGGAATAGGGGATGACCCAAGCCCTATATGTTCTATGTTGCCGGGTTCACAGTGGGCATACTCAGTCGGATTGGGTTCTCCAGAAAGTGGAGTAAATATGGGATTGCTTAGGGATTTCATGTGAGGGTTTTGAAGAGCAATTTAAAGCCCTCATTACTATCGAATTGGGCAACCTCTCTTGGCTAGATCTTATGCCAAAAAAGAAATGCAGTTAAGGAGCCTAGCTTGCTTTATTATCTATGATGTTCAGGAAGATAGTGCAAGAAGAGGAAGGGGTAAGGCTAGGGTGAATATTTGGGAACAATGAAACCAAAGTTTCTATTTTGGAACGTAAGGGGCTGAACGATCCATGCAAGCACCTTTGTGTTAAAAATCTATTAAGGAATTGGAAGGATGATATCATTTGTCTTCAAGAGACCAAATTGAAGTTCATAGATAGAAGTATTGTTATAAGTTTGTGGCGAGGCCTTCATATGGGTTGGGCCTATCTTGCCTCTAAAGGGTAATTGGGAAGCACTTTGTTGTAGGATATGAGGGTCGTCAATTTGGTTGAGGAGTATGTCGGGGAATACTTGGTGGCTTTTTTCTTTAAAAATGTGGACAATGGCTGCATGTGGTCTTTTGTTGGCGTATACGTTCCTAATGTGGACAGCAAGAGAAGGTTTATTTGGGAGGAGATTGCTATTATGTGTAATTGGTGGGATGGATTGTGGTGTATTGGTGGGGATTTTAACATAACTAGCTTTCCAAGTGAGAGGTCGGAGAACTCTTGTATTAATTAGTTTGGCAATGGCAGAGTTTTCTGATCTTATTTTTGAACTGGGCTTAGTTGATTTACGTGGTCAAGACTAGACAGATTCATTGTCTTGGGAGGCCAATTTTTCTGATTTATGTCAAAAGAGACTTCTAAGACTAGACACCTTTGCGTTGGGTGGAAAGCTTAAATCTTGGAAGAAAGATCTGAAATTGTGGAATAATGAAGAATTTGGGAAGGTTGATGATCAGAGGAAGCTTCTCTTTTAGGAAATTTCATTCTTTGATGAAAACGCGATTGTTGGTGTGCTCGATGATGAGGAGAAGGCAAGTAAGATTGCTGTTGTGGCTTAGCTGGAAAAACTTACTCTCATGGAGGAAATCTCATGGCGACAAAAATCTCGGGTCCTTTGCCAAGCGTATATGCTAGGCATGTAATCCGACTTGGAAAAAAGATTGGATTGTAATTTGAGATGAGATGATGAGATGAGATGAAAATTAAATAAAATATTTATTAGCTTCTAGGGGTTGGCTCGAGTGTTTGAGGCCTTGGGGTTAGGGCTATGCTCTTCTTAGGTGTAAGGTTCAAATCCTTTTAGGTGCAAACAATCTCTAGAGGCTATCGGACTGGGAGATTTTTTTTCTTGAATTAACCGAGGTGCGGTTGATGGGTCCTTTTTGTTTGGATTTTCAGTGAGTGGTACTTCATTTGGGGTGTCAATGTATCTCATCCTCTTATCGTGATGGCACCTTAATTCTTTGTGAGTCGGACCCAAATCAAATTCATTCATTGAGAGTTCTCTTACTTTCTTTTGAAGTTGTTTCCGGCCTGAAGGTGAATTTGTCTAAATCTGAACTGGTATTGGTTGGCTTGGTAGATTACATTGGAGATTTGGCTGAAATTTTGGATTGTAAGGTTTCTTCTTTGCCTATGAAGTACCTTGGTCTTCCCTTGGGGGGCTTCTCATAAATTCAAGGAAATATAGGATGGTGTCATTGAAAAAATTGAGAATAGATTGGCTTGTTGAAAAAAGAATGTATCTATCTAAAGGGGGAAGAATCACTCTTATTAAGAGTATGCTATCTAACCTCCTATGTACTACTATCTTTCATTTTCCCCGATTCCGGATAGTGTGGCTAATAGTATGGAAATGTTATTCCGTGCTTTCTTGTGGGGTGGATTGGGGGACGAGAAAAAGTTCCCCCTATCTTGTGGTGGTTTGGGGATTAGAAAGTTGCGTATTTTTTATAAGGCCTTACTCGGGAAATAGTTGTGGTGGTACCATCAAGAAAGTGACGCTGCTTTATGGAGGGGAGTGGTTGAAGCTAAATTTGCCAGCATTAGGGGAGGCTGGATTTGTAATGAAGTGTGTGTATCATATGGTGTGGGTGTGTGGAAATTTATTAGGAAAGTCGGAGGATTTTATTTTTAATTCCAAATTCGTGGCAGGGTGTGGAACAACAGATTTTGGGTTGATGTTTGGTGTGGTGATGTTACTCTCAAGGAGGCCTTTTCTTCTCTTTTCAGAATGGCACTGCATAAGGAAGCTTCTGTTGCTGATAACATGGACTCTTCAAATGGCATACTGCAGTGGAATGTGTCATTTATTAGATAAATTCATGATTGTGAAGTAGGAGACATTTCTGATTTCTACAGCACCTTGTATGCATTGAATTTTGAGTGGTGTGGAGGACGAACTGCTGTGGATAGACCCTGGGAACAAGAATTTCTCTATTAGATTTTTGTACAATGTTATGTCTACCCATCCTTCTACTGCTTTCCCTTCGAAGCACATTTGGAGGTGCAAAGTGTTCCTAAAAGTTGCTTTCTTTGGTTGGCTGGCCTCTCATGGGAAACTTTTGACCATAGACAAGCTAAGGAAGTGTGGCTTTTTCATAATAGATTGGTACTTCATGTGCGAAAGAAATGGCGAATCGACGAACCATCTACTTCTCCAGATGTGGCAAAGGCTCTATGGAATGAAATCTTTGTAAGGATGGACATTTTTTGGGTGATGCCAAAGAGGGTGGTGGATCTTTTGCGTTGTTGGTGTGGCATATGGGGGAATCGTCAAGTAGCCAGAGGTTTGGCAGATGGTATCCTATGTCTTATGTGGTGTATATGGAATTAGAGAAATGGAAGATGTTCTGAAAATAGAGAGCGTTCATTGGGGGGATTAGAGACCTATTTTTCCAATCTTTATTACAGGTCATCTAAGGCTATTGTATTAGAGGGGGTTAGTTTTAATTATGTGTATTCTTCTTTCTTTGTTCGTAGGCTATAATTAGGTATTTCTCTCTTGTAGACCGCTTGTGTACTTGGCCACTTCAATAAATTTTCTTAACCATGAAAAAAAGAAGAAAAAAGTTTTAGCCACTTCACAGTGAAGCTGCAGGTGTTTGACGATTTCCCCACTTCTTGCACATGTGAGACCAATCCATCACTTATATGTGCCTCTTAACCTTTTTGATAATTTAAGTTATTAATTGTTAAGATATTCCCTAGGGCTGCTGTTCACAAAAAATGCCATTGTCAAGGGTACCTTGTTCTGCCATGGGTGGACACAAGTTGCTGATTCCTAATGCATTGTATAGGAGTTTGATTTCGTAAGGCTTGACAATGTTTGCTTGGATGTATTCAAAGTCTTTACATTGGATTTGTCTTGCACTGGTGAGGACCTCACCTGATTGTAATTCTTGAGAATCTTGTCTGACATGTCAGTTTCTGAGGATTGGCCTTCCCACCTTTAATTCAATCTTAAAATATTTCATTGCAACTTCTACTGAAATGTGTTTGATTTATATCTCTGTATAATAGATGCAAGCTTGTTACCTATTGTGAGTTATGACATGCCCTATTCTTGACGCATTTCTGTGTCCAATGAAGTGCACAGGAGTTTTGTAGTGTTGGTGACGATTCTTGCCTTATATTGTGGGATGCACGAGTTGGTCTCAGCCCAGTTGTTAAGGTTACTCTTCTTTTTAATTAATTTTTTGGTCTTTTTATTTAATTTTCAAAGATTTTTATTCTGCTTTCGGCTATGTATTTGATAGCCATATAATATAATGAATATGCGATGTTTTCTGCAAGATAATTTATCAGCTTCTGTTCATTATAATGTTTCTTATTTCTGAGTGACAGGTTGAGAAGGCCCATAATGCTGATCTTCACTGTGTCGATTGGAATCCCCACGATGATAACCTTATTCTAACTGGGTATGCTGTAGTCTCATATTTCTTTCAATTTTCTCTCCCCACTGTGTTTTGGGTATGCGATACTCTTCTGGGTTTGATAGGGCTTCATCCTGCACTGTGGAGAGAGACTGAAATTTACTAGAGGCATTTATATTGTTGTAATATCTGTCCAGGTCAGCAGATAATTCTGTCCGTATGTTTGATCGGCGAAATCTCACTTCAAATGGAGTTGGGTCTCCTATATATAAATTTGAGGGTCACAGAGCTGCCGTTCTTTGTGTTCAGGTATTAATGAATTTTGTTATTTTTTCTGTAATCTTTCTCTTACTTTTACTTTTTATGTGGTACAACTGTTGCTAGAACTGCCAGTCTCTGTTTTTCTTCATTACTGAACTATCTGATACCTGTTCCAGTGGTCTCCAGACAAGTCATCTGTCTTTGGGAGTTCTGCAGAGGATGGTCTCTTGAACATATGGGATTTTGAGAAGGTGGAAACTTTCACCTGTAGTTGTCTGGTGTTTATTGCTATTATATGTCTTGGACTACGTAGGTCTTGCCTAAAAACTCAAGTATATTTGCTTGCCAGTTATTTGCGTCTCATTCCATCTTGCCTCTGTTGATGCTAAATGTGTTTGCTAACATGAATGATATTTTGACCTTTTGCTTTTTCTGGCTTCAACAATTTCTTATTTGATGTTGCAGGTTGGTAAAAAGGTAGAGCGAGCAGCAAGAAGTCCAAGTTCTCCTCCGGGGTTATTTTTCCAGCATGCTGGGCACAGGTTTGAATCTGCTATTGTCACTACTTCAACCTACCTTAAGAAATGCTTTCCAGCCACACAGGCTTATATTTCAAAATTCTGTTGTACCTTGGACCATATCTCATTGTGAACCGGGCTATCATGTCTTTCTAATGGCCTCACAATCTTTTTTTTGGCCTCTTTTGCTTCATCAACCTGAATAAAAATGCTGCTTATTTGTTAACTTGGTTTTTGTTAGTCTTTCTCTTAAAATTCAGTAGTTCTCTCATTACAAAAAGAAAAAGAAAACTTAGGTAGTTCTGTCTTCTTATGCTGTAGTTCTGCCATCTCATCTTCATGTTCGTTTGGAAGTATATATTATGGTAAGAGTGCTTACATAAATAGTGCTGATCAGATGTATTGGTCGAATCTTGAATGCAAAGCATCTCTCTCTCTCTCTCTCTCTCTCTCTCTCTCTCTCTCTCTCTCTTTTTGTTTTTTTCCTATTTGAGCGATACTGGAATCTCCAAGTTGATTGTACTTGGGAACCTTTGCAAATTAGGAGTTGAGATTCTTCATGGAATGGTAATTTGGGTGGTTTGGAGAGTGAGATGAGAATTTTGTAAATACTAGTAAGATAATTTGTGAATAGTAGTGAGATAGTTTGAGTTGTGTATTTTTTGAGTTTTGGAAAAAAGGAGATAAAAAGTTGGAATAAAAAATATTATAAAGTTAAAAATATTGTAAGAATATAGTTTTATAATATTATTTTTGCTTAGGGAGTTGGAATTGTTTAATATTTTTTATTTGATAGTTTGAAAAAGTTGTGATGATTAGTTTGAAAATTTTGTATTTGAATTATGTTTGGGAATAAGATGGAATGAGATGAAATGAGATCATATGAGAATTTTGTGTCTCATCTGAGGCTCCAAACCTGGCAGCCCAAGAATTTTACTTGACATATCTTATCTGTAATGGTTCTTATGCTCCAATTTGTAACCTTCAATTATTTTTATGGAAAATCTCAATGCTTGTTATGAGCTGACCAGCATAGGGGCCATTGCCAATGTAAAAGTCTTGGGCTGCCAGGTGCAAGTGCTTTGGTCCAAGTCTCAAGAGCAGCCACTAGATGCAAAAAATGCCGAAGAATAGAACTGTATTCAAGCCACCCCGTCTTGGAATCCCACTTAAGTGGGGCCGGTAGTGGGTGATGACTTGTTATGAGATAGCCAGCAAATAGTATTGACTCCTTTATAGTCTTGATTTATATGGTTTTATCAGTTAATTATGTCTTCCTTCAAAGTTTTGTTGCTAGAGGTTTTTCAAATCTGTTAAACCTATATGCTCATGAAGTCTTCCTTCTTGATCTTTTCCCTCCCTCTTATGTAGGGACAAAGTTGTTGACTTCCACTGGAATGCATTTGATCCATGGACAATTGTTAGTGTATCTGATGATTGTGATAGTACCGGTGGAGGAGGGACATTGCAGGTATGACTATATTGAAGTTTATACACTAGCATGTCAACGGCAATTACTGTTAGAAAATTGTCTTATTTTATTATCGTCAAACATGCACGCTTGGATAGATGTAGGAAACTTATGGGAGAGTGTTGAGATGCTCAGAGCGATATTTGGTAATTTGTTGTAACATCATTCTGCAATGTATATGCAGAATTGTTTAAGAGTCCTACGCTTACATACGCGGGATCCCGCCTGTGTAAAAGAAAACTTTTATTTTTTTATTTTTTTATTCATCTATTTTTCTTATCATTTTTTAATATTTGAAAAAAATTAAAAAATTATATTAAAATATATTCGTAATTACTAAATTAAAAAATAAAAAATAAAAAAAATCCTAGAGCTACAGTCAGGATTTCCAGTCGGGAAATCCCGTATGTAGCTGTAGGATTTCTCGTTGTTTAAAGCTTTGTATGAATGGTGGTATTTGAATTTGGTGGGTTGGAAAAGGATTGGATACCTTGTAGCTAATATAAACGTTCTCCTTAAGTTTGTTTCAGGTTACTTAAATTGATTTGCAAAACTTACATTAATATGTGCAGATATGGCGCATGAGTGATCTGATCTACCGACCCGAAGAGGAGGTTCTGGAAGAGCTGGAGAAGTTCAAGTCGCATGTGGTTGCTTGTGCTTCAAAGCCTCGAGAATCCTGAAAAGCTTTTTAGCAAGCCTGTAAAACTGACAGGAAACAAGTCTTTGAATGAGGGTAAATTATATGGATTTGGAGCACCTATTATTGTCTTTAGGCGGAGAAAAATTCTAGCAATGTGTTTGTTGTAGGAGAGTCTCGGGGACTGATTTTGTCAGACCATAAATGTGATAGTCCCAGGTGGGTGAAATCGCATCCTTACCTCAATGCTCAGACCAGGCTATGACTCCACTGTTTGGACCATTACAGATTTTATTTACTTTAATAAAACTGATCTCTATGCGTTCTTCATGGCCACAAAAAAGGAAAAATTAGAAGAACAAAAGCAAAAGTGAGAAGAATTTGTGCTTGAAATTTACCTAAGGCATCAGGGGACACGAGGAAAAGTGCCAGTTCTGGCAGTGCAGCAGAATTGCAAACCTTGTTGTCTGTCCTGTGCCCTGGAAGAATGGTCGGCTTTTTTATTTTTGGAATTGGACAGCTGCGCCTAATCGGCAAATCTCAATTTCTCTCATGCTCACTTTCCTACACATCTGCAGTGCCAGCAGCCATGGTGGTTCGGATGGGTTTTAGCGCTCTGATGAATGCTATTTTACATGATGGGTAGGTGAAAACTAATGAATTATATGATTTCAAAATAAAAATAATGGTTAGAAACGACACTATTAACATTTTTTTTTGTTTAAAATATGTTTTACTTTCCTTTAACATAAATATTAAGTCTTGTCAAATGTCAAGGCTTTGACTAATGTGTAGAGAAAATGTTAATCCGCTTAGTGAAAACAATTAATTGTTGTGAAAAACCTTGTGACAATTGCAAGTGATTCGGTTCTTTTGTGGTTGTGTAGGCATTGCTTGCTTTAGATTTATAATCAATAGAAATAATTACTACAACACTTCTCCTCAAAACTCCTTTTCCTTAAATGGAGAATTAATTAAATTTTGGAGGATTTCTTTTTATAATTTGAGGAAACAATTTTATATGTGGACGGTTAACTCTAAACAAGTTCTGATTCACAGATTACAAACCTCCAAACGATATTGTTTTTAAATCATTAGCTAACAAATATTAGCATCAACAATTCTACTCGTTATAACTTCCAAGCATCATTCCATGAGGCCAAAATAAAAGAAAATAAGAACAAAAAAAAAAAAAAAAAAAGAAAAGAAAAAGAAACTTCATTCATTCTTGAAGTCTCTATCGTCCTTTCCTTTTGTAGATGACCCGACCTCGTTTTGTGCATCTCCCTCACCAACACGCTCCAAAGGCTGCCTCTCATGGGCTTTGGAGATCGGGCTACTGCATGCGTTGTTTCGATAAAGATGAATTTTTAGAAAGAAAAGAAAATATCATCTCATAATTCGCCAAAATTAATCAAACAAAACAACGTACGTATTATACAATATTTTCCCATTAAAACCATGATTTATGCTAAAGTACTTATTGCAATACCAACATTTACATACGTACCAGGAAGATTCTCCGAAACTTGCAACAAAACTATCCTGCTGATAAGATTCCAACATTTGATCTAAATGCTGGATGTCAAAGCTGGGTTTCATCTCCACACCTTCTAATTCTAAGGTTGACTGATAATTATATTTATCATTGGATCGAGAGTTTTTCATCATGCCTCCTAAATATTCGCCATCCTGCACAAAAATAATCATCATTACTCGTGAATTGCATCATGCATAAATGAGAAAAAAATCATACATTGATCTGCAGATTTTCTCAAATCCCAAAAGATATAATATGAAGTACTGTATTTCCAAAAGCAAAGATTCGAGATGATCATATATATATATATATATAGTCTTTTTCTTACCAATTCAGGCAGCAGAAGTGGTGTCAGATACTTAAACCCATGATCAAGTTGATCATCGTCATCATCATCAAGCTTCTGCGATATTGCTAATGGAGAAGCTGTACTAATATTAGTACTATTTCTTCTTATATAATAATCTTCCAAGTTATGCTTTCGCTGCTGCAGCTCAAGCTTCGACTTTCTCTCACGGGAAAGGGCAAGGCATCGAGTCACAAAATCAAACTGCTTTTCATAAAACTCGATCTGGGACTCGAGGCTGCGGACAATACCAAGACAGCCATGCACAGGATCCTTCTTCCTTGCGTTTCCTTCAATGAGTATTGATTCAGCAGCAGCTTCTTTTTGGCTTGGCTCGACTGCACTTAAGATCTTTACTATGTTGCTCACCCCAAACAGCCTGTGCGCATTTTGAAACTCTCTATACCTGCTTGCCGGGAAGTATGGAGCTAGCTCACAACTTTCATCACATTTTCTCCTTTGATGTTTGCATGAAGCACAGGCCTGCATATTTCCAGTCTCCTTGTTCATTCTATTTTGTGTTCTAAAATTAAGCACTCATGCATGATCCGATGCAGTTCTTGGCCGGGAACTATATATATATATATACACACACACACAAAGATATGTTGTATGTATAGGTAGCTGTGCATGGAGTAAGAGTATTAGGGATATATAGTAAATGGAAAGGGAGACAGATTTAGAACAAAGTTTAAACTTTTGTTTTAAGTGAGTCAGATAGCGTCGGATTTTGTAGAAGATTTTAGTATCTTAGAATTAAATGGGGTCAGATATTGCTTGCATTCTTACCTAAATCCTTTTTAGCAGTTAAGGTAATTATTAATATCTGGTGTTGAAGGATTAATTAATTTATAAGAAGCCAATTGTCATGCATCTTAGACAAACATGCATGCGTACGCTGGCCTCGAGATAATTATATAGACCCATATATACATGCATCCCACTTGGTGATGATTTGTGATTCAAAACCACGTAAATAAAATTCCTTGTACTTGTGCAATATATTCACGAACATAAAATGGTTTATGCCATAATGGTAGGTTTTGTTTTGTTTTGTTTTGTTTTTTTTTTTAAAATTTTTTATATAGGAGGCGGGGGATTCGAACTTGGTTCTCCTATTTGAAGACCAGTACCGACTTTTGATAAGCAAGAAATGGGGCAAACCATTTCAATTATGATCATCATAATAAGTATATCATACAGTCTGCATGCGTGTTGAACGATCGATCCAGTGATTACTTAAGGTCTAGACATCAAATTATGCTTATTCAGAAGTTATTTGTCGATCTTAATGCTTAATATATAAATGTTGTCGCGGCTTAAATACTGTCATAATGTCTAGATTTATCTCAAATTTCATGATCATCATGTATAGAATTATTCAAGAGAGGATTAATCTACGATATCTTAATTTTTTTCTTGAAAGAATCGTACTCTTTGATTTTTGCTATATATTATATATGTAAAATCGCAAATCACGAGTCATTGATTCTTTATGTTATGATGAGTTTGCAATTATAAGCAGGTTTGTAAATTAGTTATTTGAATGTAATTTACTGCGTTTAAACGATAATTTTGCTTGTTCCTACGGAACTATATATATATATATATATTTATATCCATTTGATCGTTCATGTAAGGGGTACAACATAAGCGATCTATTTTTTATGGTTAAATTGTTTAATGCCTACTTAATAACTGTTAGAAAAACTGGAACAGAATATACAGTGAAATTCATATTACTTCGTTGGCAAATCGTAAATCTAGTATACGGTAAAACCATGACAATACTCACATATTTGGTAGCATAAATAGAAGATAAAGAGTTACACACACGAGATCAATGTATTATCAAATAGTCTTCCCTTTACTCTCATGTAATTCAGTCTCATTCCAGTTGTTTTTCCAACACTTGCCTCTTTAGACCGCATTATTTAAGGTCATAGCTAGACAACATGTAAAAATAGCCCACACTAAAATATCAACCTCGTGACATAATTAAAAGTTTTCTTAAGACATAAATAAATTAAATTTATTAATTATGATCTCCATAACTCACACATAAAGGTTCTACATGAGAGAAATAGAAAGAGAGAGAAAGAGCTTGGGAGGGGATAGTTTTTGTTAAAAATCAAAGTGATACCGTTCTACGTATAGGCAGGGTAGGAGGAAATTAATTTTATACCCAAAATGACACCTTTTTGACGTATAGGTTGATTTTTTTTTTTTTTTTATATGTATAAACGAGCTAAGGTTGAGTCTAGTCTGTCACCCCACACCCGTTGGGGGGCTAGATGCGGGCAGGTGGCCCCTTAACCCACATCTGGTAGACGAGTGAACCGCCCTATCCAAACAGGGATGAGATGGACAAGGGCAAGATAGTAGGATGTAGGGCTCTGCTGCCCTCTCCTAGGCTGGGCTTAAATGCCAAATCATAATATGCAAATAAAATATATATATTTTTTTATGTCAATGATAACTGGTAGGCATACGAAAATCTTTGCTCTTTTATTATAATCATATAAAGATTATGCACTTTGCACTCTAAACTCTCATAATTAATGTTGTGATGTGGTATTATTCTTGATAAATCACAACCTTAAACTACCATTTTTGTGGAACAGCACTCATGCATAATCTCAAATGTTTAAAATTAACAAAATAAAATAGATCATATGATATAATATTGATGGTCGAATCTTGACGGGCTGGGCTGGTAAAGTAGCACCAAGATGATTTGCAAGATCCATGGACATGTCCATGGGCTGACGAGCTGTTTAGGCTTAAAGCCTTTTCTTGACTCAAACGACGTCGAGTCCGTTCGAAAGATGCTTCATCACCAAAACGCGACCTTCTTTTGAAGCGCTAACGCCGCGGCGAGTTCTAGAGCAAGAAGAGCAGACGGCACCGCCATCCGAAGAAACAACTTGCGTTGCCTTAACGCACCGTTTTTGTTCCTTAACGGTCCCTTCTCGAAGAGAGTAGCGAGACCGAGAGCTTGAGCACGAGCTCGACCTATAATGGCGGAGAAGCCCCAACCGGTTCGCGTGTTGTACTGTGCGGTCTGCAGTTTGCCGGCGGAGTACTGCGAATTTGGACCCGATTTCGAAAAATGCAAGCCCTGGTTAATCCAAAATGCCCCGGAAATCTACCCTGATCTCGTCAAAGGTGTCGCACAAATCCGATTGACGCTGTTACAATCAATCCCTAATACTTCGCGTTCTATTTTTTATTTATATTTGATCGAGTAATTATTTATGCATTTTTGTGAGCAGCGGCCAATGCAAAGGAAGCTGATAAAGTTTCCGAGCAGTTACAATCCACTGGTATTTCTTCAGATGGAGCTACTCCTTCAGGTATGCCTGTGTTACTGTTTTGTTTGTGTTTTTTACTTTCTTCTTTTATTTGAAGAAATTTTTTCGTTCTTTATTCCATTTTTGTATTGCATTTTGTAAGAATTAATTACTTTATGATACAAAAATAAGCTATTTGATTTAAATCATTTGACATCTGAAGCACACGTTCTGTGAGAAAAAAGAATTGAAAGGAAGAAGCAGGGCTTTAGGGATCCTTTGCCCTCTTACCGTACATCCCCTCCCACTTCCATTTCACACTATTACCTCCTTCCTCCCTCCGTAGTGCTGCCACCATCATATCCGTCTTCCCTTCTCACCGCCACTGTCACCACCACTACCTCTCTCGCCCCTAATCCTCCCCCTCCCTGTGTCGTCGCTATCACCTCCCTCCCCAACCCTAGCCCTTCGCACCAATAACACCACCGTGTCAAGTTTCCTTGTCTCATTCCTCCCATCATCACTGCCATCATGACTGACAGTGCCTACATAATTTAATGGTTCTTATTGCTTCTTACTTTGAGATTTTCGTTATTCAAAACTTACATTCAGGTTCTAAATCAAATTAGAGAAAACATCCGATTTTCTTTGAAAATATGCTTTTATGGTGAACAACCAGACCTTCATTGTCATGCCTAGCATATTCATAAATTCTGTGGATTTGGTATGCTGAGAAGATTTTAGTTTTTTTAATTTGTATAGACTGCCTGTTATTATAAATGAATTGCATGGCACTGCCAATATGGGTTTTATTACAATGTAACGCCCCAAGGGAGGCCTAAGCCACATCTGGGCCTATACTTTAAAAGGACTAGTCAATGGGGTCTCATACACCATCTATACTCAATAGTTAGAATTCTTGGTATCAGAATCTCCCCTCTTAAATCCCAACAACCTCTTCTGGCCATTCCATTATAGGTGGCACGACTCAAGTCCCATACTTTTAGTTGGGATGAACTCTGATACTATTTGTAATGCCTAGAGGGAGGCCTAAGCCACATTTGGGCCTATATTCTAAAAAGAATAGTTAATAGTACAATCGACGTCCTATTGAAATCATTATAAAGAGTAAGAACTTTTCCCTCTCAAGCAAATACCAGATCCTATACACCACCTTCACTCATCAATGAGAATGGGGCATCACATTTTCTGATGCCTATTATTGTGTTACACTTTTTTTTTTTTGAAAATATTGTGTTACACTCTTGAACTTGTAGCGTCACTCAATTTGTGATATGCTATGCAACATGCGGACTTCTCTTTTTGGTTTGCAACTCATGGTTGAAAACCGGGGGAAGATTGATCTGCAAAAGAATCCTGACACAAGAATGTCCATTATCCTTCCTTATAATGATGCCTCATGATTTCTTATTGTTGAAGACTCATCTGTGCTAACTGGACAGAGCCCCTGTGGAGGAGCAACCTATTTGCAAATAAAAATAATGAACTTAATAACTTTGCTGGCTTAACTTTAGAACTTATTTAGTTTACTGGGTTGTAAAAATAAATATCATAGCAATGGCATCTTGCAAGTGATTCTGAGCATGGATATATTTTGTTGGACGGGTACCCTTCCACTAGGATGAATGTCATCTATTCTGAAAATCCACAGGAAGAAAATTAATGTAAATTGATATAATTAGTTTAACAGGAAGCACTGTGTGCTACTAATTTGTCGAAATCTGTCTTCCTTGTTTCAAAAAGAAGATCATGGTGCTTCCTTTAAGTTAAATATCAAATTTTTTGGTTTTTTATTTTTATTTTTTATGTTTGCACTGCAGGGCATTTCTTTATATGTGAGTTCTATACTTCTCTTTTCATTAGATGTGACATTACATGGGTCATTCACGCAATTGTGATGTCATCTGGCTGTTGTTGGGTTAATTTTGGAGCATATATATATACATGTATATATATATGTTTTCATGGTGTTTTTCAGTTCTATTTTTATCATAAAGTTTGGCATCAAATTGCAAGTTCGAACTATGCTGACATTCATTACTCCCTTTCCCTTATCCTCTCTTTCTCTGTGGGTCGGGGTTACTTCAGCACCAAAGCAAGAAGAAGTAAAACGTCTTCCTGGTGGGAAGATAAAGAAAAAAGTAAGCTCCGAAATTGTTTCTTCTTCAATTTTGATTAATCTCTTTGCAAGAGACTAATAATGTATTACTGGCAAACATTGAGCTCAATATAATTGAAATTGGCATTTGATTTTTCTGTAGGATAAGCAAGAAGTAGTTATTGAAAAGGTTGTACGTAACAAGCGAAAGTGCATTACCACTGTAAAAGGGTTGGAACTTTTTGGTGAGCGCTATGCTTTAAATTTTTAGGTTGTTACCTTATTTCCATCATTAACTCAGTTCCCGTGATCACATTCAGGTGTTAAACTTAGTGATGCTTCAAAGAAGCTTGGGAAAAAGTTTGCCACGGGAGCTTCTGTTGTTAAGGTATAATAAGTTTTGACTGTAACTATGAATCTTTGTTCTGGGGAAAATGGTACTGATATCATTGACATTTTTCAGGGGCCTACTGAGAAGGAGCAGATTGATGTTCAAGGGGACATATCCTATGACGTTGTGGAGTTCATTACAGACAGCTGGCCTGATGTAAGATGCTCTCTCTTTCTTTGAATGTTATGTGGGGGTTAATTGCTTGTTTATTTCTTATCTCGTGTCATCTGAATTTCAATGGAAAAAGATTTTTATAGACTCTGTTTATTCTAATAAATGCTGAAATAACAGTCCCAAGATTCTTTTATTATTATTTGCACCTTGCCATATTGAAGACCCAAAAGGCTAAGCAGATTGCGTGCCAATATTGACTAGTGTTCTCATCCTATCATGGCTTGTCAACACGAGTTAATAATGCGTTTCCTCTAAACCTAAACTAGCTGAACTTTAGCTGATGTTTTGATTTGAATAAACTTTTTTGTTGGAACTGTAGACATGATATTTAATGAATTATTTTTTGGGAGGTTGGGGCATGGAATTCAGGTTCAAAACCTCGATTACTATTTTTTTAGATTTGTTTATCACATTGGCTAATCATGATTCGTGTTTCTTAAAAGCAGATCATCATTCATACATGTACCTTAAAGCCGATAGAAAGGCCTGTTGTACTTGTTCAAAATGGGAAGGTTGAAACCCTTATTTTCCACTAACGCTGTTCAATTCTACTTCTCCAGAGACCTATTTGCCTAAATTGAAAAATTTTCAACCTTGTAATGATGGTGGAATACTGGGAATGAAACATTCAATTTGAGTTCCTAGTAAAATATAAGACATTATAAAATCTTTAGTTGATATGATAGTGGCTGTAGAGTCAGAGATATATTATTTATTTGGGTGCAATAAGTTGGATTTGCAAGGATAAAGGAATGGGTCGAATTATTTTGATGTCACTGTCTGGTTAATTACCATTTCGATTTCATTGCCCTTCATTATTCTTCCAGTTAAGTTTAGGCTCAAAATTTTTTTCTTGATCAAAGAATGAAACTAGCATTCAGGGCGTGTTTAGTTACAGCACTTTCTTTCTCAGGTTCCAGAAACGGCAATTTTCTTTATTGAAGATGGAAGGAAGGTCCCAGCTGCTTGACTGAAACTATGGTATAGAAATAAAATGGACTGCAGTAACTTCGTTCCCACCTGTTACTCCTAAACGGAACTATCGTACTCGGTGAAAAGGGTTGCCAGACTTGCTAGTTAATGTTATATGAATCTATGGCTAGTGAGTTTTTTTTTTCCCCTGTCAACAATCTATTCTTCTCTTTGTTGCAATGAGTAGTAAATTATTTTGATGTTTGAACTGTGCTCTATATTAGTGGATGTGCTTTGCATGGGGGAAATCTTAGTGCATGCCATTTGTTTGTTTCTTGTTTTTTGTATTTTTGTGTTTTATGTGTATTCATGTTAACACCTCACGGACAAGCAATGGGGACGCTGCCAATTTAAATTGGGGTAAATTAATATTAGCATTCTTTTCCCGGTTTGAACCTCTCTTCTCATCGAGTGCGTGGATTTTTAACAGAACGCAGGGAGCTAAAATCTGTGTGCCTATGCAACTTTAAAGAATTAGGAGTGAATAAAGGGTAATTGGTTCCAAGGTAAGGAATTGACTGAAATATAGGTTGGAGGAAACCTTTATTGATAGAAGACTTCTCCTTTCTTGCAAAACTTTAGTAAGAAAATCCTCTTTTTATGAGAAGGTGACTGACCCTTGAATTATGTAGAATAAAATGTTCTCAATTTCATCGGAAAACAACAAAAAGGAGGCCATCATTCCTATCACTGACACGTGGATGTCCCTAGCTTTATTTTGTCACTTCTGTTGGTAACATTCATAAAATGTTCTGTAAAAGCCAATTCATAGAGATGATTATATTAGCGAATTGTCTAGTTTGAACCGTTGGGTCATCGAAGACTTCAAGACTCCCAAGGGTCCTCCCCACATTTCCAATCTTTGGAATCATTTTTTATTTTGGCAAGCAAGCATTTCTTAGATAAAAATGTGTTATGAGCTACAAGATAAAAGATTCGGTGGGAACGAGAGTCTCCAATAATAATTTCAAAACAAACAAAAGTAACATTCGAGAAAATAAAAAACAAATTGACTTTCACCTATTTTTTCCTAAGAAGAAGCCTCTTTTAGTGGTTAAAATAATCTGATGAACAGACTATTGAACTATGATTAAATGTTGTAGTTAAGGGATGTGTGTTACAACTTGTTAATCTGGCCAGGTTGAAAGAGATTTTTACGATCATTTTATCTTAATATTAAGTTAAGAAAAATAAAAACTTAGGGAAGTAGCAAGCAGAAGATAAGTCAATATATTGTTGAAGGGCCATACTGGCGATGATAGCACTTGTAGATCACGTGCCACTCTTGGAGTGGAATGGTAAGTCAAATGTAGAAGATCTGATGACATTGATCTTGATGGTGCTGTCTGTGGCAGCAAAAAGCTCTTCAAGGCGTGACAGGTTGTGAATCTCACGCATGAGATAAGTCGTGCTTGAGATGTATATGCTGCACTATTTGACGATTTTCTATTGTCTCTTGGTAGATTAGCATCTGGAAAGGTTGATGGCGGGGTGCATGATTGCTCTAGATCATCGAAAAGTAGCAGATCAACAAGTTTTGGTGCTAACGGTATAAAACTAAAGGAAAAAAAAATTAGAAAAAAACAAAGCTAATCGGAAGCTGGTGAGAAATGAGGGTGGGTGAAACCGAAACTCCAACTTCTTTGCCCTCGATGAAAGGAGGAGACTCCTAGGTGAAATGATGGAAATCTTTCGATCGGAGAGAAAAAACTTTAAAAGAGAGGTTTGCAAATGTGATTATTATTTATAAACTAACCTTTTAAGGAATCTATTTCCTCATTGCCTGGTCCAAGCCGCTAACCTTGTGGATCCAAGTATTGGTATTAGATTAGCAATTTACACCACTAGGATAGCTTTAACTAGTTTGCAATATGGAAAATGATAAGCCTACAACAATTTGTACAACATATTACACAACATGTATTATAAAGGAAGAATATTTTTGTAAAATGATGTTAATTTTATAAGATAATTTACAGAAATATTTTTATTTTATAACTTATGTTATGTAAATATTATAAAATATATTGTATGTGTATCACTTCTCTTGCAATATTACCAAATGGGTTAGAGAGTCTGAAACCATTCCTTTGTGTTGTCAACCCTTCCCAAACACATAAGTGCTTTCTCATCTATGTAATTATGATATAAGAGCAATGCTGGGGAGTAGCTACATTCAGGGCACTCCCCCTCACATGAACAGTGATGACACTGATCATGTGAGGGGGAGTGCACTGAGTGTGGCTTCTCCCCCTCATTTTTCATGATATAAGTAACCGATAATAGACTTATTAGGTTGCTCCTACACTTCTAGGTGACAAATTATAACTGATGACTTGCATCATTTAATATATTTTATTACTTCTGAACTTTAAACCTTAGTTCAATTTTATTTATTTTAAGCCTCTAATTGTCATTTAATTTTTATATCAGATTTGAAGAAAATGAAGATCCAAAATTTTGAAATTCAGAATGGACCAAATTTTTGAAGAAGCAGATTTTTCAGATGATAGAAGATGACAAAGCATAATTTTGAAATGGAGAGAAGAGATTTTGAATTAGATATGAATTTTAGAAAGCTGAAGATATATCGGGCAGATAAGGCTGAAGACGTACGGCTCCAAAAATGGAAATTGCTGGAAAAAAAAAAAGGCTCATATGCAAAACAAATTTGAAAAGAGATGATGCGCCTACCTACCTCTAGGATTCAAAGGTTTAAATAAATAAATAACGTGGGAAGCTTTTAATTTGCTACCAGTGACCACGTACGACGTGTAAGTAGAGCAATTTATTTTTGATTCTTTGGCCTACTACTTCGGGATAGAAGTGAAAAAGGAGTAGGAGACTTACCGGCTATTGCCAATTTGCTATTGCGTGCATAAGAGGAACGGTCAAAAAGGTCAAAAAAAGAAAGAATAAAGAAAGTAGATTTTATGCCTGATTTGTATTCGTAATTTATCTTAATTTATTTTTAATTTATTATTATATTTTTATAATTTTTTTATATAAAATATAAATTTTTATACACATTTTTTAAATTCTAATACACATTTTTCAAATCTCAAAATAATAATAATATTAAAAAATAAATAAAACTCATCCTATCTCTGAATTTGAGTGAAACAAGCTGCTTTATGAGATTGCGAGAGTACTTGTTTTAGTATTCTTTTTCTTCCATTCTTCTCAGAAAATTATGGTAAATTTATTTATTTTGAATTTAATTTTTAGTATCAACTAAATTTATTTATTTTAGAAAAATGATGTAATCTAGTTTCAGACTATACTTGATTTTTATGCTAATTTAAAGTTATTCTCTTATATGATTTTTATGCTAATTTAAAGTTATTCTCTTATATGTTTGTCTGATTTATTCTGAGTGTATTGCTTCTGATTAATTGACCATTAATTACATAATTTTAATCTTGTGATTTGCTATTGAAAGAGGGAATTATTATATTATAGGATAGAACCAAGATATTTCAGCATAGATAAATATTGAAAGACTTACATCCACTTGCCCTTCAATTTCTACCTTCTATGAACCTATGTAGTATTAAATGTTTTTGGTCTTAATGATTTGTTGCTTTATTAATTTACATATTCGTGTAAAATTATGAACAATAATATTTTCAATTGACTATCAAAAGAGGCTTTTGGTTGATTGCTAACAATCAGAGAGAATTAATTTCAATTATTTAGATGAGAAAATCATAGGAAGAGTTTAGGTGAAATCGGTTTCCTAGAAATTCTTTTTATCAATAATTTGATCATAAAACTACAACTTTATTTTCCATTGAATATTTTCTTTTAACTAATTTTATTCAAATTGTAATCTCAAAAATTCAAGTCACTTTTCTAAATAAAGGCAAGGTTAGAAGAATTTTGTTACTTGTCAAAAGTGAGCTGAATTTCGGTCCTTGCATGAATACCATATTGCTCCAAACTTAATTTACTTGTACGTGGATTCGATAAGATTATATAAATTCCAAATATCTATGCAGGAAATGTACACTTCTCATTGGAAATCAGCATGCTTGAAGTTGAAGGTCGAGTCTCAATGATGCTTGGATTTTAAAAAATCTAACCATCGGAAAGAATCGATATGCATGCCCACCATAGCTCGTGGGGCTTGTTAAGTTTTAGAAAACCAGTGACCAAATTTTTTTATACTTTCCCACAAAGATTTAAGTTCTTTTAAAGATTAGGGTTTTTGATGTTCACGATTTATCAACTAATCTAGACCCACAACAGTATGATAAACAACAACAAGAAATAAAGCAGTAAAATAATAAAGAGAAAGAACACACTAGAGTTACGTAGTTCGATCCTAATGGTCTATATCAACGGCGAGAACGGCCTCATAGATCATTCTTATTGAAGAATCAGCAAAAGCTTCAGTGTTTTACAGATCAAAGCTAGCTCTCGAGTACAAGAGAGCCAACTCACAACCTCTCTTTCACTTAATCTCACGAAACCCTAGTAGAGGGATACCCTCAGACCTCTCTCTCTCTCTCTCTCTACCTCAGCAAAACACAAATGAGTTTTCTATAACCCTAATCTCAGATTAAACATATATTTATACAGAATGAGAGATAGTGACACGTGGCCATCTAACGGTCTAGGATCAAGCAGCACTTATAATATCTTCTCAGCATAATGTCCAATGTACCCTCCTGCTTAGTGAGTTAAAACATTTCCATTAGATGATCAAACGGTTCTGAATGTAAATAAATGTCTGCACATCATTGGCTGAAAAACAAATACGTTAGAAGATCACATTTAAGATGTAATTGTACACTAAATTTGACACATTTATAGGGCTAATATAAAAGTTTTGAATATCGTACTAGAGGCTATTTCGATCAAGGTACTAGAATGAAATATTTTGATATCAATATTGTTTCATATATTGTTTCGGAATAGTTTATACATGAATAAATTATATATATATGTACACACGCATAAACTATTAAGATAAAATTACTATTCGTTTTGTGGTTCATACATATAGAATATACCTTTTATATATACAAAAAGGAAAAAATACAAACCCACTTATAAAATCACTTTTAAAAAAAAAAGAAAAAAAAAGACACTTTCTGCCGAAATCCGAAATTTAGTACTAGCCAAAATTTGATATGTTAGCCGTATTAGCCAAAACAGGTTGAAATAGCCAAAAAATACTCCAAGACAAAATATGAGAATTTTTTGCATTGGTTACCTGGCCGATATGGTACATTTTCGACATACTGGTTAGTACAACAAGGTATTCACAAAGTGGGTTGGTCATAAAGTGGATCGATTGACGATGGAGTTAGCATGGTGAGGATGACAATACCAGAAAGAAGAGGGATAAAAGAAAAAAAAAGCAAACACAGAATAAATCATGATTCCAACTATTTATAGACACTATGAGAAGGTGGCATAGGGTTTTGTGTTAGAATATGAAGGTAGAAATTGACATTTGAGAAAGAAGGTGAATAGATGAATGAGAGAAACTCAAGAGAAAACAATTGAGAAAAAAATGCCTTTTACTATTCTCATTAGTATTTCAGCTATGAGACTTTGCCCTTATATGTGATGCTATATAACGTAAAACAATACAAAATATATAAAGGAATTCAAGATAGCTACTGACACGCTTTACATGTAATGTATATACAGAGGGGACGATATAAAAATCACGTTCATCCTAGTACTAGCACAAAGCAATGCAAGACAACCTTATGTTGTATAGTATTCTGGAAATGCAGCTTTTTGTGTAATGGGGATAGGTGCTTTTGCAATGTCCTTGATGGGCCTTAATGCATTAGGCTTCTCGGCTATGGGCTTTGTTTCACTTGATCTTTGTGATTTTGCTCTTCCTCTCTAAGGTGCCGACATGAAAAAACACTTGCAACGGGTGGGTGAATAGAAGAAATCAGATGTGGAGACTAAAAAAAACACGAGAGAATTTTTTTAGCCAATAATAAAGAGAGCTAATAACAAAAAGAGTTACTAGAGAAGAAGTAATACTACTGCTCCCACCTCTTCAAGCCAGTTGAACCTGGAAAAAGGAAGGAGATAATTGCTCTCTATGGTGCGAGAGTGAGGCCAAGAGAGACGAGGGAGAGTTTGTACCGGGAGTATTTACTTTCTATCTATGTGGTGCCAAATTAATGGAAAAATGTCACAATGCTTCTATCCTTAATTTATTCCTTTGAAAAAAAATGACTGCATGCCTACTAGTTTCCTATGTCATTTTCGTCTTCAAAAGAGCACCAAATTTACTCAAGGTTTGGAAGGAAATATAATTCTTAGTAATGAGAAGCATAGTTTGAACTTTTGTGCCGTATTGGTCGGTATATACCATACTGGAATAGTTACCGATATAGAAATTGAGTCTGTTTTGTATTGGCCCATATTTCGGCCGTATCAGCCATTGTATCGGCCTGTACTGGATTTCAAGATTTCACTTTTTTTTTCATTTCTTGCTATTTTCTTATTTAGACTAGATTATTTACGTATATATATAATTTAATTATATATTGATTATTATTTTAAAATATAATTTATATATGTATTTATATATAATTTTTTTTATGTATATACTATTCCGAAACGGTACACAAAACGGTACCGATATCAAAATATTTCGTTCCAATACTTTGACTGGTACGCTCACCAGTACGGTATTCAAAATATTGATGGGAAGCTCATGATTCTATTGGAGGCCTCTACAAATTACAATCATTCTGCTGAAACATTTAGATTGGAGTGTTCTACATTGAAAAAATGTATGTAAAAAAAATTACAGTTGAAACTAAGAATATTGTTGTGGCGTTATGAAACATCCATGTTCAGCTAAGAATATTGATGTGAGTTTTTTTTTTTTTGAATATGAAATATAATGCATTCATAAAATAGAAGAATTACAAAGAATTCTTATCAACCCAAACTTCTTGGAAAGTAGGCTGTAGAACATTAGCCCCACATTACAATGTCATCCACATTCCAAGCAAACGAGCCATTAATCTATGGTTTTTGCCTCATTACCCAACTTGTGTACACGTTGAATTTTGCACACATTGAAAAGTTTAATCAGAGTTTGAGTTTCCTTTATCAGAACTTGCAGCTACTATTTGTAATTTTTTGATCATTTCTAATAAATCGGATTCAAGGATTAACCGAGAGATGCCTGAATGCATGCAAAACTGAAGTCCTCTGAACATAACTAAGAGCTCAATTGTTTATGGATTAGCAACTTGTCTTTTAACTTTACTAATTGCCATCACAACATTACCTCCGATCATCTCTAAGTTTAACCCCCATCCTAGCTTTATGTTGGCTAAAATTCATGACTCCATCAACATTATGTTTGAGGAAACCATGAGGATGAGGCTTCCGACTGTAAAGTGTCTTAGGATTTGAGCTAGATGAAGGCACCAATTTCTTGTAAAATTACTACAAAGACAATGCACGGAGCAGTCACATGTTTAGGGTTGTAATAAGTATTTTCAGGAATCCTTTTATTTCTCCTACCCCATACAACTAAGAAAATGTTTGTAAATCATCCATAGTCCCTTTATCTTTTAGCATCAAAACCAGATAAAAAAAACTGAGGTTTTGAACTGTCATGTAGCATAGGCAGATAACTCTTCTAGACTTCCTTTATTGTAGGACAATAAATAAGAGCATGTGAAAGGTCATTTTCTTCACTTTTGTAGAAGTAATAAATTGTGTCAACTTCAATATATTTCCACAACCCTTCCCACAAGGAATTGTGCTAATTAAAAGAAGATCTTTCACCTAAATTTCCCTCCCATCTTCTTTTAATGAATTTATATGCACTACTAACATTGAAACTCTCATTTTTCTCCTGACTCCATATTTACTTATTAACATTACCATCTGGATAGATAATCTTTATAATATTAGCCTCTGTAATTGGATTGAAAAAAGCTCTAACTTTGTGAACATTTCACTATCATGTATTATTGTCAATTAGTGAATCAATAGTTTCATTCCTATCCCCTTCCTCCACTACATTTAGTTCCACTTGAAGGGTTTTATGTCTTGGAACCCATGGATCTATCCAAACTTTGATTAGTTTCCCATTATTAACTTGCCACTGACGATAGAGATACTGCTTGGCTTCCCATATTCCTCTCTTAGCATAAGATGGACTAAAATTTGAACAAATGAAATATACTTTTGGGCAGTATTTGGCTTTTTAAATTCTATGCAGCATTGTATTTTCCTCTTGTAATATCCTCCACCATTGTTTTCCTAAAAGAGCAATATTGAAAGTCTTTAAACTTTAAAACTTAAACCACCTCCGAACTTGGAATTAACATCTTCTTCCAGCTAACCCATAATTCTTCTTTCATTTTCTACTCACTCCCACCAAAATTGAGCCATCATACTACATCTCCAATTTCTTACATAGGCAATCAGGTAACTTAAAGCGACTCATGACATAGGTTGGGATGGACAATGCAACAAGTTTAAGTAAAACCTCTTTACCTCATTGAAACAACTGTTTCTCTTTCTAGATTGGTAACTTTTGCCTCACTCTGTGTTTGATACCAAGAAAAGCATGGGCCTTTCTTTTTCCCACCATAGGTGACAATTCCAAGTACTTTTCATATTAGTATACATTGCTACCATCCCATAGAGACATTATATCCTCTTTGATAACTGCATTCACATTCTTATTGAACACCATTAAAGTTTTGTCTCTATTAATTTTTTGTCCAGAACCCAATTCATACTTCTCTAAGAACTCTTGGATATTCTTATTAGTAGTGGTATTAGCTCTACAAAAGATGACATTGCGACAACAGATGGTTTAATTTTGGAGCACCTCTAGAAGTTCGAAATCCTAGCACCTAAGATTATTATAGCTTCTCTAAGCAGGTGGATCAACCCCTCAATACAAAGTAGAAAGAAATAAAGAAATAGTAGGTCCCCTTGTCTCAATCCTCTACTTAGGATAATTGGCCCTTGTGGGACACCATTATAAATACATAGAAAGAGACTAACAAAACATGTCTTATAATCATTGAATCAGTTTGGACTCAAAAACTAAAGTGCTCATTATCTGCTAAAAAAATACCTCACTCTATCCTATTATATGCTTTAATCATAACAAGTATGAGAGACATATAGCATTTTTTCCCTTTCGTTTTTTGTCTTAGATAGTGAGTAAGCTCATAAGCAACAAGGATATTGTTTGTGATAAGTTTATCGAGCACAAAATCAACACTTTGTGATTTAGAGATGATATTAGGCAACACATGTTTCAATTTATTATTCAACACTTTTGAGATAAGTTTGCAAGTGAAATTACACAAACTTATGGGTCAAGAATCAACTACTTTTAGATGAGATTTTTTCTTAGGTATCAATGTGACAAAGGTGGGATTGAGGTCAATAGGGAATTCTCTAGAATTAAGAGCATTTAAAATAGCTGCAATAGCATACTTACGTAATTTTGAAATATAATAGGAGACATACCGTCAGGTTGAGGAGATTTTGTTGGGTGCATTTGTTTTAATGCTTGATCTATCTCCTCTCCTGTGTATTTCCTTGATAACTCTTCATTTATCTGTCTAGTGACTCTTTTGCCAATATTAGTCATAATGTCGATTTTCCTTTCTGATTTGAAGCTAAATAAATTATGGAAATATTCTACAATCAGATGGTCGAGTTGCTCCCCTTCTTTCCAGCTCCCATGATCATCTTCTAGCTTCTTGATGTGATTCTTCTTTCTCCTGTTGATGCTTTGGTATGAAAGTATTTGAATTTTGGTCCCTTGCCTGCATCTACAAGGCCTTTGATCTATGGTGCCAAATAAATTCCTCCCTTTTCCTGCCATTTATGAACTTCCTATAACATAGAAAGCCTCCTTCTTGCTGCATTGTAATAGTAGTATCCACCCACAATGGGACATGATCAGAATACGTCAAATTACCATGAGTAATAGTAGCTAAAGGAAATTGGGATACCATCGAGAGTTAGCCAAGAATCTATCTGACCTCTCACTAATGAGATCCTTGCCTTCTATTGCACTAGATATATAGTGTTCCACAAACCTCATATCACTTAAATCGCACTTATATAGCACAACTTGAAACTCTACCATTTGCCTCTCTGGTCTTTCTCATCTACCCCATTTTTTAGAGAGATCTAAAATTTCATTAAAATCACCAAATGGCAGCCATGCTTTGTCATTTGAATGACTTAAAGAAAGAATCAAATTCCAGGTTTGCATCCTGTGAGTAATATTAGAGTGTCCATAAACCCCCGTAAGGTACCCCTAAGTTTTATTAGTATCATCACTCACAAATAGATGAATCAATATGGTAGAGTTAAGATGTGAAAAATGGCGAGGCTAATGATTTCAGCAAGTATGAATTGCAGGTGGGGGCGATTTGTGGGTAGCAATATGCAGTAAGATTTTCAACTCATTTCCATAGATGGAGGAGTATTTCGATTCTTAGCTTTAAGATGGACAGTAAATAGACAAGTGCATGGAGGAGATCGGAATGATCATAGTTCTATTGATCTTGGAGAAGCACAAGAAGCTATATTGTTATGTGGTGCTCATCCTCCAACTGTAGAGGGAAATGGGTAGTCAGATCTTGAAGACTTGAGGCGCCAAGAAGTACGATCTGCAGAGATGGTAGTGGACCACAAGTTTCTTTTGGAATTGAAGTACCACGAATATTATTGAAGTTGATTAACTTAATTACCTAAGGCAGGGGGCCGAATCAGACTTCTCAAATCTAAAATGGTTTCAAGAATAATAGCATTAGTCTTAGAAGCCAATTCACTAGCTAGCTAGGGTCGACTGAAAAGCTAACTTCATAAAACCATTTCGCAACCCTAGCTTTTAATATAAACACTCAATAGGTTGCATGATAATAGTCTTCAAATCAGCTTGCTACAATATCGCGTATAAGCCACAGTACTACCCATGCATATATATAGTATAAGGGATGGAACCTAGCTATAATGCCCGGAGGGTAAAATGATCAGCGCTTACAAAGAAAGTCCACCACAACATATATAATTCTTTCTTTCAAAGTCCAACTCATCAACATCAATCCAAAGTTAATGAAAAATGTAAACAAATGTACCCATCTGGCTTAAAGACTTAAAAAGAAACCTAACTAATTTATTGACATAAGATCATTTCTCTTAATTTACTTCTTACAAACTCTAACTTTTGGCGCATATATATTTTAGAGTAATGCTAAATACAATTTTAGATTGTGCACGTACAATGCATTTATTTTATAGAAAAGTGGAGTACTCCACTAGTTTAAAAAAAATATATATTTATTTACCTTTTTATATAATTTACCCTTTTTTTATGAAAGGAGTGCACATATATAATTTACACACCTTACGACTACAAAGGTTTCCATTTTTTATATAGTTTTATACTCATGACTCCACATGATAACACATGATTAACCTAAATCGCCACTCCTATAAATGACATGAAACCTTTGTGCTTGCCAAACATAAAAAGAAGGTTAAAAAAAAAAAAGAAAGAGAGAAGAAAATAATTCCTAGCTATTAAAAAATGAAATGTGGCCGAGCAAAAAAATCAAAACTAATGAGAAAGGAAAAATGATGAAAGTTAGAGCTGGGTTTAGGCGGCTTAGAAAGAAAATATAAAAGAAGCAAGCTGAAGTACTGACAGGCCGTGCGTAAACAAAGCTAGAAGAAATGACAAAATACTCGCATGGATATCATCTTCAATTCTCTTGTGTTATATATATATATATATATATATATATATATATATATATCTGATCATAGCCAACTTCAGAAAGAGATAGAAATGTCGTATCAACCCTTCAATATTTAGGTGACGTTTGGATAGTGAATTGAGGTATATCACATGGGTTGAGATATTAATAAAAAGTTAAAAATTAAATAAAATATTATTAAAATATTATCTTTTAAAATTATTATTATTTTGAGTTTTGAAAAAATTCAATTATTTATTATATTTTGTATTAAAACTTAAAAAAATTATAATAAATAGATGAGATGATCAGTTGATCAGATATTCAAGTCTAAATCCAAACATATAATATTCATGTAAATAAATATTTAAAAATAATTATTCTAAAAATATTTCTCAAATTCTTATTATAAGTACACATGATGATATATATAAGTAAATTCAAAACGAGACATTGGTACACTATGGTACGTATCAAAATATTTCATTCAGTGTCCAATGCAAACTGAAATGATCACTTGAAAAGAATATGGCTAAAATTTTCACATATCTTAATCTTTTTTTTTGTAAAAAAAAAAAAAATCATCTATTGTCTCTCACATGTTCATATATAATTAGAAATTATTGATTTTATTCGTTGGTTAACCAACGCATAATTAAAATCGGTATTGTATGTTAATCGTGTTTCAATTTATAAATTCTTGTTTATTTCAAATTGAATTAGTTACTGACTGAAGGTGTCTTTATCTTGTTTATCATGAGCATTTTTTAGAATCGATAGTTTGGAAATGAAGGAGCAAGTCAAATGAAAAAAAAGGAAACTCAACTTAATCTAGAAGACTATTGGGGTTATCCCACATGTGGAAGGAGATGCTAGTCAGTTTATAAGTGTGAGGAAAAATTTCATCTTTACAGCTACCTTTTGAGGTTGAGAGACTAGGCCCAAGACCATCTATTACTGGTATTAGAGCCTAGTTTATCAACATTCTTTAACCCAATAATCTGCAAGAGAAACATGTTATTACTGTTTCAACTTAGGGTCTGATGTGTAAGGAGGAGATTGTTAGAATTGTTTCAAATTGGCTGTGAAAAATCTGGTAGTCAGCTTATAAATGTGAGGGAAAATCGATAATCACTTGAACTAATTGTTGAAGTTGAGAGAGGTTCAAGACTATCCAACAAAGACAAGCTCATGAAATTACATAATAAACTTGTTACTAACGCATTTTGACAAAATTAGAATTAGTAGATGATATTGAAATAATAATGAAAATTATATAGAAAAAAATGCATTGAGACATTAGAAAATTCAAGAAAATTAGCAAAAAATCTACCTGAGGTCCTATAAAATATCAAAAACATATTTAAAATTTTTTATAATTCAACTCCATGAAAAATATGGTTATATACAAAATTAGAGATATATTAATACATGATAGAGATTCAAATAGAAGTACTGATATATAATTCAGATTTTCAGGTTATAATTTACATTACCATCTCCAATACAAATGGAGGAAAACATGATACAGATAAAATGGCTAATGCATTTAGCATACAGCTTGAAAATTCTAATGTATTTATAAGAACATGGTTAATCTTCTAAATAATACTTGAAATCTCAAGTATTGGCCTGCAGTGAGCAATATTGGAAGCGTTGACAAGCTTTACATAACTCAAAGCTAGCTTTAGACTATATATATATATTGAATTGAAACTACTCCAAAATGACAATGATTGAGAAAATCTTAAATTAAAATAAATAGTCTATGTGTGTTTTGATTTGATAGTCCAGTACCCACTTAATCTAATTTTGACCTTTTTAATTAATTTTGAAATTTGAGTTTCTTGTGCTTCTAATTTTGATCCTTTTAGGCATTTCCTTTAAAATTCACTTTACATCAATTTCTATTAACAAGATGTCAACGTGTGTGTTCACCAAAATAAAAATAGATTTTAAAATAATTATGAAACAATATATAATATATATATATTATAAAACAAATCTTTTTCATATACAACCCTTGCTGGTTTTCACAACTCTTTACACAACTCTATTTTAAATGACGATCATTTTTATAAAACAATTTATAAAAATAACATATATTTTTATAGAAATATCTTTCAATTTAAAATATAATTATAAACATAGTTATTATAAGAAAAGTTATAAGTGTACCATTACTGATCTTAAGCAAATATTCAATGGGTGAGCTGTTAATCGAGGATACATGGGGCCTCATGGGGGCCTGCATGAGGCTTGGTAATCGAGTATTTCTACTGATTATTTGTGATAAAAATGATTATTTGTAACTAAAATAGATTTATTTTAGCAAGAAATAGTCATTCTTGCAAGAAATAATTGGTCACAAAAAAATAATTTTTTTATAGTGTGGGTTTGCGCTAACTTATTTTTTATTTTCCTTTTTTTTTTATAATGTTTTCTAGTTTTTTTTACCATTGTATTTTTTTTTATTTGGATTTTTTTGGGATTTTCAATACTTTCCAAACTTTTATTAAGTTTCTTTTAGTTTTTGGTTATTGATTCGTAGCACGCGACATTAACAATTTACTAACAAAACGTTGACAAAAAAATCACTGTTTTGATTAAATACGAAATGGATTAATTAAAGTCTCAAATCAAAGCACTATAGAAATCAACATCTTCAAAAATCAACCCAGATTTAATATTCAACAATTTACAAATATAAGTATCTTTAAGCAAAAGTCATTAAGCTACTTTCGGTCCCATGTTCTCTCCTTAAGATCATAAATTATATATTAAATCCAAACTTGAGACTGATACACTCATTTATTAAGCCTTAATTGAGGATTCGCGCCCGGCCATATTTATTCAAACTCCTTTTTAAAGTACGTTGAAATATACATATATATTATAAAAATAGTTTTAGAAAGTCAAAAGCATTATAAATATATAGGGTTTCGGAAAGTCAAATCATGTCAAATTAATTAACAAGCGTGGGTAGCTTTCTTAAAAAATTAACATTTGTTGTGACTAAATATATATTAATTAATTATTTGATATCATCACGTCGGTATTTATTATATATTTGAATATATATAAATGATATTATTATAAGCTGTATCACAACTAATAATAATATTATTAAATTAATGTCCCATTAATAAATTAATTTGGAAATCCCAAAACAGTTTAGAAAACAACGAAATATTAATCACCAAATTAATTAGTATATATTGAGAAGGAAAGACCAGTACTAGTGCTGATCATTTAATTGGAAACACTGATAATTCATATCTTATATATATATATATATATATATATACACACACACTAGATAAAAATAACGTGCAAAGCACGTTTATCTAGTTTAATTTCTAACAAAAATTAGAAGATTATTCATAATTAAATAGATAATAAATAATTACATGTTTTCATATATTATAAAAAAAGTATTAATAAAAACAATAAGATAGTCTCATAAATAAACATAACCTATAATTTTATCAAATTTGTTTGAGTTAATTTTGATTGAAATTTTAATAAAATATTTGTTCAAAATATTATATTTTTATAATTCTAAGACGATGATTTAATATTTGTGTCATTTTGCACAGTCTCAAAAGAGAGAATATTAAAATATCTATGTTTTTAGTGTTTAAATTTTTCTAAATCTACATAAACTTAAATCATCTACAGTTTTTTTAGTTATGTGATTATTTTTAAGAAATAATATAATTTTAAAAAAATTATGTAGTTTATAATTTATATAAAAAAATGTTATATTATAATTTATAACATGAAATTTTAATCTTAAATATGTAAATTTATTAGATCATATATATATATTTCAATTAAATATCAAACATATATAATATATTAATTATATTTATTGTCTATTATTACCAATTTAATATAATTATAGTTAATTGTATATACCGTATATTTATCATCTAAATAAATAAATAAATAATATATTCATTTTAAAAGTATAAAATAATTTTTAAAGAATGAAATTATTAATCATATGATAGGAATAAATTTTCATGAATAAAATTAAACTCTCTAATATATAAATTAACATCTCTAAGTGAGGATTGTATTGTTATATTGTTATGAATGATTTATTTATATATATTGTTATATATTCTATACTATTATTATGTCATTCTATACTATAATTATTATTCTATATTTATTTTACATAAAAAAAAGTTTTAAATAAAAAGTTTATCATTATAGAAAATTGAAGTGGTGTAATTAAATTTAATGTCAAGAACATCATTTCGGTGATTAATAGAATTAATGGATTGTATTTAAAATAATATTTCTCATTAAATGCAGTATTTATTTTAACAAAAATGGATGAAAAATGTTAACTTTAACAGAAAAATAAGATTTTCCGTTAAAACAATATTTTCCGTTAGATAGCTACTTTATATATATAAAGATAAAATTCACTCACTCTTAATTACATAATATATATGACCACGCTGGAAAGAATTATATTATTATAATTAATGACGAATATTAATGTATGTTAATTTCTCTTCGCACGTAGTTTGGGTAAAAGCATGATTTATTATATATTTATAAGAATATTGTAGGTATTGTCCATGTTTTTTTTTTTTTTTGAAATGAGGTATTGTAGTACTCCATGATCTTAATTCAAATTAAAGGAAGTCTTGTCTATGCGTAAAATAAAATTTTAACCGACCTCTTTGGTTTGTTTCATGTCAATCGCTAAAGATTTCTCTTTATATATTATATACATATATATATATATCTGTATGTTATGTATGTATATATAATAGGTAATATTGTCCATGATCTTAATTCAAAACGGAAGTCTTGTCCTTGCGTAAAATAAAATTTTAACCGACCTGATCTAGTTTGGTTTGTTTCATGCATGTGTCAATCGCTAAAGATCGAATTTCTCTTTATATATATATATATATATATATATATATATATATAAACGTACACAACCTTCCTAATTTCTACGCATCATATTTTTTGATTTATTAAGTTTTTAAATACTTTTTAATATTTTTTTTGAGTTTATTCTTCTTAAATTAATTAAAATTTTCTATTTAATATTCATATATAAAATATTTATTGATAAAATAAATAAAAAAAATTAAAAAAGTTGTGGTACCGTGTGGAGGTTATAATTAGGGAGGACCGGGAGGTTGTATAGTTTTTTTTTTCTTTCTATATAATAACAGCGATGCCGAAAATTTCTCTATATAATTGCTCATGCAACGTCCTAATTCCCGCATACAATTATTCCTCAAATCTTCAATATCTCTTCTTCTTCCCCGCTTCCGGTTTTCTCACTTTTCTTTCTGAAAAATGGCTGAAAACTTCGTCCTAGTTCCTAAATATTTGACGACCGTTTTCATTATGATCATCATCTTTCTGGTCGGGATGTCGGAGCAAGGGACAACGTCCTTTTTCCCACCCAAAGACATAGCAGATAAGTTTCGTAACGACCCCGAGACCCTGAAACTAGCCTCTACAGATTTTGGCCATATAGTTCATGATATCCCAGCAACAGTCTTTCATCCAACCTCTGCAAATGACATTGCAACCTTAGTTAAATTCGCGTACAACAGTTCTGTCCCCATTAAAATAGCCGCAAGAGGTCGTGGCCATTCCGTACGAGGACAAGCTATGTCTCACAACGGTGTTGTGATAAACATGGCAGCCTTGAATGATTCTGATCATGTTAGAGATCAGGCGGCCGGCTCAAGAATATCGATCTCGAAGAGTCCGTCGTTGGGGTTTTACGCTGATGTTGGAGGGGAGCAGCTTTGGATAGACGTATTGCAGACCACACTAAAACATGGACTTGCACCGGTTTCGTGGACAGACTACTTGTATCTAACGGTCGGGGGGACTCTATCCAATGCAGGGATTAGTGGGCAAACTTTTCGTTTCGGACCTCAGATCAGCAATGTTCATGAAATGGATGTTATCACAGGTATATATGCAATATATATTGTAACCTAGCTAAACTAATATTTTCCTTTTGAAAACGATTAATTTGTTTAGTTTTTTAGAGTATGTAAGTCTCGTGCATTCTTTTTAGAGAATTATTAACTAGGAATTCCGATAGTGGGGGTTTAATTTTTACTACTTAATTAGTAATGAAAGATGTTTTTTTTTATAATGATGTTGTGGTTTTTTTAAAAAAATTATTTAAAATTAGTGAAAAGATCGATACATGAAAAAGTGATCAGATTTAAGATCAGCATGGAAAAGCTCATTTCTTAATAATGGATCTTACTTTCATTTAATTTTTAGCGCATGACTTATATATACCCACCTTAAAATTATATATATCTAGCAATAATTTGTTTGTTTTTGTATTTTCAAGTTTTCCTACATAATTTAGATGATGGTCATGAACTTAAATAGAAATATATTAGCTAGATAGATGCAAGATCAGTACGTTAATTATATTATTGCTTATATAAGCAAATTATTATTAGGATGTTATACCAATACGACAGTTGAATATCCAAACTAAATCCAAAGAACCAAAAATACCGACCAGTATTCCTAAGTTAACCAATGAATAAAATATGATGAGTTGTACTAAAAACTAATAGTCATAGAGTCCAACACGATTAAAAACACTTTATTAAATTAGTTAGGAGTGTAAGGCCGGAATATCCTAGTCAAGAAAACTATGAAACCATTGAGTTGAGAAACTATATTAATATATAATATTCAAAGACATGGGCCGGCTCATGACCGGCTTTTATTTCAATATTTATATATATATATATATATATATGTATATATAATATGAGATTTAATGATTCGGTGATTTTCTCATGTTAGAGTTAATTACGTACTGATCATCATGATGCATAATTTTCTTTTTGTTTTATATATAAACAGGAAAAGGGGATTTTGTGACTTGCTCCGCTAAGGTGAATTCGGAGCTATATTATGCTGTGCTTGGAGGTTTAGGCCAGTTTGGGATTATAACCAGAGCAAGAATTGCTCTAAAACCAGCTCCAAAAAGGGTACGTACGTACAGTAACAGTAATTATATGCAACAGATAATTGACGTGCTGTGACTTAAATTGTCTCTTATTTAATTGGTTTTTAGTATTAATGTCAATCTTAATGCCAATTAATATATATCCCACGCTTGAATTGGTATTGGGATACCTAAATGATTGTGCAATTTAATTCACTCACGGATTAAAGTAGTACTTGCCAAAACTACTAGTTGATATTATTGCTTGCCGTAAAGAAAAACCCTATATTATATAGTACATATTCCACGAGCAAGCTGTCACACATGATGCATGTATATTATATATCAAACTATTTTTTGTTTTGTTTTGTTTTGTTTTTTTTTTGAAATCGTGGCCGGTTGCCATGCATATTAATTTGTTTGTAGGTTAAGTGGCTACGGATACTATACACGAACTTCACTCAGTTTTCCAATGACCAAGAACGTTTGATCGCAGCAGATAATGTAAGAGCAAGGACGTCACATAAGAATTATGGATTTGATTATGTAGAAGGTTCGCTTCTACTGAATCAAGGTCCTCCAGATCTTTCCTTTTACCCTAAATATGACCAGCCAAGAATTTCTTCTCTCGTAACAAAACATGGAATCGTCTTCTGCCTAGAAGTCGCCAAATACTATGATTATCAAACTGCACCAGTTACTGTGGACAAGGTACGAACGCGTACAACATCGTCATCATCGATCATGGACATATATATATATATATATATATATGAACTTAGAACTTTGTGCTCAATATATATATCGACGTAATATTTGTAATATTATAATCTGACGCGCGACAGGCCATTTTAATTTTAATTTTTTTTTGGTATGTATTTATATATAAATATGTAGGAACTGGAAGTTTTGCTCAAGGGATTAGGGTTTGTTCCTGGATTTAAGTTCGTGAAAGATGTAGCAGTCGTAGACTTTCTGAATAGAGTTGCACGTGAAGAGGAAGCCCTTAGATCGAAAGGTCTATGGGATATTCCTCATCCATGGTTGAATATCTTTGTACCAAAATCTCGTATCTTGGAGTTCGAGTCCGCTGTTTTCGGGCACATGATTCTTAAAGAAAACATTCCAGCGGGACTCATTCTAATTTACCCAACGAACGGAAACAAGTAAGTTTGTCTTTAATACTTTCATTAAACTAATTAACAAAACTTTTTGTTTTATAATTATAAGTCAATGCTATATATATATATGTATATTTGTATGGAATATAATAAATTGATAATTAATGCATGCTATATATGTCATACTATTATTTTAGGCTCTATTATTAAGAGAGATCGAGTACCTGGTACGTCACTCAAATAATATATATATGAATAATAGTACTCATTATCTCATGATGTAATGTCATATTATTAAAGACTATTTATTATATTTTACTTGTAAACCTACCATCTAATAGTACATAATTATATATAACATTCAATTTAATTATAAAGTTTATAGAATTAAGTTATTCAAATCTTTGGAGCCTCGACCTAATTTCATCCATGAATATTAAATAATTAAACTAGTCTTTTCCTATCAGTTTAAATTTTTTTAAATTATATATATGTGAGTACAAGATTAACATGCCAAATCATGTTAATGAATTATTACAGGTGGAATGATAAGATGTCAGCAGTAATACCGGAGGAGGATGTTTTCTACGTGGTAAGTATGTTGCGGTCAAGTGGATACAATAACTGGGAGGAATTTGACACCCAAAACAAATTGATATTAAAGCTTTGCGTTCATATGGGCATCAAGTTCAAGCTATATCTTTCACGCTTCGAAACACAAGAAGATTGGAGAAACCATTTTGGCTTGAAATGGGCAACTTTTCAAGACAGAAAAGCTCAGTTCGATCCAAACCATATATTAGCACCAGCACAGAGGATATTCAATTAGAAAGCAATTAATTAGCTAGGCAAGAAGATTTCATTGATCATTCAGGTAGCTAGCTAGCTAGACTGAAGATTCTGGTTTAATCCTGATGATGATGATCAGCCTGAGGATCATGATCAGATTATTTATTGAGCGTATGAATTTTACAATTTGAGATGGATCTGACATTTATGTATACATGAGTAGTACTCGATCTGGTTGTATAACTCCCTATTATTTGGGCCAAGATCGATCCGATTTATAAGCTCTAATTAGAAACTAATTACTTAATTACTTTCTGGGCTAGGCTGACCCAACCCATAATTCATCCGCAGCCCAAAAAGTGTTCGATCGGAATCGATTATATATGCATGCATGATGGCTCATTGAATTATAATATTGTTCTGATCCCTAGCTAGCTGCACATATATATATGAAGCCTTTGAGAAAATTAAGAAATAAGATAATCAAAGCAATAATAAATAATAGACTTGTGTCAAATTGGGTTTGAATTTTTTTCCCCATATATAAAAATGAATATCTCAGCTATCGATGCAATTAATTTAGTCATATCCTACTTCGTTTGACAAAGAAATATTAACATGTATATCTGTAAAATTCCGACCTTAAATTTGAGAGTCATTTACTTATTTATTTATTTAATTATTGTATGTATTATTTATGCAATTCCCTTATATAATATTATCATAGATTCTCTTATGTTATTGCTAGTAATATTATTTTGATCGGATTATATGAGATTAATAAATAATTATATTTTAAATTTGAATTTTATTATAGGTAAAATTTTAATTATAATTGTTAATAATTTTCTTTTATAAAAGAGGTACAATTTATTTTGAGTTAAAAGTTTTTTATCAGATAAGTTATGTCTATATTATTTTAAGAAGACCTATTATTTATTTTTTTTTTAAAACTATGCTCCGAACACTATCACCATTTTTACCATGCACGTCTCATGTACATCCCTTTACCACTAACATTCTTTTCTTTTCCAAAGATCTCTACAATCATGGATATGTATTCGCGTATAACCAAAAACAATAAGTTTTATTTTCAAATTTGAATTAGTTCCGTTGCCTTCTTCTGATGCGCATAGTCTCAGTTATGCACGTCTCTCCTTCTTTGCTTCTAGGGTTCCCACATTTTTTTTTCTCTCTCTCTCTACATATACATGCATGCACGTAGCCTCGTCCAAACGGTGAACTCAAAGCCAACAAACCCCTCACCTGCGCTAATCCGAGATCAAGCGAAGCCAAAGCAGGGCTTTTTCCCCACATTCAAACGCCGCACATCGACGCAAACCACAATCCATCTCGCGAAAGCCACCAACCCACGCAGGGAATCCATACATTGAAGGACACGACAAACAGGATTTCTTACCGTCGGCAACACCATAAAAATACCCCAGGGGAATTCCCAACCACATCGACCACCTCAGGCTTTAGACTACCCACTACCACAGAAATCACCGACAACCCTATTTTCACCTCACAGCCCCTGCGTCACCTTCAGGCCGAGAAGCCACTATGCAAAACCAGCTGCTGTGCAACACCCCCTCATAGTCCACTGCACAGAATCAAGCCGCACGCTGCAATTGTCACGTTTCGCACCTTTTACCACTACGCCTCCTCCCTCAAAGCCATCTCCACTCACGTTGCTCAGCACCTCCTTGTCTCTCCCTTCACTGCCATTGATCAACCACCGAAAACACCACATAAGTGTCCCATGTTTCCGCACCACCAAAACAGAGGATTTTTCCTCCACTCGTAGCATGACTGTCTCCAGAGGCGGACCTATGTTATAGGTTGGGGGGCTACCGCCCCCCCAAAGTTTTTCACAAAAAAAAAATAATATATAAATATGTACAATTATTTATATATATAATTAAAATTGCTACATTCAATTATAAAATAAAATAAAATAAAATTGTGACCCCAACAATTTTCACTAAATTTTTACTAAACAAATAGAATAAGCTCTCAATTTTTTTTTCTGATGTTTTATTTTTTTGAAGTTTTATTTAATTATTTTGTGTTGATGTTTGGATTTGTAAATTTAAAATTGGCTAATTTCACTTCTTTTATTGGTCATGACATTTATGAATTATGAGATATTTTTTAATAATTAACTTGCTCATTTATTACTTTGAATTGATTATCAATTTTTATAATTGTCAAAATTAATTGATTATATTTATTTAATTTCACTTTAATTTATATAATTATGAGATTATTGTAAATATGATTTTATAATATATGATTATTATCTTTATATATAGTCACGTATAAAAATATATATATTGTTTATATTTACACATACCATATATTTTATCGATCGCCCCCCCAAACACTAAATCCTAGTTCCGCTCCTGACTGTCTCCTCCTCACCTAGCCACCCTAGGACATCGGACCACCCTCACATCACTCATTAAACACCGGCTAGACAAGTCCTGTCACACCCACTCCTTCCGGCAAGTCCTCCTCGCTGGAATAACCGTTCATCTCCTTCTCTGTTTCGGTAGCAGAATATCCCTAAACTCTTCCCCTCTCTAATTCACGCCACTGCCTAGGATTACTTAGTGGTGTCGTCGGCCTCCACCCACCATTGGATTCGTCGTCACATCTCTCCCTCGGTGAGCATCACTACTTTTTCTCTCCCTCATGTGTTTGTTTTACGTAAGCTTCACTGGCCGGTGTATTATGTTTTATATATGCTTGGTTTTAATGATATAAATGTCACAATTCAGGATTTTCACAATTATAATATATATTCAAAAGTCTTGAATTATTTTATCAAGTATATTTGAATGATTATTACACTATAATAATAGTTTACAAGATTTTATTTTAATACTAAATACATAAGCCATAATTTTATTAAGCTTTATTTCCTATAGAAAAAAATTATAAGAATTTTGATATTAAGTATTATTAAGTCCTTTTTATGAACTAATCTCAGCTATTGTTTTTGAACTCCCATGAATAAATATTATTTACTAGATTATATTTGAAAGACTACGTATGATATTATTGATTTAATAATTATACGATATTGGTGTTTATTAGATTTCTTATAACATTGAATAAATATGTTAAGAATATTTTAAACGTTGTTAATAATTATTAGATTTCTTATAAAATTGGGTATTTATACTAATTATAAGAAGGTAAACCTATTTTAAGGATTTAGATTTTCATAACTTATTTTGATAGAGCATGAATATAGTTCAAAGCATCTTTTGAGTTTTAATATGTTATTAGTATTTAAATATTTTAAAATATAAGTGTTCAGTGATTACTATGTTAAATAGAATATTTATTTAATTATTTTATACAAAAAGATTTTAAATAAATAGAAATACCTGACTTATTGAATGTAGCTTTGATTGTGTTACTAAAGCATATTTTTAATATAAAATATTTTATAAGTATTTTATTTTATGATATTAGTATTTAATATCTTTTGTATGAAGTATAATATGTATTATATTATTATTCTTCACGATATATATTAATTCAGTAAAATAATTCAGCACGTTACTTTTAGAAATGTTAGCGACGATTTAATAACTTCGTATAGGTATCATCAAACTATGAAGGAGAATTTAGGAAGCAGCGCTACGAGGTAAGTGAATTTGATCACAAAATTAGGATCCTCACATTAGTTTATATTATTAGTAAACCCAGTTTTTTGATAGTCATTTTCAAATATCCCTCACGTCATGCAAGCATGTTATTTAGCACAGCACAGCACACGATCATATCATTCAGCATCACGTTCAAATTCAGCTAGTTATTTATATTAGTATGTATTATGCATCTCATGTCGCATAAGTCTCATAAGTTGATTTAAATTCAAATATAAGATTAAGTCAGATCAGAAAGTAATTAATCAGTTATCCAGTTAAATCAGTTCAATAAATATGTAATTTTAGATAACCATTTAGATGTATGATACCAATGCATATCAAATCAGGGTGGATGTGCAAATTACGGACGTAAGCGTGGTCCACCATAGTACGTTAGAGTACTATCAGCAGCTCTCTTTGCTGCAGTGGGATGTGTGGCCAATGCACAACCTTGCACACAGGGTAAGTGTGTTTGCCAATCAGCTTAGTTAGATCAGTTCAGCTAAATCAGTATAGTCAAATCAGATCATTTACATTAGTTCAGTTAGTTGGTTTAGATCAGTCAAATCCATCAGTTAATTCAGACCAGTTACTTAAGTCGGTTAGTCAGTCAAGTCAATCATGCATGGCATTAACATTAACATATACAATCATATTTTAGAATTCAGTATAAATTTTATAAAAAAATATCCTATAATATTATCTTACGTTGTGGTAGATCTTCTTACTGAGTCATCGACTCATTTTAGTTTATTTCCTATTTTTAAAACCACCCAAGTGAAGAAGATGACAAGTGCGAGCAGGCAGACCAGGAGTAGATTGAGCAATTATTGTATTTTCAGCATTTCTAAAAATAAATGTTTTTATGACACAAGTTTAATTTCAGTGATTTCAGTAAATGTTTTTATTTAGAAAAAAAACATATTTTGTTCAAATTTCATTTCTTTGGAGTAGATGTTATTTATTTTATTATTAAAATTAAAAATCTTATGCCGGATTAACAGTTTTAGAAAAATCACGTGACACTCCTTATCTTACGAGAATGGGGTGTTACAATATCTAAATTTTCAAATATATTAAAATTAAAAAATACTTCAATTACAAAGGAATATTACAGAATTATAATTAAATTCATAAATTAATATGATTTGATATAATACGTCGATTTTTAAATTTATTTTTATTATATATTATGATTTAATATGTCACATAAAACTATTATATTTTATGAAATCTTCTCATAAATACATAAGTATGTAGCATCACTTTTATTTTCGCCATCAGATCTATTTACCATGCATGATGGCCTTTCAATTAAACATGTTATTCTAATTAGGAAAAGATGGGCTATCCAATAAAGCCTGCCAACCTATGGTTTGCATGTTTAGCAACACGAAAAACCCACCAGGGAAACACAACAATGATTGATCAAACATGATCTTAATTAACTTTATAGCTGGACCTAGGAATGTTTTTGCCCCTCATTTGTAGCCTTAAGTGGGATCAATATCTTATGTGGATCACTTGAAAGCTTTTACTTTAAATTTGTTGGAGATGAACCCAACTCAAAACCCTTTTTCTGCTTAATATGTTCACACCTAGCTAATTCCTAGCTCTTCGTGCTGCTTGACTGTGGGGATACCATGATAGGTATATTTATTTTTTTTAGTGTTGAGATCCCAAGAGGGGAATTAAGAACTTTTCTCACTACATATAAAAGTTTACCATCTAATTAATTGTTCTATATCCTTCTAGATGATCATAAACAATCTCCTAATTAATTTGTTTGTAAAATATGATTGTTTATTCATTTAATTAAAATAGGAAAGATTGATAGTTTTAAGGTACTGGAATAATGAAGATAATTGGTAGCTGATCAAGCTACTTTCAATATGGAAGAATTAGCAACAAATGCTTACCATATTTTAGAGATTTTTCTTGGGGGAGTGGGGCTTAAAACTACTGGCCAGCATCTTGAAAATAGTAACAAGATGGTGCCTGCGGGAGGATTATGCTGCTGCTCATGATCATGATCATGAGTAGTGTTGGCCAGCATTTTGCAAGCAAGCAGCTTTCTTAATTTCTCGCTGTCATCCATTTAAAAAATAAAAAATAAAGAAAGAAAAAAAGAAGTCAATTCTATATATTATATTATATACAGCCTGGTCGGTACTCCAGATGATCAGCAAGACCCACCGACCTTTGCTTCACATTTTATCCTGAATTCCCCTTGATGTGAACTCTTTCTTTCTTCAGAATCTTGAAATGGGTGTTTGCGCGTGCGTTATCTGGGACCCTAATTGGACTGATCAATAATATATCTATATATATATATATATATTATAGATCAGTTCAATTTCTCATCTAAATGAACATGTGATGAGCTGTACATTTTCATAAGAAAATGAAACTCATTATATATATGAAATTAGCGAGCTGATTAATTTTAAAATACCCCATTTAAATCCGTCAATTTTAGTTTTTAAAATCACGTACAAATTTGAGAATGGATGGATAAATATCATGTTATTACCGTCGAATAGAAATGAGATAAGAGTACACTATACGGTATATATATATATATATAGGATTAAATGATAGTATAATCTCTAAATATACCCACCAACTGCGCGGCCTACTCCTATATTTTTAGTTTTTATATTTTGTTTTTTCTTAACGGTTAAGGATGTTTAAAAATGCTGAAAGGAAAAAAAAAAGAAAAGAAAACTCTGCTCTAGTGTGAATATTTGGGATGCACATAATTTCATAATGTGCGCCCTAGCATTGTCCATATATATATATATATAGATATACATGATACATATATTTATACCTGTGTATATATAGTGACAAGGGGAAGAGCCAGGGGGCAAGGGGGGCGTGGGGATGTAAAAGAAAATATTTAAAATAGCTAGTTTTTATCCCATTTTTTGTTTTATTTCAAAAAAGAAATTAGTATATATTATTTCTTTTTGAAAACTTGTGATTATCTGGGTGAAATATATTTTAAAAAATCTCCACTTGGCCACTTTCATTGGATAGCTAGCTATATATATATATATATATATATGTGGTATATTATAATATGTAATTCATGCGACCTGACTTAAAAGCTTTTTGACTTCATAATATTTTGCTGATATACATTATTCAGTGAAATAAAAAATTTAGTTTATGGTTTATATATGTTACATCTTTCTTATAATTTCTATATATAGACAGTTTCCAAAGTTCAACCTCACATTTGATTTGCAATATATGAAAAAACCAGATGTTATATAAATTTACCAGCATTTATGAAAAAATATTAGAAAATTTTTTGAGGGTGTGGTTTATGGAATCGAGATTTATTTTATAGGAGTGGGTTTGAAGAGCCCTGTCTTGAAGAGGTTAATTCTCTAGCATAAAAAAAAGTATATTTGGAAAAATAGAAATTTAAAATTAATCTATTAAAAGGCCCCTCCAAACTTATAATCTTGCATGGCTTCGTCGACCTTGTCTGTATATATATATTAATATATATATATATATAATATAATATCCTATATCAACTGTTTTTTCTATAATATCGATCATGTCTTTGTAATGAGGTTTTTTCCTTCTAAGGTTTTATATATTTTAACACTTTAATTATATAAACGTTTTCACTGCGTGGGGATCGTCAATAAGGATTTTGTGAAATGATTGTGTGTTACATTTTTCAACACCAAGAATCTGCAGAATGATTCATGCCGATCAAAAAGGAAAATATTGCACGTGCTAATCGGTATAATTAATACACATTGAGTGCATCCTTGGAAAGGCTTCTTGGGTTAAGATCAGAAAGAACAACCAAAAAGGGAGATATCTATCATATATTATATAATTTATCTAAGATTAATATACGTTGTCGATCATCGAAATAATTTATATACCATAAAAAAATAAACATTTACAAACGAGCGTATGTATAAGCTGCTAGTTTAGACTAGATCAACATAGTAATCAAAGTACAATATACGTACTAATCATGCAACTGGTGACGTAGTTTTTTAGGCCTAAAATCCGTGCGTGCATGTTTACCTCATATATAATTTGAATAAGCACTTTAATATAATTTGGGGGTTGCTTCGATTTATGTTTTATGACCTTTCTCAAAGTGGGGTGGAATTAGGATTTGATATTTGAAGGTTGATTGACAAAATATATAATGTGTAAATATAAAATAATGTGTATTTTTTACACGTGATTATATATAAATTTATAATCAAATTAGAGTGAGATTAGGGAGTATAATCAATCAATTTTAACAATCATATAAATTTATAATCAATTCAAAATAACAAATAAGCAAGTTAGCAATTAAAAAAATCTCACAATTAACAAAAAAATCCAACATCAATCAAAATATTGAGTTCAATAGGCAAGAATAGTGCTTATAAATAAATAAATAAAATAGACTAGCAAACTAGCCGTTGAAGAAGAAGAAGAAAGAGAAAAAAAAATATTGAAATTTGAGGGGATAATTCAGTAAAATTATGGGTGTTAGTGAATTTAAAAGTTAAAATGGAACTAGATGAATTTAAAAATTTAAGGGGATAATTTTAGTAAAATATTTGGGGGGCAATTTTTTATTTTATTTTTATAATATGAGGGGGGGTTTTAATTTTGTACGTACTGTGTCTAGGGCTGCAAATGAATAGAGCTGTTCGTAAACAATTTGAGGCCAATTCGTATAAATTCGATTCAAACTCGATTTATTTAATAAATGAGTTGTTCGTGATTACTAATATTGGTTCGAATATTAAACGAGCTAAACTCATATAATTTCGACTCGACTCGGTTTGTATTCGTGAACAAAATTTGTATAAACTCGACTCAACTCGTTTTGGACTCGTAACAATACTCATAATATTTATATATATATATAATTTTGCATATATTTTTACGTATATTCTTTTATTATATATATTTTATGTGTTATATATATTATTTTTAATATTTTGTATAAATAATATATTTTGTTACTTAATGTAAAAGTAACTTATTTTGTTTCTTTACAATAACATTGTATTAAGTTCACAAAAAATTATTGAATCAAATATTTATAAAAAGTAAGAAACTCGAGTAATTACTCGACTAAATTCGGCTTGGTTCATGCGGATCGTTAGAGAGTAAAAACAAAGATCGATAAATAACTCGATTCGGCTCAAATTCATCTTTTATTGACTCGAATTCGACTTGACCCAGCAAATTCTCAGCTCGACTCGAACTCAAAATCGAGTTATTTGAGTCTAGTTCGACTCGATTCAGCTCTAACTTGTCTTTGATCGGATTGTTTGCAACTCTAATTGTGTCAGATCTCCTAAAGCACTCAAAATGTCGCCTAAAGACTTAATTTCCATTCTTTAATTTGTAAATTATGGCTGTCACATATATAATTTACCTAATTTTAAGCTTAATGACGCACGGTTTTTGGTAGGAACTTAATTAAGCATTAATGTTCTCGTAATTAAGAACTAGCAAAACCATGCATAATCTTTTCTTGTAAGAGAAAAAACAATATTAGGAGCAAACAAATCACAACCTTGTTAATCTTTTGACCACTAGTTTGTTCTTGGAGAACCAATTGATAAATTCATTGGTGCATGTTAAGGACTTAACAATAGATAAATTGTTAAGGCAGTCTGATCTCATGCTTAGAGCATAGCCATGCCACCTCCTCAATTGATAAAACATTTTTTGAAGATGATTTGGGTCACAGGCGCACAACCAATGAATATTTGGTTCTGACAAATGCTCATAACTTGTACCAATTCTTTCCTTAGGGTTGTTATTTATTTTGTGTATAAATATGTAAACTATCTGATTGGAATGTAAGAAAGCCAGAAATACCGAAAATACTATTCTATGAATGAGAGGGATATTCATCTTGGCATTTTGTCAAGCAACAAATTTGCACTATTTTATTCTTTAATTCTTAATGGTATCTAGAGCTTGGTAAGGCCAATGCCTATTGTGTTCATCCTCTCTTGTTTTTCTATATTTTTTCCTTTCTATTCATGGAGTCTCTTGATACCTCCCTTCTCGTCAACTCATCGGTCACCCATCCCCCACTACCATATTTCTCCATCATTAACTCCACGTCTCACTTCGTAATTACCAAGCTGTCCACAGACGACTATTTGCTGTGGAAAGCTTAGATGGTTCCATTCCTCAAAGGGAATCAGTTGTTTGGGTATGTTCATGGTTCCATCCCACAGCCACCTCCCCCTATTCTCAAGAATAGACCACCATAGCTGGTCTCTCCAAGATCAACTAGTCGTCTCCAGCCTCAATGCGTCTCTGTCCCCTACTGTCTTAGACCAGGTTCTCGAATGTACTCCTTCGAGTGAAATTTGGTCTTCTCTTCACACTCTCTACGCTACTCAATATCAGTTAGCTTCTCTAAAAAAGGGGTCTGAAAACATCACAAACTACTACCATCGAGCAAAAGCTCTTTCTGCCTCTTTGAGTACCATCGGTCAGCCCCTCTCTTCCTCTCAATTTACCTCCTATCTTCTTATTGGTTTGGGCACTAAATATGAGTCCATTGTCACATCTATTATAAGACGTTCTGAACCTTTATCCTTTCACCAAATCCTCAGTTATCTCTTGAATCATGAGTCAAGACTAGCTCATTAGACCGCTAATCTCCTTTTGGGTAGCACTTTAGTAGCTCATGCTACTGTGCGATCCCATGATCCTTCGAACACTTCTTCCCAAGGTCGATTTCGTGGTGGATGTCGTGCTTGTGACAATGGCCATGGTCATCACATGAATCCTCCCCCTCAATACTTAGTTGGCCCTTTTTCAAATTGTCCGATTTGTCAACTCTGCCAAAAGGATGGTCATATGACTATAAAGTTTTTTTTTTTTTTTTATGACCATGCCTATCAGTCTCCCTCACCTCCCTTTCTCCCAGCAAACTTTACTGCTATTCCAAATGCCCCTTCTACCCTCAAACACTTGGTTTCCTGATACTACGGCCACTAACCACTTTACAACTAATTTTGCAAATTTAAACCTAGAGTGTACGCCTTATCACGATCCTGAACAAGGTAGCATTGGCAATGAATCGATTCTTCCCATCCAACATACTGGCTCTGCATAATTTAATTCTCCTTTTGGTAACTACATTCTTAATAACTTTTACACGTTCCCTTAATTACCAAAAAGCCACTTTATGTATGTCAATTTTGTCTTGATAATTCTGGGTTTTTTGAGTTTCACTCTTCTTGTTTTTTTGTGAAGGATTTGCAAAACGCGGGAATTGCTTTTTCAGGGTTACGTTAAATATGATTTGTATGTCCTCTTACTAGCGTCTAAGTCCATATGTTTTTTCTACCACTATTCTCTCTCCTCCACAAATTTTCCTTGGTGAACGTGTTTTGGCCCAAACTTGGCATGGCCATCCATCACCCGGAGTCACTTCTTTTACTTTTCATCAGATTCAGCTTCCAGTACATAACAAGATTACTAATCAAGTATGTTCTGCGTGCTTACAGGCTAAAGCACATGCTCTACCTCATCCATCTTCACCATCTAGATCACATAAGCCATTTCAACTTTTGTTTCTAGATATTTGAGGACCTTCACTCGTGCTCTCCTCAAACAGTTTTCATTTTTATTTTTTCATTGTAGATGACTTTTCAAAGTATATACAATCTAAGTCCAATATCTCTTCTATATTTTTAGCCTTTTGTGTTATGTCACTAAAATGTTTTCCATGAATATCATCTCTGTTCAATCGGATGTGGGAAGTGAATTTCACCCTTTTCATGCCACTCTTTAGTCTCTCGCATTACACATAGTCTCACATGCCCTTATTCACATGAATAAAATGGCAGTATAGAGCGACATCATCACCATATAGTTGAGAGAGGGCTTGGGCTCCTTGCCCATGCATCCATTCTACAAAAATACTAGTCTGAAGTTTTCAAATAGATGTTTTTCTTATTAACCGCATGCCAATACCCATTCTTAATAAAAAATCTCCCTATGAATGTCTCTTTCATATTTCTCCTGATTATAAATTTTTGCGTGTTTTTGTACAACGTGTTGGCTGAATCTTCAACCCTTTAATAAACACAAAATGGTTATTGTTCTCAACTTTGAGTTTTCATGGGGTACAGCCTGGATCATAAAAGATATTCCTATCTACATTTACCATCAGGCTGTATTTATATATCTAGGACTGCTAAATTTGTTGAGTCCCAATTTCTTTTCTCCCAAGTCCATGTCCTGTTCTAATATCAAGTCCATATCCTATGCTTGGGCCCACTTCTCTCAATCTTTACTATCTTACATCTCGGCCTCTTACAATGCCTCGACCAATTTCTATAGCTTCTAGCCCCGAGTTTCACAACCACGTCTCAAGTCCACTCCTTACCTCACAAAGCCCACCTCACTCGGATTCTCTTCAACCAACTCATGCCTTTCCTCACAAAGCCCACATAACTTCCAACCCATGTCATCATCCATATCCCATTCGCACAACACGACTTCCTCCCACTTACCCATTTCATCCAACCCTAATCCTAATCCTTCTCTTTCCTCTCCACTGCCCTTATCTTCACACCCTATGGCTCATTCCTTGTCTTCTCCAACTCGACACTCCATGGTTATCAGTGCTCAACACAATATACATCGGCCCTTCATTCAAAATGACATAACAATTCCATGGCCATCTACTAGATTGGTCTTGTGAGATCTCAGATTTACGTGTATTTTTACACTTTGTTTTATTCTCGGTGTTAATTATTTTAATTTATTCTAATAATATTATTAGTCACGTTTTATTTGTTTAAGATATTTATTTGATCCATTGATTAGTTAATATTAGTTTTATATTGTTTTTATAATTAAATATTGAGTTACGTTGGTTTTCTTATTAATTTTAATGTGAGTTAATTATTTTAATAATTGGAATTAAATTCCTTTATTTTATTATGTGATTTTATTTGATGTGCTTTCTTAATAATAATTAGTGTTTTATAATTAAATTATTCTTTAAATTAAATTAGTTTATTCTTAGACTTTAAATATCTTATTTTATTGATATTGAATTTTAGTATTTTTAATTGGATTTTATTTAATTTATTGTACTTTTTCTAGTAGTCCTATTTTTTCTTCTTTTTCTTTTTCTCTTTTCCTTTTTCTTTTCTTTTCTTCCCTTTTTCTTTTCCTCCCCTGCTTCCCAGGCTGCGAGCACCCCCCCCCCCCCCGAGTTTCATCTCGTCCGTTTCTTCCTCTCCCCGCAGTGCCGCCGTCAGCCTTCCTCTGGCAACACCGCCCAGCCCACGATCTTCCCCACCCGCCGGCTAGTCCAGTGGTACCATCGGTGTGCTCCACGGCCATCCCACCACCCCTCCATGACCACAAACTCGAAATGGGTATTTTTCCTTCCTTTGCATTTTCCAGCCACCGCCGGCCATCCCTTGGCACTAGCGACCTACCAGCAACCTCCACACCCTCCGGCGAGCATAACCCACTGCCCAAAGCCACCCATCTCCGCCGTTTGCTCCTCCACCCGAAATGGGTCTTCAAAAAGCTTGTTCTTCACCGCGCCACCGTCCGGCAACCGTGCATCTCACCTTCACCACCAAACCACTCCCTTACCCCAGCCACTCAGTTTCCCCAACCACTGCCTCACCTTCCCGGTGCAACCCCAAACTTGAAAATGGGTTTCCACCTTTTTGGAGCCCGATCCGCTACCTTCCGGTGGTTCCACACCACCACCTTCATGAGATTCTCCACCCTTCAATGAGTATCTCCCTAAATTTTGGTATGAAACCGAATACTGTAGCCTAACATATAAGTGACCGCTACGAACGCTGTGGATTGACGGTTGCTCAAGAATTTATGCTTTTACCTGCTATAAGTATTTTCCAAATAAATTTTAAAATTTAAATATATTTTTGACATCAACAGATATTGTGTTTGGTCATTGATGAAAATTATCAGTTGTTGACTATTTGATGCATGGTCGTCTGCATTGTGTATTTATGTGCATGTTCATGAAAATATTTAGAAATTAGATTTTTGCATGATTTCGGATATTCATGTGTTAGAAATGGAAATTGGGTTTTCATGTGTTTATTGTTTCGGGTGCGTGTGTATCACGACCCCAAGTCGGGATGGGGCATTATCCTGATGGAGTTCCTCTGGTCACTCGGGAGGAGAATATACTGAGTGATGTCTTCTGGATCGTCGCGGGGCGACGACGAGATCGGACGAGATGGTAACGCTCTCGTGCCGACTCCGTGGCTACTCTGCTGGCGGGAGCTAGGGGATGTCTGGTCATGGTACGTGTTGGGCGCGGATAGCTAGGCATCGCCCGTTCTAAAGTCACATGCGTGGTCGTTATCTTCGGTGTGATGATGAAAGTTAGGGTGTGCTGATGGTCCCTATGGAAGATCATGGTGCATACGGTTAATAATTGATTTTAGGCCATTTTCTGGGAAAGTGGTGGGTTGTATTTATTGATTTTACGTGGATCATTTTCTGAAAAAATAATTGTGGTTTTAATGGATTTATGAATATCATTTTCTGGGAAAATGATGGATGATTTTATTAGAGTTTTATTTGGGCCAAATTGTGATTTTGGCGTGTGTGGTTATTGTATTTGTTTTGAGAAAGATGATTTTAAACTTCATGCATACTGTGTCCTGTTCATACGTAGTGTTGTTGCATGAATGTATTTCTGTCTTTTGGTTTGTTTGGGTTATACTTACCTATGATGTCATTTCTGGCGTCGTAGCTTTTGGATGCAGATTTTTGTAGAGACTGAGCCTGAGGAGGTGCTTCGCTGTTGAAGTATTCTGATCATAAAATTATTATCTTAGGAAATTGTTTTTTCCTTTTTATAAATATGTATTTTTATTATTTATCTTTCAGATAACTGTATTAAATCTTCTGTTGGAGAATTTATGTTAAACTAGTTTGTAAAATAATTCTAAAAATTCTGGTACTTAGATAATGACTTTATTACTCGCTGCGAGTTTTATTTTATACATGTCACGTGTTCACACACTTAACACTTGACGTTGGGGGTGCGTAACTCGTGTTGTCAGCATCCCGACGCCTTGATTCTCGTGTTTATTTTAAAAGAAATTTGGGGGCGTCACAGGCGGTATCAGAGCAGTTCGGCTCTGGATAAATTCGTACATTACTTAGGGACAATACCAGAAAAGTTTGTTGTTTAAAAAATTTATTTGTTTTATTATTTGACTATTTTATTTTATTTTATTATTCTATTTGTTCTCTAAGTTTTTCCTACTAATTTATATAGTAAGATTATTGATATTTATTTCGTTGTGTTGTGCTTTTTATTTTAATGTGCATGTTGTTTATTTATTTTCATAATTAATTTAGTTTTGAATGGTTTGTTGGCTTTGTTGTATTTCATTTTAATATTTGTTTTATATTGTAATTGAGTAGTAGTTAAGATTTTAGTTAGTAGATTTTATTTAGTTAAGTTGTTGAGCATTTATTTAATTATTTATTTTATATGTATGCCTTTGTTTTTGTTTAAATTGAAATTTGGATATTTTGGATTAGATTATTATTTTTAATCAACATTTTTATTGAATCTGATATTTTAAATAATTGTGTTATGGAATTCTTTATTTTAAAGTTTATTTCTTTTGTTGTGGGTTATTTTGTTTTCTTAAACTTTTATTCATTTATTATCAGGATTTGATTTTAATTTTAGTTCATAGGTTTCTTACAAAATAGTTTTGGGTTTTATTTATTATCTTTTTATTTTAATTATGACTTTTGTCTATTATATATTTCTGAAAGTTTGAAATTTATTTAGAAAAAAATTTAAAATGAATCGCTGCTATACTTTCTTTTTTTAGGCATATGCTTTGAGGTAAGTTTTTCAATTTATTATCTCTTCACCTTTCCGTTTGTTTTATTTTAAAAGTTTATCTATTTTTTTGACAAGTGGATTTGTTTGGCGACTTGTTGGTATTTATTAATTAATTAATTTATCTATTTAATTATTTTATTATGGTTCGTTTCTTTCAAAATTTTAAGTCCTAAAGATTTCTACAATAAATCTTTTTAAGAGTTGAGTTTTGTGGAGAATTTTAAAACTTTATTTGTTATTTTATTTGCTATTCTGATTTTAATTCAATCTCCTTGTTTATTTAATAAAAACTTTTGGTGATTTGTGGTTACCAAAGAAGGTGGTTTTGTTTTCTTAAATGAATAGTTTTTATTTATTTGTTTATTAGATCTTTTTTCCCACTGTGTTTTTATATAATATTTATGTGAATTGCTTGAATTTTATTTAGTATTTGGGTATATTATTATATATTTGCGAGACGGATTTGTTTTGATAAGTTATTGGTATTTATGTAATTGTGTTTTTTTTGTTGTTGATATTTTCCATGCTGTTTATATGTATTAGCTGGGTCTCACTGAGTGCTAGAGTTTCTAAGTTCTAATTTTATTTCTGGGAGATTGTTAGAATTGTATTTTAGATAAACTCTTCTTGTGAGTGTGAAATTGTTGGTCATTGATTTATTGTTATAGAATTTGTTTTAGTAATGCTTATAATAGTAGGCGATCAATTATTTCCTTGGTGAAATTTTGATGTTGTTTGTGGATCTTTAGAGATTAATGTATAATAATTATGCGCGTAAATTTTTGGAGAGTACTTTTCTTTGATTTGTGTTTGACTTGATGGAAGTTGTTTTGTTAAGTGATAAGGTTGAATTGATATAATGAAAATAAATTTAAGAGATTTAAATTTTAGGCTTCTGGGCGAATTGTTTAAAGTGGATAATTTAGGTATGATATTTGGAGAATTTAATAGTTAGCAACATTTGTCGAGATATCTTAAGGAATTAGTTTTGGCCTAAGGTCGCATAAGAATTAAAATATTTGAGATTATTTCATCTCATGAGTATTGAAGGTCCGGTTGGGAAAGCTATATGTATTGTGGTTATCATGCTAATTAAGTTGAGTAGAGTGATATGAGTTTTTTTTTTGTGATATACGTTGGAGTTTAGGTATCAATCATAGTAGTATAATCAAAATTATGAGATATTGAAATTTTAGGATTTGGAAGAGTGGTATAGGATTTCTTGTTAATAGGTGTTGAGCCAATTTTCACTAATGGTGATAATTTATGAAGGCTTAAATTTTTATGCATTTAGCGAGTTATCAGAGTACGCGCGAAAGCATGATATCTTGCGATTTAGTTGTGTGTTTAAGTTTTGTATTGGTTTTGAGAAATTAGTGGTAACTTGAAATTTTGGAATAATACTTGTAAGTGGAGATTTATCTTTTGGTTGAGTAACTTAAACTTATTGCTGGTTAAATGGGGAAGATAAACTTGAGAGTTACTTTAAGGTGACACAAATTATTGTATGGAGTTAGTGAACATTAAAATTTTACGAGATTGTACTAAAGTCTGTGTACCTATGAAGATTTCGGATTACATTGTCACCTTACGAGTCCTAGAGATGGAATGATATTTGGAGACTATACATTTATGAAGGGATAACATTCATTTGGGTTTGAGGAAAATAGCTGATTGTGTAATACTTTGAGTGAGTGTTGAGGTGTGTGGTAAGTATTGGAGTTTTTATTAATTGTAGCTGAGCAAATTTCGGAGACGAAATTATTTTTAAGGAGGGAAGAATGTGAGATCTCAGATTTACGTGTATTTTTACACATTATTTTATTCTCGGTGTTAATTATTTTAATTTATTTTAATAATATTATTAGTCGTGTTTTATTTGTTTAAGATATTTATTTGATCCATTGATTAGTTAATATTAGTTTTATATTCTTCTTATAATTAAATATTGAGTTACGTTACTTTTCTTATTAATTTTAATGTGAGTTAATTATTTTAATAATTAGAATTAAATTCCTTTATTTTATTATGTGATTTTATTTGATGTGCTTTCTTAATAATAATTAGTGTTCTATGATTAAATTGTTCTTTAAATTAAATTAGTTTGTTCTTGGACTTTAAATATCTTATTTTATTGATATTGAATTATAGTATTTTTAAGCCGCTTTTATTTAATTTATTGTACTTTTTCTAGTAGTCCTATTTTTCTTCTTTTCTCTTTTTCTCTTTTCCTTTTTCTTTTCTTTTCTTCCCTTCCCTTTTTCTTTTCCTCTCCTGCTTCCCAGGCCGCGAGCCCCCCCCCGCCCCCCCCCCCCCCCCCGGGGTTTCATCTTGTCCGTTTCTTCCTCTCCCCGCAATGCCGCTGTCGACCTTCCTTCGGCAACACCGCCCAGTTCACGACCTTCCCCATCCGCCAGCAAGTCCAGTGGTACCGTCGATGTGCTCCACGGCCCCTTCACGGCCACAAATTCGAAATGGGTATTTTGCCTTCATTTGCATTTTCAGGCCACCGCCGGCCACCCCTTGGCACCGGCGACCTACCTACGAGCATAACTCACCGCCTAAAGCACCAATTTCTACCGTTTGCTCCTCTACCCGAAATGGGTCTTCAAATAGCTTGTTCTTCGCCGCGCCGCCGTCTGGCCGTCGTGTATCTCACCTCCGCCACCAAACCACTCCCATACCCCAGCCAATCATCCCCCTAACTCAGTTTTTCCAACCACTGTCTCACCTTCCCGGTACAACCCTAAAGCCTAAAATGGGTTTCCACCATTTTGGGGCCCGATCCGCTACCTTCCGATGGTTGTGCCGCCACACCACCACCTCTATGAGATTCCCCACCCTTCAATGAGTATCTCCCTAAATTTTAGTATCAAATCGAGCACTGTAGCCTAACGTACAAGTGATCGTTACAAACGCTGCGGATTGGCAGTTGCTAAAGGATTTACGCTTTTACCCTCTGTAAGTATTTTCTAAATAAACTTTAAAATTTAAATATATTTTTGGCGTCAACAGATATTGTGTTTGGTCATTGATGAAAATTATCAGTTATTGGCTATTGATACATGGCCGTCTGTATTGTGTATTTACACGCATGTTCATGAAAATATTTGGAAATTGAATTTTTGCATGATTTCGGATATTCATGTGTTAGAAATGGAAATTGGGTTTTCATGTGTTTATGGTTTCGGGTGCGTGTGTATCACGACCTGAATCCGAGATGGGGCATTATCCCGATGGAGCTCCTTTGGTCACTCGGGAGCGGAATATATTGAGTGATGTCCTCTGGGTCGTCGCCGGGTGACGACGGGATCGGACGGGATGGTAACGCTCTCGTGTTGACTCCGTGGCTCCTCTGCTGGCGGGAGGTAGGGGATGCTTGGTCATGGTACGTGCTGGGCGCGGTTAGCTAGGCATCACCTGTTCCGAAGTCACGTGCGTGGTCGTTACTTTCGGTATGATGATGAAAGTCAGGGTGTGTGGATAGTCCCTAGGGGAGATCATGGTGCATACGGTTAATACAATGGATGTTTAGGCCATTTTCTGGAAAAGTGGCGGGTCGTATTTATTGGTTTTACATAAACCATTTTTTTGGAAAATGGTTGTGATTTTAATGGATTTATGGACATCATTTTCTGAAAAAATGATGGATGATTTTATTAGAGTTTTATTTGGGCCAAATTCGAATTTTGGCGTGTGTAGTTATTGTATTTATTTTGAGAAAGATAATTTTAAACTTCATGCATAATGTGTCTTGTTCATGTGTAGTGTTGTTGCATGAATGTATTTCTATCTTTTGGTTTATTTGAGTTATACTTACCTACGATGCCATTTCTGGCGTCGTAGCTTTTGGATGCAAATTTTTGTGGTGGCTGAACCTAAGTAGGCGACTCCGCTGTTGAAGTATTCTGATTATAAAATTATTATCTTGGAATTTTTTTTTCCCTTTTTATAAATATGTATTTTTATTATTTATCTTTTGGATGACTGTATTAAATCTCCTGTTGGAGAATTTATGTTAAACTAGTTTGTAAAATAATTCTAAAAATTTTGGTATTTAGATAATGACTTTATTATTCGCTGCGAGTTTTATTCTATACATGTCACATGTTCACACACTTAGCACTTGATGTTGGAGGTGCGTAACTCGTGTTATTAGCATCCCGATGCCTCGATTCCCGTATTTATTTTAAGGAGAATTTGAGGGCATCACAGGTCCCCCCCATCAAAGCCCCTTCTCTCCCTTATTGACTCTATCGCCACTGTTCCAGAGGAGCTCTCATGTTACATAGAAGCCTCTTGATTTTTGGAGTGGTGTGCAGCCATGTCTCTCAAGTTGAAAGCTTTACTACACAACAATACTTGAAATCTTGTTCTTGTGCTTCTACCTATAATATTTTGAAGTCTATGTGGGTTCTCAAGTCAAAGCGTCGAGCAGATGGCACCCTTGAGTACTACAAGGCCTGCCTTGTGGCCAAAGGGTATCATTAGTAGCCTGGCCTTGACTATTCTAAGACCTTCAGTCCGATCATCAAGTCTATCACTATTTGATTACTGGTTTCTTTTCTGTGTCTTGAAGGTAGCCGTTCCACCAGTTGGAAATTTAGAACACCTTTTTGCACGGGGACCAGGAAGACGTTTACATGCAGCAACCTTCTGATTTTATAAATCCGGATTTCCTTCATCATATATGTAAGTTGAAAAAATCGATCTATAGGTTAAAGCAAGAACCTAGGGTTTGGTTTGCCAAACTCACAAATCGATTGTTATCGCTTAAGTTTCATAGTTCTCTATCAGATACCTATTTGTTTATTCTTCATAATAACTCATATTACATTTGTCTTAGTTTATGTAGATAATAATGTTGTGTCTAACTCTAACTCAGTAATGATTCCCGAGTTCATTTATGCTTTGAGTTCATTTTTCCTTGTTAAAGATCTAGGTTCTCTTCATTATATTTTGGGTATTGAGGTATCCCAAACTCCCTCAAATCTTTCCTTGTCACAGTCCAAATATATTTCGGATTTACTAGTTCGTACTATGATACATTAGTCCAAACCAGTATCTACTCCCTTATTTGCTTTTATTAAACTCACAGTTTTAGATTGGCCTTCTTTTGAAGATCCTTATATTTACCGTAGTGTAGTCGAAAGTCTTCAGTACCTCGTTTTTATCCATCCTAACATTTCATTTGCAGTAAATAAAAGAGTGTCAATTTATGCATTATCCTAGACAACATTATTGGCAAGTTGTCAAACACATTTGCATTTTATCATAATCTCACCAAAAATTATGGTCTGTTCTTTTCTTCCTTTTCACCCATCCAATTGTCCGCCTTCTTCGATGCTGATTGGACAGGTTGTCTTGATGATCGTAAGTATACTGGTGGATTTTCCATTTATTTTAGTTAGCATATTTTCTCTTGGGGATCTAAGAAACAACTAACAACTGCGTGGTCTTCCACTGAAGAAGAGTAAAAGGCTGTGGCAAACACAAATTGTGAAATACTTTGGTTACAATCCATCATTCAAGAACTTGGGGATATTTCTCCCTAATCCACCTACCTTGTGGTGTGATAACTTAGATGCCACATATCTTTCGACTATTTCCAAGTTACACTCACGTACTAAATGCGTAGAATTGGATTACCACTTTGTTCAGGAGCGTGTGGTAGCCAATCCCTTCAAGTTTCATTTGTTTCTAATAAAGATCAATTAGTTGACATTTTTACAAAGCTTTATCTTTAGCTCACTTTTCACAACTTCGGTCAAGTCTCACTATTTGTTTAATGTAGCTTGACTTGCGAGGGGATGTTAAGGGAGTCTCTCCTAAGTTGATAAAATAATTTTTGAAGATGATCTGGATCACAAGTGCATAAACAACATAGAAAAGAAAATTCACAAGATGAAGTAATTTGGAGAAATCTCACCACACCACTTTCTGGTTGTGTGAGTATGTAAATATATATATATATATATACAACTTTCAATCAATTTACAAAGGAAAATTACAAGGACCAATGCTATAAATATGCCCGTTGTTATGCAAGACTTAATTACAAGATTCTGCCATAAAGATGGCAGCTGTTGTGCTAAACATAAATACATGATTTCCGTTATAATATTGTTGTCATGCAGACTTGATTAGGTAAGGATTTGCTTGAGCTGTCTTGTTGACTTGGTTTCATGATTGCATAAGTGATATTAGGAACTTGATCTTCCACGATTGCAGGAACAATTGCTGTGGTTGGAGGCTATATTCTATCACCCCCCCTCAAATTGAGCATGGTTGTAATGCACAATTTGTGAAGTAGGGCTTCTAGAGCTGGTCTCAGTTGTGGTTTTGTAAAGATGTCAACAATCCGAAACTAAGTTGGAATGTGTTTTGTGACAAGGAGTCCAAGAGACACACGCTCCCGAATGTAATAATAATCAATTTCAATTTGCTTACTTTGTGCATAAAATACAGGGTTTACTGTAATGAAAAGTGAGCTCATGTTGTCGCCAAACAATGTTGGAGGCTGAAGAAGTGGAATATTAAGATCACATAGAAGGAAAGTGAGCCATGTTATCTCTGCTACAGCTTGAGCAAGTGCTCAATATTCAGCTTTTGAACTCGACCTCGACACAATTGACTACTTTTTTGCACACCTTGAGATGAGATTGTTGCCGAGATAGGTGCAATAACCTGTTGTGGATTTTCGTGTTTGCTAACATCTAGCCCAATCTGAATCCGAGAAAGCATAAAGCTCCAAGGAGCTAGAAGCTTGACTGTGAAGTCCGAAGTGCATTGTACCTTTTACATATCTTAATATTCGTCTGACCAAACTAAACTGAGACTCTGTTAGTGCATGCATGAACTATGAAACATAGTTAACACTGTAAGACAAATCAGGACTCATTAAAGTTAAGTATTGTAAGTCACCTATTAGTGACCTAAAAGTATGAGGATCAGGATGTATAAGTGAATCGGGATCAGGTTATGTCTTTGTGCACATTGGTGTCTTGATTGGTTTTTATTCATGCATTCCACTTCTTTCTAAAATCTCCACAGCATACTTTGTTTGTTGAAGAAATAAACCACTTAATACTTTCGAAACTTGTATGCCTAGAAAGTAGTGTAATGGTCCGTGATCTTTCATGGCGAACTCTTGATGAAGTTGATTTGTGAACTCTTGAATGAGAGCCGAAGATGAACTTGTTAAGATAATATCATCAACGTATAACAAGAGTGCTAGTGTCCCTTGATCCGAGTGATTAACAAATAAGCTTGGGTCAGCAGAATTGCAATTAAAACTACCTTGTAACAAATATGAGCTGTATCTGTCAAACCAAGCTCTTGGGACTTGTTTTAACCCATATATTGTCTTTTTTAAATGATAAACTGAGTCGGGAAAGACATCATCTTTAAAGCCAGAGGGTTGCTCCATGAAAACTTCCTCACTGAGGCTGCCATATAAAAATGCATTCTTTACATCGAGTTGCTTAATATCCCATCCTTTAGTGGTGGCAAGAGACAATATTAGCCAAATTGTGCTTGGCTTGACAACAAGTGAGTATGTATCTGTAAAATCAACTCTTTGTAGCTGATGATAATCCTTAGCTACAAGCCACGCTTTGAGGCGTTCTAAGGACCCATATGCCTTGAGTTTAACATTGTAAACCCATCAAGAACCAACCACATTCCTTGTGGATTTACGAGGAACCAAATCCCATAATTTTTTTTTTCTGTTTTAGTGCCTCCAGTTCATCATGGATTGCTTGTTTGCATCTAGGATGTGAAAGAGCAATTTTAATAGACTTTGGTTCTTTTGGAATAGATGTATAATCATGTAAAAGTGCATATCTAGGGTTTGGGTTTCGAACACCTACTTGCTCCTTGTGACCATTGGATGTGAGACCAGTTTTGATGCACTTGGTCCTGCTTCTTCCATTGTAATTGATTGTAAATCACGCTGTTCCATGATATGAGCGATGGGAAATGGTAAAACAGAAGAATTGATTTGTGAAGCTGAGGTATCATCAGTTTGGCTTGTAAGGTCAGCAATTGTGATAGGCTTTCTCAAGGGAACATCTGGAGTAGGGTTGAACTCAAGTACTCGTAATTCTGATGCTGTGGTAGAAGTGTTAGAATCATTTGTCCATTGGTCAAGTTCAAGAAAGATTGCTGCCTGAGGTTGGTTAACAGATGCAGTAGACAAAGTTGTGTGTCTGTAAGGCAACAGTGACTCATCAAAAGTGACATGGCTTGAGATGTAGGTTCTGTTTGTTGATGGTGAATAACATTTGTAGCCTTTGTAATGTTATAGATTTGTTATCAAATTTATTTTTATTAGAATCCCATAGATAAGAAAAGCATCTCCAGCCAAAGACTCTCAAGGAGGAATAATCAGGGTGCTTTTCACGGAATCTGTAAAATGGTGAATCCCATTGTAATGTCACTGTAGGCAATATGTTTAGTAGGAAAACTGCAGTTGTGAAAGTTTCAACCCAAAAAACTTTTGGAATATTTGCATGGATTAACATGATAATTCGTAATTCTCTTATTACACGATGCATTCACTCAACCTATCCATTTTGCTCGAGTGTGTACGGACATGAGAGTTAATGCATGATACTTGAGTTTTGAAGATGACATTTGAATTTGTGAATTTCGAATTCTCCTCCTCCATCAGTTTGAATCACTTTGAACTGTCCATTAAATTTTCGTTTGACATATTTTTCAAATAGCAGAAATTGATCTACAAAATCCGATTTGTTTTTCAATGGAATTAACCAAACAAATTTTGTGAAATCATCCACAATAGTAGCATAGAACCGAAAGTGATACATTGATAAAATAGGAGCTAGTCCTAGATCAATATGAATTTTTTCAAAAGGAACAATTGTTTTTTATTTAGACAACATAAAGGGTAACTTGGATAATTTTCCTAATTGACAACTTTCACATAGGGAGTTGTCTTTATTTCTTATTGCCTTTATTAATTCCTTCTTGCAAAGTTGTACAACTGCAGCCGCTTATGGGTGTCCAAGCCTCTAGTGCCAGACTTGATCTGATACTACTTGGAATCTTGTTGAGAATAAGGCTACTAGAGGTGTACGAAATGAGTACAGATTACCCCTCTTTGTTCCCTTCATTAACACCTGCTATGCCAGCTTGTCCTTTATCACAAAATCATTATCAGTAAATTCACAAATAACTGAATAATTTGAAGTGAGTTGTCCTATAAACAGTAGTTTTCTTTCTAACTTAGGAACAAGAAGTACATTTCTTAAAGTGATAGAAGATGAACCAGAACCAAGAGTAGCATCACCAATATGAGTAACTTTTAAACACTGCCCATTACCTAACAGAACATGATCATGTCTATTGTAAGGTCGAATGTTGTGAAGATTACCTGTATTTGAGGTCATGTGTGCAGATGCACTAGTGTCCAAGGTCCATTCCCCGTGTTGTGCCTTATAATAAACTTGTAAAGCAGCAAAGGCTTGTGGTAGATTATCTAATTGTACATAATGATTAAATATACCAGCAACGAATAGCAGGGTGTCCCTTTTTTCTACAAATTTGACAAGTCATGTCATGATTGTTTTGAGAAGATGGTGCTGAAGGAGAGCCCTATTTGAAGTTTTTTGCTTGCTGGTTTGTAGGAGCAAAACCTTTGCCTTTTAAAGAGATCTGGTTAGGAGTTTTTGAAATTCTTTTGATCATTTTTGTTGGCATAAAAGGCAGTGTATTGAGAATTGGTTGGAGTATGGAGATTGAGATGTGTTTCATAACTTTGTAGTAAAGGAACAATCTAATTATAGGAAGGCATTTGTGGTTTTAACATAGAGGTAATGAAAGGTTCATACCTTGTACCAAGACCTGTCAACACTGAAAGCACATTATTTTGCTCATTAACAATATGCTCAATAGCAGAAAGACTGTCACATACCTCCTTAAATTTGCGAAGGTGGTCGTTGGGGAGACTTCGGGAGTCTTCTTCAAGTAAGTCAGTTGTTGATTGAGTTGGAATTGGCATTCCTATGATGACTGAGCATAGGCTTCCTTGAGGGCTACCCATACCTGTGCTAAAGTGTTAAGACTGATAGCATGGCTGAGTACTTCTTCAGCCAATGTGCCAATAATCCATCCTCGAAGCAAACAGTTAGCTGTTTTCAATTTTTTGTACTCAAAATTAACATCCGATTCAAACCCATCAATAGCTGGGTTTGAATCGGATGTTAATCAAGAAGTGAACTACATTTTTGGTTCTACCTATCAAAATCGGCATTTGTCATATTTTTCTTCATATGTAAATTCTCATATATTATGTTTTGAAATGTGATTCACTTGACAATCATGATGCAGATTTGATCAATGTTGGACAGAAAAGATGCGCTAAACACATTATGTGACCTCACCATAATCTAGATGCGTTGCTAAAATGGCAGACTGAGAAGATAAATGCAATTTTTTCATCGCTGCAAATACTCATGATTCTAACTATATGAAACACTAGTGCGACCCAACGTAACTTAATTAATTGCCTCAATTTATACACCAAGGCCAATGTACTATTAGATGACTAATTATGATTTCATATATATATATATATATATATGAAATTGGATGACTAGTTGGATGACTATCAAATATTTGTATGATTGGCATTGGATGATTGGCTTTCTAGTTATTGGATGACTAGTTATATATATATATGAAATTGGATGACTAGTTATTTGCTTTGGATGATTGGTATTTTTGGTTTAATCAAACATTTATTGTGGTGTTTGTGAGTATTTGGAAATGCTATTGGAAACTTACAAATATAGCTATAGGAAAAACCTTCCAAAAAACAAACGGTTTCTATATAGAAACCATCAGCAACATTTGCAGTAAAAAAAAAACCATCGCAAATGTTGCATGTAATGAATTTTCTCGAAGATTTTTCATGTGTCGAGATTGACTTTAGCTTGCCACTAAACCGTTTATAGCGAAAAATGTTCACTACATAATCTAATTCTAGCGTTAAATAATCGTTGCAAACAAATTGTGCAACGTATATAGAAGGCTTAAAGAGAGCTATTCTCGATGATTACAATCGCTGTAAATTTATGTCCGGCAACACCAATTGTCAAAAATATCTATTAGCATAATTTAAAAACGACATTTTTTTCAACAATTTTTAGGATTTTTCCAGCACAGAAAACTAATTGCTAAAAATTGTTTGCAACATTTACTGAGGTGTGTGGGGAACCCATTTGTAGCGCCAAGAATTATTAATTTCAGTGATTATTGTCGCTAGAAATAAGGGCTTATTAGCAGCGAATTAACATTTTCGCCGATTAAGAATATTATATATTTTTCGATGGCATCGAACAACCGACATATCTTAATTGCTGGGACCATTTATTCTCGACGATTTTGAAGGTATTTTCGACGATTTCTAGTGCCAAAAATGACGGCATTTGGTTTAATGTAAGTAGGAAGAGCAAATAACTATATATTCTTAGTTAAGATATATCTTGTAAATTCCGAGTTTTCAAACTTATGTAATAAAAAAGTCTAAAGGTATGCTTGCCAGATCCATTTGCTTGCACCAAACAGTCATAAAAAATTCTCTAAGTTATTTTTTATTAGAACAAATGATTTTCATTACTCTAAATAGTCCTTAGTGAAAACCTATCAACCACAAATGTCGTCTTCCTTTTGCAAGGACCCTTAAACATTATCAAGGTCACCAAGATTATTTTTTCCAGTGGGACCAAAAGTGTTTCCTTTCATTTCCATTCACATGCTTCCTTCTATTCTTTTAGAAATGCCTAATATTTTACAAAAGTATAGAAAAAAAAGTCCATTAAATAAATAAGCCATAAATGCGGCATGCATGCATTATTCTCTTTTGCAATACTTTACTGTTGTCTGTGGCTCCATATGCAATTGCACCATATTCTATCATGTTGAAAGACTTGGGTGGACCTTGAGATTCTACAGGGCATTGCAGCGAAGACATTTGCAAGTAAACCCAACAGAGAAAAAATGTCAAACTCATTTCTAATCTTCTTTATTTTTTTGTTCCTTGATCTTTTCTTTTCCTTTGAATGATGGATGGCCCTTTTCCTTCCTCAACTTACATATATATAATATTGGCTATTGTCATTGGCTAATTTGTAAGAGGGTACTTCGAAGATCTTGGTATCCTCTTATATATGGTCAAGTTATTTTCTGCAGATTCTCTTTAATGTATTTTTTCTTTGTTTGGAAATGTGAAAAAGACTTCGATTCCTCCATGAATGCATATAGAGAATATTTTGAGAACATTCACAGCATTTGTAATCTACTCCCATTGGCATTGCCATCTTAGGCCAAAAGACATTAAAATTAATGACGAACTAAAGAATTACTTGTTCCCCCAGCCATCCATTTTTTAAATTTTCTATCCTGTTTTTGGAATGTTGTAAAAATCATGTTGATGGTGATCAAAAGTTCATATCCAGGATTCAAGTATTTGCTTAAAAGGTAAATTTTTCTTAATTTACATTTTTTTACTCTAAGATTTAAATCTAGGTTAGTTCTATATATATTGATACACTTTTTTCATGTGAGTCCCATATGTATTCACTTTTTTGGAATAAAGTTTCATATATTCAACTCAAACTTTTGGCATAAATGGCTGCAATTACAACTAAATAAAACAAATCCTAAGTTTTTACTTTGTAGGTGTGATATATTGATGTAAAGAATGGAGATATTAAGATTTAATTCACATGTAATTGAAAAAATTTAGAGTTACTATTTGTAGTTGCATGTGCACATGTTAATGTGTAATTGTTTCTTATGTGGACCTTGGCTTCTTTTTCTTCTTTTTTTGTAAAGAAGAATTTTCACAATCATAATCAATGTTATTTTGGAACATATTAGCATGTCGTCATCATTAGTTTCTTCTTCATCATCAGCTAAACATATTTTGGGGCAACCATTATGTTATTGTGAGGTTGAAACCACATTAAAATGTGCAAATACTACGAGAAACCGAGGACGGGTCTTCTTAAGGTGTCCAAAGTACAACACAAAGATAATTACATTATTCTTACATAAAAAAATTTTGAAATCAATGACTAATATGTCATACATCTAACATTGATTATATGTGCTTAAATTGATAAGGGATTATCATTCTGCAAGTTTTCCTAGTGGGAAAATAGTAAACAACTGATTGAGCTCCAACTTTGAGAAATGACCATCCATACACTGTTAAGGAAGCTAAAAGAGCTCGAGAAAAAACTCAACGATGTCAAAAAGAGGGAGATTGAGCTAGAAGGGAGAGCAATTGAGATTGAGAATAGAGAAGCTAAAATAAGGTATTCACGCATACTACTTCGGGTGTATTGGGTTGTGGCATTTGTTGTTGTATGTTACCTTCTAGTATGTAAGTAATCATCATTCTACTGTTTGTAGTTCATTGTTTTTGTAATGGACTTTAGTTTTTGTAGTTCTAACTCGAACTTTGTTGGAGCTTGGAGTTGTAAATATGTTTAGCTCTAATTATGGTAATTTGATAAGTATTGGACTTCTGCATTTGTTGGAGTTTGATTTGTTCTATTCTAAATTTGTCTATCTCTAATTTGTTGCCTATACAGTGGAGACTCTTAAAGGCTGGGCTTCAAGACATTGTTGTTGCTTGGGACGACGATAATCTTAATGTTGTTGCTTATATAGTGGATACTCTTGAAAATTGAGTAGATTATATATATAGTTGGAGTAATTCCATCGGGCCCCCGCGCCAAGGCCCCTTTGCACCCTCGATTAATGATGTGCCACATCAGCCGGTTTATTTTATTTATATAAAAAAAGATGAAAACGAAATTAGAAAGGGGTTTGAAATCCCTAAATCATAAAATTAGAAGAGGGAAAAACTAAAAATCCGAGAGGGAAAATCTCGTCGCCATTGCCTGAGCCCAGGCCATTCCTGCAGTCTTCGTCGTAAGAGGGGTTGAGGAGGAGAAATGATGAAACTAGGTTAGGATGAGGACTGAGAAGAGGAGTATGAGAAATCAAATCCCACGTGAAAAAGAGCCATCGTGATCCCCCACCTTCATCGCCGTCATCGCCTATGACCCATTTCTGCTGTCGTCTGAGTCCAATGTATTAACTTGAACTCTTATTTTTCTTTTTTTCCTCTTCTATTTTTTCCTGTTTTTGTATTTTGCATGGTTGATATCAATGATTGAGATGTTCTGAACAAAAGGAGTTGAAAACATATGGGATGTGACAAAGGGAAAGCAGAGAGGTTGCTTGAGTTTATGAAGAAAGAAAGGGGAAGGGGGGGGGGGCTGAAATGTCCTATTAGTCCTAAACTTCGAATGCTTAACATTTGAAATTTTTCTTTGTCTTTTCTCTATTTCTTTTTATAGTTTAATGAGACTCTATACAACAACAATAAACTCAATGCATTGTGATTCCATACAATTGTTATAGGTGATGAACAATTGATTAAATCAGCTCATCTCCATAATTCTAGTTGGAATATTACCAATATGTGTTTGCCTTGTTATACATTGCTTAAAATTGAAATTATTTGTCTGAGGTTCTTCCAAGACAACCATAATCGCATTTTTCCATAAATTATAATGGCTTATGTTTCTAAAATGACTTGCATTGGAAGTGCTTTATTTTTAATATTATTTATGTGATAGTTGATCATATAAATTAGCAGATATGAATGGCTGATATTAACAATGTTTTGGTTTCAAAATCACATTGTTGATATGTTGACTACATGAGTTAGACATTAACATAAATCTGAACATTTAACTCTATACATTTAGATCTGTACCTTACTAGTTTTTCCAATTGGACTTTGTTGTTAGAATGCTCCTATATTTCTTTGGTGGAATATCTAGAGCTCTTCAGATTTAGTATTGGCATTTGGCTCCCTTATGAATGATATTTCTTTGCTCCCTTATTTGCATTTTTACTCTGAAGATCCAGTGTTGGCATTTAGCTCCCTCTCAGCATGGGAAATGAGAAAGAACATCCATCTATGTTAACACCATGTAGCTCAAATTTCTCATCTGTAGTATGTTATATTATTTAATATATCAATAATACTGGAATGTGTTGAGTGATAGTTATTTCCAAAATATATAAAATATATATATTTTGCAGTATGCGGGTTACCTATTTTCACATGACATGGAATCTCCAACTCTTGTCATCAATACAAGCTTCAGAATGAGCAAAATAATTGCTTCAGACGATAATAGACTCGATTATGGGGAAACTAAATTGCTATGTACATCCTCTAGAGTTGAAAAAACTAATGAGGATAGACCGAAACCACTAGAAACTGAGGGTTGCAGTGCCGGGAGATCTTAGAATGTTGAAATTGATGGTGATGATATGCTTGAAGAGCCAACGAAGGGGATGGACTTTAACTCCCTTGAAGATTTATTGAGTTATTATAAGAGTTATATTAAGTAGTGGGGTTTGGAGTGATGACAAAAGGGACTAATAAAGAAGAAGATGTGGCTATTAGATATGCCACCATTGCTTGTTCTCATGATGGAAAGCCTCGTAATAAGACTTTGAATGTGGCCAACCCACATCCGACAAGAAAGACGTTGTGTAAAGTAATGATTAATGCCTTAAGCTCTGATGGGAAGGTTCGGTTGAAGACAATACATAACATTCATAACCACAATCTTAGTTCAAAAAAATCTCGCATATTTCAATGTAATAGAAAAGTCAGTGACTCAGTAAAAAGGATCCTGGATATAAATGATGTGGCATCAATACGAGTGTGTAAGAGCTATGGAGCTCTTGCTGTTGGTACGGGTGGGTACGAGAAGCTCCCATATACAAAAAATGATTGTCGTAATTACATCCACAGGGTAAGACTTCTACGACTCGGCGCAGGTGGTACTGGAGCACTGAAAGAGTATTTTTTACGAATGCAGTACAAAAATCCTGGATTTTTTATATGATGGGTCTAAATGATGAGTTATGGCTAAAGAATGTCTTTTGGGTAGACCACCATAGTAGAGTTGCTTTTCAATATTTCAGTGATGTGGTGACATTTTACACCACCTACCTGACGAATAGATATGCAATACCGTTTGCACCATTTATAGGTGTTAACCACCATGGGCAGTCAATTTTGTTGGGAGCATACTTAATTTCCAATGAGGATATAAAGACTTTTGGGTGGTTATTTGAAACTTGGCTGCAGTGTATGGATGGAGTTGTTCTTAAAGTTATTATCACTGATCAAGATAGAGCGATGAAAGCAACAATTGCTATTGTTTTCCCATAGACTCGACATCGATTTTGCATATGACATATACTAAAAAAAATCCTCGAGAAGCTTGGTTCCTACAAAACAGGGATGAAAAATGCATTGATGAAATGTGTGTATGACAGCCATAGTGTTGAAGAATTTAAGACAAGTTGGGATCAATTAATTAACACGTACAATCTACATGAGAATGCGTGGTTGCAAAGTGTATATGTGGTGCGTGAGCATTGGATTCTAATATACTTGAAAGACTACTTTTGGGCTAGAAGGAGGTCAACACAATGGAGCGAGAGCATGAATGCTTTTTTTAATGGGTATATTAATTCTAAGACAAACCTGAAAGAATTTGTTGACCAGTTTGATAACGCACTGAAAAAAAAAAAGATTGAAAATGAAACTGCCACGGATTTTCAATCATTTAGTCTCACAATCCCCTGCATATCAAGATCTCAAATTGAGAAGAGGTTTGAAGAGGTGTATACGATTCCTAAATTCAAAGAAGTACAACAGCAAATTACTGGCACGTATGATTTGAATCCAAAGTTACATAAGAGTGACGGTGCAATGAAGACTTATTTGGTAGAGGATGAAGTTCATGTAGAAGAGTTCACTAAGTTGGTTATGTTTTCTGTAGACTTTAATGAGGAAAATTCAATGGCAAAGTGTTCTTGTGGATTTTTCCAGATGAGTAGGATAGTGTGTAGGCACATTTTGGTTGAATTTAGGAGTAACGAGATTAAAGTTTTGCTAAATATATATATATTTTAGTTTGATGGGGGAAGGATATCAAAAGGCAATACACGTTGATTCACAGTAGTTATGATGCAGAGGAACAACGAACAGATTCCAATAGATACTTAAAGTTGTTGAACATTTGTTATCAAATTATTACTCTTGCAGTGGGTTCGAGCGAGCATACGGAGGATGCGAAAACCAAATTGTATGTGATGACTGAGTTGTATTGTGCCAAGCAAGAACCACCATCGATGACTCAAATGGGTTCCAATGTTGCTGGTACGGCAAGAGACACAACTATTGTCAGTGGTTCTATGCAAGTATGCAGTCTACATGCAGTGCATGGGAAAGGGAGATCTCCATCTATGAGGAGAGCATCCAGGATGGAGATAGACACGCGAATAGTTAAAGCGAAAGCGAAAAAAACACTAAGAAAGGAGAAACGCAAAGAGGTGCATATATTTAATGGCATTCATATTTATAATTTAAAGATTCTAGTAATATAATTTTGTGTTCTTATTTGTAATTAATTATTATCATGATGATGGAGATACACAAGGCATGGGCACACAGAGATGTTTATCTTACGATTCAAAGATGGATATGGCAATACTGATGGTGGACATGTGCAGGTATATTAATGAATGCATATTTATATTTGAAAGCTAATGTTTCGTTAGGTTTTTTTACGAATATTTCTTTGCAACGAGTTCCAGAAGCGTTTGACACTAGTGAAACCCACGTTCACGGAATAGTGATTCAAAGTCAAGAAAGTGTAAGTATATCCCCACGTTTTTGATATTTTAATCCTAGATATTGAAATGACATTAATATTTAAATTTTATTGTTTACAGATGCAAATTGGATTGGATGGATTGTAACAAGTAGACTTTGGGGTGGATAGAACACAACCGCAAGAATGACATGATCCAATTGTGTTCTATGTATTTAATGTATTTTTTGTATAATAAATGAGTCGGTGAGTTAAATGTGGAGTTAATGTATTTTTTGTGTAAACTTGGATCTTGCTACTTGTAATATTAGTAGCTATTTCTCTTTGTTATTCTCAATTCAATGAATTTGTTTGTGTTGGTTGAAACTCTTGTGTGAATTCTTGTATCTTTTAAATGTGTATAAGGGAACTATCAATTTATTACATAAAACTGAAATACTCTGTTTATTACATAAAATCGAACGATCACATGTCAATTTATAATATGTAGATCACAAATTTGTCTAATACACTTCCAAAACATGCATTCCACAGACATGTCCCAAATATGTCAAATACACTTCCAAAAGATGTCCCAAACGTGTCCAATACATTTTCAAATCTATCCAACACATTTCCATTACATGTCCATTACACTAGCTACATGTTAATTACATTAAAAAAAGAGTCATACAAAATTTGGCACATTACATGAGTCGTAACTCGGGCCTACTAATTCTTGAATACATTAAAATTGCACAAGTCACAAAGGCAAAGCTAGTCTCTCCAAACTAGTCGTCTTACCCTCTTGCAATCCAACAGTTTTGTCTTTACATGTCACGATGAAAGCTGAAGCAATTGCCAATCCAACCCTCCAACCTAAAAGCAACATACCAACAATGGAACAAAGTGGCAACTGAAAAACAACATACCAAGCATAAATGAAATGTTTGGCAACTATAAGAGCAACCAAGACTGACACATTCCTCATAACCACCACCAAACCAACAGCAAAATACATCTTCAAAACCAACAACAGCAACTCCCACGGGGTAAAACATAACTCAAACAGCCACATCATCAACTCCAACCTTCAATATAAAATTCCAACATAGCCACCATATATTTTTAATCATCCAACACTTCAATCTCGGGCCTACGCCACTCATAACACATCCAACATAACCAACCCAAACACACATTGCACAAACATCCTATAAATTACCACCGTAAACAGCCACCAATCAACTCCATCCGCCACACTTTCACGCTTAAAAGGACAAACCACAACCAACATAATAAGCATGTACCCCAGACAGACACATAACATCATTCATTGATATAGTCCATGTAACAAAGTCGACCAATATAAATCTAAAATTTTGAAAATCTTACCTAAGTTCATGTGCTTGGCTTGTGAAAATTAAATAGTGAAAACCAAACCGTTTGGGCATTAACCTGTCACGATTTAAAATAGTGAAGAAAAAATTAAACTCAAGCATGTGTAATGTATGACTGTGGCTCATCTTGAGGCAAGGCCTTACTTACATTGATGAATGAATTTTTGTAGTTTCAAAGAGTGGTTTCTCTACACTAGTCGGAGAGGAAAAATAATCTGTGCAAAATCTCTAAGATTATTAAACTAGTGAGAGTGTACAGAGTGAGAATAAATACTATCAAAATTACCCAAAGATCATTAAAGTGTGGCTCACCATTATAGGACAACATAGCATGAACAAAGAGCCTCAAAATTAGTGGTGTCGCATGGCTTGCAATGGGGAAAGAAAATCTGAAAATTTCAAACCAAGCTTAAACTATATATTTCGGATGAATAATAAAACCAGTGGGCTAGGAGAGGGAAATGGCTTACCGGTAAGAAGAGAGTCCACTCACGACAACGTTGAACAATGTGATGGCACGACACAAGTACGTAAGAAAGCTTGTGAGTTTATTGCATAAATCTATGTGTGTGAAGGAAAATCTGTGAGAGTGAAGTAAAATAATCACTTAACAACTAACACTTCAATTTGATACAATATAAGCTCAACCTAGAATTATGAGGTTTACAAAAACAACCTTTACACAAATACATTGAAAGAAGGGAAAAAGTAACCATTAACAAGAATTCACAATATGATATTACTTCCTACAACAAAATCAAAAACAATGTGATGGCATGGCTTGGGGTTGGGAAAAACAGAAAAAGGAACCCAGAAGAAAAATACCGATAGAGGGAAGCTGGCGACAGAATGTGCTCAAGCCAGCTGACGAGGATGAGAACCCACTATCTATCCCATTTTCGTTCTTCCCTTTTCTCCCCTCTTCTAATTTTTTGATTTAGGGATTTCAATTCCTGTTCTAATTTCGTTTTCGTCTTCTACTTTTCTTATAAATAAAATAAATTGGCTGATGTGGCATATGGGGGGCGCAAAGGGGCCCCGACACCGGGGCCCCATAGAACTACTTGTATAGTTGTCATTTGTATCATTTTCGCAAAAATACATTAAATACACGATAAATTTCTCCGATTATATTCAACCCACGAAAATGCATTAAATACCAAGTAAATATCTGAAATACATTCAAGCCAACAAAATAAATTAAATCTACAAAAAAAAAAGTCCTAAAATACATTCAGTCCACAAAGATACATTAACTACACAAGAAAATCCCTAGAATACATTCAACCAAAAAAAAAAAATACATTAAATCAACAAAGGGCTTCCCATATCTATTCGCCAAGTAAGTGGTGTCGAATGTAACCACATCACCAAAATATTAGTAGGCTGTTTACTACATGGGTCTATCCAGAATACATTCTTTAACCCTTCATCATCATCTATATCCATCAATGCAAAGAATCTAGAATTTTTGTACTGCATCGTTAAAAAATACTCTTGAAGTGCTCCAGCACCACCTGTGCTAAGTCTTATATATCTTGCCTTGTTGATATAATTATGACAATCCTTTTAAAAAAAAATCAGAGGTTCTCAAATTCACCCGCCCTAACAATAAGCGATTCGTAACTCTTATTCATTTGGACACCAGCCAAGTCATTTGTATCCAGAATCCTTTTGACCGAGTTACTCACTTTTCTATTACATCAAAAGAAGCAAGATTTCTTTGGACTGAGGTCGTGGTTATGGATATTATGTACTATAGTCAACTGAAGCTTTCTATCATATCTTAATGCATTAATCTTTGCCTTACATTATGTCCTTCCCGTTGGACGTGGGTTAGCAACATTCAAAATCCGATTCCAGGCCTTCCTACCGCGAGCACAAGAAAGGTTGACTTATCTAATATCCTCATCTTCTCCCCTCTCAATCATTTTTTTTATCTCCCAAAATCCATATTTCTTACCATATTTCTTATAATAACTCATTAAATCTTCAAGAGAATTAAACTATTACCAACTTTGGCTCCTCAATCGTATTATCATCATCCATTTGCACCTGACACTGTCATCCCCAATTTTCCAAGAATTTGGTCTATCCTTAGTACTTTCTTCAACTCTAGGAGATCCACATGGTATTTCAATTTTCCCACCATCGGGTCTATTATTCTCTAAAGTAACTATTTTGCTTGTAGCGGAGCTTGTATTGATGAGAGGAGTCAGAGGTTTTATGCCATGTCCGAATGGGTAACCAGCATTCTATAAAAAACACAAAAAATATGCAATTAAACTCCTGAAAAGAAGCCAACTTATTAAAAATAAATAACAATATGTTATCACCACCTGTATGTTGATTAGATATTAGTTGCCAATTGGATATGGCAGAAAAGCCAATGACCACATAAGCACTGGTCTATAGTTACTAGGCATGTAATTTGGGATGTTTGGACTAGTTGATGGTATGTCCTAACATGTTATTAGATAAAGTTATTCATGTATTTTGAAAATAAATATCAACTCAACAAATACCAATGTTATTGATATATTAAATGATATAACATACTGCTGATGAGAGATTTGAGATAGCTAGCGTTAGCCTATACGGTTGTTCTTTCCTGTTTCCTATGCTGAGTAGGAGACAAATGCATTGCCAATATCGAAAAAATATCTACATTAAAAGTTTCTTTTCCTGCCTGGAAATTCCGCTTTTATTTGAGTCAATGTCCATAGAAAATAGTAAAAGCCCACAAATCCACAATGCATGCCGTTTCAACAACATTTTTATATGGAATGGTAAGGCATGAAACGCGTTTGCTCCTTGATGACAAGGTCTACATGCAAAACCATGTCAACACACCAATCGCAAGTTCTTCCATATATTGTGGGCTATATTAAGAGATTTAAGTGTAACTACTTTACCTAGAAGTTCATCGGACTTAATAGACAACAAATTTCAAAAGGTTTCTTTCCATAGAATATATATACCTTTATGGACTACGCCAAGAAATTAATTCTATGTTGTGCATAAAACTATTTCCTTTTGTCTAAATCTTAAGGTGTCAAAAACCATTTACCTAAGCATTAGTTAGTTTGAAGTACTCCAAGATCAAAAAAGGGGAAGGAAAAAAAATACTATATCTTTTGACAAACTCATGCTCAATTGTTTTTCAGCACAACAGGTCTACTCAAAGACCACATTCACTCTAACCGTGCAAAAACATGGAAATTGCGAAAAACACTTCAAAAGTGAGAATAGAAATCCAGCTGATAAATTGCTTAATTTCCTGCGTGTATAAACTAAGGGAAAGAAACACATTGCTTCCTAGTCCCCACACTAGAGGGACAAGCACATTCAATAAGACTAACTATAGATTGTATTCATATCACTTCCTAGTAAGAGAGTAAAGAAAAATCACTGCAAAATTATGTAATCCACTTCAAGAAAAGTGAAAAATGTGAGTTCAGACTCATCAGATAGGAGTTTGTGGGAGATCTGTATTCAAATTTCTTCTTTTATCTCTCAAAAAATTTGGGGACAACAAGCCCATTCAACATATTTAAGATCATAGAAAGGTAGCCAAAGTATATTAGCAAGTTCTATGTCCATGGTTATCTAATAAATACTTGCAAAGTTAGGATTCCTAAATAGAATCAAATAATTATCGCAAAAACTCACTTCGGATGGACCACAAAAATGGAAATATCCAAATCAACTCCTAACAAACTTTGTCACAAAAAAATGAGCAATTTAGTAGGGCTTATCCAAATCCACCCACGAACTATGCAGTGCATGTGTCAAAGTACCCAACAACTTGTTCAATACCAATGTTTATCATTAAGAAAAAAAAATCTAAAACTTATTGAAGAAATTTACCAAATTAAATGTTTGAAGAAATTCACAAAGAATGTTTAGAGGGCTGGGTTGAAAAATCGAATGACCTATCACGGCGACTGGAGACCTCTCTCTCACCCACGACGTAACAATTCAGAAATCTAGACGTCGAGATGACAGCGACAAGATCAACAAATGACAACCATTTGATGGTAAAATTGAAAAGCAGACAAAGTACCTCATGACGATGACGATGAAAGACGCAAGATGGCAACAAAAGATGGAATACGTTCACGATGACGAAAATTGAAACGACCTCAACTTCTCTCTCTCTCTCGTGATGAAAGACGAAATGGGCTTTCTTGTTTTGCAATACGATTTTATTTTCATCCTTTTCGCTTTTTTGTTTTTATTATGACTATTTTTTAATATTGGCTAACGTGGTCCGCCAGGGATGCGGTGGGTTGCATGCCGGTCTTCCCTAGACTTAATGTATACAAAAATATATTAAGAAAAAGTACTAGCTACTTAAAATCGAATGTCATTAATTGGAACTCCTTATATTAATTTTATAATACGTAAAAATAGGTCTTCTCTGCAAGATAATATGGCCGCTTCTCACTCATTTAATCGCTCTCATATATATATATATATATATATATATATGCATAGAGAGAGAGAGAAAATTCTGAACTCATCCCAATACTCCAGCGTCCTTTAATATAATGTGTGGCTAGCTAGATGAATCCCGAAAAAAAAAAAAAAAAAGCAATCAAATCTGTAGAAGTGACTGCAATATAATGCAGATTGGGGGTTTTCATGACCTTTTCCAAGCAAAAGACTACCGGGCCGGGGGACAACGCAAGTACCCAAGGAAGAAAGAGGGACCCTCGTCCACTAAACGACAGATATTCAGGTACATATTACACGTGGATTTAAATTAAATCACTGACGATGAAAGTTCAAATATAGACAGCAGAACTAATGTACGTAGTACTACTGAGTCACGTACGTACGTAGAAAACATCATGCAAATATATATTGGAAAAAAGATGAGAGTGCATGCGCCAAACGTTGATGATCATTTTGATATGTAGTATATGCTTTGATATATTATCCCATAAACTGACATATTTTGGATTGATTGATTGATCGATCGATTGATATTTTATTATTTTTATTTTTATTATTGTGCACTCGAAAATATGACCACCTAGCTAATGGACATGCACCGGAGCATCTAGAAGGCAGCTGCGCGCAGTGTTTCAAAAACACGTCTTATGAGAAGTATCTTAACTTGAATGAGTAATATCAGATGTTCTTCGTTTTCTCTGAGGTTTTAGTGTTGTAATTAACCATATATAACTAACTTATATATAGTACATTGTTTAATTTTTTATGGTGTTTCAAAACTATAAATACAATTAAATAAATATATAAATAAAAGCTTTAGATGGAATATGGATGATATTTAATGAAAAAGAGGAACATTAACGAGTTTGAACAATATATCTCAGCCTTTAGCTTGAACGTGAACATAAGGTCAAAAGGCAAAGAAGAGAAATTGGATAAAATTGGATGGTTGTGGAGGTCCAGCAGCATCAATGCATCAAATATTAGCTGTACTACAGTACTAGTACAAATAGTGCGTGGTGGTCTTAAACTCGACTCTTGAAGATAGAAGAACAAAGGTTTCTTTTGTTCTCTACCTTGTCCTCTCTAAACTTTGTCTCTATCCATTCTCTCATGCGTCGATCTCATATAACCTCTCCGTTCACTAGGGAAAGGGGGCTGGTGCTTCAACTCCACCCACCTCTCCTCTTCATCGATCATAGACCTTTCCTTTTTACCTTTTCATTACTTTTTTCGATTATTCTTCCTAGTTTTTCTCTAGTAGCATCCACCTCAATGATATGATGTTTCTCGGCAACTTTGGACCAACACATACCTCCCACCAACAACTCTCCTAGCATCGATCCTCACTGACATAGAAGTAATTAATCCGCTTAAAAATTGGCACGTACATCTCACGCACGACTTATGTCGTAAGTGAGATCCATGAGCTGTCGAGCCTCTAGGAGTTCCTTGATACCATGCGCAATTTTTTTGGGTTCAGCGGCTTCGAATCTTCTAGATCCACATGCTCGCCTTTTTCCAGCAGTGGCGCATGGCCTGCATGCGCCATAGCCGCCAGTATTGAACCCTCGCAGGCGATTCATCGATTGTTTCGGTTGCTATGCTATGTTCTCGTTTTTCTTAATCATGGATCGAGCGAAAGTAGTCGTGGCAGTTTTTTGTAGTTAACCAATATGGTGCAGCTCACGCTCCTTCGTTACGACTTCCAACCGTAGTCTTATATTATGTTCGTTAGATTATCTTAAAACCATTTTCAAGCGATCTTTCATTTATGAAAAATAAGTTGGAGTAATTTATTTGACTCCTATCACTTTTTTTATTTTTTTTATTTTTTGTGTTGTATTGTCTATTAACTTTTGGAAATAATGTTATAAGGAACTTTCACTCTACTTAAATTTTTATCCAATAATTATTTAATTTATTTAATAGAACGCTAAACTTTTTTAGAAGGAAAAAAAAGTAAAAAAAGAAAAGAAAATGTGTGTGGTGGTCTTGATCAAGGACTTAGAATATTGGCATTGGATCTATTAAATGATCTATCAAACATAAATTTGATAGTTTTACTAAAAAATCTCTACATTAGATCTATCAAATCTCTTAATGTATAACTTTGAGTTACAGTAAATTTTTACAATCTTTCATGTTTTAATAATTATTATTCACACTCTAAACACATAATTTATTTTATTTTATTCTCTTACTTTATTTTTCTCATTTTCTATTTCTTATTTTCTTATTTGGTTGAAAAATAATTATTTAAGTAATTATTTGATTGAAAATTTTGGTTGAAAAAATTAATTTTTTACTTAACAAGGAATTAAAAAATATTTTTTTAAAATTTGGTTGAAAAATAATTATTTAACTATCAAATTATATTATTAATATATATATATTTAGTGTAATTACAAAATATAAAAAAATATTTAAATATATTTTTATTAAAAAATATTATTATATTATTATTTTAATAGATTTAATAATGAATTTAATAATGAATTATAAATTTAAATATTTGATAAATTTATTAAAATTATATTTTATTTTAAATTTTAAAAAATTATTTTAATGAATCGATGCTGTTAAAAGGGTTGAGATATAATTTAGAGGATGATGATTAAGAATTGATCACATGAACAGGTAGATATATACTCGATGGATAGGATGTAAGATAGATATCTACAGTAATATTGGATCAAATCTATCTGCAGGGTACCCCATAGTACAGACAGTATCAAAGCACGAGAGAAGTAAGCTGAGAAAGATGACCAAATTACACACAGGTGGGGTCGTTTTGTCAGACTCTGTAGATTATAATTATTTCCGGGATCCCGCCGAATGCTCTGTTTTTTGCACCATCCCTTGTCGGAGTTTTTCGACAAGTAGCTTGCATGCAGCGGCCTCAGCTCCCAAACATTACCTCATCAAACACCCAAATCATCATCAGATGTGCGCCCGTGTATTAAGCACACAGATTGGAAATAAATATATATATATATATAAAGGCATGCATGCATTAATACTTATGAATAGTAAGTACTGCTCGCTGTAATATATTATGATATATTTTGGAATCAAACGAAAAGCCCAAATCATGATATATTCCGATCAAAAGATCAGGATATGATCGAGATGCATTATGATGTTGAATTTTTCTTTACAGAGAGAGAGAGAGAGGCGACAGTGGTTTAAGGCATGCTGCTCGCGGTACTTATATTTTTTGTCTTTTCTCTTTATGATGTTGAATTTTTTGTTTATGAGAGCTGCAAAAAGATCAAGGATTTCCTCTTTAGAATCTCAAATTGGTGGGGGCGAGAATTTGTACTTTATCATCTCACCCCATACTCGATTGATGATCATGGGGAGAGACGAAGTTCATGCACATGATACGAATATTGGACGGATAAGATTGCATTAGTACGTGAGAAGGAAATCAAAACTGATCATATAGGTTTTGGTGTGATTCATGTCTTTGTTTTGGACCACGTGATCTTGTAAGCTGGCAGGCTTCAATCCCCGTAAAGATCTTCAGTATCTTAGAAATAGTCCCCCACTCCTATCGATATTCCTCTCTTCCCCCATCTCCAAGCCACTAGTTTGTGCCCATCTTCTTCTTCATAAGCATCGCGCTCTCTCTCTCTCTCTCTCTCAATCTCTCTCTGTATGCATGCTGAAGATGTCCTTCAATTCCAGGATGACACATAAAAACTCAATATGTAATATCATTTCACCTATGACCTACGTAAATGAAAAAAAAACAAAAATAATTACAAGGAAAATCTTTTGAATTCCCCGCAGGATCAAGATCTAGTACTGATCCAAACTAAACCTTAGTACGTAGTTCGAGTAGTTGATCCTATATATCTGTTGGACAATCAAATCTTTTTTATCATATTTTCGGATGAGATGTAGTTGTCATCATATGGAGATGCCACTGTACCTTACATAATAATAGAACCTTATAATTTCAAAGGTTACCATCATATGGGAGATCATCGATCGATGCCACTCAGTACTACTTTTGTCTTTTCAAATCTTCCAATTATTCTACAACTAAAGCTCCGTTTGTTTTTAGAAATGAGGGAAGATTATATGAGATAAAAATTAAAAATAAAATAAAATATTATTATAATATATTTTTTTAATATTAATTTTATTTTAAAATTTTAAAAAATAGTTTAAGAATTTTAAATAATTAAATTTTTTAATTATATTTTATGAAAATTTTAAAAAATATAATAATTAACTTTTTTTAAAATTAATTTTTAATTTTATCTTCCCAAACAAATCAGACCTAAATTATACTAAATGTTATTGAATCTTGAAGCATGGCTGTTTATACCCTTTTGCTCTTTTTTTTTCCATTTATATATTCCAAGAAAATATAGCACAACCAACTTGACCTTTGTTAGGTAGTGCATCACCTAACTATTACAATTTAGACCTGTGTATAAGGCATGCTAATCAGTTCTTTTTTTTTTTCGTGAAATCTTTTGATTACTCAACTAATTATTAAATAATGAATAATTAAACTATATATAATATGCATCCCTATAACCATAGATCGATACTTTTAATATAGCTATGTCAGAATAAAGCTGCATGTATCCTGATTTGTTTTTTCAAAGTTACGTATAGATTAGGCATGCATGGGGCACACATGCATGCATGATGACAATATCTAGTCCTCCAAGTTGTGGGAATTATATATAGTAGTACTAATTCATGCATTAATAGAAAATAGAAGCATGAAGGATGCATGCATGCATGATGGAGGAGGAATTAAGGGTCAGCTTGCATACTTGTTAGCTATACGATAGCAACCCTTACCTGTCATGAGATCTTTAGGTCAAAGATCATCTTTTGAATTTGGGCATAGGTTAGTTTCTTTAATTAGTCTAATTTCAATTCCCAATCATCAAAATATTCTTTGCTCGATCCGAATACTGATATTTTAATCTTTGTGTATGTTGGAGTACTACTGTTCCAACAACATTTGCAGGATAACAATATGAGAAATAAATATTTGATGATCAGAATAGTACGGAGGGCTAGCCTATTATTCATATATATATATATATTTGTATATATATATATACAAATATTAATTCTGAACCATTTAGTAATTAATATCAACGTAGATATAAGAAGGGTCATGCATGACTTCATGATGCCGCGAGTTAATTGCTGATCACTAGATTCTCGGTTGTGTTGCATGGACGTATGACATTGTTTTCTTGCTATATATATTTATAGCAAAATGCATAATATATATATATATATTATATATATGTATATATATATATATATAATTGTGTGTGTGACCAATGGCAGAGTTAGGATTTTATGTTAGGAAGGCCAAATAAAATATTTTTTATTTTATTTTTATATAAGTTACAATACTTTGAAAAATGAAGATAGAGAATAGAACATTTATAAGTAGAATTGTAGGTTAAAAATTTTCTAATATCTTTTTTATTTTTATTTATATTAAGACAATACAAAAAAAAAAAGAGTATTAGTGACCAAATATTTGCGACTAAAATGATTATTTTTGCTAGAAATAATTTTTTGCGACGTTCTTTTCTACTTTTTGTGATGAAATTTGGCATCGTAAAAAGCTTATTTTCTTGTAGTGAAAATATATTATTATATTATATTATTTTATATGATATATATTTTTTAGAGAGAGGATCAATATAGAATGATATTATATTATCCTATAATTAAATTATAAAAAATTAATATATATATATATATTCCAAAATTAATATGTATAATATATGATTAATATGTATTAAATTATTAATAAATAAATCAATCCTATTAACTAAATATTAGCAGGGGCTAACTTAATAGCTCCGCCGTTGTGTGTGACTAAGTACACATAGTACTTTAGTCTAATTTGATGTTTTCAGAAATAAATAATAAAAGTTTTTGAGTTTTAGTAATTAATAATTAATAATTATTAATAATCCAGTAAAAGTTGATAATTGAAATCGGATCAGACGTTCATGTACTCATGTCCCACATGTACAGTAGTAAAAATTCGAAAGACTTTCCTTTCTTTTGTAATTTTTTTGTTTTTCTAGAAAGCACCTTAATTACTCCATTGAAAAATTCAAGTGAATTAGTAATCGAGAGACAACAAGGGGTGGCTGTAATTATCATTCGAATCCTAAATTGACTTCCACCGATTACCATGTTGTCTCAGATAAGCACAAACAAGATCCCACAATGAAGAAAAATCTGGTTTGATGTCTACTAAATTAACCACCCCTCCGATCTCAGAGACTGAATCTCTCAAAGGTTGAAGACAACCGCGCTTTGATTCACAAGAATTTTCCACAATCGAAAAAGAAAATCTCAAAGATCTTTTGATGATTGCCCAATTTTGACCGCACAACTTTTCCTAGTCCTGGAATTGGAGACTGCCAGGAATTTTCTGGTGTAAAAAACGACAATTTGGTACAATTAATATAAAATATATAACATATGAATTATAATATATTTACCATATTGCAAACGACCAAAATTGACCATTCTTGACCTTAATGAGATCATGATCCAACGGTCCATATACTTATCGTACGTTCTGTTCCTTGGGAGGTCCACAAGAATGAATTAAATATTAGACTTCTCGTGTGGGTGGCCTTCGAATCTTCATGATCATCATGATGACTCATGCATCATCATGATCAACGCACACGAAAAACTTAATAAAAACGTAAAAATTTTGATGCCATGACAATGAGCAATTCGTGATGCTTGTTGGGCAAAGAAAGCAAGATATATTTATATATATATTTCAACAACGCTATAGACCATTCTAAAATACATAAATATGGTATAATCACTTAAAAAATTAAAAATTATTATTAAAAAATAAAATTTCTTTGGTGTAAATTTCACATCTATTCAAATCTTTTAAAATAATTACACAATATATACACATTTCACAACTCTACATATTATTTATCTGTAAATTTATATATAATGAATCCAATGTCTTGTCCTTGCGTATCTTTGAATAAACATAAAAGTCCTGCCACGATGTCGTTTCCTATGCAAACGCCGATTTTCTTTCTTGGCCTGCGATCTGAATATATTAATTTTCATATCCTAGGTCTCATGCAACCTTTCCCCCCCTATAAATACCACCCATCTTTGTCTCTGCTTCCACCACTACCTCAAAAACCCTCAGAATTCCCTTCTCCTTCACTCTTTTATTGATCTCTTTCTCTTCCAAAACAAGAAACCAAATGGCTGAACAATTTTCAGCTGCAACATATTTCATGGTCATACTCTTTATATATGTAAGCCATTTGATGTCCACCTTAGGAAATCCAAAGTCGTGGATAAACTTACTCCCACCCAAGCTTCAAACCCTCCATCTTGCAAACAAACTTCGTGATGACCCTGTTGCCATTAGGTTAGCCTCTTCCGATTTTGGCAATATTGTTAGAGAAATCCCAGCAGCAGTTCTCTATCCATCTTCCATCAACGATATTGCAAGCTTAATCAAATTTGCGCATAATACTAGTTCTGCTCCATTCAATATAGCTGCCCGAGGCCAGGGCCATTCTGTCCGAGGACAAGCAATGGTTCGTAATGGGGTTGTGGTGGACATGCCATCCTTAAAAAACCAGATAAATGGGTATGGTATTAAGGTCTCCAGAAGCCCTTCCATAGGTTGGTTTGCCGATGTTGGGGGAGAGCAACTCTGGGTAGATGTATTGCATGCCACACTCGAACATGGACTGACACCTGTGTCGTGGACTGACTATTTGTACCTAACGGTTGGGGGAACTCTATCCAACGCAGGGATTAGCGGGCAGACATTTCGTTACGGTCCTCAGATCAGCAATGTCTACGAAATGGATGTCATTACTGGTATTCATTCATAATTTCTTCTCTCCATGTTCCCATTTTTTAAAGCAGGATGCCGACGTTTTTTTCACTTTATACTTGCTGTGTGAAACATAAATACCGTCATTTTCGAACATATTGATTGATATTTATTAATTAATATATGAGGAGGCTTTTCGTTGGGGACCCACCTTTGACAAGTTTCCGGGCAGGAGTTCACACGCTTGTCTGAACAGACTTTACATTGTATTTATTGTGTTAACTTTCTAGCTGGGTTTGCTTTAATGATTAATTCCTAATATTATTGGTTTAATTTACCTAGCTGCATGCATGCGATTATGTAAATATAAATATATATATATATATAAGGGTTTAATACTTATGAAAGTTTTTGTGCTTGTTTGATATAGGGAAGGGAGATTTTGTGACTTGCTCCCGAGAAAGCAACAGGGAGCTGTTTCTTGCGGTTCTTGGAGGTTTAGGGCAGTTTGGGATTATAGTCAGAGCAAGAATTGCGCTGCAGACAGCACCGAAGAGGGTATGTTCAGAGCACATGGACTTAATGTCCTGTCTGGTGTCCATTTCCGATGTTCCTTTAATCACTAATTATATATATATATATATATATATTTGTGTGGATAATTATGTTAATACGACTGTGATGATCATGATCATAAAGACTAATATTTAAAAACTACCCATCAACTACCACATGCACAGGGAGTTTTGAACCACCAAAAAACAATTAACTTGATTAAGCAAATCATAAAAAAATAAATATAAAAACAACAAAAAGCTCAAAGCTAGACATCTGATCAAGATCTTTATAACTTTTCAATAAAAGTGAGTTTTCATGATCATGTCTCATTGAAACGGCCATTCGCTAACTAGCTGTAGGGTTTTGTTCTTTTTCCCTAAAATCATAGCTTATGTGTGTTGTTATTGTCCTGGAATATCGACCCTCCATATTATTCATGTTTAATGTTGATTTGTGGTGGATTTGTTTGTACAGGTCAAGTGGGTACGAATGCTTTATCATGACTTCTCCGCATTCACAAGAGACCAAGAGCGTTTGATCTCAAATAATGGACTCGATTATTTGGAAGGTTTACTTCTCCTAAACCAGGGTCCTCCGGATAATTGGAGATCGTCCTTTTTTCCATTATCCGATCACGCCAAGATCATTTCCTTAGTAACCAAATATGGCATCGTTTACTGCCTAGAAATAGCCAAGCTTTATGATCATGACCACTCTCTTATTTCAATGGAAGAGGTACTAAATCGTAATGACCATCATCAATATTATATCAGTCTTATACCAAATAATTAAGTACATTTGAAGTTTCTGGATTTAAATCTGGAGTTTCTGGCTTAGAGTGAAGAGATCTTATAGACATATATATAAAGTGAATTCTACAATATTTATAATTCTGCCCGAGTACTAAATTTATCGGGCAGAATTAATATTTGTTTATGATCTCTATCTCCCCTACTCTTTAAGTTCGGGTAGCTCTAGGCCAGAAAATATAAATCCAAAGTTTTTGAATACACACACACACACACACATATATATATATATATATAACTTCTAATAATTAGCATATATACACTACTACAAGTACTAATATGTATGAGATTTTTCCTAACAGGAACTCCAAGAATTATTTGAAGGATTGGACTTTATCCCGGGATATGCATTCGAGAAAGATGTCTCATATGTCGATTTTCTTAATAGAGTCCGAAGTGGAGAGCTAAAGCTTCAGTCACAAGGACTATGGGATGTTCCTCATCCATGGTCAAATCTCTTTGTGCCAAAATCGCGCATCTCGGATTTCAATTCTGGCGTTTTCAAGGACATTGTTCTCAAACGAAATATTACCACAGGACCTGTCCTTGTTTATCCTATGAGCAGAAGCAAGTAAGTATATTAATTATGTAGTACTGGAGTATCCTTAATTATATAATTATAATTAAGTTAATTAATTATGAGCGCACACATGACTTTTCGATCGGTAATATGAAACGATCGTATTGATCTAATAATGTTTCTTTTTTAAATTTGCAATAATGTTACAGATGGGATGATAGGATGTCAGCAGTTATACCTGAAGAAGATGTTTTCTACGCCATAGGGTTTTTGCACTCAGGTGGGTTTAATGATTGGGAAGCCCTGGATGCACAGAACAAAGACATACTGAAATTTTGTTATGATTCGGGCATTGAGGTTAAGCAGTATCTTCCCAATTACAACACGATGGAAGAATGGAAAAACCTCCATTTTGGTACAGTTAAGTGGAGGACTTTTGAAGACAGAAAAAATCAGTTTGATCCCAAAATGATATTATCACCAGGACACAGAATTTTCACTAAAAGTTCTGCAAAGATAATTTAATTAATATATTAATAATCGACTAGATGCATGATCATCATTAGTACTTCAGGATTATATTAGAACAAGTAGTTTAGATAATTAGTTAGCTAGAGTAGTACTTGCAGTACGTAGTACTACTTGATCTTCGATATATATATATATATATATATGGTCTGGGCCGGTTTGTATTTATTTAGGGTTTTGTATCAATATTATTTATCTGTAATTTTGGAATTTAAAGCTAGCAGAAATTATCAAAATACATTAAGTATGTCTTGATTCTCCATCAATGAATACGTCAAACATACGCTAGCTCATCACGTTCTAGTCTATTTTGGCTTGGCGCTAGCTTGTTTATAATTTGTGTGACAATATATATTATCGATCCTCCATGTGATTTGCGTTCAATGGGCCCGTAATGATCCAGTTGTACTAACTCTTGATCATTTAAAATTTTGTTGGTGGAAAAATTTAGTGGTCAAATTCATGTGTAGCCATTTTCTAACTTAACATACACGCTTTCATTTTTAATGATGGGAATCCTATGATAACGTAATTTTGAAATTACAATATTGGGTTGATATGGATCGATATAATAATAGCAAGGGAGGGTGGAAGAAAATTTCTAGTAACTTTTTTTTTTACACAAGATAATTATATATATTTGTGACAAAAATTATATAGATATGTGTGTGTGTGTGTCTTATATATATTGTAGGCACATAATTATATGTGAAAAAACACAATATATATAGGGTATTATCCTATATACTGTCCTTCAACTCATGCTATATATTATCAATATTGATGCATTATCCTTCAATTACTATATATAGAGTATTCCTAGCTAGGGTACAGTGCTTAGTTAAAATATTACCAGACGATCAGCATAATCTCGTTTTACCTGTTATTCTTTCAAATTTTACGGTTGAATTTTGGATGAAAATGGTATTGGATTATATGAGATAATTGAACAGTGCAACGTGTCAATTTTGTTACAAAAAAAAAGTGAGGATTATTGGAGAGCTCTACAATCATTCAAGAATATTTAAATCTAAGTGCAAAACAACCAAGAAATTATAAAATATATATGCAGAGAGGGACAGTCAGGACCCATCCCACATTCCTTTAAAACACTTTTTTATGAGTTTAGGAAAGTAAAAAGAAAAAGTAAAATTAATTATATATTACACATAGTTTGATAAATAGATGTATGTATTCCTTTAAAATACATGATATATTATCTTAACTCTTGATATTTTTAATTATATTTATTAATATAACATATTTTTATAAATAGTTTTATATATGAACTTCGCGCTTATTATCACGTGCCACATAATAAATATGATAAGCACAAAGAATTAGCTGGTCTTGATCTTAGAAATAGAACAAAATCTTTTGGAGGAAGGAGACATAGCATATATAGCCCACATAGAAATTAAACAAAACAAAAAAAAAAAAGTGGGTGACGTTTTAAAGTAAAGATTCCAACCATAAGGTGGTAGCTTAGTTAGTACGAACTAGTATATCATAGCTTCAAGATCTTCAAGAGTTCGAATTAGGATATAATTTACCACTTGTGAGAATAAGGCCTGACCTTTGGGTCATGGGATATATGGACTTTGGACTAGTTAGATATTAATTTTTGGGATGTTGGGGTGATAGAATCCTTTGGGACAATAGTTATGATTCAAACCAGACATTTTACAATGGAGAGTAACTCCATAATCACGTTTAGAGATGGTTGTTAAGTTGGTCACCTCCGTCTTTCCTTTTTTGTGGAGAAAAAAAAAAAAGATAAGATTCGAAGCTAATCTAGTCTACTCCAACCCCACGGGCGGAGAGCCTAGAAAAGGTATGACTGATAATGATTAAGCAGCAAGAAAAACCCATGCTTTTCGGCCTCGAGACGGGCTAATCAAAGACAAGTTTATTTCATACGTTTATATGCATAAAGGCATGCTCCCAACACTTGTTGCAGCTCGCGGGCAACAAGGAGACATCCAAAAGCTGGCTAAAACTCTCTCTCTCTCTCTTTCTCTCTCTCTCTCTCTCCATCCCCTAATCATATTTGACGTACGTCTCGTAGTGCTTATATATATTAATTATATTAATATGTTCGTTCTTTATTAATTTGTACTGGCCCATGCATTTGTTGGAACTGGTAGACAGGATTCAAAACATTCACACGTTCATGTAAACTACTTTAGATAGTGGTAATAGAATATGTGTTGTTAATTTGTGAGCTAATGTTGAAATTCCTAGACAAGATCCAGCATTCAGACAGTGCTAATTATGAAGATCTTTGACAATAAGAATCATAAGATCATAACAAACGTGTAAATGATAAAAGCGTACATGCATATTTGTACTGTAGGGATACCAGCAGTGCTTCTTAGTTCTTTCTGCATGCTGCCCTGCACCTTCCCTTTCTTCTTTGCGCCGTAATTAATTACATATTAAACACACACCCCCCCCCCCCTTCTCTCTCTCTCTCTTTCTTTTTTTCTCTTCTTTCACTATCAACCTATCAATGGAAAGATAATTAATTATTTAGCTTTTTCTCTTTCCAAATATCTTATTTTTTCTATAAAACAGTTAGACATCATTCTAATTGATGCGAAGTGTTGGGGTCAATAAACAACCCAAACCCTTTGCCCCATAAGGCTTAGATATGGTTTCTTTTGGGCTTGCTGGCTTATGCCCAAATAGGAATTGGATATCTCACTTTCTCACTTAGGGCTACGATGCCTGGGCCATATAATAAAAAGATTGCATAACTGGATATTACATGTGCCTAGGCGGCATTATAGATAATAATGAAATGAAAAATAATATTTGTAATCGTACCAATTCTAATCAGATTGTTGCAGTTGAAGAAGGCTTTTATCTTCTCCCATAACCATGGATAGGTTAAATCCATATTTATTGTAGGAGAGTACATCGACTATAGATTTTAGAGAAAGCAACAAGCTAAGTGAAAATGGAGGGTTGTAGGCTTAAGTGATAAAAAAAAAATGAAAAAAAAATACGACAAACCCATAAATAATACCAAAATTTAAGTGGTTCGGTTCAATGCGTGGTTGCGTCCATTAGTGGGCTCAGTCTCAACGAATCCACTATAAACAAAGATAGAGTACAAGAGATCGATAATAAAAATTCTCAATCTCAAAATTCCAATATACCCAATAAACTTTTAGAATTCTTCATAAAAGGATTTTATCCCTCTCCACAAAGTCTGGCTACTGAATACTCCAAAAATATAATAGTAAAATAGTGCAACCCTAAAAAATGAACATTCGCTCGAGCGGAATGTCGAGTGAATGTTGAGCGAACTTTATATTTGAATCTTGCTCGAACAGGATGTTAATCGAAACATTGAGTCAGGGTCAAGCAATAGTCAACCCAAGCCTCAAAAATCACAGTTTCACCAGGAAATCAAGTCAAATTCAACAAATCTCCACCTTGATTTAAATTCCATCAAACTTAAATAAAACCCATTAACCAGAGAATTAAGCCCCTCCAACAAATCTCCAAAAGGAATCACAAATCTCGAATACAACATTTATCCTTGAAAAACTCAATTTCCACACAAAGTCTTTATTACCATAGACAACTTGATCAAATTACAAATTTGATCCTAATAAAGAATTAACATTTTCGCACAAAAGACAATGCACCACTATACAAACTGCTTACTTGAACAATGGCTTCTGAATACACATGAAAATTACTAACAAATATTTTTTGCCAAAATAAGAACATCACAAAGCCTACATGAGCATATCTCAAAGGTGGCCAAACTGCCATTTTTATCTACCAAATGAAACTATAGACTTGCTCTCGCTGTCCGCCAATACCAAAATCAAAGTCAAAATCATGCTTGATCTCAATAAGATGATCTAGAGTACCACATGCACTCTATTGTGAAACTCTTCTAACAACTCCACCTACTTGCTATAACTCTACTCTCTTTTCCTATGGAAACAACAACTAAAACAATTTTAAAAAGAGAAGGTTCACCCAATAGCAAGTTATATTGACCATTTCACCTAAATCTGTAGACATGTTGGGAAAATTCAAAAGCATACTATGGACTCTCACACACGAGTCCATCTCATTCCATTCAACTACTTCATTCTTATAAAGTGAACTCAACTGTATCATTTAAACAATGCTCTACCTTCTTATTTGTAGATCACTAGTCTTCTCAAATATTTGAATACATCAAGCATATCACAGAACAAAAATAAACAAATTCAAACTCGTTTTCAAATTGTCATCAACAAATATGAGTACAAACACGACATAACATCACATAAGATGTACCTTAGAAATCAGAAAGAAATAACAGCGGAAAACCTGATTCTGCACTACTTCATAAGAATATAATACAAACAAAATATCAAATTTTTCTATCTTTTGACCACACAATACAAAAAACTTCCTTCTTATAAATGACCACACTTGTTCACCTATATGGTACAATCACATGTGCTGTAAATGAGTAATACCTGAATCTAGAACATCTGAAGATGCTCCATTAATCATTGTACTGCCTTGAAGAAAGTGAAGACCATCTGGCTTCTTCCTTGTCATTACCACCGAAGATCAGTCCTTATAGTCTCGAATGACTCCACCTACAGCGGAATATTTGCAATCAAAATAATCAAAAATGTCCAAAGATATGAGATTTTTATTTAAAGACGGAATATGCCAAACGTTAAACAAAGTTCTAATAGTTCCATCATACATCTCAATCTCGACAGAATTGATCCCAACAATATCACAAGTCATATCATTCTCAACCAAAATGATAGTGAATCTATAACTCACTTGTCACCAAAACGACTGTTAGAGCAATTGACTGCTAGGACAATATCAGAATTGTTGGATTATTTTTAACGCTAACAACATTGGAGAAACTTTTACATTCTTCTTTATTTTTCAATTTAGGATATTTATTTTTGTAATGACCAAACATATTACAGTAGTAATATTTAATAATTTTCTTGTTAAATTTAGAGTTACCACTGGAATTATCCCTATTTTTTTCGAACTTCTCTTCCCATATCTATCACCAGAGGAATATTTCATAAATAAGTCATTAGATTGATTATCTGTGTCTTGTACACCCAATTTGGTTATCAATTCCTTAAAATTCAAAACAGATTTCACATCTACCAAGGATATGGTATTTTTACCATACAACATTAAGTTCACAAAATATCAAAGGAAACTGACAACGAGCATAATAAAATTAAGACTTGATCCTCATCATCAAGCTTAATATCAACAAATTCACTATGAACAAAGATAGAGTATAAGAAATTAATAACAAAAATCTTAATCTCAAAGTCTCAATACACCCAATAAACTCTCAAAATTCTTCACAAAAGGATTATATCTCTCTCTACAATCTAGCTGTTGAATGCTCCAAAATTACATAAAAAAGCATTTATGTACAGGAAAACGGCGTGTAACCCTAAAAAGCAAATATTCACTCTAGCAAAATGTTAAGCGAATTAAATTAATTTATATATCAATCTCTACCCCTCCTTCTATATCTTATTTATAGAAGGAGAGGTAGATACGATACATAAAGAGGGGTAGAGATTCTATATCGTATTTAAATTAATTTAAACAAATGCTTGCTTAGAAAGAGAAGTAGTCTAATCTACAAAATTACAAGTTTTGTATATAAAGAAATACTTTTTATGTCATTCTTGATCCAAGATGTTCAAGAGAAATGAGAAATTGGAAGCAAGAAACGCACAAAGAAGAATATGTGAGATTAACTAGTAGTAAAGGTAGTAGTAGAGGTGGAAACTAGGCCCCAATTATAAAATAAATGAGATTTTGGATAAAATTTTGGGAATTTTAACATTAGCATAGCCTTTTGAGTTTCTAAGTTTAGAGTTTTGATTATTATACTTTCAAAGAAAAGAAGGGTGTGCTTTCTATTTCGATGCTACGTGATAAGAGTTGGATATAAAATATAAATCATAAAAATTGATGCACGTGTATGCAGGAACCTCTTAGATTTGACATTTAGTGTTTTTCTTTAAGAATTCTACAATAGATAACCGAGATAGGGGAATCGTTGAGAAACCGGTTGACATGTCAATTGATATATTATCAAATTAAAAAAAAAAAAAGAGCAAACGAAAATAAAATCAGATGAAAACAAAAGATACAAAATGAGAAAAAGTGTCTGAGAGAGTGTGTCATCGTGCTTTATGAGAGACCAGATGAAGATGGCTTATGCAAAAATAAAATAATTTTTCTCCATCTTCATGGGATGTAAAAATATGTAGAGAAAATGTCAGGTTGATCAATGAATGAAGAAGGCTCATGTCCCCCATCCTTTGCATTAAGGGTTTCCGTAGTCAAGTAAAAGATTAAAAGGAAGCTCCACCTTTCCACCAACAAAAATAAACTCATTTTTCAAATTTCATGTTAACATCTTTCTCCAAAATCTAATTCCATCATTTTTTCCAAATGGGTTTATGTTATTACTATTGTCAATTGTCTTGAAATCCAAAGTGTTGTCTTGAAGCTTGTCTTGAAATCGGAGAGGAAAATCGACAGATTTACAGAAACAAAGGTGAAGAGGGAGAATAGAGAGAACCCAACTCAACCACACCCACCTCGATTGGGACTAAGACGCTTGCCAGGACCAATCATACTTCCCAGGTGCAACAGTTCTAGTCTTGGGAAATGGCGGGAGAAATGGAGAAACGACAATGGGAAAGAAGGGAAATGGGAGAAACGGACTCATCAGTTCATGGAATGGAGGGAGGGAGGGGAAATAAAAATTTTAAATGAGATAAGGGAAACGAAATAGGGAGGGAGACCGGAGAAGAAGTGGAAAATTAAAAGGAAAAAAATAGACGGGCACGCCAGTTTCCCTCATGCAGTTGTATCCAGAATTTCCTTTCTTTGAAGCAATGACGTAGTAAGTAAATAGATTGATGAACAAGCTCGAGACCTACACTTGGCGACCCCCAAATAATATATTACTTTCATATATAATGGAGAATGATAATAATGGAAAACAGGGGTGCCACCCACTCTCTTTAATGGGGGTGGCTTTGTCTCACTCCCACATGGGCAGGAACACTTTGGGCCCTCGAACACCAACACTGTATAGGCCTCATGTGGGTAGACAAATGAGGCTTAATCTGAGTGGGCGTTGGCCTTACCTGATCTCTGTATGGCTTATCCGCCCACACCTCAACATCTGACGAACAAGGATGCCTAGCGTCCTAAGCAAGGGTCTCCTAGTGGGGCAAGTGAACAAACGGACGTGTGGGAATAGCATAATCCATGTATGATAGTGAGTGATAATGAGATCCTCTACAAATCTTTTACGGTTGTTTTAAAACTTAATTTACAATTAATCAATGTAATTGCGCCATTTGATAAAATCAAATAGATAAATGTCAATCTTACTCAAATATTTTTTATTGGATTTATTGGAATGAATTGAAGTATATTTTATAAAATATATATATATATATCTTTCATTGGACATGATGCAGAAGATTATAGAATAGTTATCAAATAATTGTATGTTTATCTTTTCTCATTTTATTTTGTATCTCCAAATAATCTTCATTTAATTTCTTATATGTTATCCCAAAGTACCACCACGTCATTTCAATTTGCACCCTAATTTCATCCCCCCTCAATTAAACCCTAAATAGCAACATTTTTTTAATCAGCATCCCACATTTCTAAAATTTCCTAGCGGAGAATTCAATAGCAAAATTAATTAAAAACGATAATATAAGTGCAAGTGTTTATCTGATATAGGTGGCGGTTAACCCCAATTTTTATCGATTTATTATGTTTTGGTTGTTTTTTTTTATTGCAATTATTTTTATATAGAAAATTTTTATTTTGCACGTGTTGGTGCCATGTCACTCTTTTAATTTTTTTGTTTAAATTATTTTTGATGCAATTTTTTTTTTATTTTTGATCCCAGATTAATTTGAGTGAGAAAGTACTCTGATCACCATTGAATGCATCAAAATTTTTCTGTATTTAATAATTAAGAAAGTATTTTAAATAATATTATGATTTTTTTTTAAATATTTAAAAAGTATTAAAAAATACATATAAAAAAATAATAATAATAATTTACATTAGCGGGGGAGCCCCCAGCAGGAGCTCTCGCGGTGAGAGTAGACCCACCAATTTGTGATGCATGAAATCGTTGGTTTTGGTACTTAATTTGGTGCGATTCGGAAAAAAAAAAATATTATTATTAATAATAATATATAATGGTAGTTTGGAGTTCTTGAAAACGAAAATTTTCCTTTTTTTTCTAAATTAATGCATTATGGTTTTTATTTAATTAATTCTCTATTATTTACTAAATTGTATCATTTTGATTGTTTTTTCTAATAATCATCCTAACTTCACATAATTTGATGCTTACAACGAATATTTATAAAGGAAAAATGTTAGAATCTCTATTTTGAAATTCTTATTTTTTCGGATCCTCACTTGAGAATTTCTACTTGGAACTTTTTTTTTAGTCATTTATTTTACATGATTTTTATGTAAGTGTTTTAAAACAATGTTGTGTTTTTTTTATATATTTTTAAAAAATGTTTTAAGATGTTAAAGAAACAATGTAAAAAAAAATTAAAAATTTAAGTATTTTAAAATGTATGTTTTATTTACATAATTTTTTAACATCTTAAACCATTTTTTAAAAATATAAGAAAATTACAACATTGTTTTAAAATATTTATATAAAAATTATGTAAAATTAAAACAAAATTTCCCAAATAAGAATCCCTACATAGAAATTAGAAATATAAGAATTCTTAATATTGCTCCTTATAAACTGGCAACTTAGACAATTTATAGGAAAAAACTATATATTGTTTTACAGGGGGATGGAGATTAAAAAGTGCGGCAATTTGGGATCCAAAAATTATTCGTTCTGATGGGTGTGGTAAAATTTTGGGGTAATGAAAGAGTGTAGAATGAAATTTCCCACGCATTAATTTAAGGAATTGTAATCATTTTCTTTTGAAAATATTGATGACCAACTCCTATTGTGGCATCATTTTCAAATGTGGGCCTTTCTAGGCCCACATGAATGTCTGACAATTCGGAATCTTCAATCTTATCATTGTAGCTGTTGTCGTAGGATCCAAATGCCATGGTCCAAAATCTTGTCGTCGAAGATTACATTTTAATTGAATGAAAATAAATCCAAGATCCGACCTGCCCAATATATCTTTCAAATAGACATACTCCTCTTATATGCACACCATCTCTTTTACTCTACATTTGTTAGAAAAAAATTAGGAACTCATCCTCATGGATAAGTACAAAACATCACTTATTACCTTTGAGGAGGAATGAAAGTAGTCACTTACAATCTAGAAAAAAAAAACTATAAAAAAAATAATAAATACAACTATGATCGTACAAGCAATATACAATTGTTTCAAATATATATATATATATAACTCACATAAAAATATTAATTATTTTAATAATATTTTTTTAAAATAATTACACACTTCTTACAATTTCATAACATTGCACAAAAGGAAAATTATTGGTGAACAGTGCTCTGTGAAGGTGAGTGTGCTGAGTGTAGATTCACTCTAGTATCCCTCTGCACAAAAATATTAGCATCTAACTACGTTACCTTAATTTTATATGAGCGACCCCTACAATAAAAACAAAACCAAAAAGATGTAAATGATTGATGGAACGAAACAAAGACATTAATGTAAGAAAAGACTTAAAAGCTAATAGATATGAGAATGATATGACGGATCGTAATAAGAGGACGAAAGGGAATGAGCTATGAAGAGAGAGATTTGACATTTTCCTTATTCTTATTTTTTGATACTTATAATAAGAGAGAACTCAGAACATTCGTATTAAATAAATTTAATAATTTTATTTAAAATAATTTCATATTAAATTTATCAAATTTTATTATTTTAGATTTTAAATTACAGTAATTTAAATTTATCATTTAAATTTAAAAGATCACTAATTTATATTTTAAACTAATTATTTAATATATTTTTTCTCTCTACTTTTTTTCTCTCATTTTTCTCTTCACATTTTATTAAAAAAATATTATTATATTATTATTTCAATAAATCAAATAATGTATCTAATATAAAATTATAGACGTGGAGATAATGATTTTTTATCAAACTTGTATTTTTTATCGCATTTAAAAACACATCTTGATGAATTCAATATCAATATTTTAAAAAAGATAAGAGATTTTTCCAAACTTTGTTTTATAGTAGATTTCAGATCCCTTATATGTGGATAGGTCATAATGTAGAATCACATAAAAATCTTGTTTCCTTTTGTCTTTATCTTCTGCATTTTATTCAGTAAGCAAGTTACGATGATCATGGGTGTATACCATAACTTAGAACATATTTATCGGTTGCATAACTAGTAATATATTGTATCTCCAATCTAATTTCTACTCTTCTCTTATCATATTAATGTGACACTACCTATCAACAACATATATATTTAATCAGTCTTTAAAAAAATAAACATTACAATAATCCATATGGTTTGCCTTTTGGATAGATTGATCGAGGTCCTGCTTGGATTTAGAGATGAGATGAGTTGAGATGAGTTTAGTTTATTTTTTAATATTATTATTATTTTGATATTTGAAAAATGTGTGTTAAAATTTGAAAAATGTGTATAGGAATTTGTATTTTATATAAAAAATAATTATAAAAATATAATCATGAAATGAAGATGAATTGAAATGAGTTGAACTCATTTTCGAATACAAACAAGGCCCGAGTAATGCTATTGTGCCGTCCACTTTTTACAGTTGAGTGTGCTCGCTAGTGCACTTAGCTTTTTTTTTTAAATGTTTTTTAATATTTTAAAAAGTACACAAATCGCTAGCCATCGATTTTTTAAGTATTAAAGAAAAAATATAAAAATTTAAATATAATACACTAGCGATCAAATCTAGAAAACAAATCCCGACCTGAACAAACTAGCATTTTTCATACTCTAATTATGAGCATTTTTTCATGTTAGTAAGAATATTAATATTGATCTTATCAAAATAAATTATTAAAATTTGATGAAAAGCTAACATCAAAATAATCTTATATTGGACTTACCAAATATATTTTCATCATATTGAATAAAAAAAAAAGTGTGGAGAATAAAATAAAAATATTTTTGATTTTGAAACAAAATCAAAAGTACTTTTATTTCATTCTTCCTACTTTTTTTTTCTCATTTTTAATCAAATATGATAAAAATATTTTTGATAAGTTCAATGTAGAATTATTTTAATATTGGCTTCTCACCAAACTTGTATTTTTTATTAAATCTTGATTATTTATTTTAATAAAATCAATGCGAATACTCTAAACTATTAAAAATCCCATGTGATCAACAGTAATGACTTTGTGCATGTCCTTCCACATAACACGTTAAACAAATGACAATGTTAGGACCACCAAACCCTTGCATTGTACGATAGTACAAATTATACTTTTATTTATTTGTTAAAAATTTTTCAAACTCTTTTAATTAGAAAATAATTTTTCAACCATTAAATAAAAAAAAAAAGGATAACTTCTCTCAATGGCTTCCCTCGTTTGGGAGAAGTATTTTCTTATTTAAAAAAAAAAAAGGAAACGAAAAAAACAAAAGGAAAACTAACGTTGAATCAGTCGCGATGCTATTAAATGGGGCCACTTGCCCACATATAGGCCTCACGGAGTCACGTGGGCAAACCTTCTCTCTTCAACCACCTTTTTTTTTTATTTTAATCTTAATTTTGGTTTATATTTGTAATATTTAGTAGTGTCGTCACTGTCGGCGTGTCTTTTTCTTAACAGATCAGTACTAACTAATTATTAACGGAAGGAGTAACTTAAACGATAAAAACAAATATACAGGGACCTAATCTAGTCCCCAAAAAATGCAAATCACATGAACTGTTTCAAGATATATATGTATGTAGACCGATGACATTCAATCGTATCTCATCCGAAATTGACCGTTATGTAATTTGATCCATCCGATCAGTATCTTATCAGTTCTGATCGAATTATTTACAACTCTATATAGATGTATCATCAGTAATGAAGCTGAGAAATTAAGATTTTGACAACATAAAAGAATCTGGATTTTATATTCAAAGGTAAAGATTCCTATCATTTTTCTTGATTTTCTAAAATAATAACACGTGATGATGAGCATGAATCGAGAATCAAAGAAGATCTAGACCTGATGATCTGATATTAATAGTGCATGAGAAACGAATTTAAAAAGCACCAAAAGTATCAGGAGGGCCTACTGATTTACGTCGATCATACCTTGATCAATTATATCATTGTGGAGAAATCTAATCAAAATATCATATATATACGAAGAATCAAGACAACCGTAAGGTCGGCCAGCTAGCTTGGGACCCTATTTTGCAGTTTTCACGCTGCTGAAACTTCATGCAGATACGTACGTACGTATGGATATGGTACTGTCGGATACGATTATTATTGTTGTAAATAGTACTACGCGTGAAAAGCAATAAAAACGACACTTGATTTGGCACGATTTGGCGGCGGGTGTACGTACCTGTTACTATTTTTTGGCCATGTGATCCTGTACACTGACAGATTTGGATCTTGTGAAATTTTGAAAATTCTTCATCCTCTCTTCATAAAAATATTTATATTAGTTTATATGATATGATACTTTTTTCTTATAACTAAAATATATATTCAATATAATTGAAAGTTTATATATATCTCAATGTATAAAGTATATCCTCTCCAAAATACATGTGACTTAGACATTTATTAACATTACTATATTTAAAATAAAATATGAACATAAATAATATAATCAAATAGTCAATGATTATAAAACTTCTATTAACTAAATACAACAAAAAATTCTAACAATTCCAAATGAGTCACGTGCTCTTTAAATAGTTTTAGAACTAAACATTTAGTTATTGCGTCAGCTAATATATGCTCTATAAAAATATACTCAACACAAATACAAAACTCAGTTATTTTCTCTTTAACAAACAAATACTTAATATCAATATGCTTGGAGTGAGAATAGCTCATAATATTTTGAGAGAAAGCAACTGCTATAAAATTGTCACAAAATATCTTTAACAATCTCGAAATAATGTTCACAACACCTAGCCCCAAAATATCTTGTATTTCAAATTCATTCTTTTATGTGTTTATGAATTTTGTGATATTGCTCCATAGTTCTTAATGGACAAAATAAATAAATAATGTCTTTTGAGATAAATAGATATTTTGTTCATGTGGATTATGTCATTTTGTTGTAATACCAATGGTTTGAAGTGACTATATACCCACCTTTCGTGGGACCAGTCATGATAAATTACTGTAGTTGTTATATTGATCATGCTTTCGCTTAATGACATTATACTAAGATCCATATGGATAATAAATGTGTCTCATCAGCAAAATATTATTTGGTAGGATGCTTACGATGATAAAGATAATAGTCAAGTGCTTGGCACTTAGTGTCCTAGTCCTATCCTCTCGATAGCAGGTCCTTTGAAGTCCTTGCTTGTATTTAATTATTTTATTTTATCATATATAAGAGCCTTTTATGTATCTTGGGCTTTAGCATAGTATGTAAGAGTTTATTTTGAATAAGACTCTAGGGTGGATATAAGATTGCCTAATGGAGACATTTATGGATGCATGTTTCTTGTCGTAGATGCACAATAAATTTTATTATATTCTCCTCAGCTTATGGCAATGAAGCTCTACCTCTATCTTTGTCTACTATCAAGAGTCTAACTTATACTATTATGAGAATTGATATGAGTCTCTCACTTTTAATTTGACTATCATGAATTTGGATTTGGTTTTAAGATTCAATGCGCTTGTTGAACCCACTAGTGAAAGTTCTAATATAGTTGAAAAGACTCGTTATGAGCAGTGGGTGCATTTTAATAGGACTTGTCTCATGATTATAAAATATACTATTGACAAATCTATCAGGTAGAGCATAGTTGACACAGATAGTGCTAAAAAATATTTTGATGCTATTGGGAAGAAACTTACTAAGTTTGATAAGACAAAAAAGAGAATTTTGATGAAACTTCTTACTATCACAACCTATGATGGGATTAGTAAAGTCCAAGAGCACATAATGAAACTTACCCATTTATTTAACAAACTTTTATACCAATTGTTAGAATCATAAGATATGATAATTTCTCCTCATTATCAAACCATATGTCCAATAAAATAAAAAGTTCATACATCCAATAGCTTGTGATGGATTTTTCATGAAAGTTTAGGATTCTTGAAAAAGAGAAAAATATGCAGCATGGAGAGAACTGCTCTCTACCACTTTTCTTTTAATTTTCTTTATTGTCCTAAGTAAGGGAGAGCTCGGTCCGGTTCGGTCGGTTTTGGGGGAGTTTACCAGATGGGACCGGACCTATTTGGTCCAGGGTTTTCCCACCCTGGACCGGACCGAGAACCCCTAGGACCAGACCAGACCGGTCCATTTCGGTCTGGTCCGGTTCGGTCGATCTATTTGATCCATTCCAAAATACATTATACTATTATAAATATATACATATACAATATACTATATTTATACTATAAGTTTATAACTATTAACTCTTATAATATGTTAATAAATTAAATTAATACAATATATACTAAATTATTAATATGATATATTTAGTAAATTAGTTTTAATGTATTATTATTATTCTTAATGTATAAGTTAATTAAATAATATATAATATATTTAAAATATATATATGGTAGGTCCGGTCCGATCTGGAGTGGAAAAGATCCCAACCGGGACCGGGACCGGGACCGAACTTACCCGATCCAAGAATTTTAGACCGGAAACGACCAGGACCAGTCTTGGTTCGGTCTAATCTGGTCCAAAATAACTAGTCTGGTCGGTTTAGCCGGTCTGGACCGGCCAATACTCTCCTCTAGCTCTAAGAGAGAAGAGGCAAAGTGTAAAAAGTAGATAGACCTCAATGGACTAGTTCTATTTATAGTCGGAATGAGAGTAAAAGCCTCCATATGTGTCTATTAAAATGGCCATTCCCATTATGGGCCTAATGACTAAATACTAATACTAGTGCACTATTTACAAATAAATGCAACTACTAATTGATAAATTTACAACTAAAATATAATAAATAGTATCTAATTATTTAATACTAGCTACATCATGAAATAACAAGAATATAATAAAAAAAGTGATGAGTAGCATTATTGAGGTCCCGTTTGGTTGTTAGACTCAACTGAGATAAACTCAATTCACTCTAATTTTAAGTTAAGTTTAACATCTAAATACTCAATTCTCAAAACACTAAATTCATCTCAACTAAAAACCTATTTATACGTGAGATCTATAATTTTTTTCAATTAATCCTTCTTTACACGCATGCAACACCTACAACGTTTTTCAATTATTTATGAATACATCTAAACTCATCTTAACATGTAAATACATTTAAATTTATTGTAGATGAACCCCACAAAATTCATTCTATTATCTCAATTTATTACTATTTATAAAAAAAACTCAACTCAATTCAATACATTTAAATGCAGTCTTAGCTTAAGATTTTATATGCATGGGGATCGAAATGAACTTTAGCATCTTTAGATTTAATTAGTGGATACCAGCTCCTCGAAAAAGAAAGATTTTTTGTCTCTCTCAAGCGCACGAAACATCAATATTCTGTGATACCATTTTTCTTCACGACTGGCCTAGAAACAAACTTACTCCACCAAGTATTCCCCACCTTCCACCACCCAAGTCGCCCCCTCCCCCCGGCTGCCGCCGCCGCCACCGCCGCTCCTCTCTTTTTAAAAAAGGCAAGCATATATGAAGAAGTATGAACACCTGACAAATACTACTTCCAATTCATATCTCTTGTGGACAACCACAACCATATATCTCTCCTCTATGGTATTTACGGTGCAACTCCCACAATGGGCCGGTAATCATTGTCTTTGATTTTCTCGACCAGCAAAAATTATTTCGAAGGCCCTACAATAAGAGGACTTATATTTAGGAATAAACAATATATTCGAATATTCTTTTGTCCGTACATGCAGCGGGAGGAATTAATATTGCATGCATAAAGAGTAAAAAAAAGAATGTCGTCCGAGTTCATATATATGTGACATTTATCTATATGAAAGTTTTGATATTTGTCTCCATTACATATAAGATTCATATGGCCTTAATATTTTAATATTTTTTTTCTCCATTATTATGCATGGATCATGCATGCATGCGACGTACACATATCAAATTATATAAATATAAATATATATATATATATATTAGGTTCATATAAATTATATATCTCGGTAAATAGATCACTAAGATTTATACCCACGATAAGAACAAGAGCTTGTATATATATATATATATATATACAGATTCTTAAAAAAAAAATGATTAATTAATACACTCTTATGCAAATTAGTAGCTAGATCAGTGAAAGTTCTTGGTCAGGGCCTGATTCGATCAAGCTGGTCAAGGATTCTGATGTAAAAGTTGAAAATCTTCTACATGCAGGACCATATAGATCATCTACTACTAGAGATAGACTAATTGCAATTAGAGAATTTTCAGAAAAACATGCAAAACATAATTAGTTGTAGTACATAAATCATATACATTCACTACAAGAAAATTATTTATTTGAAATTAGTTAATTTTAATAAAATAATTATTTACAATCAAAATTAATCATAAATTTTTTTTTATCGTAATTAATTAATCATAAAAACTCGTTTTTCTTATAGTAAATTATAATTAATATGCATTCACGCATGATGTTTTTTTTTTTAAATACAAGTACGTAATACTAGAGTTAGGTCTTTTGTCTTTTCAAATATTAATTGAGTAGTCTTTAATTATCTCTATCATACATACAGGATGCATGCACGACATATATAGCTGACAAATCTGGTTAATATGATCATGTCTAGCTACTACCCATGGTAGTTGTTTTATTTTTTTCCATGGATGAATCACATTATTGTCTAAGGCCATGCAACGTCTCGATCATTATAAGAAAAAAAATATTTTTGATAAATTATTTATAATAAAAATAATTATTTATTATAAAAATAAACTCATTTTAACAAAGAATAATTATTATTATAAAAAACAACTAGTTACAAATAATATTCAATTTTGTTATAGTTAATCCATAAGAATTTTGTCCGAATCAGAAAGAAAATCTCAAGAATCCTTTGTTGATAACTTAATGTTGACCGCCTTTCATCAAAGTCCTAGATTCGGAGAGACAACCATTTCTTGTTGATTTTTCTTATCGTTTTTGGTGCTTGCATTGGCCCACAAGAATGAAGTCTTTGGTAGGTTGCTTCGAGTCCTCATAGATCATTTTGGATGACGACACACGACAGCTCCACAAACACAGAAAACAAAATAAATATATATTAACTTTTAATGCGATGAAACGAGCAGTACGTACGTAATTATTCGCTCGTGATCATGCTGGGGAAAGCCAGAAAAAAAGGACAAAAATGAATCCGGAGTCTTTCCTCCTTAGTATATATACCTGCATAAAAACTTGTCAGGAATCAGTTTCCTCGTGTTTTTATTGAGAGAAATTATTTGTACAAATTTTAAATATACAAATATCATATAAACTCTTATAAAAAAAAAGTAGATTATATATTCAAAAAGTATTAAAAAAGTATTATTTATTTATAATAAGACGCATCTTTTAACATTTTATAAAAGAAAATAATAAAAAAAATATGGTCTATAATGTATAAACTTATGTTTAAAAATTTTCTTTACCAAATACTTGCATGATTGGTGGCTCAATGGTGTTCCTTAATGGTCGTTGAGATATTACTCTAGTATATTTGGAAACACGTGATTTGACATGACATAACAGATTTGGGGTTTGAAAAATATATCGGAATAATCTTAACATCAGAGTCACTGACAAATTGATCATGGGCATTGTTTGTTTTTGAAAATTATTTTATTTTATTTTATTTTATTATTATATATTTTATAAATTTTAATATAAAATAATATAAATAATTTAATTTTTTCAAATTCTACTACAAAAATCATATTAAAAAAATATTTTAATAATATTTTATTTAACTTTTAATTTTAATCTCAACCCATCTCAACTCTTTATAGTAAATCGATAGCTATTATTAATTGTTATACCCGACTACTGATAGCTTCATCTTAAAAGCATTCTTATTGAATTGATTATTGTAAAATTACATTTTTCACCAATGTAACATCTTTTTTGACTTTTAGTCATTCCATTCACATAAGTCTTCATATTAAAATGGTCATTTTTTCAAAATATAACAACAAAATAATACAATTAATTTTTGATTTTGATTATTCATATTAAATCTTCATATTAGATTATCTATTTATGAAGATATATAATAATTAATAATTAATAATTCTTTTTTAATTATTCGTAATCATTAAATTAATGAATTTTATTATATTTGACTATTCTATTTATTATATGTTAATTAATAACCATATTTTAATTAAATTATGAGTTTTAAAAAATAATTAGTAATCGTATTATATTTAAATTAAATTATTAATCAATATTTAAAAAAAATTATTTCTACTTATTTCTCATCCAACTATATTTTTTTACTAACTTAATTTTCTCTATCCAAAAACTATAGAACGAGAAAGAAAAGTAAAAAAGAGAAATAATAAATAATAAAATAAAGATTTCGTCATTGTCTTGAATTTGTCATATTTGACATTTTGTTTGAGTTTATTATTCACAAAAGTCGAATTATTTGACTTTTGAACAATTCAATGTAAACTTAAAATAAATTTTAATATTTAAATTCTTATTGAATTTGACTTTTATTCAATCCAACGAGAATGTTCTAAACTCTTAATTAAGAATCCAAAAAAATATATATTTATGCTTATACTTCATGAACTTGGCAACTCCAAATTAGACATGCAAATGCATGTCTAATTAAGAATCAGGCGGCGCTGTAACAATTTAGTGTACATTAATATTATTCAAAAAATGGATAAAAATAGTAATAAATATAGTATACTTCAGTTCATATGTCTATTTTTTTATTTTATGCTGGAAATCCTCAAATTGGAATAAAGAATTTTGACAGAATTTTTTAGGTCAAGCCACACATAGCCTTTTTATAATAATACGGGCGAAAGAAAAAATCGATGAGTCGGTAAAGCGGATCGGACCAAACCGAACTGGTGGATTTCATCCAGTACCAAATTTGGTTTGGCCCATAGCGTTTTATTTTTCTTAAAATCGATTAAAATTAGTCCAATTCAATTTTTCTTTTTCTAAAATCGGACCAAACTAGTTCATATATATACATTTTAACTTTTTATATTGTATATAATTTTTATATATAATATATAATTATATCTAAAATAATTTTGTATTATATGATAAATAACTAATTAATATAATATTAAATTTTAAAATCTTATATTACTATAGTCTATTATATTGATAGCTAATACTAATACTATGTAGTGCGTATTATATTTATATATACTAATACCATATCCCTATATACTATAATATATATTATAATATACTACATGCAATATATTATCACTATAGTATTATATATTATAATATACTATATTATATATATTATAATATACTATATTATATATAGTATAAAATATATAATATTATCTAGCTATTATGATACATTAAATAAAAAAAATCGGACTAAACCCAATAAAATAAGAAGTACCAATTTTGAGAATAACCGGTGCAGAATCAATTCTTGAAAATATAAAATTAGTGCATAAGGTTCGATCCCAATACAAAATTAAATCAAATCAGACCGGTTACACCTCTATATATATGTGTAGTACCCAATCTTCCCCTCTACTTCTATTACCACGATAAGCAGTACCAACTCCTAATCTCTTCGATCTCTTTCTAGCACAAAAATGGGTGAAAATCTTCAAGCTATATGTGTTAGCCATTTGAAGTCCACCATAGGAAAGCAAAGGTCCTCATGGCCAAGTTTGCTCCCACCGGCCAACCTCGATTTTGCAAACAGGCTTCATGACGACCCTGCTTCCATAAACATAGCGTCTAGCGATCACGGCAATATCGTTAAAGAGATCCCAGCAGCTGTACTCTATCCTTCTTCTATCGATGATATAGCAAGCTTAATAAAGTTCTCATACCGTAATTCTGCACCATTTCACATAGCTGCAAGAGGACAGGGTCATTCTGTCCGTGGACAGGCAATGGCTCGTGATGGGATTGTGGTGGACATGACATCCTTAAAAAACCAGAAAAATGGGTATAATGGAATTAAGGTCTCAGCTGGAAACCCATCAATGGGAGCTAATTATACTACATGGTACGTTGACGTTGGAGGCGAGCAGCTTTGGATAGATGTTTTGAATGCCACGCTTGAACATGGACTTACCCCAGTTTCGTGGACAGATGTTTTGTATCTAACGGTTGGGGGGACGCTATCAAATGCAGGGATTAGTGGGCAAACCTTTCGTCATGGCCCTCAGATCAGCAATGTGTATGAAATGGATGTTATCACTGGTATGCATTATTCACGACTCTTTTTTTTTTTTTTTCAAAGCACAGACTTTTAATATAATGTTTGGCTTAACTGTTCCTCATTATTTTATTTCTAGCAAATTAACTGATTACCAATAAATTCTTGAGTTTTCTTTTTTCATTTGAAGTTTAACCATAGAAGTAACACATGATATCACCTTTACATACAATTTAAACTTTCCTTCGCCTCCTCTTCACTGGTATAAGAGGAAGGGAGTGAACAGGGGATACCCTCTTTCCATACAACTCCTTCGCGTGCAGTGAATCGAGTTGGTGGGGGTTATTATGAATGTAATACAAATAATTAAATTTATATCTTTTTATGAGTTTAAATTTGTAGGATAAGTGATAATTTTATATAGTATCATAATAGAAGTTTTAATCAATTCGAATTCTTATTTAACTTTCTATCTTATTTAATTAAATATTTTATACGTTGAGTTCACTCATCTAAAAAAGTCTGATCCAAATATGAGAGATAATGTTAATAATATAATATAAATAATTAAATTTTATCTTTTTATTAACTTAAATCTTTAGAATATATGATGATTTTATCGTGATTAATCCCTTCTTCTACTATTCATCACATGGATTATTTGAATATGGGTGGAGTACTCCTTTTTATTATCTACAGTACTCTTGGTGGGGTTATTTTTATTTTGAATGATTTTACACTTTTCTTGAATTTTTTACTTTTTATTTTAATTTATGTTATATTTTTTCTTTTGTCTATTCTTAGACACGCGAAAGCTTATGTTTAGCTTCATATATACGTTGCACCTGATGATCTACTTTTGGTAGGAAAAGTGGACTTGGGTAGACTAAATTTAGGAAAGAGCCAAACTCGTCCTTATGTGATGAAAATAAGATAATAAAAGAACTCAAAAAAGGTAAAAACAAAAAAACTAGGGGAATTATTGTCAAATCTGCCAATATTTGTTTATGCTTTTATTTTAGTATTATATTGTCGTTTTGTAGTACTGACTTATATTAATTAATTAGTATTTACTGACGATCAGGTTTGTGCATGTCTGGTTTAGGGAAAGGAGATCTTGTGACCTGCTCCCCAGAAAACAACAAGGAGCTGTTCTTTGCAGTTCTTGGAGGTTTAGGCCAATTTGGAATTATAGCCAGAGCCAGAATCATCCTTGCCTCCGCACCAAAGAGGGTCTATACACTTCAAGAAAAATAAATTTTTGTGATTAATTAATTGTGATAAAAAAAATTATTTGTAACTAATTTTAATTGTAAATAATTATTTTACTAAAATTAACTGATTGTAAGTAAACAGTTTTCTTGTAGTGATATATATAATATTGAGTTATACTTTAGCCTCCCTTTTCTTTTCTTTTATTTTTTTTGGGGGCCACTTTTGTCTCCCTGGTTCCTCCCACCAGCTACAAGAAAAATGAGTTTTTGTAAACAATTATTTATAATAAAAAGATTATTTACGATTTATTTTGACTGTAAATAATTATTTTGTCAAATTTAACTAACTGTCAATAAGTAACTTTTTTGTAATGATATATACTATATATATAATGCCTACAACAGAGTTATAACCTAGAAATAGCAGAAACTGATTCTAGAGAATTTGATACTTTTAACTCTTTTATCTCACTAAGCATGCACTAATTAAGCCAGCTCTCATTATATTATTGTTGTAATGAATTCTAGTGTTCATTAATTATTGATGTGTGGTGAATTTGTTGGTCACAGGTTAAGTGGGTTCGAATGCTTTACGACGACTTCTCTGCATTTTCTGGAGACCAAGAACATTTGATTTCATTTAATGGAAGGGAGAATAAGTATGCAGTTGATTACTTGGAAGGTTTAATTCTCATTAACCATGGTCATTTGGATAGCTGGAGATCTTCATTTTTTCCACTAGCCGATCGCTCCAGAATTACTTCTCTGATAACCAAACATGGCATCATCTACTCTATAGAAATGGCCAAATATTACTATGATGATCCCATTGTTGATGATTCCATTGATAAGGTATATACTTAAAAGTAAATGTGAAATATAAAATCTATATATAATCTGACGTATTACATCAAGTTACATCAATTTATAAAAATAGTTGCTAAGAGCTCGATAGTCTGATTCAAAACTTGGTTCTCCAAATAAAATAAAATAAAATCTGGGTGCAAAACCATCCCACTCCCGTTGTATAAAAAAATATATATATTATATTTTTTATAATTCTCTTTATAGCTAGACTAATCATGCATCTCTCTTCTTTAAATCCATATTTAATTAATTATAAGTAACATACAATATTAAGCGTAAATCATGTCTTTATATATTTTCTCCACAGGAACTGAAAGTTTTGTTGGAAACATTGAGTTTTATTCCGGGATATGCATTTGAGAAAGATGTCTCCTTTGTCGATTTTTTGAATAGAGCTGCTACTGCGAGCCCAAAGCCAACGACGGATGAGGTTCAGTCACAAGAACAATTGGTTACCTCTCATCCATGGTTGAATCTCTTTATACCAAAATCTCGTATCTCAGAATTCAATTCTGGTGTTCTAAAAGACATTGTTCTTAAACGAAACATGACCACAGGACTTGTTCTTTTTTACCCCATGAACAAAAGCAAGTAAGTGTACTTCTGATTCTCTGAAACACAACCTCTATATATAGCACATTTACAAAATTACTTTGGGATTTGAATAGGACAAATACTACTCTCACACATAGAGAGCCCGACTGGGGATCCCGACAGTAGGATTAGTATTTTTTTTTTTACTTAGTGATTAAGAATGTGTTTTTTTAATGATGTGATTTTTTTTTTCAAAAAATATTATTTAAAACTGTTTAAAACATACATAACAAAAAAAAAAATTTGCACTGGCTGACTGGGATCCCACTCTTTGAATAAATCATTTTACTTGGAATTGCAGGTGGGATGACAGGATGTCTGCAGTTACACCTGATGAAGATGTTTTCTACACCGTAGGATTTTTGCATATAAGAGGTGTTGATGAATGGCAAGCCATTGATGTACAAAACCAAGACATACTGCAGTATTGTTATAATGCTGGTATTGATATTAAAGAGTACCTTCCCAGCTATAAGAGAAGGAAAGAATGGGAAAACCATTTTGGCATCAAGTGGAAAACTTTCCAGGAAAGAAAAGCTCGGTTTGATCCAGAAATGATAATGGCACCAGGACAGAGGATTTTCAACAAGAAGTGAATCATAAATGGATGTGAATGGAGGGACTAGAGATCAAAATTAATAAGGTTGTCGGTTTGCTTCTCTGTAGCATATATGTTGAATATGACGTTTGATTCTAGGTAGGAGTTAACTGCTGCTAGCTACATTTCAAGATCAAGAAGGGTGGCTTAATAAAATATGTTTGCTCATGTCTTTGAATGTTGTAGTTTCTACTACAGTTTTTATCGTGTTAAGAGATATCAGTCCCTCCAAGAGTTGTTAAATTGTAGTTCTTTATTTTCCTCTATTTGTGTTGTTTTTCGAGTGTAGAATTAGAATCATTTCCAGCTGTAGAACTGTTTGAACTCAAAAGTAACATAAATGCAGATGTAAAAAATTTAAAACTCATATTTCTTTTATGGGGTTTTGCTAAAAAATTAAAATAATAATAATAATTAAAAAACCTTTAGCACAGAAATTGTTCGGTTCCTGCAAGAGAAGACTAAAAATTACGGTTGACTTAATTTTCCCAAGAAAAAGTTTGCATTGACCATTGACAATATATTTAGTTTTAAACAAAAATTCTTTAAGGAAGAGACCTTGCTTCTTTCTTTTAAATCTCCAGTTCTTCTCGTGGCCAATTTCTTACTATAACAGGAAAATATGACTTGAGGGGTTACCACTATAAACTGTGCAAACAGGAGTGGGGCAAAGAACACTGGTTAATCTGAACAATCCCACAATCTTCTTCCACACAAAAGGGGGGTAAAGAGGTCTATCACTAAGAAGTTCTGAACAATTCAAGCAACAGACAATATGAAGCAGCTCCCCTTCAACAAAAGTTCAACCCGCATTCGCTCTCAATGCAGCGAGTTTTTAACCATTCGATCAATTTTGATATGCTGGCTATCCCTAAACTAGCATGTATTGGCGGTGCTCTTGAATATGTCTTGTATACTTGAGTTTTTGTCAGTCTTTGATCAATAAAATTTTATTCGCCAATAAAAGAAAAAAGATACACCGGCATCAGGAGGATGCTGGCGGAAATTTTTTTGGAGGGGGGCCGCTCCCCAGATGACAACCCAAGAACACAATTGGCCTTTACAGCTGAAAATACAACCACCTAGTAACTCAACACAACCCTCGCCTAATACACTCAGGTCATGACTGTCTAAAAGAAAAGGCACAATGAGTTCAATCACACTATACCACACACTTTGCAGTTAATTCAACATTATCAGCAAGCTTAGAAAGCCCAACATATATAACTGTAGGATCTGATGTTGCCTGTATTATTCTAGATATGCTGGCGGGCTCTATAGTATTTAGCTAGTGGAACCTTGTTGCGCTGAAGAAGCTCCCTTTATAAAATCCAAAACAACTGATGCCAGATCTCCTTGATAGTGAGTGTAATTATGATCACATCCTTCTATAATATGTAATTTGTGGTTCGGTATGATCTTGCTAAACTTTACCGCATCGGAACTACTGATGGTTTGATCTTCAGTTCCATGAACAGTCAAGACCCTGTATAAACAGAATTATTACACAGTACACTTATCACGCACCAATTACAGTCAGAAATGTATATGCATGGTGCCATTGGTGAATTGCTGCAGATATACAGATACTTTCAGCGGCACAGTGAGATGGAATGGCCCAGTTTCAGGTCTGCAACAATGACAACCAGTTGCTCCCCATCAACTCCCCCCCCCCCCCCCCACCAAAAAAACAAAATAATAATAATAATAAACACCCACCAGTTTTAGAAACGGTATCATTATAAGCAAAAAAAAATTTACGTCAGTCAAAATATACAAACATTCCTAATAGAAAATGCAAAAAAAAAGAAAATGCAAAAATGCAGACAACAGGTACAACCGATATGAAGATAGAGTCTGCTCCCAAAAGCAAGTTTTTAAGTATATACTGCTTAAAGGTTTTGTTTATATTCGACTGTTTGGACCAGGAGGGATTCCCCTACCCCACAAGTATATAAAGTTCAGTGAGGTCTGGGCTCAATCACGCAGGTGCAGTATTTAGCTATAAAAGGAAATTTCCATAGCACATGCTAGTCCGTCTATATTTCATATGCATGGGTCATGTTCCAGGTATCAAACAAAATAAGTGTCAACAAGGTGCCAAATTTGGGGAATCAAGCAAGTGGCACAATACCCAATACAACCTTTGAGACAGAAAGTCCCGTAAGATTTGGGGAGGGGAGGCCACCGATTGTGCTTGAGGGGAGGCCACTGATTGTTAGCAAAATAGGCTATCAGTGTTCCCCATTTGAGCCCCAATTTTGTTCTCTAGGTCTAATATTAGTTTGTAAAATAACATGATTTGATCTTCACAGGCCATCAGGCTTTCCTCAATCATCTGGAAGGATGACAATTGCTAGCATAATTCATGCAATCATGAACCACTAGGAAGATATACTATCAACAGTCAAGAAATGAAATACTATGTTTTTACATAAATTCATTACTAAAATTTCAGATGAATTTTTCCTCACCTGCATTCTTTGCTAATATGAAGACATGCTTCACGCATATCTGTCCTTAGTCGATCCTGTAAACTTTCCTCAGTCACCCGAAAATTAACACTTCCTACAAAGTACATTGAAATATCAGTCCCATTATATTTTTTTCCATGCGCATGGAATTTATTTTTCTTTCCAAATTCAAATCACAGCAAAATAAGCAGTTTAGGATGTAGTGCCCTCGTTGATGATAGAGTTATGCCAAATCCAAAATTCTCCAAAAAAAAGTTAACAAGAATCATGGGCATGGGAGAAAACGAGGCAGAAAATCATGTGATAACAAGTAACCAGAAAAACTGAAAGATTTCAAATCATTAAGTATATATCATCATTAAGTATGTATCATGATGTACGTTGGACATAAGCAAACAGGTTACCTGTTTTATTCTTTACATCTATGAATCCATCCTCCTTGATTCTTTGCATAACATCTTTCCCCAGGCGTTCTTCAATGCCTTCTGTCAGATTATAACGGCCAGAAACATTGACAACCATGGAGATATCATGGTATTTAGAAGCATAAAGTAGCACAATATTGCCTCCTGCAATACATTCAGCAACTTTTCGTGTGAGCAATACAGTTCAAGTACTTACCAGAGTGAAAATTACACCTAAAAAGAAATTATTTAATTAATGCAATTGACCTTTAAAAAGAACTAAGAAAAAACACTGACATGGAAATGAAATACAGAGATATAAAGAGCAAAGACAAAGTATTAAAGACGTGTCATTTTTTTATAAGTAACAAAGACGTGTAATTTAAAGATTGTAGACACAATTAATATAGAATCTAAAGCTAAAGGTCTCAAATTCCAAGTTTCCCGATTTGCAGTGTGAATCTCAGAAGCAATTCTATCCTACACCAAGTTTATCAATTGTGCATTTGAAAAGAAGAAATAGATAGAAATTATTCACATTTCCCACTAAATAGATATCCCATAAGCAAAATCTAGAGCACAACTATCAGTGTCCATCTATGCATGCATGAACAGCATCAGAGCATTGATGGCCACCCCCAAAAATTCAATCCCTTTGAACCATCACAACTACGGGAAAATAGAAAGAAGATGGTTATTATGAGTGGGAGAGGATAGGAAACATTGGGGGACTTTCATCACCAAAGAGGGGACAAACCATGTCCAAATAATTCTCACTATCAGTAAAACTTCAAAGGCTAACTGAATCCATAGATTCACTAACTCAAATAATCCAATGTACCTTTACTATGCCCAAGAATTGCCCTTATTGTACGGTTGGCTTCAGAAAAGTGTTGGATTACAGAACGTAGGTCATCAACCTCTCTCCAATAGTTACCAAACTGAAATGAACCTTCACTTTCCCTGAAAAAGCATTATAGAACATTAAATTAAAATGAAAGGAAGTGTGAGGAGTAAGAACTACCAAGACTGACATTCAAAACTGGACCATATACCATAAGTCATAAGCCTCAAAAGAATAGAACTGAGAGCAGCCCCCTCCCCCAGCGACATTGCAATTTTATCGTGTACAGTACATAGGCCTAAAAATATCTGCTCAATGGTTTATGAGCTCATAAATGCAAAATAATTACCACTTTCATTAAAGATTAGCTTCTTACTACTAACTGCCCCCATTCACCCCACATAAGCCATCTGTCCACCAATAACCGCTCCCACACGCCCAGCATAAGCCATCTGTCCACCAATAACCGCTCCTCTCACAGGTGTTGGCTAAGGCTGGTTGTGGTTATCTCGAGTGCGTCAAAAGAATGCTGAGTGCTATGCCCATGGGCATGCATCAGCAAGCCTTCCTCGATTTCCTCCTCTTGGCTAGCTGCTTCTTGGTCGCCTTCCGACTCTTCATCACTCGGCTGATCTTCAAACATAAACAAGGCCTGAGATGCCTTACACTTGTGACTAGTGCTCATTTTCACTTCTCTACCCAGGTAGGCAACCCATCATTCATTCCTTGTGATTTTGGTTGGGGAATCCACAGAGGATTCCGAAGTTGTTGCAATTTTTTGTTATTGTTCTTGTTGAAATTGCAAAGTCCGGAGGTTGAGGAAGAGAACGGAGTAGATAGGTGGAGCGGTTGCCATGCAAGAACATGAGCAACCCAAGGTTGGACTCACAGTTTGCAAGCTACTCAGCCGTGATACACAATGGTTTGACCGTTGCAAAAGTGAGTAATCATGCAAGAGAAGCAACCCGCAGCAGAGACTTCTAGCACTTCAAACAGGGCCTGATTGGAAGTTTAGCCTTAGCCAACACCCGTGAGAACTCATTTGAACCCAGCACAAGCCAAAACCATCACAGTCAAACAAGTGGCACAGCCATTCGGTCAGCAAGGAACAAGGAGGAAGCCAAATCTGATGATATACCAGAAGAGGCTGAGCTTTCATTGAATGCCATGGCTGGCATTTCTAAACCCACGTCCATGAGGTTGATGGCATGGGTGGATAAACACGAAGTGATGTTGCTGGTGGATAGTGGCTCCACCCACAATTTTATTAATTACAGCCTTGTTAGCAACGTTGGTCTTGAGCCGAGCCCTATCCCACCATTTGAAGTGAAGATAGCAAGTGGAGACAAGCTCAAGTGCGAGGCCCTCATCCGTGAAGTTAAGATGAATGTGCAGGGGGTCCAAATTGTGGCAGATTTGCATGTGCTGCAATTGGTCGGTCTTGACCTAGTCTTGGGGAATGCTTGGCTTAAGAGCATAGGCAGGGTCGTCCATGACTATCACAATATGACGATGGAATTTAAGCTTGGCTTTAAGAAGTGACTGTGTGAATCAGGGTAACCTATTGTTTCTTTGTTCTTCCTATGTTAATGCATTCTCGAGGACCAAGGTCCAACCCACTCCATCAATGCCCAGCTTGGTCAAGGCCAGGGCGTTGAGCTGCAAGGCCCTGGCCAAGGCCAAGGCGTTGAGCGGCATGCCAGCCTGCATGCCGCTCAAGCACCTCCAGCATGGGCCATGCAACGGCCTGCCACACTCAAGCCCACCAAGATCCAACCCACTCCATCAACGCCCAGCTCACACAACCTGGGCCACACATGCATGGACCATCCAATCCGGGCTAACCCAGCAAGCCACCTTGAAGACCCAAGCGCACCAACAGACAACCCATGCTGTAGACTCTAAGGCCGACCGACGACATGAGGCCCCCATCAAGAAGCGTGGATCCAACAACTATTATCCATTTTCTGAATCCATTTGTAATTTGAATTCGAGTATATGTAAGGCATTAGGCCCGAACAATAGTTATCTTTGGAACATTTTTCTTATCTTGGGACAACTTAGCTTGTAAGCCGTAAAGGCAATCTTGTGATTCGTCACATAGGCTCCATTGGGTGTAATTCGTGAAACCCAAAGGAGAAAGGCTATCCCTATGCAATTCGTGAATCAGGATAACCTATTGTTTCTTTGTTCTTCCTATGTTAATGCATTCTTGAGGTTATTCAGTATTGTGTGTCTATACATTGCTTTGCATTGCATTCGACATTGCTTGCTGATTATTTTGAATTGTCTAAGTGAGGCAACCCATAATGCAGTCCGAAGTTGCCATTGGAGGGCTTTCGGCCTGTGCACCAAGCCTCCATGGACGAGTCAGGGAGCAAGGTCAGGGACAAGCACGGCAGTTACTGCTAACTGCCCCCATTTGCCCCACATAAGCCATCTGTCTACCAATAACCGCTCCCACACACCCAGCATAAGCCATCTGTCCACCAATAACCGCTCCCATACGCCCAGCATAAGTCATCTGTCCAACCAAAACCGCCCCACATGCCATAATTAACCACCTGTCCAGCCATAACCGCCCAACTGCCAATCACATAACCGCCCAACCACATGCTCGGCCAACCCACATAACCGCCCATTCAACTGTTGCACATGCATGCTTGCTGATGCACGCCCATGGGCATAGCACTCAGCATTCCTTTGACACACTCGAGATAACCACAACTAGCCTTAGCCAACACCCGTGAGAACTCATTCGAACCCATTCAGCACAAGCCATAGCCATCACAATCAAGCAAGTGGCACAGCTATTTAGTCAGCAAGGAACAAGGATAGCAAGGAATAAGGAGGGGCGCAACAGCTTGGTGTCTAGGGTCTTGACCGAGGACCCTATCACCAAATTGGTGCTTTCATTGAAAGAAGCCACGTTGCTTGAAGGATTACGAAAGGTTTTCACTTTTCTACCCAGGTAGGCAACCCTTCACTCATTCCTTGTGATTTTAGCTGGGGAATCCACAGAGAATTCCGAAGTTGTTAAAATTTTTTGTTATTGTTCTTGTTGAAATTACGAAGTCCAAGGGTTGAGGAAGAGAATGGAGTAGATAGGTGGAGCGGTTGCCACGCAAGAACGTGAGTAACCCAAGGTCGAACTCACAGTTTGCAAGCTACTCACCCGTGATACACAATGGTTTGACCGTTGCAAGAGTGAGTAATCATGCAAGAGAAGCAACCCGCAGCAGAGACTTCTGGCACTTCAAACAGGGCCCGATTGGAAGTTTTGGAGAACCACACCAACATACTTACTTCGATTCTTGAAGGTGTCACCACCAACATAGCTGAACTCCATGTGGCCATGAAAAGTGCTAATAGGGACAACAATAGGGCCATAGAGGCTATAAGGAGAGCAACAAATGCATCCTTGGAACAACTAGAAAGGAGACTAGCCTAGGACCGCCCTCAATCACCACCACGAGGGGACGATGCATTTGTGGACGAGTTAGAAACCAGTGTGACTGAGTCAAGGCACGCAACACCCAGGCAAGAGTTGAGGCATGGTGCCCGTGTGGAGAACCACCAAGGGTATGCAAAAAGGTGGATCCCAAATTACACCTTTGGGTCGCAAAAAAATAAGTATGTGGATGAATACGAGCAAGATTTTGAAGAGCCCTACCAGCGTGAACAACCAAGGGCAAGGAGAAGGCAACAAGGCCGTGTCCAGCGTAAGCCACATTATGGAAGGCTTGACAATGACGATCGCAGGGGAAGGGAAGGGACACAACAGCCACCACCTCCAAGTCGAAGCCTGAGATTAAGAAGCTGTCTAGTGAAGAGGTGCAGGAGAGCATCAAAAAGGGCTTATATTTTAAGTGCGGCGATAAGTGGAGCCCTAGTGCAAGGCATCTCAGGCCCTGTTTATGTTTGAAGATCAGCCGAGTGATGAAGAGTCGGAAGGCGACCAAGAAACAGCTAGCCAAGAGGAGGAAACCGAGGAAGCCAAATCTGATGATATACCAGAAGAGGCCGAGCTTTCATTGAATGCCATGGCTGGCATTTCTAAACCCACGTCCATGAGGTTGATGGCATGGGTGGGAAAGCACGAAGTGATATTGCTGGTGGATAGTGGCTCCACCCACAATTTTATTAATTCCAGCCTTGTTAGCAAAGTTGGTCTTGAGCCGAGCCCTATCCCACCATTTGAAGTGAAGATAGCAAGTGGAGACAAGCTCAAGTGCGAGGCCCTCATCCGTGAATTTAAGATGAATGGGGGAATTGTGGCAGATTTGCATGTGCTGCAATTGGTCGGTCTCGACCTAGTCTTGGGGAATGCTTGACTTAAGAGCATAGGCATGGTCGTCCATGACTATCACAATATGACGATAGAGTTTAAGCTTGGCTCCAAGAAGCAACTGTGGACAGCTATTGCTAGTAAGGAGATCAAGCCTTGTGAGGCTTTAATGTTTGAGAAGTTATGCAAGGGCGGGGCACACTACTTCACCATAGTAGTGTCCAAAGAAGATGTGTTGAGGCAAGTTGAGAACACGGATCATGAGCAAGTTGAAGGCAAGGATCAGGAGAGCAACCGTGATGCGTTAGAGCTACTACCTGAGGAGGTCAGACCTGTTTTACAAGCCCACAGGGGGTACTTGATGTGCCCACCACACTCCCACCTCCTAGGGAGTTTGATCATTGCATTCGGCTAGTTGATGAAGCAAAGCCGATTAATGTACCACCCTATCGATATGCTCACTTCCAAAAGGGTGAAATTGAACGGCAAGTGGATGAAATGTTGAAGAGTGGCCTTATTCGCCCTAGCACTGGTCCTTTCTCTTCACCAATGCTGTTGGTGAGGAAAAAGGATGGCGCATGAGGTTCTGTACTGATTATAGGGCACTGAATGAAGCGACTGTCAAAGACCGATTCCCACAATCGTTGATGCTAGACGAGCTGCATGGGGCCACAGTGTTTTCCAAGTTGGATTTAAGGGCTGGCTACCATCAGATTCGGATGAATGAGGAAGACATCCACAAGACAGCCTCTAGGACTCATTCAAGTCATTATGAATACCTGATGATGCCTTTCGGCTTGTGCAACTACTCAGAAAGTTTGTACTTGTCTTCTTTGATGATATCTTGGTTTATTCCAAGACCGTTGAGGAGCATAAGCAACACTTGAAGAAAGTGCTAACCATCCTAGAGGAGCATCATTTCTTCATTAAGGCAACCAAGTGTGCCTTCATGGAGAAGGAACTGGAGTACTTGGGCCACTTCATTTCAGGTGATGGTGTCAAAGTCGATCAATGGAAGATTGAGGCCATGGTGGATTGGCCTCTACCCAAGGACATCTCGGACTTGAGGGGATTCTTGGGGCTCACAGGGTATTATCGACGGTTTGTCAAGGACTATGGACTCATAGCCAACCCACCCACAGCAATGCTCAAGAAGGACAATTTCAAGTGGACCACCGAGGCGAGGAAAGCCTTTGAAGAATTGAAGCGAGCCATAACCAAGACACCTATATTGGCGCTGCCCAACTTTGGAAGGCCATTTGAAGTTTACACAGATGCAAGCAATGAGGGAATCGGGGCTGCGTTGGTGCAAGACCGAAGGCCTCTAGCCTTCATCTCTAAGGCCCTCGGGCCTATGAAGAAAGCATGGAGTACTTATGCACGAGAACTGTTGGCAGTTGTGCACGCTGTCAAGGTGTGGCAGCCAAATCTCTTGCGGCGAAAATTCACCATCATCACAGATCAGCAAGCCTTGAGGCATCTACTTCAGCAAAAGATAGTCACCCCTGAGCAGCAGAAATTCCTTGTCAAGTTGCTAAGCTTTGAGAATGACATAGTCTATCAACGGGGCAAGGAAAACAAGGTGGCTGATGCCTTAAGCCAAAGGGAAGGCAGCCAACTACTTGAGACAGTCGTTGATGATGAAAGGGCATCAAACTTGGCATTAAGTGGGGCTGAATGGAGAGTATTGGATAAGATCAGAGAGGCTACCAAGTTGGATGCAAGTGCCATTGAGATCGTTGAGCTCTTGGATGCCCAGGGGCAAGGGGTCATAGGCTACACAGTAAGAGAGGGTCTCATCTTAAGAACTATGTATATGTGCCGAATGTTCCCAATCTCAAAAAGGAGATTCTTGACCACTTCCATAATAGCAAGGAAGGTGGGCACTCAGGGTGGTTGAGAATATATATCCGACTAAAGCATTTCTTTTACTGGGAAGGGATCAAGAATGATGTTAAGGGACTTGTAGCTGTGTGTGACATATGTTAGAAGGCCAAGTACGATTCAAGACCAGCAGCAGGACTTCTACAACCGTTGCCAATCCCAAACAGAATTTGGGAGGACTTAGCAATGGGCTTTATAGAAGGCTTACCCCTCAGTGGAGGACATGAAGTGATCCTGGTGGTAGTAGACCGACTGAGCAAGTATGTCCACTTCATCCCTCTCCACCATCCCTACACAGCCAAGTCAGTGGCCAAAGCCTTTGTCGACAACATTGCCAAGCTACACGGGTTTCCAAGGACACTAGTGACAGATCGGGACCGGGTCTTTATGAGTTCATTTTGGAAGCAACTCTTCAAGTTACAAGGCAGCAAACTCAAAACGAGTTCTTCCTATCACCCGCAAACGGATGGCTAATCTGAAGTGGTCAACTGGACATTGGAACAATATTTGAGATGCTTCAGTCATGAGGAGCAAAGGAGATGGGCAGAGTATCTTCCATGGGCTGAATTCTGGTACAACACGGCTCATCATTCCTCTATTGACAAAAATCCTTTTGAAGTGGTACATAGCAGGCCACCACTGCTCTTGGCTAGCTATGAGAAGGGCTCAACCAGTAACAATGAGGTCGAGCAGAAATTATCAGTAGGGATGAGGTACTTGCAAAGGTCAAGAGAGAGCTTAAGAAAGCCCAAAGCAGAATGAAGAAGTACCATGATCAAGGAAAGCGGGCAGTGACCTTCCAAGTGGGCAACTATGTATACTTGAAACTTAGGCAATTTGGGCAGAAGACCATGAAGAAGACTGCAAGTGCCAAGCTAAACCAGAAGTTCTATGGGCCATATAGAGTGTTAAGAGAAACTCGGCACTGTAGCCTACAAGCTTCAACTTCCACCAGTGTCACAATTGCACCCAGTATTCCATGTCTCATTGCTCAAGAAGAAGGTAGGCGATCCAAGTCTTGTTAGAAAGGAACTACCCACTATGGATCAAGACGGAAGGATCCCCATGAAGCCGAAGGAGGTACTAGGATATAGGCAGCATCGAAGGGCCGAGACAGATCAAGGGTGTGGCAAGCATTGATCCTATGGGAAGGGTTATCAAGAGATGAGGCAACCAGGGAGGACTATGATGAGCTTGAGAAGAAGTTTCCCCACTTGATCCTTGAGGGCAAGGATATACTAAAAGGGAGGGGGAATGTCAAAACTTCAATGCGGGAGGACACGGGTCATGCCTTGACAAGCACCCTAACGTGCCCAGACAACACATCTGGAGCACTGCTGGCATCGCTTGACTGTCCACGACCGAGCCCTCAAGCAGGCAGCACTGGTTAACGCGCGCAACACTTGCGCGCGCACGCGAGCGAGGTTGTCACACCATGCTCAACGCGTGGCCAACCTGCACGCATTCCTAGTGCGCGCGCGCAGCGTACATGCATGGGCTACGCACAAGCATAGCGCGCATGCATGGCATAGGCATCAACGCAGCGCGTGCATGCACACCTCTAGAATTGACGGTGCGGTTGCCTAGCGTGCTTATGCAGGCTGGCATGCCGCTCAACGCCCTAGCCTTATTCAGGGCCTTGCTGCTCAACGCCCTAGCCCTCTAGCCAGGGCCATGCTAATCAACGCCCAGGCCTTCCAGCCTGGGCCATGTTGCGGCTTGCCACACTCAAGCCCACCAAGGTCCAACCCACTCCATCAACACCCAGCTCAGACAACCTGGGCCACACATGCATGGACCATCCAATCTGGGCTAACCCAGTAGGCCACCCTGAAGACCCAAGCACACCAACAGACAACCCATGCTGTAGACTCCAAGGCCCACCAACGACATGAGGCCCCCATCAAGAGGCGTGGATCCAACAGCTGTTATCCATTTTCTGAATCCATTTGTAATTTGAATTCGAGTATATGTAAGACACTAGGCCCGAACAATAGTTATCTTTGGAACATTTTTCTTATCTTGGGACAACTTAGCTTGTAAGCCGTAAAAGTAATCTTGTGATTCGTCACATAGGCTTCATTGGGTGCAATTCATGAAACCCAAAGGAGAAAGGCTATCCCAGTGCAATTCGAGAATCAGGATAACCTATTGTTTCTTTGTTCTTCTTATGTTAATGCATTCTTGACGTTATTCAGTATTGTGTGTCTATACATTGCTTTGCATTGCATTCGACATTGCTTGCTGATTATTTTGCATTGTCTGAGTGGGGCAACGCATAAGACAGTCCGAAATTGCCATTGGAGGGCTTTCGGCCTGTGCACTAGGCCTCCATAGACGAGTCAGGGAGCAAGGTCAGGGACAAGCACGGCAGTTACTGCTAACTACCCCCATTTGCCCCACATAAGCCATCTGTCCACCAATAACCGCTCCCACATGCCCAACATAAGCCATCTATCCACCAATAACCGCTCACATACGCCCAGCATAAGCCATCTGTCGAACCAAAACCGCCCCACATGCCAGAATTAGCCACTTGTCCAGCCATAACCACCCAACTGCCAATCACATAACTGCCCAACCACATGCTCAACCAACCCACATAACCGCCCATTCAACTGCTGCACGTGCATACTTGCTGATGCACACCCATGGGCATAGCACTCAGCATTCCTTTGATGCACTCGAGATAACCATAACCAACCTTAGCCAACACCCGTGAGAACTCATTCAAACCCATTCAGCACAAGCCATAGCCATCACAATCAAGCAAGTGGCACAACCATTCGGTCAGTAAGGAACAAGGAGGGGTGCAAAGTTGTGATTTTGGTTGGGGAATCCACGGAGGATTCCGAAGTTGTTGCAATTTTTTGTTCTTGTTCTTGTTGAAATTGCGAAATCCGGGGGTTGAGTAAGAGAACGGAGTAGATAGGTGGAGCGGTTGCAACGCAAGAACGTGAGTAACCAAAGGTCAAACTCACAATTTGCAAGCTACTCACCCATGATACACAGTAGTTTGACCGTTGCAAGAGTGAGTAATCATGCAAGAGAAGCAACCCGCAACAGAGACTTCTGGCACTTCAAACAGGGCCCGACTGGAAGTTTTGGAGAACCACACCAACATACTTACTTCGATTCTTGAAGGTGTCACCACCAACATAGCCGAACTCCATGTGGCCATGGAAAGTGCTAACGGGGACAACAATAAGGCCATGGAGGCTATAAGGAGAGCGACGAGTGCATCCTTGGAACACACAAGGTCCAACCCACTCCATCAGCGCCCAGCTCACACAACTTAGACCACACATGCTAACGCCCTGGCCAAGGCCAGGGCCTTGCTGATCAACGCCCTGAATTCGAGTATATGTAAGGCACTAGGCCAGAACAATAGTTATCTCGCGCAGCGTACATGCATGGGCTGCGCACAAGCATAGTGCGCATGCATGACCTGGGCATCAACACAGCGCACGCATGCACACCTCATGGCCCAGGCTAGAGGTGCCTGAGCGTTGTTCTCACAGGTGTTGGCTAAGGCTGGTTGTAGTTATCTTGAGTGCGTCAAAGGAATGCTACAAAAGAGAATAGATAATCATGGAATCTAGATGGGTATCACTAAAAGCTAATCTAAATTTGAAGATGGACCATTAGATTAAGACGATGGATTCCACATTTAGGTACTTTTATGATTCCATGCAGCAACCCACAGGGTGGACTAGTTTTTAACTTGATAAAACTATGGATCAAGGCGAAATTGCATATTTGCAAGATCATTAGATTACCTAGAGATTCACTGAATGATACATTTTTATTAATGAGACCAGCTTAACTAGAGTCTGAGAATTTGCATTCGGTGCCTATTATATCACAATATTAAGGCATGCAACATTACATTTTATATGCCTATATGCTTACTATAGTAACTATGTTGCAAAGCAAAAATTACTTTCTTTTTTATATATAAACAATCAAAGAATTTATTAAAAATACAAAAGACAAAGCCCAAGTACACAAGAGTATACGAGAGGAAGAGCCTAACTAGAAACACGACAAAAAAATATATATATATATTAAAACTGCACCCATTAAAATCTACAGAAGCTACCCAAAGGAACAAAGTACTGACGAGAGCTTTAAGCTCCCCCATCATCTACTCACAATCCTTAACTTTCTTTTTTCTTTCTTCTTTTTATGTCGGGGAAACTCTCCAAGGCAGGGCCCTTCAAACCCACCCCTGTATAGTAAACTTCGATCCTATGCACCGCACCCTTGGAAGTTCCGTACACAAAACTAATTAAATCGCTAGCTTTTCACCGGAGGATGTAGCCCCCAAAAGATTGTTTGCACCTATGAGATGTTGAACCTTAAACCTTTAAAGGAGTGATACCCCAAGACCAAGACTTTCACCACTTGGGCCAACCCTTTGGGATCACCCCCAGCTAGACGGATTATTTTACCTCTAAATACCCCACACCAATCATTACTTTTATTTCTCTCTCCTAAAAACCTTCTCTTCATACAACACTGGTTTCCTTTAACATTTTCAAACCATCTTCGATGCTTGTTTTGTTATAATCTTTTACGTGATCAGTGTGTTAATTAGTGAGTGGCCCTGATGGGCCATCAAACGGAGGTGGTGATCGAATCTAAGTGTTTCATCCTTGCAAATGAAGGTGGTCTCTGTAGCATCATTGAGAAAAGTTGGAAGGCTAAGCATAAGGCTCTGTTGGGAACTGCCACTATGTAGTGGCTAGTGAAAGTGTTTGACGAGTGTTCAAGAAGGGGGAAGAAAAAATAGACATATTCGGCCACAAGGGAAGGGTATAGCAGCTTCACTGCCCAGCATTGCTCGAACAGTAGAGGTCGTTACCTAGAGGTCAATGAGTACAACCAAGGAAGAAGTAAGAATGTCCTCTGTTTTCCTGAGGGGGGTGGAGGTTGGGGATGGCATAAATAAAAGAAGAATTGTTGGTTTGGAGCAAACGGACAAAATATATGGGAGGGTATCAAGGAGATGTCAAACCAAAAGGTGGACAATGGGAAAAGGGGGAGGCGTTGCAGTCTTACAAGGAGGTTCTATATTATTCGGCGGCTCTGACGTAGAGAGAAGGGGGGGCGCTGCTAGGTCGATAGGGCACTATGTGAATTGTTTCCCTCTCTTTTTCAGATTGCAAGTGCCAAGGATATCACTTTTGTGAATGTTTTGGGGTTAGCAGAGGCAGATTCATTGGAACATTAATTTCAACTGAGTGGCGCAAGATTGGAAATTGAGAAATTTTGTAGAATTCTATAGTCTCACTTATTCCCAAAGACCAAACCACCAGAATGAACATGGTCTGTGGTGAACCTCTGCCGGGAGAGAAATCTTCACTGTCCGTTCCTCTATAAGGTTCTTACACAAGGACCCAAAACCTAGTTTCCATGGAGGAAGCTTTGTCGCCATAAAGCAACCCCCAAAAAGGGCTTTTTTTGTGTGGACGGCTTCTTTAGGCAAGATTCTCACAACGGACAACTTTAAAAAAAATGGATTATCATAGCAGACTGGTGTTACATGTGCCAAAGTGGAGGTGGTGAATCTTCTTTTACATTGCAAGACAGCCAAAGTTCTTTGGAACGAGATTTTTAGTAGATTAAATCTAGCATGGGTCATGCCGGAGACCGCAGTGGTAGCAATGGCACGTTGGACTTCTTTACAACGCATGCGACAGGTCAAAACTGTATGAAAGATGATCCATGTCTGTCTTATATGGTGTCTATGGAAAGAGCATAACGAGCAAACATTTGAGGACACAGAGAGATCACGAGAGGAGTTGAAAGTTTAACTTTTTTAGAACTATGTGTACTTGAACCATTGCCGTGAACTTTAATAGCATGAACCATCATGGTTTCCTTGTTTCCAATGTGCCTAATTAATAGGCCATGAGAAATTTGTAATTGGTTTTTACCCATTCATGGATTAATAATACATTTTTACTTATCAATAAAAATAAAAATAAAAAATACCCCAAACCAGATAGACAGAACATCTTCTATGCCACTGCAACATGTGGGCCACCATTATAGCCCTCACCAATTGGCAAAGAAGTCAACTATCTTTCTAGGCATTTTTATTATAAGTAATTCTTTTAGGCATAGTCTAAGTTAACCCATCTAGAATAAGAAAATGTCATTCCACCAGGCATTGGCAATCTCATGACGAGGCAAAAGATCTAGAGATTCCAACCTCCTTCTACACATAATGATAGGACGTTTTCTTGGGTTATTCATAGCGAGAATCTTCTTAAGAAGACTGAACAAGCCAAGAGAGGACCATAGGGGAAAGAAATGACAGATGCTTCAACAACAAAGAGAGGACTATGGGGAAATCTGGAATTTTTTTGTATCTTCTTTGGTGCAATAGTTTTCTGCCATTGTACTAAAGGGAGGGAATGTTCTAGAGTTTTTGAGTTCTTTTCAGCTTGCTAAAATATAACTAGGAATTTCTTTTGTATACCCCTTGTGTATATGAACGTTGCCTAGTTGCATTCAATCAATAAAGATTATTTCTTACTTATCAAAAAAAAAAAAGCAAACATAAATTGCTCTCAAAGGCACCTTAGTCTGCCAAACACTCCTCCAAGGAAAAGAGTTAACATCCCAAGGTATAAAGATCATATATAAATGAACAGAGCTTTAGTGACTTTTACGCTACTTTTCGTAGTGCGTAGCTTGTAATTAGGCTCTTTTCTTGTATACTTCCCGTGTACTTGACTCTGCCTATTTACATGTTTCAATAAACTTCTTACTTGTCAAAAAAAAATAAAGATCATATATAAAGATTGAATAGTGAACTTTCCCTTGTTGGAAGGGGCCAAAAGAATCTTATCTGCTCCCCCAATACATAATCATCGAGAGTACATGAGATTGAAGAACTCTGTAAAGGCATCAACCTCCCAGTCATGAGTCAACCTGAAAAAACTAACATTCCTCTGATGGAGCATGAACTCCAACAGATCGGCCATTGGAGCTTCCAACGATGTAGGGCCCCATCATCACACCACAAGTCATGTAAACATCTAGTCCTGAAGCCATCACCCAACTCAAGTCTAGTACGGCTAGAAAAAACCAAATCAGACATCAGTTTTTTAAAAAAAGATTTCCATAACCCCACCCCCCATGCGGCTCAGTACCGTAATTTCTTTTACAAGTAGGATAACATTTAATTCATAGAAGTAAATAGACATAGCCAAGTACACAGGAGGTATACAAACAGTATACACCTAGTAACATAAAAAAGGAGCTAGAAAGGGATACAATAAAGTCATTGAAGCAAGCTCCATTAAGAACACAAAAAGATGCCCCAAGAAATAAAGTATGGAAGAAGAGACTTCTTAGCTCATCCGGAGAACACTCCTTGTTTTCAAAACTTCGACCATTCCTTTCAATACATAAGCACCACATGATGCATAGAGGAATCATCATCCATACATCCTCAACATGTGATTGGCCAAGCATCGTTGCCAACAAGCAATTAAATGAACCCCCTCTTGAGCATTGCCCAAACAATGCCCGTTCTATGAAAGATTTCTGCCCAAAACATTCTCGCCACCTCACAATGAAGTAAAAGATGGTCTATCTAATTCTCTATTTTCTTACACATATAACACCATTCCGTTATGACAAGACTTATCCTATGTCAAAACTTCCTCAAGAGTTGTTGTCCACCCAAAGAAGGCATTCTTAGGAGGCACCTTAGTTTTCCAAATAGGTTTCCAAGGAAACAAAGTTGATTTTCACTTGACAAAGCCTTATACAATGACTGAACAGAAAACTTCCAATTTTTAGTCTTCATCCACAGCATTCTGTCCACACATAATTAACAAATTGCAAGGAATACAATAAGTTGTAAAAATCAGAAACAATTCTAATTTCACAGTCATGAACAGCTCTACTAAAATAAACATTCCACAAAGGGAACCCAATAGAATGATCTAGCAACTCAAGCACCGAAGCCTCCTGATTAAGGGCCATCCTAAAAAGAGAGAGAAATCGGGTCTTAAGAGCTGAATCAACCCACCATAAATCATGCCAAAAGCTGATCCTCACACCGTCACCAACCTCTACTTTCATAAACCGAGTAAGATCCTCCCATTCATTTCTAATATTCTTCCACAAACCAACCCCATGCACACTTCTCAGTTCATAGGGACACCAACCCCCTTGCAAACTACCATACTTCACCTCAATAATAGTCTTCCATAAAGATTCCCCTTCTTCATGATACCTCCATAACCACTTCCCAAGAAGTGCCTTATTTGTAGATTTTCAGATTACAAATTTCCAACCCTCCACTAGAGATCGGTGTACATACTTTATTCCACTTGACTAAGTGGAACTTAGTCTCCTCTCCAATTCCTCCCCACAAGAAGGCTTGGAAAATCAGCTCAATTCGATTAGCCACACTTCTTGGCAAAGGACAAAGAAATAAGAAAGCATGTGGGAAGGTTAGAAACCATGCAACACCAGCACAACCATATTTAGAATCCAAGTGACTTTCTATGAGGCCTCCAACCTCTGCTGGTACTGCACAAGCCACTTACATAAAAGGGCACAATTAATCATATAGACAAATTTTGAACTCTTAAAATCCCGCTTAGAAATTGAAGAAATTTGAACTCTTCACCTAACTCACTACTTAAAAAGTCCCATTGTAGCTTCTCTATTCAATTGGTTATGCTGGTGGTGTAAGGAAACAAGGAAATAAAAACATTTAAGAAAAATTGAAAGCACCTTTAAACATTTACAACATCTTCCAACCAACCAATACACGTTCAATCTTTTCGATCACATTACCCCCAATACACAGTCACCAGAGGCCAAGATATTTTATATAAAAAGAGGATAGCTTGCACCCCCAACATGCTAGCTAGGCAATCACATTAGAAACATTACCACCAAGAAGCAAGTTTGACTCAGCCAAAACCAGTTTCAACCCAAAAAAAACATCAAAGTATTAAAAATGGCCTCAAAGAGTGAAGGTGGCTCAAGTTTGCCCCCACAAAATATCAAGGTATCATCTACAAATAAAAGATGAGACATGTTAAGCACTCCAAGATTAGTAGGCCCCAAAAAAACGCTAGAGAAAACACCTCCATCAATGGTAGCTGATAACATTTTTTGAGTCTCCATGAAAATAATGAAAAGCAACGAAGACGAAGGATCAACCCTATCTGAAACCATAAGAATATCTAAAGAAAAAACAAGAAGTTGGATACTACTTATGAAGATGCACAGAGATTAGGAGCAGGAAAGGCTAGAAGCTGTCCTATCTTCCTCTTCTTCTCTATGACACGCTTGTCCTTTGTGAGGCTAAGCGAGATCAAGTTCGAGTTTTGAAAGCTCTATTCCTCTGTTTTGAAGCGGTGTCAGGCCTGAAAGTAAACTATGACAAATCTGAGATGGTGCCAATTGGAGATATCCACAATTTGAGGGAGTTGGCGGGTACCCTTAGATGCCAGCCTTCTTCGCTCCCCATGACTTATTTGGGACTCCCGTTGGGCACAGCTTCAAGGGTAGCACGAATTTGGGACACAATGATCGAAAGAGTGGAGAGGAAGGTAGCAAGGTAGAAGATGATGTATTTGTCTAAAGGGGGACATGTCACCTTGATAAAGAGTACTCTTTCTAATTTACTTAATTATTTTTTATCACTTTTTTCCATTCCGGCTAATGTTGCAGGTCGCCTTGAGACGATACAAAGAGACTTTCTGTGGGGTGGCTTAGGAGAGGGATTCAAGTTTCATCTGATAAAGTGGGAGACTATTTGTCATCCCTTATCATGTGGCGGTCTAGGCATTCGTAATTTGAGAATGTTTAACAAGCATTACATAGAAAATGGCTATGGAGGTATCATTAGGAACCAGAGGGACTTTGGATAATGGTGATTGATCACAAGTATGGGGGTGCTTGGGGAGGGTGGTGCACTAACGAAGTTCGAGGAGCAAGTGGTGTGGGGTTGTGGAAAAATATCAAAAGTGGTTGGAGAGTCTTCCAGCGGCACACTAAGCTTCGCCTGGGCATCGGTTCAAGAATTAGATCCTTGAAGGATACTTGGTGCGAAGACAGGGCTCTGGAGGATGTGTTCCCCGCTCTGTATCAGTTTGCAAGTGCCAAAGATATCACTGTGGCAGAGGTTGTGGAGTCAACTGGGGGAAGTTTGGTTTGAAATATTAATTTTAACCGAGCAGCACAAGATTGGGAACAAAACATTTTTGTGGAATTCTATAGTCTCATCTACTCTCAACGACCAAACATGCAGAATAAAGATGGCCTAAGATGGATCCATACAAGAAGAGGAACTTTCATTGTTTGTTCTTTTTACCGGGCACTCACTCAAGGACCTGAGACTCAGTTTCCGTGGAGACAGATATGGCGTCACAAAGTACCCCCGAAAGCAGCTTTCTTCATATGGACAGTTTCGCTAGAAAAGATTCTCACAATAGATAACCTAAGAAAAAGAAGGATTATTATAGCATATTGGTTTTGCATGTGCCGTAAAGGGGGCTAGTAGGTCAATCATCTTTTGTTACATTGCAAGACTACTAGGGCTCTTTGAAATGAGGTTTTTAATAGATTGAGCATAGCTTGGGCCATGCCTGAGATGATGAGGGCAGCTATGGCAAGTTGGCCCTCTATGCGAGGCAGACAGATCAAAACTGTGTGGAGGATGATTCTCATTTGCATTCTATGATGTTTTTAGCAGAAGCGAAATGAGCGGACGTTTGAAGACAATGAGCAATCTCTTGAGGAGCTGATAGTTTTCTTTTTTAGAACTCTATGTACATGGACCATTGCCTTGAACTCTAATGGCATGGGTCTTCATAATTTCTTGTATTCAATGCACCGTCTTGATGGGCCTTTGTTTTTGTTTTCATTTGTGATTGGTTGTTGCCCTCTTCTTTGATTAATAAAACTTTTACTTATCAAAAAAAAAAATATCTAAAGAAGACCGCAGGAGTGCCTTCAACCAATACAAAAAAGCACACTGAAGAAATACAATGAAGATCTCCACGTCTCCCCAAATGGCATCTCCCAGACAAGTAATAATAAATAAATAAAAACTCTCAATTAGCACGATCATAGCCAATTAGCATGATCATAGGTTTTTTCAATATCAAATTTGCAAACCAACCCTGACTCACCTGAGCTAAGCCTACTGTCAGGGTATTCATCAGCAATAAGCATAGAGTCCAAAATTTATCTACCTTTGACGGACGCATTTGTTGCATCAACTTCTCAACAACCGCACTCAACCAATTAGCAAGGCATTCAGAAATTTTCTCACACACCCCACTCACAAGGCAGCATAAATCAAATAAAAGTACGACAACTGTAAAGATTATCTCCAAAAATTACAAGATAAACGTAGCACAAGTACAATAAGCTATAAAATCTCTAAAAATCTAGATGTTTACATCCTAAGATTCTACCAGCTTACCCATTTCCAGCGAAGTCAAAGCGGAAGGCACTAAGTCCTCCATTCTCCAATGCAGCAGCAAGGTTCACCATGGTATTATCTTCCTAACAACGAAGGTAAATTATGATTAATGCCTATATATAAAGTATTCTCATGCATTTACAGCGTTAACACACATAAAAAGATAAGACCGAGAAGAAAAAATCTAAAAGAAGTAGAAAGAAAAATAAAACCACTTTGCATGTAAGAAGCACCAACCTTTGTGGACCGAAAACCATGGCATAAGATTACGATATCCGGAGATTCAGTTTCATGCAATATGCCCACGAGTTTTTCGCCATAGTTGTTTGATATTATGACTTTCTTCTGAACCACTGAGACAATTCATCACATGAATCATCAATAAATTATTTAATCAAAATACTCTTCCAATCCTTCAAATTAGAATCAGATTCAATTTTATCCATGGATATATAGAGAGTAATAATAGCACTACCATTTTCACAAGTCTTTTTTAAATGGAACTGCCATTTTATAATTATATTGTAAGTTATTTACTTATTTTACAGATTTTCCATTCATTTAAAATATAATTGGAAATAGGTTGTGTTTACCAATTTCCACATTTTTTCTTGAAAGAGGACAAAGCCCCATTTTATTAATAAACCCTCCTTATGGTGGAGGAATACCATGATAAAGAACCAACATCTAGACTATACAAAAACCTAGATACAGCCCAAAGTAAAGAAAAACTAGAGATTTCTCAATTCAGCCCTATACAAAAACCCTAGCACAGGCAAACCAGCTCTCTCAATTTTAAGAGTTCCTATGATGTCTCTAGTAGCTGACAAGATCTCTCTTGTAGTCCCTTTTGCACATTGTTTAGCCAAAATGTCTGCAACTTGGTTAATTTCTCTAAAAATGTGCTTAATTGTAAGAACCAAATATTTTGATAGGCAGAAGATTCTCCCAGTCCTCCCTTACTTCCCAATTAAGATGGATATGTCCATTCCACCAATTTGCTAGAATTTGTGAATTGGTCTCACCCTCAACTCTACTTAGGTTCCACATTATGCAAACTTTAAGGCCATCTAGTAGAGCACATACCTCATTTTCCATATTTGAAAGGTATTAAATTCATTTCATCCATCAATCGTACATGTCACTTCCAATATTTTCAAAAATCAATTTGTAAGCCAATATTTTGATGCACCAAGACACATGAGTGATGTGGAGAATGTAGATACATGACACATCAAGTAATAAATAATGTTTTGTTCTTTTTATAACTAATTTTGTATCAGTAAACAATATATATTGATCAAAAGTGTAGGCAGGAGCCCAAATATACAAGACGTATACAAGAGCAACGCCTAAGTGTGGTAGTTTAGAGATACAAGGAATTATGGAAGGTCATACCATGAAAATCAATTACAATCAACCAATGTAGTAAAGAATTGAAAAATAAGTTTCTAATCTCATTGGTATCTTTGGGATTTTTGGGAAGAGATACAAAACTTGGTTATTGTGCTTAATGTTTAGTTTCGGCATACTTTTAGAAAGGCTAACATGGCGGCGGATTTTATGGCTAAAGAAGGCACAATGGGGAGAACTCTTGATTTCATTGGTAAGGATTTGGTACAAGGTAGGCTTCGGGGAATTGTTAGATTAGATTTATTGGGGTTTCCATATATTCGGAATTGATGTTTTTTTTTCTTTTGGTTTGGATCGTTGCATCTAAGGTGTTTAAGCACGAAGTATCTTTATGATGCTTGGGTTGTTTTAGTGTTTATCTGTAAATCCCAAGTGTCATGTTTGTTTCTATGATATTCCTGCGCTGTAAGTGAGGGTTTTAATAAACTTGGGAAGGAGTCACTTTTAGACATGTGGCCCTGACTCTACCAAAAAAAAAAGTTTCTAAACTCATCCATTGATTGTTCTTGATCATCAGAACTTCTTGCATTCCTCTCCCTCCAAATGCACCACCATAGCCAAGTTTGGGCCGTCTTTCATATTGATGCAATTTGAGAGTTTCCCCAAATGCCTCTCCAAGAAGCTAGAAGATCTCTTACCCTTCTCTGCATCACTCAAGCTAGTCCCAACCGAGTAAAGACTTCAGTTCCACAAAGTCATGGAAATCTTGCAGTGAAGTAATAGGTGGTTGATGGACTCTCCGCTCTTCTTGCACATACAACACCAATATATAACTATGATTCAACATTTTCTCAAGTTGTCTAGAGTAAGGATCTTCTTCAAAGAAGCCATCCATACAAAAGAGGTTGCCTTTAAAGGCGTCTTTGTCTTCCAAATGCTCTTCCATGGGAATGGATTTGTGTTTTGCGTGGTCATGGCATGGTAGAAAAATCAGACTATGAATATCACGTTCTTAGAGGGGCCACCAAACAATCTTCTCTTCAACTCCCACCGACAAACGGATGGAACACACAAGGTCAAAGAATGCCAAAAAGAAATCAATTTGCCTATCCTGTGCATCTCTAAGGAATATAACATTCCATTGGGGAATACCATTGGAGATGGTTAATAGATCCACAATCAAGGCTTCTTTTATTTTTGCTAAATCATAAACTTGTGGATATCCTTAAGTGCCCTTTCGCCGCACCATACATCATGCCAAAATTTGACCTTGGCTCCATTACACACAGTAAAGTGGATATTACGTGCATATGTATCACAACCTCTTTTTATGTGCTTCCACAACCCCACTCCATAAGGCCCACCCACCTCATTAGAACACCATCCTCCCCATGGTTCCCCATTCTCTAATTCGATGATAATTCCCCACAAGGCCCCCCATGGTGATATCTCCATAACCATTTACGAAAAAAGGCTTTGTTAAAGGATTTTATATTCCAAATGCCCAAACCTCCTTTGATTGGAGAAAATATTGTGGCCCATTTTACCATATGAAATTTAAACTCGTCATTAATTCCCCTCCCTCCAAATAAGAAGTCACATTAGGTTTCTCCAGGCAATAAGCCACCTTGGTGTGGAGTGGGAATAATGAAAGGAAATAAGTTGGCAAATCGAAAAAGAATACTTTTGATTAAAGTGACCCTACCACATTTGGATAAATATATTCTCTTCCAACTAGCTAATTTCCTCCATTTTTTCTAGCATATCATCCCAAATATATTTTGATTTGAAAGTAGCACCCAACAAGAGGCCAAGATACTTCATGGGCAGTTAAGATATCTTTATCCCAAAATGGGAGCTAGGAACATCCCCCATTGACACTACTAATTTTGCCAATTTTACCTTCAACCCAGATACAACTTCAAAGGATAATACTAGAGCCCTTAAAGCTCAAATTTTATCAAGTCTGGCCCCACAAAAGATTAAGGTATCGTTGGCCAACATTAAATTGGATACATAAGTGAGCTAGTAGTTACCTCTCCCACCAAGAATCAAGATATGAACCCACCCTCCACAATACCTGAAATCATGTTACTAAAATAGAGGGTCACATTGTCTCAATCCTTGTGAGCTTTTAAAGAAGCCTTTTGGCATGCCATTCTCCAATATAGAGAAACATGCCATAGAGATACAATGATGGATCCATGTACACCATTTCATACCAAAGCCACATTCCTCGAGCATGTAAAGCAAGAAACTCTGTTTAACATGGTCATATGCTTTTTCTATATCTAACTTGCACAAGAGTCCCGACTCTCCCGACTTGAGTCTACTATTCAAACATTCATTGGCAATAAGCACCGAGTGAAGAATTTGCCTATATTTGACAAAGGCATTCTAAATTCAATATTAACTTCTCCAACACCTTGCACAACCTATTCGCCAATACTTTAGAAATAATTTTGTACAACCCACCCACCAAAGTAATGGGACAATAATCTTTTTATCTTTACCACTCCAGGCGTTTTTGGTATAAGCGCTACAAAAGTTGCATTTAGGCTTTTTTCAAAGCTTCCATTTTCATGAAAATCACGGAAGACCCCCATGATGTTTTATTTAAGCATTTCCCAACATGATTGAATAAAATCCATAAAGAAACCATCCAGACCTAGAGCTTTGTTACCAGCCATGCGTTTAAATACTTGCTAGCCTCTAAAAGCAAGCCCATCTAATCTTGATCTCAAAGAAAATTGTTCATAAGCACATTCTCATAGTAATTGAAAATTTGGCCTATGATCTCGATTTGGTTGGAGGAAGCCACCCCATCAATCATCAACATCTCTACAACATTATTTCTCCTATGTGAATTAGCCACCTGATGGAAGAACTTGGTGCAACTATCCCTTTCCTTCAATCATAATGCTCGCGATTTTTGTCTCCAAGATATTTCTTCCAATAAAGAAACCCTTTGAATGTCTCCACTCGGGTTTTATGAACCCTCTCTGCTTCAAATGGTTACCTCTCCTCTTCCATTCCCTCCAATCCCTTGAGTTCCTCAGACAGAGTATTTTTGTGGCTTTCCACATCACCAAATACTTGCTCATTCAACACCTTCAAATCTTTCTTCAAGGACTTCAATTTAAGTGTTGGGACATAGCTTGGTTTACCATGAAATTGGTAAAAAGACCACCATTGTCAAACTCTGACGAGAAATCCATTTGACTTCAACCAAATGTTCTCAAACTTGAAATACCTCGGTCCTCTATGAAGGCCACCACAATCAAAGAGGATAGGAAAGTGATCAAAACACAACCTGGGGAGTCTCTTATGAATAAGTCGGGATATTGTGCTTCTCATTCTGTTGATATAAGAAACATGGTTTTAAATTTCGTACCATACCGGCCGGTGCGGCTGGTACGTACCATACTAGAGCAATGGCCGATACAGAAATTGGGTATGTTTCGTACCGGCCCAAATTTCGGCCGTACCAGCCGGTATTTCGGCCATACCGGCCATGTGTACCAGATTTCAAGATTTTACTCCCTTTTTTTTTCATTTCTTACTATTTTTTTATCCTAATTTAGACTAGATTATTTACACATATATATATTTCTATATATAATTTATTCATATAATGACTATTATTTTGAAGTATAATTTATATATGTATTTACATATATAATTTTTTTTATGTATAGACTATTCTGAAACGGTACTGATACCGAAATATTTCATTTTAGTGACTTGACCGGTACGCTCATCGGTACGATATTCAAAACATTGATAAGAAATCTATCAATCCTTGACCAAGAGGGTGTTCTCAATTGCTCAACCAAGTGAAGGAGCCACCTACAAGAGAGTATCTAGTAAATCTTGTTAAAATATGTACTTAGAGAAGTCTACCGTAGCTGGGTTGAAACTAGAACCACCCGATTTTTCACACGGGAACCGAGTGACGTTGAATTCATGTGAAATCTAGTTAGAACCACCAATACACCAAGTAGGTCCCATATGCTACATAATCCAACCAACTTAGCCCATAATAAATTCGTGTGAAATCTAGGTTAGGACCATAAACTCCTACGAAAGCCCACTGGTAACCATCCACGACATTCTTAGACAAGCAAGCCACCATAAATTCTCCCAAACAATCATCTATCTATTCGGCCACTCTTTTGTCCCACATCATTAAGATACCTCCTTATGCTCCATTGGAGGGTAAGTAATGCCACCCCACTTGGTTACAACCCCACAAACTCCTAATAGTGCAAAGGGGAATAACTGTCTATTATCCACATAATTTTACTAAAAAAAATTCATTTCGAGAATTCAATTGCAGCATTATGAGCTTGATGCGTTGAAACATCTAGATTTTAATATATGTCTACATTATCTGAGTTATGCAAAGGACTAGCAATTTCAGAAATCAAAGATTTATCATTTGATTAATAGATTAATTCATCTAGTATTAACTCTTCCTATTTCTACTGCTACTACTGAGCAGACATTTTCTGTCATGAAACTTATAAAAACTAGATTGCGTACTCGAATAAAAGATAAGTTTCTTGCAGATCATTTATTAGTTTATATTGAAAAATAAATTGTCAACAATTTCACTTTATAGATAATAGATGAATTTTATTCCATAAAAGATCATCGTCGAGTTTAATTTGAAGGAGAAATCTTAAGTTGTTATTTCATTTTCTTTTCTTTTTATAATAGTCTCTAACAAACTACGAAAATCCTAAAAAAATTATCTTATAAGATACTTTATAGACATATATTTTTTGTATACAATCTTATGATGTAAGATTATTATTTTTATATATAATCACATGCAAAAAACACATATTATTTATACTCACACATACCACACACTTTGTCAATCGCCCCTCAAATACCAAATTCTAGTTCCACACACCAAGCTTGCAAGTAGCAAATTTTGAAAAGTCCTAATGTTGTTGCTAAAAAATTTAGAGGATAACAATGTCTCTGTTTCATTCATCAACAGTCATTTAGGCTCAATTTCAGGAACCAAAAAATGTACTAACACACTGAATGTTGCTCATAAATCTGAAGTATTTCTTCTAACACCTCAGAAAAAGACTAAAGATAAACAAAATTTTAGCTAAAATAACCAACTTATAAACCAAGCTGAGCACCATAATTTCTGTTTTGCACTGTAATTATCTCTAAGCTTCTTGCTAAACATACATTGAACCTCCCAAGGCCGAATCTAGCAAACGTATATGTTATTCCAACAGCGAAACATCAGAAATCCAATTCGCAAAATGTTGAAGGTTCTCTAAAATAAAGTAGCTTGTCTGTCGGCTCTCAAAGAACCCACATCAGACTCAATCCATGGAAACTTGTATAAGGCTCAGAGACCATCACTCGTAACTAAACATGTATATCTGCGTTTTACCGTATTACAAGATCTAGAACGAAAGCCATTGGTTACGTTCCTGGCTATCGTATCAAATACATCCTTCATCATTTAAAGAAGTGCATCTGCTATGGTTTACTAATGGTCACGCTTAATCATAGCTAAAACGCAAAGAAAGGAATCTCACGCATACTCAGAGGCGTTCCTGCGCAAAAGACTACATATAAAGAATGAATATTGTTACCAGCATTTTGTGTAGCCATGGCCATCTCTCAAGGATTCTTCCGCGCGGGGATTGCCTTGAGTAGTTGATGCGCACCTCGGCTAAAGGGAGGGTTTCAAACAGATTGGAAGATTTTGTGTCCACTTGGGAGCTTTACCAGTGAACAAGCTGCGTTTCGACTTTTGACACAAATCTCTTCAAAGATCATTTAAGGGCACGGTTGAATTTGAAAATGAGAAAAAGTTGGGATAAGTTAAGTTTATTTTTTAATAATATTATTATTTTAAAATTTTAAAAAAATTAAATTAAAATATAAAAAATATATATTGAAATTTAAAAATGGTGTATTAATAGATATTTTTTTGTATGAAAATTAAAAAATATAATAATAAAATTGAGATGAGTCTACTTACTCTTAATCTAAATGGAGAATTGATTATAATTGATCTTTGTTATTATTATAATTTTATTAAATTTTTATATAAAATATAATAAATAATTTAATTATTTCAATTTTTTTAAATTTTTTTAAATTTTTTTAAATTTTTTTAAAATTTTAAAATAATAATATTAAAAAATAATATTTAAATAATATTTTATTCAACTTTTAACTTTATTTAAAATTATATCATCTTATCTCAATATCCAAATAATTTTAAAAAAAAATCTAACTTTAAAATTAATTTAAAAAATGAAAATTTTACGTAACATCCTTTATGAATAGGATTGAAATATTTGAGTTTAATTGTTTTATTAGATTTAAAAAAAAAATTGAAAAAATATTATAAAATTAAAAGAAAAATCTTTATATAATTTTGTAATATTATTTTTATTTTTGATATTAAAAAAGTTGTATTATATTTTGTATTTTTTAAAAAAATTTTAAAAATATGGAATGATTAAATAATAATTATAAGATAAAATTTAAAATTTAAAATTTAAAAATACTTTGTATATAAGTAATGTTTGAAAAGGAAATATTTGATAATACTTTAAAATACTTGATTATCCAAACTAACCCTTTTGCCATATTTGAATAATAAAAGTATTTCATCTTTTTTTATCTTTTATTTTTATCATTATAATTTTTTTAAATTTTTATACAAAATATAATAAATAAATCAATTTTTTTAAAATCTTTAAATAATAATAGTATTAAAAAATAATATTTTATTAATATTTTATTTTAACTTTTAACTTTTATATAAAATTATCTCCTTTCATTACATTATTCAAATTGCATCTTTTCTAAAGAACCAGATAATGAAGTTTTTAAACAAAATTTTATTCTACTTAAATATTTATTTTCATTCTTTCTTATATATTTTGTGAAAAAAATTTATTCTTTCTTCTTAATTTTATACAACATCATGGCCAAAAGAAATTAAAATTTAACACAATATCCACACATGTCACGCTGGCATAGTGGAGATCCCAAAAATTAGCCCCACTCTAGAAAATGAAAAGCTCTTAAAGGCAACGCTCATCACCCATTTCCATTTTCCGTGATCGTGACCTCTTTCTTCCTCTCTATGACCTAATTTTGTTAAATTCCTCTTTGTTGGTCGGCCTTCGGTGTCCAATGTTTCAACATGACTTCCCATGACCTCCTTCTCATCGGCATTAATGTCTCCCCTTTCGGTGACCCATTGTAGGCTGTAGCCTATGCATTTGAATAGAAGTTAAGGATAAGAAACTCCCCAAACCTAAAAATAATTTACAAACTTCTATAACTAAACCATCTCAATCTTAAAAACCGGCCCAACTCTTAAATTCACCGACAAATCATGTGCAAGTGCGCACATGAGGGAGAGAGCGAGAGAGAGAGACCGTTGGTCTAGAGAGAGAACATCTATTTGTTGTCGAATACATTTGTACCGGTGAGAATGAGTAAATAATGATGATGAATGGCAATTAATTTCTAACACATTATAAAAAATTAAAAAAAAAGTGTTTGTAATACTTTAATTATAATTGGAAGAATTATTTATAATCACAATAGTCTGTTTACATCGCAAGTAATCATGGAGCTAAGAATTTTTTTAAGGGGAGTCAAGTAAAGTTAAAACAAAATATATAGAATAATTTTTGTTTTATTTCTATATAATTTTTTTATGTGGAATAGAATAATCTGATAGTAAAATTTACAATAAAAATAAAATATATTTAATACAACTTATGTATTAAAAAAATATGATATATCAATAATATATCATCATAATACAAATATATTAAAAGTACATCAGAAATTATCTAAGATAATAAAAACATTTCATCATATTATTATATAATTTTATTTTATATGATATATTTTAATTTTAAATTAGATAAAATTTTGTGAAAATGGACCAATATAATTTTTATTCTTATCTATAATAAAAATATTTTATTCTGTTATTATATAATTTTATTTTATTGAAATATATTTTATTTTTAAATTAAATTAAATTTTGTAGAAATAGACTAAGATAATTTTTAGAAATATAACAAGTATAAAATAAAATTAATATTATTTTATTGAATCATAAAAACTAACATATTTTCTTTTTTATTTTTTTTTTAAATATATTCTTATTTTTCAAATTTGTGTTTTAGGAGAGGGTGGGGTAAGTGGTGGTTCGCCTCCCCTAACGTGACTCTGTTACTTCAAAAAGTCTTTTTAATTTTAATTAAAATGTTATAAATATCTATTTTTTTTTAGATATGTACATTTATCTCAAATCTATTTTGTTGTTTTGTTGCTTTTGTTTTGTTGCTTTTCATCCACATTTTTTTTTTATTCTTCCATGGGTCCCTCTTTTGGTGGTGACGAAGTTCTACATGACTTTTAGTGATCTGATGATTGTAATAATGGTGGTAGAAAAAGAATGATTTCTTTTTTTTTTTTAGAAAAAAAAAAAACACATTTCATTTCATTAATCGAAATTTATAACTGATACTAGTATTTCATTTCATTAATCGAAAATACTGGAGAATCCGTATTACAAGCTTAACTAATATACTGATCTCTAGAATTCTCACACACAAAAGTGACAGACTTTGTCTAAATTTCTCACTCACAAGATAAATTAACATTGAAGTGTAGTTTATCAAGGAGGAAGTGTAGTTTATCAAGAAGGATACGAAGGTAACCCAAATCTTCACCCTCCAAAGAGGAAGAGGAAATCACCACCTTCATTCTTCAAAGGAGAAGAAGGAAAATAACCCACCTTCTCCAAAAAAGGAACGGGAGCCAAACAAAAATATCAATCCTATTTATTATTACAACCAAACCAGCAAAGTAAAAACAACACAAAAACATTAACACAAAGCTGAATCCCAATGCAACAGAAAGTGGGCTCGAGACAAAAACAGACAATACAGCACGAAGGTGAAAGGCGCGTGGTAGAAACGTGCCACCAGGGGATGTCCAGCCGAGCGTTTTAGGCGCTATCAAGGTCCCTGGATCTAGCGCCACTGCTCGTGGCAGGCGTAGACCTCCCCATGTGCGGCATTATTGAGCCACTCGAGATCGACTGGCTACGCAAGCGGCGAAACACTGTCTCTTCCGGGTGGGAGCTTCAACAGGCAGAATAATTGGCGGCCAATGACTCGCCTTGGGAGCCGCGAGATGGTGGCCAAACACCAAAAATCCGCATACCACCACCACTGAGAATTGCGCGAGGGAGACAAGCTTCGGACTACTCACTTGTGCGCGAAAGCACAGGCTCCAGCAGTAAAAACCCCCCGCAGACTTGAAGACCAGTGACTGGGAAGGCCCCCTGTGGGGTGCATGGTGGAAGCCAAACACTGGAAAATGACACGAAAACTCCCATCCTTGAGTTGCTTCGTTGCAAAACAGAAAAAAAAAAAACAAAAATAAACCAAAACAAAACAAAGGAAATAAGAGGAAGAGGAGACCGGAAAAGGGTAGGAGAGGGGGGGAAGGGAGGGAGGGGGAGCCAAAGCTCCCACCCCCTCAAACGAAGGCAAGCAGCTAAAATTTGTTTAGAGAGAAAGAGGACTCGAGAGAAAAAGATCGGCTTCCTCACATTTTGTTGCGTTGGATCTTAGCTCACTCCAATCCACATATAGGAAAAGAACAATTGGCTAACAAAGAATCAATTTGCTCAACCACCATCAATGTACCCTCCAAATGTGTTTTGGACTAGCTAGGACATTTCGAATGAGTTGTGATGGATTTCTATGTATTCATCTTGCAATAAATTAAAGCTCATGAGTTTTGGCGAAAAACGAGATGGTAACTAGTGGAAGCTAGAATTAAGGCTCAAGTAATTTTTTAAAGACCATGCACGTGTATGCATGGAGTACTACAGCTAGTGGATGTGCAGATATATGAATTAGAGGATTAACATTGAATTGGTTAAATTTCTTTTTCAAAAAATATAAATTTTTATATATATCAAAAAAATCTTGTCATATTTGATCAAAAGTGAAGAAAAAAAAGTGAAAAAAATTAATACAAGTATTTTTACTCTTCAAAAGTAAATAATAAGTTTAAAGTGAATACTAAATTTAAAGAAAATTTTAAATTTATTATTCATTTTTTAAGAATAAAAATACTTTTATTCTATTTTTTTTTTTCAACTTTTGATCAAATATGATAAAAAAAAATTTAATATATATACAAATTTATACTTATTTAAAAAGATAAAGTTAACCAATCTAACGCTAATGCTCTTGTATCGAAAGTGCTACTAGACGTCCTTAAAAAAAACGTAATAAAAATGCACTCACGTGAGATTTTAGTAGTGGTGGTAATATGTCACACGATCCGTTAACCCAACACGAATACGACACGATAATAACGGGTTAGGGTTTAGTTTTAAAGGATTTCGGGTCAAAATGGGTTGACACGTTATGAAACAATTGTTTAACGAGTTGATAGCGGGTGAACCTATTTTGACCTGCTATGACACGTTATGATACGTTAAGAAAGTTAAAATTACAAGTATACCCTTACATTTAAAAGTAAAATTGTTAGAATCTTAATTTCAATATTTTTATTATTTATATTATAATTCATAATTGTAGTTAGTATTATAATTTTTATAAATATTGTGATTTTAACATTTATATAGAATTATGCTAAGTTTAATTAAGTCAAACTGATTAATTTTAGACATATTCAACATATTTACATAAACAGGTTGAAACATATCATATTTTGTTGTGTTAATTTATTTTATAATATTTACTAATGGATCATAACGAGTTGACACGATACGTTATGTTAACGGGTCGTGTTAGGGTTTGAGATTTTAACACGATAAGTTTAATGGGTCGGATTAGCGTTAACCTATATAGTATAATATACATGTTTTGACACAACATGAACACGACCCGTTAACACGATTTGATACCCCTAGACTTTAGTGCTTCTAAAGCCCTATTTGGAATCTAAACTCTCCTCAACTCACTTCATCTCATCATTAAAACTTTTTCAAATTCTCATACACCTTCTCAAATTCCTATATAAAATATAATAAACAATTAAACTTTTTAAAATCTCAACATATTCATAATATTAAAAATTAATTTTTTAATAATATTTTATTCAACTCAGTTCAACTCAATCCGACTTCCAAATATATCCTTAAAGTGAAATAAACAGTCGAGGAAGAAAAGTCAAACAAAGTAAATGAAAAGTTGAAATTTAATGAAATTATGGAACCACATAATAACTCATTTCAGATTTTTTAATTTTTTATATGATGTTAAAATTAAACTATTAGATTTAATTATATACTTATCAGAAAATATAATAGATAAAAAATTGAGTGAATTTTAAGAATCTATTATTTTTAATATAATGATAAAAACAAATTATAATTGAATTAGATTTGAGTTTATATTATGAAAGAAGTAGTCAATAGTATATTTAAAACTTTTTAAAATAATACTTAACGCATTAATAATAGTAGCAATCTGAATTCTCAACACATAAAATTATTTAAAAAATTAATTTATTGTTGAGTATATGACATTCGCATAATAAAAAACTTGAATTCTTGACGCACAAAATCATCTAAAAATAAATATAATTATTGAGTACATGATGACACACTAATAATGATAGTTGTTAATACCACCCCCAAAAACTTGAGGTCTTTTTCAGAATCTTTGAATATTTACACATTTTTTTTGAATTTTTGAATTTTTTTTTGAATTTTTTCTTTTTAAACTAATTTAATTATTTTATTCATTATTTATATATTAAATATTTAATTAAAAATAAAATAAAATAAAATATGATATGTGAATATTGCGTGAATGATAAGAAATTGAGTAAATTTTTTCCAAACAACTCCGCCATCCAGAACAAAAAGTTGGGCATGTATGTAAATTACTCTTTCAAAACTCTATCATTTATATATATTTTTATGGGTATTTTTTTTCCTTCTCTTTTGTGTGCCCAGGCCTCAAAGGCATGAATACTCTCTCCGTCTAGTCTTCATTTCTCATAATTTTTATTATGTTTGCTTTTATTTTTTTACTTTTCCATAATTTATTTTAAGTACTTTGTTTTACTTTTCCGTTCTGTTTTAACTCGTCAGTCACGCGCAGTACGTTTTTAATAAGTTTTGTTAAAGTACAAAAAGCATTTCTCATATCGAAAGTATCACATAGTTGTTGGCCGCCAACGTTCCATAAATATTGGAAGGCACGTTGCGCATGCAGCAGCGCAGCATATATAGAAGATGAGAGAATTGTACGTCCAAGGACTACTGCTAATTGAAAACGTATGTACTGTATTTAATTCATGACATATATTGTACCAACAATTATTAATTCGGAATTTGTAGCGCCATATAAAAAACTAAATCGGTTTTTAATATTTATTGCTCTTTCTCAAGGTCAACGTGCTGATCGTTAATTTGTCCAATTATTTAATTAATAATCAATGATAATGAGAATGCAACGACATAATTTTTGTTGATAGCTGCATATATATTATATCTTTTTTGGGCAACATTCGTGAAAATTAACAACATTATATCCCAGCTAGGAGAACAAGTACATTATGCATGCCCAATAAGTACATAAATATCATGCCCAACAAGAGTAGCTAGTTAGGGTGTTTTAAAACTTTAATTTGTACATATATATATATATAGCAGCAAGTGGCCGGTTAGATGACTAGTATTAATCCAATATATATGAAGTTAGGTTTTGAATTATAGCCTAGCTAGACAAATTGTAAGAAAGTGTATATTGGGTCAAACTTAAAACCCTTCAAATTAGTTTGCCTATATATAATTCCAATGTGAATGCTTTTAGGCATGAAAATCTAAGGCTGGTCCCCCTCAAGTCGGACTTTGCACTCAATATATATATATATATATATATATACCATGCAATAATATTTTAGATTATTTTAGAAACAAATTCAACATCAATTTTTCTAATTATATATATGTTACATGATATTCAACGCATGTTTTGTAATAGCTAGAGAGAAGAGAGACTAGTAGTAGTAGTACTTTTAACGGCCGTGTGATAGCGAAGAGAGAATTAAAGGAAAATGACAAAAACTAATTTGTAATAATATGTACCCCATGATCGGGCTAGCTAGATCAAAATTGTTGGTTAAGCTACAGCTTACAAGAAATTAGCACCCATGTTATCATCGCCAACATCATATATATTGATATATAAATATACGTACTGTATTTTCATCGATCATTATTAATATTATTAATTAAATAGAATTTGAGATACCATTGACACCAGCACTCATCCAAATAAGCAATATCATAGCTAGATGACAATTTGTCTCCTTAGTAGGACTGTATAAAATGCCCAAAATTCGAGCCGACCCGATATGCTGAACCACTTCTGACCCGATAACCTGACCCGAAATCGGTTAAATTGGTAACGGGTATTTACTCGTTACCGATACCCATTTATATTTCATCCCTCGAGCTCGCTCGATATGCGTAACCCCCCTTCTCTCTCTCTTTCTCTCTCTCCACCTCAAATCTCTAACTTCCAGCTCCACCATCTGTACGCGATTTTCTACCTCTACCACGACGGCGATTCTTCCCAAAAAAGGTTGGATGCATATCTACTACTGTTTGTAATGACAAGAGCTCCTTAGCGGTGGTCATTGGTGATAGATCTGACAACGATCAGGACGGTGATTGAGAAAGTATGGTCAATACTGCCGTTTGTGATGGGTAGGATTTGTGCGATTTTGGTAGGTTAGGATTTGTGCAATTTTGTTTTATGATGTGTTAGAGTTTCTATGATTTTGTTTTCTAATGTCGAAGTCGGAGTTTGTTTTTTTATGCTTGAGTTTTTTTTATGCCGGAGTTTTTCTAATGTGTGATTTTGTTGCGATAGTATAGATATCCCACATCAATGATAGTTCTTATTTTTGTTGTTTTTTGATGCTTGAGTTTTTGTTTTCTAAGGATTCGTGCAATTATTTCCTTTAAGTGTGTGGATTCTGAAATGGTCTGGAGAACTAAAAAAAAAAAAAAGGGCAGCAGCAACAGAAGAAGAAGAAGAAAAAGAAGATATCGGAGAATCGGTTAATCAGTTATCAGAAGGAACGGAAGGAAAGCTAATCGAGTCGGGTCAGGAGTGTGCAATTTCAGGTCGGGTTGGGTCGATGTGCAACCCTACTCGTGAGTATGGTAATATTCTAACAATAACTATATATATATATATATATATCAAATGCCCTTTATCATTGGGCATTAATGCTAGGGATCTGCTAGTATGCCCCTTAGAATGTCTCGTTAGTATTAATATTTTATTTTGTTTTTTGTTTTTTTTTCATCATTTTTTAATACTCTTAAATATTTTTTTTAAAAGAAAAAAACTTACAGTATTATTAAACAATATTTTCTTAATCATTAAGCAAAATAAAAAAGTGAGGGGATACAAAAGCGAGACCTCCAACGGACTCTTTATTATTTTCCTTTATAATTTGCAAGTTTTGACTTAAGAAAAGTAAAAGTGGACAATTCTTTACTTTACACTATAAAAAAAAATTAGATATCTATGATATTTTAATTACAAATAAAAAAATTATTTACAATAAAAATAGACTATTTTAATTATAAATAATCGATTTAATTATAATTAAAATATAATAAATACCTATTTTAATAAATACTTGCTAAGTGGCTCATTATCGGTGGCAGATCATGCATGCATGCATGGATCAACCTGCTAATTATGTGTACGTTTATTTTCCTTTTGTTGCATTGCATAGGAGTTCTTTGCGCCACATATTTTTACTTTATAAAACCAGTCTGATTACGAACTATATATTTTTTCAATAAATTCATATAAATAATTTATCCCCTATCATATTTTTTTTATTAATATAATAAAATGCTATCAAATTCGTCCAAACGACCGCGCGCGTCAGCTCAACAGTACCTTGGATATCACCTTCCCATTTTTCGACGTAGGGGTTAAAACGACCCCTTCAAACCTCACATCATCATGTAGGAGCATCGATCGTGCAAGTGACCCTTAGACAGCTGCATGCATTCACCACTCAGGGGCCGGGGTAGTTCGTTGTACTTCACTCCCCCCCTCTTTTCCGCCCATGTGAGGTGGACTCTTCATCCAATGTTCACACTTAGCGTTTCTTTTTTTTTTTTTTTTTCATATTTTTCTATCAGATTTTTCAAACTAGTGATATCGTCTTTTCACGTTTCATTAATAACTATACATTGGCAACTTTTCAATAATAAATTAATAGAAAAGACTAAAGGGCTTGGTTTTTTTTTTTTTTTTTACGAGTCTAAGATTTCATTTATTATCTTATCTTATCTCATTTTATTTTATTTTATTATTATAATTTTTTTAAATTTATATACAAAATTAAAAAATTTATTTTTTTAAATATCTCAAAATAAAAATAATATTAAAAGAATATTTTAATAATATTTTATTTATTTTTTAACTGTTATATCAATTTATCTTATTTCATTTATAAAAACAAACAAGATCTAAATTTAAACTTATAGGTTGAAAGACTTTAAAACCTTAATCTTTCTTAAATTCCTAACTTCGACCTTTAACATAAATGTTAGGAAGTCATGTAAAATATTTTATCTTTATCCTCAAATTTAGTAGGATTACCCTAACATCAGGGGCGGAATAAGGAGTTGATGTTTGGGGGGCGATCAACTTAAATTTTTTTTTTCAAATTAAGTTCGACGACGATCTTTTATAGAATAAAATTCTTCCATTATCATTTCTGAAGTAAAATTTTTGGCAATTTCTTTTTCAATATAAACTAGCAAATGATCTGCAAAAAATTCATCTTCCATTTGAGTTCTCAATCTAGTTTTTATAAGTTTCATTACAGAAAATGCTCGTTCAGTAGTAGCAGTAGAAACTGAAAGAGTTAAGATTAGACGAATTAACCTGTCAATCAAATAATAAATTTTTGATTTTTCTGAAATTGCTAGTCCTCTACATAACTCAGATAATGTAGACATATCTTGAAAATCTGGATGCGTCAAGACATCAAGCTCATAGTGCTGTAATTGAATTTTTAAAAGGAATTTTTCTTGCTCAGTAAAATCCTGTGGGTAAAACTTCTAAGCTAATTTGCATACGTCATCAATATTAAATGATTTGTATGAACTTTTAGGGTTTAAAGCAGCACTACAAATTAGAAGTTCCATTGCTTGGTCATTAAATCTATCATTCAATTATTGCAACTGGAAGTCTATTGTAGTAGTAAATATATCAATCCTAAAATGATGCTCAATTGTTGTCCTTTCAACTTGACGACGAGATTTTCCTCGAATATATTGGTCATTCATATCAGGAATATCAATTTGATGTTTTTCACAAAATGATATAACATCTATAAGCAAAGACTCCCACTCCTCATCTCTTAACTTTTGAATGAGTACTTTTGTGGTTGAAACTAGGCTCATGGCATTCACAATATCTTGAGAATTTTGTGTAAAGATTGGCAAAGTGCATTAGTGATTCCCATTATTTTTTTCATCATATGTAATATCAAAATAAATTCAAAAGATGTCAATATCATGTAAGCCGCTTCAGCATCACCACGTTGAGAATAATTTGATCCCTCATTTAAGATAGTATTTATAACTGTGCAAGTAGCATCGAACATCCTCATCAAGCTACATATAGATAGAAAATGTGATCCCCATCTAGTATCTCCAGCCCTTTGTAATGTACCAATTTGATTAATCCCTTTTCCAGTCTCAATCTCATTGGAAGCAATCAAACTTTCAATTACAATAGTTTGAGCAGCTTGTAATTCATCATGACATTTAGAAGAACCAACAACAATATTAATAATAGATGTCAAATTGACAAAAAATTAATGAACATGTTTGGCTTCTCTAGAGGCTGCAACCAAGGCTAATTATAGTTTATGAGTCCAACAATGTATATAATATGCATAAGGACAATCTTTGAGAAATAAAACTTGTAGTTTATTCCATTCACCACGCATATTACTTCTTCCATCATATCCTTGACCTCGAATATTCTCAACTTGAAGGTTGTAACAAGAAAGAAGAGCACATATCTCATTTTTTAGAGTTAGTGCCATGATATCCTTGACATGCACAATATGAAAAAATCATTCTCTAATAAAACCATCTTTATCAAAAAATCTCAAAATGATAGCCATTTGTTCTCTTTTAGACTCATCCCGAGTTTCGTCAACAAGAATACAAAATTTGGCATCCCCAATTTTTTCGCGAATCACATTTCACACTTTATTTGTAAATATATGCAAAATTTCCTTCTGAATTTTGGGTGATGTATATTTGACATTTTGTAGAGCATTTTCCAGGACAACTCCTTTAACTTGATCATTATAATTTGCCAAAAATTTTATCAATTCAATAAAGTTACCTTAATTTTTTGATTCAGAGCTTTCATCATGACCTCTAAATGCACATGCTTGGAATGCCAACCATCGAATACTATCTATCGAAGTTTTGAGTCGCAATTGATTATTCTTCATCTCTTGTGATGCTTGTTTTTCAACTAGCTTGTCAATATGTCTTGAATGATTCATTAGATCCTCACAACATTTTACGGCATTTTTATGTGGTGAATTTGGATCTTTCTCCACATGTCCTATTAAAGGACAATTCATTCCATCATTCACTTTTTTCCAATTATCAAAACCTTTATTGGTAAATGCATCTGATCCTAAACGGCCTATTGATTTTTTAGCAAAACGTAACATGGAAGACAAAATACAGCATTCTTCGAAGGTGAGTATTCTAACCAGTTTGAATATCTTTGAAACCAATAAAATTGGAATCGACGACGTTGATTGCCTATTCCTGAAAATGAATATTCTGAAAGTTTAGGTTGATATGGACCAGCTTTAAGATAGGCACGTCATATCTCATCTTGTATGTTAGTAGGAAATTCTCATATTTGTGGACGTAATCCTGGATCACGTTCCAAACAAGTATCATCCATCTCTTCAGGTTGTATTCTTGGAATTTTAAAGGGACGCTCATCACATTCCAAATAGGTATCATTCATCTCCTTAGATTGCATTATTGAAGTTTTAAAGGGACTGGGATGCTCACCATTTCTAGAAACATCATGTTCCATCGTGACGGAGTCCTCTAAATGTATATCTAATTCTATATTACTCTCCGACTTGTCCACGTCTTTTTTTTTTAAAAGAATCAATTGTTCTTAATTTGTTCATATTTTTTAAATTTAAAAAAAAAACTTATAAATCAATAATAAATTTGAGAAGTGCCTAATAATATACGCAGTAATACAAATCTACAATATTAAATCATTTCTAAGACATATAAATTTTATTTTTCTTCAAGTTATACCTATACATATATATTATATAATATATATTATATATATAATATATACTGTATGCACAAATGACAAATCAATTAATGCTCAAATATTAAAATTTTAACAAAACTATATATAATGTATTAATATGAGCACGCTGCACGAACTGATTTGAACAAAACTATATGTAATAAATTATTCAATTTATTCAGGTTTTAGAATGAAATTAATCACTATAGTTTATAAATTAAATCTATATACATATTAATATATATATTAATAGATATAAATTATAATATATGCAATAATGCACAGCTGACAGCAATACGGAAATAGGTTAAATTTATTATTTATTATAAATTTTATTTGCTAGGTTAAATCTATTATTTATTTATTTATATATATTATATATTTATATATATAAATAATATATAATCAAATTATCAACTACCAGTAAAACTGAAACGATAGAACCTGGAGGCTGGAAGCGAAATACGGAAATGGCCAAATGAGGCTCTGTTTTGAAATGTCCCATGTCCGGTGTCTGTCTCTAGGCAACGGCATGACGGCGTGGGCGTCTGTCTTCAACCAGTACCAGCAGGCAGCAGGCAGCAGGGGTGGCGCAGCCCACGCAGGCAGCAAGCTGCGAGTTGCGACCACGCAGGCAGGCGGCAGCTCTGTTTCACAGAATCACAAACTCACAAAAACAGAGTCTGAGATGAATGAAGTTTCAGAACACTGATTCGGCAGACTGCACTGTGAAGAGGATGACACTTGAAACTTGAAACTTGAACCTTGAACTGGAAGCTTGACTGAGTATATAAGATATGGCAACAGCCAACAGGGTACAGCCAACGGCCCACTGTCCACACAACAATCAACTCCACGGACGGACTGATGAGTAATGTTTGATCTATGATTCGGTCTCGTGCTGCAACTGGTTCATGGCATGGACCATTGGTTCGAGTTTATACTCTACAGATAAGTACCGTAAACAGTAAGTTGATCTATGAGTGAATCGGCGATGACTATGACTGAGTGATGTTTGATCTACTGACTGCTTGTGCCTCGTGAGCTGGCTGCTGCGACTGACTTGGGGGGCGCGCCCGGTGGTAAAGTCATCATTTGGGGGGGCTGTATAACACTTACCTAATACTAAACTCATGTTTTAAAAAATTTTGGGGGGCCTACCGGTCTACACAGGTCCGTCCCTGCCTAACATGCAAATAAGAAATCAAGATTTTAAGATTTTGTACTGACCTTGGAAGGAGTATTTCCCACCCGGTCCATTCTATATGGGCCTAAGTCCAACATGGGATCTCAATCCTGAGTCTCACTATTTTGAGGCTCTAGAGTCAATAAAAGGGTCCAACCTTCAAAATTATATTACAGAAAGAAAAATATATAAGCTGGGAAACTACACACCAACGACAGATGAAACCCACTGATTTTGACATCCCCTATTACATCTAACTTTAAAGAATTATGTTTGTAGGATAAATGGAAAATGCATAAATCCATTCTCTGATATAGGGGATCAGAAGTGACTACGACATTCACCTACTATCGGTAGTCACCCCGAAAGCCACGTCGATGAAAAGCATCATGCCAAAAGGCCACGCCATATTGAAAACCCCAACCTAGATTACCACGTCACATTAAATGTTATGACTAAAATGGATGCATGTAGGAAGATTTTAACATTAGCAAAAAGAATGGAATGTTCCCTGAACTTAGTATAAAAGCCCCCCACCTAGGTACAAAGAACTCAAACTAAACTTTGAGTACTAAATCTATCAATAGACGCACGATAAGACTAATTTAGGTATCAAAAACTCTCCGAATAATCCCAAGCACACCTTCTTCTTCATGTCTATAGGTCAAGATACTTGAGTTTCTAAAACCTTGCCTAAGTATACAAAACACTACGTTAATCCCATATACATGGAATTTATATGAAGTTATAATCTAATTTCATGAAAAAATTATGTTTAGAATTGATGATGTTACTAGAAGGTAATAATTGGCAAGTTAATTAGAATCTCTCTATCGTCAGCAATGATTTTGACTCAAAGATATTTTATTAGAAAATATAAAACATCTAAAAACTCTTCAAGATTTTCAAATATTAAAAAACGAATCTCATAAATAATGTTTTTAAAATTTTAAACATATTAAAAAATTTAAATATAGTAGCCACCCCCATTCAAAGCTTGCCCACTATGGGGTAGCCTAGTTCCTAGCGGCCGCCACAATTGGCTACCCATAGTGGCCACCATGGGCGGTGCAATCTAGCTAATATGATAGCCAAATATTTTTTTTGACATTGTAGGCCGCAGTCAACCTAGGCCGCCTCATGATGTCCACCATAGTCGACTAAACCTTGTCCAGTGTCTCTAGTCACTAAGGGTGGGCCAGATCAGGCCACCATGGTGGCTAGAGTTTTCTACCTCGTGGTGGCGACTAACAAAATGTGGTTTTATCTCTTGTAAAAGATTTTTCAAAAATATTATTCATTATATCATCTTAAAATTCTCTGAAAAATTAACATATATAATTTCAATGGGTGCCGCCACTTTTAAAATTCAATGAAGCGCCACCATCATATCCTAGAATCGATTCTAAGACTATTTGCAATTAAACACTTACAAACTATTCATAAAAATATGTTACATCCAAACATGATATCACCTTAGGTTATCCCTAACATTATGCATAGACTCAAGTACTAATGTCACGGCCAATCTCAAGCATAAAACAAATAAAAACTTTTCTTAGTCAGAACTATTGGGTGGATTATTATTATATAATAAGGTTTGGTTTCTTACTGCTATCTCCGAAACAGAAGAAACATCCAAAACCCTTCTATCATATGTACATTTTATACCAATAAAACGACTGAAAAATAGACGAAAACATGACCATCATCGGACCCTTCTAAGTGTAGACTAGTTTCCGTTCACATTGATGTCCTTAATTTCTATTTGGCGCGTGCTTTGATCGATGCAAGACTTTGACCAAATCCAAAAGGCAAACATGGTTGTAAAAAACAGGTTTGTACAATTGGATTTAAACATAAATATTAGAGAATGTGAACATAAATCTATGCAAATTCAGATGGACATATGAAGTGGTGGCCATGATTCTTTTACCAATCTCCATACACAAAAAGTAATGTTGGAAACGTCCTGATCATGGGCAAATTAATTACACCAACTTATATTAAAAGAAAAATGGATAAATTAAGATGCATGTGGGACCAAATAATTATAAATAAGTATAACAAATTAAGTTTCTGCTATTCACTTATTGGAAAGAGGATACGTATATAAAATCTGGCAAGCTTTTCAAGGACGTACGTGATTTTCTTGTTCAATATTTGAAAACCAGAACTTTCAACCTCAAGTTGCAGTACTGTATGACCAGTTATTTTCATCTTTTTTTCAGTCATTATTGCATAGACAGATAGAGGAAAAAGGTTCCTATCGAGAGGAATACCAATCCACAACAATATCTCATAAAAGCAAATTTACGTATGAATATTGCTTAATCATGTAGTAGTATGTCAGATTTTTTTTTTTTTTGATTTATTTGAGGGAGGGAGGTTTTTAACTCTAAACTTTTATTTTAAAGATTGAAAATTATGTCAATCAGACTGCGTACCTTTGATAATACATCAAATTTTTTAATTATGAATTCATCGGCACTTTCTCTTTTATAATAGAATAATGCATGGAAAGTATAGTACAATTAGCAATAATATTATATATTAATTCAATCTCACTTTTTTTTTTAATTTCTCTTTAAATTGTTGAGACAATGATATTTAAGATTTAAGAAATTCTATATTGTGCAATAAGCTGAAAATTTTAAATGAATTGATCTGATAAAAAATAATTAAGACTTCGTTTGGATTTGGAAATGAGATGAATTTAGTTTATTTTTTAATATTATTATTATTTTGAGATTTGACAAAAATGTGTATTAGAATTTAAAAAATTTATATAAAAATTTATATTTTATATAAAAATATAATAATAAAATTAAAATAAATTAAAATAAATTTTAACCAATATTAAATACAGACGAATGCTAAGTAGATCTTAATTTGCGCTCGGGAGAGAACGTCGCGTCAGGGCAATCGAAACTACGCAGTCTTTCGTCCTAGCTGTTTAATTCCCACGTGACATGAAGTACTACTTCTTTGGTTTTTGGAGTAATATTATTCATGTTCTAGATTAATCTACATTTCTTGCTAATGACCATTTTAACCATTGAATTAATTAAGCTTTAAATAATCTTGTCCATATGAAAAAAAAAAACTCAAGAAACTTAAACTTAGTACTTAGTACATGTTTGAAATTGCGGTAAAAAATATTACTTTTAGCTTAAGACTTATAGTTTAAAGTTTAATGTAATAAACTTTACTATTAAAAAGTCATTTACTATTTGAAATTTATATGTCTAAAGTACTTTTAGAATTAGTTACGGTAGTTTTTTAAAAATATATAGTTATCTGTAGGAGTTTTTTTTATAAAAGTTCTAATTTTATGCTTATTGAGAAAGTTGATTTTTAATTTTTTCAACCGACTAAAGCGCTTTTAATAAAATTATCCAAACAGATCATTTTTCTTTAAAAGTACTTTTAATTACTTAAAAATACTTTTAAAGTTTTGAAACGTAATTTCAAACATACTCTTAGTTCATCTGCACTTATTATTAACCTAGGTTAGAGGAAAAACATCAAAATTTATAGGCCAAAAAACCTAATGTTGTAAAACTTGGTAGTAATTCAAATCCTCTGTTCCCTTATTTTATAATAATAAAAAGAGAAAACCTGGGGGGCAGACGGGCTGCCCCCCTACACAGTGCAGCTCCCGCCGCTCCCGGTGGCGATGGGCGACACCGCCCACACCATCGGGACCTGCGAACTCAGGCGACCTCACCCCTATGACGGCGAGCTCTGGTGTGTCCTCGGCAGCTTTCAACCCGTGTACGGATCCGAAACGGGTTGAAGGCTGTCGGGGGCACACCGGAGCTCGCCGTCGTAGGGATGAATTCGCCAGTCCCGATGGTGTGGGCGGTGTTGCCCACTGTCACCGACGACGGTTCCGTTTTCTTCATGGCCGAATTCCCTTAAATTCATCTTCATTTTATTTTTTATTGTATTTTTTATTATGTTTTTATGTTTTTATTGTATTTTTTATTATGTTTTGTTTATTTTATTTTTTTATTATATTTTTAATCTTTATTTTTTATTATATTTTTAATCTTTATTTTTTTATCTAATTATATTTTTTATTTTATTTTAATGTATTTTTCATTATAAAACAACTTAACTAACGTTGGATTGCTTTAGACACTAGTATCAACCGGACGAGTCCCAAGTCTCCCTTATAAAAAATTCCATTGGAGGCTCTCTAATTTATTGATTGTATTTGAATTGAATGGTCATATATATAAGCACTCCAAAAAAGTCTTATATGACGGCGTTAGGAGTTGCACGCGCCTACATGATGTGTCCAGTTCGTATTAAATCACGTGTGTTAATAATAAGTTAATTAAAATATTTAATTAAATAAAATACTGTATAAAAATAAAAATCTAAATTTAAAATATCTATTTTAATATTATATGAAGTCATGTTTTGTTCTGGCATACACTTAAATAGATGGGAAGATATAAATTTAATTATTTATATAATATTCTTAATAATTTGGTCAGATAATTAGAAAATATTTTTAATGTTTAGGAGCTCACGGTCCATAAGAGTACTTAAATCTTGACTGATATATGTTGTAATAGCATTGGTCTAGTTTTGGCGGCAGGAAACAGTGGATTCTAAATACCAACAAAAAGATCGGTCAAGGATGAATTATCCTTGTTTGTATTTATAGATAATATTTTTTTATTTTTTATATAAAATTTAATTTATTTTTAGAAATAAGATGAAATAAGATAAAAATTATAATAAAAATAATAAAATATTATTGTAATATATTTTGTTAATATTAATTTTATTTTAGAATTTAAAAAAAATGATTTTAAAATTTGAAAAAATTAAAATTTTATTATTATATTTTATATAAAAATTTAAAAAAATATAATAATAAATTTAAAACCTCTCAAAATAAATCAGATCTGAATGTCTTGGTCAAGTCGTGGGTTTGGTTGTCAATGTTGGCAAATGATCTACGTACACCGCTATACTTCTTTTTGTCCTAAAAAAATTCATTGATTAAAAGAAAAGTTCAAACAGTCAATTCAACGGGCGGGCTGATGTAATCTGATCTCCAATGTATAATAATTACTAACCAAGGTGTGCGTATATTTTAGATGCTTTGGCAGACAAAAATTACTCGACCGCCTCTTGATTCATGAAAAGGTCAATTATTTTCTATCTTCTATAATACCATTTGTAATTTCAGCATGCACCTGCTCATGTGTTGAGATGTGGCTTGAATGAAGCGCATCAGTTTGCACTTGGAGTTTTCAACCCGTAAGTTCGCTCGACCCTCGCTCGACAGTCGCTCGAGCGAGACATCAAACGGAGAGTTTTGGATCCAGGCAGAGACTTCGCTCGACTCTCGCTCGACCTCCCGCTCGAGCGAGAATCAATCTAGGGTTGCATCGCTTCCAGAAACTAGGTTTAGCGCAGTCTGGAATAGTAACTCGCTCGAGCGAGAATATCTCGCTCGAGTGAGATACAGCCTATATAAGGATCAAGGGCCATTTGCGCAAGAGAGAGCGGAAGCAGAGAGCTGTGATTGAAAGCGATTTCGCTCGAGCGAGAAGGGCTCGCTCGAGCGAGATTACGAACACAGGCGTTCCGTCTCCCATTTTTCTCCTTGTTTGAGTTTGTAGATCAGAGAGAGCCTACTTGTAAAGGGTTTGAGAGTCTTGAGAGAGAGAGCTTTGTAACCTCCCAGAAGTGTACTCCATCTTTGTTTATTATAGTGATTTAGACCGACCCAACAGTGGATGTAGGCTCAGTTTGAGCTGAACCACTTCATATCTGGTGTCCATTTCTGTTCTCCGTCTTCAGTTTTATTTCTCTTGGTTGCGTCTGCTGCGCGGCTCCTAGTTTGCTGTTTATTTGTCGGCCCGTTTTCCCAACAAACTGGTATCAGAGCGTTAAGGGATGGCCTCAGTAAATTTTGGAGTAGAGAAATTTGACGGTCAGAATAGTTTCAGTTTATGGCGCTTGAGGATGAAGGCTTTGTTGCGTCAGCAGGGTCTGTTCAAGGTTGTAGAAGGAGTGACTGGTGAGTCTCCTGCATCGTCAAGGAATGAGGAAGAATTGGCTCACAGTACTATTCTACTATCACTATCAGATGAAGTTTTGAGGGAAGTTGCAGAGGAGGAGACAGCGGTTGGTCTGTGGAACAAGCTGGAGAGCTTGTACTTGAAGAAATCTCTCACTAACCGGTTGTTTTTGAAACAACGGTTATACACTCTCAAAATGGAGGAAGGTACTTCTATTTCTGCACATCTGGATGAATTTAATAAGATTATTATGGATCTGAGGAACATAGACATTAAGATTGATGAGGAAGATCAAGCCTTAATTATTTTGTGTTCATTGCCTATTTCGTTTGATAATTTTGTAAACTCAATGTTGTATGGTCGAGATACAATCTCCTTAGTAGATGTCAAGTCTGCTTTGAATTCTAAGGAATTGAGAACAAAATTTGGGGGTTTAGGCATGAACAATCAAGCCGAGGGTTTGTTTGTAAAATGTTCCTCTGGTGATAGATCCGGAGAAGGATGTTCAGGGAAGAATAGAGGTAGTTCCAGTTCCAGTAGCTCCAGATCTAACAAGAGAAAAGTGAAGTGTTACCACTGCCATAATTTGGGTCATTACAGAAGTGAGTGTCCTCAATTGAAAAATGTGGAGGAAGAGGAAAGTTCCTCTAGTAGTGATGACAGTGAAGAAGATGACAGTTAGTCTCTACTTCCTTGAGGGCAGTGTGGTGACAGGTGGAGTATCTTGACATGCTCCAGATTCAGATATTCATTCGCATGTGTCACGTGCGGATAAGCCAGACAGGATGGTCATTTATGAGTCAGCAGCTTTTGCTTGGTGTGATCAGAAGACAGTAATCTTGGTTTTTTGTTTGCATTGTATTCTTGGGAAGCAGTGTAGAATTAGGGTTCCTGCAGTATTTCTGATCAGGATACATCTTGTATAAAGTCTTGTTTTGTATTAAACTCATATTTGTTTTATGATCATTGGAAGTTTGGTTTTGTCTATCTGTTTCTTTGTGATGTGTTTGGTGTTCAAACACTTTTGGAGAAGACAGTGATCTACAGACAAGAAGGTAGAGCGTTACTCAGACCATACAGTTTTGTTTCACTCCACGGAGTAACTGAATGGAATGAGGTGGGCTTTGAGTGACAGAGTCTACAGTATGCTTTTGGTTTGCCAGGCTTGTCTACAGATCGTCAGTGAAGCGGACAACGCATCTTGCTATTTGGTGAATTTTCTTTTCTTTTGTTTCCACAGAAAGGAGAGAGAGTTATAGCAAGAAGGTGGAGTTGCAGAGAGCTTCATAGTTGATTGGCATTGGTGCACAGTGAGAGCAAGTCTACAGCTAGTAGATAAAGGGGGCAGTTGGTCACCTTTTGTGTATGCTCATGCAGGCTTTTGTTGATTCTTACTTTGGCTGAAGAATATTTGGTTGTCTTCATTTGTATTCAGAAGCCGTTTGTTCAAGTAAGCAGTCTGTATTGTGGTGCATTGCCGTTTGTGTGAAGATAGTGAATCTTCAGATGTTGTCTATGTTGTTGAAGGCTTTTGTGTGGAAAGTGAGTTCTTCAAGGATAGACTTCGTATTTCGTGTTGGGTATTCCTTCCGTGGTTGAAGGATTTGTGGGTCTTTTGTTCAGAATCATTTTGTGGGGCTTATTCAAGCCAAGGTGGAGATTTGTTGAGATGTGGCTTGAATGAAGCGCATCAGTTTGCACTTGGAGTTTTCAACCCGTAAGTTCGCTCGACCCTCGCTCGACAGTCGCTCGAGCGAGACATCAAACGGAGAGTTTTGGATCCAGGCAGAGACTTCGCTCGACTCTCGCTCGACCTCCCGCTCGAGCGATAATCAATCTAGGGTTGCATCGCTTCCAGAAACTAGGTTTAGCGCAGTCTGGAATAGTAACTCGCTCGAGCGAGAATATCTCGCTCGAGCGAGATACAGCCTATATAAGGATCGAGGGCCATTTGCGCAAGAGAGAGCGGAAGCAGAGAGCTGTGATTGAAGGCGATTTCGCTCGAGCGAGAAGGGCTCGCTCGAGCGAGATTACGAACACAGGCGTTCCGTCTCCCATTTTTCTCCTTGTTTGAGTTTGTAGATCAGAAAGAGCCTACTTGTAAAGGGTTTGAGAGTCTTGAGAGAGAGAGCTTTGTAACCTGCCAGAAGTGTACTCCATCTTTGTTTATTATAGTGATTTAGACCGACCCAACAGTGGATGTAGGCTCAGTTTGAGCTGAACCACTTCATATCTGGTGTCCATTTCTGTTCTCCGTCTTCAGTTTTATTTCTCTTGGTTGCGTCCGCTGCGCGGCTCCTAGTTTGCTGTTTGTTTGTCGGCCCGTTTTCCCAACATCATGTATCAACTACCTCAGATTTTTTTAAAGAAAAGAAAACCCAAGTCATAGGTTAAGTTCCTTTAAAATAGTTGTCATACTAGATTGTCCGAGCATTTGAATTATACTCACATATATTGATCATGTCGGACAGAATTAGAGTTATTCTGATAGCTACTTGATCAACATAAATTAAGATCTGAGATTGAGAAAATATGCAAAACAGAAAGAAAGTTTGAGAGTAAATTTTATTGATAAAATTTAAAATCCAATCTTGCTAGAGGCAACCGGGGCTGGGGAATCTCCGTGACTGTTATCCAACAATAACACAAAACAAAAATGAAATGAAACAACAATAGAAAAATTTTAAACAAAAGTTGTGCAATCACTTAAATTTGAGATTTTATATTTTTATATTATTTTATTTTATGCTTAAAAACTTTTAATGTACAAAGTATACAAACTTTTGTGTAGCATTAGTCAACGAACTATAGTCTTCCTTGATTTTCAGATATTTTTCTTTAAAATTTTATGGGCAATACTAGGAAGTAACCACACTCAGGGTACTCTCCTTCACACGAACAGTGCTATGCACTGTGACACTGTTCATGTGAGGGGGAGTACACTGAGTGTGGTTTCTCCCTCTCATTTTTCAAACTTTATTTGAAGTTCTTCCATGCCCTCTTCTCCCTTCTTCTTTCTCCTCCAACTATTTTTTTCTAAGCCTTTTCCTTCCGTGCATCCCGTTCTTTCTAATTCTAACCATCGGCATCCCCCCTCCTTCCCTAACCCAAAGACTATGATAATGTATACCCGCTTCCACTTTTTTTTTTTAAAAAGAATGTTCCATTTGATATTTGATAAAGAGACTACCAATATATTAGTTCTATTTCATTTTCCTGGTTTTACATAGAATAGGATAGTGGAAAGGATGAAATGAAAAGTCAACAGCATTTATTGCACCTACCAAACATTTAGTACCATAAGGGATAAAAATAGACAAAGTATGGGTGTGAAGTGACTTATGAGCGCAAGGTTACCGTTGAGCAAAGGAGTGTGTCATTAAAAAGCAACGAAACGACAAAACATAAAGAAAAAAAAGTGTCGAACAAAGAGTAACTAACACACATGAAATGATGATCACATCAAACCAAGAGCCTATAAAGGACTCGACTAGATAAACTTAGAGAGGGAGAGAGCCGGGGGGGGGGGGGGGGGGAGGGGGGGGGGGGAAGGTAGAGGCGCTTCATCTCCTTTAACTTCTTTTTCTTCTTCGGCAAACTCAGATTCTTTATCAAGCATACTTCATCAGACAGATTTTCACATTGTCATTTATACTTCTTCTTATACAGTGAGAATGAGAGAGATTGTAAAATATTTATTATAATGGATTCTCATTCCCAAATACTAGTAGACGTAGGCATTTGTCGAACCACGTAAATTCTATGTACATTTCTCTTTATTTCATCTGCTGTCAATGTACGCACTGGCAGTGTCGGAATCTCGCCGGGAGTCCCAAACAACCTCAAACGAAGCCCAACTCTCACCCAATGGGCTGGGAATGATTATTTCTCTCGTCTCGGCCTATTAGCTGATTTTTATGGCATCAACAGTAGTGTTGTCTGTGGGATATGAATATTCTTTATGTCGGAAGTGGGAGAATGATGACTTTCCAGTCCATTGGATAAGTCTATGACCGAATTGACGAAAGTCTCCTCCAGATAAGTGCGCTCAACCACCTTATTCTTATTCTTATTTTTTTATATCATGGACACGGCAAGAAAGAAATCGGCATCATAAAAGCTTAGCCAGTCCCAACTCTTATTCTAGATCGTTCACGTTCATTTCTTATCTTTTATCTTCTCACACTCAGGGAAGGGACCGATCCCTTCACTCTCGAACACATGACTTATTCACATGTTAGCACGTAGCACAGTACGTAACTCATCCCGAGCACGTAACGCATGCCCAGGAGTGGCTTACGTCGAGTTGGCACAGTGCCGCGCGTGAACTGTGCAGCACGTACTGTGCATACATGTACAGTACTTCTCGGGGGCATGTCATGGTGCACCTCGAGGCTCATAGCCAACCGCCATAAGTCTGGCTGACACAATTCCCTATGGGACCACCGGCCATGTCTATCCCTGCCGGACCACTCTTGACCGGGGATGGGCAAGAGCAGTGCCGGACTAGTGAAATTTGGCATGCATGACCCGCATAAGCCCATCACACCAGATTAAGGAGGGGACGTCAGCGCCCACTGCCAAGGCCACTGGCATCTTCTGTCTCTGGCAGAACCGGCCCCGACCAGAGGCCTCATCGAGAACGGTGACAACGAGATCTCCCGAACGACGAGATCACCTTTGGGCCCCACCCTTCCATTGTCCCGGGGGGGGGGGGGGGTTGTGATCATCACCACCAGCCAGGCCATTGGCGTTCTCTGCCACCTCTAAGGTGGTTTTCAACTCCCTTAGTTGATCGGCAATTGTTTCCCATGGTCCTAGGTTTCGAACCATAGGCTTTCCGCGCTGGGAACTCGAACCCAAGCTCAATCCATGGGCTCGGTCATAGGCTTGCCTCCTTTCATCCGTGGACCCCAGTTCGGGAAAATGATGCTTCAGGGTGGCATCTGCTTACTCTCGAGAACTCAACTCGGGATTGTATGGCAACTTGGGAATGCATGGTCCCGAGACTTGCCCTTCTTCACACTCCTAGCTCGAGAAACACACTTGACTTTTGGGAGTCATCTCACTTCTCGGGAACTCATCCTCACTACACCACGTCCAGGACTTCCATGAGTTCGGGGTTTATTCCACACAGGACCCACTCCTAGGCCATCGGGATTTATTCCTAAGCCCAGAACGCAATCTAGAACCACACTAAGCTACTTGGGACTCACCCTCGGGGCCTCGCCACCCATGCTCGAGAACCCAATCACACGCAACTTTAGTCACAAACCTTCATGGCTCGAGCACCTCTCAAGACACTTGCACAGGACACAAGTAGGGAAACACTCACTTCTATGGCATTCCACTCGGGAACCACTCGTGGTGCCCCGGACCTTAGCTCGAGAAATCACCTCACACGCAGCAGGTCTCTCCTATTCGGGACTTGTCTGCTTCTCCCTTTTATTTGCTTGGATAAGTTAATCACCGCCTCAGGTCACGGGAACTCAAACTCGACAACTTAATGGGCTCGGGATAACAACGCCTCACCAATTCAGATCTTTCTAGCTCGGGACCCTTCAACATGTGAGAACATCCACAACTACTCGTATAGAAGGACTCAGCAAAAACAAATGAACTTGGACTCTAGCTCGGGACCCTTTAACAGAAGAAACACCCGCAAGTTCACAAAAATCAACTGCAGCAGTTTAAGATCTCCAGTTGGTATCACTCACACATGTGAATCCATTTTTCTACTAACAAAAGTATTTTTCACAGCAAAATGACATCACACAAATTGCGGGGTTGTCTAGTCATCCATAACCTGCTCAATGATTCGTCTACCTCCTGAATGCTTACTCACAAATCGCGGGATTGTCTCACCACCCCCAACCCGCTCAATGATTTGCTCACCATGGGCTCGAGGCTTTAGGTTCATCACTCAAGCGCACTCGCCAAGCCCCACCTCTTGGATGCTTACTCACAAATCGCAGGGTTGTCTGGCCACCCACAACCCGCTCAACGATTTGCTCGCCATGAGCCTTGAGGCTTAAGGTTCATCACCCAAGCACACTCATCAAGCCCTCACATCCAAGATGGCCGTGCACTCATCGCGGGGTTTTCTGGTCGCCCACAACCCATTCAACGATTCGTCCACCTCCTAAATGCTTACTCACGAATCACGAGATTGTCTGGCCACCCACAATCCGCTCAATGATTCGCTTGCCATGTACTCGAGGCTTGAGGTTCATCACCCGAGCGCACTCGCCAAGCCCCATCTCCTGGATGCTTACTTACGAATCGTGGGATTGTCTAGCTATCCACAACTCGCTTAACGATTTGCCCGCCACCCAGAAAGACAAACCGCCACCTCTGCGGAGTTCAAGGCATAATTCTCACCACCTTCTTGGAGGTGAAGATTCGCAGGGTAAAAGAAAGAAAAGCTTAGGCACAAAAAGAAGACAGTGATGGAATAAAACAAAAGCGCTAAACAACCACACTTGCGGTTAAGCTTATCTCCCGCCACCCTTGGGCTCTACGCTCTCACATACGTGGTCGAGTCCATTTTCTGCCACACTTGAGCTTTGTGCTTCCACGTTCACAGTCAAGTCCATTTTCTACAACACTTGAGTTTTATAATATCAGCACATTACGACATTTTAAGTATTTGTTGCATGTTTTACCTTTTTCTCACCCTAAAGGCTCAGAAAACAAACCGTCGCTTCCTCGGAGCTTGGGATACAAAATGTCAAGATAGAATTTCTACCAAAATATATTTGTTATGAACTCACGGAGTACTGGAATGGATGAAACAGAAATTCAACAGCATTTATTGCACCTCCCAAGCATTTATTACCCTAAGAGATAAGAATAGACAAAGTATGGACATGAAGTGACTTATGAGCGTAAGGTTACCGTTGGACAAAGGGGGTGTTAGTGAAAAGTAAGGAAACAACATAAAACAAAGAAAAGATGGGCGTTGAGCAAAGAGCAATTGGCATACATTAAACGAGGATCACATCAACAGCAAACCAAGAATCTATAAAAGGGCTCGATCGGATAAACATAGGGGGGCTTCATCTTCTTCAACTTTTTCTTCTTCAGCAAACTCAGATTCTCCATCAAGCATACTTCACTAGATAGATTATTTCGATTGTCATTTATATTTCTTTTTGTACGATGAGATATGAGAGAGACTATAAAGTATTTATTATAGTGAATTCTTATTCACAAATGTTCGTGGACGTAGGTATTTGTCGAACCACGTAAATTCTGTATTAATCTCTATTAATTTCATCTACTATCAACGTATGCATTGGCGGTGCTGAAATCTCGCCTGAAGCTCCAAACAATCTCGAACGAAGTCCAACTCGCACCAATTGGCTGAAAATGATTATTTCTCTCGCCCCAACCTGTTAGCCGATTTTTATGGCATCAAAAGATAGATTGAATTTTGTAGTGAATATGTCCATAAATGATAAAATGTATAGAGTAGTTGAAAATTTCTTTGACCAGAGCTGCTGTTGAATCAAAATCTCACTTGTAGAAGATAACATGCCTGCGAATCAAATCAAATCAATGAATTAAATTAGTGAAGAAAAGAAAAAAAAAACAGCTACCACATTAACCTAAAAATCTATTTTCCCCTCTTTCTATTTTGAGTTAACAAAGTAAATTGGTAAAGTCGGCAAAATAGTGAAGAAGAAGGACATACAAAGCAAGAACATCGAAATTCTTGAGAAGAACCTTGAAAAATCAATAGCCCCAGATTCCATTTCGCTCTCAGGTCCCTCAACGCATTTCTGTCTTCTTCCTTGATTATGGTCTCCAATCACTCTCAAAAATTGAGAATTGCTTCTATTTAGAGAGAGAAAGAAATGAGCATTTGAAATTTCAAGAAAGGAAGTAGATAGTGAATTTTGGCATTGGAAATGATAAAGCAATTGCGATATTTGGTAATTTCCCGAATGGAGAAGTCTCAAAATGACATATTTTGTAAGCCACATAGGACGTGAGACCACAGAGATGCCTCAGACCGATTGTTTACAGACTTATTCTAGAGAAAATATGTAAAACAGAAAGAAAGTTATAAGAGTAATGCCTGGTTTGCTTTCAAAATATATTCAATCTCATCTTATTTTATCTTATTTCATTTCATCTAATTACTACATATTTTTTTAATCTTAATATAAAATAATATAAAAAATTTAATTTTTTCAAGTCCTAATACAAAAATCATATTAAAAAAATATTTTATAATAATATTTTATTTAACTTTTTAATTTAATTTCAAATAATTTTATTTTATCTTAATCTCATCTCTAAAAATAAACTAAACCTACATTTTATTGATAAGATTTAAATTCAGTTCTCAAGCCCACGAGCTAGAGTTTAACATTATATGAGAATTGATCTACTCGAAAAGGTATGATCTTAATTATTATGTAAGAATAAAAATACTTAATAAAATAAGAATCCTAAAAAATAAAAATAAAAAATCTAGCCCAAATCAAAGTTATCTACAAAAAGTAAATTAAATAGTTTTCATAAAAAGAAATATTTATGCAATCGCGAGATAGTAATTGTCGCATAATTATTTTAAGAAAATGAATGAAATATGAGACATAATTTTTTAATAACAAATTTTATTCTTTTTTAAAACTTGATGATAATCTAATTTATAATTATATGTAAAATTATTCTTAAAAAAAAATTAGCAATTTAGAAGTAAACAGCGGATTTTACGGTCGAAATTAGAAACATCAGAAAAAGCGGGGTGGGCCCCGCCTGATGCGATCGAGGCCCACATGATTTAGATGTTCAATATTGCTAATTGGTGTATTAATCATATTTGTGTGTTTGGTGTCAGTAGCAGGTTTGTAAATGAAATTCAAATGTGAGAAAGCATGGAAAATTAGTCCTGCCCCCAAATAATGTAGAGGACCAACGAACTCGGAAGGTTGGAAACTGAGTAAAGGAAAATTTGAAAAAAAAAAAAAAATTGGAAGGAAAAGAAGGAAAGAAAATGACACACTGCCTTCCTCCCTTGACTCATTTCAAACCCTCACGAGGGTGGACTTTGACCACTACTTTTCTTCCTATTCTTTGCCTGGCTGCTTCTCACTCTCTCTCTCTCTCTACTACTTTTCAAGTTCTCACTTACCATAGACAACTTCTCTTTATCTATCTCCAGCATCCAAGATCGATCTCTCATCAGCAGTTCCCCTTATTTTGGGTGGGGTCCCTGCACTCTGCAACTTTCTACTTTTCCTCCACATTTTTCAAAGCTCTCTCTTTCGATCTCTAGCCAGCACCCTTGGATTATTCCATATACTAATTGTCAATCGAGCACACCATTGCACAAGCCTTCTTTCTGGGTTCGATCTGTATCCATCCACCATGTTGTCGGATGCCCTGGTTTCATTCCCACCAAACCCAATTCTCTGAATAAAGCGTCTTGAATTAACTGAGCTAACTTCCTCCATCAATATCCTTCTCTTTCCCCTTTTTTTCCCTAGACATAAATATGCGTATTCTGTATTTCCCAGAACAAAGATTTGCATAGCTTCCAAACGATGCCGTCATCCGAAGAGCACAGATCAGGCGGCTAAGTAATCATGCAAACCACAGAAAAAGAGCAGCAGCATGCAGTATTAGCAGCCGCATCATGAGGAGCTGACGATGATTATGGATACAAGCTTTCTACTCGATGAAGCCGACCGTGCAAACTTCTTCCGGTTGATAATGCAGTCAATTGGGAACTACACTCACATCTGCCTTTGGTTATATTCGCCCCACCCTTCCAAGTATTTAGCCATATTTCTTTCTAATATCTTTTTCTTTTCCTTTTTTTTCATACAACAAATATATACGTATAGGTTTGTATGCGATTCCGATGGCTTGATTGCATGTTGATTTTTCTTAATTTGCAGTTGTTTATACTTCATGGATGGATTCTTTTACGAAGAGAACAACCAGCCTAGCTCTTCTTCAGGAAGTCGAGCTCGGAGGCTTTTTGACCAGTACCGGAACAGCTCCTTTCCGATGGTCGAAAATGAGTAAAGAAAATACCACTACTCTTGAATATCGATGTTGGATATATATATATATATACACTCACACACACATGAAAGAACATGGCTGCTATGTATAGGAAATTGCTCAAAAATGATTCTAATTTTTCTATATTCCAGATGTGTTCCGGGACTTGCTTTCAGGAACAGTCGTCCGTATATGGAAGTCCAAGAATTGAACCTTCAACGTCTGGCATCAACCGAAGCACAGAGACAATTCTATCAGGTAACTGCTATTTGATTAATGAAATTAATGAGGAGATAGATAGATAGATAAAAAGAGGGAGAGGTCGTGCATTTTGTTGGTTCAGATCATCACAACGGATGTTTTTAGATCTTCTTCTTCTTCTTCTTCTTCTTCTTCTTCTTCCCTATGTTAGCTTAATTTAATTAATTATTTGTGTGCGCTTTGTCACAGGAAGCGAGGATTAAGGTTTGTAGCTGAAACACAATCTGAAATTTTTGTCGCTGTTTCTAATTAAAGTTTATAATTTAGATCATCATGGATGAATGCTAACAGAAGATGCAATTCTTTTGCCTTTACTGATTGCAGACTGCAGTTTTTATGGGGTGTAAGAGTGGAGAGATTGAGATAGGCTTTGCCAATGTGCCTCAGGTACTAATCCATATCATATTTTCCAGAAAATAAAATCACTGCAATAAATTCAAAGCCATATTATACATACCACCAAGTTCACTTTCGAGTAAATTAATGATTTCAATCAACTGTATTTTGTAGCTTGACATTGAAAAGGAAATGAAGAACTTGTTCCCCGAGGATTTCTCCCGAAGTTTTTCTCCAATAGCAGAGCCTTTCTGGCGTCCGGATCAAAACCTGCCTTCATCATCTTCATCATCCTTGAAATCATTAACCGATAGCCCCGAGTATTCATCTCTTCTGTTCAACATTCCAAGCACTTCCCACTTCACAGAAGCCCTTAGAGATCAGGTTCCAACAATGCCTCAAATGCCAACAAGCACAAGTCCTCACCATCAAGCACTCCAAGCACTTGCAGCAGCAGCAAATATTCAATTCCCAGCACCTGAAACTGAAAATTCTGCAATTGGAAGAGCCATTCTCACCATTCTATCTTCACATTCTTCTTCTTCTTCTCTATCATCGCATCAAACCCAACAAAATTTACCCTATGGTAGTAGTCCTCGGGTAAACTCAAAGCCTAGTGCTTTCAAGAGTTATGTTTCCGCTTTAGGACCAAGAACTAGTACCCAAATTAGAGCAAATAATGTACGCAGGCAAAGCATGCTTAATAGATCGGTTTTGTTCTATAGAAGCTTGAATTTTCTCAGAGTTCGTGAACGCATGCAAACATCCCGCGGCCCCACAAGCACTCAGTTGCACCACATGATCTCAGAGCGCAAAAGGCGTGAAAAACTTAATGAAAGCTTTCAGGCATTGAGATCACTTCTTCCTCTCGGAACTAAGGTACATACAGTAACTTTCATTTCAGCATTTCTTCTTAGAGAAATATCAGTTTATGTAGCTTGATGGAGTACCTACAGCAGATTTTAAAGTTCATTTTAGTGTAAAATAGTTCTAATAGATCACATGAATTAAGAATGTCAGTTCCTAGATTTACTTTTGTAAAATTTGTTTATGTCTTTAGCAGTCTCTTCTCTTCTTAATTGGCAATGTATTAGAGATCGATCTCTCTAACTCTCTCGTCTTCTTTACTTGTTTATATACGTATGATCACTTCCTTCCCACCAATTTTGACATATATATATATATATAATATTAATTGCGATTGAACAGAAGGATAAAGCTTCGCTGCTTACCACGACAAGGGAGTATTTGAGTTCTTTGAAAGCGCAAGTTGCAGAGCTTACTCGGAGAAACCAGCTTTTGGAGGCTCAACAGCTTTTGCCTGCTAATGAAGAGGAAACCAGTTCCTCGAAGGAAAGACTCATGGTTCGGATTTCAGCCGTGTCAGAATCAAATAGCCCAGATCAAGAGCGCACGGTTGATTTGCGTGTGACTGTAAGAGGTGAATGTCCAATGGAGGATATGGCCATTCGCATTTTGGAGTTCCTGAAGCGGGTCCAGAATGTAAGCTTGGTGTCCATGGAAACCAACATCCAGATGACAGAATCAACCTCTTTAACTCGCATAACCATGAGATTAAGAATTGTGGTATGTATATTATTAAATATAATATTATTAGTGATTGTTAAACCTAAAAGAGTTGCTGATATATGTTTTGTTTTAAATAATTATTTATATATTTAACCATCACTTAAAACATATCACACCGGTAGACGTGAATATTATTAACGATGAAAAAATAAAGAAAAAAAATATAGTAATAGTATTATTTTGATCGCTTTAATTAAGATGGCTATAGGGGTCTTTCTTTGTGTTAATTTTTCCTAAACATAGCTTATATAAATTAACTAGTTCAAATAGGATGTTTCACACTTTGATTAGAAAGGTATATAATACGTGTACATGTGCCTGAAGCAGTTACAATATGAACCCAAGGTATGAATGTTCTAGCATGCATGCATGAAAGTGATGTCTAATTTTAAAAAGATATATTATGATATATTGAAAATAAAATAAAGAAAATGGAAGGAAATTTACCTAGAAATAATAATAAGATATCTAGTAGAGTAATATATATAAATACATATTATTATAAGAAAATTGTTTATTTATTATATTTTTATTAGTCACAAATAATTTATTTTAATTGTTAATAATCTATTTTAATCATTAATAATATTTTTTATCGCAAATATATTAGGTCACTAATAATTTTTTTTTCTTATATGTATATATATATATATATATTATATGGTAGTACTTATGTTATATTCATGAAACTTTCGTGGTTGGTAGGGGAACGATTGGGACGAGGCTGCCTTCCGGGAAGCAGTGAGAAGGGTTGTTGCTGATTTGGCAGGATGACAATTAATCACTCTTCATTTATACTTTTCTATGCCCCATCGCTGTCGACATGAGTGGTTGCTTTCTTACTTTAAACAGCTGATCACATCCTTTCATCTCGTGGGAGCATTTCAATTTGGAGTACTTCAACATTTTGTACTGGATTTTCAACTTATAGTGCGTGATCATGATTTCAGCACAATTTTGTAGCCATCCTAGTAATTCATCAATTAATTAATGCATTCCATATATACCGTTTGTTTATCATTTTAACGTTGTATCTGAAACAAAAATATAATAATATATCTCTTAATTTATAAGTTCAATCAAGTTATTCAGCATCCAAAAAATTCACATTATCAACAATATATATAGTGAATTTTACTGTTTGATGTATATCTTTTCTAACTCATACTAAATCATGGTAAGAAAAATAGATATTTATGATAAATTAATTACGAAAATTGAGTATAATTATTTACGACAAAACAGTTTGATTTTAGGAGAAAATACTCGTTTTGAATAAAAATAACTAATTTTAATTAAACAATTAATTGGCTGGAAATTGAAATATATGTTTCATTCTTTAACTCTTTCTTTTTCGGTGGGCTCTAGATCATGCACTTGTGAGATAGATAATTTCTTGTACGATGTTGATCTGTTATGTCGCCCATATATATTGACTGCAATTCCAACTTCATTATACATTATATGTGAATACATCATCGGATTGATAATCCAACAAAGATAAAATATTGACTAGATGGATGAATTCAAAGATGGATGGTCCAATGTCAAAATATAACTTTTTCGTCACTCTCGTCACCCAACGTGCATAGATGAGAGTACTGACATTGCTCTCATTAAAAAAAAAAATTTATTAAAATTTAATAAAAAATATAAATTTAATAAAAAACACACATACCTACATTTATTATTTTACATTAAATTTATCATTAAATTCATCAAAATAATAATATAATAATATTTTAAAAAATATATATTTTATAATTATATTAACCATATTTATATTAATAATTTAATTTAATATTTAAATTATTATTTTTAACAATTTTTTTAAACTAAAATAAAAAATAATAATAATAAACACATTCATTCCATCCTACAGTACAAGAAAAGGAATGCTACAATCTTGCCACCGGCTTTTATGAGTTTGGCTGGGGGATTTCATTCTGTAATGCACCCAGGTTGAGGTGGCCTTTCAAGTTCCAATAAGCATTATTAATGCAGTGTATTATTTAGTAATGCTACACGTAATAATAATTGTGAAGGGTATATATATGGTATAATTTTTTTAAGAAAAAATAGAGTTTATTATATCTTAAAGAAATTAGTTTTTTTTTTTTATATGAATCTCATATTTTACTAATTTTTTTTAAAAAAATTATTATGCAATAATCTCATGTTTTACTAATTTTTTCAAAATTATTATTCATATATTTACATAATTTTTGTGGCCTATGCTGCTCATAAAATCTTTTAACATTTTTTATGCTTTTGCTCTTGAAGATGGAAAGGGGACCATTCGGGAGGGAATCAAGCGATATACATTTTCTTGCTTTACATCTAGGCCTGAAGCCTAGGCAGAAGGTTTGTTCGGCCTCGGTTCATGGAATCTGCGCGCAGAAATAATCTCTTCACCAATGCCAAAACAGTAAGCCAGAGGTGCGTAGCTTTCGTTGATCCATCCAGTTGGAGATACGTATCCTAATTTATTATAAATTTGTTGGTGCCATTTATCAATGTTAGTTAATCAGTTTTCTCCATTGAAATAAACTAGTGGCATAGGCCAGGGCTTTTTGTACGTACGCATGCTCGTGCATACAGACGGCGTTTTTGACCGTCAATGTCTGGATCATCAACATGCAGATTCCCAGGTCAGAGTTTGCTCAAAATCAAAACTGGTTTTGGTTTTCTTTCTTTCTTTCGTTATATTATTGACCTAAAAATTCCTTGTTTGTTAGTGGAGACGACGTAGACCAGATGTAATTCTGATCTATATATTAATTAATCAATATATATCATGTTTATTTGAATTATCAGGGTGAAAAGGAAACTTAGGGTCATGTGATGAATATGATGATTATTATAATTAAGTCTCAAAAGTGCACAAATGGATACATTCTAATCAATATATTTGATGTCATGCGTTAAGATTGTAAAGAATAGGAGGCAGTACTTTAAAAAAACATAACATTAAAAGTGCACAAACATAACATTAAAACTCTAGAACTTTCAAATCCAATGCCAAAACTAATTAACATGATTTCATGCATGAAGCAAAGTGTTCTTTGGATAGTAAAATGAATTGAGATAAAAATTGAATAAAATATTATTTTTAATAATATTATTATTTTAATATTTAAGAATTTAAATTATTTATTATATTTTATATATAAAAAAATTTAAAATATAATAATAAAATAAAATAAAAAGAAAACGTCATTTTTTCTTATCCAAACATGAGGACCTGAGAAAAAGAAATATTGATTGCTCGGCAGACATTGGTTGACCAAATTAGTACCACTTGGAATTAGAATATTGGTACGTAGATAGCACTCTCGCAGTTGAGTTGATGATCATCATTTCGGATGATGCATGAACACATATTGTAGTAGTACCATTACCCCATGCATGCATATTTGTTTTCTAACTACCTAGCTATAAGCTAATGAATTCTGACCATTTATTAATATTTGGAAAAGAGGTCGATCGCGACATTAATTAATGGATCTTTATGGTTGTGATTAACTTTATGTTTTTGTTAATTACATTTATTCAAACAAATTAAGGCTGTAGGGAACAAATCAACTAGCCGATGGTCGCTTGAATCATATATAATCTATGACCATATCTCTAGACCATCTTTTGTTAGATCACGATGACAATAATAAACTAATTAGCAAACTTAATTCGGTCAAGGACCCAAGTCTAGTCAAGAAAAATGATATATAGCAGCCTCAATGAGTAAACTAAAATACCTGCAGGTTTCGGAGATGCTTCCTAAACTACCTCTTGTTTAAAATGTGATTAGGGGACGAAGTAGTTGAAGGGAAGTGATCAAGATCAAGAAAATTAGTCATTAGGAAAGTCACCTTTTGAGGAGCCTAAATAGAATGAGTCCCAAAGCAATGAACCAAATTAAGAGCTACCCTATCTTAATCACATTCTGAGGATCTTGATCTTCTTTTTCTTTGGTTCCCACGAGTAGAACATATCTAGCTATGGGCGCAGATATTTCAAAAGTTAGTGGATCCCACTTCTAGAAATTGATTATATAATTTATCATTCTTAATTAAATGAAAATTAACTCTCCCCTTTTTCCCGGCCCCTACTTTTCTCACCAAACTCGGTCAAGTTGAGCCCAAGCCATGCAAAGGTCAAGGTAAAAAAGAGTGTTTATAAGGAGACGCTGGGGACCGGTCTAGCTGTTTCCAACGTCTAAAGCAGTTCAATGTTAGTTGGACTATTTTATGATGAAAAACACATTAAAATAAAATAAAAAATATGATTAAAAAAATAAAAAATAAAAAAATATAAAATAAATAAAATAAACAAAACATAATAAAAAATACAATAAAAATATAATAAAAAACACAATAAAAAAAAATAAAATGAAAATAAATTTAAGAGAATTCGACTATGAAGAAAACAGAGCCGCCGCCGGTAGCAGTGGGGCTGCTTTGGTGGAGGGGGGCAGCTCGTCTACCCCCAGAATTTCTCTTAATTATATTAGGACCTATGGAATGCTAGCTAATTTCAATCTGATGTTCACGCGCCTCCCCTTCTTCAAGCCCATTGTGCTACATGTACCGGACTAAAAGATTAGCTACTCTCAAATCTTCTAAATCTGACCACCACTATAAGAGAAGTACTTATTTACCATCATTTATTTCCAACAAAATAAATATTTGTAGTTAAAATGAATCTATTTTCATCACAAATAATTATTTTCATTATAAATAATTAATCACAAACATCTTTTTTTTCTTTTGTAATGTATCATGGCAACATTATAGCAGGCACATGAATCTCATACGTCGATGCAGATTCCAATGTCTCTCGAAGTTAGCTTAAACTGCAATGATATGTCTATTTGTTTATTGATTACGTCAAAAAAATAACGCGGTAATTATAGTATAATTTTTGGATGTCGATTTTATAGGGAGACAGATTGAAAAATGAAAGATGTAACAAAGATATTTAAAAAAATATTAAATGATTAATGATAGAAAAAAGATTAATTGTAAATGCAAATTAAAATTGAAATAAAACAATTGAAGGAAAAAATATTTAAATTTGACAAAGAGTAAAGTGTCAAAAATCTCTTGCACATATCTGGTATTTTAATGATTTCTAATTCATTGACAACTCAATTGAGAATTCAATTCCAAAATTCTCAATCAGAAAATATAGAATTATAAATCAAAATTAAACCAAATGTAACCCTTTGAAAAATCATTCATCACTTTTAAATCATGCAAATTGTTATTCACATTGAGAAAATTCAACGACGACAATATACTCAAAGAGTGATATTGCAACAGACAATTAAATTAATATAGATAATTAATTAATTCAAACATAATTAAAGAACTAATTCATTCAATAGAAAAAATATGACTAAATTTATAAATAGAATAAATCTTATAATTATTTGTAGAAGAAAATATTAATAAAATATTGATAATGATAAAAAAATAGTTTTAATAAATTAAAAATCAAATATATGATTTAAAAAATATTATTTAGTGTGTAAGTTCATCTCTAATTCTATTTGAAAATTTAGTTATCTATAAATAAGATGGATAACAAAAATCTCCAAAACAAAATCATGAAGCCGGCGATCACAAAGATATCAATTTTTCTCTCTGTTTGTGTGCGTCTTTATGTGTCTTCAAATGTAAAACTTGTGCCGTGTAGCCTCATGAATTGAATCCTCGATGGCCCCAGCCTGAAGTTGAGTGAAAACAAATGGATGTAACCTTAATGCATGAGTCACACTTGGGCTAAAATCCCATGCGGCCCATTTTATTTCAAGTGTGGGTCCATGTGAGAGGTAAGTGCATTAATGAAGTAAAATGATGTTGCAGGTCCAATGAGAAATTCTTAAGCAACATGCAACTGTAGAGCTTCAGACTTAAATCTTGTATCCCCCATTAAAAATCTTGAAATAAGTTTGAGATGGCCCTTGCTACTATTTCTTCTTTGACTTGAAATCAAAAACTGACTTGTGGCTTCAGTCAATTGTCGTGCTCCATTTAATTCCCATTACAAGTTGAATGAAGTAGTGGCCCAAAGTGAAGAGGTCCAACTGTAAGTCATTTCTCACCTATCAAAAATATAATATTTGAGATTTAAAATATTATAAAATAGTACTCAAGCGTATCTTAATGCAAATAAAAATTAAATTCAATAATATAAATTATATCCTATTATTTCTATTTACCTTTTAATATTTTAATTTAATAATAAGATATTTAGATTACATTTTCGCGCACTCATCATCCATCTTCGTCTCTATCTTACCGTTCCTTCTTAATCTAGTTATTGTGATTATATCCAACAAGTGTAAAAAGTTCAAACCATGGATTGAGATTCTTGATGTCATGTTCCGCAGCTTGAGAACTCGACAATGGTCCAAACAATCCAAATCTAAAAAATGGAGAAAGGATGGAGAGATCGGGGTCCAAGACCGCGTCAATGGTAAAGGTAGTAAAGTTTGAGTGTACTTGGAAAAAATGAACAATAGAGAGGGATTAAAAAATGTAACATTAGTTCTGAAAGGAGTGATGCTATTTGTTGAACCCAAGATTTCAAGTTTCATGTAAATCTACACATGAATTTTGATGATAACAAATGAATTCAAAGAATAAAGGAGTCTCAAGCTCAAGTTGTCCACACAATATAATCAAGCACATCAAGGAAGCAAGCATGAGTAAGAAGGGAACAAGTTCACATTAAAATCATAGAGTAATGTTGTAAATATCTTAAAAATTCAAAATTAGGATTAAGGCTCAAAATTAATATTTTATCATAATGCATTAAAATACATTTTCCACATATGCATGAATATTTTGAAAATTAAATTTGAAAATTTTGAAAGATGATTGATTGTCATCTTTCACATGTGCATGACATGATTAAAGGTTTGAATTTTGAAAATATTAAGATGATTGATCTTTCACATGTGCATGACATGATTAAAGGTTTGAATTTTGAAAATATTAAGATGATTGATTGTCATCTTTTACATGTGCATGTTTTATTTGAATATTTTCAAAAGTGGTGGATGCTTTTATTGACTTATGCTAAAGGTAAATGTCTTTATTTGAAAATTTTGAAAAGTAAAGTGTGCTCCTTTTGTCATATGCAAAAAGTAAAAGATTATGATTGAAATTTTTGAAAAGTAAAGTGTGCTCCTTTTGTCACATGCAAAAAGTAAAAAGATTAGATTTGAAATTTTTGAAAAGTGAATGATGATGTTTTTGACATGGGAATCTTTTCAAATTTGAAATTGAAAACTCATTTGCCTATAAATAGCTCACTTGAGTTTTGCAAAACAGATAACAAGAGCTTACACATCTATTGCTAAGTTTTGCATCATTCTTTCAAAGCTCTCATTCTCTCTTTTCTAAAGTTTTGAGCCTTAATTCTTATTCTTATTGAGAGAGATATAGGTTGCGTTGTATTGTTTCTATCTCACTCATTGAGGAGTGTACTTTGATAGTCTACCTACTATCAACTCTTGTATTTGTAAGAGGGTGCGTGTAACCCTTGGGTGTGTAGAAGGTGTTCTACACGGGGAATAGTTAAATCACCAAGTGTGAGGTGATTGGAAGTGTAGAAGGTGTTCTACACGGAAAATAGTTAAATCACCAAGTGTGAGGTGATTGGAAGTGTAGAGGGTGTTCTACACGGATTCTTTGGAGCGGTGCTGCTCAAAGGTATAATAGGTTTCTATCTCCACCTAAAAGAGATTGAATAGTGGATTTGGGGATCCTCAAGGGGTAGCTTGAGGCGAGGACGTAGGCAGTGGGGCCGAACCTCGTTAACATACTGAGTTTGCTTCTCTCTTACCTTTACTCTTTATATTTATTACTGTTTCATATTTTATTTATATTTTATATTATATATTTGATTTATAATTGTTAATTTTTTAATACAACTCAATTCACCCCCCCCTCTTGTGTTAGTCATCTGGGCAACAATTGGTATCAGAGCTAGAGCTCTGTTATAAGATTAACTATCTTTTGAGTTAAGATCTTATGGCTAACATTGCAGTTTCATTTGATGAAGGTCAATCCAGCAGTCGGCCTCCACTCTTTTGTGGAGACAATTACTTATTCTGGAAAATTAGAATGAGAATATTCCTTCAGGTTCAAGGTCGAGAAATCTGGAAATGCATTGTAAATGGACCTTATATTCCAACAAAAGTAGTTGATGGAGTAAAGGTCAAAAAGGAAGAAGAAGAGTTTAATCGTGAAGACGATAGATTTTATACTTTGAATTTAACTGCTATGAATTTATTATATAATGCTCTCAATGGTAATGAATTTAATAGAGTAATGACTTGTGCTACAGTAAAGGAAATTTGGGATAACTTGGAAGTTACTTATGAAGGAACTTCTCAAGTCAAGGAATCAAAAATTTATATTCTTACTCATGAATATGAAATGTTTAAGATGAATGATGATGAATCTATTTCTAGTATGTACACTCGTTTTACTAACATCATAAACAGCTTGACAGCTCTTGGCAAAGTTTATTCAAAAGTGGAGATAGTAAGAAAAATTCTCAACTCTCTACCAAAACGTTGGGAATCAAAAATGACAGCGATTCTTGAAACTAGAGACCTCAAGAAACTCGAAGTGAATGAACTCATCAGGTCACTTATCACCCATGAGTACACATTGAAAATAGGAGAAGAAGAAGGAAAGTCAAAGAAGAGATTGGCACTTAAAACTGTTCCACATGAAAGTGAAAGTGATGAAGATGAGGAAAATGACGACAAAGATGAAGAAGTTGCGGTGATAACAAGAAGAATTCAGATGTTCTTAAAGAAAAATAAAACTCCACCAAGGAAATCTTTCAAAAAGTTTTCCAAGAAAGATTCAGGTAAAAATGACACTTTAATTTTTTATAAATGCAATAAACCTGGTCATATCAAGTCAGATTGTCATTTGCTAAAGAAAAATCGAAACAAAGGCAAAAAAGCAATGAAAGCTATATGGGATGATGATTCAAGTAGCTCAGATAGTGAAGCAAGCAATGGAGAATCAGCAAATCTTTGTCTTATGGCAAAAGATGACATTGAGGTAACAAATTTTGATAATATTGAAGATCCTTCATATGAAGAATTTCAAAATGTTTTAGAAGAGGTATATGAAGAATTTGAAAAATTGGGTATCAAGTATACTGTTTTGAAAAAGAAAAATTCTTCTTTAACAAATGAAATTGATATTTTAAGAAAAGAAAGTATTGTTTTGAAAGATGAAAATCTTGAGTTGAAGAAAAAGAAAACTGATTTAAAAAATATTATTGAAAATTTTACGAATGGAAAAAGAAATTTTGAAAAACTTCTTGGTAGTCAAAAATGTGTTTTTGACAAGGCAGGCTTGGGATATATGCCGAAACAAAAATACAAACCTTATAAAAACTTTTTTGATAATCCTTCTACATCAAAGTCCAATATTCAAAATTCTTTTCATAAAAATAATTTTGTTAAAAAAGGATACTATTATAATCACTCAAGTTCTTCATATATGTCACATGCTATTTGCAATTTTTGTAATAGAAATGGTCATAATTATCTTACTTGTCCTATTAGAAGAAAACATACAATGACTATTAGGGCCATATGGGTATCTAAAAATCTTGTTTCTTTTAATACTAATAAATCAAGGACCCAAAAAATTTGGGTACCAAGAATTTTTTTTATTATTTTTGTAGGTATGCATGAAGTATTCTACAGGTAAAACTAAATGATTTTTAGACAACGGATGCTCAAGATACGTGACAGAAGACAAAACTAAATTCATTGACTTCACTTCTAAAGAAAAAGGATGTGTGATATTTGGAGACAATTCAAAATGAAATATCATGGAAATAGAAGGAAAGATCATCAAGTCTTAGTACAAGATGCAACCAAATAGTGGAAACATGTGAAAGATCATCCAGCGGAATAAATTCTAGGAGAACCTTCACGAGGTGTAAGTACTCGATCATCTCTTAGAAATATTTGCAATCATACTGTTTTTCTATCTCAGATTGAACCTAAAAATATTGGTGAAGCACTTCTTGATGAATCTTAGATTCTAGCTATGCAAGAAGAGCTTAATCAATTTGAAAGAAATAATGTTTGAACACTTGTTCCTAAACCCAAAAAGCATACTATTATTAGAACAAAATGGGTTTTTAGAAACAAGAAAAATGAGTCCGGAGTCATTACTAGAAATAAGGCTCGACTTGTGGCTCAAGGTTTCAATCAAGAAGAAGGAATCGATTATGATGAGACATATGCACCAGTCGCAAGATTATAAACTATTCGAATGCTACTTACATATGCTTGTTATAAAGATTTCAAATTTTTTCAAATGGATGTTAAAAGTGTTTTCTTAAATAGTTTTTTTATTGAAAAATGTTTTTCAAGAGGAAAGATTGATATAACTATTTTCATCAAGTATGAATAAAATGATATTCTTCTAATTCAAATTTATGTAGATGATATAATATTTGGTGCTACTAATGAAAATATGTGTCAAGATTTTGTTAAGAATATGCAGGAAAAATTTGAAATGAGCATGATGGGAGAACTTAATTTCTTTCTCAGATTGCAAATCAAGCAAGCAAAAAGTGGAATATTTATTAATCAGTCAAAATATATCAAAGAGTTACTCAAAATTTGAGATGGAACGTGCGAATGTAATTGGAACATCAATGAGTCCAACCACTAAACTTTATAAAGATGAAAGCGGTAAGCCAGTTGACTCAAATGTATATCGAGGTATGATTAGTAGTTTATAATATTTGATAACTAGTAGACCTGATATTATGTTCAGTGTATGTTTATGCACACGTTTTCAATCATTTCTAAAACAATCTCATTTGATTGCAGTCAAGCGGATTTTTAGATATTTTGTCATTACCATTAACTTAGAGTTATGGTATCCTAAACACACTTCTTTCGATTTAGTTATTCAGGTACCGATTATACTGGTTGCAAAGATGATCGAAAAAGTTTTAGTAGAACATGTCATTTCTTAGGTCGTGCACTAGTTTATTGGTTTAGTAAAAAAAAAAACACAAAATTCTGTTGCATTATCTATTACTGAGGCAGAGTATGTTGCTGTAGGCAGTTGTTGTGCTTAAGTTCTTTACATGAAGCAACAACTTGAGGATTTTAAACTTATGTACAATCACATTCTAATCAAATGTGATAAATATAAGTGCTATAATTTTTTCGAAAAATCCAATACAACATTCTCAGACCAAACATATTGAAATTAGATATCATTTTCTTAGAAATCATGTGCAGAAGAGCGATATTATATTAGAATTCACTAGTACACATGATCAATTGGTAGAAATTTTCACAAAACCCCTACCAGAAGATAAACTATGCATGATTAGAAGATCAATAGGAATTATGCATGCCATAAATATCTGCTAGATATTTTTATTCCATTATCTCAAATGACCTACAGAAACTTGAGACGTTTAGCCTCATCATTCAAATGCATTTGCTCCTCATAAATCATCATGCCATTCTTGTCTAAAGGATTAGGCAATCGAAATGCAGAGGCAAGTAAGGATTTTAAATCCTTATTCTGTTGTTTTAAGTCTACTATTTTTTTGTTAGACTCTTGAACAAGTCGTTGAAAAATATCGATCTTCTCATTAAGTTTCTCTATCTCGCGGGTTTTGGACTGCAACCGAGCGGAAAAAACAACAATGGAAGATGAGTATCGAGTCCCGAGACCCACAAGCTCGTAAATGGCATCATGATCTGATTTATTAGCCAAATCAGTGTTTTGCTGCTTCATGGCACTTACGACAGATACATAAATAGATTGATCACGAGAAGCACTGAAGGAGAATTGATGAGCCATTAAGATTTTGAAAAGTGAGAATGAAGATGAACTACAACAATGAAAAGAAGATTTGATGCGGATTAGATAAAGTTAAGGATTGCTTTTATAAAGATGGAAATAAGTAGAAGACAAATTGCCATCTCTTCATATCTTACTTAGTCAAGCTTACAAGATATGCCGGATGCATATTGTCAAAAGTTACCGAACTAAGTTAGCGAGATTAATTATAATTGTCCCTGTTTCTCTCGTGAAACGCTGCCATTATCTGCTGATGTTGACTTTGTGCTTGAACTCTTACTCGTTCCGATTCCTCTATTTGAAGTGTCAAAATACGAGCTAATTCCGTCAAATCTTTATTTTCTTGCTTTAACCTCTTATTCTTTCTGCCTTTATTTGCAAACTTTTGATGCAGAACAGATATTTGATTGTTAAGTCGATTAACCTCATTTGCCCTCGCTAGTAATCTCCGAGACATGGTCGTAACAGAGTCAGTATATTGAGCACTGAGAGTTCTTGATGCTGCAACAACCTCAGAATCAGTTCTATTTGAAAAATGCATTTCTGTTTCTATCATGGTGTTGACAACCTCATGAGATAAAATGACTGGTTGAGACGGTTCCTGATTCAAATCCGGAAGATTATCAGACGAATTTTTTTTCGCCATTCTATCGTTTTGAATAAACAGAAACTGGATCAATGAATGGGGTGAAAATTTATTTGAGTATCCGAAAGGTGAAAACGGTCTTTTAAACAACAACTTTTAAATCTCGATAATATTTAATTTTTCAACAATATCATGCGGATTTAAATCTGCTTTCGCACCGACTGCTAGAGTTAGGCCTCCAACCTTTGCAGGTTTTGTCAGATATGCGTGGCTCCTCACCGAATTGTCAGAGTTAGACTTCCAATATTTGCAGGTTTTGTCGGACATGCATGGCTCCGCACCGCATTGCCAGAGCTAGGTCTGCAGCTATTGCTGTCTTTATCGGACACGAATAATTTTAATTATTCAACTCCAAATCTCTGAAACATCTAATTCGTCAATAACATCAAGCGGATTTAAATCTTCTTCCGCACCGAGATGATAAAATTTGGTTTCAACGTTTGCAGATTTTGTCGAACACGGGTGGTTCTAACTTCTACAGTCTCTACTAACGCAGCGTTTTATTTGTCTATTGGTTATTGTAGGAATATATATTATTGAGTTAATTATAATTCATTTTTAATGATGCCAAAAGGGGGAGAAGTTTTAGACTAGAACATTAACATTGTTTAAATTGCTAAACTTGTTATATATGCTTGGAATTATATTTATATTTTTGCTTGAAAAACCAACGCACATTCACAATGGGAGCTTAAGTATTCATACAGGTTTCAATTTCTATCAAGTATTTGTCATCATCAAAAAGGGGGAGATTGTTGAACCCAAAATTTCAAGTTTCGTGTAAATCTACACATGAATTTTGATGATAACAAATGAATTCAAATAATAAAGGAGTCTCAAGCTCAAGTTGTCCACACAATATAATCAAGCACATCAAGAAAGCAAGCATGAGTAAGAAGGGAGCAAGTTCACATTAAAATCATAGAGTAATGTTGTAAATCTCTTAAAAATTCAAAATTAGGATTAAGGCTCAAAATTAATATTTTATCATAATGCATTAAAATACATTTTCCACATATGCATGAATATTTTGAAAATTAAATTTAAAAATTTTGAAAGATGATTGATTGTCATCTTTCACATGTGCATGACATGATTAAAGGTTTGAATTTTAAAAATATTAAGATGATTGATTGTCATCTTTCACATGTGCATGACATGATTAAAAGTTTGAATTTTGAAAATATTAAGATGATTGATTGTCATCTTTCACATGTGCATGTTTTATTTGAATATTTTCAAAAGTGATGGATACTTTTCTTGACTTATGCAAAAGGTAAATATCTTTATTTGAAAATTTTGAAAAATAAAGTGTGCTCCTTTTGTCATATGCAAAAAGTAAAAGATTATGTTTGAAATTTTTGAAAAGTAAAGTGTGCTCCTTTTGTCACATGCAAAAAGTAAAAATATTAGATTTGAAATTTTGAAAAGTGAATGATGATGTTTTTGACATGGGAATCTTTTGAAATTTGAAATTGAAAACTCATTTGTCTATAAATAGCTCACTTGAGTTTTGCAAAACAGATAACAAGAGCTTACACATCTATTGCTAAGTTTTGCATCATTCTTTCAAAACTCTCATTCTCTCTTTTCTAAAGTTTTGAACCTTAATTCTTATTCTTATTGAGAGAGATATAGGTTACGCTGTATTGTTTCTATCTCACTCATTGAGAAGTGTACTTTGATAGTCTACCTACTATCAATTCTTGTATTTGTAAGAGGGTGCATATAACCCTTGAGTGTGTAGAAGGTGTTCTACACGGGCAATAGTTAAATCACCAAGTGTGAGGTGATTGGAAGTGTAGAAGGTGTTCTACACGGAAAATAGTTAAATCACCAAGTGTGAGGTGATTGGAAGTGTAGAGGGTGTTCTACACGGATTCTTTGGAGCGGTGCTGCTCAAAGGTATAATAGGTTTCTATCTCCACCTAAAGGAGATTGAATAGTAGATTTGGGGATCCTCAAGGGGTAGCTTGAGGTGAGGACGTAGGCAGTGGGGCCGAACCTCGTTAACATACTGAGTTTGCTTCTCTCTTACCTTTACTCTTTATATTTATTATTGTTTCATATTTTATTTATATTTTATATTATATATTTGATTTATAATTGTTAATTTTTTAATACAAATCAATTCACCCCCCCTCTTGTGTTAGTCATCTGGGCAACACTATTGATAGGATTCCTGAGACCTGCTTGTTGGAGAGAAGTGATGAAAGTGTCTTGTTTGCTGGTCGGTCATCATCACTTTGTTGTGTAAGGATGAGCTGACTTGCCTAGGGCAGAGTTACCAAGAGGAATCAGGGGATGAAAATATTGTTCGAGCTGCATTGGCCCCTTAATGCAGTGTGAGATTTGCCTAATCTCTCATTTAATGCGATGTCAGACACTATTTGTGTCCCCTCACTCCTATGGTGTTTTCGGCTTGTGGGACCTATCATTTCTCAGGTCGAGCGCCTATGACCTGGTTTATAGGATTAAAACCCGAGTGAATTTCCATCGGGTCAGGATCTCAACCCAAGAGCACTTCTTTCCTGTACAAGACCCAGACCCTTCTTATTAAAATGAGTCTCCCTTCACAGTAACTTACAAATTCTTAGCAAAGGAACTTCGATGATAATTTCTTATGATTATTTTCTTTTTTTTTTACCCCCCGAATCCTTAACATAGAGATGGTGGTGGGAATTTCCTAACTATTAGTTCGCCTCCTGTTTGTTTGTCTTTCGAGCCACAGTTCTATAAGTCTATATGTTCGACTTCTAGGCCCCAGTTCCCAATGTTTGTCTGTTCATCTTCCAAGCCCCAGTTTCCTAGGTTTGTTTGTTCGTCTTTCGAGTCTCAGTTCCCTAGGTTTGTCTATTCGTCTTCCGAGCCTCTTTGTCATGCGCTAGCTATCTAGCATTCCCGATTAGTCCGAACATGTTCGTTCATCTTTCGAGCACCTATGCCAGGAGCCAGATGTTTGGTATAGCAATCTATGCCATATCGCCCACGCTTGTTAGTCTTCTTGGCTCTCGTAACGGGTGGCTAACTTGACAGCAGTTATTACCATGTTCCTACGCCTTGAGGCTTTGATTGGTCCATGCTCCCGATGCTTTTACTATGATTACCACTTCTAGAGTAGCCGCACATGCCTCTCGATGCCCATTGGGTTGTGCTACCTACGCGCCTGATGTGCCAATTTTCGCTTGTACAGATCGAATCGTTGGACACGTCGCTTCATTTCCCGTGCACATTTATCCTCCCTCCGGCTATAAAAGCCTCATCCCCTCCTTCCTTCATCTTCATTTGCTTTATTCTTTCTTTGGAGAGCTCATGTTTCCTTCATACTCTCCCAGTCTCATCTAGTGCACACTCCAAACCTTCTCTTTTGCATTTATGGCTACTAAAAGCTCCAACATTTTTTACCAGCTTCTGGCTAACATAACGTCCACCTTCACGGGGAATGGCTGGGTGTCTGTCCTATCGCCTTCCGAACTCCAAACGCTTCACAACTATTACAAGATCTCTCATCGGGGCATTACATTTTGAGTTGGCCTGAGATATAGAGCATATCTATGACTATCGCAGAAAGTTGCAAAAGGTGGTGCTTTACCCGGCGATGTTCACATGTGGTCTTCGGCTTCCCTTTATGTAGTCGTTTCACAAGGTTTTTCATTATCTTAGGTTGGCTCCCGCTTAGTTTCTTCCGAATGGCTGGCACTTATTGATAACTAGTTGTGTGATCTTCTAAAAAGTTCTTTCGAGGATGAATGATGTCTATCAACTTATCACTTAAATCGGCAAAAAGGGAACACAACGAGCTTCCAGACCAAAGTAGCTAGTCAAAAAGCTCGCAAAGCTGAGGAAAAGTACTCTAGTGTGAAGGACTATTACTAGAAGTTTTTCTTTATCTCAAGGACCAATTGGGAATTTCCAGAGTGTGAGACGAGGAGGGAGTTTCTGATTCAAATGGACTGGGGTTATCTTCCAACTACAAATAGCCTCAATTTCGTACTGAGTACCAAGAAGGCTAACTGGATCAAGGCTATCCTAGCTTGGGCTAATGCTAAACTCGATCTATTGTGGATGGATGCCATCCTTTCCAACCATAATATTGATCAAAGTTGTCCCGGCCTGGGCTAATGCTAAACTCGATCTGTTGTGGACGGACACCATCGTTTCCGACCATAATATTCTGAAGTATCTGATCCAACCGGATCAATCATATGCCAAGGGCCAGAATATCATGCAAATCCTTGAAGATTTGCCTATCTAGTCCTGTAAATGGGCTTCCCGTCGACCTGACCACCGGGAGAGGAGGAAAAAAATGTACCATGATCCTTTCCAAGATCCTTCGGTCCGTGAAGGGTCCTAGTGTGCTCAAAGATGCCAAAGGGCTTCTTCCCCAACGCTATCAGGAGAGCATAAGGCCTGGATGAAGCTTGTGCCAAGGCTCAACGGGAGACGGCCCACACTGAGTTTCTTGCCCAACAGGCAACCAGGGCCTTGACTTCCTCAACTATCCCGACCTTCGACCCATCTATGGCTGGGACTTCAACTTCAATTGATGTCCCGACCATTGTTCTAGGCGGTGAGGAGGAAGAGGATTTCGACACTGTTTTTGTGGAGTCGGTTATACATCTTGCCCCCCCAAACATCCAATGTCTCCGGCCATTTCATGTCTTTGAGGAAACTATGAAGGAGATGGAGGAGCTTAAAACTCAAGATAGATTGTTGCCCGATCCACCACCTTTTGAAGAGGAGTCGGATTCTTCCTCTTCCAATTTCAATTCTTGGGAAGGATCAGAGATAGAGGAAGTAGCCACGAGGGATGCATGGGCCGAAGTTGCAATTGAAAGAGCTGGTTGTCATGAAGAGGATGAAGTCAGGGGCCAAACTGAGGTTGAGGCTAGTGGGGCCAACGATTGGGAGGTGGAAGAGGTCACGACTAGTGGAGTTGACCAGGTGGATGGAATGGTCAGGGAACCCAAGGACTGGACCGAAGAAGTTGTTATCCTTAGCGATGGAGACTCCCTGATTTTTGAAGTGGGGTCGAGTTCCGAAACCCATGTTGAGTCCCCCCCTTGGGACCCATTGCCCTTCCAACCTCACGGCGGGATGGTAGTGCTGGGCAGAACTTTTGAGGTCAACCCTAGGGTTGGGATAACCAGGGTTCACCACTGCGTCTAGCTTTGGGGTTTGAGTAAGCTCTGGCCATTGCCACCGAGCGTACAGTGCGAAAGCTGCAACCTTTTGTTGATAAAGTAAGTATTTCCTTCTCGGGCACCCTTTGTTTATTACAGTAGCCATGTTGCTAATTGCCAGTTATTTTTTGTGTTCAAGTGGTGACCCAATTGGCAGGTGGTCAGCCCTGAATTTGCTGAGCTTGAGGAGTGTAACTGGGAACTTGGCTTGGCGTGCCATTACGACACCTTCAAGCTGAGGCAGTTGGACAACGAAAGAGTTTCTGCAGAAGCAGCTTGACGAGACCCATTTTGCTTTTGAGGCCAAGGCAAATGAGTGTGAGCACTTCAAACAAGCCAGTACTAAAGCTGAGCGAAAATTGGCAACCTTAAATATGGAGTTAGCCACTCGAGAGGGAGAGTTGGAGGCCACTTAGGAAGCCGCCCGATTAGATTGGGTGGCCCTCTAATGCCTTCGTGGGTTAATGTTGGCCCAACGCTTCAGGCTCGTCTGGTGCAATGAGATCCTAAAGAAGAGAGATTAGACGATACAAGAACACAATGTCGAATTGGATTGGGACTTGACTCAACGAACCCTCGATCTATCGGCTCAGAACCTGGACTTGTCTCGGGTCAGGCACCTATGACCCAGTCAACCTAGTTTATAGGATTAAAGCCCGAGTGAATTTCCACCAGCTTGGAAGCTCAACCCATGAACACTATTCTCTATACATGACCCGAGTTCTTTCCAATCTTGAGTCCGAGCTATTCTTATTTAGATGGGCCTCCTTTCACAGAGATGATCTCACCCCTTCTTTAATCTCTTGGCAAAATCTTTTTGCCGCAACTTATGAGCTCTACTTTTTTTTACCTTTTCCTCAATACTAGAACCACATGTGTTGATCTTTCAGGAAAGTGTGGAGTTTTACGTCAATATAGAACATGAAGGAGTTAGGGTTTTTATATGGCTTATTATTATAAGAATTTTCCTAATTTGCCACGAGATTGTAAAGATAAGGAAGTAGATCTCTCCAACAACCGTTTCAGAACAAAATAAAGCCATATCAACCACCATGGCCTCTGTCTGATTACGAGGTCACAATTAGTTTATCATATTATAACAAAATTACTAATTTGTACAGTTCTCCTTTGATGGAGAAGAGTAAGAAACATTTATTTGTTCTCAGTACTTGTTTTTTTTTTATTATTGTTCTTTACTATTGTACTAATTTTGAAAGTAGGGTGTTTGTCAAGGTCCCCCTACTCTTTTTTCATGTATTCCTTTATTTTTTAATTATAATAAATGGATCTTACTTAAAAACTCTTTTATAAATATTTTAAAATCAATAAATGCGATTGAGGGTATTATTATCTCAAGTTTTGTGCGAGTAATGAATGGTCAAACTTTATTCGTTTAACTTTTGAGAAATAATAGAGTTACAATTTTTTTACTATTCGTTTACCACCAATTTTGTATTTTTTTTTTAATTTTTAATGTTATTTAATAATTAAGAAAGTAACTATTAATAAAATTATATATTTTTTTAATTTTTTTAATGATTAAGAATGTTAAAAAATACTTAAAAAATGATAAAATAAAAAATTCTAAATAAAGTATAAATAGTAAATGGATAGTAATAAAATTGCAAGCCTATACTACCTTAGCTTTTATCCGAACATGAGTCAAGCTAGCTCGAGCTTTTTCGTCAAGTTGAATTTTCTGTTCACAAATATCTCATTTTGTATTGAGAAATTCTAATGCCAAGCCGGTTTACCGCTCTCACACAACACACCCTGACGTGGCAAACCCGGTTTGGCCGCCATGTGACGGTTTGGGAGAGAACCAGCCTCATTTCCCCATTTCAAAGACCTTTCCTTCAAAATCTAAATCCCCAACTGGCCTCTCCTTCGTGAACGGGGGAGCTGTCGATTTCTATAGCCATGGCCGAACTCCTCCAACCAGTGATGTGGTGACCCGAGGTAAGAAATCGGAAGCTAAAAATGATCATCTGCCAATTTCCTTCCTTCTTCTCTGAGCCCTTTCTCCTATCCGTCCTTATACTTTCAACACCACGACATGCTTCACTTGAGATTCGGTAGATGATCTCAATTTTTTGATAGAGTTATATATTAAGAAAGCTTCCATTTTCTTCTGAGCAAACCCCATCGCTGCTCCTGGCAGATTTAACCACGACCTTTTGCGCGTCCTACACAACCAGAAGGCTTGGGCATTTATACCTCTTTAATTTCATGTTTTTATTTTTGGGAACTTTTTTGAGTTTCTGATAGAATTATTTTTCTTTATATAATTTTTCAATTTACTCGAAAACAAATGAATAGGATTTGGGAGCTGGAGATATCGAGCTAGGGGAAGAGGTCGATGTGGGAGTGGAAGAGAGGAACAGAGTTAGTGATCAAGGAGGACCTCATTGATAGGGGAGGATTTGTGCTTGAGATGTCGAAACGTGACTGCTAGTTTTCTTCTTGTGGTTTTCTCCTTGCTGATTTTTTCATTGCTGGTTTAATGAAGTTTGATGCAAAAAATATGGAGTTAGAAAAATATTTCTGGAACCCCGAAACATGGGATGGCTTGATGCAAAAAAAAAAAACAAGAGCAGTTCAAACGTAGATGGCAAATGGCGGGAATCCAACGGTGATAAATATCGGCTTACAACGATATCTCTGACGAGGAATGCGAATTCGAGAATCGAAATGGCCAAACAGGAGGAAATTGATTTATGGGAATCAAAATGGCCAAACGCGAATTAGTATGGTACATCCAAATTGCTTTGTTTTATTGTAGCTTAAAAAAAAATAAAAAATAAAATCCACTTTTAAGCAGGTGTGTAGTGTCATTCCTATTAATGGTGTATGTGTAGAACTACCCGTTCGTATTTGAGCAAGTTTGAGTTTGTTCACGACTTTCTTCATTTTGATAAAATATTTTGTAAGTTTATCAACAAAATTCAAGAAAATTATTTTCACATTTTTCTTAAAACTGTATATATACACACATCAATGATTATATTTATTATAAGAAATCAAGTAATATGTTTAATATTAGGAACATGATTTTCTCTAATCTCTCTAAATATTAAAAATATTTTCATTATAAATATAGAGATGGTATTATAAAAATAATAAACAGGAAATTATTTTGGTTTTAAAATATTGTGCACAAGTCGAGCCAAATTTTAAACGATTACCCATCGTTTAATAATATATCATAATTTTGAGTTTACGAACGAACGGTTCATTTAATAAATGTATTGAGCCGAACTCAAATTTGATTGAACCAATCTCAAACAGCCTTGTATTTACAACGACCCTAAAAATAAATGCAATCATAACACTGCACTAAAATAAATTATAATTGTTAAATTATTAAATAGTACTCGAATGATACTTTTCCTTGAAGAATCTTCTCAAATGAAGACCCAGGGGCCAAAACACCCTCAACTGGCTAATTCAACACTATTGTCCCCTCTTGTAATCGTAAACTGCTTTATACATGTTCTTACCCTATTTTCTTTAAAATTTAAATTTAGGAGTAGAGGCAAACATGAACATAAAACGTGTTTTAAGTTTTTCAGTGTTGGCTAAATTCAGGGTTCAAAATAGTGGGTAAAGTTTTATATTTGATTTGGGTTGATATTTGGATAATAAATAGAATTTATCTATAAATTCCCCATTTTGGCTAGGAGATCAAATTTATATATATTATATTTGATATATAAACTCAAATATTGGATGGGAATAATTAGGGTATATGCGCGCATAAGATTGACAGATTAATATGCCTTGTCAGCAGCTTGTTATGACGGCCTATATGTAGAATTTTAATAGTGTCTTCAAAATTAAGAAAAGGCTTTATCAACTTGGTCTCATTTATTTTTTTCAGCTGAGATAAATTAAAATAAAAATTATAAATTTAAATAAAATATTGTTAAAATATGTTTTTTAATATTAGTTTTTATTTTGATATTTGAAAAAGTTGAATTGTTTATATATTTTGTGTAAAATTTTAATAAAATTATAATAATTAGTTGAGATGAGTTGAGAAGTAATTTTCTAAGACTAAGAGTTTGAAAATGAGCATGAGATTTACTTGAGAGTAGCCCATTCAGATATTGAACTAAAAAGAGTTTTTAAGCTTTCATAAGAAAAATATCACTCTTCATGGAGTTATTGCAAACCACACAAACCAACAAGATTTGTAAGGATATGATTTGACAGATATCAACCATTGAAGTTCTAGTAGAAAAAACAAAAAGAGATGTTGCTTTTATAAGGTATTTAACAAAAATATCGTTCACTTTAAAATATAGTTGTTTAATGTGTTCTGAAAAGTTGTCTTTATCATTTTTCATCCTATAATGAGGTGAAAAGTAAAATGCTCATTCTATTTTGTTTTCTGAGTAAAATAATAATTATCTTAAAAAATAAAAGAAAATGCAAACTATGAAGAAAGGGAACACCAACATGTACCACAAACAAGATAATATGGTTGAAAAAAAAAACAAATGGAAAATGATTATGAGCCAATCCCATGGGATTTTTTCAACATGAAACCGAGAGATTGTCACAACTTAAGTGATTTTTAATGCAATACATTATTGAATTGTCCTGAAGCATGCTCCATCAAGTCTAAATTGAAGCATATGATGTAAAATGCCAAATCCAAGCCGTGAATAGTGGTAAGCATAAAGCTTCTTGAAAAACAAGTCACAAAAAGAAGCAAAGCTACAGAGGAGAAAGCCGGCACATAGGGGATCATGCGCGACGGTGGCAAAATGCTCAGGACGGTGCTCTAGGGTGGTGCATAGACACCATTGGGTGGCTGTTTGGTGCAAATTTGAGCACCATGCAAAATACATGAAAAAAAGTAACAATCAAAATAAAGCAGAAAATCAAGGAAAAAATAAATAAACAGTGCGATGGCTCATGAGACTCACATGAGGCCCACCGATAAGTGTGGCTCACTTAACGGCGCCACTGGACAATTTTCAACTGTTTTGATGAGTTCAGGAATGGTAAATATTTTGGTGTAGGTTAATGATGAGTGGAAGGCAAATCAATGTAACCAATCTTGATCGGAAAACGACAGGGCATGGAAGATGGTTTGAGAGAAAGAGAACGGAACAGATGGTAGGTGGGGGGGAGGAGGAAAATAATGATAAGAGGGTGACCGGGGGTAAGAGAGGACTCCTCCCACTTCCAACTTCCGAGTGCCAATCACCACCTCTAAAATGTAATTAACACCATTACACCAGCCTCGTTACAAAATGTAGCTAAAAAGACATCAAATTGCCAATGGCCCTCCTTCCAAGTCGACACTTCTGAAACAACAAAACTCTCATTCGATACATGACACATTGACTTAAAGAAAATAAATTAATTTACAAGACCATCATTAGAAAACCTTGAACACTTCATTATACGGAACAGTAGCAAGTGATTTTGAACCAAAGGCCTTTCCAATACTAAAGCCAAGTTGTGCCCAATAAAATGAACATGGTGCCATTTGATCAGGAAAAGACAACGGCAGTTCACATGGAACGAGAAGCCCTGATTGAGGGTAAGAGGGAGCAAAAACGTCCAACCGTGCTTCAAGTCCAATGTACGCTTACGCTTGGACAGCAGCAACTGGTTCCCATCGGTAGAATCAGATGAAACAATTTCTTCTGAAAGATCTCCATCCGTAACCTCTATTGCCAGTTCCGTTTCTGTCTCGGCATGAAGTAGCTTCTCCCTGACCTTTACTATAAGCTCTTCTCTTACACTTCCATTCTCAGCCAGAAACTTCTTAAATGCATCCTTCCCATGAAAATTCTGACCATTAAGATTGTAAAATGCACCAGCCTTTGAGATGAATTTGTGTTTTACTCCAAAATCCATGATCTCTGCTTCTCGAGATATACCCTTGCCAAACTCAAGCTCAAATTGGGCAGTTTTAAACGGAGGGGCAAGCTTATTCTTCACAATCTTTGCAAGAACTTGGCTTCCCAAAGCCTGCAAAACAATTTGATACGGATGCCTTGATTGCATGAAAATGTACCTAAGATAAAAGCTATTTTAGACAAGGAGTCTTGTGAATTACTTCAGGCTTTCCCATATTTTGTAAATGAGGCTCAGAGAGGAAAATGATCAAGGCCTGCTTAAAGACGGACCTTTACAAATACAGTAAAAACATTACCACACAACAACGGTACTGCATACAAGTTAAGAACGGCATCAGATCTTTTCAGCAAAAAATAAAAAGCATTTGCAATTTCCAATCCCCAAAAAACACAAATTTATAGAGTTGGCTGGGAGTGCTAGAATGGAGAAAACAGAAAAGTTTCAAAGCCAAGAATATTTTAGGCACTCAGCTACCCATAGCTTGATCCTGTGATTAGCAACTTCAAGCAATCAACAATTCGTCCTTTCACTGCTTCATCATTATAAGACCACTTATAAATTCCTGTGATTGCTTAACTCTACATCTTGTTGTGGTGTTGTCATGGGCCTATGGTACAAAACAAGACCAATTACTGGTTATCAAGCACAAGCATACATGATTTGAGCCAGAGGCTGAAAGACCAATAAGTTTATCTAGTCCATTCAAAACCAAGCAAGTCTTATAGGGGCCAACTAGCGAACTTCAACCATTATCTTGTGATTGAAAAGGAATAGAATAAATATCATACCTCTTCACCCTTCTTGACAAGCCCTGCTCTCCGAATATTAATGCGCACTGAAGCATAGAATTTCAAGGCATTACCACCACAGGTAACTTCAGTGGGCCCACTAAATCCTCCAAAAGTTGAAAGTTTGGACCTTGTCTAGATAAACATGAGATAAAATTAAGGTCGTCTGATCATAAAATAGGCATCAGTCTTTCAATAAGAGATATCAAGAAAAACAAACCACTTGGGATGTTTCAGAATGGGTTTTAAAGAAGGGTGAGGAGATTCAAAGCATGTGTTGCGATCTCTTGTGATGGTTTTGAAGAGCAATTCAAGGCTTTCTAAATGCTATCAAATTTGGACGCTCCTCAGCCTTGGAATCAGCATCAAAGAAAGATAATGAATCAAGACTAAAATATTCCCCTGATAATGATGTTACGAAGGAGAGTGGAGGGTGGGCCATATTGAAATGGAGGGGGTCTCATTTTTCCTATGAAGCTTAAGATCATCTCTTGGAACGTCAGAGGGCTTAATGATTAAAAAATGTTCAAGATGGGTGGGAGTAGGCCGATGTGGGCACTTATGGGCCAAATTCGGATAGGGAAATAAGACTTTTATGGGAGGAATTGGCGGGATTGTATCATCTTTGGGATGTGCCGTGCTGGATGAGTGGGGATTTCAACATTACTCACTTTTCAAGTGAGAGATTAGGGGAATCTATTATTTCTTCAGCAATGGAGAATTTTTTAGAGATTTATTTTTTACTTGGATCTTTTGGATCTCCCCCTTGTGTGGGGTGTGTCCACATGGTCCAATAGCTGAGGTTGGCCAAAATTGGACAAATTTCTTATTTCTCCTTCTTGGGAGGTTCATTACACAGAGTTGTGTCATAAGAGATTGTCTCGCATGTGTTTGGATCACTTCCCTATCTTGTTGGATTGTGGAGATATTCATGGGGTTGCCGGAACTTTAAGTTTGAAAATACATGATTAGGAGTTGATAAGGTGAAATGATGGTGGTCTTCTTATTAGTTCACGGGCATTCTAGTTTTATTCTTGATGGCAAGCTCAAGGCCTTGAAGTTTGATTTTAAAAAGTGGAATGTGGAAGATAGGGAATATTGACAGCCAGAAGAATTCCCTTATGGAAGAGTTGAATGACTTAGAGGTTTGGGAGGAGAATGGGGTTTATCCTGAGGAGATTTTGTGGAGACAAAAATAAGTGGTGGTTGAACTTGAGACTTGAGAGGGTGTTGTTGATGGGGAAGATTTCTTGGCAGCAACAATCAAGGGCTTTTAGGTTGGAAAAGGAAGGTAAATGCACTAGTTTTTCGTAATGACTAATTCGCATTGGTCTGTAATGCTATTTAGATGCATCATTCAGATAATTGTGTGATTTTCTCTCCCCCTGAGATTGAAAATCCTATTGTAAATTATTATGAAAGCCTTATCATCGAACCAGCTACTTGGAGGCCAAATCTTGATGGTTTGGCTTTCAAGTCTCTACATCCTCAAAGTGCAAGATGGTTGCAATATGTTTTGACAAAGATGAGGTTCATCATGTGATTAGTGGGATGAAAAAAGATATTGTTCCTAGTCCCGATGGTTTTTCAATCACACTTTTCCAAGCTTGTAGGGATATTGTGAAAGAAAATGTAATGCAGGTCTTTCAAGATTTCTATTCTTTCAAGAAATTTGAAAAATACCTCAATATGACTTTCATTGCTCTCATCCCAAAGAAACTTGGGGCTTCAGAGAAAAAGGATTTTCATCCTATTAGTCTTGTGATACAAGATAATTTAGAAGATTCTTGCTAACCATATGAGTTAGATTCTAAAGCAAATTATCACAAAGCCTCAAAAGGCCTTTGGGGGATACAAATCCTTGTTTCAATTATTATCGTCAATGAATGTTTAGATAGTAGAATGAGAGGAGTTCCTAGTATTCTTTGTAAGCTTGACATGAAAAAATCGTTTGATCATGTGAATTGGGAATTCCTCTTTTATATGCTTGGGAGATGTGCCTTTTGCAGATTAGGCATTGTGTATCAAAGGAAACTAGTTTCCTTTGATATTGTGTCTCTACCATTCGGTTTTCGATGTTGGTTAATGGCAACCCTGCTGATTTTTTCCAAAACTCTCGTGGATTGAGACAGGGGACCCTTGGTTGTTATTATCATGGAGACATTTAGTTGGATGGTGGAGGCCATCATCCAGGATATTTCTTTTTTCGGTTTTTCAATGGGAAATGCGAATAGTGTTCTAACATACTTTCTCATCTTCTTTTTGCAGATAATACTCTTCTTTTCTACAATTTAGATCATGGCCAAATGCAAGCTTTAAGAGTAAAGCAATTATGTTTTGAAGCAATTTTGGACCTTACGTTGGGGGCAAATTTTATGGCTAAAGCTATTTGGGATGAGGTTGTTGAGAAATTTGAGAAAATGTTGGCTAGATGGAAACGATTGTATCTATCAAAAGAGGGTAGAATTACCTTAACGATTGAAAGTAGAATATAAAATTGATACCTGGTTTATAAATATCAATATAGTCTGTGATAGTGACAAAGAGTGGCTCAACTTGCGAAGTGCCTGGCTCATCAATCTAGCCTGCATTGCCATGTGAGCATCACCCATCTCGCCATCAAGTTCACCTTTAGGCACAAGGGCTGCTACCTGCCATTAGAAACACAACTACTATTATCACAGCAGAATTAAAATATAAGATAACTTTAACAAAACGATTTCTGTAACGTTGGGGAATAAACTGGTATTGTAAAACGATTGTGTAACACTTCTGGGGGGGAAAAATAAAAAAACATTTCTTGAATACATGACAAAATGAGCACGAACCGAGCACCTTACTTACACTGTCAACAACAACAACATCAACTGAACCACTTCGAATAAGAGTGTCCACAAGACTCAAAGCTTCTTCACCACAATCTGGTTGAGAGAGAAGTAATTTGTCAGCTTTTACTCCAATAGCTTGTGCCAGTGCTGGGTCAAGAGCATGCTCAGCATCAACAAACACGCAGTAACCTATGTAGAATGACATGAAACAAACTTAATTTCCTCGAAAAGTTATAGACTACTTTGGAAAGGTAACAATCGTTAAAAGTTCACCAAAGGTACTATTATATCTCAACGTGGTAAAAAATATCTACTCATGAGAACAAATACCAAGAATATCTTCTGTTATATGAGATGCATAAGATTACTGAAAAAGTGTCTTTCTTGTTCTCGGTCACAATCAAGATTCCTCGAAGAGACAACGAATCATTTTTTTTAGTATCCCATTTATACATCTAATTAATGACTCAATAGGGCAAGCTATGACTCCAATAACATAACAGTATAATTGGGAAAAAAGGGCCCCGTTTACTTGATTATACAATTAGCAAAAAGCTAAAATTAGAGGCAAGGGTTGGAGGCCAGGATAGATGGTTTACCCAATGGACAATGAATCACACCACCCAATAGTTGTTTCAGTTGTGATCAACCAAAGTTATAACAAAATCAAATACACGGAGAAAGCATCTGCAGAGAATAAGGAGAATTACAAAAATGTCCCCAAGATTCATCATATTCTGTAAGGTATCTTATCAACACAGAATGAGGATATTTTTTGATTTGTCTCTCAAAATTTATCATGGTCTGTAAGATACAAACATACATGCACGCTCACACTCTCCCTACCCACACACACAGACACAATCATAAAATATGTAACTTAACTACTGTAATGACGTTAATAACAGATTTCATGGCCATTCTTTTCCCTGTTATTATTAGTGTGTAGTTAGAAAAAGTAACTACAGAAGCATATAGGAATAACCTCCTTGCTTCTGTGCTTCAGCAATTACATGTAGAGCAAGAGTAGTTTTCCCAGAAGCCTCTGGACCATATATCTCCACAACCCGTCCCTACAGAAGTCCGATGGAGGAATATTATGAGCGACCAAAACATATCACACACGTGTATCTGTATTATATACATATAAATGGGGAATGTTTGTGGGAATGTGTGCGTGTTTAGCCGAAGAAAAAGGTCTCTATGGTAGATAACTGGAAGGAAAATGTTGCTGAAGCACATACCATTGTGCGCGTGTGTGCTAGCTGAAGATAAGATGTCTCTAAGTTAGTGAACAAAAGGTAATATATTAGGTAAAAGAATAAGAAGGATCAAAAGCACATGGTAGATATAAGGGAAAGTGCCCGATAACAACATAGGAAAGCAAACCAGCAAAACTGCGCACAACCCATCTTTTTAAGTCACCAACAACAAAAAAATTTGCATTCTGAAAAAGAAAACATTTACTAAACTGAAGAATGACAATGTCCATAAATTTCATGAAACAGAGCTGATACCTTTGGAAGTCCACCAGTTCCCAGTGCTAAATCCAGAGCAAAACAACCCGTGGATACCACTGGTAAGTGCTGCAAAGGGCCAGAGGAACCAAACCACATTATAGATTCCTTTCCAAATGAGGATGTGATCTGATCTAGGGCTTGTTGTAGGGCCAAGTCTTTCTTAGACATATTCTCTACATTAGGATCAATTCCACCTGTCTTGGACTTCCTTCCACCTTAAGGAAAATCGTAATTGAGAATGTTAATGATCCACGAATTAACATACAAAACAAAATGGGAAATTGGCGATTTCTAGGGCACTAACTCCACTCAGGTTTTGCAAGAACAAACTGTATTGAATTTATGTTTCACATTATATGTAATTGTGCTATCAAGATAAATGACATCCCACACTTCAAGAGCATAAAGCATGGTAAATCAATTCCACAATCCTCAGTACACGTCAATTTACTTAAGAGTAAGGCATGCAAAACTATCATAATAAAATTCCACAAACACATTGACAACAATAACGCCAATTTTATCACTCCGAAACTATGGTTTGGCCAACATTTAGATAATTTCAGGCTTCAGCACCTTTAGTAGAGAAGTCGCAAAACTGAGAAGACGTCCCCAATATACCTTCTCTTCTTAAGCCCTGTAAGTAAGAGATTAGACAAATAAATAAACAATTAAATAAGTTGCAAATGTGCCAAACTTGGGAACCATAGAAGAAGAAGATAAACTGAGAAACAATTCAACTAAAACCCTGAGAAATAGTATAGCGAAAACATAGCTTTTTCAGAAATAATAAGCTCGGAGAAAAGAAATGCTCTTATATATACGAAATCCCAAAGAAAAGTTAGATTGAACGCATTACATGTAGGTTTGTTTTCGTTTCTTAGAAACAAAAAACCGAGCTCTTTTGACTCAAACAGTTGTCACGAGCTCCTTTCAGTGAGGTTTTCCTTTTTAGTCCTAAAACTAAGATTACAATTTCTACAAGCTATCATTTTTTATTTCTTACTCAGTGAGTCCCAAAAGAAGCACGAATGAAAAAAGTGTCTAAAAAGTTGGTAGCTTAAAAGTTTGAACTGAAAGTGACCTCAGGTAGAAGAATAGAGCGTTTCAGAAAGGAGTCATTCCGAACAAGCCTCGCCATCGAGGGTTCCGACCAACCTCCACAGCTAAAAGAATAACTTTTACTAAAATGAAGGATGAGTTAACTGGGACGCATATGATTTGCCAATGCATGAGCAGAGTGCATATATCATATATGCATGATAGTGATTTTAGGGTTTTGGGGAATGATTTCCCTCCATTTTGAGACACTGTTGAAGAGAGTTGAATGAAGTAGAGTGAACCGGGGTGGTTGTTCATTGGGCCGTCCTGGACCGAAAGGTTTTTTTTTAAATTATGTTTTTTGTCTTTCGATTTTTCTTTCAATTGCCCATGATAAACAGCCCATCTAACAGGCCCACCGGGATATATTTAAGAACTAAAAATTATTTTATTATTATTATAAGTTATTTATTTTATTTTATTACTATTTACTAATTGTTTTTTATTAAAAAATTATTCAAATGATCATAAATATATGAGTAATTAGTTTTAATTCCGAATCGGATTCTAAAGATTAATACTACTCATTATTTTATGATATAACATTAAATGATATACATGAATAATATTTCTTATTATGAATAGATTTTTTTTAAGAATAATGCTGATTAGCTCGCTCAAAATTACAGTTAGTATATTTAAAGTTTTTGTTAAATGGTTATAATATTACCATTAGTGCATCTATATATAAAAGGTCACATTTTGATAGTGAGAAGTGTTGTGGATAATAATAAAAAGTAAATAATAAAATAATAATAAAATATTATAAAATAGTAATAAATAATAAATAGTGATAAAAAAAATAAGTAGAAAGTAATAATAAATAATAAATAATAATAAAAATACTGAGTAGCAACAGTACTATTAATAATAAATTGACGTAGCCTGCTTGGATTCAAAGATGAGATGAAATGAGTTATAAATAGTAATAAAATGAGTGGTTAAGATGAATTAAAATTTAAAATGAATGGTTAAAATGAATTGAAAGTACAAAATGAGATAGATAAATTTAATCCACTTTCTTAAACAAACAGGGCAACTTGGACCTTGGTGGCGTAATCTCTCTAAGTATAAGGGTTTAATACTTTAAAAGAAAAGAGGGAGGCGGGGGGGCGTGTGTCTTAACACTTGTCATATCTAAAGATGGTTTCGAAGAAACGTCCGCCAACCCAATTTGAAAGGAAACTGTCTTTATTATAATATTGAAACATTGACTACCTTTTCCCCATTTTTTTAAGTTTTTTAAAATTTCAGACATAAAACGACGGAAAAATAGATATATAAAATAAGCCATCGGATTTATAATCATTTACGTCAAAAAAGGGATTTTCGTAGTTGCTTGAAATAGCTGGTAAAAGAGAAACAACTTTCAGTCAATGAAGTGAAAATCCAATGCTTTTCTAACCGAAAGATTAAACTCTCTTTGCTCTTCCGTGAAAACTAAAATGAGATGAAATAATTTTAAATAAAAATTAAAAATTTAAATAAATTTTTTTATTATTATTATTATTTTCAAATCTAAAAATAATTAAATTATTTATTATATTTTATATATAAATATAAAAATATAATAATAATAAGATAATATAAAATCGTTTATATATCTAGACAGGACCTAATTAGACCAATTTTAACAGCACAAAGAATAAAAAAACTCAATTAAAATGCACAAAGATGTTTTATTAAATTAGAGAATTAATACAATCACAAAAAGATTTCACATAAGTAAATTTAGAAAATGATATGATTTATATAATACATTAATAGTAATAAAAAAAATTACAATATAACAAACCACATCAAATAATATAATTTACCTTTATAAGACTAAAACATTTCTCTTAAAACAAACAACATATACTAAATTTGTAGTTAACAGTTAACGCATTAATACCACATTTATCGTAATAAATTACATTTATGTAAAAGAATCTGCACCAAACAACAAATACATTTTTGAAAAGGATATTCTGGAGCGACAACCAAACAAACAAAAAAGTTGTTTGCTTGTATAAATAATTTTCTTAAGAAAATCCGTAAAACAAATGTTTTCCGACGCAACGAAGGAACCCAAGAGTCACTGGAGAATCTTAATAGTTAGCGGTCATGTAAGAAAAAAACGAAAAGTTTGGATAGTAATGTATAACTTCCTAAAAAGATAATAGTTCAGAAAATAAAATAAAAAACAATTCTTAAATATGTATGTTTTAAAATAAAAAGAAAAAACATTTCGTTCCTTCCTAAACCCAACTATAAATTATCTTCTATATGTTCATATGTTGTATTTTGTTGAAATGCACTTCCAGTATAAGCTCGGAAGCAAGCGACTAATGAAAAGGGGAAGCAACACACGACAAAATTTCACACAACGCCCAGAATTCGAGTAAGGGATTTAAGAATTCATGAAGAAAATGGGAGCAACCTAATAACACCAGGCCTACATTCAAGACAACCCCCTACATGCAATCAACAAATCACAGGACATATCTCAACTATATAAGCAGGCAGTATTTTCAAACCAACATCAAGATAAGGAAAGGGAGAAAAAGAGACCCAAAATATTCCTCATATAACATTTGGAAGAAAAATATTGAAAAAAAGAACTATTCAAAATCGCCACCCCTTTTTGATTAACATTTTGCAACGACCCCCCATGACAACCCTCACGCATATCGCATCTGCTGCTACAGCAAGCATTACTAATCTTACTGTTGCTTGCATTCTGGAGGACGCTCACCCTGCTGACCATCCACCGCTTGTGTTCTTCCACTCTTCTACAGAATACAACACCATTATTGATTTTTTTTTTTTTTTTTTTTAGAAGCCACAATAGATTGGATTTATAACAATAACAATAAGAGTAAATAGCAATTAGGATGGGTGATGGGTCTTATATTTCTCCTTTTCTTTTGGGATGGGTAAATGTTAAGATCCATATCGGAAGAAGTGAAATTGGAAAACAAGTAATGTACCTTGTGTCCAGCCGATGACTGCAGAAACATTCAAAATCAATTTGACAAATAATGGTTAGTACGAATTTTTAAAATAAAAAATGAAAAATAAAAAATAAAAGGGATGAGTACAATAACAGTTCATGGGTTTTACACGATTAACGTTTCCTCCTAGGATTTCTAATTTCATTTCGCTCCTAGGCCTTGTAAATTTTTTAAAACTAAAAACCACCGTCGAATTTCCATTAAATAATCTAGTAGGAATTAGATGTGAAATGTCACATCCCAACATGTGCCTAAAAATAATATATAAATATAAAAAAGTTTAAAAACTAAAGACGTAAAAAATTATATATTATTTCATCATTTTTTTATAGGAATTTCATCATTTTAAAATCTAAAAATTAGAGAAGGCATGTCAAAAATAAAAGGCCAACATAAATAGAAAAGGCATAAAACAAAAACTTTAAAACCAAAAATGAGATATTCAGAAAAACTACTAAAAAATGTGGAAGCAGATGAAAAAGAGAAAAAGGAAATTTGGTTTTGTTTTGGGGGGGGGAAGGGAGGTCCCCCAACTGACCTAGGTTGACAAGGCCCTGCAAACCGACCTAAGTTGGTTGGCCACCGAGGCATGACCTAGGTTGGCCAGCCTAGGCATGTCCTCAGGAGCCACTCATGTCCACCAACTCAGGCAACAGTGCAACACCCAAGTGGCAAATCAGACCGGTCACCCAGACTTGGTGGGGAAAGTAGTGGAGGCCTCCATTTCCATCCTCTTCATTTTTTATTTTGTTTTCTAGTTTGTTTCTATTTCTCTTCTGGTTTTTTTGTTACATATTTTAAAAAATCTTCGTTTTTAAAACATTTTTTGGTTTTTTATTGTTGTCATGCATTTTTTTATTTTAGATTTTCTGCTAGATTATTTAATGAAAATTTTCAAATTAAATCTAATTGAAAAAAATTATAAATCCAAAGGAACAAAATGATAGACTTAGAAATGTAAAGAGAAAAAAGTTAATTGTGTAAAACCCAAAAAATGTTTCTTTAAACCAAAATAAAGCTACAACCTGGCAAATCCAAATTGTTTAATAAACTCACCTTCTTTTTGGTCTTACTTTCCTCTTCATCTTCATCATCTTCTTCTTCGTCTTCATCATCCTCCTCTTCCTCATCATCATCTTCAACGTCTTCATCTTCATCATCATCTTCTATGTCTCCAAACTCATCTTCCTGAATAGCCTCCCCAGTAAACCATGATACAGCATGGGGGATGATCTTATCTCGAATAGTTGACCTACATAAAGCATTACTATGAAACTTTTTTTTATAAGCAAGCATTATTATGAAACTGCCATGAAACTCCATGCTGTGTTGCCTAAAGATTTCAGTTCAATGCTACAACCACAACCCCTGAACACTATTTCCCCTTAAGAAACCTGATTATGGATAAAAGATCATTTATATTCTCACCCAATGTCATAATCTTGCTCCATTTGATTTTGGAGTTCCTCGGCCTGCTCAAAATGAATAAAAATCATATCAAGTACAAAATAAAGAGTCAAGAATCATCAATCATTTTTTAAATGTCGTGATATTGTTCATACAGCATCCTCATCAATATCCTCATCATCCTCGGGGACTTGAGGTGGACTGAAAAAGTTGAAGAAACTTTCACAACTTTCAGTTTTAGTAATTGGCTTCGAATTCTTTGATCCCTTCTTAGGCTTCTTCTTAAGGAGCTTCTGCGTCAAGCATTTTCCGGGATGCCACTCAATTTCCGTCCTAAAGGGAACCAAAAGTATTGATCAAAAAATAGTTGCATACAAGCTTTTCTCAAATAATTAATTATAAAAATAAAATAAAATAAAATTTCAGAGCTATAGCAAGGTAGGGTCCGTAGGTACCCGATTGCTTTCTCTAAAATAGGTTCATCTTCATCAATCATGTGATATGTCTTTGTCAAGACAGAATTCTTGAAATAAGGATTTGTGTCAAAGAAGAACTCGAGTTTGAACCCCTTTGGATTATCTATTCTACACCATTTAATATCTCTGAGATATTTCAGAGCTCCTTCATCACGCTCAGATATCTAATTGCATAAACAAGGAAGCCACAATTTACATAAAAAATCATATAGAAGCACCAAGCACAGGAAATTATTATTGACAAGGCTAACCTCCTCAGCTAGCACTTCATTATTTTTCATTGCAGTAAGCCAGAACTCGGGTACCCCTTTCTCTGCATACACACATAACTCAACATGAAACTACAAATGAAGCCCACCCAAGGAAGCAAAAAAGTTTCAGGTACTGGATCAATTTAAAGCAGGTACCTTCAACAGATTTATCTTCTCCTTCCGGAGCTGCCTCATCAGTAACTCCTTCAGCTTCAACAACACCATTTACAATTTCATATCTCTGCAAGAATTCAGTGAAATTATTAAACAAGGTAAAGTGATACACAATAACTAATGGCTTTCACATTAGTTTAAAAGAAGTAAGCATCCAGCTCATGAAGCATGATGAAAAACAAGCAAAAGGCACAAGTTCCATGTAGCATTATCTTAGACCTGTATCCATAGTTCTTAAGTGAAGTAGCATGCTAAGTAGTAGGTGGGCTATGTAGCTAACAGAAAAGAAATCATAGGTACGTAGTGCATCACTAAAACAACCTAGCAAGACTTTCGTCATTTTTTCATGATACATTAAATTAAAAAGACATGGAGATCAAGGAGCATACAGTGTTATACTAACTCTCTCATCCCTATTGGAGCATACAGACTGGTATGATACCTTGGTATATAATGGTTGATATAGCTTTTGATATTTTGCTTCAAGAGCCGCTCTCTCCTCTAAAAATTTTGCCTCTAATTCATCGTGTTGGCCCTGTCAATTAAAACAGAGGTTGGGAAATATAATTTATAATACAAAAGATCGAGAAAAGAAATCCAATTGACACCATAATACAAAAGGAATATGCAAAATAATGCACATGATTTTTACTATATTCTGTATGAAATGAAGACAATAAGAGACAACATTGCATGAAAATCTGAAATGCAGCACGTAGAGCTAGAAAGCATGAGTGGAATCCTTTAAAGGCACAAAGTGCACGTGGCTGTGATCTGAAAAGAGCAAAAAGTATGAAGTATTGATATACTTTGCTTAACTGAAATCGTTCAATTGAGTAGGCCATACCTAAAAACAAGTTAAAACCAAGTTGGCTATAAATTTTCAGTGTGAGTAATCACATAAATCCTAAAACGGACTTCAATGGTCTATTTCTGCAAAAGTTCTCAATTGTATGTGAATCACACCAGGGCATCCTCGTGTGCAATCCAACAGAATCACATGCTCCAGATATATTAAAAATATATATTTCTAGATGTAACTCTCCCATAATTTTTTTTAATAAGTTGATGTAACCATCCAATCAACTCATTTTTGGGATCAGCTCCTCACCAAATCCACTAATTAAAAAAAAGTTCCTCACTAAATCCAATTCCCCGCCAAAACTCAAAGTAAGCATATGTATTAATATACCAAAGAATACACAATATATGCTCCTCACTAAATCCACTAATTAAAAAAAAAAAGTTCATCACTAAATCCAATTCCCCACCAAAACTCAAAGTAAGCATATGTATTGGTATAACAAAGAATACACAATATACGCATCTAATATGCGTCCTTCCAACACAATAGACTTATATACCTCGATAGAAAACCAAGTCAATCCACCAAATAAAAAAGAAATCTAGCACTGAAGAACATAAATTAATAGTAGAGCATTATTTTCCAAATTAAGGGCATAGACATGCCTGGATCTCCTTGAGAACCTCAACACGTCTCCTGACTTTGGGAGGTAGATTCTCGAGCAAATCGGAGTGCTGCCCAGCAAGAGACTGTATCTTATTCTGCAGACAACACCAAGAAACCCTATCAGCACCAGCCAATCAAACCCTAAAAGCAAAGATAAGATGTCAACGAATTTCTAGTTCAAACTGACTGCTCTTATTGAGAGAGGAAAAGATAAGGACAACGAAGCCAGGAACACGGGTAAAGAAATTAAAGCTGTTAAGCGATAGCCAAACACGGGCCAAGTTCCAAGTAAATAAAAAAACGCAGTGCCACTCTGTTTGGTAGAGCCAAGTTATCTACAGTCTTTGTTTTATTTTTCCTTGTATTATCCGCAGCCAAAGAGAGACACGAATACAAAGCCACTAACCTTGAGAGCATTAACGAGGCCTGCTCGATCCTCCTGGTTGAGAGCTTCGCCAAGAAAAATGAAAGAATAGATTAGCACATAAGATTCACAACGGAGAAGAGATTTTGATTTATACGGAAATAGATAATACCGGCGTTGAGATCGGACATGTTGAAGTTATCCTTGTCGTTGCTCATTGTATTTCGTGTTAGAGACGAAGCAGCTATGGAAGCAGCAAAGCTAAAACCCTAGCCCCTCTTTTTAAAACCTAAAACACCTGCTCTCTTTATCACTGGCGCATCCATCATCCTTATTATTATCATGAGTTGTTTTCATTATTATTATTAATGCTTTTCTCTGTATTCTGTAATGCATCCTTTATTCCTTTTTATACCAGCGGATCTGGCCTGTCTCTTGCATCACACAAATATTATAAATAATTACTTTATAAATTATAGAATTTTTACGATAAAACATATTTAATTTTTAAAATTAATAAATATTTTAACAAATTTATTTATAAATCTAAACCATTCTGAGACGGTAAGAGTAAAAATAAAAAATGATTTATAACAACTCCTATCTAAGTTGTGAATTTAACATAATTACTTTGAAAGTTTAAGTTAAACTTCAGTTGTCTTGATTTGTTTTTAAAATTAAATTTTATTATTCACAACTCATTTCGTACTTTCAATTTATCTTAACCATTTATTTTAAATTTCAACTCATCTCCACCACTCATTTTATTATTATTCATAACTCATTCCATCTCATCTCATCTCATCTCTAACTTCAAACAAATTAGTTATTCTTGGAGATGTTTGCACACAAACATGATTCAATATAATACTTTATGTTTTGATATATATATATGTATATATATAATACTTTAGGTCTATTTACAGTAAAAAGAGTTTTAAAATCTAAACTATTACATTTAATTATAATGTGTAAAATTTTATGTAGACCATTTTTTTTTTTACGAAATTTACGAAAGATAAATTCTATACATCATCCTCCACACTACATACCATATTTCTTTTTTTTTTAACTAAATATTTGATATATAGCTAATAGGTAATAAAATTCATTTGATTTTAAAAAAATTAACTCAAAAAAATTTTTTAAAAAAAAGTATAATGCGTGATGTGTTGTGGAAGATTATACATAGAATTGCTCATGATCAAATTAATACCCAGATCGAGTAATAGACTTCCAACTTTTCTAAATTCTCACAAAATATAATAAACAATTTAAATTTAAAAAAATAATAATAATAATATTCTAATAATATTTTATTTAACTTCTAATTTTTATCTCAATTTACCCCATCTAAACTTGTTATCCAAACCTCACCTTAAGCACTCAAAGAGAAAATGAAGCAATCAGAACACGGGACTTCAAAACGTTGATCTACTAGGAGCAATTCTGGAAACATTCAAGGTAACCGCTACATGCATCAACAAATCACAGGGCATATCTCCACTATATAACCAGTCTTTTTAAACCAACATCAAGATAAGGAAAGGGAGCCAAAAAAAAAAAGACCCAATATCATTCCTCCTATAACGTTAGGAAGAAAAAAAAATGAAATTATAAAAATTAAAAATTAACAAAAAAAAAATCAAAATCGGCAGCCCTTTCTGATTAACATTTTGCAACTCTCACGCATATCACATCTGCTGCTACAGAAAACTCGACTACCCTACTGTTGCTTGCATTCTGGAGGCCGCTCACCCTGCTGTCCATCCACAGCTTGTGTTCTTCCACTCTTCTACAGATTACAACACAATTGATTAGGAAGTTCTAATTAAATTTATAACAATAACGGAAAAAGAAGAGAAAAAGCAATTAGGATAGGCATTATATATCTTTTTTTTATTTTTGGGGCGCCTGGTGTTTAGATTGATGATAACGGAAAAGGGGAAATAGGAATACAAGTACGGCACCTTGTGTCCGGCCGATGGCTGCAAAAAGATTCCAAATCAATTTGACAAATAATGATTAGTACCATCTTTTAAAACAACATAAATAAAAATAAAAATAGAGGGGTCTAAGTACAAAAACAGTTCATTGATTTTACACTATCAGCATTTGCTTCTCCAATTTCTATTTTCATTTTGCTCCTAGAGATTGTAATTTTTTTTTAATCAAAACCCTCAGTCAATTTCCGTTAAATAATCAAACAGAAAACTAACATGACATGCCAGGTATCCACATGTGCCTAAAAATAGTAAATATGAACAAAAAAAATTAAACAAAAAAAATGAGATCAAATATGATAAACAAATAATTTTTAAAAAATCTAATAATTTTCTTTTTGATAAGTAAAAACGTCATAAAAAATAAAACAAAAAACTAAACGTTATTTTTTAAAAAAAATTAAACACAAACAGAAAAGGCACAAGATGAAAACCTACAAAAAGTTAAAAACCAAGACTGAGATATTCACAAAAGCCATTAAAAAGCCTGCCACACCTAACCTAGGTTGGGCACCAAGGTCTGACCTGGGTTGGCCAACCTGGGGGGACTTGGAGGTCAGCCTAGAAGTGTCCTAGGAAGCCAATTCATGTCCACCAACTCAGGCAACACTTGAGGTCAACTAGACTTGGTGGGAGAGTGGCAGAGGCCTCCCTTTTGTCATCATTCGTTTCTACTTAATTTCCCGTTTTCCCCCCTTCTTATTATCATTCATTTCTACTTCTCTTTGTTCAGTTTTAATACCTTAACCCCAAGGGATTGGCCCAAGTGATGAAGGCCTTGATCTTGGGATATCACTCCCTTCAAGGTCCAAGGTTCAATATCTCATGGATGCAAACAATCTTTCGAGGCCACACTCTCTGGTGAAAAGCCAATGATTTAACAAGTTCCGTGTAAGGAAACTTCTGAGGGTGCGATGCACGAGACCACGATTTACTCTGCAAGGATGGGTCCAAAGGACCCTATCTTGGAAAGGTTCCCCGACATAAAAAATGAAAATAAAGTTTTAGTACCTTTTTTTTACATCTTTTAAAAAAATAAAAATAAAAAAGTTGACTTCTAGAGTATTTTTGGTATGTTTATTGTTGTCGTGCATTTTTTATTTTTTAGATTTTTCTACATGATTTTTAAGATGATTATTCTTTTTTTAAAACCATATATTTATTTATTATTTTTAGCCCTTGACAAGCCACAAGAAAATTCTAAATGACTATTTAACGGGAATTTGATAAAGATTCTAATGGAAAAAACTTGCGAGTCCAAAGAACAAGATGATCAAATTAGAAACACAAGGACAAAAGAGTTAATAATGAAAATCCCAACAACCATTTCCGCACTTAAGCTTAACCAAAAATAAATCTAAAACTTGGCAAATATAAATCGTTAAAAAACTCACCTTTTTTTTCGTCTTACTTTCTTCTTCTTCATCATCATCTTCTTCATCTTCGTCTTCATCGTCCTCCTCTTCCTCATCATCATCCTCTTCAATATCTTCATTTTCATCATCATCTTCTATGTCTCCAAACTCATCTTCCTGAATAGCCTCCCCAGTAAACCAAGATACAGCATGGGGAATGATCTTATCTCGAATAGTTGACCTACATAAAGCATTATAATTAAACTATAATGAAATTCAAGCTGTGTTGTCAAAAGATTTCAATTCAACTACAGCCACAACCCATGAACAAAATGTCCACTTAATAAACCTGATTATGGATGAAAAATTATTTATATTCTCACCCAATGTCATAATCTTGTTCCATTTGATTTTGGAGCTCCTCGGCCTGCTCAAATAGAATAAAAATAAAATCAAGTACAAAATAAAGAGTCAATATTCATAAATCGTTTTTTAATGTTGTGATATTGTTCATACAGCATCCTCGTCAATATCCTCATCATCCTCGGGGACTTGAGGTGGACTGAAAAAGTTGAAGAAACTTTCACAACTTTCAGTTTTCGTAATTGGCTTCGCATTCTTCGATCCCTTCTTAGGCTTCTTCTTAAGGACCTTCTGAGTCAAGCATTTGCCTGGATACCACTCAATTTCCGTACTAAAAGCACCAAAAGTATGCGATCAAAAAATAGCGGTGCACAAGCTCATCATATAATCAATTATAAAATAAAAGATTTCAGTGCAATAGCAAGGTAATATGTGTAGGTACCCAATTGCTTTCTCTAAAATTGGTTCATCTTCATCGATCATGTGATATGTCTTTGTCAAGATAGAGTTCTTGAAATAAGGATTTGTGTCAAAGAAGAACTCAAGCTTGAACCCCTTTGGATTATCTATTCTACACCATTTAATATCTCTGAGATATTTCAGAGCTCCTTCATCACGTTCGGATATCTAATTGCATACACAAGGAAACCTCAATTTTACATAAAATCATATAGAAGCACCAAGCACAGAAAATTATAATTCACAAGGCTGACCTCCTCAGCTAGCACTTCATTATTTTTCATTGCAGTGAGCCAGAACTCAGGCACCCCTTTCTCTGCATAAGCACATAATTCAACATCAAGCAACAAATGAAACCCACCCAAGGGAAAAAAGTTTCAGGTACTAGATCGATATTAAGCAGTTACCTTCAGCAGTTTTATCTTCTCCTTCCATAGCTGCCTCATCAGTAACTCCTTCAGCTTCAACAACACCATTTACAATTTCATATCGCTGCAAGCATTCAGTGAAATTATAAACACTGTAGAGGGAGCATTCAGTGAAATTATGAAACAGGGTAAAGGGAGCATTTAGGAAATTATGAAACAGGGTAAAGGGATACACAAGAACTAATGTATGTCACGTTAGTTGAAAAGGAGTCAGTATCCAGCACATGAAGCATTATGAAAAGCAAGCAAAAGGCACCAGGAATGGCTGGAGTTAATTCTTCGGAGGCTTATCAGACCCCTAGGTATAGTTCTTAGGTGAAGTACCACCGTTAATAGTTGGTGGGCTCTGTAATTAACAGGAAAGTAACAAATCGTGACTATGTAGTGCAACACTAAAATAACCTAGGAAGACTTTCTTCAGTTTTTATGATACATTAAACCAAAAAGAAGTAGAGATCAAGAAGCATATGGAGTGTTTGAGAGAGAGAGAGTTCAACTAACTTTCTCATCCTTATTGGAGAATAGACCAGTATGATACCTTGGTATACAATGGTTGATATAACTTTTGATATTTGGCTTCAAGAGCTGCTCTCTCCTCTAAAAATTTCGCCTCTAACTCGTCATGTTGGCCCTGTACATTAAAACATATGTAAGAAACTCAAGTTATAGTACAAAAAGAACAAGAAAAACAAAAGCTAACCGACAAAATATGACGTAAGGCATTATGCAAAATAACACACAATTTTATTATATTTTGTAAGAAATGAAGATAATATGAAAAAAGCTTGCATCAAAATTATTGCAGCATGTGGAGTTAGAAAGCAGGTGAAATCCTTCTAAGGCACTGTGCACATGGCTACAATCTGAAAAGGGCAATAGTATAGAAACTATGCTTTGCTCAGTTGGACTCGTTTCAAATTGAGTAGGTCAAAACTAGACAAAGTTAAAACAGGAGTTAGACTTTATCAGTGTAAGTAATCACCTAAATCCTTGGATGGACTTCAATGGTGTTATTCTGCCAAAGTTTCAAATTGTATTAAAAGTTTGGCTCTCGCAGCAAGATCAGTGTATATGAATCACACTAAGGTCTCACCATGTGGGATCCAACAGATTGGCATGCTCCGGATACTTTTAAAAACTATTTTTTGATGAAATTTCTATAATAATAAAAAAATAGATACAGCCCTCAGATAAAACATTATTTTTTATCAGTGAATCCAGGAACACCCCTCACACAAAACATTATTGGGAGCATTTCCTCACAAATCTCGACTAGAAAAAGAGGTCCTCAGTAAATGCAATTGCCAACTGAAACTGAAAGAACATATTGGCATTGGCACACCATTTAACACACACACACACATACCCAAAACAATACATTCATAGCTCGATAAACAACAAAGCGAATTCATCAAACAAAGTTGGTGATTATATAAATTGGGAAAATAAAAAGAAATCTAGCACTAAAGAACATAAATTATTACTAAAGCATTATTCGCAAGGCAGAGACATGCCTGGATCTCCTTGAGAACCTCGACACGTCTCCTGACTTTGGGAGTTAGACTCTCCAGCAAATCGGAGTGCTGCCCAGCAAGAGACTGTATCTTATCCTGCAGACAACAGCAAGAAACTCTAGCACCATTAGCTAATCAAACCCTAAAAGCAAAGATAAGATGTCAACGAATTTCCAGCTCAAACAGAATTTTATTATTGAGAGCAAAATAGAAGGACAACAAATTCAGGAACACAGGTACAGAAATTCAAGCTGTTAAGCAATAGCCAAACACGGGCCAAGTTCCAATTAAATAAGAAAAAAACGCAGTGCCACTCTGATTGGTAGAGCCAATTTATCTACAGTCTTTGTTTCATTTTTACTTGTATCATCCACAGCCAAAGAGAGACACGGATACAAAGTTACTAACCTTGAGAGCATTAACCAGGCCTGCTCGATCCTCCTGGTTGAGAGCTTCGCCAAGAAAAATTAAACAACATTGCAAAAATAGATTAGCACATAAGATTTACAACAGAGAAGAGGTTTTGGTTTATATGGAAATAGAGAATACCGGCGTTGAGATCGGACATGTTGAAGTTATCCTTGTCGTTGCTCATTGTATTCGTGTGTTGTTTTGTTGGGGTAAAGGGGAGCTATGGAGAGATTGGAGATGTTAGCCGAAGAAGCTGAAGCAGCTGAAGCAGCAAAGCTAAAACCCTAGCCCCTCTTTTTAAAACCTAAGACGCCTGCCCTCTTTATCACTGGCGCTCCATTATTATAATAATTGTTACGATGAGGACGGAGACACGGACAAATTTTAAAAAAGATTTCCACAAACCAAAATATGAAATGTAAAATTAAAGAATAAATTATCTTGTAAGAGAAAAATATATAACAAATTTTAAAAATTTTAATAACTAAAATTTTCTTCTCTCTATATTTTCTTATAAATTTCATAACAATTGAAACTCATATTTATAAGTCTTGAAATTATTATCTAAGTCACTATACGATATTTAAAATAATATTAGTGAGGTCATTTACATAATTTTAGTGGTGGGATAAGAGACGGTAGCCGTCCCTCCAATCGATCTTTGTCAATGAAAAATCTAATGGGAAAAAAAACCAATGGCGAAAAAAAAAGGTATAGTTTTCTTATGTATCCACAAGTACTTTAAGATTGCCTCATTAAAATCTTGTAAAGGAAAACCCAGTGGGACAAAACCTTAGCGAAGGAAAAAGAGTACAATCAGTACAAATCTTTAGGACATTTACTCTTCTGAAAAGTGCATGACAATAGATTTTTGAATTTTCATATTTCAATGTTATGCACAATCTTCTTGAATGTCGCAGTTGGTAATGCTTTTGTAAATAAATCTACTAGATTATCACTAGATCGTATCTGCTTGACATCAATTTCACATTTCTTTTGAAGTTCGTGAGTATAAAAGAATTTAGGTGAAATATGTTTGGTTCTGTCACCTTTGATATATCCTCCTCTGATTTGAGTGATACAAGCAGTATTATCTTCATATAAAATTATTAGACTATTATTGATCATGGGGAGTCCACATTTTTCTTGGATATATTGAATTACTGATTTCAGCCAAATACACTCTCGACTTACTTCATGAATAGCAATGATCTCTGAGTGATTTGAAGAAGTAGCAGATAGTGTCTGCTTAACAGATCTCCATGATATGGCAATATCTCCATAAGTAAATAAATATCCAATTTGAGATCTACCTCTGTGTGGGTCTAAAAGATAACCTACATCTGCATGCCTAATCAATTGTGGACGTAATCCACGTTGATAAAATAATCACATATCAACCGTATCATGAAGGTAACGAAAGATATGTTTAATGTCATTCCAATGTCTTCAAGTTAGTGCAGAATTATATCTTGCAAGCAGATTAACTGAGAATGTAATATCTGGTCGAGTGCAATTTGTAAGATATATCAAAACTTCAATTGCACTGAAATATGGTATTTCAGGACCAATAATTTCTTCATCGTCATCACAAGGACGAAATTGATCATTATTCACATCAAGTGTTCGAACAATCATTAGAGTACTCAGGGGAAAGCGAGTAATTGATTCGGATGGTTTAGTGAAATAATTTATTTCAAAATACCACCATAACCAGCGCTAGAGGCATCAATTTCAATAATTTTAAAAGCATTAACAATATGAATATCAAGACAAAGGGGAGTCTTGATATGAATCTTAATCTGTTCGACAAGAGAAGTATGAATGTTAGACCAAATAGGTGGATTTGTTTGTAGCCACTCAAACAATGATTTATAGTATTTCCATAAATCTCTGTAAAACTCAGCAACATAATTCAAAGAACCAAGAAATCATTGTAATTGTGTTTTATCAGTGAAGACATTAGAGAATTTATTAGCAAAATGCCTAGCCTTATTGATATGATGAAATTGATCTTTAGAAATATCATAACCAAGAAACGAATCTTGGTTTAGAACAACTTGTTTTTTTTAGAGACAATAAGACCATTTTGTTTGATGATTTTAAGAAACAGATACAAATAGGGTTGTTCAAATTAGCCGCATACAGTTACCGACTCATTTTTCGACCCGACCCGATGTGAAATGCCCGACTCGATTAGCACATAAATCGGAAGCGGTTAATCGAACGGTAAGCCAATATGCCGTTTTGTCCCTCTCACTCTCTCCCTCTCCCTCGCATCCCTCTCTCTCGATCTCATCTCAACATGTACTTGTCCCCAAACCCTAGCCTTGAGCAGGGACTGTAACAATGTCGAGTCATAGCCACGAAAAATCTCCCTCGCATCCGTCTCTCTCGATCTCATCTCAACACAGACACATCCCCAGTAAAAAAGAATCGCATGGAATCTTAGAGCAACGAAGAATCGCAAAATCCCCCTCGCATCCCTCTCTCTCGATCTCAGTTCATTGTTCGACAACGAAGTTCAACACAGACGCTCTAGTTTGTTGTGGATTAAAGATTCTCTTTCGCTCTTTTGCTTTTCGTTTTCTCTTTGAAGCCAGCTCAAACCTTCGCCTGCTTATTCTTCGGTTGAGGTGGGTTCGGTTGAGTTTACGAAGGGACCCTTCCAAATTCGAAGGTACAAGTTGCGGTGAAGAAAATAGCACGATTCCAACCAGGTTGGCGCATCTCGCATGTAGATCTGTAAATTTGGTTTTATGGAAGGTGTTTGTTAGAAAAGAAAAGAAAAGAAAAGGAAAAGAAGAATGGAGGAAAACAGTAAATGCGAAGTGTAGTTCGGGTCGGGTCGGAACCCAAAAGGGTAAGCGGGTATTCGGGTATTCGACCTATCGAAAGTGACTGTTATCGAGTCGGGTCGGAAACAGCCACTAAAGGGTCGGGTCGGGTCGGTTGAACAGCCCTAGATACAAATGTTTAGTGTTCATCAATAGATTTTGAATAGATAAAAACATCATCAATATAAATAATGGTAAAGTTATTGAATGGATTAAAAATAGTATTCATAATATTTTGTTATTTACTAGGGCTATTCTTAAAGAGTCCTGCTACATATACACGAGGTTGGGTACCTTTGAAGGAATCGGCTGGCCACGTCAACTAATATATTAAAAAAAAATCAAACACAGAGCACAAAATGGAGAAAAACGTTGAGAGGAAAATATTCCTTTTGCTTGAGAGTGTCGGAAAACACTATCCAAACCCAAGTTAGGAAAGCTAGCGTATGAGAAAGAGAGAGTGTGTTGGGGCTCAAGGATTGGGTTTAGATCGGTAGTCGTCGTTGGGGTTACCGAAGCTACCTCTATGGTCGTCATCGTGGGTTGTTTCGATTTTCACATTTCAAATCCTGCTTTATTTTCTTACGGCCTCATCTGCAATCCCATCTTTTCTCTTCTTTGTTATTGCCCAAGATAAACAACTTCATGCCCAGATTTTATCTCCTCGAAATCTTGAACAACACCCATTTTGATGCCCAACTATTCTCAAGGCTTGTAGTGAAAACTTAGATTAGGGATGTCTTGTTCATAAGAATAAACAAGCATATTTGCAAAGGAGGGACACTTTCTTCTTGTTAGTGACAAAATGCTTTTCTAGAGTTTTGCACTTGTGGGGGGACACTTTTTATTTTATTTTTATCATTTTGGGTGTTGAACCCAAGGTTTCAAGTCTCGTATTTACGTATAAATTTTGATGATAACAAATAATATTGAAAACTCAAGCTCAAGTTGTCTATACATGAAGGGAGCTAAACACATCAAGAAATCAAGCATGAGCAAGAAAGATATCAAGTCTACAAATGAAGCTCATAGATTATTTTTGTACATCTCTTGATAAAATTAGAAATTGGATTAAGACTCCAAATTACTCTTTTTTCTCATAAAACATCAAATTATTTTTTCCACATATGCAAGACATTTTTAAATGTCTTAGTTTTGAAAATTATGTTTTTCACATGTGCATAACACCATCAAACAAAATAATTTCGAAAATTATATTTTTTTATAAAAACTTGATTTTATAAGATGATTGATTATCATATTTGACATGTGCATATTTTGTTTGAAAGTCTTGAAGGGAGGTGGTGTGTTTTTTTTGACTAATGCAAAAGGTAGATGATTTTGTTTGAGAATCTTAAAGGGTGGTTGTGTGTTTTTTTGACAAATATAAAAGATAGATGATTTGTTTGAAAATCTTAAAGGGTGGTTGTGTGTTTTTTTGACATATGCAAAAAGAAGATGATTTGGTTTGAAAAATAAATCATGCTCATTTTGTCTTGTATGAAAAGCAAAAGATTAGGTTTGATTTCTTTAAAAAATGAATGGAGTTGTCTTTGACAAATGCAAAAAGGAAATGTTTTTATTTGAATTTTTTGAAAAGTGAATAGTGCTCTTATTTGGCATGGGAATCTTTTCAAATTTGAAATTAAAAAATCATTTGCCTATAAATAGCTCACTTGAGTTTTACAAAATTCATAACAAGAGCTTACACATCTATTGCTAAGTTTTGCATCATTTCTTCAAAGCTCTCATTCTCTCTTTTCTAAAGTTTTGAGCCTTAATTCTTGTTCTTGTTGAGAGAGATATAGTTTGTGCTGTATTGTTCTTATTTCACTCATTGAGGAGTGTTTTCTGATAGCCTACCCACTATCAATTCTTGTATCAGTAAGAGGGTGTGTATAACCCTTGTGTGTGTAGAAGGTGTTCTACACGGGGAATAGTTAAATCACCAAGTGTGAGGTGATTGGAAGTAAGAGGGTGCGTATAACCCTTGTGTGTGTAGAAGGTGTTCTACACAGGGAATAATTGAATCACCAAGTGTGAGGTGATTGGAAGTGTAGAGGGTGTTCTACACGGATTCTTTGGAGCGGTGCTGTTCAAAGGTGTAATAGGTTTCTATCTCCACCTAAAGGAGATTGAATAGTGGATTTGGGAATTCTCAAGGGGTAGCTTGAGGCGAGGACGTAGGCAGTGGGGCTGAACCTCATAAAAATACTGAGTTTGCTTTCTCTTACCCTACTCTTTATATTTCCTACTGCTTTATATTTTGGTTATATTTTATATTGTATATTTAGTTTATAAGTATTAATTTTTTAATATAACCCAATTCACCCCCCCTCTTGTGTTAGTCATCTGGGCAACAATTGGTATCAGAGCTAGAGCTCTATTATAAGATTAACTATCTTTTGAGTTAAGATCTTATGGCTAACATTGCAGCTTCATTTGGTGAAGGTCAATCTAGCAGTCGGCCTCCACTCTTTTGTGGAGACAATTACTCATTTTAGAAAGTTAGAATGAGAATATTCCTTCAGGCTCAAGGTCGAGAAATCTGGAAATGTATTGTAAATGGACCTTATATTCCAACAAAAGTAGTTGATGGAGTAAAGGTCAAAAAGGAAGAAGAAGAGTTTAATCGTGAAGACGATAGACTTTATACTTTGAATTTAACTGCTATGAATTTATTATATAATGCTCTCAATGGTAATGAATTTAATAGAGTAATGACTTGTGCTACAGCAAAGGAAATTTGGGATAACTTGGAAGTTACTTATGAAGGAACTTCTCAAGTCAAGGAATCAAAAATTTATATTCTTACTCATGAATATGAAATGTTTAAGATGAATGATGATGAATCTATTTCTAGTATGTACACTCGTTTTACTAACATCATAAATAGCTTGACAGCTCTTGGCAAAGTTTATTCCAAAGTGGAGATAGTAAGAAAAATTCTCAACTCTCTACCAAAACGTTGGGAATCAAAAGTGACAGCGATTCTTGAAGCTAGAGACCTCAAGAAGCTCGAAGTGAATGAACTCATCGGGTCACTTATCACCCATGAGTACACATTGAAAAGAGGAGAAGAAGAAGGAAAGTCAAAGAAGAGCTTGGCACTTAAAGCTGTTCCACATGAAAGTGAAAGTGATGAAGATGAGGAAAATGACGACAAAGATGAAGAAGTTGCGATGATAACAAGAAGAATTCAGAGGTTCTTAAAGAAAAATAAAACTCCTCCAAGGAAATCCTTCAATAAGTTTTCCAAAAAAGATTCAGGTAAAAATGACACTTTAATTTGTTATAAATGCAATAAACCTGGTCATATCAAGCCAGATTGTCCTCTGCTAAAAAAAGATCGAAACAAAGGCAAAAAGGCAATGAAAGTTACGTGGGATGATGATTCAAGTAGCTCAGATAGTGAGGCAAGCAATGGAGAATCAGCAAATCTTTGTCTTATGGCTAAAGATGACATTGAGGTAACAAATCTTGATAATATTGAAGATCCTTCATATGAAGAATTGCAAAATGTTTTAGAAGAAGTATATGAGGAATTTGAAAAATTGGGTATCAAGTATACTGTTTTGAAAAAGAAAAATTCTTCTTTAACAAACGAAATTGATATTTTAAGAAAAGAAAATATTGTTTTGAAATATGAAAATTTGAGTTGAAGAAAAAGAAAACTGATTTAGAAAATATTATTGAAAACTTTATGAATGGAAAAAGAAATTTTGAAAAACTTCTTGGTAGTCAAAGATGTGTTTTTGATAAGGCAGGCTTGGGATATATGCCAAAACAAAAATACAAACCTTATAAAAACTTCTTTGATAATCATTCTACATCAAAGTCCAATATTCAAAATTCTTTTCATAAAAATAATTTTGTTAAAAAAGGATACTATTATAATCACTCAAGTTCTTCATATATGTCACATGCTATTTGTAATTTTTGTAATAGAAATGGTCATAATTATTTTGCTTGTCCTATTAGAAGAAAACATACAATGACTATTAGGACCATATGGGTACCTAAAAATCTTATTTCTAATACTAATAAATAAAGGACCCAAAGAACTTGGGTACCAAGAAAAATCATTTTAATTGTTTTTATAGGTGTGCATGATGTCTTCCACGAACAAAAATAAATGGTTTTTAGATAGTGGATGTTCAAGACACATGACGGGAGACAAGACTAAGTTCTTTGATCTTAGATCTAAAGAAGAAGGACACGTGACATTTGGAGACAACTCGAAAGGGAAGATCGTGGGAATAGGTAAAATTGGTAATGAGTCTTCTCTTATAATTGAAGATGTTCTACTTGTTGAAGGTTTAAAACATAATCTTTTAAGCATAAGTCAATTATGTGATAAAGGATTTACAGTTACTTTCAAAATGGATAAGTGCATTATATTGAATGATTATGATTGTAATATTTGTTTTATTGCTTTTAGAAGTAACAATGTTTATACAATTGATTTTGAAGAAATTACCTCACAAGATGCGATTTGTTTTTCAGTTCAAAATGAAACTAATTGGTTATGGCATAGAAGACTAGGTCATGCCAATATGGAACTTATTTCCAAACTTTCAAAAAATGATCTTGTGAGAGGTTTACCAAAGGTAAATTTTCTTAAAGACAAAATTTGTGATGCATGCCAATTTGGTAAACAAACAAAAACTTCTTTTAAAATCAAGAAACATATTTCCACTACTAGACCACTGCAACTGATACACATGGATCTTTTTGGACCAAATAGAGTTGCAAGTTTAGGAGGAAAATATTATGCATTTGTTGTTGTTGATGACTTCTCTAGATATACTTGGGTCATCTTTCTTACTCATAAAGATGAGGCACATAATGCTTTTACCAAGTTATACAAGAGAATTCAAAATGAAAAGGGTTATACTATTTCAAGTATCCGAAGTGATAGGGGAAAAGAGTTTGTTAATAAAAATATTGAAACATTTTGTGATGAAAATGGTTTTGTGCATAATTTTTCTGCTCCTCGAACTCCTCAACAAAATGGGGTAGTAGAAAGGAAAAATAGATCTCTTCAAGAGATGGCAAGAACAATGCTCAATGAGAACAACTTGCCTAGTTATTTTTGGGCTGAAGCGGTAAGTACTGCATGTTATGTTATAAATAGAGTTATGCTAAGGTCTAAATTAGATAAAACCCCCTATGAGTTTTGGAATGAGAAAAAGCCCAACATTTGTTACTTTCATGTATTTGGATGCAAATGTTTTATTTTAAATGACAGAGATAATTTAGGCAAGTTTGATGCAAAATCTGATGAAGGTATCTTTCTCAGGTATTCTACTAATAGTAAAGCTTATAGAGTATTCAATAAAAAGACTTTGACTGTACAAGAATCTATGCATGTAGTATTTGATGAATCTAATTCTCTACTCTCCAAGAAATCTATTGATGAAGAAACAGGAGGTATAAATAATACGGAAAGTCTCAATCTCAACAAAGAGAACACAATAGAGGAAGTCCAACATGGAGATATCAGGAAAGATCATCAAAATTTAATACAAGATGCAACCAAACAGTGGAAATTTGTGAAAGATCATCCAGTGGAACAAATTCTGGGGGAACCTTCACGAGGTATAAGCACTCGATCATCTCTTAGAAATATTAGCAATCATACTGCTTTTCTATCTCAGATTGAACCTAAAAATATTGATGAAGCACTTCTTGATGAATCTTGGATTCTAGCTATGCAAGAAGAGCTTAATCAATTTGAAAGAAATGATGTTTGGACACTTGTTCCTAGACCAAAAAATCATACTATTATTGGAACAAAATGGGTTTTTAGAAACAAGAAAGATGAGTCTGGAGTCATTACTAGAAATAAGGCTCGACTTGTAGCCCAAGGTTTCAATCAAGAAGAAGGAATCGATTATGATGAGACATATGCACCAGTCGCAAGATTAGAAGCTATTCGAATGCTACTTGCATATGCTTGTTATAAAGAGTTCAAACTTTTTCAAATGGATGTTAAAAGTGCTTTCTTAAACGGTTTTATAAATGAAGAGGTATATGTTGAGCAACCTCCAGGTTTTGAAAATCATATTTCTCCAAATCATGTTTTCAAACTCACAAAAGCACTATATGGACTCAAACAAGCTCCTAGAGCGTGGTACGAGAGACTTAGTGGTTTCTTGATTAAAAAAGGCTTTTCAAGAGGAAAAATTGATACAACTCTTTTTATTAAATACGAAAATGATGATATTCTTTTGATTCAGATTTATGTTGATGATATAATATTCGGTGCTACTAATGAAAATATGTGCCAAGTTTTTGCTAAGACTATGCAGGAAGAATTTGAAATGAGCATGATGGGAGAGCTTACATTCTTTCTCGGATTGCAAATTAAGCAAGCAAAAAGTGGGACATTCATCAATCAATCGAAATATATTAAGGAATTGCTGAAGAAATTTGGGATGGAAGGTGCTAAGGAAACTGGAACACCAATGAGTCCATCCACTAAACTTGATAAAGATGAAACCGGTAAACTAGTTGACTCGAAGTTATATCGAGGTATGATTGGTAGCTTATTATATTTGACAGCCAGTAGACCAGATATTATGTTTAGTGTGTGCTTATGTGCACGCTTTCAATCATCTCCAAAAGAATCACATTTAATTGCAGTTAAGCGCATTCTTAGATATCTTAGTGGTACAATTAACTTAGGGTTATGGTACCCTAAGCACACATCTTTCGATCTAATCAGCTACACAGATGCAGATTATGCTGGCTGTAAAATAGATCGAAAAAGCACTAGTGGAGCATGTCACTTCTTAGGTCGTGCACTAGTTTCTTGGTTTAGTAAAAAACAAAATTCTGTTGCACTATCTACTGCTGAGGCAGAATATGTTGCTGCGGGTAGTTGTTGTGCTCAAGTTCTTTACATGAAGCAACAACTTGAGGATTTTAAACTTATGTACAATCACATTCCAATCAAATGTGATAATACAAGTGCTATAAATCTTTCAAAAAATCCAATACAACATTCTCGGACCAAACATATTGAAATTAGATATCATTTTCTTAGAGATCATGTGCAAAAGGGCGATATTGTATTAGAATTCACTAGTACACATGATCAATTGGCAGACATTTTCACAAAACCCCTACCAGAAGATAGACTATGCATGATTAGAAGAGAAATAGGAATGATGCATGCCATAGATATCTGCTAGATACTTTTATTTCATTATCTTAAATGACCTACAGAAACTTGAGACGTTTAGCCTCATCATTCAAATGCATTTGCTCCTCATAAATCATCATGCCATCCTTATCTAAAGGATTAGGCAATCGAAATGAAGAGGTAAGCAAGGATTTCAAATCCTTATTCTGTTGCTTTAATTCTACTATTTTTTTGTTTGACTCATAAACAAGTCGTTGAAGTACAGATACAGTCTCGTTAAGCTTCTCAATTTCGCGAGTTTTGGACTGCAACCGAGCAGAAAACGCAACGATAGATGATGAGTATCGAGTTCCGAGACTCACAAGCTCGTAAATGGCGTCATGATCTGATTTATTAGCTAAATCAGTCCCTTGTTGCTTCATGGCACCCACGATAGATGCAGAAATAGATTGAGACTGAGGTGAAGGATACCTCAAATCTTGATCAAGAGAAGCACTGAAGGGAATTCTACGAGCCATTGAAAAAATTATAGAATGAGAATGCAAGCAAATTGCAAAGATGAGAAGAAAGCTTGATGCGAAATAGATAAAGCTAAGGATTGCTCTTATAGAAACGGAAATAAGAACAAGACAAACTTACAAATCATGATCATATCTCATTTTTCAGCAACATCAAGCGGATCAAATCTTTGCACCGAATTGCCAGAGTTACACCTCCAACTTTTGCAGGTTTTGTCGGGCACGGGTGGTTTCAATTATTCAGCTCTTTACAAAATCTCCTTCTGCACCGAATTACCGGAACTAGGCCTCCAGCCTTTGCAAGTTTTGTCGAACACGTGTGGCTACGCACCGAATTCTCTACAGTCTCTACTAACGTAGCGTTTTATTTATCTATTGGTTATTGCAGGAATATATCTTATTGATCTAATTATGATTCCTTTTTAATGATGCCAAAAGGGGGAGAAGTCTTATACTAGTATTATACTACCCTGTTATATATGCTAGAATCATGTTTATATTTTTCTTGAAATACTAACGCATATTTTCAGGGGGAGCTTAAGTATTACTGCAGGTCGCAGATTTCTACTAAGTATTTGTCATCATCAAAAAGGGGGAGATTGTTGAACCCAAGGTTTCAAGTCTCGTATTTACGTATAAATTTTGATGATAACAAATAATATTGAAAACTCAAGCTCAAGTTGTCTATGCATGAAGGGAGCTAAACACATCAAGAAATCAAGCATGAGCAAGAAAGATATCAAGTCTACAAATGAAGCTCATAGATTATTTTTGTACATCTCTTGATAAAATTAGAAATTGGATTAAGGCTCCAAATTACTCTTTTTTCTCATAAAACATCAAATTATTTTTTCCACATATGCAAGACATTTTTAAATGTCTTAGTTTTGAAAATTATGTTTTTCACATGTGCATAACACCATCAAACAAAATAATTTCGAAAATTATATTTTTTTATAAAAACTTGATTTTATAAGATGATTGATTATCATATTTGACATGTGCATATTTTGTTTGAAAGTCTTGAAGGGAGGTGGTGTGTTTTTTTTGACTAATGCAAAAGGTAGATGATTTTGTTTGAGAATCTTAAAGGGTGGTTGTGTGTTTTTTTGACAAATATAAAAGATAGATGATTTGTTTGAAAATCTTAAAGGGTGGTTGTGTGTTTTTTTGACATATGCAAAAAGAAGATGATTTGGTTTGAAAAATAAATCATGCTCATTTTGTCTTGTATGAAAAGCAAAAGATTAGGTTTGATTTCTTTAAAAAATGAATGGAGTTGTCTTTGACAAATGCAAAAAGGAAATGTTTTTATTTGAATTTTTTGAAAAGTGAATAGTGCTCTTATTTGGCATGGGAATCTTTTCAAATTTGAAATTAAAAAATCATTTGCCTATAAATAGCTCACTTGAGTTTTACAAAATTCATAACAAGAGCTTACACATCTATTGCTAAGTTTTGCATCATTTCTTCAAAGCTCTCATTCTCTCTTTTCTAAAGTTTTGAGCCTTAATTCTTGTTCTTGTTGAGAGAGATATAGTTTGTGCTGTATTGTTCTTATTTCACTCATTGAGGAGTGTTTTCTGATAGCCTACCCACTATCAATTCTTGTATCAGTAAGAGGGTGTGTATAACCCTTGTGTGTGTAGAAGGTGTTCTACACGGGGAATAGTTAAATCACCAAGTGTGAGGTGATTGGAAGTAAGAGGGTGCGTATAACCCTTGTGTGTGTAGAAGGTGTTCTACACAGGGAATAATTGAATCACCAAGTGTGAGGTGATTGGAAGTGTAGAGGGTGTTCTACACGGATTCTTTGGAGCGGTGCTGCTCAAAGGTGTAATAGGTTTCTATCTTCACCTAAAGGAGATTGAATAGTGGATTTGGAAATCCTCAAGGGGTAGCTTGAGGCGAGGACGTAGGCAGTGGGGCTGAACCTCGTAAAAATACTGAGTTTGCTTTCTCTTACCCTACTCTTTATATTTCCTACTGCTTTATATTTTGGTTATATTTTATATTGTATATTTAGTTTATAAGTATTAATTTTTTAATATAACCCAATTCACCCCCCTCTTGTGTTAGTCATCTGGGCAACATTGGGTTATTCTTCTCCTTTTGGGAGTTTTGCTTCTCCTAATTTCTGGAGGAACTATGGTTTGAAAATTGAAGCTTTGGGATGTCTTCTTCTTCTTTTTAGCAATCCACCCAAAGAGAGGAAAAGATTATTGGATTGGAATGCATAAGTTTCTAGGCCTCAGGAGAGAAGGGGAATTTAGAATGATAATCCAAGAGGTGAAAATAAACTTGTTCGTGGGTAGACGAAGAAGATGGACCTTGCTTTGTTCGTGGTTTTATGTTCTGCCATTTGGGTTAAAATATAAAATGCGTCGTTTTAATTTTTCCACGTGGAGGGACGGGTACGCCGAGTGTTCCCCATGCCATGTGCAAGTAGATTTATTTGTTCTTAAAACCAAATGGCATAACATTTCCCTTATAGTGTCTAAATGAAATTGTGAAAGCAATCTTGTATCTATTAGTTACTCTAATTTGGACTTGCCAGAAATCAAACTTCATATTAAACTTGGACAAAACCATAATATCACTTAACCTATGAACTAGATCATTCTTATTGGGGATGAGAATACTTAATCAATTCTAACACTTTGTTTATAAGTTTGTAGTTGATAGCTAAGCAAGGCATCCCTCGAACATAGAAAATAATGCATGACTAAGGTGAATTACTATTCATGATAATCTTCTTAGCAAGCAAATCATGTACCTCAATTTTGTAAAATTTTAAAGTTTCACTATATCATCTAAATAGGTATAACTTTAGTAGAGATTTTTTTCCTATGCCGAAAACGTTTGAAAGACTAGAACAAATATCATCAAGAAGTTTTTCTATTGAAATTATCAATTATTTTACTATAATAATTTATCAGATAATTGTTCACTAATTTTTTTATATTTGTTTTTATATTTTATGAAATTCAAATGTTTAGTCTTAGTACAAATCAAATTATTCAAGTAATCATCAATATCAAAATTAAATTTGGAGGCATATTTAAATTTTACGTTGCCAAAATGGTTAGTAGTAATATCGTCATAACATGTTCAATAAGAAATAAATATAAAGTAGAAATAAAAGGGATAGCAATATTCACTTTATGAGTCATATTTTTTTTTACCTTAGCTGAGGGAATCTTAAAGCAAGCACATTCTTCGCAAATATGAGTATTATTCAATTCATAAACAATTTTCATTTGAGATCATTAGTAGAAAATAGTTTTTCAACAAACTTTTTATTGTATTTACTAGGAATTATACTTTATTGAATACAATTCACATCAGATCATGAATTAACATAACAATAACATTGAATTCAAACTCATGGCAAACAACAATTTTAACTTTGAGGAATTATTTTGGTAGAATGAGATGAACAATTAAACAAACTTTATCAGTATAAAAAAAAAAAAAGAGCTACTTGTTGACTAGAGCTAGCACCATCATCTTGTTTATCTTTTTCTTTATGTTTAAGTAAATTAAGTTCATTAGATAAAACTAAAGGATTACAAGACACAAGTTCAAGTGGGGTGAAAATCCCTTACAATTTTTTTATAAAGATAACACACAATGCAACATTAAAAAAGAAGTCAAATAAGTAACTTCTAAAAAGAGGGGCTTAGAACAAAATAAATAGCTCCTGCCTAATTAAATAAGGGAGAAACCATTTAAAAATTATTTTAGGGTGTGGCAAAAGACTACAGCAGTGAGATGTGTGCTACATCATGTTAGTCTACGTTGACTGATAGGAACTTCCACGTCCACTCTCACTTGATCTTTGGTTAGGAAAAATGAAAAAATAGGAAGACAAACCACCATTGTGCTAGGTCATTGGCGGAGATCCAACTGCCGCGAAGGTGGCGCGTGTAACACACGTGCCACTGGAAATGAAGAACCAGTGGCCAGATTTGACGAATTTGAGGTGGTCGCACGTAGCCCCCAAAAACTATCTAGAAAGTCGTTGCACGTGAGCCACGCATGCGACCAAGGCCGCGGGTGTAGCAAACACGCTCACCAAAAAATTGATGTCTCCCCCCAAACTTTTAGATCGGCCCCTGTAGTGTTGATGGATGTGGCGCATGTTGAAATTGGGCTACCATCTAGCAGAAGATTGGCCAGAGGTAGATCATCAACTTTATCGAACAAAAAAGAGCCTAAAATTGGATGAAAAATAGTAAATACTAGGTCAAAAAAATAAAAGAGCCCCACTTGGAATTGGAGGAGAAGTCTCTGGGATTGTTGTCGGAAATCGTCTATAGGAGAGAGAGGGAAGTATGATAGAGAAAGCTATATGTTCCTTAGGTTTTGACCATTTTACCATCATCCTGCTTATCATTCGGAGGTATTGTGTTAATCAAATTGTATATCAATTTTCAAAAGTAGTAACTCTTGTGTTAAAGAGTTATTATCCATTTTGATGTCGTTCAACTCATTCTTAGTTTCAACAATTTTCTTTTTTATGCAAACAGTTCCATGTTGAAGATCATTAATAGATATCTTCTTGGATGATCTCTTATTGAATCTTTTCAAAGTTTTATCAAGGCTAATTGTAAGTTTATCAGTTTTATTATAACCGTGGATTTCTTTAGCTTTTTAAGTTAAAATTTTGAATTCCGTTTCAGTAATCATTTTGACTAAGGTATTGGAATGAAATATTTCAATACCAGTATCGTTTCGAATACCATTTTGAGATAGTCTATATATAGATGAATTAATTATATGTGTATAAATTATGTTTTAAAATAACATCAATGCTAGTATTAAAAAGTTAAAATACATATTAATAAAATTCAATGATAGTTGTAAGTTCTCAATATCACTATTAAAAATAAATAAATAATCACTCATATTCAATTCTCAAGAAAATGAGAATAAAAAAAAGTAAAGAAAAAAAAAATCTTTAGATGTGAGAAATAGAGTAGAAGTCATGAAAATACAAAAATACAAAATTTTGATCAATATGTCGGTATTGATAGAAATACATCGAAATGGTCTATATTTGATCCAGTATGAAATACATATCTCTCCCATATTGATAACAAGTCCTTGTATATCGACCCAGCGTCGAGTACGGTACAATGTTCAAAATACTATTTTAAGGTATTATCCTTTAAACTTATGGTTAGAATTTTGCTTATTATGGTAATCAAAAGGTTTTTTGGTTCTTTATCTTTGGATTAAAACATTAATTATTTTACAACAGAAATCATTACAACCAATCTTAATGTTAGAGAATCAAAAAGTTCAGTTGCAGAGTGATCATTAGAATAATTTGAAATGAAATAATTGATATAAGATGATTCAAATTATCTTGATTAAAATATATGAATAAATTCTTCTTTATCATTGTTAACAGTTTTTAACTGATTAATTCTATCCTTTTATTTACTAGATTTTTAGTACAATCTTTACTAAAATAATCATACTTACAACAATTAAAATATTTTCCTTTTGCAGAGTTTTGAATAACAAGTTTTTTGTAAACATGTTTCTTTTTGTAAAACTTCTCAGGCTTAATATGTTTTCTTTTCATGTATTTTTTGTATTTGTAAAACTTATTAGGGTTTATTCCTTCTTGCCTAGAATGAGCAATATTAGGAAGTAAGCCAAATTGTTCATAACAATTTCTTAATTCATATTTGGTTTTTTTACTATTTTTAACTGTTGGCATAACATTTTTTATTATTATACATATTGATACCAATTTTCTTAATAAATCTGATAATAAAACCATGATAATTGGAATTATCGTAATTAATCATACTAGCAGCATCGGTAAATTTGTCTTTTATCTTTTGAACAAAAGGATGAAGCAGTCCGTCAATAAACTTCTATTTTCGAAAAGGTTTCAAACTATCAACTTGGAGTATAGCTCGGGAGATAGAATTACCATCCATAATCCGATATAATAGGCTATCGTAAATTATTTTGACAATCAGTAATACTGATAGTAATATAAGGAGTATTACCAATAAAATATTTAAAGATAATATAGATTAGAGTATTAATACCATTAGGGCCGTTGATATATCTATTATAGTATAAAATTTTGACATACCATCGTAATAATCTCTTACAATATAAGAAATTGTATTTACAATCGTAAGTATGGACTTGCATGTGCAATCCTCAAGAGACATGTATGTAGAGTAACTCATAACAATATTTATTGTGATTTTCGCTAAAATCATCGATAAGGTATTTACCTTACCAACAACTAATATAGTTTATAACTAAAATGCTACATATTCTCAGTCTTCTCTTTTGCTGTCCTGATATTCCAATGTGCACTAAAGTCTAAAGTTCTAAACTACAAGTCTACAATCCATTTTGTAACTAATCTGAAATTATAATTTCGACAACCATTCATTTAAACTACCAAAACATTTTAATTTATCCTCTCGGCCATAACAAGTTGATATAAATAGTACTCTTGAAGAAAAAATCAAAATCAAAACCTGAAAACTCAAGTTTGAAGAAATTTTGAAGAACTAAAAACATGAAAGAATTAATAAAAAATTCTTTTAAGAAATATTAAAAAACTCAAGAAATATTTGTAAAAGTTATTTTTTAATTTTGAAAGAACTAAGTTTTGAATTTTTTAGATTATCCAGCCTTTGGATAGAACTAAATTCTGGATTTTGTAGATTATTTAGTCCTTGTTTTTTTAATAATGATATTAAAAAATATATGTTGACAATATTATATTCATTTTTTTTTATCTAAAACCATCTCATTTTATCTTACTATCCAAAACAACCTTATTGAGAATAGAATAATTAATTAATATTATTAAAATTGGCTTTAATATTAAAAACATTTCAGCATATTCGTAAATAATAATAATAACTTTTGTAAATAATAATGAATAGTTAAATAATAATATAAAATAATATAAAAATATTTGATAAAATTTGTCCTAGGCTTAAAGCATTGGTATTTGACCCATCATTAGACCCATCAAATATAAATGTGATAGTTTTATCTAAAATAATTATATATTGGATTTATTAAAACCCATCAACTCCAAGTTTGAGTTATAGGATTTGAGCATCATCTTTTATATTTGAAGAATTATTATTTACTTATCAAAATATTTTTTAATTATTTTTAATATGTTTATTGGATAAATAAATTATAGATGCATTTGTTGATTTTATAAATCGTATATTATATTATTATTTTGATGAATTTAATAATGAATCTAATGTAAAGTTACAGATGTGGAGATGTTAATTTTTTTTTTTTATCAAATTTGTACTTTCCATTAAATTTTAAAAGAAATTTTGATGTAACTAATACTAATGTTTTTAGGCCCAAAACCTTCTACATCAGGTAAGAGCATTCACAATAGACTAGTTATTGTTTGACTAAATTTTGGCTAAAAATTTCAATTTTATGAATTTTAAATAGTTACTTTTTATTACACTAAATAATAGACTCAACAAATTAATAACTATTTTATTAAAATATTAATTTTAACATTTGTATTTATTTAAATTTTAATTCTAATTATAATCTAAATATTTATTCAGGATTAAAAAATACACATTAGTTTTCTATCGTTCATATTATTATTAACGGTTAATGGTTATAAAAATAAAGACATTAATTTTTTCTAAAAAAAATAAAATTATTAATCTTCACACTGTTTATGAAGAGAGGATTTGAGAATTTTACGCAGACGAAAATTGAAAAGATTCAGTTTTTATTTTTATTTTATTTTTATGTGTGAGAGAGTAAATTAGATGAATGAGTGAATATTTTAATTTAAAAAAAAAATTATTTAACTAGTCCAAAAGATTAGCCACATTTATTAAGTTAAACTAACAAAAATTATTTAACTAATTATTTATTGAGATTATTTTTTTTCTGAAAACTATATGTTGACGATATTACAACTTTATATTTGTTGTAATCAATTATAGAAGGGAACATGAATGACCTTCTTTATAAATTTAGAAACGAAAATAATTTATGGATGCTATGCATCCATCAATTATGACAATTAAGTTGTAAGACATGCCTCTAATTGCCTATATATATGAGTTTTTGTTCGATCAGTTTGATACAAGTTTTATAAATGAAAGAAAATAGAGAAAGAAAAATAAGAGAGAAAAAAAGATAGAAAATTTCAGTTCTTGAATAATAAGAGTTTTAAATATTTTCTCTTATAATAATATTTTATTATTGAATTTTATAATATGTTATCAGCATGAAGTTCTACCAATTCTAAAGTTAGTGATCTTCTACTTCAAGTAAAATTTTCAATATATTATTTGTTGTCTTCGAAATGAGTATGAAATATTATATTAGTGATTATTACTTGATAAAATCTGCGTTTACTCCCGTAACTTTATAAATATATTTATTAAATACACATATTTATTTTACTATTTATATATGTAAAAAATGTCAAATCTTATAAAGTTAGAATTCGTTGATTTTGACATTTCTAAAAAAAAATATTTATTTTGGATTTTTAATGCTGAGATCCATATGGAAGCAATGAACTTAGAAGAACAATAAAAGAAGGAGATCAAGCGTCCCTGCAGGACCGTGCTAATGTAATGAATTTCCTTCACCACCATCTTCATGAAAAATTAAAAACTAAGTATCTCACAGTAAAAGATCATTTTATCTCGTAGAATAATTTAAAAGAGAGATGTGAACAACAGAAGATTGTTATTCTCTCAAAAGCTTGTTATGACTGGTTGCACCCGAAATTGCAAGATTTTAAAAATATTAGTGAGTATAACTCTGCACTCTTTAAAATTAGCTCAGTATTAAAATTATGCGGTGAGAAAATCATCGATGATGATATGTTAGAGAAGAGATATACTACTTTTCATATCTCGAATGTGCTCCTGCAACGACAATATCGAGAACAAAAGTTCAAGAAATATTCTTAATTTATATGTTGTCTTCTAGTAATTGAGCAAAATAATGAACTTTTATTAAGAAATCATCAGACACGTCCTGCTAGTTCAACATCATTTCTTGAAATGAATGGTACTAAATTTACATTATTCCCATAAGCAAATGGTACATCCTTTTAAATAAATTAGTAGTGTGAACGTGGTAGGAGGAATTATAAAAATATTGATTCTAGAAGTGACAATATTAAAAGGGATAATAATACAAATATACCGTATTACAATAAGTGGTACAACTCAGATAGGGATAAAAATTCTTAAAATAATTATTCAAAAAAATATAAAGAAGTGTGCTATAGATGTGGTATGATTAGACACTAGTCACGTACCTGTCGTACGACTAGATACTTGGTTGATCTATATCAAACATATATAAAAATAAAAAATTTGAAACAAATTTATTATTACCATCAAATGATTCATTATATATAGATTAGAATTATATCACTCATTTTGATGTTTCTGATTTTTTTGAAGATCTTAATGGCAGAATTGATCATTTGATTGGAGATGGAAGTGTTCCTCCCAATTAATGTATTTTTTATTTTATTTTTAGAACTCTTTAATATTTGTAATGAAAGTTTTGTGTATTTTATAAAATCATGAATCACACTGATGAATTTTTTATCTCTGAGTTGAATGATAAAGATGTATATTTGGTTGACAGTACTACAACTCACACAAATCTTAAAAATAAGAAATATTTTCAAAATCTAATACTAAGCAAAGTTTATATCCATACCATATCAGGTTCATCAAATCTAATTGAGGGCTCCGGAAGAGCTTATATTGTATTGTCTAATGACATCTAATTTTGTATTGATGATGATCTATTTTCTTCATAATTTAGAATAAATTTATTGAGTTTCAAAAATATACGTTATAATGATTATTATATTGAAACTACCAATGAAGGCAGTAAAGAGTACCTCCTCTTCACTAAAATAATATCGGGCCAGAAGCTCTTATTAGAAAAATTGCATACTCTATCTTCTGAATTGTATTATACAAGAATGAGAATAAGTGAATCATATTTGGTAATGCACTAGATTTGCATCGATCTTAAAGTATTTATGACATAGCATGATCGCCTTGGATATCCGGGATCAATAATAATGAGAATAATCATTTATAATTCGCATGGGTATTCCTTAAATAATCAAAATATTTTTTTACCCAATGAATATCCATGCTCTGCATGTTTTCAAGATAAATTGATTATCAGACCATCTTTTTTAAAAGTCGTTGTTGAGTTTCTATCCTTTTTACAAAGGATTCATGGGGATATATGTGTGTCTATTCACCCATTAAGTAGACCATTTAGATACTTTATGGTTTTGATTGATGTATTAAGTTGATGGTCACATGTTTGTCTGTTTTCCATTAGAAATATTGCATTTACTAGACTTTGTATCCAAATTATTAAACTACGAGCACAATTTCCTGATTATCCAATTTAAACTATTCGATTGGATAATGCAGACGAATTTTCATCTCAAACTTGTGATAACTATTACATATCAATGAAATAAATGTTAACATCTTGTTGTCCATACACACACTCAAAACAGTTTAACTAAATCTTTAATCAAAAGGTTTCAGTTAATTAATAGACCTTTACTTATAAAATCAAAACTATATATTTCTGCTTGGGGATATGCTATACTTGATACAATATCATTAAGTCAAATTAGATCATCTGCATATTATATATATTCTCCATTATAACTTGTATTTGGTCAACAACCAAGTATTTCTCATCTTCGTATTTTTGGATGTGCTGTATATCATACAATTGTACCTTCACACCGTACAAAAATGGGTTCTTAACGTAGATTTGAGATATATGTTAATTTTGATTTTTCATCTATTATTAGTTACCTTGAACCTCTTATAGGGGATATATTTAAAACACATTTTGAGAATTATTACTTTGACGAATCCAGTTTTCCATTATTGAGTAACGAAAAATCGGTGCCTGAAATACGATAAAAAATTATTTGAGATAATAAAATTATGTCTCAATTTGATTCTTTTACAGATGAATGTAAGCTAAAATTTCAGAGGATTATCCATTTGTAAAATGTTGCAAATTAATTATCGGATGTATTTACTGACACTAAAAATGTAGTAAAATTATATATTCATGTTATTAATGCTGCAACAATGATTGTAGTCCCAAAAGAACAAATTATCAAAATAGCAATAGATTATTTTAAGATACGCCTAAAATATGGAAGATCTATTAGTGTAAAAGATAAAATTTTTCAAATAAAGAATATACAAAATGAATTTGATGTTCCTGAAGAACCAATGGCCACAATACGTATTACAAACATAGTTGATACTCTTGAAAATGTTAAAATTTTTATTTCAAAATTTCCTGAAAATGCACCTCCTGGAGAGATATTTCATAAAATGTTTTCCCCTGAAAATGAACAGGTACCTGAAAATAATAAGAGTCAATACATTTAATGAGTACTGGAAAAATTTTGAATATAAATAAAACTGTTGTCGATAACATATTTTTATATAAAACAACTTTTGATATTATCAGAAGTAATGAATAAAGTGAGTAAAAAACCATCGAAAAATGTCAATATAAGAAATAATTGTCGAAATGGAAAACAAAAACAACTATTGAAACTGAATTAAACTCGCGAGTAAAACGAGAGTTATTTAGACTTGTTGTTTAAATACCAAAGGGTGTAATACTTGTTGGATATAAATAAATATTTATACGAAAACGTAATGAGAAAAATGAAATTGTATGGTATAAAGCAAGACTTGTCACACAAGGTTTCCGACAGAAACTCGAGATTGATTATGAGGAAATATATTCTCTCATTATGGATGCAATCACATTCATATTTTCGATTAGTCTGGTTGTTACAAAATGATTAGATATGCGATTGATGGATGTGGTCACTGCATATTTATATAGATCTTTAGATTATAACATATATAAGAAAATCCCTAAAAGATATAAAATGCCTGAAACATCTACAAGTATATCTAGAAATATGTATTCTATCAAATTTCAAAAATTTGTATATAAGTTAAAGTAATCCAGACACATGTGGTATAATTGCCTAAGCGAATATCTATTGAAATAAGGATTTGAAAATAATCCCATATGCCCTTATGTTATTATTAAAAAATCATAATTCAAATTTGCCATTATTGCGGTTTATATTGATAATTTAAATATTGTAAGAATTCTTGAAAAAATCACAAGAATCGCTATATATTTAAAAAATGAATTTAAAATGAAATATCTTAATAAAACAAAACTTTGTTTCGGCCTACAGTTCGAGTACTTACCAAATGAAATTTTTATTCATCAGTCTATGTATATAGAGAAAGTCCTGAAATACTTGGCAAAATCCATCTCCTGAGTACTCCAATAGTTGTTTGATCACTTGATGTAAGGAATGATCCATTCCGTCATTGTGAAGACGACAAAGAAATTATTGGTATTGAAGTACCATACATCAGTGCAATTGAAGTTTTGATGTATCTTGCAAATTGTACTCGACCTGATCTTACATTCATAGTTAATTTACTTGCAAGATATAGTTCTGTACAAACTCGAAAGCATTGAAATTGTATTAAACATATATTTTGTTATCTTCAAGGTACGGTTGAGATGCGATTATTTATCAACGTGGATCAAGTCCACAATTAATTGGGTACGCAGATGCATGTTATCTTTCATATTTACACAAAAGTAGATCTCAAACTGAATATGTATTTACTTATGGAGATACTGCTATATCATAGAAATCTGTCAAGCATACACTAGTTGTTACATTTTTAAATCACTAAGAGATCATTGCAATTCATGAAACAAGTCGAGAGTGTATTTGACTGAGATTAGTGATTCAGCATATCCAAAAAAAGTGTGGTCTTCTCATGATCAATAATAGCCCAACAATTTTATATGAAAATAATATTGTTTGTATTACTCAAATCAGATGAGAATATATCAAAAGTGACAAAATCAAACATATTTAACCAAAATTTTTTATACTCACGAACTTCAGAAAAAATGTGAGATTGATGTCAAGCAGATACGATCAAATGATAATTTGACAGATTTATTCATAAAGGCATTACCAATTGCGACATTTAAGAAAATTGTGCAGAACATTGGAATGCGAAAACTTAAAAATATATTATTATGTACTTTTCAGGATGAGTAAATATCTTGAAAACTTGTGGTGATTGTACTCTTTTTCATTCGCTAAAATTTTGTTTTATTGAGTTTTTTTTGTAAGGTTTTAATGAGACAATATTAAAACACTTGATAGTACATATGAATATTATATATTTTTTTCTTTCGCCTTTGGTTTTTCTTTCCACTGAATTTTATTTGACAAGATTTTAACGAGACATATTTTTTATAGGTGGTCATTCAAGAGAGAGTATTGTAATCAATTATAGGAGGGACATGAATGACTCCCCTTTAAAAATTAAGAAACGAAAATAATTGATGAATGCTGTGGCAATTAAGCCATAAGACACGCCACCAATTACCTATATATACGAGTTTTTATTCGATTAATTTGGTACAAGTTTTATAAACAAAAGAAAAGAAAAGAAAAAGAAAGATAAAAAATTTCAGTTCTTAAGTAATAAAATTTTTAAATATTTTCTCTTATAAATTCTTTTACAATAATATTTTCTCTTTTAATTTTATAATAATATTCAATTACTCCTCACTAATTATTATTTGACTAATCATTAATTTGGTTGAGTCTATAGTGCTATTACGTCGATCATCCTTCCTTAAACTCACCGACTTCTCACGTCGACTTCAGCCGAATTAAGCTTGCGGGGTGGTGAACGTTGCTTCGGAAGACTTTCAGAGCTAGCCCCGCCCAGCCTAGGGTTTCTTCTTCTGATAAGATGGAATTTTAATTCGATTTCTCCTATTTCGGTAACGATGGAGAAAGCAGAAATCGAAGCCCCCAAAGCCCCCGAAGCCCCCGAAACGCCTCTTTTCTCTTTCACTCGCCGTAGGTCACACCTCAAGAGTGATACTTACACTACTCTTGTTCGAATCCTATCTCATTGTTATGAAAATTCTCAGTTTCCTTCGACTGCTCGAGTTCTACATCCAGAGCTAAATTCAGGTAGTAATTCAAGTATGTCGCAGTTTCATTCCTGTAATTTGCTCAATTTGTGGGGGTTTCTTGCTTCAGTTTCTCAGAGTCTTCGATTCGAGTGCTGTTTTTGCCTTCTGAGAAATTAAGTTGTTCGGAGTTTCTTAGTTGGAAGATTGAAAGTAAGTGTAGTCCTTTAGAAAAATGTAGATATCCTTTGCTTTTCGGTCATGAAAGCAAGCAAAGGTCTTTCCATGTGCCAATCCACTTGGTACCTACCTAAGGAGTATTTTTGATCAGATTTAACCTAGAAAACTACTTTTAATTTAGCAAACAGTGCTTACTCACTTATGCGTGAGGTCGAGTGATTCCCAATTTTAGTTTTCCTAGAAAGCGAAGCACCAGGAATCATAATCTTTATACCTGTCGCGGGAATTTGATTTATAAAAACAATAAGATCAATGGTGTTATTCTTATTATTATTGACATTGTTTATTAAAAGATTATCGCAGTGATGAATTGGAGCAAGCGACTGGGAAAGAAGTCTGTGAGAGTTCTGAATTGGTCGGTCCTAATAGAATGGAGCCCCCAAAGTTGGCAACTCAGAAAGTGACAGAATCTGATGAGAGTTCTGAAGTTATTGGTGTCCAAGACCGAGGGTTCAGTGATGCACAGCATGTGGGGATGGATGAGACAGAGAGAATAATGGCTATAGAAGAAAACGAGGATTTGTCAAAATGTATGGACATGACCTTTGATGAGAGCGCTGATGAGATTAGCCTCCAAGATAGAAAATTTTGCCCAGAAAATTTTCTCGAGGATGAATTAGAGCATATTGTGACAGCCAATAAAGAACCTGTAAATGGAAATAGTAATAACACCCCAACCTCATCATCGGACAAAAACCGGGGCAGCAGTGATAATGTTATAGTGATGAATACCCAAGCAGAACATATTGCAAGTCAGGACATTCATATGGAGAGAGATGAGAATGAACAAAAGAATACTGATGCCTTTGCTTTGTTATTAGATAAGAATATGATTGGTGAAGTTCTAGAATCTATAAAGAATGGTAAAGATAAGGGCTTATCCTCGAAAACTAATTCATTTGATATAAAGTACGAAATGCAGCAGATGGACATTGAAATGGAGAAATCAGTTTCTTCCAGCCACACAATGAATTACCTGACTCCTATTACCAAGAATACAAAAAGTGAGAAGGGAATATACTCTAGGCAAAATATTTTCAAAGCCTTGGACTTGTCTTTAGATAAAGATATGATTGGAGAACCTCCAAAACAAAGTGAGAATATGGATGAGGAAGGTTCCTTTCTGAAGACTGATGTGGTGCAATCAGAGAGTGAAACCCCTCAGGCTCAGACACAATTGGAGAAATCAGTTCATAGTAGCAACTCCTTAAATTCTCCCAATAATATGGCTGATGATGGAGACATTGAAGAGGGAGAAATTTCTGGTGACTATGGAACAGATGACAAGTCGTTGGATATGTTCTCGGAAGATGCTATAGTATCAGGGGAGAATGGTGTAGATGGCGTGCAAGTATCTATAGATGTATTTGATAAGAAAAAGTTCCACCACAATGAACTGAATGGCGCTAAAGGAAAAGCTATTGAGTTCACTTCCTTTAACGTGCACACAGTTGACAATGCTAACAATAGTAGAGAAGTTGAACCAGAGGAATGCAATGGAAACAAGATGACACTTAGACCTGAAATGAGTTTTCACCAAAAACCTATGAAAGCTAAAATGGCAGATATGTGTGAAATTCTGCTAGAGGATGGAAAAAATAAAAAGAAAGGTGGAGCCGAGGAGGGTGGTTGTCCTTCACCAGCTTGTCCTAGTAATCTCGAATCGCATGCACAGATTTCACCAAAAAATACAACTGATTCCCACAGGATCACATCTACAGAGGAGGTATGACTTTGATTTTGATATTTTTAATCATGTGACTTACAGGTTTGTATTTTGCACTTCCTCATGGGAATCTTTGATATTTTTTGTAATGGTGTCTATTGGCATGGTCTGTTTGCTTTTGGTTATTAGAGCTGTCCCTGTGATATAATATGCATCCTCCATTTTGTAGAGTACCGTTCAATTCATAGTGTTCTATTAATTTTGCTAAATAGATTATTGCACGCGACTAGGGTTTACTCTGCAGGGGTGGGTCTGAAGGGTCCTACCTTGAAGAGGTTCCTTGACATTAAAAAAAAAAATGCTAAATAGTTTAGATTTTAAAGCACTAGGAGCACCTAAGCATAAATGCTATTTAGAGCCTAGGTGCAAAGTCCAAAGCACAATCGTGTGGCTGATTGAAGTAAAGTGCATATTTTTAAAATGAATAACAAAGAATCCACAAAATGCAATAACAAAAGTTTTAAAAAGAAAGATTATAATATATATTTAGCCTATCAGCTCAATTTATTAGAGTATTATGCAATATGAAAATCAAGTAATCAACTAATTAAATAACTGATAAAAAGTAATCAACTAATTAAATACAATTTAGGAAGTTTTAATCAAACACCCTTGTACTATAGGGTATTTAGGTTTAAGATACTGTAGTTTTTTTTTTGAGAAATAAGCCCATATAGTATGAGTTAATTAGAAAGAAGACCCTCTGTTAATTTTTTGTCTATCAATGTTGACTGAAAACATGTGGCAACCTCAGAGATTTCCACGTGCCAAAATAATTCTTTCTTAGATAATTATATAAGTTTTTTAGAAATACTAATAATAAATCAATATTTTTATATAAATAAAATTTCTATTATAAGAAAATTCATTTTAAAGTATCTAACTTGAATGAAAAAATGGAATGGCCATTTTTGGCTACCCACGTGGTGGCCAAGCTTTACTTAAACATAACACTTAAAAAATTTACTTGATAGCCATGATCAAATTAAGGTACATGGTTAATTTAAATCAAAATATACCAAAAAGGCCATGACCAAAAAGCTCAAGAATTGTAGGTATTGACTTTTATGCTAACACAAGCAGTCAAATACCAATCCATCTAGAAAGCCAACTTAGACTATTATATCAAGTCAAAGCGTTTCACATATGACAACATGTGGTGCCGTGGTACATACATGATCTTCAATATCAACTAAATACTTAATAGTAAATTGTACGTCATTTCCTGGGTTTTCAATTGATATTTATAACTTTCCAAAGCTATCTAGGAAAGGAACAGGTAGAGCTACATAATAAGCATCCATTTCCCTCAAACTGTTTCGATTCACTGCTGTTAGTTTTCCCTTTTGAACCCATAAAAAAATTACAAAAGCACACTTTTCTGAACTTTAAGCTCACATGAAAAGCCCCAAAAGCGCTCTTAAACCTTGCTTTTGTAAATGCGCTTTGCTTTTTTTAAGCGAAGCGCTTTGGCCTTGGGGATTTGTGCTTAAGAACACTTTTAACAACATTGTTTGAAACAACAGGTCGTTTTCTGGAATTGAGGATGTTAAATGCAGTGGAAGAGGAAATTTTGCATTATGATTTACGGAACTAAATAGACATGGTCTTGAGTTCCAATAAAGAAGCGTTTTCTTTCATTGTTATGCTAATTTGAGTTCATTGAGGTTAATATTTAGAACTCTGCAACTTATCTCGTTGTGGGCAAAGGGATGTGTTCTTGCTTTCACTTTGAGTAGAAATGATCAGTTATAGCTCTATTGATTTCAATAACTGACAAGTTTCTATTAGTTTGCATTTTTCCATAACCTGCGTTTTTCTATTTCTTCCAAATCTAATTGATCAATATGACAAGTTGATTCCTAAATTTCTCTTCCTTAAATGCATAAACCCCTGCACTTCAGAGCAAGTGTGTGATGCACACACTTTCTCCACACATATATATTTGTGGTCCTAACATTGGGAAGTCACTAAAATTATGGTGTTTGTCCACATGTAAACCTTCTGATTTGATGTTTGTCATCTGCACTGCAGCAACATGCGAATTCCTGCAAAAAGAAAAGGCGGGGCCCTCTTTCTAAAGAAAAGAAAGAAAAGAAAAAGGTAATTAAAAATACCTCTTTGGTCTCCTCTATTGCTTGGATGCTCTTTGTATATTTATGTATATTTTGATGATTGTTTGTCCATTCTTTCAAAGGAATTTTATTGAGTGTTGGCTTGGTACTCCTCAGAGTCTCCTGAAAGATTAATTCACTCCGTTTTTAAATAGCAAGTTTTCAAGTGAGGAATATATTCTATCTGCTTTTAAAGTATTTATTCAGTTCATTAATGACTATTGTTTTCTGTAGCTAAAAGATCGAAAGAGACGAGCAGAAAAGAACAGAGAGCTTGGTGTTAAAAGGTTGAAACTATATCCAGTGTCAAAACCAAAAACTGTGACATATTGCCGCCATTATCTCAAGGGAAGGTGCCACCAGGTTGTACAATGCTCCCTGTCATATTATTCTCATTTGATCTTAATGCTGATTGCTAATTCTATCAGTTCACAATACCCTTGCCATGCAGCAAAGGTGCATTTTGATGTTTATACCATAATCACTTAAAAATTTATTTTCATCAGTTTCTTGGCTCTGCAGCTATGGCAATAATCTGTAATGTGTTACACCAAGCAGCAAATTTATGTTTTGACACATCTAGTTTTCTTATAGAGGTTTAGTTCCTGCATCTATTTTTCTTATAGAGGTTTAGTTCCTGATTATCTTGTTTGGGTTAAATTCTTGTCATGTCTCTTGGAAACAACATATTTTGCCAGAAAAGAAAATCAAAATCTATTGTTCATTCTTAGGCCTTGTTCACTTTTAGAAAACTTCTCAACTCATCTCATCTAATCATTACAATTTTTCCATAGTTCCACACAAAATAGTATAAACAATTCAACCTTTTCAAATCCTAAAACAAAAGTAATATTAAAAAAATATATTCTAACAATTTTTATTTAACTTTTCAACTTTTATCTCAACCTCTTTCATCTCATCTCATTTACAAATAAAAAAGAGGCCTTACTTATCAAATAAAGAAAATAGAAAAGAAATGAAAATCAATGTCAATTTTGTTCGACTCTAGACCAAATTAAATTCTGGCTGAGGAGATATTGGTTCTGCTTGTTTCCCATGCTTTAATTTCTGGGCTTTCTCTCGTTTCTGCCTCATAAATGGTGCTTTGTTTCCATGCATGAAAGTGGCTATTATATATTAAGATCATAGGAAAGTAAATTACCTGGTCATCAAACTTCTGTCTTTACTGTGATTGTTTCTCTCTAGGGTACCCCTTATATGCATTCATTTCTCCATCTGCTTTGGTAACATGCATCTCTTTCTCTGCCATTTGTGTTCTTCTGCATGTTAACTTATTGTGGAGCAATCAGGTCATGCACCCAATGTTTTAAGTTCCATTATGGGGATCATTTTGGTTAAAGTACTTGAACGGAATATTTGGTACTGGTGCGTTCTAGTGTACTGTCTCGGGATTATATATATATTTTGATAAGTAAGAAGTAACTTTATTGAAGTGAATATAAAAGACATAGCCCAAGTACACAGGGAGTATACAAACGAAAATGCCTAAATACATTCTAGGTGCTCTAAATTAAGGGAAGGAAGTCATGCACATTGCTTCCATTAGGTACAATTGTTGAGAACCAAAGGATTAAAGTATGCATAAAAAAACTTTGGAGCTCCGTCGTGGTTCGTTCTCTATCTTCAAAGTATTGTGCATTCCTTTATGATCAAATACATCACATAAGGTACAATGGGATCATCTTCCAAGCTGCGATCACCTGTGGACAACCATAGATACTCTTCCAACACGCAAGCAAATCAACTACTTTAGATGGCATCGTCCACGCCATGTCCACTCTGCTAAATATCTCATTCCACAATGTTTTTGACACCTCACAATTCAGTAATAGATGGTCTACTGATTCCCATTGGTTTTTGCACAAATAGCATTAATTCATCACAATGAGTCCCCTCTTTCTTAGGTTATCCACGGTTAGAATATTCCCAAAGGCTGCAGTTCACACAAAGAAAGACACTTTGGAGGGTACACAAGTCCGCCAAATGCTCTTCCATGGGAAAACTACATTACCATGGGGAGCCAAAATTTTATAATAGGCCTAGACTGTGAATTTCTTGCTGTCTATAGATTGCTATTTTATCCTGTCATTCTGTGTCATTATACTTCCTGAGAAATGTAACAAGCTGAAAAATTCTGAAACAATGGGCAATTTCCAATCGTGATTATCCCTAATAAAGAGGATATTCCACTAAGGGGAATCGTGAGCTATATCAAGCAAGTCCGCCACCGAAGTCTCCTTATTAGCTGCAGGCACATACCACACCAAACATCTTGCCAAAATTTGATTTTAGTGCCATCACCCAACACAACGGATATTGTTTTCAAAACATTGCCAACCCCCCTAATATGCTTCCACAAACCCATATTGTGCCTTCCCTTCACCTCATTAGTGCACCCCCCCCCCCCCCCCCCCCCCAACCAAAAAAAAAAAAATGCACCTCCATATTTAGAAACAACAACTTTCTTCCACAATAACTACCCTTCCATGTGAAATCTTCATAACCATTTGCCCAATAATGCTTTCTTAAAGAGCCTCAAATTGCGCACTTCCGAGCCTCCGCTAGAGATTGGGGAACAAACTCTATTCCACTTAACAAGATGAAATTTTGTTTCCTCCCCCCCCCTTCCCCCAAAAACAACAAATACGAAGGCTTGAAATGACTTCTCAATCCTATTTGCCACCCCTATAAGTAATGAGAATAGAGATAAAAAATAAATTGGGAGATTAGATAAGGTGCTCTTAATGAAAGTAAGCCGCTCTCCTTTCGAAAGATACATCTGTTTCCATCCAGACAGCCTTTACTCCACTTTCTCAAGGATCCCATTCCAAATGACTCTAGTTTTGAAAGTTGTCCCCAACGGAAGACCCAAGTATTTCATTGGTAAAGAAGACACATTGCAACCCATGGGATCTGCTAGACTATTGATACTAGGCACCTCGCCCACTGCCACCTTCTCAGATTTACCAACATTTATCTTAAGCCCTAAAATAGTTTCACAAAAGAGAAGTGTGTCATCTGCAAATAAGAGGTGTGGAATCATAATTGAACTATTAGTACCATTACCCACTAAAGAATCAGTGATGAAACCCCCCTCAACCTTTTTCTTTATCATCTGCTCAAAGAGCTTCCATAACAATAACGAAAAGAAAATGAGAGAGTGGATCCCTTTGACGTAACCCTCGAGTATTGTTGAAAAAACCCACAGGTGTGTCATTCACTAACACTGAGAAGCGAGCAATAGTGACACAATGTCGTATTCATGAGATCCACCTATCGCCCAAACCATATCTTCCAAGCATGTAAATGAGAAAATCCCAATTCACATGGTCATATGCTTTTTCCATGTCAAGCTTGCATAGAATGTCAGGATTTCCCTCCTTCAACCTGTAAACCAAGCACTCATTGGCTATGAGCACGGAGTCAATTATCTGTCTTCCCTGCACAAAGGAATACTGGGATTTAGTAATGATTTGCCCCATAACACAACTTAAACAATTAGCAAGTACTTTTGAAATAATCTTGTAAACTCCACTTACTAAACTTATAGCGCGGAAATCCTCAATTTCCATCGCCCCCGGAGTCTTTGGGATGAGGGCCATCAACGTTGCATTAAGACATTTCTCGAACTTTCTGAATGTGTAAAGTTCAAGAAAAACCTGCATGACATTGCCTTTCACAATCTCCCAACAATGTTGAAAGAAATCCTATCGAAAAACCGTCCGGCTCGGACGCTTTGTTTTTTTTGATAAGTAATAATCTTTATTGATGAGAACAACTAGGCAAAGTCCATATACACAGGGAGTATACAAAAGAAACACTTAGTTACACTCTAGAAAGCTGAAAGGAGCTCAAAAACTCATTAACATTCCCTCCATTTAGTACAATATCAGAAAACCATTGAACCAAAGAGAATACAAAAAAATTCCAGATTTCCCCCATAGTCCTATTTTTGTTGTTGAAGTATCTCTCATTTCTTTCCATCCATAGGCACCATAATAAGCATAAAGGGATCGTACGCCACGTTGCTGCCATTTTATCGCATTGATAGTACATTTTCCAAATGCTAGGAGATTTGCAACACTCTTGGGCATGATCCAAGACAAATCAGCCCTCCTAAGTAGTCATCCCATAACCCTCTTGCCACATCATAGTGCGGGAAAATGTGATCGATAGTTTTCCCACTTTTCTTACACAAGTAGCACCATGACACTATAATCACCCTTCTTTTCCTTAGGTTGTTAGCTGTCAAGATGGTACTTAGAGCCGCTGTCCACATAAAAATCTGCGACCTCATCTTGACTCGGGCGCTTTGTTTCAAGCCATACTGTTAACTACCTTAAAAAACTCATCTTTTTCAAATAGTCTTTTCAGTTAGGGCTGTAATTGAGCCGAGTTGAGTCGAGTTTTGACTTGTTGAGCTCGAGCTCGAACCTGAATTCGAGTTTTTATTTATTCTTTGTTCGAGTTTGACTCGATAAATTAAACTTCCAACTCGAGCTCGAGTTCGAGCTCAAAATTTTTTTTTTTATAAATTTTTTGAATAAATTTAAACATAAATAAATAAATAAATAACTAATAAAAAATTAATATTTAATATCTAACTAGTTGATATTTATTCATTATAAAAATATGTTATATGTTTATATATTATTAATAAATACACATAATATAATAGCATATACGTATTTCACATATTTTCCACGTACTAATATATGAAATTATTAAATTTTATAGACTAATTATTGTACAAATTATAAAACATAACTATGAAGTATATTCATTATATAGATATAAGTAATAAGATTGCAGATTACATATTTAATTATAGAAATGCTATATTTATATATAACATATATATGTGTATATATTTATCAATATATAAATGAATTTTAATTGAGTCGAGCTAACGAGTCGACTCGAGCATAAACGAGCGAGCCTTAGTCGAGTCGAGTTTTGTCGGGTACGTGTCATTTACTAATCAAGCATGTATCTGCTTTCATGAGCGAGATTTTTTTTTTATGAGTCGAGTTTAACTAAACGAGTACCGAGCGGGCTGTCAAGTAGCCTGGTTCATTTATAGTCTTATTTCCATCCATCTCGCACTTTGCATATCAATAGGCTCAAAAGACAAACCATCGAGTTTCGGCCTCCAAGTGGTTGGCTCTATAAGCAAGTTCTCATAATAATTCACAACATGATTCTCAAATTCGGGGGTCGGTGATGGAGAAGATCATATCTAAAGTCCAAAATGCTTTCGTTAGATGCCGCCAGATAACTGATTCTATGTTGATTGCAAATGAGGTTTTAGATAGCCGTTTGCGGGAAGGGATCCCGGGGGTCCTTTGCAAATTGGATATGGAAAAAGCGTACGATCATGTTAATTGGAATTTTCTCCTCTACTTGCTTAATAGATGTGGTTTTGGTGATAAATGGTGTGGCTGGATCAGATATTACATTTCTTCCCTCAGGTTTTCTGTGCTAGTAAATGGGCAACCTTGTGGGTACTTTCAAAGCTCAAGAGGCTTGCGGCAAGGGGACCCTTTATCTCTCATTCTTTTTGTTCTTGTTATGGAGGCGTTGAGTTGTATGTTGGACGCTGTTGTGAGAGGAGGTTTTATTTCAGGTTTCTCTGTGGGTTCTAACTCTAATGGCTTCACTTCTATTTCACACTTGCTTTTTGCTGACGACACTCTTATTTTCTGTGAGGCTGTTGGGGAACAAATCCAAGCTTTGAGAGCTGTCTTGGTTTGTTTTGAAGCCATCTCAGGATTGAAAGTTAACTTGGGGAAATTGGAGATGGTCCCGGTTGGAAATGTTCACAATTTCTGTCAATTGGCAGATTTCTTAGGCTGTCAAATTGCCAATCTGCCCTTGAATTATTTGGGACTTCCGTTAGTGGCATCTTTCAAGGCTAAGCATATTTGGGATGGGGTGATTGAGAAGATTGAAAAGTGGTTGGCAGCATGGAAAAGAATTTATTTATCTATAGGGGGTAGAGTTACGCTTATAAAGAGTACGCTCTCTAATATCCCAACTTATTTTCTGTCCTTATTCCCTCTACCTTCTAGTGTGACTAATCGTATCGAAAAGTTGTATAGAGCCTTTTTGTGGGATGGATTGGAAGAGGAATCAAAGTCCCCTTTAGTGTGTTGGAAAAAGGTGTGCTGCCCGATTGTCAATGGAGGATTGGGAATTCATAGCCTACGCAATTTTAACAAGGCTATGTTGGGGAAGTGGCTTTGGAGATTCCATAGGGAAGATGATGCATTGTGGAGGGGGGTGATTACTCGAAAGTATGGAAGTGATTGGGGAGGTTGGTGCTCCAAGGAATGTCGGGGTCATATGGGGTGAGTTTATGAAAGTATATTAGAAAGGGTTGGGGGTGTTTCTTGACTCATGCCAACTTTAAGGTGGGTGATGGGACCAAAATCAGATTCTGGTCTGATGTTTGGTGTGGAGATATGGCCTTGTCTCGAGCATACCTGAGTGTCTTCAGATTGGCCATCAACCAACAAGGCTCAGTTTCAGAATTTATGGGCAATTCTAATGGAATGGTGCAGTGGGACGTGAAATTTTCCAGATCTGTTCAAGACTGGGAGATAGAGGAGGTGATTGATTTTTTTCGCTTCCTGTACTCAGTGGGGACTAGAGGTTAGAATAGGGATCAATTATGTTGGAGTCCTACCACTACCAAAAAGTTCACCGTTCGATCCTATTACAAGGTGTGTTTAAACGAACAACATATTTGTTTCCCTTGGAAGCAGATATGGAAGTCGCGGGTTCCGTCTAGGGTGCCATTCTTTGCATGGACAGCAGCATTAGGGAGTATTCAAACCAGAGATAATTTGAGAAAACGTGGAATGATCATCATGGAATGGTGTTTTATGTGCAAGAAAGAAGCGGAATCCGTGAACCATCTTCTCCTACATTGTGAGGCGGCAAAAGGATTGTGGAATGGAGTGCTTGGTCAGGTTGGTTTGAGTTGGGTCATGCCAAAAGAAGTGATCGATTTACTAGCAAGCTGGTCAAACCTATCCAGCTGTCCTCAAGTGGCTGCGGTATGGAGGATGATTCCATTGTGTATTTTGTGGTGTATTTGGTTGGAGAGAAATGAGAAATGTTTTAATGATAGAGAACGTAATGTAGAGGAAATCTGGAAGCATTTTACCAGTATTTTGCTTAGCTGGTTTACTGCTATGGTGCTTAATGGGGGGGCTGTCAATGACTTCTTGTCGTCTTTTTCTTAACTATTTTGTAATGGGGGTACTTTGCTTAGCTGTTTTGTAACTAGGTGTTTCCTTTGTATACTCCCTGTGTACATGAGCTACACTTATTTCTTTATGACGAATAAATTTTAACTTATCAAAAAAAATTCGGGGGGGTTGAGAGGACTTGGTTACTTGAAATGAGTGTCCCAATGACATATTGTGCCTACGTGAGTTAGCTACTTAATGAAAGAACTTTGCACACTTATATCTCCTTTTAGCCACAAAACCTTAGATTTTTACCGCCATGAGATCTCCTCTAACAACGATACTCTTTCAAGTTCAGACTCCGCCAAATTCTTCCTCACCATAATTTCTTCTGAGGAGTCTCCCAACATAACTTGCCCCTCCAGCTGTTGTAACTCTCCATCAAAGAGGTCTTTTAATTGTCAAGACAACCAAAAATTTCCATGTTCCACTTCTTGAGATCTTGCTTTAAGGCCTTAATCTTACCTACAAGAATAAAATTAGGAGTACCTGTAAATTGATAAGAAGACCACCAATCTCGAACCTTTTCCAGAAAATCCTCCACTTCTAACCACATATTCTCAAAGTTGAAATACCGACAGCTCCTATTGATACCACCACAATCTAATAGAATGGAGAAGTGGTCTGAGCAAATCCGACTCAACTGTTTCTGGCACAAATCAAGAAAATGGGCTTCCCAAAATGGAGAAACAAGAAACCGATCTATTCTCGACCAAGTCCTATTATTGGACCATGCGAACTCACCTCCAACAAGTGGGAGGTCCATGAGACTCGTATCAAGTAAGAACTTAGAGAACTCCTCCATGGCCAAAGAGGAACTATGGTTCCCTGACCGCTCGCTAGGAACTCGAGATTATATATATATATATGTAGATATGGAAGAATTGAAAAAAATGAATATACACTAACAACATTATAAAAAAAAGTAGAGATATTGGTGTCAAAAGATAATACTAAAAAAATCACAAACTTGAGTTGAGACAAAAAAAAAATTAAAGAAAAAAATAAGGAGTTGACAATTATTAAAAATAATGAGATTAAAAAAAAAAAAAGAGCATGAGGGGCATATTTAAAGTCACAAAAAAATTTAAATTATATAAATCTCTATTAGATTTTAAAATTAAATGAATGCCATTTAAAATTGAAATTGATGAAAATTTCATTCAAACACAAGAAAATAAGAAAATTTTCATTAACTGGAATGGAATGTAGTGCAGAATTGGCTAGAACGATCCGGAATTTGGAACGAAACTAAATGAGAATGTATGGTGTATTTTTGTAAGTAAAAAAGACAAATTTATTCATCGAATGAATAGACAAAGCTCATGTACACAAGACGTATACAAAAGAAAACACCCAACATTCTATAAAGTAGAAAACAAAAATGAAAGATCATGAGCTGAATCTCCAATAATCACTATAGCAGAAACCATTGTAATAAAGAGTACACAAAGAAATTTCGAATTTCCTCCAAGGTGTGCTTCTTATTGTTAAAATACGCTCGTTCCTTTCCCGTCAAATGCACCACATACACAAAGGAACCATCTTCAATGCAAGAGCCATTTGAGGACAACTATGTAGCCCGTTCCAACATGCAAGCAGATTCACTACTCTCAAAGGCATCACCCAAGCCAACCCAACTCTACTAACTACATCCCACAAAGCCTTTGCCACCTCGCAGTGCAGAAGTAGATGATCCACAGTTTTCTTATGTGTCTTACGCATGAAACACCGCTCCATAACAATAAAGCCACGCTTTGTCAAGTTATCAATTGTCAAAATGCTCCCAAGCTGGGTACAACATCAAAACCGAAAATTCCAGCCGTTCCGTCCATAACGGAATTCAAAACGATGGATGCATCATGAAAAAAATAAAATACCACAAAAGAACGTACTCATTTTTTCCAAAATATCTATTAAAAGGAGTGTTGATTTGTAGATGTAGGGCATATGTGTATCCCCTCAACTGTTTCTTTGATATAGGGCATACAAGTGTGCCCTTTAATACCATGAACTGAAAGTAATTTGAGACATTTGTTCAACACAGTTTCTGTTCCCTTCCCCTCTACCACTTCTAAATTTTCAATAGTCTTGTGTGACTGACTTATCAAATGATGTTGTTATATTGTTTCTTATCATGTAATCTACACGACTTTGGGTTTTCTTCCGTTACCCATCTACTCATGCAATAACTTATCCTTTGTTTCACAGGGTGACAAGTGCCAATTTTCACATGATACAGTACCATTGACAAAATCTACGGTATTTTCCTAAACCTATGCTTTTTTAAGATGCTAGCTTATGCGTCATAAAACTCTTGTTGTTATTTACAACTGGCCCATTAGCAGTAGTTAGCTGGATTCTGTTATAACTAATGGAATTAGTTGCTGGATTGCTTGTTATCATTTGATGGGCATCTGCTGTTTGATTGTAGTTCGAAGATATACGCAGCAACACAATTTTGTGCTCCCTTAGTAACATCTCTTGAAGGCCTAATAGACTCTCTCTCTCTCTCTCTCTCTCTCTCTCCCCTCCATTCTTGTTGCAGCCCTGCAGTTATTTTGCGCGCCACTCATGCATGAAAGGAGATGATTGTCCATTTGATCATCAGCTCTCAAAGTATCCTTGTGATAATTATGTGAAAGGTTTCTGCAGCAGAGGTGATGCTTGTATGTTTTCACACAAGGTACTACGCTTTTGGGTTTATGTAATATTTGGGAAAATTACACTTTATCCTCTCAAGCTACCGCTCCTTTTGTTAGTTGATCACCAATTGACACAGCCACCACCCAATTAGAGTGCAACATATGTCATCTTTAAGTTCTAACCATTCAAATGGACGAAAAGTGGATGACATGGTACAATCTTAACAGATAGATGACATAATACAATATTTGTGGTTGAGCCTTAAAAGGAGTAATTTACAACTTATGTTTCTAATTGGGGTCCGGGCCGAGTGACAACTTTGGTTGCTTGATGGTCAAATTACAAAGGAATGAGAGCTTGAGGGAATGGAGGCAATTCTTCCTTAATGTTTTGAAATACTGTAGCCTGATTGTTTGAGACTCATTGCATTATAACATGTGCATAACTACTATTTTTGTATTTTCTCTACCAATCAAAACAAAATAAATAACAAGTGAATAATTGAATATTTACTCCCAGTAATTGAGATTAATGCTCAAGAAGTTGCGTTGCTTTTTCATTGGCTACTCTCATTTCAGATACCAACCAAGGAAGATTCCACGGCTCCTTCGAATTATTGCAAGCCTGAGTTGAAGGCTTCATCCCCACTGGCTAAAAAAAATGTTAAAAAGCAACTGAGCATTATGGATAGCTCCGGGCAGAATGATGCCTTCTCCAACTCCACAGGGGCACATCCTCCCACAAATGCAAAGACTTTTGTGAAACCATCTGCAGTTGCACCCAAACGAATCAGACGCCTCCTCACTGCTGAGAAATCTCCAGTGGTCAATTTTAGTATGCCTACACAAGGAAGCTTCTCTCCAAGTAGCAATGGGAGAGCCAAAATTGGGAATCTGGCAATCCCGAGTGCGTCAGACACATTTCAGAAAACAGCTGAGGTTCCAAATAGAACTTCGCTGAATAGGGCACCAAAGGGAATAAACTTTCTCTCATTTGGAAAAGCTCCATTGGATGATTCTGTTGGTAAAAACATGGCTAGCATGCATTCAAATGGGGACAGTGCTTCCAAACTAACGTTGTTGGACAGTTTGAATTCACCGAAACAAGATTCTACTGGTCAGAGAAAGGCCATCAGTCCTTCTGGTTGTGATACTGTTATTGATAGAGCTGTTATAGAGGGACAAGCTGCATGTAGCAAATATCAAAACTCAAATTCAATCTCATCAAGGCTGTTAGCTTCTGTAATTGCTTCAAGTCAATCTTCAGACACCTTAGTTTCTGTGAATTATAAAGATGCACCAAACTCAGCCCGGAAGGCACTCTCATTGACACAATTTGCAGCGAAGTATGAATCAAAAATGAAAATGAATCAGTCTGTTAGTTCTCTCGGTCTTAGTACCGAGGTTGGCAAGGATGCTAATAGTATTACAATTACAAGTTCCCAAAATGATTCGGCAAAAGCTTCAAAAATTCTTGACTTCTTGTCTGGCGATGGTAGTAAGACTTAAGCTGTAAAGAGTAAAATCCAGGTTGGCTGGGGCTGTGGCTCCGACGTCTGATCGGCTTAAGTAAAGTGCAGATTTATTTCCAATAAGAAAAAAAAGTAAAGCAAGATTTTTTGTGGCAAAGACATTCTTTGGTACTGTACCTCCTCTTTCGTCCTTCAGTGGCACAATGTTGTATTCATGCTGCTTGTTTTCAGATCAGGTGCAGTTTGTATTTTCATTGATGTTTTTATACTTTCAATTGCTTTTATTATTAACAAGGAAAAACTAACTTTGGGTTCTTTTTTGAAATTTCAAATGTAGATTGATTATGATTGCTGCATTGTGAATGTGAGGTCCATGATTATGATCACTTGAGATCTTTGCTTTGACGGGACTCCAGATGGGTTTTCTACGTTGAGATTTTATATGCTGACTTATTGAGATGCTAGATGCATGTGACTGTGATCTTAAAACTGAGCTCCTGGTAATTGCCTTGGTTAGCTTCTATTCAGTAGTTACATTGCATTCCCTTAATTCTAAGTTTATTATTGCCATTAAAGCGAACGATGATTATTGCAGCAATGGTTTTATAGAAATATCCACCTTCTTTATCTTTGCAATCTATTCTTTTGAATTTGCTACCCGACTACTTGTGATGGGATCTTGATAATGAAGCAACCTTTTAGTTGCCTAGTTATTGCGGTGTTTTTCTTCTTCTTTTTATGGTTCAGCAATTTGCAACTACCTGTTCAGGTTGCTTTTTCTAACGAATTTTGCTACTCATATTTAGGGTGCATGTCATATTAATATGAAAAGTAATGCTAGGGACAAGCCCCAAATGCACAAGTACGAGGCTTTTTACATTTGAGGCCTGTATATATCATGATTCTAATATGAAATCTTACTCGATTTGTTACTTTGCTTAACATTCTTTAATAAACAAAAGTTTCTTACATAGGTTCAAGTTTTGGCAAGTTCATGAGGTTTTTGGATTGAAGATTCAATGTTCCAATTTACGGGAGGTGAATTTTGAAATTGGAGCGTAGGAACGCTGCAGGACGGAGTTTGTATGAGTGCAGTGCTCAAGCGAAGTAGCCTCATTTGGTTACAAATACAAACTATCTCAATTCACCTCACTTCATCCCTTCTAATAAGTCATTACAACTTTTCAAACTCCTATACAAAATACAATAAATAATTTAACTTTTTTAAATTCTAAAATAAAAATAATATTAAAATATTATATTTTAATAATATTTTATTAAACTTTCAATTTTCATCTTATCTCAACTATGTAACTAAATGAGTCTTTTAACTCTCCTCAAAGTAGTATTAATATTCCTGATTCGTTTTTGTGAACATGATTTTCAGCTGGCTGTTGCTTGCAAATGATCCAAGAGCACTTGGATCTGATGAAGACCAGGAAAAGCACACGTGTTGATGTTGTCTCCATCCTGGGTAACTAAATTGAGTATTATTTGCGGCATATGGTTGTAGTACTGACTTGAATTATTTATCTGTCAGCCTTTTAAATGCTTGCAATTCATGTGAATGAATTATGTATTATATCTTTTATACGTAATATTCCATGTAGGAAGAGCTCTTGCCACTTGCTTTAGGTTTTGAAAAAGGCATTGGATTGGGTTAGAAGTTTGCCCGATGTGGGACTCTGTGTGGTGTATGTGGGGCCGACCTTATTGAGCATTTGCCTACACTGCTATTGTGCTATTATCATGGAGAAGCGGATCGTTGCCCCCAAGCATTATAAAAGCTAAAAGAAAAAGTAGAAAAGCGACATCATTCATCAACATGGTCTTTGAAAAAAATTTCAGCTAATTCAAATTTGCTTGAAATTTGCATTTCACCTTTTGATCTCTTACTTTCAAACTCTTTGAATTTTATTCAAAATTTTTCTTCGCAGTCATAGTAATGATGTTAAAACAGCAATGCTTATCCGCACTTTTCATCTTTATATCTTACTTAACGTATCCTTACACATTTAACCTTACTTGGGCTCACCCCTTTCTATAGGATAAAAACTAATAAGATTTTATATTTACAAGGTTATCTATAAAAAAATATTGTATATTTTATGATTGTAAATATCAATTTTCATAAAAATAACATTGATATAGAAGCTTGTTGCATTAGATTGCATAAAAAAATGTTTGTATTTGATAAATTTTATAATTGTAACACACTATATAGCAAGTGGTGTATTTAAACATGGAAACACAGACAGTATTCAAAATTTCAAATACTAACGTTTTTCAATTTCTCGTTCATAATTTTTCATCTAATCAATACTAATTATTCAACTTTCTCAAACTTTTATATCCGAATTTATAAAAAAAATTGAACTTTTTTAAATTAAAAAAAATTATTATTTTAAATTAATTTTATTCAACTTTTTCTCTCATTTTTTAAATTTAATAAAAAATATAAATATAAATTCAAATTATTTTATTATTATTTATAAACTATCTTATTATTATTAACAAATGTTTTTATCCAAGCGAGATCGTGGCCAAGATTAGTTTTATCCACAAAATAAGTTGTAGCCTCGATGTGAGAAAATTTCATAAAAAAATTTATCGTAGAATGGTCAATATATTTTCCATTCAAAATAGGGTCACGATTATGCAATTTCGCTGCCGAAAACAGAAATAAAAAACACAAAATTTCACGGGCACATAAAAGGTCAGGTGACACTGACAGCGAAATAGATGGGAATCATTGAGCGCTAAGTTACGTGTCCCCCCACCTATGCTTTTATGAAATTGGGTTTAATAATATTATCAAGCAACTGAGTTACCGAAGTCAAGTCTTATTAAAGACTAATGCTTTCTTATTTAGAGATTGCACATGTAAATTTAAATAATTTTATTTTTAATATTTTTTAAAGAGAAATCTTATTTATAATTATGAATAAGAGATTATATTATAGTCTTATTAATAAATGAGAATAAAAGGAGAAAAAATAATATTATTATAATTTCAATTTTTTTTTAAACTATACTTGTATTGCAATCCTAATTTGAGAATTGTATATAGACTAACTTTTAAAATTATAATAAGAATAATTATTCTTATAATTCATATATGTAGACTGCATTACAAGCCTACTTAAAACGATCTCATTTGATGGATAAAAGAGATGCATTTTTTACATTTTGAGAATTTTTGATTTGCAAATAAGGATATTTTACTCAAATTTATTCTAAAATAGACTTTTTTTTTTTTTTTATCTATTTATTGTTTAGAGTGTAAAGGAGTCTAATTTTATTCCTCTCAAAATATTGTTTTTTTTTTCTATTTAATGAAAGGCCTGCACATATAGTACCCGAATGATATGGCAAATAAAATGCGAAATTTTATTTACAATTCTCACTCGATAACTCCATATACAGGCCCTTTATTAAATAGAAAAAGTATTATTTTGATAAAAATATTATTATAATTGTAAAAAATTTTAAAGATAAAATTGCCTAGCCTTGCATGTGTAGTCTTCATTTAAAAACTGTATATAATATTACTCCTAATATATTTTTAATAATTACGGTTTTCAGTTTCCTCCTAGTTGAATTAGTTTTTTTTTTTCAATCTCATTCAAAGTTTTAATCACTTTTGCTTTTATTTTTGTACTTCATTGGTCTGATTAGTTAAAATAATTATTTTATATTAAATAAATTGAAGCAATCAAGCATATTAATAAAGTGCACAAAAGAATATATAAAAATGACTCACATAAAAATTTTGTTCAAAAAAGTTGACACATGAATTAATAATTTCTTTGAATTAGTTTTTCTCCTATACTAAATGATGACTGAATGTAGCATTATTTTTAAAATATTTTTATAATCACAGTTTTTAGTTTCCTCCTAGTTGAATTAATATGTATTTTTTTCAATCTCATTCAAAGGTTTAATCACTTTTGCATTTTTTTGTGCGCTCTATTGATATGATTAGTTAAAATAATTTTTTATATTAAAAAAGTGACACGATCAAACATATTAATAAAGTGAAGAAAAACCAATTAAACATATTAATAAAATGTGCAAAAACAAAACATAAAAATAACTACACAAAAAATTTTGTTCAACAAAGTTGACACATGAATTAATAATTTCTTTGAATTAGTTTTCCTCTTATATTGAATGATGTTTATTTTAAGAGAAATTTTATTTACAATTTTGAGTGAGAGATTGTAATTTGTATGTACACTCTTATTAATATATGAGGGTAAAAGGGAAAAAAACATTCTTTTGAAATGAGAGATTTTATTTATAATCCTGTATGGGAAATTGCATATCGCATTTTTATTGATAATTAAGAATAAAAAAAGAATTGTTATAAAAAAATAAAAAAGAATAAATATTATTTTTAAAAAATATTATTATAATTTTAAAACTTCTTTAAATTAAATTTACATTGCAGTTATTGCAGTTTTTATTCGAGAACCGTACCTAAAATTGAAATTATTCAGGAATTAAGATTACACGTTGCCCCCTTTCAAAAAAGAAAAAAAAAAAAAAAGAAGAAGATTACACGTTGCCGTTGGGTCGGTTGGGTATTTTTATGCAATTCTCCGAAGAACACTCGAGCAATTGCTCTAAGCATCTCTGTGTGTCCCAAATGGCGACCTCTGTGAAGAACAACTTCATGCCTCCGTCTCTGATCTCTAATCTTCAGCAAGTTCTTATCACCAGGAAAAAAAACTCAGTTGAGGGCCACTCTAACAAAATCCACGAACCAACTGAAGCTCCTTCTGCTTCTTCTTCTTCTTCGGCTACTTCACCGTGTTCAGGTGCTGAAGTGTCGAAAACGGAGAAAGATTGCTTGAAGCCGGTAGTGTTGGTGACCAATGAGGAAGGCATACAGTCTCCGGGTCTCACATTCCTCGTTGAAGCTCTGGTTTGCGACGGTCGTTTCGATGTTCACGTCTGCGCTCCTCAATCGTCTGTTCTTTAAAATCCATTTTGCTCTCTGTTATGCGTCATGATCCCTCCATTTGTTTTCTGAGAAACTTCCGATTTGATTTTTTACATTTCTTTTATTTTCTCTTTCAAAACTTGTTACTGTTATTTGTTCTTTGCTTGAATTCAATCAATTTCCTCGCTTCCTCAGCATTTAGTTAGATAAAGTTCCTGTTCTATTTAAATATAAAATGGAATGAAATGTACTTACCACGAAGATTTGAGTAATTTAAATCTGGCTCTTTGCAGGGATCGGTCGATGTCCGGTCATTCGGTGACTATTCGGGAGACGCTTACTGCGTGTTCCGTTGAAATTAGTAGCGCCACTGCTTATCAAATTTCTGGTAGCTCGGCCTTCAGATTTATACTTTTATTATTATTATTATTATTATTCATTTTACAATGCCGCTTGTCTTTGAGGGATCTATATTGTTATTCCCGGAAATAGAATCTATGAAATATGCTGCATTTTATGTTTATGATCAGGCACTCCTGCGGATTGTGTGTCCCTAGCTTTATCCGGGGCCTTGTTTTCTTGGTTAAAGCCTGTTTTGGTATGCAGTTAAGAATATGTTACTTTTTGAGATTCTCGTTACTTATTGAGCACCAATATTCCCTTAAATATTTTATTAATGTATACATACAGGTCGTTAGTGGAGTGAACAAGGGATCAAGTTGTGGTAACAACATGTGAGTAATTTGTTGTTATTTTCTTTGGAGGTCAGATTATTGCTGAAAAGTTATTCAGCTGACAATGTTGGTCGTATGGGTTTACTGCCGAATTATATTTCTTTTTGCGCTGATGTTGGTCGGGTTCCCATGAGTTTAGGTTTTACTCTGGGGCTGTTGCTGGAGCTAGGGAGGCACTGATTTGTGGTGTACCATCCCTTTGTATATCATTGAACTGGTAATTGCATCTTTGGTCCCTTGTTTCTTATTTGTTCCACTTATTTTTTGGTATTTGCTTACTCTCAACTTTAATGGGCACCCATCGAGTATATTACATGTCAAAGTTCTATTCAGGAAGAAAGACATGAGCTGTGAAAGTGATTTGAAGGATGCAGTCAATGTTTGTTTGCCATTAATACATGCAGCTGTAAGAGATATTGAGAGAGGAACTTTCCCCAAAAGTTTCTTGCTGAATATTCAGATTCCCAGTTGTCCTTTGATGAACAAGGTTTGCTTCTCCAACTGTTGTGTTTTGGATTGCGTGGGAGCATTGTAAATTTGTAATATAGAGAGTTCTCGGTACTGAGTATTAGATATCTAAACGATTCTAATGATCCTCTTGATATAAAAAATGACTTATTTGCATCCATCTGTCCACAGTATAACAAGAACATTAGAATATTTATATGAATGATCTTCCGGATGTTTATTTATATCTTTTAGTCACCAGATAGTAAGAGTCCAAGAGGAAAATATTACTTATATAAAAAAAAAAAAAAGAGTCCAAAAGGAAAATTCTAAGAAAATGAAATGCTATTCCATGGCATATTTCGCTTTTTTTTTTTTTTTCCTGATTCCTGAGATTGTATGGTAGCGATGCTCTCTCTTTTTGGATGAAAATCAAAGTCATTTCTTGCCAGATCAATGAGTTGGGCAGCCAAAAAAGGCATGTGCCTGCAATTGAGATTGATCCCCTTGAAGGATAATAACCTTTCATGATCTTAAGTGTGATAGGAGATGATGTGTATTGTTTTTGTTTTATTTTGCAGTCATATAAATGAGGAGTGTGGATTTAAAACATTGTGTGGGTAACTGCTAGGCACCAGATGAAATTGAGGAAGTATGCTTGAATTAAAAATATGTGGATGTCAAAGGCCCTATCGTTATGTGATGGGTCAATTTTTGTGAAATTTTTAGCCAGACCAGTGGACTGGAGTCCTTCCATTTTGTATCATAAGAACTTCCATTTGTCATCACAATTTGCTTGAGTCATACTCAAGTACTTTTTAGTTGCAGCTGTGTTTCATGTATTTAGGCTGTACTTTTTGTTTGACAGGGCTTCAAGGTGACCAAGCAGAGTCTATGGAGGTCCTCTCTAAGCTGGCACGCTGTATCAGCGAACAGGCATCCCTCTGCTGGCCATTTCATGTCCAATCATCAAAGCCTTGGTATTAAGTTGGCACAGCTCAGCCGAGATGCCTCTGCTGCTGTGAGTTGTGTTTGATACCATAATGCCACCATGTTAGTCTCATGGTTGAGTAGATATTGCTATTTCTCAGTTGCCATTCTTAAAATGTATGTACTCTATGATGTTATTAGGGTGCAGCACGTCGCCTGAACATTCATCGGAAAAATGTGGAGATTGAATCAGTTGGAGTTGCAGGAAAATTTAGTTCCCAAGAAACCGTGAAGAAATACTTCCGTTTAGAGGTTCAAACGAACTCCTATCTTTGAACTTATAGGCAAAACCCTCTGTTAATGACCCTTCCCCATTTTTCATTTTTATTTTTATTGCTTGTTTTTGGAAAAGGGGGATGGGGGATCGAGCTGTCCTTATAATTTGTGTTGAATCGTTAGCCCTAAATTTCTACTTTATTCTATTTTTCTCCCTGCAACTTTGGATTATTTCAAGAAACATCTTTGATGAGCACTTGTTATTTTCACATTCGCAGCTGGAAGACAAGGATCAGGAAAATACTGATGAAGATCTAGATTACAAAGCACTTGAAGATGGCTTTGTGAGTTAAATCCTCTTTGTGTGTCATCTCTCTGTCCATTTCTTGTCCTTGATTGCTGATTCTGAGGTTGCCTTTTGGCACGACAGGTAGCAATTACTCCGTTATCTTCAAATCCAGCCAACTGGATAGAGATCCAGTCATCGGTTTCAAACTGGCTTGCTGTTGCACTTGCAAATGAGCAATGATGCCCCTTGTTTTCATCATTCATACAATGCTCCTATACCATATAATACTGGCAAGTCTTCTCTTCCTGTAGTTCTTTTTATAGGCACCGGATGCCCGGGAACGGCATCCCCGACTAATACCGAGCTCTTCCAGTAGTTTTTGAAATTGTGGTTCTCCTTGAAATGAATTAGGTTGCTTTTTAAACTCAGTTACACCTATAGTAGGTAGGTCTTAAATGTCTGATCCGTGCATTGGTTGGAAAGGCTGGTTTGAGGTCTTGTCTGCGATCTGGGTTTTATATCAGGAATGCAAAATGCTCATGATTAAAATCAATTTTTTTTACTAGTTTCTTATTTGGTGTCCATCCTGATGTACATGTTTCGTTCCTAACTTTGGCAGCCAATGAATTGCCTTTGAAAGTAACTCTATCAACCTACCTGTAGATTGGTAATAAATATTCAACTAATATTCTTAAAGCTCAACTTTAAATTTTAATTTTTAAGTTTTGCATATGGGTAAAATGGTAAATACCATGACTGGAACCTTGCGACAAAAACTTTTCTTTGGTCTAATGGCAAACAGTTGCAGGAGGTGGCCTGGTCAGAATTTTGTTGGTAAATATATTAAAAATAAAATTAATTTTTGGATTTTCACTTACTTGTAAAAGTTTCCTGGATCTCCAATGAATTCTTTTCGTACAACTCCGGTTAGCTATGTTATTAGAGTAGTGGTCATGTAACAACTACCACGTGTCAACCGATTAATCTAGAAGAATGAGATTTGAGCCGAATGCTTGGGATTTTATTGAGGAATATTGTAATATCCCATTTCTCATTGAATATTGATATACAATGTTTGTTGATGGGCTGGATCTTTAAATTGGTATGCGTCAATTCAATGACCTGTTTTACCCCCACAATCTAATATCTACTTTAGCTCCAAAACAAAGTAACTAGAAATTCAAAAACCAGAAATAATTTTTTGTTTTCGAAGACTAGTATAATGGACCATGGGGCCAATTGCAAAGCATGATTAACCTAAGCATATTCAAAAGAATCAGGTTTATCTTTTGTAGGGGTGTTCTCTGATCCGACCCGACCCGACCTGACAAACCATGTTTTCGATTCGCCTCGAAAAATTCCAGTTTCGATAACCCAATTACCCGTTGAGCCGATTGCCCAACATCTTCATCTTCTTCCTTGATCCTACATTCGGACTTCAGTAATCCCAAATAAAAATCCTGCCTTGCGAACTCGACATCTCCAATAATCTTCATCTTTTTTTTTTTTTTCGAAAACCCTACTTTTGTGATTCAAACATAAACAAAAATTCCAAATCCACACAAAAACAAAAATCCCAAATCAAAAACCTTAATAATCCGTAATCCATTTATTTAAAAAAAAAAAGGAGAGAAAACACAAACACCCAAATCACAAACCCTAATCCATAATCCGTAATCCGTAATCCGTTTAACCAACCTATCAAAATTGATGGCCGGTATCGATGGAAGTATTATTCAGAGGTTGCTTTCATTGCGAACGAGAAAACATGGCTGGGGCATTGTTGGAACAATCAACTCTCTCGGCCTCTCTCTGATTGATATCAATCAACTCTCTCGACCTCGATCAATTCTTCTCGAAAATCTTTACGTGGCTAAGAGTGAAATTATGTGGCTTAGAGGAATGAAAGGATGCGCCTTTGTTCGAGACCTCAATAGAGATGGGAAAATGGGCATTGAAAATGTGAATTGGGTTGAAATTGGTTTAAGTCGGGTATTAGTATTATTCGATACCGATCATAAACACAAACGAGCCGGGTAATCAGAACGGTATAAAAACGGAATAACGGGTCGGGTTGGTGAACAAGTATTTTGTTCATCCCTAATCTTTTGATTGTTTAAGATAGGATGAAAATGCTTATGATCTTTTCGATGAGTCAAATTTCACAGAATGCTTTTAGGTAACATGGCGTCCGGGTATAGGGACAAGGGTTGTAATACTAAGTTCTTGTCCAATATTTATATTAAGAAGTATGATTTTAACAATATTTTATTCAATTTTTAAAACTCATCTAATCTCAACTTATTATCAAAACCATACCTAAATGACATAAGGAATAGTATCTAAATAAGAGAATGAGGTTTGAACCCTCATCCCTTAATATATGAGTAATGTTATATACCATACATATATTCAAATTATCTAATGGTAATAAATGTATCATTTCTTACCTAATAAGATAAAATTAAAATGATAGTATAGTATATAAAATTTTCTATATATACAAATAAAGGCTATGTGCATGCTAGTGTGGCCGCTCAAGGTTTTTTTTATTTCATTTTAAAATTTTCATTTTCAAAATTTTCAGAAATAATTTATTTTTTAAATAATTCTTTAAAAAATTAATATCATATTTTAAGAAAATAAAAAGTCCACGTGTTCCAGTCAATGATTTGACCACGTATTTATTTATTTATTAATGTTGATATAAATTAATGGGAGTCCACTTTTTTAATTAAGTAATACTACGTATAATTGTAGAATATGTAACCGTTATGTAATCGTTCTAAAAAATAGTAAAGTTTACTACTAAAAAATAGTAAAGTTTACTACTAAAAAATTAATCTTTTATATGAATTTTATATTTTATTCGTTTTTTCAAAACAATTACACAGCGTTGCACAATTCATAATTGTAAACATATTTTCTCTTTCCAATAACATATATTATTGGAAAAAGATGTAATCGGTCTGGTTTGGTCAGATATGGATAAATTTTAGGATCGAATTGGTATACATTAGTTTTGCATTTTTAAGAACCGATTTTACATTAGTTACCTACTAAACCAGTACTTTCAGTTTAATCAATTTTGGTTCAATTTAGTTTGATTTTAATAATGAACCAATTTATCAAAATGAATATGTTTAAAATTTACTAGGTCAAAACTTGTAATATGCTATACATGTTTTATATTTAGAACATGTGATCAAATAAATTGACATGTTTAAAATTAAAATTTTATATTATAAATTAAAATTTAATACTATTATATATAATTATAATTTATATTAAATATAATATAAAAAATATTTTATCTAGTATTAAAAATTAATTAAAAAAATATAAATATGCGAACCGGTCCAATTCGATCTCAAGAAGTGTAAAATCGATTTTGAATTGCGTTTGACCAGTTTTTAAAAGAAAAAAATGGGTCTCAGACCAGACTGATCCAAAACCGGATTGAATCTACCAATCTGGTTCGATCCGAGCCAATTTTTTGATTTATTTTTACAACCCTTCTACTGGGGTTAGTTCGTAAAAAGAGCTACACAACATGTTTGACCAAAAGTTTAAATACACGTGGTATTTTGGGATGTAAAATAAAAAATAAATGGTTGTGTGGGACAAATGATTGGTTTCAATAATTTATGTGTAATTTGAAAAGAGGGATAATTTAAGACTGAACGATGAAACTTTCCATTCTTATGAATCAATGAAGACATTTATTATTTCATCATCGGGTTAGGGTTCTTTTATACACAATTATTTTGTGTACTTCTTGCATGCTTTATTAATGTGATTGACTAAAAGAATTATTTTATATTAAAAATGATGTAATCAATCATATTAGTGGAGTACACAAGGAATACACGAAACAAACTGCAAAAAGAGATGATGAGTAGCAAAATTCTTTCCTAAATTTTATATTATTATCCTTAATTTAAAATAAAGTTGTTAAAAACAAAGTTGTATGTTTATAGTTTATGATTGAGGATTCATACAATTATTTTATAATAGACAATACTAAATATATAAAGGGATCAACACACTTCTTGCATACCATGCTAGTTAGTTTTTTTTTGTCTTCCACTCCCATCACACCTATTCCACACACCCTCAGTCTAGATAGATAGAGAGAGAGAGAGATCGCGTACTTGTTGATGAGGGATGATGATGATGATGTTTCAATCTCAGTGATGAGACAAGGAAGATAACTAGGCTGTAGTGAGGAGCAAGGAACGTGCGTAGCAACATTGGTGAGGGGATGCCAATGAGGGGCTTTGGCAGCATGGGCTCGAGGGTTTGGGAAAGGGTGTGGGAAAGGGAGAAGGGGGGAGGGGCACGGGAGAGAAGGAGAAAGGGGAAAAATGAGAAAAAAAATACAGATTAAAATGACACCGTGACATGTTAGTTTATAGGATTCTTTTGTGTCTCTAGGAGACATCTTTTACAATATATTTTACAAAACACTAATATGATGGTGTTCATTTTAAATAACCAATCTTCGTTTAAAATAATCGAAATGGTAGTTGTAGTTTTAGGTGTGTAAACTTGGCACACTATTTTAAAAAAGTGAATAGTTGAAAGTTGGTCCAACTGTATCCCTTCAATAAACAACCATTCAATAATATTATGCTACATCAACAATTTCACACAAATTATAATAGACAAATTACACTAGACACATCTTCCCTAAACCCCCCTCTCGATCCTTTGGTCTTCTTCTACTGCCATCACCAAACATCTCCATCGCCGATCTCCTCCATTCCGCCGACCATCTCCGTCTTTTCTCCATCAAAATCCATCAAACCATAATCTACAAAACCAAAATCCACAATCAAACTAAAATCAACCCACAAGCAAGCCATAATCGAACCAAAATTAATGTCAAATCACAATCCATTCAAAATTATAGTGAAGAACATTGTAAACCTTGTCGGCAGCATTGTGAGGGTTTAGGCGGTGAGGAGAGTGGCGGAGAGGGCTTCCTGTGCAAGAGAAAAATCAGAGGAGGGAGGGTTCGGGAAATGTATTTTTGTGGATGCTTGAATGCAATTTCATGTGATCAACTCTATTTTGCTTTTCCTTATGTGGTAATTGTTGATTGGAGAGTTATTTTTGACTTTTACTAGTCCGATCAGTGCAAAACGTTTTTTTAAAAAAGAAAAAGATAAAATATGATATTTATATAAAAATAATAATTGTTTAATAATTAATTCACTTTTTTTTCAAAAATAATGTATAAATTTTATACCCTCTACAATTAAATCTAGCATTTCTATTAAAATAAAAATACTTTTAATTAATGCTGCTCGCGCTATACTAGGGTTAAAACAAAAAGATTAAAAATATCTAAAAAAAAATTGAAAAAAAACTTGTACCAGCGTCATTCACGAGCTTTAAGAAAATTGAGGAAGTAAAAAGAAGAAAAACAAAATAAAAGGACTCGGGTTAGGTGGGGAGAAGAGGTACAGTCCAGATAGTAGCACTAGCTACAAATGGCAACAATTTTAAAAGCAGTGAAACGTGGCGATTCACCTTCGTTCCCCATAAACACCACTCTCTCGGCGCATTTCTTTTTCACATTTTCCTGCCACCTCTCAGAAGCCAAAAGACAACTCTCTCTTTCCCATCCCTCAGCTAAGCGCCATTTTTTGGCAGTCTTTACTGTTCTTAAAAATCTTCTGATATTTTTCAGATTGAAGAATAACAATATGGGCACTGAATCTGAAGGTGGTCATACTTTCTCATCTTTGCCAATGAAACAACTAGTCCATGTCAAACTAGAAGAAGAAGAAGAAGAAGAAACAAGAACGACGCCTTCTGATGACATTCCTCCTAATTTCGGCGGTGCACCTGAAGGTGAGTCGTCTTTTTCGTCTTCCTCCACAGCAATAAGGACACCGGTCCATGAAATAAACGACACCGCTCCACCGACTACAGCAAAGACCTCGGAAGTAGACGACATCGAAGTGGTCTATATAAAAAAAGAAGAAGAAGAGGAGGAAGACGAGAACAGAGACGTAGCGAGTTTTGGCGGTGACGGAGGTGGTAATGGGCCTTCGTCATCGTCTTCGTCGGCGGCGGTGCCCAAGCCGATGGAGGGGCTGCACGAGCTAGGTCCACCGCCGTTTCTGAAGAAGATATTCGAGATGGTGGAAGACCCGGATACCGATACAGTGGTGTCGTGGAGCGAGACCCGAGACAGCTTCACAGTGTGGGACGAGCATGTCTTCGCACAAGATCTGCTTCCAAGGTATTTCAAGCACAGAAACTTCTCCAGCTTCATTCGCCAGCTCAACACTTACGTGAGTACATTACACTAACAATTCCCAAGTTCTTTGTTCATCCAAGTTCTCAGTCTGATTGGTTGAGATGTATTTTCTTGGAAATCAAATTTTGCCACATGGCAACCAAACCAAATTGCAAAAATAATTTTTTTTCTTCTTCAGAACTTGCTAAAAGTTGCATGCCTCATATGTGGGTTTTATCTTAGGAAGTTAGGATTTTGCTACATAGCGAATTTGCTGACCGATTTGAGCATTAATGTGCCTGCTGATTTCATATTCAAAATTCAAATCTATATTGTTTTCGTTAAAGTCTGAACTTTCTTACCAATCACGTTAGATAGATGAATGGCAGTATTAGTGTGCCTTGCAACCAAGTTTTTCCTTTTTCTTATATATTAATATTTTTATTGAATTAATATGGTTTGAACATTTTACTATTGGCTGTTTCGTTGATGGGATTTTGTGGTGTAAAATGCGTGAAGGGTTTCAAGAAGATTGATACAGATAACTGGAAGTTTGCAAACGAAGGATTTCAAAGAGGGAAGAAGCATTTGCTCAAGAGCATCAAAAGAAGAAGTAGGTTAAACAAGCAGCAACAACAAGACGGGGCGGTTGGTCATGTCAATTCGATCAAACCTGGGTTGGAGGATGAACTCGAGAGTCTTAAGGAAGATCAAAACATATTGAAAGTGGAAATCTTGAACCTGAGACAGAAACAGAAAGACTCTCAGAATCAATTAGGCGCTGTTGAAAATGGTATTCGAGGTGCAGAGTGTAGGATACAACAGATGCTGTTTTTCCTCACCAAAGTAACCAAAAACCCAAGCTTTGTTCAGCAATTGATCCAGAAGACAAAGCAGCAAAAGAGAGAGCTAGATGGAGGAGAGTTTGTTGTTAAGAGACGCAGATTGCTAGCATCCCATGTGGGTGAGAAGGCCATTGACAAAAGTCATAGAATTAATTCTGGAAACCAATTTCCGGGGCGTTTGGTGACAACTCTATCTGGACTCTCTGAAATCTTGGAAGAAGAGGCTGTGGATATGGATACCCCAGCTTCCATAGATGATGCATTAATATGCAGTCTTGATCAGGACCAGAATATGAATGTGATGTCTAGAAGAAGTAGGAGCCCAAATATCTCATCTGTTTATGATGTCATGTCAGAGAAACTACTCGAGGACAATTTGATTAATGTAGATGAAGAAATAGCTTTAGATGACTCTAAATTCTATTCTGAATTGGAGGATTTGATTGTCAAGCCAGATGATTGGGGTGGAATTGCAGAGCAAGCTGGTTGTATTGGGGCGCTTCCTTGAATCAAACCTACCGTCTTATTCTCCTCATTGTAAAGAAGGCTGAAGCTAAAAGAGTGTTCATAGTTTTTATCCCTTTTTTTTTTTTTTTTTTTAAGGTGGTGTGTTCTTTTGTGATGTAAAAAGTGTTACAGCCATACTAGCATTGAACAGCTTTGTCCTCTTATAACATATATAAATACCTACATGCTGCTGCTGCAGCTTGCCTTATCAGTTTGTTGTATTTTTTGATCGGACGGTTTGTTTTATATGGTTGTAATTTTGAGGGAGTGAGTTTTTGTTGCGTAAAAATTAGAAAAACTAGGAACCAAATATTTTGTGAAAGTAGGGGCAATATCACCGTTTTGGCTGTTAAGTGTTTGTTGTGTTGGGGCGCTTCGTTGAATCAAATGATCTTAGGTGTTCCTAACAAAAGTTGTCTGAGTTGAACATGGTTAGGCTGACTTTGATGTTTGATCTTTCACAACCATGTGCCCAAAATTCTGCCACATGTTTGAAGGACATACATCAGGTCGACCAGTTTTATATGGCTGGTAAGTGGACCGTGGGTCTCTTGTACAAGTGCAAGACGTGATTAAAAAGTGGGTCTTGGATGTAGATTTTGTGGCCTACTGAATAAAAAATTAAAAAAAAAGAAAAAAAGAAAAAAAGAAGAAGAGAATATTAAGATTAAACGTTACAGACAAACGACAGACAAATGTCAATTGATATAAACACAACATTTTGAATTCATTTATTTCATTTTTGGATTTATTTTTTTATTTCTTAGCTTACATATATTATGCAGTACATAACAAACACTAAATATCACAAATTATCAATTGGCGTTTATCTACTATTTATTTGTGGCGTTCGTCTATAATATTTTTGAGCAAAAAGTACGAGCTTCTCGACTAGCGTCAAATGAGCTGAGAGTGCTTCTTGACCACACATTACAATTTACACATCATACATATTTTTTATTTTATTTTATTTTATTCTTTTTAATCTAATTAAGTTCTTATACCAATCATCTATATATTACATATTTAATAAGAGAAAAAAACAAAAAAACAAAAAGTTATATATATATATATGAGAAAACCAAATTGTATGGAAGAATTATCATAGAAAAAGGATCATCGATGAAAAACACCAACTTATCTTGTTATTTTTTTTTAATTGGTGATAGAATTGTTGATCTAGATTTTGGATAGAGTACTCGACCCGAAACCCATATTTTAAATTTAGGTTGGGTTTCAAATCGGGTTAGCCTGGGTTATGACGCAATCTAGAACCTAGATGAAATCAAATTTTTTGAAATTCGGATTTCGAACTGTACTTGCCTTTTTTAAAATAAAATTATGTGATGAGTAATGCTAGGGAGCATCCAACACTCATTGCACACACTCACATGAACAGTGCACATGAACAGTACATATGTACTGTTCATGTGAGTGTGTGCAATGAGTGTTGGATGCTCCCAATATTTTCTCTTTCAGAAGAAGCGTACTGGGAGGCAGCCGATGTGCAGCGGCACATTGACACACCTCTTCACAGCAACAGTAAATCTTTTTTTTTTTTTTTTTTTTCACTTTTGCGTGCCGCGGCATAAAGGCTTGTCCCAATATCTTTCATTTTCTGAAAGGGAGGTGCTGTAAACCGGTCCGGGTGATAAATATAAAAAATCAGCCTCCCAATAGTAAGCAACCACATCAGTAATTACAAAAAGCACAAGGTAGACAATGCTACACCGAATCTCATCTATTGTCTGCTTATCTTTCTTTTCCTGTGATTCTGCTTGCGACCTCCCCCCACCATCTCGCACCGACGTCTTCTCCCTCTCGGCAGTGTCCATCGACGTCGCATACCATTTGCTACACAAAGCAACTCAAATCACATACCCAAACACCCAAACACGCATCAAATAATCATAAAACCCCTCGCCGATAATAATTCAGCCCACCATCACTTCCTATCTCCGAAGTATTGCAGATTCACTCAAGAAAATTCATAATCGAAAACAATGAACCAAACTCAAGAGAATTAATAATCAAAAAAGCCCAAGGAAACCATCTTAGAGAAAACTTTCTAATTGATTTTTTACGAATTATAATTTTAGAATTGTAAATTTTAAAATATATATAAGACGAAAATTCAAATGAATGGGGAAACAGCGTTCCGACAGGGGCACTGTGAGGGAAGTCCGATCGCTGTACCAGAGAACGGCCCTGATTCCGTTCAATAGGCGGCAAAGCCGACCATATGTATGCAATGCATAAACATAGATAATGAAGATAGATTCAAAATAAAAATATTCTTCATTATAATCACAAGATTCACAGAATTACAAGGTTATGGCTTGCAGAGAGGATTCCTTACAAGTTTTCTTATCGTAAGAAAGGGGTGGAATGAGCTCTGCCTTGAACTAAAACTGAACTCTCCTTATATAGATGGAGAGGCATTACAAAGGAAACCCGGAGTTTGATCACGGGAGACAAAAGGAAAAGCGGCCGAAAGCAAGCAGTAACCACATCACGTGATTACTTTTAAAAAGTAAAGCTGACTGCGCCGAAAGCTGAGCTGTCAGGCAATGATGTTGTCTGCACCGAAAGATGTTTTGTCTTCTAGTGCTGACTGGCTCAAAGGGTGTCGGCAGTGGGGACATCTTGTCTTCATCTGCTGACCGATCTTGATTTTAGTGGACTGGCAATTATGGCTCTCCGAGATCAGGCGAAGAGTATTCTTTGTCGTGTCCAAAGTATTTGTACAGGTCATCAGAGTCATGTTCTGATTGTTCTGATTCACTGCTGGCTTCTTCATCAATGGACTGCTTCAGTAGCATCATGCTATTGTGTTGTCCTTCGATCTGTTTCTTGAGTATCTCAAGCATTTCTTTGTTCTGCTTCTTCTTGGAGTCTTTTTTCGAAAAGGCTGAACTTTCTGTATCTGAATCTTTCTTTGGAGAAGAAGAAGGCTTCTTTTCTGATGAAGTCTTTTTCTTCTGTTTGGAAGATGAACTTGGAGTATCCTTAGGTTCAAGGAGCAGAAAAGGAAACTCGATCTGATTTTTTGGCTTAGGTGATGGAAACTCCTCCCGGTCTTTCAGATTTGGTGCCGAGACAGGAAAATCTTTTAAAGCTTTAGTCAAGAAATTATCAGGGATCTGGGTTTTTATCCCAGTATTTAACATAAAACCTGCGGACAAGAATGTCTGCAGTTTTCTCATAGGTCCAATTAAGGATCCATGGTAATTTGTAATGAGCACAAAAATGGATTAAAAATGGGAATTTAGAATGGGGGGGATCCATTTTTGGGGTTACCGAATTAATATGATCAAGGACAGGCTGGAGACCTGGCGGATAGATATCTGGAATGGGGCCAAAAGATTGCCACCATTGGATGAATCAAAGAGGGATCTTTGGAACGAATTTTTTATCAAAATTAAAGAACCAAGAATGAGACATACTTGGTGTCTGATAGAAAGGAAAATGGAGCCAGGCGTCGATATAATCATGATAATTATATCTAATCTGGGTATCTGGAATACTTTTAAGAGTATTCGGATTCTGTCCCCATTGATCAGGTGTTAAAATTCTGACAATAAAACAAGAATGGGAAAAGATCTTTGAAGGATCCACTTTATCATAAAGTGGTTTCAAGTAAATCGATCCCGTATGGGAGAGAATAGAAAGAAAAAAATTTAAATCTTTTTCTGGATTACGAGGAACCCAGTGCCATCCTGGCGAAAAATAATGAAAAGCAATTTGGAAAGGATCTGTTTCTACAATATTCTCAATGTAGAACAGACTTTGAAAATGTGATTTTTGAAAACTTTCTGCTCTGTTAGGGGCAGGAAATCTAGACCTTGTTCTACCCAAAGGGTTGGACAAGGGATCATGTGGCATGGTTACGGCCATATCAAATGAACTTGGGGTTACAGGCCTGGGCATAATTCCCAGAACTGTGTATCTATTTGCAACTTCCAGTGGGGAAGTTGGCATCAATAGAGAGGCAGGAGGTGCTGGGAGAAGTGGAGGTTTCTGGGAGCTCTCAGTCTTCTCTGGTTTTTTTTTCTTACTCATTTTTTCTCTGCAGAAATTCACGGGTAAGAAAATCAGGGATGGAGTTATCTGATCCTTTTATATACTCAATATCAAAATAAAAAAATGCTTAAAATAGCTTGCCATCGTGCAAAAATTTGTTTAGATGCAATGTTTTCAACATCTTTTTCTAAAACATACTTAGCACTTTTGCAATCAATTCTTAAAAGAAATTTTTGATTTAATAAATCAGATTGGAATTTAGAAATGCATAGTACTATAGATAAAATTTCTTTTTTAATAGTACTATAATTTGATTGTGCATGATTTCAGGTTCCGGAATGGAAGCGAACGATTTGTTCGGAAGAACCTGGTGAAACACATTGTTTTAGAATGCCGCCATAACCAATGTCAGAGGCATCTGTTTCAACAATTTTTAAATATTCAGAATTAGGGATTCCAAGACATGGGAGAGTTTTGACATATGTCTTAATTTCCCTAACAAGATTCGTATGGATCTCAGTCCATGGAGAAGGGTTGGTACGAAGTCTCTGGAAGAGGGGACGACACCGTTTTCTCAGATCTTTATAGAAATCAGCGATATAATTCAGCGAACCAAGAAATCTCTGGAGCTGAGTTTTATCTATAATGACATCAGGAAATTTTTCAGCAAAATCGATTGACCTTTGGATTGGTCTGATCTTACTGGCACAAATATCAAAACCAAGGAATCTAATCTTGGTTTGGAAAAGTTTAATTTTCTTCGCAGAAACCACTAGTCCATTTCTTTTGGCGATATCAAGGAATGCCAACAAATGTTTCCAGTGATCATTAATGGATTTAGAGAAAATTAAAATATCATCGATATAAACAATAGTGAAATGAGAAAAACTATTGAAAATATCGTTCATAATGTTTTGAAACTCAGAAGGGGCATTTTTTAGACCGAATGGCATCACGTTCCATTCGTAATGACCAAAAGGAGTACAAAATGCAGTCTTATAACGGTCCGACTCCCTAATTTGGATTTGCCAAAATCCAGACTTAAGGTCAAACTTACTAAAGATTACGGCCTGACTCAATCTCTGAATTAAGTCATTTTTGTTAGGGATGGGATATCTTATCCATTCTAACACTTTGTTCAGGGGTTTGTAATTTATGACAAGGCGGGGTGAACCTCGTTCTAACTCAGAATTTTTCTGGACATAGAAAGCAGCACACGACCAGGGTGACTTACTATGCCTGATTAATCATTTCTGAAGAAGATCAGAAATTTCATTTTTACAGAATTCTAAAGTTTCAGCATTCATTTGAATGGGCCGAGCTTTAGTGGGAATATTTTTCTCTGAAAAGTCTTTAATATAAGGCAGAGAAACCTCATGTTTTTTCCGATTCCAAAAGGCATTGGGGAGATCGAAACAAATTTCAAAAACGAGTTTTTTATAAAAATCCTCAATCTTTGAATGAATTAATGGCTCAGTCAAATGCTCAGAAATTTTTCTAATTCTTACTTCTTGTTGAAGAGAGAGTAGATGGTGTTCCTTAGCAACGATCAAAGAAATTTTCTCCCTTGAAGTATCAGCTTCAAGTTTGGAAAGAAAATTAAATTTGACTTTCTGTCCGAAGGGGTCAGTGGTGATCCCATCTTTTTCAGTCAAGAAAGGGCAAATAGAATTGATAAAAGGCATCCCTAAAATGACATCCCAAGTCATGTTTTTGACTAGGACGGATGGGATACGAAAACACACATTGTCTTGACAGACATGGGCGTCATTTAGCTCATAGTTGATTTTCATCTTTGAACCATTAGCCGCTGATAGTCTTTCAGTAGATTTTTCAAAATACTTGGTTGGAACCAGGCCTTCACGGATACAATTAAGATCCGATCCAGAATCAATCAAAGCAATCGCAGATAACTCAAATTCTCTACAAACAACAATTTTGACTTTTGCATACCATTTAGTAGGCATGGATTGTCTTATCAAGCAAACAGCCTTAGGATTGTCTGAGGGCTCATCATGGTCAGAAACATTTGTTTCTTCATTATCGGAAGGATCTTGATCAAGAGCATGTTCAATTTTTAGAGTAATAAAATGTTGTTTTAAACTTGAATTTTCAAGTTTAAGATTATTAACCTCAGATTTGAGTTCAACAATCTCTTGCTTGATAATTCCGATTTCATGCTGTAAATCAGAGGTAGAAACATTCTTCGGTTTCTTATCGAATCTTTTTAATGTTTTTTGAAAACTGACTTTCTCTTGAGAAGATGACGACTCTCTACGAGCCATAGTCTTCCTGAGCTGGGCAAGATACTTTTCTTTTAGCTCAGTATTCTCAAGCTGAGAAATTAAATTAAGAAGAAAGTTCTGCTGTTCCTCCTCTTTAGTTAAAACATTAATTGTTTTAACTCCAGAAGTTTTACAACAAGAACTACTGCAATTGCAGCCAAGCTTAACCATTGGTTGAACTGATGAATCCGATTCTGAATGAGAGTTACTATCACTAGAACTGTATTCATCACGTTCTGAGGATGAAGAACCAGAATTGTCATCAAGTAATTGAAACAAATCATGTTGCTCATCTTCACCAATATTTAAAGCATTAAGCTTATTCTTCAATTTGGTGGGTTTTTGAGGGTTTGGACAATTATTTGCATAATGTCCCCTCTTTCCACATTTAAAACATCTTTGATTTTTATCAAAGTTTTTCTTTGGAAAAGATTTTTTATGAGGAAATCTTTTATGATCAGAAGGTTTTCTAAAGAAATCAGCACGGGTTTTTCTTTTCTTTTGAAAATAATCGCCGTGAGGTTTTTGGGAAAACCTTTTCAAATGTTTTTTCTTTCTCTCTTTGGATGGAGCAATAGGAGGAAGGCCAAATTGTTGACAGAAATTTCCCATTTCATATTTGGCTCTCTTTCTATCTTTCATCTGCTGAGAGATGAGCTTTTGATCATTGCACATACTAATACCGAGTTTTTTAATTACGCTAGTAATATCACCATAGGTGTAACTATCGTAATCTATTGTACCGGTACTATCAAGTAGTGCCTCCTTAACCTTAATGGCAAACAAGCGAGGGAGACCATCAATGAATCTTTCTTTCCAGTAAGGCTTATCCGAATCATCACGCATTAAAACTCGAGAAATAAACACGGTTTCATACCAATTGTAATCTGACATGTTAGGGCATCTCAGATTATTCAAATAATCAGAAAAACGATTAGTCACATTTGAAGGCGTACCAATAAAATGTTTTATAATCGTATAAATCAAAGTATTAACACCATCAGAGACACCTCGTCCTATGGTGTTATCAAAAACAGGCGTACCATCATCATTTTGCTTGACAGGAAATTGAATCCTTTGTTTGGCTTCATCAGTAAGGTGTTTATCCCACCATGATCGAAGCATACCCGTAAAACCAGAAACTAACATTAAAACAATATCAGGTTGTAAGATGTTTTTCTGAACATAGGCATCGGCGATCATGGACATCTTTTGTAGAGTATTTAGGACTTTTTGTTCAGAGAGTCCATCAATATTCCATTCATATATCCTGTCAGCACTAGCCGAAAACTGATCTCTAAACATTCGTTCTTCGATCGCTAAATCAGGTGGAGTTGGCTTTGAAAACCAGTTCTTCGTAAAATCTGAAGGTTTCATAGAAGTGAGTCTGGCTATCTCAGCTGGCTCCGATGAAAACTGTTTTAAAACAGAATTGATGACAGAATCATCCTCAGAGGATTCATCTGTAGAAAGAACAGAAATATAATCTGGATTAAAATCCTTTCTACTCCTGTCAAGGACACTTGTAGAAGGTTTTGACCTTTGTTTTTCTAGTTTTATTTCTGCAAGCATTTGATCAATTCTATCCAGAGTACTGACAAAATCTATTTTCTGTCTGTTCTCGGGTAGAATAATCAAAAGTTTTTCAATCAACTTAATTTTAGGTTTTGGAGGACTAGCAGTACGTCTTCCAGACTCAGATTTAAAAACAGGTTTTTCAATATTCTCCTCAATACGGTCTAATTGTTGACCTATAATGTGGAGAGCAGAGTTTGAAGATCAGAACCTAATGACTCGATTTTTTGATTCGGCAATTTTGTATTTGAGAAATGGAGTTGAAGAGTCTAGAGGGCGCAATCGAGAAGAACTCCAGTCAAAATGGCTTCGACAATTCGAGATCTGAGAAGTGATTGGCCCTTCTCCCTTATCAACGCTCGACCCGCCATGGGACTAGCATTTCTTGGCGTCTATAGACTCAGTGAAAAAAGACCTCTTCTCCTTTTCTCTATTGCATGAATTAATTCGTCACTTTGTTGGATCTTCAAATATTGGGACTTACAAAATTTTTAAATACCCCCACTACCCTTGTCTAGATTTTGGTAACCCATTTTCATCCTCTATGGATGGCGATTTCAGATGAGAGAGAGAGGGGAGAGGTGAGGGAAAGGGAGTCCGACTTCAATGATAGTGATGGGAGAGAGGCGGCATCAACCTGGAAATTTTAGATGAGAGAGAGAAGGAGAGATGGGCGACGAAACGTGGTTGTGCGAGGTGGGGGAGGAAGGCCACATGTGGGGGGAGGTTTGCATTAGGGGGTTTTGGTCGGGGCCTTCGTGCGAGAGGGGAAGGAAGTGAATGACTAGACGTCATTAGAGATTGGAGCATCTAGGGTTGAATACCGACCCGATCCAATCCGAAATTGCACACTTCCAACTCGACTAAATTAGATTTTCTTCTCTTTCTTCTTCTTTTTTGGGTCAGATTCTCTAGATCATTCAAGAATCTAAATCAATCGCACACTTGAAGAAAATAAATCACACAAAGCCTCAGAAAACAAAAATCTCACGTATCGGCAATATAGATATCCCACAACAAAAATATAAATTTCGACATCAAAAAACAAACTCTGACATCAAAAAACAAAATTATACAAACCCTAACACATCAGAAAACAAAATCGCACAAATTCTAACCTATCAAAATCACACTAACTCTAACTAATCAAAATCGCACAAACCCAACCCATCACAAATGATAGTATTGACTATCAACGGATCTATCCTCGATGACCACTGTTAAGGAGCTCAAAATAAACATACATCTAGTCCTTTTTGTCCTTGTCATCATCCTTATCAACTAAGGTCTTCTAGGAAGACTAGCCTTTGCAGTGGAGGTAGAGATCGTGGAGAATTGTGTGCGGATGGTGAAGCTAGAGGTGAAAGCTGAGGATTTGAGGTGGTGGAGAGAGAGAGAGAGAGAGAGAGAAATGATTGTTTGATATGCATTTCACAAGGCTGAAATACAAATGGGTAATCGGTAACAGGTAAATACCTATTTTCGATTTAGCCAATTTCAAATCGAGTCAGAAGCGAGTCGAGCTATTGAATCAGGTCGAAATTCAAGCATTTTGTACAATCCTAAGTGCATCCACAAAAATCATGTTGAAAAGCATAATAGCACCGAACATTTTCCATAATAATAAAAATATATCAAAACAGAAAACTAAATGCATGTAAAAGAATATATATACAATATTAATAATGTAAAATGCAACCAAACTATTGGAGACTCTGGAGAAGTTGGAATATGAGAGCACTCGTCTTGAGCCAGACTTATTACTTAGATGCTTTTAATAATCATCCGCTCCACATTTGACTATCCAATGTTTACCATGGGCATGATAACTAGTACACCAAAAAATTAAATATATGATAGAATTACTAGATATTGTAATAATCATTGCTCAGTACGAATATACGACTCTTCAAGAATGTATCATTTTAGAAATTCCAACTATTTGTTTAATCAATACAATTATGTTATGGAAGAATAACAAAATAAAGAGAAATTGAGATTGTTGAATAAATGACTCAATAAATATCTATATAAATATAAAGCAACAAAACCATCAAAGTAATTTTTAGCTACTCCAAAATAAAAGGAAATTCTCGGTAAAAAAAAAAATCAAACTCATTATTATAGAAATGATTTGAAATATATATAAGAAAAATAAAAATATATATAAGCAAAATAGAAAAAAAAAATTAAACAACATCACTACCTATTACATTATTTAGTATTTATACATCACCTTACAAAACACAAAATTACAACATAGGAATAACAAAACACAACTTTGGAAGAAGATTATTAGATAGATATGAGTGGAAACACATCATCTAACGAAGATTGATTGATCTCTGTCCCCTCTTCTTCAAATATCTTTCCGGTATCGTTGTTGTGGTTAATTTGCACGTGGAACATCTGCAGACACGTGGTAAGGCCTCAATGGCACAAAGTATCTACTACACATACGTATCGTAAACAAAATGTCTAACCAACCACGGTATTAGTATAACACGAGCCAAAGTAGAATGCGATAGAATCATTTAAAAAAACAAAAATCTCCCAGAAACAAGATGAGTCATTCCACCCCTGCGTCAGAAATGAGCATTAAGCCAGGGCAAGCACACAGATGGCTGACCCAAATAACTGCCATGGAGAGACACATATACTTCTCCGGATAAAATAACTAAAATTATCAACAAAATTTCACTACTATTATTGTAAGCGCTACTGGGCCAAGATCCAAGCTTATTCATCGGTGTGGAGCACCAAATTTAGGGAAATGCATCCAAAACAAGTTACAGAATGTTGTGCTAGATCATGCATCCAAATCTACAGATCTCCACGATTCAAAAGCTACAGAACCCAAAAAGAAAAAACAATTCATATTGTAAAAAGAGAACATATCGAGCATTTTTTATTTATTTCTTAAGTGTCAAAAGTTTTATTTATTTATTTATTTTGTTTCTCTTCTGCATACAAACATCACTACAGCAGACTCAGATCCCAAACGCATGCAGTTACAGATATAGCACATCATTACAGCTGCGCATTTGAAACACAATGTTTTCTCACAATCCAAATCGAAATAATAGCACCAAAGAGAGTGTGTCAGTGAAATGGAGAAAACTAACCTTGGGTTTTAGAAGTCGACCACTAAGGGAAAAAGTAGAAGACGACGGCCACGAGTAATATCTCTTCGATCGGCATAGGAATAGTGACAGGAGGGTCGGGTTTCAGCATGAGAGAGAGAGAGAGAGAGAGAAGGAAGAAGAAGAAGACGGAGCCACAAGTGAGAGACGATGGCTAGGATTTTGGCATTCGGCAAAGGAAGGCTAGGGTTTTGGCACTCGGCTAGAGGAAGCTAGGTTTCGACCTAGAGAGAGAGAGAGAGAGAGAGAGAGCAAGTTGAGAGATAGATAACAAAGGGGGATTTTAGAGAAATGCTAGAGAGAAGTCACATTCAAGGACACTCACTCATGTTGCTGTTCATGTGAGTGACTGCCCTTAAGTGTGGCTTCTCTCCATCATTTTTGTTAATCCTAGCATATACCGAACAAGGGGTCATTTTGATCATGGATTCAATGTTTTTAACTCCTAGGTACCGGGTTTTAAACCCAATATCCGGGTTAGCAAACCATACCTGGACTGAGCAAGCCTGGGTTTTGCAACACGGATCCGGCCTGGGTCTGATCGGGCCGGTTATCCAGGTTCCGGCCTGAGTTGAAAAAAAAATCCAACCCAAACGAACAATCCTAATTGCTGGTAATAGTACTGACTTAGTAGATGAAGTCCCTTTTTTCATAAATCCTTCTTGTACTAGGCAAAGAGTTCAAGAAGGTGGGGGAAGATAAAAAAAAGACCAGAAAGGAAATCACCCTCAAACTCTCTAAAACACGGCAACAATTAAGTAAATACAGACTTATGTTACAAAGAAAATAAATAATGACATGAAAACCAAATAACTATATGTTACGACAACAAAATGAAGTATTTTGGATCTCTTTATATTGATTAACACGACCGGTTTACAATTGTTTTACAATTATTTATTTCCTGATGGTAAGCTTACCATTAGGCCTTGTCAGAGGATGTAGATGCTGAAGACGACATAGCAGATCTATCAAACTCCTCCTTATCTTCATTGAATGCCTTCTTTATAACTTCTTGGAGTTCTATATACCTTTGTTTCTTCAATAGTTGATCCTCTGGATTGTCAGTCTCCAAGCATGCCAGTTCTGATATATCATCAGCAACCATTATCTTATCAAGGATTTCAGAGCAACGAGGGAAGAAGCGTTTTTCAAGTTCCACTGCTCATGATTAAGCAAGAGAGAGAAAATCAGGCATATACTAAAAAAATTGTCAAATCTGATTTAAGTGGAGCTTTTTTTTAATATTCTAAACACAAAAAATGGTATGCTTGCGTATACTTTAGAGATCCACAGATATAATAACTTCATAATGAAATTCACCTTAAAAAAGAAGAAAATAAAACTCCAAAGATGATGTGCTCTGACATTGTGCAGAAGTGGCATGTATCTGCCTTGCGAAAAGGTATGTAAAATATAGGGTGCAATTCTTTTGAGTTGGTTGGGTGGGGGAGAGGAGATTAGAAAACCACAGCATTGAATAAAGAAACTGATTCCTAATGGGAAAGTTTTCATCAAGTAGAAGTTTCTAAGAAACACAAGATTATTGACATCATACTCTCTTCCTATTTCAGATATCACTTTCAAATCAAACATCTGGGGAATATATTTCTTTCTGGATAAATCCTGTAAAGTTCCAATATGAAAGGGCACATCAGTGTATTAAACTTGTCGATCAAGGTGAGTTTTTGCAAGAGCTGATTGACCCTAAGTGCTTGGCATTACAAGCAGAACAAAACATATGATTGATCATACAGGTGCATATAGATGGGAGGTCATTACCACTTCTAGAGAGTGCTTTAATCCTAGCTAGATACTCCTCTTGGATCTTGAAAGGTGCCTCAGTTAATCCTACAGTTCTCTGAGCATCCCCCAAATTCATAGATTTGATGCCTAAAGGAAGCTCAGAAGTGCCATCAACGTGAGCAATATCCATTGCAACTTTTGCTTCCATGGGGAATAGAAGTCTCGCCAGTCCAACTGTCAAGAATTAAACAATCAATAGATAACCACCACAAACTGTTTCAAACCATAGATACAAAAATTGACCAAGAGCCTCTTTGTATGATAACCCAAATAGAGTATGCCCCACAGGATGATTAACTCTAATAGGTAACTTTAAATAAAAAGGAAAAAAAAAATCTCATACAATGATATCATGATAGTAAATATAACAACATTAATAAATCAGGAAAACTTCTTATTTGCACTGTTCTGGTTAAACAATCCTCCAGATTTTCTATTCAGATTCTAATTTACCTAGCCTGGGGTGGAAGACAACAAGAAACAGTACAGGAATCATGGCAATATTTTGCATTACTTCAACTAACATGATTGCAGATTGATCACCAAGAACTATGAAGGCGATAAATGGAACAGACGCCACAAATAATACTGAGCAAGCTAGGGAAATTTAAAAGAAGAATGAAGCAAAGAATTTGGAACGAAGTCAAGAATCCCTAAACAGTAGCTACAAGTTCTTTAATAGAAACACATCCTTGTATAAGCAAATGGGCATTAGTAATTGCATCCCTAAAACATCTAATTCCTAGTCATGCATATGACAGGTTGAATATAATCAATTGCTTTGCCTCCCTCGTTCATTAAAATGAATAGGCATCACTCTCCTCCATATGATAGAAAGATAAAGCCGACTTATACCTGCCATCTCGTAATGCAGTCAAGTGTACAAACTGTTAAGCACATCGACAGCCAAGTCCAATCAACTGAAGATTGTCCAGATCATTTAAATAAAGACAGCTCACCAATTCACCTAAAGTCCTACAAATTAGCTACTCTGCTACAATCACTGATCTTACCTCTATACAGTCAATGGCCGATTATGATCTTTGTCACCATATTAGCTTAGATTGCTGAGTTGCACAGAACCATTTACTGCTGTAATAGCTCATGTACTTCTTTGTACATAAGTGTATACCGAATTTATAATAAATCACTGAAGCTTTTAGCTGTAAACTATTTTCTTTTTATTATTCTTACAGACTAAGCATTCCTTCCACACAAAGACTTGCTTTCTTCATAGAATTTTAAGAAAGTCTATATTTATAAGTTAAAAAAAAAACGAAGAAGAAACTCCATGAAGAAACTTTCTTAAGAGTTTTAAGGGAAATACTCGTATGTCGTTCCCCTATAACGCTTAAAAGGGGAAAGAAGAAAACTAATATTATCTATGTCCATGATTATCATCAAATAGGCACTGCAAAAAGAAGCATGCAAACTCGGGAGAGATCAGCAAGAAGTCCAAATCAGAAAGAAGAAACGGAAGTATAAAGGAAATTGAGTTAAATCGTATAAAATCCAACCTAGATAGACTTCGAGAAAAGCTAAGGAAAACAAATGAATAATAAATTAAGAAAATAAATTTGAACCAATTGAAATCGAACCTCTATTTTCCAGGTACAACGACATCATACGGAGATCATCGTCTGTCATTGCAAGAGATAGAGAAGCTCTCCAAGCAATGGACCTCTTCCTTCGGTTTGGGAGAATCTTTTATTTCCTTTTGAGAATTTTTTATTTCCTTATAATAATCCATGGCGTTCCGGCTTTGGAGGTAGGAATATTGCAATGCAATCTAATATAATATAATATTATGGAATAGATCGAGAGAAACTTTTTATTTATATATTTCTATCTTCATTTTCATTTAAGAAGCGCAAACTCTGTAGCTATGAGGTCCCCCGAGTGGTTGCATCTGAGATTGGGGAAGTTCTGCTTCCTCCTTGGAATCCTGCACTGAACTAACCTGTTGCTCATTGGTTTAGGGCTGGTTTGTTTTTAAAATTCATTTTATTTTATTTGGTACTTTAATCTCATCTCAATTATTAATTTCAAATTTTAATTTGTTTCCAACTACTCATTTTATTAATATTTATAACTTATTTTATCTTATTTCATATCTAAATTCAAGCTTTCATAACAGGCACACAAGCTTTCATAATGAGCGACAGAGCTGACATTTACAAAATTTAATGAAATTATAATAGATTTTTTCAAAGGAATACGTAAACATAACATGTACCGCAAGTAAACAATAATCATATTTTGAAATGTTAACTTTATTAAAAATAACAAGATTTCTTAGGCTTTTTTTTTTAATATGTAAATTGAGGTTTTTGTTAGATTGAATGTAGAGTTTGGTTTTGCAAGCATAAAATTGCAAATTAGAGAGTTTGTTTGACTGTCGTTCGATCCAATGCTAGAACAAAGCTCAACTTATGAGTTTGTTCAAGTCTTGCATGACAATGAGTTTGAATGAGATACAAATCCTAGTATTCGCTTGAACTATACTTGACACATTACTCAAGCTAATGTTGATTATTTGTTCACTTGAGTTGTGCTCGAGATATCGCTGGAGCGAAAGACATAATTTTCCAATTAATGTTTTCAATGCTGTTTACTATAAATATATAATATTTAACTTATTGTGTACGATTTTTTAGTATATTTTTTAGAGAGAATAATAGTCAAATGAGTACATATTATGTACGAGAATAAAAGTTTTAAAGAAAATGAATTGAGATTGAATGATTATAATCTTTTCTAATTAATAAGAATTCTGTAGTTATGTGAATATAGATAAATTGTTGAATCACGTAAATTAGGTGTTATGTTTGCTTGGTTGTATGCTTGTTTATTTTGGTTGTCACCATCGGTGTGTGTGCATTTTTATACAACTCCATATCAGATTTGAAGGAGAATAATGGCCGGAGACAAAGTGAAAGCACTCGAGATCGAGAAGTTCAACATCATTGATGTTAGGCATTATAGAAGATGTAGATCAAGGACTATTTATGGAAAAAAACTCAATCTTTTACTATTAAAAAAAAATCAAAAAGCATAAATAATGCTGAATGAGATTTTATGGAAGAGTGAAATGAAGTCTAATGCATTGAACCTCCTATTATAACTCAACTGAATCATTGCTCTCATTCTCTCTCTCCCTCATTCACTCTCTTTCTCTCTCTTTCATTTATGTTCGATTCCTTTATGCGTCGAGTCCTAATTTTTTGATTTATTCTCTGTTGAGACCTGAATCATACCTAACCTAAATTTTACCCACTCATTTGTTGGGATAAATGGACACTCATAAACATTCAGGGACCAAGACATTAACGTGATTAGGACAGTTGTGAAATCTTTTTATGATTAAAACGTTTCTCTTTACTTAAATGAAATATGGGACATGAATCTTATATATTATCCTTGATTACAATATCTCTATCTCTTTTATGTTATTAGTCGGTTAAATGAAGCCCAACCCGTGAATCTTATAGGTTATCTTTGATTAAAAGCTCTATGGCCCATTTATGTTATTAGTCAGTAAAATTAAGCCCAGCCCATGAATGGTCGATCCAGCAGCCCCTACAGCTGTACTAAAGGGCCACGTGTTCGGTGTTAACATATTCCTTTTACAAAGGCGACATCTGTCATGTTGATTTTTTTTGTATTTTTTCATTCGTGCCATCGCGTCATGTGATTAGGTTACAAGATTACAGAGTGTAATCATGAAAAAAGCAACATTTTCGCCGACTCAAATCCAGAATTGAGATTACATTAAGATTAGATATAGATTTGACATTAATTTTTTATCTCTTAACATAGTGTATTAGACGTTACATCCTACAAAAACATAAGTCTAGATTAAGTTAATAATAAATTAAGATTAAAGATAAAAATTAAATAAAATATTATTAAAATATTATTTTTTAATAATAATATTATTTTAATATTAAAAAAATTAGTTAATTATATTTTATATAATAATTTAAAAAATATTAATAATAAAATAAAATAAGATAAGAGGGGATAAAATAATTTTATTATCCAGACAAAACTTAAGTTATTATCGTATTATTTTTAACTTACCCAATCTTAAGAGTAAAATTTCTGAAATACCACAACTACAAATGCGAAATCATGCATCCGCTATTAAGCCGATTGAAAGTGAAAATGAGAATTTCTAAAGCACCTATCAAATTAGTAAGATATAACAAAAGATGAGGTAATTTATTGGTACTTGTTATAGAGGTGGTAATATTTGACACAATTTGTATATCTAATACGGATACGATAAAAAATTAACGAATTTAGATTTTATATAAATGAGTTTTAATTAAAACAAGTTGACTTATTAAGACACGATTAATAAATGAGTTAACTTGTTCAACTCAAAATCAATTTACAAGTAATCTGTTTAAATTTTATTATTATTAAGTTGTAATATTAGTATTTCTTAAAATGCTTTTGCTTTATTAATGAGATTGTAATTTTAGACCTACGCTAATATTTATTATTACTATATTTGTAATGTTGGTTTCATTATAGGTAAGTTTTAGGTTAAAATCTAAAAAAAAATTGATATTTATTTTTTCATAATAATCTTATTTTTTTGGAAATATTGTGGCCACTAATAAATATGGATTTTAATTTTTCTGTATATTTATGATAACCGTGTCAAATAAGTTATATGAGTTAATTCATTCCATTTATATGGAATGAATTGAAATGAATAGAATTTTGTTGACCCATTTCTAATTAATGTAACACTATTTGATCTATTATTTAAATAGATCGTCCGATTCGATAATTTGATCAGTTTAAATGAGTTATGTTCAGATTTACTCATATAATCGAATATCTATGACTTGATACAATATAAAACATGACCTGCAAATATGGATTGCCACCCTTATCTGTTGCCATTATTTGTTCTTTAATTTTCTATTCTTCCATTATTTCTTTTTATTAATTGTAGTTTCATTATTTTTAGAAATTACCAATGAGAATATTTTAGTAAAAGTGGGGTAAATTAAAATAAATTACCAATAGGTTTTGATACTTTGATGTGCATATTGGAAAAAAAAAACTGGCATTTTGAGGAGTAAATTGAATACTTTTGAAAGTTAGGATGCAATTTTTTGAAAAAATAAAATGAAAAATGTGAATGTTTAAAGGAATAATAGATAGCCCAAACAAAGCGTCCACAAGGATTTTGATTTTATCATTTCGTTAAAAAAATAAATTAAAATTTTGGCCTAGAAGAGAGAGAGGGGGAGAGAGGAGGGGCGGGGGGTGGTTGGAGGGTGTTATTGAAAACATTTAGATGAATCGGATTAACCATAATATCTTATTGGGACCTATAAATCCATCAATATAAAAAAAAAAGCGAGTTTAATCATGTGATAACTTGGACTAAAATGAACTTACTACAAATTTTATTTCAACCAAGATGTCCCAACTAGGCAACTGGAGACCCATGTTAGACTAAACTTAATTTGTTTTTATAGATAAGATGAAATAAGATGAGATAAAAATTTTAAAAAATAAAATATTGTTATAATATATATTTTTTAATATTAATTTTATTTTGAAATTTGAAAAAGTCGTTTTAAAATTTGAAAAATTTGAAAAATTTGATTTATTTATTTTATTTTGTATAAAAATTTGAAAAAGTTTAATTTTAAATTTGAAATGAGATGAGATGATTTAGAAAAATAAACAAGGCAACAATGTCCCTATCATAAATTTGAACAGACTAAATTACCTCTGTTGAGGACGTGTCTCGCCGGCCTCCTATTCCCAAAACCTGCAAGAAGAATCAAGAGAAGATAGTGATTTTCCACCCGAGAAAACTCCGATACTTAAGTTAGTGGTCACGTATTTACGGGGAAAATTTATGAATGCCCACAGTTGAGGTTTACCTGGTATATTTATAGGCTTCCGGGGCTGTACATATCCTTTATAACGCCTTCCGTAATCATTGTGATCGCGTATCTGCATGAAATATCTTTCTGAGTTTGGCGATATTTCGACCCCAGCATTACTGTCCGCTTCTTGCTCTCCTTGCCTGTTGCCAGGCGGTACGGCTGTGTTGCTGGATTCAGCGTTCCTTTACCGCAAAGTCTCGTTCTCCTTTTGAAGCGCTTCCAAGGCTTCCAATGTTGTTCTCAATCTTTCCTTCGCCGCTGTTAACCGTGCTTCCATCGATACTTCTGTTATTCGGCTTGCTACGGAACGTGTCACAGTTAATATACGAGAGCCACGTTAATCGTCTGTAAAATCGAATCCCACAAACAGCGCCAATGTTGAGGACGTGTCTCGCCGGCCTCCTGTTCTCGAAACCTGCAAGAAGAATTAAGAGAAGATGATGGTTTTCCACCTGAGAAAACTCCGATGCTTAAGTTAGTGGTCACGTATTTATGGAAAAAATTTATGAATGCCCACAGTTGAGATTTACCTGGTATATTTATAGGCCTCCGACCTCAACAAAACCTGCCCGAAAGATAGTTTCCCCTTGCCACGTATCGACCTCATCGTGGATGCAACAGCGGGACATCGAACGCTCAGCTTCATGGACGCATACTTAGGATACAATCAAATACAAATGTACTCGGCGGACAGGAAAAAGACGGCATTTATAACCGATCGAGGGTTGTACTGCTATCAAGTAATGTCATTCGGATTAAAGAATGCAGGAGCAACTTACCAAAGGTTAGTCAACCGAATGTTCGCAAAGCAGATGAGGCAAATCATTGAAGTCTACATAGACGACTTATTAGTAAAAAGCAAGGAGCCTACCCAACACATCGTTGACCTAAGAGAAGCATTCGAGGTGCTGCGCCAGTATAAGATGAAGCTGAACCCAACCAAGTGCGCCTTCGGCGTCGAGTCAGGGAAGTTTCTGGGATTCATCGTATTAGAGAGAGGAATCGAGACTTGCCCCGAGAAGATAGAGGTTATAATTAATATGAAGCCACCAAAGAACCTGCACGAGACCCAACGGTTAGCAGGGAAAGTAGCCGCCCTGGGGAGGTTCATAGCCAGGTCAACCGATAAGTGTATACCTTTCTTCCATGTATTGCGTAAAGCACATCTTTGGAATGAAGCGTGTGACGAGGCGTTCAGAAACCTGAAGCAGTATTTGGTCAACCCACCGCTCCTAAAACAGCCCGAAAGGGGTGACGTGCTCTGCACTTATCTAGCCGCCTTCCCTCATGTGATATCCGCCGTCCTGGTAAAAGAAGATGGAGCCGACCAACATCCTGTATATTACGTAAGCCGAGTCCTCAGAGGAGCGGAAGTAAGGTACCCTAAGATCGAAATGCTAGCCTTTACTTTGTAATGGCGGCCAGGAAGTTACGCCCGTATTTCCAAGCCCACACAATAATGGTACTTACAAAAGCATTGTTGGCAAAAACCCTGAGGAAACCAGACTGCACGGGAAGACTGATAGGATGGTCAATTGAATTGAGCGAATTCGACCTGAGATACGAGCCCAGGAAGACAATAAAGGATGCGCAGGAATATTCAAAAAAATGCATCAAGTGCCAGGAATATGCACCCATACCTCACGCCCCCCCAGAGGAATTGACCTCCATTATGGCACCTTGGCCTTTTGCCCAATGGGGCGTGGACCTGGTGGGACCTTTCCCACCAGGCAAGGGTGGCATCAAATTCATGATAGCAGCCGTAGACTATTTTACCAAGTGGGCGGAAGCCGAATCCTTGGCGACCACTACCAGCAAAGCGGTAACACGGTTTTTATGGAAGAACGTAATCTGCCGATTCGGAATCCCCCACAGTATTATAATAGACAACGGGCGGCAATTTGACTCCGACTAATACCGAGAATGGTGTGCCGAGCTAAGAATCAAGCCCAAGTATTTCTCGCCAGGTCACCCCCAAGCTAATGGGCAAGCCGAATCAACTAATAAGGTTTTACTCTCCATCCTAAAAAAGAAAGTCACAGAGAATAAAGGGGATTGGCCAGACGAGTTTTCGGGAGTACTTTGGGCGTACAGGACGTCAGTCAAAACACCAACAGGGGAATCACTATTCACCCTAGCATACAGAACAGAGGCCATACCGCCGGTGGAGGTAGGGCTGCCCAGTTGTAGGACAAGTCATTTATCGGTTAACCAAAATAACAGCAAGCTTGAAGAAAATTTGGATCTAGTGGAGGAAGAAAGGGAAAAGGCAGAAGCCAGACTGTTGCAAGAAAAGGCCAAAACCGAACGATACTTCAACAAAAGAGTAAAGCCCCGGACTTTCAAAGTTGGAGACCTGGTTCTAAGGAAATGCGGGGTGACCACCCAAAATCCTGGAAAAATGGAGCCTCAATGGGAGGAACCTTACATAGTAGTGACAAACAATATAGGAGGATCGTACCGGCTGAAGGACAGTTAAGGGAGATAGCTACCTCGACCTTGGAATGCGGAACATTTGAAGAAGTTTTACCAGTAGCAAATTAAGTTATGTTTTTTATTATGATTTTCGCATTTACCAGTAGCAATTTCAGCTATGTTTTTTTTTTATTGTGATTTTCGTCAATTCGCATTTCCCATAGACGGCGCCAATGTTGAGGACGTGTCTCGCCGGCCTCCTGTTCCCGAAACCTGGTATATTTATAAGCCTCCGGGGCGGTACATATCCTTTATAACGCCTTCTGTAATCATCGTGATCGCGTATCTGCATAAGATATCTTTCTGAATTTGGTGATATTCGTATCTGCATAAGATCTCGATAAAGGTGACAACGGGTTGTTATGTGTTTTGGACTATGCAGAGTTGGGCCCTTTGTGTGCTTTTCCTTTCTGGTGGACTTTTATCGCTGTTGGGCCTTTGGGCCAAAATTGATCCCACAACCTCAATATCAAATTAGACAAATACATCTCTGATCACCATCAAGCAAAGCGATGATAACTAGAAATCTTCGAAACAAATCTCATCTTCTTTCGCACTCCCCACTCTTCATCTTAGTGGCGGAGTCACGTTGGGGTAGGGAGGCCATAGTCCCCTCTCCCCACGGGTCCCACCCCTACCCTAAAAAAAATTGAAAAAAAAAGTATAATATATGTTTTTTTAAAGTTTTTTTTTAATAATTTTATAGGATAATATTAAATTTCTTTTGTATTACCTCCCTCTCTAAAATTTATCTTGGCCTCCTTTACAAAATTAATTTAATTTATAAATAAAATACATCTCATATAAAATAAAATGAAATACTAACATGATGACATGATTTTATTATAGATAAAAAAAAAATTGAATGATTTCTAACGTATTTTTAATATATTTTTATTATGATGATATATTCTTGACATATTATATACTTTTTTAATACATCGGTTGTATTAAACATATTTTATTTTTATTATAGATTTTACTATCAAATTATTCTATATCGTATAAAAAATTATATACAAATAGAATAAAAAATATTTTATATATATTATTTTAGTTTTGCTTGCCCCCTTTAAAGCAAAACTATATCGCATAAAAACCCTAGACTCCGCCACTGCTCCATCTAACCTATTCTTCTTCTTCATTATTTTGTTTGACTTATTCTTCTTCAAATAAATGCTAGGCCATATTTATTTCTCAACTATGATGCGAGCCACATCAAAGATGGACGACCACGTCAAAGTGATTGAATCTGACCATGTTGAGACTCGTAGTAAAAATAACCATAAATATCTTCACTTTGCACCAGAGACCCACAATGGTGCCATTACTGTGGGTCAAAGATGAAGAGATTACTTATGGGTATTAGTACCATGGACTACATGGTTATGAGGAGGTTTTTTGTGGGTATTTGTGTTGTTAATTTGATGGTTTTGAGATGGAGTTTTCTAATAGAAATTTCTATTGTGGACTTGATTGATATTGTTGGTGATTTGTGCGATTTACATGTTTAGGAGCCAAGTTCTGATATCATTTGACTGATTTGATTGGGATTGGGATACTTATAGAAATCAAGAATGATATCTGAGCCTGTAATGAGAGCAAAGTGCTCACCCAACTGTGTGAGATGTTGTTGCTCACCTGCTCACCCTGTGCGTCAAGCACTTTTGCAAATATCACTGCATAAATTTTATGCCCCTAGAAAAAGCATTTATCAGGGCGAGATATTTTAGTTGTCATGCAAGAGGACTATTGTTTACTCACCCTGGTGGGACACCCTTTTGTCAGAGTGCAAAATGTTGTTGCTCACCCCGATGGTACACCCTTTACTCATCCTTGGGTGCAAGCACTTGCCTTTCTGGAGACGAATAAAAGTGTCGTGCTCACCCACGGGAGATGAGCATTCCTTCAATGTTGTTATTCACTTTTTTTGATAGGATGACTTTAGCTCGCACCTAAAGCAAAGTGCTCACTGTTGTTGCTCGCCTTTTGTGAAAAGCACTTTGCTTGGAAGTGTGAACACTTTAGCTTAGTCATGTGCAAGCATTGTTGCGGGTTCGAGATCTCTGTGCTCTCCATATGGGTAAGAAACTCCCACATTATCCGAGAAAATTGATCATGATTTGGATATGTGCTTGGTAGCCAATCTCTCACATAATGGCTTTGATAACATGCTTGGGAGCTAAGCTCCAACATAATCTAACCAATTTGCGATACGCTTTACATGCTTGGGAGCTTCCACATGATTCAATCTATTTGATCAAGACTCCTCTCACATGCTCTGGAGTCGAGCTCCCATGTAACTCGACCCAGGCATGTAATGCGAGCAAAATGCTTGACCAACTGCTGCGAGATGTTGTTGCTCGTTTTGGGCGGTGAGCACTTTCAAATTTTGCATGCCCCAGGACGCGCGCTTTTGCAAATATCACCATAATGCTTTTTTGAATGCTCGTTCCTTAGGAGGAGCACTTTTTGGAGTGAGATCTTTTGGTCACCATTCAAGAGAAGCATTGTTTGCTCACCCTAGCAGGATACCTTTCTGTTTTGAGTACGAGATATTGTTACTCGTCCCAATGAGATGGCCTCTACTAGCCAGGGTGCATGCACTTGCCTTTCTAGAAAATGAACAAAAGTGCCTTGCTCGCCCATGAGGGACGAGCATCCCTTCAATGATGTCGCTCGCCCTCCTAGATGTGAGGACCTTAGTGCGCCTTCCAAGCAAAGTGCTCGTAGTTGTTACACACTCTTCATGTGGATTACTTTGGTCGAGGGAGCGAACACTTTCATTCAATTCAGTGCCCACACTAGTTCTCTAAGGGGGTGAGCTTTGTTGCTCACCTGAGGTACAAGAACTCTTTACCCGCCTCATAGGGAATTTGTTCCCATGTGATCTGATTTTTCATTGCTAGACTAATCTTGAGCTCCAGAGCCAAACTCCAACGTGATCCAACTAATTTAATTGGAGATTGTTTACTTATAGAGAATGGGTATGCTCTAAATGCTTGGGAGTTGAGCTCCCATGCGATCCAAGCAATTTGAGCAATGGTCGGATCACATGCTTGTTAAAATGCTTGGAAATCGAGGTCCTACATATTCAGACCCAATTGATAGGGGTCAGATCACATACTCAGGAGTCAGGTTCCCGTGTGATCCAGTCAATTTGTGGTCGGATCACATGCTAGGGATCCAAGCTCCAACATAATCATCAACTTGACTTGGATTTGATCACATGCTTAGGAGTCAAGCTTTTAATGATTTGATCAATTTGTGCTATACTTTATATGCTTGAGAGCTCCCACATAATATATAATAATATATTATACGCCTACATAATTTACTAATACAAATACATAATATGATAGTATATATCAACATTTTATACATATGTTTACATACTAATATATGAAATTATTAAATATTGCTCACTAACTCTTATACAAATTATAAAATATAGTTATGAAGAATATTCAATATATAGACACAAGTAACTAGACATAAGTAATTAAGTTACATATTATATATTCAATGAGAGTTGCTATAGATACAAAGAAATCCTACAAAGAAATCCCACAAAATGATATGGCACACTATCACTTTGCCACGTATTACAATCCCTGTGACCATCTTCGATTCTTTAGCCGCATGATCTCCTCACCCAATCTCCTCCATCAAGCAACCGATCTCCTCCATCAAGCATCCCAACCACTAAGCACCGCCACCTACAGTGCCGTAACTGGCGTTATCCCCACCTCGAATTGGCGACCACCCCATAGACCCAAGAAAGTGGTTGGAGATAGGCCAAATGGGTGAAGAAACCCATGGGAGAGTGAGGGTGTGTGAAGGAGATGGGGGCTTCGACTGGGGAAGATTAGGCTAGGATGAGGTCGCCGATGAAGAAGGAGGTTGATAGTGGTGGCGGTGAGGCAGTACGGTGGAAAATGGTGGAGCTGTAGGTAGCAACTCGTGTGCGCGAAACCCATTTCGGGTTGGGTGTGTGTGTGTGATGGAGGAGGAAAGGGAGGCTGGGGTGGCCTGGGTTCAGTGGAGAGTGGCTAGGGGTGCTTGTCGGCGGCTCAAGGTGGTGGCAGTGGTGGCGGTTGGGGTTGAACTGGGAATAACCTGTGTATGGAAAACCCATTCGGGTTGAGCTCTTGTGGGAGAGAATGAGGTGCTATGAGGGGAAGCCAGTTAGGTGGTCGGTGGTGCTACAGGTGGCCAGCAGTAGTAGATTGCGTGAAGCAGAAGAAACGGCTACGAGGGCGTCAAAAGGGTGAGGGGAAGAAAAGGAAGAGGAAAGAAAAAAAAACACGTGGCACAATACTAAAATGCCACATTAGTATGTGAGATCTTTTTGTATTTATAGTATTTTTCATATTCAATTATAAAAGATGATATATTTATATTATGAACTAATACATATATATATACACGATATATATGGGTGCGTGTATAAATTTATTAACATATAATAAATTTTAATCGAATCGACCCTTAGGAATTGAGTCAAGCAGAGCTTAATAAACTTTAGTCTAATTGAATTTAATCAAATATATATCATCATATAAATGAACACATCTGTTTCCATGAGAAAATTCTTTTTCATAAATTAACTTTGATTGAATTTATCGATCTTTTTCTAAGGGCAACCCAAGTTGTAGTGTGACTAATATAGGTCAAAGTTATAAAAAAAATATAATAAAAAATAAAGAAGGGGTCTATTTATAAAAAAAAATAATTGAAAGCATCTATATTTATTACACTTATCCTTATATGAATAATAATATATTATTATTATTATAAAAAACACGTGGCACAATACTAAAATGCCACATTAGTATGTGAGATCTTTTTGTATTTATAGTATTTTTCATATTCAATTATAAAAGATGATATATTTATATTATGAACTAATACATATATATATACACGATATATATGGGTGCGTGTATAAATTTATTAACATATAATAAATTTTAATCGAATCGACCCTTAGGAATTGAGTCAAGCAGAGCTTAATAAACTTTAGTCTAATTGAATTTAATCAAATATATATCATCATATAAATGAACACATCTGTTTCCATGAGAAAATTCTTTTTCATAAATTAACTTTGATTGAATTTATCGATCTTTTTCTAAGGGCAACCCAAGTTGTAGTGTGACTAATATAGGTCAAAGTTATAAAAAAAATATAATAAAAAATAAAGAAGGGGTCTATTTATAAAAAAAAATAATTGAAAGCATCTATATTTATTACACTTATCCTTATATGAATAATAATATATTATTATTATTATTCATATGAGTATTATTATTCATACGAGGATAAATATGATAAATATGAATACTTAAAAAAAAAAAAAAAGCTCAATTGTAGATTTTAAAAAATGCAGCATTTAGATTTGGGAGAGTGAGGAGGTACAGCCGCATAGTACCTACAAATGGCAACAACTTAAAAAGGAGTGAAGCGTGGCGACTCACCTTCATTCCCAAATAGCTCTCTCTCTCTCTCTCTCTCTCTCTCTGTCTCTGTCTCTCTCTCAGAGCATTTCTTTTCGTTTGGACATTTTCCTGCCTTTGCTATGCTCTGCTCTGTGCGTAAGAAACAAAACAAAACTCTCTCTCCCCCTCTCGGTAAGCGCCATTTTTAGCAGTACTGTTCTTAAAAATCTTTATATTTCCCAAAGAGGAAGAAGAAAAAAAAATATGGTCACTGAAAGTGAGGGTGGTCATACTTTCTCATCATTGCTAATGAAAGAACAAGTCGTTGTCGAAGAAGAAGAGACAAGAACGATGCCGTCTGATAACATTCCTGCTAATTCCGGCGGTGCTCCTGACGGTGGGTCGTCCTCCACCGCAATAAGGACACCGGTCCATGATATAAACGACACCGCTGCACCGACTAGAACAAAGGCCTCGGAAGTGGGCGACATCGAGGTGGTCTATATAAAAGAAGAAGAAGAAGAAGAGGAATACGTGAACCGGGACGTAGCGAGTTTTGACGGTGACGGAGGTGGTAATGGGCCTTCGTCGTCTTCTTCGTCGGCGGCCTTGCCAAAGCCGATGGAGGGGCTGCACGAGCCGGGTCCACCGCCGTTTCTGAAGAAGATATTTGAGATGGTGGAAGATCCGGATACCGATACGGTGGTGTCGTGGAGCGAGAGCCGAGACAGCTTCACAGTGTGGGACGAGCATGTATTCGCACAAGACCTGCTCCCAAGGTATTTCAAGCACAGAAACTTCTCCAGCTTCATTCGCCAGCTCAACACCTACGTGAGCTACTACATCTCGCTAACAATTCCCAAGTTCTTTGTTCATCCTCGCATGTAATTATTAGTATATTTTTCTGTCTGATTCTGAATGAGATTCTCTGACAAATTAAAATTTTCCATTTCAACCATAATTTTCCGGAGATATGTGAATTTTAAATTTGCGTGCGTAGACAATTTATTATTACAAATTGCAATTGAGTTGATATGATTTAAAAATTCTACTATTGGCTGTGTTTTTTATGGAGTTTTATGGGATAAAATGCTTCAAGGGTTTCAAGAAGATTGATACAGATAAATGGAAGTTTGCAAACGAAGGATTTCAAGGAGGGAAGAAGCATTTGCTCAAGAGCATCAAAAGAAGAAGTCGGTTAAACAAACAGCAGCAACAACAACAAGAAGGGGCGGTAGGTGTCGACTATCGGAACAAACCCAGGTTGGAGGCTGAACTTGAGAGTCTGAGGGAGGATCAAAACATACTGAAAGTGGAAATTCTGAACCTTAAACGGCAACAGCAGGAGTCTCAGAATCATTTAGGTGCTGTCAAAAATCGGATTCGAGGTGCAGAGTGTAGGTTAAAACAGACGCTCTTTTTCCTAACCAAAGTAACCAAAAACCCAAGTTTTGTTCAGCAATTAATCCAGAAGACAAAGCAGCAAAAGAGAGATTTGGAAGGAGGTGAATTTGTCAAGAGACGCAGACTGCTAGCATCTAATGGGGGTGAAAAGGGTATTGACAACAGCAATAGCAGTATTTGCAGAAACCATGTTCAGGGGGACTTGGTGACAACTCTATCTTTATACTCTGAAGTCCTGGAAAAAGCTGTGGATATGGATACTGCTCATCCAATAAAAACACCATTTCCAGCTCCCATAGATGATGCATTGTGCAGTCTTGAGGATCAGAATGTCAATGTGATGTATAGAAGTAGCAGCAGCCCAAATGTCTCATCTGCTTATGATGTCATGTCAGAGAAATTACTGGAGGATAATTTGATTGTAGATGAAGAGTTAGATATGAATGACTCTAAATTCTATTCTGAATTGGAGGATTTGATTGTCAAGCAACATGGTTTGGGTGGATTTATAGGAGGATTGGTGGAGTAAGCTGGTTGTATTGGGGCGATCTTTTGAGATAAAATGTAATGTCTGATCAGTGGCTTATTTGCTCTAATTATGCTTCTCTTTAATTCCATTAAAATACATGATTTGTAATACAATTCTGTGGTATAGGTATATAAGCAGGTTGCCAGAGTATGCAAAAATGAAGCAGAAGGTAAAGAAAGCAAGCTGGAGATCTAAACAGGGTTTTTGGGTCTCTCTCATAAGAAGTTGAAGTTGAAGTTGCAGAGGAAAGAATTACCTACTCACTCATGGTACAGATACCATTGTTATCACCAGTGTTCATACTTTCTATTCACTTATTTTTAGGGTTCCTTTGTTTGAAGGTTGTGTAATTGTCTTTGATGTAAAAAGTCTCATAGCGATCTATGCTAGCATAAGCATTGAACAGCTTGGCTGTCTTTGAAACATAAATAATACCTTAAAAGGTTGGGCTGTGGTGCTGCAGCCTGCCGATCAGTTTGTATCATAGTGGTTTTCAGGGAGTACCGTTGTTGTTGTGTAAAACTGATGTGACTTTGTACTTATCAAAAAAAAAAAAAAAAAAACTGACGCGACTTTGTTGTTTGTGTAAAACTAGAAAAATTAGGAACTATTATTTTCACCTTGATGCACGATCGGGAAGTAAGACGTTTTCCAAGTACTGCATAGTTGTCTAAAGTTTTAACGTAAAAAATTTGCATATTTCCTTTTATTCAGGTGTAATGGACTTTATTAAATGAGTAAATCCCCATGCTCCCCAAAGTGTGACAAAGTGGAGGTTTTTAGGTGTCCGAACATAAGTTGTCAGACCAAAACGTAATTATCTTACATTAGAAAGTCCAAACACATACCATACGTGCCCAAAATTCTGCCACATATTTGACGAACGCAAGATAGCTATTTTGTGTGATTGGGTGGTCTCTTAGACAAATGCAAGATGTGACTAAAGTGGGTTTTAGATAAGGTTTTGTTGCCTAATGAAGCAAATACCAACTTCCCGAAAGCGTGGATGGAGCTGAGAGGGTAGGGACAAATCTAGACATTGTTTACATGATTTGACCAACAATAAGAATTCAAGCAAACTAAAAAATCAAAACATCATTATTTCTTTTTCAGTTTTTTCCAGTTCCTAACTCGTAATTATGTATTTTCTGTTGTGTATTCTATGTATACTTTAATTATTTGGTTTCAAATATTTCTTTTTATCTATAAAAAAAGGATCAAAATATCGATCCCGCCTAAAATTCCTCCCAAGTCAAGAACCCAGACATTGAAAACAAAATTACATGCAAGTGAGTAGGTTAATAATAGCACCAAATTAGTATATGAACAGCATTTTTTTCATCACCTTTTCCATGTTGCACAAAAAGTTCGAGAGGCGGGAAAAATTAAAGAAAAGACCAGAAAGGAAATCACCACTCGAAATCTCTAAAACAATTAGGCAACATTCAAGTTCCCCTCTACCTATATAAACAATGAAATACGGTCTTATGTTACGAACAAAACAAAAAAGACATGGATAACAAAGATAAGTATGAGGAGGAGATATATGGTACAACAACAAAAGGAAGTATTTTGCATCTCTATTTTTGACAACTAATTTTTTTGAAGGCGAGCTTACCATTAGACCTCGCCACTCCTAAGGATGTAGAGGACGCTGAAGATGACATGGCAGACTTATTGAACTCCTCCTTATCTTCATTGAACGCCTGTCTTAGAACTTCTTGGAGCTCCATATACCTTTGTTTCTTCAAATGTCGCTCCTCTGGATTGGAGCTCCCCAGGTATGCCAGCTCCGATATATCATCAGCATCCATTATCTTATTAAGGACGTCTGAGCAACGAGGGAAGAAGCGTTTTCCCAGTTCCACTGCTCATGATTAAGCAGGAGAGACAATCAGGCATATTAGCAAACCCAAAAAAAAAAACTATTCAAATCCGATTTAAGTGAGTAGTAATTTTGTTTTTCAAACCAGCAAAGCTGGTACACTTGAATATAATTTAGAGATCCAAAAGCATTTACCCCTTGTATGAGGAAAAATATGGTAATGAAGATATAACTTGTTATGACATTCACCTAACAGAAACAAAAAATCAAAAACAAATCCCAAAGATAATTTTCTCTGACATTGTTCGGAAGTAATATGTATCTGCCATATGAAAAAAAGTCAGTTAATATAAGATGCTTTTCCACTGAGTGGGTTGGTTGAGGGAGAGAAGATTAGGAAACCATAACTTGTGCAGAAAATGAATCCTAAAGAGGAGATTTCGTTAACTCAGATTTCAAGAAACATCAGATTAGTGAGATAATATTTTCTCCCCATTTCATTCAGAAAAGTGTTAGGTTTACATACAAATCTTCCACAAGTTTACATGCTGACATGGTTTAATGTAATATAATGTAATACGTTACATCTACTTTCAAATAAAAAGAGAGATACAATCTGATGGATCGCATTAAACCACATAGGTGTGAGAACTTCCTTGTATAAAATTTCTGCATAAACCAAATAGTTACCCTTTCAGAAATTAATTTCAAATAGTCTGGGAAAAATATTTCTCATGTACAGTTCTTGTAAAGCTCTGATATGAAAAGGCACATCAGTGTATTCAACTTGGTGTTAGAAGCAGAACAGAGGATACAATCATACGGGTGCATATGGCAGACATCATTACCTGTTCTAGAGAGTGCTTTCATCCTAGTTAGATGCTCCTCTTGAATCCTGAAAGGTGCCTCATTTAAGTCGACAGTTGTTCTCTGTGCATTGCCCAAATTCTTAGGTTTGATGCCTGAAGGAAACTCAGAAGTGCCATCAACTTGAGCAATATCCATTGCAACTTTTGCTTCCATGGGGAATAGAAGTTTTGCCAGTCCAACTGTCAAGAATTAATCGATCAATTAAAACCACTTCAAACTGTGGATAAAAAATCTGGCCAAGAGTCTCTTTATGATAATTTGAATACGGTACAGGAATCACAGCAATGTTCCACGTTAAACATCAGTTATTGCATCTGTAAAACATCTTTATTCTTAGTCATGCATATGATAGGACCAATATGATCGATCGCTCTGCTTCCCTCCTCTGATTATAATGGATAATCATCACTTTCCTCCATATGGCAGAAATATAATGCTGACTTATACCTGCCATCTTGCAATGCTGTAAAGCATATAAAATAAACATTTCTTTCACCACAAAGACTTGTTTTCTTCAGGGAAGTTTGAAAAACTGAATTATCACGAAAATGTTACCGTGTTTATTGATTTACTTATTTAAGAAACTAAGCTTCATTTTACTGACTACCATGGTGTTCGCCTACAAAGCTTAAAAAAACAAAGAAAAGAAAGATGATCTTTGTTAAGGGTAGTACCATGGTGTTCTTGATTATTGCCCAATTGAGGGATTATCTTTATTGCTCTCATTCCTAAAAAAGTAGGAGCATCGAAGTTGAGGGATTATCGCCCAAGTAGTTTGGTGAATGGGGTCTATAAAATTATAGCCAATCGTATCAGCTTGGTTATGGACAAGATTATTTCAAAGCCTCAAAATGCCTTTGTTAGGGGTAGACAAATCCTTGACTCAATCCTTATTGATGATGAATGCCTGGATAGCAAACTTAAGTTAGGGAAACCTAGAGTTTTAGCAAAATTAGATATGGAAAAGGCTTTCGACCATGTCAATTCGGACTTTTTGCTATACATCCTTGGGTGATTCGGATTTGGTGAGAAATGGTGTTCTTGGATTAAATTTTGCTCTCAACAACAAGATTTTCGATCTTGGTTAATGGTAATTCGGTAGGCTTCTTTAATAGCACTAGAGGCCCAAGGCAAAGTGATCTATTATCCCATTTCCTTTTTGTCATGGTGATGAATGCCTTGAGTTGTATGATTGATGCGGCTATTCATGGGAATCTTTTGTCAAGCTTTGCGGTGGGAAATGAATCTCGGGGAAATATCTCTATCTCTCACTTGTTATTCACTAATGATACTTTAATTTTTTGTGACAGTAATAGAGATCATCTTCAGGTGTTGAGAGCTCTTCTCCTATGCTTTGAAACTGTTTCTGGTCTGAGAATTAATTATTCTAAATCTGAAATTGTTACTATGGGACCTGCTGGGAATATTTTGGATCTTGCTAACATCTTGGGTTGCAAGATTGCTTTGTTACCTATGAAATGCCTTGGCTTGCCTTTGGGAGCCTCTCACAAAGCAGTTAGTATTTGGGATGGGGTATTGAGAAGATAAGAAAGAGGCTTGAAGGCTGGAAAAAACTGTATCTGTTTAAGGGTGGAAGAATTACCCTCATTAAGAGCACGTTAACTAATCTCCTAACTTATTACCTTTCCCTCTTCCCTTTACCGGCTGGAGTTGCTAAAAATATTGACAAGATTTTTAGGAATTTCATTTGGGATGGTATTGGAGAGGAAAAAAAGTTTCACTTGGTGTTTGTCTTCCGGTTAAACAAGGAGGTCTTGGTTTGGGCAACCTAAATTTTTTTTAACAAAACTCTTCTTGGCAAATGGCTATGGAGATATCACAACGAGTGTAATGCCCTTTGGAAAAATCTAGTGGATGTTAAACATGGGAGGATGTGGGGGAATTGGTGCACAAATGAAGTTAGAGGAGCTTTTGGTGTGGGTTTATGGCAGACTATCCGCAAGGAATGGAGTGATTTTGCATTGCATTTTGTCCTCAAAGCGGGAAATGGGAACAAGGATTCTTTTTGGCATGATGTTTGGTGTGAGCATTCCCCCCTCAAAATGACATTCCCTCATCTTTTAAGTATTGCAAAGTATAAGGAGGCCTCTATTGCTGATTCTTATTTCCTTTCCAATGATTATATATGTTGGAGTGTGGAATTTACTAGAGATATCCATAATTGGGAAGAAATTGAAGTTTCAGATTTTTTGGCAAGACTGTATGCAAAGAAGATCGATCACTATAGGGAGGATATGTTACTTCGGTCTCACACCATCAATTCCAGATTTTCTATGTGTTCCTATTACAAGGCTCTTATCAATCATGGGCTTGAAGATTACCCGTGGCGAAGTATTTGGGAAGTTAAAGTTCCTAGTAGAGTCTCTTTTTTCAACTGGCTGGTTTCCTTGGGAAAAATTCTGACTATTGACAATTTGAGGAAGAGAGGTGTTCAGGTAACTGATGGTGTTTTATGTGCAAAAAGAATGGTGAATCCATCGATCACCTCTTTCTTCATTGTGAGGTGGCAACAATGCTTTGGAACGTGATCTCTACAAAGGCTGGTTTTTTTTGGGCAATTCCTTTCCATGTGCTGGATCTTTTTTCTACTTGGCCACTCATTGTGGGGAAAGACATTAGTGCCTCTGCCATAAAGATGATCCCCTTGTGTTTATTTTGGCGTTTATGGGTCGAAAGGAATAGAAGATGTTTTGATAAATGTGAACATTCTTTTGGGAAAATTAAGGATTTTTTTCTTAGTACTCTTAGTTTTTGGGTGAAAAATCTTGTAAGTAATGGAGATGATTGTATTGTTCTGTTCTAGCTTTTCTGTCCCTGCTGGTAAGTAGGTGTTCCCAATTGTATACTCTCTGTATACTTGGGCAATGCCTCTTCTTTTGGAATAAAATTTCTCTTATTACTTATCAAAAAGAGAAAAGAAAGATGATCTTTTTATGCCCATTGTTATCATCTAATGGGCACTACAAAAGAAGTCTTGTAAAGTCAGGATGGATCAGCTAGAACTGCAGCAATCGATCGCTCACATCCAAATCTAAGGGACGTTGAAATAAAATTAAAAAAAAAAATTTGAAGATACTCAGAACAACTGGAGGAAGTACAAATTAGAAAGAGGAGATAAAAATATAAAGGAAACTTAGCTGAATCATATAAAAATGTAACCTAGATATGCTTTGAAAAAAGGACCATGAACAGCTAAGGAACAAAAACAAAAAATATAATTCGAGCTAATGGGAAGTGAACCTCTATTTTCAAGGTACAACAATCTCATACGGAGATCATCGCCTGCCATAGCAAGAGAAAGAGCAGCCTCTCCTAGCAATGGATCCCTTCGTTCTGCTTGCTCCAGTATCTCTATGCATAACCGATCCTTGGGAGAAGGTTTTCCTTCTTCTGGGGACTTGTAATAAACCATAGCCTTAGTGAGCCGCTTCGATATTTGAAGCGCATTTCTACCATCCAATGTAAGATCTGATGGTCTGGCTCCCTTCGTTAAGAGGGACACTATGATCTTAGGCTCTTTTCTCATTGCAGAAATGTGCAACACGGTATAGCCCCTTTGGTTCCTATGGTTCACATCAGCAATTCCAAGATCAAGAAGCTCAGTTGTGGTTTTTGCATCACAGTATGCCACTGCATAGTGGAGCGCCAATGCATCATCTAGAGTAGTATGCCCTTCTTTTAGTAGCATTCTGACCAACTCAACGTCATCTGAATCCAGGGCCCTATGTATTCTCTTCACATGTTTATCTGGAACACTATTGTTTTCGAGCTTGTCCAAGCCGAGTTCTTTTCTTGAATCCGTAATTTGTTTGACAATCTCTTGGGGAAGAGATTTATCAAGAGTAACGGTATCAGCATCAGATTTAACAATCCTCTCGATACACCTTCCCAGCAATCTTTCACATGTTTTACCGCACATGTTTGCAACAGATAGAACCAACAAAATGTCATCTACAGCAGCCTTTTCAAGAATATCTAGCAACTGCCTCTGCAATCAAAGACGAGCTAATAAAATACTTAGAAGAGATATCAGAGAACATCCGACGGGAAACATCTAACATAATGGGAAACTGAACGGCTATTATTTTCTATTAGCGGTAGCTAAGCGGGTATAAAGTAATGGGTCATGCTACATGGGATAAGAACTCGGAACATATTAGTTTATAATTGTAATGGTCCAAGTGTTTAAAGATGTAGTAAGTTTAGTAGATGCATCAATCTCGGGACGAGAAAGCTCAAAAACGACATGCTTCCTGCATTGACGAAAAGATAATTCATCCGAACTAATGATAAGTTGTAAGAGAATGCTAGGTATGCATATAAGATACATGTCAATTTGAAAGCAGAGTTTCGATATCATCTTCATGGTCTTGGTAGACTAGGCCCAGCACCACCACCAGGCCTTGGTAATCAAGAATTACATCACTAAAAAAGTCCCCAAGCAACAAAAAAAAAAAAAAAAACGCGCGTTAACCTTTACCTCATAAAGAGCAACAAGTTCAGAAATCTGGAACGTAGAAGAGGCATAAAGCACCTCAACCATGAAATCCACGACTGGCCTACACGCCAAGTGCAGGCAATCGTCATCGACGCAGACGCAAACATCCTTCGGCAACGGCCTCACCTTCCCGCTGTACAAGTAAGCCAAGACCGCCTCCACCGCATCGACCCCAACCTCATGCTCTTTCGCCAGCTCCTTTAATTCGAACTCAGCAACGCCTCTGGTCTCTTTCGTCGTGGCGAACACGTTCTTGAAGAAAGGGCTTCTTGAGGCTAGAATGCACCGGTGGACGGGGATTTCTCGGCCGTTACTGCTGCTACTACCAGTTACTATGATCTTGGCGTCGGCAAAGTAATCGGAGCTGGGAGGGTCGAAAAGCGATTCGAGGTTCTCAGAGAGGCGGCGAAGTGCGGAGACATCCGGAGGTAGTGAAGGCTCGGAGGAGAGGGTTTCAGTGTTGGTGGCGACGCAGCATATGCTACTGCCATTGCTGATTTCGTTGGAATCGGAAAATCCAATCCTAGCATCCATCAGAGAGAGAAAGAGAGATATGCAGAGACACTGGCTACGTAAAATCGAAAGTTATTGACATTGGGAAGAGGAGAGAGACAACGAAAGTTATAGAATCGAAGCGAAAAGAGACACGAAACTTTTGATAAACAACAGTGAGAGATTCGCACAAGAAGAGACAGTGAAAAGGCCTCCTTTCAATTAGTAGGTATGATCGAGAGGGAGCGAACGACTAAGTTCGCCATGAGAGACGAAAGCAATGAACCTTTGGCTTGAATTTGCAGAGAAAGTTGAAGTCAAATGAGAGAGATGAAGGGAGCTCTCGTCACTTCAGCTCGGAATATGGCCTCGAGTTCTGACGACGACTCGACGCGTGAGAGTTAAGTTGGGGAGAAAGATAAAAAAAAGATGGAGATTGGAGACTAACCTTTAAACGGCCTGTAGTTTCATTCTATAACTAAGGCTACCGACTTGTCGTTCAATTCTTAAATCCTGAAAGGTTTTGTCGTTGCCCGTACATCATCTGTTCATCCAAACTCTCAATTCTGACCGTGAGATTTAGCTCGGATCGTACGGCTAAGGAGAAAGGGACTTTCTTCACTCCCAAAACGTTGAGGACCACCCTTTTATGCAGTGAACGCCTTCTGAATTTGACCACCGGCCTGACTTATTAAATAAGTTAATAAAATTGGACAGAAAGTGACCTTGTAATTTTGTACGTTAGTCATATAAAGTTGACGTATGCATATTTATAAAGAAAATATAAATAAATCTGTACTTGAAATCTAAAAGAGTTATATTTTTGTTGTTAATATTTAAGTGATTGATATATGAAACCATTTGAAATGTGTCATATCAATATATATCACTAAGAATGATAGTATTTAAGATAATAATTAACTCTCGTATGGTTATATAAATCACCTTATCTTATTTAATTTTTATCAAATTTAATTATTATGATTTTTTTTAATTCTTATATAAAATATATAAATAATTCAATTTTTTATTCAATTTTTAATTTTTATCTCATCTTATCTGTATAACCAAATAAAATATTATTGCTCAATCTGATTTAAATTAGATCTAATTTCACATTTTATCAAGGTGAGTTTGCTAGATATGGAATTGTATTTATATTAATAATAATCAAAGGATGGGCCAGGAAACTCCATTGATCTTACCCTCCTATCTATGACCAAAGAATTGGTTGATTTTCTGGAGTTTATGATCATATAAATAACCAATTTGAAAGTGACTGTTGGATGCAACTTGCACACAAACTAACATGCATTAAGAAAATGCAGATTTTTCCAACTTTTTTCTGTCAACAACCGCGACAAAAAGGCTTAAATGTGCATTTAAGAAGTGGATGAAAAGGCTTTAACTTGAAGTTAGCAAAAGAACCCCAACTCTAAAGTTGGCAGGCTTTGTTTTTATAAATAATCTCATCATATTTTATTTTATTTTATTTTATTTTATTATTATTTTAAATATTTATATAAAATAAAATAAAATAAAATAAAATAAAAAATTTAATTTTTAAAAATATCAAAATAAAATTAATATTAAAAAAATATTTTATAAAAATATTTTTTTTAATTTTTAATTTTTAATTTTTAATTTATTTTATCTCTAAAAAAAATCAGAGAAACAAAGAGAAATGTGGGCAAAAGTCCAGTTATTTTTTATACTGGATAAGGGGGCCGAAGTACTTTTGTAATTCACGTGCAACTTTGTGATTGACGTAGAAATATGCACATTTTCGGCAAAAACTGAGATAGATATGATGTTGATAACCAAAGAGTCTTTGGAAGTGGGAAACTTCCTTATATTTGAACTACTTGAAAATGAGTTATCAACGACAGAGTTGCTCTACCGATAGAAACACAGAATTCATTTTCAAAAAAGAAAAACCTTCTGCATCTTATGTTGTATAGTCTTAGGCTGCAGTGTTTGGTACGATTATCTAAAACATAATAAATGGTTACCAATATGAATGAGATAGAAATCTGCAGAAATTAAGAGAGATAAGATGTAGACACATACAAAACAAGTGACTCACCAAAGAGTTAAAAGCGGGAAACTTCCTTAACGTCTAATTATAAGAGAATGAGTTGGACGGTTCTACTAATACAAAAGCAAAGCAGAATGTATTTAGATTGCATTTGAATATTGAGTCAAATTGAAACTACTAGAATTTTTATATAAATAATAATGAATTAAAATGGTAGAGAGAGTTTTGTATAGTCCAATAATGAAATAACAACTTGCTCCCATATACAATTCGATAGTAGGAGGGGCCATACATTACATGTTGTTGCAACTTGTAACGTCTGCAAATTGATTGCAAATTAATGGCCAGCCTTTAAGGCCAGCTGTCTGAGGGTGGACTATAAATAATCCCCCTTATCTTGGCTTTTAAACTATCTGAAATACACTAAAGTTCTCTCTCTTTTTGTTCTCTCTTGATAAAATATTTAGGCTGTGAATTTATTAATGTCACTCTAGTTTTATACTACGTAGTGCACTTCGTCATTAAGAAGAAACGCTTGAAAGTTGTCAGCCTGGATAACCTTATGTAGCAATTTTATAAGTTGAGTTTGAGGTATTTTTTCCACTGTAATTTCTAACATTGGTATCAGACTTAGGTTAATTGTTCCTAGTTTTTTTTTTCATATATACTTGAGATTTGTCCAAGTGTTTTTCTTTTTTTACCAAAAAAAAACCTCCATTTTCACAAGGAGGTGTAGCGCTGCAGTGCACACCTCTGCCTGATGCCGCGCGCACCTGGAAGCTACTACGCGCCTCAGGCGAGTGCCACCGGCCTTAGGCGGGTGCTGCAGCGACACCCAGTTTTTGTTAGAAATGGGCAATGTTCAAGTGAACAGTGCCCTAGCTATTTTTTTTTTTTTGGCTGGGCTTGGGCTTCGGCCCATTCCGCAGCCTAGCACCAACTGCTTTAAAAATAAAAAGTGGACAAAAGTGTCCAACGTGGGTTTCAAACCCAAGATCACTATATGACAAAGGCCAATGCGCAACCACTAAGTTGTAAGCGTCCTTTGGTCTAGGTGGAGATTCTAAATGTATTTGTTATACATTTATAAAAAAAAATGGCATGATTTAATGTATGCTTAAATATATTTCTTGTAAAATTACATGTGATCTTTTATTTAATTCTTTAGATTAAATGTGATTACATGTAAATATATGGTGATATTCATGTTATTTTATTTATGAATTCCATAATGTTATATTACATGTGATTTTTGTTTAATTTTTTAGATTAAATATGATTACATGTATGTATGAATTGAATATGTGGATCTATGTTTATTTTATCTTGTATAAATGTTAGGTTTGAATGATTAGACATTAGCCTTAATTTATTTAGTGATAAAATAGAAAATTCCCACTAAGTAGTTTTAGTTAAAATTGTCAGTGTAAATTGATAGGCTGAAAGAATTTCAGTAATCCCAATAAGAACTATAAATGCATTGTACAACGATAACACCATAGTAGCCCCAGTAAGGATTGTAAAAGTACTGATGGAATAAGAAAGATGGATTGTAATGGTCTTATATGAAACATCTTTATAGACTAGCCTAACAATCTGTAGTAGTTGGTGTAGCTATCCTTGTAAACTAGTCCAACAAGTTACTGCGATTTTAATACGATATGTTTTTATACGTGACTAGGACTAGGTGATTACGTTAGATAGTGGCAGTATGGTTGAGATTTATGATTAAATCTCTCATATTTGTTTTAAATTTGTGCAAGAATTAAGTTAAAAATTTAATAATTGGATATTGTGACGCAAGAGATGATTTTGAAGTCTAACGATTTTTCAATCTTGCGACATATCTAAATTATTCTTTTTCTAGCTTGGATGGACTTGGTAGGTTTCTTAAGTGTGTGTGTAATATCCCTTCTTTGCGTATTGTAGTGAAATGGCATCTAGGAGTATAGTTGCCGATTTAAACAAATGGGAGAAATTGAATAGGGAGAACTATGACATATGGCATCGCAAGATCCAATATGTCTTAAATGAACAAGATGTCGTAAAATCCTTGTCTCACTCCCTGACTAAGCCCAAGGAATGGAACTCAGAACAACACAAGTTAGATGAATTAGCCTATATTGAATGAGTTAAGAAAAATCAGTGCGCGCACATAATAATGTTAAGCAGCATGCACAATAATCTAATGTGTGAGTTTGAGACCTATGACACTGTCCAAAGCATGTGGAAGGCTTTGAATCTAAAGTTTGATAGAACTTCGACCACTAGGTTGCGTTGATTAACTATGAGGTTTGACTCGTACAAAATGCGCGCTGACTACAAGATGAAGCAGCATCTTATGGTTATATCAACCATGATCCGCGAACTTAAGTCAGCAGGAAACAATCTTACTAATGAACAATAAGTCCAGACAGTGATAAGATCACTCTCGAATTCTTGGAAAAATATGAGCAAAAACCTGACGCATAACGAGAATATCAAAGACTTTGATATGTCTTAAGTCACTTGGAATTGGAAAATGAGCGCCTAAAGGCTGTTAAGCCCAATCATTTGGCTTATGTGACTGACTCTGGTTCGCTCAAGGCATCAAAGCCTAAGAGCAAGAAGTCCAAGAATGGGATAGCTACTGGACAAGTTAAAAATGTGTCAGGAACTTCTCAGCGCAACAAAAGGGGCAAGCGCGGGAAGAATAAGTCAAAATTAGAGTGTTTCAACTATGGAAAAAAAAAAGGCTACTTCACTCGTGATTGCATTGAGCCGAAGAAGGTACACTCTGACTTTTCTTGTATTGTTTTTGTAACTATCCATGTGATGGTTGCCCACTCCAATCCTATATGGATTGTTGATTCAGGAGTGACCGAAGACATAGCGCGAGACAAAGTCGGATTTGTGAAGTATCGCCGGATTCTAATTGGGATTTGAGATATCAAGGTAAGGAATAGAGCTAGTGTGGCGGTGCTAGGACTTGGTAAGCTAGACTTGCGGGGTGATCACACTATTTTCCTCCACAACGTGCTATACGCTCCCAAAATCTGACAAAACTTACTTTCTGTAGTTACTCTATTAGGACTTGGTTTTCAGATTGTATTTGAAAACAATTGTGTTTCCTTTTATTTGGGCAAAGTGTTTTATGGTGTGGCTTCTTTATCAAACAATTTTATGATAATAAATTTGGATTATTCAAATATGAATGAGTTTATTATTTTTGTTTCTGCATCTGATAATTTGGATTCATATAAATGGCATGCTAGGCTTGGCCATATAGGGCAATATAGAATGGCTCAGTAGCTAGAGAAGACTTGATAGCCAATCTCGCTAAGGTCATCTTGCCCAAATGTGAACATTGTCTAATGGAAAAAATTAAGAGAAAACTGTTTGGAAAAACCACTAGGGCATCTTTTCTACTACAATTACTTTACTCAGATATCTGTGGTCTAATGAATGTGAGGGCAAGACATGGAGGTGTCTACTTCATCACATTTATAGATGATTTTTTACGTTATAGTCATGTCTACTTAGTCTCCCATAAGTTTGAAGTATTGGAGTGATTTAGGTGATATCTAAGAATAGTTGAGAATCAGTTAGACAAAAATTTAAAAACTCTAAAAACTGTCCGAAGACGAGAATATCTCTCTAAACAATTTAAAAGGTTCTGTGATGAAAAAGGAATAAAAAAACAGTTGATAATGTTGAGTACCGCAACAAAATGGTGTGACGAAATGAGAAATTGAACACTGCTTGAAATGGTTAGGTCAATGATGTCGCAAGCAAACCTACCAATTTCTTTTTCGGGATGCACTTTTGACTACTACCTACATTTTTAACAGAGTACCCTCCAAATCAGTAACTTCCACCCTATATAAACTATGGACTGGCGAGAAACCCAATTCAAGTAACTTTGCGGTCATGGAATTCAATGGATTTAGTTCACAATATTTCTCATAAGTATGGAAAATTAGGCCCTAGAGGGAATAAATGTATCTTTATAAGGCACTCAAAATACTTTAAAGGGTATGTATTAATAGGTGAACAAACTGATAAAAGTGTGACTGAGATTGAGTCACGAGATTTGGATTTCATTGAAGATGAGTTTCCAAGTAAATGTGAGGTTAATAGGAGTTTACAACTTAATAAGATTGTAGAACAAGAGGAAAGTGCTCCAAGAAATTTAGTTAAGAATGAGGAAGAAAATTTTCAAACTCTTACAAATTATAAAAGGGACTTCAATCCGAGTGAGAGCACACAACTTGTCAATCAATCACAAAAACTTAGTTGCGTAAAAGCACACGTGAAAGTATCTCCATCGTTGTTTTGAGATTGAAGGGGAAGTTTTTATAGTAGTTCCACATGATGATAACGAGCCTAGGAAATTCATGAGGTTCTCTCATCTTCTACTAAAGATGAGTGGATGAAAGCACTTAATGATGAAATTTAGTCTATGAGGACTAACCACGTCTAGGATCTGGTTGATTTACCGATGGGGTGTAAGACTATTGGGAACAAATGAGTTCTAAAGGTCAAACGCAAGTCAGATGGATCAATAGATAGGTACAAAACTCGCTTAATGGCGAAAAGATATACCTAACAGAAGGGTATAAACTATTAGAAAACTTTTTCACCAGTAGTGAGGTTTGTCTCAATTGGTTTGATTTTAGCTATAGTAGCAAATATAGATTTGAAACTTTACCAAATAGGCGTTAAGACAACATTTCTCAATGGAGAAGTAAATGAGGAGATCTATATGGATCAACCAATGGATTTTGTGATCAAAGGTCAAGAGCGTAAGGTATGCAAGCTCAAACGATCTATATTTGGCCTAAAACAATTATCTAAACAATGGTACCTCAGATTCTATCGAGTCATTCTCTCGAATGAGTTTAAAATGATCACAGAGGACCATTGTGCCTATGTCAAAAAATCCAAGACTAGTTTCATTATGTTGTTATTGTATGTTGACAACATACTACTAGCTGGAAATGATAAAAAACTGATAGTCGCCACAAAATAGTGGTTATCTTTCAATTTTGAAGTGTAGGATATGGGTGAGGCAGAATACATTATAGGAGCTAAGATCTATAGAAATTGCTCAAAAATATTTTTGTTTTTGTCCCAACAAACTTACATAAATAAAGTTCACGAGCACTTCCTAATGAATGGATGTAAACCTATTGACACCCTTATTGCAAGAAGCAAGAACTTGTCCAAATAATTATGTCCTAAGACTCAAAGAGAAAAGGAAAAGATGACCCATGTCCCTAATGCTAATGTTGTGGGCAGTCTGATGTACATAATGATGTGTAGTCGACCTGACATATGCTATGCAGTTGGCTTAGTGAGTATATTTCAATTCAACCTCGGACTGGCTCACTGGAAAGCAATCAAGAGGATTGTGCGATATCTCAAGGCGAACTATGTGTTGTGCTATCAGGGTTCAAATTTGCAGCTAAGAGGTTATAGTGATGCCGATTGGGGCAGTGACTTAAATGAGCGCAAATCAACCACTGGGTATGGCTTTCTGCTCAACAATGGGGCCATTACATGGAGTAGTAAGAAACAACCTTGCATAGCTTTATTTACCATGGAGACAAAATACATAGCTTGTTCTGCAGCAGTTCAAGAAGCTGTTTAGTTACGAAAGTTCCTCAAGCATTTAGACATTGGTATGGATACTTCAGATCCGGTAACGATATTTTTCAATAGCATGGCAACTCTTGCATATGCTAAGGATTAAAAGTATTATAGAAAAACCAAACACATAGATATCAGATATCACTACATCAGAGACATGGTAGCGCAAAAGGAAGTGGCTTTGAAACACCCGTTTACGAGTCGCATAGTTGCTCATCCCTTAACAAAACCTATTGCAAGAGATGTCTTTGGGGCTCATGTTAGGAATCTAGAACTACGTAGATTGTAAATGTAATTTGTGTTTCAAATGACATTGAGATGTAACCTTTCATTTGGGATATAAATACAATATCATTCATTTCTTGTCTTTATCGTATTATTTTTTTTAATACACATACATAATATATGTTAACAGGCTTAAATTAGCTCACTCACACAAACAATCGCCTCTAGCACTTGAGTAGTGAGTAGAGATGAGACATTGTATCCCTAAGTACTTGTCCAAAGAGATAAGTTGGTTGTTACAGAAATATGTCACCTTAGTGGGAGTTAAAATGAGGTCTATTGAGAAGACTATATATGGATTACCCACCATTCATGTAGCATGTGGTTAGCTAGATGCGAGATTCTCTTTGACGCTTTGGAGGCGTGCAAATAGAGAAACTTGGATTGGACGCTTAAGGAGCAGCTAGACTAAAATCTGTAAGGTGTTGATATAGACATATGCTTTTTGAGAAAGATAAATCTACCGTAGCATGTGTTTCATACTACATGTGCTTATTCGACCATATGAGTAAGTGAGTAAATGGTTTACCTCTTTTTCACTATGTGAGTCTTATTTTTAAGTGTCCTTTACTTTTGACTATGTCACGAGATAGAGGTTGTAATGTCTGCTATTTTAGCATTTTGTTTATAGTCATGATTGATACAGTCTAAAGAGATATTACTGGGAAAGCAGTTCAACCAAAGTTGGATAATATGAGTGCAAAAGGAAGATTCTTTGATATCATATCTTCGATAGTATTGCTGACGTCAAATTATAACGTTATATATTGGTAGCGGCTAAAGTTATGAACACATTCATATGTTTATCGAGGTAGTCAAGCATTGTTCTGAGTTTATTTAACTTAAGAGGGTTCGAAAATGCTTGATTTGATGTAATCGAATGAGTCTAGAACATAACTATACACTTTAAGGATGTTACTATGCTGGTTTTCTCTGTGAAAGGTTTGGTGTAAGTACTCCCACCTTTTTACAGAATTAATTGGTGGTCACACGACCTATTTACTTATATGAACAAGATTGAGAATATTAGAGAAATGCAGACCTAGAGTTATGTCTACTGTGTGCGAGTGGGAGATGTTAGCCGAAGGGGCGCCCACGTGGGCTGACTCCCTCCCTTGTTGCTATAGCAACGTATGTCATTAAGACATACGTTACTTGATTTGTAACAGATGATTTAATGCCATACGTTACATGTTATTGCAGCTTGTAACGTCTGCATATTGATTGCAGATTAATGGCTAGTCTTGTATGAGAGTAAACTATAAATAGTCCCCCTTCCTTATCTTGGTTTTTGGACTATCTGAAATACGCTAAAGCTCTCTCTCTCTTTTTGTTCTCTCTTGACAAAATTCTTAGACTGTGGATTTGTTAAATGTCACTCTAGTTTTATATTATGTAGTACACTTCGCCACTAAAAGAAAACGCTTGAAAGCTGTCAGTCTGGAGAAACTTGTAGAGCAATTTTATAAGTCGAGCTTGAGGTATTTTTTCCACTGTAATTTATAACACAATTTGCTATAACCAAAAAAGAAAACTTAATAAAACATTTGACAAATAAAACCCGAAAAACATAAACAGATATACATCATTGGGGGAGTAAATTCAGTAATCAAAAGACAAACAATGCATCCATGTGGTCAATTTGGCAGAGTGAGTAGTTGAACAGCTTATAAACAGGTTTCATGTCTATTGTGTGGTTGTATTTGGACATTAAACTAGAAAAACATGCAAGAATTGAACTTCACCACAATTCACAACTAATCATTCTTACTACCTCGAGGAGAGCAGACTTTTTCCAACATTCTTCCAATAAAGGCCTCGAACCCACCTTCCTTTTGTACGGACACAGAAGTTTCCTGATCCTTCTTGGCATGAATTGTTTCAACAACGGCTTCAATTTCTTCTTTTGCCCTTTCAAAAACAGTTGGACCTTTCACATCATTGATTGGGGTTCTCTCATCAAGATCATCCCTTGTTCCGTGAGTTTCTTTATGATAATAGGGTGATGATTTATGATGGTGTGTGATCGTTTCAATCTTTTCCTTGGCTCTCTCAAGAAGATTGGGCCCATTGACATTGTTCTCTGACAACGTAAAAAACATCAAATGAAAGAAGCCAACAAGCAACAATTCAAGTTTTATTGATGCACGATGTGGTCAGGGCTAATTAAAAGAATGGCGGAAGTAATCTAATAACTACTATTTGACTCCCTCAAACTGCCTGTAGAGTATAAATTGGAATAGATACAACTAGAGAGGTTTGTATGAGTTCATAAATAAACTTCTTCAGAAAAAAAAAAAAAAGAATGAAAGACCATGATACCTGAACACTTCTTCAATAACTCATCATAGAGCATGCACAAAACTTTGACCCCAGTACATGACAAGATACACAACAGAAATACTAACAAATAAAGAAAAGCAAGAACGAAAGTAAAACAAAAATTCAACAAATCCAAAAGAAAAGGGGGCAATTTGATGCTGCCCCCAATCATAAAGCAGTCTCAATAGCAAATTCATCAAATTTAATCTTTCTGCCCTCAGAAATTCAAGAATTGCAAAGCCTGAATGATAGTGAAAAATGAGAAAGAATTAGAAACTAAGAAATGCCACAAAATTTTCGGTAAAATCCATAAACTCGCTTAAGGCATAATTTCTCGTCTTCCTTTTTAAAGTTAACAAAGTCTAACATTTGGTTATTTTGTAAAATGGCCTGTCTCATTAGTTTATACGAACACCCCTACAAATATTATATGACAAGTAATGTTTCACAAAATATTATACCTGATAGAAAATCCATATCATCCCTTTTGGATTCTGTCTTTGTCGTTTCAGTCTTTTCAGACCTGCAATTACATTCAAGTAAAACACAATGAGAAAACAATCAAAGCATATCAAAAAGTTAATCTTCAACCCTTGATTTAAAATTCAATGGAGAACAAGATTCAGACTGTGTTTCATGAGCTGGAGAGTCTTTCTTGGGATGAATCGTTTGGACAAGAGCCTCGAACTCCTCTTTTGCTTTGTCAAACACATTTGGAGCTCTAACATCATCTAATGGGGTGTTCTCGTCTATTTCAATTCTCTTGCCATGAATTTCTTTATGATGGTGAGGCAATTTCTCAGTGTGTAAAATTGCTTGAATCTCTTCTTTTGCTCTCCCAAGCAAATTTGGTCCTTTTACTTCTTCATCTGATAGCAAACATAGATATGATATATTCCCACATACATATGTATGATACTTGTTTTCGACTATATACATACTTAAATATTACAAGAAGCGTTCCAAAATAAAAGCCTTCAAGAAAAATAGATTGGTTCCCTTCTATGACACGAAATAGTTATTCTCGGATTGTTAAACATTAATAGTTCATACATACTTCAAAAATGACAGTTCATGATGAGATTGATAAAATTAAGAATGGTTAATTAATAAACTATCAAGAAAAAAGAGATTGAAGAAAACCCATCTCCCAATGAGTTGTGGCTACTAACATTATTCTCAGACAATATAAAAGCATAAAAGTAAGAAAATTAAGTTTGGGTTTTGAACTCTTTACACAAAGAAGGAAGCCAATCAGCAGGAATGTGGGGAAGGCATGAAAGCCTTATCAAGGCATGATATGATCAATGTCTAGTACAAAGAATGGTGAAATCCACAAGGTGCTCATAGAATACAAGCAGGAATAGACAACCTAGAGAGGTTTGTATGGTATTCATAAATAAACTTCTTGGACGTGAAAATATTCAGAATAAAAGACCATGGGACTTGAACATGTTTTCTATAAGTCGTTACAAAATAGTGTTTAAAAGTGTGACCCAAGAACATGGCAAGGTATCCGAGAGAAATTCTTAAAATAAAAAGGAAAGTGAAACTACGATCTCAAACTTAATAAATCCAAAAAAAAAAATCCAAGAACGAGGGAAGGGAGGCAATTAGATGCTGCCCCAATCATAACGCAGCCTCAATGGCAGAACCCTTCAACTTTCATCATTCAAAACTTGTTGCATTCAGAAATTCAAGCACTGTGAAGCGTGGATGATAATGGAAAATGTGAGAGAATGAGAAAGCAAGGAATGCCATACAAACAGTTGCAGTTAAAAAACCATAAAATCATGAGACCATATTGCCTGCTTTCATTTTATATTAGAACAAAAACAATCATCTGGCTTTCATGTAAACTGACTTTGACATATTAGTTTATACGAACTCTCCCTAAAAACATTATAGGGCAGGTCATTTGTGTCGAAATATTGTACCTGATAGAGAATCTGGTCTATCCTGTGTAGACTCTGCCTTAATAGTTTCATCCCTGCAATAACATATTTGGAAGAAAAGAAAAATACTGAGAAGCAATCAAAGCATGTAAAAAAATACTAATTTTTGCTCCTTGATTTAACTTCAACGGAGAATAAGAAAATTCAGATCACCTTTCATGGGTTGGAGAATCTTTCTTGTCGTGGATCGTTTGGACGAGAGCCTCAAGCTCCTCTTTTGCTCTGTGAAGCACATTTGGAGCTCTAACATCATCTAATGGGGTGTTCTCGTCTATTTCATTTCTCTTGCCATGGGTTTCCATATGATGGTGAGGCAATTTCTCAGAGTGCAAAATTGCATGAATCTCTTTCTTCGCTCTTCCAAACAAATGTGGTGCTTTTACTTCTTCATCTGCTAGCAAACAAAGACATTATACATTCCTACGTAGTAGTACGTACATATGTATGATGTGCATATTTTTGGCCTCTGTACATACGGCAATAATCAAAGGAATGGTTCCAGAAATGAAAGCATGAGAAAGAGAGATCGGTTCCCTTTATGACGCAATATAAGTTAATTCTCGGACATTTCAACATCAAGAGAACATGCGTACTTCGACGATCATTTGATTCCATCAGAATGTTTTACACCACCCATTTCTCCCAAGATTCCAGATTTTCATTTTGCAATCTCACCAATCAAACCCAGTACTAGAAAACTACGAAAAGAAAAACTGATTCTTTCCAAACGAAAGAAAATGGACAACTCTAATGACCTGTAATCATTTGAAAAATGGCATTTTCCTTGACTATAAGGGTATCAGGAACAATGTGGGAATGAAAAAATCGTACCTAACGGAGAGTACTGTGTCATCGGGTCTGGTCTGGATTCCGCCATCAGAGTTTGTGGGCACAGAGAGGTTGAGATTTGGAAGGACTAAGGATATGATAGTTTTAAAGTTTTGCTTAGAAGTTTGAACAGGTGGTTCGAGTATACGCTAAACAATGGGGAAGGGATATATTTTGAAGAGAAAGGTAGGTTGGCGTAACAAAGAAAATATTCGGCCTACGCAAAAGTGCGAGGCTGCTCGGATGCGCAACAAAGATGGATGGAAAATGCTATTTCATGAGTTTCTCATTCCATTTTGTCGTATATTTAATTATTTTATACAGGAAAGTGCTACAAGTCCCTATTTTGGAATCTCGATGGGGACTTTATTTTATTTTTTTTAATTTTTTTAAATGATTTTTAAGTAAATATTTATAAATAATATTGTGAATTTTTTTTAAATAATATTTTAAGATATTAAAAAAATCATGTAAAAAATTACATTAAAATACTTACTTAAAAATAATGTAAAAAACTAAAAAATTATTTTGACCAATCACATTAAATGAAAACGTATATTAACGTGTAAAATCGTGCAACTAAATTTTATTTTATAATAATATATAAAAGCATTAGGATTCAACTAGATTTTTCCTTGTAAAATAGTTAAAAAATGATTTTTATTATATTAATAAATTTTTTAATTTTAAAAATATGAAAAAGAAAAGAACAACAAAATAAAATATAGAATTTAAACTAGTCGCAGACTCCCACACTAGCATCACTTAACAAAGAATCAAAGATAGCCATTATCTCAATTTATTTCATATAAATCTTATTCAATAGAGTTTATAGATGTGAGATTTATGTCTGATTTATTTTTACAAATTATTTGATCTAATCTTAATTTTATTATTATATTTATTTTAAATTTCTATATAAAATAAAATAAACAAGTCAATTTTTTCAAATTATAAAATAATTTTTTCAAACTTCAAAACAAAATTAATATTAAAAAATTTATTACAATATTATTATTTTTTTAATTTTTATCTTATCTCATCTCATCTTATATCTAAAAATAAACCGACCTTAATGTAATTTACCATACTGTAAATTTCTTTTATTATAAAACAAATCAAACATGTTAAAATTTGGACAATGTGTACATTTTATAGGCTAAAATGTGTGTATAAACCTAAAGTTATTATATAAATATATTATTAAATTACCACTTGATTCAATATTTTAAACTTATAAGAAGTGATGGATGATTAGATTTTATAATATATCTTAACATTCCTTACAAGTGAGCTAAATATCGTGAAGGAGGGTAAAGTGTAGAAATCTAAAATTAGACGAGATCGTAGCAAAATGTTTGCGGCAGTTGCTAAACCAGTACTCCTGTTTTTTTTTTTTTTTTAATAAATCTATTCAGCAGCACATTTTAATTTTCTCCACCGCACGTGTGCATTATCCCATTAGTGTTAATTTAATATTTTTTATTTTTATTTTCTTTACATCATTTTTTTAAATATGTTTAAATATTTTAAAAAAAAAAAGAAAAAAATTCATAATATTATTAAATAATATTTCTTTAATTATTAAATAAAACAAAAAATAAAAACAATGAACGGGGCATAGTAAGTGGCCCAAAAGTATTTTCCATGAAAAATTCATAAACTTGATAAAAGAGAAAGGAACAAATGGGTATAGGTCTTCTCTCTCTCTCTCTCTCTCTCTCTCTCTCTCTCTCTCTCTCTCTCTCTCTCTCCTTGTTCTCCTGTCTATAAATTTTAAAATGAATCACATTCTTGATCTGCAGTCTTAAACTTTAACACACCAGTAAGAATCTTTGTAGATGAAAATATTTTTAATCCACAAATAAAACCTAATTTTATCCCAAACATTTCATACAGCCAATGTACAATATTTATTGTCAAAATCCGTCTGAATAGATTATCTGCAAACAAATTAACTCAATAAGTCTTTTGTGGAAAAGCTATTACATATGCAGAAAACATTTTACGCCAAAATCTAATGAGAAAAAAAATCATTCGAAATGCAAATCCATGATCACAAGAAGTTAGCGATACAATACCGAAACAATTCAGCACCTTTTTAGCAAAATTCTATTTGGACGGAGTAGCAAAAAAATAAATAGAAGGAAAACAGGATTGAAGTAGACTGGAGAGGAGCTTTGTGGCAGTATGAAATCAAGATCCAAGTTTTGTATTTTTAATTTCGTTGTTATTGCAATTGATTTTGTATTTTCTGTTTTATTTTTCACATCAATATGGAGGAGGAGGGCCTGCGGACTCTCTCTTCTTAATGGGTTTGGGTTCTAGAAACTAGAATATTACAAAGTGGACGAAGATGAAGATGAAGTCGAATAAAATAAAATAAATTAATTTGAAAGTTGTGTCTGTTAGGAGTACAAGGTTTTGTGTATCTTTTGCAAAATTTGTCAGCTAAAATATTAAAATGTATATATAAAAATATATATATATAATAAGAGAAAAATATAAATATAAAATATAAATAATTAAATTAAAAGATATGTAAAAATAATATTCTTTATAATATATACATAAAAGGTATACAAATTATGTACTGATAATATTTCTCAAAAGACAATTATCAACACAGGCTTCTGTAGAGTCAGTTGGTGTCTCAAACAAATTTTTTTATTTTTTTAATTTTTGAAAGGGGAGTGTCTCAAAACAAATTTTGATTTCAATTTCCACACACCCAAATTCCCAATACTGAGAAAAGAGGAAACTTACAAAGACATCTCATCATCTATAGGAATCCACGCTAACTCATCAAAGCAAGTGGCATAAGATAATTTCTCAAAAAAAAAAAAAGTAGCATAAGATCAGAAAGGAATTGACCATGTTGAGAATTCCATATCTGGGTTACCCTGGAGTACAGACACAAAGTACGAAGTTGACAGTCAATTTGAATATGACAAAGTCCACACTATCCATAGGCAATCATCCTGCTGTATTAAGTTTAATTTTGTCAGAAGGCTATTTTTACTTTTTTATTTAAAGGTTATTTTTACTATCCCTCTATGCAAAACTTAAGTTTAACCTTGGAAGTTACAGATAAATGCCACGATGTTTTCCAATAGGTTGTACAACACTTTGTTGAGACAAATTTAAATATCAAAAATAATTATCTTTTCATTTTATGTGAACCGATTAGGAAAAAAATTAAATAAAGAATAATATAAAATAAAATTATACACACACATAGAGCTAAGATTTTTTATGTAAAAAACTCTTTAATGTAAAGGAAAAAATTACAGGATCTAGTCCAGTTAAAACTTTCACTATCAACAATGTCGTGTACACAAATATTCTCTTTAAATAGAACTAGAGGCATACAAACAAGAATAATCTCAAGAAAAACACCTTTTTGGCAACCAACAATATAATTAGGAGAGATCTCACTAAAAATGTGTTACTATTCATTACCTCAAATACTAAAAACACTGCTCCAAATCCAATTTCCACCGTTTAGATTGTAGACCTTGAGTTGTAAACGCGCCTACAAAATTTCAATTTAATTGGATGACGTATGAATCTAATCGGAGCATTCGGTTAAAACTGGGCGAGTCTTTAGGTGTCTCTTCCTCTCTCCAATCTTTCACACGTTTTTTTTTTTCTCTTTTCACTCTCTACCAACATAGAGGCAACACTAAGACTTAAGACCTTTATAAAGTTGGGCATAAACCCTCTTTCCATGTGTACTTAATGATCCCATATGGGTCGTCCTCCAAATAAGAGTGAACCAGCATAACAAATCTCTCTCCTTCCGACTATGAGGGATGACTCATCAAACCCATTTTTGCTCTACATACTTCGAGTTTTTGCATAAATAATGGCTTTGTCATCATATCTGACCCATTTTCATCAGTTTGGATTTTCTTAATCTGTAACAACTTTATCTCCAATGCATTATGCATATAGTGATACCTCAGATCAATATGTTTTGATCTTTAATGAAAATTTGAGTTATTGCTGAGATTGATGACACTTTGACTATCACAGTAAAGTGTATGCTTATCTTAAACTTGGACCAATTCTTTTAAAAATTTCTTCATCTGTAGTAACTATTTGTTGGTTTCAATTATGGCAATATACTTGACTTCTGTAGTAGACAAAATAACACATTTCTATAGTTTGGATTGCCATAACACAGCTTCCCCTAAATAAATAATCAAGTACCCTAAACTAGACTCTCTAGAATCAATGTCAACATTTGTAAACCCATCAAGCATACGTTTATCATTTCCAAAACACAAACACATTGTGAAGTGCATCTAAGGTATCTCAAAATCCACTTAATTGCATTCCATTGCTCTTTTCCTGAATTTGAGAGAAAACAATTAACTACACCAATTACATTAGCTATATTTGACTTCGTGTATATCATTGCATACATTAAATTACACACTACTTAGGCATATGAGACTCTTTCCATATCTTTATTCTCTTTATTTGTGGAAGGATTTTGTTTCATACTTAATTTAAAATGAGTAGCAAGATGAGAGCTAACTATCTTAACTTTATTCATATTAAATATGTCAAGTACTTTTTCAATATATCGCTATTGTGATATCTACAATTTCTTATATTTTCTATTTCGATGAATTCAAATATCAATAATTTATTTTGCTGGTCCAAATTCCTTCATGGCAAATGATTGACTTAATTGCTTCTTCAGATTTTCAATTCTTGAAGAATTCTTACCAACAATCAACATATCACTAACATAAAATAGTAATATTATGAAGTCATTATCACAAAATTTTTACACAAATACACAATGGTCAGGGTGGTTTTCTTATAGTCTTACTCTTTCATAACTGACTCGAATTTCTTATACCATTGTCTAGGTGCCTGTTTTAGACCATATAGACTTTTCTTTAGTTGACACATGCAATTTTCTTTGTCATTCATCCTAAATCTAGTTGCTCTATATAACTCTCTTCCTCTAAATCACTATGTAGAAAGACAATTTTCATATCCATCTACTCAATTTTTAAGTTTAGGCAAGCCGCTAAGCCAAAAATCGCATAGATAACGAACATTTTTACAACTGGAGAGATCTCATCAAAGTCGACACATTTTCTTTGACTGAATTTCTTGAAAACAATTCTAGTTTTGTATTGTGGCCTATAAGTGTGTTAATCTTGCTTCAATTTATAAACTCACTTGTTCTTCAAATATTTTTGCCTTTAGGCAACTTTATTAATTCAAGAGTGTGATTGTCATGCAATGACTGCATCTTTTCTTGCATGACATCAACCCACTCTACCTTATGTTCATTTTTCATTACTTCTGCATAATACTTAGACTCTTATCTACCAGTTATTAAAACATACTCATATGTAGAATATCAAATAGAAGGATGTCAGTTCTGACAAACCTCTTGAATGGAACACCTGGTAGCATCTCTAGTTCTGACAACTAATCAAGGGACTCATTTGGTAAGAGAGCATCTGCATCACTTAACTCTATTGGTCATCTTAAATAACATATTCAACATGTGCTGATAAATCTGATAATGGCACTAGATCCAAGTTAACTGAACTATTATTGGATCGAAACATTGCTTTAGGTGTCTTCTAAATATCTTGTATGATTTGATCTTCAATAAATACAACGTCTCGACTTCTTAATAGTTTCTTATCAACTGGATCACACAATTCATATCCAAACTCATCTAGACTATAACCTAGAAAGATGCATTGTCGAGTTTTCACATCAAGCTTAAATCTCTCATTCTTAAAAATATTCACAAATTCTTTACATCTAAAAACATGTAAGTGATCATAAGTAACATCTTTACTAAACCAAATTCTGTTTAGTACATCAAACTGAAGAGGAACACATGGTGTAAGATTAAGAATATATACAATAGTACTCAAAACTTTACCCCAAAAAGATTCGGGAAATTGTGCCTATGAAAGCAAACATCTCACTTTCTCAATCAGTGTTCTATTCATCTTTTCAGCTAGACCATTCAACTGAGGAACCTTTGGAGGTATCTTTTGATGTTGAATATATTGTTGTCTGCAATAGTCATCAAATGTGTCTGAATACTTTCATCAACTATCAGTTCGGATGCACTTTAGCTTCTTTCTAGTCTACATCTCAACTAATGCCTATGACTGTTTAAACATTTTTAATACTTGATCTTTTGTTTTTTAAAGGATAGACCCCACGATGTTCTTGAATGATTATCTATAAAAGTCACAAAATACAAGGAACCTTCAAGTGTTCTTGTCTTCATAGGACCACACATATCTGAATGCACATGAACAAGTATCCTCGACTTTCTTGAAAGATGAGAATTTTTGAAAGAAACTCTATTCTGCTTTCCTGCCAAATAGTGAATACACTTTTTCAAATGTGCATTCTTCATTCCAGACAAAAAGTTCTTTTTAGCCAATATTACCAAACATTTCTCACTCAGGTGGGCAAGTTCTCTTATGCCACAATTGTACTATATCCTCATTCTTTATAACATTAATGATGCTACTGGAGACCCTTGCTTATAGCATATATAAGGTTGAAACTTTTTTCCTTGAGTTATAACCATAGTAGTTAGCACCCATTGTCAGCTTCCATTGCCCATTATAAAAGGTATTACAATACCCTTAATTATCAAGTTTGCTTGTAGAAATCAAGTTCAAATGGATATCAAGAATGTGTTTTACATCTCTAAGAACGAGAACAATGCCTTTATTCGTTTCCAAGTACACATCTCCACTACTAATAATTTTAGTCAAGCCACCATTATCCATCTTTACTATACCAAATTCACTGGATATATAGTTTATAAATAAGTCTTTTCAGAGTATAGTATGAATGGTGGCACCATTATCAATCATTCAACTAATTTCATGAAAAAGAATGTTTACAACATTATTATCAACATAAACAATGAATAAATCTCCGATAGTAGTGGTAGCAATTTAATCATCATTATTTTCACTGTCATTTTTTTTCTCATTCACTTTCTTCTTGTATTCCCTTTTCAACTTTCTACAGTATTTCTTAATATACCCTTTCATACTACAATGATAGCACTCAATATTAGCAAATTTGTTTAACTTGATTCTGCCGTTATTTATATTCTTCAGACCCTTGCTTTTACTCATCTCCCTCTTTTATGTAACCAAGGCATCTGACTGTGAAGAAGAATCTTGTGATTTTCTTCTCATCTCTTCGTTCAAAACACAGATTTTTGGTAGATCCATAATGATTATACTATTTGGAGCTGAGTTAGATAGTAACATTCTAAATGTCTCCTGAAAGTCTGGCAATGTACCAAGCAAACACAATCTATGTACTTCATCGTCAACTTGATATCTATTCCACCCAACTGATTATTTATTTCTTGGAATGTATTCAAGTTATTTGTCAACAGACTTCTATCTTAATATCTTAGAGTCAACAAATACTTGATCAAATATATTTTATTATTTCTGGTGTTACAAGCATATAATTGTTCAACTTTATTCCAGTGTACGTGCATGTGTCTTCTCACTAATATGGGTTAAACCATTATCATCTACCTATTACCTAATGTATATACAGACTTGTCGATATTGCAAAATCCATTCTTCATCAGATTTGTTTTCAAACTTTTCATAAGCAAACACTGGTAAATGAAATTGCTTCACAAATAAAAGATCTTCCATTTTTCCTTTCCAAATATGATAATTAGAATTATTCAAAATAACTATTCTACTCAAATTAGTTTCCATTATTCAACACAAAGTATTAAGCAGTTATAGCCTTGCTTTGATACCAATGTTAGGTGGTTTTGGGCCTTTTTCAGTCTTAAAGGCTAGTTCAAAAGGTAATTTCCTCACATTTATAAACTGACTACCAGGTTTTTCCAAAATCGATATGGAACAACCATAACAATCTCTCCCTCACACATCGAGTCCTGGGTTGAAGGAGCGACAACTCATTTCTCCTGCAGGCTGTTGGGTAAAAAACTGTTGGTAAACCCGAGTTCTAATACCATTGTTGGATAGTCTTGAGCCTATCTCAATCTTAAAAACTAACTCAAGAGGTGAGACTTTATATCACACTTATAAACTGACCACCAGTTCCTTTCACAAACGATATAAGACAATCCCAATAGGTTGAACACCTTCTGGCCGTATTCTTTCAACCTGGTAAGAATTTGTGCTCATCTCTAATCAAAATGACAACTATATTTAATCGTATAATGTCCACTCTTATGTTATCTCCAAAAAACTTATCAACATTTCAAAAATGTAATATAGTATGTAAAATTGAATCAACCACAAGTGAGGAAAAAATTGCTTGTATCAAATCAAAATTTCATTGCCTAGTGCCTGAATTGTGCATCAATTAGTATATTTACAGTATTGACATATCAACAAACTAAATATTGTGATTACATATGCACGAAAAATAAATACGAGGACAAGAAGATTATTTCCTTAACACTTGTGTTTGTCTCTATCAATCTGTCCTAAAAGGTGATTACTTAGTTGTTGAGGATGTATTTGATAAATTATTAAATATCTAGAAGCCACTACATATTTCATAACGAGACAGAAGGATAGCTCCTCACATCGCGGCTGCAACACACTAGTTTTGTAAAAGAATTGGTAAAGCCAATGAATCTAAGCGACTTGGAACTAAAAAATAAATATAAGAATACATCTATTTGCTACACTGCTGCATCAAGAATCATGGCAATTGTGGAGGAGATGGTGAATAAGAACAATAAACTGTAGCTGATTCGTGCTAGAACACTCTCGTTAGATCAGTTAAATGTAAAATTTATCTTATATTTAGCTAATAGACCTTAAAATAAAGTCACATCAGGTTAGCTAAAGTCTAAAAAATATAGACTTTAGCTACAATACTACCAAATTTATTTCCATCTTACATAGAGCAAATGTCTATTTTATTAATTGTTTCTCTCTTATTAATGTAAATGATTATTTTATTAATTCCTTTGACAATCACTATACATAGAGCAAATGTCTATTCATGAAAATGTTTAGTTTATTAAGTAGTTTTTTAAATTTATTAATTAGTAATTTAATTTAAATAAAATATCCTTACTAATTAATGTTTTAACCCATAATTTTATTGGAATATGATTATTAATTAACATATAATATGTAGAATGGTGAAATACAGATAAAATAAAAAAAATTAATAATTACAAAAAATTAATATTTTTAATTATTAATTACTTATTTTTATATAATGAACAAATAGATAATTTAATGTGAGGATTTGATGTGAATGATCAAAATTAAATTATTATTAAATTATTTTAGTATTATATAATAAAAGAATAACTAATCAAATATAAAAATTTATATAAATAAAATAGTTTAAAGTTAATTTCTTTTTATTTTGACTAAAACTGTTAGAGCATTTAGTAATGGATTTAAAAAAAAAATACAAGTTTACACATATATCAAAATATTTTGATTATATTTATTTAAAAATGCGGAAAAACAAGTGACCAAAAGGAATAAAAACACTTTTTATTTTAACTTTTAAATAATAACTCTTTAAAAATGTACAAAATTTAAAAAAGAAAAACTAACCTAATAATTGATTGATGGATATTGTCATTAATGTGATGATTGCAATTGAAAAGTTCTTTTTTATAATGATTTTAATTTGATACTGAATTATACAATTCATTAAGAAAAATTGTTGAACTCAAGATTTCAAATTTCATATAAATCTACAAATGGATTTTGATGATAACAAATGAATCCAAAGAATAAAGGAGTCTCAAGCTCAAGTTGTCCACACAATATAATCAAGCACATCAAGGAAGCAAGCATGAGCAAGAAGGGAACAAGTTCATATTAAAATCATAGAGCAATTTTGTAAATCTCTTAAAAATTTGAAATTGGGATTAAGGCTCAAAATTAATATTTTATCATAAACCATTAAAATACATTTTCCACATATGCATGAATATTTTGAAAATTTTGAAAGATGATTGATTGTCATCTTTCACATGTGCATGACATGATTAAAGGTTTAAATTTTGAAAATATTAAGATGATTGATTGTCATTTTTCACATGTGCATGTTTTATTTGAATATTTTTAAAAGTGGTAGATGCTTTTCTTGACTTATGCAAAAGGTAGATGCCTTTATTTGAAAATTTTGAAAAGTAAAGTGTGCTCCTTTTGTCATATGCAAAAAGTAAAAGATTATGTTTGAAATTTTTGAAAAGTAAAGTGTGCTCATTTTGTCACATGCAAAAAGTAAAAATATTATATTTGAAATTTTTGAAAAGTGAATGATGATGTTTTTGACATGGGAATCTTTTCAAATTTGAAATTGAAAACTCATTTGCCTATAAATAGCTCACTTGAGTTTTGCAAAATTCACAACAAGAGCTTACACATCTATTGCTAAGTTTTGCATCATTTCTTCAAAACTCTCATTCTCTCTTTTCTAAAGTTTTGAACCTTAATTATTGTTCTTGTTGAGAGAGATATACGTTGCGCTGTATTGTTTCTATCTCACTCATTGAGGAGTGTACTTTGATAGTCTACCTACTATCAACTCTTGTATTTGTAAAAGGGTGTGTATAACCCTTGTGTGTGTAGAAGGTGTTCTACACGGGGAATAATTAAATCACCAAGTGTGAGGTGATTGGAAGTGTAGAAGGTGTTCTACACGGGGAATAGTTAAATCACCAAGTGTAAGGTGATTGGAAGTGTAGAGGGTGTTCTACACGGATTCTTTGGAGCGGTGCTGCTCAAAGGTGTAATAGGTTTTTATCTCCACCTAAAGGAGATTGAATAGTGGATTTGGGAATTCTCAAGAGGTAACTTGAGGCGAGGACGTAGGCAGTGGGGCTGAATCTCGTTAACATACTGAGTTTGCTTCTCTCTTACTCTTACTATTTATATTTATTGTTGTTTCATATTTTGTTTATATTTTATATTATATATTTGATTTATAATTGTTATTTTTTTAAATACAACTCAATTCACCCCCCCTCTTGTGTTAGTCATCTGGGCAACAATTGGTATCAGAGCTAGTTGACCTGTACTGTTCATACAGGCAGATCACTCATGGGAACTCTCGCTTGTGACTGTGTCACCGAAGCAAGAATCTCCGACCATGGATGACGGTGCACTGGTAGAGACGGTGGCCGGCTAGTCTGGTAGGTACAGTTGTTAGGTGACATAGGTGCGGCCTATGGTCAGTAACATTTGGTATCAGAGCTAGTTGACCTGTACTGTTCATACAGGCAGATCACTCATGGGAACTCTCGCTTGTGACTGTGTCACCGAAGCAAGACTCTCCGACCATGGGTGACGGTGCACCGGTAGAGACGGTGCACTGGCTAGTCTGATAGGTACAGTTGTTAGGTGATATAGGTGCGGCCTATGATCAGTAACAATTGGTATGAGAGCTAGAGCTCTATTATAAGATTAACTATCTTTTGAGTTAAGATTTTATGGCTAATATTACAGCTTCATTTGGTGAAGGTCAATCTAGCAGTCGGCCTCCACTCTTTTGCGGAGACAATTACTCATTCTGGAAAGTTAGAATGAGAATATTCCTTCAGGCTCAAGGTCGAGAAATCTGGAAATGCATTGTAAATGGACCTTATATTCCAACAAAAGTGGTTGATGGAGTAAAGGTCAAAAAGGAAGAAGAAGAGTTTAATCGTGAAGACGATAGACTTTATACTTTGAATTTAACTGCTATGAATTTATTATATAATGCTCTCAATGGTAATGAATTTAATAGAGTAATGACTTGTGCTACAGCAAAGGAAATTTGGGATAACTTGGAAGTTACTTATGAAGGAACTTCTCAAGTCAAGGAATCAAAAATTTATATTCTTACTCATGAATATGAAATGTTTAAGATGAATAATGATGAATCTATTTCTAGTATGTACACTCGTTTTACTAACATCATAAACAGTTTAACAGCTTTTGGCAAAATTTATTCCAAAGTGGAGATAGTAAGAAAAATTCTCAACTCTCTACCAAAACGTTGGGAATCAAAAGTAACAGCGATTCTTGAAGCTAGAGACCTCAAGAAGCTCGAAGTGAATGAACTCATCGGGTCACTTATCACCCATGAGTACACATTGAAAAGAGGAGAAGAAGAAGGAAAGTCAAAGAAAAGCTTGGCACTTAAAGCTGTTCCACATGAAAGTGAAAGTGATGAAGATGAGGAAAATGACGACAAAAATGAAGAAATTGCGATGATAGTAAGAAGAATTCAGAGGTTCTTAAAGAAAAATAAAACTCCTACAAGGAAATCCTTCAATAAGTTTTCCAAGAAAAATTCAGGTAAAAATGACACTTTAATTTGTTATAAATGCAATAAACCTGATCATATCAAACCAGATTGTCCTCTGTTAAAGAAAGATCGAAACAAAGGCAAAAAAGCAATGAAAGCTACGTGGGATGATGATTCAAGTAGCTCAGATAGTGAAGCAAGCAATGGAGAATCAGCAAATCTTTGTCTTATGGCTAAAGATGACATTAAGGTAACAAATCTTGATAATATTGAAGATTCTTCATATGAAGAATTGCAAAATGTTTTAGAAGAGGTATATGAGGAATTTGAAAATTTGGGTATCAAGTATACTGTTTTGAAAAAGAAAAATTCTTCTATAACAAACGAAATTGATATTTTAAGAAAAGAAAGTATTGTTTTGAAAGATGAAAATCTTGAGTTGAAGCAAAAGAAAACTGATTTAGAAAATATTATTGAAAACTTTACGAATGGAAAAAGAAATTTTGAAAAACTTCTTGGTAGTCAAAGATGTGTTTTTGATAAGGCAGGCTTGGGATATAAGCCAAAACAAAAATACAAATCTTATAAAAACTTCTTTGATAATCCTTCTACATCAAAATCCAATATTCAAAATTATTTTCATAAAAATAATTTTGTTAAAAAAGGATACTATTATAATCACTCAAGTTCTTCATATATGTCACATGCTATTTGCAATTTTTGTAATAGAAATGGTCATAAGTATTTTGCTTGTCCTATTAGAAGAAAACATACAATGACTATTAAGGCCATATGGGTACCTAAAAATCTTATTTCTTCTAATACTAATAAATAAATGACCCAAAGAACTTGGGTACCAGGAATTGTTTTTAATTGCTTTTGTAGGTACGCATGAAGTATTCTACAGGTAAAAATAAATGATTTTTAGATAACGGATGCTCAAGATACGTGACAGAAGACAAAACTAAATTCATTGACTTCACTTCTAAAGAAAAAGGATGTGTGATATTTGGAGACAATTCAAAAAGGAAGATCATGGAAATAGAAGGAAAGATCATCAAGACTTAGTACAAGATGCAACCAAATAGTGGAAACATGTGAAAGATCATCCAGCGGAATAAATTCTAGGAGAACCTTCACGAGGTGTAAGTACTTGATCATCTCTTAGAAATATTTACAATCATACTGCTTTTCTATCTCAAATTGAACCTAAAAATATTGATGAAACACTTCTTGATGAATCTTAGATTCTAGCTATGTAAGAAGAGCTTAATCAATTTGAAAGAAATGATGTTTGAACACTTGTTCCTAAACCCAAAAATCATACTATTATTGGAACAAAATGAGTTTTTAGAAACAAGAAACATGAGTCCGGAGTCATTACTAGAAATAAGGCTCGACTAGTGGTCTAAGATTTCAATCAAGAAGAATGAATCAATTATGATGAGACATATGCACCAGTCGCAAGATTAGAAGCTATTTGAATGCTACTTACATATGCTTGTTATAAAGATTTCAAACTTTTTCAAATGGATGTTAAAAGTGCTTCTTAAACGGTTTTATAAATGAAGAAGTATATGCTGAGCAACCTCCAGGTTTTGAAAATCATATTTCTCTAAATCATGTTTTCAAACTCACAAAAGTACTATTTGGACTCAAACAAGCTCCTAGAACGCGGTACGAGAGATTCAGTAGTTTCTTGATTGAAAAAAGCTTTTTAAGAGGAAAAATTGATACAAATATTTTCATTATATACGAAAATGATGATATTCTTTTGATTCAAATTTATGTTGATGATATAATATTTGGTGCTACTAATGAATATGTGTCAAGATTTTGTTAAGAATATGCAGGAAGAATTTGAAATGAGCATGATGGGAGAACTTAATTTCTTTCTCGGATTGCAAATCAAGTGATAAAAAAGTAGAACATTTATTAATCAGTCAAAATATATCAAAGAGTTACTCAAAATTTGAGATGGAACGTGCGAAGGTAATTGGAACATCAATGAATCCGACCACTAAATTTGATAAAGATGAAAACGGTAAGCCAGTTAACTCAAATGTATATCGAGGTATGATTAGTAGTTTATTATATTTGATAACTAGTAGACCTGATATTATGTTCAGTGTATGTTTATGTGCACGTTTTCAATCATTTCCAAAACAATCTCATTTGATTGCAGTCAAGCGAATTTTTAGATATTTTGCCAGTACCATTGACTTAGAGTTATGGTATCCTAAATATACTTCTTTCGATCTTATTAGTTATTCAGGTACCGATTATACTGGTTGCAAAGATGATTGAAAACGTTTTAGTAGAACATGTCATTTCTTAAGTCGTGCACTAGTTTCCTGGTTTAGTAAAAAAAAAACAAAATTTTGTTGCACTATTTACTGCTGAGGCAGAATATGTTGCTGCGGGTAGTTGTTGTACTCAAGTTCTTTACATGAAGCAACAACTTGAGAATTTTAAATTTATGTATAATCACATTCCAATCAAATGTGATAATACAAGTGCTATAAATCTAAAAAAAAAAACCCAATACAACATTCTAGAATTAAGCATATTGAAATAAGATATCATTTTTTTTTTAGATCATGTGCAGAAAGGCGATATAGTACTGGAGTTCACAAACACACACGATCAGTTAGCAAATATATTCACAAAACCCTTATCAGAAGATAAATTATTTATGATTAGAAGAGAAATAGGTATGATGCATGTTATGAATATCTCTTGAAAGATAGATCAGAGTTCATAAAAATAGAGAGATATTTTTTTAAATACTTTTACATAAACTTGAGGTTCTTAGCCTCATGTTTGAGACGCTCATTCTCTTCATACAATATCATGTCATCCCTATCCATGGGAACTGGCAAGCGGAATGAAGAATCCAATAGAGATTTCAACTTTTTATTCTTCTGCCGAAGGATTCCTTCCCTTGTGTGAGACTCTTGAACAATTCGTTGAAGTACAACAATTTGTTCTTTAAGCTTTTCAACCTCATGATTTTTGATTTGTAGCCGCTGGGAAAAAGCGACAATAGAGGATGAGTAACGAGTCCCGAGACTCACCAAGTCGTAGATAGCATCGGAGTCTGGCTTATTAGCCAAACTGTTGTTCTCTTGCTGCAACATGGCGTCAATGGTAGCTGCAGAAAGGACATGAGATTGAGATGTAGAATACCTTATGGATGCATCTAGAGGAATGTTAGAAGAATGAGCCATTGAGAAATATTGAAGGAATGCAGATGAGTTATAGAGATGAGAATAAGATTTGATGCAAATCGGATGAACTTTAAAACTGATTTTATAGAGATAGCATAAAGAACAATACAAACTATTGTCTCTTCAAATCTTATTAGTCAAAAGAAATATAAGATATGCTGGACACACATTGTCAAAAGTTTTCTTACTAGAAAAACGGTTCTCTGCTCCTATCATGGCATTGACGGCCTTAGGAGAGAAGATTGATGGTTGATGCGTCAAGGATTCCTGATTCAAGTCTGGAACATTAGTGGCAGAGAATTGTTCGGCCATTCTATCGTTATGGAGAAACAGAACTTAGGTCAAGAAGCAATGTTTTTTTTGGTATCCGATTGGTGAAAATGATTTTTTTTTATAGAAACTCAGAGCTTTCAAACGCGTTTGTCAACAACATCAGGCGATTGATCTGCTTTCGCACCGACTGCTAGAGCTAGGCCTCCAACCTTTACAGGTTTTGTCAGATACGCGTGGCTCCGCACCGAATTGCCAGAGTTAGACTTCCAACATTTGCAGGTTTTGTCGGACATGCATGGCTCCGCACCGCATTGCCAAAGTTAGGCCTGCAGCTTTTGCTGTTTTTGTCGGACACGAATAATTTTAATTATTCATCTTCAAATCTCTGAAATATCTAATTCGTCAATAACATCAAGCGGATTTAAATCTTCTTCCGCACCGAGATGATAAAATTCGGCTTCAACGTTTGCAAGTTTTGTCGGACACGGGTGGTTCTAATTTCTACAGTCTCTACTAACGCAGCATTTTATTTGCCTATTGGTTATTGTAGGAATATATCTTATTGAGTTAATTATGATTCCTTTTTAATGATGCCAAAAGGGGGAGAAATTTTAGACTAGAACTTTAATATTGTTTAAATTGCTAAACTTGTTATATATGCTTGGAATTATATTTATATTTTTGCTTGAAAAACTAACGCACATTCTCAGGGGGATCTTAAGTATTAATACAGATTTCAGGTTCTATCAAGTATTTGTCATCATAAAAAAGGAGGAGATTGTTGAACTCAAGATTTCAAGTTTCATGTAAATCTACAAATGGATTTTGATGATAACAAATGAATCCAAAGAATAAAGGAGTCTCAAGCTCAAGTTGTCCACACAATATAATCAAGCACATCAAGGAAGCAAGCATGAGTAAGAAGGGAACAAGTTCATATTAAAATCATAGAGTAATTTTGTAAATCTCTTAAAAAATTTGAAATTAGGATTAAGGCTCAAAATTAATATTTTATCATAAACCATTAAAATACATTTTTCACATATGCATGAATATTTTGAAAATTAAATTTGAAAATTTTGAAAGATGATTGATTGTCATCTTTCACATGTGCATGACATGATTAAAGGTTTGAATTTTGAAAATATTAAGATAATTGATTGTCATCTTTCAAATGTGCATGTTTTATTTGAATATTTTCAAAAGTGGTGGATGCTTTTCTTGATTTATGCAAAAGGTAGATGTCTTTATTTGAAAATTTTGAAAAGTAAAGTGTGCTCCTTTTGTCATATGCAAAAAGTAAAAGATTATGTTTGAAATTTTTGAAAAGTAAAGTGTGCTCCTTTTGTCACATGCAAAAAGTAAAAATATTAGATTTGAAATTTTTGAAAAGTGAATGATGATATTTTTGACATAGGAATCTTTTCAAATTTGAAATTGAAAACTCATTTGCCTATAAATAGCTCACTTGAATTTTGCAAAATTCACAACAAGAGCTTACACATCTATTGCTAAGTTTTGCATCATTTCTTCAAAACTCTAATTCTCTCTTTTCTAAAGTTTTGAACCTTAATTATTGTTCTTGTTGAGAGAGATATAGGTTGCGCTGTATTGTTTCTATCTCACTCATTGAGAAGTGTACTTTGATAGTCTACCTACTATCAACTCTTGTATTTGTAAAAAGGTGTGTATAACCCTAGTGTGTGTAGAAGGTGTTCTACACGGGGAATAGTTAAATCACCAAGTGTGAGGTGATTGGAAGTGTAGAAAGTATTCTACACGGGGAATAGTTAAATCACCAAGTGTAAGGTGATTGGAAGTGTAGAGGGTGTTCTACACGGATTCTTTGGAGCGGTGCTGCTCAAAGGTGTAATAGGTTTCTATCTTCACCTAAAGGAGATTGAATAGTGGATTTGGGAATCCTCAAGAGGTAGCTTGAGGCGAGGACGTAGACAGTGGGACCGAACCTCGTTAACATACTGAATTTGTTTCTCTCTTACTCTTACTATTTATATTTATTGTTGTTTCATATTTTGTTTATATTTTATATTATATATTTGATTTATAATTGTTATTTTTTTAAATACAACTCAATTCACCTCCCCTCTTGTGTTAGTCATCTAGGCAACAAAATGATAAAATTTACAATAATTTACATAACATATTACACAATATATGTTATAAAATAATGATATTTTTATAGAATGATGTTAATTTTATAAGGTAATTTATAAAATTTTCTTTATTTTATAATTTGTATTGTATAAATATTATGAAATATATTGTGTATATATCACTTCTCATTTATTAATTCTTTTAAAATATGGATTCAAATATTACATTTTTCCGCCCTTTCTTTATAACTATTAACCTTAGTTTATCTTTATTTTTAAATATTTTCTTTACTTCTCTTTTTCCATTATTTTTAGACCTACTTTTACAATGCCCGACATAATAAGTTGTTTTGAAAACAACGTGATGCTAAGATGCGCTACATCCCTTTGAAATTAGGCGGGTTTAAACAGTGGGATAAATTGAAATAATTTTAAATAAAAATAAAAAATTTAATTATTATTTTTAGTACTATATTATTTTGAGTTTTTATTATATTTAGTATAAAATTTTTAAAAAATAATAATAATAATAATAATATGAGATGAAATTATTTCTATAATATAAAAATTATAATAGTACAAGACAATATACAAAAGTCATTGCAAAGAATCCCAACATTAGGTTTACAGTAATTTCTTATTTTTGATCTTTTTGATTTACAAACTCATCACATCACAGATTATAATAATGAGAAATTTGGTTCTCAAATATAAGGTGTATTTTTTTTTTTTTTTTAATATCAGAGAGTTAAAAGACGCACGTGGGTATAATAATAATTAATTTATAAATGACAGAACATAATATCTTGAGGTCGATCTCCAGCCTATCCAACTTGTAACTAACTCCAGGGACTGGACATTGCTGAATGCTGCAACCCCTTAAGCAAGTTTGTCGGCGTGGATTTGTCAAACTTTGAAATTCCTACACATATCCGACCAAGAAAAACAATTAAAAAAAAATTTACATGACCAAAAGGAATAAAAGTCTAAAAATATCTACGACCAACAACAAGAAAATATAAATATTTCGTGTCAAACAGATTATAACTGATCAGATAGTAATATAATGTCCCATTAAATCAGTAATGTTAAAGTCACGTACGGGATTTCTCGACTGAAAATTTCAAATGTGATTTAATTTAATTTTTTTTACTAAACGGTTGAAAATGTATTTTAAAATAATTTTTTAACTTTTTAACTTTTTTTTTAAATATTTAAAAATAATAAAAACAAAAACTGATAAAAAAAACTTTTAGCCTAGGCGGATCCCATTCGGGACAGCCGTTTGTGGCTGTATCATCACTCCCCCCATTAAATTCCGTCGCATGTGAAGGGATGTGGGACTGCTACAGAACCTATCAATATTTAGGACCCGGGTTTCATTAGGCTGTTTTTATTTTTCTATATTATTTTTTAATACTTGTAAATATTTTTTAAAATATATAATATTATTAAATAATATTTTTTTAATCATTAAGTCAAAAAAGAAAAGAAAAAAAAAATGCTGAACTTAAATAGCGGTGTCTTTATTATTTTTTGATGGGACATATACTGATATATTTTATTTTGAGAGAAACATATAATATAATATTTGTTGGTTTGAAAATATGCTAGGAACATGATCCAATCCTGAATTCTAATTGTTAACTTAATTACACTCACAATTAATGCTGGCTGCAAAAATATATGTTTTTTTTTTAGGGAGGGGTCAACGACATATATTATTTTTCGTGTTTTCTTTTTAATGAAATTTGTCACGGGCCAACGGCATATATTAATCAAATTCAAGGTGAAGTTCAAATGCAGATTAGAACTCATGTTAAACGAATTGAATTAGGGGTTATAAAAAGAAATAGGGTATTTATTTATTAAAAAAAAATATTGAACATGAAAGTACGAGGCGGCTAATTAGAATTGTCAGTAATTCCCGCTGTATTGCCTAATAACCTTTTATTGGTAGCAAAGATTGAAAAGATGCATGCATATGGGTTGGTTCATTTATAGGTTAGCTATATAGGTTAATATGGTTGACACATTATAGTTCTAATTTATACTCGTTAAATCTCGTATTTATTTTGTCAAATAATATCTTAACATCGTATGAAAATCTTAACGTTTCCTAGAATTTGTTTGGCTCATGCAACATTATTAGTGGAAGGAATATTTGGGCTTCCACGATAATAAAGCTGGCCAGAAGATCAATCAAAGTTGTCGCCTGAGGTTGGAAGATTCATCGCTTGAAGGGTCACGATCACGAAGGTTGAGTCCATTTTTAAAACATTTGTCTATCAAAATTGAGACATTTCTTTCTATAAAAAATGATATTAAGTCTCTATTTAGATAGGTGTTGTCTGTTAAACAATTTTTTATTTTTTATTTGTAAAGAATATTAAAGATAATAAAGACCAGACTAATTATAAAAGAAAATAATGTATTAGTAAAGTTTTAAATGCACTAATAATTTATGAGGTAATAATTGATATGAGGACATTTATGCATGTATCTGGTCATGGATGTAAATTTTTTTTAATAAATGATTAATGATGATTTATCTTTAAAAAACTTAAATAACTAAATATGAGTTAGTACCTTTATTTTCTAAAATGATACATGCATAATCTTTTTTACAATATTTTTATAATTATATTTTATAACAAGAATATCTATAAAAAGTAATAATATTTTTATAAATTATACTCCTTATTTAAAATATAAATGCATAAATGATTATAAAAGTAATTGAATATCTACCATTTCTTTATTTCTTGTAATGACGTGTTTTACCAACAAATTTTACCTGATCATACTAATCAATATCACCGTCACTAGGAACTCGCCTTCGCAGATCTTCAATGACGCCCTTTGTTTTTGTTTTTCTTGTCCTTCCTTTCGTCTCATATGGTATATAACCTTTGACTAATCCACGGAACACAATGCTTTTACGGTTTTAACTTCTTTTAGGTTCTCTTAAAGTAAAAATAAAAACTTCTTTTAGGTACTCTCACGTCACGTGCCGCCACAAACTTCGTCCACCAAAGCACACATTTTCTATTAACTCCTTCGTTCAATTTAAATCTAAACATTATGGACCTCTACATTGTCTTCTTCCACCTTTTAAGGAAATAAAGTTTATTATTATCAAATTAATCTTTTTTTACATATTTATTATTTTTTAATAAAAAATACATAACATTTATATATTTTATGTAGGGCTATTCAACCGACTCGACTCGACCCGACCCGATAGCGACTATTTTCGATCCAACCCGAAAATTGACCATTCCGACAACCCGTTATCCGATTAATCGATAACACGTCTTCTTCTTCTTCTTCGTCTTCTTCTTCTACTTCTTCTTCCTCCTTTTATTTATTTCACAAATCATTAAACAGTAAACAAAATCTTGATTCAACCAAATCAACCCTTCAAAAAATTCTCATACAAAAACTTCATTTGAACAAAAAATCAGAACAATCAAAGTAAAGAAGATCCCCTCATTCGCAACACCAACCCTTCAGAAAATCTACCACAAAAGCTTAAGCCGACTGTGAACTCGACTGCATCAGTAATGCTCGATGAGTGATTGGCTCTGGAGAGATTATTGTGCTCGATCAGCTGTCGAGACTTAGCCATGGCGCTAGTAGTGACGTAAAGATTTCTCAGCCGCTAGATGTTGGGAGACGAGGATCGAACGAGGTGTGGATGTGGGACGAGGAACGTCTATTCTTTCCAAATACACGAGCTCTTGAGTTGAAGGATCTCTGTAAGAGAGTCGTATGGACAACAGGGGATACGATCCGATGGAATCGTCGGTGGTAGTCGTGTGGATGTGCAATTTGTGTAGAGAGAGAGAAGAGAGAGTTTCTAAATCGAGAGTTTCTGGAATTAAGGGTATCGAAATGTTAAATCGACCCGTTTCCCGATTAACCGACTTTGGGTCGGAAAAATGAGTCGGAAAATAATAGAAAACGGGTCGAGTATCGGATATCGGACATTATGTCCAGCCCTAATTTTATGACTATAAATATTATTTCTACTATAAATAAATACTTGATAGTGGGTATCTACTGTTCAAATAATTAAACTGATAACAAAAATAATTAAACATGGTCCATTGCAATTTGCAATGTGTAATATTAGAATGGTCGCCAAATTTGTCAGTTTTTTTTTTATATTTCTTACATTTTTTTATTTTTATTTTTATTTTTATTTTTATTTAATTATTAAAAAATAATTATTGATATATTAATATTTTTTATATTTTTATAAATATTTAAATACATTAAAAATATATATAAAAAAAAATTTACCCTAGCTGTCATGACCGCCGGCGGCATTTGCAATTGTCCAGCAACTGTACGTTGCTCTCAAAATTGACACGTCATTACCGCCAACAGGTCAAACTACCATGACAGCTGTTGCGGGAACTGGGGACACTGAAGATAAATGAACATAGAGCTGAATTTACTTGAATGCCCACACTCCTTTTCTTTATCCTAGAAGTTCCGTGAAGTCCAACTCTTTTCCCCAAATGACAAAACAGATCCTGATCAGTGATCACCATGACTCTTTCCACAAACACAGTAAGTTGCCCAGAAATGTTCTTAGCCAGATTGTTCCCTCCATGCACGCGTCAAGATTTGTTCATTCAGGCTTTTCGTCAATCACGTGGACGACTCCCACAAGGTTTAATCCTTTTCATAGACTGCAATATCCGTTGAAACTTGAAACACGTAAATTGAATGTCTTTCTCCAACAACCTTGTTAACCTCGTTTTCAGCGACCACCCTGCATAAATGCTCAGACAAAATACTACTTGTCTTATTTTGTACTTCGAAACCTGTCCAAAATTGAACTTTTACAAAGAATCACCCGTAGATAAAAGCCTAGTTAGAAAGCACTCGTGATGAGAGGGGAAAAAAAGATCAAAAGAAAAAAAATCGTAGTCCAAACTGTCCTATCAAATCAAACACGCATACACGCATGTAGTGGTCTTGATTTTTGACAAAAACTAATATTGATTTTTGACCCACATATTATGCAGAAGCATGGAACATCCTTAATTTTCCTCAGCACAAGTTACCACTGATGCTGTCCTAATCATGGATGTACTGTATTTGGCTATAATAATGGATTATCCTACTAATTACCAAAACATCCAATTATTCTTACTAATTAATTACTTAAGAGAAGTGTTATCATCACAAATAAATTTTATAAAAATAAATTTATAAATTGATGTAATTTTATGTGATATATTTAATCTATTTTATTATAAGATTATCTTGATAATTTATTATATCACATCAAATCACATCAATTTATAATTTTTTTTTAAATTGCTTAATCACATCAATTTATAATTTTTTTAAAAATTACTCTTTGCCTAAACATTTCTTAATTTAGAGTATTAATATTACTTCCATCAAAAGTTAATATAAATGCAAATTTGATATATTTATTTAAAATATTTTTACATTGTATCCATTAAATTAAATCACGAAAAATTTTGAGCTACAATAATTTCATTTCATCTTTTAAATTTAAAGGTCTACTATTTATCTATTAAAATAATTTTATATTGACTTTTAATATATTTATTGGATGAATACATTATAAATAAATTTGTTGATTTTTTATCAAATTTATATTTTTTTAATCAAATTTTAAAGAAAATTTTAATATAAACGATGTTATTAAATTATTAATGATTCACTGTGGTTTGTGCAAAAGTGGAAATGGGCATTATAGTAACTGCATGCGTTTCTGCAGAATGGAAAAGTCCACAAAGGAGATGAGAAAACCCGAGCAGAAGCGGCAAAAGTATATGCAACATAAGGTGCATTAAAATAAGTTGAGAGAGAGGCCAGCGTGTGCATTAATGCATGACAGAAGCCATTACATCAAAGTTTGTTGGCCGTTGAGATACACTCATACACACACGGAAACCGAGCTAAGGAGATTTTAAAGCAAATCAGTATTTTTTCATGGAAAGGCTGCAAAGCATACTTTCTTTGACCGTCTCCATAACTATAGAGAGGTGATATTATATATATATATATATTATACATAGGTCATAGAAAAATAATTATGTAAATATCTTTTCACTTACCATTATACGTGGCATTACTCGTACGTACATAAGTTGCATAAGAATCATGGAATGGTCCGTACAAGTGGGACGGGGAGATGGGAACGCGCTCTTTTTGTTCTGTATAAACGTTCCCAGCCCGTCCTCCAAGGGTACTCAGAATATCAATCTTTGAATACATCAAATCACTCGTGGTGTTGAACAAAGAAAAAACTGTTTGATTCTTTGAATCAATCATACACCCAAATCCACAAGTTTATGCATCTTTTTCTATTTTTTGACGCGTATTTGAAGGTCAAGTGGAAATTTTGCTTCCTCGCAAGGTGTATATATATATATATATATATATATATAAACCAGGCAGAGTAAGAACCAGCCAGTTATACTCATCTTGGTTTATACTTTTGGTAAGAACGAACACAAAAAGAACCCATCTTTCATACCTAATAGCAGGTAGGTTTAATCTTTCTATGGTGGATCTTCATCCCTGTTTTCGCCTATTTTGCTCTCTCTGTTTTTTATCTGGACTTTTTGCATGTCTTAAGTTTCTTGATAATTTGTGCAGATTCTCACTTGCTTTCCCACAAATTGAGTTACTTGGTGTCTGAGAATCGATGGGTTTGGCCTACAATATCAGTGTGACTTCCAAAGGTGGAGGGGGGACATTGAGAACAGACAGCTTTAAGAAAACCGATTCAGAAACTATGACCCTGTCAAATGGTTGTAACACGAAGAAGAAAACCAATAACTTAAGCCGCTTGAGCGGTTGCAAACCGGAAAATGTTGTGCTTGAATATCTTCTTTCATTCAAGGATCTAGTTCAGCACGACATAGATTCAGATGGTCTTAATTATTTCAATGAATTGAAACATAAACCAATTCCCACACTTTCTCTGCCTGAAACAACGGTGTTTTCTTCGCCTAGACCCGTAAGTGAGCTTGATGCTGCTGCGGTTAAGCTCCAAAAAGTCTATAAGAGTTACCGAACCCGAAGAAACCTTGCAGATTGTGTTGTGGTGGCGGAGGAGTTATGGTTAGTCTCTTAGAATTTATCCAAGCATTTTATCTATTTTTATTGAGAAATACTCAAGTGATTAGATAAAACTAATCTCGTGGTTTGTCAAATTATTTTAGTAAGTAAATCTAACATATCATATAAATTCACGTTAATTTGAAAAATTATCCATTTTTGTGACTAGAGCACTCATCATTTTTATTTACCTGAATTTTGAGTGAGTGGTTAGATAAATTGGTCATTTGACATAATGTAGGTGGAAAGCATTGGACTTTGCCGTTCTGAAGCAGAGCTCTGTGTCATTCTTCAATGTTGAGAAACAAGAAACTGCTGTTTCAAGGTGGGCAAGGGCACGAACTAGAGCAGCCAAGGTACACAACAATATAAACCATTAGAATTTCAAGCTTCAACTTTGCCTTTTTATTTTTATGCATTCTCTTTTTCCCTATATATATATATTAATTAGAAATAATGATTCTATGTATATAGGTGGGAAAGGGATTGTCCAAAGATGAGAAGGCTCAAAAACTAGCCCAGCAACACTGGCTTGAAGCTGTTAGTTCTCTAACATTTTTAGATGCTTTTTACCAAAATGCATAATCCAATTCTGTGGTTATGATATTAGTTTTTTCTTGATGATATATCAAGCAAATAAAGATTGAAAAGTTTCATTGAAGGTTAGGTACATTATTATTTATTGTTGTCAAAATTGACTTTGAACTCGCCCCATGACATTGTTTTTTTCTACAGATTGACCCACGCCATCGGTATGGACACAATCTCCAGTTGTACTATGATATCTGGTATGCAAGCGAGAGCACTCAGCCTTTCTTCTTTTGGTACGTATTTCTTTCAGAATTTCTTCTTTCTTTTTTGCTTTGTGATTTCAACATATTTCAGTTGCTTGCATACAATCCCATAGAAAAGAAACTATAGAATAACAAGATTTTCATCATTTTGCTGTCGTGTTTTTCTCGGCTTCCAAACGGAGCACATGGGATCAATCTATCAATTAACTTATGCTTTCTGAAATGAAGGTTGGATGTCGGAGATGGCAAAGAAATAAATCTCGAGAAATGTGCCAGGAATGTTATGCAACGCCAATGCATCAAGTATCTTGGACCTGTAAGTAATATTTCTGTCCAAAAATCCTGTAATCTTATTTCTCTAAGCTATATATATATATATATACACAAATTCCTGTTGTATACATAGACATGTCAGATCAAACAAAACATGTATCTGATGTATGCTTGCAAATGTTGTTAATTTTGATGTTGGCATATCAGAAAGAAAGGGAAACATATGAAGTAATAGTTGAAAATGGGAAGCTTCTGTATAGACAGAGTGGACTTCACCTGGAAACTGTGGAAGGCTCCAAGTGGATATTCGTTCTCAGCACAACAAGAGCTTTGTATGTGGGTCAGAAGAAGAAAGGCACGTTTCAACATTCGAGCTTCCTCGCCGGGGGTGCCACAACAGCAGCCGGAAGATTAGTTGCCCACAATGGGGTTCTTGAGGTACATTTTCATGCATGCATATTGCATATAGATCAGGAATATTGTTGTTATTCAATATCCTGAAATTTCATTATCTTCAGTGGTTGATATGTTATATTCTAATCGCTTGACTTTGAAAACTATTTTTTTAGGCTATTTGGCCATATAGTGGTCACTATCTCCCTACAGAAGAGAACTTCAGAGAATTCATTACCTTCCTTGAAGAGAACCATGTTGACCTTACAAATGTGAAGGTACTACCTACATACATACGCACCCATATACAACATATATATATATATATGAGAACTGCTACATACATAAAATATTATATAAAATAAACTTACGAACTGACGTACTACATCAAGACATATAGTTTATTTTTGGGCAATTCGTTTGTGACTAAAGTATTATTATATATATATATATGTATATATGTATTTTTACCCTTATCAAACACATAATTGGTACGAAATAACTGATTATGATCTTCATTTGCAGAGGTGTGCCATTGATGACGACAGATTCTCGTATAAGGTCACTGGTGAAGAGTCAAACCCAGAACCAATTATGGGTTATGCTAAATCTATGCGATCCAACGATTCATATACAATCTCGACGAAGGACATCACAATCACAACTCATCGACCAGAAAATAAGAATGCCAATGTTGCCAATGCAATAGGCACACAGCCGCCAGTGTTTTGCTCGCCCAAGCCCTCGCCTAGCAAGTGGGCTACAGGGGCTGGGCCTCGCATTGGGTGCGTCCGGGATTACCCTACAGATCTACAATTCAAAGCATTGGAACAAGTTAACCTATCGCCAAAGGTGCCTTCTGGGCCGTTTTGTAACTACGGCCCAATTCCTTCTCCACGGCCCAGTTCAAAGATGAGGTTGTCCCCTATTGCATGCATGGGACTCCCAAGTCCCAGAACCCGTATTCCTGCAGCCAACTAAGCCAATTCACCAAAGGGGAAGAAATGGACAAGAGTAATGTCAGATTCAGTTATAGTTATAGGGTGTATAAGTTCCGCATACTTCTTTTAAAAGATGAATAAATTTGAGATCTATATAAAAAAAAAAATTTTAATTAATTAATTTTTTAATGATGGATCTCATATTTTTCAAAAAAAGTATGCGTAACTTACACATTTTTGGCTCCCAAGAGAACTTCTAGTGCTAACAATTCAAGCAAATGAGGAGACTAAGCGGCCAATTCTAATTTTTTTTCCTTGATACATAATGTGTAGTTTTATTTATTTATCCATGTAGTTCATTGTTTCTTTTTTTACATGGTTTAGGTGGGCCAAAAAGGTAGTTTATCCTCCCAATCTTGGCTCCTGTAGACTGGGATGGTGTTTCATTGATTTTTCTTGTAAAAAGACAAATTGATGGAAATAAAAGTACATATCTCAAGGGAAAAAAATTCTATTTGCAAGCATATATATGCACACACTTAGCATATTAATGATGTAAGAGTATACTACATTAGCTTATACACAAAAAGAGTGATATTTAATATTTTTAATAATTATAACAAATTTTATATTTATATACCAACTTGGTAACTGACAAAACTATTCAGATATGTTCTTATTTGATCTTTGGATTTTCTTTATCATGTTCTGATGTTCAATAACAGAAATATTAAGATCTGGTTTGTTTTAGAGATTAAATTGAGATAAAACAAAATAAGTTAAAATTAAAGTGAAAAGTTAAATAAAATATTATTATAATATATTTTTAATATGATTTTATATTAGAATTTGAAGAAATTCAATTATTTATATTATTTTGTATTAAGATTTAATATATATATATATATATATAATACTTAAATAAAATAAAATGAGATAAAAATAAATATGTCTGATAAGCAAATCAAGCCTAAAGTTACAAGTTGAGAATCTTGATTGTGATTTTAGATTTTTTTTTTTTAATTTTTTCATTTAATTTAGTGATTAAAGACAGGGCTATAAAAAGATTAAACCAGACCGCTTGGACTAGAAATTTTTGGTCCAATCCAGGGGGAGAAAATTTCTCTCCCTATACCGGACTGAACCTAACCGAACCGAATACACACATATTTTTTTTATTTATATATATATGTGTGTGTATATAAGTAATAGTATATAAATTTTAATATTAATATTAATATAGGTTAAACGTGGTAGTATAACATATTAATATATAATATATACTCTTATAATATTAATATATTATAATTTATAATAATTGTAGTATAAAAATATAAATTATAGTATGTCTATATAAAGTATTAGTAATAACTTATAAGTAATAAGTGTATAATTATTATTTAATTTATTATTAATAATTGATTATTATTTACTAATATATACATTTATAATATATTAATGTAAATTATGTAATAGTATTCTTAGTTATAGTTAATTAACTTATAATGTATCACTAAATCACTATTAATTAATTAATAATTACTCTTTTTATGATTACATATTGTAATTATAAATATTAATTATAAATATTATTTTTAACTATATATAAAATATGATCAACGATTATTAATATCATTGATTAATTGATATGACTTATCAGAATTAAATTAATTAATCAACTTATGAGTTATATATAATATAGAATATGAGTTATAATTTATAGTATAAGTATTAAGTTTATAAAATATAAGTTATAATTATATATTTTGTTTAATATTTAGATGAAATTAAAAATTGACAATTGGTAATGATAATTATTTTTTTATGGAAATGGTACTAGTATATATTTAATAATTTATAAATTTAAGTTAAAAAAGTATATTTAATTATTACAAGATTTTGGATTAAATTTAGTCCATTAAATTATATGGGATACTCCCGAACCAGACCGAACCGTCCTTAGATTGGATCAAATTTAGACTGGTATGATTTGAATCCTACTCGTTTCGATCTAAGATGAAAAATTTTTTGAATCAAATAAAATTATTTTATATTTTTTCTAGACTAGACTAGATCAAATCCAATTATTTACAAAGATGTGTTTTATATTGATTTTGGGAATATTTTAAATTTTAAAGTATTAAAACAAATAAATAAATAAAAATTACAGATCCAATTGGTACTCCCGGTCAGAAGGACTCGTTCAACTACTTCTTTAAAGAATATATATATATATATATATATCAATTACTTCTTTTTAAAAGAAAAAACAATATCAATTACTTACGATGGAGATAAAGCTGAATTCTGATAACCATCAATCATGCAGATGCAGCGAATAATCAAATCTGTCAATCAAACGTCATCATAAAAAAACACACCTAGAAAAGGAAAAAACAAACCCTAGAGATCATGTGTACAACTTTCTATTTAACAAACAAATCACTTTTAAGCTTAAATTAGATATGCCAGAAAAAGAGAAACATTCTTATTACCAAATTATTCCCTATAATTTTGGGTTAATAAGCTGTTTTTAAGGTGACACAGAGCCTGTACCTCCTCCGAATCAGGTTGACAAGCCACTAAACAAATGAATGAAAAAGCAATCCAACTGCAGATAGTCTCTACACTCTGTACCTGGGGCCTCTGTGCACAGCATTAATATAGTCCAACCACTCTAGGGACAGAAATTCCATCTCCCAATGAGTCAGAGAGTGTGACATTCTTTAATAAAAATTTGGATCTCAACTTTCAGTTTATTTTTTTAGTATATAATTTGAGAAATCGTATAGCTATATATGGGATTATCCGACTATAATTTTAGGATTTTTTTAATTTAATAATTAAAAATATATTTTAATATGTTATTTTGGTTTTTTATTTTTTTTTAAATATTTAAAAATGATAAAAAAATTAAATAAATAAAAAAAATGAGAACACAAATAATTTTTTTTTACACAGACGGAATCCAATATTATTTTATTTTGGTTTGTTTTTTAAAATCATACATTCTTATTTTATTTTAAATTTATTATTATATATTCTTTTAAATTTTTATATAAAATAATTTAAATAATTTATATTAAAAATATATATTATAATAAAAAATAAATAAAAGACAAAAAAGTACTTTGCATTCCATCCCGTTGACAAGAAGGGAGAATGAGGCAGTGAGAGTGAAGCGCTTGTTTCTGTCTAATTCTGTTCTCTGGCATTTGCCTTTCCTTGGGAAGCTTGTTTCTTGTCTTCTCTTCCACCACTCTTCTATTTCAGCACCCTTGTTTGGCATCAGTGTGTTGAAGGGACTCTCTCTCTCTCATAGAAGAGAAGATCGCAGCCATCATCAGTTGGGTGGGGATCCGGGATTATATCATTATAAGAAAAGAGATGAAGAAAACAATATGCTGTTTCCTAATGTGTAGTATTTTGGTGACAACAATCAGGCCTTTGGCTTTGGAATCACACCATGCTGCCCTTCTTCAACACGGTTAGCGGTTAGCTATATAATATCCATCCACACTTGTCTTCATAACTCTCATCCTCTCCACAAACCATTTATTGCTTTGATTTCCACCTTGGTTCTCCCAAAACCCGGCCCTTTTCCTTTCCTTTTCAAGACTACAACTTTCTTACTATAGGGAAGAAGAAGAAAATAAATGTCCTTATAACCTTTTATGCTTCACTCTTCTTTTGTACTAAAACCTTTCCTTTTACAAATTATGTTAACTCTTTACCTTGCATGCTATAATGCTTATATATATCTCCTATGCTTGATCTAACAGGCCAAACTCCTCACTCCCTTCAACCTGCCTATGCCTCAAAACGGGTCTCTCTCTCTCTCTCTCTCTCTCTCTCTCTCTCTCTCTATATATATATATATATATATAGATAAGTTGTGATGATTTTTTGGCCGGATGTCTCCTTGTTTGATCTGGGTTTCTTTTTGATCTGTCTCTCTCTAGGGACTGGAAAGCATAAATGAAGGAGAACTTAACGGGGAAGAAGAGAAATACAGGAGGCTGAGTAGGGTGGGGTCAAGACCACCAAACTGTCTGCATAAATGTGAAGGCTGCATTCCTTGTTATCCCATACAGATGCCCGCAACCACTGATCATGTAGGACTTCATTATGCCAATTATGAACCTGAAGGATGGAAATGCAAGTGCCGCACTTCCTTCTTTAATCCTTAATAATATATTATATTATATTATATTATATGCACCCTTTTTTCTTTGCTTAAAAGCACTGCCTTGTACCTACAAATTAAACTTAAAAAATAAAAATTGGCTCTCGCTTTTTATACTTTCTTTGTTGAGAATTTCGAGCTACGACATATAAGCGGTTCACTACCAAAATAAATAAATAAATAAATAAATAAAATAAGTCTTTTATGATATCAGATTTTATATTAAAAATAAAAAAAATATTGTAAAAAATTTATTTTTAATAAAAATAATTATTTTAAATATAACAAATTGATTATTTCTGTTTCTCTTTCTTATAATGAGTTGAGCTGTTTGGTAGAGATTTGAACATCCGCAACTTTCATGTACTATTGTATATATGTTTACAACAAAAATTAAAGCATATGATAAAGAATATACAGTTTTAACTGGAAATTTCACGTACAGTTTTTTTTTTTTAAATATTAGATAAATATAAGATATATGTACAAAAAAAAAATATTTAACTTTATTTTTTGAAGGATTATTCGAGATTTTCGCATCAACAATGTCTAATATTAATGTGTAAATAAATTGGCACTCGGCATGGCCATTTTAAAAGAATAATTCTAGGCAGTTTAGGTCAGGAGACTCCTTGCCAATATAAGATTCTAAAAGCATATGCCCATTGCGCATGCCGATTAAATATGGAACGCATCGTTTCATTAAGTAAAATTGAGATGTCTTGTGATTAGCTATCGTCTAGGCTTGGTTTGTTTTCTGAAATAAGATAAAATTAAATTTAAAAATTAAATAAAATATTATTATAATATTTTTTATTAATTTTATTTTGAAATTTAAAAAAGTTGTTTCTAGATTTTAAAAAATTGAAGTGTTTATTTATTTTATATAGAAATTTAAAAAAGTAATAATAATGAGATGAGATTGTTTGTGAAAACAAATTAAGTCGGATATACACTTGGTTAGTGAGAAATGTTAATAAGAGTTGTGAATAATAGTGAAAAGATAATGAAAAGTAATAATAAAATATTGAATAATAATGAAAAGTGAAAATTAATAATAAAAAATAAGTGAAAAATATAATAAAATAATAAATAGTAATAAAATATTCTAAAAATACTTGAGAATACTTTGTTTGCTAAACCTAATAAAATAACGGGCATACTGCAAACTTGTAATATTTATGTGCTGTTGAATGAAGACTTGTTAATATGTTATCATATTTTCATCAATGTCTTTGAATTTATGTTTTCAATATATACTCCCAAATATAAAGAAAAAAATGACAAATTGAAGACAAGGAATATGATGGCAGCATGTACTAATAGAACTTAGACCACATTACAAGACTTTTAGGTTTTAGCCAAGAGTTTTTACAGCTAAAAGTACCTGTTTCGCGACCATAGATCAATTATCACTAATTTCTTCCATGGGATGTTAATGACATTAAACTCGTGATAAATGCTACTTCTTGTCACGAGTTAAAGTTTTGACAGCAAATGATCCCTTACTGCCACGAAGGCATTCTTGATTAATGCATTCTAACTTTATATTAAAAACTCTATCAAATCTTTAATTTCCAGTAGATATTATTTTTTACCCATGATATGGTTTGCAATCATTAACTATTTACCATGATATGGTGTCATGGGAAAAAGTTTGTTCCTGCTACTCATGGCCACAACAAAATTGATGTTACAATATTGGTTTGAGGTAATTAACCATTTGCCATGATATATTGTTCTGAGAAAATGTTTGTTCCCGCAACACTAATGGCCACAACAATTTTTTTGTTACAATATTCCAATAAGTGGTTTGTGGTAATTAATCATTTGACATAACATGAGTGCATGTGGATTGTTAAATTTCGGCTGCAATCTTTATCTCAAATGTGAGCTTTTGGTGAGCAATATAATTTATTCCCCACAAATACTAATCATGTCAAATACACAACTGTCATGATCAAGCTTTTGGATAAAGTTCCAAAATGCAGTCATTTGGGGTTAAGCAGTTTGCCACGTTGACTTCTTGTGGCTAAATTTTTTACAAACAAGTTGTATAGGGTACCAAGCTGTTTTTCTAGATGTATTTCTATAGCCAATATTTGTGATAAATTAACATTCACCACAAATTTGGAAGCGTTTAGTTCTCGTTTTGGCAATTACACAAATTGGACCACTTCATCTACTACATGTGATTTATCTAATATCTTACAATAAAATGCTAATTAAATGTACTCCAACATTAAATGCTATAGCAATTTCAATGTACAATTTTCATATATATAATTGTATATTGCATTTGAAGCTCAAAGTATAGAGCTTATAACAAATCGTTGTCTTTCTGCATGCTAATTAAATAACATATTCTATCATGCATGTGGCTTACTTCAGCATATATATAACAATGCCAATCCCATTTAAAAAGTATGCGATAAATGAGTTAGAAGTCTAAAATAGAGAAAGATGAAGTTCTCGTGGATGCTCATATATCTATCTAGTGGGACACGTACAGATTAGTGATACATGACATATATATATATATATAGTACTTACATCTTGTATTTTATCCCCATGTACAACCTTGTTTGTTGGGCAAGAAACTACTTTTAGGAGCAGGAAAAAAGTACAGCTGGCCTTCACAACTTCACTGGCAGTAACCATGAGGCCATGTCATATCTTGTGGTGTCAAAACCGCCCCACAATACATGTAATGTATGGAGCACATTGAGGCCTATCTAATCCTTCCTAGGATCACCTAAATGCATGGAGATTTCATGGCATTAAAATATATAAGTGCTGATATAAGTGCCATGAAATGGGTGGGCAATAAATATGTAGCAACCCTTAACAGTTAATAATCTCACCCTTCTCTTAGTCATTTATATAAATTAATCTAACATTAAACTGGATTCAGATTTGCAAATTCCAATATGAGAAGAAATTATTTATCCCTAGCTAAAAACCAAAAAAAAAATTGATGTTAAGTAAATTATAAAAAAATTAAAATCCATCTTTCCTCTATAATTAATTGAATAAATGCGGAATATTATGATAATAAAAGGCCTTAACAGTAGGGTAGAGAAACCTAGCCTCAAATTGTCTACTATATACACAATATAATGACCAATCTAATTTGAAATCAAAACTTATACTAGTTGTAATACCAAATTACCAATTCATACACCTAAAATGAGTTACAAAACCACTCAAGTCATCATCCATACTAGCTACTCATATATATAAATCATAAAATTACAAAAATTTTATGAGTTCCTTTCTCTTGCAAAGGTTTACTCGAAAAGATTACAAAATATATTGAGTTACAAAAATACATCAAACCCGTCATGATTACATCGAGTTACACAGCTCAAGTTACAAAACTCATATGAGTGCCTTGTAATAGTGTTGGTAGGCCTTGCAAATGTGTTCATCCCATTTTTCCATCGAGTTGTACATCAAGACCGAATCTATTCTTTATAAAAATAAATAAATAAACATTCAAGAATGGACCAGAATTTGTATAAATTGTTAGAAACCAAAGCCAGATACATAGAATGTTAACTTCTTAAACAAGTTAATTTCTTTTTTCATCAAATCCATATAGAATGTTAGAAAGAGAACTCCTACAATTTTGCAAGAATCTTCATTCAATCAATATTTACAGGTTAGGTCATGTATCAATATTTATAGTATGCATTTTAACACGTGTTTTATTTTACATTCTAGAACACAAATGGATGCACTTGTCAAAACTTAATCTTGCCTAGATGTTGCTCTTCCTTTTAAATGCAGGGATTGTTCCTTACTTGGTACATGGTCGACAATGGTGGATGATCAGAAGATGAACTTGACGCCATACAAAATAAAAGTAAAGTAATTATTCTCTAGATATCCCATACAGCTTCCCTAAATTGCACATATGAAAGAATTCATTTTTTTGGATGAAATTTACTTTGCATCAATCTAGAACTTTATTTTTATTTTTTTGTAAACTCAAGTCATTTCAAAATATATTAAGGGAGATTATTTTATCGAATTCAAAATGCAGTGTTGCAAAAGAGAACAAATAAAAAGAGAAAGCAAAAGCTCAACAAACCTTCACTATCATCTGCCAAATTAGGATTGCACATAATAGTTCCCCAATGGTGATGGAGGAGAAAATCGAGTCAATGTCGGTGGACGGAGCTCGATGTAGATGGAGAATACAATAATGAGAGTGGTCAAAGTTGATGCACAAAGAAGTCGACAATGCAAAGAAAACAAAAAGATATATGATGGAAATGAATGTTCTTCTTCATTCGCATTGTATTCAATACATGGCTACTATTTATAATGATAAAGCATATATTCTTTTGTAATAAATTTCATTACTACAAATGGAAACATTACACAGCGTATAACAAAAAATTATTCTTGTGATTTCTAGCTTGGCACGTCTTCAACATTTTCTGATGAGGTGTCCTTTAAGAGTTGATCAAGTGTGATGATGGTATTGTTAATACGCCCCTACGAGCCAAGCATGTCTAGAAGAGCATTGAGACTCGATCTGAGAGTTGAAAATCTGAAAATGGATAATGGCTTTGTAAATATATCCGCAAGCTAGTTCTTGCTTGAAAGAAATGAGACTTGGAGCTGTGGCTTGAATTCGGTCCCGTACAAATTGATAATCAATATCTACATGTTTTGCTCTAGAATTCATGCCAACATTCTTGGATGGATAGGTTACTCCCAAATTATCACAGTAAAGAATAGGCAGTTTGGATAAGAAAATTCTTAATTCATATGAGAGAAATTGTAACCATACTAAGTCATAAATGGCATGAACAAGGGCCTTATATTCTACCTCCGTACTTGATCTAGCTATAGTAGTTGTTTTCTTGAGTTCCATGACACCAAGTTTTTTTCATAAAATACACAATAGCCACCAATCGAATTTCTATCATATAGGCACCTGTTAACGCCCAAAGAATAACGTAGTAATTGTAGTTCAGTTTTGAGGTGTCGATTTCACAGGGAGACAATTAAAAGAATAGTAAAATTGGAAAGAAACTATGAAAAAATATAAAATGATTAATGATGAAAGAAAAATTGATTTTAAATTAAAATTAAATAAAGTAATTAATGGAAAAGTAATCAAAATTGACGAACAGTAGAGTGTCGGGAATCCCTTGCACATATCTGGTATTTTAATTATCTTCAATTCACTGATAACTCAATTGAGAATTCAATTCCGTAATTCTCAATCGGAAGATATAAAATTATAAACCAACAATTAAATCAAATGTAATTCTTTGAAAAATCATTCATCACTTTAAATCACACAAATTGTTATTCACATTGAGAAAATCTAATGACGACAACATACCCAGGGAGTAATATTGTAGCAGAGAATTAAATCAATATAAATAATCAATAGATCCAACAATAATCAAAGAACAAATCCATTCAATAGAAAAAGTATGACTGAATTTATAAATGAAATAAATTCTAAAATTATTCAGAGAAAAAAACACTAACATTATTTTGAGAATAATAAAACAAAGAATTTTAATAATTGAAAATCAAATACATAAATTAAAAATAAATTAAAAATATCATCTAGTGTGTAAGTTCATCCCTAACCCTACATGAAAATTTAATTATTCATAAATAGAGTAGACAACAAAAATCTCACGAAGAAAATCATCTTATGCATCTTTACGTTTCAGTCCGCAGCTTCATGTTTCAGTCCTCTGCTTCTTTTTCCGTTCGTCTGACGGCTGGCTTTCAAAACGTATAGATATATATATAGGTGCTGAATGTCATGCGGCCGCCTACTTCTTCACGTACCGCTTTTTCTTCGTTCCTTGCGGCTGCTTGCTTTTTTCACGTTTTCGTCTGCCTCCTTTTTATTCGTTCGGCTAGGTACATATATATATATATGTGTGTGTGTGTGTGTTGCCGTTTTGCTGTTAACTCCCTATGCGTTGCCGTTTCCTGCTTTTTCGTTCCAGCCAGCCTTCTCTTTTCAATTTCATTCATTCTGCTTCTTATCCACATCTTCATACACACACACATATATATCCATGCGTTTGATTATTTATCTATAAAATAAAATAAAATAAAATAAAATAAAAATAAAATAAAATAAATAATCCTTAAAATTACCTCAATGTGAATAGAAATAAAATAAAATAAGTGAATTTTAGTTATTTCTATTCTCATTCCTTGCAATTTAGTTAAATATTAAGATATTTAGAATGCACTTTTGCGCACTCATCACACCCCCTAACTTACTCATTTCTAATCCCTAGTAATTTCCATGCAAAAGAATGATGAAAGAGACCAAAAACAAATCACACACATAGGTCACCAAGTCACACTTTTCAGAGTCACATATCAAAGCAATCTTAGAAATCCAATAACTCAATTACAATTAATCCACACATAGCAATCCATAGAGTGTGTGTGTGATTCAAATTATATCCATCTAATCACAAACTGTGACACATGCAACATCAAGAACATCTCAAGCAAAAGTTTCAACTCCATAACTCACGGGTATAACAGTGTTTCGCATAGGGGTTCTTTTTATGGAATTAACAAGGGGTGTACACACACTCTCATAGGGAATTAGGCAATTATGTACAAGTAATAAGCAAACATTGATCTCATGATAGGAACACTAATAATTAAGAATTTCCACCACTCATTCCACAAGCATACTTAAGATCAGAACGATCAACACAAAAGGTTGTAGCGTAGCTCGGGTTAGGGGCTAAATGAAGAAAATGATAAAATGGATTCAAAAACTTCTAAGTACACACCACAAGAATCTTATTAAATATCTCAATAGACTACACTCTTCACCTGATGCACTCCTCTACTTTTCAGATCATCAAATAATACTTTTTCTTCTTCTTCAACTTCTCTTTTTTTTTTTTTTTTAATTTGAAACTCAATCAATTGAACATTTGGTACTTGTACTCTTCCATTTTTTCTTTTTCTTTCTCTCTTTTTTTTTTTCTTCAGTCGCTCTCTATTTATTTATTGATTTATTTTTATAAAAGAAAATATGCAAATTCCATGCTTAGCACAAACTTGGAAGCAATAAGGGTAGGAAAAATTAGTGTATAAGCTATACTCCAATGTGGAGAGGTATAAATGATGTGGGCATATGAAAAGAAAAAGTCTACATGTGTTTGTTGGCTCAAAATTAGCTATTAAGGGTCTATGATGAGAAGGGTTAGCTTGAAAAGCTCAAACGTTAATCCTAAATTGACCTTCGTCATATCCCAAATATCCACAATCTTACCATAAATCATATAATGATATTTTCAAAAGAAGTGTTCAATTCAACAGATCAATAAACGCTTATCACAATTTTCTGTATTTGTAGACTCTCAACCTATCCCAAAATTCACAAGAATACTTAAGCAAAAGAGTTCTCTGGCTACATGTGTTAAACCACCATCTTACCACAAAACTTGGATACGTGTATTAAAAGTTTAGTGAATGCCTCAGCAAAATGATTAAGTTGGGTTTGTTGAATTCACTAAGATAGCCATGAATGAGCATGAATACACATGTAAAAAGGTGCATGCGTGATACTTTTTTTTTTTACATGAAAATACGTCACAGAGTTCCAACAAACATCATTCACACCCCCCAACTTAAATGAAACATTGTCCTCAATGTTTAACAATCAAAACTAAATGGAGGGTACTGAAAAGGGTAGAATACCCCCGGTGTAGGACGTGGGATAACTCGCTAAGCACTAGAGATGGCAAACTGACACTAGCCTGCAAACAAAAATAAAGAAAACCAACAGCAACCAAAAAGAAAAGGAAAAGGGAAAAACAAAAAAAATAAACGGAAAAGCAAAAACAAACAAAACAAATAAAAAGAAAACATACCTGCGTGGTGTGGTTAAGGTTGATAGACCGGGTCCTCCACAAATGGAATCTCTTCCACTTCCGGAACTTCTCTATCAATTAATATTTTAAGGCACTGACCGTTTACTTTAAAATCCTACCATCTTTAGGATCCTCTATTTCTACCGCCCCATTTTCAAAAATATTTTTCACTACAAAAGGGCCAGTCCACCTAGATCGAAGTTTTTCTAGGTGCTTATGGAGTCTAGAGTCATATAAAAACATTCGATCATTGGGCTTAAATATTTTTCTCAAAATATTTTTATCATGAAACGCTTTCATTTTAGCCTTATAGATTTTAGAGTTCTCATAGGCATCATTCATCAACTCCTCTAACTTGGTCAATTGAAATTTTCTGAACTTACCTGCTTCTCCTATGTCAAAATTGAAATGCTTGATAGCCCAATAGGCTCGATACTCGAGCTCCACAGGTAAATGACAAGACTTTCCAAAAACAAGTCTATAAGGTGACATGCCTAAGGGAGTTTTGAAAGCTATACGGTAGGCCCAAAGTGCATCAACTAATCTCAAAGATCAATCTTTGCAATCCGAGTTTACCGTTTTTTCTAAAATTTATTTAATTTTCCTATTTGCAAATTCTACCTGTCCACTTATCTGGGGGTGGTACGCAATAAAATTTTTATATACTACTCCATATTTTTTCATCAAAACTTCAAAAGAATGGTTGTAAAAATGTGTACTCCGGTCACTAATAATAGCACGTGGTGTACCAAACTGAGATAACACATTCTCTTTAATAAATTTAATTACTGTCTTATTATCATTGTTCCTGCAAGCTGCTGCTTCCACCCATTTTGATACATAATCCACTGCCATAATAATATATTGATATCCAAAAGAAAGAGGAAATTGTCCCATAAAATCAATACCCTAACAATCAAAAATTTCAATCACTAAAATTGGGTTCAAAGGCATCATATTACAATGGGACATAGCTCCTAATTTTTGACACATTTCACATGAACGACAATAGATGTTTGCATCCTTAAATAAGGTGGGCCAATAAAATCCACACTACAAAATTTTTTCATCAGTTTTCTTCATTGAAAAGTGGCCTCCACAAGCTTAGGAGTGACAAAATTCTAAGACGCTAGCAATCTCTTCATCAGGAATGCAAAGTCTCAAAATTTGGTCAAGACAGTGTTTAAAAAGAAGAGGGTCGTCCCAATAGAAGTTGCGTACCTCAGTCATGAATTTCCTCTTATCCTGAGCGCTCCAATCCACCGGTATCTCACCTGTGGCCAAATAATTCACAATGTGAGCAAACCATGATAAAAAAGTAATAGAAAGTAAATTCTCATCAGGAAAATCATCCATTATTAGTAGATGGTTAGAAGTTTCCTCAAATGTGAGTCTCGAGAGATGGTCAGCCATTACGTTCTCCACTCCTTTCTTGTCTTTGATGGTGATGTCAAATTCTTGCAAAAGTAAAATCCACCGTATTAGCCGTGCCTTAACATCCTTCTTTGTGAGAAGATACTTAAGGGATGCATGATCTGTGAAAATAATAATAGGAGAACCAATTAAATAAGAGCGAAATTTATCCAAAGCAAACACTATAGTTAGCAACTCTTTTTCAGTAGTTGAGTAATTCATCTGAACACTATTTAGAGTCCTACTAGCATAGTAAATAACAAAGGGCTTCCCCTCCCTTCGCTGTCCAAGAACAACACCTACAACACAATCACTAGCATCACACATAATCTCAAAGGGTAAGGTCCAATCCGGTGCTGGCATTATGGGTGCTGAGGTAAGCTTACCAATTAGCGTTTTAAAGACCTTTTGACAAGCTTGTGTCCACTCAAATGGGGCATCTTTAGTTAGGAGGTCACATAGTGGTCTGGATATAATAGAAAAATTCTGTATGAACCTCCTATAAAAGCCCGCATGACCGAGAAATGATCTCACACCTTTTACTGTCTTAGGTGTAGGCAACTTAGAAATTAATTCAATTTTGGATTGATCAACCTCTATCCCCCTGAAATAAATAATATGCCCTAAAACAATACCTGAACGTACCATAAAGTGGTATTTTTCCTAATTTAAAACCAGTTCCTTCTCCTCACAACGAGTCAACACTTTCTCTAAATTTAATAAACATGTATCAAAAGAGGATTAAAAAACAATCAAGTCATCCATAAAAACTTCCATACTATTTTTAATCATGTCACTAAAAATATTCATCATGCAACGTTGAAAAGTGGCAAGTGCATTACACAATCCAAATGACATTCTACGAAAAGTATAAGTGCCAAAAGGATAAGTAAAAGTGGTTTTATTCTGGTCTTCTAATGTAATTTTAATTTGATAATAACCAGAATAACCGTCCAAGAAACAGTAGAAATGATGACCAGCCACACGCTCAAGAATCTGATCAACAAAAGGGAGAGGAAAATGATCTTTCCGAGTGGCGGCATTCAATTTTCTATAATCAATGCACATCCGCCACCCAGTCACAAGCTTGGTAGGGACTAACTCTCCCAAGTCATTCTTTACTACAGTAATACCAGATTTTTTTGGAACAACCTGTGTCGGACTAACCCATTTACTATCAGCAATATGGTATATGATTCCTGCATCTAATAATTTCAACACTTTAGTTTTCACCACTTTTTTCATAGTGGGATTAAGCCTACGTTGTGGGTCTCTACAAGGGCTAGCTCCTTCCTCCAAATTAATTTTATGTGAACAAATCAATGGACTAATACCTTTTATATCAGCAATGCTCTAACCTAAGGCTGACTTATGCTCACTTAGAACCCGAATTAATTTCTCACATTGAAACTCAGACAATTCAGATGAGATAATAATAGGAAAGGTATCACCTGGACCAAGGAAAACATGCTTCAAACCCTTAGGCAAAGGCTTCAATTCAACTTTGGGTGCTTCCATGCTTGAAGGAATCTGTCTTTCACTTTTCTCAGGCAACTCCTCGAACTTCGGTTGCCATTTCTGTGTACCAGTATCCTGAGTTTTGTCGAAAATAGAACAAATATCAACTATATCAGATGAATCAGTAATGGAATCAAACTCAGAATTAACTAGAAAATGCTCAAGGGGATCAAAATCATCAGTTTCCAAAACTCCCCTATCCATCAGTGAATCAATCATATATGTCTGGTGGCACTCATAATCCTTCTCCGGTTGTTTTACAATATGGAAGACATTCACCTCCAAAGTCATGTTTCCAAAAGATAGCTTCATGAGTCCATTCCTGTAATTGATAAGAGCATTAGCAGTGGCAAGTAAAGGCCTACCTAAAATCAGAGGAATTTTAGAGGAAATATCAACAACAGAAGTAGTATCTAAAATCAAGAAATCTACAGGATAATAAAATTTATCAATTTAAATTAAAATATCATCTACCACCCCCCGGGGTACTTTGACTAAACGGTCAGCCAATTGCAATACCACAGTGGTTGGTTTGATTTTTCTAACCTTAGCTGCAAATAAATAGAATAAGGCATAAGATTCACACTGGTTCCTAAATCTAGCAAAGTTTGTCCAAAATCTTGATTTTCGATACTGCATGCGATGGTTGGGCACCCGAGATCCTTGTACTTGGGAGGAATCCATTGCTCAATCAGAGCACTAACTTGCTCTGTCAAGAACGCTGTCTTCTTCACGTGGTGTCTCCTCTTGACTGTACACAAATCCTTGAGAACTTTTGCGTAAGTATGAACTTGTGTAATTACATGCAAAATAGGGGGATTGACTTTTACCTGTTTGAGATTCTCCAGGATTTCATTGTTAGGATCCATAGTTAGCTTGCTTGATTTCAGAGTTTGAGGGAATGGTACCTTAACATGACTCTTTGTCACCTCTGGTTCCTTGGGTAACTCAAGAGCACTACTATCTTGATCCTTCTTCACATCCTCTGATTTATCCATTGTTGGGATGTGTGATGAGTTACCACTACGAGTCACAATGACATTCATATCCTTCAAATTCTCTTGTGCCATGTGTTGACCATGGGGAGCGGACTAAGCTTGAGAAGGAAACTTACCTCGATCAGTCATACTCAAGGAGCTCATCAGTTTTGACACTTGATTCTTTATCTCTTTATTTTCTTCCACAACCTGCGTAATCAAATATTCAAACTTTTGGTTAGTCTTACCCTGTGCTTCAATAAAAGCATGTAAAGTATCTTCTAAAGGACTCCTAGAAGATGTAGGTGCATGATATGGTGCATGATATGATCTGGTGGGATGTGCAGGTGGTGCAGGCAAAGCAAGTGGCTGGTTTTCGGACTTCCAGCTAAAATTGGGGTGATTACGCCACCCCGAATTGTAAGTCTCAAAGAAATGTGTAAAAGGCTTCTTGTACATACTTAAGGCATTACATTATTCCTCATTCAACCCTCTCATCTCAGCAAATGTGGGACACTCTTGGACGAGGTGATCTACCCCTCCACACACAAAACATGGTCGAGAAGACTCTGCATGATTAGCCAGGTGTGCTGGCTTCAAGTCCTTGGCCTTTAGCAATTATAACTCCCTAGTAAGCACCTCAACCTTAACCTTCAAGTTGTCTTCCTCCCTGAAATGGTAAATTCCACCACCATTTTGGTTCCCTGTAGGTCGTGACCTATTTGTGCTCTTAGTCGCACTAGGTCCAGTCCAAGTGTGAGCTTTTTCAGCGAGCTCATTAAGGTACTCTATGACCTCATCAGGATTTTTCTGCAAGAATTCACCATTACACATCATCGCCACAAATTGGCACTCTCTAGGTGTGAGTCCCTCATAGAAGTAACTCACTAGACGCCAACTCTCATACCCATGGTGAGGGCACATACTCAATAGCTCCTTAAATCTCTCCCAAGACATATATAAAGTCTCACTGTCCTTCTGTGTAAAGGTGGAGATATGTCTTTTTAAAGCATTGGTCTTATGCTGGGGAAAATACTTATTAAAGAAAGCCTGAATCATCTCATTCCACGAACCAATGGATCATGGTCTCAGCGAGTATAACCAATTCTTAGTTCTATCCTTCAAAAAAAAGGGAAAGAACTTAAGTCTCACAATGTCATCAGTTACATTTTGACTATGAAAAGTCACAACTACCTCCTCAAATTCCCTAATATACACATATGGATTTTCATTTTCCAACCCATGAAAAGTGGGGAGTAGCTGTATCACTCCCGTTTTAACATCAAGTTGACGCGTATTGGGTTGAAACATTATGCATGATGGTGTGGTTGTGCGTGTAGGGTGGAGGTAATCCATAGGGTCCTAGTGGGTTGATCCTCGTGTTCACTCATATTTTCGGAAACAGAAGAAATATCAAACAAAGGATTAAAAAAATTAGACACTAAATTTGACTCTATCACAGGCCTACAAGCAAATCGACCTAATGTGTCTCTATACCTATTATGCATGCAAAAAAAAAAAATGCAGCAAGTAAAAAGGGGGAACGAAGTTACCGCCTTTAACAACTGCTGAAAAGAAAAAAAAAACTATCCAACAATTTATCTACCGTCTCCCCGACAACAGCGCCAAAATTTGTGAACGCCCAAAGAATAATGCGATAATTGTAGTTCAGCTTTAAGGTGTCGATTCTACAGAGAGACAATTAAAAAAATAGTAAAATATGAAAGAAACTAAGAAAAAAATATTAAATGATTAATGAGGAAAGAAAAATTAATTTTAAATTAAAATTAAAATTAAACAAAGTAATTAATGAAAAAATAATCAAAGTTGACGAACAGTAAAGTGTCGGGAATTCCTTGCACATATCCGGTATTTTAACTATCTTCAATTTACTGATAACTCAATTGAGAATTCAATTTCGTAATTCTCAATCGGAAGATATAAAATTATAAACCAACAATTAAATCAAATGTAACTCTTTGAAAAATCATCCATTACTTTAAATCACACAAATTGTTATTCACATTGAGAAAATCCAACTACGACAACATACCCAGGGAACAATATTGCAGCAGAGAATTAAATCAATATAAATAATCAATAGATCCAACAATAATCAAAGAACAAATCCATTCAATAGAAAAAACATGACAAACAGGGAGTATGCATAAATTTACAAACATGATTAACAGAGAATGCAAGGTCTAGTCTTGTGAATAGCAAGTATTGTAAATTGCCCACTACACACTCTAATATAAAGTGGGATCTTCCACAGAGGTAGAGTCAAAAGTAGACAATTTGGTGAAAGGAGACATAGGACTGCTAATTGGCTTACAGTTTATTATATTCGTATTTTTAGCAAATCCAAGATATATTTCCTTTGAAAAATCATGAGTCTAGCTTTATCACATTGACATTCAAGACTCAATAAATAATGTAATGTTGAACCCAAGATTTCAAGTTTTCTATCTACGTATATATTTTGATAATAACAAATAATATTTAAAACTCAAACTCAAGTTGTCTACGCATGAATGGAGCTCAGCACATTAAGAAATCAAACATGAGCAAAAAGAAGATTAAATCTACAAATGAAGCTCATAGAATAATTTTATACATCTCTTAAAATTTGAAATTGGATTAAGATTCAAAATTAATATTTTCTCATAAAGTATCAAATTATAATTTTTACATTTGCACAACTTTATTAAAATATTTAATTTCAAAAATTATTATTATTTTCTCATATATGCATAAAGATTTGAATTTGTAAGATGATTGATTGTCATCTTTAACATATGCATGTATTGTTTGAAAATTATGAAGGGTGGTTGTGTATTTTTTTTTTACAAATACAAAAAATAGATGATTTTGTTTGAAAATTTTGAAGGATGGTTGTATTTTTTTTTTACAAATGCAAAAGATAAATGATTTGTTTGAAATTTTTAAAAAGTAGTTGTGTATTTTTTTTTGACATATGCAAAAAGAATATAATTTGGTTTGAAAAATAAATCATACTCATTTTGTCATGTATGAAAAGTAAAAGATTATGTTTGATTTTTTTGAAAAATGAATTGAGTTGTTTTTGACAAGTATAAAAATGAGATTTTTTATTTGAATATTTTGAAAAGTGAATAGTGCTCTTATTTGGCATGTGAATCTTTTCAAACTTGAATATAAAGACTTATTTGCCTATAAATAGCTTACTTGAGTTTTGCAAAAATTACAACAAGAGCTTACAAATCAATTGCTAAGTTTTGCATCATTTTTTCAAAACTCTCATTCTCTCTTTTCTAAATTTTATACCTTAATCCTTGTTCATTGCGAGAGAGATATAAGTTGCACTGTATTGTTTTTATCTCATATCTCACTCATTAAGGAGTGTATTCTAATAACCTACCCACTATCAGTTTTTATATTTGTAAGAGGGTGCGTATAACCCTTGTGTGTGTAGAAGGTATTTTGCACAGTAAACAGTTGAATCAGTAAGTGTGAGGTGATTGCAAGTATAGAAAATGTTCTAGACAAATTTTTTGTAGCAGTATTGCTCAAATGTGTAATAGGTTTCTATCTCCACCTGAAAAAAATTGAATAGTAAATTTGTGATTCTTAAGGTGTAGCCTGAGACGGGGACGTAGGCAATGGGGCTGAACTTCGTTAAAATACTGAGTTTGCTTCTTCTTACCCTTACTCTTTATATTTCCTACTGCTTTATATTTTGGTTATATTTTATATTGTATATTTGGTTTATAAGTATTAATTTTTTAATATAACCTAATTCACCCCCCTCTTGTGTTAATCATCTGGGCAACAATTAGTATAAGAGCAAGGACTCTATTATAAGATTAATTATCTATTGAGTTAAGATTATATGGCTAACATTGCAACTATATTCGCTGAAAGTCAATCCTGTAGTCGACCTCCGCTAATTTGTGGAGACAATTATACTTTTTGGAAAGGTAAAATGAGAATATTTCTTTAGCCACAAGATCGAGAAATCTAGAAATGTATTGTAAATGGACCTTATATTCTAACAAAAATTGTTGATGGAGTAAAGGTCAACAAAAAAAAAAGAAGAGTTTGATCGGGAAGATGATAGACTTTATACAGTGAATATAATGGTTATAAATTTACTGTATAATGCTCTCAATGAAAATGAATTTAACAGAATAATGAATTGCAAGACAGCAAAAGAAATTTGGGATAACTTGAAAGTAACTTATGAAAGAATTTCGCAAGTTAAAAAATCAAAAATTTATATTCTTACGCATGAATATGAAATGTTTAAAATAATTGATGATAAATCTATCTCCTCTATATATACTTGTTTTACTAACATTATAAATAGTTTGATAGCTCTTGGAAAAGTTTATTGTAGCTTGAGGATAATAAGAAAAATTTTCAACTCTTTGCCAAAACGTTGGAAATCAAAAGTAACGGCGATTCTTAAATCTAAAGATTTCAAAAAATTCGAAATAAAAGAACTCATCGGGTCACTTATTACCCACAAGTACATATTTAAAAGAGGAGAAGAAGAAAAAAAGCAAAAGAAGAGCTTGGCACTCAAAGCTGTTCTCCATGAAAGTGAGAACGATGAATACGAGGAAAACGATAATAAAGATGAAGAAATTGCAATGATTACAAGAAGATTTCAGATATTTTTTAAAAAAAATAAAACTCCTCCAAGGAAATATTTCAAAAAATTTTCCAACAAAAATATAGGTAAAAATGACTCATTAACTTGTTAAAAATGTAGAAAGTTGGGACATATTAAGACAGATTGTTTCATACTAAAGAAAGATCGATACAAATGCAAGAAAGCAATGAAAGTTACATGAGATGAAAATCCAAGTAACTCAGACAGCGACAAAAATAATGAAGAATCTGTAAATTTTTTATCTTATAGCTAAAAATGATCTTGAGGTAACAAATTTTGAAAATATTGAAAATTTTTCTTATAAAAAATTACAAAATGTTTTAGAATAAGTATATGAGGAACTTGAAAAATTGGGTATCAAGTATACCATTTTTAAAAAGAAAAATTCTTTTTTAACAAATGAAATTGATATTTTAAGAAAATATAATATAATTTTAAAATATAAAAATGATGAGCTGAAAAAGAAAGTGGTTGATTTAGAAAAAATTGTTAAAAACTTTACAAATGGAAAAAAAAAATTTTGAAAAATTTCTTAGTAGTCAAAGATGTATTTTTGATAAAGTAAGCTTGGGATACATGCCAAAAGAAAGATTCAAACCCTATAAAAACTTTTTTGATAAACCGATTAAATCAAAATTAGATTTTCAAAATTCTTTTCATAAAAATAATTTTTTCAAAGAAAAATAAGAAAAATATTATTACAATCACTCAAGATTTTCAAATATGTCATATGTTATTTGTAATTTTTGTAATAAAAATGGTCATAATTATTATATTTGTCATATCAGAAGAAAATATACAATGACTATTAGGGCTATATTTATACTAAAAATCTTATTTCTTTTAATACTAATAAATAAAGGACCAAAATAACTTGGGCAACAAGAATTTTTTTAATTGCTTTTGTAGGTATACATGAAGTCTTCTACAGGTAAAAATAAATAGTTTTTAGACAACGGATGCTCGAGATACATGACAGGAGATAAAACTAAATTCATTAACCTCACTTCTAAAGAAGAAGGATGCGCGATATTTGGAGACAATTCAAAAGAGAAAATCATGAAAATAGAAAATACAAATAATACAAATAGTCTCAACAAAAAGAATACAATGGAAGAAGTCCAACATGAAGACATTAGGAAAGATTATCAAGACTTAGTACAAGATACAACCAAATAGTAAAAACATGTGAAAGATCATCCAGTGGAACAAATTTTAGGAGAACTTTCACGATGTGTAAGTATTCGATCATATCTTAGAAATATTTGTAATCACACTGTTTTTCTATCTCAAATTGAATCCAAAAATATTGATGAAGTACTTATTGATAAATCATGAATTCTAGCTATGCAATAAGAGCTAAATCAATTTGAAAAAAATAATGTATGGACACTTATTCCTAAACCCAAAAATCATGTTGTTATTGAAATAAAATGGGTCTTTAGAAATAAAAAAAAAGATGAGTCTGGAATCATCACTAGAAACAAGGCTCGACTTGTAGTCCAAGGTTTCAACCAAGAAACAAAATGGGTCTTTAGAAATAAAAAGGATGAGTCTGGAATCATCACTAGAAATAAGGCTCGACTTGTAACCCAAGATTTCAACCAAGAGGAATGAATTGATTACGATGAAACATATGCACTAGTCGCAATATTACAAGCTATTCGCATGTTACTTGCATATGCATGTTATAAAGATTTTAAATAGATGTTAAAAATACTTTCTTAAATGGTTTTATAAATAAAGATGTATATGTTGAGCAATTTCCAGATTTTAAAAATCATATTTCTCCTAATTATGTTTTCAAACTCACAAAAACTTTATATGGACTTAAACAAGCTCCTAGAGTTTGGTATGAGAGGCTTAGTGGTTTTTTGATTGAAAAAAGTTTTTCAAGTGGAAAGATCGATACAACTCTTTTCATCAAATATGAACAAGATAATATTCTTCTAGTTCAAATTTATGTAGATGATATAATATTTGGTGCTACTAATGAAAATATGTGCCAAGATTTTGCTAAGAGTATGCAAGAAGAATTTGAAATGAGCATGATGGGAGAACTTAACTTCTTTCTTGAATTGCAAATCAAACAAGCAAAAAGTGAAATATTCATTAATCAGTCAAAATATATCAAAGAGTTACTCAAAAATTTTGAGATGGAAAGTGCGAAGGTAATTGGAATACCAATGAGTCCAACCACCAAACTTGATAAAGATGAAAGTAGTAAGCCAGTTGACTCAAAGGTATATCGATATATGATTGGTAGTTTATTATATTTGACAGCTAGTAGGTCTGATATTATATTCAGTGTATGTTTATGTTCATGTTTTCAATCATCTCCAAAACAATCTCATTTGATTGTAGTCAAGCGTATTTTTAGATATCTTGTCGGTACTATTGACTTAGGGTTATGGTATCCTAAATACACTTTTTTCGATCTTATTAGTTATTTAGATGCAGATTATGCTGATTGCAAAATTGATCGAAAAATACTAGTGGAACATGTCATTTTTTAGGTCATGCACTTGTTTTATGGTTTAATAAAAAATAAAATTTTGTTACATTATCTACTACTGAGACAGAGTATGTTGCTGTAGATAGTTGTTGTGCTCAAGTTCTTTATATGAAGTAACAACTTGAAGATTTTAAATTTATGTACAATCATATTCCTATTAAATGTGATAATACTAGTGCTATAAATCTTTCAAAGAATCCAATATAACATTCTAGGATCAAATATATTGAAATTATATATCATTTTCTTAAAAATCATATGCAGACAAATGATATTGTACTAGAATTCACAAGCACACACGATCAATTGACAAACATTTTCACAAAATCTTACTAGAAGATAGACTATGCATGATTAGAAGGGAAATATGAATAATACATGCCATGAATATCTGCTAGATATTTTTATTCCATTATTTCAAATGATTTACAAAAACTTAAAACTTTTAGCCTTATCATTCAGATGCATTTGCTTTTCATAGATCAATATACCATCCTTATCTAAAGAATTAGACAATTGAAATGAAGAGATAAGTAAGGATTTTAAATCCTTATTCTGTTACTTTAACTCTACTATTTTGTTATTTGAATCATAAATAAGTCGTTAAAATATAGAGACCGTTTCACTAAACTTCTCAATTTCGCAAGTTTTAGACTGCAATTGAGTGAAAAAAGCAACAATGGAAGATGAGTATCGAGTCCTGAGACCCACAAGTTCATAAATGGCGCCATGATCTGATTTATTAGCTAAAACAGTCTCTTGCTGTTTTATGGCACTTACGATAGATGCATAAATAGATTGATCACGAGAAGTACTAAAGGGAAATTGACGAGCCATTACAAAATTGTAGAATGAAAATGCAGATGAATTGCAAAGATAAGAAAAAGATTTGATTGGAAATAAATAAAACTAAGGATTGCTTTTATAGAGACGGAAATAAGAATAAGACAAACTATCACAACTTCAAATATCTACAATATCTTGCTTGTCAATAACGTCAAGCGGATTTGAATCTCCTTCCGCACCGAATTGTTAGAACTAGACCTCCAGCGTTTGTAGGTTTTATCGAACACGAGTGACTCTAATTTTTCAACTCTCTACAAAATCTCCTTCTGCACCATATTGTCAAAATTAGGCCTCCAGACTTTGCAGGTTTTGTCGGACATGGACGCGGAAAGAAATGTCCTTCCGCAACAAATCTCGATAATATTTTATTTGTCAACAACATCAAGCGGATCTTTGTACCGAGACGATAAAATTAAGTTTCAGTGTTTACAGCTTTTGTCGAACATGGACGGGGGAAGAAATTTTACTGAAACCAATTGCGATTCCTTTTTAATGATATCAAAATGGAAATAAGTTATACTAGTATTATACTACCCTGTTATATATGCTAGAATCATATCTATATTTTATTTAAAAAACTAACGCATATTTTCAGGGGGATCTTAAGTATTACTGCAGGTCGCATATTTCTACTAAGTATTTGTCATCATAAAAAATGGGGAGATTGTTGAACCCAAGATTTCAAGTCTCGTATTTACGTATAGATTTTGATGATAACAAATAATATTTAAACTCAAACTCAAATTTTTTATGCATGAATAGAGTTAAGTACATCAAGAAATCAAGTATGAGCAAAAAGAAGATCAAGTCTACAAATGAAACTCATAGAGTAATTTTGTACATTTCTTAAATTTTGAAATTGGATTAAGGTTCAAAATTAATATTTTCTCATAAAGTATCAAATTGCGTTATTTACATTTGCATAACTTTATTAAAATATTTAATTTCAAATTTTTTTTTTACATATGCATAAAGATTTAAATTTGTAAGATGATTAATTGACATCTTTAACATGTGCATGTGTTATTTAAAAATCATGAAGGGTGGTTGTGTATTTTTTTAACAAATACAAAAGATAGATGATTTTGTTTGAAAATCTTGAAAGGTGGTTGTGTTTTTTTTGACAAATACAAAAGATAGATGATTTGTTTGAAAATCTTAAAAGGTGGTTGTGTATTTTTTGACATATACAAAAAGAAGATAATTTGGTTTGAAAAATAAATCATACTCATTTTGTCATGTATGAAAAGTAAAAGATTTGATTTGATTTGATTTTTTTGAAAAATGAATGAAGTTGTCTTTGACAAATATAAAAATGAGATGGAGGAAAATGACTTCATAGGAAGAGGCACTTGTGAAATTATTTTATCAACTAGTTTCATGGAGGGATGACCTAGCCGAATGTGCCACTGGAATAGAGAAACACGTTCACCAATACGAGCTTGAGGAAATAGAGATGTTTGTGGAAACTTGTACATGCCAACTTTAGTAGGGCCTTGGAGAAGAAGTTTTTGGGTTCAAGAATCATTCACACAGAAAAATGAAGAGTGAAATTCAAAATAAACACAATCATTTTTGCAAAATCTTGTAACTGAAACCAAATTCTTATAAATTGAAGAAACTTGATAAAGTTTGGAGAGGAGAAAATTGCTATGAGAGGAAGAGATGGTGGAGTTGCCAACTTGGTGGATTAGAAGAGAATTGATGTCATTTATATGCACTTGTTCATCACTTTTGTACTCAAATGGATTAAGAGAATTTTTAAAAAATTAATGTGTAAAATGATGTGTTGTAGTGAAATCAGGATACCAATTGGTGTCGGCAAGTATGAGGGAGGTAGAGGATAATGTCTCTTTAGGTGAAATTTGCTGAAAGGGATGGTGAATGTAAGGATTAAAACCTGAAATCAAACGTATGGTAGCATGAGCTAGCTGTGTGGCCTTGCTTATGACACATTTGACAAGTGGGTTGGTTGGGTTTAAAGAAAGGTAAAGAGGGGGGAAAACCACGACCACGACAACCTTTGAAACTTCCCCTCCCTCGAGAGAAACCACGACCTCGGGAGGAATTCTTGTTGTGTTGTTTCTGAGTAGTATTATCAAAGAATTCAAGAGAAGTCGTAAGACCAGTGCTCTGATAGGTTAATCTGGAGTCATGAGTAAGGAGATGACTATAGACTTGAGTTTGAGTGAGAGGATTGACATCAGTATAATGAAAGTAACTATCGAGTCATAGTTTGTTCTTAAACCAACCAAAAGGAAAGTAATGAACTCAGATGATGATAGAGTTTTACTAGCCATATCTAAAGAGTCTTGGAGAATCTTGGCACGTCTATAATATTTCGCTATAGAGTCCAGACCTTTTTTTAGGGTAGTGAGTTGCGGCTATGTTTGCATGATGCAAGCTTGCAATTTTGCAGCAAATAATTCTTTAAGGACATCCCATATTTCACGAGAAGATGATGCCTCTAGAACATGTGCAATCAAGAATTTAGATAGAGGTGAAATGAGGACACTCATGATGGCTTGGTTTTGTTGTTACCAAGCTAGGAAAATAGAGTTGCCAAGCTAGAACTTTCACCAAGCAATTAGGAGGAATAAAAGTCCCATCAACATACCCAAATAAGTTGTGTCCTATGAGGTAAGGTATGACTTGTGCATTTAGCAGAAGATAATTTTCATTCGTTAATTTGATAGTAATCAAGTTGGAGGGAGAGGGAAGATGGACGTTAGAAATTGCATTAGAAATGGGAGGGGAATATATTAGTTCTGCAGGAATTTCAGCCATGGAAGCAAACTTTGGAAGCTAGACTAAAAACCTGAGACAATGGACGTGAGTCCTAAAAAGCTCTAGATACCATAATAAAACAAAGAAAATAGAAAGATATTTGATGGGATTGAATATTCTTCTTCATTCGAATTATATTCGATACATGACTGCTATTTATAATGATAAAGTAGAATATTCTTTTGTAATAGATTTTATCACTACAAATAGAAACATTATACGTGTATAATAAAAAATTATTCTCATGATTTTTGGCTTGGCATGTCCTTAGCATTTTCTATTGAGGTGTCCTTTAAGAGCTAATCAGGTGTAGTGATGGTATTGTTGATAGTGGAGGACACAACAAAAGCTACTCAGTCGGACAAGGATTGAAGAGAGGAGGGTGGGGAAGTTTTTTTGTTCATTTCAAATACATAATTTTGCATTTTGTCGAAAGTTGAAATGAGAGGTGTTTTTGTAATTTAGAGGTTATTTGATTAGTAATTTAGAGGTGTTTTTTTATGTGGTTTTAGATGAAAATTAAAAATTAAATAAAATATTATTTTTTAATATTATTATTTGAAAATTTGAATGATTTATTATATTTTATATAAAAAATTGTAAAACTCATAAAAATGAATTGAGAATATTTCTCAATCCAAACAAATCCTTAAATATATTTTAATACAATAATATTCTGGAGTGCACGAGGAGTCCGACTCATTTATTTTTTTAAAAATGATAATATTTACGTCTCAAATGCATAAGTCTCGCATAAACTTTTTATAAAAAAGAAGATCCCATCATAGAAAAATATGAAAATTTTGTTTTTTTTTTTAATGCAACCCACATAATTATAAAAAACTCGTACAAGACTTACATATTTGAACTTGTATTTAGCATTACTTCAATTTTTGCTTAAAAAAAGCATGTCAATCCACTTGTTTAATGCGAGACTAGGTAGGGATGCCGCGTGAACCTGCCAAGCAACCAAAAATCTTTTTGCTTGAAGGATGCCATTGAAGGGTAGGAACTAGGGAGTCCATCCAGATTTGGACAGATTATTGGGTCCCTCACAAAAATCTTTTTCTAGAAAGGAAAAACTTGTTGTCTGTTTCTCAGAAAATACCACGAATGATACTCTCATTTGTCAAAAAACTAGAACATGAAAGACTGACTTAGTCCGAGCTATCTTCAAACCATTAGTACCTAAGGAAATTATGAAGATAATGCTATTTTTTACACCCTATTGGGATAAATGGATTTGGTCCAACGAGTCCAATGAGAATTTCAATATTAAAAGTTCTTATCGGATTATACAAGAGATAATTTTGAATAATATAAAGGAGTCTCCAGATTAGATACGAGATGTGGAAACAACTGTGGAAGATGAAAGTTTCCCAAAAAATCAAGACTTTTGCATGGAAAGTTTGCAAGAATACCTTGCCAACATGTATGAATCCTAGAGCAAGAAAAATAACTATTGAAAGGGGCTGTTGTTTTTGCCAAGAGGTGAAAGAAGGTAATGTTCATTCCCTTCTTTTTTGCCCTGCAATCTAAGTGCTTTGGCAGCAATTTTCTTCATTGGCTATGTTACTTCATCTTGATAGATGCTTTATGAATAATGTGAAAGCTATTACGCAATAGGGAGTTAAGCTAATTTTGCTATTTTCTCTGTGATATATTGGGGTTTGTTGTATAGGCAAAACAAAATGATTATGATTAATGAAGTATTGAGTTTAGGGATGACTGTTAATCATGCTTTGTCTTTGTATTATTCTTTTAATACATTCAGCTCTTCAAATGTTCATGATGTGAAAAAAGTTTGTCAATAGCAATCTCCACATGAGAGATTGTCAAAACTTAATGTTGATGTAGTTGTATTTTTCGACTTACAAAAGTTAGGAATTGGTTTGATTCTTCATGGTTTTAGCGAGAGAGGGGTGATGACAACAACCATACGAGAGAGTGCAATAGATGAACTAACAACTATAGAGTTATTCTTTATTCTACGTGGACTGCAACTATGTATTCCTTTTGAGATATCAAAACTTGTCGTTGAATATGATTGTTTGCTTATGTTACATGTTTTGAAATCTGGGTGTGCCACTTTCTTATCTAATGGCCATTTGTTTTAGGAAATAAAAAATTTAATGAGTTGTTTCAAAAAATTTGTATTAAGTATGTCAATCTTATGGAAATGGAGTGGGCACACACTTTAGATAGATATATTTTGAATGTTAGTGATATTCAAATGTGATGGAGAAATGTCTCAAACTTGGTTGATGATTCTCTTTAATTTGATCAAGTTGCTACGTAATGACTTTTTGTATGGAAATAATTTTCTGGTTGTTAAAAAGAAAAAAAAAAAGAATGCTTTTATTTGATATCACGTGACAGTGACTTCGGTTGGGGGGGATAGTCACGTGACACCGGACCCGACCTCGGCGAAAGAACTTTTCACCGTCCCTACATTCATCCGGTAGAAGTTTCACCACGCGTATGGAACACGCGTGGACAAGCATTTTTCCAAAACAGGAAAAAAGAAATAAAAAGAAAATTAGAAAGAAACGAAGCATCTCAGAGAGAGAGAGAGAGAGGGTAGGGGGAGAGATTGTGGTTGTTCCAAAATCTATTGCTTCGGATTGGATCAAGTCTAATATTACCACCACGATGCCAGAGAAAGAAAATCGTTCAACACATTTGTCTCTCACCTTTTTCCTGCCATTTCTGTTATCGAAACTTCCTTTAACCTAACCCGCTAGAATCAATTTCCCCCTCGCTTAGTTTTTGAGCTTTTATCGGCGTTTACCATTGAATTTTTGTATCCTTTCGGTGCAGAGTCTTGTGCTCTCTCGGCGTTATCGTTTTTTCATATTAAGATTTGATTTTTTAAAGTTAGCTAGGGTTTCGAGAATTTCCTTTTGTAAATGGAGCATCGCGTTGGGAACAGGTTTCGGCTGGGCCGAAAGATCGGTAGCGGCTCGTTCGGGGAGATCTATCTCGGTCTGTTTGTTGTTTTCTGTTTCTTTTTTTTCTTTTTGGTTTGTTGGGGGATAGTTTGGTGTTTCACTTTGTAATCGGTTATTGAATTTGTGGTGCAGGTACCAATATTCAGACTAACGAAGACGTTGCGATTAAACTTGTAAGTATTGCACGCCTGATTTCGCCTATAGAAATTCATGAATTGTGCAATTTTTTGCTTTTATCATATTCCATTTTGATGCAATTTTTTCATTTTGTTTCTATGATGGGGATGCTGAAGTTAATTTCTGCGGTATACAAGTTTTTCATTTTATTTCCGCTACCTTCGGAGAGTGTTATGAGATATATTCTGTAGGTCTCCATTTCTTTCGAAATCATAACCACATCTTTCACTCGTTTTTTTCTGTTTTGAGGAAAAAATGGAAGTTGGGATTACAATCTTTTTATAAGATGCAGCGTGAAGTATACAAGAAGCACACATCTAGAAGGTGCAAAAAATACAAGAAAATCATTAAAGTTATGCCTGTTATAATTCTATATAAGCTGTCCTTAAGAAATGAGTGATAAGGTTTTTAATTCCTCCAGTGCCTGTTCATGGTCCTCAAATCTTTATCATTCAGTTTCCTCCAAATAAACCATTCAAACCTTTTCCACACTACTATGATATGGTGTATGCCACCAAGCCTTCTTCAAGAATGAAAAATGTCTGTGTTTTTTGGGAATGAGACAACCCAAATCAACTCATCTGAAAACGTCACCTCACAGATCACTAGCAATCTCACAATGGAATAAAAGATGATTCATAGACTCGCCACTCTTCTTTGCACATGTAGCACTAATCAACCGTTACAATGTATCTTTTCTTTTTCTTCTTTTACTTATATAAAAAGATGTATCTTTTCTTTTTCCAATAGTACAATGTGTTCTTTTTGGAGGGTATCAAAGGTGAGAATCTTGTCTAATGAGGATGTCCAGGTATAAAATGCAACTCTTAAGGGGTCATAATCCTATAAATAATCTCCACGAAAGGTTTGTTATTTTTTTTATAGCTAACTCGAGATTTTATTAGTCCAAGTACACAACATATACCAGAGTCTCATGCCCAAATCAACTCATCTGAAAACGTCACCTCACAGATCACTAGCAATCTCACAATGGAATAAGAGATGATTCATAGACTCGCCACTCTTCTTGCACATGTAGCACCAATCAACCATTACAATGTATCTTTTCTTTTTCTTTTTTTATTTATATAAAAAATGTATCTTTTCTTTTTCTGATGGTACAATGTGTTCTTTTTGGAGGGTATCAAAGGTGAGAATCTTGTCTAATGAGGATGTTCAGGTATAAAATGCAACTCTTGAGGGTCATAATCCTATAAATAATCTCCCTGAAAGGTTTGTTATTTTTTTTTATAGCTAACTCAAGATTTTATTAGTCCAAGTACATAACATATACAAGAGGAACAACTGACTAGAAACGGAAAGATATAGAAATTATGAAAACTTGCCCAATAAAACCTATAGAGGCTGCCCGAAGGAACAAATTTGTGCCCATCAATTGTTGGTTTGAGATCCTTAAAATTTCTATCATTCAGTTCCCGCTAAAGGTGCGACACAAGATTGATAGGGATCATTTTGTACACTGCTGTAACTTGTGGGCTGCCACATATCATCCAATTAGAACAAATGTATGCTTTCCTTTTGGGTATAATTCTTAAATCCAATGATACCCAAAATGGTCATTCCAAGGCACTTGACGTCTCATAATTGAGTAAAATCTGGTTTATGGATTTCCCACTCCGTTTGTATGTTCAACAATTTGTCAGACTGATATGATGTTTCCTTAGGTTACCCATGGTTAGGATCTTCCTTAAGGAGGCTGTCTGAGCAAAAAATTCTATTCTTGGAGGCATTTTAGATCGCCCAATACCCCAGCAGGGAAAGGAGCTACTAACTTGAGATACTAGAACCTTCTAGAAATATCAAGTATGGAATTCCCTTTCTTGGATGGTGCCCTCAGAGTCTTATCGTCTCCCTTACGATGTAATCTAGTAGAGTACAAAAGATTGAAAGACACTGCAAAGGCATCACCCTTTGTCTTGAGCCACTTTGAAAAAGCTACATTTCACTGAGTTGAGCCATTGGTGAACTCCAATAGATCAGCTACTGTTGCCTCCCAAGCACGCACAATACTATACACCTCTAGAGAAGCTTCTTTAAGGGCCTTGTTTTCACACCATAAGTCGTGATAGAATCTAACCATGGTGCCGTTACCCAACTCCAATCTAGCATGGCTGCATGACTGGAAAAAGGCCCACTCCTGAATTTTTCCACAGCCTCACCCCTTAGGGCCCCATATTCCTGGCTGGTTGTTATCATGAGTAAGGGCATTAAAGTATAAAAATGGGCGTTGAACACTGAAGGTCTTGCTTTTGAGATGCAGGGTTTAAATTCTTAGTATTACTTGGTTGGTATGCCCAACCCACCAGATTTTGGGATTTTGACGTTATTCAGTGTCCATAAAAAGAGACATTTCCATCTTCTCATTGTTCTCTTATTGAATTTACACGGTCAAGTTCTTCCCAGAAAAGATCTAGTGAGAGAGGTTGAGCGACCTGGGTGATCATCTATCTTGGAGAGCTGAATTATTGTAGTTAATTTTATGTTTTATTTGACAGAGTGAGAATTGGTAGCTGATATTGTTATATCATCTGATTAGATACTTTTAACTGTGGATCACGAATTAAATCATGAATGTATGCCTTCATCATGCTCAATCATGAATATATGCATTCATCATGCTCAATCATGAATATATGCTCAAACATATGTCTATCCTTATGTTTGCTACTTCAATGGCATTGGATCATTTTTGGTTCATAAGATGCTGATTTGTTTCTTACATCCAGGAAAATGTCAAGACAAAGCATCCTCAGCTGCTATATGAATCAAAGTTATACAGAATCCTGCAGGGAGGAAGTAATAAGACTTACTTTATCTGTCAATTGGTCATTTGTATTCGTTTGCCATTGGAATTGTTTTTCATGTTTTTGTTTTCATTTTGTGGTGCATCCGATATTGAATTCTCATTAAAACTCAATTTTGGTTTTGGCAGCTGGGATTCCAAATGTGAGATGGTTTGGAGTGGAGGGAGACTATAATGTTTTGGTGATGGATTTGCTTGGACCCAGTCTTGAAGATCTTTTTAACTTCTGCAGTAGGAAGCTTTCTTTGAAGACAGTTCTTATGCTTGCAGATCAAATGGTAGATTCCATAGGGACGTGCATAATGTTTGACTAGTTATATACTTGCCCAAAACTCATCTATCTGTTCCTTTTTTTTTTTTTTGTTCTGGTTACTTCAGATTAATCGTGTTGAATTTGTTCATTCTAAATCATTTCTGCATCGAGATATCAAGCCTGACAACTTTCTAATGGGCTTGGGAAGGCGTGCAAATCAGGTTTCTGTTCAAAATATCATATTATATCTATATATTTCTTTCAGTATATTGCTTTTGAATTGTAATTAATACTCAAATCATGCAGGTGTACATCATTGATTTTGGTCTGGCAAAGAAATATAGAGACAGTTCAACCCATCAACACATTCCTTACAGGTGAGAGGAATAGTTGTGTTTGGTTTGCTATGTCTTTAAGAGGGACATTTTAACTCTAACAACGTGTGTGTAAGTTTTCTGCATTCAAAGCTTTTATGTGCTCCTTTGGTGTAGTTTCTTGATTTAGTTCCAATCCCTACAGTTGTCTTCACTTGCAAGGAGGGGAAATAGGGACATAAAATAAGTGGGTGAAATTGAGAGAGTACTTTTATGCACTCTTTAGTAAATACATCATCTTCTTTCAACTTGTTAATCTACGTCTCACTTTCTCAATAAGTAATATGACTTATTTAAATGCGCAATCAAAATACATAGGAAGTATACTATAACATACACTCATTTTGAAGGAGGGAAAAATAGGAAGTCATGAAAATTAAGTCCGTTAAGGTCTCTAGAGGCTGTCCAAAGGAAGAGAGTACTTAAACTCTTGTGGAAACAAACTTGAGCATAGAATGTAATACTCCCTTCTCAATAAGGTTAGGAGTAATACAGTACTTTCTACAGCACCAAGTAATAAGAGTTCTGTAAATATTAAAACCTCAAATAGAATAAAATTCAACAAATCAAATATATTTAATCTTAAGCAAAAATGATAATGCCAGACAAAACCAAACTTTCAATCCTTCACTAGTCAACATCTCCTCTACACTTTGGCTTGCCACTATTATTACCTGGGAGATTATAAAACGTAAAAGCAAAAATGATTCAATGTAAGTAGCATATCATACATTACATTATCGTTAAAGAAGTTTTCCTTTCAAATTTTTTTGAAAGTAGCTTTAACATCACATGGACAATGTTGGAAAAAACAACATTTATCTTTAGCCTCTTATAATTGTCGACAAATTAACCCTTGTGTGCCTAGGTCGTGTACCAGTTCCACCTTTTTTTTTTTATAAGTAATAATCTTTCTTGATTGAACACAACTAGGCAAAGCTCAAGTACACATGGAGTATACAAAAGATAAACCTAGTTACATTTTATTGAGCTGAAAAGAAGTTAAAAACTCATGAACATTCCCTCCCTTTCGTATATTAGCAGAAAACCATTGAACCAAAGAAGATGCAAAAAAGTCTTAAATTTCCCCATGGTCCTCTCCTTGTTGTTGAAGCATCTATCATTTCTTTCCATCCAAAGACACTACAGTAGATACAAAGGAATCATCCTCCACGTCGCAGCCATTTGATTGCACTGATGATGTCGTTTTCAGCAAGTTAGGAGATCTACCACGCCTTTGGGCATTACCCAATTCAGCCCTGCCCTTCCAATGATACCATCCCATAAATTTCTTGACATTTCACAGTGCAGAAAAATATGATCGATCAACCCCCCATTTTTCTTGCACAAAGATCACCACTCAACGACTATCATACCATGTTTTCTTAAATTGTCAGCCGTCAAAATCTTATGTAGTGCCGTTGTCCATAGAAAAAGAGACCTTACGAGTTCCACCTCTTATGGGCCACTAGGGAAATTACTTCTTATATTAGATGCAAAACATCTTTTAGACGACTACTCCTCAGTGACCTGCACATCCACCCCTCTAGCTTTGGTACCGTCACATCTTCAATGGCCAAATTTCAAAACTTGTAATGCATTTATTTGTCACTCTTTCATTTCTTTAGTTTCTCTTAACTTTCATAGCCGGAGTCTTTTCATGACCTTTTCAAATCATAAGATTCCTCTCAGCTTTCATAGCCTAGAAATATGTATAGCACATATTTCACATTAAAGCATTTGCAGGTTGTAACTTTCATGTACTTATAAATAAAAAAAAAAAGGTTGTAACTTTTATGCTATGGACAATAGCTATAGATTTCAATGGTCTTCATTTTCATGATTTTCTTGTTTTGTAATTACCACATTCGACCTAGATAGGTCCTGTCTCTTGTATACCAACTTGTGTACTTGTGCTTTGCCTATTCTATTAAGACAATTGTTTACTTTAAAAAAAAAAAAACAAGGGGGTTTACATGAGAAGGTTAACAATATGGCATATAACTTAAAAATAGAAAACATAACATTTTAGCTTCAACATCAACGGATGCTTACTCACCTCCTTGAGTTGTAAAATGGCAACACTTTCTTTGCAACTTGAGGTAATAAGCTATGTACTAAGGGAAGAGCTAAGTGGCACAATATGTCCACTTGAATTTTGATTGTATGGATTGAGTTCTTGCACCTTCTTTTGGTTGTTTTAGGTGTCCAAGTATGAAACATTAAGAAAGAATTGGTACCGTTAATGAGGATGAAAGCTCCAATTTTGATGCAATTTAGCCTGAAAACGCACCTTTGCTTGGTTTAGAGGTTTTCACTTGCAGCCTCTAGCACTCTTTCCTCTGGTTTTATGTTGGCTGTTTGGTGTGTCTAGAGAATAGGAAAGATGGCTTAAGTAATGCTAGCACTTTGGACTTCAATCTTGGAATAACATCTTAAAACTTAACTTTCAAGTGTTGCAGAAAGGAAATAACAAAAAGTCCTCTTCTTAGCAATAGGTTTTGAAGGATATAAGCAAGGTCTACAGGTCTATTTTCAAGATATCTGAAGAGAACACTTGATGGAAAGACCATGGGTTCTTTTAACTCAGAGGTGTGCTCGGAAGCACCTTAAATAAGTCCTTTGCTGGGTTTTTGGGTTAATAGGAGTGGCAGATGGCCAGAGACTAAGGCTGGCTTTGTTTTTTTTAGATGAGATGAGTTGAGATGAAAGTTGAATAAAATATTGTTAGAATATATTTTTTAATATTATTTTGTTTTGGGATTTGAAAAAGTTGAATTGTTTATTTTATTTTGTGTGAAAATTTGAGAAAATTGTAATGATTAGATGAGATGAGATGATTTAAGATGAATTGTAAAAACAAACAAGGGCTAAGGTTTCAATTAACTTCTTTTTCGTGGGATCATGGCAACCTGTGCTAACATGTATGAACATGGCCAATCCCTTGTCACATGGTAATTATGGCAACCCAAATGTTTATTGTGCATATTATTGATACTGCAGAGAGAACAAGAATTTGACTGGAACTGCTAGATATGCAAGTATGAACACTCACCTTGGTATAGGTATGCTTTCCCTTATCATTTTGCACTTGGTTCTCTTTCTATGAGTGGCCTTTTCAGTTAAAAGCCCCTTCTGGATTTTCTTATAACGGTTCTTTGTTTCCTGATGTTTTGATAGAACAAAGCCGGAGGGATGATTTAGAATCCCTTGGATATGTCCTTATGTACTTCTTGAGAGGAAGGTGATTGTTGGTCCTTGTTCCTTTGATTCTTGCATTGATTTCTGCAATAAATTACTTATTGCTCTTTTTCCTTTAGTCTTCCTTGGCAGGGACTGAAAGCAGGAACTAAGAAACAGAAGTATGACAAAATTAGTGAAAAGAAAGTTTCGACCTCAATTGAGGTTTGTTGTTTGTAAATAGTGGCAGCCTATTCTATATGTCCAACTTCGGCCAGTTGTAAATGTTGTACCTGATGCTTCTTTCAGGCCTTGTGTCGGGGGTATCCAACAGAGTTTGCATCATACTTCCACTATTGTCGCTCCTTACGATTTGATGACAAACCAGATTATGCTTATCTGAAAAGAATATTTCGAGACCTTTTTATCCGTGAAGGTTAGAGATTTTTTTTTTAATTTTTAAAGCACATTTCCTTTGACTTCACACATTCATTTTTGCAAGGTGAAAGCCAGCATCAGATAACTTGTCTGAAAGTTGTCGGAATAGCATCGGTATTTTAGCTTCTCGTTACTCTCTTTGATTCTGTACAGGCTTCCAGTTCGATTATGTATTTGATTGGACCATTTTGAAGTATCAGCAATCACAGCTGGCCACTCCCTCAGTCCGTGCCATTGTAAGTTATTTGTATTCTTGTCTTTTCATCAGCATTAAATGCATCTTGTAATACCATGCTTTTGTTAGGGTGCTGGTGCTGGAACTAGTGCTGGAATGCCCACTGCCATTGCCAATGCTGATAGACAGACAGGTATTTTCCTAGTATTGCTTCTTACGTTGATACTATTTTTTTTTTTCAATGAATACATAGGTATTAATAACCTCATTCTCTTGTATAGTTCCTTAAGTGGGGATCATGTTGATAGATTCTCACTTCTTATCATTTGCATACTTTTTATAAGGATATATCTGGCTTCTTTTAATCATTTTCAACTCCTATTACTTTCCTCCTGTCCCTTTTTATAATACTAACTTTCTGACATCTGGTCATATTTGCCCAAACTGGAAGAACAGCTGCGTAGGTCTTGAACATAAGCTTGGTGTTTATGCTGCTTGCTTCTCTTATTTTGTTACAGGTGGGGAGGATGGGCGAGCAGCTGGTTTGTCTCCAATGGATTCTTCACGAAGGAGAATATCAGTACCTGCTTTTAATTCTGGAACTTTTACAAGGCAGAGAAGTCCACTTGTTAATGATTCTGCTATTTCAAACAATGCTGTGGTGAGTTAATCGGAATGTATATTGTGTTTAAGGAGTTTTTTTTGTTTCTTCTAGGTTTCATGAACTTCTTAGATTTTCATCTGATACCTTATCTAACTTGGATAGTTCCCTATTGCTATCTATGTTCAGTGAGACCTTTTAAAACGTAGCAAAAAGGAATAAACCTTTCTACCCCCCAACCCCCGTTTTTTCTTTGGTTATCTGAATTACATAATAGGTTGCTGTTGAGTTATCCCTTGCAGTAGTGTGGCAGTTGCTTAATTTTCCTAAATTGTTTCATTAAGCTTACTGACATCTTACCATCTTCCCTTGTTTGGTTGGTGCTTCCCACTTCAGAGATAGGCATGGAATTTGATGGATAGCATGATTTTCCTTGTAAAGTTGTCCTGCTCCTTTTGTCACGTTCTATCTTGAAGGAACTAATGCACATTATTTTGTTGTTGGACCATGCAGTTATCAAACTCCAATAATTTGGGATTGCCAAGTGGATCATCAAGACGAGCTGCTGTTTCTAGCAGCCGTGATGCATTTGTTGAGAGTGAGTCAGATCCCAGTCGTACTACTGAGGCAAGCCCTGGAGCAGCGCACAGAATTTCAGGTGGGCAAAGGAATTTACCAGTTGGACCTACAGATCCCAGGCGAACACCAACTGGGAGAAATACCTCAAGGAACTATGAAGGTGCCCTCAGGGGCATTGGGACCCTGCAGTTAGACAATTGATGAGTGCTTATCTTGGTGCAATCTTGTAAAGCACGAATTTCTAGTATGCTAATGCTTTTATGCTCTGCAGTAGGAATAGGTTTGCTGGAAGTTGGGTTGTGATGGAGGTTGGAGTTGAGTTGTTGGGACTTGAAACGCGGGGGGATTCTGGGTATGGATGCCAGCTTAAAGCAGAGACGTTGAATCCGTTGTCAAAAGTAGAGGTTCATCTGAACTTTACCCCAGGCACGGCAGTCTATATAAAAGCTCAGGCTTGTGTTCATTTTCTGTTCTGGCTAACAACTATTCTACTTTTAATCCCTGATGAAGTCTTGATTTATGATGTCTTGCAATGTTTCTCCAGCTTGTTGGAGATGATTGGCCGATGTGTTCATATTCCTCTTTAGGTTCTTTCTTCTTCTTTGGGTTTTTTTTTTTCCAATTTTTTTATACACGTTATGCTGAGCACAATTACTTTAATTTTGAGCCTTTCCTGTGTTTTCCCGATTCAATTTTGAACCTTTTATTATTCCTTTTTCAAATAGCTATTTTTTGTTATTGTTTTTTATTTATTTATTTTGATGGAGATATATGTATATATCCTTTGAGTTGCTCAACATTTGTGATTTGTAATTCTTTTATTATTTTGTCATTCCTCACTCTCCGTACTTGCAATTATTGTAGTCTTTCTAGCATGAATAATCCTTTGTGCATTAAGTAGTTTTTTTCTGACAAGAGTGAATAGTCTTTCTTTTTTCATAGCTGCCCATAAAAATAATTTTGTGAACAACAATAAAATGATTTGAGTGAAGATCTTTTATTGGATTGGGAAAGGAGAGAGAAAAAATTAAATAAAAATATTATAAAGTTGAAATTTTGTTTGAATATAATTTATAGTATTATTTTTTATTTGAAATTTATAAAAATTATATTGATTTTTGTGTTTGAATAATGATTATATAATGATTATATAAAAAAGTTGAAATTCAAAATTGAAAAGTATTTTGTGTTTTACTAACGATTGTGAATAAAATTAGAGCAATGTTATAATTTACTTACAAAAAAGTTCAGTATTTGAGTAATGGTTTGTTGTTTTATGAGCATTAGGTTTTACACCATTTATATTGTCGGTGTGATTTTCAGACAATGTGGACTCCACATGAGCATTTTGTGCTTGCTCTATGTATTAGACCTTGTAATTTCAATTTTCGGCCAAACAATTAGAAAATATCTCAACGGTGGGACCAACTACTTTTTGAATTTTGTATAAAAATATTAAATTCAATTCAATTTATTTCTTACCTTTCAACCTAAAAAAATCAAATCCATGTCAACCTAAATAGTTAAACTTATCTAAATAAGACTCGCAAAATATTACTATTTACAATTTAATTTAACTCATTTCAGCCAGCCTAAAAATAATGAACTCATTAGTAATAATTTGGAGATTTAAGTTGAGATGAAGATTAATGGTGGTTTGTATTCAAAATTCAATTTTGCTATTTATAACTCATTTCATATTTTTAACTTATCTCAACCATTTATTTTAAATTTTAACTCATCTCAATTACTTATTTTATTACTATTCATAATTCATCGCATCTTAAAATTCGAACCACCCGTTATCTTTGAAATGAAGAAGTTGCCCTATCACTCGTCAAAAAAAGGACCGAAGATAAGTGCACACATGTAATTGGGTACGAGGATGTCTATTTAAGACCAAAATAAATCAGGGCAATCCAGAACATCTCTACTAAAATAAAAGCATAATCCAAAAGCTCCTTCATTAGTTAAGATGACTAAAGCCCCTCCATTAGTTAAGATAACAGCTCCTCCACCTCCAAAAACCGAGGCAAAGCATATCTAATTAATGCTACATCTGTAGCAATCAGTAATTAGTATTGACAACAAAATCGAAATTTTCTCTAATTATTTGACCAAATTGGACGATTCAATACAAAGTAAAGACAAAGAAAGCATACATAGTCCAAAAATCTTGCAAGTCGACAGCAGGAATTATTAGGACCACCTAACTTACTCAGAATCCGAACAAATTTCTTATGGTCAATTGAAGGACTAAAACACAGGCTTTTACTTTCACATTGCTTATATTGATTCCCTTTTGCATATCAATCCCAACACATAGAAACATACACAAATCAGAAGGCTTCCAAATTGGTATAAATAAATTGCATAATATACAAACCATACCCAGCATTATTCACCGAAAACGGCAAAGTCCCAAAGTTTCGAAGCCATAAAACCTCATACCTATAAATACCCAACATGCCATTCAAACTCAAAGACATACACAGTAGACCAAGTCGAATTGAACAGCCTTCGAAATAGAAAACAAGACAAGACAAGCACCCAAAACCGACAAAAGAATTTCTTACTACCAACCCTCCAAAACCCTGGAGTACCTGTCCTTAAGCCACCTAAAGGTCTTTCTCAGCGACCCTTTGACCTTCCCTTCCACCGTATATACCTTATAGCTAGCGACCCTCTTCTTCCTCTGCAACTCCGGATCGCCGAAACTCCAGCTCTTCGAGACCGACCCATTTGTGGATTTTCCCTTCTTATAATTGGCATCATTTCCGACCTGGGTTTGGTTGGTTTGCGCCGAGGTTGCGTATGAAGCACTGTAGCACCTCAGATCTTCAATACTATTGAACCCAGATGCTGTGGGTCCCACCCCACCACCACCACCACCACCACTATTACCGTAGCTCTCCATCTGCATCCTTCCATCTGCAACCGATTTGGATCTGAAATCTTCCATGGTTTTGGTTTCCCCAATGGAAATGGATCTGTTTTTCTTCTCTCTCTGAAAACCTTTTGAAAACTTAGGTCTTCAGAGAATGTAAGTTCGGAACATCGGCCTATTTTTGCGATGGACTCGGTAGGAGGCGCTGACTACGATTCTGTCAGCGTCGGTGGTGATGATAGCAATGAATGAAAGAAAGACGTATGAGATGGAAAGTGAAGGCTTTTTATTTATTTATTTGAGCAGGAACATTCCTTATCATTTTATTTATTTTAGGGTGACGCATGGGTGCGTCTTCGTAGCTTACCTTCTAAATATTTAAAAATATAATAAAAAAAATTAAAAAATTTAATAAAATTTAATAAAATTTTAAATTTTAAATTTTAAAAATACAATAAAACAATAAAATAAAAAAATCTAATAAAAAATATAATAAAAATAAATATTAAAGGGAATTCGATCTCAGTCCAACTCCCGTCGCCGCCGATGGAGGTAGGCAACACTGCCCAACCCATCAGGACCGGAGGGAGTTGGCGACCCTATATTTGCGACGGTGAGCCCCGAAGACCTGTTAGAACCCCTAAAGGAGATGTTTAGGATCAGACCCTGACTCAGGCCTTGGAGGGTAAGGACAGTTCCCTGACTAGTCTACAGGCATGCCTTAGTTTAGGTCTTTAATAAGCAGCAAGTACCCAACGAGACTACTGGCCATGCACAGTGCATGCACACAGCCCGGCGTGTGCATAAGCGCGCCCCACAACACATTAATCTGCACGCACGCGTGCGTGTGCATTTGCGCCCCTGTCAGAACCCCTAGGAGGATTGTTCAGGATCATGCCTTGACTTAGCTACCTGAGGGCCAGGATAGTCCCTTGGCTAGCCTACATGCATACCTTGGCTTAGACCTTGACACGCAGCAGGCTCCCAGCGAGGCTACTGGCCGTGCGCATGCAGTGCGCACAGCCATGCGCGCACCCTTGCGCGCCCCACTAAATCTTAGCGAGGCTAGTGGTGTGTCTTTACAGGCACGCTATTCGGCACGCGGCACCAGCCTGCGCCCTGCAAAGCAGGCTAATGGCATGCACACCATGCATGCCATCCAGCACATGGCTTCAGCCCATGCCTTGCGGAGCAGGCGAGTGGCATGCACACCATGCATGCCATCCAGCACGCGGCACTAGCCCGCGCCATACAGCCGGTGCTCAGACCGCTAGCTTAGGCCATGCATGCACATCACCCTGGCACCCAGCCCGGGCCATGTAGGATCACCGCCCGAGCACATTGACTGGGCCACCCCCGAGCGACGTGGCTTGACCATGTGCTTACCACCAGGACCATGCATGGCACACCACCATGACCACCACCAGTTGGCCCTGCACAGAGCCATACCCGTGCACCACCGCACCACGCAAACATGCCCACCCGTGGACCTTGCAGCACCATAGCCTACCATGGGCACATGCAACCCACGGCCACACCACCACATGGGCGCCTATCATATTTTATTTATTTTATTTTATTTTATTTTATTTTATTATTTAAATTGCATTAGGACGTGTTAGTCATTTGCTTATTTTGATTAGGGACCTATTGGGGGTTTCTAACTTGTTGGCACTATAAATAGGACCCTTAGGCTTTCATTTTAGACATCTTTTGATCATTGGACATTTGAGAACCCTAGAACATTGCTCCAAGAGGAGTTAGGCCGCCCACTCCATAGTAGTTAGGATTTTCATTCGGTGCTTTATGCACTTTGGTTTCTTGGGGTGCAATTCATGAATCCCTTTGAAGAGGATTTCTCCTTGCAATTTGTGAATAGGAGTAATCCACATCTATCTTGTTTTTCATTTGATTTATAAAAGTATTTTGAGGTTTATTCAATTTGGTGTTTTCGGTTTTGGAGTGTTCTTGTTGTTCTTGAAGTTTGTTCTTAGTGTTCTTGTGATTGTGAGTTTGTGTTCTTGAGTTTGTGTGTTTGTTTTCTTGTGAGGCCAAATCCACACCACTTGTGGATTTGAAAAAAAGTGTGTGAGTGTTCAAGAGGGTTTCTTAATTTACAACATTTGTAAATTTCGAAATTCCCCAGAGAGTGAGTGAGAAAGTGTCTTGAAAACAAAAGAAAAGAAAGAGAAGTATTGTGTGAGTGTTTGGCCGAATCCCTTGGAGTTTGGGAGAAGTTTTTGTGTTCTTCATTCCTTTGAGTATTCATCCTTTTTCTTGGGTGTTCATACTCTTTTCTTGAAGTTCCATTAGCCCCAAAAACGAAATCATTCAGCCCCCAACAGCCCACACAAGCCACGGCAACAAGCACCAAGTCTAGCTAGGTGTATTGCCCAATTTCGCCCCTCCGGCTTTCCCACCAACCAGCCATCAAACCCTAACCCTACTTGCCTTATTTCCATCATATTATCAGACCTAAATCACCCTAAAACACTCCTGGTCGAGCTCTGGTCGTGCCCTACAAAGCAGTCCTAAAACTTTCATTCCAAACCACCAAACTTGCCAAAACAGTTTTTTCCACTTTCCAGATTTGTATCATTTCGGGTTAGGCAACTTACCTACAACGAAATTGCAATATTCTCTTCACCAAATCAGATCTTAACCTTCCATAAACATACCTGGACGTGGTCTGAAAGTTTCCCCCAAGTCAGCCACCTCAAACCCCTCCAAACTTATCAAACCGATCATCCCCACATTCCAAATTAAACCCATTCAGTTAAGGCAACTTGCCTAACTCGAAAATCCTCTCCTCCACCTCATCAAATCTGATTATTCTTTCCTCATTTGATTATTCAATACTTACATAATTGAATTAATCAAATCTACAATTCCCCAAGTTAACCAAATCAAATCCCCTCCACTCACCAAAACCGACCATACAATATCCCCATAAGAATTTTTCAGCTTTGACCTCCAAAGATCTTCCATTAATTCACAAACCCAAAATCACTTTCCTAAACCCTTACATGGCCGAAATACACACTTAACCTAGTCTCATAATCAGCCATCCAATCCCCCAAAACAAATCATTCTCGTGCATCCCTACACTCAAATCACCCTAGCCAAGCCAATTCTTCATCTAAACACTCATCCTTTGCTCCATATACCTTAACCCCACTTCAACCCTACAATCATCCACTTGATTAACACCAAGTTAGGAGTCCTTCTCGGTCATTGAGGAGCAACCCAAAGCAAGAAGGAACCTTGGGTGTATGGTGTCTTGACCGAGGACCCCATCAGCCCCACCATGCGCGCAACACTACACACCACAGCCCCACTCAGCGATGTTATTGGCATGTTTTCACAAGCACGGCATCTAGCGTGTGGCATTAACTCGCGCCTTACAGAGCAGGCTAGTAGCATGCACACCATGCATGCCATCCAGCGCGCGGCAACAGCCCGCACCATGCAGCCAATGCCCAGATCGTTAGCTTGGACAATGCATGCACACCACCTCAACACCCAGTCCGGGTCATGCAGGACCACCGCTCGAGCACCTTGATTGGGCAGCATCAGAGCGACGTGACTTGACCCTGTGCCTACCACCAGGACCATGCATGATACATTGACATGAGTACCATCAATTGGCCCTGCACAGAGCCATGGCCCGCGCACCACCAGATGCCATGCAGCGAGAGTGCACGAGACAAGCCTGACTGTGGAGATAGCATCACACTAGCCCACTATGGAGCACATGCACCCCACGGCTACACCATGCATTAGGCGCCTTCAACATTTATTTTTATGTTATTTTATTATTTTATTTCATTGGTAATTTTAGTAATTAGTTATTTTTAATAAGGGACTTAATGGGGATTTCCAAGTTGTAAGACACTTTAAATAGGTTTTCTAGGTTTCATTTTCACAATCTTTGGACATTTGACTTTTAGAACTTTGCTCTTGAGAAAGAGTTAGGCCGGCCACATCTCTTGTGGTTTGGATTCGGTGCTTAGCACTTGAACTTCCCTAGGGTGCAATTCGTGAATCCCTTTGTAAGAGGATCATTCGTGCAATTCGTGAATTGGTGATTCACATCTATCCTTTGTTTGTTTTCATTTTATTTATAAAAATCTTGAGGTTATTCATAAAGAGTGTTTCGGTGTTGAGTGTGTTCTTGTTGGTTGAATTTATGTTCTTGAGTGTTTAATTGATTGTTGTGTGAGTTTTGTATTTATAAGGTTAAATCCACACCACTTGTGGATTTGAGAACTTGTGTGTGTGTTCCTTAGAGGAATTCGAAACCCTTCTCCATTGGGAGATTTGGATTGCTCAAGAGAGTTAAGTGTGAGTGTTGTTGATTGAAGGAAGTGTTAAGGTGTTGGAGAAGAAGAGCATTGCCGAACCCCTTGGTGTCTTGAAGGGTGTTGCATGTTCTTCTATGGTCTTTGTTCAATCTTCATTTGATTGTGCAATTGATCATTTTTGTGTTTCCTTTGCCTCAAGAATTCCAAGGCAACAAGTCCCCAAAACCTTTGAAGAATTCGGATATAGGCCATGAAACCCTAGCCAAAACACTTTCTCATCTTGCCCTTTACCCTAGCTGGCCACCCATCACCTTATCTCCTATATTTTCTCACTTAAATCCACCTAATCCCTCATCCAAAACAAGCCAATTTCGTACCCCCCTAACCCTTGCATGACCGTCCAGTCAATTCAATTTGAATTCAAATTAATTCAAATTCAAATCAAACCAATTCTCCTACTTTATCTCATTCGGCCAACATCCATTTGCTCTAGCCAAAACTTCACTTGCCACCTCATTAAATTGCCACATCATTCTCTTATTTGATTGATCATCAATTGAAGAAGTGAACCAATCAAATCCAGCCCCATCATCAAGCACACTTTCTGCCACACAAGCCCTAGCATTGCCGTCCACCTCACTTGGCTATAAGTCATACTCAAATTTTTTAGGACTTATCCAAAACTACTCAAAATCCTAGATTCCTAACCCAAATTGACTTGGCCAAAAAACCCTAGCATGCCCTAAGCCATATTCGGCCACCACATTTCCTAACCAAACACCATCTAGCCTAAATACAAGTAACCTAGCCGAACATCCCACAATCACCCTTGCCGTGCACCACTTTGCACCAAACCTAGTCAATTAACCTCTCATTCACCTCTAGCTCCACTAGATCTTAGTCTCACTTAACCAATTCCCTCGTCCATATTACCCTTACCAAGCATTAGAGTCTAATCGGTCGCTGGAGGGAACAAACCTTGCAAGGAGGAACCCCTAGATGATCGGGATAAGACCAAGGTCCCTATCACTCTTAAACTGGTGCTTTCATTGAGAGTCTCAACCAAGAGATTCTTGCTTGGTGATATTTGAGAAGTTTTCACTTCTCCACGAGGTAAACGACGCATTGACTTGAACCTTTGTGAATTTGTTGGGAGGACCACTGAGGTCCTCGACGTTGTTTACTTTTCTTGCACAATATTTTGTTGATTTTGTTGAAATTTGGGGGTTGAGGAAGAGAACGGGTTAGTTCTTAAAGGAGTCGGCTACCATCTAAAGGTAGAGGACCCAAGGTCGGAAGGTGCAAGAGGGGTTGTCCATCCTAGAAGGTAGGTAACTCAAGGTTGGACTTGAGTAACCAAGCAAGCTCCCAAGCCACACACCATTGCCGAACACCCAAGTTTCCCCAAACCGTGATTTGTGTTGCAACACCAAGTCCAAGTTAGTTGCAAGACAGTGTGCAAGTATGAGCCGTGTAGGACCTAGCAACGAGGGTCAAGAGAGTTCCAACCCCTTACATATAAAATTTATAATAAATTAATAAATAATAAAAAATATTTTAAGAATATTTAAAAATTTCTCGCTTGCCAAATATAACCAGATAATATGTGCCTCGTGATAAGCACGTGATCAAACAAAAAGTCTAATGGAAGACCCACCTTTGACCTTTCTGAAACAGAAGATGTTAGTTTTCGTATTATTGCTATAAACTATAATATGTAATGAAACGAAAGAGAGTAGAGGGACGGCCCCTGTCCCATCATCAAAATTATGTGAATGACCCTACCACTATTATTTTAAATATTGCATAGTGATTGCATAGTGACTTGTATAGTAACTTGTATGGTAATTTCAAACCCTATAAATATGGATTTCAGTTGTTATGAAATTCATAAGAAAATATAGAGAAAGAAGAAAGTTTTAGAGAGTTTTAAAAGAGTTTCTTATATATTTCTCTTTTATAATAGTAGTTATTTTTTTTAGTTTTATAACAAGTTATCAGCACGACGGTTCTACCAATTCTGAAGTTAGTGGTCTTATTTATCTGTAAGTTTTTCAATATATTATTTGAAATCTTTGATATATTTTATTGATAATTATTATTTAAAATCTGTGTGAATTTATAAATATATTTTCTGAGATACACATATTTATTTCATTATTTATATGTGTAGAAAATGACAAATCTTACAAAATTAGAATTTGTTGCTCTTGATATATCTGGAAAAAAAATATTTATCCTGAATACTTGATGCTGAAATCCATCTTTATGCGATGAACCTGAGTGAAACAATTAAAAAAGGAAATCAAATGTCCCTGCAGGACCGTGTTAAAGTAATGATTTTTTTTCGCCACCATTTTTACGAAGAATTAAAACTGGATATCTTACAATAAAATATCTCTATATTTTGTGGAACGGTTTAAATGAGAGGTATGAACATCAGAAAGCTGTTATCCTTCTAAAAACTCGTTTTGAATGGTTGCACCTGAGGTTGAAAGATTATAAAAGTGTTAGTGAGTCTAATTCCGCACTTTTTAAAATAAGCTCAGTACTAAAATTATGCGGTAAGAAAATCACCGATGATGATATGCTAGAGAAGACTTATAGTATATTTCATATCTCGAATGTGCTCCTACAACAGCAGTATTGAGAGAGAAAGTTCAAAAATATTCTGAACTTATATCATGTCTTCTAGTAGCTGAGCAGAACAATAAACTCTTATTAAAAAACTACAAGTTACGTCTTACTGACTCAATATCATTCCCTAAAGTAAATGGTAATAGGTTTGCATCATTTCCAGAAGTGAATGGTGTGTCTTTTAAAAAAAATCGGTGGCGTGGATGTGGTAAAAGAAATTATAGAAATGTTGGTTCCAGAAATGACAACATTAAAATGGATAATAAGATACCGTATCACCAGAAGTGGTACAACTCAAAAATGGGTAAAAACCTACAGAATAATTTTTTAAAGAAAAGTGAAGAGGTATGTTATAAATGTGGAATAATTGGACATTGGTCACATACCTGTCGTACGGCCAGGCACTTAGTTAATTTATATCAAGCATCTATTAAAAGAAAGAATAAAATGCATGAAACAAATTTAGTAGAACTATCAGATGATTTATTAGATTCAGTAGATGTAGATGTTACTCATCTTGATTTCTCTGATTTATTTAATTATCCTGAATGTAGAATTGACCACTTAATTGGAGATGGAAGTGTTCCACTCAATTTATGTATTTTCTTTCTATTATCTGTAATAAAAGTTTTGTATATTTTTATAAAATCATGAATCACATTGATGAGTTTTTTATCTCTGAATTGAATGATAAATATTTATGTCTGGCTGACAGTGCTACAACTCACATAATTCTCAAAGAAGAGAAATATTTTCAAAATCTAACACTAAGTAAAACTTATGTCCATACCATATCAGGTTTATCAGATTTAATTGAGGGTTCCAAAAGAACTTATATTGTATTACCTAATAGTTACCATATTGAAACGACCAATGAATGCAATAAAGAGCATCTTCTCATTACTAAAACAATATTGGGTTAGAAGCTCGTATTAGAAAAACTGTCTGCTCATATTCTGGATTGTATTATACAAAGATGAGAATAATTGAATTATATATGGTAATGTACCAGAAGTGCATTGACTCCAAAATATTTATGACTTGGCATAATCGCCTTGGACATCTGAGATCTATAATAATGAGACGAATTATTGAAAATTCGCATGGACATCCCTTAAAGAATTAAAAGATATTTCTACCTAATGAATCTCCGTGCTCTGCATATTCTCAAGGTAAGTTGATTATCAGACCATCTCTCTCAAAAGTAATTGTTGAATCTACATCCTTTTTACAAAGGATTCAAGAAGATATATGTGGGGCTATTCATCCATCAAGTGCACCATTTAAATATTTTATAGTTTTGATTGATACATCTAGTCGATGGTCACATGTTTGTTTGCTTTTCACTAAAAATGTTGCATTTGCTAGATTTCTTGCTCAGATAATCAAATTACGAATACAATTTTCTGAGTATCCAATTAAGACCATTCGATTGGATAATGCAGGTGAATTTTCATTTCAAATTTTTGATAATTATTGCATGTCAATAGGAATAGATGTTGAATATCCTGTTGTCCATACATACACACGAAATGGTTTAACTAAATTTTTGATCAAAAGATTTCAACTAATCGCTAGACTTTTACTTATAAAATCAAGACTACTTGTTTCTGTTTGGGGACATGCTATACTTCATATAGGGGTGACAATATATGACACGACACGTTAATACGAAATGAACACGATACGATAAAAGCGGGTTAGTGTTTAGCCTTAATGGCTTTCGGGTTAAATCGTGTCAACCCGTTAAGATACGATTTGATAACGGGTCATAACGGGTCAAATCCATTATGACCCATTAAGACCTGTTAAGAAATTTGAATTTACTTTTAACCCTTGAGCTAAACTTCAAAAACTCATAATTTAAAATTAGTTTTATACTCTTAGACACTTAATTATTCCATTTAAGTACTTATTAAAAAGTCATTAACGAGTTAACCAATTTATTTAATATGTGTGGATTATAATTTTAATATTTTACAATGTGTGGATCATATTTGTGTGTTTATCATATTTTATAGTGTATTATTTATTGAATTGTAATTTTAATATTATAATTTGTAATTAATTTTTTATATTTTATAACTATTATTTAAGTTTTAATATTTGTATAAAATCAATTAGGTTAAACTCAAACGGTTCACTAACGAGTTTGCGGGTTGAAACGGGTTAGATCGTATTGTATTGTGTCGTATCATGTCGTGTCATATAGTGTCAAAAGTCTTAACGGGTCTTAACGGGTCGTGTCGTGTCAACCCGTTATCTTAACGGGTCGTGTTAGGGTTGGAGTTTTTGACACGAAATCATTAACGGGTCGTGTTCGTGTTGACCCTTTAAGCATTATGTACATGCATTGACACGACACGAACACGACCCGTTAACACGTTTTGACACCCCTAACTTCATGCAGCATTTTTAATTCACATCAGACCATCTGAATATCATAAACATTATCCATTATAGCTTGCATTTGGTCAATAACCAAATATTTCTCATATTCATACTTTTGGATGTGCTGTATATGTTCAAATTGCACATCCATAACGTACAAAATTGGGCTCTCAACGTAAACTTGAGATATATGTTAGTTTTGATTATCTATCTATTATTAAATACCTTAAACCCCTTACAGGAGATATGTTTAAAACACGTTTTGAGAATTTTCACTTCGAAAAATCCACTTTTCCATTAATAAGTAAAGAAAAGTTGGTACCTGAAGTACGACAAGATATTACTTGGTATAATAAGACCCTGTCCAAATTTGATCCTCCTACAAATGAATGTAAACTGGAAGTTCAAATGATTATTCATTTACAAAATGTTACAAATCAATTACCAGATTTATTTACTGACACTAAAGATGTAGTAAAATCTTATATTTCTGCTGTTAATACTCCAACAATGATTGAAATCCCTAAATGATAAATTGTTAAAACAGCAATAGGTGAATCTAAAACACGCCTGAAACGTGGAAGACTTATTGGTACAAAAGACAAAATTTTCAGAAGAAAAATAATACAAAATGAATTTGTTATTCCTGAAAAACACGTACCCACAATACAGGTTACAAATATAATTGGTACTCCTAAAGAGCTCAAATCTTCTATTCCAAAACCTCCTGAAAAGGAAACTCCTGAAAAGTATAAATCTCCTGAAAAGGGACTTCCTGAAGAGGTGTTTCATGAAATGTTTTCCCCTGAAGAGGAACAGGTACATGAAAATAATGAGATCTTAATATATTTCATGAATACTGGAGAAATTCTGAATAGAAATAAGATTGTTGTCGATAACATATTTTCATATAAAATGACCATTGACGTTACCAGAAGTAATGAAGAAAGTGAATAAAAAACTGTCGAAAAATGTCGACGTAGAAATGATTGGCCAAAATGGAACGTAGCCATTGAAACTGAATTAAATTCGCTAGCAAAGCGAGAAGTATTTGAACCTGTTGTCTAAACACCAAAGAGTGTAATGCCTGTTAGATATAAATGGGTATTTGTACAAAAATGTAATGAGAAAAATGAAATTGTGCAGTACAAAACACGACTTGTAGCATAAGGTTTCCTGTAAAAATCCAGAATTGATTATGAAAAAACATATTCTTCTGTTATGGATGCAATCACATTTAGATTTTAGATTAGTTTGGTTATTACAAAAGGATTAGAAATACAGTTGATGGATGTGATCACTGCATATTTATATGGATCCTTAGACTATGATATATATATATGAAAATTCTTGAGGGATATAAAATGCCTGAAGAATCTACAAGTACATCTAAAAATATGTACACTATCAGACTACAAAAATCTTTATATAGGTTGAAGTAATCCGGACACATGTGGAATAATCGCTTAAGCGAATATCTATTGAAAGAATGATTTGAAAATAATCCTACATGCCCATGTGTTTTTATTAAGAAATCAAAATCCGGATTTGTCATTATTGCGATTTATGTTGATAATTTAAATATTGTGAAAACTCCTAAAGAAATCTCAAGAACCACTACATATTTAAAGAATGAATTTGAAATGAAAGATTTTGGCAAAACAAAACTTTGTGTCGGCCTGCAGCTCGAACACTTGCCAAATGAAATTTTTATTCATTAGTCAATGTATACTAAGAAAGTCTTGAAACATTTTTATATGGACAAAATTTATCCCCTAAATATTCCAATGATTGTTTGAACATTTGATGTGAAAAATGATCAATTTCGTCCTTGTGATGACGATGAAAAGATTCTTGGTCCTGAAGTATCATATCTCAATGCAATTGGAGTTTTGATGTATCTTGCAAATCGTACTCGACCAGATATTATATTCTCAATTAATCTGTTTGCAAGATATAGTTCTGCACCAACTCGAAGGCATTGGAATGGCATTAAACATGTCATTCGTTACCTTCATGGTACGGTTGATATGTGATTATTTTATCAACGTGGATCAAGTCCATAATTGATTGGATATGCAGATGCAGGTTATCTTTCAAACCCACACAGAGGTAGATCTCAAACTGAATATTTATTTACTTATGATGATACTATTATATCATGGAGATCTGTTAAACAGACACTATCTGCTACTTCTTCAAATCACTCAGAGATCATTGCTATTTATGAAGCAAGTTGAGAGTGTATTTAAGATCAGTAATTCAACATATCCAGGAAAAGTGTGGACTTTCCATGATCAATAATAGTCTAACAATTTTATATGAAAATAATACCACTTGTATCACTCAAATCTGAGGAGGATATATCAAATGTGACAAAACCAAACATATTTTATCTAAATTCTTTTATACTCATGAAGTTTAAGAGAAATGTGAAATTGATATCAAGCATATACGATCTAGTGATAATCTGGCAGATTTATTTACAAAGGCATTACCAACTGCGACATTTAAAAAAATCGTGCATAATATTGGAATGCGAAGTCTCAAAAATCTATTGTCATGCATTTTTCAGGGGGAGTAAATGTCCTGAAAACTTGTGCCGATTGTACTCTTTTTCCTTCCTTATGGTTTTGTCCCACTGGATTTATTTTTGCAAGATTTTAATGAGACAATCTTAAAGCACTTGTGGACATATAAGAAAACTGTACTCTTTTTCCTTCGTCATTAATTTTTCTTTCCACTGGGTTTTTCCTTAATAAGGTTTTAACGAGGCAGATTTTTTATGGGTGGTCATTCAATGAGTGTTGTAATGAAACGAATGAGAGTGGAGGGACGGCTGTCGCCCTCTGTCCCACCACCAAAATATGTGAATGATCTCATCACTATTATTTTAAATATTGCATAGTGATTTTAAGGCCTATAAATATGGGTTTCAGTTGTTATGAAATTCATAAGAAAATAATATAGAGAGAGAAGAAAGTTTCAAAAAATTTCAAAAGAATTTCTTATATATTTATCTCTTGCAATAGTAGTTTCTTTTTTTAGTTTTATAACATAATATTATTTTACTTAATATTTATTATTATTATTAAATAAGAAATTTTCTTTATATAATAAATAAAAATAAAGATAGCAATATGATATATAAGATTTTCCTTATTTTCTAATTGGTTTCAAATAAGACTCCCATTTAAGTCAATTTTAGTCTTACAATTTAATTGAATGGATTAGATCTTTCCAGTCTAACATACTACTTTCGTGTTGGGTTCACGAAATTGTAACCAAAAAAAAAAAAAAATTGTACACAGAGTTGGATTCGAGTCATGTTAAATCAATTTAAGATCATATACATGTGAATTATGACCTAAATTTTGTAATTGGGTTAGACTGAGCCCGTGGTTACTCGGAATATTAAGTTTTTATCAAACTTTCAAGTCGTTTCAAATTTTGTAAATTAAAAGTATGTATAGGGTGATAACTAGAGTATCAACAATTAAAAAAAAAAAGAATATTTGTATAATATAATTTGGTTAAAGTGAAAGTATTATCCAGATGACTAATACAAAAATGAGGTAAATTAGGTTATATTAAAAAAATTAACACTTATAAAACAAATACATAATATAAAATATAAATAACATATGAAGAAGTAGGAAATATAAAAAGTAAGGACAAGAAAAAGCAAACTCAGTATTTTAACGAAATTCAGACCCATTGCTTACGTCCTCGCCTCAAGTTACTCCTTGAAGATCCCAAATTCACTATTCAATCTCCTTCAGGTGGAGATAGAAACCTATTACACCTTTGAGCAATACCGCTATAAAAAATCCGTGTAAAACACCCTCTACACTTGCAATCACCTCACACTTTGTGATTCAACTATTTTTTGTGTAAAACACTTTTTACACATATAAGAGTTATACACATCTTCTTACAAATACAAGAGCTGATAGTGGGTAGATTATCAGAGTACACTCCTCAATAAGTAAAATAAGAATAATACAGCGTAACTTATATCTCTCTCAAAATAAATAAGAATTAAGGCACAAAATTTAGAAAAGAGAGAATGAAGACTTTGAAAGAATGATGCAAAACTTAGTATTGATGTGTAAGTTCTTGTTGTGATTTTTGCAAAACTTAAATAAGCTATTTATAGGCAAATGAGTTTTCATATTCAATTTTGAAAAGCTTCACATGTCAAATTAGAGCACTATTTACTTTTTAAAAAATTCAAATAAAAAATCTCATTTTTGTATATGTCAAAGACAACTCTATTTATTTTTCAAAGAAATCAAATCAAATTTTTTACTTTTCATACAAAACAAAATGAGCATGATTTATTTTTCAAATCAATTCATTTTCTTTTTGCATATGTCAAAAAAATACATAACCACCCTTCAACATTTTCAAAAAAAATCATATATCTTTTGTATTTATCAAAAAAACACATAACCACCCTTCAAGATTTTCAAACAACACATGCACATGTTAAAGATGACAATCAATCATCTTACAAATTCAAATTTTTATGCATATGTGAAAAAAAATCGAAATTAAATATTTTAATAAAGTTATCCAAATGTAAAAAATGCAATTTGATATTTTATGAAAAAATCTTAATTTTGAACTTTAATCCAATTTCAAATTTTAAAATATGTACAAAATTACTCTATGAGTTTCATTTATAGACTTGTTCTTTTTTTTTCTCATACTTGATTTCTTGATGTGCTTAACTCTCTTCATGCGTAGACAACTTGAGTTTGAATCTTGAATTTATTTGTTATCATCAAAATTTATACGTAGATACGAGACTTGAAACCTTGGGTTCAACAAAAAGTTTTTCTGGTATTAAACAAAGTTCTTTAGAAGTTAGTTTAGGCTTCTTCTGAAAAAATCATCAACTTTTCTGCCGTGTTCATTTAGACTCTTAAGTAAAAATTTTTCTTTTCTTTTATTTATTTTTTATCATATTAAAATATTTTAAAAAAAATAAAAAAAAATATCAATATACTAATAATCATTTTCTTAGTGCATGTTTGAAATTGCAATGAAAAATATTACTTTTACCTTAAAACTTATAACTTAAAATTTAATGTAATAAACTTTACTACTAAAAAATTATTTACTATTTAACATCTATATATTTAAAGCACTTTTAGAATTATTTACGATAATTTATAAAAAAATATATAATTATCTACAATTAAAAAATTTCCAATTTGATGCTTTTTAAAAAAAGTTGATTTTCAATTTTTTTTAACTGACTAAAATACTAGTAACCGAACATATTTTTTTTAAAAAGTATTTTTAACTGTTTAAAATTATTTTTTAAATCTTGAAACGCAATCTCAAACATACTTTTAATCATTGAGTAAAAAGAAAAATTTTAAAAATTAAAATATATGAGGGGTTAAAATTGGTGACATACTAGCATTTTTCAAAAAAAAAAAAAAAAAATCCTAACAGTCGGTATATAACGCACTCGAGGGCTATGGAAAAAGAAATCAAAATGATCAAACAAGTACTAGACAGTGGATTGTGATTCTCCAATAATTAATGCAAACTTTAATTTGTATTTCATTATTTTTTTTTACATGATATTTTGATCTCAATAGGTTCATTATTCCCAAAAAAATAAACCCCAAAATAAATTTACCACATCCTATAAATTTGCCCCCTTCTTTAAGATCCAACCATTATGATATTGCCAGGTCCTATTTTTCAACAATCTAATGATCAAATCTTAAATGTTCAAGCAGTTAAAACCTAGACTTACCAATTATCTAGGTTTCATGTTTAGGCATTTCTAGAAGTACAAAAAATAGAGAAGACAGAAGGCATAAACCTGAACACTATCAAAGTTTCCAATCTGAATCATTTATATTGTGAACAAATTAAGTCGGTACTACAATTGAGGCACTAATAAATGCTAGAGAAATTGAGTATCAAAATTGCACCTAGACCAATTCAATTTATAAGGACTTCATTCAGAAGGAAGAATTATATGGCACATGTCGAAATGGCCCCGGCATGGAAGCAGAAATGAATGAACAAAATAAAACCCGGATCAGCGGGATGCTGCATGATTAATCACGTTACCCTTGGGAAAACAATGGAAGCACCATATCTACAGCAACCTTACTTCCAGAGTGAAAGGGTCAGTTGATGGTTTATTCAGTCAGCCCTTTTCGGTTCATCAAGTCATGGTAGTATAGAAGCAGACACATGGGTTGACCCAAAATACAGAAAATGAACCAGAAGATCATATTTCCCACCTGGTACAAAAGATTAGCACAAAATAGGGAAATATTAATATAGTAAACCAAATTGAATGGCATAAGAAATTCGGTGCTGCATAAGGTTGAATAAAATTATTTATTCATGAAAACTGATACGTACCATTGAGTTTCTGAACTTATTTTGCAGGTAATTAGTGATCAGAACCAAGGGAACCTATTGAGAAGGAACGACAATTATCATTAACCTCATGTCCAGATATAATCTTTGCTGTAATAAATAGCACATGCCTAACTATGAAAACCTTTTATTATTATTATTATTATTATTATCATCATCATCATCATCATTATAAGTAAACCTAACTATGAGAACTGCAATCAATAGTCTTCTTTTTTCAGGTATAGGATAGTTCTGTGGAAAAAGGTCATAAAAATTTCACCTGAAGCATAATGCCAATAAAAGCCCACAGCTTGAACATATGGCATGGAACAGCAATGCACAACTGCAGGGGAATAAAACAAAATTAAGTTCCACACAAGTGACATGCTTGAAACACTACATTTATGAAACAACAAATCATTTAAGGATTTAAATTGAGGCAGACTTTATAGGTATAACAGTATAACTGTAAATTTTGATTACTTTTTCTATAAAAGGCTTCTTTCACCATGAAGAGAGAGAGCATGAACGTATACGGATGGGCAAAGCCAACATGGAAAGTCACATTCAAATGACTTTGAAGTTGTGGTTCTTGTGGCAGATCACCCTGAGGCACATTCTAGCTCCAACAGATTGGCTACCACAATTTCTATATGTGAATGGTCATATTGTGCCAATGCAACATCATTCCATCCTTCTCTCTCATTCAATGCCACTATTTTTAACGTTGATCTATTCCTTTCTCAAAACTTTTTTTTTTTTTATAATAAATACACTAAAATAAATCTGACAAACCAAACAAAAAATATAGGATAAGTGCTCCCCTGAAGATTATGGTCAATGTCAGGATATGAATTACTACCAGATGGTTATTGGACACAGCAAAATTTCTGATTACACTGGATGAAAGCAGCTCTCTTGGTTTGGCATGCAAGAGCCTATTATTGTTTTTGATGCAATTATGGTATGACCTACTTCAAATTTATGCCAAGCCAATGAGTCACAATGTCATGTACAGCTCCAACCTTCCCCTCCCTCTTCCTTTTTTACATGAATGAGAAACTCCAGAAAACATAAATTTACACCAAAGACTTGTGGGTGTGCATGTACTTTAAGGAAAAGTTTGTTCTTACGATGCCCAAAAAAATATAAATTCAAAGACAGGATCAAAACCCTAATTATCCCTTGAATATACTAACTGACAACTGTGGTAAATTGTAATATATAAAGAATAAAGAACATATTCCGAGGGGCTGAAAGATAGAATTGTCATTGGAAACACAAACTAGGAACAAAGGAAAACAAAAGGCAAAGTTACCTCATGGAATACAGCGGACACAAGGAAGGCGATTAGACTAGCCACTCCCTGAATTACAAACAAATATGAGAACAAGATTATTGTCATTAAAGGTGGTACCGGGCCAACTAAATTAACCTGAAGAATGTTATTAAAGCTTTGGCTATAAACATATTGCCAATGAAGCCATTGATTTTCATAATTTCATTCCAAGGTCACTATCTCTATTGATGTTGAGAATAACTGAGGTTGGAATATAAACGTTCTTAATTCTTTTTAAGCATTAACAAATCCTTATAATTTAATTATGTGAATATAAAGAGATGCTAATGTTTGTTTTTTTCTTTTAATGAGGAATCCTAAAGACCGTGCAAGCGCAACATGCCTTTAACCAAGTTAAACCCCAGATCTGTGTAATGCATACTCATCACATGACTCGGGTAAATCATTGGCTTTTCACCAAACGCAGCCCCTATAAATTGTTTGCATCCAAGGGTTTGAATCTTAGACTTGGAGGGAGGCATACCGCTAGGACTTAGGCCCTTAGCAATTGAGCCAACCCTGTGGGTTTATAGCAGATGTTAATGTTAAAAGAAAGAAGATCAACAATGAAGGCTAATTCACATTAAAGGATGTATCTAAGACTTCCTTGAAAGAAATAACTAGAATAATGTGGGGGAACAGATAATTTGATCAACCACATCTAATGGAATGCATTGTGGTAACTAGAAGTGAAACTGTGCATCTCCTTAGCATGGGCACTTAACAGAGCTACTATCATATATAATGCGATAAAAAGTATTTACAAGGATGACATACATTAAACCCAACGAGGTGGCAAAAAAGATGCATTAATCTACCACGGGTTACAATATTTGGTGAGATTGGGATTACCTTCGATATCCCATTCCTTAGGCATGGAAAATAGATATGGCGAACCATCCATTTATGAACAGGCTGAAATGAAAACAAAAATGATCAGTAATACAGTTCCTTTTCTTTAGCATGCTTGTACATTAGGAAGCCAGTGTCATAACCTCAGCCAACGAATAATGAAACAGAAAATACAAAACCACTTGCAAATAGTTCCTCCCATGAATGTACTAAACTTATGTTTCACCATTTTTACATCATCCAAACATTACAATCTTTTTGTCTATCATAGAATATGTAACATGAACCCAAGTATTAGTTCAGTTTCTTTCCTTCAAGTCAATACCATACCACCCTAAAAAAGAGCATCATGACTTGGTATAGAACTCAAAGATCTAAAGCCTATTGGAGTGGACATAGTAGAATAGAAAGAAGAGCCCAATAAAGAAAAACATGATAACCTACCTAAGAAACTAATCGCACAAAAATCTAAATTTTGAGAAAAGAAACTCACCATATTCCACATTCTCCAATACTGATGACAGCCACAGAACCCCAAGATTTATGCAACAAACACAATGTTGTCAGCATAGCATATTAAAAAAATGACCCCAAGGGCAACATATTGCAAGATACAAGACCTACCTCTTCAACCGTTTTAGCATTCCACCAATCTTTGTAAAACTCACGATCACCAAATTTAAGAAGTTCAGCCAGTATATTTAACCTAAAAAAATGTAGCCCTTGCCTAAGCATTTGATATCTCAAAATAACATGATTCTCAGAAGTAAAAAGCTTCGAATGTGTAAATCTTGTCTTGATTTTGAAATAAGGCATATAAAAGAGGGAGCGAAAGAAGGCATATTTCCTCCAAAAAAGCAAATTACTTAAAAAAAACTAATTTCTATGCAAAAAAGAGCTGAAAGTCCAGAATTATCCAATTAATTAGAATGGTTGGAGACCGGCCCCTGAATAACAGAAACTCAATCTATTATATACATACTGCTACAGCAAGCCTAACAAGTTGCTGAGCAAGTTTTCAGCAAAAATATAGAAACAAAAATAAAAAAGAGAAATTATCCAGAGAGATCACCTCAAAATACTATAAATTTTATACAACTACTCAGTCTTTATCACATAGCTAAACCAAAAGGTCAAGTGGAAATATTCATAATTACTGGAAAAAGCTTTCAAAAGGTCATAAGAAATATATGCCTTTGGAAAAAAGGAGATGAGACACACCAGAGGTGAAAGAAGCAGTAGAACATGCAAAACCACACGTATAAATTTGGCACCGACAGCTTCAAAACCCTCTCTATGGCATATAAAAGGTTCCCTTTCAAAGGGTGCTGTGAATTCTTGACAATAGGATTTATATACTGCAGCATTATACGAACAAATTCAAGTCAGAACATCTCCACGGTATGTTCTAACGAACAAGGAAATATAGTCTTTTCAATTACAAAGAGCAACTTACTTGTTCTGTTATGAATCCCATGACTCCTGTAAATATTATCAACTTCAAAAGTTGACGAACCACCCAACCCTTTCGAATGCTTGGCGTACGAGGATAGCATGGCTACAATGAAAATACATTAATATGAAGGTAAAAAAACACCAAATCAAATTTATGAGAACTTCACACACTCAGAAAACAAAGACATGCGTTAGAACTAGAAAATTTCGTACAATTGCAAATACAGAAGCAAATCTTATGGAGAAATTACTTGACTATACACAATTATAGAAGGTGAAATACTGTGAATATTTGCTAGCCTAGAACTCTATGCTAAACCTGAGAATTGGCCCAGACCAACACACAAACTTGATTGCTGGTTGGTCTGGGTTAAAAAATTTGATAACCAATTTCAAAATGGTTTATCTTTCAGTCAAAGTCTCTAGTTAACCAAACCTCAGATAACTTACATAACCTCCCCAAAAAATGTCCATACAACAATTCAAATTTAATTGGACTCTTTTTCATGATTTGTAGGGTCTGTCACATAGAAGATCACTTAAATAGAATCCTAACCATTATAGCGAAAAAATGGAATCAAATAAGATGTGCCATCAAAACTACACATAAATTTACTTAAGTCAAGATCTGCACAAAAATGCAGCCTTTTCAGCTCACAAACATGCGAAAGTGTGATTTCAAGAAGACACCGTGAAATGAAGCAGTGAACACCAAAAGTGTGTCAACCCACAACCAGCAAGCATTTAAAAATAAAAATAAAAAATCCAATGTGTGGCAGCATCTTAAGATTTGCAGAATGCCAAACAGATCAAACAATGCATGATACCCAGACGCTCAAAGACATCCATACCCATATAACTCGTATGATAATTTGAATATCAAAAGAAAATGACTTGTACTGCCTCCAGAAAGTTAGAAGGAAAGTATATATCATGAAAGAGATGTGCTACAATGGATCAAGCTGAGCATTGGTAATACCATGATGAATGCAACAGCTAGCATTGAGTGCAATTACCTGGTAACATAAGGTTGGGGCAACCATGAAGTAAGTTAAACTCTTAAAGCTAACATTGTGAGGATAATCCGGATTCAGAGAACTGGGCAGTACACCCTCCTAACATTAAAACAGGATTCAGTGAATAAAAGAAGAAAACATTCATACATTACCCATCACAAAGATTTCGCAGAGATTAAACATCCATTGCAGAAAAAAATGAAGGGAGGAAGGAACTACAGAAAAAAATGAAGGGAGGAAGGAACACCAACTTGATTTTTATTCTAATGACGAACACTCATAATGTACATTTGACAAAGTTGCGATGACGTATTTATAAAGGGTTGCTTGCATTTTCATTTCATGAACTACCACCCCATTCTGACTTGCACTTATAAAATTTGAATCCTAAAGTTATCCCTAAAAAATCACCCTTAACTTCAATTTAAGTATTTTATAAATATTTCTATAAAAAGAGTTTAGTTATAATGTTAAGGGTATTTTTGTCTTCTTACAAATATTTATATTTTAGTCATTTTATACACATTTCCATCCACATCAATAATGGTTCTTTTAACAAACAGGATGTATAGTGACTAGTGAGAATGGAGTGGTATGGTTTTTTGTTCTAATGAAAAACACTCATAATGTTCTTTTGAGTCTTTATAAAGTGTGATAATGAGTTAATAAATTGTTACTCACCTTTTTCCCTCATGAACTACGATCCCATTCTCACATGCATTTAGTAACTTTGACATGGCAAAACTCAAACCCTAAAACTACCCATTAAAAATCACTGTTAACTTTAACGGTGATTTAGTGTTAAAAGACTTGGGGGCCTGTTTGGATACTTAGAATATCTTATAGCATATCTGTGAATAGTTTAAGGTAAGATGTTTTATTAGGTTTTGGGAAAGGAGTGTGAAAATTAAAAATACATATTCTAAGATATTGAATTGAATAAAATACATATTTTTATAAGTTTTGAATAAAAATATTGTAAAATTAAAAAATTGTTTGAATATTACTTTCTAATATTATTTTTATTTTGAAATTTGTAAAAGTAGTATTGTTTTTTGTGTTATGTTTGGGAGTTTGGAAAAGTTGTAATGATTAGATAATAATTGTATGAAAAAATTGAAGATTTGAAATTGAAAAGGGTTTTACGTTTCAGTAAGCTTAGGAAGGAAACATCTGAAAAAATCTGAGAATATTTGAGATATGCTGTGTTGCCAAACAGGGCCTCAGTTGTAATGTTACGGGTATTTTTTTAATACATATTTCCATTAATAATGATGATTTTTTTTAACGAATTGGATAATTTAAGCAAGAAAAAGTGGTAGTTCACGAGAGGAAAATGTAATTAACCTGTTACTAAACTAAAGGAACCAGTGATTGTTGTGGTGACACTCGCATAGCTTCAGACCAATTTTTCTCAATTACCAAGTTACAAAAAAAAAATGTATAGCATGAAATTTTCTTCACATCACATGTCAGGAAGAAACCTAAATGAATTTCATTTAGGCATAAAGATTAACATGATTATTGTCCCCTTTGTTCAATCATATATTTTTCTAGTAGGAAACTTTAGGTTTAAGCATAAGCATTTCAAGGGAATATCCTTGAAATAGATAATTAGGTTTAAGCATTTCATTTAGGTTTAAGCTTAATAGATAATTAGTCTGTACTAATTATCTATTAAGCATAAGCATTTCAAGGGAATATCCTTTACCTTGGTAAGTGCTCTCATATCATAGTTTGTGTGCGCATAAGATACCAATTTTAGCCATACAATGCAAGCAAAGAGCATCAACACAACACCAGATAAAACAGCAGAGTCACACCTGCACGGTTCAAGTCATAAATGAATTAAGAAACTTCAAAATCTATTGTAGAATTATTGGAAGATTAAAATTAGTTTGATGATCTGTCTACGTTGTTAGGGTCTGAGATTGATGAAATCTACAGCTAATAGATCATGGTTTTGGTTCCACGATTTTGGCCTGTTAGCAAATCCTTAGATTGAAGTTTCCGTGTTTATTGCTTTCTATTTTAGATAGGATTTAATTCTATTCTACTTATCAAAAAAAAAAAAGATTTAATTCTATTCTAGGTAAGTTGTAAATATCCCTAGAGTATTATCATCTATATAAAGGGGAATGTAATCCTTTTTCTGATATAGTGGAATGTTAAGTTCTTCCTCCACAACGAAATGGTATCAGAGCATTCTCTGAACCCTAATTCCCTCATATGACCAAATACGAAAGACTTGACTCAACTGCTTCCGTTTCCCAAATCACCTCCAATCAGGAAGCCATGGCTTCCGACAACAGTGATGCAGATAGTAACCTCATGCCCATTACAGGACACAAATTGAATAAGAACAACTATCTTCAATGGTCCCATTCCGTAATGATGTTTATATGCGAAAAAGGAAAGGACGATTATCTCAACGGAGTTGTTGCCAAACCAAACAAGAACGATGAGAAGTTCAAAATCTAGAATTCCAAAAATAACATGGTCATGTCATGGCTCATGAATTCCATGACAAATGACATTGGAGACAACTTTCTTCTCTACAGAACAGCAAGGGAGATTTGGGAAGCTGCCAAGGAAACGTATTCTAACAATGAGAATACATCTGAATTGTTCGAGGTGGAGAGTGTTCTCCATGACTTCCGCCAAGGAGATTTAACGGTGACTCAATACTTCAATACACTCAACCGCTAATGGCAACAACTGGACTTGTTCGAGGAGCACAATTGGAGCTGTCCTGAAGATGTAAATAGGTATAGACAGATTATTGAATGGAAAAGAATATATAAATTTCTAATTGGATTAAATAAGAATCTCGATGAAGTATGAGGGAGAATCTTAGGATCCAAACCACTGCTGAATATCCGGGAAGCATTTTCAGAAATTCATAGAGAGGAGAGTCGAAAGAAAATAATAATGGGCTCTCAAGACTTTGCTACAAATCCTAAGAGCTTGGCCCTTTCGGTTAGAGGAAATTCACACAACAACAGTGACAACAGACCAAAGAAAGGGCGGTCATGGTGTGATCATTGCCAACGTCCTGGGCACACCAAAGACACGTGCTGGAAAATCCATGGCAAACCTGTAGATTGGAAGCCTTCCCGGTTTGCCAACAACAAAGAAAGATGGGGAAATCTCGTGTTGGTGGATGAAAAACCATCACCCAAACCCACTCCCTTCAACAAGGAACAACTAGAAGTATTACAGAAAATGTTCAGCCAATCACTGCTTGCCCCTGCCCCCACTGTGGTTGGTACTGGTTCCTTGGCACAAAAAGGTAATTTCTTAAGCGCTCTCAATGTTAAAAAAGAGAAGCTAAGTCCATGAATTATAGACTCAGGAGCATCAGATCATATGACTGGAGATGAGAAGCTATTTTCTACTTACAGTCCTTGTATAAATATTTAACTGTCAGGATAGCCGATGGTTCACTCTCAAAAGCGGCTAATACAGGTTCTGTTAGAGTTTCAGAGAACAACACACTTGACTCAGTTCTCCTTGTGCCAAATTTGAATTGCAATTTACCGTCCATTAGTAAACTCACTCGGGATCTCAACTGTGTTACTAAATTTGGCTCAAATCTATGTAAATTTCAGGTCTTGGACTCGGGGAAGACAATTGGCAGTGCTAAGATGTGTTCGGGGCTCTATCTTCTCGAGGTTAATGATCACCCTCAAGGAGCAACTCACCAATCTAATTGTTCAGTGTCCAATAGTCCTAGTTCTTTTTCTGTTAGTTATTCTAATAATGATAGTGCAATTATGTTGTGGCACTACAGGTTAGGACATCCAAGTTTCTTGTATCTTGAGAAGTTGTTTCCTTCACTATTCCATAATAAAAATCCAAATGAGTTTCAGTGTGAGATTTGTCAATTTTCTAAACACGTTTGCAACTCTTATCCCAACCAATCCTACAAAGCATCCCACCATTTTTCAATGATTCATAGTGATGTATAGGGTCCATCTAGAATCAAGAATGTTACTGGTTCACGCTGGTTTATTTCCTTTATAGATGATCACACTAGACTTACTTGGGTATTCCTCACGAAAGAAAAATCAGAGGCAGGTCAGATTTTCAAAAACTTCAACACCATGATCCAAATACAATTCCAAGCAAAAATTCAGATTATGAAAACTTACAATGCCAAAGAATATTTCAAATCCATCCTTAATGATTATCTCTTGAGTCATGGTATAGTTCACCAAAGTTCCTGCGTCAACACTCAGCAAAATGGAACTGCCGAAAGAAAAAACCGGCATCTTCTAGATGTTGCCCGCTCTCTCATGTTCTCTACACATATACCAAAATTATTTTGGGGTGAAGCCATCCTCACTACAGCATATCTCATAAACAGGATGCCATCTCGTATTATCAACTTCCAAACTCCCTATCAAATCCTATTTCAATCTTTTCCCAATACTCGTCTCATCTCCACTATCCCCTTCAAAGTTTTCGGGTGCTTAACTAATGATGATAGTGATTATCCTATTGCTGTGAGAAAATGTGTAAGATCATGCACAAAACACCCTATATACACATTTGTGTCATATGAAGGACTGTCACTGAAGTTCAAATCATTTGTTGCCAACCTCGACAACATCCCGGTTCCCAATAACATACAAGAAGCTCTTAGCTCACCTGAGTAGAAATCTGTCGTGTATGAAGAAATACATGCACTTGAAAAGAATGGAACCTAGGAAATCTCAGAATTACCAACTGGAAAACGCCCAGTAGGTTGCAAATGGATATTCACAGTCAAATATAATGAAGATGGGAGTATTAATCGATTCAAAGCATGGCTGATTGCAAAGGGATTCACTCAATCATATGGAATCGACTATGAGGAGACATTTGCCCCTGTAGCCAAGTTAAACACAGTTCGAGTTCTACTATCTTTGGCTACAAACCTTGATTGGCCTTTTCACCAACTAGATGTCAAGAATGCTTTTCTAAATGGAGACCTAGCTGAAGAGGCTTACATGGAAATTCCTCCAGGATCTGAGACACCAACTACACACAACAAAGTTCGTAAACTTAAAAGATCTCTATATGGGCTCAAGCAATTCCCGAGAGCCTGGTTTGAGAGATTCACACAGGTAGTTAAGAGGCATGGCTATTCTCAATGTCAAACGGATCATACTCTATTTGTTAAATACTCTCCAGTAGGAAAACTTGCTGTCCTCATTGTATACGTGGATGACATAATTCTAACTATGAGGAGGAAATCAATACTATCAAAGGTCTTCTAGCTATAGAATTTGAAATCAAGGACCTTGGGAATCTCAAATACTTCCTAGGCATAGAAATCGCAAGGTCAAGAAGGAGAATCTTTGTCTCCCAAAGAAAATATGTCCTGGATCTCTTAAAAGAGACTAGGATGCTCGGATGTAAGCCGACAGATACTCTTATGGATTCAACAACCAAACTAGGAGTTAAGGAAATTTGTGCACCAGTAGATAAAGGTAGATATCAAAGACTAGTTGGTAAACTTATATACTTGTCTCACACCCGACCAGATATTGGTTTTTCTATCAGCATGGTAAGTCAATTCATGAATAATCCAAATGAAAAACACATGGAGGCAATGTACAGAATCCTAAGATACTTGAAACTAACACCTAGTAAAGGATTATTTTTTTAGAAGAACCAAAGAAGAGATATTGAAGTATTCAGTGATGCAGATTGGGCAGAATCAGTACAAGACTGAAGATCAATTTCAGGGTAATGTACATATGTGTGGGGTAACCTAGTTACATGGCGTGGTAAGAAGCAATCAATGGTGTCAAGGAGTAGTGCAGAAGCTGAACTCAGGGCAAGGGCGCATGGCATTTGTGAAGGATTATGGCTAAGAAAGTTGCTAAAGGAATTAAGAATTTCAGGTGAAGAACCTATGAAGATGTTCCGTGACAATCAGTCAACAATCAGCATTGCCAAGAACCCAGTACATCATGATAGAACAAAACACATGGAGACTAATCGATATTTCATAAAGAAGAAGATAGAGGAAGGAATAATTAAGATGTTGTACGTGCCCACGTGTCTTCAAACAGCCAACATTCTTACCAAGGCTCTGCCGAAAAAGAATTTTGATGATCTGAGTTCCAAGCTGGGGTTAATAAATATTTACCGTCTAGCTTGAGGGGGAGTGTAGAATTATTGGAAGATTTAATTAGTTTGATGATCTGTCTACGTTGTTAGGGTCTGAGATTGAGGAAATCTACAGCTAACAAATCATGGTTTTGGTTCCACGATTTTAGGGATTCTGGTAGCCTATTACCAAATCCTTAGATTGAAGTTTTCGTGTTTATTGTTTTCTGTTTTAGATAGGATTTAATTCTATTCTAGATAAGTTGTAAATATCACTAGAAATTATATGAGTATTATCGTCTATATAAAGGGGAATGTAATCCTTTTTCTGATATAGTGGAATATTAAGTTCTTCCTCCACAACGACAGGTATCCTTGTCAATGAAGTGATCGAGGAGAATATTTTACACGTACAATTTCTTGAATAAAGAAAATAAAAGATACTCTGTGCACTCCCAAGTGTCACCCCTGTGGTAATGTCAGTGTCAGAAGGGGTAGTCTGGATGCTACCAACTGGGAGTGACAATTTGGAGGTAGTAAGTGTGATTTTTCTAAACGTTAATTCTAAGTAGCAAAAAGTTGAGTATCTATATATAAAAACGTGAGTATTATTCTTCAGCAGTGTACAAATGGATAAACAGTCATACTTTCCAAAAGGGAATTACAAGACTAATAAGTAAATACCAAAATCTAAATGAAATATTAGATAACATGAAACATGAAAAGGGGAAAAAACATACTTCAGTATGACAAAAACTGGGTAGCAAACTGAAGCTGTTATAATTATTACATGTAGTAAAACAGCAACCTGCAATTATGGAGTAAAAGTCAACTTTTGAGGATACCGGTAGTTCAACTTGTTATTCTCTTGGAAGGATTTCAAATACCAACTCTGCAACTGGCACTATATGAGATTCAACCCCAACTATCCAAATGGCAAAAAGATCTCAAGGCCACCATTAATTTTCATTGTAAAGTAAGAAAGGCTGTTGATTTTCAGCTCTGAAACTTGAATAACTTACAGGTTCAGAAATATACTTCGGTTCCACTAATTTTTCCACTGTAAAGGCAGCAAGTGGGAATATCGGGAGGGTAAGACTGCATTAGAAGCATAATGAACGATGCATTCTGGGTCAGATGCTCAATGGACCAGATCAAACCCAAACGAAACGTGAAATAATTAATCCAATGTCAGACTAGAAATGAAACAAAAGTAAAGGAATCATTACCAACACATAAGAAGGGGCCAGTCTCTCAATGATCTCGAACTAAACCAAAAGCCAGTCCTAATTAACCAACCGTACTGCAAAGACAGTAAAAAGTAGCCATCAAGATTATGGGCCCTAAAACGGCATGGGGGGAGAAAACAGATCTTTGTATGATTAAGAAGTGTATACGGGGGCATGCTCATGCACAAGTTAACGATGCAACCACCATTCAGTTAAGGTTCCCTAAATTCGGAGAAACACTAACCTTCATAAGATTCTCAATGATTAGTCGGCTGTTTACAGCAACAAGAACTACTATACAGAGATTAAAGAGCCCCGCGTGACTCTGCACGAAAATTAAAACAAGAGAATTAGCATTGCATCACAAAGTTTTAATACGACATGATCTAAACAAAACTTATTGTTAACAGCTCCTTGAGAAACGGCATCTCTTCAGCTTACATCCTTAAGCTAATTTTGTATCGATCTAACATTGCCTAGCGTGAGTCGTGACTCCACCACATGAAAATCAAACCACCGCATAATAGAAATTTAAATAGGCAGTTTCAGTTAAAATAAATCAATTACCGACTAAGAGAGCGATTTACATTCACGCCGCAATTACCAAAAAACACGGACCAAATTCGATAAAAGAAAACTGTTTATTCCAAACACAGCTCTGGTTATATTATAATTTACTCGCCTCAGAGTTGAAAAGAAAAAAAAAATACTGACTTTAACCCAGGCAGTCTGATATCTGATCAACAATATGCTTTCTAAGTAAAGAGTAGATAAAGAAGCTGGACCTTACCTGTTTGAAGATTAAGTCGGAGCTAAGAGGGCTCTCCTTTATTCTCCGATGAGCAGGAGCAGATGGCCGATACGAGAGTTTCACCGAAGTGAAATCCGTTCCCCGATCCTGACCGTTTGGAATCTTCTCACCTGCGTCGCTTACAGTAGTCATACCATTTTCCGACTCAATTGCAGCTCCAGTGTGATTCCTGTCGTTCTCGGAGCTCTTCCCTAAGAACGAATCTCCACTGCCGGAGTGTGTGACGGATTCTCTGGTCGAGACATCGGACTCGGAATCCTTCGTCTTGGAAGTACAATCGGAGACTTCTCTGGCAACGGCGGGGGTAGCGGCAGGACGTTTCCGAAGATCAGAGCCGGTATGAGGGATAGAGGTGGTGGTAGCGGCAGTGGTGCCCGTGCTTTCAAGCACATCCGAAATCGCCATTGCAACAGCCGTATGGCGTCGTATAACACCGTATTTGTTGCACCGTAGAAATCACGATCAACAATTACAGAGGTGGAATCTTGGGAGATAGAGACAAAGAGAGGAGATGAAAGGGAATTGAGAGAGAGAAGTGGGAAATTGGAACGAGTTATGTGGTGGAGTTGAGGGGCCTTTCTCTTCTGTATTAGTAAATTAATAAAATTAAATTAAATAAATAAATAATAAAAAGAAAAGGAGAGAGAGGACGAAGATGATGTATCTGTAGCCTTGTAGGAGACAGGAAACTGCGGTGGGGTCGCGTTGAGTGCAAAAGCTGTTTCAGGTCGGCGTACTCACTAATCAAATTCCCAATCAATACCCCTAATCCCCCTGTTTAATAACAATGATCACCTTTACAATCGTTTTTTATGATTATTTTACACAACTCTTATTTTAATTTTTAAATTTAAGATATTTTTATAAGTTATTTTTATAAAAAAAAAAAATACTTATAATTTAGCACAGAATTCTGTAAAGAGTGATGAAAATGATTATACGTGTATGATTTTTCTTCAATTATACGTGATATAAATTACACAAGAGTAATTTATTTATTTATTTATTTATTTATTTATTTATTCATTTAATAAATCAGAATACAAGATATTTGGTGCTCACTTCTTGTTCTATAAGTAAAGAGATTAGAGACCATCCAAAACGTTCTATACAAATAAATAGATAATTAATTCTTCTTTATTGATTTATAAGTCATATAATTAATAACGGCGTATTTAGGGTTAATATCACATGTGTAATGAATTTAGTGGAGGGACGGCTGCCGCCCCCTGTCCCACCACTAAATAATGTGAATGACCCCACCACTATTATATTAAATTTGCATAGTAACTTGCATAGTAACTTGCATAGTGACTTGCATAGTAACTTGCATAGTAATTTCAAAGCCTATAAATAGGGGCTTCAGTTGTAATGAAATTCATAAGAAAAAATAGAGAGAGAAAGAAAGCTTGAGTTCTTAAGAGTTTCAAGAGAGTTTCTTATTTCTTTTTTACAATAGTAGTTCCTTTCTTTAAGTTTCATAACACGTTATCAGCACGACGGTTCTGCCAATTCTGAAGCTAGTGGCCTTATTCCTCTGTAAGTTTTTCAATATATTATTTGAAATCTTTGATATATTTTATTGATGATTATCTGTGTAAATTTATAAATATATTTTCTGAGATACGCATATTTATTATTTATATGTGTAGAAAATGGCAAATCTTACAAAATTGGAATTTGTTGCTCTTGATATATCTGGGAAAAATTATTTATCCTGGATACTTGATGCTGAAATACATCTTGATGCAATGAACCTGGGAGAAACTATTAAAGAAGGAAATCAAGCATCCCTGCAGGAACGTGCTAAAGCAATGATTTTCCTTCGCCACCATCTTCATGAAGAATTGAAAACTGAATATCTCACTGTAAAAGATCCCTATATTTTGTGGAATAATTTAAGGGAGAGGTATGAACACCAGAAGACTGTTATCCTCCCAAGAGCTCGCTCTGAATGGATGCACCTGAGGTTGCAAGATTATAAAAGTGTTAGTGAGTATAATTCCGCACTTTTTAAAATAAGCTCAGTATTAAAATTATGCGGTGAGAAAATCACCGATGAAGATATGCTAGAGAAGACTTTTACTACATTTCATGCCTCGAATGTGCTCCTGCAGCAGCAGTATCGAGAGAGAAAGTTCAAGAAATATTCTGAACTTATATCATGTCTTCTAGTAGCTGAGCAAAATAATGAGCTCTTATTAGAAAGCCACAATACACGCCCTACTGGCTCAATATCATTCCCTGAAGTGAATGGTAATAGGTTTGCATCATTCCCAGAAGTGAATGGTGCATCCTTTAGAAGAAATCGGAGGCGTGGACGTGGTAGGAGAAATTATAGAAATGTTGGTCCCAGGAGTGACAACATTAAAAGGGATTATAATATACCATATCACCAGAAGTGGTACAATTCAGAGAGGGGTAAAAATCCTCAGAATAATTCTTCAAAGAAAAGTGAAGAGGTGTGCCATAGATGTGGAATGACTGGACATTGGTCACGTACCTGTCGTACGGCCAGGCACTTAGCTGATTTATATCAAGCTTCTGTTAAAGGAAAGAATAAAATGCATGAAGCAAATTTAGTAGAACCATCAGATGATTTATTAGATTCAGTAGATGTAGACGTTACTCATCTTGATGTATCTGATTTCTTTAATCATCCTGATGGTAGTATTGAACACTTAATTGGAGATGGAAGTGTTCCACTCAATTAATGTATTTTCTTTCTATCAATAATAAAAGTTTTGTATATTTTGTAGAATCATGGATCACATTGATGAGCTTTTTATCTCTGAGTTGAATGATAAAGATATATGTCTGGCTGACAGTGCTACAACTCACACAATTCTCAAAGAAAAGAAATATTTTCAAAATCTAACACTAAGTAAAGCCTATGTCCATACCATATCAGGTTCATCGGATTTAATTGAGGGCTCCGGAAGAGCTTATATTGTGTTGCCTAATGGCACCAAATTTTGTATTGATGATGCTCTATTCTCTTCACAATCCAGAAGAAATTTATTGAGTTTCAAAGATATACGTCGTAATGATTACCATATTGAAACGACCAATGAAGGCAGTAAAGAGTATCTTCTTATTACTAAAACAGTATCGGGCCAGAAGCTCGTATTAGAAAAACTGCCTGCTCTATGTTCTGGATTGTATTATACAAAAATGAGAACAATTGAATCATATGTGGTAATGCACCAGAAGTGCATTGACCCTAAAGTATTTATGACTTGGCATGATCGCCTTGGACATCCGGGTTCTATAATGATGAGACGAATTATTGAAAATTCACATGGGCATCCCTTAAAGAATCAAAAGATATTTCTACCCAATGAATCTCCGTGCTCTGCATGTTCACAAGGAAAGTTGATTATCAGACCATCTCCCTCAAAAGTCATTGTTGAATCTCCATCCTTTTTACAAAGGATTCATGGAGATATATGTGGGCCTATTCATCCATCAAGTGGACCATTTAGATATTTTATGGTTCTAATTGATGCATCTAGTCGATGGTCACATGTTTGTCTTCTTTCCACTAGAAATGTTGCATTTGCTAGACTTATTGCTCAGATAATTAAACTACGAGCACAATTTCCTGAGCATCCAATTAAGACCATTCGATTGGATAATGCAGGTGAATTTTCATCTCAAGTTTTTGATGATTATTGCATGTCAATAGGAATAGATGTTGAACATCCTGTTGCCCATACACACACACAAAACGGTTTAGCTGAATCTCTGATCAAAAGGCTTCAATTAATCGCTAGACCTTTACTTATGAAATCAAGACTACCTATTTCTGTTTGGGGACATGCTATACTTCATGCAGCATCTCTAATTCGCATTAGACCATCTGCATATCATAAATATTCTCCATTACAGCTTGCATTTGGTCAACAACCAAATATTTCTCATCTTCGTACTTTTGGATGTGCTGTATATGTTCCAATTGCACCTCCGCAACGTACAAAAATGGGTCCTCAACGTAGACTTGGGATATATGTTGGTTTTGATTCTCCATCCATTATTAGATACCTTGAACCCCTTACAGGGGATATGTTTAAAGCACGTTTTGAAGATTGTCATTTTGACGAATCAAATTTTCCGTTAATGGGTAAAGAAAAATCGGTGCCTGAAGCACGACAAGATATTACTTGGGATAATAAGACCCTGTCTCATTTTGATCCTCCTACAAATGAATGTAAACGGGAAGTTCAAAGGATTATTCATTTGCAAAATGTTGCAAATCAGTTACCGGATGTATTTACTGACACTAAAGGTGTAGTAAAATCTTATATTCCTGCTGTTAATACTCCAGCAAGGATTGAAGTCCCTGAAGGACAAATTGTCAAAGCAGCAATAGGTGAATCTAAAATACGCCTGAAGCGTGGAAGACCTATTGGTGCAAAAGATAAAATTCCCAGAAGGAAAAGAATACAAAATGAATTTGGTGTTCCTGAAGAACACGTACCCACAATACAGGCCACAAATATAATTGATGCTCCTAAAGAGCTTAAATCTTCTATTCCAGAACCTCCTGAAGAGGAAAATCTTGAAGAGTATAAATCTCCTAAAAAGGGACCTCCTGAAGAGGTGTGTCATGAAATGTTTTCCCTTGAAGAGGAACAGGTACCTGAAAATAATGAGATCTCAATACATTTCATGAAAACTGGAGAAATTCTGGATAGAAATAAAACTGTTGTCGACAACATATTTTCATATAAAATGGCGCTTGACATTACCAGAAGTAATGAAGAAAGTGAGCCAAAAAGCGTCGAAGAATGTCGACGTAGAAATGATTGGCCAAAATGGAAAACAGCTATTGAAGCTGAATTAAATTCGCTAGCAAAACGAGAAGTATTTGGACCTGTTGTCCAAACACCAAAGGGAGTGATGCATGTTGGATATAAATGGGTATTTGTACGAAAACGTAATGAGAAAAATGAAATTGTGCGGTACAAAGCACGGCTTGTCGCACAAGGTTTCCTGCAGAAACCCGGGATTGATTATGAAGAAACATACTCTCCCGTTATGGATGCAATCACATTTAGATTTTTGATTAGTCTGGTTGTTACAAAAAGATTAGAAATGCGGTTGATGGATGTGGTCACTGCATATTTATATGGATCCTTAGACCATGATATATATATGAAAATCCCTGAAGGATATAAGATGCCTGAAGCATCTACAAGTACATCTAGAAATATGTACTCAATCAGACTACAAAGATCTTTATATGGGTTGAAGCAATCCGGGCGCATGTGGTATAATCGCTTAAGCGAATATCTATTGAAAGAAGGATTTGAGAATAGTCTTATATGCCCATGTGTTTTTATTAAGAAATCAGAATCCGGATTTGTTATTATTGCGGTTTATGTTGATGATTTAAATATTGTGGGAACTCCTGAAGAGATCTCAAAAACCGCTATATATTTAAAGAATGAATTTGAAATGAAAGATCTTGGCAAAACAAAACTTTGTCTCGGCCTGCAGCTTGAGCACTTGCCAAATGGAATTTTTATTCATCAGTCCATGTATACTGAGAAAGTCCTAAAGCATTTCTATATGGACAAATCTCATCCCCTGAGTACTCCAATGATTGTTCGAACACTTGATGTGAAGAAAGATCCATTCCGTCCTTGTGATGACGATGAAGAAATTCTTGGTCCTGAAGTACCATATCTCAGTGCAATTGGAGCTTTGATGTATCTTGCAAATTGCACTCGACCAGATATTACATTCTCAGTTAATCTGCTTGCAAGATATAGTTCTGCACCAACTCGAAGGCATTGGAATGGCATTAAACATGTCCTTCGTTACCTTCATGGTACGGTTGATATGGGATTATTTTATCAACGTGGTTCAAGTCCAGAATTGATTGGGTATGCAGATGCAGGTTATCTTTCAGACCCACATAGAGGTAGATCTCAAACTGGATATTTATTTACTTATGGAGATACTGCCATATCATGGAGATCTGTTAAGCAGACACTATCTGCTACTTCTTCAAATCACTCAGAAATCATTGCTATTCATGAAGCAAGTCGAGAGTGTATTTGGTTGAGATCAGTTATTCAACATATCCAGGAAAAGTGTGGACTTCTCATGATCAATAATAGCCCAACAATCTTATATGAAGATAATACTGCTTGTATCACTCAAATCAGAGGAGGATATATCAAAGGTGACAGAACCAAACATATTTCACCAAAATTCTTTTATACTCATGAACTTCAAGAAAAAGGTGAAATTGATGTCAAGCAGATACGATCTAGTGATAATCTGGCAGATTTATTCACAAAGGCGTTACCAACTTCCACATTCAAGAAGATTGTGCATAACATTGGAATGCGAAGACTCAAAGATCTTTTGTCATGCACTTTTCAGGGGGAGTAAATGTGCTGATTGTACTCTTTTTCCTTCGCTGAGGTTTTGTCCCACTGGGTTTTCCTCTGCAAGGTTTTAATGAGGCAATCTTAAAGCACTTGTGGATACATAAGAAGACTGTACTCTTTTTCCTTCGCCATTGGTTTTTCTTCCTACTGGGTTTTTACTTGGCAAGGTTTTAACGAGGCAGATTCCTTATGAGTGGTCATTCAAGGGGGAGTGTAATGAATTTAGTGGAGGGACGGCTGCCGCCCCCTGTCCCACCACTAAATAATGTGAATGACCCCACCACTATTATATTAAATTTGCATAGTAACTTGCATAGTAACTTGCATAGTGACTTGCATAGTAACTTGCATAGTAATTTCAAAACCTATAAATAGGGGCTTCAGTTGTAATGAAATTCATAAGAAAAAATAGAGAGAGAAAGAAAGCTTGAGTTCTTAAGAGTTTCAAGAGAGTTTCTTATTTCTCTTTTACAATAGTAGTTCCTTTCTTTAAGTTTCATAACAACATGATGATAATTATTGTTTTATGATAAGGTAAGGCTTACTTAATAACGAAGGCATAAAGGTGGTCGGTCTGGAAGTGGGAGAAATATCAGAGAAGAGTGGTCAAAGATGGACTGATTGAGCATAATTCATGAAATTTGGCATTTAGTACTATCTTAATTACAGATAGGAAACCGCATTTATTTAACGAATTTATGATTTAAGAAATATCCGTTTTCATCACACGTACCGAAACAATGATTCGTTGACTATGAGGTCAACATGCATGCGTTTCCCCCCAAATAAATTCCATGGAATTTGTCCCACCATTGGGATTTGGGATGCTACTTTTAAAGGGAGTAGAGAAAGCCATTGCGATTTGCGTGACGTCAAATTACCGAATACTACTAGGACAGAGTTTTTTTTTTTTTTTTTATATAATTATTTTTGGTTTGTCACATATAAATATTAGTTAGGTCGTTAAAATATTTAATTTTTTTAATTTCTTCTAATAACTATGGAAGTAAATATTATTGAATTAATATTGTTTATTATTTTTTTAAAAATATTTAAAATTGTGTAAAAAATGATTAAAAATTAAAAAAAAAAAAGCATTTTCGTTGCATCAATTCACTTCATCGGTTAAACATCAATACCGATTAGGGGTGAAAATCGATGAGTTCGGCATAATTTTAGTGCCAAACTGACGTCGCATCGACGATAGAGAATGGTGCTCAGCACCGGCTGAAACCGATTGACTAGGAGAGAGAATATTGAGTCTCGATCTCGTCGTGTATCTGTGCCGTCATCGATTTGTAGTCGGTATCTTTATGACAGAGGGAAGCCGTGCCATATTGAGACAAAGCAAAATGACTGAAAATTTGGGAAATAAAAAAAAGTAGGGATAGCAGTGGTTAGGTCAAGAGACCAAGCCAGAGCAGAACAGAACCACATCAATATGAAAGGTGTAGAGCTGAAAGACACAGATAAACCTCAGAAAGCTTTAATGACAAAATTGAACTGGCTTTATAATAAAAACACATACAGCCATCATGCTAAATCAAGCAATGAAGGATTCTACCATATGCAGGTACCACTCAGAGAACAGTCACAAAGCTCAAAAACTCTGGAAATAAAGACACCAACCCTATAAGACATGACACTGGAAAGGAAATGAAAGAAAAAGGAAAAGAAAGAAAACACATCAATACTGGTAATCAAAAGAGAGAATCCGATTCTCTACTAAATAGGCAAAATCTCATTAGAGGAGATCGGCAACATTCGATGGCAGCTCCTCAACTACGACATTATAAAACTTCTGTATGTCAAACAGCATCCTTTCGTCATCCTTTGTTACGAAGTTGATGGCAACACCCTTCCTCCCAAACCGTCCGCTACGTCCGATACGATGGAGATAGTTCTCTGGCTGTGTAGGGAGATCATAATTTATTACAAGGGAGACTTGCTGGACATCAATACCACGTGCCAAAAGATCAGTGGTTATAAGGACGCGAGACGATCCGGAACGAAATTCGCGCATGATGATGTCTCTGGTGTTCTGGTCCATATCTCCATGGGTGGCAGAGACCGTGTGGTCACGGCTCCGCATCTTGTCAGTCAGCCAATCAACCTTGCGCCTGGTGTTCACAAAAATGACACTCTGGGTGATGGCCAGAGTTTCATAAAGGTCGCAGAGGGTCTCAAGTTTCCATTCCTCCTTATCAACATTGACATAAAACTGCTTTATACCCTCCAGGGTAAGCTCATCACGCTTCACAAGAATTCTTACAGGTTTGTTCATGAACTTCCTAGTAATCTCAAGGGCCTCAGGTGGCATTGTGGCAGAAAATACCCCAACCTGAATCTTTGATGGCAGAAGCTGGAAAATATCATAGATCTGATAACAAGAACAATCAATTTTAGAACAACTAAATAACATTGAAGATGTTTTTAAAAAAGGTTTAAGTCCTAGTAAAAGATATAGCCATACCCTCAAGTATGTACTTATTTATCAAATTAAATTGATTATTTAAATGGGTTATATGCCTCTTGGTTGATAAAAATCAACTGCCAAAAAAGAACTTCATAATTTAAAAAAAAAAAAAACACATATTTTGGATCATAAAGAGCATGAGTGATAAAGGACCTGATCCTTGAAACCCCGGGAAAGCATTTCATCTGCCTCATCCAATACAAACATCTTTATGTAATCAGGACGAAGTGACTGTCTTCGCAGCATATCAAACACACGTCCAGGAGTGCCGACAACAACGTGAACCCCACTGGACAGAATGCGCTGGTCTTCACGAACACTTGTTCCACCAACACAAGCATGTACCCTCACACCAAGATAATCTCCAAGTGCACGCATAACCTTCTCGATCTGTTGGGCAAGTTCTCTAGTTGGAGCCAGAACCAAAGCCTGGCACTCCATCATGCTATAATCGAGTTGTTGAAGAATACCAGAGCAGAAAGTTGCAGTCTTCCCAGTTCCAGATTGAGCCTGTTGAATAACATCTAGACCCTTGCAGAAGGGAACAATTCCCCTTTGCTGAATAGCTGAGGGTTTTTCAAAACCTAGACAAGAAAATATTCAACTTAAGCCTTTACCACAAACTTGCAAGTGCAAAAAAAAAAAAAAAAAACAGCGAGATAGGTTAGAAAGACAGATACAATGCTACCTTTCAAAAGAAAAAGATGCACAGAAAACTTTAGAAGCACATACTCAAAAAACTTGCATAATCTGTCAACCACTCATAAGTACTCAAACAGACCAACAATAGAAACACATCAGCTCTTGAATCATTGCAGTGGAGATAGAGAAGAGGAATTCAAATTGGTAAGTAATATAAGATGACAAATTCAACTGGCAAGACCGACATTATCAACAGCTATCAAAAGAAAAGCTCAATGATGCATTATCACATAACTTAAAATACGAGAAGAAAAAAACTACAAAAGCATGAGATCTACCATAAGCATAAATGCCCCTCAGAAGATTCTCTTGCAGTCCCATAGCATCAAAACTTTCATAAACCTCATCATAGGATGTAAAGAAATCCTGTCCATCAGCTGAAAGTCTGCAGCCATCAATAAATCAAATAAAACAGAAGAAATTAGCATCTAAATGCAATCCTGCACGAATCACGATAAATTTGAAGGGAAAATATACACACAAAAAAGTTGGAGGGAAATATATAAACTTCCTCAGATAAACCAACATTTTTTTTTTATCGGTACTCCTATAAACCAACATGTAATTTTGAAGAAGCATAGGAGATGGGATTAATTCTTACAGCTCATTCATTTTGGTATCGAACTGACGAGCATCAAATTGCGACCCCTCTGCCAAGCCTGCCATGACTGCAGAAGGTACGACAATAGTCAATAGAAAAAAATCACCACCAATCCATATAGATTTTATATATATATATATATATGTAAGAACCCATATAGATATATGTAAGCATTCAAATCAGAGTTATTAAATCTGCAGATTTGGGTGTGCTCACGTGAAAAGGAGACAGACAGACAGAGCCCAGCAACTTGAAACTTCGTAAGTCTGTCATTTACTACTAAATCATATACATCACAATTCAAAAACAGTATACAAAGTAATTCGGCAATGCTTAAAATGGCAGGTTTCTAGTGTTCACCAAATACTTTCTTTGCATTTTTTCTCTGCCCTTTCAAACATGATAAACCGAAACTGTGAATAGAAAAAATCATCTCCATGATATCAATCCACCTAAAGACTCGCGAGAATATACCTTTAAAAGCACAGCACTTCACATTTTAGAATAGTCATTTATGACTCAAGTTAAAAAAAAAAGTGTCCTAACACCATAATAAAAAGTAAAAAATAGCATAGGATTAACAGCATTAGCTAAGAGCCATAGTGGAACAAATTAATTTTGTAAGAGTTAATGCAATGAAGTTCCTGCTCTGGTTGGTTGCATAATATACATAAAAAGTAATATACTTGAATTACTATTATTTATATATACAGATTAGCATACCTTGGATTCAAGGTCTTCAATAAAATAACCTAAACACACAAATTAGATTAATAAAAGATATTCTCATCGAAAACTTTTAGGTAACATACTGGAAGAAGAAATTCAATTTTTACGAATAAAAATTTTATTTTTATTCTCTTCCACTTTCTCGGCAGCCATTAGGACACCAAAACCAAAACTACTACGGCTAGAGCCTCAAGATTAAAATACTAGCCATAACTCAATGAGTTAATTTTCTTACAGAAATAAAAAAGATCTTCGTACAGATTAGGGGCTTCTAAAATTCATCAAATCCAAAAAAAAAAAAAACACGCAGATTCCAGCAACACGTACAGATCGAATAACCAAAACCGCAATATACATCATAGATAACAGATCGAATAAGCAAAAATATATTTGACCAAAAACATCCAGGAAAGATATGGTTGTCACATAATTTTGAGATTCTGATAAAAAAAAGACGGATAAAGAAGAAAAGCAGGAGAGAGAGAGAGAGAGAGAGAGAGAGAGAGACCTGTTGATCTGTGAAAAGCGAAAGTCGAAGAGAGATTTGTTTTGCGAAGGATTTAGGGTTTCCCAAACTCCTCGGATCTAAGCCGCGGAGTCGAGGAACGACAGCGATAAAAATGAATTCTTTAGAAAGTCAAGTGCGAAAGCGAAAGCGAGAGCGAGAGTCAGTGTGGCCCTGTGGGGAAGATTTATGAGTGACTGCCCTCGGAATTGGAAGCTTATTTGTTTTTACTGTTTCCGGATTTGCCCCTGCTTTGGTTTGTAACTTCGGACCGAACGCAGGTTGGAGATCATATGGATTCAAGCCCAACTAGGGTGAGAACATGTACGGATATTAGGCCCATTGGTGCAAATTGGTACAAGTCAAAGCCTAGATCTGACTGCATCACGTTGAGAAAAATAAAAATTTGTTTTTTATTTTATTTTATTTTATTTTTTAAAATTTTAAATAATGAGTTAAAATAAAATAAATTGAAATCAAAATTTAAAATTAAATAAAATATTATTATAATATTATTTTTTGTTTGAGTAATGCTACTATATATACTTACATTTTTACTTATAACATTTATTTTATTAGTTTTTTTTTAATTCAAATTTTGAATTTCACATGTCATGATTTTCAACTTATCAGTAGCTGACATGTGGAGAAGTATTTTTCTTTTTTAGTTTTTCTTAGGTACATTTAGCATTTTCCTTTATGTTTTGTGATTTAAAAAAATTAAATTATTTATTATATATTATTTATGCATTAAAAAAAATAGATAAAATAAATTAAGATAATTTGAATTCTAAATCGAAACAAGGCCTAATCTATTTTAACAATAATCCAAACACTTACTATCCGAGTCCCATTAACATGCTAATAAAAAAGATATCATCATAATTTGAAACGTTCTAGAACAATTATAAAAATAAAAATAAAATAAAATATGTGAATTGGACTTCAACATTAACTTTTAGTATGCCGATAGGCGATAAGCATACATCGATAACTTCTAGCATTTACCACTTATTGGTCGATATAGAAGCATACCACTTATCAGAGAAATGTTTTAACCACAGAGATTTTACAAAAACAAACCTACAAACTAATATGATGCGATATTCTAGATTGTAAAATTATTTTTATTTTAAAATAAATCTAACATATCACGTTAATTTATAAATTTATTTTTACACGATCTCTTGACTGTAGCACTTCTCTATTTTTTTTATACTCGTCGACGCAGCAAACTTTTACACTAAAAAGTAGTTTTTCGTATGTTAATAAACATACTAATAAATCATTTTTATTTTATTATCTCTATCCTCTATACTACACACAACAACATCTACAAGACCTAGAATACCTGAAACTTAAAATTGCATATTTCGAAAATGTTAAAAAAACAAGCTTTATACCAGTTTCACCAATTCACGTGCCTCTAAAACAGCATACACTCGGGTAAGACAGACCAAACGTATCACATTTTTATGGCAGAATTGAACCCATATCCTTACAAAAACTCAAAAGTTGTGTAACATGGATGCTCGCTGACCTTTAAATCCTAAGATTTTCAAGCATGCAATTAGAACAGAGTCAGATTAATAAGGTCTTTTTATACACATTTGCAGCTAAATGTGCAAAGGTGGCTTCCAAACTCAGAGATAGCATCTACAAGACCTCCATAACCTCCAACTGCTGTAACCTGTAGCCAGTGGGTTTGACATCATGAGAATTAGGTTGAGCATTAACGTATAAGGAGTCATACATATTCGGATGTGAGCATAGTTTTTTCTCTTGGGTTGACCAAACATTAACAAGTCGAAAGAAACATTAAACACTTGTAAATATGAATCAGAAATTTGGAAAACCATTATCATTTTGGTTTGTTTAGTTCCATCTAACCAAGTAGGAAAACGCCACTAAAGGCAGAAATTTGCTATTGTGATAGAGCAAAATATTACGAAGGCATGAGATTCAATCCTGAAAACAGCCGAACAACTCTCACCGCCAATCTCACATGGTCAAAAGACTCGAGTTAACTAAAACCTATTCCTCACGAATATGATTGGCTACAGTGCCAGATGGCCAAAGTACATCGTGATAAGACAATGGGATAGTTTTAGGGACATTTGGCATGGCTGAACTAAGTATCATTTTGCAAGGACAAAACTCTGGTGGTTTACATTAAGCCACATCTTTATCAGGAGCAAGGATACAAGCTGTATCTACTCCAGAGGTAAATTTTTGATAGGTAATCAATCAGTTTTATTAATGATAGAAAAGGGCATATCCCAGGAACACAAGTAGAAGCATACATGAGAAGTACCTTCCTTCTAATGCACAATGCCCATAAAAAGAAGACAAGGACCAAATTCTATATCATTCGTTAATAATCACAGAAATTAAAGAAGTTAAAAGAAAAGATACCTGTAAGCATAAAGGAAAGAAGAAATTAAATCAGACATACCCCAGATGGATGTATGGAGACAGAAAATGCCGACAGAGGAGCACATTGTATTTGTGAAAGAACTGCCCCGTTTATGGCAAAACGACTGAGGAGAGGTTCTGCTCCAACAGCTAAAATCTGTGTAATTACTTCTTAATAAGATCAATAACATCACTGATAGGAGAAACAGAAGAAAAATATCTGAAGGTGAAAAGTTAAGTGACAGTTCATTCCCAGCATATGTGATGAAGGTTAACACATCGGGGCAACTAAAAGGTTTAGTGCTAAAGCAGCAGCACATTCACAAATCAAATCAATCAGGCAGATTTCATGAGTTTGGCTCATTTAATAAAGGAGTCTAGATATTTGTTCAACTTTAATTCATTTATTAAGCGAACTGAACTCAAATTCATTTAAACTCAAATTGAGTTTAAACGAATTGAGCTTGAGTGGTTCATGAATAGCTTTGTTCGTTTACAGCCCTAGCAACACCTCAATATAAAAAATAAATATATAAATAAATAAATAAAAACAGAAATCAACAGATCAACTAAGAAAAAGCAATTGCCACTCATTATTATTATTCTTATTTTGACAAGCACTCATCCATTATCACACAATCAATAATGCATAACAGAAAATTTCTTGAATTTGCCAAATTTCTGGCAATTCACGTTACCTATTTGGGTGAAGAAGATTCATCAAGAAGTTTATGGAAACTACAACACCAGATTAACACCCACCCCAAAAAGAGAAGGGAAAGTTCCTGGCTTTGCAGCTGTTTAGAATAAATTGATTCCCTTATGAAAGAGAAATCCTCACCTTCACTTAAGCAACCCTATGTTCAAAGACCAATCAGTTATAGAAAAATACTAATCAAAAGCTGCTTTGATAAGATAAAGGACCTTAAAATGACATAACAAGAGCGTTCAATTTTAGTCAATCACTTTTAGCAGGGAACACCATCATTTTTTTATGATGAGAAACCAGGAGACCGTGCAGATGCAACATGTCTTTTACCCAGTCAAACCCTGGATCAGGTAAATCATCATCTACTAGAAATTGTTTGCAGGGCATACCTTCAAGACAATGGCCCTTACCACTTGAGTCAACTCCTAGGGTTTACAACTAATTTTAAATCACAAAAAAGATCCACTTACTTGACTGTCTTCAAATAATACATCCTGCACAGAAGCGCGAGTTGAAATCCTTGAAACGCACTCAGAAGCAGGAAGATTCCAAATGGATAAACTCTGACCACTGCCACAAGCCTATGAAGGTAAAGGTGGCTTAGTTAGGTCATAGCATTAGCAAAAGATAGTGAGACAATTATATTTTTTTCCCCAGGGGAGGGAATTATTCTTGATTCTAAATTACCTCTTTATGCCAAATTCACCTTTGTTTCATCAAGTTTGCAATAATTCATGCGCAACCTTATAATATGAGCAGTATCAACACATCACACTTTATGCAGTTAAAATGAGAATTTCACAAAACTTTACTTTCTTTCAGGAAAATTAAATTGCAAGTTGAGTAGGAAAAACAATATAGGCCATAAAATCACACAGTTTCTCACCACCAAATGTTGAGTATCATAAAGTTATATAGATGACCATAATTTATTATAAACTCATGATGGACTTCCTTAGACCTGAATGCAAGCTTTAAGGAAGATCATCTATTGATGATACTTTATGAGAAATATCCTAAAATATGAGTCTTGAACAAAATTCAAAAATCAAAGTACTCACAATGATGTGGAGATACAAAGAACAAAAGAAAAGAAAAGAAAAGCAGTACGTAATTACATCCTTATCACATAAAATCTTACCAACCAGCTCTCACTTCCATCAAGAGCAATGCAACTAATGCTTGAGAAGAAACCTTTCAACTTTGTATTTTCTGCTGGATCAATTACTTGAATACACTTTCCACTTTTGCAATCTGGGAAACACCACATACAGAAGTAACTAGCATAATCACTTCTAACCACACCAACATCGTAACAATAATTAACATGTGATGTGCAGAGTATATTCATATTCATAAAAATAATAATTAATATTCATAAAAATAATTGCAGAGCATCTGATGTGCTATGTCGTGCAAATGGGACGGTATCTTGGAATGTCACTTTTACTAGAAATGCTCAGGATTGGGAACTTGATGAGCTGGCAGATTTTTATAGCTTTTTGTATTCAGCAAAGTTAGGTGGCAATGGGGGTGACCATATGTCATGGATTCACACAAAGAGAAAAAAGTTTACTGTTAAATCTTTGTACAAGGTTTTGACTGTCCAACAGCCCACATTCTTTTCGTGGAAGAGTATCTGGAAGGTCTTAGTACTGTCTAAAGTCGCTTTCTTTACTTGGACAGCTGCACTTGGGAAGATTTTGATGGTTGATAATCTAAGAAGCGATGTATGGTTGTCATGGAGTGGTGCTATATGTGTAGAAGGAGTGAGGAATCAATAGATCATTTGCTTTTACATTGTGCGGTGGCTGGGGAATTATGGACTGATATCCTTAGTAGAGCTGGGCTGAGTTGGGTAATGCCTAAGAGCGTGGTGGATCTACTAGCATGCTGGAAAAGGTCTCATAATAGCACTCAACTGGCAGCAGTGTGGTGAATGATACTTTTGTGCTTAATATGGTGTCTATGGTCAGAAAGGAATGATAGGTACTTTAACAACAAGGAGTGTGCAGTGGGGGAAATTTGGAATTTATTTGTATTCTCTCTTTTACAGTGGCTTTCTGCTATTATATTAAAGAGTGGGAATGTTCATGAGTTTTTATCTTCTTTCCAGCTTACTAGAATGTAATTAAGTGTCTCGCTTTGTATACTTCCTGCGTACTTGGGCATTGCCTAGTTTCATTCTATTTAATAAAGATTATTACTTATCAAGAAAAATAATTGCAGAGCAAAATATTACTTAAACTACAAGAAATTTAAAACGACAATCTTGTTCTGAGTAAATTCTGCCTAGTTTTAATTAATGAATATTAATATACTTGGTTTTACCCCAGATTCGTGCAGTCCCATCCTCTGAACCAGTTATAACCTGCAAAACATTAAGAAAAGTGTGATAAGAACAAATAGTAGAGAAATCCAGTAGTACCTATATTACTTCAACAGCATTGTGATGTATTTTTTTTTTATAAGTAAGAGATAAATTTTATTGATATGAATGAAATAGGCCAAGCCCTTGTACACAGAAGTATAGTAAAGAGCACCTAAATACATTCTAGGATCTAGAAATTAAAGACAAGAAATCATTAACATTATTCCCCCTTAGTACAATAGCTGAAAACCACAACAATAAGGTATGGGTGAAAAAATTCTACAGCTCCTCCATAGTGTGCCCCTTATCGTCAAAGCAGTTTGTGTTCCTTTATGAAGTATTAGTGTTGGTTGCGCTGACAATTACTTATAGTAACCTCTAGTAAATAAATTAAAAAAGAAGTTAGTAAAAAATCACTGATTTGAATAGGTTAAACACCAGGGAAACAGTCAGATAGAAATAAAAGAATTATTTCCAGGAATTCACTTTTAGTACTTATCAAAAAAAAAAAAAGGAGTTCACTTTTACTAGACTGAAAAATATGATTGGCACATAAAACTATGAACAATTGGTCACAACTATCTGTCAACTTTGGCCAGGATCCGAAAACCAAATGTTCATACAAATATTTTCAACCATAGTTAGAGAACACTTCCTTTGTATCAAGCCTAGTATTATGTCAAACTATCTAGTAAGACACTAAGAATATAATTCCCCAAAAACCCATCTTGTGATAAGTGGCTTATGAAAAGATACATTATAGATTTAGGCCAGATATAATTCCAAAAACTTCTTAGATTCTTCATCAACTTTCACTTCTTTAAAGAAAAATCCCAGAGTCCTGCCCCCTCTCTTTCTTGTACTTTTATGTTATTCTTCTACTTATCAAAAAAAAAAAAACTTTTACGTTATTCCATTTGGACTAGTTTGCTCCCTTTTCTGTTTCTTACAGGTGTTGTTTGTTTTCCTAAGAAGCATGATGCTAACCAAGAAATACAAGTATTAAAACATTACCATAGGAGCATTCATACCAATATCGATAATTAATGATTGTCATGAAGAACGAGAAAGGAATTCACCTGATTGGCAGTGTTTCGGGCTACTATACAATGCAAGTAATCCGAATGTCCTTTAAAAACTGTCTTGATTTTACCAGTTTCCTGAAAAATACCGATTACAATCATGCAGAAATCAAGAGAAGCTAGGAAAAAATAAAGAGAACTGTAAATCATCTACAAGGGTATAAACTCCTTATATGTTTCTACGAGTAAAGTCCCTAAGATAATTAATATATTCACCTTGAACAAATACGTACCACATCCCAGCAATATGCACAAGAATCACCGGAAGCTGAAAAAATAGACCCCCCCTACAGTAGAAGAAACTCCTTCTAAATAGATAGAATATATTGCCAAGAAAATTAATAAGAGGAAGGTTATATATAACAGAAGAACAAAGAGATAACAGACCTGCATATTAACATCAATGGAATTATTTTCAGGGATTGGAGAAAGAGCACCCCAAGGACCTCTAGGAGACAAAAATAAGACAAGCAACATTCATGGGTTGAAAAACAAATGAAATAAGTTGTATGGTAGAACAGAAAGAATGGAAATAGACATATGTATAGATATCTTACTTATGTTGAGGATTTGCCAGGTCAAGGAATGGCTTCACATGATTCCCTGCCATGAGAGAGAATAAAATTTATCCATAAACTCTATTCATTTTGATAAGCAAAAGAAACAACACTTAAAAACTATAAAATCTTAGATTTTGAAGCAAAAAATGGAAATAGAAAGAATGGAAATAGACATGCATTTAGAAGTAAGCAGTAAATTAATTTCAGCAAAAAGCAGGCATCATATATAATATAATGCTAATATTGGAAGACAATACAAAAGTTTAAGGTAGTTAACATAAATCATATTTTAATCCAGTGGTCAGCAAGATGCTTACAATATTTGCATATTCTTTTCAATTCCACGGACTCTTCTAAGAAGAAGATGCCAACTTGAAGCAGCCTAACAGATTATACTTTTCACAATCCCTTCACATAGATATGGTGAAAGTCCTAAAGATAAATAGTTTCAAATACTCTGTTAAATGCACATGATACTTCTAAAGGGGCAGAAATTTATGACCTTTTCCGTCAGCCAAGACAAACTGTATAAAAGTCTTTCCAAAATACAACACATAAAGTAAATGATATTTCAATCACCGACAAGAAACTCTCATCAGTCTATTTTTTGGGTGGACCAAGTAAGACCATGAAAATGACAACAGTATTTACACATGCCAAAATGGGTACAATACCAATCTGATGCTTTACATGGTATGCCCTTTTTTTTTATAAGTTACATGGTATGCCCTTTTGAAGACCAGAAACAGACTTTCATGTTTAGTACCTTGCAAAGGAATGGGCACATCTGAGTTTGTAAAGTCCTTCCACCTCCACCCTCGAATCCGACCATCATCACCACAACTACAAGGAATGAAGCACGTAGAAAGAATTTTTTACATCATGTCAATACTTGGTTTTCATTTAGATCAACTTCATGCAACAACTAACATGTCTCTGTGTGTATGTTTGTATTTGTGTATTATGTTCTCCACTTGCAAGTTACATGCAAGCGTCGTACTGCTGAAGCATAGATTTTCTTTGCAATACACATGTAAAGAAACAAACAGCAGAAAGGGAAATGGGGTAATTAGGTTGATGAGAAGATAAATAAGCTTTCCAAAACCTATGGCCACTAATAGGATTGGACATCTAAGACTTATGTCTTATATGGATGTTGGGCGAAGCCATCAAGCAAACCCAATGGAGATAGTGTTTGAACTCAAGGCCACTAAGACCTTCCAAATACAAATGAACAAGAGACCTGAATGATGTTCAAACTTAATACAAGCTCAACCAGTCAGGGGTTAAACAGTTCAAAGCTCAGTTCAATGAATCAGTCCAATTGTATAGCATGTTCAAAGAATATTGATACTTTTTTTTTGTATCTGTATTTCCTATGCGGGGACATAGTTATTAAAAAAAACCGAAATATAATACACAAGCATTAAGGAAAAGTCGCAAAATTTTAAGGCAACCGTAAGAACAGCAATGCTAAAAGATTTCTAGTAATATTTAATATTCTCCCAAAAAGCAGCGCTAGAGGACCTTGTATAGATAGTACCAAGAATAATTCAAATGAGTTCACTATGCCACTTTGATGCACATCAGCCCTTATCTAAATAACGTGGTAATGCAACGCAGCTTGCGGAAACGCCACATTATTACCATTTTATTTTGGTCATAGCAAGTATCAAATAGGATGATCACACAAATACCTTAGCAACAAGGTATCTTCACCATGGCCATAGAATTTGATATCATATGCAGGTCCATCATGTCCTTGCAGAAAGGACTGAGGCTCAGCCACTAAGAAGCTACAGAAATTCCAATCACATGTAAGCCGAGATTGAAGACTTTAGCCATTTAAGTATGTGTACCCATGCATACTTACTGTTGCGACCTCGTATTGTTAAAACCATATTGCTGCAACCTCCAAAAAAAAATAAAGAAAAATATAAAGAAAAATATCTCTTCAATTAATTCAATATGAATTTGATCGAAGTAAAATACAGCAAAAAAACAAAGACTCACGAGTTTGGAAATGCAGGAAGAGATAGAGTAGGAGGCGAGCGAACCGTCACTTGAGGCTACGACAATGGCGTCAGGATTGGGGTTTTGGGAGGGAGCCCAAACAGTCCGGAAAACGGTTCGGGTTCGGATCTCCCTCTCCTTCAATATGCTTTCCCTGTACGCATCTTCGTCCCAGTTCGTCGCGTCTCCACACATTGTGCTCATGTACTGGTTAGTTTTGTTTCAACTTTCTGAAACTATCGAGTCCCTGACGCTTCTAAGCTCCGGTGCACTCCCTCTGTACCAGCTAGGTCGTAGAATGGAAAAAATAAAAAAAATACGAACTTGTAAACGGTGCCGTTTATAGGGAAAAGGCGACGTTGACTTTAAACAACGGCAAACCGTGCCGAGTTTATGACTCGAGTTATCGTAATAAAATGTCTTTCCCGAGATTCAATTTGTTATGAAGTTCAGAGAACAGATGTCATTCAAAGAGCATCCTCAATCGATGATGCGATGATGTGAAGAGTATTGGTATATTTACAAAATAATTATATAAAATTAATCTTTCAAATTGACGAAATTTCATCTAATTTATTAGATTTGTTTTATAATAAAAATAATTTTTTAATCTAATAAATTACATCAAAATATGTTAGTTTTTGTAAAATTATTTTTATAAAACCTTTATGTGATTAGAATATTTTTTTATGTAAAACACACATTTACAATTGTAGAGTATTATAAATATTAGAATGCATAAATACTATACAATTTTAAAAATAAAAATACAAAAAGTAAATACAAAATTCATATAAAAATCTAATATTTAATAAAGAACACTTTTTTTAAAATAATAATTAATTATGCGATATTTACATGCTTTATATCTGGACGATTTATATTTATATATAATATATATTGCATTAATATTCTTGAGGTAAACACACCTCTGATGTAAAATATGAAAATATTTATTGAAAAAGGGCCTCCAATAGATGTTAAAATTTCATTTTCTTTTCCCAGTTAATTGCTATAATGATCTTGGTAGTAGTACATTTGAGTCTTTGCCGAGCGCGAACCGTTCACGTGTAAAAGATCTTTAATTCGTTCAGTTCCCTCATCTAAATTACTTTTAATTCCCCACCGCGAAGCTTTGTTCCCGATTTCATTTTAGCTCCTGCCGTTGGGCACCATCTAATTCCGTTGAGCCTACAGAGCAGATCTCACCACCGCTAGTAAACTGATCCAGAGAATAGACTGCATATGGCGCTCGATCAACTCTGGGGAGTCATGAGATCATGAGATGGAAATTTTGTAAATTATAATGGTAAGATAGTTTGAGTTAATATTTTATAGAATTTTGTTTGAGAATAAAAAATGTTGAATAAAAAATATTATAAAGCAAAAATATTATTAGAATATTATTTTTTAATATTATTTTTGTATGAGAATTTAAAAAAATTTTAAATTATTTTTCAATTTTTTGCTTGAAAACTTAAAAAAGTTATAATGATTAATTTAAAAAAATTATAATGATTAATTTGAGAATATTTGTATTTGAATGATGTTTGGGAATGAAATGTGCTCGAGATGAAATCAGAATTACAGAATAAAAACTTTTTCAAACAAGTAGTATAAGCATTCCAAAAAGAATTTATTGTTTATTTGGTTCTAGTCTGATGAAATTTATATACTTAATCCATCTCATAAAATCGATTTAATAAAATAAATTTATATATTACTTATTAAACAATATCAGCTGCACGTCTTGAAGTCGAAGAAAAAATCTAAACAAAAGTCGGACGGCTGCAGCAGCCCCTCACATGTATTATGATTTTACTGTTTATATAAAAGGCTGTTGCAGCAGTCCTAGTCCTCCTGCTGCCCAGCCCCTCCCCCCTCGAAATTGAAAGTTGAAGTTGTCTTATTTGATGCAGAGGGCAAGTTTTGGAAACAATCAGAATGACGTCTCCATGTTCTCTGTAAATGCTCGGAAAATGACCTTGGAAATTTGGAATCTGCTTTTGGTTATCATATGAACAGTTGGACTACCACAACTACAAGTTCTGAAGTTTTCTTTCTTTTGTTATTGATAATTTTTTCTCAGTTTTTAGCATTCTAATTATTAAATATATAAAGGTGCCTCTTATGAATTATAATACAGGTGGGGTCCCCTGGCAAGGAAAAACAAGTGCCTGCCATTATTCTCTTCCAAACCCAATTCCACTCAATGTGTTTTAAAGGAGGAAAAATTAAAAGAGCTAATTAATTAATTCTTTATTGGAGCTTTCGGCATTTTTTTCTTTTTCCTTTTTTTTTAAAAAAAAAAAATTCTAAAATTAAAAGTTAGCTACGATTCTATCTTCTCCTGCTCAATGCTCATGCTTAACAAAATGCTTAGGAAACGGAAAATTGGCAGTTGTTCCGTGAAAATCTGCACGAGCTCAATATGATAATTCTGCGTCGAACCTAAAGTAAACAACACGTATGCATGAAGTGACCAAATACAATTTACATAAAATTTAATGATTAATACCACACAACAAGAAATACGGGCATTTGTCATCAATTAATTGTAATAAAAATAATTATTTGTGATAAAAATATATTATTTTTTATTGCAAATTGTCCTTTTCATTATAATTAATTAATTATAAATAGCCATTTTTTAATGCATTCTACTATTTTTATAATTAATAGACATTATTTATCTACTTAGTTCCTCAACACACTTTCTCATGTGCAGGATAATAATTTTTCTTGATTTTTATTATGAGGTGAATAGTATGGGTCTCTATTCGTCATGTAGCAGATTTTGATACCATGATGAAGTTCATGAACCTAAATTATCTTGTAAAATTGATTCAATAAGAGAAATTTATATATTATTTATAAGCATGAACAAAATTTTATCTAAAGGTAATATAAAATTTATTTCTCAACATAATCTAAGAAAGATTAGGTATATGCTTTTAGCTCTTCTCTCTCAATCTCTCTATTACGCGACTCTTGAGCTGTTTTAAGGTTTTTAGGGGGATCAAATATGGGAGTTACGAGCATCTTAGTATGTTTTTTGAGAGATTTCTTATGCAAATTTTGGAAATGATTGCATTTTTAGGAATTTATGTTTATTTACCTAGGTTCGGTATAGCTTCTACCTCTTCAGACTCAATCTCCTGATTGTTTTCAGGATGATTATTTTCTGGATTTAACTCTTGAGATATTGCAATGATCCAATTAAAACAGAAAAGATTGCATATATGTATATATTTGCTTAATTTTCTGGTTTGAGTATATTGTTGTTGTCGTCTTCCCAACAACTAAATGGCATATATATATATATATATATGAAGTTTGAGTCCGTTGATGTACTTGATGATCAGTCTGTGGTAATTGTCGATCGTCTTCATTTTCCCTTCATGCTCTAAATCGCATATGAAGTTTTGATACTTTTCTTCACAAGATGACATTTTAATATATATATATATAGTACATGATTTAGATCATGAAATTAATGAACTTACGTACAGATCAATTATTAAGAAGATCAATTTTGCATGCACGTAGGTAACGGCCAGCAGCTCGTTCAACTCATCATGAATCTAATCACGTTCTTGATTATTAATTACTTTTACGATTACGAGTCTGAGACTTTTTAATTTAAAGCTTATATACTAGTGAATATTGCTCTTTAGATTTTCAATATCCTCAAACCGATCCGTCCAAATTATAAAAGTAATTGTGATAAAGGATCGAGCATCAAATCTAACAAAAATACAAATACACTAAAAAAATATATATATATTTATTACATTTTAAATGCAACCAAGAGAACTATTTATAATTAAAACAGTCTATTTTCATCGCAGATAATTCTTATAGATGTAATTAAAATATCACAAATATCTATTTTTCTTATAGTGACAAGAACATACTTAACGAATTCTCAATGATCGGACGTTATAACCTAAGCATGACGTGATCTAATATTTAATCTCCACCTATATATAATATACTCCTTTCTGATGCCATATTAATTAATCTTTTGTGGGGGATACATGACTTTGGACAATCCTTAAAGTAGTGAGACTAGCTAGCTAGGAAATGCTTCATCTGTTTCGTTTATATTAATATCAGAGCTAGCTTCGACTCTGGCAAACTCATATTGGATCATGATCCAAAGCAAAGAGAAAACTAAATGCACTTTCTGTTATTATTCTTCCTCTAGAAGGACAGCCATAGTTGATCAAATAAATATTCTAGGGAGCATGACTATTTAATATTCCAGCATTAGCATGCATGCATGAATAATTGGTTTAAAATTATTCTCATTCTGGATGGATGATGGATGATGAATTGTTGATCAATTTGCTTATATATTTTAATTGATCATGAGTATAGGAATCCAACTATATACATGCCTGGACCACTTGCCTTTGCATTAGATTACATATGATCTAGTCATGGCCAATTCAAATATAGTATTTTCCCCCATTAATGGGATCACTTTAAAGTTCGGGGACCCATCGTCGTGGACGACTCCCACATGCAATGTTTAATCTTTTTCGACGGGGGCTGCTAAATTACGGCCTCCGTTATGTGTATCGTTAGGTGTTTTTGTTTTTTTTCTTCAGTTGTTTAAATGTTCTTAAACAGTTTTTAGAAAAGAAAAAAAAATTAAAATATTATTAAATAATATTTTTTTAATCATTAAGTTTTTTTTTTAAAAAAATAGAGTGGTGAAACACGTAAATTGAATGTCTTTCTTCAACAACATTGTTAACCTCGTTTTCAGCAAGCACCCTGCATAAATGCTCAGACAAAATGCTATTTGTCTTATTTTGTACTTTGAAATCTGTCCAAAATGTAACTTTCTTCGTAAATAATATCCCATGCATTTCAGTCTGATCTGATGCAGAAAAAAGCCCTAGTTTGAAAGCACTCATGAGAGGGGCAAAAAGAAAAGAAAAAAATCATAGTCCAAACTGGCCTATCAAATCAAACACGCATGTAGTGGTCTTGATTTTTGACAAAAACTAATATTGATATTTGACCCACATATTATATATGCAGCAGCATGCAGGAACATTCTTAATTTCCCTCAACACAAAAGTTACCACTGATGCTGTCCTAATTATGGATGTACTATCTTTGGCTATACTAGTAATGGATTATCTTACTAATTACCAAAACATCCAGATTATTCTTACTAATTATTAAGGCGCTAGAAGTGTTACAATCACAAAGAAAACAGTTGCTGCATGCATATAAAGGATTCAGCGACGCTTTGAGGCGATCGGAAAATGCTATATATAATAAGTCCAGTACTTTAATTAGCTGCTGCATGCATGCATGGTAGGTAAAGGAGCGATGCTTTGAGGCGATCGGTAAAAACAGTTGCTGCTGAACTAGTTGATATATATATCGGTCGTTCCTGTTGAAATGGTCGTCAGACGTTAAGTATATAAATGGATAATTTATAGCCATTTTTAGTGTGAATGATCACCATTATAGTGTGAATGGAGTCGAGTCATGATGTCTACAAAGTACTTTATGAGAGATGAAAAACTTGTCTGAGTTGGGTGTATATATATATATAGATAGATATACCAGTAACTTGCTCAGATCATGGCCAGCTGGCCGGATATTTCAAGGGAATCAAAAAGTCCAATATGCTGGGTCATCATGTGGGGCAAGTAGCATAATCTCTAGAGCTAGAACTTTCATTTCAGGATGATGCACTACAACTTCTAAGTGCAAATTAAAGTGTTTTGATGTTCATGGAATCATGTATAAAATATAAATGATTGGGTCTTGAGAGAGAGAGAGAGAGAGATCAGATGGGAGATCAAGGGGAGGACGGTGGGTGACAGAGAGAGTAAGCACGCAGAGGTTCATGCGTGGAGGTCCATGAACGAAAAACACCTTAGAGTGCTCACTCTCTTCTGTCACCTTCTCATACAAACCCCTTCACTAATCATAAGTACATAAGAAGAAGCCTTCTTCCTAATTTCCACCTTGCCAATGCATGAGATCCTTAAGCGTGCAGTAGCCTAGAATCATTATAATCACATAGAACGACATGAGAAACCACCTTCATTTCGTTGTGCATGATGTAAAGACATGATTTGATCTGTGACTTAATTTATAGATCAAGCTAGGCAGGGGAGGAAATTAGAGAATTACTGAAGATCAAATTCATGGTGGAATATCTCTCAAGCACTTGTACTACGCGCGTCTCCATCTAGCTTTTACTATAGTTTAATGCAGATCATAGCTAGCTTTGCATATCAAACGAATGTTTTCGTGTCACAAAGTTTGCGGCAGTGCTGCTATATATCCAAAGTAATTAATAGTGTATATATATATATATATAAGCTACATGATCACCAAGTTAATAATTACTTTGATTTTAATTTTTTGTATAATAGTGAAGACATTTTATATAAACACGGAATTAATACAAAAAAAATGTACTTTGTGGTGACTGTACAAAAATGATTTAAATTTCTTATGTCTATATTTGGCCGTAGCAATTATTTATCAGTCCCTCTTTATGGGAGGACACGCACGTATATAGGAAAGGAGGATAAACATTATTTTGAATAGGATATTATTATAATTTTAAATTATTCCGGCCTCCCATCATTTCTTAAATCCCATAGGTTTGATTTTGTAGAATTTAGCCAATTTTCTCATTGAACGAATTAGAACGTATGAAATAAATCTTTTAAAGACAACTCTATAATATGCTTGAATGAGCATGCATGCATATTACATGATCCCTTACATGATCATGTCCATGTAAGAGATCAAAGTAAGAGATCTCTCAATGATTGAACATGTCCATGCATGTTTCATATATCACAAAATATATATATATATATATATATATACATATCATCTGTAAAAAGTAGATAAAAAAAATTTGACAAGAGTCATTATTCAATTTGACAGAAATCCACCACCAATAGCAGCCTCCAATATTCTGCTAAGACCACCCGATCCATAAAAATAACAAAACAAAATTAGACAACAGATCATCCCACGTCTTAATTAATTAACTCCCGAGAGCTGTTAAACAAATCAACGCTAGAGTACTGTCACACACCAAGATCTGAAAATTCTCACCGTAGAAAGAAATTTTCTCTCATTGACAAAAGCATTATGGGGCTTCGGAATCATCTTCTCCAAAAACGAACGATCAGTAACTACATGTACATGATGTTGGGACTTTGGAGGCTATTACAGCGCCCTATATTTACAAGCTGGCTAATGGGTGAAGTACATCTTTCACATTTGAATTAGGCTAATGCATTAGATCTTTTTCTACTTCCCATAAGATCAGTTAGTCATGAAAACCTCTCTTATCATTTGTTACGTACCTATATATATATATATAATATTATATAACAATTTACTAAGACAATATATTAATTTATTTTAATATATAACTGGATTTATTAATTGTCATATATATCATAAAAGTATAAATACAATTAGAACTTAATTTTTATACAATTACAAAACTATAATATTAATTGTCAAAACGCATGCAATATCATATATAATGGCTATAAGTACATGTAGAAGCTCATAATCACGAACAAGTCCAATGTTGAGTAACTGAGTTCATACCAACCCTATATATATATATATACATGTTAGCTGGGAGGTGGGCATGATGTGCATCGATCTTCCCCAGATAGTGATGATTTAGATGATCACTTAAATGGAAGAAATCTCAAATTAACCAGTTTACAGGGTGTTTATAAAGTACAACTTCTCAACGAAGAAAATTCAGATGAAATAAACTTACAGAATTACTAAGAAGAATTTGGCACACCGCGTACGTTATACCCAGCTCGATCGTTCCACTCAATGATCTAATGACGTACGTTGTCTTGATTATTAGCTTTTAGGTCGATTACGAATCTGAAATTTTTTTTAATGCTCTTTAGACTTTCAATTATTACGTCAAAGCGATCCATTCAATTAATAAAAGTTGTGCGCAAGCATCAAATCTCACAAAAATACAAACAAGATTTCACGAACTCAATACAAAGGATATCGAATGTTATAACCTATTAACCTAGGCATGACGTGATCGAATGTTATAACCTATAACCTATTAACCTCGGAATGTTATAATTATCATCAGTGTAATTAATTAGCAATTTCAATGGTTCTTGGTACCGTTTAATTATTCTTTTTGTTATTATATATATATATAGCAGAAAGCATATATAGATATATACCATATATATTATATGCTCATTAATTTGATCTCATGAGAACATATCATTTACTATAATATTGCTGCTTAGGTTTTGAGAAGCGCGCACATTGGACAATCCCTAAAGCGAGAGGAAATTCCTGATCATGTGTTTCTTTTACATTAATGTCAGAGCTTCGACCTGGCAAATTAACTCACATTGGATGATCCAATATTGCAAAGAGAAAACTAATTAATGTTCTTTCTGTTAATAAATATTATTGATCTTCTTCTAAAAAGACAACCATCGTTGATCAATCAAAATATGACTACGGATTTTTGTAATCAATTAATTGCGACAAAAAAATTAGTTGTGATTAATTTTAATTGTAAATAGTCATTTCGTTAGACTTAAGCAGTTTTCTTGTAATGTATTTTAGGACTTGAGTTTCAAAGAGAACAAACCCATTAATGATGTTGTAATTATATTTATATTGCTTAATGTTTTAGTATATATAATTAGCATCTCATGCATGAAATTAATGGTTTAAAATTCTCATTCTAGAGGGATGTTGATGGATCATGATGAATTGTTGATCAATTTGCTTATATTAATATTAAATTGATCATGAGTATAGGAATCCAAATACATGGACCACTTGTCTTTGCATCAGATTACATATCGATTTGGCTAATTCACATACATAGTTTTTTTCCCCCAGTGTCCCACTTTTATATAAAGTTTAATTTGGGGACCAGTAACTAGCTACTTGGAAGAAGTCAACATTTTTTTCTTTGACAAAGTTACTGAATTATTTCAGTAATATATAATTTACTAGTACATTATTAAAGAAGTTAATTCCCACGTCTCATTCTTGTTCAAGGCACTCATCACGCTTTTTAATTCTCAAAGCTTATTCCATGGGGGCTCCTTGTGCATGCGTGCGCGTGCGCATCTTTTAAACGCTTTTCTTTCTTTGCTATGCTTGTCCTGATCTTCCAAGGAAGAACTAGTAATAATTAATTGCTAGTACTAGGTATAGCTACCAGAAATTTAAAGATTTTTTTTTTTCGATTATGAGACACATGATAGAATATACATGAAGAGTCATGCTACACAGCCTCCCATACACATAATTTTTTAATTTTTTTTTAGTATATTCTTCTTAAACTAATTAAAATTTTCTATACATTCATTATTCATATATTAAATATTTGTAAAAATAAAAAATAAGAAAAATAGAGAAATATGTGGTGTGTATGGGAGGTTGTATATATATATATATAGATTTTCTCTATACATGAGTACAGTACCCACAAAGTATATGTAGATGCAATTTTAATATATATTAATAATTCTGTGTTTATATAAATTAATTAAATGTCTTCAATAATATTATACCAAGAAAAAAATCATAACCATAAATATGTAATTACATATATTAATTACTTGATCAGATTGTATATATAATATTTGTACTAATTAATTGGCTGCACAGGCCTGCAAACGTTAAATATGCGAAGTGCTATTAATTATTAAGAATGATATATATTAATTTGTAGCATAGAATTAACGTAATATAAAAAAAAATGTGTCACGCATTCCAAAATTCATAATCATATCTAGCAATATTACTCCAATTATTAAACTAGTAAAAGCAGGCCGATGGAGACGTACAAATAATTAAGAGCAAATGCTAGTAGGGCGCCAAATGTTAATAAAGGGTTAACGAACAAAATATAAATAGACATTTATGATATTTTAATAATTATTAAAAAGGTTATTTGTGATAAAAATAATTTATTTTTATCATAAATAATTATTTTAAATATAATTAAAATATTTTAAATATTTTTTTTTTTGTAGTGTGTTCGTCTTTTGTAATCTATGCTTGAAATGAAGTGATCTGGCCGGGTTTAAACCGCAGATATTCCACCATGAACTTGAACTCCATTTCTCTTTCCTCCCCCTTCTATAAATTAAGTCACAGAAATCATGTCTTTTCACATGCACAAGCACAACTAAATGAAGTTTTCTGTCTTTCTATGCGATCATTATATTAGTGATTGTAGGCTACTGCATGCTTAAGGATCTGGGCAAGATCATGGAAATTAGGAAGAAGGCTTCTTCTTACGGTAAGATTAGTAAAGGGGTTTGTATGAGAAGGTGACAGAAGAGAGTGAGCACTAAGGTGTTTTTCGTGCATGGACCTCCACGCGTGATAAACCTCTGCGTGCTTACTCTCTCTGTCACCCACCGTTCTCCCCCTCCACCTGATCCCATCTGATCTGATCTATCTCTCACTGCAGCGACGTCTAGAAATATATGTCATATAATACGACGTCGTATATTGATATATTAATTAGATTTCATGTTCATCTTTCAATTACTTCAAAATAGCTACATGAGATAAGTATATACTTTTCATTTCTCTCATGTTTGTCTATACTACTTCCTTGTAAGGTATTATTATGTAATCATATGCATATAGATTGACATGAGCATATCGATCTATTTGTTCAAATGAGTACTAGACAGAGAACGATCAGTAATCCTATCCAGGGCAGAAAGCACATCAAACTATTATTATATTATTATACTCTCTCTCTCTCTCTCTCAAGCTTCAGATCAGTGCTGATATACATCAACGCACTTTTGCACTTGAAAGACGTTTAGAGCTGCATGCATCATATATACTGACATGAAAGTCAATTCTGATATAGATCATGAGTTCTGCAAGCTACTTGCCCCATGCACCCCCAGCGTATAATATTATTGCATTTTTTGTTTCCCTTGAAATATTGATTCCAGCTATATACCCATGATCATCTGATGATAAGTACCTACTGTTATATATATTTAACACCCAACTTACATGCTTCTGATATCTCATAAACCAGTACTGTTATATATATATATATATTATATGTGCGTCATGTTTACTGTTGCTTTAGCGAAAAACATCGCTATGAATCCGGCCTCAAGGACACGAGTTACTTTAGCCGCTGCATCTACAGTCCACTGCAAGGTACGCAACTGCGTGTGTGACGCTTTGATCAGGTGGTCGATCGGAGATAACAGTTGCTGCAGAATTACTTGATATATACCAGTCGTCGTCGCTATATTGAAAAGATTGCCATGGTTAAACTTATATAAATGCAGTTTCGGGTATATGCAGGTTGTTTTATGCAAATATGGCTACGTGTTCTTGATCAGTTTAATACAGCTTGGATCTACTCTAGGTCATGATTTTTAACCACGTGATGTTGTTGGTTTGTGAGTGTTGTCATGTTATGTTTCGGATTAAAGTATTTGATCAAACCAAACCTTAAGGCAATTGGTTTTTAGTATTGGTGTTGAAATGTCAGAAAATTTGGTGATGGATTTTGTATTTTATGATTTTTTTTTCTTGATGATGCAAAGCATGTTAGTTTTTAGTAGTGTGTGATAAACATATTAGAAGAAATTATTTGAATTTTTGGTGATCTTAAAGATGTTTTAAAAGAGGCAAAACCTTGAGAATCAATGGTTGTATTTTCAGTTAAGAAGCTTGGAAATTTTCATTGAAAAGATTTGTGATTTTGTGAAGTGTATTTCTTGGTTGTTTTAGTATGGCATTTGGACATACCATATGATTTTTTCTATGTTGTAATATTTTGGTTTAAGCATGAGGAATGGGGTTTGATAAAATTGCAATAAAAATCAAGAGTTTTAGCCTATGTGTGTTTTGGCCTTGATGAGTTTGTTATATATGGTTGTGATATATTTTAAACTTTTTTATTTAGATATTTGGATTTAGAATGTAGGACGTAAATTTTGGAGTTAGGATGTAAAATTATTAGGGATAAAATTATCATTTTCCATTATCATTTTCCATACGTATGTGATAAAATGATAATTTCACTTTGAGGTAGTGTTTTTGGTTTTCTAAGTTGTTAGTAATTATGAAGTTTCTGACGATTAGAAATCTCTATTTGAAATTTTCCTGTTTCATGCACTTTCTCTATAATGTGAACATCATTTTAGGTTAGTTTCTAACTTATTGTTAGATTATTGTGTATGTATATTGGTAAGAACACTATTAGTTATATACCTATGTTATTATATATGCTATGTTATGCCACACTATATGTTTATCTGTTATACATTATATTCTATCATAAAATAATTATTTGTCACGTAATATATTTTGTTAGAAAATAGTTATTCATTATATAATATATTCTGACAAGTAGTGTTTAATAGTTATATGTGTATGTTATGTCAAATTGCAAAATATTTGTCTATTACATGCTATATCATATCACGAAATGTATATCTATATTCCATGTTATGTCATGTAATGAAACGTTTATCAATTGTTATGTCCTATCCCTAACTGTTTATCTTTTTCATATAATGTTATGTCATTCATCTCATGCTACGTCATGTCAAGTGACATGTCCTTTTCGCTTCATATCATATTAGGTCTCAAATACAAAATGTGTCTCAAAAATAATATTGTCACTTCAGTCAAATTAATTTTTAAGTTTAAGTTCGTGTTTAATTTCATGCCATATTAATTCAATTAATTTATTATCTGTCTGGTACTACACTCAAGGCATACGCGCTTCTTGATGCTATAGTGAAAGAGTATAATCTATCATATATAAAAATGATACTCATTGTGAATGTTTAGGAGCTATCTGAATGCTCTCATTTTCTTAATCAGAATCCATAATTTCAATTACATGAGTTTTTTAATTTATGTATTTCACGTTCATGTTTACGTTAGTTTAATGTCAACTCAATTCATGTTCAATCTTAGTTTAATTTACGTTCAGTTAAAGTTAATTCATATTTAATTTCATATTTAGCTTTATATCATCTTCGTTTCACACCAGTTCATTTCATTTCATGTTTAGTTCAAGTCATGTACTTAGCTCATGTCATGTTGTTTGTCCGTTCATATTTGTACTATTTGCATGCAGAATTTTTAAACTGTCGGTTTAAGTTACTTGTTAACTTACTAAAACTTATAATCAAATCTCACTTGTTAGTCACAATTACTATTCAAACTACCATTCCTTTTGAAATAGTAAATGATGTATCAAACTCAGAAGAATCGATGCATAGAAGATTGGACAATTTTAAAAAGAATGTGGAATATAGAGAAAGAGTTGATGGGCCTAATACTTGCCATAGCTTTTGATCTCTGATCAAATGAATAGTTAAAAAAAGTCAAAAATAGTGTTCAGCCCAATAATTATTGTACTAGTAAGCCACTCTTTGTCTATTGAAGGAGGGCTTAACTTTGTTGAAAGGCAGGACCTTATTTACAAGAATAAATAAGGCAGCTTTAGGTTAAGGTTTGGAAATAAAAAAATTTTAAAATTTTAAAATATTTATTATTTTTTATTATTTTGTTATTATTTTTTATCTATTATTATTATTTTTTATTTTTTTATTATTATTTAATATTTTATTATTATTTTTTACCTATTTTTTATTACTATTTACAAACACTTTTAATTACTTTCAACATCAAACTTTAGAATCTAAGCTGAGCCCTTCTCTTCTCATGTTTTCTTGTGTTTTCTCTTAGTAATTTTAAATGTTTTTTATGTAGAACACTCATTCACTACAAAAAAAAAATATTCATGATTAATTAATTGCAACCAACAAGTTTATTTGTGACAAAAACAGTATTTTCAATTGATAACTTGTTAGTATTTTGAGTATTTTTTGTTTTTATTGCACTTTACTCCAGTGATCACTGTTTATATTCTTGCTTTCTATTTATTCTTTATTTATTATTTTTTTTATATATAAATGAACTTTCAAGATATATTTGTCACGTGGAAGCATCCTTTCTCCGAAACAATAAGCAAGCATGCATGCCGAGATGTTCAACAAGGAAAATATACACAAACCCTCTCACACTACCACCGTTTAATTATTAATCATCCCTTAGACTAATTATTAAAAATTTCAATAACTCTCATTACCAAAAATTTCAATGATCCATCTTCATAAAAAAAGAACTAATTACCTTTGATAAAGAAGATATAAATAAATAAAAAATAAAGAATTTTGAAAACATGAAAATAGAAATAGAAATAATCTATAGAAACATATTCATAAAAGTAAAAAAGCCGAAGAAATTAAAGAAAAAGTCAAGAAAAATATTAAAATGACTAATTATACGTTCACAACAAAAAGATGTCACAGATAAGAAATTAAAAATTAAAATAAGAACACATCGTTTTAAAAAAAATATTTTCTTGTTTTTTATATTAAGATCTTTTACTTGTAAAAGGTGTTTAAAAAAAAAAACCTTTTAGTGGTATTTATTTTTAAAAATTTATTATAATTATTTCATATTTTAATAACTTTAAGAAATAATTTTATGGTCTTTCTAAGGAGTAAAAGAGTATACTGTAATTTTTCTTTTAAAAAATAGTATTTGCAGTCGTGGAAGAAATAGTATTTCGTTTAATAATAAATTTCATTTTCTTTAAAGCATTTATGCGTTGTTTATGCACTTTAGCATTATTGCTTTCTTTTTGTTGGAATATTTTGGAACAATAATGGTTGTGAAATAAAATTAAAGAAAGATTGGCGTGTTTGGTTGTTGAAATAAATTTTACTAATTTCAAATCAATTATTGATGAAATTAATTTTTTTTCAAATTTTTTTTATAAAAAAAAATTAAATTCATCACAACATACATCATATATTTAAACACAAATCTCAATTTTTTTACATTCAAATATTTTTCTATAAGATCCATAAAATATTTTTATTTATAAATCAACTCAGATCATTTAAGATTATTTAAGATCATTTTAAAATTTAAATTCAATTTTAAGAGAGGTTTGGATATTAAGTTGAAATTAAATAAGTTGAGGTGAAAATTAAAAGTTAAAAAAAAATTATTTTAATATTTAAAAAAATTAAATTATCTATAATATTTTTATAAAATTAGATTTTATCATTTTGATATCAAACCGCCCGATTGATGGAGGTTGTCCGTGTCATAAAGTTTCCAAGCCAGTTGGTTTCAGCCAATTACATTTCCCACATTCCAGCCCCCGGCGATACGATACTCGGTCAGTGACAATATTGTTAGGGTTTTTGTCCCTTTCCTCAGTTCCCCCTGCCTCTTCTTGCAGCTGCCTTTTTACAGCCGTTTCTCCGCCACCAATTCGGTGTGTCGCCCTCATTCAGGTACTCTCTCTCTCTCTGTGTGTTTATTTTTTGGTTTTGTCTGAAATCAGGCCTTCTAAGATCAGCAACTTAGGTTCTGTGTTCATCTGGTCAGAGTGGATTTCTTTGCGATTAATATTTTCTGTAATTTTTGGTAGATTATTATGAATTGGGTCCGTGATTTAGAGCTGGTTTTTGTTTGGGGCTTTTCATCCTGGTTGAATTTCACAGGAATTGTGTTGATTTGGGGATTCATAGTGGATGTAGTTTCTATTGTTTGCGTATACAGAAGCGGCCAGAAGGGAGGCGTTTCCTTTGTATACTTGAATTTCTCGATTTTTTAATTGACTTTATTTGAATGTTAGTTATGTTAATTTCTGGAAATTGGTTTGTGGTAGGGAAAAAGATAAATAAAAAGTAAAAACTTCTTTTGAACCGTCCACCTAGCACGCCGAGACTTCCACTCTGTTTTGGCGGAGTCAAAAAGGTACGAAGTGAGTTTCTTCCTTTTGGAGATGGAATCGAGTTGGTCAGATATTTGCAATCTTGGGTTCAAAACTCACTAGATATTGCTGAGTAACAAACCATTGAAAAATGTTGAGCAGAACTGGATTTATAGTATAAAATTTCTGTGAATTGTAAAAGAACTATTGTCGTAGGTTTGGTGCCGAGTGACTTCTCTTAGAAGAGGTTAGATTTTGTATTCTATAAATACATTGAGGACATGGATCAAGGTCTTTGGTTTCTAGATTGGTCAACGTGAAAAAAAGGGGGTGAAGACATATGTATTGTTCTATCTATAACTAGTAGATATCAAAGGCCTGTGCAAGGATCATTGTTGGAACTGATCCAACACTTAACCAAAACAATTATAGCTAGTTATACTCAAATTTTGGATCAAAATGAGAACCCAAATATGGTGGACCAGGCTATACAATGGTGTCTAGGTGACTTCAGGGCTGCACTTGGATTAAGGAGCTGTGTTAATATATGGGGGAGCTATCAAAATTGTTTTTTTAATAATTTCAGGTAGCATTATCTCAGCCTGCAGAGCTGAGTCATAAACGAAGAGAACCAAGTTTGCGTTTGGTGAGATTAGTGGTTTAGTCCAGCTTTTCCATTGACTCGTTTAGGTGGTTAGCGATGGGGTCAACTAGGGAATGTGATTATTGATCATAAATGTTTCGAGTTTAAGAGGGAGAGAGATAAGGGGTGGAAGATCATAGAAAGTGGCCCTCGTCTGGTGAAACATGTGTTCATTGATCCTAAAGCTCTAGCATGGCTGACTGCCATGGTGAAGGAGGGCATTGCTTCTGTGAGTGCCCCAGATTTTCTCAAGTCGTGCAAAAGAGGAACTTTTGTGTTGGTGTTGCAAAGGCGGCATAACTCGTTTGGGAGGTTCTTCTCCCGCTTGGAGTTTAGCCCTGAAGGCGACGAGGCACTATAATGATTCCGGAATGGAGATTAGGTGTATGTTGGAGAAATTTCCATGAAACTTTAATGGAGATAGTGGCAGGCTCTGTTTAGGGAGTTTCACATATGAGAAACAGAGGAACAACTTCTCCAATGGTGTAGGTGCAGGTGCCGGAACCGCCGACATGGTCATTTAGGTCATACAAGGAAGCTCTAAAGTAGGCAAACGACGCTCGAAGGAAGTCTGCAAGTTTGGGAGGCTTTGAACAGTGCGAAAAGACATGCTCTGTCGTTCTTGGAGAAGAAGAGATCAGTATTGCTGGCCTTAATAAGGAAAGAATCTTGGGGGTAATCGTCGAGATGGAACGTCAGTTGGATTTTGCGAATCGCATTTTAGTCTAGCTGAAACAGTGCATTGAGGACTTAATTATAACGGAAATGGGCCTGGGCCTGGGCCTAGGGGAGACGAGAGACCAATCTGATAGCTTGGGGAAGGGGAAGAAAATTATATCGGGCCGGGATGGTTATGTTGAGGGCTTTGGGCTCAATCCCAAATCGAAGGAGATGCAGCATCCTAATTTCGCAGCTGGGCCTAGCTTCGTGAAAGAGATCGGGGTTCGCAACGATGGGCCTCCGGAGACTTAGCAACCGGACTAAAATACGTCGACGGTGGGCCAGAGTTCTCCGGTGGTACATACTCTGTCGGCGTCGTCGCAGGGGAGGTGATTGAAGAGACCAATGCGCCGTTAGTGCCAGAAAGAGCAAAGAGTCCAGAAATTGCCGGAATGTGCCAGATTGACTCACTGGCGACTGAACAGACAACGCCGACGAAGACTCTAGTGCTAGTTGCTTGCTTCCAGAAACGCCGGAACTTATCAATGAGCAGATGGAAGTGCCGACAACCCTTTTTCAGAGCGATCCCACTATAACGGCGACGCAGGTGGTCTCTAGAGAGGGCATTATAATGCCGGTAGCCTCTAGGTTTTCCAATGTGCTCCCTGTTTCAACTTCTAGACTGGTTAGTGAGACCGAAAGTGGGGAAGGGGCACTGGTTTTATTTGAGTTTGAAAATCCCACTCCGCTTGACTCTCACAACCTTAAGGAATCTATGGGTTATCCAGACAACATGGAGAATAAAAAATATCATTGGTATTTCCTACACAGGATTTGAAGCTGAATTCTTGGCGCTCCTCATAGCTGCTGAGGCTGCTCATGATTTATCCAAATCTGAACAGTCCATTCACTCGGCAAAGAAGAAGGATCGTGAATTGAAGAGACTCACTTGGGACATGAATAATGATGGGGGAAGATAAGAGCTCTACTCGGGAGCGAGTTAAAGGAAGGGGCAAGACAGTTGGTCAAGGAAGCCAAAAATTATTTCATGGAATGTGAGGGGGTTGCATGACTTTAACAAGCGGCTCCAAGTGAGAAATCTCCTTAGACAATGGAAGTGAGATGTTATTTGTTTACAGGAAACCAAGCTAGAATCTATAAATACCCAACTAGTTCGTAGTCTATGGAGAGGACAACATGTTGGGTGGTCTTACCTCCCAGCAAGAGGCGCCTCTGGGGGCATCTTAATAATGTTTGACATAAGGATGGTTGAAAGAGTGGAGGAGTGTGTGGGTGATTTTACTATTGCATGTTCTTTTGTGAACTTGGTAGATGGCTTTAATTGGGCTTTTGTGGTGTCTATGGACCTAATCTGGATCTAGACAGAAGACTTTTGTGGGATGAGTTGGCTGGTTTTCTTACCTGGTGGGAGCTACCCAGTTGTATTGGGTGTGACTTCAATATAACTCGTTTTCCAAGTGAAAGGTCGGGTGTCTCTCATATCTCTAGGCCTGTGAGAGAGTTTTCTGATTTCATTGCAGAACAGGAACTTATGGACATCCCTTTAATGGGAGGTACCTTCACGTGGTCTAACAATCGTGACCGCCCTTCGATTCCTGCTATTCCCTGAGTGGGATCATACTATCCGGATGTAGTGCAAATAAAATTACCCACTTCCCTATCATTCTAGACAACGGAGGGATCCAAGGTGGTGAAGGTATTTTAAATTTGAAAATATGTGGCTTAAATCTGATGGTTTTGTTGACAGAGTTAGAGCTTGGTGGACCTCATATAACTTTGAAGGTCATCCTAGCTACATTATGGCAAAGAAACTGAAAGCTTTAAAGCAAAATTTGAAGCAATGGAATGAACAAGTCTTCGGCAACATATACCAACAGAGACGCTCTCTTGTAGAGGAGTTTCAGGCAATGGAGGGCAAAGAGGAAGCTAGAACTCTTACGGAAACAGAGACAACTCACAAGCATCAAGTACTTGTGGAACTTGAAAGAGTTATTCTGTTGGAGGAAATATCATGGCGTCAGAATTCAAGAGTACTCTGGGCGAGATGACTATGTTAATTGGCGATTCTTGCTACATCTTCTTTCAAGATGTGGTTTGGGAAACAAATGGCTGAAATGGGTGGAATTCTGTATATCTTCAGTTCGGTTCTCTATCTTCGTAAATGAATCGCCACGAGGTTTCTTCAATTCCTCTCGTGGTTTGAGACAGGAAGATCCTTTATCTCCTTATCTCTGCTTCTCTTTCTATTTATTAAGGAAGCTTTAAGCAAAATGATTGAGAGACTGGTGGATGCTGGATTTCTTCATGGCTTTCTGGTTGGAAATGGAGCCATTTTCATTTCCCATCTTTTATTTGCTGATGACACGCTTATCTTTTGTGGTGCACACCCCGGAGACATTCAAACCTTGATGGGGCTTCTACTTTGTTTCGAAGTCGCATCAAGTCTGAGAGTCAATCTTTTGAAGTCTATATTAGTGCCAGTGGGGGTCGTTCAAGATGCAAAGTTTTTGGCTACCTTCTTGGGTTGTCAGGTATCTTATTTACCCCTCATCTACCTTGGTCTACCATTGGAAGCCTTCTTTAAATCTGAAAGGATTTGGAATGGGGTAATTGAAAAGGTAGAGTGTAAATTGGCCACTTGGAAGAGGTTATATTTATCCAAAGGGGGAAAGCTGGCGCTGATAAAAAGCACCCTCTCAAATCTCCCCACCTATTATCTCTCTCTCTTCCCGCTTCCGCTTCCCACAAAAGTAGCCAATCGCATTGAGAAGTTACAAAGAGACTTCTTGTGGAGTGGAATGGGGGAGGAGTTCACATATCATTTGGTCAATTGGCCAACTGTGTGCACACCAATATCTGGGGGAGGCTTGGGGATTCGTTACTTGGGTGAAATTCAATTAAGCTCTCTTAGGTAAATGGTTGTGGAGGTACCAAAATGAAGGGGAGGCACTTTGGAAGTCGGTAATAGATTTAAAATATGGAGTGTCCTGGGGTGGTTGGTGTTCGAATGAGGTCCAAGGCATACATGGGGTGGGTTTGTGGAAGTTCATTAGGAAACAATGAGAGTCTTTCAGAGATCAAGAATATCTTGTGGTAGGAGATGGCTCACAGGTCAGATTTTGGCATGAAAATTGGTGTGGAGGCATTACTAGCCGCAAAGACTCATTCCCTATTATCTTTGATATCGCAAGGGACAAGGATGCATCGATTGCAGAGCTTGTGGTCATTTCAAATGGCACCCCTCAATGGAATATTGACTTTGTGAGGGATGCTCAAGATTGAAGATAGAAAATATTTTGGAGTTTTTAGCGTCATTATACTCATTCAACATCCTTGGTGGCACAGGTGATAAGTTGCAATGGAGACACTCCAAGAAAGATATTTTTTCGGTTGGTTCTTACTATCAAGCCCCTTCTACTCTCGGATTACCAAGATTCTCCTGGAAGAGTATTTGGCAGACGAAGGTGCCATCGATAGCCCTTTTTTTTGTGTGGACAGCAATCCTGAATAAGATCCTTACTATAGACAACTTGAGGAAACACCGTATAGTTGTGATAAATCGGTGTTGTATGTGCAAGAAATATGGGGAATCAGTAGATCGTTTACTTTTCCACTACGAGGTGGTCAAGAAGTTGTGGGATGAGTTTTTCACTAGATTTGGCTTATCATGGGTCATGCCTCTTCACTTGGGGGATTTTCTAGCAAGTTGGAGAGATCTTTGAGGCAACTCACAGGTGGTAACTATATAGCGTATGGTTCCTATTTGTATGTGTTGGTGTATATGGAAAGACAGAAATGCAAGGAAATTCCAAGATTGTGAGAGAATTTTGGAGAAACGAAAACTTCTCTTCTATAGGAATTTGCTTTCTTGGGCGGGATCTATCGCTTGTAACGGACTTAGTATCCATGAACTTTTTTCTTCTTTGTAACACTAGCTAAGTTTTCTCAAGTATACCTCCGGTATACCTGGGCTTAGCCTTTTTCTATTAATGAAATCTTTTTGATTACATATAAAAAAAACTATATGGGGGAGCTATCTAAATTACAGGGATTCTTTTGTACGTGCATTTATTCTTTTGAATCACTTTGCGGATTGTCATGCTTGCATATAATTATTGTTAGGAAAAAGCTGAATGCAAGCAGCATGCGTAACCGCAGGGGAAGCATTGCCTAGGTGGAAAATGGAACGACTCTTTTGGTCAAAGGAGAAAACAGTTCATTTTGGTCACTTTCTCCCCCAGCTCCCTCCCTTTGCCCTTGCACATTCTCTCATAATCACTTTCTCCCTTCGAAGTTCAAAGACCAGAGCCTCCCTGAGGTTCACTTTTTCCCCCAGCTCCCTCCATTCGTACTGCAAACAGTGTCCTTGGCACAAAGCTCTCCCTCCCTTCATCTTCGCATCTTCTCCTTCCCACGTCCCTCCCTCGAAGCTCTCCCTCCTTTACATGATTGTGCAAGAAATCCTTGGACTGAAATCCCCCTTTCTCTGATTTCTTGCTTCTTATTGATGTGGGACTTAGTTTTGGACATAGAAAGGTTAGGATGAGCGCAGCTGCATACAAAATAGCACCATTGTTTCATAAAAAATATATTCTTTCTCTTCATTCTGGTAGAACTTCTTCGATTTTGCAATACAATGAAATCTGGGGCCCCTTTTTCATCCTTTCTCGTCTGTCTTCCATTGTTTCTCATAAATAATAATTGTAGAAAAAAACCCAAGGGAGGGAGTGACTTCCATGAGGTACCTGCAGTTCTTCTAGACCCACAGGAAGACAACGACGCTGTTCTAAACTCTTCCTTCTTTTTTCAGTTTGTTTTGGTTTTTCTTTTTAATATATATATATATATATATATCAGCTGACGTGGCCAACCAATTCCTTAGCAATTACGTGTCCCAACTGTACCTAGAAGAATTGTTATTGTTATAGTTGAGGATATAGTTGTTGCCCTGTTTTGGAAGATGAACTGAAAATCTCACTGGAGTCTTATGATAAAAGTGCCAGCGCACTGTGAGGAGGAGGAAGAAGATATATTGATCATGTTATCTATGCTTTCTTGTTTTTTTTATTGGAAGCGGGTGTCTAGGAACATCAGTCTAACTAATCTCGGAGGTGCACAGTCCTTCAAAGACCCTTGACAAGAAGTTTTCTTGCAAGTGCACCTTGGGTCATAGTGTAAATCCTCTAGCCGATGGCCCCTAGAGATTGTTTGCACTCAAGAGTATTTGAACCTTAGACTTGGGAGGTAGCATACCCCCACACCCTAGAGGTTCTATGCTTTCGTCTTGTTACTTTTGAAAGATGGTTGCAAGCTACTCAAATCTGTAGGATTGATTTATTATATCGTTTTTTTATTTTTTCTGTTCACATCCAGATTATTGTCACTATATTTCTCTTTTCCAATTTGGTGCCACAAAATCATTTTTTGGGCATGGGCATGGGTATGGGCATGGGCATGTGCATGTCCATGTGCGGTGGAGGGTGATCTGAAGTATGTTTACAGCAAGGTGATCTGAAGTATGTTTACAGCAAATTACCAAAAAAGAAAACTTCTTGCATGTAGAATGGAGTTATTTGAACCACAACCTCATCCTCCTACATTTTCTTAGGGAGAAGAGTCGCCATCTTAGTTAAAGCTCGTAGGTGTATTTTAAATAAGTAGAAAAAAAAAAAAAAATTAATTTGTTCTAGTGTGCTCAAGCTGTATGCATCTTTCATTGACACAGTATGTAAATACGTATTTAAACTACCCATAAATTCTTTCCCCTCTCACCAACCATCTAAACAAGGGCAGTATTTGTAGACAAAATCCACGAGATTATCCGGAATATCTTCCAAATTTACTTCTATGTCTCTTTAGGTAACCAGTTTCAGTGCTTTCGTGGTTGTGAACAGTGTGCAGCAGTTGGTTGGAAATGCAAGATCCAAGGATGCTATCATCTGAGGAAAACTTAAATCCGAAGATACGGAAAAAGAAAATCTCAACCCAAAAGACTTCGTTGTTCCATTTACAAGGAAATGATGTCAAAGAGGTACATGGGGGACAGAAGTCTTTGTCACTGAAAACAGGGCCGAAAACCTCTAAGAGAAACTTGAAGAATGAGGTTTCACCATTGTCCCAGCAACCGGAGAGATCTAACTCTGATTCATTGCCTGATTCTTCTACATCTGGAGGTGATTACCGAGCACTGAGAAGGAAGTATTTGTTGCTTGAAGAAGAGAGCTTTGCACTGGGGGGAGAGCTGAGAGAGATTGAAGACGATGTCAAGACCCTTGAAGATGAGAAGCTTGTGCTGTTGGACCAGCTTGTTGTGTTAGAAGGCCTACTTGATCCTTCAGAGTTGAAGTCGTAGATGTTGTACATACCTTTGGCCTAATCCCTTTATATTGATAACAATTCCGTGATACTCTACTTTTATTAGTTGTAATGTTCAAAGTTGAAAGAGTAGGTCGAGAGTTTACCCCTTTCTTAAGTTCCAAATTCTCTGTTGTCTTTAATTCATCAGAATATGAGATCCCGCCAAAGTTGACGGACCATTGACTGATTACTATTTCTCTCTTTGGGTTCAGAATAAAAAATGAAGGTCTTTACGCCATATACTATTTTTGTATCATATTATCATAAATTTAAAGTAATTGAAAATAAAATTAAAATTTAGAAGGTGAAGAACATTATGTAATTCAATTTTGACATTTCATCTTATTTTCTTTTTTATGTAATTAAATAAAATTAGGCATAAAAGAAACTCGCGTTAAAACAATTAAAAATCTGGTTATAGACAAGTTTAAAGGTAGAATAAAATTGAAAGCCAACAATTTTTTCCATGGGTGCAGTGAGTCTTTGGGTTTTCTATATCATATTATGTTTTATATGCTAATTACTAATTAATATAACATGAAATTTTAACTTTATTATTCATGTCTATTATTCAAATTATATAAAATAAACATTCGAATTATAATATAACATAAATTTAATATTATAATTTTTAATATAACATTTGAATTTCGATATAACATAATTTATATTTTATAACATAAACTTAATAAAACCTGAAATTTTGTAATCTTAAATAGGAACATTAATATTAAGTTATTAATATAAACTTACTTTGGATGGATATCTTGTTAAAGTTTTATTAGAGTATGATTTTGTTTATTTGATAAAGGAGACCAGCCCGAAACCAGAAAAGTCGGAAGTTTCCATTTTGGTGGTGAATCAATCCAGTATCGATTCACTTCAACAGAGTTCCAGAATTGAAAGTTTTGAAATCGGATCAAACCGAACTAGTTGCACACCTATACATGGCTGATGTATAAAGATAGCCAGTCTTAGCCTAACCCTTCCTCTGGCTGCTTTTCCTATCAACTTTGAAATATAAATATATGTTTTTTAATAAGTAACTTTGGCTCATAAAATATTTATTTGTCACAAAGAGGAAGCCACGAGACTTTATGCTCAAAATGATAACAGTTGATGCCATCAAGGTCCATCGAGATTTACATTTGATAAGCAAAAGCGGAGCCATGGCACCACCAGATACATATTGCGTGGATATGACAAAAATAAAATACATATCTTGATTCATATGCTGGCATGTCGCTTGTTTAGTTACCGGAAAGTCCATAAACCAACCATCTCCAGGCCTTTCATTCTAGGCTATAATGAATATCGATTTTCTTCTTCTTTTCTGTTCTGAGCAATGAATATAGATGATCTTCACTTTCATTTCAAAGCTCCTAACCTCTTAACCCTTTCAACTGCTGTTATCTCATCAACCCGGAGTCTGAAGGTGCAACCCGGACAACCAGAGGGCTACTAACCAGTAAGTCTCTGTTCCTCCATGACAACAACCCAAAAACATATCCCTTTGATGGAGCGGCCACCTTGAATTTCACGGTAAACATGATCTTCTGGCCGAACCGGTCAAAGATTAATCGCTTTGGCATGACAGTGACATTGATTCCCATGGGAGAAGAAACTAAAGCATTATATATACTTTTTGGCTTCCCAACATTGGTTACTGTTCGAGTTACCGAGAAGGTGTCCTTGAGATTAGGCACCGTGATAGAAGGATAGTTCAGGGAAGATGGTGTTCTGAAGGCCCCATGACATGTACTGTTGTCTCTTGTAACCAGATGTAATGACCTCTTGTCATAACCAATCGAACAAAGAAACGATATGTAGTCTCTTGGTTTTGCATCATAGATGAGTCCCGGATCAAGGACTCTTGTTGGGTTCACAAACCCAGAGCCATAATCAAATGCATTACCCCTTCTTCCTTCCGGATCCACTATGAGTGGTTTGCCGTTCTTATCCAAAATAGTAGCTGCATTTTCCTTAAGTAATCAGATTCTATGTGGAAACTTGTTGACTGTGATTTAAGGTTAATAGACTTCATTTATTGCAAACTGCCAAATGAAAATATATTTTTCTTTTATCAACTTGCAGAAAAATTGTCTTTGATTGGATTTTAAAACAGAGCAAATGGACACCAATGTTGGGAAATACTTGAGTCCCTCATAGCGTCATCAATTTAGGTGGATTCGACAAATCTATTATCAAAAGAAGGTTGAGAAAAAGAAAGTTTTTTTTATGTCCAAACAGGACAAATGAATCTATCTGTGTTTCACATCATTCTAGAGAACTGGGAATTCATTCAACTGCTTTAGGCTATTTAAGAATCTATAACAAATCATAAGGCAAAATTAAAATATATGTTACCAGTTGTCATGATGGCTGATTTAATAGCAGATGGAGACCATGAAGGATAAACAGCTTTGATCAAGGTAGCAATTCCTGTTACATGTGGGCAAGCCATTGAAGTACCGGAAAGAATGTTGAATCGCAGTTTTTCAATTGCTGGAGACCAGGCTGCAAGAATGTTCAATCCAGGAGCTGTGACATCAGGCTACAAGGAGAACAATCAGCAGTCAGCAGATCTTAAGAATGTAGTGAAGATGACCGAAGAAGAAGAGGTATGAAAAAGAATGGAACATACAGTTGCAAAATCCAGCATCCCCAAAAGAATCTCTAGAAAGAAGTTTTACCTTCAAAATCTCTGGGGTTAAGGCATTGGGACCTTTCGAAGAAAATGCTGCAACACGGGGTGCTGGTTGAGACCCCAATGTAGTCTTTGCATGGAAAATCCTAGACATTGGTTTCCTGTTCATGACAGAATGGCCTGTATCATAAAAATAATAATTTAAACGCACTCGCCTTTCCATCCTGAGTAGATAATAAACAAACCGTGTGCTTTTAATGTAAGAGAGGATCTGATCCACTTTCTCCCTCCCAACAATAGCTGCAGGTATCACAAATGGGATGGCAACATCCTTATCTGCTTCATCAACCAATATCATGCCAACTCCACCAGCTTCTTTCACTACCACACTCTTTTCCAGCTTTGACTCCATTGAACTCTCTGCATGTCGACAGACCAGGACCTTCCCTCTGGCCTTGGTGCTATTCAAGGAACTCTCTAAACAGTAACTGAGGAAGAAGAAGGACAAGAAAAGAAAAATAATTCAAACTTTTCCTTGGTGTTGATGTGAAAATTAAACTGACTACCAAGTACCTTTTGCTTCACCTGGATTGATAAGGAGTGAAATATCCAGCATAGGCTTGGGAGGCAGAAATGATCCTCGCGGAGGCATTCATTTCAAAGAGACTGAGACTTTCGCCCTATACAGCAACTGACAATTTATTAGCCTTCCTATTATTAAAAAAAACCTCTCATTAGAACGACAAAAACAGCATTACCGTGAAATTGGTACCATCTCCTAGCATGATATTGGAAGAAAAATCTCTATCTGTTGAACTAGCAGCAACAGTCAGCATCCATGGGGCAAGATTTGTTGCAGAGCCTTGGTTTCCTTCATTTCCAACTGAAGAAACTACCAAAATTCCATGAGCGGTGGCATGGAATGACCCCAAAGAAATAGCATCATTGAAATATTCACCCTGGGGAGAAGCAGGACCCAAAGACAGAGACAAGATGTGAACCCCATCTCTGATTGCATCATCAAAGGCAGCCAGTAAGTCCACATCATAGCAACCGGAATCCCAACACGTCTTGTATACTGCAATCCGGGTCATTGGTGCACCACCTCTAGCTCCTCCAGCTGCCAGCCCCTTATAATTCATATTTTCGACAAAACGACCGGCAGCAGTTGAGGCTGTGTGGCTTCCATGACCAGAGCTGTCCCTCGGAGATCTAAATGAAATTTTGTTTTCTGAATCTTCTTCTGCTAAGAAGCCACTCATGTAGTACCTAGCTCCAATCACTTTCCTGTGCCATTAAATTTTAAGCAATCCTGAGGACCCTCTTCTTTTATGTTCATAAAATGAGTTTAATATTAAGTAAGGTAAAACCTGTTGCAAGATGAAGCATTGAATGCCTCTCCAGATTGGCATTTCCCTTTCCATCTGGAAGGCACTGGAGGCATGTCTTCATCACTAAAACTTGGGGATTCAGGCCAGATTCCTGCTTCAGACAGTAGTCAAAATTAAGACCTCCAGTTTTTTCCCCCTCCTTGAATGGACAAAGTGCATTAAAATGGGCCCAATCAAACTTGAGGCGCAAAAGCATTCAAACATACAGAGTGCGTCAAATTATGGGCAAAATGTGCATGGAGAATAAGATGTATAATGGCAGTGGTAGAACGGGGCATCCAAGTAAACAAATAGGATGTAATGAAGATTGCATCTTTATTGAAGAAACAAACACCCTATTATTCTTAAGTTCTAAATAAGTTAAAGAACCAGAAAAAGGAAGATAAATTGAATAATTAACATTTCCTAATAATTCAATCGTATTAAACAGCAAGCACTTTGATCTTCAACAAGCTTTTATCTGACCTATAGAGCGTTTAATCATATATAACTGCTCCTGCAACTGCTTAGGTATTGAAAAAGAGAGATTCAAATGAATGGTTCTCAATCTTATATGGGAAAATAAATTGTCCCTAGTGTACTCCGATGTGGTAGCTATATTATTATAGGAAAGGAGGAACGAAATGTTCTTCAACAGGAACAAGTTAAAAGTAAGAATATAAAGGATGTCAAAGAGTTCCGACCAGTATCAATGAAACCAACAACAACGTTGACTTGGTTTTTGGTGGAGTACCCAGGAATCTCCATGGTTTCTTCACCCAGAAGACCCATGAAATCCCACGAATGAGTGGTGTGTAGCCTTCTTTTCAAATTGGGAAACACCGAAACCACTTCTGGCATCTCTGTTTCAAAATATGTCATTCACACTGAAATTAGTCCCTGATTCTTGACAAGAAAACAAAGGGATTTTGAAAAGAAAGATGCTCACTAGAAATCTGGAAAGCTTGGTCTTCCGTCAACTTGGCAGCAAAGCCTCTGAAACCATGTCTGTAACTGTAAACGTGAGATGCCTGTGCTAGCTCGATGCTGTTCCACAACCAACAACCTTAGTAGACATACAATAATACTCTCAAACATATATATGATAATCATGCAAAAAGTGACAAACCCAGCAACGCAAAAGACTGGCCGGAGAAGCATGTACAGAAACACCTAATTACCTTCCTCCATGAACAGATGCAAGCATTTGATGGTCCAGACTCAGAATCTCGTCTGGGTTACCGCCAGTTTTGCTTCCCATATAGGCTACATAAACCTGGAAACCAACCCAAAATCATAAATAAAATTTAAAATTTAAAAAAAAAAAAAAAACCACCCGAGCATCTTTGCTATAAAAAAGAATGGGGGAGTTGAAAAGTGTTTTTCTGAATATCCATCCGAGATTATAACGTAATTAACCTTAGCGCAAAAGCAAAATCTGATCTTTGTAAGAAAAACACCAAGAAACAGATAAAGTAAGACGATGCAACGTCTCCTACTCTCTGCATAAGCGAATGAATCCATTTCCGAGAAAAGAGGCCTCCACTCCCCGTCTCAACTGCAGTAAGAGAGATGTCTAAAGGGTCAGGCTTTCAGTTGCAGTGTGGAGACAGAGGTGACGGTTTAAATATCGAGGAAAGATTAAAAAGAAAAAAGAGATTAAAATCAAACAAAACAAACAAAAGTTGGTGGAGAAAGGAATGTTGACGTCGCAGGATAACCTTGCGTGTAAAGAACAGGAAAGAGCGCTGGCTTTTCCTTCAGTATAACGTTACTTAGCTTCAACACATCTACCATGGATGATTTGTTGTATCAATGACTTAAATAAATCGAAATACTTATTTTTGTTTTGATTTAGATATTTTAATATTTTTCTAAGGTAACAAATTAACAAAAACATTTTCTTTGATCTAAACTTTGTATGCATAAGAAGCTTACAAAAATTATTTTATTAAAAAATAAACTTTACAATGTGCAAATTATATTAAACCAACTCAATTCATAATTTTTTTTTTATAAGGTTTCTATATAGATCTAATAATTTTTTATTATTAATTTTTAATCTTACTATCTCGACATGCTAACAATAATTAGTAAAGCTATATAAAAAAAAAAACAATAGTTAGTAACTACTTAAAATTTAGAAAAACACTACTTCTATTTATAAAATTTATCGATAAAATTTGTTAATAGGATTTTTTTTATTTTTTTATTTAATGTTAATAAAATGGTTTTTTAATAAATTTGTGATTTTATTTTTTAAATATTTAATATAATTAAAAAAATATTCGAAAAAAAAACTGGCTGTTGGGTGGGGTAGCACTACCCTAAAACTTATTTTTATATATTTTTTTAAATAAATTAATAAAAAAATAGTTGGTATATTAGTAAAGTTGAAAAAGAGACACAAATGCCGATGATAAAGAAGAATGCCTCTCCCCTAGAGTTTAGTGGGGCTGAGGGTGGAAGTGCGGCGCCTGCCTGCCCGCCTCTCTCCCTCACTATTATTATTTTTATTATTTTTAATGTAAATAAATAATAATATATTATATTATGTCAAAGAATATTCCATGAAAGAGACAAATTTGAGTGGCTTAGATAGAAAGAAACTGAAAAAAAAAAAAAAATTAAATGGTGGGGGGGGATTGCAGGAGCTAAGAAATGAGCAGGGAAGTAGGAAACCCAACACCTCCATGACCTGATATGATTACACAGCGTCAAGTCACAATGATTCTCTTCACTCTAATCAAATACCGCAATGATTATGACCATATTACCTAACTAATCTACCCCTCTTTTCTTATTATTGTGATTTGAGTATTGATACCGTCATACATACAATATATTTTTACAAAGATAATGATAGGTTTCTTACTTTTTTTTTAATTTTTTAAAAATATTTTTACTTAATAATTAAGGAATTAATTAGTAATAAAATTATATATTTTTTAAATTTATTTAATAATTAAATATATTCAAAAATATTCAAAATACAAAAAATAAAAATCTTATAAGCTTATCACTATCCTTTTTATAATACATTTTACAATAATATTATAAGATAAAATAATGTTATATATAAATAATTTTACGTAATTTTATAATAATATTTTTATAAAATATAGGATTTTTATATAGTATTTTACAATATTACTCCTCATTTAATACATAATTATAAAATATATTATAAAAAATGTTATGTATAAATTATATTCCTTTTAATATATGTATTTAGTAGTCTATAGCATTCTCAATAGAATAGGCATGGTTAAATTCTTATTTTAGCTAATATGATTATATTATATCATTGTCTATTTATTCATTATATTATAATAAAATAATATTAATATAATATAATAAATTATATTATAATATATATTATAATAATATTTATTTATTTATTTTCTTTACCATTCTACCAATTATATATTAACTACTGATCAAAATCTAATTAATTAATTATTTGAAAACTTGCATTTTTAATGATCATTTAATGCCAATATACACAAACGTCTAATCAAATTCATATAAAAAAACTCATATCAAATTTCTTATTATATATTAAATTTTTATTTTTCCAATCCAACTAGTAAAGTTTTCCAAATAAATTACTATAAGAACTGACTATGTTGGAAAATATCATTTCTCAGCCAAAACAAATTGTCACGCAAGCCAAAGTCTCATTTAATTTGAAAAATGTTGAGAAGAGAGAGTGTAAAAAAGCATAATCAAAATAAGATTTGGTTAATGATCAATAGTGTAGATGAAAGATAGATATATATATTTTTTTATTCTTACTTCAATAAAAGTCAGATATTCAAATCTTTTATTTTTTTATATTTTAAAAAAATGTTTTAAGGTGTTAAAAAAATATAAAAAAATATGATTTTATTGAGAAATGTTTTTTTTGAGATATTATAAATATTTTTTTATATGATTTTTTTAACATCTTAATTTTTTTTTTAAATATAAAAAAATACAAAATTATTTAAAAACATTTATTTAAAAATTATGCAAAACATGTTTTAAAAAAAAAAAGCAAAATGGGAAACCATCAGGATGGTTTTGAATGGGGTAAATAGCACTCCCTTATTTTTAATATTATTATTATTTTATAAATTAAAAAATGAATTATTTTTTAGATTTTATTTAGAAATTTATAAAATTTATAATAATGATATGAGATGAGATGAAATTATTTCTGTATTTAAAATGAATCTTTTCATATTATTTTAAAAAATAAATAAATAAATTTGAGATTTATATAAATAATAATAAAAACTACAATAATTTTGTTTTTTAAAATAAAGATACTCGATTCGTACACTTAAAATTGTATTTGATATTATTCTATCATTTTATCATCACTGTTATTTTTATTTGTACGTCCATCATCATCATTCATGTTATTATTATTATTATTATTATTATTATTATTATTATTATTATTATTATTATTATTATTATTATTATTATTGTTGTTTAGCAATCCCTCGTGAATTGGGAAAAAGAAAGTTGAAATTTTTGCCCTGATCATGAGTAAAATTTACCTGACATTATTAGATTCTTGTTACCACCAATTTGGTAGATAGTTGGGTCTTATTTTAGTAAATGGGAAAGGAGCAGACATCAATAATCAAAGCTTTCAATTGTATATTGTATAATATAATAATGATTCTCTCAAATAAAAATTATATATATATATATATATATAGTAATGACGGATTTCGATATAATTGACTTCGTGTCAATGCCCGGATGGCTAAAAATAAGCCATAGTTAAAGCCCTACACCCTGCAAACTGGGGGTAAGTTTAACAATAACTAACATTTGATTAATGTTGAGACGAGTTGACTTATAAATACCAGTATTTTATGAATTTTATTAAAATGAATTTAATTTTTTTAAATTGAGATTAGTTTAACTTTTTTTTTTAGTTGAAATATACAAAATAAGTCGAGATAAATTCAATTTTTTAAAAAAAGTAAATTTAAAAATTAGTAAATCTCATCAATAATTAGTTTAAAATAAATTCATGAATTAAGTCTAATAACCAAATACAAACCAAGTGTTGGATTTATAAAAATATTTTATAAAAATATGCTTTATAGACTGACATGATTTAATAATTTAATACCATACATTTAACTTATTATATATCAAATCACATTAATTTATAATATATATATATATATTTATATATTAGATTGAACTCTAAGCAATCAATGCGTAAGATACAACTCAAGTACATATCTAATAAAAGGAAAATGGGTATGAGCTGTTACTGAATCTTACAAAAGTCAGGATTGGGCAATAGATTAAAGATTTGATGAACATGATCTTGAATATATACACCCAACATGTGCTTGCTTTACTCAATCAAAATATGCAATCATTTCAATTCTACTTGAATACTTCCCGTTATATCTAATATTGCTCATTTTTCTTCTCATAATTATTCTTACCAAGATTCTTTACTCCATTAATAATTATCATTCCCAACGTCTCTATCTATCTTTTATTAATTTGTTATTTAATCAAATATTTCAGAAAAAGTTTAGTCAATTAGTTAATAACCCTTCCAGCTTGTACGTACTTTGTCTTAAGTGAAGATTTGATCATCGAGTTTTCTTTTCAGAAATAGAGTAATTCAATTTCTTATCATGAATTTTGAAACAATTGTCTCCATTAGAAACTCCATGTGCCTTGTCCTATTGAAATATTAGAAACCACTCATCATCATGTTATATAATGAAAAGATCAGAAATATTTTAAATATAAAGAGATTATATAATTAATACATAATAATATGGTTTAAGTAAGTATGTGATCAGATTATGAAGTTATTATCATAAAAATTATAGATCAACAAATCACATAAAATTATATTATTTTATGAATTTATTTTTATGCATGTAATGATTTATTTTTATATCATTTTGTATGAAGTAGTTTTTATTACTATTCATATGAAAAATATTATTTTTAATTTAAAATAAAATAAAGATAATATTATACCAACATGAGGTTACTATCTTGTCATCCAATGATTGCCTGAACTCATCTCAAAAAAGATAAAATAAAATAAATGATTGCCTGAACTCAGCCATCACATGGAATGACCAGAGCAAAGATCGCCAAGCGGTAGCCAAGCCTGACGATTAGCTTCGAGGGGACCTTCCCCTATTCCCAAGTTTTTTACTTCTTTTTGTTTGTTTTTGAATAATTATTTGATAATTTAATTTACTTTTTAAAAATAGATAATATTCCTATAATGAGTCTGGCAAAACCCCTCTCGGAGGAGGAGGAGGGGGTAAGATTTTCATATTCGATTTGTCTGAGAGTATGACACTCTGCAAACAAAGAATAAACAACCACCATCCTTCAAAGAATGAAAGGAAATTGTCACCACTATTCTCCAAAAGAGAAAATTGAATCAATACCCAATCTACCAAAAGAGGAGTGAAACAACGAAAATAATAATATTTTTCTTTTATTATTATATAACACAAACTACAATACAAACGAATACGAAGCAATGATATAAAACTAAAACACAAAACACTGTAAACAAACACAAAACACGGTTGTACGCGGCGCTAGAGGAGTCCAAACCGAAGACTAATTCTCTTCCTTTCGCACACGAGTGGCCGTTATGTTACACTATCATTCTTGAATCCGATCAAGAATCTTCTCTGGTCTCTTCATTTATGTGTTCTTGATTGATTCCAAAGTCTTCATTTTTCTTTGTCCCCTTCAAATCTTTCCTCTTTTTGTGAAAAGTATCTCCCAATCATCCGTTTCACTAGAAAAAATAAAGGGAGATGAAAGAGTTTCAGAGTAAAAAATTAGAAGAATTCATGCATGGAGATAAACTGGATCTCTATGCTAAATCTCCACCTTGTGCCTTAAAACAAAATCAAAACAAACAAAACTCAAATCAATAAAAAAAAATGAGAGAACGGGAGGGGGAAGGAAAATGAGAAGGAATAAAGGGAGGGAGAGGGAGCCGAGACTATTTTGGTAACTGTAAAAAAAACGTGCTTTACATAATAGTCTTATTTCTAAATTAAGCTTTGGAGTATATATATATTGGTCATTGGCTCTTTCAATAGCTTGTTGATTTTATTATATGTTTTGAAAAAAAAAAAAATCCATTTGCAAGTAAAACAAAATATTCCGTCTAAGTCCTTTTAGAAATAGTTTGCATTAGAAGATGAGATGCGTTGTAAATAACTGAGTTAAAATTAATTGAAATGAGTTGTGAATAATAAACTTACTTTGAAATCCAAACCACCTGTTAATAGGTTATTTATTTTCTATCATTCCTTCTCTTAGTTTGTTAATTTTTGATGTGATTTTTATTAAAAATATAAATTTATATCTTTTTATTTGCTTAAATTTGTTAGATAAATAATAATTATACATGTATCAAGATTCTAAATTCAAACTTAAATTTAATGTTTCACTTTATTAACTAAAAATTATAAATTTTGATTTACTTATTGAATGAACGTCTTTTGATATGATATTAAATAATATTTTGATATATTTTTATATATTATATAATAAAATAGTGAGAAAATGACAGTACAAAAGGATGATTAAATATACTAATATGGTATCATTATTTTTCAGGTTCATAAAAAAAAAAAATAGTGGTCTGGTCGTCATTTAATTTTTTGAATGTTAAAATTAATTTAAAAATATGAATAATATTATTTTTAATTAAAAAAAGGTAGTGATATCTTATGATAATGACAGGAATGGCATCCCATTTCACGAACGAATAATTTTATTAACTTTTGTATAAAAATCCAAGAGCCGTGCAAAATTTTGATTCTATTTATTTTTAGAGATTTGGTAATGTAATTTATATGAAAATATTAAAACAGTGATATGAGAATTTTAAAAAACTGAATTTTTTATTAATTAAAAAAAATATAATAATAAATTTAAAATATAATTTAACTTTTCGATCTAATCCCAAAACAAACAAGGCTAGATTTTATGTAAATAACTCTATATTTTTTCAGCGCTCCCTATTGTTTTGCATCTCCGGCGGCGATGACGTCAGTGGCAGTTGCAGTGAACGGTGGCTCCGGCCGAGGAAGAGGCAGGGGAAGCAGACGAGCTGTTCGGTGGGCTGTTAAGAATCTCATGCCCAAAGCAGATCGCTTCGTCTTAGTCCATGTTATGCCCAAAATAACTGCAATCCCGACTCCGTGTACGTTTCTTTAATTTGTTTCCCCCTTTCCTGTTTGTTTGCTGAGAAAGTGTTGGAAAAAATGAAGACTTGGTGTCTTTACTTCTAGCAATTTCTGCTCTAAGAGTACTCGGCTTTTTCTTATATCGTCTCGTTGACTGTCAAATTTCTTTTGTTCAGTTCGATTGAGTGCTGGCTCTCGGTTGATTTATCTGGGTTAACTTTGAAAATGTATTGATGTTGATTTCATGTTATCTATTTCTTTTGGTTATTATTATTCGAAATATGGATTCCAATACACGTAAAACTCCTGGAAACGGGAGCATATTTTCATGTGTTTTCACTGAATCGTGCCAATTATCCTTGATTGATTTATTTATGCATGAGGTAGACTTTCCAAGATACTATTACAGACTATTGAGGTCAACTTTCCAAGATACCGCTACGGCGTTACACACTATTTGGCAATTAACTAAACCCCCACAGTAAAAGAACATGGTAAATAAGTACGACGTTCGTGGGACGGGTTGGAGGTTGTACTCATGCTTGAATTGAAGTGATACTTTAATGTATTACATGATCACTTGAGTCTTATTTCCCGTGGTTGCTTATTTGGAGAAAAAGGGTCCTCCCAGATTGGTTTTCTTCACTTCACGTGGGCAGCGGCACTAGGGAAATTTTTTACCTTGGAAAACTCTTTTACATTGCGACAGTGCCAACATCCTATGGAGCATAATCTTCGTTCTCTTTGGGATTTAATTTGGTGATTTAACCCCAAAGGGTTGGCTCAAGTGGTAAGGGCTTTGGTCTAAAAGCTCACTTCAAGGTCCAAGATTCAATATCTCATGGGTGCAAACAATCATTTGGGGTCATACCCCCTAGTGAAAAACTAGCGAATTAATCAGTTCCGTGTAGGGAAACTTCCAAGGGTGCGGTGCACGGGACCGGGGTTTACTCTGTAGGAATGGGTCCAAAGGACCCTGCCTTGGAGAGGTTCCCCGACATAAAAAAAAAAAAAATTAATTGGGTGATGACTTCCCAGGTGTTGGAGCTTCTAACATGCTGGAAAGGGCAGTTTGGTAACCATCAATGCTTACCTCTTCACAAGTTTGTGTATTTTGGTGTCTATGGAGGAAAAGGAACCAGCGTTGCTTTGAGAATTTTGAAAAGTTGTAGGAGTTGAAGTCGTTTGTTTCAACTTGTATCATTGGACAAAGGCCCATTATGGTGCTCCTTTTTCCACATCTAATTTTCACGATTTTTTTATAGGTCTCTAATTTTCAAGATTTTATAGCACCTTTCCCTTTTGTTTGTTGAGTGATTCATGTATGCTTCTTGTGTACGGAATAGAAGTCCTTCTCATCATTAATAAAATTTTATCCTACTCATAATAAAGTAATAATTGTGTTAGGATTGGACATTAATTTGGATAGCCGATTAGTTGTGCGGGTGAGTTACTTTAATGTTATGACAAGCGGGTTGGTTTTTTTTTTTTTTTTTGAAATACAGCAGGAGAGCGTATTCCTGTGGAAGCACTGGCTGAAAATGTGGTGGAGATGTACATGGAGGATGTGAAACTACAGTTTGAAGAAATCTTTATCCCGTTTCAGGAGCTATGCAAGACAAGAAAAGTGAGATTGTTGTCTCTGTCAAGCTAGGTTAACTTGTTCGTGTTGAGCTTTGTGATGAGTTATGAATGTTACTCTGATAACTTTTTTAGGTGGAAACTTTGCTTCTGGAGGATAATGATCCTGCAATGGCACTTCTTAGATATATATCTGAGTCAAGAATTAAGAGTTTAGTATTGGGCTCTTGCTCCTTAGATTTTGTTATGAGGTATGAGATCATTCTTACTTTAAGTATCATGCTTTTGTTATATGCTAATAATCTATGCGGTTAGAAATATGTCCATTTCTGGTATACAATCATCAAGACACTGTTGTTTTTGACCATTTGGCACAAGATGTATGAACTTTGTTGAGGACACCAGTTATGTTCAATCTAAGAACACTTGTACTGCACAATAGAAGACACCTGTATCAATACTTTGTTGTCATGACTGCTTTTTTCTCAGTATGGTTATCTTATGTTTGATCTTGCATATCCTAGAACCTAGATGCTGCTCTAGCATTTTATGCTGCTTCTCTGCTTGTAGGATTTCATGGTAACATAGCTGGAGGTTTTTAATCATGGGAGTTTATAAGCTTGTATTTTGTAGGACAAGTTTATTTGAAATTTTTGGCTACATAAATAGATAATCTAATGACATCCAAGTACTACATATTTGTTCAAAATAATGTGATGAAGCCCTTATTTGGATGTATTTACAGTAATTTTTTATGCTTGTGTACTTGGGCCATGCATATTCCATTGATTCATTATGTCTTACTTTTACCAATTAAAAAGATTGTGATGCTTGTAAGTGTAATTCCCTCAACTCATCTAACAGTTTTGGCTCTTTTTTCCCCTTCCTTTTGGGGTTGGGTGGTGGGGACGGTGAGTTTAGTTTCATATTCTTCGTTTTTGGTGCTGTTGCTGATTTATCACAATTTATTTAAGGAAGCTAAAGGGACCAGGAGTACCGACCACTGTGATGAGAGGTGTTGCTGGCAGTTGCGATATTTATATTGTATCTAGATACAATATACTTGCAAAACCAGCTGGTTCCTCATCCGCCGGTGGTAAGTTGGAAGTACATGATATTTCAGGAAACAATTTCTCATGTTGTTAATTTTTTTAATCCCTTCCTCTTACAGTCTCAGAGACCAATTCTAATAGTGCGATGTATGCTGAAAGAGATTATGGTGAAGTTTCCAGCGACAATGCTGGACATATATCTGGGCTTCATTCTTCCCATGTAGAACCCGAGGTTCAAAAAAGCTTTGGTGCATCATCAATATCACAGCTTAGTTACCTAAATTCTCAATCATTAACAAATATGGATTCTTCTGCAAATGCGGATTCTTCTGGAAATGCCAGTTTAGAGGAAAGGAATCATTGCAACTTTGGAGGTGACATTGAAACTATCAAGCACTGCAATTCCTTCTCCTCTGCAATATCCGAGCAGGTAAGATTAATTTTTAAGAAACTTTTAAATCTATACTTTTTTTTTTTGGCATGCAATTATGATCTGAATACTTCTGTGTAGTCAGATATGCAAGCTGAAGTAGAACAACTGCGAGTAGAAATTCAGAATACTGTTGCCTTGTACAAACGAGCTTGTGAAGAGCTGGTTCATGCTCAAAACAATGTAAGAGCTTTGATCTCTTGGTAACATGATACTGGAAAATAATAGCATGTTCGAGGTTTATCATCCCAAGATGTTCCAAAGATTTGTAGGCATAAGGTTGAAATCTTGAACTAAATTTCTTTGTACTTCCTACCTTTCAGGAAATAAACAAAATAAATGAAAATCAGTAATTTAGGATTTCTTGTAGGTTTTAACTAGGTGTGTAATATATTTCAAAACCAAATTAATTTTATTTGCATCCAAAGCTTTTGCATTATGTTTGCAAAATTTCAGATTTATGGTGTAATGATAAATATCGTCTTGAAAAGATGCGTTATTTTGGTTGGCTGAGAGAGAAAAAACTTATGGCAATCTCAGATACCATGGACCCTTCTTACCATCAGTTCCTCAATTTGTAGGTCGAGTTACTTTCTTCTGAATGTCTTGAAGAGGCTAGAAGGGTGAATGCTGGTCTAGAAAGAGAAGAAGCTCTTAGAAATATTGCTGCTGAAGATAAAGCCAAGTATTTGGAAACTATAAAGGAGGTTCAGGAGGCAAAAAAGGTGCTTGCTAAAGAGGCTAATGAAAGGAAGATAGCTGAACTGAATGCCCTCGAGGCTTCCTTAGGAAAACAGACAATTGTTGATGTACTATTCTCTGGAGACTTGAGGTACAGAAGGTATACTAGGGATGAAATAGAGGCAGCAACCGAATTCTTCTCTGAGAGTAATGTTATCGGTGAAGGTGGGTATGGGAAAGTTTACAAGTGCATTCTTGATCACACTCCAGTAGCTGTGAAGGTTCTAAGTCATGATGCAACTAGCAAGAAAGAGGAGTTTCTCAAAGAGGTATTTTAGCTTAAGTCTGTTCCATTTTCAGTCACAAAAATACTTTATAAAAAAAAAACCAGTCACCGTAATATCTCTGGACTCAGCTTATCTCTCCTTCTGTCTTCTATCAGGGGTCCTTTTTTGAAGTTCTTGAATTTGTTTTAGAAATGCTTGAAAACTCACTAATCGGGATTTAGGGTTTAGGCCAATGTTTTGAATACCGTTGCGGTGACTGTTTTAGTCGAGGCACTAGAATGAGATATTTCGGTACCAGTACCGTTTCAGATACTGTTTATAAATAGTTTATATATGAATAAATCATATATATAAATTATATTCCAATTTTATATAATTATTGGTCCAATTTAAATTATATTCCAATTTATATAATGATAAAAGACTTATCTAGATAATCACATTTTTTTAATAATTTGTGTTGTTGGGATGTTCTTGAATAGAACTTTTGTCAAAAAAAAAAACAAAGTTTACTTGCCTCACCCATGACAATTTAACAATAAAAAAAGAATAACATGAATAAAATAAACGTGTTATTTGAGTAAAACATGCTAGGATTGAAGCTTTAGAACACAACACGCTCAGAACACTTGTCGTACTAAGCCAAGCAAGGTGGGCTCGAGAAAAGTAGTATTGAACTATTAACAGATCAACCACTCAGCAATTTAATGTACTGGCCGATATTTGTATTTTGGCCCGTACCAAATTTTGGCTTGTACAGGCCAAAATTTCTTCTAGTACTAAACATGAGACTTCTCTGTACTGGTACGGACTATTTTGGCCATACCGGCCAGTACAGTATGATTTTTACAACCTTAGTTTAGGGTTTAAGGTTTACGACTTGAGAAATACTCTAATCACAAAGTGAGTACACAAAAGTAATCTCACGAACTGATGTAGCTTGATGTGGACTGTCAGATTATAAATTTATAAAGTTACTTTTATTGTAAAGCAAATATAACTGATCACATGAAGTCACATCAGTTTTGGAATTACTTTTGTGTAATCTATTGGTGGCCGTAGCACTCCTTTTAGGGTTTAGGGTTTCATCTTATTAACCAAGTCAAATTATTTTAATAATATCTTTTTATATTGGTGAAAGCTCCCAAATGTTCTTTGAATTCCCTTAAATTCCCTACACAATGCTTATTGACAAGATGGGGTGAAGGTAGGGAAAGGAAAGAACGTAGGAATGTGGTTTTTCCCTCAAGCAATTTGTTTGTCTAGACTCTAGAGGAAATCAAAGAGAAACCCAATTGTGTTGTGGGCCCGCTAACAGTTATTATTTCAACATGGTCTTTCTCTATGTTCTCTCTTGCATTTGGGAGGGAGACGAAATGGTGGGCTGGGAGCAAGGGGGAATCCCTTATCTCCCTTCACTTCTCTCTCTTTGTTTTTCTTTTGGCAGGTCACTTCCCTCCCTTTTCTCTCCGTGCTTGTCCTTATGGTCCCCTCTCCCCTCAGTCAAACATATTGTAAAATGACAGTCTGGTAGAAATGGGTTTGGTCTCCCTTTGAACACTTTACTAGCAAACTTCCCTGTAGAGAATGTAGGGTTTTTTTTTTCTTCAGTATTCTATCAGGCCCCTTATTTTTTACATGGTTTCCTACCACCAATTCCTCCACTCAAATCGTCTCGAATAACTTCCTGTTTTGTTGTAAAACTCTAGTTGAATTTGGTAACCCTGCCTTTCCCATTCTTTTTAAGCCTTTTTCTAATAAATGTTTGTTTGCAAATTACTTTGGTGCTGAGTTTCCTGAATCTATGGTTTCTTGCTGCAATTTTTAAGAATCTGTTTCCTTCTGTTCTCTCCAACTTTTCTTAGATTGAAGTTCTAAGCCAGCTGCGCCATCCCAACGTGGTTTTGTTGCTTGGAGCCTGTCCTGAGAGTGGTTGTCTGGTCTATGAATACTTAGAAAATGGAAGCTTGGAGGAATATATTGTCCATCGAAATGGGAAAGCACCGCTTCCTTGGTTCATTCGGTTCCAGATACTTTTTGAAGTAGCTTGTGGACTTGCATTCTTACATAACTCAAAGCCAGATCCAATTGTCCATCGAGATCTGAAACCGGGTAATATCTTGTTAGACCGAAATAATGTGAGCAAAATTGCAGATGTTGGGCTTGCTAAACTTATTCATGATGTCGTGCCTGACGACATCACGGAGTACAGAGAATCAATACTCGCTGGTACACTCTGCTACATGGACCCAGAATATTTTAGAACTGGCACCATCCGACCCAAGTCAGATTTATATGCTTTTGCAGTCATAACCTTCCAGTTATTAACAGGCCACCAACCATGTGGCCTACCGTCGATTGTTGAAAATGCCATTACAAACGGCTCCCTTGCTGACATCCTAGATAAGTCAGTCAGAGATTGGCCATTGGCTGAAACTGAGGAATTAGTTAAAATTGCACTGAGGTGTTCGCAACTCAGATGCAGGGATAGACCAGATCTTGACACCGAAGTACTGCCGGTCCTCAAAAGAGTGAGTGAAGTTGCAAAAGCTAGTTTGAGAATAGAAAGAGAGAATATTTATGCACCAAAGCACTACTTCTGCCCAATCCTACAGGTAAAATAGATTGCAATCTACTTGATAGATTTGGTTCTCTCATATCTGAGCGGGCATCTCAAATATTGTTTTCCTCCATGCAGGAAATCATGGATGACCCACACATTGCTGCTGATGGTTTTACTTATGAGCACGAAGCAATTGAGGCATGGCTCAAGAAACATAATGTATCCCCTGTGACAAGACACAGACTTCAGCATTTTACTATAACACCAAACCACACGCTACGTTCTGCCATCCAGGAGTGGAGATCACGTGTGACATTTTCACATGCCTAATGTGATCTAGGTTGAGAAAGGACTTAGGGTGTGAAGTCTTGCGGACTCCCTTTAAAAAAAAAAAATTGGTAAATTTGAGATCTACCAAAAAAAAAATTTCAAAGGAGTGCGCGGAGCTTGAATATCTTAGAACTGTATCTAATATCACTCTGTTTAGGTTCATTTCTTTCGATGCCATAAAAAAATGCCCCTTTTAAATAAGTACTGTGATGCGTACTTTTTTAATGTATATATGAATAACAGGAGTTCATGGATTGTTCTTGAACTTTTGATATTGGAAAATTGCTTATGTAGTTCTAGAGTAGATGGTGCGGTGCTGTCATCTTATTATAAAATATCAATGCTATTAAAATTGTTTTTATAAATTCTAGTTGTTAATGACATAATCATGCGACACATCATTTTTTTACAAGTAAGAGAGAAATTTTATTGATAGGAATGAAATAGGTATAACCTACGTAGAATCTATTCAATCCAAATATGCTTTCCTAACTAATCCGTACTTCACAGGCCTCAGATCAGACTGCCGTATTGTTGAAGTATTCCCTCGCAATGAGTTAATTTTATGTATTTCAGGTGTTTTGTTTCAGCTGTTACTGTTAGTGTGACCTGTGAGGTCTCCCATAGCATGTACTCTTTTCTGCGTACCATTTAGCTTCTATTCATAGTTTCTGATTCAAATCGCAAGATAATTTATGGACCCCTCAGAAATATATTCGTATATTCTGACAAACATACTTATCAACAATTTTGTGTCTGTTTCCTGCCAAACATGCAGGTTTAGCTCATAAAATCACTCCCATTTCTAGCAAATTGTAGACCGAGGGCTTAGAATAGAAACCACGGTTGAGGGATACATTTATTTTTTGAATACCTGTACATGTAGTTGCTGTGCATCATAGATTACATAAAGCATAATATGGGTATTTCCTCGGCCACCAAGAGAATACAGATTAATGCTCCATTCAAAAGCGGTTTTCATTGATACTAACAGTGTAAGTAAGTTTACACGCCAGATGTTCAAATGTTTCAGACATCCACTTGAGTAAATTCTAAAGCATTTGCGTCCGGATCTCGTGTAAAAATTGCTGGCCTCCCGGAGCGGCTAAGTGTGTAGGGAATACCTGCAAAATATAGCGAATAAGACACACCTAGTCCTTAAGTAAGAAACTGCCATTTGAAAACTTTTTATGGCTTGGATTTTGACTGTGATGCTCTTCTGAATATCACAAGCTTTTATTTGGTTATGCAATATCGTATACATACCACCAAAAATCTGTTGCTTTCTGATTATATTATCATCCAGGACTCTTGCCTCTCTTGGGCTTAGTCATTCCAAAACACAATTCACATTATTCATGAGTGTAATTTCACCCATCCTTTTGAAACAATGATTTACAGTATTATAGACTCTTCCTAGTTTCCTAGAATTATCATGGCCTTTCCTCCTTGTACGAGAACATAAACCTTCCTAATAGATTACTCCAGCACAACTAAATACCTTCAAACTTAACACAAATTGGTATCAAAGAGAAACCTGGATGGGGCAGGAGCCAGGGGAACTCTAAGATCGCAATGGGAAATGAGTTCACGGTTTCTCCCATAACATTGGAGTCACAAGAAGCACAGAAACTAAACTATGGAGTTTGAGGGATGGTCTCTCATTGGCATTGGATTTTGACGAAAAGTATATGTTGAACTGGATGCCAAACAGTCCAAACTCACCCCTCCGGGACATACTAATAAATAGAGATCTGTAATATCTAATTGCAGGACTTTGCCTTAATCTCCAACACTCGCACAGACGGTGGAACTTCTGTGCTGATCTGTTAGCCAAGGAAGGCTGTGACCGAGCTTTGTCCTTTGTTCTTTAGGAATCCATCCCTTCTGAAATGGCTCAGCTGCGTGGGGTTGTGTTTAAACCCCATCTTTTTAACTCTACTTTTGGCTTCAATATAATTTCCAATACACTAGGTGGAAAAGTCAAAAGAAACTCTACCTACACAACCCTGTATATAGGCAACGTTTTTACAGGGAAAGACTGACCCATTGAAGAAAAGTAAAACTTACCAGCTTTATCAAGGATTGTTTTTAGCTTAGACACATCTCTAATAGCAATACAAGTATGACGATCCCGGCCACCATGTTGAGGTCGTCCAGTTAAGGGGTCTGGATTGGGAAGCTCCATCAAATGAATCATCTCAGAACCCACCCACAACCAAGCACCTCTATAAGGGAGCTTATCATCTGGCCTTGCCTCATTTATTTCAAGACCTATTTTTTTACCATCCAAAAAGAAAAGGAAAGAAAAGCTGTTCTTAAACTTATGTTCTTCTGTATAAAAAAATGTCAATTAAACATTAGCATGGAAGAGTAACATACCAAGAACATTCTGATAGAAATCGAGTGACCTCTCAAGGTTTTCACACAGAATTCCAACATGGTGGACACTTACAACTCCATAATCTACATCAATAGCATCAATAGCAGCCAAAAGATTAAAAGCATCGAACATAATATCAAATAAGGGAAAAACAAATGTGTAATATTAAAGTAGATCATGATTTACATAGCCAACAGCTCAACCTTTTTTTTTCACATTATACTCTCTCTCTCTCTCTCTCTCTCTCTCTCTCTCTCTCTCTCTCTCTCTCTCTCTGCCAACGTATCTGTTGGGAAGGGGAGGCAGGACATATACGTGTCTGCCCATTTTGCTATAGATGATGGAATTCCTAATGTGTAAGGAGATATTGATTGAAAATGGGCTAATCTAACTATCTAGAGAAAATTTTACTGCAAGCACGTGCATGCTTTTGGGCACCTTTGTTATTATTTTCCAATGCTTTCTATCACCTTAAATTTGAATTTATTTGTAACTTCCAATACCAGAATGTTATTAGATTCCAACCATGCAATAACACAACCGAGCTGATACACTCTCTCACAATTTTTATTCCACTTTGAATGAACTAGGAACATCAAGCACAAAAGATCCAACTAAATCTATTTAAGTAGAAAATGACAAGAATTGCCACCTTTGCCATCGACACTGACTGACTCTTTCTCCAGCACTTCCCCATCAACAGCCATCTTAGCATTTGTCATGAAACTAACCCGGTGCAATCTTTCATTTTTCACAAAAGTCAGATGAGCTTTGGGTTGTGTGATTGTAGACGTAATCGAACTCACACGATTCACCTGCAATAAAAGATGGAGAGAGTCCTCAAAATCATCAGGATAATATCAGGGCAATAAAAAAAAAAAAATTGATATGACTAACTGGAAATATGAACAGCAAACACAAGAGGTGCAACGATCTTAAATAGCTGCTAACCATTCCTATCAATATCCCCACCAAGAACCTTAAGCCAAAGGCATAGTTCAATCATGTAAACTCCAGTAATACCAACACAACCTTAGACTACACCTCAACATAAAACACAAATCCTCCATTGCAGCAACTCATCTGGGTCTGACCATAGTTTTTTATTTCAAACTTCTCAAAACGAGTGACTATTAATTGAGAAAAAGTGGTTAACTTTTATCAACAACTTTAATATCTAAAAACAAGTTCATTCCATGAATAAAATTTTTCTTACTTTAAAAAAAATAAAAATAAAAAAAATCCAAAAACAACATAAGAAAGCTATTGTGCGTGTTGGAATAGATGCTTCACATCGTACGGCCCAGAGACGCTTTGTGCCCCACTCCATATCAGCTCTGCTAACTGGCGGCTAGCACTTTCAGTTGTATGGCCACCTCAACCACACAAACTCGTTTGGATTACTGCATAATTTGTATGGATCTGTTCCATTCTTCCTCCACAATTCATTCCCCCGTTAGCCCCACTGCCACTGCCACAACACGCATCCTTAACATTCTTGATGCCATAATTTGAAGGGTTATACAATCGCTCCCCAAGCGCACTTTATTTTAATAATAAAAAAAAAAACCTAAATCAATCAGATTTGAGGTTGAAACTGTTGTGCCTAGATACTTTCAAACAGCGATATATGATCAAACTACCTTGTGTAGGAGAGATGCCGTAGGACGTGGACTGAGAAGGGAAGCCATGGAAGAGCAGGAACTCATCTGGGTCTGTTGTTAACCGCTCCGTTCCTGGCTCACATTTTTCATCCAAATATATTGAATAAATAATTTGTTTCTTTGGCATTAAATAACTCATTATCTAAACACTAAAATTGAGAGCCACTACTTCTCTCTTGGGCAATTCTTTAAAATGTAACAAAATTCGAGAAACTATGTGAAAAATTGAACTTGATGAGTTGAGGGGCATCACCAAAAACTTTTTTGATAATCTCTAATACATGCTTGATACTTAGTCGGAAAGATTAATGTTATTTACAAGTTTTATTTTATACAAGTTTATTTTATATATAAAAAAAACACTAATAAAAAATATATATTTTTTATTGTTATGAAATTTAAAAAAAGGAACTACTATTGCAAAAGAGAAATAAAAAATTCTCTCTGAAACTCTTAAAAACTGAAACTTTCTTTCTCTCTCTATTTTTTCTTATGAATTTCATTACAACTAAATCCCCTATTTATAGGCTTTGAAATTACTATGCAAATTACTATGCAAATCACTATGCAAGTCACTATGCGAAATTTAAAATAATAGTGGTGGGGTCATTCACATAATTTAGTGGTGGGACAGGGGCGGTTGATAAATTTCGTTCGTTCATTTCACTCCCCCTTGAATGACCGCCAATAAGATATCTGTCTCGTTAAAACCTTGCCAAGTAAAAACCCAGTGGGAAGAAAAACCAATGGCGAAGGAAAAAGAGTACAGTCTTCTTATGTATCCACAAGTGCTTTAAGATTGCCTCATTAAAACCTTGCAGAGGAAAACCCAGTGGGACAAAACCTCAGCGAAGGAAAAATAGTACAATCAGCACATTTACTCCCCCTGAAAAGTGCATGACAAAAGATTTTTGAGTTTTCGCATTCCAATGTTATACACAATCTTCTTGAATGTGGAAGTTGGTAACGCCTTTGTGAATAAATCTGCCAGATTATCACTAGATCGTATCTGCTTGACATCAATTTCACATTTTTCTTGAAGTTCATGAGTATAAAAGAATTTCGGTGAAATATGTTTGGTTCTATCACCTTTGATATATCCTCCTCTGATTTGAGTGATACAAATAGTATTATTTTCATATAAGATTGTTGGGCTATTATCGATCATGGGAAGTCCACACTTTTCCTGGATATGTTGAATAACTGATCTCAACCAAATACACTCTCGACTTGCTTCATGAATAGCAATGATCTCTGAGTGATTTGAAGAGGTAGCAGATAGTGTCTGCTTAACAGATCTCCATGATATGGCAGTATCTCCATAAGTAAATAAATATCCAGTTTAAGATCTACCTCTGTGTGGGTCTGAAAGATAACCTGCATCTAGGGGTGTAAATGGTCCGGTCCGGTCCGGGAAATTTGTGGACCGATTTCATTCGGTCCAAAAATTCTCTCACCCTGGACCGGACCAAACAGGAGTTCGGTCCATACCGGTCCGGTCCAATTCGGTCCAGGGGCGGTCCGGTCCGGTCCAGGGGTGCCCCATATGATTTAATGGGCTAAATTTAATATATAATTCTACAATAATCAAATATTTTTTGGTCCAAATTTAATTACTATAAATTATAATATGTTAATATTATAAAAGTATATATTATATATTAATATGTTAGTATATATTATATATTAAGTATGTTAGTAAATTATAACTAATAGTCTAATAGTCTAATAACACTTTCACATTAGTATATGTTAATAAACTATAACTAATAAGTAATAAAATTATTACAATTTACATTAGTATATTATATATTTATATGTTAGTAAATAGTGATAAATTATTAATAATATATTAAATAATAATAATATACTTATTATTTATATATTAATATATAAGAGTATATATTATCTATTAATATATTAGTTAATATTAAATATTAAGTATATTAGTAAACTATAACTAATAATCTAATAGTCTAATAATATTATTACATTAGTATATGTTAATAAACTATAACTAATAAGTAATAACATTATTACAATTTATATTAGTATATTATATATTTATATGTTAGTAAATAGTAATAAATTAGTAATAATATATTAAATAATAATAATACACTTATTATTTATATGTTAATATTATAAGAGTATATATTATATTAATATATATTATTATTTTTATTTTTATTTTTATTTTTATATTATTATTTTTATATACATATATTTAAAAAAAAATTAAAAAAAAAAAGGGATTCGGTCCGGTTCGGTCCGGTCCAGGGGGATGAACTCCCTGGACCGAGACCGGACCGGAATTTTTCGGTCCATATATTTTTTGGACCGGACCGGACCGAACTCCAACCGGTCCGATCTGGTCCCGGTCCGCCGGTCCGGTTCGGTCTTTTTACACCCCTACCTGCATTTGCATACCCAATCAATTCTGGACTTGAACCACGTTGATAAAATAATCTCATATCAACCGTACCATGAAGGTAACGAAGGACATGTTTAATGCCATTCTAATGCCTTCGAGTTGGTGCAGAACTATATCTTGCAAGCAGATTAACTGAGAATGTAATATCTGGTCGAGTGCAATTTGCAAGATACATCAAAACTCCAATTGCACTGAGATATGGTACTTCAGGACCAAGAATTTCTTCATCGTCATCACAAGGACGGAATGGATCTTTCTTCACATCAAGTGTTCGAACAATCATTGGAGTACTCAGGGGATGAGATTTGTCCATATAAAAATGCTTTAGGACTTTCTCAGTATACATGGACTGATAAATAAAAATTCCATTTGGCAAGTGCTCAAGCTGCAGGCCGAGACAAAATTTTGTTTTGCCAAGATCTTTCATTTCAAATTCATTCTTTAAATATATAGCGGTTTTTGAGATCTCTTCAGGAGTTCCCACAATATTTAAATCATCAACATAAACCGCAATAATGACAAATCCGGATTCTGATTTCTTAATAAAAACATATGGGCATATAAGATTATTCTCAAATCCTTCTTTCAATAGATATTCGCTTAAGCGATTTAATAACATGCGTCCGGATTGCTTCAGCCCATATAAAGATCTTTGTAGTCAGATTGAGTACATATTTCTAGATGTACTTGTAGATGCTTCAGGCATCTTATATCCTTCAGGGATTTTCATATATATGTTATGGTCTAAGGATCCATATAAATATGCAGTGACCACATCCATCAACCGCATTTCTAATCCTTTTGTAACAACCAGACTAATAAAAAATCTAAATGTGATTGCATCCATAACGGGAGAGTATGTTTCTTCATAATCAATCCCGGGTTTCTGCAGGAAACCTTGTGCAACAAGCCGTGTTTTATATCGCACAATTTCATTTTTCTCATTACGTTTTCGTACAAATACCCACTTATATCCAACAGGCATCACACCCTTTGGTGTTTGGACAACAGGTCCAAATAGTTCTCGTTTTGCTAGCGAATTTAATTCAGCTTCAATAGCTGTTTTCCATTTTGGCCAATCATTTCCACGTCGACATTCTTCGACGCTTTTTGGCTCACTTTCTTCATTACTTCTGGTAATGTCAAGGGCCATTTTATATGAAAATATGTTGTCGACGATAGTTTTATTTATATCCAGAATTTCTCCAGTTTTCATGAAATGTATTGAGATCTCATTATTTTCAGGTACATGTTCCTCTTCAGGGGAAAACATTTCATGACACACCTCTTCAGGAGGTCCCTTTTTAGGAGATTTATATTCTTCAAGAGTTTCCTCTTCAGGAGGTTCTGGAATAGAAGATTTAAGCTCTTTAAGAGCATCAATTATATTTGTGGCCTGTATTGTGGGTACGTGTTCTTCAGGAACACCAAATTCATTTTGTATTCTTTTCCTTCTAGGAATTTTATCTTTTGCACCAACAGGTCTTCCACGCTTCAGGCGTATTTTAGATTCACCTATTGCTGCTTTGACAATTTGTCTTTCAGGGACTTCAATCCTTGCTGGAGTATTAACAGCAGGAATATAAGATTTTACTACACCTTTAGTGTCAGTAAATACATCCGGTAACTGATTTGCAACATTTTGCAAATGAATAATCCTTTGAACTTCCCGTTTACATTCATTTGTAGGAGGATCAAAATGAGACAGGGTCTTATTATCCCAAGTAATATCTTGTCGTGCTTCAGGCACCGACTTTTCTTTACCCATTAACGGAAAATTTGATTCGTCAAAATGACAATCCTCAAAACGTGCTTTAAACATATCCCCTGTAAGGGGTTCAAGGTATCTAATAATGGATGGAGAATCAAAACCAACATATATCCCAAGTCTACGTTGATGGCCCATTTTTGTACGTTGTGGAGGTGCAATTGGAACATATATAGCACATCCAAAAGTACGAAGATGAGAAATATTTGGTTGTTGACCAAATGCAAGCTGTAATGGAGAATATTTATGATATGCATATGGTCTAATGCGAATTAGAGATGCTGCATGAAGTATAGCATGTCCACAAACAGAAATAGGTAGTCTTGATTTCATAAGTAAAAGTCTAGCGATTAGTTGAAGTCTTTTGATCAAAGACTCAGCTAAACCGTTTTGTGTGTGTGTATGGGCAACAGAATGTTCAACATCTATTCCTATTGACATGCAATAATCATCAAAAACTTGAGATGAAAATTCACCTGCATTATCCAATCGAATGGTCTTAATTGGATACTCAGGAAATTGTGCTCGTAGTTTAATTATCTGAGCAAGAAGTCTAGCAAATGCAACATTTCTAGTGGAAAGAAGACAAACATGTGACCATCGACTAGATGCATCAATTAGAACCATAAAATATCTAAATGGTCCACTTGATGGATGAATAGGCCCACATATATCTCCGTGAATCCTTTGTAAAAAGGATGGAGATTCAACAATGACTTTTGAGGGAGATGGTCTGATAATTAACTTACCTTGAGAACATGCAGAGCACGGAGATTCATTGGGTAGAAATATCTTTTGATTCTTTAAGGGATGCCCATGCGAATTTTCAATAATTCGTCTTATCATTATAGAACCCGGATGTCCAAGGCAATCATGCCAAGTCATAAATACTTTAGGGTCAATGCACTTATGGTGCATTACCACATACGATTCAATTGTTCTCATTTTTGTATAATAAAATCCAGAACATAGAGCAGGCAGTTTTTCTAATACGAGCTTCTGGCCCGATACTGTTTTAGTAATAAGAAGATGCTCTTTACTGCCTTCATTAGTCGTTTCAATATGGTAATCATTACGACGTATATCTTTGAAACTCAATAAATTTCTTCTGGATTGTGAAGAGAATAGAGCATCATCAATACAAAATTTGGTGCCATTAGGCAACACAATATAAGCTCTTCTAGAGCCCTCAATTAAATCTGATGAACCTGATATGGTATGGACATAGGCTTTACTTAGTGTTAGATTTTGAAAATATTTCTTTTCTTTGAGAATTGTGTGAGTTATAGCACTGTCAGCCAGACATATATCTTTATCATTCAACTCAGAGATAAAAAACTCATCAATGTGGTCCATGATTCTACAAAATATACAAAACTTTTATTACTGATAGAAAGAAAATATATTAATTGAGTGAAACACTTCCATCTCCAATTAAGTGTTCAATACTACCATCAGGATGATTAAAGAAATCAGATACATCAAGATGAGTAACGTCTACATCTACTGAATCTAATAAATCATCTGATAGTTCTACTAAATTTGTTTCATGCACTTTATTCTTTCCTTTAATATAAGCTTGATATAAATCAGCTAAGTGCCTGGCCGTACGCAGGTACGTGACCAATGTCCAGTCATTCCACATCTATGGCACACCTCTTCACTTTTCTTTGAAGAATTATTCTGAGGATTTTTACCCCTCTTTGAATTGTACCACTTTTGGTGATATGGTATATTATAATCCCTTTTAATGTTGTCATTCCTGGGACCAACATTTCTATAATTTCTCCTACCACGTCCACGCCTCCGATTTCTTCTAAAGGATGCACCATTCACTTCTGGGAATGATGCAAACCTATTACCATTCACTTCAGGGAATGATATTGAGCCAGTAGGGCGTGACTGGTGGATTTCTAATAAGAGCTCATTATTCTGCTCAGCTACTAGAAGACATGATATAAGTTCAGAATATTTCTTGAACTTTCTCTCTCGATACTGCTGCTGCAGGAGCACATTCGAGGCATGAAATGTAGTAAAAGTCTTCTCTAGCATATCTTCATCGGTGATTTTCTCACCGCATAATTTTAATACTGAGCTTATTTTAAAAAGTGTGGAATTATACTCACTAACACTTTTAAAATCTTGCAACCTCAGGTGCATCCATTGAGAACGAGCTCTTGGGAGGATGACAGTCTTCTGGTGTTCATACCTCTCCCTTAAATTGTTTCACAAAATATAGGGATCTTTTACTGTGAGATATTCAGTTTTCAATTTTTCATGAAGATGGTGGCGAAGGAAAATCATTGTTTTAGCACGTTCCTGCAGAGATGCTTGATTTCCTTCTTTAATAGTTTCTCCCAGGTTCATTGCATCAAGATGTATTTCAGCATCAAGTATCCAGGATAAATAATTTTTCCCAGATATATCAAGAGCAACAAATTCTAATTTTGTAAGATTTGCCATTTTCTACACATATAAATAATAAATATGTGTATCTCAGAAAATATATTTATAAATTCACACAGATAATCATCAATAAAATATATCAAAGATTTCAAATAATATATTGAAAAACTTACAGAGGAATAAGGCCACTAGTTTCAGAATTGGTAGAACCGTCGTGCTGATAACGTGTTATGAAACTTAAAAAAAGGAACTACTATTGCAAAAGAGAAATAAGAAATTCTCTCTGAAACTCTTAAGAACTAAAACTTTCTTTCTCTCTCTATTTTTTCTTATGAATTTCATTACAACTGAAGCCCCTATTTATAGGCTTTGAAATTACTATGCAAGTTACTATGCAAGTCACTATGCGGAATTTAAAATAATAGTGGTGGGGTCATTCACATAATTTAGTGGTGGGACAGGAGCGGCTAATAAATTTCGTTCGTTCATTTCATTTATATATTTTTAAAATGCGGTCCATTATTTTACAAAAACTTACATAAAATTTATCTATTTAAAATTTATGCCGATCATTTCTCATCTTAATAATATCTTTGAAGTTGTTAAGTTTAAGTATTTGAATTAGAAGAGAGACATGCATGCAATTATGAGTTTTACAGAATTTATTGTTTATTTAATACTACCCAAACTATTGGACAAACAACAATCAATATTATAGGACCTCCATTTTTTGAAAAATTATAAAGTATTTATGGAGTACTAATGGCGCGATACTTCTATCCTATCACTACCTGTTATGTAATTAAAATTATTTATACAAATAACAATTATAATTAATGTAACATCTTATACAAAAATGGGAGTAGAGAGTATTTTTAGAATCCGTTTAAATAATGAGATGAGATAAAATGAGTTAAAATAATTTGTAAATAATAATAAAATTATTAGTTAAAATGAGTTAAAATAAGATTAGATGATTTCATCTCATGTCTATATTCAAACGGATTCCAAATTTAGAGCACCTAATAACTACTCCAATCTCTCTCTCTCTCTCTCTCTCAATTGTGTAAATATTTTAAAATTATCAAGATGCAGAATGATATTTAATTAAAAGGTAGTGTAGGGCCTTGTTTAGAATGTAAAATCATTTTATCTAATCTCATCCAAATATCACAAATGTAAATACTTTTCAATTTTAAATTTCCACTTAATCATTACTTAACTATTACAATTTTTCCAAACTTCCAATCAAAACACAAGAAATAAAAAAATAATTCAAATTTTTTAAATCTTAAAATAAAAATGGTATTAAAAACTTATATTATAATAATAAGTCTGAGTCTCTTTCTTTTTAGAAGTCCGAGTATATGGTCTCATTTTTTCTTAATGTTATCTCTTAGCTTGATTTTGTATTTTATCTTAAAACTAAATTTTGGGCTATTGATTTGGCCTCTACACCTCCCTTCTTGACTGAAGGAAGTGCCACCCTTGATCTACCATCCAAATTCTTCTGATTTTTTTTTCTTTTTAAAAAACATCAAAACAATGATTTCATTCAACTTAAAAAGACTAAGCCTTGTTCATTAAAAAGACCAATTAGGCCTATGTGACAACGCCTCTTTTATGTCTATCACCTGCTACTCCATCCACCCATTGTATGCTTCCTTGCTCATCACAACTTTAAACACCTTCTGAGCATCTCCTTAAAAAATGACCCTCTGCAAGTTCAACACAGTAGTTGTCTCCATAGATTTCCACAAACCTTTTGCTTCAACAACTTCAACTTCTCCACAAAGCATCTTGCCAGCACAGATAGAGAACATAGTTTATTTTTGTAACATGTTTATTTGGGGCAACCACTTTGTATGTATTGTACTTGTACCAAAATCCTTCCTCTGCCCACTCAAACATCCTTCAGCTTCCTGAAACATTTCTATCATCATTGTAGCTTTCCTTAATCATTATAACAGGATAGTCAAATTTGTCTTAAAAAACTACCATATTTCTTCTAAACTATATACCTGCAAAGATAACAGCTAGCATCTCCAACTTCTTATGATAAAAATACCATCATCAACTTCTGCTACATATGAACAAATTCCACTTCCTCACAGGACCATTTCTACAATCCACTTGAACTCTAGCCCACACGCAACTGGCAGCTGAACAAGACCACAAAACATGCTGATTTGATTCATCAACCTTATTACAGATAGAACATGTTGCATCCCTCACCACCTTCCTTTTAAATAAGTTTAATCTTGTAGTCCAGTCAAAGCCTTCCAAAGAAATTGTTTAATCTTTCTTGGGATGTTCACTTTCCACACCATTTTCCACAGTTGCTTTATCAACTGCCTTTTTGAACACTCTTCCACATCTGCCTCAATTCTATTTTTCTCAACATAATATGCACTTCTAATCGTGTACCTTCCAAATTTAGTATAGCATCAGACAGCTCTCTCCTCACCCCCCTCTCATACTCAATGGAATACTGCAAATATGAGTAACTTCAGCCTTAATAAAAAATTTCTTCAATTAGCCTTTCATTCTAGCAATGAATCCCTTCAAGAATTAACTCATTCACCTTTGCATTTTCATCCAGCCCTCTTATAGGTGAGCAGATTCTGAATGGGGAAAACTGAGGTAACCACTTATCATGCCAAATAGCTTCCTGCTCTCCATTCCCCACCTTCCATATCATCCATTCTTCAACTATATTCTGTGCTGACATCAAGCTACTCCACATGTATGACGGATTACATCCAATTTTGGCTTCTATAAACTGAGCTTTACTAAAATACTTTTCTTTAAACACACTTGCAACAAGAGAGTTTTTATCCTACAGCAACTTCCAATCCTGCTTTGCCAACAAATCTCTATTGAAAATCTCAATGTCTCTAAACCCCATCCCACCGTCCACTTTACTATCTCCCAGTTTAGATCACCTCCTCCAATGAATAGCCTTCTCATCAAACCTGTTATTCCACTAGAATTTCGACAGCAAAGCATTGATCTCTTGACACTTGCATAAACACATTCATTGTGTATGTTCGGAGAGATTGCAAAACAATTTTTATTAAAAAAAAATTCCAGCAATAGATAGAAAAGAATTCTTCCAACTGTGCATTTTCCTCCATATCCTCTTTTTAATCACCTTGAAAGTCTGAACTTTGGTTCTACCTACCATTGTTGGGAGCCCTAAGTACTTGCCATAATGCCCACATAACACTGTCCTAGCTTCTTTCAAAATCTCTATTTTATGTCCCTCTTAGTGTTGGCACTAAATAAAATAAAAGTCTTCTGCCTAGTGAAGAAGCCTTTTCATATATTTCTAGTACCTCTTAAATAACCTTTCAATTTTCAATATTAACCTTATTAAATATAACACAGTCATATGCAAACAACAAATGGCTAATTTTTGTACCCCCTTCATAGCAGCCACCCCACTCATCCTGTCATGCTGCTCAGTTTTGCAAAATAGAGTATTTGAACCTTTTGCACATAGAATAAAGAGATACAATGATAATGGATTACCTTATCTCAATCCTTTATGTTAATGTAAATTTTATTGGCTTGGTTAGTGTTGGCATATTTGAATTCAAATAGGATAAGATTTTATCTTATCTCTAAAGCTGTAATTTTGAATTGTTGAATTTGAATTAAAATATGATAAGTTTTGATTTTTGAATGAATGTAATTTAAATTTTGGGATTTATCCATAGTATTTTGAATTCATTTAGGTGTCTAGGAGTCTGTTAAAGAGGCTGGAGAGTTGAATTTCGAAATCTGGAATGATAAAATCAGAAGGCAAATTCGAAATTCAAATTGCAGCAGTAAATCCGGAAGTCTGTTAGCAACCTGTCAGTAGACGGATTCTGATGAAAGATGACCTGTCAGCAGACGCGTTTCAGCAGCATTTTTAGATTGTCTATTTAAATCAAGTCATATGGTAACCCTAGAAAGTGATTTCAGCCAGAGTTGATTTTAGACATATTTGAGAGCTATTTGAGAAAAAAATTAGTGAAAAATTTTCTTTGTGATTTTTATACACTTGCGAGTGTGATCTTGCTCAAGGTTTGAGAAGATCGTTGATTGGTATACGTGATCAACCACTGGAGGTTCCAGTAGGAAAGGTATAGATTAAAAATCGTCAGAAGTTCTGACTGCTACTGCAGTAGGGATAAACGGGTCGTTTATTCGGTCAAGTAAGGGAGTCAATTGACAAAGGTTTTGTAATTGAATAGTTTACTTGTAAACTGATTTTTAATCAATAAAAATGACTTTCCCGGTAGAATTTTACTTTTGAAGAGTTTTTTAAAAGGTTTCCCTTCGTAACTAATCGGTGTGTTATGCTTGATAATTTATTTATTGCATATCTATGAATATTCACACGATTGATATCTAATAAATTTGATAGTGAAAATTGTTAGATATATTTGGCCATACAGGGGTAAAAAGGAAATTTTAATTGGCATCAGAGCAGGATCACTCATCCGAGTGTGATTCGTTCCCCTGGTAGAGATGGCATTATTGTATGTTCCACCGGAATTTGATGGTGAGAACTATGCTTATTGAAAAGTACGTATGAGAGCATTCTTAAAGTCATTGGATGAACAAATATGGCACGCCATTGAAAAATAGTGGAAAAAATCCGAGACCAGTATTGATACTTGGTCGAAAGATGAGTTAAATAATAGCAATTTCAATAGTAAAGGGTTGAATGCCATCTTCATGGCAGTATCTCAAGAAGAATTCAAAAGGATCTTCATATGTGAGATAGCGAAAGAGGCATGAGACATATTGGAAGTCACACATGAAGGAACAATAACTGTGAAAAATTTTAAATTACAATTGCTAGCATCTAGATTTGAAGAAATTAAAATGATTGAAAATGAATATTTTAATAATTTTTATGCTAAACTAAATGATCTTGTAAATTCCAGGTTTAATTTTGGAGAGAAGGTTGAAGACTCAAGAGTCGTGAAAAAAATCTTGATGTCTCTACCTGAGAGATTTCGACCTAAAGTCACAGCCCTTGAGGAAAGCAAAGACTTGGATACAATCAAAGTTGAAGAGCTCGTCGGGTCCTTACAAACGTATGAATCATCTATTCCCCAAACAAGAAAAGGTAAATCTATTGCTTTAAAAACTATGAAAGAAAAGTATGATGATAATTATGGTGAGGAGAGTTTAAATGACGAGGATATAGCTCTTATTGTTAGAAAATTCAAGAAGTTTATGCTTTAGAAAAAGACTAATGAAAAATAAAAGAGAGCAAAAGAATTTCCAGCAAAGAAAAATGAATTAGAAAATTGAAATAAAGAAAAAGTTGAGAAAAATAAGAAGGTAAAATGTTATGAATGTTTAGACTATGGTCATATTAGAATTGAGTGTCCTAACTTCAAGAGAAATAAAAGAAAAACATCAAATTTGTCCTCTAGTGATACTTCGAATTCCGAAAGTGAAAACTCATATTCCGATAATGAAAAATTTTTAATAGTTTTTTCTACTATTGTGAATGATTTGGCTGAAAATTCACTAATAAAATCTGAAAGTAGTTGTGCTGCTAGTGATTTGGACATTACTCTTGTTGATGCCGACCAAGAACTTAATGTTCAAGATGCTTACAATAAAGTGTGTGAAGAGGTAGTCAAGTTGAAAAAATTCAACAAAAAGTTGTACAAAAATCTTACAACTATAGAAAATGAGAAAAATAATTTGATTGAGCCTGTAAAAATTTCTAAAGTTGAGGTGTTGAGACTAAAAAATCAAAAGGTTGAAATAAAACAAAAATTGAAAAATTTTCAAGAGTGTGAACAAAATTTAGCAACCCAAAAATTAAATGAAATGTTGAGGTTTCAAAAACCAAGTAGTGATAAGATGAGATTAGGATATGTGGTTTCTAAAGGAAAAGGAAAACAAATACCCTTATCCGCTACATTGAGCTCCAAAAGTATTTTGTTTGTAAAGGGAAGTCAAAAGAAAAATCACAACAATCCTCCCATGCCGAAGGCTGATGACTCAAGAAATTTGCTTAAAACTTCTCCATCGACCATGATGAAAAAAGGTAGGTATGAAGGTAAGTTTACTCCTACTTGTCATAATTGTGGAATTATTAGGCATATAAGACCATATTGTTTTAATGTGTCTCAAGGGCAGAAAATCAAAATTGGAAAAAATTTAAAAATGAGTGGAAAAAACCTACAAAATCAAGTTGATGAGATGGGCCAATAAATTAATTTTGTAAGTCGTGAACTTGGTGAATTGGTTAGGTTGTGTATTCAAAAGAATGGAAATGACAAGTCAAATCTCAAGGTAAAATGGGTGGTCAAAAAGGATGTCATGCCACGTTAGTTTATAGGATCACATGCATGTTCTTGTATTTCTTGCATATCATTAGTATATGACATGCATTTTTATTGTGTTTCGTTTTATTTATATGTTTTTTTTTTAAATTGATTTTTTTTTTGTTGGTTTATTTTGTTTTGGTTTCCTACTTTTTATTTTTTTTTTAAATGTGTTTTTCGACCAAATGATATAGAGTGCATGTTTGATGGTGTCTTGAAAGCTTTGAACATGTTGATACTCACTTTATAAATCCTTGCACTTATGCACTATTCTTGTGTTGTGCATCCTACATCATGCATCTTAACCCTATGGGTCATCATAGTAAATATTCACTCTTAATGCATTGTGAAAAATTTATGTGAATGCACTTTTGTTTGATTAAAAAAAAAAGAGGGGTTGAATAAGTGTATTGAGATGCTCATCATAGAGAGAGTCCAAACTTTAAATTGACTAATACTAGTTGAATCTAGTACAATTATGAAAAATGTCTTCCCTTGCCAAACACCACTTGTTGATCTATATAGAAAAAGTCGGTGTGAAATTTATTGCGAAAAAAGACTCACACCCCACACGGATCTAACCTCAAAAGTTCTTATAGAAAAAATCATTACTTCTATCATTGTGGAAAAAGATGAGTAATAAAAATGAACCAAAAAGGAGCTATGCAAGTATAGTATTTGGAGGAGACACTTATGTATCTAGGTTCTAGCATAAAGTTTGCCTTAAAATGAGTGACAATCTCTTGGAAGCATCTTTTAAAAGAATATTCCTATTAAAAATGATGATAAAAAAAATATTCATGAAAAAAAATTAAGGAATAAAATCATCAAGAAAAAGTTACTACCTTTCATAAGTTGCTCACTCACACACTCACATGAACCTTGACTTTGATGATTTTATGAGGAGTGAAGATCTATTGTGGGTGTTGCAATCGAGAGAATGTATCGTCTTGAATTTATTTGGTGAGTAGCACTTTAATTAAACTTAAATGCATCTCTTTATGCTATTTGCCTCATTTCCATTGTTTTTTATTTATTTATTTTTTTAAAGAAATATGCATATAAACATTTTTTTGGCAATTTATTTTCTAACCAACATGAAAAAAAAATTAAAATAAAATTGGTCAAGTTTTTGATTTTACAAGTGCATATGAGGCATTCTTTGAGAATCAATGCTTAGGACTTCTTGAGGTTTATGTGGGAGTGATCTAATTGTTCTATTTTGTGGCTAAGTCCCGGTGGGACACAAAAAAAAGTCTCGGGAAGGTCACAACACGTGACTAAGTGTTTAGTCACTTAAAGTGATTCACGGCAACCTTAGTTGCCCATTTTTAGTGTGTTAGACCCTCTGGTACCCATATCGCATGCAAGACTATTTGGTGCTCTAAGACTTCACTTCTCATTTTATCCCAAGTCCCAAGTTCTATAAAATCTCACATAATTTTTGTGTGATTTTGGACTACGCTCAGATGTATCTTCCATCTCTCGACATTCAGGTAAGCCATTTTTAACTTTAATCTTGATTTTTTCATTTTAAGGTTCGGATTCTATCCTTGAGAAATATGAGTTTCGATTTTTGTATTGGTATTGGATGAGAAGTATGGACTTGAATGTTAGGTTGATTGAGTTAATCGATGCATATATGTTTATGACAAGTTGAGATAACATTGCTAGATACCGAACCATATGGTTATTTTTTGGAACTTTTTTCATTTCAATGCAAGTTTGATACTCAAGTTCTCCTATAAAACTAACTTGCGTTTATTTTTTTCTAATATTTTGGTTGTGAGTACTCAAATGAGAACTAAGGAAAAAGCAAAATTCTCCCTTACCCGATTCCTCAAGTGAGGCTATACTTTCAGCTTATACATAACATTAATTTGACTAAATTGATGACAAAAAGGGAGAGACAAGTGAGGAATGAGGGGAAGCAGCAGTACATACTAAAGGAGAGAAGCATTAATGAAGGGAGAGAAAACCCGAACAGAACATAAAACATACATTCATAAAAAATGTTTTGTCACCAATCAGCCAAAGAGGGAGATTATTAATGTAAATTTTATTGGCTTGGATTAGTGTTGTCGTATTTGAATTCAAATAGGATAAAATTTTATCTTTTCTATAAAGCTGTAATTTTGAATTGTTGAATTTGAATTTAAATAGGATAAGTTTTGATTTTTGAATTAATGTAATTTAAATTATGGGATTTATCCATAGTATTTTGAATTCATTTAGGTGTCTAAGAGTCTGTTAAAGAGGCTGGAGAGTTGAATTTCGAAATCTAGAATGATAAAATCAGAAGGGAAATTCGAAATTTAAATTGCAGCAGTAAATCCGGAAGTCTGTTAGCAACCTGTCAGCAGACGGATTCTGATGAAGGATGATCTATCAGTAGACTCGTTTTAGCAGCACTTTTGGATTGTCTATTTAAATTAATTCATATGGTAACCCTAGGAAGTGCTTTCGGCCAGAACTGATTTCAGACATATTTGAGAGTCATTTGAGAGAAAAATTAGTGAAAAATTTTCCTTATGATTTTATACACTTGCGAGTGCGATCTTGCTCAAGGTTTGAGAAAATCGTTGATTGGTATACGTGATCAACCACTAGAGGTTCCAGTAGGAAAGACATAGATTGAAGATTGTCAGAGGTTCTGGCTACTACTGCAGTAGGGATAAATGGGTCGTTTGTCCGGTCAAGTAAGAGAGTCAATTGACAGAAATTTTATAATTAAACTGATTTTCAATCAATAAAAATGACTTTCTTGGGTTTGTTTGCCCCGTAGGGTTTTACTTTTGAAGAATTTTTTAAAAGGTTTTCCTTCGTAACCAATCGGTATATTATGCTTGATAATTTATTTATTGCATATTTATGAATATTCACACAATTGTTATCTAACAAATTTAATAGTAAAAATTGTTAGATATATTTGACCATACAAGAGTAAAAAAGGAATTTCACTTTATATAGTTTAAAATTGTTCCCAGGCCTTCCATTAATATTAACAGAAAACAACATAGACCTCCCACACTCCATTACCAACCTTATCCAATCCTCCTCAAAACCTAACTTCCTTATAATGTTTTTCATAAAACTCCATACTATCTTATCATACGCTTTTAACATATTTAATTTCAGCGTCAAACTCTCCATTTTATACTTTTTCCTTGTCATCATAGGATGCAAAATCTCAAATGCTATCATTACATTATCTGTAATCGATCTCTTTCTTGACCTTATTTTTTTTTTAATTTAACATTTGTTTATGTTAGTTTTTTAATCTTCAATTTTATTTAATTTTTTATGTTGACATGTGGTGGGTTCTATTGTCGATGACGTGGATTCCATGAGAATGATGGGTATGTGCTGAAAGGATTAAAGTAATCGAAGTTGCAAATTCAAGAATGAAAATTTCTAACTTTAAAAGTCGAGGAATAATCTGTTTAGAGGCCAAGCCGCCAAACCACACTAACTATTTTAGTATTTAACATTAAAACAAATACTAAAAGTAAAGCAAAAGCATGTTCAAAAGAGAAAGAACTGATTCTATTTTAAACCTTTACATCACACACTATTCATGTAGTATAATTTAATTTTAAAGATAAATTTTAAATTTTAAATCTTATAAATAAAATTATGTCACATAAATAATATATGATGTAATTATTTTTAAATAACACTACTAAGAGAGAAAATATGGTAGAAAGTGGGTTGATTGTAGAGTAAAATCGAGTCATATACGACCATAGATGGTTAGACGTGGGGCCACGCGTCAACACAATTGGATTCACACTGATTTCAAAATCAGATGGAGAGACTTCTAATAAATAATAATGGTAGATACAAAAAATATTAACAAATAATACAAAAAAAAAAAAAGATATGAGAATTGGTAGATTGAAAACTAAAGATTTGGAAGCACAGAAATTGGAAGAAAATGAATGTATGGTCACAACATAACCGTTTGAAGATGAGGAGGTTTTCCAATACTGACTAGACTTTTTGGGGCTGAAGTCTCCTTGAAGCTTTTGACAATAATGTTTTTTTTTTTTTTTAAGGTTGTTAACATTTAATAGTTGATGGGGGCTTCTCTTGTTGACAATGGAAGCTAGGTCAAGTTTCAACGAATCAAAACTCAAACCAATGAGCATATTAATTGATTATGAGAAATATAAAGACAATTTTTTAATAATTATTTATAAACAAAAAATCTATTATTTAGTCTACGATTTTAACACACTATTCATACTGCTATGTAAAAAGATTAAAAAAAAAGTCCCACAAAATTTTGAAAAGACAAAAAAATTCTTAAACCTAATTTAATATTACTATCTATACATATTAGCCGGTGTGTAAAAACGTAGTGTACTCCCTAGCACCACTCTTTTATAAATATTTGTTTTAAACTAACAATATTTTCCATTTTCTTCTGGATTCGTGTACAATGGAAGATCAACTTTCAAGCAATCAAAACTCAAACCAATGAGCATATTAATTGATTATGAGAAATATAAAAAACAACTTTTTTAATAATCATTTATAAACAAAAAATCTATTTTTTAGCTTGCAATTTTAACACACCATCCACATTGTCACGTAAAAAGATTAAAAAAAAAAGCCCCATAAGATTTTGAAAAGACAAAAAAAGAAAAAAAAATTCTAAACTTAATTTAATATTACCATACGCATTAGTTGATTTGTTAAAATGTGGCGGACTTCATAGCACTACTCATTTATAAATATTTGTTTTAAGCTAACAATATTTATAAAAATAAAATTGGAAGAATATTATTATTTTAATAAAAATATTGTTCATTTAAAAGGTATATAAAAAATTATAAAATAGCCATCTCTTTAATATTTATTTTTAAATATAAAAAATAATAGTATAACTCTCAAATGTGTCCACCAAATATGCACACTCATATTTGATGTACACTCTAGCATTATCCTTCAATTCTAATCTATTATTGTGATGAACAATATTAGGGTATATTTATTAATTCTTAACTATTAAAAAAATTAAAATACACGGATAAACATATTTGAAGAGAACATTTAAAAATCATACTATCATTTTCCAAGTATTAGACGCGGAGGTCTAAAGGTTGACTGTTATCATAATTTGATATAATGCAACATTGACGTTGTTCACACTACCTGGTTCTTTTTGTTTGTATGCTCGTAGACTCGTAGTGGTCCTGCGGATAATCCACGCCTTTCAATTTGACAACTACATTAAATATTATATTATATATTATATACACACACATATAAATATATAAAAAAGACGCCAGAATAAGTAATATAATTATAATTATGGCTTATGCATTAACGACATGCTTGTATTGCTACAGAGTATCGTTTAACTATTATTATATATATATATTTTGAGAAATTATTATTATATATTAGAGGACCTAAAATTATATAGAAATCTTATAAAATTAATTTCATAAATTGACGTAATTTTATATGATCTATTAAATCTACTTTACAATATAATTCATTTCATAATTTAATAAATCATATGAAATTACATCAGTTTATAAAATTTATTTTGTGAGATTGATTAAAATATTTATCTATATATTGAGATAGACTTGGAGTCAATCACATACTCCAACACACACACATACATATATATATATATATATATATATCAAATTTTAATATTGTATAATGCAGTATGTGGCCGGCTGTTATGCCGAATTAGTATTCAAGAGTTCCAATCAAATGTAAAAAAAAGTTATAGCAAGAGTTACTCCATATTTGATTATCAGTAATGCTATATATAATTTTTATTTTGAAAATCGTAATACAAATTTAATTTTAAAAACTTTAAAAATTATTATAATGAATATTTTTTTAAATAATATATTTTTTCTAATTTATTCATAAGAATGCGATACAATCATTCACTCAAATTGTAAATAGAATTTTTCTTTGATTATTAAGATGAGATAAAATCATAAAACTCTCTCATCTTGATTTGTGGGTTTTGTGATTTTGGACATCCAAATGTCAAAAATTCATCTTCAATGTAACTCTATTTCATTTATAAATTTTAAAACTATCTTCAATATTTTTCGACAAAATAATAACATTAAATAGTAAAAAATTATTTAATCTCTATTTTATTTATAAATTTTTAAACTCATCCCAATAATTTTTTATATGAATAGTATTCAAATAATAAAAAGAACACATCTTATCTTATTAAAAAGTCAAGTGAGACCCATCTATCATCAAATCTTAAAAAGTCAAAATTATATCATCTCATTATCTAAACATACATTTTTTTTTATATATATATAAATTATCTTATTATATCCCATTTCATTTTATCTAATTTTTTTTTTTACACTATTATTCGAAATATCTCACCTCAACTCAAGCGCGTAACCAAATAGAGCATTATAATTTAGACCATTCGAACAAGATGTGGGTGAAAATCTCACCTGCTCGAGTTTTACCCTTTAGTTCACACTATGAATATATGAGTCACCTTCGTACAAATTGGTGTGTGAACGCATCACTTATGAATGATCTCATGATATTTATGATATTTATTTTATAATATTAATAATTTTATAATATAATATATCACATCAAACTACATCTTAATTTATTTTTATATAATTTATTTATGTCTAAAATATTTGTCAAAGATGGAAATGATCATGTAAATGTAATCTTGCGTTCAAAATATTGAAAGTATGGCGTTGTAAATCAATTAGAATAAGCTTAGGTTTGTCAAACTAAAATTTCTCAATATTCTCTACTATTATTTATTTTTTAATTTTCTTTAATTATTTTTTACTACTATTAAATATTTATTTATTTATTATTATTCATTACACTTCTCAATTCTCAACACTCCAGCATAACCAAATATTGAACTAACTGTTGGAAGACTTCCAAAGTCTCATTGGCCTAGCTTTAAAAAAATAAAAATAAAAAATCTCGAAGGCCTGATGCTTGGGTGCACTTTCCGGGATTGTCTATATATTTTTACCGCAATAATATCAATAGATGTCCCACTTATATTATATATATATATATATATATATATGTTTTTTCTTTTTTTTTTTGAGAAAACACTCTTATATTAATTAGTTATAAATCTCATACCTCATTACAATACCACTTCCAATACCATTTGGTTTGATTAGAAAAATAAACAATTTTTATTCAAAATGTTAAAGATTAAATCAATATACCATCATAACTGCTGTCATGAATGGCCCTAATAAATGGTCAAAATATATTAGTAGTCCAAAAAATTGGGGTAAAGTTTTCAAGATAAGGTTCTGAGTTCATAAAGCAAATAACTTATCTATGTGAATCAAAATATTGTAAAATCTCTATTCAAATTTTAAGAATTTAAAATTGTGTTTGGACGTCGAGTTGAAATAAATTGAAATAAATTTTTTTTTATAAATAATAGTAAATTGAAATAATAAAATAATTTTTGTGAAATTCATCTAAAATGAGCAAAATGTGTGTGGATGTAAATATGAGTTTAAATATATTTATGAAAAAAATTATAAATCTCGTGCATAAAAAAATATTGAATTAAAAAATATTGTGAGTTTCAAGTGTTAAGAGATTTTGAATTGAGATGCATCTAATAATTTAAAAATTAGATATTTAAATATTAAATTTAACTTAAAATTAGATTCAACCGAATTGTTCTCAATTGACTCCAACAACCAAAGTACCAAACGGTTAGGCTTCGAATACTCTCGGTCGGTGATCTGCTCCTTTTAAATTTAGCTTCAGATACTCTTGAAGTGCAAAAAAGTTTTAAAGACCATGTGTAGGGAAATTTTCCTTAAATTATCTCAAGTGCACTGACAGAACACTCATTTTCAAATACGTGTGCACTTTTAGGATTAATTAAGATTTTGTTCTCAAATAGCTAATGTCAATAAGAAAATTGAAAGTTATAAAACAAAAAGACGTATAATATTTATTTGACGAGCCGTGCCACAGCCTACACCTTTAACCCAACAAATTCTCCTGAAAAGGCCATTTGAATATTTTATTTTTATTTTTTGATTTTCTTCGTACAATTTTTCCATACCCTTAAATATTTAAAAATTAAAAATTAAAATTTTTTTTTAAAAATTATTTATTTAAATCATTAAATAAATAAAAATATATATATATTAGAACCTATTGTCAGGACAAAACTTGGGTAGATTTAAATTTTGTTTGGATGTTGAGTTAAGTTTAGATAAATTGAGTTTTTTATAAATAGTAGTGAGTTGAGATAGTAGAATAAATTTTGTAAAGTCTATTTTATATGAGTTTAAATATATTTAAATGTTAAAATAAATTTCAATATATTTATAAAATAAGAACTAAAAAAAAATTTAAATTTTACATACAAAGAATTTTTAAATTAAAAAAAAATTATAAACCTCGTATATTAAAAAGTATCGGATTGAATAATGTTTATTAAATATTAGATTAGACTTAAAAAGAAAATCTTCAATGCGGTCAGTTTGGACTCCTCTTAAATGCAGTCTTCCAGTTATTTCGCACTACATAGGTCTTCCACTTGTATTACTGTAGTCCGTCACCACACAAAAACAGACCATCCCCCACTTGCTTTGAACGATTTCTCTTGTTTCAAATGAACAGACCATCCCCCTTCATTTTAACAAGTTTGGATCTCCTCCTCCCTTTCGCTTCCCCCTTTCGCGTCGTAAGTACCCTTCCCCTATTCCCTTTATGGTGGGGTTCCAAATATGAAGACATATATCATTGATAAATCTGCCAATTTCTTCAAGCTCGCAAAATCTTGTACAATTTCAAGAGATATATCACACTAATTTTTTCCTTATCTTTTCCTCTTCTTGTTTACTGGTAAAGAATTAGGGAAAAATAATAGAAATGAAAAGTTAGCTCGGTTTTGATGACGGGATGGGTGTTTCTAACAAGGAATTTAATGACTGTAGCTTTCTCCACCGTCGATTACAACAATTATTATTACTACATCCATTCCAATTGAACCTCTCTCACCAAATTTCATGTATAATAACATTCGATCTATTTCTTGCTTTCACTTTTGTTGTGTGGGCTTTGTGCTAATTCTGATTGGTTGCTGATTAATTGAATGCATGATATTTCAATTGGTTGATTTTTCATCTGGGTTATGGGGATATATAATTTGGGCTATTTGCAAATTCTTTTCTTCTTCACTTTTGTGATTATTAGTGATGGTCAATGATGAATTTTGTTCTTTGCCTGCTTGATGTTTTGGGCAAATTATTTTAATTGATGAATTAGGTTTCATCGTCCTCCTTGACGACGACAAATCTTTTATGATTTATTTTTCTAAAAAAAGTCCTTAAAACCTCTTTAGCATTATTATGGTGTAACATGAGGTGGGTTTCAGTGCTGAATTGGGAGGGGGGGGGGGAGTGTTTGCTGGGTTTTGTTGGTGAACAAGGGCAACTTCTTCGTTGCTGAACACGTGATAGAAGGGGCTGCATGCTGCGTGTTAATTTATTTAGTTCTATGCAGTCGAGCTTACTTTTCATTTGGTAAAATATGTGACATGTTTGTATTCTATTGGATCGCTGCGAACATTCCTAACGTAGCCAAATTATATAGAAGAAGGGACACTATACTTAAATTTAAACTTTTAACTCAAATGAATTTAACTCCCTTCACGTTTCAAATGGTAGTGTTTTTCTTATTGGAAAGTGTTACTCATTCCTTTAAAAAGTTATTTGATTGGATCTCGTTTTGAGAATTTTTTTTACATAATTTTAAAATAGGTATTTTTAAATAATATTATGATTTTTTTTTTAATTTTCAAAAAATATTTTAAGATGTCAAAAAAATTATATAAAATAAATATACATTTCTAAAATAGGATCCAATAGAAAGGCTTTTCAAAAAAAGGAATAGCATTTCCCTTTCCTTATTTGACATGTTCTCGAAAAAATAAAATTGAAAAAATATGTTTTACTCTTTTCGGCTCTATTCCTCACCTTTGACCCTCACAAGGAGGGAAGCTTCACCACAACCTTCTGTACTTCTTTTCCCAACGTGTTTCTTATCACAAAATATTCCCAACGGGCCCTTCCCCGCAGCAGCTTGGAGGTTCCAACCGCGTAAGGCCCTTCCACGTGTCAATCCTTTATTATTTAATCCGCAGATGAAAAAGGTCAAGTCAGCGTCTAAGCACCACACACCGCGTGTTCACACACGCGCACACGCTTCCTTGCGCGGTTGTCTGTATATATACTTTCGTTCCACCCTTTTCTTCTCAGATTTCAAGTCTCTATTGTTCACATTTTCATTCACACCTTACGTCAAACACCTTGATATCCCTGTATCATTAATGGAAATTAGTTCTTTCCCATTTCTTAATCAAGAAGATCATTCATACCTCTACAGTTTGTTCCAAGAGACGGATAATTTCAATGTGAACAAAAACTCGATAAAGCGGAGACGGAAAGAAATTGGTGGGGGCAATATGGAAGAAACGAAGGAGAGCGCGTTAAAGGATATGCTAATGAGTTCGCTCGTATTGTTAGGTGAGGAGGAGAAGCAAGATCAAGAACAATGGTGGGTTTTGGATGCTCAGGAAGATAAGGTCCTCTTCGAGGCCGACAACAAGGAAAAGACTCGAGCTATGAATGATTTCTATTCTCAGCTCGAAAATATTTACCCTGATTTGGACCAACTGGATTCCTCTCGGACCAAGCGGGCTCGCCGGTCCCCTGTTTCAGCCGCTACCGATGTTGCAGCGGACAATGCCGGGCCCAATAATCCTCTGCCGCAGGATGCTTCGGCGACTGGAGCTGGTGGCCAGCAGCACCATCGCCGGCTGTGGGTTAAGGACCGGTCCAAGGACTGGTGGGACCAGCACAACCACCCTGATTATCCCGAAGAGGAATTCCGCCGCGCGTTTCGGATGAGCAAGGCCACGTTCAACATGATCTGCGACGAGCTCGAAGCCGTTGTTACGAAGAAGAACACGATGCTTCGAGAAGCAATTCCGGTTCGCCAACGCGTTGCTGTGTGTATATGGAGACTGGCCACCGGCGAGCCACTTCGAGTCGTGTCGAAGCGATTCGGGTTGGGTATATCCACTTGTCACAAGCTCGTTCTCGAGGTTTGCGCGGCTATTCGTAGTGTTCTAATGCCAAAGTTCCTTCAATGGCCAGACGAGAACAGATTGAGGACGATTAAGGATGAGTTTCAATTGATTTCAGGGATACCAAACATTGGTGGTTCTATGTACACGACCCATGCTCCAATCATCGCCCCGAAGGTTAACGTGGCTGCTTACTTCAACAAGCGGCACACGGAGAGAAACCAGAAGACTTCCTACTCTATAACAGTTCAAGGCGTTGTCGATCCTAAAGGAGTGTTCACCGATGTTTGCATTGGTTGGCCTGGTTCGATGCCCGATGACCAGGTGTTGGAGAAGTCTGCACTGAGCCAGAGGGCGCAGATGGGGCTGTTGAAGGATGTTTGGATTGTTGGGAATTCTGGGCATCCTCTCACGGACTGGGTTTTGGTTCCTTATACGCACCAGAACCTCACATGGTGTCAGCATGCATTCAACGAGAAGGTGGGGGATGTTCAGAGGGTTGCAAAGGAGGCATTCGCGAGGTTGAAAGGGAGATGGTCTTGTTTGCAGAAGAGAGCAGAGGTGAAACTCCAAGAATTGCCAGTGGTCCTTGGGGCTTGCTGTGTATTGCACAATATTTGTGAGATGAGAAATGAAGAGATGGGTCCGGAACTGAGTTTTGAGCTTTTTGATGATGAAATGATCTGTGACAATAGTTTGAGTTCTGTGAGTTCAGTTCAAGCTAGGGATCGGATTGCCCATGATCTGTTGCACCGTGGCCAGGCAGGCACTCGTTACACTTTTGATTCATAGATTTTAGAGTTTTTTTTGTTCTGTGATTTTTGTCATTCTTTTTGCTATGGCTTGTTACAGCCATGTTTGCACAATAAGAGTCGGGTCTATCTTTGTATGCTGATATGTTTGGCCCCTTATAATATCTTCTATATATATATATATATATATAAAGAGTCTATGAAACGAAATTTCTTATTTTTACAATTTTCGTTAATAATTCGTAGTTTAAAATGTCCGTTAAATTCGTCTGTCTGCATCTTGTGACTTTTCTTTTTAGAATCCCTAAATCACTTTGTCTTCCTCTCGAGTTAAGATCATTCAATAAATTAAAGCAGTATTGGAAATTTGGAATCCGAACTCTTTTAAAGAGGCATTAGGTAACCGTTGCTTCAAATTGAGCAATTTACACCCCATTAATATCCGAGTCGAGCTGAGAAGTAAAGGAGATTAGAGACGAAGAGTTCTACGTCTCTGGATTTTGGGAGCGAGGCCTTGAAGATGAAGATTTCTACGTCTTTTGGTTCTTTGTATGTTTTCCTTGTTTTCATCACTTGGGGAAGATAGACGGACGAGTGATTTCGTGGCGTAAGGGTTTCCGTATCAAAATTCTCCCTATCTAACCGAAATCAGTCTCCCAGATTTTTCCCTCTCCCTCTTGACATGTTGGTTCTTCGCACTGTGGCTGCTGCAATTTCTTCATATACTACATTTCTCATCCTTAGCAACCACCTCTACATTGGTAAGTCACAGCCAACGCTGAGAGAAAAAAAAAGTCACAACCAACCACGAGAATCACCCAATTCCGAGTCCCTCATGCACGACGGAAACATCTTAGCCTGGTCAGCACCTTGGTTCACCCTGAATCATCACTGCAAGCAGCTCCTATCCCCACCACCCAAGGTCATAGCAACACCTCTGTTTTAGTAATCTGAAAACAGAGCAATCACGTTAGCCGCTATGGATATAAATCTCTACCACTACCACCCAGCAATTTCCTCAATGAAACCCCGCGGTCTTGTAACAAAACAGAATATTTTTCCCCCGTGAGTAGCAAAGCCACCACAAGTCAGCCCCTACTGTGCACTAGCTCCTCTTATATCAAGTCGCAAGCCTCTGTTTTCAGCCACCCAAAACAAATGAATGTTTTCCTGCACGTCGACCACGATTTTGGACCACTCCTCAATCATCACAGACAACATCGCCGGGCACTCTAAGCCGTTCCAGGTCCGCCATGACCACCTCTCGGTAAGCTCAGCACGCCATGCTCCATCTCCTCCTCTCTTCTCATTTCGCACTACTCTCGGACTCGCCCTCACATTATTCTCTCTTTCTTTCTCTCAGCTCTCCATCGTTGCTTGCACCACCTTCTAGCCATCCAACTCCGCTCAAAACTATGTTATCCCTGCCGTCGGATCCATGGTGAATGTTCAAGCACTCTCTTTTTCGATGCGTTACCTCCCCATGGTTGATACATTTGTATTTTGAGAGTTCTGGAAACCAATAAAAATACGTGGCTGCCCTTTTTGAGTTAAATTACATTTCATTAATACTTGATTTAAATTACGTTAATGGCCTTAGTGTTTATTGACAGATTGTATTTGGAGTTAATGGCCTTAGTGTTTACGTTTGTGTTTTAAGTTATTTTTGAAAGGATATTTTAGACTTGTATCCTCTCTTCGAACGGCTGAAATATTGGCATATTAAGTTTGATTTTAGTATTCAAGAAATAATAAATATTTATACAATATGAATTGAGTAATCATTATACAATTTTTATATATCTCACGATTATATGTAATATTATTCATAAAGAAAAATACTATAATATGTTAAGTGTCGTTTATTAAATAAATATGTGAGCTCAGATTTTATTTTACAATGACTTTTTCTTATAGAAAATGTTTAAGGTTTTAAATTATATTATTAGATATTAATTTTTACAATTTCTAAACTCCAAAATGGGGCATAAGTTTAGCTTGTATGGTTGATATATATTATTAATTTATTTTCTTTTAGTCAAACATGCTTTGCATGTTATTCTCTACTAGTATATCTATATATATATATCCATAGGTTTTTCCTTAAACACAGCAATATCCTTCTCTTGAACCAGCTCCTAGTTATTGGGTTACTTTATTATTCGCATAGAAGTATCTCAGTCTCCACAGGACCACATCAGAGGTATGCAGGCCCCTCTTTGAGTAGGACTAGGTTGACGGAATTGTTGATTAAACTTCATTTTTGGGATGTTTTAATTTTATCTCGGTCTGTGTCCTACTTTTTCTTTTTCTTTTTCTTGTGGGTAATGTCAACGCGTTTCTTAAGACATGTTTGACTTTGATTCATGGCATTTTTTTTTCTCATTTTATCCCACTGGGGTAGTCTGGATTTGGCCCATAGTTTTGGTTCTCGAGCTGAGAAAGCTCTCAGTTTTAAATGCTGGATCTTTGACTTTGATCGATACCTTTCCTGGCGTACTAATAATGGAGTTGGGAAAGTGATTGTTCGATTCTCTTACCCCTGGCCCTTATAACAATTATTGATACCAAAGATATCATTGGGAAAGGCTGTTTTACTTCAGTATCAATGCTGATTTCTCAAAATAGAATTGGCTGTGTGAAATCTGTCTCAACCTTTGAAACTACAAACCCAATTCTTGAATACTAGGCAGAAGATGACATTAATTGTCGGGTATCGAAGCTTATCAGTGTGAAAACAAAAGGATATGGGACAAACTTTGATCAAGAATCGGCCAACCATCCCTTAAAAATCTGATTTCCACCAAAATTCTTGAGGCCCAATAAAAAGAGGGAGGGGGTTTGTCACTGTCTTATCCCCATCAAATTTGTTTACCTCTTCGTGAGACACATAGGGTATCCAATCTTGAGCCGAAAGGATTCGGCCTACTTTTTGGGCTGCTAATATACATGGGCACATAAAAAGTAATCTAAATTTGCACAATTAACAAATAATATGTTAATAGTATTTTTTTTAATTTTTAATTTTTCTCTCATTTCATTTAATATAAGAAACCAAATAAGACATAAGTCATTAATTTTTTTTAATTTTTATTTTATTTGAGTGATTTTTAAGTTTTTTTTTGTTTGTTTTGATTTTAAAATTTTAATTAATTTAATTATTTTTTAAATGAGTTTATTAGGTCTGGGTTTGTTTATAGGTTCTCAAAGTTTTTTTTAGAAAGTTAATCATATTCTTTTGTGTTAGATATTAAAAATGATTCTTATGATAAGATCGATCAATTTGGTCGCGGAGATTTACTAGTAAATGGTTAGACACGTTGACATGGCATCTAAAAAAAATCCAAAAAGTTAATTTAAAGCATAAAAAATTACAACATCGAGTTTACAAAAACCTAAATGAGGAACACACTAAACTTCTTAAATTCTAAAAGTAATAAATATTAAAAACTAAAAATAAAAAAAATAAAACCAATGGTCACCATGGGGCCATCAAGGGCGAACCTTTTTCTTTTGTAATTTAAAAAATATATTTTTTGGTTTCTAATAAAATTACTATTATATTTAAAACTTAGAAATCTAAGGATTCGAGATTCAAGTGTGTGATGTATTGTATTTTGAGCAGTTTTTTTAATTTATTTAAATAGTTTTATTATAAATTTATTTAGATCTTGTTAATTTTTATAAATGAGATAAAATGAGATCAAAATTAAAAATTGAATAAATTTTTATTAGAATATATATTTTTAAATATTATTTTTATTTTAGAATTTGAAAAAATTAAATTATTTAACTTATTTTGTATAGATATTTAAAATCATATAATAATTATATGAAATAAAATAAGTTAATAAGTTTTTTGAGGTCTATAATGAGTCATATGAATAAATATATATAATATAAATAAAATAAAAAAATATTTTAACTATAAATAAATAATATAAAAATAATCTTATAAATTAATATAGATTCATATAATTCGTTAATTATAAAATTATTTTTATTATAAAATAAATCTAACAATCAAATAAAATTATATTAATTTATAAAATTATTTTAATACCATTTCTTTATAATTATAATAATTTTCAATAAAATATAATCATATTTCACATCAGTTGATTCTCTGGAAAAATTAAGATAAATACAATTTGATCTGATATCATGGATGACGTTTGCTTCACACAAATATGTTATTGCGGCGAAACACAGAAGTTGCTCCGTATAGAGTCGTACAGACCGGTCGATCTGCCTCAATTTTAATTTTTTTAGTCATTTTTTAGATTTAAAGATGAGTTAAAATAAATTAATATAAATTTTAAAAATGAAATAAATAATATTATTTTAAGATTAAAAAAATTAAATAAAAATTTAAAAAAATTATATTTTATATAAAAATTTTAAAAATATAATAGTAAATTTAAAATAAAGTAAGGCGAAAATTACTCGTCAAATTCAAATTCAAACGGCGCTTAATCTCGGAAAGATCGACGATTTATGACCGTTGATAGAGCTGCCAGAAATGGTCGTCAACGTTAATCCCAGGTGTTGGTCTCCAAGTCCAGCTGTCGGAGCCCCTGGAAGGGACCAATCACCGAGTCCCACGTGTAAGATAGACAAAATAGACGTTGAAGGAAGTAGAGTTATTGTCTGTAATTTTTGAGGTCCCCAGGTTCTTGCTTCGTTGTCACCATCATCAAAATTCACACACACACAAACACACCCTTCCCCCTACAAAATATTGAGAAGAGAGAGAGGGAGGGAGAGAGAAGGGTTATGGAGAATCATCCGGAGGTGGATGGAGAGGAGGAAGGGGACGAGGTGAGGCCCATGGCGGAGGACGAGGGGGCGGTGGGGTCCAGCTTAACCATGGAGAGGGTGGCTGCGGCCAAGCAGTACATCGAGAGCCATTACAAAGCGCAGATGAGGCACATCCAAGATCGCAAGGAGAGGTACACTTTTTATTTTATATAGTTTTTCCCCTCAACTCTAAGATCTCCCATTTCGTTTTCGGCCAGAAACGGAGATGGATATTTGCTGACCAAATTTTGTTCATTCGAAAAATGGTATTCTTGTGCTCCTAAAAGTTAAAGAAATAAACGAGTTTAATTATTATGCGTTTTTGACGGTATAGTTATTAACGCATGCTCTAAGCTTCGCGTTAATAAATGGAATAGAGGAGGACAATTAGAGCTTGATTGGTGTTTTCGGAAAAAAGTTAAAGAGTTTGATTGGTAAACGGAAAATGGGTTCATAAGGAGTTAATGGATTAATGCGGTGTAACTTTTATGGTGTGGAGTAAAGTGCATTATCTTAAGGACCAGAACCATCATTTTATGGTAGGAAAAGAAAAAAAAAAGGTTGGGGAGGAGTTGTGGATAACATTAATTTTGCTAATTGCATCACTAAAGTTGGATTTTATTACAATCTACACAAACCTACACAAACTTATGTTTAATAGCTAGAATCCCCTGTTTCCATAGCTCCAGCACCCACGGCAGGTTGAGCCTTAAAATTGTTCTAAATAAGTGGAAAAATACCACTAGACTACGAGGCTATTTGGTTTTGTTGCTTTCTGAGAATTCCATATAAAGAAACTGATATCATCGGGTGAGCCATTTTAGAATATCAGTATGAGCCAATGAAAGTGGTTGTCCCCTTCAACATGAAAGCTGAAGGCTATATAGCTTAAAAAAACTAGGAATTTGGATGCTAAGTGACTTTCCAAATAAGTTAAAAGAGAATATACTTTATAGTTTTTATAAGTAGTGATTATGTTTTGTTTGTTTTCATAACTCCTCTCAGCTCATCTCATCTAATCATTACAAAATTTTTCAAAATTTTATATAAAATAAAATAAACAATTCAACCTTTTCAAATCTCAAAATAAAAATAATATTAAAAAAATATATTCTAACAATATTTTATTCAAATTATAACTTTAACTTCAACTCAACTCATATTATTTCATCTACGAAAACAAATGAGGCCCATCTAGTTGACGTCTTTATTCTTACAATATATGAAACACACCTTGGCCTGTAGAACATCTAAAGGCAGAATATGGATGCTACATGATTCCTTGCACTTTGAAGAAAAGGCTCATTCTTGCATCTTTTTCCATGATGCATGACCCCCATGTCTCATTTCCAAATTGTCTCTCAGGCATGCTAAGCACTTTATTTGTTGGCTGCTTTGGCGTTCTTGCTTCATACTTGTGCACTTGCATTGCATGGCAAATCATGTTATTATTCCTAGATCTAAGATTCTCAAAGTCAGGCCTCAAGCTCATAAAAACTTAGGGAACCATCATTTCTATCATGCCTACGCTCCTGTGGGTACTATAGAAGTGTTTGTGACTGACAAGCTATTTGATAGTGATTTCTTTCATTTGGCAGGGTGGAAAAGGCTATTTGAATCTTGGAAACAGTCTTTAATCTTTAACCCTACCCTTATTAATGATGTGATGACAGAAGTTTTGATTTTGTTGCAATAAGAAACTTTTCCACAGGTTTCAGCCACTTAAGGCAAGAGTACATCTACAAATTCTATTGGATTGAGAAGAGTGCTTTCCCATGCTTTTTTCTTGCTCAGTTTTCATTCTTTAAGAAAACTCTTAATTTTATAGGATGAGGTTCTGGTTCAGTGATTAATGTTGGCATTTTTCCAATTCTAATTTTTCATTCGCAGGCGCTCAGTGCTGGAAAGGAAGTTGGCATCTTCAGATGTATCAGAGGAGGAACAAATCAATCTACTGAAGGATTTGGAGCGCAAAGAGACTGAATATATTCGTCTTAAAAGACACAAGATTTGTGTTGATGACTTTGACCTTTTGACCATCATTGGGAGAGGGGCCTTTGGAGAGGTAAGAGAACATGCATATTTTAAGTTGCATACGAGCTTTGTTTTGAAGATTCTATTTTTTTCCTATCATTTTAATATTCTTAGGTGTCTATAAGCTTATCAGACTTGTGTATAGTGTTAGGATTCGTTCATATTTGGAGTAATTATAGTTTTCCATTAATCAATCCCACAAGGAATTGAAGTGTTAAAGGTACTAATTTGTAAGGTTGGAGCAAAGGAATTCCTTTCTCTCTCTTTTCTTTTTTGGATAAGTAAACGATTGTCTTCATAATATTAGGATTAGCCCAAGTACATAAGAAAGTCATGAAATAATAATGTTCTGACAAAATAGTGATCTAAGTTCCGTTATGGTGCATTCTTTGTCTTCAAACGTCTGGTCATTTTGCTTCTTCCATATGCACCACAAGATGCAAATAGGCACCATTGTCCACACAACTGTGGTTTGGTGGGCTTCTCTTATATTTGTCTAACTGGCCAAGAACTCAACTACTATGGTAGGCATGACCCAAGCTATCTCTAACCTGCAGAGCACATCATCCCACAGCTCTCTAGCAACCTCGCAATGCAGTAGAAAGATGATCCACAATCTCACCACTTTTCTTACACATGCAGCACCAGTCTATTATGATCACTCCCTATTTTCGTAAGTTGTCCATCGTCAAAATCTTACCCAAGAAAACTGACCAAACAAAAAATGCCTCCTAAAAGTTGTCCATCGTCAAAATCTTACCCAAGAAAACTGACCAAACAAAAAATGCCCCTTTAGGAGGCATTTTATTTTGCCAAATCTTCTTCCATGGGAATTGATTGTTTTGCGATTGTGTGAGATACTTATAAGAAGAAAGAACCGAGAACATGCCTTTACCTGTTAGTATCCACCACAACCTATTAACTTGTTGGTATCCACCACAACCTATTAACTCCTTGAATGTTCGGTCTCATGGAGTATAAAAGACGAAAAAAATCCTCAAAGCTACAAATTTTCCAATCTTGGGCAGCCCTACTAAAGTTCACGTTCCATTGGACTTGATCCCAAGATAGTGCCATTACATCAGCTACTGGAACTTCTTTTTCTCATGCAATCTTGAAACTAAGGGAATAAATCCTTAAGGGTGTCATCCCCACACCATAGGTCACTCCAAAGTTTAATTCTAGAACCATGTCCTAGCAAAAGTCTAGTGTGACGAGTAGAAAACCCCACCCTTGTTTGATATGCTTCCAAACTCACACTCCATAAGCCCCACTCACCTTTCTATTGCTCCAAATCCCTCACACACCTCCATATTTAAGGTCTATCACCGACTTCCAAGAGTTTTTCAGTTCCAGAGTGTATCTCCACAACCATTGCCCAAGTAAAGTTCGATTAAAGATCCTCATTTTTGTAATTTCCAACCCACCAAAAGAAATGGAAGAGTATACCTTATCCCACTTGACTAGGTGGAATTTGAATTTATCCCTCATAGTCCATACCACTCTAAAGGAAATCATGATGCAATTTTTCAATCTGAGTTGCTACACTTACCAGAATGCGAAATAGAGATAGAAAGTACGTTGGTAAATTGGACATGGTGCTTTTGATTATCCAACTACCTTTTGATAAGTACAATCTATTCCAACCAGCTAATCTACATTCAATCTTCTCAATCATTATCCCAAATCGGTTTTGCCCGTGATGCTGCCCCCAGTGGCAGACCAAGGTAATTCATGGGAATAGAGGAAACCTTACATCCAAGAATGTTAGCCAACTGTCGGATATTGCAAACATTACCAACTGGCACCACTTTGATTTGTCCAAGTTCACGTTTAGGCTAGATGTCGCTTCAAAATAAAGTAAGAGAGCTCGTAATGCCCACATCTGGTTATGTTTTGCCTCACAAAAAAAAATTAATGTATCATCTGCAAACAATAGGTGAGAAATGTTAAGAATAACCCTATTGGGGTCACCAACCAAGAAACCAGTCACAAACCACTATTAACCAAAGTCGAGATCATTATGCTAAGCGCTTGTAACCATGACAAACAAAAGTGGAGACAAAAGATCCCTAGTCTTAGGACTCTTGAGCTGTTGAAGAAGCAATCTCTCTCTCTCTTTTTTTTTTCTATTTATGGGTAGACCAAAGGTAACACCTTAGAGGTTCTAATGGGCTTCTTTGCTTCATACCAAACATCTTCCAAAGGTTCACCTCTCATGATTCATAGCCTAGTCTGATTACTTCTGGGCTTTTAGTGAGCATCGAGATATACTGCCAAAGGCAAAGCCACTTCTCTTGTCTATCGATATAACTATTAAGGGAAAATTCAAAGAAAGCAAAGGTGGAGGTTGAGGCAGTGATGATGGTGATGACAATGGGGGCAGTGTTGTTGGTAATGCAGTCTTGGTGGTAGTGATAGCACTGATGAAAGTAGCAAATGGTGGCAGAAGTGAAGGTGAGATGACCAATCATCACTAGCCATGTTGACCATGATAGTTACATATTGGTACTTAGAAAGACGTGGTGTTGTGCTGCTGGACAATTGGAAGGGGTATGGAACGAGTGCATGGTGGCAATAGGTATCGATGGATCAAAGGAGGTGTTGGTGGTCAGGGATGAAACTAATCGAGACACCCCCCCTGTTTTTTCTTTCCCTTTCTCAAAAACAAAGAAAAAAAGTACAACAAAGGAGAAATGCATGTGACCCCTCTTAGATTCAGTTCCTAGCTTTGACTCTGCTGGTGGTGGTTGTTACCTTGTAGATGCCGATAGGGGATTTCAAAAAAGGTCAAGGTGAAGGCAAGTGGGTTTGTGCAAAACAAAAGGTGGGTAATCCAACTTTTTTTTTGAGAAGTCATAAGACTTCATTAAAATTCGCAAACGGTACAATCCAAATACATGAGAAGTATGCAAGAAATACACCCATGTAAAAAAGAGGAAAAAGATACAAGGAAATCATGAAAATAAGCCCTTTAGGGTTTAGGGTTCTTTTGAAGCTATCCAAACAAAAAGCGTTGAAGAAGAAATGTTTGAGCTCCTCCCACATCCGTTCACAAATTCTCAAAATTTTTATTGTTCATTTCCCTCCAAATACACCATATGAGACTAGTAGGGACTATTTTCTATTTTCACAAGTATAAAAGTAGGGATTATTTGTATGCTACTTGTATCTTATCTTGTATATTTAAACAATTAAAAAAAAAACTAAGTAGGAACTTTTTCCGCACCATCCTAACTAATAAAAATAATAATAAAAACTCCACCATCATAATTTGTATGCTACCAACTAGCCCTATACAAAAATAAAATATGTATGTTATTCTTTTGAGTGTGACTCAAGCCAAACCAACCAGTTTGAAGTAGTCACCTCATAGCACACTAACTAATCTTTGAATGAAGTGAATGATGATCTATGGCAAAGTATCATGGATATTTCATTTTTTTTTTGATAAGTAATAATCTTTATTGAATAGAATGAAATTAGGCAATGCCCAAGTACAGTTTTGTAGATTACTCTCTCTCTCTTCAAAACCCATACTGGAGACATCGACGTCACCCACCCCAAACCGGCGAGTGACCTAACACCACCGGCACATATAAGGTCAGCGGTACCCGGCGACTTCACCGAGGGTCGTCTGGCAATGATAAAATCTCCGGTGACTTGTTATTTTAGCTAGATCTCTCTGGGATTTGTAGCGTATTCTTCTTTCGACGTCAGCTCTGCGTCGCCGTCTCTTACACCGACACAGACAAGACCGGCAACCTTAGCAAGGGTCTTTCAACGCCGACCGGCGTACACATGCGTTCCTCTACTAGTTCTCGTTTGTTTCTCAACCTGTGGTGAGCTGCGATTCCTAATCGTGGTACTCCGATGGTTATAACGGTGGAAGTGGCTATAGAATCCAAGCTCTTCGCATTTATTAAGGATGGCTATCTGCTTCGCGTCATCGAGAGGAGAGGGAAATTCAAACAGGCTATTGTTCTGGGCCCTTCATCGGTCCTGTGGCTTGTGGGGGTCTTGGAGGAAAGTCTAAGAGTAGGGAAACAGTCGGATGTCTATTTGGCTAATAAGGAGGGTTATTTGAGTTTTATTGCTCTGCGTTGTTGGAATCGACGGGGTCGTTTTGTAGCCCTGTCCAAATTCAACCAGGGAGGGAGACGATCTTTTCTGTGCTTCCCAGAAGGAGAAGGGGGATAGGGTTGGAGGAAAATAAAGGAATTGTTGCTGGGAGCTGTGTCTCGAAGGACAATAACAATGGTATCTTCCTGACTTTCACTCAGACAGAATTGCCAGAGGGGAAATCAGGGGTTGTCGATATGCAGGTGTGTGTAGGAAAAGGGGTTGCCGGACGTTCATATCGGGAGGTTGTTTTGGCGGACCATGCATAGAGAAATGAAGGCCTTGGGACTGCTGGGTCAAGCCGAGGCATCCCTTAGTCAACAAAGCATTGAGCCTCTCACTTGTCAAAGAAGCAGCGGCAAAGCAGGATTTGTGGGACATGCGTAAAGTGCTCGAAGACTTTCAGAGGCAATTAAGGATGCTACAGAGGGACATGACAAATTGGTAAGTTCTGTTGGTTTGTTTAAGGAAGGCAAGGTGAACGAAAGAGGTGAAGGAAAGTTACCGTTGAGGGGAAATACGAGAGGCCGCATGCCTGGGTTCAAGAAAGCGACTAGGGGCCTAAAGCCCATTCAGGTTGGGCACAAGAGAGGCTTGGTCTGGAGGAGAGTGGACAGGCCGAAGCCCTTTAAGCATCCATAGCCCATGCACGTGGCCCTAAAGGAGGACAATTTTACGATTGGCTTAGGGCTTGGGTCTGGGTCCTCCCAACCCGAACCGGCAGCTGGTCGGGGAGATTGCTTACCGAATGACAGCAGTGGAAGGCATGCTTTCAGCGTGCCAGAGGTGATAGGGGAGTTACAGACCATGTCGACGGTGGTTGAGCAGATTGCTAATGTCTGTGCGCTGGTGAAGGAAGGGCAGATTGTTTAGCGGAATGTGGATTGGGTTTTCTGTCGTCGTCTCCGAAGGGGGATAGACAGAAAATGCCGACAAACCCAGGAGGTGTGCGTGGGGTGCCGATTTGCTGGGATATCCAACCTTTTTCTAATATGGTTTCTAATGAGGTATTGTCAGCAGATACGGTGCTGAAGGAGGATGAGGAGCCCACCCTTAAGGGTGGTGATCGGTTGGGATTAGATGATATCTTTCATGGGGATGAGATCCATGTAGGCCAGGCAGGTTCCCTAGGTGCTCCGATGGTAGAGCTACCAAAGGAACCTTTGGCAAAATCCACTCAGAAGCTTGATCAGGAAAGAAACAGCATAGTTGGATCCCTATTGGATTGGATTTTGCCAAAGGTTTATGAGATTCAGCATATTGTGGGAATCTCACATGAAGGATGTGAAGACCAGTTCAACGCACTAATCACTGAGATTGTGGCGAGTCACTTGCGTGAGTCCAAATTAAAGTTTAAGCAAAGAAGGGAGTTGGAGCGTCTTTTTTGGGGAATCAACTACGAAGCTCTGGGCGGTAGCTCAAGTTGAGGGAAGTTTAAAGGGAGGGCTTGATTTATTGGGGGTAGTTTTTCACTGGATTGGTTGGGAGGTGTGGTTCATTCTTACTCGGGCTTGATGTAGTGGGGGTAGTTTTTTCACGGGGTTGGTTGGGAGGCGTGGTCCATTCTTACTCGGGCTTGATGTAGTGGGGGTAGTTTGTCACGGGTTTTTTGGGGATGGGTTTCTTGTATACTTCTAGTATACTTGGTTATTCCTTTTGATATTTATAATATTATTACTTATAAAAAAAAAACTCCCAACCCTCCTAAATAAATTACATATTCTTTTTTATTTTTTATAAGTAAACGGTTGTATTAATAGGAATATGGATAGCCCAAATACACAAGAGGGTATACAAGAGGTCACCCTATTAAGGAAGAATGAATTACACATTTCTTAGTGCATTTTAGCTGCCTTAGATCAATTTGGTTTGAATATTTTAATTATTTGATTAATTTGTCCTGGATGGTTTTGTATTAATGACTCTGTTCAATATTGGATGCTTATATGTTACTATTTTACAGGTTAGATTGTGTCGAGAGAAGAAATCAGGCAACATTTATGCCATGAAAAAGCTGAAGAAGTCCGAAATGGTCAGCAGGGGACAGGTGAATATGATATTATTACAAGTTATTGTAACTTATTTTAGAAAGAGATCTTAAACGTTCATTTTATAATCTCTATACTATTCTACCACTAGTAGGTGGCTCAAGATAAGGGCTTTGGACTTGGGCATATGCCACCCCAAGTCTAAGGTTCAAATCCTTGGTTGCAAACAATTTCTAAGTTGCCACATCTCATCTTTGAGAAAATGATGATTTACCTGATCTGTGTGATGTAATTGCATTACATGTGCCTGTGGCTTGAGACATATTGCGTTTGCATGGTCTCCAGTGTTCGTCGTCATTAAAGAAACTATTTGCCACTTATATATATTTATGTATATTTATTGAAATGTAATTACAATTTTGTTTTAAAGAAATAAATTGAGTGTGACACCAATTCATTACATTATACAAGAGGAACACAAGAGGAGAAAATGGAAATTGAAGTGAAGAAATCTTGAAAACTAGATGCAAGAGACAATTATGAGCTACTGCTCGAGAGTAAAGTTTTGAAGAAGGAAGCGTTAAGTTCTACCATTGATTGCTTGCAATCTTTAAAATATTGATAATATCTCTCTAAACACATGATTATAAGCATGCAGAAATTGATTTCCATAGAAATTCACAAGGATGGATGCCATACCATCCTTTCCAGCACATAAGGAGGTCTACTGCCTGTCAAGTTATGCCCAAGCTACCCCTAGCAGGTTATGGATATAATTCCATAGAGCCCGAGCTATCTCACAATGCAATAAGTGATGATTAATGGATTCCCCACTTTTTCAGCTCATGCAACACAAATATCAAAGGAAATTAGGGTTCTTTTTATTAGAATGTGGCCGTCTTTAAATAGGATATGCTTTCTAAGTTTATTTTGTATTTAAATTTAAACTTGTACATATTTAGATAGATAAGTTTTGTAACCCTAAAAGTTTTATTTTATTTTAATGAGAAGGAAACACCTCAATTGAGGTACTTTGACCAAATTTGATATGGTATCAGAGAATGTTCCTAATTAACGTGCTTCCTTGATTTTTTTTTTCTTGGGCTTGTGGGTCTCTCCTGGTTATGCGACATCTCACTTAGTTTCTATTCTCTTTGATTGTCGGTTTGTCTCAATTTCGGTGCCTCTGTTTATGGTTTGGCTTTAATTTCGACGAGGGCTCTGTGAGTTCCCTGTGCATCTCAGTGGTCGGTAGTCTCTGTGCACTTCCCTGGCATTTTCGGCATTCTTGGCTTCTCGATTTCGACCTTGTGTTCTGTCGGTCTCGATTATTTCGTTAATTTTCTCTAGGGCTGATTTTTTTCTCCTTATCAGCTCTCTCTGTTTTTCAGAGAGCTTTCTTTGGCTTTTTTTGGAGCATCCTATTCGTGGGTCAATGCCTACTGAAACTCTCGGCATATCTGACTTGGTTTCTGTTGGGTCTATGGTCTTTTCTGTGGGCATCAGCACCTTATGTGGTGTTTCTTGGGTAGGTTCAGTAGTTCGGGGACCTAGATTGGTTGTTTATGGTCCCTAGCTTGTTTTTGGCACTGATTGTTGGTTTTTGTGGTTCTCGGCGTTATTGTTGACATCGCAAGCCTCTTGCGACTTGGCCTTGGGGGTATTCGGCGACCCCTGCTTGCAACTTGGTTTGGGGCTTTCTGTTGTTTTTTTTTTTAGTCGTGGGTTTCTTTTCTTCTCGTCTTATTTTGGTCTGGGCCGTAAGGTGTGGTTGTGGCTGTCGTTTCTAGAATAGTTTCATGTGGGTCATACTTATTTGCTCTCGGCACAGAACATTTTCTTTGCTAAGGATCTCATTTATTTGCTATGGACTCCTCATCCGAGTCTCTCAAATTTATGGACTGAGACTATAACACTACTCAATGCTATAGTTGTCAAGGCTTTGGTCACATTGTCACCCACTGTTCGAAGAAATTTTGTAATTATTGCAAAAGATCTGGTCATATTATCAAGAATTGTCCAATCCGATCTCCTTGAAACAAGAGTGTACCTATTCCACTTCAGTTAACCTCTCGAGTGCATCTTTTTCTATTGTTCCTGCTGCCGCCACTCATGCGTCAGTACCTGCCGGTTCCAGTCCGACTACTCTCAATCTTGATATGGTACAACAAATGATTATTTTTGCTATTTTTGCTTTAGGCATCTCAGCTAAACAAAAGTCATCCCCAAATTCTTGGCTCATAGATTCTGGTGCCTCCAACCATATGACTAATATTTCTAGTTTGTTACATAATTTTCAATCTTATGATGGTCCTCTCAAAATACAGATGGCAAATAGTAGTTCACTACCAATTTCTGCTGTGGGTGATGTGTCCCCTATCAAAATGTTTTGGTTTCTCCTAACTTTTCCTCTAGTTTACTTTTCATTGGACCGTTGATACTAATTGTAATGTATTTTTTTCATCTTCTGGTTGTGTTGTACAAGATCGAGTGTCCGGGAGGATGATCGTGAAATGTCCTAAGAAGGGTCGACTATTTCCACTAAATCCTAATTCCGCTTTTCTTAGTCTAGTCCTTCCATTTCTTGTAATGCTGTCAAAGTTTGGAGTGCTAAGGATTGTCATCGCCGTTTAAGCCATCCGAATCCTAACATACTCCAAATTTTGTTTAAATCTGGTGCCATTGATAATAAAAATCTTGATTCACTAGAGATGAGTTCTTTTGATTGTACCACTAGCAAATTTGCCAAAAGCTAAGTCTTACCATTTCCACAACATGGTTCTCATGCCTCTCAGATGTGACATAATTCATAGTGATGTTTGGGGTATATATCCTATTATATCACATGCTCACTATAAGTACTTTGTTACTTTTGTTGACGATTGTGGTAGATTCACCTGGATCCATTTTCTTCATAATAAAAGTGAAGTATTTTTTTATTTTCAAGGCCTTTGTTGCACTCATTTTGACACAATTTTCTTCATCTATCAAGGTCTTACGATCTGATTTTGATGGTGAATATATGTCTCATGAATTTCAGAATTTTTTTCAAGAAAAATGTATTCTTTCTCAACATTCTTGCCCATCTACTCCACAACAAAATGGGGTAGTTGAGCGTATGAATCGACATTTACTTGATATGGTTTGGACTTTTCTTTTTGATTTATTAGTTCCATCTCGTTTTTGGTGTGAAGTATTAGCTACCGCTGTCCATTTAATAAATTGATTGCCCACACCAGTTTTACATAATATTTCTCCCTATTCCATATTATTTGGTCGCACCTAACTATTCAGATTTGCATATCTTTGATTGTGTGTGTTTCATTCATCTTCCACCATATGAAAGACATAAATTGACTGTTCAATCTGTTAAGTGTGCTTTTCTTGGCTATAGTTCAACTCAAAAAGGATTTTCTTTGTTATGATTCTAATACTCGAAGAATTCGAATTTTCGGGAATGTTTTGTTTTTTGAGAAGTAGTAATTTTCTCTCTTTCATGTCGGTCTTATTTCACCTAATTTTTCAATTATTCATGATGAGTCCGAGTCCTTACCTATGCTAAATCCTGATACCTCTTTCGCTCTAGTGGCTTGGTTTAAACCTGGTCTCGTCTACACTCGACGTCATCGCACCCCTTTGGCCGACTTTTCTATGGTTTCTCAAGATTCTCCTCCTTCGTCACCTGATCCGATATTCACCATAGCTCTTGTTGCTCCTGTTCTTGGGAAATCTACTTGTGTTTCTCACCCACCAAATCAGTATGGCTTTTCTTCCCCTACTTTTATGACTGCTACATTATGTTCCATTGCTATTCTCTCTTCTTACAAGCAAACTATGGAACATGAGTGCTGGAAGCAAGCGATGCAAACATAATTAGATGTACCTACGGATAGTCAGACATGGGATGTGGAACAATGTACTCTTTCGATCAAGCCAATTGGTAGTAAATGGGTATACTCCATCAATCTTCGTTCTGATAGTTCACTGGAACGATACAAAACTAGATTGGTTGCTTTGGGGAATCACCAAGAGTATGACATAAATTATGATGAGACATTTGTTTCGGTTGCCAAGATGACTATTGTTCGCCTGTTACTTATTATTGCTGCTTCTAAATCTTGAGAATTATGTCAGATGGATGTCAAGAATGCTTTCTTGCATGGTTATCTAAAGGAATATATCTACATGAGACTCCCATTTGGTATGCCTAGTTCATTTCCTACGGCTATGTGTAAATATAAAAGTCTTTATATGGTTTTAAACAAGCTCCTCGAGTTTGGTTTGAGAAATTTTGTAATATTTTGCGAGGATTTTCTTTTGGGTAAAGTAAGTACAATGCTTTCCTATTTTTGCACAAGGGCGATGCTGGAGTAGTATTTTTGTTGGTATATGTAGATGATATTATCATTTCTGGTTCAGATGAATCATTGATTCAAAAACTTCAGCAACATCTTCATAATGTGTTTTACATGAACGATCTTAGGGATCTTACCTACTTTCTAGGGTTGGAAGTTAGGTGTCAGCCACATGGTTTATTTCTCAATCAACACAAGTATATTCAAGACTTGAGCCGAAGGATTTTCTATATGTTTGCTTGCTGGAAACGATATCATCAATGCAAACATTTGGCTGCGACATGGAAGATGATTCTTTTGTGTCTACTGTGGTGTCTTTGGATGGAATGGAACGAGAGATGCTTCAACAACAAGGAGAGGACCATGGGAGAAATCTGGGACTTTTATGTATTATCTTTGGTTCAATGGTTTTCTGTCATTGTGCTCAAGGGAGGGAATGTTAATGAGTTTTTGAATACTTTTCAGCTTGCTATAGTGTAATTAGGTCTCACTTATGTATACTTCATGTGTACTTGGGTTTTGCCTAATTGCATTCAATCAATAAAGGTTATTACTTATAAAAAAAAAAAATTCAATTAGGGAGATTGGAAGATACTACTCCAGTTGATACTCCTCAGGAGGTGGAATATTAAGTATAGAAAAGACAAAGGCGAATTTCTCCGGGATCCCACCTTATACCGTAAGTTGGTTGGTAGCTTGATTTATCTTACCAACACGCGCCCTGATATTTTCTAGATTGTCCACATTGTTATCAAGTTTATGGATTCCCCAACATCTCCATTTTGTAGCAGTTCGTTGAATTATTCGCTATCTACTTAGGACTCCTAATCGTGGACTATTATCTCTTAAGAGTTCTTCTCTTCACTTGAATGCCTACAGTGATGCGGATTGGGCTGGTTGTCTGGACTCTCGATGTTCTACTACTGGATGATGTGTCTTTCTTGGAGACTTTCTTATCTTTTGGAAGTGTAAGAAGTAAGATTGTGTATCTAAATCATCTACAGAGTCTGAATATCGGGTAATGTCTGTTGTATATTCAGAAATTATGTGGTTGTATGGTATTCTTTCAGAACTCGGGTTTGCACAAACACATCCCACGCCTCTCATGGAGATAATACAAGTGCCATTCAAATTGTAGCAAACCCAGTTTTTCATGAACGTACGTAGCACATCGAGATTAATTGTCACTATGTCTGAAATGCTTATGAGTCTAAAGTTATCATTCTTCCTCTTGTGCCCATTGAACACCTAGTAGCTGATATCTTCACCAAAGTTTTGACTCGACAACGACATCAATACTTAGTTAGCAAATTGTTGCTAGTCGATTCACTAGCATCAATTTGAGGGAGGGTATCAAAGGAAATTAGGGTTTTCTTTATTACAATGTGGCAGTCTTTAAATAGGATATGTTTTCTAAGTTTATCTTGTATTTAAATTTAAACTTGTACATAGATAAGTTTTGTAACCCTAGCACTTTTATTTTATTTTAATGAGAAGGAAACACTTCAATTGAGGTACTTTGGCCAAATTTGACATCATACACTGATTTGCTACTTTGATTTTCCATCATATCTTCCATATAGAGAAAGATAAAAAAAAAAAACTCTTGTTTACCAATAATTAAAAAAAAAAGTCCCATAATGCAACCATCCAAACAAAAAAAGTCACTCTGAGAGGCCTTAGTTTTCTATACACTCTTCCAAGGAAAGATGCTATCTTGGGGGATAATAGTTTTTGTTGTACAAGTTGACTCGAAAGATCCCTCATTTTGAAGGACCCCTCCAAATCTTGTCAACACCGCCCTGTCTTAGTCTAGTTGAATTAACATATAAAAAAATGGCATGAAAAGATTTGTCTACCTGTCATGCATCCCCTGATAAATGGGACATTCCACTGATGAGATCCATTACAAGTGTAAACGCTATTTGATAGAAGCCTCTTTGGCACAAGCAATACTATATGTACAAAAATATAAATTTAAAATATATATAGTTATATGTATACGTATGTACATACATATGTATATCTTATCTACAAGATGTGTGTAATTATGATGTGCATGTTAACTAATAAAAAAAACCTTATGATGTGCATGTTATGCTTAGACATAAATTTCCTCGATGAATTTTGTGGTTCTGTATCTCCTCTACTGGTATGCCCTTTCTTTATGCCTTGTATAAAATTTTGGTCCTCTTATAGCCGGAAGATATCAGCCATTCTAATTATTGGTGATCTTAGACATTGTCAGTCTCTCCAAATGGCATACGGTGAAGGGCTGGCAAACAAAGTGACCTGGTGAAGGGTCTGTTTTTTCATTCTTTATTTTTGGCGGGGAGGGGGGAGGGGGGAGGGGGGAGGGGGGGGGGTGTGTTTGCTACTTCCGTCATACTTCAGAACTAGGATTAATGAGTGATTGCTTCCTCTTGCTCATCGTCAACAAATGGATGTTTTCGTATGTTTTATGTTTAGTGGTTCATGAATTTCGGTAGCTTTATATGTTCTTTTTGCTACTTCCACCATACTTAACTAGGATTTATGAGTCGTTGCTTCCTCTTTCTCAACGTCAACAAACAGATGTTCTCCTATGCTTTATGTTTAGTGGTTCATGAATTTTTAAGGCGGTAGCTTTATATGTTCCTCTTGCATTTCTCGTGTACTTGGGCTATGCCTTTTGCACTTTCTAATAATAAATTTTTCTGTTACTTATCAAAACAAGCAAATAAATAAAGGTGGTAGCTGATCTTTCAAGCATTCCTTGTTCTTATGCTGCTTTTACGCTGTGAAGAGGTGCATACTTTTATTTTGGTTGAACGGTGATACATTTTATTTATCTATTTATATAAGTAACAAAACTTCATTATAAAGCACAAAACGTGCAAGCTAAGTACATGTGATGTATACAAGAGAGACATCCATGTCACCATTCAATTCCAAGCAGCAGCATAATTAACACTTCGTGGCTTCTTATGCAACAAGTATGATTATTTTGTTCTTGTTATATTGATTTTATTTTTTTATTTTTTATGTATTTCTGTAGTACCTACAAATTATCTTCACTTCTAATTTCCACAAATCTGTCTACACTTATGGATCGTCTATTTACAATGTAGGTTGAACATGTTAGAGCTGAAAGAAACTTGCTTGCGGAAGTTGCCAGTCATTTCATTGTGAAACTCTATTATTCCTTTCAAGATGCTGAATACTTGTATCTAATCATGGAATATCTTCCTGGTGGTGACATGATGACTTTGCTCATAAGAGAAGAAACTTTGACCGAAACTGTTGCTAGATTCTATATTGCTCAAAGCGTTCTAGCTATAGAGTCTATCCATAAACATAACTACATCCACAGGTTTTTATTCTCCTGTTGTGAAACTTTTACCTAGGACACGGGAATATTGAACTGCATTATATTTTAAACTTGGTTTAGCTGTGATTTATTTTTGAATTTGGAACTATGATTACAGAGATATAAAACCTGACAATCTCCTGTTGGATAAAAATGGTCACATGAAGCTCTCTGATTTTGGCCTTTGCAAGCCTCTTGACTGCTCTCATTTATCATCCATAAATGAAAATGAAGTCCTGGATGATGAGAATTTGAATGATACAATGGATATTGATGGATGCTTTCCAGATAGTAAAACTGGGAGGCGTTGGAAAAGCCCCCTCGAACAACTTCAGCACTGGCAGATGAACAGGAGGAAATTGGTAAGGATTGTGCCCCTTTTGAATGTCTTACATATTGGCATTTAACTATGTATCATACCTGAATATGTTTCTTTTTTTTCATAAGTAATAATATATTTTATTGATATAGAAATTTTATTGATATAAAAATAGTCATAGCCCAAGTACACATGAAGTATACATGTGATTACACCTAGTTAGGAACATACCTGAATATGTTGGGCAAAACATGTTTCCAATTTTGATTTAATGAGTTAATATATATTGTTTTAGATACATTAGTTGACAGAATAAGAATAACATGACATATAATGGTCCATTAAAGTATTTTTGATTAAGAGAAACAATAGGGGTGGGGTAAGAAACATATTGACTTTGGAAGGCCTTGGCTGCGTTTAGTTTGCTATTTTTTCAAATGTTTTTAAATTTTTTTCAGAATTTTTTCCACTTCAGTCCAAATATCTTTAAATCTCAACAAAGTTTCTATTTCTCAAAAAAAAAAAAAAAAGATCTTCATCTATTCATTGCCTAGATTTTCATGAAAACAAAAAACATATACCAAAAAAAAAAAAAAATCACAAAAAACAGCTCACAAAAATTTATCCAAACAAATTGTCGAACCCTGCAGATACACTTTCACAAAACCCAATACAAAATTTTTTATGTAAGCATTTTTTTTACCACCCACTTTCACAAAACCCAATAAAACAATCTCAAAACTTCTCAAGAATTCTTAAAACAATCACACTAACCAAACATCGCCTTTGTATTGGTTATATTCAGTGCTTTAACACAGGCATATTGTTATCATCTTGCTTATTAGACTTATTACTAATTTATTGAAGATCTAAATTGTGGGACATGTTTTCTGTTTATGTAATTGTATTCTGTTGATTCTAAAGTCTAATGTTCTTAAATGTCTTCACTTTCATTTGTTCTTATGTATGTTGTTTCAATTGCAGGCATTTTCAACAGTTGGTACGCCAGATTATATTGCTCCTGAAGTACTGCTAAAAAAAGGCTATGGTGTGGAGTGTGACTGGTTTGTGATTTATAAATTGATGCACCTTCTTGAAGTTCATACAATTGATTGTTGTGTATCCCTTTGCACTGAAGTTCGTTCTCGTGTTGTGGAGTGAATACAATGATGTGCTATTGCATTGCATTAGTAGCTGAAAAATGGTAGGACGAACTCTGTGCTTTGATAGTGTAAAACTGTTCTAAGTAGCAAAAATAGATCCAGTCGGAATTGGACTGTTTGTCCATAAGATGCACAGAGTTATACACCTGTCTTATAAATAGGCAGTTAATGTTTCAAAATTCCAACAATAAGGATAGGTTTTCAAAACAGTGAAAAGCCAAAATGGGCGTGATCTGTGAAAATTTTGCATTTGAGGCAATCTAGTTTGATTTATGCAAAAGCACTATAAAAAACTAAGGCACGGGGGATCAAGTTTGAGAGTATTCTGAATTAATTTGGGTGCTTGGGCTCTCATTTGCATTTTGTACCTTAATTATGAACAAGTCCAAAATGTTATTGGACTTTATTCTCCAATTTTCTTGCACTGTCTGCAAAGAATGGGATAAATCTAATCACAACTGAAAAGTTGATCATCCAACTGGAAGTATAATTTATGTTCTTCTTCATTCTTATGCTTGCTTACACACATATTACACACACACAGTGCAGGTTGTTATGGCAGAAAACACGCACCCAAGGAATGTTATGGAGATAATTTAGGATAAGATGATATCTTATTTAATATTTGATTTGCGATATTTTAAGGATGTTTCCTGTTATAGCTAGATTGCAAATAGCAGATAATTAGGCTGTAAATATGGATTATATTTATCTTGTATGCCGGCAAATATGGCAACTTTGATGTACATTCTCTTCTATATAATGAAAGGAAACCCTATGGAAAAGGCATTTAGACCAATTGACATGGTACCAGAGCCCCTCCTCTGTTTTCAGTCTCTGTAATCTTAATCTCTGTGTGCGATTTCCATCGTTATTAGGGAGAACTTGTGCGTTGTCGGCGGGAGATTTTTTTTATCTCTATTTTTCGCACGTTTTCTGGTTCCTGGAGGATAATCGAAGCTCTCTATGTTGAGTCCCCTTATCGGTTTGCATTTTGTTGGCTGTCGGAGCTCTGTTGGCATTGGGAGTCCTGCTTCTGGTTGCGGGCTTCTTATTCTGGTGTGTCTGTGGTCGTCGGAGCCTTCTGTGGTGGTTCTCGGATTTTCTGTGATGGTTGTGAGGTGGTCGGCAATCTCTATGATGGGGACATCTCCTTCACTCTGTTGAGTTTGGTATGGTTTCGGCGTGTGTTGGGCACTGTGGGTAGCAGCCAGCAGGTATCCTTCCGTTACTTGGGCCCTATTGTTGTGGGCTTACTCCTTGTGGGCCTCAAGTGGTTTTTAGTAGCCTGGATATTCAATAGCAAACAAACAGGTTTTTTGCCGTGGCCTGTTGATCTTATTTGGTTGGATTTCTTACTATTTTGTTTGTGACTTTCATCATGTCTATGAAAAATACTATTGTTTGCTTTACTGGAAAGAATTTTCCTACGTGAGAATTTCAATTTAAAATGTTCTTGAAAGGAAAAGCATTATCAAACCATATTGATAATTTTGTTCGAGTTCCTAGTGATGAAAAAGAATGTGCCCAATGGGAGGTCAAGGGTGCTCAAGTGATCTCCTAGCTATTGGGAACACTAGAGCCCTATCTTGTCATTAATTTTCAGCGTTTTACTATGGCTCAGGCTATGTGGGACTACCTGCGTTGTATTTATCACCAAGATCATAGTGTTCGGAATTTCAATTGAAGTTGGAAATTAACAATTCCAATCAAGGTAATTTGACTATTAAGCAATTTTATTTTGGTTTTATTAACCTTTGGAGCGAATATTCTGCTTTGTTCATGCTAAGGTTCCCACCATGACACTCACGGATCTTCAAGCAGTTCATGCTGAGAGTCAACACGATTAGTTTTTGATGAAACTTTGACCTGAATTTGAGTCTGTTCGCACCGGTTTATTGAACTGTAATCCAGTTCATTCTTTGGATATTTGTTTGGGAGATTTATTGCGTGAAGAACAATGGTTATCCACTCAGATGGGCATGACTTCTGAAAATGTTGTTTTTGAACCTTTGAATGTAGCCTATGCAGCACAAGGGAGAGGGAAGAACAAGTTGCAATGTTACAGTTGCAAGGAGTTTGGTCATATTGCTTGCAATTGTCCTAAGAAAGTTTGCAACTATTGCAAGAAAGAGGAAAATATCATCAAAGACTGTCGGGTGCAGCCTCAGAATCACCAATCCCAAGCTTTTCAAGCTGCTATTCAGCCTCGTCTTCTTCTGCGCCCCCCATTGTAAGCTCTGATTCATATGTTCTCACACCTGCCATGGTCCAACAGATGATTGTGTCTACTTTTACGGCTTTAGGCCTGCAAGGTACAGGTACTAACTCCACTTCTTGGATTGTTGATTCGGGTGCTTCTAATCATATGACTGGTAGTATGATTGATCTCAATGATATTCGTAAGTACGGAGGTACGCAAAATATTCAGATTGCTGATGGCAGTACTCTTCTTATTATTGCTGTTGGTCATTTGGGTTCTTCATTCCGAAATGTTTTTGTCTCTCTTGGATTATCTACCAATTTGATTTCTGTTGGACAAAATTGGTGGATCATAATTGTGATGTTCATTTTTCTCGTGGTAGTTTGTCTTATGCAGGATCAGGTGTCAGGGACGGTGATCGCGAAGGGGCCTAAAGTGGGACGTTTATTTCCTTTATAGTTTTTCATTCCTAATGTTATTTCTCTTGTATGTACGACTACTGCCAATAATAATGAAGTCCGGCATAAGAAATTGGGTTATCCCAATTCTGTTATCTTGACTCATCTTATGAAACATGGTTTTTTGGGCAATAAAGATTCATTTACTTATCCTATTTCTTTTGATTGTGTTATTTGTCGTCTTGGTAAAAGTAAAACTTTACATTTTCTTGTGCATGGTAGTCGTGCTTCTAATTGCTTTGAGATTGTGCATACTGATGTTTGGGGTGTAAGTCCTGTTGTTTCTCATGGTCAGTATTGTTATTTGGTGACGTTTATCGATGATTTTAGTTCATTTACTTGGATATATTTTCTCCATTCTAAAGCTAATGTGTTTTAATCTTTCAAAACCTTGTTGCGCTTGTCGAGACATAGTTCAATACTTGTATCAAAATCTTACGCTCTGACTCAGGTGGGGAGTACATGTCTCATTCCTTTCAGACGTATCTTTAGAAAAGGGGTTCATCTTCTAGCGTTCTTGTGCTTATACTCCTTAATAAAATGGAGTTGCTAAGCGTAAGAATCGTTATCTCTTAGATGTCGTTCGTACTTTGTTGATCGATTCGTCTGTACTGTCTAAGTTTTGTACAGAAGCTTTATCTACTGTTTTTTATTTGATAAATCGTTTGCCTACTGCTATTCTAAATTATGATTCTTCCTATTTTCGTTTATTTGGCATATCTCCTGAGTTCAATCTCTTCATACTTTTAGGTGTGTTTGTTTTGTTCATCTACCACCTGTTGATCGTCACAAGCTTACTACCCAGTTTGTCACGTGTGCCTTTATGGGATATAGCCCTACTCAGAAATGATTTGTTTGTTATGATACTTATGCAAATAAATTTCGGATCTTTGAGAATGTGATTTTCTTTGAAAATTAATTTTTCTTTCAGTCTTAGGTTATTTCCGATCCCCCTATTGCTCTTCTTCTAGCTTTTGATGATGGGTCTTCCTCTATTGAGCAGTTTTAACCAGGTCTGGTGTATCATCGACGTCTTCTACCATCTCAAACGCTCATTCCAGACACCGATCCGCCACCTGATTTTGCGGTACCTAGGTACTCTACCCGAGTTACACATGCACTTGATAAGTATGGTTTTCCTCCTACCTCGCTTACTGCAACTCTTGATACTGTTTCTATTCCTCACTCTTATGTCTAGGTAGCTTCCCAAGCATGTTGGTAGCAGGCCATGCAAGAAGATATCCAAACTCTTCAAGATAATCACACTTGGGATATTGTGACTTGTCCTTCTAGTGTCAAACCGATTGGCTGTAAATTGGTGTACTCAGTTAAGTGTCGTTCTGATAGCTCACTCGACATATATAAGGCTCGTCTTGTGGCTCTTGGGAATCGCCAAGAGTATGACATTGATTATAATGAAACATTTGCCTCCGTTGCCAAGATGACTACTATTCGGACTATCTTAGCACTTGCTGCTTTACAGGGGTGATCTCTCAGATAGATGGATTTGAAGAATGCTTTTCTACATATAGACCTAAAGGAAAAAATTTATATATCTCCACCTCTCGACATGTTTATTACACTTTCCTTAGAGGTTTTACGGCTACGCTGGTCATTGTACGGACTGAAACAGGCTCCATGTGCATGGTTTGATAAATTTTGCTCTATTTGGCTTGCCTTTCAGTTTGCTCAGAGTCAATTTGATTCCTCTCTTTTTTTTTTCGCAAGACTTTTGCTGGAATTGTGTTGCTCTTGGTATATGTTGATGACATTGTGATTACTGGTTCTGATATTGAATTAATTCAGCAATTAAAAAAGCATCTTAAGGCCTCTTTTCATATGAAAGATCTTCGTCATTTGCAGTACTTTCTTCGTCTTGAAGTCCAAATTACTTCATTTAGTACATTGTTGCATTAGCACAAATACATACAGGAAGTAATTTCATTGGCTGTTCTCCAATCGGATAATTCTGTTCTTACCCCATTAGAGGTATATCTCAAGCTTTATCGTGAAGAAGACAAGTTTCTTTCAGATCCATCATTGTATCGGCATCTCGTTGGGAGTTTGAACTACTTAACGATTACTTGCCCTGATATTTCTTTTGCTGTGCAGCAGATCAGTCAATTTATCCCCCAAGATCTTCATCTAGCTGCTGTCCGCCGTATTATCCGATATCTAAAAGGCACATCTTCACGTGGGTTGTTCTTTCCTAAGGAATATTCCTTATAGTTGGTGGAATATAGTGATGCTGATTGGGCTAGATGTGCATATACTCGTCGTTTTATTACCGGATGGGATGGTGCATGTTCTTAGACAATGTACTCATTTCTTGAAAGAGTAAGAAGCAAGATAGAATTTCCAAGTCCTCCATTGAGTTTGAGTATCTTGCTATGTCTTCCGTTTGCTCTGAGATCACATGGCTTTGTGGGTTATGAGGAGAACTTGGTTTTCCTCAGCTTCATTCTACTCCTCTTCATGCTGATAATATAAATGCTATTCAGATCGCTGCTAATCCGGTTTTTCATGAGCGTACGAAACATATTGAAGTCGATTGTCATTCCATACAAGAAGCCTTTGACAAACATGTGATTACTCTTCCTCACATTTCTACCGGATATCAAACTACAAACATCTTCACTAAAGCTCTTTCTCGACATCGACATCAGTTCTTGATTGACAAATTGATACTTCTTGATCTATCAGCATCAATTTGAGGGGGGATGTTGTGAAGATAATTTAGGATAAGATGATATCTTATTTAGTATTTGATTTGTGATATTTTATAGATGTTTCCTGTTATAGCTAGATTGTAAATAGCAGATAATTAGGCTGTAAATATGTATTATAGTTATCTTGTATGCCGGCAAATATAGCTACTTTGATGTACATTCTCTTCTATATAATGAAAGGAAACCCTATGAAAAGGGCATTCAGACCAATTGACAAGGAACACATATAAATATATTCTTTTTATCTCCAGTAAATTGTTTTCCTTCTACGTTTAACCTTTTTAATGAGTTCTTATCCTGTTGCCTGGTTGCAGGTGGTCACTTGGTGCAATAATGTATGAGATGCTCGTTGGCTATCCCCCATTTTATTCTGATGACCCAGTAACAACTTGCAGAAAGGTTAATCTGCTACAAGCATTTGTTCGATTTTAGTTTTTTAGTTGAAACATATTTTATATAATTAGCTTTTAGGTTATCTTATTTTCATGATGACGTACCCTCATCATTTTTCAATTTTCTTTCTTTCTTTTTCCTCTTTCCCTGCTGCTCTTTTGTACCTTTCAGTCCAAAGGCAGGGTTAACTCTCTCCCTATGCTAAAAAAAAAATCGGTTTCTAGGTCTGTTGTAAGCCTTCTTGTGGCCTTCCTCAAAGGTTGGCTGGACCAATCACATTTTATCATGGCTATCATGAAGCCATTTTAATTTCATAATGAGTTTAGATGAAGATTAGATCAAGCAAAAAGGCATCATGTAACCTGTAGACTCAACCTACCGAACTGTTTTCACAGACAGAATTTCCCAAGACTTCGATTGTTAGATTGGGGCATCAAGAAGTGTTAAGGAAATAATTCTTTCCGTGAGCATTTTTTCTTGTGATATTCAAGTGCCTAACCTTGAGATGGATTTAGGTGAATTTTCTTGGTTAGTTAGAAGTTATTTCTAGCCCCCCCCCCCCCCCCCCCCCAATCTTTCTTTCTCTACCGAATATGGGCTACAACTTGTGAGGTGTCCTTTCTTCATCTCAAACTTCTCGGTGTAGGTGGGATTTGAAGGCTTATTGTATGACACCACAACACATTATTGGCAGAGCGTTAAACAGCTAAGGAGAATGTGCTTTTAGGTTGTTTTCTTGTTAGATGTAAAGGAATATGTATAGTAAGTACATTAAGTATCTGGGGAAGCAACATTACCCCTTGAAGATCCTGTGACAACAGGAAGGTGCTTGTAAATCTTTCAACTTAACCATTGTAGTAGGATATAAGGCGATTTTTAGACTTAAAAAAGAATTGCATTAATTAGTAAGGAAAGGGTGAAGTTCTGGTAAGCATTTTCTTTAATGTGAATCAAATAGTTACTCAAGGAAGTCATTCATCTGACGTTTTCCTTATTTGGTTTTTGTGGTCATTTTGTCCTTCTCCTAGTCCTTTGTAATTTTGGCAGAACATCTATATTCTGCTAAAGTTTGTAACACATTGTTCTTTTTTTGTTACTTAATAGTTCAAAGTTGGCGTGATTGGAAAGTTAATTAATATGTTATGAGTTCATTGATTGACATATTGATTCATGGATTATAGATTGTGCATTGGAAACATCATTTAAAGTTTCCAGAGGCGGCTAGATTGACACCTGAAGCAAAGGATTTAATCTGTAGATTGCTGTGTGATGTTGAACATAGGCTTGGCACTGGAGGGCTGAACCAAATTAAAGTATACTTTTTTTGTTTTCTATTTGAATGACCGAATTAAAATCTTCCATTCTAGTATTCTTCCAACTAAGAATTGTTATTAATAGTACCTTTTATCAGAGTCATCCTTGGTTCAAAGATGTTGTGTGGGACAAACTCTATGGAATGGAGGCAGCATTTAAGCCAGAGGTCAATGGGGAACTTGATACACAAAATTTTATGAAATTTGACGAGGTAAGGTGTTACCACCCTTGATTATTGGTAAAAGGCCATGGTTGTGCAGTTGTGTTTGACTATCGATTGAATTTTTTTTTTTCTATTTACATGTTGCCTTAGATAATTTTTTGTAATCCTTGAAAAATAAAAGAAAGAATCTTTTATTTTATGTTTCAATTGAGACACTTGGAGTTGATGTATAAAAATGTGTTGGTGTATGATGTCAAGATTTCTCTCTTGACAAATTTCTGTTAATAACATTCCTTTTACCTATAAAAAGAAAAGATGTCTCTCTCAACAAAGCTTCTGTTTGTATTAAGCATGTGTTTTTCTCTGTATGCTAGGATTTATGCTTTATTTTCAAGAAGTTTTGAATTTTGGTTATGTCTTTTGGGTATGGCTGGGATTCTTTAGTCAGCTACTGAGATGATGAAGCATTTTATTCTGATAAGAAGTTTTTATGTATTTTATTCTGGGCTGCTCTTGCAAATTTGTTACCTGCCACATCAACCATAAAAAATGATTGGTTGATTACCTGGCATATCTGCAATGTTATACGGGTGTTACACTTGAGGTCTTACGGCTAGATTTTACTTGAGCAATTATGTAAACATAAAAGACTGATTTGTCGTCCTTTTCTTATATCATCTGATTGATTGCTTTCTTCTCTGTTTCTTTCTAAAAAATGTTTTACTAGATCTTTGCTTACATTCACTATCAGGCCTTTCTTGTACCATAGCCCTGACAAAAACTAATTGTGGAATAGGTAGATCCTCCTACACAAGCAAGAACCGGATCTGGACTCATGCGGAAGGTATGCAATCTTTCTGTACAAAAGAACAAACTAGTTGGCACAAAGTACTTCACTTATCATTGTTGTTTGCTTGTTAAGTATTTCTCTATTAAGTTAATGAAGCTAACAACAGCCAAAGTGCTGTTCAGCCGGTGATGGTTTGCCATTAAAATATTGAGGAAGGGGAGTGAGGTGTGAGTTTGGAATTAGTAAATTAATAAGTTAATCAGGGAGTTCCCCGTGTACTTGGGCTATGCCTATTCGTATTAATATAATTTAACCATTTCCTTGTAAAAAAAAAAAAAATGAAGAAGAGAGAATCAGGAAGTTGATGGCATGGAGAGATAGAACTTAACCCAACAAGTATCTTTTCTCTACCCATTCCAATAGCATTTTTCATAACACATGTAAATTAGGGATGCAATTTTATATTTTGTGAAATTAGATGGGTCAATTGTTCGTGACAATGCATTGGAAAGTAATAACTATTAATGTAAATGGGTTTAAGAGTGGCCAGCTGTGGCCACTGGCAGGAGTGGAATGCACGGACATTTGAAGACAACGAGAGATCTTTAGAGGAATTGCTGGTTGTATTCTATAGCACACTTTGTAATTGGGCCATTGCTATTGATTTCAATGGCATGGTCTTTCAAGATTTCTTTGTATCTCTTCTGCCATTTTAACTAAGGCTGCTTTCTTGTAAATACTGGGCTAGGCCTATTCGTTTAGTAATAAAGTTTTGTTTACCTATCAAAAACAAAAAAGAGTGTATGTGTTTTGAGTTATGATAACTATTTGAAACTGGAGTTATTCTCTCTTCTCTCGCGATGACTTTCCAGTTCCCATTTCCAGTGGTTTCTACTGGGAATGTTTCTTGATCTTCCTGTGTGTTTCTTCCCTACCTTGGTCTGGTTTTGTTCCTTTTTTGGTAAGTTGTTATCTTAGTGATGGATCAGAAGCTAAGGTGTTCGTATTCAGGAGAAAAGGAGGCAATGCTTGGTGGTGCTAAGAGTAAGAAGGAGGTAACGTTATTGGAAGTTGGAAGGAGGGTGGGACAGAAGTCCTGCGAAATAACTCTGGTGAAGTAATTGGGAGGAATTATAAGGTGTTGGAAAAAATTGGAGAAGTGGAAGGGTATCTTTGGCATTTACGATCTGAATTAATTGGATGGAAGGAAAAGATTGATTTTATGCTGAACAAGGTTGATGGAGGGTTGGATCTTATGATGGGCTTGGGCCAAAAGTTTTTTTTTTTTTTTTTTTGGGGGGGGGGGGTTGAATTAAATGAGAAACAATCGGAGGAGAAGCTTGGGTCGAGTGAAGAAGGCAAAAGAAGTGTCTGGTTAGAGGCCCAGTTACCCGTTCTATTGTTTGGAGGCCCAAGGAATAGAGGGAGTTATCGAGACTTTTTGGCCCATTAGAGGAGAAGGAAGCTCAACCCAGTTGCTCCTAGGCCGATGGGTCGTTTGTCTTCATAGAAAGGAGCGACAATGAGAGGCAATCATTCAGGGTGCTTTCCGACGAGGAAGGGCAAGGCGGCAAGGTTGTTACCATCACTTTCTAGCCCAATAAGGGAGAAGGAAACTCAACCCAGTTGCTCGTCAGCGTCGATGGGTCATTTGTCTTCACAGAATGGGAGCGACGGAGGGAGGCAATCCTTCAGGGTGCTTTTTGGCAAGTAATGGTATAGTGGCAACGTCATCTCAAAGGAGATCTACAAGTCTAGTTTGTGGCAGTATGCAAGGAAGCTTTAGATTGACTCTTTTTCTAGATTCTTCTTTACAGAAAGTGTCAAGGAGGAGGTGAGTTCTGGGGGTCCTCGACGTCGGGAAGTTCTTTGGTGACAGACTCAGTCTTTTTGGCAAATGCATCTTCTAGGGCGGCCGATTCTCTAGTGCTATGTGCAGGTGTTGATGATCATCCCGGGGTATATGCTCCTTGACAGGCACTCTAGGACCTGCCAACACTCATGAAAACCCGGGTTGGTCGGTCCTCCATTCATCCGACTGAACGAGGTCAACTTTACAACCTTGTCCCTGCTGCCCCTTTGTTGTAGTAAGGTAGGGCAGTTTGCTTGAGTTGCTCAACCACCCTGGTGCTCATGACGCTCTACGAATACACGCACGTGTATGCCAGAATGCTTCCTTGGTTTTGGACGAAGCCAAGCCGATACATACGATAGGCGAAGGAAAGACATTTCATAGCACTAGGGGAACACAAGTTTGATCGAGGATTGGAGAGGAGAGGTGGAAGAAAAGGCTCGGGATGGATTTAGGAGTCTTTTTGCAAGCCGTATTCAGGTAGTGATCAGGATGCACTGAGTGAGAGGGATGGTAAAGAAGATTTGTCCTCAATTGAGCAAGGGTGGAGAAGTAAGAGAGGAAGGGGAAGATGGGAAATGAGGGGATGAGAAACCAGGTAAAAAATGTGTCTGGAATTTTGAAGAATGGGGCCATTTGTTCTCAGAATAATATTTTTGAGATGCAAATGGTTCTTAGCAGGAGTGCAGAGAATGAGGATGGTGAAATTGGAGTTTCAAGTGGATCTGAAGAGGAGTTTTCTCCTGAACCTTTATGCCCTATATTCCATGGTATAGAGTGGAATAAAAAAACTTTTGATTGGGTGATGTGAAAGGTGGATGAGATAAAGGATTATGTGGGTGTATCTTGTGATGGTTTTGAGGAACAGTTTAGAGCTCTCTTGATTGCTATTGAGGCTGGCCAACCTTCATTGGCTAGATTCCTTAAAAAAGGAGAGAGAACTGTAGAGGTTGTAGAACTATGGAGGTTGTCGTGCTCGTTCAACTATAATGGGAAGGGAGGAAGTGTTTTTAGAAATGAAAGGACAGGGCTGTGACAATTTATAAAGGAATCCTAAGATTGTTTCATGGAACATAAGGGGACTTAATGATTTTTGTAAGCGTCTCCCGGTGAAAAACTGATTTAGAAAATGGAGGGTGAATGTTATATGCATTCAAGAAACAAAGTTGAAAAAAGTGAATCAAGCTATTGTTCATAGTTTGTGGAATTGTAATAGTGTGGGATGGGTTAAGTTAGTGTCAAAAGGGCTTCGGGAGACATCTTATTAGTGCGGAATAGAAGGGTGGTGGAGTTGGATTATTATGTGGGGGGATTCTTGGTGGCACGTCATTTCAAGAGTATAGAGGATGCATTTGAATGAGAGTTTGCTGGAGTGTACAGTCCTAATGTGGATGGTAAAAGGATTATCTTATGGGATGAAATTTCGGGTTTATGTGGTTGGTGGAATTTACTTTGGTCTTTTGGTGGGGATTTTGTCAAATTGGTCTGAATACCCTCTCCTTAGACTTTTTTTTTTCAGAGATGAGATGAGATGAGATGAAAGTTAAAAAAATAATAAAATATTATTGTAATATATTTTTTTAATATTAGTTTTGTATGGGAATTTAAAAAAGTAGTTTTGGAATTTGAAAAAGTTAAATTTTTTATTATATTTTGTATGGGGATTTGAAAAAGTGTAATTATGAGTTTGAGATTAGTTTAGAAGTTTTGGTTTCATCTCTCAAAACAAACGGGCCCTTAGGGCCTTTCATTATCTAGAAGAAACTGGACAATCATGTTGCCCTCTTTTCTTGGTGTACAAGATATGTCTTTTCAAATATTTACATTCCTAAAATATTGCATATGAAAAACAGATATCATCTTATTCTAAAATGGCTCCATAACATCCCCCCTCAAATTGATGCTAGTAGATTAAGAAGCATCAAGTTGTCAATAAAGAACTGATGCCGATGTTAAGAAAGAGCTTTTGTGAAGATGTTTGCAGTTTGATGTTCGGTGGAAATGTGAGAAAAAGTAATCACATATTTGTCAAAGGCTTCTCGTATGGAAATCACCATTTGTCCAAAAAACTTAAGCTAATGGAAGAAGGTTAATGTTATTATTTTATATCTTAACACTTCCTTTCGCTTGTGGGCAAAATTTTCCTCAATTAGTAGGTCCAACGAGTGGAACATTTAATTAAATGGTGTAGAGTGTAGAGTCAGGGTTTGAACTCAGGATCTCTGCTATGACACCCTCTCCTTAGTCAGGGTTTAAATGGTGTAGACCAATTATGTCAAATTGGTCTGAATACCCTCTCCTTAAAGTTTCCTTTCATTATCTAGAAGAAATTGTACGATCGTGTTGCATCTTTTCTCGGCGAACAAGATAAGTCTTTTCAAATATTTACATTCCTAAAATATCACATATGAAAAGCAGATATCATTTTATCCTGAAATAGCTCAGTAACAATTTTAATCTTACTCACTTTCCTAGTGAGAAGGTGAGGGATTCTCACTTTTCATCTGCAATGACTGCTTTTGCAGATTTAATTATTTTTTGAGTTAAATCTGATTGATTTACCGTTGGTGGGTTGTAAGCTGGTGTGTCCAGAGTTTTAAATACCGTACCGTACCGGCCGGTACGGCCGGAATTTTCCGTACCGGCCGGTCGGCCGGTACAAAAAAATAAACATTTCGTTTCGGCCGATTTTTCGGCCGTACCGGCCGGTACGGCCGAAATCGGCCGAAAATATCCGGTACGGCCGGTACCGGCCGTACCGGATTTCGGATTTTTAGGTTTTTTTTTTTAAAAAAATTTTTTTTTAAATTTTTTACTATATTTTAACCTCAATTTAGACTAAATTAATTAAATATATATATTTATCTATATAATTTATTTATATACTGACTATTATTTTAAAATATAATTTATAATTGTATTTATATATATAATTTATTTATGTATAAATTATTCCGAAACGGTACACGAAACGGTACCGGTACCGAAATATTTCGTTTCAATGACTTGACCGGTACCGGTACCGGTACGGTATTCAAAACATTGGGTGTGTCAACACACCACTTGTTGAGGGATCCATTATGGTTATAAAAAAGTTAAAACACAAACACTGTTTCATCATTGTGACTTGTGGGACCCACTTCAGTGGTGTGTTGGGTGTGTCAAATAATAGGCTTGCAAATAGATTTTTCAAAATTTTTGGCCAGTATCTGCAAAAGATATATGATCAAACTGACTTGACTATGTTCTGATTTAATGCTGTTTCATGTTCTTATTGCTACTTTTATTTAATAACTTCTGGCAACTTATTATTGTCCCATGACTTTGTTGGCAGATGCTTTTGACTCCTAAAGATCTCAGTTTTGTTGGCTATACGTACAAGAATTTTGACGCTGTCAAAGGATTGCATAATTCTGGTGGTATGGGAAATTCTTTCTGCTTGAGTTCAAGTTTCTCTGATTTTTCATTTTCCTTGTATATTTCTTGATAAAGGATGCTGCTATAAACCACAAAATATGGCGATAATGCATTGCTACTTATTCTTGATGTTGCATTTCTTGCAAGGGTTAGTTCACTAGTTGTAAAATATTGTCCTGCTTAATAGCTATTAGCCAACAAGACTCCACACATAGCTCATATGCAAGGTGTAGGCTAATACCTTTACCAAGCATTCCTTAACCTTATGTGTTGAACTCATGGTGAATTAACATGGATGTTTAGAGAGTGCTTTGTAAGGATTGCTTAAGAATGAGGCATGCTTGTATCGTGAAGGTTTCTTCAATTAACTCACAAACCCATCTTGCTCAAGTTCTATACCCAGTTTTTCAAATGATATTCCCTTTCCTTTACTTCAACAAAAGCGCGAGTGCAAATGTTATTTCAACTTGTATTCGCTTCGTTATATATAACAATCCCAACTGCGTAATTGACAGACCTGCTTGTGTATTAGCTCTCCATTATGGCTCTATAATGACCCTTTTCAATCTATCCTACAATGACAGGTTTAAGGAGGAGCACGTCCCCAATTATATCATCCCCCGGTTCTATCCACAGTAATAGATCACATTCTAGTACAGGCATTGTCAACTGTGCCTTTTTTTACCTCAAGTCGAAGGTTTTTAACGATAATGTTCATTGCTAGGTGATTCTGCAGTGGATTACTCTGCCGATGACACAGAAACAGAGATGCTCGTGTCATCAGAGGACACCATGTCACAGTGAAGAGGCTACCGACAGAAAAATGTGATCCCTGTTATGAAGGTGGGTATACCTGCTTATTTTTCGGTCAGGTTTTGCCCAAATCTCCTTTATGAACGAAGTTAGCTGGCATAATTTTCCCGAACTTGTAATTGTACAGTATATTGAAGAACTTCAGGAATGCCCTCAGATGGGTTGGTTAGTAGCAATAGTATTAGTTGCTATAATTCAAAGTTTTTTTTATTCGAGTAGGAATCATTATCATGGTGAGGTCCTGACTGCCCAGGTTGGCAAACTAAATATGCCTTCTCTTGAGGCAGTCGCTGGCCTTTTCCTACTCTTTCTTTTTCTTCTTCTTCTTCTTTTTCCTGGGTCCTGTTATGTCTTCATAATATTCTAGGAAGCCTAAAGCTTTATGGCTGTACTGAAGATAAATCTTTTGATAGCTGTTATTGTATTGAGTATGGACAGCCTAGGGCTTTGGGGAGCACATGAAATTAAGTTGTTATCTACTGATGATTAAAAAATAAGTTCTCCACTTATAAATATTGAAGAAATATTATGTTGATATTATGTCTTATGTACGATCTGTTGGCAATATTTGCCATTTTGACATTTGACCTTATAGACTTGTTTGTTTCGTTGACAATTATCAGTTCTTGTCTGGAAAACTAATGGTTACTGGTTAATGAGAAGTGTTCGGCCGATAAAAAGACGAGAAATGCGTTAAGTCGAATACATAATCCATGTGTCGACATGCACTATCTTTGATCAAGTACTCCATTTACAACCCTTGTTTTTGAGGTTTTGCTTGATATACCTCATCATCGACTTACACCATACCGGTTTAGATCTTACCCAGTTTTATTATGGTGCGCATCATGAGTGGTCCTTTACATCTATATGGTTTTCCAGTAATGTTACGTAGAGTATGTATATGCCATGTAGTCATTTTCAAAAAGAGTAAAATTTAATATTAAAAAATTAGTTCTTTTTATATAGATTTCGTACTTATTTTTTATCAAAATGTTTGCACCGCGTTTGCGCACTCAAGACTATGGCTGTGTTTAGATGTCGAAGTATGTTGAGTTGAGCTGAATTGTCTTTTAATGGTAGTTAGTTGAAATGATTGAGTGAATTTTGTGGGACTTATCAAAATGAGTTTAAAATGCGTTTGGATAATAAGATAAGTTTAGATAAATTATAGAAAGATGTTAAAATGCTAGGACCCACCACAGAAATAGTCTCCTCACGCGCGCATCTGCTGGAAAAGAGAGAAAAAAAAAATTATGTTGTCGCCGAACTGGAGAGAGAGAGAGAGATGTTTGTGTCTACGCTACAGTAACGCTACAGTAACATTGTCTTCCAAGTATTTTAGTCTGAAATGTGTTAAATTTGTGTATTTAGATGATAAAATAAATTTAAAATAGAGTATATTGAGTACATTTTGTAAACCAAACGGGTCTATAAGTATCATCTTTTTTTTCAATGTATGTTAAATATAATAATACGTCTCATCAATATGTTTATCTTTAATTTTGAATTAATTTATAGTGTTGGATCAATTACTCCCTTAATTTTAATTTTGAACATTATACTCTCCAAACTTTTAACTTTCATCAAATCAATCTCTCCGTTAAAATACCGATATAGATTCGTCAAAATGCCATGTCATGGCCAATCAGTATCTGCCGGATGCTATCTAAAAATTAAGAAATTATTTTAGTACTAAAAGATACAATTTTTAAAAATAGAAAAGAAAAAAGAAAAAAAAAAGCTTTAATGCACCTAAGAGGCCTTGGGGGTGTGGCGACCTTTCCCTGACTGGCAATTTGCCTAACTCGAAACAAATAAAGGACTATAATATGTTATAGTTTCTTTGTAATCTAACTCTATTTATAGTACATAATGACCATACAATCTCATTTTCATCTATTGAGAGTTTTGTTGTACTTTTCCAACAACAATTGCATCATGTGTATATCAGACTTTGGAACATACATTTTTTTAGAGCATATATCATTACTTTTGCAGTCTATTGAAGTTCAAAGAGAGATGTTATCTGTTATATTATGCAAGATCAAAGGTCTTACCCAAATATTGTCTTCGTCCCAATTTTATCTTCATCAAAGGATCATCATCTATAACTTTTGGTGACGTGAGTTGCTAGAGTATATAAGATATTTTCATGAGTTAATAAGAATCTTTGCAAGGTTAGAAAATCTATTCTATCAAACCTTTGATTCTAGAATATTAATACCTTTTAGAGCCATTCTACTATTTAGATATAATAATTATTTAATAAAAATAAAAATGTTTACTGACAATTCTAGTATTTGATCAAGCATAACATTTTTTAATAAAAATAGCTCAAAATATTTTTAGAATAAAGTCTAATATTTGGAAAAGACAGGGTATTTCCATCCTTGGACAAAAATGATAGGAATAGATAAGATAATACAAATTTTTAGGCCCAGTTTGAATACACAGATAAGACACAAACCATCTTATTTGAGTTGTACAACTTATTTTATCTATGTATCCAAATGCCCAAGCAACAAATTTTAGTTCATCTCTGTGTATGTTTACATTGTAGATTGATAGAACACGATATACAACCCACTATTCTGTTGCACATTTTCCCTCCCTCTCGTTTTTTCCTCTTTTAGTTCACACCTTGAAGTTCTAGGGGTGAAAATCGATCGGTCCAGACCAAACATCTCTATGGATCAAATTGAATCAGTAGCTATTGTTCCAGTCCGGTCAATCCGATGGATATATTTTTTTTCTTTTTATTTTTTATAAATAAATTAATAAAATTTATTTAATATAATAAATTAAAATTAAGTGAATTATTAATGTGGATTACATAACCAACTCAATAAAAAAATTATATGGTCAATGATAATAAATTAGATAAAAATTACATTATTAACTTATGTAATTACAATACAATTAGTTAATTGATATAATAATAATTTGTTAATACCATATTTAAAATTTTGTATTAGTAATGGTGGTAGGTTAGATGAAAATTCTATAATTATTTATACAATTATTATATAAATAATTTATATATATATTTGAATTCAGCTTGTTTGGTCCGATTTGGGTTAGGAAAACTCCACTGTGGGACTGGACTGGACTGAAAAGCACTCAATCCCTACCTTACAAATCGAGACCGACCGACCTATTTTTCAATCTAGACCAAACCATTCGGTTTGTTCGGTTTTTTCATCCGGACTAGCCGACTTATACCCCTACCTTGAAAATTTCCTTCCCTTCTCAATCCCCATTATCTTTTCGCATCCTCATTGTGCATATTTAATCTAATATTTTAGCACATTTATTCTAATATAAATTCAGGAAAAAAAATAAGTAGCTGATTTTTATATATAATTATCTATTACAATAATTAATTTTATTTTAAGAGCACTCTCATTAGATTAGCTAAAAGCCAAATCTAATGAGAATTTAGCCATTAGAATTTAAAAGAAGCCCATATTGAATTGTCTAATATATAATTACAAGGAAATATTTTGAATTTTCCAGTATATAAAATAATAAATAGGTCATGAATAGAATAAGATCTTTTAATAAAGAAACTGATATTTTTAGCCCACCCAAGAAATTTTGGCAAGTACAAAAAATAATTTTGGGGGATTTAAATATGTTTATGGGTAATATAACTAATAATAGATCTTATTTAATTTTTCATACATACATAACTATTATTCAATAATTAAAAAAAAATTCAATCATTAGTGGAAACCATCACTTTATCAAATCTCTAAAAGGTTCAAATTATCGCATCTCATTTTACTATCCAAATACACATATTTTTACAAATCATTTCATCTCATTTTAACTCAAATATCCCATTACTATTACTTTTCTCCATCTCTCATGAGGGTTTTCTCTCCACCTAGGTGCGAGGTTTTCGTTTCCTTCTACTAAGGGCTACAATACAGAAACAATCCCCCTTGTGTTTCAAGGTTTTCTTATGGAATCATGACAACGAAAGATAGGCTTTAGGATATATGCGAGAGGTTATTATTGTCAGAAAGAGGGAATAAGAAGATGCAGGTAGATGAAAGGTTGTTGGTAGAGACGGTGGTGCGAGGGGCGCAATGTTTGCTAATCTCCCGATTAACAAATCGCCACTATAATAGAGAGGCTTTCAAATAAACTATGCGGAAGATGTGGTGGCTAGTTCGGGGCATTACTTTCAAGAATATGGGACCTTCATACATCTTTGTGGAGTTTGAGGATATACGAGATAAGGAGAGGGTTCAAGATGAGGGACCATGGTTCTTCGATAAGAACTTGATCCTGATGAAGGAGATTGAAGGGGAGCTAAGGTTCCATCAAGTCAAGATTCAGCAAGCCTCATTCTGGGTACGGCTACACAACCTCCCTTTCAATGCCATGAATGCTACAATAGGAAGTAGGATTGGTGCTTCATTAGGGGAGATATAGAAGATCGATGTTGAGGAAGGGCATGGAGCCGGGGGTGAATATCTCAGAGATCGTATAAGGCTCGATATTATAAAATTGTTGATGCATGGGAAAAAAGAATCTCAGTGTATATAAAACCCATTGGATCCACTTCTCATACGAGAGGTTATCAAATTTTTGCTATGCATGTGGCTTATTAGACCATGGTCACAGAGAATGCAATATCTAGTCAGCAAGGGACGAAGAGGGAGAGGAAGAAAAACTACCATTCGGGCAGTGGCTTCGGGTTGGTACCGTCTATGGCAAACAGTAATCCCAGCCATTGGGACACCGAATTTGGAAAAGTGATGAATTAGAGTACGGCCATTCAAAAATAAGGAAGGTGGGAGAAGAGAGCTCACAAAGCCCAAAGGTTGGAAAACAACCATTTAAAAAAAAAAAACCTCTATCCCGTATCAAGACCATCCCCAGACTTGTCAGAGATTTAGACGGTATTATGTAACATTGTGAAGGCAAAGGGCAGTATCTGGGGACTCACCCAAGAGGTACTATCCTAGCTAAACAAAGCGGAATACAAGTCAATGGGGGGTGATGGGATGGATAATTAGAAACCAACACAACTTCCTTCTGTGGATCCGAAACCAGGGGCAAGTCCCATGCTAATCTGAGCAATCAGATTTTTCTATCTTGAGCTGTGAACAAAGAGGACCAACTGGTGGACTGTCCGGTAATCCAAATGGGGGCCTAAACCAGTACCCAGGCCCAGAATAAAAAGTAAACCCAACTTACAGAAATGAAGACCATTTTGGAAGCAGTAATAGAACCAGCCCAACTTCAAAGGGGTTTGTGACATAAGATCGAGGGAAGAGACATGCATAAACAAATGAAGAAACAAAGAGTTTTTAAATACAACATGCAACAAGCAGTACCAGAGCTATCGGTAGAGGTTGTTCAACAACCCTGCTGGTAGCCATGAGTCTCCTAAGTTGGAACTTTCGGGAGCTTGGGAATCCCTAAGAAGTTAGAGCCTTCCGTGATTTAATTAGGAAGGAGGTTCTCGCCTTAGTCTTTCTACAAGAGACCAAGTTAGTAGCTAAGAAGATGCAACAATTAAAGTTTAGAGTGTGGTTTGATAATTATCTCGTTGTTGATTGTGAGGGGCGAAACAGGAGACTTGTACCACAGTTTTAAATCTCGTACCGTACCGGCTGGTACGACCGAAACATGCCGTACCGGCCGATTTTCCGGTATATATTTTAGAGGCATACTGTTTTGGCTAAAATACTGGCTATACCATACTGTACCGGCCGTTTCGGGTAATATTTATGCTGGTACTAGCTTCGTACTAGTCAACATTTCGGCTGGTACCGACCGTATCGAATTTTTCAATTTCAACCTTTCATTTTTTATTTTTTTGCTATTTTTTACTTTAATTTATACTATGCTAATTATATTTATATATTTATATATATAATTATTCATGTATTGACTATTATTTTAAAATATAATTTATATATGTATTTATATATATATTAATGTAGACTATCCCGAAACGGTATCGGTATTGAAAAATTTCGTTCCAATGTCTTGACCGGTACGCTCACCAATATGGTATTCAAAACTTTGGCTTGTACTACTATGGCAAAACGAACTAGAAGTCTTGGTACTAAGCTATTCAAAGGCTCATATCAGTGCGTTTGCTACAACTGGTGAGGGAGACGACAAATGGCTATTTACAAGAATTTATAGAAACTCCGATACAGCAAAAAGTGAAGAAACAAGGTGTTTGTTGCAGTCTTAGACAGCTGGGGGAAAAGAAATACCGTGGCTTGTACTACGTGACTTCAACGAACTGTTGAGTAGGAATGAAATATCCGGGGGATGCGAGAGACCTGAATGACAACTCAAGGTCTTCAATGAAGCAATTAGTGATTGTAACTTACGTGATATTGGATACGTGGGAGCACATTTTACTTGGTAGAATAGACTTGAAGCGCCTAATAGCATTAGTGAGAGGTTGGACCGCGGTTTAGCTAACTTGAGATGGGCCCATAAATTCCCAAACATTGCTCTGATTCATGGTACCGCAAGCCACTTAGATCACATCTCAATATGCCTTCATTTGTCTGGACACCATAGAAAGGAGAAGAGAAAGGGTATCTTGTTTAGATTTGAAGCAATGTGGATCAAGACAAAGGATTGTGAACAAATAATTTAAGATGTATGGCGGGATATAAATGCAAATCCAGACTTCGACCAGGTGATGAAAAGAATTAAAAGCTGCGAGAAATAGCTATCCATCTGGAATAGAGACGTGTTTGGGAATGTCCATGCACATATCAAAAGAGCTAGAGAGCAGGTTGCTTATTTGCGACAAGTGGATCCAAATGGTAACAAACTTGAGGAACATAAGAAGGCTTGAGTTGAGTTGCAATAGTGGTTGGCTAGAAAGGAGACCATGTGGAGGCAACGCTCAAGATCCTTATGGCTATGAGAAGGCGATCGTAATACTCATTTCTTTCATCACAAAGCCTCATAGCGCCAAGAAAAAAAATCACATAATGGGGGTGATGAATGAGAATGGGGAGTGGAAGCAACAAGCTCAGCGAAACTAGGTTATTGTTGACTATTCCATGATATCTTTGCCACAGCTGAGAATCAAGAGACGAAGGGAGCAAGGGAGGGGTGCATGACAGGCCTGAGTGATCGAATCACAGAGGAGATGAATCAATCATTGCTCAGGGACTTCACAGCGCAGGAGGTCCACCAAGTTTTGATGCAAATGAACTCATACAAGGCCCCAAGCTCATGGCCTCAAATTTCTACCAAACTTATTGGAAGATAGTGGGCAAAGCTGTCACCTCGACAGCACTAAAAGCTCTTCAAATTGGTATGTTTCCATGATCACTAAACCATACATAGATCACTTTGATTCCAAAGAAGAATAACCCTGTTAGAGTGGCAGATTACTATCTTATAAGTCTTTGTAACGTGACTTATAAATTGATGGCCAAAGTGCTAGCTAACCGTTTGAAGATAGTTCTCCCTGACATTATCTCTGACTACCAAAGCGCTTTCGTTTTGAGTAAACTTATTATGAACAATATCCTTGAAGTGGTCCATTTCCTGAAGAAAAAGCGAAGTGGGAGGACGAGGTTCATGTCTCTCAACTCGATATGAGTAAGGCATACGATCGTGTTTAGTGGTCATTCCTGGAAATAGGGGTGAAAGAAAAAATCGATGAACTGGTAAACCAGACTAGACCAGACTAAACCAGTGGATTTGGTTTGTATTGAGTTTTGTTCGATTCGATACCATTTTTAATTTTCTCAAAATTGATCAAAATCGGTTCGATTTCGATTTTCCTTTTCTTAAAACCAAACAAGACTGGTTCAATTCATATATATTACATTTAATTTATTATATTGTATATAATTTTTCTATATATTATATAATTATACATACAATGGTTTTGTATTATATAATAAATTACCAATTAATATAATTTTAAATTTTAAAATCTTATATCACTATAATTTATTGTATTAGTAATTATACTAATACTATATCACTATAATATACTTTAATATATCACTTAAGTATAATAAAATTATAATATGTCACTATAATATATCATAATTATATCACTACATATATTATAATATATATACATTTAATTTCTTATAGTATTATGTAATATTATATAATATAATACTATATCACTATATTGTAGTATATTATAATATACTACAATATATTATCTATATATTATTATATATTATATGTATTATATAATATATAATATCGTATATTAAAATCGAAAAATTGGACCGACCGGAATCGGTAAAATCAGAAGTAGCGGTTTATGGAGGTAATCGGTCTATAATCAGTTTTTGAAAATACAAAATCGGTACATCCGGTTTGGTTCTAAATTTGGTTTAAAACCGGACGGTTACATCTCTACCTAGAAATAGTAATGCTTCGCTTGGGGTTTCATGAAAAATGGGTGAGGTTGGTTATGCGATGCATTAAAATGGTATCCTATTCCGCCATAAGTCACATTTCTCCATTAAGAGAATTAAGGTAAGGTGATCCCTTGTCACTTTACCTTTTCCTCATGTGCACCGAAAGCTTTATCTCTTAACTCAACCAAGTTGCTTTGTCCAAAGCCATTTCAGGTGTCCAAGTATGTCGCAGAACTCTACTCATCAACCAACTTCTCTTCACAGATGATAGCATACTCTTTGAGAAGGCTACTATACAGGAATGCCCATCCATCCAACAATTGTTGGAGTTGTATGAAAGAGCCTCAAGTCAAAGGCTTATTATTTAGCTAAAATGTGGATAATGCTCAGTAACAAGCTATTCAAAACTTTTGGGGCATCCAACATACAGACAACCACGACCGCTACTTAGGGTTTCCGTCAGTTTTTTGTCACACCAAACGTGTGGTCTTCTCGAATATTAAAAGAAAGGTGTTGTCCAAGTTACATAGTTAGAAGGATAAACTTCTTTCGCAAGGAGAAAAGAACATACTAATCAAGGTCGTGGCCTAATCGATTTCTACATTTTCGATGAGTTGTTTCCAGCTCTCGGTTTTGCTATGCAATAAACTAGAACATCTTATGGAAAGATTTTGGTAAGGGGTCAAAGGCAAAGCCATGAAAACTCATTGGTTTAGTTGGGCAAAAATGATTGCTCCTAAGGCGGATGGTGAACTTGGTTTCAAGGATCTCCATGTCTTTAACATGGCTCTCTTAGCCAAACAGGGTTGGCGCATGCTGACTGAACCCAACACATTACTAGCTCAGATCTATAGAGCCTGTTATTTCCCTAAAAAACACTTTTTTCAAACCTCGACGGGAAACACCCCATCCTATGCATGGCGTGGCATATGGGAAGCCATAAAATTCTAGAAGGAAGGATGCATATGGAGGGTAGGGGATAGGTGTTCTATCAACTTACACACTAATTATTGGATTACAGGGGCAAGACTAGCGAGTTATGAACCTCCAACAAAGCCCAATAGAGTTAGTGATCTCATAGATCCGATAACCAGGTGACGGATCTAACCAAGGTTTGGGATTTGTTTGGCTGTCAACAAGTGGTTAACATTCTAAAAATACGTCTAACACCTAGGGCTCAGAGGGACAAGCTGGTCTGGGGAGGAGTCAAATGATGGAAGATACTTAGTGAAATCAGCCTACAGGTTCATCCGATCTAAGGTGCAAAGTGAAAACAAGGGAGAAAGCTCTACGGCAAGAGACCTTAAGAAGGTTTGGTAAAATATTTGAAGGATGCACGTCCAGCAACGCACCAAGATCTTTTTGTGGCGTGCCTGCAAGGAGGCTTTACCAACAAGAAAAAACTTTAAGGAGAGAATGGTGCTAACTGATGACGAATGCCCTCTATGTCACACTTGCATAGAGGATACAGCTCACGCCCTAGTCTCCTGTCCCCAAATTCTCCAAGACTGGTCCAGCAAACCAACGTTGCAAGTCTTGGGGCCTAGGGGTAGTCACCATTTAAACTCAGGGTGTTCGTTCTTAGACACAGCCCGATACATCCTCAGATGGGGTCAATTAGAGGACGACAAACTCTTTGGGATGGTCACGTGGAGCTTTCGGTATTGACGAAACCAACAGATTCATGAAGGACAGTGTCCCACCTAAAGCACTCAGTTGATTATGCATGACCTCTGTTAAAGAATTTTCAAATAAGAACTAGAATGAGAACATCGGCAGTGCAGTTGAAACTAAACTAGTGCAATCCTCCTTCAGGAAAATTGAAACTGAACATCGATGGGGCCACCTTCATTGACCAACATAGTGCAAATGTGGGAGTGATTTTCAAAGACGGGTTGGGGTCAGTGATCATGGTAGCCAATAACAAGGAATTAGCAGTCAATAATAATTCTTCCAAGATAGAGCTAATAGCAATGATGAGGGGCCTTCAATTGTGTCTACCAATGTCTATTCCCGATTTCATTGGAAAGTGACTCTCTCTTGACGATAAACCAGTTAAACAATGAAGAGAATTCATAGCCGATGATGGACAATCTAGTACAGGAGACTAAACAACTCCTTTCTAGATTTGGTAGCTGCGAGGTGCGTCATATTGGACACCTAGGAAACTCAGCAGCTCACAAGCTAGAGAGAAATGCATGGAATGTTCGAGATATAGCCATGTGGTTTCAATCCACCCAAACTTTGTTTCTGATATAATCTAGGTGGATAGTAACGTGTAATGCATTTTGTTTATTAATGAGAGTATTTTTCTGGTTATCAAAAAAAAAAAGATATCCCATTACTATAAACAAAAATCTCATCTCATCTGTGTAACTAACTTAGTTTGGATAGTAAAAGCATATATCTTCTCATCTCATTTAATCACATCTCACTTCAATATCCAAACACCACAAACACTATTTAATTTCAATTTTTAAACTTTTTCATCTAATCATTATCTAATTATTACACTATTTTTTAATTTCAAACAAAACGTAATAAGCAATTCAGCTTTTCAAGTCTTAAAACAAAAAGTAATATTAAAAAATAATATTCTAAAAATATTTTAACTCTATAATATTTTTATTCAACATTCTCTCTCTTTTCTCAAAATCCATAAAACATTTCAAGTTAAATAATTTTACTACTATTCACAAAATATTTCACTATTATTTATAGATCATCTCATCTTGCTATCCAAATCAAATTTGAATCTCTCATTACACCCTATTGTATTGTAAAAGACAATCACTTCCTAAAATAGAAGGAAAACTCTATATGCTATTGAGGTAATAACCTCGTTGCGGCTTCGTGTCCTACATCGCAAAAAATGGCGTCGTTTTCATTTTTCTCTTCATCTCTCATTTTCCTTTCTCTTCCATTTTCTTCCTACTATCCTCCATTTTCATCGATTTTCCTCTCTACGTTCTATCCTCTCCCTCCCATCTTTGCAAATATTTTTAGGGAGAAAAGCAACAGTTTTTTGCAGATGGTTCAAGGAATCAGAGAAAATCCAGTGATTTTCTAGCAAGTAAGAGAAGAAGAAAAAAAAAGCATGAGCACGTTGGTCTTCTTTCTTTCCGTCGAAATAGATTTGGGTGTTTTTCTTCTTAGATGAACTCCTTTCTTTCAGTTGAAATGAAATTCTGCATCTTTTCTTCTCAAACGGCTTCTTCCTTTCTGTTGAAATGCCCTCGCTCGAACCAAGTTGCAAAGTTTCTTCTCGAAATGCCCAACCAAATGTTTCTTCTTCCTTTATGCTACTATTTGATTTTTTTCTACTACTTCTTTTCAGTGCAAATGCGAAATGTTATGGCATCTCAAATACGAAAGGTTCCGTTTGCTTGTTCCTTTCTTCTCTTCTTCTTAGTTGTCTTTTCCAATGGCTTTTCAGATGTAAAATGTGAAATATTAAACTCCGAGTTTCATCCATTGTGTTTCTGGGTTTTTTTTTTTTTTGTAATATTATCCATGTCGGCGAGGATGCGAGACGATTGTTTCTAGCAGTACTCATAATAGAAGTAGCCAATATGGCACAAAATGCCTTTGCCATTTTATATCATTAGCCTCTATGCTCTAGTCCATGATTTTTCGGTTTCCTCAATTACTACTTAGTGTCCCAGAAATTGACTTCCGTATATTTAGATGCATTTTAGAATTCTCAAAGGACCATACTTCTAGTCATATGCCACAAATAAGATAAACGAATTGAGTTTGAGTGAAAAGTGAGTTTGTTTAACTTTTATTCGAATAGGAGTCAAGTTTGACCTTTTCATCGAGCTAGAAATTATGTTTATATATAGCTTATTTGATATTTGAACTTGTTTACTAGTTGCTTCATTTTTATATGATAGATATATTATATTATATTTTATAATTTTATCTACAAAGTTTGACAAAAAAGTTTTAGTTTTTTGCCAATATCTATGTAAAGTCTATATATATATATATGTATATATACCAATGGTTATATTAATTATAATGATTTGAGCAGGGGCAGACGTAAATAGAAGGTTGGGGCCTGGGGGGCGACAACAAATTTAAAAAAAAAATTATATATATTTATAGTATACAAATATATATAATTTTTTCCTCCTAATTTACTAAAATAAATAAATTGTCCCCCCATTTTTTTTCTTTTTGTAATAATCTCTTGCAAATTAGGAGAAATCCTAAGAAAAATTATCTTATAAGATGATTTACATACATGTATTTTTTGTATATAGTTTTATGACGTATAATTATTATTTTTTATATAATTATGTACAAAAAGTATATAATACTTATACTCACAATATTACATACTTTATCAATTTCTTTCCAAACACTAAATTTTAGTTTCACCCTAAATTTGAGTAACATGTATGGTATTAGGAACATCAATTTCTCCAATCTATTTAATTTTGAAAAATGCACTCATTATAAATATAGAGATAATAAAATTAATAATTATAAATATGAAGTTTTTGTAGTTTATGCAAGCTTATATAAGTTGAGTCAAATTTTAACCAATTATATTGTTTAATAATTAATTATAATTTTGTATTTATGAATGGTTCATTTGATAAATCAACCTGAATTTGAGTATGATCGAACTGATCTCGAGCTCTTATCGAATAAGTTTGCTTATTTATAACCCTAGCCACAAATACAAGAAATATGATATAGATAGAAAATCTTAGAAAGCCATAACTCAAAATCCATCCCATGGCAAATCAGATCAAGAGGGCTTCATTGCCTCACTTGAATGCATGCAAATATATTACAAATGCAAAGGGTTGAGATCTCTCGCAACGAAGAAAAATTTCAGGCCCTATTTGGATAAGAAAAAATCTATTTAGTAGCCATTATTTCGGTATATCCATGACACGTATGACGTGTAGACCGGTTGGGCAAACACCACTGAATCGGTTTGGGTAGTTCCATTACCCCCCCAACCCGGATGGTGCTAGATACAGTCTGATTTTTGGAATCCTTTGTAGTCCACTCTAGGAATAGACAAAAAGTTCCTCATTTTATCAATAACTTGACTAAAATGCCCTTAAATCAAAATACCCCCAAGTCAAAACAATCCTCTCACTTCCCGCTCAATCTACAGTGCCGCTCAAGACTGCATGCTCAAGACCTCGACTCAGTGCCGCTCAAGACTACATGCTCAAGACCCCAAATTAAATCAAAACTTCTTGTATACATATACATAGAACAGGCAAATATGTTATAATATATGTATACCATGTATTTATTCTTTTCTTAACTGTGCTTTAAATTACTGTTTCTAATATATTTCTAACCTTTCTAATGGTAGAGGTGCAAGATCAAAGGTACAGTCGCTGGTATGAAGAAAAGAATCGGAGATGGGGTTGTAATAGAGGACTCAGTGATCATGAATATCTAAATGTTTATTTATATATGTCTCTATTGGCATCTCGTGGAGAGTGTTTAAGAACTAGAAAATAAATCATTTTAGCATCCCATCCTCCTCACAGATGGACTCATGAATGTTCTTTTCAAATCTCTATTGATTATCTTATAATACAGTTGAAGTGTGCTTTCTCGATCCACATATGTAAGAGAGGGTTATATGCAATGTAAACTTCTTAGTACTCCAAACAAAAAATTAAAGTTGTAGAAAAACACAAGAGATGAGAAATTTTTTTGTGTAATTCTCGTTGATTTTCTTTGTATAGAAGTAAATATACATAGAAAACAATAGATTTGAGCAAAATAATCTAACAACCTTCTCCTAGAAATACACTCGAGCACTTGTTGTGCATTAAAAAAAAACAATCTGATTTGAGCTTCAACTAAAATCGTTGGCCATAATACAATACATTACAAAAAAAATACCAACAATGGATTACTTGACTGGGTACTTGGCACCAATAAAAACACCAACAACAAAAAAAAGTCCTTCATCGACTGGGTACTCGACATCAACAAAAATACCAACCAACAAAACCTAGCTTGAGCTCTCTTGACACCAAGAATGGAAAATCTCTTGAGAGATGGCGATGTGGGTACAACGACATTTGCTCAACTTGTTTTGCTCCAAAATGAGACTGGGGTTTGCTCGACTGGGGCTATGACGATGTCAAGCGATGGGCATCACCGATTAGGGTTTGCTCAATTGGGACGACAACGTCAACAATGAAAAATCACTGGGAGATACGTGAAATGATGAGAGGCTAAAAGTGAACCCTCATTTGTTTAGGGGGACATTGGCTAGGGATTTGGAGGGACAAGGGCTAGGGAATTGAAAATGATGTCATTAGGATAGGGATGTAGCATTTCTTAAGAAGAATGAAATGCAACATTTTATTAATGGATTGCATTGCAGTCCACCTATGTGGAGTGCAAATAAAATTATTCTACCCCCCAACCCCAACCGCAATCCCACCCAAACCTCAACAAAAGACCTCACCCCTTGAAACCTTCCTTCAGTTGTTTTCTACCAAAGCCTTTTATTCCCCCCACCCTCGAGCCCAAGAATGAAGCACTCTCTCTCTTTCCTTTAGTTGTCCCATCCCCCCTCAACTCCGAGCCCAATGCACATAAGTTTTCACCATGATTTCTCACAAAGAAATCCTCAAAACATAGGTAACACAACACGGAGAGCACCAAGCATGGTCACACGCAAGCACCTCAGTCCTCCATGTGATTTCCCCCATCTCAGTCCGACGACTCAAGGGTAATGTATTTTCATATATTTTCAGTTCCTATGAAGGTAGTCAATCTGGATCTAAATGTTGTAGTCGATCTTTGGATATTGAATGTTGCCGTCAATCTGTAGATATATTAGGTGCAATCTATTACTTTGAAATGGCTCCCTTTCCAAGGAAATCTATGAAGCATTTTCCAGTCATTTTAAATTTGGAGAGCAGTTCTTGATTGATTCAAATATGCAGTGGCCATAGTACTAAAGCCTGGATTCAAATGGAATCCTTCCTTGCCTGTCTCTATTGAACTAAAATTATTCATTCTTTATCAAGCTTCTACAACTATCAAATGGAGTCCTTCCTTACCCGTCACAGTTGAACTAGAATTAACATACGAACGGTTACTGCTTAAAACTATTGAAATCATATAAATGAAACCAACTTCGATTACTACTTAAAACTACATAAATCATATAAATGAAACCAACTTCTAAAACTTTCTATCAATGACCAAACCAAGAAACTTCTCAAGATATGTATAACATATACATATTGTACACAGTACGCCCAATCATCACCCCATGAGCTCCTACCTTAGAGCTGCATTAGCCTATGATTTAGATGACCATGGAATAGGTAAAAGTGAAAGTATCAGAGAATTCAACAATAAACTCGAAGATAGCTAATTCTTTTACTGCTATTTCTTGCCCCGAGTGTGGCTCACTTTACAATTACAAGAGTGCTATTTTTAAATCTTACTCTAGTAGTTTCCATTTGGTTAAGTAATTCTTCTTTCTTGGTATAGGATTTGCAATAATTTATACAAAGGCCTTCATGTAACTATCAAAACTTAATGAACAAGTTAAGCTTTGTGGGTCAGAAAGTGATGTTCCTTCCACTATCATTCTTTTTCATACCTAACCATCCTTAAATTCCCTGGGTATCTCTTTCAAAAGAAATAAAAGATTTATTTAAAATGTAAAAGGGGTAATCCAAGTACACAGAATGAATAGAAGAAAAACATATATCTAGAAAGTGAAAAAGACACAAGAAAATCATGAAAAACTTTGGTTTGATAGGTAATGAAAATCATGAAAACTTTAGCCCATTAAAATCTATAGAAGTTGTCTAAAGAAAGAGTATTAAAAAAGAAAGTCTAGAATTTCTCCATCGTGCTATATCCCAAATGTGAATTTAAATGAATTGGAATCCCTCTCGACCCCCAGATTTGGCCCTGCCTCTTGTTATATAAAAGCACCTTTAATGTTTTAGATTGATTGTCCTTGATAAACTTGTTTTTTGATAAGAAAGGTGAAGATTTTCTTAAGGCAAAAACAAAGGTGCTACTCTAGTATAAAAGTACATAACAGATTCAACCAACAATTAAAAGGGAAAATTGCTACGAAATCTTGAATACAAAAACATAAATTGAAGGCATGTAGTCTAATACGTTGAATTTCTAAAAATCCTACAACAAGGATGTCTCCATCTAAAACGTCAAATTGAATGCACTTTCTGAACTTATCAATGATTTGTAAACTAAAGTGTACTTCCTCCACATATAAAGAATTAGGTAGAGGGTAAATCCATGAAACCAAAATCCATTGGGTACCTTTGTCACTTACCAAAATCATGATCTGATAGTTAGTATTGGAAAACCTTGTCATGGATGACTGGACTCTACAAAATACACCACAACCTCTCAAGAAGGTTCAAAAATGCTTATTCCCCACAAACTATACGACAACATCAAGGTTCATACAAAATAGAATCTTCAAGAATGAAACAAGGAGGCCAGAGCTTGCAATGCTTATTCCTTACAAACTATGCCACAACATCAAGGATAACTTAACATAGCTTGAAGAATGAAGAATCGAATATGAATGCTAGCTGGTTTTAAAAATAGCTATTCAAAGACAAAGAATATTGATTTTTTCCATGCCCTAAGCCACAATACTAATCTAAAAAAATATAAAAATCACATCTCTCAGTACACATGAAGAACATTATGGAAGGAAAAATGTTACAATATTTACCTACGAAGCTGAGCAAACCATTTGGCGAAACAGAGTTGTTGGAACTTGTCGCTGGTTTGGTCCGTCGAACTTGTCGTTGGGAATGGTAGCGCTGGGCAGATGTAAGAGCGCCGCGAGGTGGCCGTGAACAGAGAGATGCTATCAAGAGGTGGAGCTGGGAATATGAAGCTGACGCGGGTCGTGGCGAGGAAGGACGGTTGGTTTCACGGAATGAAAATCGATTTGCTCCGTTCAATGAGCTCGCGGGGAGTGGCGGCATTAGACAGATGGAGGAGAGTCGCTAGGTCGCTTTGACGAGAGAGACGTCGCCGACTGGATGGAGGACGCTACACGGGTTGCTGTCGAGGGAGGAGTGCTCTTTCGCAGGTTGAATTTGAACTGTATGAAGCATAGTTTTGAATTTAGCCGGAATATTCCGTTTCAGTGCCTCAACCGGTGCACTATACCTCATTATTCCGTTTTGGTTAAATTCCGGCCGTTTCGGTTCCTATTCTGATTTAGATTATTTTTGTAATTATTTTTGTGTTTTAATGATATTTTTTTTAAAATTTAAATGTAGATAGTATTTCATTAATTCTGGAATATAAAATATATTTATATAATTTGTAATTTTAAATACGTCTTTTTTTAAATATCATTATTTTTTAATATTTTATCTGTTTATTTATTTTTGTATCTTAACTCAAATTTATATTTTTTCAACTTATAATCATTTTATAAATTTTTAATTCTTCTAATATATACACATATACATGATACACACTTACATATATATGTCTTTATTCTATTACTTGTTAGTTTATATATATATATAAATATTTATTATAATATATAATTTTTGAAGCCCACGAATCCCCCCCTGGGATTTAGAAGGACTCGCGACATCAAGACGATCATCTCATAGATCAATCATCCCATCGAATAGTGTTTGAAGAGTGTGTAAAGCATGCAAATGTACAATAAATATCACAACGGAAAAATAAATAAGAGTCAGTCGTTCTAGTACCAGAGATTCTTAAAAATTACAAATCAATTTAAAAGGATTTCTCCAACAGGAGATTATACTGTCTTTCAAAATAAAAAGATAAGTAACACTGCTTTCGAGATTGTTGCCCAGATGACTAACACAAGAGGGGGGTGAATTGAGTTGTATTTAAAAAAGTAACAATTATAAATCAAATATATAATATAAAATATAAACAAAATATGAAACAATAATAAATATAAAGAGTAAGGGTAATAGAGACGCAAGCTCAGTATGTTAACGAGGTTCGGCCCCACTGCCTACGTCCTCGCCTCAAGCTACCTTTTGAGGATCCCCAAATCTACTATCAATCTCCTTTAGGTGGAGATAGAAACATATTACACCTTTGAGCAGCACCGCTCCAAAGAATCCGTGTAGAACACCCTCTACACTTCCAATCACCTTACACTTGGTGATTTAACTATTCCCCGTGTATAACATCTTCTACACTTCCAATCACCTCACACTTAGTGATTTAACTATTTCCCGTATAGAACACCTTCTACACACACAAAGGTTATACACACCCTTTTACAAATACAAGAGTTGATAGTAGGTAGACTATCAAAGTACACTCCTCAATGAGTGAGATAGAAACAATACAACGCAACCTATATCTCTCTCAACAAGAACAAGAATTAAGGCTCAAAACTTTAGAAAAGAGAGAATGAGAGTTTTGAAGAAATGATGCAAAATTTAGCAATAGATGTGTAAGCTCTTGTTATGTTTTTTACAAAACTCAAGTGAGCTATTTATAGGCAAATGAGTTTTCAATTTCAAATTTGAAAAGATTCTCATGTCAAAAACATCATCATTCACTTTTCAAAAATTTCAAATCTAATCTTTTTACTTTTTGCATGTGACAAAAGGAGCACACTTTACTTTTCAAAAATTTCAAACATAATCTTTTACTTTTTGCATATGACAAAAGGAGCACACTTTACTTTTCAAAATTTTCAAATAAAGACATCTACCTTTTGTATAAGTCAAGAAAAGCATCCACTACTTTTAAAAATATTCAAATAAAACATGCACATGTGAAAGATGACAATCAATCATCTTAATATTTTAAAAATTCAAACCTTTAATCATGTCATGCACATGTGAAAGATGACAATCAAGCATCTTAATATTTTCAAAATTCAAACATTTAATCATGTCATGCACATGTGAAAAATGACAATCAATCATCTTTCAAAATTTTCAAAATTCAAACATTTAATCATGTCATGCACATGTGAAAGATGACAATCAATCATCTTTCAAAATTTTCAAATTTAATTTTCAAAATATTCATGCACATGTGAAAAATATATTTTAATGCTTTATGATAAAATATTAATTTTGAATTTCTAAGAGATTTACAAAATTACTCTATGATTTTAATGTGAACTTATTCCCTTCTTGCTCATGCTTGCTTCCTTGATGTGCTTGATTCTATTGTGTGGACAACTTGAGCTTGAAACTCCTTTATTCTTTGAATTCATTTGTTATCATCAAAATCCATGTGTAGATTTATATGAAACTTGAAACCTTGAGTTCAACAGAGATCATAATCTCGATCTTCATCCTCTCAACAAATTTCCTTTCCTGTGGAGTCTATATCTGGGGCCAAATTTCGTTTTCTGCAATCACAAACTACGATCTCGAAAAATGGAGGACCGTAGGGTAGGCGCGATCCACCGACGTGAGATGTGAATCCCAATAAGCAATAGACAACAAACAACATACAACCAATTCACATAACAAAACATCATCAGCCTATACCAGTAAACTTAATGGGTGCATGTACCATGAATATGAGACTTGCAACATGACTTATGCACATGCACTTTCATGTAAAAACATTCATAATCCTTGACAGTTTTCAATACTTTTCTTTATGTACGTGTTTTTCATAAAAATGCTTTCATATAACTTTGACTTCTTTCATATGTACTGTTGAAACTTCTTTTCAAAAGTCATCTTTTTAAAAATACTTTTCGTCTTTTCTTATCTTAGGCGCCACTTATCATATCATATACTGTATGGCTCGAAAGCCCTTTTCTTTTGTCATGACATCTGTTGGACACCTCACGGTTCCCCTACGCACCGTGTGTTCCTACTAGTTACCGTAGCACCCGGTGACCGTATCAAACCAAAGTAGCTACGTTTCGTGCCCTTTCGCGCTCTTCATCACTGGGCGATTGATCACTCCCCGAGCGACTACAAACTTTTCTGTATCGGTAAGGTCGAAGCCAACACTGTCTTGTATGCACCCACTAGTTTTAGGTGCGATCACGCTCCGGACATCCCTTTGGAGCCATACATGGTCTGCCGACAGTTCTTCGTCGACCCAGGGGCTTTCACTCGACTTTAATAACTCCTGAGTGAACAGGGAGTTCCACTGGGACAATACCCCGTCCCAACCTTTGGGGTTCTTATAAAACTTTAATGATTTTCTTTTCTTTTGAAAACATGCTTGACTTAAAACATGCTTTTCGTGCTCATGCATGGGACATGCATGCGACATGTCCTTATGCAGAACATGTAGATTATAAAACATATGAATCATGCATTCATAAATCATATCTCATATAAATTAACATATGAATAGAAATCCATTTCTAATTTATCTTCTATTTCACCCGTCGTGCATATTCCAATGAAAAGATATTCAAAACCTTAAGTCACATCACATCGAATCAACATTCTCTTATAGGGGTTAAGGACGCAACTTATAATGAAGTCAAACCTAACTTTTCTTCACTTTTCTCTTTACCCAAAACACTCATATTTTCTTAGTATCTTCTCAAAACTTAATAGCTATATTATAACCCATCATTAATCACCACATTTACATTGCCCGTATAGTTATTTTCTTCAACAAATTATCATCACATAATATTTTCTCTAAACCCAAACATTTCTCAATCTATACATTAAGGGAATCTAAGAATGCACATCGATATTTCATCCAAAGATTCAAGTCATATACATACATCATATCATGAGTTAAAGCCTAATTTTTTTTCCAAAGAAGTACACCAGAATTAAACTTATGAACTCCCAAAAATAAACTTTTCATCTTCCAACATAATACGCCATTGTTTCAACCCTTAACTAAATTTTACCTAACTGTTCTTATTAAGTTCCCTCCTCAATTTTCACTATTTTCTTCCAAATATCTCTTCGATTAAAATCCTAGTGTATCACCTTATTAAAATATAGTGAAAAAGTAATGAAGTCATCCCACCAAATCATTATATCACCAATAATCACTAGAATAACCGAATCGTCCAACCAAATCATTTTATCACTAATACTCACTAAAATAATCAAGTCATCCAACCAAAACATTATATCATCAACAATTACCATCTACACAATATTCAATCACAGTAAGATTAACTCAGGGTAATCTCAATCTCCATTAAATGACCTCAGGCCCAACCAATCTACTCTCGAATTACTCATTATCACTAGATAACACATATAGCAAACAAAATAGATATTAGCACACAATCAAACAGCCAATCAAACAATCAAACAAGTATCTGTTACTTACAGTGCATAAACAAACGCCAATCGAACATCGCGGTGATCTCCGATCCGTAGCGGTAAGTTGTGCACTATTCATCTCTGGGCACGGCAAAGTAATGGGTTGGGTTCGGGTACTCCGTTTGACACCAAAATTTAGGAGAATACTCCTTGGAGGATGGGGAATCTCATGGCGGTAGCGGTGAGGCAGTGCAACCACCGAAAGGCAGCGGATCTAGTTTGAAACGGTGGGAACCCGTTTTCGGATTTTCCTCCATACAAGGGAGGTGCGGTCATGGATGGGAAAACTGTTTTAGGGGTGTGATCAATTGAGGTAGGGGAAGCTTTTGGCGGTGGTGGTGAGAGCCACGGTGGCCGAACGGCGCAGCGACGGAAAGTTCATTTGGAGACCCATTTCGGTTCCAAGGGAGGAGAGAGACGATAGGTGCTCCGTTGGGGCTGAAATTTCTGGTGGTGGGTCGTCTGTGGATGGCGGATCAAATGGCGGGGGTGGTGTCATGTTACGCTTTCAAATTGGACTCGCCGGAGGGTGGCGGTTCAGGTGGGGTTGGAGGTGAGGGCTGGCGGCCAAGGGTGGTGCCGCCACGGGCTGAAAACTGAACTGCTCTCCCATGGCAACTGTAGCACGTGGGAGAGAAAAGAGAGATGAGAGAGAGAAGAGGAAAATGGAGAGGGGGAAAATAAGGGATCTGACCCTTTCCGCGCTATTTATAGGCCCGACGCTTTTGGATCTTCAAACGAACAATAGATGAATTTAAAACAGTAATTTGAAAGCGTATAACATCAACTTAACTTAAAATTCTCAAACTAATTAAATAAAATATTATTTCAACTTATTTTATTTTTCAACATAATATTTTTCATCAATACTTAACATGATGAAATTTATTTAATTATTTAAAAGAAATAGATCCATACATTTAAATCAGATATTTAAAGCACGTTTAAAATCTTACAATATTTCAAATAACTAAAATTAAGGTAATAAAATAATCTTGCATAATATAGTATTTTTGGAGCTATTCAAAAGCTACCAAACTAAAATAGAATAAACATAATAAGACTCAAAGATTTAATAAATTTAAGATCAATAAATCTGATAATGTCAAATAAAATATAATCAGTACTTATTAATAAAATATGGCAAATCAAATCATATATTATAATAATTAAAACCAAAAATACTGAATATATCATTTCAGATGGAAAGACCAGTAGCAACAATTATATAAAATAATTAAGAACACTATTATTTAAGAATTTCACAAAAACTTATAACTATAATAAAATCAAAACCACTAAATCAAAATAATATCGATAACAATCAAAATGATAAAACCAATAATAATCTTTAAATAACTATAAATATTAAAATCGTAAATCTCACAAATAACTAACTCTAATTATGAATATAATGTACCCGAGATAAAATTTGTGAAATAACAATTTAATTTATTAAAATAAATTAAAATATCTAATAATAAAATATGAGCTAATACATATATGTAAAAATTCGGGATGTTGCATAATTAATCTCGAAACGGCACACCGGAATAGACCGGTACCAAAATATTCTATTTCAGTGTCTCAACCGGAACGGTCACCGAAACAGAATTCAAAACTTAGGACTATGAAGACTTTCCAAAACCATTTCAAATTGAATTAAGACCTGCATTTTGGTTTTTAAAAAAAGCTTTTCTACACATAAGCTCATATACCACACATCATACAATTTTTATTTTTATTTTTTACAAATCCTTTCTAAATTTATTCTTTTAAAACTAATTGAATTCTCTACTCATTATTTATGTTATCCAAATGACTAACACAAGAGAGGGAGCAAATTGAGTTATATAAAAAAAAATTAACAATTGTAAACCAACTATACGATATAAAATATAAATAGTATATAAAGCAGCAAGAATTATAAAAAGTAGGATAAGAAGAAACAAACTTAGTATTTTTACGAGATTCAGTCTCATTGCCTATGTCATCGCCTCAAACTATCCCTTGAAGATCTCAAATTTACTATTCAATCTCCTTTAGGTAGAGATAGAAACCTATTACACCTTTGAACAGCACCACTACAAAGAATCCGTATAGAACACCCTTTACACTTGCAATCACCTCACACTTGGTGATTCAACTATTCTCTATGTAAAATATCTTCTATACACACAAAGGTTATACGCACCATTTTATTGATACAAGAGCTGATAATGGATAGACTATCAGAGTACACTCATCAATGAGTGAGATAGAAACAATATAGCGCATCCTATATCTCTCTAAAAAAGAATAAGAATTAAGATTCAAAATTTTAGAAAAGAGAGAACGAGAGTTTTGAAAGAATGATGCAAAATTTAGCAATAGATGTGTAATCCCTTGTTGTTGTGGTTTTGCAAACCTCAAGTGAGTTATTTATAGGCAAATGGATCACACTCAACATCTTCCAAATTCAAAATTTAAATTTTGATGAAGTCATTATATATGTCATTCAATTTTCAAAATTCAAATTTTTGAATGAAGTCATTGCATATGTCATGCACATGTAAAATAAAATTTTTGAAAATAAAATTTTTAATATGATCATTGCATATGTCATGCACATGTAAAATATAATTTTTCAATTTAAACTTTTTAATGATATCATGCATATATCATACTTATATCATGCATAAAAAAATACAATTTAATACTTTATGAGAAAATGTTAATTTTTTAGCCTTAATCCAATTTCGAATTTTTATCAAGAGATGTACAAGAATAATCTATGAGTTTCATTAGTAGATTTGTTCTTTTATACTTGATATGCGTTTCGCTCCATTGCGTAGATAATTTGAGTTTGAGACTTGAATTTATTTGTTATCATCAAAATCTACACGTAGATACGAACCTTGAAACCTTGGATTTAATAATCTCCCCCTTTTTGATAATGACAAATACTTAATAGAAATCTGCGACCTGCAGTAATACTTAAATTTCCTCTGAAAATATGCGTTAGTTTTTCAAGAAAAATATAAACATGATTCTAGCATAAATAACAGGGTAGTATAATACTAATATAAGACTTCTCCCCCTTTTGGCATCATTAAAAAGGATCTGTAATTGGTTTCAATAAGATTTCTTTCCGTAATAATCAATAACCAAATAAAACGGTGCGTTTAGTAGAAATTGTAGAGTATTGAATAATCAAAACTACCCGTGTTCGACAAAAACTGCAAAAGTTGATACCTAACTCTCGTGTCCGACAAAAACTGCAAAAGCTGGAGGCCTAACTCTGGCAACTCGGTGCGGAAGAAGATTCAAATCTGCTTGATGTTGTTGACCAACGAGAATTTATAAAGATTTGAAAGCTTTCGAGTTACTGTTTAAAAGACCTTTTTTACCCATCAAATACTCACAAGAAAAATCTCACATTGCTCATTGATCAAATATCTGTTTACCCAAAACGACAGAATGGCGGAGAGAATTTCTTTTGGTAATCTTCCGGATTTGAATCAAGAACCGTCTGAACTAGTCATTTTATCTCCTGATACTGTCAATACTATGATAGAAGTAGAGATGCACTTTATAATAGGATTAATTCTGAGGTTGTTGCACATCAAGAACTCTCAGTGTTCAATATGCTGCCTCTGTTATGACCATGTCTCGGAGATTACTAGCGAGAGCAAATGAGGTTAATCGACTTAATAATCAAATATCTGTTTTACATCAAAAGTTTGCAAATAAAGGTAGAAAGAATAAGAGGTTAAAGTAAGAAAATAAATATTTGACAGAATTAGCTCGTGTTCTGAAACTTTGAATAGAGGAATCAGAACGAGTGAGAGTTCAAGCACAGAGTTAACATCAGCAGATAATGGCAGCGTTTCACAAGAGAAATAGGGATAATTGTAATTAATCTTGCTGGCTTAGCTCGATAACTTTTGATAATATACATTCGGCATATCTTGTAAACTTGACTAAGTAAGATTTAAAAAGATGACAATTTATCTTATATTTATTTATGTCTTTATAAAAGCAATCCTTAGTTTTATCTAATTCGCATCACATTTTCTTCTCATCTCTATAATTCATCTTCATTCTCACTCTATAAAATTTCAATAGCTCATCAAATTTCTTTCAGTGCTTCTCATGATCAATCTATTTCTGCATCTGTCGTAGGTGCGATGAAGCAATAAGAGACTGATTTGGCTAAGAAATCAGATCATGATTCCATTGATGAGCTTGTGGGTCTCGGGCTCGATATTCATCTTCCATTGTTACTTTTTTCGCTCGGTCGCAGTCTAAAAATCGCGAAGTCGAGAAACTTGGCGAAACGGTCTCTATACTTCAACGACTTATTTATGAGTCAAACAAAAAAATAACAAAGTTAAAACAATAGAATAAGGATTTAAAATCCTTACTTGCTTCTTCATTTCGATTGCCTAATCCTTTAGATAAGGATGACATGATGACTTATGAGGAGCAAAAGCATTTGAATGATGAGGTTAAACGTCTCAAGTTTCTGTAGGTCATTTGAGATAATGGAATAAAAGTATATAGCAGATATTCATGGCATGCATTATTCCTATTTCTCTTCTAATCATGCATAGTTTTATCTTCTGGTAGGGATTTTGTAAAAATGTTTGCCAATTAATCGTGTGTGCTTGTGAATTCTAGTACAATATCACCTTTCTGCACATGATTTTTAAGAAAATGATATCTAATTTCAATATATTTGGTTTTAGAATGTTGTATTGGATTCTTTAAAAGATTTATAGCACCAGTATTATCACATTTAATAGGAATATAATTGTACATAAGTTTAGAATTCTCAAGTTGTTATTTTATATAAAGAACTTGAGTACAACAACTATCTACAACAATATACTCTGTCTCAGCAATAGATAATGCAACAGAATTTTACTTTTTACTAAACTATGAAATAAGTGCATGACCTGAAAAATGACATGTGCCACTAGTACTTTTTCGATCAACTTTACAACCAGCATAATCCGCATCTGAATAACTAATAAGATCGAAAGAAGTGTGTTTAGAATACCATAACCCTAGGTCAATGGTACCAGCAAGATATCTAACTGATTGCAATCAAATGAGATTGCTTTGGAGATGATTGAAAACGTGCGCATAAACATACACTGAACATAATATCAGGTCTACTAGCTGTCAAATATAATAAACTATCAATCATACATTAATATACATTTGAGTCAACTGACTTACCATTTTCATCTTTATCAAATTTGATGGTTGGACTCATAGGTATTCCAATTACCTTTGCACATTTCATCTCAAATTTTTTGAATAACTTTTTGATATATTTTGACTGATTAATGAATGTTTCATTTTTTTCTTGCTTGATTTGCAATCCAGGAAAGAAATTAAGTTCTCCCATCATGCTCATTTCAAATTTTTCCTGCATACTCTTAGCAAAATCTTAACACATATTTTCATTAGTAGCACCAAATATTATATCATCAACATAAATTTAAACTAGAAGAACATCATCCTATTCATATTTGATGAAAAGAGTTGTATCGATCTTTCCTCTTGAAAAACTTTTTTCAATCAAAAAACCACTAAACCTTTCATACCAAACTTTAGGAGCTTGTTTGAGTCCATATAAAATTTTTGTGAGCTTGAAAACATGATTAGGAGAAATATGATTTTCAAAACCTGGAGGTTGCTCAACATATATCTCTTCATTTATAAAACCATTTAAGAAAACACTTTTAACATCCATTTGAAAATGTTTGAAATTTTTATAACATGAATATGCAAGTAACATTCGAATAGTTTCTAATCTTGCGACAGGTGCATACGTTTCATCATAATCGATTCCTTCTTCTTGATTGAAACATTGGGTTACAAGTCGAGTCTTGTTTCTAGTGATGATTCCAGACCCATCTTTCTTATTTCTAAAAACTCATTTTGTTCCAATAACAGTGTAATTTCTGGGTCTAGGAACAAGTGTCCAAACATCATTTCTTTCAAATTGATTTAACTCTTCTTGCATAATTAGAATCCATGATTCATTAATAAGTGTTTCATCAATATTTTTTGGTTCAATTTGAGATAGAAAAGTAGTGTGATTGCAAATATTTCTAAGAGATGATTGAGTACTTACATCTCGTGAAGGTTCTCCTAAAATTTGTTCTACTAGATGATCTTTCACTTGTTTCCACTGTTTTGTTGCATTTTGTACTAAGTCTTGATGATCTTTCCTTATATCTCCACGTTGGACTTCTTCCATTGTATTCTCTTTGTTGAGATTGAGACTATTTGTGCTATTTGTACATTTTATTTTTTCATCAATAGATTTCTTGGAGAGTAGAGGGTTAGATTCATCAAATATTACATTCATAGATTTTTGTATAGTCAAAACCCTTTTATTGAATAGTTTATAAGTTTTACTATTTATAGCATACCCAAGAAAAATACTTTCATCAGATTTTGCATCAAAACTTTCCTAAATCATCCATATCATTAAGAATAAAATATTTGCATCCAAATACATAAAAGTAACTAATGTTGGGTTTCTTCTCATTCCAAAACTCATAAGGGGTTTAATCTAATTTAGACCTTAACATAACTCTATTTATAACATAACATACAATACTTACCACTTTAGCCCAAAAATAACTAGGTAAATTATTTTCATTAAGCATTATTCTTGCAATTTATTGAAGAAATCTATTTTTCCTCTCTAGTACCTCATTTTGTTGAGGAGCAGAGAAATCATACAAAAAACCATTTTCATCATAAAAAGATTCAATATCTTTATTAACAAACTCTTTTCCCTTATCGCTTCGGATGTTTAAGATAGTATAGCCCTTTTTATTTTGAATTATCTTGCATAACTTGATAAATACATTATATACCTCATTTTTATGAGCGAGAAAGATTACTCAAGTATATCTAGAGAAATCATCAATAATAACAAATGCATAATATTTTTCTCCCAGACTTGCAACTCTATTCAGTCCAAAAAGGTCCATGTGTATTAGTTTTAAAGGTTTAGTAGTGGAAATATGTTTCTTGGTTTTGAAAAAAGTTTTTGTTTGTTTACCAAACTAGCATGTATCACAGATTTTGTGTTTAAGAAAGTTCATTTTTGACAAACCTCTCACAAGATCATTTTTTGAAAGTTTAGAAATAAGTTCCTTATTTGCATGACCTAATCTTCTATGCCATAACCAACTATTTTCATGTTGATCTGATAAACAAATAGTATCTTGTGAGGCAATTTTTTCAAATTAAATTGTATAAACATTATTGTTTCTAAAAGTAATAAAACAAACATTGCAATCATGATTATTCAAAATAATGCACTTATCCTTTTTGAAGGTAACTATAAATCTTTTATCACATAATTGACTTATACTTAAAAGATTATGTTTTAAACTTTTAACAAGTAGAATATTTTCAATTATAAGAGAAGATTTATTACCAACTTCACTTATTCCCACGATCTTCACTTTTGAATTGTTTTCAAATGTCACGTGTCATTCTTCTTTAAGAGTGAGATCAATGAATTTAGTTTTATCTCCTGTCATGTGTCTTGAGTATCCGCTATTTAAAAACCATCTTTTTTTACCTACAAAAGACTTCATGCATACCTATAAAAATAATTAAAATAATTTTTCTTGGTACCCATATTTTTTGGATCCTTTATTTATTGGTATTAGAAGAAACAATATTCTTTGGTACCCATATAACCCTAATAGTCATTGTATATTTTCTTTTAATAGAACAAGATGATAGTTATGATCATATCTATTGCAAAAATTACAAATAACATGTAATATACTTGAAGAACTTGAGTAATTGTAATAATATCTTTCTTTGACAAATTTATTTTTAGGAAAAGAATTTTGAAAATCTGATTTTGATTTAATGGGTTTATTAAAGAAAATTTTATAGGGTTTGAGTTTTTCTTTTGGCATGTATTCCAAGTCTACTTTATCAAAAACACATTTTTGATTATCAAGAAATTTTTCGAAATTTCTTTTTCCATTTGTGAAATTTTCAGCAACATTTTCTAAATCAGCTACTTTCTTTTTCAGTTAATCATTTTTATCTTTTGAAACTATATTTTCTTTTCTTAAAATATCAATTTCATTTGTTAAAGAAGAATTTTTCTTTTTCAAAACAGTATACTTAATACCCAATTTTTCAAATTCCTCATATACCTCTTCCAAAGCATTTTATAATTTTTCATTAGAGAGATTTTCAATATTTGTTATTTCAAGATCATCTTTAGCCATAAAATAAAGATTTGCAGATTCTTCATTACTTGCGTCGCTGTCTAAACTATTTGAATTATCATCACATGTAGCTTTCACTACTTTCTTACCTTTGTATCAAATTTTTTTTAAAAGGGGACAATCTATCTTGATATGTCCTGACTTTTTACATTTATACAAATTAATGAATCATTTTTATTTGTATCTTTATTGGAAGTTTTTTTGAAAAGTTTCATTGGAGGAGCTTCATATTTCAAGAATCTCTTATATCTTTTTGTGATTATTGCAATCTCTTCGTCATCACTTTCTTCATCTTCATCCCTTTCACTTTCAGGAGGAACGGCTTTGAGTGCCAAGCTCTTCTTTTGCTTTCCTTTTTTTCTCCTTTTTTCAATGTGTACTCATGGGTAATAAGTGACTCGATGAGTTCATTTACTTCGAGTTTTTTAAAATCTATAGTTTCAAGAATCGCCGTTATTTTTTATTCCCAACGTTTTGACAAGGAGTTAAAAATTTTCCTTACTATCTCTTATAATATTAGTAAAACGAGTATATATAGAAGAAATAGATTCATCATCATTCATTTTGAACATTTCATATTCATGCGTAAGAATATAAATTTTTGATTATTTGACTTGCGAAATTCCTTCATAAGTTACTTCCAAGTTATTCCAAATTTCCTTTGTTGTGATACAAGTCATTATTCTGTTAAATTCATTACCATTGAGAGCATTATACATAAAATTCATAGTCATTACATTCACAGTATAAAGTTTATCGTCTTCGCGATCAAACTCTTCCTCTTTCTTTTTGACTTTTACTCCATCAACAGTTTTTGTTAGAATATAAGACCCATTTACAATATATTTCCAGATTTCTCGACCTTAAAACTAAAGAAATATTCTTATTTTAATTTTCCAGAAAGTATAATTATCTCCACAAAATAGTGGAGATCGACTACTGGATTGACCTTCAGCAAAAGTAACTGCAATTTTAGCCATATGATCTTAACTCAACAGATAGTTAATCTTATAACAGAGCCATTGCTCTGATACTAATTGTTGCCCAAATGACTAATACGAGAGGGGAGGTGAATTGGATTATATAAAAATAATAATAATTGTAAACCAACTATACGATATAAAATATAAACAGAATATAAAGTAGCAAGAATTGTAAAGAGTATGGTAAGAAGAAGCAAACTCAGTATTTTTACGAGATTCAGCCCAACTACCTACGTCCTCACCTCAAGCTACCCCTTAAGGATCCCAAATTCACTATTCAATCTCTTTTAGGTGGAAATAGAAACCTATTACACCTTTGAGCAGCACCACTACAAAAAATCCGTGTAGAACACTCTCTACACTTGCAATCACCTCACACTTGGTGATTTAACTATTCCCTGTGTAAAACACATTCTACATACACAAGGGTTATATGCACCATTTTACTGATACAAGAGTTGATAGTATAAACTATCAGAGTACACTCCTCAATAAGTGAGATAGAAACAATACAGCGCAACATATATCTCTCTAAAACAGAACAAGAATTAAGGTTCAAGATTTTAGAAAAAAGAGAATGAGAGATTTAAAAGAATTATTCAAAAATTAGCAATAGATGTGTAAACTCTTGTTACTGTGATTTTACAAAACTCAAGTGAGGTATTTATAGGCAAATGGATTACACTCAATCATCTTCCAAATTCAAAATTCAAAGTTTGATGAAGTCATTGCATATATTATTCAATTTTCAAAATTCAAATTTTTGAATGAAGTCATTACATATGTCATGCACATGTAAAATATAATTTTTCAAAATAAAACTATTAATGAAATCATTGCATATGTCATGCACATGTAAAATATAAATTTTCAATTTAAAACTTTTAATGATGTCATGCATATATCATGCTTATCTCATGTATAAAAAAATACAATTTAATACTTTATGAGAAAATGTTAATTTTTGAACCTTAATCCAATTTCGAATTTTTATCAAGAGATGTGCAAGAATAATCTATGAGTTTCATTTGTAGATTTTTTTTTTTATGCTTGATGTGCACTTCGCTTCATTGCGTAGATAATTTGAATTTGAGACTTGAATTTATTTGTTATTATCAAAATCTACACGTAAATACGAACCTTGAAACATTGGATTCAATAATTTATGTACTAAGTATTTTATAAAAGAAAAAAAAAATCATATAGTATGTGGTGTATAAACTTATGTATAGATTTTTTTATTTCAATAAAGAAATATCATAAGGAGCCACGTATTGAGTGCCCTGCTATAGTGGTTTCTATGTGGAATCACTCTTTGGATAATGAGATGAAATGAAATGATTTTAGATTAAAGTTATAAATTGAATAAAATATTATTAAAATATTATTTTTAATATAATTATTATTTTAGAATTAAAAAAAATGAATTTTTTATGATATTTTGTATGAAAATTTAAAAAAATTGAAATGATAATTATAATGATTCATTTGCTATACAACACAACTATTTTTTTTTTAAGAAAGTTGTAATGATTAGTTTCAAAAAATTATAACGATTAGTTTAAAAATATGTGTATTTCAATTATATTTTAAAAAAAAAGATGAGATGAGATCTATTTCAAAACATACCCTTAAAATCTTTGGTTTATATACAAATCTTATATAAGAAAATTTAATATAATCCATTAGATAGTAAAGTAAGTTCTTTTCATTGCAAAATAGATCTAATATATTACATTAAGAGCTTGTTTGGAGTTGCATTTCGAAGTTTAAAAAGTACTTTTAAGTAGTAAGAAATACTTTTAAAAAAATGATATGTTTGATAATATTATAAAAAATGTTTTAATTATTTAAAAAAGCTGAAAGTTTGCTTTACCTTTTAAAAAAGCATTAAATTAGAGTTTTTATCAAAATATTCCTGCGAATAACTGTATATTTTAAAAAAATTATTATAACTAATTTTAAAAGTATTATATATATATATATGTTTACCCAACAGTAAACAACTTTTGAATTATAGAGTTTATTATTTAAGTTATAAATTATAAGTTCTACAGTTATAAGTTATATTTTCTACTGCAATCTCAAACATGTGTTGAAACTTTCTATTCTCAAGTTAGTGTGTAAATTACAGTTAATAAAAAAAAAATAATGCTACCTTAACACCTTATTTTGATATCTCATGTATTTTCAATTTTTTAAAACTTGTTTATTTACATAATTGATAAGAAAGTGACTATTAGTGAATTAATATTTTTTAAAAATATTTTAAAATGATAAAAGAATATAAATAAAAAATAGAAAAAAAGGAGAAGTTGATTTTGTCCTGGTGATAACTTGCAATAGGCTGGGCCAAGCAGCGAAAAAATTAATTTTGCCCTAGTGGTAAAATGCTTATATGGCATGAATATCTTAAAGATACATTTTAAAATTTCAACCATATAATATATTACTATTTAAATTATATGGTTGTTGTGTTTTACACCCCGATTTGAAATATATAATTGCTCTTATATTAAAGAGAAAACATTCGGCCAATTTGGTTACACTCTCCAATATTACAGCCTCCAATTATTTCTTGCCACCTAGTCTTCCCACTACAATAATTATAGACCAGCACTACATGGACCCCCTTGCCGGAATTCATTTCTCCCATTCTCTCCCCCCCTTCGAATTTATTCCCCTTCTCCAACGCAACGTCCTACCCGTCTCTCCCTTTCTCCTGCTTATTTCTTTATTTATCTAGATCTTTCATTTTTGATGGACATGGCAATGGATTCTATTCTTAATTTTATTTTTCCAATTAATCAAACAACATGTATGTAATTTTCTCATAAAATTGTTTGGAAACTCATCCATCGAGAGCAGAAGGAAAGAAACTCAAAAAGACAATTGACCTGAGCAAAATCTATCGAATCTTTGATGACTCCTTAATGATAATATTACCATGAAAATACTAAAAATATCAAAAGAGAAAACAAAGACCTTTATCATTTTAGCTATGAGGAAGATGGATAAAATTGTACAATTAAAATCAAGATGTCTCCTTTCAAATCGTAATAGTATCCTTTTACAAGATCTCTTTTGATTAGGAAGAAGATCCTAAAACTCTTGGTAAACTTAGTGGAAACAAAGGTAAAAGCTAGGGCTTGTAGTCCCTTGGCGTCAACATTGATGATTGATGCAAGTAAAACTTTTCTCTGCGATGGCCTTCTCCTCCTCCTCCAAACGCCCTAGACAGCGATGAGGATTTAACAGACGGGTCTTCTCCCAATGGACCCTATCCTTGTTTCATGAATCTGGTTATTGAAAGATGTAAATGAGCAGTTCATTTGAGATTCCCGAAGGTCATCATTTTGGTTCATGAATATGGACAGGGCAATAGACTCTATCCTTTTGTTGCCTACTTAAGCCAATCTCTATTCAATTGCTCACAAGATCTAAGACAAATCACGAAAAACATAACAAATGGAAATTTGGTCACTTGCGATTTGAAGACCCGATGAAAATGAGATGATTTGAAAATGCGATTGGATGGGGGGGCAACAGAGACAGAAACTGCACATGCCAGTGAGGTGAAGCGACAGAGACCGACAAACGGCACATGCTAAAAATCTGAAGCGATGGAGATGGGCAAATTGCACACGTTGAAAAACTGAAGTGTAAAAAATTTGGAGCGATGGAAACTTAGGAATCTAAAAGAAAATTGGGGTTGGAACATGTGTAACTGAGTCTATTTTCAATTTGATGAAATACATAATGTGTCTTTATTTTATTGGGAGGTTGTAAAAAGCTTTTGTATAGTCCAACCGTATAGAAAAAAGGACATTATATTAAACTATCCCAACATATAAGTTTTTTTTGTAAGATTTATATGCCGACCTAAATAATTTTTTCCTACATTTCAAGTTTTAGCATCTTTAATTATACAAACAGGCATATCATATATTAAATAGCTTACTTGCCAAGTTACTTAAAATCTATGAATATCAATTAATGCACTCTCTTCTTACTAAACATAACGAAATTAGATAATCATATGTAGACTTGGAGCTGGATTAAGCCGGCTCAAATCTTTTCTTCCTATATTACCTCTACTTCACTTGCCTTCTCTATAAGCCCCAGAGAAACAAACCATGGGCATAAGCGTACTTTCCCTATAGCCCGATTCATTGCTGATCAAAACACAGGGTGCTTCGTCCTCCATAGCTTTGTACGAACCTTCGATTTCGAACTCCAACTCATTCAAACCTAAAAAAATCCAACTAGGAACTAGTTTTTGAATCCCCAATCTCAGAATCATCACAGCTCGAGAAAAAGCATCTTCACTTATAGCAAAATTGGAAAGGTATATACATATTTCTGTGTTTTAATATATGCTGATTTAACTTCTAGGGTTTCTTCTTTTTTTATTCGGATTTATTTGGGTAATTCAGGGTAGCATACAGCTTCTTATTCTGGAGTTTTCTGTTGATTCAACTTCTAGGGATTCCTTTTTCTGTTTGCGATTCGTTTTGGTTTCTGGATTACTTTGTTTTTCGCTTCTATTTAATGAACTGAGATTGAGAGAAAGATATCGAATAATTGAGAAGAAACAGTTCTTTCTAACTTAGAGTAACCAAAGTTCACGAGAAAATATTTAATTTTCTTTCTGAAAATCTATTAGCATGATCGTAGGGAATGGAGGAACTTAGAAAATCAAATAGCGAGAGAAATCGGCAAATATTTGGTTGTCAAATATTTGGTTGTGCTGTCATTGGTTCAATTTGAATGTTGTGTAATTTAACCGAGGAAGTGAACTTGAGGGAAATAGCCGCTCAAAAAAAAGAGGGAATTTTATTTTTAAATTGGGAAAAGACCATTAACAGAAGTGTTACACTTACTGCTATTTACGTAAATTATTTTCCCACAGATCTTGCAAGGTCAGCTTTGAAGCTAATTATGTAGTTGTGGCATCTTTTTCTTAAATTAAAGTAGTATGATCAACCATGCCAGTTCTGGATACTTTTACCATACGTTATGTGTTGTGCTAGTTAAAAACTGCAGCTATTGTTTTGGAGTTGACAATTGTGTATCTCTTTCTTTCTTTCTTTTGGCCATTTGCCCATTTTGGTTTTTGGTTTTTATTTATTATTAGTTTAACTTGGTTTATATCCAATATATTTAAGGAGATGTGATTAGGTGAGAAGAGTACAGGGCATAAATTTATATATATATATATTGCTGGCATTGATCAACTGCACAATTGTTTGTTTTTCTTGAACTATCCATGCCATCCTTGCTGAGAAAGGGGGGTTTTCAATTAGCAATGTCATTATTAACAGTTCAAGTTTTGAGTTGAGGTTGTTGATTCCATTCCGTCTTGGAACTAATATTATAATAATTGCATGTTTTTGGACATAGCATATATTTTTCTACATAAACAACACAAAGTATTCTAGTTGTTGTAATTCTAGGGTGTATGTTCTGTAGCTGCAAATGTAATTTTAGTAGGGGTATTTGCTTAAGTTTTTTAAGTGCATCATAAGTATGGAGAACTTTTTTGCTTTTCCTAGTCAAGGATAAATTTATTTGCATTGAATGACAATCTTCAAACGAGGTTGTGAGACTCTGAAATTGCTGAATGACTGGAGCATTAACATTCTGATCCTTTATGTTTTGTCCCAATAGGGCTTAGTGTATATTGGATGGGTTTCTAATTTCTCCCTTTTGGGTGATGTTCATTAGGGACTCTCTATTATGGGCTAGGTGTTTTCTCTTGTATTCACCTACTTATCAAAAAAAAAAAAAAGTTTTCTCTTGTATTCACCCAATGCACTTGGTTACACCTATCGATATTGTTACATCTTTACTTATAGAAAACAAAAAATTCTGATCCTTTATGCATAAATTTGGTAGATAATTATATTACGAGTCAATTTTGAATTGGTTTGGGATGCATGTATAATATATATATATATATATATTTGATAGGTAATAAGAGATATTTTAGTCCAAGTAAATAGGTATAGCCCAAGTACACAGGGAGTATACAAATGAGAGACACCTATTTACAAGCTAAAGCTGGGAAATTAAAACAAGTCAGAACATTCATTCCCATCCCTTACAAGATTTGAAACCCAAAATCTGAAAGTATTATAATAAAAGTCCCTTAATTCCTCTAGAGTACGTTCACAATTATCAAAACACCTTTCATTTCTTTCAGCCCATAAGCACCACAGAAGGCATAAGGGAATGACATGCTATTAAAAGGGTGAACTGAAAAGAGGGACAAACCAGTAGAAATTCAAGAAAATGTTGAAGATATGAATTCTTAGAAGCTAGCGGTAGCACCAAGGGAATATGAAGTAATACATTGCAGTTTAAATGGTGTTTGTTTTTTTTTTTTAAGTTTTATATGCATTTCTTTATGAAAGCATCCTTTCTAGTAATCAGTTGAATCCTAAGAAGATGATTGTTGGTTTTTGCTATTATTTTTATTAATTTTTGGGACATCCATTAACAATCTCTTTATCTATCGTTATCTCTGTACTTATCAAAAAATAAATAAAAAATCTATCGTTATCTCTCTGTGTGTGTATTCCTTTATGTGGGAAGCTTTCATCCATCCACTTTAATAGACAGGACAAAATTGATCATATATATATATATATATATATATATATATCTTTTATAAGTAAACGATTATATTATTAAAACGGGCAAAGCCCAAGTACACAAGATGATGTTCTAGTTCGAAGGTGCTAATTAACTTCTATATATATGAAAGGGACCTATCTAGGTTGAAGGTGGTAATTAACTTCTAGACAGGACCTATCTACAAGAGACAGGACATATCTAGGCAAAGCCCAAGTAAATGATTGTGTCACGTCAAAGGTGCCTTTACACAAGATGATCATATCTATATGAAGAGGCCATATTTCTACGGAGGTTATTCTAGTCCCTTGTGTTTTGGACTAAAGTCTTTATACTTGCAAGTTAGTTGGATGACACATCCTCTGCACTGCTGATATGGCAAGATTTTGATTTGCAAGAGAAGTTTAAAATTCAAATCAAACAAATCAAATCTTGCCATGTCAATTTTGTGGAGGGTGTGTCCTCCATATCAGCTTGCAAATATAATTTCTCTTTCAATCAAACATGAAAGTGTAAAACTGGGCGAATACATACATTGTAGGGGTTCCGTGGTTTATGATTTGTTGTTATATTTAGTCTTTTTTATTCACAAAGACACTTTTTAGGTACCCGAACACGTGCATGCTTAAACATATCTTGCAATGAAATATTGATGTTTCACTTGGACCTCACATATGCTTGTCGGTACAAATTATTTCTGTGTTTCAAGCATTTTATTTGGTGAGTGAAAATTTTTGTAATTTTTTAGAATACTTGGGAAAAAAAAAAAAATCAGATGAGTTTTATATTGAATTTTGAGACAGTAGATAGGTAGGAGAATTACTCGGATAAAAATTTGTTGGGATGTACCTATCAAAAAAAAAATTGTTGGGATGTGTTTTGGATTGGGGTTTGTGTAAGATTAGTACAATTGAAAAAGAAAAGTTTGGAAAAAAAAATTTGTGTTTTTTTTTTTTAGTGAAAGTCTTGGGCCATGGTTGGATATGAAATATTTTTTAAAAATTTGAGAATATATATATATATTTTTTGAGATTGGGTTTTGGAAAAGGAGAGAGAAATCTTGAGACTTATATATATATATATATTTTAAATAGAGTGTTTTATTGAAGCCTGTGAAAGTGAATTGGTGGAGTTTAAGAGCTATTTGAATATAAATTTTTAAGATTTTTTTTAGTTGGAGCTGGTAGAATTTGTATTGATATTTGTGTTTAGATAATATTTGGATAAAAAGTTGAATAAGAAAAGGGATGTTTGGTAACTGGTTTGATTTAAAAAAAAAATGATTTTTTTAAAAAATGTTTGTTAAACCAAACACAGCCTTGGTTTTTGTGCTTTTTTCACATACACTTTGGCAAATGGTTATTGTTATTGTTTTAACTTGTCATTATTTAGTTTTGTACAAACTTAAAATTGTACTGGAAATGATGTCTTGATTGATTTCACATGACTAACAGCTACTTCTGAGCAGTTTATCACTTCCCAAAAAGAAACTTAGGCAATAATTATATTTTTATTTAGAAATAGCTAGTTTTTTGGTGTTTAAAAGATGATTGATTGGAGTTCATTTTTATTTATTTTTTAAAAATAAAGATCTGATTTTTTTTGGAAATCAGACATACCTAAGGTACTTAATATGTGGAGGCTGCGTGTATCATGTAATTTGGATTTGTATTTGGTTTCTTCATTGCAGGGGGCAGTGTTTTCATCAGGCAGTCATCGAAAAAAGTACCATAAATTTGGCCTTTATGTGCATTACTACCACAATTTTGTCATGCACCACTCTGTTTTCTGGGCTTGTAACATAGAGGATGTTTGGAAACTAATGCAATGGCAACATCTAGCAAGTTTGATATACCTTCTGGTAGTCCGGATAGACCATTTTACACCAGTGCGCAGCGTGGATCCCACATAGCTGCTACATTGGACAGATCGGTTAGCTTTCGGGAGAGCATGGACAATCCTATTCTATCTTCCCTCCCGAACATGTCGAGAAGCAGTTCTTCAGTAACACAAGGTGATGTTGTGAACTTCTTCCAGTGTGTACGTTTTGATCCAAAGGTGCTGGCTGCAGACCATAAGTCTAGTCGGCAAGTGGACTTCAAACGTCATGTGAGTCTTGCACTTAGCATTTCACCAGATGATTCTTCATCTGGTTCTTCAAAAGGCAAGCTGCTATCTTCTCCGATACCAGAAGAAGTCAAACGTGTAAAGGCTGGTCTTCGTGAAAGTTCTGTCAGGGCAAGGTACTTCTTTATATATTTTGAAATTGAGATTGGTATTGTGACTAGTTAAAAAAATGTTACATTTAACAGGGAACGTGTGAAAATTTTCAACGAATCACTATCTGTATTCAACAAAATTTTCCCAACTGTACCATCAAAGAAGAGATCCAGATCAGAAGGTTTTTTTAGTGACCGATCTAGTGTGTTATCAAGTGATCGTTCAGTCCTGGGGCCAAGTGTAGCTAAGATTGGAAATCAGAGTCATGCTGCCCCCAGTGGTTTGGAGCTTGAGCAACAAAAAGCAGAAGAAAGAACTAAAAATGCTGTCCCAAACAAGCGTACACGAACTTCTTTGGTGGATGTGAGAGTAAGTAATATACATATCTCGCATAATTAGCTTGCAGCTACTAGTTTAGTTGTCATATTGGTTGACGGGATTTTTTTACCTTTTTTGTTGCTTTTTTGCCTTTTCACGATCACAATATGCCAGTATGGTTATTAGTTTATACCTTTATACACATGCATTACTTCCATATAACATGAAATCGCTCTTTCAGTTAATTCTACGTTTGACAATTGTTGCTTAGTTTGGACTTTTTTCTTCTTCTGCAGATTGATTGAAAATTTGGTACTTTTTGCTATTTATATATTTTTATTCACTCCAGTTTTAACAGAGGTAGCTTCTTTGGGCAGTGGTGATATATTTTAATGGACTAATTGTCTGTGATTTCTTATTTTGGCTGTAAATCCTAGTTAGGTGTTACTCATTCATATCTTCTATGTACTTGGGCTATGCATATTACAATATTAATAAAACTCCTGTTCACCTATTAAAAAAAGCTTTAAGGATCCCTTGTCTACTCGTAGTTTTCAAGTTCATATCTATATATGATTGTTGCTTATAGAAAATATATATTTTTATGTGATTGCACAACTTTGTCCGTGTGCTTGTTTATCTTTTTTCCTTCTTTCCCTAGGTTTTTTGTGCACTTGCTTATACTGTTCCTGTTCTTATTTTATGTACTGTTTCACGTTGGATTTTCTTGCTTTATATATATTTTATTTGGTGAACCATTTTTTTTTTTAACGTGCCTAGATTTATATTCTTTTTTTGAAATGTAAACGATATTATTGAAAGAATAGGCAAAGCCCAAGTACGCAATATGGTTTTATATTCTTCCAAGATATGACTAACAGATTCTAATAAGCATAGATGGATGTGCAGAGTAATGCTCTTGTCAGGCCATCTGGAGCTACAGATAGGGACAGGGAGACGCTAAGGCTTGCAAATGGTGCTGCTGTTCAGGCAGAGGATCGAACATTGCCTATTGGTGGTGATGGTTGGGAAAAGTCAAAAATGAAGAAAAAGCGTTCAGGAATAAAGCCAGATGTTTCTCCAAATACAATGTCAACTAAACCAATTGATGGCTTCCGAGAAGCTAAACAGGGAATGCAACAGAGGCCTGTTGCTGATGCCCGGTCTAGGTTAAGTAATGATTCCCATGGTTTCAGGTATGACTTCTTATTAATTCATGTGTCTGCCCATATTGACTTTTTGAACCCTTTGCGTAATATGCTAAAAGTATCCAATTGGCAGTGCTGGTTTGTTTAGCTTCCATTTCTTTGTAGCTTCTTTTTTTCCTTCCTAGGAAGAAACTCAGAAAACGTCGTAAAACCCCCTTCCCAAACATGTTAGGAATCTCTGTTTTGAGCTGTATCACAAGGACTTAAGAATAAACATTTAAGGAAATACATTACACTATTTCAAATTGGTTTTGTTAGTAGTATATATTTTATTGATTATACAGTGTTATTAATTTACACAGGGTGTATAGATGATAAACACCTAAACAGAAATAGAGAAAAATGAAAGAAATCCTGACACCTAGAAACCAATAAACAGCATTGAGCAGTCATCCATTGGTATAATGTTATAATGAAATGATCTTTGACTTCTGTCACAGTCTTCTCCTCTTTCGCTCCATAAGTGCAATGAGATTAACTTCCATAATACCCCCAAATAGGCAGCAAGCTTTGTTCTTCAACATGCCAAAAGATCCACCACTCTATTTCGCATAACCCAATCAATCCAAAGATAGTGTTCCAAAGAGCAGTCGCCGCCTCAGACTGATATAAGAGATATCATCTCCCACTACTCTTGCACTTAGTCCAGGGTGGCGGGCTCCTGTAATCTGGCCCATCAGTTCAGTCTACCTGGCCCCCAGGGCTAACGGGTGAGCGGATAGCCTTAAACCCAAAAAAACAAAAAAGTCTTCCAGGGGGTGCGTTGGGTTTTAACCTGTCCGGATTTTACCCACCTGCCCAACTACCTATATACCTAAAACCTTTTATTTATTTATATATTTTATTTTATTATTTTTTATTTTTTATCCCCAACTCATTTTTTCCCCTCCAGCTGCCATACCTCATCTCATTCTTCTGGCAGTATTTTCTCCTCGGCTTGTTCTTCATCTTCTTCTCTGTGCAGTGACCACCGCAAGACCCAAGGTTGTGGGTATAGTATACCATATTAATGTAATGCTCAACTGCCAAACAACTTGATGTTAAGGATTGTCCTAATAAAATCTCCATTAGGATGTTGTGACCTTATTCGTCAAGTGTCTTTTATTTGGACATTAATTCAAACCTTTATAGTTCAGATTAATTTAAATTTGGCGATTATCATTTGTAGTTTGTCATCTAAGAGGTGATATCAACATCTGCCTTTATATAGGCCAGGAGTGCTGAATGGAGCCATTGGAGTTGGAAAATCAGATGCTATCTTACAACAGACTGGCTTGGGCATGCGTTCTTCCATCCCTAGGACTGACCCTGACTATGGTTCCCTTACAAATGAAAGAAGAGATCGTCCTATTGGGTCAGATAAGGAAAGGTTGAACCTTAGAGCCGTCAATAAGTATGTATAGCATCCTTATTTTCTTGAGTTTTTTTGGGCAATTTTGTCTTATGGTTTAGTTGCAAGTGTTTCATATGCTAATTTTTTTGTTTTCTCTGACTCCTTTTTGTTCTGTCAATTATTTTGCATTTAAGTCATAATTATTTTCAATCTCTGCTTGTTCAATGCTTAGGACAAATGTTCGTGATGATTTGAATTCAGCCAGTCCTAACTCAAACACAAAAATGAATGCATCTATTCGGGCTCCAAGATCCAGTTCAGGTGTTGCACCCAAGTTGTCACCTGTTGTACATAAGGCAACTGTTCCTAATGATTGGGAGCTTTCTAATTGTTCAAACAAGCCACCTGCTGCTGTTGGATCCAATAATCGAAAACGCATGGCATCAGCACGGTCTTCATCCCCACCTGGTGCCCAAGGGGCCAGCCAGAGGCCACAGAAGATTTCCCGAACGGCAAGACGTACAAATCTTGCCGTTCCAATTGTTCCGAGTAATGGTGAAATTCCTGCTCTGGATGCTGGACCTGATGTCTCGGGTAATGACATTGGGTTGGGATTTGTCAGACGCTTGCCTGGCAGTTCTCCTCAGCAAGTGAAACTAAGAGGCGATCCTCTGTCTTCTGCCACCTTATCTGAAAGTGAGGAGTCAGGGGCTGTGGAAACTAAATCCCGAGATAAGTGCAGAAAGTCTGATGAGATAGATGAGAAAGGCGGACAGAATGTACAAAAGGTGTCCACTCTGGTCCTGTCATCTAGAAAGAATAAGCCAGTTAATGGGGAAGACCTTGTAGATGGTGTTCGGAGGCAAGGGAGGACTGGGCGAGGTTTTACTTCAACAAGGTCTCTCATGCCAATGACAGTTGAGAAGGTTGGTAATGTGGGAACTGCAAAACAGCTCAGGAGTGCAAGGCTTGGTTTTGACAAGAGCGAAAGGTCAAACATTTTCATCTTCGATACGTCTTCTGTTTTTTTCTATTCTAATAACGCTGGGCCATTTTTATCACAATCTAATAGTTTCATGGAATCTTTTTGCTCAGCAAGGCGGGTCGTCCACCAACGAGGAAACTTTCAGACCGGAAGGCCTATGCACGTCAAAAGCATACAGCTACTAATACAGCAGCAGATTTTCTCGGTAGTTGATTTCCTGAGAAAATATCTATGAACCCTTTGTTTTCTGTGGTTACTTTTTTCTTTTTTCTATGCTAACCACTTTTGGTTTTTTCCTTCTTTAGTTGGGTCGGATGATGGGCATGAAGAACTATTGGCTGCTGCAAATGCTGTTACTAATCATGGTAAGTTCTGAATAAGATTTTGCATCCATCTTATGCTCAAAATTCATGTAGTTGGGTTAATTTATTTGTTGTTACTGCAGCTCGTGCCTGCGCCAGCTCTTTTTGGATCCAGATGGAGCCATTTTTTGGTTTCATATCCGACGCAGACATGTCTTTCTTAAAGAAACAAGTAATGGACCGCCTTTCCATATCCTATAGATTATATGAGATGAAAATCTTGTTGCAAAGGATGATGATTTTAATGTGCTATGGATAAGGTGCAGCGTTGTAAATGTGTTACAATGCTGCTCCTTTGGGAATTTGCTATATATGGACGATTGTCTTTTAAGGATTTTATAGTCAACACCGCATTTTTTAGTCAGCAGAATCAGGTTATGAATATTTTGATGATAGGGTTCAAGGCTTAGGATTGTTACTTTTATCTGAGGTAAAACTTCTCATGGTTATCAACTATCATAATTTTCTAATTTGTTTTTATCTGTTAGGGAAATCTTGATTCTGCTGCTACGCCAACTCTACTCCATTCCAATGTTGTTGGTTGCAGTCCCGTTCCTAATGGACATGGGTTGATTGAACATGAGATAGATATGGGGCTTACTAGGTGCACTGAACTGCTTGCAGAACATTTAGTACCAGGTACAGGGGATCATAGTATTATTCCCTTATGTCAGAGTCTCATAGCAGCTCTAATTTCAGAGGAGGATTGTACCAGTGGACATGAAGACCTGAAATATGATGAATATGGTACTGAGTTTGAGCTCGATGGAGAATTGGAATCAAATAGTTTGAATGACCAGTCGTTACTTGGCTTTCAGTTTGTTGGGTCTACTGCTTCTAGTGGCTATACAATAACTGGGAAGGTAGAGCCTGATGAACATGAAAGCAACATAATGGGCACCATAAATGCAGGAATGCACTCAAGTGTTGATCATTCCGCAAACGGCTTACATTCGGACCAGTTGATGATGCCTAGCATGGCCTGCTCAGAAACTCAGTATGATAATATGCAGATAAATGAAAAACTTCTCCTGGAGGTTCGAAGTATTGGTATTTTTCCAGAACCTGTGGTAAGTTACTAATAATAGAATTATTGCATGGAATTTGCATTTCTTTTGTTATCTCATATGGTAGGTAGTTTTAGGTTAAGTACATAATTAGTCCCTGAGTTTTACACTCATTTTTTTACTAATGTTTTAAATGATTTGATCCTGGGGTTAATAATTTTTTTTTTCTCAATTTAGACGCCATCGAATTTTTAGTAGATTTTCTAATGGAAATCTAATGTGGCATGCCAAATGTGCTACAAAATGATAAGCCATTCGAAAACATAAAATCATTTTTTAAAAAGTCAAAAAGCATAGATTATATTTTTTACAAAATTTAACATTTTCTAGTATGGCATATGTAAACACTTGGCATTCGTCAGATTTCTGTTAAGAGTAAACAAAATCTGATAAAATGTCTGAAAAAGAATTACAAACATGGGGACCAAAATGCTAAAATTGAGAACACGAGGAGCAAAATGATAATAGTATAAAATCCAGAGATTGAGTACGTACTTTAGCCTTTTTTAATATGGATCACATTTCTCTTTTCTGGAGATGCTGGAATGTTTTACGTCATGCTCTTTTAGCTTTGTTTTTAGGGGCTGTCAATGGTTTTGTTGATCACATGTTCTTTATCATTCAGCATGACATGGCACTGATGGAGGATGTAGGAATCGGTGATGAAATCAGCATATTAGAGGAGAAGTACCAAGGACAGGTATTTGATACCATTGCAAAAGCCCTTAATTTTTTGTGTTATGTTCATTTTGAACTTCCCATCCTCTTGAGGTTAACATCGTATATTCATTAATCATTTTAGTGGGTGTATGCCTATTGGATAAGTTTTAGAGTTGGGAATGTACTTATAGGAAGAAATCTCTAATTTGTATGCCTCATATAGTAGGCAATGCCTTTTGATAATTTATAAAGTTCAACTGATATTTGTAGTTTGAAATGAAGAATATTCATGTTGCTTGTACCATGAAATTGTCTGTAGTTGAACATTTCATCTTGCAATGACCTAAATTGTATTCTCAAGACATTCATCCTATGAATTTATTTGTTAATTTATTAGATTTCGAAGAAGAAAGGCATACTAGAAAGACTGTTGAAGTCTGCCTCAACCATAAAAGACCACCAAGAGAAGTAACAATTCTATTCTTTATTTTTCGATAAATTTTCTTGCTTTCTTTGACTTGTGCTTTTGTCCATCACGGTGCAAATAAAAACAATGTATTCTCGTGTAGGGAGTTTGAAGAACGTGCCCTTGACAAACTTGTTGGAATGGCCTGTGAAAAGTACATGGTAATCTTCTTAGTGATCATTTCCTCCTTTCATCTTTTATTTGTTATTGCATTTTTCTTGTTTGCAAAAATTGATATGACGACTTTTCTGGCATAATCAAGTGCTAAAGTATTACAATGAGAAGAATGAAAGGGACAAGAAAAGGGCTTTACTGCAAAGTGGATCTCATGTCATCATTACAATTTTCTTAAATTCTTTCATAAAATACAATAAACAATTCAAAATTTTCAAATCTCAGAACAATAATAATATTAAAAAAATTATGTTCTAATAATATTTTATTCAACTTTCAACTTCTATCGAAAATCATCTCATCTCATCTTCCAAACGGGGGCCTATGTCTCCTTGTGTACTTGGGCTTTGCCTACTTTAAATGAATAAAACAGATTACCTATAAAAAAGAAATTATTATTATGTTGGTGGCCCCGGAAAGCAAGGATTGAGATATTTAAACCTTAAGGTTGGACTATACAGAACAAATTAGACAGCAACAGTTTTGAGTGTTTCAAACCTTCAGGTTAGGGCTGAAAACTAACACTATCGGTGTTTCGCTTTAAAACCGAAACCACACCTATAGTTTCTTGAGGGGGTTGTGCCAATCGAAACCGGCCAGCAGGGACAGAGAGAACTGGTGGTTTCTTCATGGCCAGTGCCAATCAGTTCCACGGTTGATCCATCGGTTGCTATTCACATCACAAATTCAAACCAAATCAATCAAAATTCACAACAAAATCACAAATTCATAACAAAAAATTAGGAGGAGAGGTGATCAGGGGAGATGAGAGGAGAATTGAGAGAGCTTGGCATGAAGTTGAACGACAAAGAGCTTGGCGCCATACAGACGTTTCAGAGAGCAGAGATCTCGGAGAGGTGAAACTGTGAGGAACAGGCCAAGGATGAGTCTGATGAGAGATCTCGGAAAGATGACGGCCAGGCCAAACTCTGAGTGGTGTGAAGGAGGAGGGGAGGGGAGGGATGCGGCACAGCACTGCGGGTGGGAGGGGAGAGAGAAGAAAGAAAGAGACCCATTTGGATGAAGGAGGGGAGGAGAGGAAAGGGGAGAGAGGAGGGGTTATCAAACCCTAGAGCTAAATGACGCCGTTTGGTGTATTAAACCAAACGGTGTCATTTCGATTGTATATTTTTTTCTTTACCCTTGGTGTAAAATGATGCCGTTTAAATCACTTAAGTGAAACGGCATCATTTTACCTATGATATATATAAAAATATATATATTATATTGGTCGGTTCGGTAGTTTAAACCTGGTTCAGACTAGGACTAAACCGGTCGACGTCGGTTTCTTATATTTCCTACCACCTGCTGGCCAATTCTCCACCTGTTCTGTCTGGTTCCTAACTCCAGCAGACAGTTCCAGTCGGCGACGGCCTGTCCTGTCGGTTTATGTACACCCCTACTTCAGGTCCATATCACTGCAATTCCTGGGATAGTATTTTTATATTTTTTTCGAGTATATCCTGGAGTAATATATCCACTGCTGGAAGGTTTTCTCCATTTTTCCTTCTTTAGGGCAACAATATTGTTGACAAATGTTTTTCTTTGTAACGACGAAATTGTACTGTTCATATGGAGAAAAAAGGATGGGAAAAGGAAATGCAATATATTTTATGTCTCAAGAAACCTTTAAGCTGTTCTCTTTAATGCAAAAATGTCTGCCTAATGGTATAGTGCAGCCATCTTGAAGCAGACATATTGTTTGCAATTTAGGTTCCAGGCCCTTGGGTAGAGGTGTAGGCTGTAGCTTGTGTATACTAGCAACTGAACCCCCTCCCCCCCCCCCCCCCAAAAAAAAAAAAAATGGAAGATCTTCGTTATAAGATAACTGGTGGCAATTTGTGTTGGGTCATCCAGGTTTGTGTCAGTTTATAAAGGAGTCAATCCTAGCACGACCTGCTAAGTTAGGTGTCAGTCTAGTTCGTGTTGGATCAGCTTTCCTTTTATAGTCCATAATCGTAGACACGTTCTCAAAGATCTGCTTCAATGATATCACTATCATCTAATTCTCCACAAAATATTTTTCATTTGCTTTGTCACTTATATGCACACATCAATACAATAGAAACATTTCTAAGATCTGGAGTATATTATAAATTTGAAAGGTTTAAATATATAGGAATTAGATTGGGGTACTCAAAAGAAACCAGTTTGTCTTCCTTATAGATGTAGGCGGCATGAAATGGAGCGGGCTTCAACTTCCCTTTGCAGTTGTCGACGAAAGATATTTTGGATGGGGGTTCTTAATTTTTTGGGTTTTGATCTTGAGTAGATTTGAGGGATATCGGTCTAAGATTCTTTATACTATTAAGGTCAAAGGGCTTTTCACAATTGAAAGTTTTCGCTTTTCAACATTTGTGTATTTTTTGTCAGAGAATTTTGACAATGTAGTGGGCATTATTGGTTATTTTTCAGAATTGCTGTTTGCTTTCTCGTGTAACCTTTTTAGCATTTCTAATTGAGGACATCTTTCTTGTCCTTTTTAGCATTTCTAATTGAGGATATCTTTCTTGTTCTTTTTAAAAAAATAATCGTTGCCTGATCTGATTATCATGCCTTAGATGATCAATGGTGAAATGCTGCTGTAGTTCTGTTTCAGAAGGTTCAATTGCATACATGGTAGGTTAAATTTAATAACGATTCTGTTTTATAGACTTATCGGGGTCCTCATAGCACTGGTGGGAAGAGTTACAGCAACAAAATGGCCAAGCAGGCTGCATTAGCATTTGTTAAACGGACATTGGAACGTTGTCATAAATTTGAGAATACCGGAAAGAGCTGCTTTAGTGAGCCCTTATTTAAGGATATATTTCTTTCTGGCTCTTCCAATCTTAATGGTGCCAGACCAGCAGATACTAGCACAGAGGGTGAACCAACCAAACCATATGCCTCCATCCGTTGTCTTGAAGGTAGGTTTTCTGGTATTTCCTTTGGTGTTCAAGGGCAAAACAGCAACAATCTGCCTAATATTTCAATGCATCTTTAAACATGTATGTTTCATGTCCACCTTGATCTCATGGGCAAAGTGTTTGGGTCTTTGCAATCTGCATATTTCTTCTGTCCCTTTTGTTTTGTGGTCTGTGGCATGATTCAGTTGTGGATTGTTTTTTTTTTCTGCAGGTTCAATGGGTTCGCAGCAAAGCCCTTCACAATTTGTTCAGAATGCAGATAACCATGATATTAACTCTGTGGATGTGCTTTTGCCTGTAAATCACTTGTCTGAACAAGCCACTGGTAAAGAAGATACATGGTCAAACAGGGTGAAGAAGAGGGAATTGCTGCTTGATGATGTTGGTGGTACTATTGTTACTTCAAGTATCCCGTCAGGCATTGGCAGTTCTCTATTGAGCAGTGCCAAAGGAAAGAGAAGTGAAAGGGACAGAGATGGAAAGGCACACAGCAGAGAGATGTCATCTAGAAATGGTACTACTAAAATTGGTCGAGCTTTATCCAATACCAAGGGGGAAAGGAAATCTAAAACAAAGCCTAAGCAGAAAATGACTCAGCTATCTGTTTCTGTAAATGGCCTTGTCAGCAAGATACCAGAGCAATCCAAACCAGCATTACCTTCTGTGTCAAAGTCAAATGAAATTACTGCAAGTAGCAATGTCAAGGAGAAAGATGGGTTTGGCTTGGATGTAATGGATGACCATGAGTCTCTTGATTTATCGAATCTAGATGTACTGGGTGGGCCTGATGATCTTGATGAGCAGGGCCAGGATCTGGGTTCTTGGTTGAACATTGATGATGAGGGTTTGCAAGATCATGACTTCATGGGTCTTGAAATTCCGATGGATGACCTTTCAGACTTAAATATGATGGTTTGAAGTTGCTTTCTTTGTATAGTCTTGTTCATTATACCATTGACACACGAAACAAAGTCGCTGTTGTCAAGAAATGACCCGTCACATGAAGTAGTCATTTGGCTATCGGGTTCACAAGTAGGTTATATAAATTCTTTCCTAGACTCTTGCACAAGTTGATTTTCGAGTGAACGTTTCGGATGTTTTGGATTTTGCTCCTGTATTAAGTTGGTGACTTCAGACTGTAAATTTTTGTTCAAGGTACAAGTTAGTATGTCCTAAAAATTATCTCTTAGCAAACAGTGGACTCTGGCTGTAGCTGTCACAAATGAGAGAGCAATGCCTCTTTTATTGTACATACATTTTATATTTCTAATAAAATCAGCTTTTTGTTCCATTTACTCCTGGGTGAATTACTCGTATTTTGAGGTATTTCCTTCTTTTCATACCTTTCTATTACGAGTCCTTATGGATATTTCATTGTCATCTGCTACAGCTGAGGTTGTGGTAAATGCAGTAATCTCATTCTAGCTTTTTGTGCATCAGAGATTCTTTCCTTGAGAAAGTAGAATTCATTAACAACCTGATGATAATCGTGCCTGAGTTTTCATCAAAACAAACAAAAAATGGCGTCTCAGTTTTTTTTTCTCCTCACCATGTTTCTGTCCTACTTTGTATTACTCTTGATGTATTTCTCAGGGTTCTGGTTTGCAAGCTGATGGTAACATTTTTCTATCTTTGTTCTTTTCTTCTTTAAAAGTCTTATGCTGTAGATTTGGATTGTTCATAAGCTATGTTTTTTTTTTATTATTGTTTCTTATGTGTAGGTCATGCCCAGTGGCAGGAATTAACATATGTCATTGTAATAGTTATGACTCAGGGATTCTATCAAGTTCATGATGATTGGTGAGGACCTTTTTCAGGAATTAGTTATCCAACTTGTAGTTTCTTGGCTGGATTTGTTTTCGCCTGATTAGGTCGCCGTCCCTAATCACAAGCGCTGTTATATAGCTGAGGTATGTCTCTAAGCCCTGGCCTTCAGTCAACTCCAATCATGTTTTTGATTCATTCTGAAGTTTGATCTGTGTTTCAATGAAAGCATTATTGCCATGCTTTAAGGCAACTAGTTTAGATTGTTTCTAGGGCACGGGGAATTGGATTTAGAAGTATTGAGGCTCATCACTTGAAATTATCCATGCTCAAATTGATGATTGGTTCTTTCTTTTTTTTTTTTATATAGGTAATAAGAGTTTTATTCAAGTAAATAGGCAAAACCAAGTACACAGGAAATGTACAAGGGCAAATACCTAGTTAAAAGCTAGAAAAGGAAAAGACAAGGCGTTACAAGAATTCACATCCCATACAAGATTTTGCACCTAAAAGTTGAGAGTACTATAGAAAAAGACCCTAAAATTTCCCAAAGAACATTTACAATTATCAAAACATCTTCCATTTCTTTTCGACTATAAACACCAAAACAAACACAAGGGGACAACTCTCCAAGAATCAGCAAAACCTCTGCAAACAAGGGAGTTGTTCCAGCTTTCCAAGAAGTCCACCACAAGCAAAGGCATGACCCATGCAAAACCAGCCCTATTGAAGATTTCATTCCACATGGTAGCCGCCACTTCACAATGCAAAAATAGATGGCAAACTGATTCCCCAGGTTTTTTACACATGAAGCACCAGTCAATAAAAGGCAGCCCCCTTTTCCTCAAATTATCAATAGTTGAAACTTTCTTAAGACAGACCAACCAGCAAAGAAAGGCAGCTTTACTAGGGGCTTTTGGTTTCCAGATGCATTGCCAGGGAAAAACATTATCGCTCTTACAGTTCAATACTTTGTAATAAGATTTTACTGAAAAAGTGGATTTGGAATCATGAACCCACAGTAGCTTATTCTCCTTAGAAAAATCAAGATTCACCTCATAAAGCTTAACAAAAAATCAGAAACTTTGCAAAGTTTCCAATCCTATAAATCCCTATTAAATTCCACTTTCCAATGAATCAAATTATTTAGAATCTGAACCGATTCAGCCACAACCGCCCTTTTATTTCTTGCTATCCGAAAAAGGTTAGGATAACTAAATTTGAGAGCTGAATCCCCGCACCATACATCATGCCAAAAAAAAGTGTTGCTTTCATTCCCCACTTTATATTTAATATTTTTCACAAAATCCCCCCAACCCATTCGAATGGATTTCCAAAGGCTCATCCCAAAAGCCCCTTTAGCTTCGTTTGAACACCAATTCCCTCGCATTCTACCATATTTGGTGTCAACAATCCTCCTCTATAGAGCATCTCTCTCAAAGACATACCTCCAAAGTCACTTCTCAAGAAGCGCCTTATTTTTTTTTTTTATAAGTAATAAGCATTTTATTATAGAGAAAATAAATAGGCATTGCCCAAGTACATGGGAGATATACAAAGAAGCAATGCCTAGTTACAATCTAAGAGTTCGAAAAAGACAATAAATCGTGCACGTTACTTCCATAGGTACAAAGGCTGAGAATCATAAAAAGAGAATTTGTAGAAAAAAATCCTGGAGCTCTTTGATTGTTCGCTCTCTGTCTTCGAAACAGCGCTCGTTTCTTTTCGATCAAATGCACCGCATGATACACAATGGAGTCATCTTCCATGCAACTTTTACCTGTGGACAACCTTTGATTCCCTTCCAGCTAGCAAGCAAATCAACTACCTTAACTGGCATAACTCATGCAACATGTACTCGACTGAAAGCCGCATTCCACAAAGACCGCATCACCTCATGATGCAACAATAGGTGGTCCACTGATTCACTGTGATCTTTACACAAACAACACAAATCCATTACGATAATACCCCTCTTCCTCAAGTTGTTTGTGGTTAGAATTTTTCCAAGAGCAGCAGTCCACAAAAAAAAAAAAAAACTTTGGAGGGTGCACCGGACTGCCAAATATTTTTCCACGGAAAAACTACTTGTCCTTGAGAGGCCAGGATTGCGTAATAAGACTTTACTGAGAATTTTTTGCTTGCTATGGACCATCACTGGAACTTGTCCCCCTGCACTGTTCTGTTACCTATGGAATGAAGCAAGCTGAAAAAATCTGAAATGAGTGGCAACTCCCAGTCGTGATTGTCCCTAGTAAAAAGGATGTTCCACTGAGGGGTGCCACGCACAAGAGACATCATGTCCGCAACTGAGGCCTCCTTGTTAGCCGCTATATTGTAAAGTGCTGGAAAAGCTTGCTCCAAAGAACTAAATCCACTCCAAATATCTTTCCAGAAACTAACCCTGGTACCCTCTCCAATCTCAAAGCGGGTATGGTTGACAAAGCACTGCCAGCCCCCCTTAATATACTTCCATAAGCCTATACCATGTCTCCCCCTTACCACATTGGTGCACCAACCCCCCCATGCGCCTCCATGTCTAGAATCAACAACTTCCTTCCATAATGCCTCCCCCTCCTTATGGTATCTCCATAACCGTTTTCCTAGTAGCACGTTGTTGAAAGTCTTCAAATTGTGTACCCACAAACCACCACTGAAAATTGGGGAGCAAACTTTATTCCAATTTACAAGGTGAAATTTAGTTTGCTCCCCCAAGCCGCCCCATAAGAACAACCGAAAGAATTTCTCTATTCTATTTGCCACCCCCGCTAGCAAAGGGAATAAAGATAGAAAATGAGTCGGAAGGTTCGATAGAGTGCTCTTAATCAAGGTGACCCACCCCCCCTTCGATAAATACAATCGTTTCCACCCCACCAACCTCTTCTCTACCTTTTCAACGACCCCATCCCAAATTGCTCTAGCTTTGAAAGAGGCACCCAACGGGAGTCCCAAATATTTCATAGGTAGAGAAGACACTTTGCATCCCAAAAGAGCTGCAAGGCTAACAATGTGCGGCACCACCCCCACCGCCACCATCTCAGATTTATCAAGGTTGATCTTGAGACCCGAAGCGGCTTCGAAGCATGCTAATAGGGCACGTAAGGCTTGGATTTGGCCATGGTTCGCTTCGCAAAATAAGAGTGTCATCTGCAAATAAAAGATGTGAGATCATGCTACCTTTGACTAAAGCTTAATAAATAAGAAACCGGGGCACCACAAGAAGCACCTTATTGAAAAGTCTTAGATTTCTGATGCCCAAGCCACCACAAGAAACCGGAGCACAAACTTTGTTTCAACTCACCAAATGAAAATTTTTTCTTTCCCAAAACCATCCCATAAAAAGTTTCTCTAGATTTTTTCAATTCTCTTTTGCAACCTCTGCTGGAAGGGGAAAAAGAGCAAGAAAATAAGAGGGAAGGCTAGTCAAAGTGCTTTTAATCAAGGTGATTTTGCCTCCTTTCGAAAGATAGATCTTCTTCCAACCAGCAAGTCTTTTTTCAATCTTCTCAATCACCCCATCCCAAATAGAAAGAGCTTTGTGGTAGGTTCCCAAAGGAAGCCTGAGATATTTAATGGGTAAAGAAGAAACTTGACATCCCAAAATGTTGGCGAGCTCGAGAGGGTTGTTGAAAGAACCCACAGGCACAATTTCAGACTTGGTGAAGTTGATTCTAAGGCCAGAGACAGCCTCAAAACACACCAACAAAGCTCTTAAAGCTTTTAGATGCTTCTGATTAGGATTGCTAAAAATAAGAGTATCATCCGCAAAAAGCAAATGCGAAACAGTAATGCAATCACTAGAATCATTGCCAACCTTAAAACCCGACATATAACCACCGGAGACAGCCGCATCGATCATACGACTCAAGGCATCTATTACAATAACAAAGAAAAAAGGGGATAAGGCATCTCCTTGTCTTAAACCAAGGGTGCTATTAAAGAAACTGACCGGTAAATCCATTCACCAAAATAGAGAATCTGGTCATCGAAATACAATGCCGGATCCAAGAGCACCACTTTTCACCAAAGCCCATTCGTTTTGATAAGTAATAAGAGAAATTTTATTCCAAAATAAAAAAACATTGCCCAAGTACACAACGAGTATACAAATGGGAACACCCAGTTACAAGCTAGAATTGAAAAGCTAGAACAGAACAGTACAATCATCTCCTTTCTTACAAGAATTTTCACCCAAAAACTAAGAGTGCTTAGGAAAAATTTCCTAATTTCCCCAAAAGAACGTTCACAATTATCAAAACATCTTCTATTCCTTTTGATCCATAAGCACCAAAATAAACACAAGTGAATCATCTTCATGGCAGTGGCACTAATGTCAATCCTCACAATGAGTGGCCAGGTTGACAAAAGATCCAGCACTTGCATAGGAATAGCCCAGAAAAAACCAGCCTTAGTAGAGATTACATTCCAAAGCATAGTTGCCACTTCACAATGGAGAAAAAGATGATCGATGGATTTACCTTTTTTTTTGCACATAAAACACCAATCGACCACCTAGATACCTCTCTTCCTCAAATTATCAATGGTCAGAATTTTCCCCATGGAAACCAGCCAGCAGAAAAAAGAAACTCTACTAAGAACCTTAGCTTTCCAAATACTTTGCCACGGGTGGCCTTCAAGCCCATGATTGATTAGAGCCTTGTAATAGGAACGCATAGAAAATCTGGAATTGTTAGAGTGAGACCAAAGCAACATATCCTCCCTGCTGTGATCAATCTTCTTTGCATACAATCTTGCCAAAAAATCTGAAATTTCAATTTCTCCCCAATCTTGAATATCTCTAGAAAATTGCACATTCCAACATAACAAATCGTTGGAAAGGAAATAAGAATCAGCAATAGAGGCCTCCTTATACTTTGCAACGTCAAAAGATTAGGGAATGTAACTTTGAGGGGGGAATCCTCACACAAAATATCATGCCAAAAGGAAATCTTGTTCCCATGTCCCACCTTAAAGACAATATGCGATGCAAAATCACTCCATTCCTTGCGGATAGACTTCCATAAACTCACTTTGAAGGCCCCTCTAACTTCATTTGTGCACTACTTCCCCCACATCCTTCCATGTTTAACATCCACTAGATTTTTCCGAAGGGCATTACTCACGGTTTTATATCTCCAAAGCCCATTCTCACAAGTAAATGAAGAAGGAAGTCCCAACTAACATGATCGAAAGCTTCTTCTATGTCTAATTTCACTAAAATTCTAGCTTGGTCTGACTTGAGTCGACTATCTAAGCACTCATGAGCAATAAGGATAGAATCAAGAATCTGACAGCCCCGAACAAAATCATTCTGTGAAGTGGAGATGATCTTACTCATAACCACACTAAGGCGAGTGGCGAGTACCTTGGAAATGATCTTATACATCCCATTGACCAAGCTAATTGGACGAAAGTCTTTAATTTCAGCAGCACCAACTTTCTTAGGAATAAGAGCAATAAAAGTAGTGTTGAAACTCTTTTCAAACCTCATGAAGGAATGAAATTCAGCAAAAACTTCATGACATCATGCTTCACAATGTCCCAACAAGTTTGAAAAAGAAGCCATTGAAAATCCATCGGATCCCGGAGCCTTGTCCTTAGATATACCTCTAACCACATTAAGAACTTTCTCTTCTTCAAAAGGTCTTTCAAGCTAACAAGCTGAAAAGTGATCGATAGAATCAAAATGGAGCCCGTCTAACTTAGGCCTCCAAGCAAAGTCTTCTTGAAAAAGCTTCTCGTAGTAGTCCACAATATGATCTTCAATCTCTTCCTTATTCTAAACCACATTCTCACCAATGTGAAGAACTTCAATGGCATTATTCTGACAATTAGAATTGGTCATCTTATGAAAAAATTTCATGCATTTATCACCTTCTTTTAGCCAAATAATTCCCGATTTTGTCTCCAAAAAATTTCCTCCATGAGGGATAATTTTTCAATGTCACCCATAATGACTTTTTTCTTTTCCAAATCCTCCAAAGACAAAGGACTCAACAACTCCAAAGCCTCTAAAGCATTCAGCTGATCCAAAAGGGTCTTCTTATTATTATGCACCATGCCAAAAGTCTCTTTATTCCATTTCTTCAAATCTTTTTTGAGCTCTCTAAATTTTCCAGCCAAGATAAAGCTGGGGGTTCCAGAAAAATGGTAGGAATCCTACCAGGTTTTAACTTTCTCAACAAAACTTTCATTCTTCAGCCACATATTTTCAAATTTAAAGTAACTTCTTCCCCTGAGAAAATCCCCACAATTCAACAAAATGGGAAAATGATCAGAATTGATACGCTGCAACCTTAAAGAGCTAACATTAGGAATAAGCGATTCCCAAGAGGCAGAAACCAGGAATCTGTCAATGCGGGAAGTGAGAGCGCCCATTAGACCATGTGAATTGCCTCCCGCCATAGGCAAATCAATCAAATTTAAATCAGAAATGAGCTCTGAGAAATCAAACATGGCTTTGGAAATAGAGGAAGTAGAGGAACCACCTCTCTCAAACGGAAATCTAGTAATATTAACATCCCTTCCAAAACACAAAGGAATGTCCCACCAACTACAAATTGCCACCATTTCATCCCACAAAAGGCCTCTGCAAGAATCAAAGTTCGGACCATAGACGCTGACAAAAGCCCATTCAACATTATCATCAACATTCCTGAAATGACAAGCCACTAAATACTCCCCCACGAAGTGCTCAACTAACTTAACCACCCTCCTATCCTACATCACAATTAACCCTCCCAAAGCTCCATAAGAAACAAGGTCAATCCAACCAACATAATTACAACTCCAAAGATTATGAATAATTGAGAGATTCACTACCTTTTAATTTAGTCTCTCGGAAACCAGTGGTGTCAGTCTTCTACTGTCGTAACATATTTTTAACACGTAGACGCTTTCTAAAATCATTGAGCCCCCTAACATTCCAAGAAAGGATCTTGGGCTTCATTGGGAAACACTTACAAACCTCTCCTTCCCATTTTTACTAGGGGAGGAGGTCCCTTTCTTAGACCCATAATTAATGGAACATTCGAGCCTTTTCAGTTCCTTTTTTTTTTTTTTTTACTCTAATCTGGTCATTAGAGGGTCATTAGCATACACAATGGCAGTGAACAAGGCTCGCATCTGCTCCTCAAAGCCATCAGAGGAAATTCCCACAATGTCCCTTATTTCATCCACTTTCCTAATCACCCAGTCTGGAGAACTCTTAGACCAATCAAAACCAGGATTAATTGTGCGAAGAGGGCTAAAGTCAGGTTCAACTTCCTCATCCAAGACTTCATTGCCACCCAAAACGAACTGTGAACAAGGGACAATAGAAACAGAATTATCGGTACCCAAAAAATCCTCACCCAGGGCCTGATCTTCTACACTTAACTAAATCAGAGAACCCAGATTTGTGAGAAAAAATAGGTTCGACTCCAAAGAATCCTCAGAACATTCAGAGTCAGAGAGATCCTCGACCCTAGCAGGGTCATCCGACTTTTCCAATGGCTGATCCACCATAGAACAATCCCCAAGGGGCTCGGAAATCACCATCGGAAATTTCTGCGTAGGAGGGACTTCCACTGACATCGCCGTAGGACAGAGAAGGGAGGATAACTTCATCGCGTTGGGGATGGAATCAGATATTGAGGATGTCGGACCGTTGGGCACTGTCAGAATGCACCTGGAAGGTTCGCCTATCACTTTTGTCGATTTCTGTGGAGGTGGAACTGTCATCGGCATCGTCGACTGAGTGGGCTTGAAGCTGACCTGTTTAGAGTTCGCTATGGGCTGGGACTTAGGCAAAGGAAAACAACCTCTGAGTGAAGGCCTCGTGGGTTGAGTGGTGGGTTTCTTCGTGGGCGTCAAGAATGGGCCACTTGAAGGCCTGCTGGGAAGATCAGAACCACTAGAAGGCCTGCTGAAAGGGGGGAGCTTCCAGTGAGTTGCTACCAGGGCCTGGGTTAGAAACGAGACCCAGCCCCGTATCAACAAATTTCATTAACGTTTCCAATCTGGCCTACATCCCTGTAATTCATCTTTAATGTGCCACAAAGTTCCTTCGACTTCCCCCTTTGACTGCAACTTTGGGAAGGCCAACCGACATTACCCTTCAACGTCCAGCTCAGTTTCGCTGGAGGGGGCTGAAGGGGAATGGCGTTCAGGGCAACCACCTTAGGCTTGAGAGTAGTGAGGTCATTGTTTCTATAAACTCCATTCGAAGGACCTGCTCTGTTTTCAGGAATAAAAACAGAGGAGCTTGAACCCACAAAGTTTCTTAACAATCGAACAAAACTGATCTAACCATTACCTTTCTTGCCTTCAGGAATTACAATGATTCCCTTACCTAAATCCGAGCCTAACTCTGTAAGTTTCAAGAACCTGCCATGTGAGTTTTGACTGTTGTACCAAGAACACCCTGCTGCCATTTCTTTTTGTTTGGTAGGGAACCCTGTTACTCGAGACCTTGAAACAATCTTCCACAGCCTTTGCCAACCATACAACCACATCCCTACTGACATATAAAGCCTTGGTAAATTTCCTACATCTCTCTACAAAGCAGAAAGTATTGTCCCCCTTTCTTCTTATCACAAACTGCTTAGCTTCAATCCATGCAGAGAGTTCCATCGAAAGCAGTAGCAAATCCCAAAAGGAAGAAGAAACCAAGAAAGAAGGAACAGATGAAGCAGAAAAGAAAGAAGAGAAAAGAAAGTAACGAAAAGGAAAGGAGGAAGAAAGCTGGGCAAAAGGAGAAAGGAGAGTTAACTCCGGTGAGAAGCATCAGAGATGGGAAGTTGAAAAGTCATGGAGAGAGAGTGAAAAGTCCAGCCAAACGATTGGTTCATTCTTAAGGCTTGCCTTATGTATTGTTGGCTGTTGTGCCTTGCCAGAAACTGTTTTGTTGATTCAGATTAAACTCAAAAAGCATATATTCTGGTGTGCTCTTTTTTTTGGTAGTTAATAAGAGTTTTATTACTATAAATAAGCATAGCCTAAGTACACAGGGACTATACAAGAGAAAATACCTACATACAACAACTAAAGAGAAAGAAAGAAACCTAGAAAAACTCCAGTCGTTACAATGGCTTTAGCCCAAAAACAAAGAGTTTTGAAGAAAAAAATCCCTAATTTCTTCTATCAATCGTTCTTTGTCTTCAAAACATCTCTCATTCCTTTCAAGCCAAAGGCACCACATCAAGCACAAAGGGTTCATTCTCCAAATAGCTGCAAAAGGTAAACTCTGCCCAATATATGTCCAGCAAGCTAATAGATTAACAATCCATTTTGGCCTCACCCAAGAAATGCCCGTCCTTCCAAAGATGACAATCCACAGGTTAGTAGCCACCTCACAATGGAGAAACAAGTGATCAACAGATTCACCATCATTTTTGCACATAGAACACCAATTAGCAATGCAAAATCCATGCTTTCTTAAATTTCTGTAGTTAAAATTTTATCATGAGACACAAGCCAGCAGAAGAAAGCAACCTTGTTCAGCACTTTAACTTTCCAAATACTTTTCCAGGGGTAATCACAAACTCCTTGGCATGATAATGCTTTGTAATATGAATGAATAGAAAATCTGGATTTTTTTTCATGAATCCACGACAAGCTGTCTGCTCTTCCTTGGACCATCTTCAACTCATATAATCTGCTGAGGAATTCAGAAATTGCAGTGACTTCCCAATCATTAACATTTCTCACGAAGTCAACATTCCACTGAATGCTATTATTCAAAAAAAGTGATGGAATCAGCTGCAGATACATCTTGAAGCCTAGCAATCTGAAATAGAGAAGGAAGTTCATGCTTGAGTGTAAACTCTCCGCACCAATGGTCATGCCAAAAAAGAGTTCTTGATCCATCACCCCAACTTGAATTTGACATGGTTAACAAACTTCCTCAGCCCATGCAAATAGACTTTCATAAACCATCACATAAGCTCATTTTACTTCATTTGAACACCAACTAATCCATATATTCCCATTTTTTGCTTCAATCACATTTTTCCATAAAGCATCTCTTCCAAATTGGTGCTCTCTTCTGTTAATGCTTGATACTTTATTTGATTTGGTTCTCATTTTCCAGTGGTGCTGGAAGATGGTTCTTGGAGGATCTAATGCATTGCTCTAAGTCTGCCTCCTACTGAATCCATTTTGAGCTTCATATAAATGGTTTCAGTTTTGGTTAGTAGTGACTTGTATGTGTGGGGGCGTTGGCCAGTTGACCTGTTGACCAGGCTTTGGTGGTGCTTGTCTTGATCTAGGGGCAAAATTTCCCAAGGAAATATGAATTATTATTATTTTGTTTTTGAGGACAAGACAGATGAGTTATTATTGCCTTCAATGTACTTCAGTAATTTTATCAACATCTTTTCTAGCTTGAATTTACGTTGGAAAATGACGAAGACGTTCATAAACTTTACAATTCTATCATGAATGTAAAGCATTTTCATAAAACAGAGTTGGAAGAGAGTATCATTGTTTTACAAATAAAAAAAAAAAAAAAAATCCTTCCATTTAACCTGAGTTGTAAAAGAATTGCAAAAGATTGCATCTCCTTCATTAATCTTTTACTATGTAATTATGCATATGCGAAGTTGACCAAACATATGAAAGAGGCTGCAGAACGTGTGTGGACATCGTAGTAGTAATTTTATTTGTTTTGTTTAGTGTGGCGATGGGCATAGGTGAGGCCTAAATATGCAGGATTTATTGGGGTGAAGAGCTGTGAATTGTTTGCGGACTGAAAATCAGGATTTAACTGCAAATCAGGATTTGCCTGTAATTTTCCAAGAGCCGTGAATTGTTGCTGACAGTATTAACAAACAAACAATGTCATTTGCCTATACCGAGTATTAACAAACAATCAACTAATGAGAATGCTTTAAAAGGGATTGTATACTAAGATCCTTTATTTCGTTTAGAATGGTAGTTCCTGAAGTTCTATAAACCTGGATGACACAATACTGCCGTGGACAATATAGGCCTCAATAGTAAATATAGTAGGATCCACATACCATATCTCTCTTCCAAAATTGTAACAAGTTTGTCGGTCAGTAATTGCAGAAAATCTTGATCCATCTTCAACACCACCAACTAAAGAGTGCTCAAATGAAAAAAACAAAAAAACAAGAAATCAACCCTGTTTTAACATCCATCCGAGCATTAACAAACAATTAGCTGGTACCCAATATCCTCATACAAAACCTGCATCATAACTGTATTAACAAACCTGCAACGGACTACAAATCAAGTAAACATGTGCCGATTTACCTATTTGATACACTTACCAAATAGGTAAACAAAGGTGCATCATAACTACCCGACTGTTCTAGGATGTCTATATAAAAAAAATATATATAAAAGTTTAAGATGTGTTATATAAAAAATATCATAGGTATGTCTATACCAAGGAAATGTGGCTCAAAAAAATAAAGGAAATGTTACAAGTGAAATCTCTTTTCCAAAACAAGAATCAAATCTCCGGACCAAAATCCGTTACTATAAATCTTTTTTCACTATTCCTCGTAACATTTGAAGGCACAACATTCCCAATGCTCTGCAGGATGTAGCCCACAAAGCTACCAAGTTTGTTGTAGACTTCCTCTCTTTTCCTACAGAAGCAAGGCGTTGAGTCCATAATTAATAAATGCTCACAATCAATGCATAAGCAAGTTAACTAGGTGACTTACAAGTGCTCAATAAAACGTTATTATTTACTACTAATAAACGTACCTTTTTTTTTTCTTAGCCAACACAATCACAGCGATACCAAAACATCTTCCAAACTGGAAAATAATCAGAATAGAGTAATATGAATTTTTCATCCAGATATAAATTTGTCTATATTAGAATTTTTAAGACAAGTTTATATATATATATATATATATATATATATATATTAGAAGAACATGCATAGACTATCCCCTCACTGCATTACTTGCGATCCTTCCAAATCATTATGCATTAGTTGTAATATATCAAAATCTGGGCAAATTGCTTGTGATCCTTCCAAATCAACATATAGTGGTTATGATCCATCCAAACGCAGTTGAAAATATGAAAAATAATGACAGGAACCAAATGAAAATAATGAAAAGAACACGACAATTGAAAAAATAATGTGAAAATAACCGATCAACTTACACTTTCTTGACTTTGAATCATTGTCTCTTGGGGCTGGCCAAATAAAATCCTAGAATTATCCACAATTGGTACATCTTCTCCATCTCGCTGAGATTCAAATAATAAATTTGATTGTTAACATTTATAAAATGGAAAATAATCAGAATAATTTTAAAAATTTGAACATTTTTGCGTTTTCCCTTTCCCTATGCTTTCTTCTGGGTCTCCTTAAATTTTCGCATTTTTGTTTCCAACGTGGATGCTCTCCTCAGAAATGAGGGTCTGCCATTTTCTCATACAACTTGTGGACTGCATATTTGCCTTAAATAAGGCTGTAAAAAGATCGAACTGGACTGGTGAACCGAACCGAACCCTAAGGTTTTTTTTTTAATATATGTATATATAAATAATAGTATATAAATTTTAATCTTAATATTAATATAGATTAATATAATAACATATTAATATATAATATATACTCTTATAATATTAACATATTATGATTTATAGTAGTTGATTAGTTGTAGTATAAAAATATAAATTATAGTATATTTATATAGTGTATTAATAATAACTTATAAGTAATAACTGCATTATTATTATTTAATATATTATTACTAATTTATCATTAATTTCTAATATATAAATATATAATATACTAATGTAATAGTATTATTAGTTATAATTTACTAACATATTTAATATATAATATATACTCTTATAATATACTAAGAATAAGTTTTTTTAATATTTTATGGCTTAAATATGTGATAAATAGGTAAATTGGACTGAAAATAATTAAATTTAGGCCAAAAAAATATTCGATTATTGCATAATTTTAAATTAAATTTAATCCATTAAATCATATGGGTATTCATATGGGATATCCCTGGACTGGACCGGACTGCCCCTAGACCGAATTGGACCGGATCGGTATGGACCGAATAGGAGTTCGGTCCGATCCATAGCGAGAGAATTCTTAGACCGAATGGAATCGGTTCACAAATTTTCCGTACCGAACCGGACCATTTACACCCCTAGCATTGAGCTATCTGCTGGGGTAGTAGCAGTTGCCGAACTGTCAACGTTGATACTCGCTTGGGTCACCAATGGGGGTTCTTGGTTGGCTAAATACAAATCAGTCATTGTACTTAACTTACCCAATGCATCCTCAGTATACTCTTTTTTTTTTTTTGAAGCTGCATTAGTAATCATATTATAACATGCATTCAATAAACATAAATATCTGTTATTATCTTCTTGCTGATCCAAGCTATCATAACTGCTTGAATTAACGTGTATCTTCTTTTAATATCCTTTCTCCATTGATCTAAAATGTACCAATCTGGCAACGATTTCACGTCATTACATTTGAAAACAGTAAACATGTGTTGGCACAGCATCCCCCTCATTCCCCATAAACCATAAAAACACTTGGCAGCTGTATCTTCCTCATTAAATTCCACATAATGTATTAGTGATTCACCGGTTAAGTGAACTCTTCGTACTGAACTTCATCCTCTACCGTATAGGTCTTTCTTGTACCATCCACCTTAAACAAAACTGGGTCCAAGTATATAATGCCAGTAAGTTGCAGCTGAACTTCCCTAAACTTAGTATTTGTATACAAATTTTGATCCCAACATGTCTCAAACTCTGCTGGAGAGTGGGTGTCGTACACAAATTTCGCCAATACAGTTTTCATTCCAGTTTTGTAGGACTCATAGGAGTTAAGCTTTTCAGGGACTTTCTTCATGATATACCATAGGCAAAATCTATGTCCGTTTTTTGGGAATACAATTGCAATGGCATTTTTCATTACCCTGTCTTGGTCAGTGATAATAACTTTTGGCGCTACACCATCTATACAATTCAACCAGGTTCTGAACAGTCACACGAATGTGTCAGTATCCTCACTGGAAATCAAACTTGCCCCCAATAAAATTGACTGCCCATGGTGATTCACGCGAAGGGCATCCCATATCAGTTCGTCAGGTATGTGGTGTCGAATGTGATCACATCACTGAAATATTGGTAGGATGCTCTACTACGGGGGTCTACCTAGAATACATTTTTCAACCTCCTGTCATCATCTAAGTTCATCAATGCAAAAAAACCTAGATTCTTGTATTGCATTCGTAAAAAATAATCTTGAAGCATACCTGTACCCAATCGTAGATGCCGTGCCTTGTTGATATAATTATGAACATCTTTTTCTATAAACCCGACTTTCTCATATCCACCCACGCCAACCACAAAAGATTGGTAACTCTTATTTTGTCGTATGCCAATAATGTCATTTGTATCTAAAACTCTTTTTATTGCTTCACTCACCTCTCTATTATATCGAAAAAATTGAGATTTCTTTGGACTAAGGTCATGGTTGTCGATATTATGAATTGTAGTCAGTTTAAACTTTCCATTAACTCCTTTTAAGGCATTAATCTTCGCCTTACATTCCGTCTTTCCTGTTGGGTGTATATTGGTGACATTCAAAATCCTATTTCGGGCTTTCCCACCACGGGCACAAGCAAGAGTAACATATCTAATGGTCTGATCATCTTCTCTCTCACTCCTTTTTGTCATCACCCCAAACCCGCATTTCTTACCGTACTCCTTATAACAATTCATTAAATTTTCTACGGAATTAAACTTCATCCCGACCTTGGCTCATCAGCATTATCCATTTGCACATTTTCAGTTATTCTGGCACTACCATACTCAGTTTCCTCTGCATCTTCTACATCCGTATTGCTTCCTGCAATTGGAGAGGATGTACATGGTGCTTCAGTTTTCCCAATTTTAGGTGTAGTATCCTCTGTACCGAGAATCCTGTAATTACTTTCTTCAATTGGATGGTACGTATAAAACGTGCCATTTAATCTACCATCGGGTCTATCTTCCTCTGTACCAAAAAAATTGCTACCATTCTACAAAAAAAAAAAAAAATTGCATTGGGTAACTAGCATTCTACAAAAAAATAAAAATAATAAAAATAAATTGTCCTCATAAACAACCAACTTATTAAATGATCTAACATACTACGGATGGAGAATTTAAGCTAGATGGTCTTGACATAGATAGGTGCTCTTTCTCGTTTTCCATCCTGAGGAGGAGACAAATGCATTGTAATAAATCGGGTCACAACCATGAAGAGGAAAATGTAAAAACTTCAAGAAATTATTCAACTTCACAAACATCTTTTGATTTTTTTTTTATTTTTTATTTTTTGTCCAGAAAACAAAACTAGCATCAACAATAGATCTGAAAATTGTAACTTTAAGCTTAATATGATATAATATAATAACCTGTAAAATATTTTTTGTTGTAAAATATTCTAAACCTTATTTTGTGATAAACGTAGCATTAGATATTAATTACATACCTAATGAGGATATTGGAAGAGTATTTGTTAATGATGGCGAGTGGTGTTAGCTAGAGATCAGGTTTGCTTCTTGATGATATCGTGTGGGATACAACCATATGTTTCCCTGAAATTAGATATGAACTCCAGTCAAATCCTAGTAATAATAAGCCAGAAAAACAAAATACATACGTAGAGAGAGAGAGAGAGAGAAAGGACCCTGAGAGAGAGATGTTGTATTACAAAATTTATTAGTTAAGATGACATTGTAAGAATTTAATTTACACAAATATTATTGAAAATCCACATTGTAAGAATTTAATTCACATTGTTTGTTGTAGTTTCTTTAATAAACATTTCCATGTTATCTTTGTTTTTCTAAAAAATTTCAAAGTAGGTGCAGATGATAAGTTATGTTTTGAAGGAAAAGAATCTTGGGTATTGAATACATAGCCTAAAGGAAACCGTTGACAGCTTGAAGGAAAAGAACTTCGCCAATTTTGAAGTATTAGTAACACCCTGCAGATCTTTCTAATATATAAATTCTGGTGATATGTTGTTACCTACATCCATATTTTCGTTGGTGTTTTGGGTATATACATACATCCAAAGTCTTACACATTGTATTATTCCAAGTCCCAACATAACATAAACCTTGTATTATTCTAAGTCCCAACATAACATAAACCTCTGATCTTAGCCTACACAAACGGTTCTTACAAAATAATTCTATTGTAAGTCAAATAGAGAAATGAACACATGCGGTTTGTGGAGACAATCTACCACTAATGTGAGTTTTAAATCATCCATCATAGACACACTAAATCATCCACCATAGACACACTAAATCATCCACTTAAATCATTATCGCCCGTACCTCTGATATCATTCCTCAGTTCATCTGATATGAAAAACAAAATTTTTGAAACTGAAACTTGAATAATCTGCATCAATGAGTAAAGAATGAGAAAAACTGAAAAGAAATAAAGAAAAAAAATCACATCTTGAACAACCGAATGACAAGGGAAGCGGCAAACTTGTCTCTGTCCAAACCTACGACGTCGACCGCGATAGTGCACTGGAATATGTGACCACAGCGACCGGACCGGTCCAGCCACACGACGGCAACCTCCCTCACAGGCGTGCGTTCAGCTTGGCATGCGAAAAAAGTCGACGTTGATGAAGTGGCGTGCGAAGAAATGGCCTGCGTTGAGTTTGGCATGCGAAAGAAGTCTGCGTTCAGCTTTCCCTCTATTTCGTTTGTTTTGCATTTGTCCGTGTTTTTTTTTTTAATTAAAAAAATCCAGCCACGTCAGCCGGTTTCGCATGGTTCCGCATTCGGTGGTTGTATATAGCACTATTGCATTTGATTAAATTTTAAAATATGATAAATTCACAATTTTCTTACTATTATATTTTAAATTAATGATATTTTGTAAAATAATTTTATTATTTATAAATAAAAAAAAAAGTTCTCTATTTTAAAAAAAAAATTGTGTAATGTATTATCAATTTCTTACTCCTCTTATTAAGCTTATCTCTTCTTCTTTTTATTTTTCTTTTTTGTTTGAATAGCATTATTTGGTCTCTTTGTCTTCCCCATTCAGTGCATTCATATGCTCTATATAAGGTGGTTCTCTTTGGCCACTTCTTTCTCCTCTCCATTTCATTCAGTATATTTTGGAACGGTAAGCAAATCTAAAATATCACATTTTTATTATCTTCTTGCCTTGCCCTGTTTTCTTGTCAGTCAGCAGTCAGAAAGCTAGCATTGCCAATGCTCCAGAATCACTTTTTTTTTTTTTTTTCAAGAAGTTCTTTGAGAGTGTTTTATGATAAGAAACAGTAGGATGTGACTTGATTTTGCTTTACTATTTCCGCTCAGATTCATTGAATATGCATGGCTTTGTCCAACCATGAAATTAACTAAGCATAGGGAAACTTAAATCGATTGCCCTAAATCCAAGGAACCCATTTATTTGGACCTCTATTTTTATGGGATTCTCTGTCTCTGTTTCTCTTTCTTAATTGTGTTTGTTAGATACTGAACATTTTTTTTTCTTCATATTTTTCTGGGTTAATTCACGTTTTTCCTTATGGATCAAAGGGTATGTTAAAGTGGTAGAAAAAAAGCTTTTAGTCATTGTTAATGGGAGTTTGAATCCTTTGACTGCTTCTTACTTAGCTCCCTTAAATTTGTTTGAGCTTTGCACAAAGGTCTAGGTTATAACTATCACTGATAATGGTAATTTCTGGTCATTTTTCTTTTTTATTGAGTAGTGATTCTTTCCTATTAAAGTCAATCTAAATATCTCTGAAACCATCATATGTTTTTTTTTTCTCTTGAGTGCGACCCACATGAAAAGAGAACCGAAGTAGATGGAGAAAAAGTAGTTTATGTGATTCTCGAGGGTTTGGAAAGTCAGGTTTAATTGCTAAAAGGCAAGGCGAAAGGGACGGATAGGAACAAAATATCTAAGCCTGTTGCCGTTCCATTTAGGACAGGAAATAAGATCTGTAATGAGTGAGCAATAAAAACCCACATGAAAATCAATGAGCTCAATCTTCTTGCAAACACAACCCCCATGTTATTAAAACCTGAAACTCAGCCAAATCCACCTTATGGGTCAATTTCATGTGGAAATGAAGAAAACGGGGGAGGAGACAGCAATGACTGCATGCGATTAAGTGGTGATCCATTTGCTGTTAATTCTAGCAATATTTGTATTTGTGATGAGGAAGTCTTGGCCTCGGAGGTAACTTTTGAGAAAGGCTCACCATCTAATGCAGACAAGTTCAAATTGAAAGAATCAGATGTTGAGTTGGAGCATGCACAAGATCCTTTTGCAATGGTTTTGGATCTTTATGGTAAGGTAAAGAAGACATGTGGAACAAGTTTCCAAAATAGTTTTGAACAGAATTGTCTACCCTTTTGGGGCTTCACAACCATATGTGGGAGGAGGCCAGAGATGGAAGATGCCGTGTCGGTTGTTCCCCGATTTTCGCAAGTTCCTCCTCGAATGCTGTCGGATGACCATGTTTCTGATGGCATGAATGGTCGTTTGTGCAATTCAAATGCCCATTTCTTTGGCGTCTATGATGGGCATGGTGGCTCTCAGGTATGCTTCATGCTACTTTTCTTCTAATTCCTGTACAGATAAGACAAGTATGTTTGTTTGTGTTTGAGTGATTTCGTTGAATGCTTTATTCGAATAGGTTGCAAACTACTGCCATGAACGTCTCCATTTGGCCTTGGTTGATGAGATAGAAAGTACAGAAAAGAGCTTGTGCGATGGAAGTATTGGGAATAGTTGGGAGGATCTGTGGAAGAAAGCCATATTCAATTGTTTTCTCAAAGTTGATGCTGAGGTTGGGGGAGTTCCTCAAGGGAATAATGGAAGCAACACTGAGGCCTTTGAGGTTACTCCAAAACCTATTATCCCTGAAACTGTTGGTTCTACTGCCGTGGTTGCCATTATATGTTCAACTCACCTGATAGTTGCAAACTGTGGGGATTCAAGAGCTGTGTTGTGTCGTGGAAAATCACCTATTCCATTGTCAGTAGATCACAAAGTAAGGCATTTCTTTTGTAGTTTTGGGTTTAGAGATTAAAAAAAAAAAAATGGGGCTGGCATTCCCTGAATGATTGATCTTGATTTACCTTAATGTTGCTTTCAGCCAAATAGAGAAGATGAACATGCAAGGATAGAAACTGCAGGAGGCAAGGTCATACAATGGTTTGGCTTCCGTGTTTTCGGTGTCCTTGCGACGTCTAGGTCTATCGGTATGACTCACCAATCCTTTCATCTTGTTGGCATGTTTCAAGCTTTGTGTATATAAATAAGCATGGACATGTATATGACTACCCTCTTGTATACACAATAATCAATATACACCCTGTTTTTGCAAAGTTGAACGAAGTTTTATTTTTTACAGAAATAAAACAAATAACGTCTCATCGTTTTCTTGTTATTATACCGAGTTCATAAATAGACACATTGACATTGTTATGAAGTGGTATCTACTGTATATTATGACATCTCGGTGATGCCTTAACATTGATCAGTTTATTTCTTCCCATGTAGGATTATCTCACAAGGACAAGGACTCCTAGGCTAATTTCAAAGATGCTTGGTTATTTTTAGTTTCAATACATTTGATTTGAGTCAAATGAATTTCCAACCCATCCACCTTCTAATGCTTTATGTAAAGAATGAGCTATGCTACTTTGATTTTGAAGGTGATGGTACCTCAATTCCAAATTTCTCTATGGTCCACAGGTGATGGATACTTGAAACCATGGATTATTCCGGATCCGGAAGTGATGCTCATTCCCCGCACCAATGAAGATGAGTGCCTTATTTTGGCTAGTGATGGATTATGGGATGTCATGACAAATGAGGAAGTCTGTGATGTTGCTCGAAAGCGGATCCTTGTGTGGCACAGGAAGCATGCTAATGCCCTACCTGCAAAACGAGGTGGAGATGGTGCCGATCCTGCAGCTCAAGCTGCAGCGGAGTGCCTCTCGAGGCTTGCTCTTCAAAAGGGAAGCAAAGACAACATTACCGTGATAGTAATAGACTTGAAAGCTCAAAGGAAGTTTAAAAGCAAAACCCAACAAGAACAACCTCACCCATAATCTACTATAATTTTTTAGATATATTGGTATATTATAGAACATAAATTCTAATCACTATAACATGGTTCAGCCCTTCGATTTTTTTTTTTTCTTTTTGATGTCAGGAACCTGGGCCTTTTGGACCCACCTCTACAAAGTAGACTCCGGTCCCATGCACCGCACTCTCGACCTTCCACTTTTTAACTAGGCTGCTGAAATGAAACATGGAGTTAAGACTAAAGTCCACCACTTTCTGAGAAAGAAAAAAAATGGACATTATTAAGATGTGTTTCTGCAGTTTCCCCCTCTTCCTCCGCTACACCTGGGGTTAAACCATTTTCTTTAGTAATCTTTCTTACGAATGCACATGCATGAAAGACGGCTTCTAGAAAATAATAAAATCACAATATTCAAAACACAAGCTGATGATTCTGCACCTCTATACAGAAAACTATATGAATCGATTTCAGGTGAATTTAGTACAATCATTCTTCCATAGATTCAATCAAGTACACTGCTCTCAGTTGCAATCATAATAAAACCTCTAGAAACCACTCATAAGGTCTTCAAAACTTTTGGCAAGCTGTTTTCCTCCAACTCCCAGTTTCTATAGGATGGTACGTTTTCAGATTGGACCCTACCAAAAGTAAATGATTATAAATGTTAGTCTCAGATCATATGTAACTATATTTGCCACTAAACGTACCGGCTGCCAAACTCCAAATTATGAAAATTCAAGATAACTCTGAAGTAAGCAAGCAGGTGCCTATGCACATTATTATGCTAACCATCTCATCATCTCCTGCTTTTGATAGGCAAAGCATTTACTAAAGAGTTATGCTAGAGATAAACCACACGCAGCACACTCTATCTTACATGTTACCATTCATATCTCTACCTCACATGTTACCGTTCATATGAACGGTAACATGTGAGATAGAGTGTGCTGAGTGTGGTTTATCTAAATCATTTTACTTTACTAAAAGGTGTGACACGCAATATGGAGAACTTGAAAATACAATGTATCGGTATAATAGAAATGCATAAATGGAATTAGAAGATGTCTCAGTGAATGATATAGGGCTCACATCCAATGCACTCAGGCATAATTAATAAACACTGATCGTAGTTTTCAGATACAACAATTATGTGTCTATAAGTAACCAGATCCAATCAACAGATTGCTCTCTATTGGACTTATATAAAATAGGGTAAGTTACATAATCTCCCCAGTTTGAAGGATGTTTTAAATTACATATGTTTTAAAATTTAACTGTCAGGTGTGATTCTTGCTTGCTTATTAAAAGAACTTATAGTTGTCAACCTTAAGGAAAATCGCCATGTTTCCCATTCGTCCATATCCAATAAATTGGGACAAACCAAGAACACGTGAATCAGGCCAAGCATTTTCATTGAATGCCTGCAGTTACTGGGTCTGTCTTCGTAAATAAAGGGTTCGGCCAAGAAACATAAGCCTCAGAAATTATAAAGCCCACACAATCTGTGCAAATATCCAAATTACACGATGGTGATTATTAGTACATCTAGATAAAAAATTCTACTTCCATGTAAAGCTCTTGTAACAATATCTACAATAAAAAAGTTTTTTTTAAACTCTCATTGCAACCCAACCCCAGAAAGTTTTAATCATCCAATACATGGTTCCATCTGTATGCTGCATTCACGGCATTAGCTGCAGCCAGCTTTGCTGGCTTTTCTCACAATGTCTGAGGAAGGACATTTCCCAGCCCTAATATTTGCTGGGCTGATTTTCTTTATTGAAAGAGGTCAAGCTGATATCTTTTCAAGCTTGCAGGATTTTCTTTGTTGAACTCTTTTTTGGCCTTATTTAAAAAACAGTATCATTGCATAGGTCTCTCTATCATCAGATGCAACTATGGCCAGTTAGTGTGACCTCCTTTTGTCATTGTTTAAGAGATATGGATGAATGAGAAACATTGTAACTTCACTGAAAGTTCAGGGCTTAATTATAAAGTAAAAAAAATATGGGGTTTGATTCGAAACAACCCTCAAATTATTGGGGGATAATTTGCCCAAAATATATTCTTGTTGGTTCAAAAACCAAGAAACCTAATTGCAAGAATTATCAATTCTGAAAACAATGATTCAAGAGTTTGAAATTCTTAAGCAGGAAACAGGGGCGCGAGGGGGAAGAAAATATGGAATACCAAATATATTTCATCACGATAAGCAATTTATTCCTCAACAGAAAGCAACAAATTCCAACAACTAATGAGATAACAGCACACACATTTTTATCCATAATTGCCAACACAATCAAAATAACAATACCCCCATATAATCTTAATACAGAAACTCAAGACATTGCACTTTCAATTTCCGCATTCAAAATCAAACTATGGACATACCAGATGTTTTAGAAGGTTGCAAGTGGAGATCCTGCACTTGTGAAGTAAGATGAGAGATCAATGTCTAAGTCTTCATACATGGCAATGAAAGGATGAGTCTGGGTTTCACAAAAATAAAAAAACCATCAGATTAATAATATAACTAAGCACATCCTACTTTAATAGTTTTATATTGAATATAAATATGTAAAATAAACAGGGCTCATGCATACCATAAGTTGATCTGCTGACTGTCTAGCTTCTTGTTCCTTCTGTACACTGAATAGGGATATAATCTCGTGAGATCAGAAGTTGCAAACATCAAGCATAAAATAAAACAACCAAATGTCAAATATCTAAGCCAGTTGACTAACATGCAATACAATAATCACTTGGAACATAGAAAATCCAAAGAAAGCTTCTCAGTTGATTAATCTTTCCATCATTTTAGGGAAGGGCAGAAATAGCAGGGAATGAAAAACAAATGTTAGGGAAGATACAATTTCCTTTAAGTTTGACTTGAACCAACAAAAAAAAAAGTGAAATGTACAACGGCCTTATGTGTTCTTTTCTTCTCACAAACAATGGATCATAATGAAGTCCCTTAAGAGTTTCAAAAATTAGCTAATAAAACAAGTTTTTATCTTTACCATGCAGAAATAAATGAGCAGAATTGTGGAGAAAATTGATCAGAAGGTGCAGAAGGTGGTGATTTCTCAACTATAGCTTCCATGAGCTCATAAAAGTTGACCCATCCTTCACCCTGCTCTGGTGGTGAATATGGGAAATGACCTGTTGCACACTCAAGCAATACTAATCCCAAACTCCAAATGTCACTTTTGTAGCCATATCTGCCTCCAATAATTCTCTCTGGCTTCAGAATACATAAACAACCGGTAAAACCCATAGGGCACATAAACATTGCATCATAGGGATGCTTCCTAGAAGCTAGATGGAGAAAAATAAGAAATGATTTTTCTATGATTCACTTACAGACATATAGTTGTACGTTCCAACAAACGTATTTGCCTGCCCAGAAGTGCTTGCCAGAATTGCACTCACACCAAAGTCAGTAATCTTGACTTCCCCTCTATGATTTATCAACAAATTGGAAGGTTTTAAGTCCCTATGGATAACATGTTTTTCATGATGAAGATACAGCAAACCCTTAAGCACCTACAAAAATTAGGAAAAAAAAGACTGGTAAGATAAGAATAACATGTTCTGATTGATATTAATAGTAGATAAATTTCCAAACAAGCCAACAATTTTCAATTTCCCCACCTGTTTACAGATGGCAGCAAGATATGGCTCCGGAATTGTTTTGACCTTTTTCAGAATATCTAATAGAGATCCACCATCCATGTACTCTAAGATGATTGAAATGGTACCATTATCATAGAAAGACTGGTAACAGACAACAACATATCGACATTGTGCTGACTGATTAATTTTCAATTCCTGAGCAATTTGCTTGCGATGGGACTCCTCAATATTCATTTGAATAACCTGCATACATACAGAAGAAGTAATGAGAAAGTGAGGAGGAGATTTCTAAATGATAGAAAACACACAAATGTTTGGCATCAGGTCTAGTGTTGTTTGGCTTAAAAATCTGTAAAGGCATGGTAGCAAAACAAAAAATGAACCACATGGATGTAGCCCTTCAGGCTGGTTGACAGGGAGGTGACTCAAAGAACCACTTACGAACAAAAAGAAGTGTAAAATTTGAGACATATGTTGAAAAGAATGACTAACAGAGCCATAGCTACTTTTGGCAGATACTACATACACGAATTCAAACCTAGAGAACCTGTTAAGATTGAGATGAAGAACAAAACAACTCTTTTAATGGATTATAAGAACAATCAAATTGTTCCCCTTTTGATGAAAAAGTCGTGCAGTAATGATATTTTAAAAAGCAACCCAAGTGGAACCAATCAAATGGTTGAAATATAAAGAGGCTTAGTAATAGTTCTCGATCTCACTTGACATTGAAATATGAATTCAACGGTTAGAAACCTTTTAAGCATCCCTTTCTGGGTAAACAAAAATGTTTTTCTAACATAAAAAACAGCAATACTTGCAAATGAAGATATTTTGACTGGAAAAACAGATGATGGATAATGAAAAAACACGAAAAGTGAGTTTATGACTCGAATAGAAAAGAATTTCAAGAACTTTCTAATCTATTCTTTACTCAAAAACTAAGAAAAGTGTTAGTTTATGATGATAAGAGCACTGATTTCTTTGAAGCCCATGAGAAGATGATTTAACTAGACATGTAAAGAGTGAATGATGCATGAAGCAAATGGATGATGGGCATTAAATTCTACAATACCTTTAATGCAAAAAATTGGCCAGTCCATTTGTGTTGCACCAATTGCACGATCCCACCATTTCCTTTTCCTATGACTTTAATGGAGTCTAGGTCTGCTAAATTCAACTGGTCATCTGATGGCTTGATTGGGGGTGGCTGAACACAAAGGCATACACATCAAACGAATGAACAAAATAACTCATGCAGCAAATTACTCAAGCCATGACATATATTAAATTCCCTAATTTGCAAAATTTGAGATTTTCTGATAAGATTTCAATGAATGAGATTAAGTTTTTTTTTTTTTTTGATAAGTAAGAGATGAATATTATTAAGAGGAAGAAATAGGCATTGCCCATGTACACAGAAAGTATACAAAAGAACACCTAGATACATTCTAACAGTGAGGAATTAAAGAAAGAAAGTCATGAGCATTGTCCCCATTTAATACAATAGCTGAGAACCAATGAATGAGATTAAGTTGGCGAATATCATTTTGCTAACTATAATCAACTGGTCCAATTAGTAAGAACATTCAGTGGTTAGCCATGATTAATTGTTTTTCATCCCTCTGGACTGAATACTTAAAAAGGAAACTTTGTAACTTTATGCACATTAGAGTGACCCACGAACAATCAAATTATCAACCTTTCATAACAAAGCCCTTATGAGTTAATCTAATGGGAGATTCAAGTAGGATAATAGTACTTTAAGCAGGTTTTGACCATCCAAAATAACAACTTCTAATGAGCAAGTTGGGTTCATTCTCCAAAAGCAGTCCGGAGATGAACACAACAAGATTCTTGGAACAATGCCAATTTCCCGGGACTCATGAGCCAAAAGCCATCAACCATAATAAATAAAATAAAATGCGTAACTAATTGAGGAGATTTTTTTTTTTTTTTTTGTGGTTCAAATAGCAGCGCAACAGCAAAAATAACATCCAAAATTTCTAATCTTTTTTCTCTCTCCGTTTTCTCAGCAGCCAGACTGAGGGATACATATAAAGTCTGATGCTCAATTTGATCAAGGAGAAGCTAAAATGCAAAATCCCTAGATAGCAGAAAAGCAAATATAATAGGAATCGTATTTCAGCAATCAAATGCAACGAAAAGATTAAAAAAAAAAAAAACCGCAGAACCCATGACATTGAGCCAAGACCAACAATAACTTCAGAAACAGAAATTGAAATGTTAATCGTACTGCTTCGACTTCGGTTTGAGAGACAATCCGAACCCCGTCCCTGTTCACGAGCAGATCGCCATCCATAAACGTACCGCTTTGAGTCCTACCAGGGATCCATGACTACAATTAGCCAAAAGAGAAACAACGAAAAGTAAAACAAATAAAAAATCATCGAGAGCGAGAGAAAGAGAGTTACAGGAACTTGGAGAAGGAGACCTCATCCGGAGGAGGGAGAGTGAGCTTGAGGTTAGGAATTAAGCCTCCCTTCTTCATTCTGATTTTGATTTTCTATTCGAAGCCTCGCCTCTCTCTCTCTCAAGTATATCGCTCTAGGGTTTCGAACAGGAAAGGGCAGCGAATAAATAGACAATTAAACATAGGGTTGGGTTGGACTAGTATTAGTCGTAATTGTGACACTAGAAGTATTGGCTGGTTGGTAAAGACATGTAAGTCGCCATTAACGCAGAGAAGAAGGAAGTAAGGAGATGATGGTGCTTGCTTTCGTTTACTTTTCGTTTCCGTTTACCCGCGCTAAAAATTCACAAAGCCATACGATTTGACTTTCATACTTACTTTCTCCTATCTACTTGTTTTTGCCATTCATCGTTTTCACACTTACTAATCATATTTATTTTACTTCTTTTAATTATTTTTTCTTCCTAAACTAAAATTCTTCTATTTATTATTTATATATTACATATTTAATTAAAAAAATTAAAATTATATAATATCTAGTATATAGAGATAATGAATAACAAAGCTGATCTTATAAGTAATAAGTTGAAAAACTCTTCATCCTCACATACACACTACACATTTTTTTTTCTTTTACTAAATATATAGTATATAAATTATTAGTAAAAAAAAACTCAATTACATTAAAAAGAATACAAATCAAAAATCAAATAAATGTTATGAAACTTAAAGAAAAGAACTACTATTTCAAAAGAGAAATAAGAAATTCTCTCTGAAACTCTTAAGAACTGAAACTTTCTTTCTCTCTCTATTTTTTCTTATGAATTTCATTACAACTGAAGCCCCTATTTATAGGCTTTGAAATTACTATGTAAGTTACTATACAAGTCACTATGCAAGTCACTATGCGAAATTTAAAATAATAGTGGTGGGGTCATTCACATAATTTAGTGGTGGGACAGAGGCGGCTGATAAATTTCGTTCGTTCATTTCACTCCCCCTTGAATGACCGCCAATAAGGAATCTGCCTCGTTAAAACCTTGCCAAGTAAAAACCCAGTGGGAAGAAAAACCAATGGCGAAGGAAAAAGAGTACAGTCTTCTTATGTATCCACAAGTGCTTTAAGATTGCCTCATTAAAACCTTGCAGAGGAAAACCCAGTGGGACAAAACCTCAGCGAAGGAAAAAGAGTACAATCAGCACATTTACTCCCCCTGAAAAGTGCATGACAAAAGATCTTTGAGTTTTTGCATTCTAATGTTATGCACAATCTTCTTGAATGTGGAAGTTGGTAACACCTTTGTGAATAAATCTGCCAGATTATCACTAGATCGTATCTACTTGACATCAATTTCACCTTTTTCTTGAAGTTCATGAGTATAAAAAAATTTCGGTGAAATATGTTTGGTTCTGTCACCTTTGATATATCATCCTCTGATTTGAGTGATACAAACAGTATTATCTTCATATAAGATTGTTGGGCTATTATCGATCATAGGAAGTCCACACTTTTCCTGGATATGTTGAATAACTGATCTCAACCAAATACACTCTCGACTTGCTTCATGAATAGCAATGATTTCTGAGTGATTTGAAGAAGTAGCAGATAGTGTCTGCTTAAATCTCCATGATATGACAGTATCTCCATAAGTAAATAAATATCCAGTTTGAGATCTACCTCTGGGTGGGTCTGAAAGATAACCTGCATCTGCATACTCAATTAATTCTGGATTTGAATCACGTTGATAAAATAATCTCATATCAACCGTACCATGAAGGTAACGAAGGACATGTTTAATGCCATTCCAATGCCTTCGAGTTGGTGCAGAACTATATCTTGCAAGCAGATTAACTGAGAATGTAATATCTGGTCGAGTGCAATTTGCAAAATACATCAAAGCTCCAATTGCACTGAGATATGGTACTTCAGGACCAAGAATTTCTTCATCGTCATCACAAGTACGGAATGGATCTTTCTTCACATCAAGTGTTCGAACAATCATTGGAGTACTCAGGGGATGAGATTTGTCCATATAAAAATGCTTTAGGACTTTCTCAGTATACATAGACTGATGAATAAAAATTCCATTTGGCAAGTGCTCAAGCTGCAGGCCGAGACAAAGTTTTGTTTTGCCAAAATCTTTCATTTCAAATTCATTCTTTAAATATATAGCGGTTTTTGAGATCTCTTCAGGAGTTCCCACAATATTTAAATCATCAACATAAACCGCAATAATGACAAATCCGGATTCTGATTTCTTAATAAAAACACATGGGCATATAAGATTATTCTCAAATCCTTCTTTCAATAGATATTCGCTTAAGCGATTATACCACATGCGTCCGGATTGCTTCAACCCATATAAAGATCTTTGTAGTCTGATTGGGTACATATTTCTAGATGTACTTGTAGATGCTTCAGGCATCTTATATCCTTCAGGGATTTTCATATATATGTCATGGTCTAAGGATCCATATAAATATGCAGTGACCACATCCATCAACCGCATTTCTAATCCTTTTGTAACAACCAGACTAATCAAAAATCTAAATGTGATTGCATCCATAACGGGAGAGTATGTTTCTTCATAATCAATCCCGGGTTTCTGTAGGAAACCTTGTGCAACAAGCCGTGCTTTGTATCGCACAATTTCATTTTTCTCATTACGTTTTCGTACAAATACCCACTTATATCCTGTTGCCCAGATGACTAACACAAGAGGGGGGGTGAATTGGGTTATATTAAAAAATTAATACTTATAAACTAAATATACAATATAAAATATAACCAAAATATAAAGCAGTAGGAAATATAAAGAGTAGAGTAAGAGAAAGCAAACTCAGTATTTTTACGAGGTTCAGCCCCACTGCCTACGTCCTCGCCTCAAGCTACCCCTTGAGGATTCCCAAATCCACTATTCAATCTCCTTTAGGTGGAGATAGAAACCTATTACACCTTTGAGCAGCACCGCTCCAAAGATTCCGTGTAGAACACCCTCTACACTTCCAATCACCTCACACTTGGTGATTCAACTATTCCCTGTGTAGAACACCTTCTACACACACAAGGGTTATACACACCCTCTTACTTCCAATCACCTCACACTTGGTGATTTGACTATTCCCCGTGTAGAACACCTTCTACACACACAAGGGTTATACACACCCTCTTACTGATACAAGAATTGATAGTGGGTAGGCTATCAGAAAACACTCCTCAATGAGTGAAATAAGAACAATACAGCACAAACTATATCTCTCTCAACAAGAACAAGAATTAAGGCTCAAAACTTTAGAAAAGAGAGAATGAGAGCTTTGAAAGAATGATGCAAAATTTAGCAATAGATGTGTAAGCTCTTGTTGTGAATTTTGCAAAACTCAAGTGAGCTATTTATAGGTAAATGATTCTTCAATTTCAAATTTGAAAAGATTCCCATGTCAAATAAGAGCACTATTTACTTTTCAAAAAATTCAAATAAAAACATTTCCTTTTTGCATTTGTCAAAGACAACTCCATTCATTTTTCAAAGAAATCAAACCTAATCTTTTGCTTTTCATACAAGACAAAATGAGCATGATTTATTTTTCAAACCAAATCATCTTCTTTTTGCATATGTCAAAAAAACACACCACCTCCCTTCAAGACTTTCAAACAAAATATGCACATGTCAAATATGATAATCAATCATCTTATAAAATCAAGTTTTTATAAAAAAAATATAATTTTCGAAATTATTTTGTTTGATGGTGTTATGCACATGTAAAAAACATAATTTTCAAAACTAAGACATTTAAAAATGTCTTGCATATGTGGAAAAAGTAATTTGATGTTTTATGAGAAAAAAAAGAGTAATTTGGAGCCTTAATCCAATTTCTAATTTTATCAAGAGATGTACAAAAATAATCTATGAGCTTCATTTGTAGACTTGATATCTTTCTTGCTAATGCTTGATTTCTTGATGTGTTTAGCTCCCTTCATGCATAGACAACTTGAGCTTGAGTTTTTAATATTATTTGTTATCATCAAAATTTATACGTAAATACGAGACTTGAAACCTTGGGTTCAACAATCTCCCCCTTTTTGATGATGACAAATACTTAGTAGAAATCTGCGACCTGCAGTAATACTTAAGCTCCCCCTGAAAATATGCGTTAGTATTTCAAGAAAAATATAAACATGATTCTAGCATATATAACAGGGTAGTATAATACTAGTATAAGACTTCTCCCCCTTTTGGCATCATTAAAAAGGAATCATAATTAGATCAATAAGATATATTCCTGCAATAACCAATAGACAAATAAAACGCTGCGTTAGTAGAGACTGTAGAAATTAGAACCACCCGTGTCCGACAAAAGTTGCAAACGTTGAAGCCGAATTTTATCATCTCGGTGCGGAAGAAGATTTAAATCCGCTTGATGTTATTGACGAATTAGATGTTTCAGAGATTTGAAGATGAATAATTAAAATTATTCGTGTCCGACAAAGACAGCAAAAGCTGCAGGCCTAGCTTTGGCAATGCGGTGCGGAGCCATGCATGTCCGACAAAACCTGCAAATGTTGGAAGTCTAACTCTGGCAATTCGGTGCGGAGCCACGCGTATCTGACAAAACCTGTAAAGGTTGGAGGCTTAGCTCTAGCAGTCGGTGCGAAAGCAGATCAATCGCCTGATGTTGTTGACAAACGGGTTTGAAGGCTCTGAGTTTCTATAAAAAAAAATCATTTTCACCAATCGAATACCAAAAAAAAACATTGCTTCTTGACCTAAGTTCTGTTTCTCCATAACGATAGAATGGCCGAACAATTCTCTTCCACTAATGTTCCAGACTTGAATCAGGAACCCTTGACGCATCAACCATCAATCTTCTCTCCTAAGGCCGTCAATGCCATGATAGGAGCAGAGAACCGTTTTTCTAGTAAGAAAACTTTTGACAATGTGTGTCCAGCATATCTTATATTTCTTTTGACTAATAAGATTTGAAGAGACAATAGTTTGTCTTGTTCTTTATGCTATCTCTATAAAATCAGTTTTAAAGTTCATCCGATTTGCATCAAACTTATTCTCATCTCTATAACTCATCTGCATTCCTTCAATATTCTCGCTTTAAGTTTTCAATTCTTTTCTCAATGGCTTATTCTTCTAACATTCCTCTAGATGCATCCATGAGGTATTCTACATCTCAATCTCATGTCCTTTCTGCAGCTACCATTGGCGCCATGTTGCAGCAAGAGAACAACAGTTTGGCTAATAAGCCAGACTCCGATGCTATTTACGACTTGGTGAGTCTCGGGACTCGCTACTCATCCTCTATTGTCGCTTTTTCCCAGCGGCTACAAGTCAAAAATCATGAGGTTGAAAAGCTTAAAGAACAAATTGTTGTACTTCAACGAATTGTTCAAGAGTCTCACACAAGGGAAGGAATCCTTCGACAGAAGAATAAAAAGTTGAAATCTCTATTGGATTCTTCATTCCGCTTGCCAGTTCCCATGGATAGAGATGACATGATATTGTATGAAGAGAATGAGCGTCTCAAACATGAGGCTAAGAACCTCAAGTTTATGTAAAAGTATTTAAAAAAATATCTCTCTATTTTTATGAACTCTGATCTATCTTTCAAGAGATATTCATAACATGCATCATACCTATTTCTCTTCTAATCATAAATAATCTATCTTCTGGTAAGGGTTTTGTGAATATATTTGCTAACTGATCGTGTGTGTTTGTGAACTCCAGTACTATATCGCCTTTTCTGCACATGATCTCAAAAAAATGATATCTTATTTCAAAGAACCAGTATAATCGGTACCTGAATAACTAATAAGATCGAAATAATGTGTTTAGGATACCATAACTCTAAGTCAATGGTATTGGCAAAATATCTAAAAATCCGCTTGACTGCAATCAAATGAGATTATTTTGGAAATGATTGAAAACGTGCACATAAACATACACTAAACATAATATCTGGTCTACCGGTTGTCAAATATAATAAGCTACCAATCATACCTCGATATACCTTCGAATCAACTAGTTTACCGGATTCATCTTTATCAAGTTTAGTGGATGAGCTCATTGGTGTTCCAGTTTCCTTAGCACCTTCCATCCCAAACTTCTTCAGCAATTTTTTAATATATTTTGATTGATGAATATCCCACTTTTTGCTTGCTTAATTTGCAATCCGAGAAAGAATATAAGCTCTCCCATCATGCTCATTTCAAATTCTTCCTGCATAGTCTTAGCAAAAACTTGGCACATATTTTCATTAGTAGCACCGAATATTATATCATCAACATAAATTTGAATCAAAAGAATATCATCATTTTCGTATATAATAAAAAGAGTTGTATCAATTTTTCCTCTTAAAAAAACTTTTTTAATCAAGAAACTACTGAATCTCTCGTACCGCGCTTTAGGAGCTTGTTTGAGTCCAAATAGTACTTTTGTGAGTTTGAAAACATGATTTAGAGAAATATGATTTTCAAAACCTGGAGGTTGCTCAGCATATACTTCTTCATTTATAAAACCGTTTGAGAAAGCACTTTTAACATCCATTTGAAAAAGTTTGAAGTCTTTATAACAAGCATATGTAAGTAGCATTCGAATAGCTTCTAATCTTGCGACTGGTGCATATGTCTCATCATAATTGATTCATTCTTCTTGATTGAAACCTTGGACCACTAGTCGAGCCTCATTTCTAGTAATGACTCCAGACTCATGTTTCTTGTTTCTAAAAACCCATTTTGTTCCAATAATAGTATGATTTTTGGGTTTAGGAACAAGTGTTCAAACATCATTTCTTTCAAATTGATTAAGCTCTTCTTACATAGCTAGAATCTAAGATTCATCAAGAAGTGCTTCATCAATATTTTTAGGTTCAATCTAAGATAGAAAAGCAGTATGATTGCAAATATTTCTAAAAGATGATCGAGTACTTACATCTCGTGAAGGTTCTCCTAGAATTTATTCCGCTGGATAATCTTTCACATGTTTCCACTATTTGGTTGCATCTTGTACTAAGTCTTGATGATCTTTCCTTCTATTTCCATGATCTTCCCTTTTGAATTGTCTCCAAATATCACACATCCTTTTTCTTTAGAAGTGAAGTCAATGAATTTAGTTTTGTCTTCTGTCACGTATCTTGAGCATCCGTTATCTAAAAATCATTTATTTTTACCTGTAGAATACTTCATGCATACCTACAAAAGCAATTAAAAACAATTCCTGGTACCCAAGTTCTTTGGGTCCTTTATTTATTAGTATTAGAAGAAATAAGATTTTTAGGTACCCATATGGCCCTAATAGTCATTGTATGTTTTCTTCTAATAGGACAAGCAAAATAATTATGACCATTTCTATTACAAAAATTGCAAATAGCATGTGACATATATGAAGAACTTGAGTGATTATAATAGTATCTTTTTTTAACAAAATTATTTTTATGAAAAGAATTTTGAATATTGGACTTTGATGTAGAAGGATTATCAAAGAAGTTTTTATAAGGTTTGTATTTTTGTTTTGGCATATATCCCAAGCCTGCCTTATCAAAAACACATCTTTGACTACCAAGAAGTTTTTCAAAATTTCTTTTTCCATTCGTAAAGTTTTCAATAATATTTTCTAAATCAGTTTTCTTTTTCTTCAACTCAAAATTTTCATCTTTCAAAACAATATTTTCTTTTCTTAAAATATCAATTTCGTTTGTTAAAGAAGAATTTTTCTTTTTCAAAACAGTATACTTGATACCCAATTTTTCAAATTCCTCATATACTTCTTCTAAAACATTTTGCAATTCTTCATATGAAGGATCTTCAATATTATCAAAATTTGTTACCTCAATGTCATCTTTAGCCATAAGACAAAGATTTCCTGATTCTCCATTGCTTGCTTCACTATCTGAGCTACTTGAATCATCATTCCACGTAGCTTTCATTGCTTTTTTGCCTTTGTTTCGATCTTTCTTTAGCAGAGGACAATCTGGCTTGATATGACCGGGTTTATTGCATTTATAACAAATTAAAGTGTCATTTTTACCTGAATCTTTCTTGGAAAACTTATTGAAGGATTTCCTTGGAGGGGTTTTATTTTTCTTTAAGAACCTCTGAATTCTTCTTGTTATCATCGCAACTTCTTCATCTTTGTCGTCATTTTCCTCATCTTCATCACTTTCACTTTCATGTGGAACAGCTTTAAGTGCCAAACTCTTCTTTGACTTTCCTTTTCTTCTCCTCTTTTCAATGTGTACTCATGGGTGATAAGTGATCCGATGAGTTCATTCACTTCGAGCTTCTTGAGGTCTCTAGCTTCAAGAATCGCTGTCACTTTTGATTCCCAACGTTTTGGTAGAGAGTTGAGAATTTTTCTTACTATCTCCACTTTGGAATAAACTTTGCCAAGAGCTGTCAAGCTATTTATGATGTTAGTAAAACGAGTGTACATACTAGAAATAGATTCATCATCATTCATCTTAAACATTTCATATTCATGAGTAAGAATATAAATTTTTGATTCCTTGACTTGAGAAGTTCCTTCATAAGTAACTTCCAAGTTATCCCAAATTTCCTTTGCTGTAGCACAAGTCATTACTCTATTAAATTCATTACCATTGAGAGCATTATATAATAAATTCATAGCAGTTAAATTCAAAGTATAAAGTCGATCGTCTTCACGATTAAACTCTTCTTCTTCCTTTTTGACCTTTACTCCATCAACTACTTTTGTTGGAATATAAGGTCCATTTACAATACATTTCCAGATTTCTCGACCTTGAGCCTGAAGGAATATTCTCATTCTAACTTTCCAGAATGAGTAATTGTCTCCACAAAAGAGTGGAGGCCGACTGCTAGATTGACCTTCACCAAATGAAGCTGCAATGTTAGCCATAAGATCTTAATTCAAAAGATAGTTAATCTTATAATAGAGCTCTAGCTCTGATACCACTTGTTGCCCAGATGACTAACACAAGAGGGGGGGTGAATTGGGTTATATTAAAAAATTAATACTTATAAACTAAATATACAATATAAAATATAACCAAAATATAAAGCAGTAGGAAATATAAAGAGTAGGGTAAGAGAAAGCAAACTCAGTATTTTTACGAGGTTCAGCCCCACTGCCTACGTCCTCGCCTCAAGCTACCCCTTGAGGATTCCCAAATCCACTATTCAATCTCCTTTAGGTGGAGATAGAAACCTATTACACCTTTGAGCAGCACCGCTCCAAAGATTCCGTGTAGAACACCCTCTACACTTCCAATCACCTCACACTTGGTGATTCAACTATTCCCTGTGTAGAACACCTTCTACACACACAAGAGTTATACACACCCTCTTACTTCCAATCACCTCACACTTGGTGATTTGACTATTCCCCGTGTAGAACACCTTCTACACACACAAGGGTTATACACACCCTCTTACTGATACAAGAATTGATAGTGGGTAGGCTATCAGAAAACACTCCTCAATGAGTGAAATAAGAACAATACAGCACAAACTATATCTCTCTCAACAAGAACAAGAATTAAGGCTCAAAACTTTAGAAAAGAGAGAATGAGAGCTTTGAAAGAATGATGCAAAATTTAGCAATAGATGTGTAAGCTCTTGTTGTGAATTTTGCAAAACTCAAGTGAGCTATTTATAGGCAAATGATTCTTCAATTTCAAATTTGAAAAGATTCCCATGTCAAATAAGAGCACTATTTACTTTTCAAAAAATTCAAATAAAAACATTTCCTTTTTGCATTTGTCAAAGACAACTCCATTCATTTTTCAAAGAAATCAAACCTAATCTTTTGCTTTTCATACAAGACAAAATGAGCATGATTTATTTTTCAAACCAAATCATCTTCTTTTTGCATATGTCAAAAAAACACACCACCTCCCTTCAAGACTTTCAAACAAAATATGCACATGTCAAATATGATAATCAATCATCTTATAAAATCAAGTTTTTATAAAAAAACTATAATTTTCGAAATTATTTTGTTTGATGGTGTTATGCACATGTGAAAAACATAATTTTCAAAACTAAGACATTTAAAAATGTCTTGCATATGTGGAAAAAGTAATTTGATGTTTTATGAGAAAAAAAGAGTAATTTGGAGCCTTAATCCAATTTCTAATTTTATCAAGAGATGTACAAAAATAATCTATGACCTTCATTTGTAGACTTGATATCTTTCTTGCTAATGCTTGATTTCTTGATGTGTTTAGCTCCCTTCATGCATAGACAACTTGAGCTTGAGTTTTCAATATTATTTGTTATCATCAAAATTTATATGTAAATACGAGACTTGAAACCTTGGGTTCAACATATCCAACAGGCATTACACCCTTTGGTGTTTGGACAACAGGTCCAAATACTTCTCGTTTTGCTAGCGAATTTAATTCAGCTTCAATAGCTGTTTTCCATTTTGGCCAATCATTTCTACATCGACATTCTTCAACGCTTTTTGACTCACTTTCTTCATTATTTCTGGTAATGTCAAGGGCCATTTTATATGAAAATATGTTGTCGACAACAATTTTATTTCTATCCAGAATTTCTCCAGTTTTCATGAAATGTATTGAGATCTCATTATTTTCAGGTACCTGTTCCTCTTCAGGAGAAAACATTTCATGACACACCTCTTCAGGAGGTCCCTTTTTAGGAGATTTATACTCTTCAAGAGTTTCCTCTTTAGGAGGTTCTGGAATAGAAGATTTAAGCTCTTTAGGAGCACCAATTATATTTGTGGCTTGTATTGTAGGTACGTGTTCTTCAGGAACACCAAATTCTTTTTGTATTCTTTTCCTTCTGAGAATTTTGTCTTTTGCACCAATAGATCTTCCACGCTTCAGGCGTATTTTAGATTCACTTATTGCTGCTTTGACAATTTGTCCTTCAGGGACTTCAATCCTTGCTGGAGTATTAACAGCAGGAATATAAGATTTTACTACACCTTTAGTGTCAGTAAATACATCCGGTAACTGATTTGCAACATTTTACAAATGAATAATCCTTTGAACTTCCCGTTTACATTCATTTGTAGGAGGATCAAAATGAGACAGGGTCTTATTATCCCAAGTAATATCTTGTCGTGCTTCAGGCACCGACTTTTCTTTACCCATTAACGGAAAATTTGATTCGTCAAAATGACAATCCTCAAAACGTGCTTTAAACATATCCCCTGTAAGGGGTTCAAGGTATCTAATAATGGATGGAAAATCAAAACCAACATATAACCCAAGTCTACGTTGAGGGCCCATTTTTGTACGTTGTGGAGGTGCAATTGGAACATATACAGCACATCCAAAAGTACGAAGATGAGAAATATTTGGTTGTTGACCATATGCAAGCTGTAATGGAGAATATTTATGATATGCAGATGGTCTAATGCGAATTAGAGATGCTGCATGAAGTATAGCATGTCCCCAAACAAAAATAGGTAGTCTTGATTTCATAAATAAAGGTCTAGCGATTAGTTGAAACCTTTTGATCAAAGACTCAGCTAAACCGTTTTGTGTGTGTGTGTATGGGCAACAGGATGTTCAACATCTATTCCTATTGACATGCAATAATCATCAAAAACTTGAGATGAAAATTCACCTGCATTATCCAATCGAATGGTCTTAATTGGATACTCAGGAAATTGTGCTCGTAGTTTAATTATCTGAGCAAGAAGTCTAGCAAATGCAACATTTCTAGTGGAAAGAAGACAAACATGTGATCATCGACTAGATGCATCAATTAGAACCATAAAATATCTAAATGGTCCACTTGATGGATGAATAGGCCCACATATATCTCCGTGAATCCTTTGTAAAAAGGATGGAGATTTAACAATGACTTTTGAGGGAGATGGTCTAATAATTAACTTACCTTGAGAACATGCAGAGCACGGAGATTCATTGGGTAGAAATATCTTTTGATTCTTTAAGGGATGCCCATGCGAATTTTCAATAATTCGTCTCATCATTATAGAACCCGGATGCCCAAGGCGATCATGCCAAATCATAAATACTTTAGGGTCAATGCACTTCTGGTGCATTACCATATATGATTCAATTGTTCTCATTTTTGTATAATACAATCCAGAACATAGAGCAGGCAGTTTTTCTAATACGAGCTTCTGGCCCGATACTGTTTTAGTAATAAGAAGATGCTCTTTACTGCCTTCATTGGTCGTTTCAATATGGTAATCATTACGACGTATATCTTTGAAACTCAATAAATTTCTTCTGGATTGTGAAGAGAATAGAGTATCATCAATACAAAATTTGGTGCCATTAGGCAACACAATATAATCTCTTCCGGAACCCTCAATTAAATCCGATGAACCTAATATGGTATGGATATAGGCTTTACTTAGTGTTAGATTTTGAAAATATTTCTTTTCTTTGAGAATTGTGTGAGTTGTAGCACTGTCAGCCAGACATATATCTTTATCATTCAACTCAGAGATAAAAAGCTCATCAATGTGATCCATGATTCTACAAAATATACAAAACTTTTATTACTGATAGAAAGAAAATACATTAATTGAGTGGAACACTTCCATCTCCAATTAAGTGTTCAATACTACCATCAGGATGATTAAAGAAATCAGATACATCAAGATGAGTAACGTCTACATCTACTGAATCTAATAAATCATCTGATGGTTCTACTAAATTTGTTTCATGTACTTTATTCTTTCTTTTAATAGAAGCTTGATATAAATCAGCTAAGTGCCTGGCCGTACGACAGGTACGTGACCAATGTCCAGTCATTCCACATCTATGGCACACCTCTTCACTTTTCTTTGAAGAATTATTCTGAGGATTTTTACCCCTCTCTGAATTGTACCACTTCTGGTGATATGGCATATTATAATCCCTTTTAATGTTGTCATTCCTGGGACCAACATTTCTATAATTTCTCCTACCACGTCCATGCCTCCGATTTCTTCTAAAGGATGCACCATTCACTTCTGGGAATGATGCAAACTTATTACCATTCACTTCAGGGAATGATATTGAGCCAGTAGGGCGTGACTGGTGGATTTCTAATAAGAGCTCATTATTCTGCTCAGCTACTAGAAGACATGATATAAGTTCAGAATATTTCTTGAACTTTCTCTCTCGATACTGCTGCTGCAGGAGCACATTCGAGGCATGAAATGTAGTAAAAGTCTTCTCTAGCATATCTTCATCGGTGATTTTCTCACCGCATAATTTTAATACTGAGTTTATTTTAAAAAGTGCGGAATTATACTCACTAACACTTTTAAAATCTTGCAACCTTAGGTGCATCCATTAATAACGAGCTCTTGGGAGGATGACAGTCTTCTGGTGTTCATAACTCTCCCTTAAATTATTCCACAAAATATAGGGATCTTTTACTGTGAGATATTCAGTTTTCAATTTTTCATGAAGATGGTGACGAAGGAAAATCATTGCTTTAGCACGTTCCTGCAGGGATGCTTGATTTCCTTCTTTAATAGTTTATCCCAGGTTCATTGCATCAAGATGTATTTCAGCATCAAGTATCCAGGATAAATAATTTTTTCCAGATATATCAAGAGCAACAAATTCCAATTTTGTAAGATTTGTCATTTTCTACACATATAAATAATAAATATGTGTATCTCATAAAATATATTTATAAATTTACACAGATAATCATCAATAAAATATATCAAAGATTTCAAATAATATATTGAAAAACTTACAGAGGAATAAAGCCACTAGCTTCAGAATTGGTAGAACTGTCGTACTGATAACGTGTTATGAAACTTAAAGAAAAGAACTACTATTGCAAAAGAGAAATAAGAAATTCTCTCCGAAACTCTTAAGAACTGAAACTTTCATTCTCTCTCTATTTTTTCTTATGAATTTCATTACAACTGAAACTCCTATTTATAGGCTTTGAAATTACTATGCAAGTTACTATGCAAGTCACTATACAGAATTTAAAATAATAGTAGTGGAGTCATTCACATAATTTAGTAGTAGGACAGGGGGCTGATAAATTTCGTTCGTTCATTTCAATAAAATAAAAATAAGTGTGGTATACTTTTTTAAGAAAAAAACAAACTTTAACACGTGTCAATTCTAGAGACTAATACGTGTTTTTTTTTTCTTTTTTTTTGTTAAGCAGAGGGGACGAAATACGAAATTATAATGGAAGGGTTAATTCTAAACTTGTGATAACAAAAGAAATTATTACAGAACAGTATATATCTTGTTGCTGTAAAATCATAGGAACATCCGATATCTAGGCCCTCAAAATGGTGGTCAAGATATTGGGCATTAGTCTCTTTTCTTTTTTTATTTTTTATTTTTTATTTATCGCCATGTTAATAATAATTGAATTTATGATCTTACCAAGTCCCATGAGAGTCAATCTTTTCACCATTAGTCAAATTGTTTTAGAATAAACATAATCCGGACTATAAATTAGAATATCTTGTATATATATATATTATTTTAAATATGAAACGATATATTTTGTATGATTTGATTTTATATCTCAATATATAATCTAAAGTTATATTCCGAGGAACATATATAGCAGTGACAGAACTAAAAAAAATTCAGAGAAACGCCAATAATATTATATAAAAAAGTAATGAATGAAAATCTTGCATTACTTTATTCTTAATAGGGATAAGTACAGATCCTTGGTAATAATATCCTATGATCCTTATTGTACATTAATCTACATTTTTTTTTCATGTATGAATCTGAATCTACATATGACTTTGAATTTTTCTTTAGAATGGTCAATCTTCCTCAAAACTACTATTCACCATGTGGGATACAGTCATGGAGTTACAGTCATGGAGTTACAAGCAGCATACAATTACTTTAAAAAAATGAGTTACAGTTTGTATTCCTCAATGATAAATACAGTCATGGAGTTACAAGCAGCATACAATTACTTTAAAAAAATGAATATATACGAGACTTATGTAAAAAAAGTTAATTTTTTTCTAAAACAATTGCACGCCATTTGTAACTCTACAACTATATATAACATTACTCAATTGAAAAAATTTCTTCCTTGATTTCATTGAGTCTGTTGTATGGGTTGAACAATGTTTGTAATTGTTGAGATGATGAATGATATTTTCTATTATAAAATAATAATAATAATAATAATAATAATATTAGTATAATTGTAATTTTTTTATTTTTCTTTTAAATATTTTAAATATTTAAGAAAAATATACAAAATCTAGAACAGACAAAAATAAGGGAATAAAATCAGAGATAATTTAGGCTTTATTTATTTTTATATTTATTTTCATTTTATCTAATCTAATCATTATATTTTAAAAAAAATTAATATAAATTAATAAATAATTTTTTTAAATTCAAAAAATTTTAATATTATAAAAATATATTTTAATAATATTTTATTTTTTATTTTAATTAACTTTATTTTATCTTATTTTATCCCAATTTCAGAAACAAAACTGACGTTTGGTACTTTTTAGTTTTTAAAAAGATGATGTAACGGCTTTTTTGTCTTTTATTTTTCTTGGCAAGTTGCTTGTTAATTGAATAGGCATGAGCCATAGACTTGACCAATAAAGTCAGTCAACAACAGCCCACAGCCACAAACCACTACGTTTACAGATTACATCGAATTATATGTCACCGTTCTTGGCGATCTAAATATAATCTTGAATACGTAAATTTTGTAAAAAAAAAAAAAAATAGTAGAACATGTTATTAAAAAGTAAGTTTTTTCATAAGAAATTTTATAACTAAAATATAATAATAATCTTTAACGCGTAATATTTGGTTTATGGAAATTTTAGATGAGAAAATCTATTTGTTAAATCTAATATTTGAGTGAAAATCTATTTATAATATGATGAATCATATTATAAAAAACAAATTAATAAAAGAATTTAACATATTACATTAAATCTAATATTTGAGTGAAATTAAATACAAATATTACATCAATTTGTGTATTAGATTTTTGAGAAAAAGTGAGAAAAAATTAAATACAAATATTATAAAATTATAAGCTATTTGAATATAAATTGTTGGTATAAAAAAAAAGAATATAATTTTTTTTTTTTTGAGATTTAGAAAAGTAATATTATATTTGTAAATTATTGAAAAGTTTGGAAAAATTATTAATTAAAAAAGTTAAATATTTGAAATTGAAATTGAAAATGTTATATATTTGAGTGAAATTTTAAAAAATATTTTAAAACAATTATATGGCTAAATGGATCTGAATTTTGTTGATTAAAGATTTGTTCGTATATTGCTTATAAAAAATATTGTATGCAATTATGATTTTTTTAATTAGCTAACATCACAACATTTGAAGAAAATAATAGATTGAATACAGAATGATGAGAAAGTTTAGACCAATTTGTTTGAAATACAATGGATGGATGTCCTTTTCATCCGATTCATCACTCAATTATAATTACTGTCAGTCAGAACGATCTTCGTTCGTACTTCCTTTTCTTTTTTCTTGTCGGCTGTAATTGAAAATGATTGCCAAGAAGTTCAGAGGCAGCGAGGCACGTGTTCTTTGACATTTTGTCTTACTACAGAAAAAAAAAAATATATATATATATAAGGGTAAAAATAGAATTACTATTCTCTTTACTATTTATTTATTATTTATAATGCATTTAAAATTTAATATTTTTTTTATCATTTTTTTAATATATTTAATCATTAAAACATTAAAAAAAGATATTATTAGATAATCACTTTTTTTAATGAACAGTACTAAGTACAAGCAAGCTTGCGCGTCATTGTTTTAAATTTTGTATCGTATCGACTGATATGATTAATACATACTGTATTAAAATAGTGATCGGTATAGAAATTGAATTTATTTCATACTAGCCTAGATTTCGACCGTACTGGCCATGTGTACCGACCGGTATTGAATTTCAAAATTTTACTTTTTTTTCATTTCTTCTTATTTTTTTATCCTAATTTAGACTAAATTATTTACATGTATATTTATATATATAATTTATTCATCTATTGACTATTATTTTAAAATATAATTTTTATTTTTTTATATATATAATTTTTTTTATGTATAGATTATTCTGAAACGGTATACGAAATGGTACCAGTATCGAAATATTTCATTCCAATACCTTGACCGGTACGTTAACCGGTACGATATTCAAAACATTATTGCTTGCACACTCACATGAATAGTATTTTTACCATTCATATGAATAGTAAAAATACTGTTCATGTAAATGAGTATACATGTAGACTTGCTTACACATAAATTTTTTCATAATGTTATCATTATCTTAAATATAATTATTTTCACAATATTTTTTAAATGAGATATTTTTATAAAATAAATTATTAAAACAATATTATTAATTAAAAATGTAGTTATATAAAGAATTTTTAAAAATAACAATACGTTTATTTTTACTCATTGAAATAATTTGATATTCAAAAATAAGTTCTACCACAAAAGAATTCATTCCACCAATCTATTTATTTCTCATTTATTCTCTTTTTTTATTATTTCTTTTTAAAAAGTGAATATGAATTTAACTTCCTTTTAAAGTGAATGAGAAGTGATACATTCTAAGAGAAAATTTTATAAATGTAAGCTCATGAATTAACGTAATTTTATGTAATTTGTCATATTGTTTATAATAAAAATAATTTTATAATCTGACGTACCACATCAAAATGAAAAAGTTTTTATAAATCTAATTTTATATAAAAAAAAAAATTGTAATTTCAATTTTTTCAAGATGAGTCTTGTAAATAAAAATATAAATAAAATTTTAGAAATACAGCACTACTCGTAAAAGAAATATAAAGCCAACTGACAACCAACTAGAAGTTTTTGGCATCTATTTATAAATAAATAAAAATAGGAAAGATGGTGAAGAAAAGAGAAGGATGGTGGGACATAAATGACAAGAAGAGAACAGGGAAAGGGAGAAGTCGGAATTTTAATTGATTTGTGTGGGAGGAAGTGCAAGGACTACTCGGCTGTGAGTTTTTGGATTCAGGCTTGCAGAGAAAAAACTTAATAAGGCGGCACCATATGTCACAAAATCTATGACAACATAAATTTAGTATTTTAAGTTTATAGAAAGTTGAGACATCATGGAAATAAATATTAAGTAATTTGAAATTTTAAAGGTTTGTGATACTTCCTCTTCTATTCCTATCTTAAATGATCATAAACTAAATAACTTCAGCTTAAAAGAAAATTAAATGTCATGTCTATTAATATTTCCTCTACATGTCATCCCAAATTTAGTAATTTGGGATTTTAAAGGTTTTTAATGTCTCCTCTTATTTCTTCTAGACTTCTATAACCTACCATTTTCTCATATTTAGATCTTTAGATAATTCTACTTCCATCTAAAAACCATCCAAATTTTATAAAAATAAATTTATAAATTGACCACTCGATGTGATATATCAGAATTAAAAACCCAATTTGGATAATGAAAGCTACCATCTTATCGCATCTTATCTTATATTCAAACACCACAAATATAATCGCTTTTCAATTTCAAAACTTCCAACTTTTTTATTTAATCATTGCCTATTATTACAATTTTTTTTAACTTTTAAAACAAAACACAATAAGCAAATTAACTTTTTTAAATTACAAAATGAAAATAATATTTAAAAATTATTTTATATTTTAGTTTTATTATACTTTTATTCAACAATTTTCTCTTTCCTTTTCCAAAACACCATAAATATTTTAACTCAAAACAATTTCTAACTCATCTTAAATCAACTATCTAACCACCATTTATAAACCATCTCAACTCATTATCCAAACCAACCCTAAATCTCTTCTAAGCTAAAGATACAATGGTTTTTAAACTTACTTTTGTAAGATTTTTTGGTAGATAACTCCACCACTAACATCCAAACATTTTAGTAGTCACTAATACCCAAACACTTTCCAAGCAGTTTTTTTCTTTAGCCTTTTTTTTTTTTAGCCATAGTTCAATTCTTAACAAGCTGACCGAAAAACATCTTGTGGACAAATCTGGGACTTTAATTTAAGTCCTGATTTGATTCAGAAGGAAGGTGACAGCAAAGAAGAGTCAAAAGAAGAAGAAATGAAAAGAAGAAGCGTGATATCAGTGTGTGTAGACTATGCTATCAAGATAATAACAGCCACAACTAACACCATCAGTCAACTTCTACACTGCTATACACATTTATCTTAGGGCTGGTTTGGATATCATTATTCATTTCATCCCAAAATCATCTCCTATTTCCAAACATAATGTAAATACAAAAATTTTCAACTAATCATTACAATTTTTTCAAACTTTCAAACAAAAATATATATATAATTCAACTTTTTCAAATTTTCAAATAAAAATTATATTATAAAATTATATTTTAACAATTATTTTAACTTTATATTATGTTTTATTCATTTTTTTTCTCCCTCCTTTTCTAAACTCCAAAAAATACTCAACTCAAACTATCTCACTACTATTCATAAAATATCTTACTACTATTCACAAAATTTTCATCTCATCTCACTCCTCAAATGAACCTAGTCTCCACAGATCCATCACCACTATTGTCACAGCAGACGTGTTTAGTCCACCATTACCATCTAACCCTTGCTTCAGCGTCAATTCTAATCACCATTGGCACCTCCTCAGAACCATCCACCAAGATGATTCATGATGTTATTTCGATATTCACTGTTCATTAGCAGCAATATGCTGCTCACTTCTTCCACTAAGAAAAAAAAAATCTATTTGGACACACCTTCCACAACACTATCACGACATGATTTGATTTACAAGAAAAATAATTTGAATCTTATAATCAAACCTTTTGCTCCAATAGCGGTATGAATGGTGTGGCCTCCACACCGGCTTGCAAGTAGAATGACTCGTGCACACACTTCTATAATCACATAATGTTGAAAAGAAAAAACAGCTACAATGAATATGCACATTATGTTTGGTAGCAATGGACATATCAACATCAGGAAACAGTTCTCCTCATTCTTTTCCTTCATGGAGCAGGAAACCAATTTTTTAAAAAAATGAAATCAGGGAACCAAAAATGCATATGCAACAAGAACTAAGCCGGAAAAAAGTTTCAGAATTGTTTGAGCGCCTAACACTCCTGCAGCCACGAAGATGGAGCCTTTTGGCTCCTGAGAGCCTTACAGAAGCCGTGGAAGCATCTGCTGCTATGGTCCAATCATCAATAACATACAAGTCATACCTTTTTTTATTAATTGGTACCGGGTGTCTAGGAACGGCATCCTGACTGATCCTAGGAGTACACAAGCCCTTGGCAATAAGTTTCCTGCAAGTGCACCTCAGATAATTCAAGGAAAAAACCCTCCAGTTTGATTGTCCCTAGAGATTATTTGCACCCAAAAAAATTTGAACATTAGAACCTAGGGGTAGCATACCCCCAAAAGAAAGGCTTTACCACTTGAGCCAACTCCTAAGGGTTCGTACAAGCCATACTAGAAAACACAAAAGCATCACTCGTGGTAATAAATTCAGATAACCAAATGTGTGCACCAAACATAAAGAATAACATTTGTATTTCAGTGCTCAACATTACTAATTCATCACATTTCGATAGCCTATAGAAAACTATATAATATATACAAATATCTGTCCAGATTCCAGAAAATTACTTCCTCGGATTAAAAAGCTTTCTGAGACATCCCTCTTCCTTGTCCTGTATTGCTGTATACTTACAAAATAGACTACTGTATAACGTGGATTTTAAGATTCAATGATGTTGAATGAAAATTTTGCTAACAGCTGTGGCACGCCTGATATAATAGGTCCATATGTCTGCAGTGCAACAATGAAGTTATTCAAAGAAGATTTATCACAATTCATCACATTTTTCTACAAGTAATTTTACAAGCAAACAGGGTCGTCATGCTAGTTGGAGCAATGGCCAAGGTCATCAAGATATAGTGGAAAGAAGGTCAATCATTGAAATTTGAAAGTATTCTTATTTCAAGCAGGTACTAAGACATACAGGAGGAGTTGAAAATAGTCACAATGGACTGATTCCATCCATATAGGACATCATCGATGTTAGTCAAGTATAGAGTTCATTTACCTTGTGATTTTCATGAATCTGGCACAATGGAACTGCAAGCAGTTTTAGGGTTTTTGGTACTATGAACCTTCGACTAACTGGTAGCCTCACAAGAAAGAGTTTGGTACACTCCTACAGAAGAGGATAAGGGATAAGTTATCCACGACATCAAAGCTCGAAAGAAGAGATTTACGTAGACGAATTACCTTAGGCCTTTTTATATTAGGTGGCAGGTATGGATATTGTAATGTTTCAAAATCAGGCCTCCACCACATCCCAAGGCATTCTCCCACCTAAGATTGATGCATTATTTATATCAAATATTTATAATGAGAATATTGCAACATAAATGAAATAAAGTCGAAGACCTTTTTGATACCTGCCATGCAGTCTCATCGCCACTTCCATTGGCGGAGAGTTTTTTTGACAGCTTACGCCTCAATCCGTCAATATCTGGATATTCAATTCAAAAGATCCTAGCTCACAGAATACCATTCCAGATTTGAACAACCATTTACCATCTCAAAATTAAGTTGAATGAACAGTCATTTTACCTGATTCACCTGGCCTTAAGCGGCCACCAGGAAGCTTAAAGATGGAATTTCTTACTTGCAACAGCAACAAATGCGGATGTTTGAACAACTCAACCTGATTTAACAAAAGTCGCAAATCTTTAGCACAATATCATATGCCACGATACTTTCCTTATTCAATGGAAAACAAATTTTCAGGCCTATGGTATATTAATGGAAACCTCAGAGATACTAATGATTATTAACCAAGAAAAGAGGATCCACAAAAAATTGTTCATATCCCACCCCCTTCTGAAGAGAATAAGTTGAATAAAGATTAAAAATCCTTAAAAACTATATTAATCATGTGACCTGTCTAATTGAGAGCTCTATCATATGTACAATAAGATCTTACAGGAAAACAATCGATTTTGTAGTCTTTACTGTGACCTCTAATGTTGGCCTAAAGGACACAATGATGTTTCTATTACAATCTCGATCCCCATGTGTGTATGAGAGAGATTTTATAAGCAAGAAACAAGGATAAACTAGAGCTAGGCTACCCCCCCCCCCCCCCCCAAAAAAAAAAAACAATGAACCCCCAAACCCAAAAAGTCGAATGAAAACCAAAACTTCTCATTGCTTCCTGAAAAGTACTGCAAAAAAAATTCTTTGGCTGTAAAAGATTGCAAATGATCCCCAGGCCCTAGAATTATGAAAATAAAGGTCCACAATTACTCTCAATAAACCTCAAAAATATATTTATGTGGATCTTTGTTAATACTCAAAAAATTAGTCCTAAATTTTTAACTTTTAAGTTTGGCCTCAAAAGGTTCTAAACGTCAAAAGATATCGTCTTTTTTTTTTCCTTCTGTTTATAAATTCTTGGCTTTATCCACTGGCTGTCCCAACCAAAAACGAAAACTCTGCTGTCTTGACCTCTCTTATAGTGAATAAGCAGCTTACTAGTGCCTTGGATCCGTATTTGCTTTATTGCTTACTTGTACATTGAAATGAAACAGAAAATAACATAACTGATCGAATTACTTCTCCGATTCCTTTCTAACTAATATACTTAAAAAAATAAAAAAAATAAAAAAAACTTTCTAACCAATAAAAACGAGTAAATTTCTTTTATCCTCAACCAGATGACAGAACCTTCAAAAGCAATTCTGATCTCAAAGTGGCGTTTCTTGTATTCAACGAATCCAGGTTTTACTCTATTAATAAACACTTCCAAGAATATTTAATATTTATTTAAAGCAGTTTTTAGCTTTTTTTCAAGCAGATTTTAGTAATATCAACCTAATCAGTTGCTTGTTATTACACTTCTAGAACACAAAATCAGCAGATGAACTTGAGATTAATAAGCAAATACTATGAAATTAATCTGGCTAGTCATCCAGCCCCATAAAACTCAAAATGGTTGTTTCATAAAACGATAATTTAAATCCATTTACAGAACTAAAACAAAAGGAAAGAAATTAATAGAAAATTCACAATCCAGAAAAAACAAATAATATTTATAATCATGATATAGCTAGGTTACTAACCAGAATAACAGCTTCCACAGAAGTCCTTAGCCCATGAGCAGCGTAGCTGAACAAAAACAAAAACAAAAACAAAAAGTTTTAGAAAAGCAATAAACAAAAGAAAACAAAACAAACCCAGTTGAGAAAACACAGTGAGGGTGAGTGAGGGAGTATGCGGATGTACTTGGATTTCATTCTCTGAACACGATCGGCCATGGTCTCGTCCTTGAAGGGAGCGGCTTCTTTGGATCCAAAGTAGTAGCAACTCAGAGGGTATATATCTATTACACGATTACTCTCATCATTGCCGCTATTTTCACTGACATTTCCATTCGAACGGACTCCATTTTCTTCCATTTTCGATTGCCCTGAAATCAGGCACTAAAGAACTTACTTGGTAAGAAGGAGACGATGAAAGATCTTTATGTCTGTCCTAATACAGTGCTGTACATTGGGTATGAAACGTGGCACTCCAGACTCTGGAGTCCAGAGACACCTGGTCGATCTATCTAAAAGCATTTCGGGCTTATAGACTGCTACATTTTGGGCTCTAAGTCTCAAGTTTTCTACAAGGTTCTGTACGTATTCGGCTGTGAAAATGATAGAATAACAACTATATCACAATTTATCTACAATTGAGCATTAAAAATTAATTTATTTTCACATATTTGACCGTTGCTAGGATAATTTTTTTTAAATAAATTTTTTTATTATAAAATTATAGGTGAGTTGTAGAGTAATTAGTGTTGTATTGTTATCCATCTAGAAAAAATTGAATAATTCTACTGTATTGTTGATTAAGCACTTACTTTATCCAAATGATGTGGCAACAGTGATGTTTGCTTTGCTTCAAGATGATGAAAGTTGAGGAATCTTGAAGTGGTTTTATTGGTGGAAAATGATAGGTTTATAATTTCTTTATAAACTCTTTTACTATTTTTTTTAATTTTTTAATTTTTTTTAAATTTTCTTTTATTTAATGAGTAAATATGTGATTACTAATAAAAATATATATTTTTTAACATTTTCTTAATGATTAAGAATATTAAAAAAAGATTTAAAAAAATAATAAAATAATAAATACACATAAAATAATAAACAAGAAGTAGTAAAATTATAAAGATATCACTATCCTTTATTAATTATAAAAACAAAATAAGGTAAGGAAATAACAATTCAACAGATTTTAATATATCGACTATTTGATAACCATCCCAACTGCCAATAAAGAATGGAAAAAAGTAATCATTCTAACCACCAATTTAATTTAATTTTTTTTTTTTAAGTTTTATTATATCAGCAGTGAGTAACGAGATTAAGGACATGTTTGGCAACAAAACTCTGTTCTGATAATCTAATTTTCGTGGTTAAGATTGATTCACCACGTCGTGCAACCACCGATTACTTTTTTATTAGAAAAAAAAATATTAAAGTTGATAGGTCAAAGGTCTTGCCGCCTTGCTAGGTGCACATGCAATGACGTACCTTTTGCAGATACGGCAAGCCACGTCAGTCAAAACATACAGGATATTCTAGATTTGCAGTCTGTCTTTTCGATTTTGGACTTCTGTTACGTGGAAATATATGTTAACCATGTGGCTCATTTCCTAGGAAAAGCTACAATTTCCTTAGGTAGTGATTCTATATTTTTGGAAACTGTTTCAGATTGTATCAAACATCTTGTAATGTCTAATGCAATCTATAAAAGCCTTGTATGAATTTCTCCCAAAACAAAAAAAAATAAAGGCGGCATGCTTGAAAATATGTAGAATAGAAGTACTTCTAAATTTTACAGAGAGTTCAAGGAAAATGAAATAGATACAATTACTACCTAATAAAGCATTATTTTATAAATCCAAATTCATCAAATTCAAAAAAAAAAAAAAAAAAATAGAATAATTAATATTTTATTAGATAGTTGTGTATGAATTATGTAATAGTGTTGTTTCTATCATTTATAGTTAAGTTTGACTTTTGTTCGCTTTGCTTTTGTTAGTAAGTGCAAAATGTGTTCAATCATGTGTTACATTATATTTCATGATATGTTTTCAGTTTTGTCAGAAACACTCATCTCCAATAACACCATCTACTTCAAATACTCCAACTGTAATATGTTACTTCTCAAACAAGTTATATGATTGTCAAGTCGATATTTTTGAATGTTATTATGAATAACTTGTGTAATGACATGATAGAACATACCATCACTTCTCCAAACTTCAGAAATTACATGGATACATATGGTTATTTTGGAGAGCAACCTGCATGGTCACCCGATTGTGGAGTATCGAATATTCCATTTACCTCCGCCAGAGTTGAGAAAAGTAACGAAGAGTCATCATCGGATATAATGAATTTAAGAATTTAGTTACAATTGAGGAGCCATCATCAGGTATGAATTTTAATACGTTCGAGGAAGTAATTAGTTATTATAAATAGTATGCTAAGAGATGTGGGTTTCGGATAACGATAAAAAGGACCGAGAATGGAGATGATGGGTTGGTTAGATATGCCACCAATGGTTGTTCGCATGGTGGGAAGTCTTGTAATATGACGTCGAATATTCTTAGACCACGTCTGACAAGAAAAACCGAATGTAAAGCAAGAATTAATGTCTTAAAAGTTGACGAAAAGTTTGAGTTGACAAGAGTCCATATTATACACAACCATGACCTCAATCCAATCAAATCACGCTTCTTCCGATGTAATAGATATGAGTGAGTCCGTAAAAAGAATCTTAGATACAAATGATTTAGCACCAACATGTGCAAACTTTGCATCTCTATTGGATAACACCAACTCAATCTTAGTCACTCTCTTTCGGAAGTCAATCTCCCTCCTTTCGATATCATTGAGTATTTTGTTCAGCTCTCTAATATCTCTTAACAATTTATTGTCAATTTCTTAAAAATTCGACTTGCTATAACGGTCTCACTGGAAATATTTGCAATATAATAACCCCTATGATAGAATACATATTTTGGAAAAAAAATTAGATGCAAATAACATTAAATGTTTACCTCAACATGAATTTAGTTTTACTTCAGAGTTGTACTTTGGACAACCTAAAAAGGTTGTCCTCAATTTTATGGAAAATTTGCGTATCTCACTTGGGCCTCAACCTCACAAAAGCATAGATGTTGATCTAGAATTTGTTTAGCAAATGATGAAAAAGACGTCATGGTGGATGATAACATGTTCTTATCAGATGGAAGTAACTTGTAATCAAACAATAAGATGAACATGACAGTGATACAAGCTTTATTCAAAATGGCACAAAATGTCAGTTAAAAAATGAATTCATTAAAGTTGTTTTATTTGTTCAATCTTTAACATTTGATTGAACTTAGAATAAAGGTTGATTGAAATGAAAGACCTAGAGCTAGAAAATAGTGGAAGGAAGCAAGCAAGCAAAGGGGATGATAAGCGACTGAATTAATAATTAGAAGGCAAAAAGTTTAGAGAGACATCCAATATGTAATTGATTTCCTCTTTGGTATAGAATTTGAATGGTCACTTTCATAAATAATAAGCCAAAGAGAAAATACCAAAATTTTGAAATATCTAGTTAAATTAGACTTTTAAAAATCAAATCTAGTAAGAAAATATCGGTTCATAATGTAATAATCAAATTATTACAGCATATTATAGGGAAATATAGATCATTTTAGTGCATTTGAAGACTCACCCCAGATCACCAAATAAACAAACAACATTACAAATACAAAGATAACTATTCATCATGAAGATGCCAATGCAATTAAATAATAAGAGCATTGAGAGGAAACCCAAGGGATTGATATACAAAAAAAAAATTAACACGTAGTGCTATTGTTCCTGTTAAAATTTCCTTCAATGTCAACAATAACATCTTTCAGGCAATACTGAATGGAAGTTAACAAAATACAAATGGATGATAAGTACCAAATTCCCGTTTTAAAATTCCCACAAATGGATATTTCAACCCTTAAAATGTCAGAAAATCTAACACAAACTAAAAATAAAATTGATTTTCTACTGAAAGAGGAGATGAAAAATGCACTCACCAGAGTGGTCATCCAATTCTTTTATCTTCGTGCTATCGTGTAAAGAAAAGAAGGAGGTTGAGAAGAAGATATTAGAAATGGGCTCGGAGAAGGAGGATGAGAAGAAGATACGTAAAAAGCAAACAAGGAGAAGGAAATGAGATTCTAGGGTTTACTTGAAGGGTGAAAAAGATGCTACTTGTGCACTAGAGAGGATTATTGGGTTTACTTAAAGTAGGAGATGACATTCACGGGGGTTTACTTGATTTGAGAGGATTCTAGAGTTTACTCAAAACAGTAGATGACATTCACAAATTTACTTGATCTAAGATTCTTATCAGATGGGAGGATTTGGAATTGAAAATAGGGAGCTAACGTTAACTGAAACGCACTGTTTCATTTAATTGTACACGTGAATGGTATGTATGCAAGTGTCCACAAGGCCGTTTGCCAGAATCATTTTCCCCAAATGAAATAACCAAGTTTGAATTTCTCACTCTTTTATTAAAAAAAAAAAAAAAAAGGTATCCCCTAGAAGGAAATGGGCTAGACCCACGTTCCAAAGGCCTGCGAACCAAGGTCCAAAAGCCCGCTTAGCAAAAATTACAGCTCCAACTATCAGTACACATTAATAGGAATTCAAATCCTATCGTTATGATGATATAATAGACAATGAGTAATAATGATAATATTCGGCATCATACTGGTCCATGATATTCACCCAGTAAAATGAAGATTTTGCTCAAAACGATGTGTTTAATCTCTCATTTAAAATGAGAAAAATGCTACTTCATTTATGAAACACGATCCGTTTTATTAAAGGGAAATACTAAATGCATAGTTGGTGCACACTGCACCGCTTTTTTTAAGACTTAATAATTAAATAAATATTATTTAATAATATTCTGAATTTTATTTTATTTTTAATGTTTTAAAATATTTAAAAAATGATTAAAAAACTAAAAAAAATATTTTATAATAACGGTGCACTACAACGGTGGTTACACCGCCCTTTATTAAAATGCATGCACCACTATTGCATGGATGAAAAATGATATTTATAATTGTTGAATGTGTAAATATTATATAATTATTTTTTTAAAAATGATTAAAATCAAACACTACATGAAAAAATTATTTTTTAATAATAAATTTTATTATTTTTCAAATAATTATATAATAATTATATATTTTATAATTATATATAACATTACTGACAGATGAATGTTTTAATCTTTTTCTTGATTCTTCTCAGCCCAGTAGTTATGTCCTGCAGCCCAGCAAGGACGAGAGAAAATTCAAGCCATGAAACTAGTCATAAAAATTATGCACTCGGCCAATATAAATACTATCCTAACTTAAACATCATACGTGCAGGGGCGGCGGAATAAAAAATTTGGTTTGAAAAGTCAAGTTTTAAAAAAATATATATATATATATATTAAAAGAAACTAAATACCATTTTTTAATATAGTATATATTATAAAAATACCTTTTAAAATTCAAAAAATAATCTTTCTCAAAATTTTAAATTTTTAGAAGGGGTGCAAAGACCCCCAAACCCCTTAGAAGTTCCGCCCTTACATATGTGTCCTTTATCAGACCGAATCTCCCGAATCTTGCTATAAGCTACTAGCAAGAATATGAAACACGCTCACAAGAAAAGTATTTATCACGTTTTCTTGGAAAGTCATCTAAAAAATCTCTTATACTAAAACATATTCTCAATGAATCTCGCGGCTCTTATAAAAGAGAAATACTATTTATAAATATTATTTTTTGGTATTTTTTAATTTAATTATTCATATTTTTATTTTATTTTTGTTTTTTAATTATGTTTTTATTTTTTATTTTTGTATTTTTTTCATATTTCATTCCTAACATTGCTCCTTATAAAACTTATAAAAATCTCCTCCCAAAAATGTTTACAAAACTATTTGCAAACCTTTTTTACATTATAAAATATAAACAATAATCATTCTTGTTAACAACCAAAAGCCAATTATAAAGGTCTTATGTTTCATGCTTTAAATCACGACTTGACTTCCGAAACTGAGTATAGGTCTACATGGGAATGTTCTTACTGCCCATCCTCAATCTACACCATCTTCAATTATTTTCAAACAAATTTCTATCTACAAGTCTATTTGTAATGTTACTAATAAATAGAGTTTTTAACTTTTTTAAACTAATTAAAACCTCACAATAAGTGATGTTTTAACATACCAAAGTTGCAAATAACATAACTCATTTATTAGTAATTACGAGTCTCCAGCTTATACATATAATATTAAATTAAGAAATTAAGATAACATTTGATGTGATTATCACAATAAAGATCGTCATGGATTTCTTTTAGTACTTGAGTATTTTAATTTGGCTTCAACCTCACAAAAGCATAATCATGTTTGACCCTGAGTAATTTTACCGAATGATGAAGAAGACATTGATGATGTTGACATTTTAAAATGAACCTAAATCACAAGGTTATTATTTAGGTTATCGAAAACTATGCAAGAAGAATGGAAAAGAGGACTAAAAATCGAAATAGAAACTGAAATATTTGGACCCCATATTTAAAGCCCAAATAACAAACGAAACTTATACAGTGCACTTGGGGGCATTCAAATTCCCACTTTAATTTTTATACTATTTATGTTTATGAATGCAGCAATACAAACTACTAAAACAGTGCACTTGGATAATTTGAGATGCAAAGTTTACTAAATGTATATAAAACAAACTACTAAAATAATTAATGTACTATTCATTAAGATTTGAATGCAAAGTTTACTAAACGTACATGATACAAACTACGAAATCATCATTTGAGAACTTTTTCTATTGCTTAATAAATCGAGCATAAATCTATCTAATTAAACTAAGACTTTGAGTTTAATTATAGAGTGCAGATTAACAAAGAAATGTTAAAATAATAATTCTAAAGAAAATGAGATTTGGAGTTAGGCAAAGAGTTCAGTTTAATAGAGAAATGTTAAAATTACATGAGGTAATAAATACAACAGTACATAACTGCTATGCAGCCCTCACATTCCAATAGAAAAGAGGCCCCTTGTTTCTTCCACAAATACGCGCTCAAATTGGCCTCACCAATATTGATACCTAGAAACACTAAAAAATGGACAGAAAACTTAAGATTTTGACCTTCAAAATCAGACCTAACTCAGTGCACACGATACTTGTTATTCATAAACATTTCAGTAAGAGAAAAAAAGCATTAAATTGACAAAAAAAAAATGGTACCAGCAATGAGTAAATGGTGGGAGACTACTTAGATCCTAACCGAAAAAAACCAAGATTGAGCTAAAAAGGTAAAAACGAAAATCAAACAAAACAGTTTAACGCCTTTAAAACAATAATGAGAATTCCAAGAGAGCATATCAAAGAGGCTAATGGCACTAATCTTGACCTCAAAGTGATTTGGGCTTTGATTTGAATATTGGCACAATGGCTTTGAGGGAAACTTGAGAGAAGGAGGAATGGGTTAGGATTTTCGAAAGAGTTTGAATGGTTTTTGTAAGAGATGGAGTGGAGAGGAGGAAGAGGGGAAGGGTTAGGGTTTCGGAAGGGCTTGGTTAAACAATAATTAGGGTTAGGGTTTCGCGACTTCAAGGAGAGAAAAGCTCGGATTTGTTCGAGGGAAAGGGAAGCTCGGCTTTGCAAAGGGGAGCTCTAGTTCGAACGGGAGTTCAAGGGAGGGTAAACTTGGCTTCGCAAGGGAGAACTTTAGTTCAGGAGGAAGAGAAAGCAAGAGGAGCTCTAATTCAAGAGGGAGGTGCACGATGATAAAAACGCAAGGGGAAGAAGATGACTCTAGTTCATCTTCGAGGGGTCGCGAGAGATGCACGAACATCATTGTCTCAAGGGAAAATTTGAAATTGAAAGGAAATGCTAGTGTCCCTTTCTTCGTTTTTAGTTTTTGTCTTTTTTTTTTAAATATTTAAAATAGAGTCGTTTGCCTAGGCATTTTCCTATAGGATTATTGAGTCCCTAAACCCTAATCTAACTTAAGCATCATATATGTTGGGACAAAATCAGAAAATTTGGTTTGGGGGCCAAGTTACAATATATATATATATATATATGGGCTAAATACAAATTTTCAATACAATATATTTTATAAAAACACATTTCAAAATTTAATTTTCTTCAAATTTTGAAATTTTTTAGGATAGCTTTAGTAGTTCCACTCTTGCAAATGTGTCCTTTACCCTACCGAATCTTGTGTATCTTCTTGGTGCAAGTTGCTATACGCCATTAGCAAGAGTACAAAACATGTCCACACAAAAAGTATTTATCTCATTTTCTTGCAAACTCATCTAAAAATCTCTTACAGTAAAACATATTCTCAATGAATCTCGCCACTCTTATAAAACTTATTAAAATATCCTCCCAAAAATGTTTACAAAACTATTTGCAAACCTTTTTACATTATAAATAATAATCATTCTTGTTAACAACCAAAAGCCAATTATAATAGTCATGTGTTTCATGCTTTAAATCATGACTTGACTTCCAAAACTGAGTTAGGATTTGAATCACGGTATGTTTTGGACTTAAGAGGAGACACAAAATTTTAATCTAATCTCATTTCAACTCATTCCATGTTATTACCATATATAATTCAAATATAAAATTTTTAAAATAATCGTTATAATTTTTTTCAATTAATCATTATAATTTTTTCAAACTAATCATTATTTTATCACTATTCACATACTATTTTATTACTATTTACAAATTATCTTCTTACTATATGGGAATGTTCTTAGTGCCCATCCTCAATCTACACCATCTTCAATTAATTTGTATTATAACAAACAAAATTTCGATTTGCAAGCCTATATGTATGTTACTAATAAATAGAGTTTTAACTTTTTTAAATTAATTAAAATCTCACAATAAGTAATGTATTAACACACCAATGTTGCAAATAACATAACTCAATTATTATTGATAATGAATCTCCAGCTTATAGAGATAATATCAAATTAAGATAACATCTAATTTGATTTAATAATTATCATGAGATTTTTTTTATCTATTTCCAATGCAATTTCTCTACAAATATATACATATACTTTCTATTCATTTTCTTAAAGAATAATAGTCAATTTTAAAGAAAAATCATCGCTTCCATTTGACCTATTCCTCTTAATTTAAATCTTATTAACAATATAGAAAATATTATATAAACATCATAAAATCCATTTCATAAAACTATTATCAAGTCGATGACATACTCTAAAATTTGTAAAGAATCTTAAAAAAAAAAAAACATATCTATTTTTATATACATTATGTACTCTATTTTGTCAAAACATCTTTGGAATTTCTCGAAATACCATTGAATATGGAATAATTGTCCAAAGTATCATCCCCGCAATGAGTCGGCAATTATAAAAACAAAAAATAGGAGGATACGGGAATTCTCTGTCACCCATTGAACATCAACCAATCAAGACGTAGAATTTCAGAGAAAAATGAAAAGTCAAATTGAGGGCATGGTTGTCTTTGGTGGCTTTTTATCCAATCAAGCTTCATGATTCAGGTATCTACCTCAACGACGGATGCTCAACAACTCCTCCTCAAAATGTTTTCATTTTTAATTTTCATTTTTTTTGGGTTGGTAATTTTCTAGAGAATTAATAACTATGAACACCTTCTTTCATGTTAAAGACAAAGAGGGAGTCAATTTTGGTAAGCTTTCCACTCTTAAATGCTCAAGGTGATACCTTTGTTTGTCATGTCAAAACTGGGTGAAGACTGAAGAGTCCATCTTTTTGTCACCTCTTTCTATATATCTGATCTGAAGGAAGAAGCGGGAACGAGAGAGAGAGAGAGAGAGAGAGCTTCCATTACTCAGTTCTTGTTCTTCGTAGGCAAGTTTTGATCTGTTATTCCATTTCTCATTTGTCGATTGTTCTGATAAATAACTGTCATAATTTTCTGGGTTTTTGGTACTGCAAATTATGTTTGGGTATATTGTTGATTTTGGAGAACTTATCGCTCAATGGTCGATGGGTAATGGCAATTTATGCAACTTTGGTTGGATTATGTTATCTTTGAATGATATTGGGTTGTTTATGATCTGATATTGGATTTGTTGTGATTGTATATGGTACTTATAGACACCATATTAAGGGAACTACATGCAGGGCGGACTTACGTTGTAGGTTGGGGGCTACCCCCAAAGTTTTTCAAAAAACATATTTAGTATATAAATATATGTGATTATTTATATATATAATTAAAATTATTTCATCAGATTATAAAATAAAATAAAATTGTCCCCCCAATAATTTTTATTAAATTTTTACTAAATAAATAGATTAAACTTTTAATTTTTTTCGAATGTTTTATATTTTTGAAGTTTTATTTAATTGTTTTGTGTTGATGTTTAGATGTGTAAATTTCAGATTGACTAATTTTATTTCTTTTGTTGGTCATGACATTTATGAATTATGAGATATTTTTTTTAATAATTAACTTGCTCATTTGTCACTTTGAAATGATTATAAATTTTTATAATTTTTATAATTTTCAAAATTAATTAATTATATTTATTTAATCTCACTCTAATTTATATAATTGTGAGATTATTAGAAATACAATTTTATAATATATGATTATTATATTTATATATAGTCACGTATAAAAAATATATATTATTTATATTTACATATATCATACATTTTATCGATCGCCCCCCCAAACACTAAATTCTAATTCCGCCCATGACTACATGATTTTTAGATAGTTTTGGTATAGGAAGATTATTATAAAACATGAATTAAGAGCCTGAGGACATATTTCTCGAGCTAATTTTTAGCTTTTTTATTTTTATTTTTTATTTTATTTATAGCATCGATAATTGCTTCCGGTTTAGGTGGATAGTCTTCAAAAGAAATTAGCTTATCAACTTCCTGAAAAGAACTGCAAGAATCAGCACTGATCATCCCTGTTATTGTGCATGCTCCAATAGCAATAACATATTTTGGTTCAAGCATTTATTCATTTCATCCCACAAAAGGAGCCATATCTTTTCATAGTTACTGTACTTGCAGTTAAACTTAGGTATGCCTTTATAGGACTAGGTCTTGGTGCCAGTATCTAATGATCAAAGTTGACTCATTGTCTTATTAGTGCATTACCACTATAGTCAGCAATGTAGGATCTGAAGGTACAAAGAAGAACTGCTAGAGGAATAATTGAAGAAAACAACATATGCTTTATTGTTAATTATACACTAGATAGTACTAAGATACGCGTCACCATCAGCAATGTAGGATCTGAAGGTACAAAGAAGAACTGCTAGAGGAATAATTGAAGAAAACAACATATGCTTTATTGTTAATTATACACTAGATAGTACTAAGATACGCGTCACCATACATTTTTGTTTGGGCACCTTAGAGTTTGTTTGGGATTGCATTTCAAAATTAAAAAGTATTTTTAAGCAGTTAAAAATACTTTTAAAAAAAATTGCATGTTTAGTAATTTTATAAAAAATAATTTTGTCGGTTAAAAAAGTTAAAAATTAGATTTTTCAAAAAGTACCAAATTAGAGTTTTTATCAAAAAGCTCCTACGAATAACTAGGAGTGTTCATCCGGACTGGCTTTTTTTTCCGATCCGGTTCAGAATCCGGATACCCGATTCCGATTTTCAACCCATATTAAACTAGATCCAGAACCTATATTAAAAGCGGTTTGGATTCCAACCCGGATTCACCCGGATTAAAATCCAGTTTCCATATTGTAAACCGTTTTTTTTAAATAATAATACCGGTTTTATAAATTTAAAAAAAAAAAAAAAACCGGTTTGAAATCTGGAAACTAGATTTCCGAGTCCAACCCGGATTTCAACCCGGGTTCAACCCGGATTTCAACCAGGATGAATTCGGGTTGGAATCCAACCCGCTTTTAGCCATTTGGTTCCAGGACGGGTTGACCCAGATTCTCGGTCCGAAACCCGCTTGAATACCTCTACGGATAACTATATATTTTTAAAAAAATACTGTAATTAATTTTTAAAACGCTTTATATACATGTTTACTAAACAGTAAACAACTTTTAAAATATAGAATTTATTATTTAAGTTATAAGCAATAGGCCCTAAAGTTATAAATTATACTTCCTACCACAATTTCAAACATGCACTTAGTACATGAGAGTTATATCTTAATAGCAGTTTGAAAGCACCATCCCACTCTCACTTGCAAATTGGGTTGTTATTCTGAATATTTTCCCTATGTTTTACATGTTGATTGGAGCATCATGATGTTTGTGCTGTGCCTTTATAAGATAAAATCCTAAGAACCTGTAAATAAATAAACAACTGTACTTCTCTAATGGATTCAACGAAAATGAAAAAAAATAAGTCGCACCTCATTGTTAGGTATTCCATCTTTAAATGCTTATGGCACACATCGAGTACGAAAGTTTCACTTCTTATTGTGAAGGAAGAATTCATGCCATAAAAACACGCTTTACTTGTGCTTTATTATCTAAAATTTAGCATGTTTTCTGCTCTAATCACATACTTTGTTATGTGAATATGGGAAAACTTCCGGGTTGGAATTCATGGACTCTTTGTTAATCTTAGCATGTTTTCTGTTATGTACACGGGATATGGAAGTGGCTCACTAGTTTACATTGAACAACTAAGAAAAAACAAATGAAGCTTTCCGTTATGATATTGTTAAATTTTATACTACTAATTAAAAATGATATATACTATACTATACTTTCATCCCACTCTTATACTACCATGTTAATGAGACATTATCCATCATTTCTTGACTTGTTATTTTATAAAATAAAAGCTAGTCTAATGGTTGATGCCATCAACAGTGTGATGGGAGTGGGATGAGAGTAGCATATAACAATAACTTACTACTAAAATATGCTAGAGATTTGGTGAAGCGTTTGATCATTTCAACCCATCTACTTACAAGATTCCATCTTTTCAGTTATGTCTCTCTGTTCTCTCTGCATCATGGTGGAGTATTTGCTTAATAACAGATGTGTAATCTGAAATGCTCTTTCATACTTGCAAAACAGGTTCTTGTTAGAGTTGCAACAGAACAGAGGACTTCAACCTGTGGAATAGATCTCTCACACAATGGATCAAAGTACTCAACTTCTCTTGATCATCACTATTTTTCTTATATTTGCACTCATTCTCAAATGTCATTGGGCAGATTAATATTTGTTGCCTTGGAAAGATTAGTGGTGATATGTGGTCCCTTCTTGTTTCTTGTTCTTCTTCATGTTTTTACCCATGTAGAAATCATGATTATACTCATATACACCAGCATGTCTCACTATCCAACATGTTTGAAGGCCAGCACTTCTTACTTGAAACGCTACCTTGTCCATATTGCGGACTTTCTACATGAATCTTCTGCCACCTTTAACATTCCAAGTCATTCAGGCACATGGTTAATTAAAAATTAAATGAATATAACAGTTAATACTTACTTAACTATAAATCGGCAACACTTCTTGCAGAGACTACCAGAAATGGCCTTGAGTTGGTGAGATCAGTCTCTGATAAGCATCATGATGTTTTGAGTTCATCCACTCGATATATTTCAGTAGTTAAAGGTATGCATCCAACTTGGACTAAATACACTCTCTAGATGAGGGAATTTGAGAAATGTTGCGGTTATATTCAATCTACGTCTGTATAAAAGAATATTAACTATACCTTTGTGCCTCTTCTTTTGCCTGACTTGTTCATGTTCCAATTGGTACATCTTTTTTCCCGTTTAGTTTGGCGGCACTGTCAGATTGATATTATTTAATCTACCGATACCATTATGAACTATGAATTAAGGACATTGATTTTTTCTGGATCCGCTTCTAAGTGGTTTATAAGGACATACGTACCTTTACTTGTATTCATTCTGTCAGATCTGGTTGCTCGTGTGATTTGCATTTAGAATCTTAGCTATCTAATAGATATGGGATCTCTTAAATGTTGAATGTTCATACCAAGTTAAGTTTCTCTACGAAATGTTTCGTTATTATGGTAGGGCAAGGATCCGCTGCTGTGGGGCGTGAAAAGGGCAAGTATAGCCTCATTCGAGATATGGAAGAATCCCAATTAGGAATTTACGACAAGCCCCTTCCATGCTTTGGCTGTGGGATAGGATGGTTTTCGTAAGTATATATAGTTCCTTCTTCCTCCTCCAACAGTACCATCATTCATCATCTAATGGCTTGATGTCTTTGTTAAAGATTTCTTTTAGGTTTTGTGTTTCCACTTCTTTGGTACTATGGGACGATTCTCTATTTTGGAAATCACTACAGGAGAGATCCTAGGGAGCGAGCAGGACTAGCAGCCTCAGCAATTGCTGTAATCTCTCTCTCTCTCTCTCTCTCTCTCTCTCTCTCTCTCTCTCTCTCTCTCTCTCTCTCTCTCTCTCTCATAAAATAAAGAAATAAACATATTGAGTTGATTTTATTTTTGTTTTATGCAGTGCAGATTGCAAAAGGTTCTTCTGTGTCTTAAAAGTAGCATAATTTGTTTGTGTCATTGCAGGCATTGGCTTGTACTCTCGTCTTTCTTGTTATAGCAGCTCTTCTTTCCTTTTAGCCACAGCGACTCCGTTCACACATTGTGAGCAGCACAAATTGAACTAGAATCATGTAGACAACACGGCTCACGGCTCAGGAGACCGCCGGGGGGGTGTAAAAGAATATAAACCAAAGAATGCTCCCCAAAGATTTGAGACTGGATGAGATAAAGATCCAAACGCCACAAATTTCCTGCATTTGTATGTGATAGATGCCAAGAAAATTTGTTTACATTTCAAACTGGTAAATGTCTATCATAGTTTATTTGAAGCTCTTGTCCATGGTCCAAATACATACATATATATACATATACATATACATATACATATACATATCCACTTCATCACTGTCTTCATGTATAAGAAACCCAATAATGGGTCTGATTCATCTGCTAACTTGATGGTGATGATTAAGAAAGATATGGCTCCCTCTCATATAGATGCCATCAAGATCAGGGTGCAGCCAGTTTAGGATACATATTTGCTCTTATAGGGTTTCAAAACAGAAAATCTTTTGTTTGACTGGTTCTGATGGCCATCTAACAAATTTTATCTACAGTTTTTTAATAGTTTTTTTTTTTATTGGCACTGAATGTTCAAACAACATCCCGACTAATCTTGGGAGTGTACAAGCAAGGAATTTCTCACAAAGTAAACTTCGGTTAATTCAAGGAAAAAATCTCCCAGCCCAATGGCCCTTGAGATTTTTTGGACCCAAAGAAATTAACCTTGGACCTAGGAGTTGCATATCCCTAAGTCCTAGACTTTTACTACTTTGAGCCAACCCCTAGGGCAGGGGCGGACCCATGTTCATTCTTGGGGGGCGGTATTTCAAAAACAGTAATTTTAATATAAATATATATAATTTATATATATAATTAAAATTCTCTTTAATTTTTTTTTTTAAAAATTACCCCCCTCAATTTTTTACTAAAATTATTTCTCTAAATCTTCATATACATCTATTTATATTTTAACTTTTATTTTCATTTAAATCTAAATTTTAACTCATGTAATCTCGTAGTTATTCTAACAGTCTAATTCTAGCAAAAAAAAATGATTATTAATTTATATGATTGTAAAATTAATTGATTATACTCATTTATTTAATTTTACTCTAACTTGTAAGATTGTGAGATATAATTTGTTAAAAATTTAATAGCATTACATTATTATTTATTAGAAAGTTCTCAAATTTATTCTTGATCTATAAATTTTTCTTAAATCATAGAAAAATATAAGCAAGTACTTAAGTACAATTGGTTTTTTTTTTTTAAAAAGACGTAGACAATTCGAAGACTAATATATGTTTAGAGAGTTCGATAACAACAGAGCATAATACTTCTATCACTGATGACCATCCTTCTAAAATTTACATGCACAGTACATTTTATCGATCGCCCCCCCAAACATAAAATTCTGGTTCCGCCCCTACCCTAGGGGTTTAGTTTTTTTAATGGCAATACTTGAATCAAAATTGCCAAAGTTTTCCTTCTGTGATTGTGGTCAAAATGCTTCCTAAAAGACTGAAACATAGTAAGTAGATCACAAATCCAGAAAATGTGAATAGAGGGAGGTTACTCCCAAGAACTGAAGTCGGAAAACTATTGCGTATGCCCAAAGTGGTCGGGTGTCTGAAAGTTATCAAACGGAAGTACATAAAGAGAGAAAACGACCACTACCAACGGGAATTCGAGAATGCAAAGTCAAAAATTTACTAGGAATCCCTAACAAAAGCACAACTCTTCTCTCGTGAAGGCAGTACAAAAAATGAATTGTTTTAAATCGAATAATATAACATGGCAGCTTGTTTTTTTGACAAAATTGAAGATCAATATATTTCTTTGAAAACATTATCCAGCAGAAGATTTAAACCAAAAATGGAAGCCACGTACAAAAGGAGGACCGGCTCAGCTTCATTCTTCATTAAATGAGAAAATGCCTGCAAAAGCTGGATTGGGGAAATTACACATAAAAATGTGTTCAATCACTGGCCACCAGATGGACATACTTCTTCTCTATAATGAATCTGGAGCTTGAATTGATCTGGCATCAAGAGAGAAAATCGTTAAATCATTACGGCCTGGTGAAGGTTCAATCAACATAACATATACCATATACCATATACCATAAAAAAAATAGATGGTAAGCAAGGTCCAGTAGATGTAGGCTGACCTTGTGCTCAAGCATATCAATGAGTTTGGATTCATCTTCGGTTATGCCAGATTCCCGTAGAGCGTTGAGAACAAGTTTCCTTAGTTTCCTCATCTTCAGAACTCCATCAGGATTCTACTTTCCAGCAAAAGATAATCAGTAAACCTAAGATTGTACTTTACAAAGAACACAAATGTAATCCCATAATCCATTGCTCTAGAAACTACTCTGCATTATGCCTTTATCTTAGGCCTTGTTCACTGTTTCAAAACTTTTCATTTTATATCATCTAATCATTACAACTTTTTTAATTTTCATATAAAATAAAATAAACAATTCAATTTTTTCAAATCTCAAAACAAAAATAATATTAAAAATATATTTTTCCATAATATTTTATTATTTTTTAACTTTTATTTCAATTTATCTCGTTGCATCTGCAAAAACAAACGAGACCTAAGTTCCCCCCCCCCCCCCAAAAAAAGACTGGAGAAGAGGAACTGGTTCTCTTCTATGCTATCAATTTGATCACATATGCAAACTAAAAATGTTGAGCTACGGAGACAAATGATATACACATCACATGCAAAAGAAGTGGACAATATATGTAAATGATCATAATGGACTGAAAATGATCTTAGAGCTATATTATTCAAAATACATACAGATTTCAAGGCTGATGTGATCAACTTCCTCCACTTTATTTTCTCTTTGGTATCTTCTTTGGCTGCGCCAGATTCTGGCAACTTATCGGTCTTCAATGGACTCTTTATTCCCGCTGCTGCTTCTTTTTCACCATGAATCACTTCCCCATTACCTAAGTCGCTTAAAATATCATCCTTAGTCTTTTTCTTTGAACCATCCTTCACAGATCCCTCAAGTTTTCTCTTTTTCTTTGATGGGGCAGCTCCTTTATCTGATTTTAAGTTGTTATGCAAAATGTCAGCTTTAGGTGGATCTGGCAATTTTGGCTCCTTTGGAAGTCCATTGGCAACCAATTCATTCTTTTGAGTGTCTCCAGCCTGAAGTTTTGTATCAGGAGTGGATTCTTCTGTCTGCTTAGGTGGGTCTTTTGCAGCATGGAAAGCTCGGGCTTTTGCCCTGTGCTTCTTTCCTTCAGCATGGAGAAGGAGGGCTTGCTTACTTGTAGCACTGGTATTGCAGAGACTGAAAATAAAGAAACGCATCCAACAAACAATAACTCAGATCCAATCATAACAAGTAACCACGAGTCATCTGTTGGGTTCTGCAACTAAACTCCTTATTTCCCAGTACTCTCTAAATTTATTTATTAGAAAGAAAATTTTGCATTATATTTTGTGCACAAATAAATGAGAATTTAGTCTAACAAAGCAATAATGGCATATTTTTAATTTTTGAGAGGGGCGACTCCAAGGTATTTTCACATCCTCAGATTAGCTTCATTGCTAAAAAGTCATGCTTACAAATCAGGATAAGGTCATAAAGATATAAACAAACCTACAAAACCAAGGTGGGCGCTCTGACAACCCAACATTTATATCGATATCAGGTTGTTGCTTTGAATTCTTGGTGGGCTTGGCCATCGGAGCATTCCCTTGGCCCTTTGGACCATATTTTTCCTGAAAACAAAGCCAAACAACTGATATTCTCAAGCCATATAGCAGTATGCATCGAAAGTTTATAACCAAGTTGACAAAAAATATTATAACAATAGCTAGCAAAACAAATTCCTCCGCTCCTATTCTTATCAATATAATCTGTTACTTATCAAAATAATAATAATAATTGATAATGCCCCAATATACGTGGGATTTCACATATATTCGATTCAAATATAGCATAAGAGACTAAAGTACTTAACTTTGCATGATAATTAACAAATTTTGAACGTAGGGAATGTCATTGCAAACCCAAAATCCTGACACCTAAATACCGCCAAGACTTTCTTTGGACGCATTGAGAAACCAAATGCTCACACGTCTCCAAAGTAATTCTGAGCTATCCATTTACAAACTTTTTATCATTTGATTCGAACCAAAACCATGTTTGGTATTGACTCAATCCACTACTTCACTCCAACCAAGGCAATCAACGCATTGATTTTTATCTGAAGGAAAAACAAGCATTGAGCCCAAGTTTGTTGACTATTAAGAAAGAGCAAATAAGAAACGAGGCACGCACCGCCTCAGTGATACACTGCGTGTGGCCCTGAACGCTCTGCTGCCCGAAAGTTTGTCCGCAATCAATGCAGGAAAGCTGCACGATTAATCAAAGTTTAGAAAAAAAAATTAAAATTCACGTTCAATTCAAACAAGAATAAGAAAAAACTCGTTTGGTTCCTGAGAAAAAAGGGGTAAAATAGACCATAAGTCCCGTTTCAAATATTAGGGATTACGTGGATCTATCGTTCATGGGGTCATGAAATTCGTTGCATCATATCATACATTCCAGTTTCCACTTTGTCACTGAAACCAAGCAGAAGACGAAGGAACTAGGGTTTTGAAATGAAGGAAAATCTAAAAGAAGACCTTGCTAGCGGAGCAAATCCTGAAGTGATTTGGGAGCTTCGGCTTCTTCAGGTTCTCTCCGCAATCCTCGCATTGAAACCACACCATTTCTCTCTGTTCGTGTGACTAACTATGAAAAGAGAGAAATGTACGCTGACCTCTTCAATAGATGGAAGTGATTTGGGGTTTAAGCCGAGGTTAGGGTTTCGCTCACCTTCAGGGTCCAAGTAACTTTCTATGATTTTTTTTCTTTTTTTCTTTTTTAGCAAATGATAATCATACATTCAATAGCAACGTCATTACAAAAATTATAATCCAACTGAACCAACACGCTAAAAAGAAAATCTAAAACTAAAAGGACAAAGAAAACAACCCAAACTAAAATTAACTAATTATTAACATTACACAAAAGGTCTAGAGGATCCTTTCCACTGTGAAAATCCAACGGACAAGATGGAATCTGAATAAGGGAATGTTGCCAAGAGCTTCCATAGAGGCCGCCCAACGCGCCAGGTTATGCATACATCGAATGTATGTTCAGTGAATTTTCCTTACTTGCCAATACTTAAAATTTTTTAGAAGATATTTGACGTCTTGGATAATGGGATTAAGAATCCAGTCTTGAAAGGGTGAAGGCACGATGATAACTTGTATTACCACTTCAGAATCACCTTCCAGTAGAATATAATCAAATTGCAATTTCAAAGCTCCTTTGATAGCTTCTAAGGCTACAAAGGCTTCTCTTATGTTGAGGTTAGTTTTTGGTATGCAATCCATCCTAACAACGAGAAGATTACATTGCACGTCTATTCCCATCAAAGCTATATAGTTGGTGTGACTTCTAACTACTACATCAAAAGATAGAATCTTGGTATTTGGGTGAATGACAGATATAGGATGACTGACAGCTATACCTACCTTATGAATTTGAACGCTTAACCAAGAACTCACATGATCATAAAAGCGTTTGAGCACCATATAAACAAAAGAGTGGGGAGAGATATTTTCCTGGTCATGAATGAACCAATTTCTGGTGAACCAAGCAGAGTATATAGCAAGAACAACAAAGATTTGAAAGTTGTAATGCTCTTCTTCCGAAACTCAAAGGTAAGCACTCGGCTGAAGAATGTGATTGGCCTACTCAGAGATAGGTTGACAAGCAAGTTTAGTAATATAGAAGGGTCATTTAGAACTCCTCCATAAGATTTGGGAATATGGACAATGAAGAAAAATATGTTGTAACTCCTCAAGGTCCATGTTGCACAAAGGACATTTAACTTGATCTTCATCCAATCTCAAGATTTGATAAAGCTTCATTCTAGTGGGAAGGATATTATTTAAAACTTTCCAGAGGAAAAGTTTTAAACGATCTTGCATTTTTAATTTTCAAATTTTTTTTCAGTTAGCATTGTCCCCCATGGCAAAATGTAGGTTTTGAACTTTGACTAGGGCAGCGTACGTCAATTTCACAAAAATTTTTCCAGATGAATAGTAGATCCATCTTACCCTATCATGAGTGGATTGGAAATTAATGGTTGACACAGGGATTTTTTGAATTTCCCCAATAGTGGTTTTCGAAAAGAGGGCATTGAGGAGAATGTTGTTCCATCTTCTAGGTTCTTCAAGCGTAAGCTCAAGAACTGTCAAAGTATGGTCAACAAAAGGGTGTTCTGAATTTGGTTGAGGTCTAAGAGAAGACGTAGTAGGGATCCAAGGATCCCACTAGATTTTAGTAAAGCCTTCATTGTTTATCTGAAAACGGTAACTAGAGTTGATGAAATCACAGATACATAAAAGAGATTTCCAAAACCAAGAATTAGAGGGCTTTGGGGCAACATCACTGAAAGATTTTCCAGTAAGGTACTTTTTTGATAAAACCTTACTCCAAAGACTTTGGGACCCATTGATGAAAACCCATGCATATTTGGAGAGGAGTGCAGAGTTGAAAATGTCAATTTTGTTTGAGACTAAGCCTTCCCATAGTTTTCTGACAACAAATATTTTTTCAAGATTTAGGAGTGAACTTGTTCTTATTAGAGTCATCAATACCCCACCAAAACCTACGCAAGAAAGTATTAAGGTGATTCGTAATTTGTTTTGGGAAAGAAATGGTAGCCATGGCATAGCTAGGAATAGCACTCACTACCGACCTTATGAGGACAGTTCTAGCAGAAAGAATTTTCGCTTTCTAACCTTGAAACTTGTTTTGGATACGCTCTAGAAGATAATGAAAAAACACCTTTGAATATTCTCCTCTAAAGAGAGGAAGACCATGATATTTATTAGAGGGGGGAGCATTCCTGAATTGAAGAATATTTTTTATTTCTATTTTGATACTAGAAAGGGTATTACGACTGAAATTGAGAGAAGGTTTCTCTTGATTAATGGTTTGGCCAGAGTAAAGGCTATAAGAATTGAGACAGTTTAAGAAAGCATAAGCCGTGGCTGAAGAGGCTAAACCAAAAAGGAGTAAATCATCTACAAACATTAAGTGAGAGATATATGGGCTATCCCTGGCAATTTTAATACCTTTCAGATTGATAAGATTTTCTTGTTAGAGAATGAGTTTGGAAAGAACTTCGCTGCCAATAATGAAGAGAAACGGGGATAAAAGATCTCTTTGTCTTAAACTATAAGTAGGTTTGAAAAACCCTCGAGGGGATCCATTGATGAGGATGGAGTAAGATGCACTCCTTCATCCAATTGATCCATTTAGAGTGGAAACCTGCATGCAGGAAGATGTCAAGAATAAAAGATCATTCCATTGAATCAAAAGCTTGCCATATCAATCTTGATTGCCTTAAGACCTTGAGAACCCATTTTCCTTTTCATGTGATGGAAGAGTTCTTGGGCAAGGATTGTATTTTCTTGAATTGTTTTGCCTAGAATGAAATCAGAATGATACAAAGAGATGATTTGAGAGAGGACAATTTTGAGACAATTTGCTAAAATTTTTGCAATGATTTTATAGAAAACATTGGAAAGATTAATGGGACGAAACTAGCTCACTTCCTTTAGGTTTTCAGTTTTTGGTATTAATGCAATGTTAATATGGTTTAGTTCTTTGAGAATCTTACCATTGATGAAGTTTTGGATAGCCACTATCAAATCCATCTTTATGATGTTCCAATAAGTATTATAGAAAAGGCCCGTAAAGTCATCTGGTCCTGGAGCTTTTGAAAAAAGAAACTGATTAATAATATTTGTGATTTTTTCAATGGTGGGGATTGAACAGAGAAGCTCATTGTCCAGATGTGTAATTTTATTGGAAAAAAGATTGTCCAGTATATCAGCATGAGGAGGATTGGTAGTGGTGTAGATGCTTTGGAAATAGTCTTAAATGGTTTTTACAATGACATTTGGATTAGTGGACCAATTATTTCTTCCTAACTTAAGACAATTAATGAAATTCCGTTTATGCCTAATGATAGTGGAAGCATGAAAGAATTTGGTGTTGAGGTTAAGTGTAGTCAACTAATTGATTCTAGATTCTTGTTTCTAAGGTAACTCTTCACTGCAAAATAGGAGGTAGAATTGTTGTCTTGGGATTGTAAGGTAAGAAGACGCGAAGAGAGTTTCTTAAGATTGGTTTGGATGTATCTAAAAGATTGGACATTCCACACCTTAAGCGCCTTCTTAGTTTATTTGAGCTTTTGTACTAGGATATAAGAAGGGGGCCCTTCAAAATAAGTATTCCAAACTTGTTTAATGACTTCATGACAGGAGAAATATCTTATCCAGAATGCCTTAAATTTGCTAAATCATACCTTGCCTATTATTACTACAAGTGTAACGAGGGCCATTGAACCCAAGGTCCACTAAATCTGAATTTTTCATGAAAAGATGAAAACCTTGAATGAGCAACAGATTTCCCTCCCGACTTTTCAATTGGATTAAGGACAAAAATTTAGTCATCAATAACACAAGAGGAACCAACAAATGAGTTAGTGATTTTCATGAGGTTATCCCAAAAGAAATGACGTTTGCATGTGGTGCAGGACAATAAACCATAGATAAAAGTTAAGGAACACGAGAGGGACCCCAATAGATAAGAAACGACATAATATTAGTAGAAACATGCACAACATCAAAATCTAATCCCGGGCGATACAAAAACAAGAGACCACCCTATTGCCTAGAAGGAGGAACATGCACATAATAATTAAAACCTAACCTATTAATAGTAGCAGTAGTGTCTTTATCAATTAATAAAGTTTCTGACAGAAAAATAACATCAAAATTGTAATCCCTAATGATAGCTTATAAAGCCCGTATTGCCCGAGGCCGAGCTATGCCTGGGCAATTCCAAAAATAAGAGCCTCATGGCTCCTTGGGTGACAGTAGAGACTATGTCACTTCAGTCATTGGATTTATTAGAAAAATGTTCAAATTCTAAGATTTTGCACTATTATTGGACGTCTAGAATATTTGTGTCTAGTATGGTGCATAACTGACAGCCACTGACTACTTGACTCAAGAAAAAAACGGGGCTTTCCTTCTATTGGACTTCAGCTTCTTCTTGTTGGACTCAGATTTTTGTCCTTCTTGAAACTCCAGTTGACCCATTGCTACTCCACAATAGTTACCTGTATTTTCAACAAAAATTGGTGAGCTAAAATAATATTTCTTCCTAGGGTACAATTGATTTTCACTTTCCTCTAACTGAGTTTTTCTCTTCCTCAATAGCTCTTGGTTCAGCAATGGTTCAGTGCGATGGCTTGTTTTTAGAGATATTGGTAGAGCCATTATTTGGTTTTTTGACGATGAGGATTCTGGATCAGGAAGGTTAATTAGGTTTTGATGGCAAGCTAGAGGGGAATTGTGGATGAGTTGAAAGGAGTTGATGGCTAAGCATGATTAGCCTATTTGTGAGATAAGGTAGGAGAGGTTATAAGTGGACTCAATTTTATTTCTGTTAAATCGATCCAATATTTGTTGAAAAGTAGAATCCTGCACCGGTATCAGTGTTTTTGTTGTCTTCATGTAACCCATTGGGCTTTTCTTAAGGTCCATTATATGCTCGGTTCCAAGGTTAACTTGAGAGTAGTCAAGCGGTTGACTGATTAAAGTGTTCGGATAGGAGATCTATGGGATACTTTGTTCTAGTTTTTGTATGGCCATGTGGTTGGACGGTAATTGATTGTAGGATATTGGGGGGACATGATTTAATGATGACAAATTTGGTGTGCAGGTGGGATAGTTGTCTCCCATGATGGTTATTGGCATCACATTTTCCTTCTCTTGATGAATGCCATGTAATGGCAAAAGAGATGGATCAAACCCTCCAATATCTGCTCCTTCTAAACACTGAATGATATCACTAATGATGATACCTTTGTTTGTACGACAATGGTTGGAGAAGAAGGCATCGATACAGTATTCTCGTCGGCTATCATCTGATGTAGGAGCAATTTTTGCCTTGCCTTTCCCTAGGTGCTCCACTTTAGGATGATTTATAGCAACGCCTTTTGTATTTGGAGGGAAAGTAGAGTGATCTTAAGAGTCCTTGCATCAAACTGGAGGAAGAAGTTGATTTATTATAAGAATGATAGTTTCTTCATTGGCTTTAGCTGTCGCAGTATCTTCATTTCATGAGTCCTTTTTGACTTCCTGAATGTTTGCTCTCAATGATGGCCCACATTAAAAAGTATCCACAAAAGTGTGATGGTAGGGACAAACGTGATGGAAATGGCCTAATCTCCCACATTTATAGCAAAAATCGAACAACCTTTCATTTTTAAAAGTTACTCTTGCTAGTTCCATAAGAATACGTGGAAGAAGTACACAATCCGTGAGTGAATTTTCAATGTTTAGCTCAACCCGTATACATAAATATTCCAAAACACCATTTTCAAAAGGTATGGACTCCATATTAATTTCTAGATGAAGACCAATTACATTTGCCATATCCCTAGCTGTTTTCTCATGCATATATTCAGGAGTTAAACCATAAATTTGCACACAGAATGCAGAGAAAGTAAGGTTAATCTCATTTAAACTAATGCCCGGCAACCACTCTTTTAGTACCATATGCAGTCCTCGGAAGTTTAATGGGTGTTGATTAAAAACTCTATCTTTTGCTTCCTTGGAAGGGAATGTGAAAATAAAAGAGTTTTTACCAAAATTTTTGATGACCAGTTTGGGTAGAAAATTTCAAGTAGTTTTGATGGTTGAATGGAATGTGTTTTTATTGAGATCCTTTTAGGAGACAACCAACGAGTACATGTTGTGCTATTTTGGTTGCACTTTCCACATAAGGTTCCAAAATGAAATCATTCCATGACATAGCTTTTCCTTTTGCACCAGCTGCTTCATGTGAAGAGGTTCCTCATACATGCTTTGAGTATCAAAGGTTATATGTGGAAGATGACAGATGGAGAAGGACAATGAGTGATTTCACATTTATTGTTTAGATTTGTTGTTGGAGGAATGTAAGTTATGGTCAGAAATAAACTTCATTTGTGAGGATTGGTTGACTAGGGGTTTGAAAGGTGGGGGAAGGAACTTTTGAGATAAGATGGGAGGAGAAAAGCTATTGAGAGCTTGAGAGAAAACTCAGTGGAGAGATGGGTTTTTTTTAAGCTTTAGTAATTTTATATGGGTAATGTTAAGGTATACAATCTCGTGCATCTTTTACTGAATTGATACCTTAATAATAATATCAAAACAGTTAAAATATTTTTTAAAAGAAATAAAAATTAAAAATACAAATAATTAGACTACATAATACATATAAATAATATTTTTATACAATATATACATAAAAAAAATCCAAATTATATACAAATAACATTTGTTTACTTTCTATAATGTGCCTCCCTAGAATGAAAATGACCTCGTGTAACTTAAAAATGCCACGTATGACACAATATGCCACGTAAATAAAATACAACACCTAATAGTTTAATTTATTTTATGAATAATGCTATTATCCTTTTTTGTTTTATCATCTCATTTTGAACATTTGTTGATTGATTGATTGATTTATTTACTCATTAAGTCTTCATAAATCAAGTTGATGGATTGTACTTCTCTTACGGGTGGAAAGGAAATCTTTGAAGAAAGTGAGTATGTATTGATATTATTTATTTTTTGTTTAAATGTTAAAAAATATGAATAAGAAAAACTAAAAATAAAAAAATAAAAATACACTTGCTAGAGAGACACTCCCAACGATCATTGCTAGATGACACCCTAGCATCCTTTTATTTTATCTATAGTTACAAGATTATCTACACTAATCTTTCAATTTCAGGTTGGCAAGTAGAATGAGAGTTAGAACGAGATCAAATACAATCTATCTTATCATTCTAGTACTCGAAGCTCTTCCTTTATGGAATAAGGGAATGTGTACAAAATAAAATAAGAAAATTATAAGGCACTTATTCTTTCCTCATGTTGATTTAGAATTAGAGTTTTATCTTTCTTTATAAGTGATTAAGGAACATAGGCCATTCCTGACCAACCTCCTCTTAATAAGGCATCTTTGAAATGAGCTTCTTGGATCAATTATTTCACTTTCACAAAGAAAGTCACAACCCTTTATATGCAAAATTTTCAAAATAAAACTCACTTTGCTACCTTGACTTTAATATAAGTCCTCACTCTTAGGCAAAAGCTTGAAACATAATCAAGGCGAAGAACTCCTTGAGCAACATGTTTTTGAAAGAAGTGACAGTCTATTATAACTTACTGGGTCTGAGCATGAAAGATATTATTGGAACACAAATAAGTAGTATTAACATTATCACGAAACAACATAAGCGTAGAAAGAAAGACACCAATGTATTTGGGAAGATATTACACCCAAGTGGTTCAGCAGTAATGAATGCCAACAACCGATATTCAATTGTGAGATAATGAGTTTTTTTCTCTGATAATCAAGAAATTAGATTGCAACTGAAGAGAATGCAACCACCCGTCATAAATCGGCGGTCATCAGGATTATTAGCGTAGTCGGCATCTAAAAATATAATTAGATAAATCAAAGACCGAGCAGTAAAAGTAAAACCGAATCCAATGGTACCTTCGAGATACCGAATAATGCTTTCATCAACTACATGAGTTGTGATAGGAGCATACATAAATTGATAAACCTAATGCACAATATAGGTAATATTAGGACTAGTAATAGTTATATACAATAGAGCTCCCATCACTTGCAAAATAATATTTTTTTTTTAAATCAAACAAAAGAAGAAAATTTTAATCTTTTAAAAGATTTGCTCGCTATTATACCATGCTTGTTAATTTGTACAATAAACTTTTTGTGGTATTCATTATTTAACATTAATGATGCGATGTGGCAACTCTCTCTCACTCTCTCTCAAAAGAAACCATCACCATAACAATGCATTCACCATTGCAATTCAACGACTCTAAGGTTTGATTTGTTTTCATAAATAATCTCATATCATCAATATTACTTTTTCAAATTTTCATACAAAATAAAATAAATAATTTAAAATTTTCAAATCTCAAGATAACCTTTTTAAATTTCAAAACAAAATTAATATTAAAAATAGATATCATAACCATATTTTATTTAATTTTTAACTTTTATCTCATCTTATCTATAAAAACAAACAAATTCTAAGAAAGTCCAATTTTGACTAAAACTCCAACTTATGACTCTGACCCTGAAGCTCCAATTGGAGTTAGATTCGAAGCCGAAAGTCGAAATTTGGCTTTTCGATTCCATCAGAGTCGAAACTCAGTCCTATACTTATATGGAAGTCTCCACCACATGGTCAAGTAAGTTAAATTTTGATAGGATTTTATTTTGAAGCACATACACAACTGGAATTAAGGTTATTTTATGGGATGCTATAGGTGATGTTTTCTCTGCTTTGAGTATGAAATAAATTGGTGTTTTTTTTAATGGGAAAGATATTGAAGTTTTGACAATTTTGAGAGATTTGCAATGATTTTTCATTTGGATTTTTCTAGCCGGATAATGGGATGAGATTCTTTAAAAGTTATTAGAGCAATATTAGGGACAAATACTGGATAAATAATGTAAAAATATAGTATAATAAATAAAATGTATCATTTTTATTTCTTTTAGTTTCGGATCCATATATTTATTTATTAAATCACAGATATTGCGTAGCATATAATAGATATCAAACACCATAAATTATTAACATTTATCTGATGTTTGTCTCTTCCCTTTTTGATGTTATTGAAGCTATCAAATCTAAGAAACCTAATTTTTTAAAGGAGGGACCTCTTATTTTGGAAAATCAACCTCTTCTTCAATATTTTTAGGACTATGAGGTAGTTTATGTGGAAAGCGAGGATACTGAAGCTGCACATATATTAGCTCATAATGCTAAAATGGTTGATGCTAAAATGGTGGCATTCCCATCCAAAATTATTTTGAATAGGGTGTTATTAAATGCTCAAGGATAATTGTTATTGCATTTGTTTAGTTTTTGCAAGGGAACGACTCGATAATTGTAATTTGGTTGATGGTTTCCAAGTTTTAATAAAGTCTGACTGTTGTTATATACAAATAAAAAAATACTACCATGTAGGCAAACAACTTTAAACTAAAAAATTCAAGCTACTAAAAACACAAATATTGAATTGTCAAATCTTTAAAAACTTGTTTAAAGAGTGAGAGGAGATTTTTTAGATACAAGTTTAAATAAAATAGTTTTTAAATATTATTTTTTAATATTATTATTATTTTAAAAATTGAAAAAGTTAATTTAAAATTTAAAAAATATTAAATTATTTAATGTATATTATATAAAAATTAAAATAATAAGATAAGATGAATTGAGATATTTAAATCTATTTAAAACACAAAAAGTTGCATATATTTTTTTATATAATTTATCATTATTAATTAATTAATTAATTTTTATATTTTATTACTTCACTTTATATATATATTTTTTTATGAACTTCACCGTATATTGTCAATTGCTTTACCTTCAATTTTTAAATCCAATTAAAAAAAGTGATAAACATGAACTACTAAAAATAATGATATAGGTATAATTTTTTTTACAAATAAATACATAATAATATTTGAAATTAATGATATTTAATAAAATATATTATTTTTATAAACTATTTTACAAAAAATACTACTTATTTAAACAGATTTGTGAACCCTTATTTTTTTTTTTCAAGAAATAAACAAAAGTAGAGAGATTAATCAGTAAAAGAATATAAAAATAAAAATAGAGAGGCACATCCCCGCACGCGAATAAAGGAGGCCAAATACAAAAGAAAAGAGCAAGAACAGTGGACTAGGGTTTGTTCGTTGGTGCTCGTGCTCGTGCTCGTACTGGCAAAAAATGAAGCTGGCTGGCCTAAAATCCGTCGAGAACGCCCACGATGAGTCGGTGTGGGCAGCTACTTGGGTCCCGGCCACCGATACCAGAGGTGCCCTTCTACTCACCGGGTCTCTGGACGAGACTGTGAAGCTCTGGAGGTCCGACGAACTGGTCCCGGAGCGCACCAACACGGGCCACTGCCTCGGCGTTGCGTCCGTGGCGGCTCACCCTTCTGGCCTCATCGCCGCCTCGGCCTCTCTCGACAGCTTTGTTCGGGTCTTCGATGTAGATACCAATGCTACCATTGCCACTCTCGAAGCTCCGCCGTCTGAAGTCTGGCAATTGCGCTTCAATCCCCAGGTAATGGGACCAACTATCCCTTTCATTTTCTTAAGAATTATCTCTATTTTTTCTTTTGGTTTATGAGAAGTGGTTGAACAGAAAAACGGTTAAACGTTCGATTTATGTTTTTTTTTTTTGGCTCTGTTGAACCTAATTCAAGTTTGTGGGCTTGGTTCTGATATGCCTGGAAGTCGTTAGTGTTTCTGTGAAGTCAAATTGTTCGTTAATTTTTTTTAATCGTGTGTTGAACTTCAATAATGTTAATTATTAGTAGTTATCTTTTGTTTACTCCTGAGCTATACTTGTTTTAATAAAATTTTATTTTACGTATAAAAAAATCCGTTTTTATTTACCGTCTTGGTTTTTTGGGGGCGAGGTGTTATTAAAAAGAGCTATCTAGTGGCTTATGAAAGTTGAATGCTTAGTGACTTTTTATGTGTTTAAATTTTCTTGTAATCGATCTTAGGCTAGGTTCATAGGAAAAATAGCGTATTTTAGTGCAATCGTATTTCCGAGCCCTGAAGTCTCTCTCTCTCCCCCCCCCCCCCTCTTGTCTTTCCCTTGTCTCTCTCTCTTCCCTCAATTAGCTTGTGCATGAATTTCTTCTACTTGCTACAATGATGGCTTTTGGTTCTGATGTTTCATTCTCATTGGAATTGAGGAACTAAGTTTGAGTCAGTTTATTACTTGCTATGTGATTGGTTTAGTTTTTGTTGCTAACCTCAAGTAGTTCATGAGAGAGGCCCCGTGGATTGACTTGGTTGATTGTTGTCGTGGTCTAATTTTTATCATATGTGTGTTTCAAGTATAATGGCTTTTCAAATATTTATTGTGCATCTGCCAAGAGCTCGTAAGGAATTTGAGCGTTGCTTTTCTAACTTTAGAAACAGGCTTGCATGTTGGGAGCCCTTTTCTCTCCATACCATTAGAATCTCAACCGGTGGCAACGCCATCTTCTATGTCAGCTTCTTAGAAATCTATTCTTGGCAAATTAGAAGTTTAGAGTGACTTCAAAAGTTAGAATTGTTTGTCTTGTTCTGTAGTTGCACTTCTTGTGCTTATTTATATTAAAAAAATGGTACTTGTTTTGTGCTTAACATCTATTTGTCTATGTTGTGTCTGTAAGTTGTACTTTGTATAGAAGATGAACATATTCTTTCTAAATGTAAATATTTGTTTTCTAGTTTGCGTTTTGGTTTCCTTAAACAGAGGTTTTGTTGCTCCACTTTACAAATTTTTTTGAGAAAATACATGCCATGCCTTGATATTCATAAAAAAGGAGAACACGTCTAAATAATTTTTATTTTGAAAACTAGTATTTTGCTTTTATGTGTACATATTCAAGTAACAAGGATACTAGAAGAATGAGTGTAGAGTCCGGCCCAGTCACTCGAATCAGTTTTCTTCACGTAACAACACTCAAAGCTAGCTCTCATGCAATTATGCAAATCATCTATCACTTCACAGAGCTTAAGTTCCTTCCTTTTAATAGGGGCTGCTAACGTCAGTACATTAGAAAACTTGACCGTTATGGGCTAGTTGTGCAATTGCAAATAGCAAAAAGAGAGAAGATAATGTGTTAATGTTCAAAATTCAGGACTAGCTGAGAGAGAAAGAAAATCAGGGAACGTGATGTTAAACAACATGCATGCTGTTATGGTAGCTGAGTCAGGAGCATTGGGTACCCATGAAACCATGTGGCCATTCTTTTTTGTCTGCTTGATTGGTTCCTGTGCAGTTTGCACATGCAACTTGTACATTAGATATGCCATCTTGTATTTGCAAGATGATCTAAGTTTTGCTTCTTTCATTGAAATAACTCTGTATGATAAAAGCAGCAACTCGGAAGCCATGCCACCTTGTATTTACAAGATGAACCAAGTTTGTTTCTTTCCTTTACATGACTCCTTATGCTAAAAGTTGAAACTGGACCTTTGCACTTTCTACTTAAATTCGTATAACTTATACATGAATAAGGGTGGAATCTGGGAAGTTCATGTTTTGAATATTTGTTGCAGACTTATGCTCACAGTAGCTTCCTTTCAGGGTTCCACTCTAGCAGTTGCTGGTGGGGGTAGTGCGTCAATCAAGCTTTGGGACACTGCCACGTGGGACTTGGTTGCCACTCTACCCATTCCTCGTCCAGAAGGTCCCAAGCCCTCTGATAAAAGTGGCAGCAAGAAGTTTGTCCTATCAGTTGCCTGGAGTCCTGATGGGAAGCGACTTGCTTGTGGCTCAATGGATGGTACCATCTCAATTTTTGATGTTGCTCGAGGAAAATTTTTACACCACCTTGAAGGACACTTCATGCCTGTGAGATCTCTGGTGTACTCCCCCATTGAACCACGGCTACTCTTTTCCGCCTCGGATGATACACGTGTGCACATGTATGATTCTGAAGGAAAATCCCTGGTTGGAGTCATGTCAGGTCATGCAAGCTGGGTATTGAGCGTGGATGTAAGCCCTGACGGGGCAGCTATTGCCACCGGCTCTAGTGACACCACCGTGAGGCTTTGGGATATTTCAATGAGGGCAGCTGTGCAAACTATGAGTAATCATACAGATCTGGTTTGGGGAGTGGCATTTCGACCGCCAGGAGGGAGCGGTGTTCGGGCTGGCCGGCTTGCCAGTGTGTCGGATGACAAGAGCATATCGCTTTATGACTATTCCTGAAGTAACTGGCATGTGGAGGGTGTACACATAAAAAAATTGTGTTGTTATAACTTAATGGTTACTAACGTTTTCATTGATTCCATAAAATATTTGGTTTCTTCGTTTGATCTTCTGATTGCCTATTGGTTTATTATATGAAAGAGGCTATTCATCATCATCCTATCATGATGCGGCATCAAATGATTAGGGCAGTATCACAAGTAGCTTTCCAATCATTTAATACCGTCCTATGAGATGATAGGAAGATGATGATTGAGAAAATAATGAGTAGTATTAATATGGTGCATATTCATATCATAAATATGCCAGATTCTGGTCATATTTTAGAGATAAATAAAAAAATACTAGGTTTATAAAACAGAAGTACAAAATGAAGTGATTAGGTGTACGTCAAGATAAAATTATTTTAGTGCAAAATTTGTTATTTTCAATTTTATTGTATGATGCTAACTTATAGTACCAATATTACTAACGTCTGATTTGTTTTTATAAATATTTTTATTTTATTTTATCTTATTATTGTTATTTTTTTAAATTTTATACAAAATAAAATAAATAATTTAATTTTTTTAAATTTTTAAATAAAATTAATATTAAAATAATATTTTATTTAATTTTAATTTTAATTTTAATTTTTATCTTATCTTATTTATAAAAATAGACCAGAGCTAAAATTAAATAATGTCATATTTCTTCCCTACTGGCTCTATCGTAAACATAGGGAACGCAACTTTATTATGCAAGGCCAGAAGCACATGATTCATGACCGTTGCTGATTTGATTAGAACGAACCAGCTAAACTAAAAATCTCTGTTACTATTCGTAAATTTTAGAAAGAGATTAAGGAAAATAAGTAAATTTATAAATTGAGATAATTTTATATAATATATTAAATGTATTTTATATTAAAAATAATTTTACAATATGATATATCATATCAAAACTTATTAATGAATTCAATTTTATAGAATTCTTTCGTTATTAAAGCATTTATCATTTTAAAATTTAAGTTTTATATTTTTAGTGTTTTAATTTATTTATAAATAATCATAGTCGGTGTATATTATTTAAAAAACTGCACATCCTTTGTGTGGCATCTTTGAATTGAACCTTTATACTCAACTTTCATTTTTTTTTTTAAATCCCATTCCAAATTTGGATGCAGTCAATTACGTGTTACAGATCAGTTTGCGTCTGAAAAAGTGAAAACTCCACAATATTAATATCATTCCCAGCAACCTCAATTTATAAAGAAAATTTTATTCTATAAACCAATGGGTGCTGACGTAATATTTGCTGAATTTCAGTATAAAAATGGATCTTATAATGATTTACTTACATCAAGTTTGGATCGTATCATATCGGATTTGTATTATAACGAGTCAAACTTAATTGGTGTTGGAAAAATAGAAAAAAAAAATTTGTGAAAACTAATCATAACAAAATAACAATTTTGATTCCAAAAATGATTTTTTTTCAGAACATATTTTATCATATTTGATCGTATTCTAAAATAACATTTTTTTAGACCAAGTAAAGACACCATTTTATAAGAATACTAAGAGTTGAGAGATGTGAAAAAAAGTTCTTTTTATTAGAATTGTTGAGAGGGGAATGAATGCCCCCATCCCTACCATCATGCTCCCATCTATCCACCATTAACCTTTTTTTTTAATATGTACAATAATTTATATTTATAAATACCAACATTTTAATTCAATTTTTGTATAAGCAGAAAAACAAATAAAAAAATAAAAAAAAAGAAAGATCAGAGAAAGAAAGAAAGAGGAAAAATTAAATTCTTGATAAATAAATAATTATAAATATTTCTCTTGCAATAATAATTTTTATTCTAGTTTTATAAAACATTATCAGCACGATCTTTCTACCAATTTTAAAGCTAGTAATTTTTTTCTCTGTAAATTTTTTAATATATTATTTACAGTCTTTGATCTATTTTATTGATGATTATTATTTAAAATCTATATAAATTTATAAATATATTTATGAGATACACATATTTATTTCATTATTTATATGTGTAAAAAATGACAAATTTTACAAAATTGAAATTCGTTGCTATTGATATTTCTAGGAAAAATTATTTAGCATAGATTTTTTATACTGAAATCCATCTTAATGTGATGAACCTAGGTGAAACAATTAAAAAAGGAAATCAAACGTCCATGTAGGGCCGTGCTAAAGTAATGATTTTCCTACGTTACTATTTTTACGAAAAATTAAAAATTAAATATCTTACAATAAAATATCCTTATATTTTGTTAAATAGTTTAAGGGAGATGTATGAACACCAGAAGACTGTCATTCTTCCAATAGCTCGTTATGAATAGTTACACCTGAGGTTGCAAGATTATAAAAGTATTAGTGAGTATAATCCCGCATTTTTTAAAATAAGATCAATACTAAAATTATGTGGTGAGAAAATCACCGATAATGATATGTTACAAAAGACTTATACTACATTTCATGCATCGAATGTGCTTCTGCAGTAGCAGTATCGAGAGAAAAAGTTAAAGAAATATTATGAACTTATATTATGTCTTCTAGTAGCTGAGCAAAACAATGAACTTTTATTAAAAAACCATCAATTACGTCCTACTAGCTCAATATCATTCCCTGAAATAAATGGTAATAGATTTGCATCATTCCCATAAGCGAATGGTGCATCCTTTAGAAGAAATCGGTGGCATGGACGTGGTAGTAGAAATTATAGAAATATTGGTTCCATAAGTGGCCACAGTAAAATAGATAATAATAATATACCGTATCACCAAAAGTGGTACAAATTAGAAAGGGTTAAAAAATTTCAAAATAATTTTTCAAAAAAAAGTGAAGAGGTGTGCCATAGATGTAGAATGACTGGACATTGGTTACGTACCTGTCGTACGGCCATACAGTTAGCTGATTTATATCAAGCATCTATTAAAGAAAAGAATAAAATGCTTTGGACAAATTTAGTAGAATCATCAGATTATTTATTAAATTCAGTAGATGTAAATGTCACTCATCTTGATGATTGTGATTTCTTTAAAGATCCTGATGATAGAATTGATCACCTAATTGGAGATAGAAGTGTTTCACTCAATTAATATATTTTTTTTTATTATTTGTAATAAAAGTTTTGTATATTTTTTAAAATCATGAATCACATTGATGAATTTTTTATCTCTGAATTGAATGATAAAGATGTATGTCTAGCTGACAATGCTACAACTCACACAATTATTAAAGATAAGAAATATTTTCAAAATTTAACACTTAGCAAAACTTATGTTCATACCATATCAGATTCATCAGATTTAATTGAGAGTTCCAGAAGAGTTTATATTGTATTGCCTAATGATACCAAATGTTGTATTAATGATATTTTATTTTACTTATAATCCAGAAGAAATTTATTAAATTTTAAAAATATACTTCGTAATAATTACCATATTGAAACGACAAATGAATGTAGTAAAAAACATTTTCTTATTACTAAGACAATATCAGGCTAGAAGCTCGTATTAAAAAAATTGTTTACTCTATATTCTGGATTGTATTATACAAAGATGAGAACAATTGAATCATACGTGGTAGTACACCAAAAGTGCATTGACCCCAAAATATTTATAATTTGGCATGATTGCCTTGGACATCCGGGATCTATAATGATGAGACAAATTATTGAAAATATACATGGGCATCTCTTAAAGAATCAAAAGATTATTTTATCCAATGAATATCAGTGCTCTGCATTTTCCCAAGGTAAATTGATTATCATACTATCTCCCTCAAATATTATTTTTGAATCTCCATTATTTTTATAAAGGATTCACGGAGATATATGTGGGCCTATTTATCTATCAAGTGAATTATTTAGATACTTTATGATTTTGATTTATGCATCTAGTCGATGATCACGTGTTTGTCTACTTTTCATTAGAAATGTTACATTTGCTAGACTTCTTGCTCAGATAATTAAACTACAAGCACAATTTCCTGAGTATCCAATTAAGACTATTCGATTGAATAATGCAGTTTAATTTTCATCTCAAACTTTTGATGATTATTGCATGTCAATAAGAATAGATGTTGAACATTCTATTACTCATACACACACTCAAAACAGTTTAACTGAATTTTTGATCAAAAGGCTTTAGTTAATCGCTAGATTTTTCCTTATGAAATCAAGACTACCTATTTCTACTTGGAGAAATGCTATACTTCATGCAACATCATTAATTCGCATTAGACTATTTGCATATCATAAATATTATCCATTACAATTTGCATTTGGTCAACAACCAAATATTTCTCATATTCGTACTTTTGGATGTGTTGTATATATTCTAATTGCACCTCCACAGCGTACAAAAATGGGTCCTTAACGTAAATTTGGGATATATGTTGGTTTTGACTCTCCATTTATTATCAGATATCTTGAGCCCCTTACAGAGGATATGTTTAAAGTACGTTTGGAGAATTGTCATTTTGACGAATCCATTTTTTCATTAATGGGTAACGAAAAATTGGTGCCCGAAGCACGACAAGTAATTAATTGGGATAATAAAACTCTGCCTCAATTTGATTCTTATATAAATGAATGTAAACTGGAAGTTCAGAGGATTATTTATTTATAAAATATTGCAAATCAATTACCGGATGTATTTGCTGACACTAAAGGTATAGTAAAATCTTATATTCCTGTTATCAATGCTCTAGCAATGATTGAAGTCTTTGAAGGACAAATTGTCAAAACAGCAATAGGTTAGTCTAAGACACGCCTGAAGCATGGAAGACCTATTGGTGAAAAAGATAAAATTCTTCGAAAGAAAATGATACAAAATAAATTTGGTGTTTCTAAAAAATACATATCCACAATATAGGCTAAAAATATAATTGATACTTCAGAAAAAACGTTAAATCTTCTATTCCAAAATCTCCTAAAAATGACTTCCTGAAGAGGTGTTTCATGAAATATTTTCCCCTGAAGAGGAATATGTATTTGAAAATAATAAGAAGTCAATACATTTCATGAGTACTAGAGAAATTCTGGATAGAAATAAAACTACTATCGACAACATATTTTCATATAAAATAGTCATTGACATTACTATAAATAATAAAAAAAGTGAGTCAAAAACCGTCGAAGAATGTCGACGTAGAAATGATTGGCCAAAATGGAAAGCAGTTAATGAAACTGAATTATATTCGCTAGCAAGGCGATAAGTATTTAGACATGTTGTCAAAACATTAAAGGGTGTAATGCCTATTGGATATAAGTTGGTATTTGTACGAAAACACAATGAGAAAAATGAAATTGTGCAGTACAAAGCACGCTTGTCGCACAAGGTTTCTTACAGAAACCCGAATTGATTATGAAAAAACATACTCTCCCATTATGGATGCAATCACATTTAGATTTTTGATTAGTCTGATTGTTATAAAAGGATTAGAAATGTGGTTGATGGATGTGGTCACTGCATATTTATATGGATTTTTAGACCATGACATATATATATATCTATATGAAAATCCTTGAAGGATATAAAATGCCTGAAACATCTACAAGTACATCTAGAAATATGTATTCTATCAGACTATAAAGATCTTTATATGGGTTGAAGCAATCCGGACGCATGTGGTATAATCACCCGAGCGAATATCTATTGAAAGAAAGATTTGAGAATAATTCTATATGCCCATGTGTTTTTATTAATAAATCAGAATTCAGATTAACCATTATTACTATTTAAGTTGATGATTTAAATATAGTGGAAACTCTTAAAGAGATCTAAAGAACCGCTACATATTTAAAAAATGAATTTGAAATGAAAAATTTTGACAAAACAAAACTTTATCTCGGCCTGCAGCTTGAACACTTGTCAAATGAAATTTTTATTCACCAGTCCATGTATACAAAGAAAGTTCTGAATCAATTTTATATGGACAAAACTCATCCCCTGAGTACTCTAATGATTGTTTGATCACTTGATATGAAGAATTATCCATTCTGTCATTGTGAAGACGATGAATAAATTATTGATCTTGAATTACCATATCTCAGTGCGATTGGAGTTTTAATGTATTTTGCAAATTGCACTCGACCTGATATTACATTCTCAGTCAATCTGCTTGTAAGATCTAATTTTGCACAAACACGAAGGCATTAGAATGAGATTAAACATGTCATTCGTTACTTTCTTGATACGATTGATATGAGATTAGTTTATCAACGTGGATCAAGTCCACAATTAATTGGGTATGTAGATGCAAGTTATCTTTTAGATCTACACAGAGATAGATTTCAAACTGGATATTTATTTACTTATGGAAATATTTCATATCACGGAAATCTGTTAAACAGACATTATATGCTATATCTTCAAATCACTCAGAAATCATTGCAATTCATGAAAAAAAGTCGAGAGTGTATTTAGCTGATATTAGTAATCCAACATATCTAAGAAAAGTGTGGTATTCTAATGATTAATGATAGCTCAACAATTTTATATGAATATAATATTACTTGTATCATTCAAATCAGATAAGAATATATCAAAAGTGACAGAACCTAACATATTTTACCTAAATTCTTTTATACTTATGAATTGTAAGAGAAATGTAAAATTGATGTCAAACAGATACGATCAAATGATAATCTGACAGATTTATTTACAAAGGTATTACCAACTGTAACATTCAGATTTCTTCGCCATTGATTTTTTTTTTTTACTGAATTTTTTCTTGGCAAAATTTTAACGAGACAGATTTTTTATGGGTGATCATTCAAGGGGGAGTGTTAGAATTATTGAGAGGGTAATAAATGACCCCCATCTCCACCATCATGCCCCCCTCTCCCCACCATTAACCTTTTTTTCTCAATGTATACAATAACTTACATAGTAATTTATATTTAAAAATATGAACATTTTTGTTCAATTTTTGTACAAGCAAAAGAAAGAAGAAAAGTAAAGAAATAAAGAAATAAAGATGAGAGAAAGAAAAAAAGAAATAAAGAAGGAAAATTTAGTTATTAAAAAATAAAAAGTTCTAAATATTTTTTCTTACAATAATAATTTTTATTCTAATTTTATAACACTTTTATCTATTTTAGTTTGAAATATTGAACAGGTCAATTACATGACCATCCAAAATAATTCTGTGACCACAAATTATAGCTTTATTACGTGAAATACTTCATAATCGTCATCAAAGAATCCTCTTATTATTGATCGCATCATAATATCTGAATTTAAATTTTAAGTTTCAAAACGTCTATTAAATTATTACTTATAACGCAGTCCAATAATTAAAAAATATTAATTTTATCTATTTAATTTCTGTTACATAAAAGATGTAGACAATGGTCGCGCTATATAACCATGAATATATAAATATATATATATAGTATGTATATATATGTAGTGTATATATATGTATATATATAAATAATGCTATTTCATCCGAATTTGGGTAAAATAGATTTTTCTCGAATATTTTTTTAAAATTTTTTCACTAAATAATTAAAAAAATATTTTTAATAATAATATGTTTTATTTTTTTAATTTTTAAAAATTATTTAAAACTACCAAAAATATAATTAAAAATAAAAAAATTTGATCTTTCGAAAAAATTTCGGACTACATCCCCGATGTATATATACTTTAGCTGCTATAAACACGATTATTATCAATTTTTAGTAGGGGTTTAAATATGTAAAATTAATTAATTTGATTGGAAGCTTTCTAATCATGGATTATCTTTACTTCTAATAAAAGCTTAATTATTCGAAAGTCATGACTTCATCATACTTAAGTTTGGATATTGTGAAGTATTAAAAAGAATTGTGAATAATAATAAAAAATAATAATAAAATATTGAATAATAATAATAAAAATAAATAAAAATAAAAATAAATGATAAATAATAATAAAATAATAAATAATAATAAAATATTTGAGAATACTTAAAATACTCTTCAATTGCCAAACACAACCAAATTAGATTTTGTAAACTCCCTCATCAATCAAATTTAATATGATCTAATATATAGTCATTTTAATGTATGTTTTATACACTCAATTAATTTGATTAATTACATCGCTTTTTTAAATATAAAATAATTAATTTAGCTAATCAAATTAATAAAATACATTACAAATAGATAAAAATGACTTTATATAACAAAATTGATAATATATCAATGTGTCAATAAACATAATTGCAAATAAGTTTATTTATTTAAAGTTTTTGATACAATATTTATTTTGTTATAACTCAGATTACAAATTAGTAAGAAAAAAAAGATTTTTAATTTGTTCCTTGCATTAACATTTTGGACCAATATTTCTTTAAAAAAAAAACATTTTGATCAATATTAAATCAAAATCTAAATACTAAAATAAACTGAATCCTGAGTTTTATTGTAATTATTTGTAGTTAATAATATGAAACAAAATTAGGTCAGAATGAAGTCGACAATACTTCAAGTCGTATACAAGTCAATCATAATCCCATGAATTTAATTGGACAATAGTTTTTCTTTGAGAATATCCAGCCCTCCATCTCCGACGGATCCCAGCTGACTTACTTCAGACACGCGCGGATAAATTGGGAAAAAATTAAAAATTATTTTTTGAAAAATAAGATAAAAATTTAGAGAGAGAGAAACAACAGAGAGACCGGAAAGAAGCTGAAATTTGCTTTTCGTGTGTGTGTTGTGATATATAAAAGCCATCCACAGCTCATTTTCTTCAAGACAGAGAGAGAATAAAGAAAGAAACCAAGAAAAATAAAGAAAGAAAGAAGCTCTAGAGAAGAGGGGAAAAGGGAAATCAGAATCCTCTTTCAGAACTTTGTAATCTGCTAATTATCATCTTCTTTCAGCTCTCTTTGCCGTTTATATTCACAAAGCTGCCACCTCGATCTGACTCACTGAGTTCGGTTCTTTTCCAGTCGGTCCCGCCTCGGATGAGTTAGAGTTCGTGATCGCCTTTTTCTACAATCTTTATGGTAACTCAAATCAAATAAAGATACCCTAATATATATATATATGTGTATATTCTTATATTTATTTCTTTTCTCCCCGTTTGGCTGATTGGTTCTATTGGCTTGACTCTTTGATTGGCTTAGTTGAATCGGCTTTCATGTGTTTTGGAATCTTAGCTTGTGCTTGAAATTAATTATTTCTTTATTTTGTAATTATATTATGACGTATAACTTTGAAAATTATAGCATAAAGGCTAGAAATCTTGATTTCTTGGAAATGGTTTTTTGGGCAAAATGTATGTCTCATAATAACTCCTTTTTCTATCACCTGCATTGTAGAGTTATTTATTTAGTGCATACTTTGTGGAATTTGAGAATATGGCGGGCACCATTGAAAATAATAGACAACCCACTCCATTATCTTATAATTCTTAGTTGTATAGTTTTTTTTTTTTTGATAAGTAAAAATGTTATATATGTCAAAAGGAGTAAACACGTACACTGGTTGTATACAAAAAAACACCTAGTGCATGAATGCTCGAAAACACCTATCCCATGAAAAACCCAACAAGCCCAAGAAAATCTTAATTGTATAGTTAAAGGAAACATCATGGTGCCTTATGATTAGTCCAAAGTTGACAGGGATTGGCGTTTAGTGACTGACTGAGTTCAATCATGTCCTAGGAAAGAGAGATTGATCTTTGACAAAACTAAAGTTCTGCCATGGATTTAGGGTTCGGTTTATTAGTTTAACAGCAAGGGCTCGAGAGAACAGAGAGATGAGAAAGAGAAAATATCTGACTTTTCACTATATTTCCGTAAGTACAAATTACAACATGAAAAAGTATTTATATGCACTTCTGTACAACCAGAATGATAAAGGGACAGAAAAGTGATTACACAAAAGAATAGAAAGGTAATTACAACAGAAAACTTATGTATTTCTAATAATCTAAGTAACCACCTGGTCATTACACATCCGAGGGATCAGTACAAGCTGATGTGGCTTGGTCTTGGTTCAATTAGTGGGATTAAGTCTACCATTTATTTAAAGAGAAGTGGGGTCTGATGGCTGTGCCTTGTAAGAATTTTTGAGCTCAAGACGTTTGCTTGTATGGCAGTGTTGCTGCATTATGGTGGAATAATTTTGACTTAAGAAATGGAACCATTGGTTGGAGGGCTGTAAACCAATACTACCCGAGTTTCGGTTAAACTCAAGTTCGGGTCAAATTCGTTTATTAAATGAGCTGTTCTTGTACACAAAACAATGTTCAATTTATTATGTGGTATAACTCATACAAAGCATGGCTCGACTCGTGTAAGCTTGTATAAACTCGAATAACTTTGAATTTATTGTTCTCTATAGTATTATCTCTATATGTACAATGAAAACATTTAAAATATTGAAAGGGATTAGAGCAAATCATGTAAAATGTTCCAAATACTAACCTGTTACTTGAATCCTTGTGAATGCAATTCCTCATATATGTATATACAAAATTTTTAAGATATTGGCAAAAAGTCAAATTTTTTAGATAAAAGTTATAAAATACAATATACTTTATAAAGTTATAAAAAGCAATATAATTAATCTATTTTATCTAGATGAAGCAACTCGTGAATAAACCTTAACTTGCTCGAATATTAAACGAACTGTTAATGAACATAAACCTTGTGCTTGTGGGGTTGTTGATAACTGAGGAGGCTGCGCACTTGGGTTGTCGATGCCAGGAGGACCACTGTCTAGTTGAGAGACACATACTTGTGCGTTGGAATTTTCTACGTTGCCTCCTGTCACCACAATGGTGAAGGTGATCTTTCTGGCGTTGAACATTAAGGGTTTGTTTGGATACAGAGGTGAGATGAAGCCATCTCATCTTATCTCAACTCATTTAAACTAATAATCTCACTACTATTTATAAATCATCCTAGCTCATCTTATTTCATCTTACCATCCAAACAGATCCTAAGTTATTTTAGCGTCTTATAGATGAGAGGTCGGTAGTGTCGCTAGTAGGACTGGAGCACTATGGGATGCCACAGAAACTCTCGTTGGCGACCCCTTTGCCAATGGCTGACCTCCATATCGTGTAGGTGCCTATAACAACGCCAGAATCCATTTATGTAGTCGAGAAACATGTAGTTGTCATCTCAGACAGTGTGGGAGGTGTGGATAATGTAGAGGAGTTTACAATGGAAGGTACTTTGGTTGTATTTGAGTCTACAAAGGGAGATGAGATAGTGGTTAAAGGGAGAGAGGATGTAGAGGGCGTAGATCCTTTGAGGTGGAAGAACCCACTCCCTTGAACTCATCTGAGGGTGTCATATTGGGTAATTCAAAAAGCTATGAAGATCAAGCATTGTGTAGGGATTACATGTGAGGCTTTTGAAGACGAATTTTTGGTGTTGAGTATTCTACGTACAATCCTCAAATGGAGAGTGCTCATGCAAGCATATACAATTATCCTTAATTTTTTTATTTTTATTTTTAAATTACATTAAAATCCTTTTTAAAATGATGAATTTTTCTCTTTTGCCCATATATGTCAATGAGACTGCACATCTAGTCCCTTATTCATGGCTATAGAAGCTGGATATGCACAATTCAAAGCTGATCCATTCCTTAATTAGGCTAAAAAACAGAGAAAGAGAACTCGAGAGGCTTACGTGGGCTATGAACGATGGTGGAGGGGAGAGGAGCTCTAGCTGGGGCTGTCTCAAGCAACGGGCAACGACGCTTCCTATATGAAGCCAAAAATAATATCATGGAATGTAATAGCATCGGCATTAGACTCATCATTGGACTAATCAAATGCAAATTTGATGGTTTTACCTAAATAATCTTACATTGGACTTATCAAAATCCATTATTCAAATTTTGAATTACAGTATTTGAGCATCATTCTTCATATTTGAAGGGTTAATATTCACTCATAAAAATACTTTTTTATTGTCTTTTAATATGTTTGTTGAATGAATAAATTATAGATGTGTTTATTAGTTTTATAAATTGTATATTATATTATTATTTGGATGAATCTAATGATAATCCAATGTGGAATTATAGATGTGAATGTGTTGGTTTTTTATTAAACTTGTACTTTCCATCAAATTTTAAAAGAAATTTTGATGTAGCCAATGCCAATGCTCTAAGGGGGTTGAATGAGAATAACAAATGGCTCCAAGTCAGAAACTATTTCGCCAATGGTAGGGTGATACTGTTTGCTTATAGGAAACCAAATTAGAATTAATTACGTGAAAACTAGTTCGAAGTTTGGGGAGAGGTCAACCATGTTGGGTGGTTGTATTTGCCTTCTAAAGGAGCATCTGTTGGTGTTCTAATTATGTTCGATAAAAGGATGGTGGTAAAGTTGGAGGTGGCTTGTTCCTTTAAGAATGTAGAAGACGGTTTCCAATGGGCATTTGCAGGAGTCTACTGCCCTAATATTGATTACAAAGAAGGTCAACATGGGAAGAATTGCTGTGACTTCTTAATTGGTGGGAGTTACTAAGTTATATATGGGGTGACTTCAATGTATCTCATGACCCTAGCAAAAGGATAGGTACGTCCCTTAATGGGAGGTACCTTTACTCGGTCCAATATCCGTGAACTCCCATCTTGGTCAATGATTGGTAGATTTTGTGTTAACTCCAGAATGAAAGTTATATTTTCCAGATGTAACCCAACAAAGATTACCTAGGGTATGCTTTGATCATTTCCTTATTATCTTAGACCATGGATTCATCCAAAAGGGCAGAAGGTATTTTAAATTAAAAAATATGTGGTTTAAATCTAACGGTCTTGTAGATAGGGTTGACCATGTGGTCTTTTGGCGATTTCCAAGGTTCTCCAAGCTTCATAATGAGAAGAAAGTTAAAAGTACTGAAACATGATTTGAAACAATAGAATGAACAAGTGTTTGACATTGTGATTCTACAGAGATGCTCTCTTTTAGAGCTAGAGGAGTTACAGAGGATACGACCCGTTAACCCAACATGAACATGATATGATAATAGTGAGTTTGGATTTATTCTTAACAGGTTTGGGTCAAGACGAGATTACCCGTTAATATATGATTGTTTAAGAGGTTGATAATAGGTCAACCTATTTTGATCAGTTCTAACTAGGACTGCAAACAATTTGAATCTCGAGTCAAATTCGAACAAGGGTACTCACTTGAGCTCGTTTAACATGTTTACTTGCTCAAACTCGAAAAAAATTTGAATATCCTTACTTGAACTCGATTCGTTAACTATTAATGTTGTTTGAATTCGACTTGAGCTTGACTAAGTATAAACAGACGATTGTAGCTCGAGCTTAAACTTGATTTTATTTTAAAATTTCTAATCTTATCTTTTGATTAATAAAAAAAATTTAAATTTTACAACAAAAAAAAACTCAAACCATTTGACTGTTACCAAATAATTTTGATTCAAAGTTCTTATTATATATATATTTAAAAAAAAAAAAACTTATAACTATAAAGTAAAAGAATAATATATAAGATAAATGTAATAAACTAAATTATTTAATACATATAGATAATATAATAAATCAATAGTTGTAGTTGTATGAATATTATTATACAAATTATCTTATACACATTTTGAGAACATAACATATATATATATATTAAATAAGGTTAACTATAAATAAATTAATAATATATAATTAAGTATATAGTATATAACTAACATTTAATATATATATATCACATACATATATAAAATATATTACGAGTTTCAAAATGAGCTCAAAGGAGTCAAGTTGAGCTTATATGAGTTTTGTTCAAGAATCTAAACTAAACCGAGTCGAGTTGAGTTTATACGAATTTTGCTTGTTTAATATTCGAACCTATATTAATATTTACGAATATCTTATTTATTAAATGAATCGAGTTCAAATTGAGTATATACGAGCCGAGTTCGATCTGTTCACGAGCTACTCTATTCATTTGTAGTCCTAGTTCTAATCTATTATGACTCGTTAAAAAAATTAAAATTAGAATTATATCCTTATACCAAAATGTAAAATTGTTAAAAATTTAATTTTTAATATTTTTATTGTTTGGATTGTAACTTTTGGACTTGTAGTTATATATATATTTAATGGATATTGTGATTTTAACATCTATATAAAATTATGCTAAACTTAATCAGATCAAACGATTTAATTTCGGGTCTGTCAACCCCTTTACAAAAATGGTTAGAATGGGTCGGGTCGTATCGTGTTAACCTATTTCATAGTATTCACTAACTGATTAAAACGGGTTGTGTCGTGACAACTTGTTATGTTAATTGATCGTGTTAGAATTTGAGATTTTGACACGTTAAGTTTAACAGGTTGTGTTCGGGTCGACCTATATAATATAATATACATACCTTGACATGACACGAATACGAGCTGTTAACATGATTTGACACTCCTAGGAGGCAATAACTCTTTCTGAATTCAAGAGAAATCGCAAGAGTCAGGTAGTCACAGATTTGAAAGAATAATATTGATGGAAGAGATCTCTTAGAGACAAAAATAAAGAGCATTATGGCTCAAGGAGAGAGACATGTGCACGAAGTTCTTTCATAGGGTGGCTAATTCACATTGGAGGAACAATGCTATTGATATGTTGATGGTAGATGGAGCGGTTTCCTTTGATTAGTCAGTCATTAAGAACCACATTGCATAGTATTATGAACATCTCCTATCTGAACAACAAACATGGAAACCGAGAGTAGATGGTTTGACATTTTCAGCATTAGATCAATAGTGTGCAGGGTGGTTCAAGAGGCCCTTTGAAGAAGATGATGTATGCAAAGTAATCCTTGGTATGACTAGTGACAAGGCTCTAGGCCTAATGGTTCATGGGATTGTTCCAAACTTGTTGGGAATGAGTACTAAAAAGGTAGCGTTGAGACTTTTTTAATCTAGCATTATTATGAAACTCTTGAAATACCTGTATAATGTCATGTTTGAGACTATCGTCCCATTAGTCTTGTGAGTGGGGTCTGCAATATTTTCTCCAGTGTGCTAGCGAATTGATTCAGTACTAACATGGAGAAGTTAATTTTGAAGATGCAAAATGCATTTGTCAAAGGTAGACATTCTAGATTCGGCCTTAATTGCAAATGAAGTGTTGAACGAATGACTCAAATCTCAAGAACCTGGGTTACTTTGCAAATTAGACAGGGAAAAGCCTCTGATCATGTTAGTCAGAAGTTCTTACTTATTTACTTGCAAGATGTGGCTTCGGAGGGAAATGACTAAATTGGGTAGAATTTTGAAACTCAACAGTCAGCTTTTCTATCTTGGTGAATGGTTCACCGGTAGGTTTCTTTGACTCCTATTGTCGTTTGAGACAGAGGTTTGCTCTCTCCCTTACTCTTTTTATTTGTCATGAAAGCTGTCAGTAAGATGAGTGTAGGCCTTATAGAAGGTGGTTTTCTCTACGGTTTCTTGGTGGGGAATGTTAATTATGGTGCTATCGATATTTCTCACCTGTTTTTTTGTTGATGATACCCTCATTTTCTGTGGAGCAAATCTCGGGCATATCCAATCTTTTAAGGGCTCTAAGCCTCTACTTCTTTGTTTCAAAGTTGTATTGGATTTGAGAATTAATCTCTCAAAGTCTGAATTGGTACCGGTGGGAACTGTCCCTGAAGTGGTTACTCTAACCTCTCTCTTGAGATGTAAGATATCTTCTCTACCCTTGGGCGCTTCTTTTAAATCAAAGCGGATTTGGAATGTTGTGATTGAAAATATGATGTGCAGATTGGCACCTTGGAAGTAATGTAGTAGGCTCACTTTGATTGAAAGTACTATTTCTAACCTACCCGTTTAGTTTTTGTCCTTGCTCCCACTCCCAACAAAGGTTGCCAACAATATTAAGAAGCTGCAATGTGACTTCTTGTGGAGTGGATGGGGGATGGGTTCAATTTTCATCTGGTCAATTGATCAATTGTTTGTATTCCAATTTCTAGGGGGACTTGAGATTTGTAACTTGATGAAGTTCAACCAATTTCTATTGGGTAAATGGTTGTGGTGGTACCAACACGAATGGGAGGCCCTGTGGAAGTATGTTGTAGCTGCATAGGTTAGAGAGGTTTGGAGTGGATGATGCTCGAATGAGGTATGTAGTTCATATGGGGTGGGTTTGTGGAAATACATTAGAAAGGGTTGTGAGACCTTCTGGAGACATGCACATATTGTAGTGGGTGATGGCTTGTGTCATATTTTGGTATGACAAATGGTGTGGTGAACAAAGCCTTCAAGACGCTTTCCATGTTATATTTGAGCTTGCACGAGCGAAGGATGTAGCGATAGTGGACCTCTTGGCATTTTCTAGTGGCTCCTCTTCAATGGAATGTTAATTTCACTCAGGTTGTACAAAAAACGGCCGGACCGATCAGAACCGTCGGAAACCGACTGTCGACGCTAGAATTGAGAACTAATCGGGAGGCGGTACTGATTTCGTCCAAATCAACGTCGGTCAATTTGGTACCGGTTTGACCATGTCTTGAACCAGTACATTGATCGATCATATAATTTTTTTTTTTTAAATTTTATATATATGCAAAACGACGCCATTTCATTTAAATTGAAACAACATTGTTCTTCTTAGGGTTTAGTTTTGATTGAACCCCCTTTCACTTTCGTCCTTTTTACTTTCTCTGTTTCTCATTTCTGATTTCTCTCACTCTCACTCTCTCTGTCTCTTGCGCCATCCTCAATTCTCTCCTCCCAAACCTTGACTCCAAGGTACGTACCTCTCTCACTCTTTCTCCCTCTAACTTTCCACTTATCTCAACGAAACATCCTTACTTTTTACAAAATTTGTCCATGAACGAATGTCATGAGAATTTATGGATGTGTATGTAAATGTGTATGTATGGATCTTGAGTTTATTCCATGAAATGCAGGAAGCAGTCTCACTTCCTGATCAAATAGATGAAGCAATAAACTACATCACAAGCCTAGAGACAAAGTTGAAGAAATCCAAGGAGAAGAAAGAGAGCTTAGTGTGTGTTGGGGGGGGGGGGGGGGGATAAAAGACCATGTACATGCACAAATCTTGAAGAAACAACAGCTCTAAAACCCCCAAACTAACTTGCCACCGAACCTAAACCGAAACTGGCCGTTCCACCACCCTTATAAGGTTGGTTTTGATCTGTATAAGGGTGGTCTTAGGTGGTCGGTTCGGTCCTAAAACCGAACCGACAAGGTCAGTTTTCACCCCTAGATTTCACTAGGGCAGCCCAAAACTAGGAGTTGGAGGCTATCACAGAGTTTTGTGTGGTACTACATTCCATAAGTATGATTGTAGGTACAATAAATAAGATGATCTAGAGCTCTTCCATAAAAGGTAAATTCACTATCATATCATCTCACAAAGTTTTAACGAGTCTAGGCATGCCCCCATTCTCATGGAAGAGTATTTGGTAGACGAAAGCTCATTCAAAAGTATTTTTTTTTTGTTTGGACAACATCATCGGACAAAATTCTTACTTCAGATAACTTAAGGAAACGTTGGGTAATGGTGTTGGATTGATGTTGCATATGTAAGAAGAAGAATGGTGAATCAATAGATTATCTGCTTCTATATTGCGTGGTGGCCAAAACCATATGGGATGACTTTTTTGCATAAATGGATTATCATGGTATGCCTTTTATATTGGTGGATTTTCTGGCAAGCTGGAGAGGCCTTTGAGGTAATCCACAAGTTTTAGCAATTTGGAAAGTGGATCCTATTTGTATGTGTTGGTGTATTTGGTAGGAGCAAAATGATAGAAACTTCGAAATTCGTGAGAGAATAATGGAGGAATTGAAAGTTTTCTTCTTTAAAACATTGTTCTTATGGGTGGGAGCTATTGTTTGTAACAGAATAAGGGGTTGTTTGGATTGAGAAATACTCTCAAATTTTCATACAAAATATAATAAACAATTCAATTTTTAAAAAAAATCCCAATTCAACATTTTCAAACCCCATAATAATAATAATATTTAAAAATAATATTCTAATAATATTTTATTCAACTTTCATATAAAGCCATCTCATCCCATCTATTCCAAACAACCTCTAAATGTACATGACTTTTTACTGTTAGTTGTAAACTCTAGTTAGGTACTTTTCATGTATACTCCATGCGTACTTGGGTTTTGCCTATTTTTATGAATAAAAATTCTTGATTACCGATAAAAAATGAATATAAAATCCAACTAGATGAAAAGCTCAAACTCAATTGTTCTTCGAATAAAAAAAATTAAATGAATGAGGCTTGACCACCCACTACTTGCATGGAATCGACTTGTTTACACCCCTACTTGGGAGTGGTGGGTAGTGTATGATGCTGAGAAATGGTTAGGGCTATGTCAGTGGTGGAAAAGGAGGTTGGGGACGCAATGCTGGTGTCTTCCAAAGTGTTATTATATCCGTGAGCTTGGCAATGACAATTAGTCTTGCTAGTTGCTTGTCTCTTTCCAGAGTCTTTGGTGGTTGAAATTGCAAATCATGCTGTTAATTTGTTTTGAATGCCTCACATATATGATGTGCCACAACCTTGAAGAAGCATTGTGGCAAGTAGGAAGTTATTTTCGATTGGCCAGTTCAAGTGTTGTGTTAAAAGAAAAAAAAAGAATTGTTTTATGATTCTTCTTTTTCTTTTTCCATAACTAAGTTCATATGGACCTCTCATGTATGTTCATATTCTTGTGATATCATTCAAGAAGTATCGACTATAAACTTTATCTAGTCATATGAAGCAGTTTTCACCACGTACACTTTGAATTGTGATTCATACGTTTTGCTATCAATTTCTGTTTTTCTACAAGGAGTATAACCAGTTTTTGGGTGGTTTGACATGGACTGGTTACTAATTTAACATATCACCTTTTTGTCTATACAATTCTGTCAAATGTAGTAGAGAAGACAAATTTCATCAGTTCATGTTACTTATTCCAATCTTTCTGTTATGCCTATGCATTTTAGAACAGTTATGTTTGCTTATCTTCTTTGAAAAATTACTTATGTTAGATCAATGAATCTTCTTTAAATATATGATGTGCTTTGTTTGTAGGCTGGACCAGATAACATCATTGTAGGTTCTCATGTGTGGGCTGAAGATCCCTCACTGGCATGGATTGATGGCGAAGTCTTCCAAATTAATGGTGAAGAAGTTCGTGTGCAGACTACAAATGGGAAAACTGTGAGTCAAAAAGGATTATCTGTAATGGTTTCTGAGGGAAAAATAATTTGGATTGAGGGTTTTATAGTTTTCACTGTCTGGGAAAAATAATTGCAGGTTATTACAATTATCTCAAAAGTGTTTCCTAAGGATACCGAAGCTCCTCCTGGAGGTGTAGATGACATGACAAAGCTTTCTTATTTGCATGAACCTGGAGTTCTGCATAACTTGGCAACTCGATATGAACTTAATGAAATTTACGTAAGATATTATAGATTTCTACCCCCTCCCCCTAACCTCCCCTTTTGTTCACATGTGGTAAAGTGGATTTGAATTGAACAAAAGAAGAATGTTATAGATCGTCTTATTGTACTCTTTTTTATCTACCTTCCCAGACATACACAGGAAACATCCTGATTGCTGTAAACCCTTTCCAAAGATTGCCACATTTATATGATACTCACATGATGGAACAATACAAAGGAGCTGCATTTGGAGAGCTAAGTCCTCATGTTTTCGCAGTTGCAGATGTTGCATACAGGTAGTTGACATATATTCTTAGATGTCATACTTTTTCTTTCATGCTTTTATTGCGTTTTATACTTATATTTGCCAGGGCAATGATCAACGAGGGAAAGAGCAACTCAATTCTAGTTAGTGGAGAGAGTGGTGCTGGTAAGACAGAGACAACAAAGATGCTTATGCGATATCTTGCGTACCTTGGGGGTCGATCTGGAGTAGAAGGGCGGACAGTTGAACAACAAGTTTTAGAAGTAAGATTAAGCTACCCTTTTCTTTGGCTTAGAACTCTAGTTCAATAAAACCATCTCAATTCTTGATAAATGTCTTTAAGGGGTGGAAATGCTGCCTGACTTGGATTTTCTGGTTGATTAATTCTTACAGTCGAATCCAGTTCTTGAAGCATTTGGAAATGCCAAAACTGTCAGGAACAACAACTCAAGGTGAGTATATGTACAAAGCATGGCTTGACAAGATAATCACTGCTCTAATACATGATCTAGAGGCCTAACTGCAAATGATGAAAAAGTTGGATAGCCCATGAGTGGAGTAATTGCAAAAATAAAAACATTAAGGCAATGTTTGGTTAAGTCAAATTTCAACTTCAAACCATGCATCTTTTATCTCAAAAAAATTTACTATTTCAACGTTTCATCCAATCCTTTGCCTAGAGTGAGAAGTCAAACACAGAAACCAAAACAGATATTCTAAGGGGATGTTTGGAAATAAATCTCATCCTATTTTATCTCATCTCATCTTATCCCATCTCATTTCCTTCCTAAATATTATTTAAATACAAACACTTTCAACTAATCATTACAACTTTTCCAAATTAATCATTACAACTTTCCCAAATTTTCAAACAAAAAATAAAAAAAATTGACCTTTTCAAATCCCCCCCCCCCCCAAAAAAAATATTACAAAAATTATATTTTGATAATATTTTAACTTTATTATATTTTTTATTCAACTTTTTCTCTCTATTTTCCCAAAACCTAATAAATACTTAATTCAAACCTCAAACTATCTTACTATTATTTACAAACTATCTTATTACTATTCACAAAATTCTTATCTCATCTCATTCTCCAAGCATCCCCTTAAAATATTAGATTTAAATAACTTTTAAATTCTTTCCATCCACTTTCACAACTCCCAATACAAAACATATTTCAAGTTTTTTTCAAATTTTCCTGTCTACCTCCACAAAGCTTCATAAAAAATCATCTCAAAATTTTTCCAAACAAAAAAAAAAAAAGTCTAAAAGATCTCATTAACCAATTAATTATTAATCTTCTTGAGTTACATTCTCATGTAACCGTGTTACAACATTGGTATAATAGGAGATTGGGGAAGCTTTAGATGAAAAAGTAATGTGTTCTTTCATCAACCTCCCACTTTGTCCCTAAACATTAGTGGTTTAGTCAAATGGACTGGGATCAGTTTGTTGTTCTGTTGTCCTCACTGATGGTTTGCTTCAGTTCTGGCAACTTCGTGTATGTTGACAAGTAACCGAATATTTTATTAAAAAACACATAAGCATAGCCCAAGGACACTGGTAGTATAAAAGAGGAACACTTAGCAAGACAACTCTGGATTCTCCACTGGCCATTAATGTCATTTACTATCCCAGCTCAGCTATGATACGGTTATTGTTCATGAATGTTGTTTGTATGAGTTCAACTTGTACAGTGGAGCTCATCTTTATGTCTATCCTGATGTCACAATGCAGTCGTTTTGGTAAGTTTGTTGAGATCCAGTTTGACAAGAGTGGGAGGATATCTGGGGCTGCCGTACGAACTTACTTGCTTGAAAGGTCTCGTGTTTGCCAAATTTCAAATCCTGAAAGAAACTACCATTGCTTTTACCTTCTTTGTGCAGCACCACCTGAGGTAATTATTCTCTATTTTCTTATTGAGATGTTCCCATGTTCTCAAGGGTGCATCTAAGGCCCCTTATGCCCGTAATCACAAGCTATTGCCATTGTCTTTCTTAATTTAGGATAGAGAGAAGTATAAGTTGGGAGACCCTAAAGCATTCCATTACTTAAATCAATCCACCTGTTATGAGCTGGATGGGGTAGATGATGGAGAAGAGTATCTTGCCACCAGAAGGGCTATGGATATAGTTGGAATCAGTGAGGAAGAGCAGGTCAGTCTTCGCACTGGTTCTAAGATATAGTTTGTGTTCTATTGCCTTCAGATTATTTGTAATATAATTTTCTTTTCAGGATGCAATTTTTAAGGTTGTAGCTGCAATTCTGCATCTTGGAAATATTGAATTTGCAAAGGGAGAGGAGATCGACTCTTCTGTTGTTAAAGATAAGCAGTCTAGACTCCATCTTAATGTGACAGCCGAACTGCTTGAGTATGCCCTGTTAAAATCTTTTTCTTCATTTGTAAGTGCATTTGTGTCATTGTTTATTCAAGTCGTATACCTTGTGTGGTAGGTGTGATGCCAAGAGCTTGGAAGACGCCCTGATTCAGCGTGTAATGGTGACACCAGAAGAGGTTATTACAAGAACTCTTGATCCTGTTGCTGCATTGGGTAGCAGAGATGCATTAGCTAAAACCATCTACTCTCGTTTGTTTGATTGGTAATATAATTTCCTTAATGTTACCTCTATGTGTGCATGTTCACATAGATGCACGGTTCTTGCATTATATGATCTGATTATCAATAGGAATACATGACATTCACATGTCAAAAGGACAAATAAGTTTATGTTTTAAGTCCTGTTTGCTTGGTTTTTGAGCTGTTACAAGTTTTATTTTATCATTTTGTATAGGATTGTGGACAAAATCAACAACTCAATTGGGCAAGATCCAAACTCAAAATCCTTAATTGGAGTCCTTGATATTTATGGGTTCGAGAGTTTTAAGCAAAATAGGTAAGCAAGGAAAATTAAATATAATTTGCAGTGAATCGAGCCTTACATTAACAAGTTTCCATATTCAATAGCTTTGAGCAGTTCTGTATCAACTTTACAAATGAGAAACTGCAACAACATTTCAATCAGGTTTGGTAATACTTGGCATTTCTCATGCTCCCCATTTTGGTTAAAACTTCTACCCTCACTTACTGTAGGTTTTGTGGTAATTGGAACATTTGCAGCATGTCTTCAAAATGGAACAAGAAGAATATACGAAAGAAGAAATCAATTGGAGTTACATAGAGTTTGTCGATAACCAAGATGTTTTGGATTTGATTGAGAAGGTATTTGTCAGTTGCTGCTTGTTAATTTATATTATATCTATTTATGTGAATAACATCATTTGCTTAATAGTTTTATATGTTTGGCATACTTCCCATTGCTGTGCATTTCTTTATAACCAAGTTTCAACCATATCTTGTTCTTCTAATATCATTTCATTACAACTGAGTCGTTCGATCTTCTTACAGAAACCTGGAGGAATTATTGCGCTTCTGGATGAGGCCTGGTAAGCATCTAACTTTTTCATAGCTTCATAATTCAATGGGCCCAGATTCCTATCTTGACATGAGTTTATGATGCACGTCTCCGATTTTATATTATGAGGGTGACAACTGCACCCACTGCTAGCCATGTTTGAATACTTCAAATCCTTTAGTTTCATACTCATGTTTGTTTTACTGCTTTGCACAGCATGTTTCCTAAATCTACACATGAAACATTTGCTCAGAAGTTGTACCAAACATTCAAAAACAATAAGCGGTTTATCAAGCCTAAGCTGTCTCGTACTAGTTTTACTATTTCTCACTATGCAGGAGAGGTAAATATATTTTCCCTGTTAGACATGCCCCATTTATGTATTCTCTAACTTCAATATAATGCATGCTTAAAGTTTTCATTTTTTCCAGGTAAATTATCTGGCTGATCTGTTCCTTGATAAAAACAAAGATTATGTGGTGGCTGAACATCAGGATCTGTTGACCGCTTCAAAGTGCTCTTTTGTGGCAAGTCTATTTCCTCCACTTCCAGAAGAATCGTCAAAGTCATCCAAGTTTTCTTCCATTGGCTCTCGCTTTAAGGTATTCTACTCTTCCTGGACAACTGTATCAAGTGAATGCTTTATTTGGTGCTGGTTGACTCTATTGTTCTGAAGTTCAAATGCTTTACAAAGATAACCTTGTAACGCAGGTCCTGTATAGAGAGTGGATGGTACCAAATTAACTAGAATAAGCATAGTCAACCAATCCGAACAATTGTTCCACAGTTAAAACATTCACCTTAATTGGAAATTGATATAATTTAATAATATTGTGTACATGTTTTGGGAAAGGGAGCCCTGGGTATGGCTGCTTCGGGGGTCATTACCTAAAAGAGTCAATAGAATTGATGTTGGATAGTCTAGTCTCAGATGCATCTCAGAGAGAACTATAAGCAATATAGTACATCCGAAACTTAGCTGACATAGAAGAGTAGGTTTGAAGTCAAAATCTATTTAATTTTGGCGGCCAAAATTTTTCAAAACCAAGAAATTAGTTGAAGTGATTAGTCAATTTAAGTGTTTGGATATTTGGGTGAAGAGTTAATTGATGGGCAATGATTACATCTGTGGAGGCTGGAATACATTATATATCATGCTGGGCAGCACCATTTAGAGCATCAATAAACTTTAAGCATAACACCTGGGATTTTCAGGCATCACACCCTACAGAAGATGCATCAGGAATCATGTAATGGTATTTACAATGGTACCCTTCATAACATATCAGGTAGAGGAAACCCAGCCAATATTTAATGATTTTCACTTTAGGTATATATCATTATTGTATCTATCAAAAAAAGAAGAAGAAGGTATATATATATATATATATATATATCTCCTTATTGTGGCCCTTTTTGTTCTTCCTCACCTTTTCATCACGACATTGGTCTTGCGGCTGGGCTGTACCAAAATATTTGTTTCAACTTTCAGTCATATACTTTTAGTACTTAATTTGAAAAGGTGATCATGCTGCCTAATAGGTAGAGATGCAATAACCTTATCAAGCAAATTTAAGTGTCTAGTATGTAGGTTTCATTCTTGACTAGAATTTTTGGATATATCTCGTTTCTTAAGAATAGTGAGAAGTATTCTTGAAAATGCAGTTACAACTTCAATCTTTGATGGAGACCTTGAGTTCAACGGAACCTCATTACATCAGATGTGTGAAGCCAAACAATGTCCTCAAGCCTGCTATCTTTGAGAACCTGAATGTTATCCAACAATTACGCTGTGGTGTAAGTACAATCTGACCATACCTTTTTTGATTTTTGTTTTTTCGTTTTAAAAACTTTTATACTTATTTTATTTTTTGTGAGACCTGCCGAGCATACATTTTTTTTAATCATGTCCATTTATTGAATTCCATGTGTCTTTGTGATTTGTTGTAGGGTGTTCTTGAGGCAATCAGAATCAGCTGTGCTGGGTATCCTACGCGGCGAACATTTTATGAGTTTCTTAACCGCTTTGGTGTTCTTGCTCCTGAAGTTTTGGATGGAAAGTAAGCATAGATCTTTTGTTTTTTGAGATTTTATGGCTGTTTAGTTCCCAAATTCTGAGTAAATTATGAATATCTAATGGAACACACAAGTTAACAATTTGAATATCTTATGGCACATCATGTGTTTCTTTCTGTCAGGTTACTTCTCTTTATTCCTTCTTTAGATATGTTTATGCTTGCTACAGTTTTTTTTTTTTTAAAAAAAAAATAACTTTCATCACTTTTTCATGAACAGCTATGACGAGAAAGTTGCATGTCAGATGATTATGGATAAAAAAGGATTGAAAGGTTATCAGGTAATTCACGTACCCCTTGGTAACTTATCTTGATATTGCTACTTGGTTGTAATGGGATCAGGTTGGAGCAGGACTCCATTCACTGCATAGGTACAACTTCTTATCCCTGTTCGGATGCATCAGGACAAGGTTGGATTAAGATAAGCTTAAAACTTGGGTTAGATGGAGCCAATTCCCACCTGAGTATTTGATTTTGTTCCAATATCTTGTCCCTAATTTCTGATTGCCTTTCTCGCTCACGTGCATTGCCAAAATCCTACGGATATCACAGATAAAAAAGTGACAGATAGAGGATACCTTGCAGCAATTTGGACGGAACGTTCCAAAACTATTTTGAAATTCTTCTGGAGAAATGGGATTACAATTTGTCTATACCAACAGTGGGTTCCAACATGGGCTGAAAATACCTTAAAACCGTCCTTAAACTGATGTTGGTAAGGATGTGTAGACCATCCTTTGTTTTCTGTTAGTGTCAGCCTTGTGTTCCTAGCCTTAATAAGGGCTGGCTCAGGGTGGGCTGCCTCAGTCACCTAGCCCATTGTCTAGGAATCTTCTTGTGATTTGTAAATGCCTTTTCAAAGCTAAGCACATTTTAGAGTTGTAATTGAGATTTCAAAATGGTTCTATTTTTCTCACACATGCCTAGTTATTTATCAATACCCTTCATTCTAGAAGTACATTGAAAGTTATAGAAGTCTTGTGAAGTTGTGCTTGTGAGATGGGATTAAAATTTGTCTACACGAACAGAGGTTTCCAACATGGGTTGAACAAAACCAAAACCTGTCCTTATGCTGATGCTGGAAGGGATAAATGTGGGTTCCACATTTTAAAGTTGTCACCAGCAGTGGGTTTGACATTTCATAAAATTGTAAATTGAGGTTTCTAAATGGTTCTATTTTATTTATGCATGCTTAATTCTTTATCAATATTTCAGGAATGTGTGTGAGGCATTTTCTCCATCTGTGTGTTCCTAATGCCATGCTTTGTTCAACATGGCTTTGCAGATTGGCAAGACAAAAGTTTTTTTGCGAGCTGGTCAGATGGCTGAGCTGGATGCAAGAAGAGCAGAGGTGCTTGGAAATGCAGCTAGAATCATTCAAAGACAAAGTCGTACATATATTGCACGGAGGGAGTTCCTCGAAATACGTAAAGCTGCGATTCAATTGCAGTCATGTTTGCGAGGTATCTTCAAGTTTTCTATGTTTCAATGCTGCTTATTACAAGTTTTTTTATGTTTCAATGCTGCTTATTACGTAGATTCCCAACATCTGGTAACCATTTATTTTGAGAGTTTGAATTCACGTGGTATTTTTGTTTAGTTTTTTCTTGGATTTTGTTCGTTTGCAATTTAGATTAGTATGGAAGTTTTACAAAACTCTATACCTTGCCTTTTCTTATGATTCCTCATGTCTAATCATTAGATTTTTAAAACACTTTTACAATGAAAACCTCCTCTAGAACTACTTTTAAAGGAAAAAGAAAAAAGACAACCACCTCCATAATTTACCTTTTTAAACTCAACTAACCGAGCAGATCTTCAGCTCAAGCCATGTGCATGGGTGTTGTGTGCAGGTTAGTTGCATATGTGAGTTGAGGGAGATGGATGTAGAAGCATATAATTTTTTAATGATGTAAAAAGCTTATGTAGGTTTTTATAGGTTAAAGCTTGTATAGTTCTTATGACATTATTTTAACCAATATGCTGGGCATATTCATGTTGGCATTATTTTCTAAATAGGTTACTAAAATAGCATTTGTAGGAAGGAGACTGCACTGTACATATTAGTATTCTATTTGCTGCCTCTTTTAACCTACAAATCCAGATTCATATTATAAAAAGCCCATTGTTCTTGATTATTATCAGGTATATTGGCTCGGAAACTCTATGAGCAATTACGTCGAGAAGCAGCAGCTTTGATGATGCAGAAGAATTTCCGAAGATACATTGTCAGAAAATCTTACTTAAAAGTTCGGTTGTCTGCAATCACATTGCAAACAGGGTTAAGGGCAATGACTGCCCGCAATGAATTCAGATTCAGAAGACAAACTAAGGCTGCAATTATTGTCCAGGTCATATATTACATATCTCTAAATATATTCTCTAATATGGAAATGGAGATCTTTGCAAGTGTCGTACGCATGCCGCAAAACCGAGCTCTGCTTAGCACTTAATTTTGGTTGAAACTTGTGAAAGAATTTAATATTGAATGAATGAGTTTTTTGGATGAATTTCAGGCTCATTTGCGTGGCCACATAGCATATTCTTATTATAAGAATCTCCAGAAGGCCGCACTAGTTACTCAGTGTGGTTGGAGGCGAAGGGTTGCACGGAGAGAGCTCAGGAAGCTCAAAATGGTATCATATTCCTTCACTTTTTTTTTAATCCCCTGCAGTAAGGTGCAGTGTGACAAACATTGTGTCGGAGGAATAATTCATGAGGTGACTATTGTTGTAAATTCATACAGGCTTCAAGAGAAACTGGGGCCCTTAAAGAAGCAAAAGACAAATTAGAAAAGCGTGTGGAAGAACTTACATGGCGATTGCAGCTTGAGAAGAGATTAAGGGTAACTTCATTTTCTTTTATATTGTACTTCAACATCAAGTAAGCTATGATGTGGATTAGTGAGGCTATACCTGCCACAATTGACTTGCATTCTAATTTAATTACATGTTGAATTGTATCACAGACTGATTTAGAAGAGGAAAAAGTCCAGGAAATTGCAAAGTTACGGGATGCTTTGCATTCAATGCAAAATCAAGTAGAAGAAGCAAATGCAAGGGTTATCCAAGAACGAGAAGCTGCTCGAAAAGCTATTGAAGAAGCTCCTCCAGTTGTTAAGGAGACTCCTGTTATAATCCAAGATATGGAAAAGATTGATCATTTAAATGCTGAGGTGGAGAGTTTAAAGGTACGCAATCTAGCTTGGATGATAATGATTGTATGCATTAGGTTTTCTCCCATGAGTTATTTGGGTGTGTGATTGATGTTTTCTCCCATGAATTCTTAACTGCTGTGGTGTTGATATATCTACATATTATCTTCCTAGACTAGAATGGCTAGATTATAATGAATCTCTATGGACATGTCTCTTTACCAGAGAAGTACTGCAATTTCCAGTCGTTTGAATCTAGTTCATGTTCAATTGTACTTCTAGTTTACACGCCACAATAGACTTGCATTCTAATTTAGCTACATGTTGAATTACATTATAATAGCTAGTGATATGAAACTTCATTATTGCATGTACACGTGGATTTCTTCTGTTCTTTGGCTTAATATGAATTGAAAAGCTGTATGTACCACATCCTTGAAGTTATTTGAATTGAAGTGAGAATTGCAATATTCGCATTAGTCTTAGGGCTTGATTGGACACTTGGAGTATCTCAGAAATTTGTGAATATTAGTGAAATGATTTGAGAATAGTAGTGAATAGTTTGAATTAAGATGTTTGATTTTGCGAAAGGAGAGAGAAAGTATGAATAAAAATATTATAAAGTTAGAAAAGTGTTTGAATATAATTTTTTTTTTTTTAAAGTTTGAAAAAGTTGTATTGATTTTTTTGTTTTGTTTTGATGTTTGTAAAGGTTGTAATGATTAGGTAATGATTAGATGAAAAAGTTGAATATTTAAAACTGAAAAGTGTTTTTTATTTGAGTTATGTTTGGGAAGGAAATTGTGAGAGGTTTTGAGAATTTCTCATCTTATATCATTTACCAAACGTACTTGGATTCAATTTGGTTCAGGTAGTAAAAGGGTCATCGCGGTTTTGCATTAGTCTTAGATTCAACTTTTAGAACCCAAAAAATGTCTTATCATTCCACCATTTATAAATCTCATATCATCATCTCATTATGACAATTAGAATGATTAATTACAAGTGACTTAGCGTAATTCTCCAAGGAAAGCCAAAGCTACATCTAGGTCCATGTTCCATAGAGGGTAGTCAATATTATAATTGGAGCCTTTTGGAATCATTATATTTTTTTTGATAGGTAATAAGAAGTTTTATTCCAGTAAATAGGCAAAAATCAAGTACACAGGGAGTGTACAAGATGAAAACCTAGATGCATGCTAGATGAAGAGAAAGTTAAGACAAAAGATTACAGGAAATCCCAATATATAAAAGACTTGAACTTCTCCCTTACAAGCAATGTGTAATCTCATTCACTACCTTACACACAATCCAGGGAATTACAATCTCCCCTAAAATCCCTGACGTCCTCATTGGGCGAAGTCCATCATAGATGACACAATTCAACTCCTACACTTTTGGTTGGAATTGACGCTGATACCATTTGTAACAATCTAGGGAAGGTCCGAGCCACATTTAGGCCCATACTCCAAAAAGATTAGTGAATGTTCCAATTGGAGCCCCTTGGAATTATTATAAAGAACTTAAGCATCTCCCTTCCAAGCAATATGGAATGTCATTCACCACCTTCCCATCACACAATCTAGTGTATTAAACTTACAGATAGAACTTTGGAGGTTCCTACCTAATTGAATCTTTCTCACTATGCAGGCTTTGCTACTATCTGAAAGGCAGACAGCAGAGGAATCCAGGAAAGCTCGCACAGATTCTGAGGTTAGAAATGCAGAGCTGGCCAAAAAACTTGAAGATGCAGAACAAAAGGTGGATCAGCTTCAGGAATCTGTGCAGAGGTTTGTAACATAGTGAGACTTGAACTGTGTGCAATTGACAACTATTGTTCCCATGTGATGCAGACAATGAGCTGCATGTCTGGTTGACTGAATCCACCCTTCTTTTCAGCATGTTTAGTTGATTCTTCTGCATTAACGTGACCCTCTGATTGTCCACCCGTGGTCTAGTTAAACAACATGAGAGTAAGAGGGGAGGAAGAGAGATAGAGAGATCAACCTAGTGGTGACACTGAAATGATGTATCTGCAAGTTCACACTTTGCTCATTGATTAACGTGTTTCTCAGTTTTCCTTAGTTTGTAAGGAATTCTGCTCCAACTTGGCTATCAATTAATTTTAAGTCAGGCTTCCCATCCTCTCGCCTCTGGTCTAGAAATGTGCACTTCTCTGTTTGTGTTAATGTATGCATGCAGGGGCATATTGGTCTAAATCTCTCTCTCTCTCTCTACATAAACATTTTTTTGGCTAAAATCTTAAAATGTCTGTGAAGTTGATATATCCATTTGATTCAGGTTAGAAGACAAACTATCCAATTTAGAGTCCGAGAATCAAGTACTTCGACAGCAGGCACTGACCTTGTCACCAACTGGCAAACCTTTGTCAAGACCAAGGACTATGATTATTCAGGTATAGTGGGATTGTCATTTTTATTACAATTTCTTTGCGTGTAATATACAAATCTATAGAAATGTGTGTTATTTCTTGAATTACAGAGAACACCAGAGAATGGGAATGCTCTAAATGGAGAAGCCAAGGTTGCATCAGTGAGAGATCATTCCTTTTAATATTTAAGTCTTTAAGAAACTCATGGGGATGGAAGAGCAGTCAATTCTGATTCTGTATTTTGTTTCAGGATATGACTCATGCTGTCTCAAATGCACGTGGGCCTGAATCAGAGGAGAAACCACAGAAATCTCTTAATGAGAAGCAACAGGTGACATAATTGAAACAGTCTGCTCCTCAAAAGCAAACATAAAAATTGCTTGGTATTTTATTTTCCTTCTTTAACTGGTTTCTTGCACTCTGCTTTCCTGATGCAGGATAACCAGGACCTTCTGATTAAATGCATATCTCAAGATTTGGGATTTTCTGGGGGTAAACCAGTTGCTGCTTGTGTCATATACAAATGCCTTCTTCACTGGCGGTCATTTGAAGTTGAAAGAACTAGTGTTTTTGATCGTATCATTCAAACGATAGCTTCTGCCTTGGAGGTAGGTTGTGGTTTTATAGTTTTTGAAATATATGCATATGTCAATTTACCTTACCTTGGAGTTTTAGCTCTTATCTGTATCTGCATTTTGAGTAATATATTCTTTTTTCTTCTGACGTATCATTTGAAGTTACTAATGCTGGTGAATCTTGCGTATTGAAGGTCGCAGATAATAACGATGTATTAGCTTATTGGTTATCTAATACATCAACTTTATTGTTTCTGCTCCAACACACGCTCAAAGCAAGTGGAGCAGCTAGTTTGACTCCTCAGCGGCGGAGAACTGCAACAGCTTCTCTTTTTGGGAGGGTGTCTCAAGTATGAAACATTCATGTAACCTTGTACATGTAGTTTCTTCTGGGGTTTTTTTGTTATTTTTATTTCTTATTCTTCTTCTTTTATTTCCTTTTTCTTGTGAATTCTAGGGGTTACGGTCATCTCCTCAAAGTGCAGGGCTCTCATCATTTCTTAGTGGTCGAGGGCTTGGTAGACTTGATGACTTGCGGCAAGTCGAGGCGAAGTATCCAGCATTATTGTTTAAGCAGCAGCTTACTGCCTTCCTTGAGAAGATTTATGGAATGATAAGGGACAATCTAAAGAAAGAGATCTCTCCATTACTTGGATTATGTATCCAGGTAGTTCTAAAAGCTCTTTGTTGTTTATGCTACCATTGATATCACTATTTTTCAATATATATATATATATATTATATTTTTTACCCCAAGGTGATCTGTGGCGAGCGGTATAAACAAGTCTTTGGTTCGAAACTCTTGGGGCCATCAGAGTAGGGAAGTTTTCTCTTGAATTACTTGAGGTGCACTAGTGGGAAACTTCTTGTCAAGAGCTTGTGCACCATTGGGATTAGCTGGAACTTTGTCCCAGACACCCAGTGCCAATCATATATATTATTTCTGATAGACTGTAAAAGAAACTGCAATTGAAGATAGTAAAACGGATTTTTTTTTTATAACTGTAAAGCGGATGATTGAAGCAGCCTGATGATTGCTTGTTATAATAATCTTGCAATGGTAGAGGTTTTATATATTTATTTTTCAAAAGTGATGGTTTAGCTTAAAGGAAACTCATGGCATCCTTGGAGTGTCAGCAAGGAAAATCAGTTTTTTACCCTTGTGACACAAAATCACTCGCAACAATCTGTAACATATATCATTTTTGGAGCCTGAGCTTTGCTCATATTGGGCCACTTCATCTTATTTACTCTATATATTTAGATATTTAGGTTTTAAAAGAGTTTTGAAGATGAAAGGTATCCACCATTTCATGATTACTTATTCAATAAAGAAAAACAGCCTCTTCATCTTATTGTAGTTATTGATTCTCCATTAGTAACACCTTTGGCTTCCCCACCACTTACATCTTCTACTATTTTATTATTACTACCGTTTCACTAAAAAGAAAAAGACTATCCAACTTATTGTGGTCTTGACTCTCCATTACTCACCTTTTTGGCTTGCTCGCTCTTAATTCTTCTACTTGTAACTCTTTTATTTTAACCAGTTAATTTTGATGTTTGCTGAGAGACATTCAAATTGTTCTTCCCGTTCAGTAAGCTATTTTTCAATATATATGACTCCAAAGCCCAAATACTAATTTTGGTGTGCCATTTTCAAACTTTCTGTTTTTTAATGAAAATAAAATTATAAGAATGTTCTTGCATTTTAATGGCATGGACCTACATGATTTTCTTGTCTCTAATGCTCCTTAGTTAGGGCATAAGAGTTTTTTGTAATTGGCTTTGCCATTCTTTGATCAATGAATTCATTTATTCATCAAAAAAAGAATTTTCTTGCATTTTAGACTCTTTAAGACAGATTTTGGACAATTGATGTTTGATAGTCGGGTAATTATATACTATTGGTAACTTGAATTCCCAATACACAGCATTCACTATAGGGGAAAATTCATAAAAAAGTTTGTGGGTACCATTGTCTGTTTTGATATGTGTTGATCCCACTTAAGAAAGGGGAGTGGCGAGTAGGATAGGAGCAAAAATGTCTTTGTTTTAATATGTTTGTAAAATATTATGCAGGCACCCAGGACATCACGGGCAAGTTTAGTGAAAGGACGTGCCCAAGCTAACGCTGTTGCTCAGCAAGCTTTAATTGCACATTGGCAGAGCATTGTTAAAAGCTTAAACAACTTTTTGCAATTGATGAAAGCAAATTATGTGAGATCTTTGGTTTCACAAATTTCTGCAATTTGTTTTGTTTTGTTTTTTTTTTTAAAGTACAAATGTCTACAATTGTGTTTTTGTTAGAACAGTATTATTATCTAATATGGTCTGGCTTTACAGGGGCCCCCATTCTTAGTCCGTAAAGTGTTCACTCAGACATTCTCTTTCATCAATGTTCAGCTGTTCAACAGGTAGATGCATCCATCACTCTCCTCTTCGACTCTCTCCTATTGCATTTACTCTTCATTTATTATATATGCAGTTATGGGATATCTGTAATTCTCATAAAACTCAAAATTTACTTGCTGCTGCAGTCTTCTTCTGCGGCGTGAGTGCTGTTCATTCAGTAATGGGGAGTATGTAAAAGCGGGTCTGGCTGAACTAGAACAGTGGTGTTACGGGGCTACTGAGGAAGTGAGAATTACTTAAATTCTGTAACCTTTATTTTCTGCTTGTTTTTTTTTTTTTTATATCTTACATGGAATCTTTGTGTACAGTATGCAGGTTCAGCTTGGGATGAACTGAAGCATATTAGGCAGGCTGTTGGATTCCTAGTAAGATCCATTTGTACGAGCCTTCAGGCAAAATAACTCATCATATCATTATTTCATATTGCCTTACCAACTCTTCTCTTTCAATTTCTTAACAATTCAGGTTATACATCAAAAGCCGAAGAAGACTTTGAATGAAATAACAAAGGAGCTTTGTCCTGTTAGTGCCTCTTTTCACTTAGATTACTCAGTAGTATGCTTTTATTTGTATTTTTTCCCTTTTTTGTTATTTTTATCAAGGTTGCTTCTTGTTTGCTTCTTCAGGTGCTCAGCATACAACAATTATACAGGATCAGTACAATGTATTGGGATGACAAATATGGCACACACAGCGTGTCTGCTGATGTAAGTCTAGTTTGATTAGCACCAGACATTTGTTAATCCGTCATTGTCTTCGTGTGACAGAAAGTCTGTTCATAGCCAGATATAAATGTCATGCAAAAATTTCTTTAATCTTTCAGGTTATTTCGAGCATGAGAGTTATGATGACTGAGGACTCTAGCAATGCTGTTAGTAGTTCCTTCCTATTAGATGATGACTCAAGGTACTGTTTTTACTTTACACTTCATTTCCATCGATTTCTTTCTCAATTCATATATGCTACTTTTTTTTCTTTACATTTTATACTTTCAATGTAGTATCCCGTTCACTGTGGATGACATCTCCAAGTCAATGCAACAAGTAGATATAGCAGACATCGATCCTCCTCCCTTAATTCGTGAAAACTCGGGATTTGGGTTTTTACTTTCACGTGCAGAATGATGATCATAATCATGGTTTTGGATGTTCGGCTCTTGTTCTCATGTCTGCCCGTGCGATCTACACGGCAATGATGTGCGAAACTTGTGCATATATTGTTCTTTTCTATTGTTGTTCATGTGTATAGTACATAGTCCATCAGCCTAGGCGGATTTATTGGTTTGCCGTCTAGGTCAATTCATTTTCGCCCCTCCGGTTATATCAACACATGAGGGGTATTTGTTAAGAAGCCATTATCATGTTTTAATGTGATAATGTGCAGTTATGTGGGGCATTGGTGTCCCTGTAGCCATTGTCATGCAGGCAGTGGGTTTTTTTTTTTTTTTTTTTCCCTTCCTTTTTATTTGTTTAATGCTTCATTATTCTTGTTGGGTTCTCAGTTATTGTAGTGGGGTTTGTTATGTAATTAGCAACTGCAAAATTCATGTCACAGGTCACATTTGTTGTATCTAAAAGCAAATAGAATATCCAATAGACTAATCTTTTGTTGTATGATGGAATATTATGTGTTTGGTTTTTGAAAAAACAAAATAGAATCTTGTAGGATTTATAGCGTTAGTAAAGAGGATGTTCGCTGCACATTCATAACCCACATCTCAGGGCTTGAGTTTTGCTGATTTTGTTTTTTTTTAAAAAAAAAACAAAAGGATATTGCGCGTTTAAAAAAATAGCAGGAGTCAAAGTGGATACAGCACCCTTTTAAAAGCAAAAACGTTAAATTTTAAGGCCATAAATTCTGGTTGCAATTATATCAAGAATTAAGCCCGTTTGGATATAAAATTGTTCTAATTTATCTCATCTAATTATTATAATTTTTTAAAATATTCACATCAAATAGATTAAAGAGTTTAGGTTTTTTTTTTTTTTAAATAAGAATAACTTATTCAATTTTAAATTTATAACTTAACTCATACCGGCGGGCTGATATTACTCTTCTTTATACATGGCACAAGAAGCAAGATTATTAATAGACTGAGTGGAAAAGTAGACATTCATATCGGAGGAGATTTCGATATGGATAAGGATATTGCGCGCTTCAAGGAGCAAATTCAAAACCCACGTTTTCCAAACGTGATTCGTGTCCATTCAATTCTTTATTGGGTTTTAGGGTGACTTACTGACACCCTATCTATTTATACTTTGCACTGAAGTTTTAAGTCAAATACTTCAAAAAATTAAGGAAAAAACTGATATTTGAAATTCCTTTAGGTAGAGGACAAGTTCACATAAGTCACATTTTTTTAAGGCATCATCATTGGAATGGAGCAGATTACTCAATCTAGTAAAGCCAATATGAATTTGCATCGGGCCAGAGGTTAAATAAGGAGAAATCTACTCTCTTTTTCAGTAAGAATACAAGATCAGCAAGGGATTCAATTACAAGTATTGCATGGTTGAGAACTATAGAATTCTATGATAGTTGTCTTGGTCTTCCAACCATAATAGGTAGATCGCAGAACAGGAATTTCCAGTCAACACTTAAATAGAGTTACTGGGAAGCTGAGCAACTAGAAAATGGAATTTTTATCTCAAGCAGGAAGGGAAATATTAATTAAAATCTGTGATACAAGCTATTCCCACATACTTCATGAGAGTGTTTAAACTACCTACGGGTTTGCTGCACCAACTAAACAAATTGATGAGAAATTATTAGTGCAGTCAGGTAAACCAGGAAGGAAAGCTATTTTGGTAGATGTTGTTTAACAGAAGATGAATAAGGAGGAAAGCTATTTTGGAATAATCATAGCTGATGTACAAGCTACCATGGAAAGATATGAAGACTGTTCTATTAAACATATATGTAGAGAAGGCAACTCATTGCTCCATGTTAGGGACGGATGCTTTATGAATAACTGATTATTTGGTTAACATAGAGGACCCGACAAACTGTCTCGTCTATGTAATTGAACAAGTTTATGAATGAAAGAGGTTCTTTTTCAACAACAATTAAAATTTTTTTTTTATAGTGTCCATTCAATTCAATGAACATACAATATGCTTTTACTTGGCTCTTCAAACGTGATAAAGTTCATATAATCTGGTAGGTAGTGTGTATGATGTTCTTATGAAAATAGATTGTGATACATTAAATAATTAAATACTTTAGCTACAAAAAGATTTCATAAAAGTGAATTTACAAATTGAAATTACTTTATGTGATAGGTTAAATTGTAAAATTATTTTTTATTGTAAAGTAAATCTAACATATCATATGAAACTATACCAATTTGTAAGTTTATTTATGTAGAATTCTAAAAATGAGTTTGTTCATCTTCTATTAAATTAATTTTGATAAGATAAAGTTTGATTGCATATCAAGATGTTGAACAATGATTAATGATTATATTTAATTATAACATGTTAATCATAAGCTTTTGTGTTATTTTAGTGATAAGTTAGTGTATTATCTTCTTTACACCGACTTTGTTCCTAGACTTAATTAGCTTCTCTCAATTTTTGAAACTCTCAAACCAAACCCCTCATCCCATTAATTGTCTTGGAGGCTTCTCTTTCCCTTCTCTCACCCATCTTTTCCTCTCATTTTTCCTCCTACTTGTTTTTCTAGTTTTCATTTACAACCTTGGATCTAGGGTTTGCACTTTGCCCAAAGAAGAGGGTATGTGAATTGAAACTTCGAGATGGTGGAAAGAAGAGGGAGATCTGGGTACGTATAGGCTAACTCTTGTTAGCTGGTCAACTAGATTGCGTTTGGATGGTGAGAAGTACTAAGAATATTTGTGAATATTAGTAAAAAAGTAATAAAAAATGTAATAATAGAATATTGAATAATAGTGAAAAGTAATGATTATTAATAATAAAATATTGAATAATAGTAAAAACTAATGAATAATAATAAAAGTATGTGAAAAATAATAATAAAGTAATAAATAATAATAAAGTATTCTGTGAAGACTTGAGAAGAATTTGCTTGCCAAGGCCCAAACTTACCAAATTGGTGTTGAATCAGTGAATCTGCTTGCGAGATGGGCTGGACTTGATGGGCTTCATATGACCAACATTATCTTTGTTTTATTAGATTTAGTAGGTTGTTTCAGATGGGCCGGGAGCTTATTTCTTAGGGCTTGATTTGCTTTATAATTAAACCTGTGTTTTATTTGCTTTGAACCATTGTTATTTACGTTTTGTCTTAGAAAGTTAGAACTGATTCATGGCCTCTATTGCTTGCTTTATATTCTGGTCGCGTAACAATATCATGTACTTAAAGGCAGAGTACTGTAAAGGTATTTTATTTATTTTTTAATAGTATTCTAAAGGTATTATAGAACGTTGTAGAATTTTCTCATTTCCTCTTCCATTTTTTTATTTTTTTCTTATTCACACGAAAGATGCTCTCCCTCGAAGTAAATCCATTAGAAGCAAAATCCATTACGACCGCTTATCATTACCTTCAACATGTCATTTTTTTCTATGGTAAGATTTTTTTTTAATTTTTTTTAATTTTTTTTATAATGAGTTGAGGTGAAATGAGTTGACGTGCATTTTAAAATTTTTAAAAAAATATTATTAAAATAATATTTTAAATATTATTATTATTTTGAAATTTAAAAAAGTTGAATTGTTTATTATTATTATTATTATTCTTTTTGTTAAATTTAAAAAAATTATAATGATAAAATGAGATAAGATAAGATGAATTTCAAATCCAAACATGAGCATATGTTATGTCTGCTATTAGTAATTACATTTTTGGTCGTTAAGGAAAGCATCTATTTCTAGTTTTAATTTCTCATAGGAAGAATATTCCAAATTGAAGGGAAAAAAAAGTAGAGTGATTTTTTTAGAAGATTTGTAAGTGGGAATTTTCAATTAAGATTGGAATAGATAAGATCATAAAATTAGAGGAAAAATCTATTCACTATAGATTCTTTCTGTCCATTCTTTTAAATTTCAATAATTAAAAATTTCAAAATGTTATGGATAACAAGAATTAACTCATATTTAGGACTTTCTAATAAAAGTCTCCAATTTAGAAATATATAGATAGGAGAAAAATTGGAGCAAAAATATAAATTTTATTTATATAAAAATTCCAAGAACAAAAAATTGGCATGATGCTGTGACTCTGGCAACAGGTTGGCGCGTCAATTTGAAAAAAATAAGAGCAGCAGGCAACAATAATTCCAATTCAGGCACTGGTCCATCAAAATGCACGTGATGTGAGCCTCCTTGCTTTGTCTTATGCTATTTGTTTGTTTTTTTGGGTAATATTTGGGAATACTTTTTTATTTTTTTCATTTGAATTTTGCACAAAACTGAGGGCAAATTATTATAATATTCCCTCAATATAAAAGCAATTTGGAAGACCTCAAAAATAAGTGTTAAATATACTTTTTTTTGTCATACCGAATACCAACAATATGGTCTAAATCCAATAGCTTGGATGGTGATTCGATACTTGGCTCTTCATTTATAATTTAAATAGTAAAAATAAAAATATAAAAAATGAAATATGACAGAAATTTACATGATTTTATTGGACTCTTAAAGATCTAAATAATCTAAACAGAGTTTTAAAAGATATTGAAAAATTGGATACAAAATAATTTAAAGTGAGGCATGCCGGGAGGTAGCCGGTGTGCAACGGCATATCGGCACATCCCCTCATAATAACAATAATTTTTTTTTTTTTTTATATATTACTTTTGTTTGTGCGCCGTGGTACATATGCTTCTCCTAATATTTTTTTATTTGAATTACATAAACATTTTTAAGATGTGTGGATTAATGCATTATAAAATATATATATATATATATATATTCAAAGTTGTTGGTCAAGAAATGATTCCACGCAAAGTGTAAAGTATTTAAAGTGTGAAGTACTAAAAAACCCTTCCCATGCTTCTTCTAAGAAGCAACCAAACCAGCAATCTTCTTAAACAAAAGACAAAAAGACAAAAAGACAAATTATTTATATATTTTAATCACAATTGTTGCCTCATTTTTGGTCATTTTATTCTTTCTTCCACCAAGTTTATGCATATTTCTTCCTCCGCCCCAAGATTTATTTGGTTGTTGAAAGATTTTAAGCACATTAAATAATAATAGTAATGGAGAGAACAACAGCAAGTATTTATCAGGAAGGTTGTCATTTAACTTATCCCATTAAGAGTCTAATATTATTATTTAAAAAATACATTTTCATGTCAAAGTGAAACTACTTTAACTTCTGCTTCTTCTTCTTTTTTTTTTTTTTTAATCTTTAATGGTTACCATTTTCTTATTTTCAAGTATTAACGAAATAGACTCGTGATTGCTTGAACTCTCAATCCTCTGATCAAATATGGGTATTTTTAAGATTGAATTCAATTTATTTTTAATATACAAAAAGAACAAACTTATCACATACTTTTTTTCTTGTCTTCTAAAGCCTCAATTTCACTTTCACCATTCACATCCCAGAAAAATGAATGAGCTGAAATTTAGAATTAAACTGAAAAAAGTGCTTAAAAAGAATAAGTGATATATTCATAATTCATACAACTATTTTACAATCAAATAATATGTAGCAACACTTCATTAAAAATCTATAGTTTTTTAATTTAAAATTTAGATAAATTACCCTCCATTTAAAATAGAATTATATAGTGAGATGCTTACATAATATCATTTGATTTATAAGATAAATTTTAAAGATAGAATTTTATAAATCAAGGATTACCATTTAAGTGACTTCACTTGATAATAGAATAACTAAAAGCAAAATAAGCAAGTACAAGTACAACTACAACTACAGGGGTGTGATTGAAAATATATTGCAAAAGAAAGGCAAATAGGGTAATACTTAAAGATACGGGCACCGAAACCTTAAATAACCTTATTATTTATTATATACATAATTCTTTTATACCATCTTTGAAAATTGCAGCGGCAATTCCCAGACCGAGAAAGAGAGATTTCGGGGGGGGAGACAAACGCGCCTCAGACACCGTAAATCTTTCTTCAAGGTCAAGATTTTTTATGCTTTATTTCCCTTTTCCTTCTTTTATACGTGTATTTGAGTTTTCTTTTAAATTCCACTTTCGTGTATTTCTTAATGTTCAGGGCTTGAATTTCTCAGATGGAGAAGCTATGATTTCGATCGGGTATTCTTAGGGTTTTGGAGGAATTCTGCTTGATTGGAGAATTTTTTTTCTCACCTACCTCCGTCCGGTAATTGATGTTAAGTTCAGTAGACTTGTAAAACGTTTTAAGTAATTTGCATTCAAATCCAACGGAGACTTACCTAATACATTCGAATTTTCAAGATTTGGAAATTTGATTTTTCTTTTTTTTTTTAATCTGAATTTAGAGTGTTTTTTTAGTCTGATTTTTTTTTTTTTGATTTTCTGGGAAAAAGATGATGTTGTCGAAAGTTGAAGCTGGTAAGAAGGTTGGTGATGATTCAGGTAATAGGAAGCTGCTGAATGAGATTGAAACTATAAACAAGGCGTTATACCTGGAAAAAAATCCATCTAGGAGTTCGATTTCTAGAGCCAGCACTCGGTCCAAGTCTTCTGGAAAAACCCACTTACCAGATCCCCAGTCGAAGCTTAAACCAGATGAGGAGGACCCCTCACGAAAAGAAAAGAAGTCCATTTGGAACTGGAGGCCATTGAAGGCCCTGTCCCATATCCGAAACCGGCGGTTTAACTGTTGTTTTTCTCTCTTAGTTCATTCCATCGAAGGGTTGCCCTCAAGTTTCAATGATGTTGGTCTTTGCGTGCATTGGAAGCGGCGGGATGGGGTCGTGGTCACTCGTCCAGTGAAGGTTCTCCAAGGTACGGCAGAGTTTGAAGAGAAATTGACTCATACATGCTCTGTTTATGGTAGTAGGAATGGACCACACCATTCCGCAAAGTATGAGGCAAAGCATTTTCTGCTCTATGCTTCCGTTTATGGTGTGCCAGAACTTGATTTGGGGAAGCATCGGGTTGATCTCACGAGGCTACTGCCTCTAACGCTGGAGGAACTAGAGGAGGAGAAGAGCTCTGGGACGTGGACAACAGATTTTAAACTGGCAGGAAAGGCTAAAGGTGCATTGATGAATGTTAGTTTTGGATATTTAGTGATAGGTGATAATCCCAGCGCAACTAGAAGCACGGAGATGTTGACTTCAAGGCAGAATAGTCGGAGTATGGTTAAAGCACAAATGAAACTTGGTCAAGGTGATGGCCTGAGCAGAATTCACCGTGCTGAAAGTCTTCCGAGCATAAGAAACCAGCTGTCTCGTGTTACATCACATACTGTGGAGAGCATAAAAGACCTTCATGAGGTTTTTCCAATATCTAAGTCAGAACTTGCAGATTCGGTTGATATTCTGTATCGAAAATTTGATGAAGACAAGTCGGAATGTCGAGTTGACAAGCCTCATCTTAATGCCTCTACTGAACATCTTGAGCCCATTAAACCAAATTCCAATCTTTTGTCTGACTCTGCTAAAGAAAATGCTGAAACTGAGTGCGGAGAGAATGAGTTTTCTGTGGTTGATCAGGGCATAGAATTGTCATCAAAGGAGTCTAAGAAGCCAGAGGACGTCATTTTAATGGTTGCTGATATTACTCCTGTTGAAAGTTCTGACATCGAAATTGACACTAGTGGACAGGTAGCTTTTAAGGAGAGCTCTGATCTTGATCCCAAGGACGAAGAAACTAGTCGATGTGACAATGAAGTTGTGTTACGAGACTGCACTACAATAGAGGAGGACGTTGGCACCAAAGAAGCACTCATGAAAGAATTAGAGTCAGCTCTAAATAATGCATCAGAATTGGAGACAGCAGCATTAGAATCTCCAGAGCATGAAAATTTCAGGGAGCTTGAACTGGATGGTAAAGGTAAGTCACTCAGCTTGGAAGATGATTCTGAATCCATTGCGACTGAGTTCCTAAACATGCTGGGGATAGAACATAGTCCATTCGGTTTAAGTTCTGAGAGTGAGCCTGAATCCCCAAGAGAGCGTCTGTTGAGACAATTTGAGGAGGAGGCTCTTGCTGGGGGCTGTTCTTTATATGATTTTAATGTAGATGGCGAGGGCCAAGCTGAAAGTGGCCACTATGCTCCAACTGGCTCTGTATGGGGAAACTTATCTGAACTTCCAACAGTGGTTCAAGATGCTGAGGAGCCCCAGATACCAAGTCATGCAGAGAAGAGCAAAACTAGGGCAAAAATGTTGGAAGACCTGGAAACAGAAGCCTTAATGCGTGAGTGGGGACTGAATGAAAATGCTTTTCAACATTCTCCACCAAAGAGCTCTGATGGGTTTGGGAGCCCAATTGATTTACCTCCTGAAGGGCCAGTTGAATTGCCTTCTCTTGGTGAAGGGTTAGGTCCTTTTCTTCAGACAAAAAATGGAGGATTTGTACGGTCTATGGATCCCTCCCTTTTCAATAATGCTAAAAGTGGTGGGAATTTGATCATGCAGGTTTCTAGTCCAGTTGTCGTACCTGCAGAAATGGGTTCTGAGACAATGGAGATACTGCAGCGTTTGGCCTCAGTGGGAATCGAAAAGCTTTCCATGCAGGCCAAGAAGTTGATGCCTTTGGAAGATATCACTGGAAAGACAATGCAGCAAGTAGCATGGGAAGCTGCACCCTCTTTGGAGGGACCTGAGAGGTTTGTTGAGACCATCTTTGTTTGCTTGGAAGTCAAGACACATTTTAATTCTGTCTATTTGATGTACTTTGGTAAAATGCTTCCCTGATTATATGTTATATCATCTTGGTACAGGCAATCTTTGTTGCAGCATGAATCAGTGGTTGGAGAAGACACGTTTTGTGGGCAAAAGAGAGTTAAGGGGAGGTCAGCCGAACTTGAGTCTGATAAATTTAGTTCCAGCTCGGCAGGCAACGAAACGGGCTCGGAATATGTCTCCCTAGAAGATCTTGCTCCTTTAGCCATGCATAAAATTGAAGCACTTTCTATGGAAGGTTTGAGAATACAATCTGGTATGTCAGATGAAGATGCGCCTGTAAACATCAGTGCACAGCCTAGTGGGGAAATTTCAGCTCTCCAGGGTAAGGGAATTAACATCAGCGGGTCATTAGGTTTGGATGGAGCTGCTGGATTGCAGTTGTTGGACTTAAAAGATGGTGGCGATGATGTTGATGGCTTAATTGGCCTCTCTTTAAGTCTTGATGAATGGATGAGGTTGGATTCCGGTGAAATTGAGGATGAAGATTATATCAGTGAACGTACTTCTAAAATCCTTGCAGCCCATCATGCTAACTCTTTGGACTCGATTCGTGGAGGTTCGAAGGGAGAGAGAAGAAGAGGCAAAGGCTCTGGCAGAAAGTGTGGTTTACTGGGAAACAACTTCACAGTGGCTTTAATGGTGCAACTTCGTGATCCACTGCGAAATTATGAGCAGGTTGGTGCACCAATGCTTGCTCTTATTCAAGTCGAGAGAGTGTTTCTCCCACCGAAGCCAAAAATATACAGCACGGTTCCAATGGTAAGGAACATTGACAAGGAAGATGACGAATCTCAGTCGTCAGTAAAGGAGACAAAAGAAGAAATAAAAGAAGCGAAAACTACCGAAGAGGAGGGCGTTCCTCAGTTTAGAATCGCTGAAGTCCATGTTGCAGGGCTGAAGACAGAGCCCGGAAAAAAGAAGCTTTGGGGTTCCTCGGCGCAGCAGCAATCTGGTTCCCGTTGGTTGCTTGCTAATGGAATGGGGAAGAGCAACAAGCATCCATTTTTGAAGTCGAAGTCCGTTTCTAAGTCGGCCATGCCAGCGACAACAAAGGTGCAACCTGGCGATACCTTGTGGAGCATCTCATCTCGGGTTCGTGGTACTGGAGCTAAATAGAAGGAATTGGCAGCATTAAACCCACATATACGGAACCCCAATATTATCTTACCAAATGAAACTATCAGGCTGCGTTGAGTGAAGCGTGTAATCTGAATCTTTCTTGTGAGGGGTTTGGTTTAACCTTCAATGCAAACGGCTGATCTCATTGTGATTTGCTACTCAAGAGGGCTACGTACTTGTGAATCAAAGGTAACTCGAACCGGTTGCTAATTGTAAACAGGATGGTGTTTGAGAGCAGGCAATGATGCAATTTATGCACTTTTGTAATTGTAAACAGGTTTCTATATCTTAAAATTTTCTCTTGTAAATCTGTGATTTTTTGTAATCATGTATGCATGAGCTAGTATTTGCATACGAGAATTGGTTAGTGTGTTGAAGAAAGAAGTTTGTACTGCAGCAATTTGATGATTTTTTTTTTCGTTCTCCTCTCGCCGTGTCTCCCTTTTCATTTTGATTGATGGATATGATTTTATTCAGAAGTGCTCAACCCTTTTCCTAGACTTTTATTAAACAAATTATAGTGGTTGGCACTGATTCCATGATTGTATTGCTATGCTAGTCCTGTCCAACGAGCTTTCAAATCATCCAATCTTGGTTCTTCCCTGATCCAGGCAAGCATTTTTTCTTTTCTTTTCCCTGTAATGACAAATGGATGGAGAACAGCACAGCAACGGAGAAAACCACCTGACAGCTTTAACATCTTCGGCCAGCACCCCTGTAACCCAGACTATTGGCATTTCTCCTCCTATTTCAGGAGGTTCAATGCTCAATAAGAAATCCTACAAATGTAAACTTACGATTTATGAACAAGCATGCCTCCATGTGGTCCTTTAACTTATGTAGTACATTTTTTTTTTTTGTGAAGTAAATCTAATGTATCAAATTAAACTACATTCTGTAAGTTTGATTTTGTAAGATTTCTGTATGTATAAATCTAGCACTTTTTATATTCAATAGGTGTACAATCTCTAGGATAACCTATTTTCCTACTATCATTGAAAAAACAGAGAGGGAAAAGTACAGTAGCCCGTAGGCTTCAGAAAAAAAAAACAAAAACAAGAACAAAAACAAAAACAAAACGAAGTTCCTCTTGATAACAAGTGAAGAAAACCCGAAGAACCAGCATGCATGCCCATTACCCTGGAGATGGATGTATGTCAGATTATGTAAAAATGCAATTCTTTCTAAAGTTGATATCTCTTCGATGATAAAAAGAAAACTTACAACTAGGCAACCAAAGAAAAAATGCTTAGATTGAGACCAGAAGAAGAAATGGCATAGTAATCCTAGACAACGAAACATGGCAACCGCCACTTGCACTCACAGCAGCCCTCATGTTTCACGCATCTTGATAGAAGCAAAAAAGCATTTGTAAGCTTCCAAAACAAATGAGTGATCAATCAAAGTCTTTTGCATCTTGACAGGGGAATTGATTTCTTACACGGTGGAAACTACATGTCATAGTTCAGATTTAACAGAAGAGATGTTCAGAATCTGCAAACTACCAAATATTTAACATGTCCAAATAACATTATCCCCAAGACCAAATTACTGAATACATATGCTGCACTAAAATGGAAAAAAAAAAAAACCTGACTAACTAAATAGTTAGCTCAGTCCAACATAAGAGAATTACAAGGGATGAGAATCAATCCACCTCCCTGTGATATCAGGGGCGTGCTCTCTTGTTGCTGCACGAGGGGCACTTGTACTGCTTGATGTGCTCAGCCCTTGCAGGGGTGATCTTCACACACTTGCCATGAAACCACTTCTCACATATGTCGCAACATATCCAGAACTCATCTGCAGCATAATTCTCCCCACATGCCCCACACAAGGTCTCCCCATGCTCTTCTTCATCTTCCTCATCCACTATGTCATCCTCATCCTTTGCCGGCATACCCTTTGCAAACTTGCCCAATTCTGATCCTCGCTGTTGCTTTTTTTTTTGGGCATTGATACAAAAGATACGGCAGTGGAGGCACGCAAATAAAGTGATGTAAACAAATAGTATTCAAGGCCAGATGATGAAAGCACAATGAAGTAATTACTAAGCCATTGATTGTAAAATAAACAAGAATTCACACTCAAAATAGAAAGTATTCAATAAGCAGATACCACTGTCCAGCAGCAACAACACTCAAAATATAAAGTATTCAATAAACAGACATGACAAAATCTATTTCAGGTAACCAAACCGTTGAATTATTATTCAAGATTGGTCAATATGTTTAGACACATAAATATTTGCTAAATATCTCAACTAAGCCTTAACATATTCTTGAGATCAAAATTAAATAAAAAAGAAATCACTTAAAAGGATATTTTAGAAAAATGGTACATAGACATGTGCCGAGTAGAAAAATTGAATCACAGTCATCACACATTTATTGAATTAAAGGGTAGGCTTCTTATTATTTGAACAAAGAAAAAGTTAATGTAAAATTAAAAGGGCATGCAACCATAATATTAAGTCTCCTTTTATTGTAAAATTGGTCAGGTCCCTCACAGAACAACTAAAAAAAGCAACCGGCCAAGGCTTATGCATTTTAAATATCAACATATGTACAAATAGAAAACAGGATCAGAATGAAAGTTCTCCACTAAGCACAGTTTCCTTGCAATCTCTGAGCAGGTCTCCTAAATTCTTCAATTTCCTTTTAGCAAACAAGCCCTCCTATATGGAGGAAAGCATTATGTTACAAAATGTCAGTTACGCCTACCAATTCTCAAGTATCGTTTACAACAAAAACATTAGCATACAAATTCTGAAATGTTCCAACTTAAATGAACAATGTCATGATATATGCCAATTAGACTTATAGACACACCTAGAAATCCTGACAACTAGACAGAGGATAGATGAATTTAAAAATTAGTTTGAGTGCTAACAAACTTCTTTGTCACACAGAAAGGTAATATCATACTAGTGATAAATAAAGACCAAGAAAATAGTATATCTTTCTTTTACCACTTTTGAGCCTGACTTGGATTTGTTGCTGCTATGATTTGAAACTGATGACTTCTCCTTCGGCTGTTTCTTTGTTGTTCCAGTCACAACTTCAAAAATTGTAGGCAGATCATTTATCATAGTAAAGAGGCGTTTCCTGTGTCAGAAATTGTATTTCTTGTGTAAAATATAAAATAAAATAAAGAACTCTTAGATCCTGCAAAGCATCACCAAAATAGTTCATTTTGATTTGCTCTCCGCCACGATTTCACCACCACCAGCCCATGTCAAAACAACAATCATGTCACTACCCGCCAACACCCAGCAGTCAGGGATTTAATAAATGCGTAATGAATGCATAATCCAAAAACATACATCCAAAGACAGATGATACTAAAAATTGCAGGAAATTTTACAACCACCAAAGGAGTCCTTATCATCATAGGGACTGGTGAAGCTGTTAAGCTCAGAGTTTTTTATTAGTCTTTAATCGTATTTTAAAGTCAAGCAAATCAGAAATACAAAGGACAGACCTATTTGAAAAGGCTACATGTAACAATTAAGATATTACATCTGAAGTTGATAAATAACATAATTTAAAAATGGAGACAAACTGAGGGAAAATTTGTAAATATGTACATTATACAACTTCTAAACTTTCCCGTATTTGGAAGGATGGTAAAAAGTGATAGCGAAAAAAGAGGATATACCTGTCAGTTTTATCAAAACCAAATCTCGCCCCAAAATAGAATGACACTGCAAGTAACCAAGCATCACTGTGAACAGCAACCAGAGACAGCCAATCCTTTTCTTGCATGCCGTCTCTGGCAAAGTTGATTCCTAATGCAGGTTCTGGGAGCTCAGGAGGTACTTCTTCGGCAGGTAAGTTAACTTCCCACTGTTCATTAGGAAACCCATAAAGGCAAAGATTCTCCTTCTCTGACAGGTACACCAGTTAGTCAAATACAGCACATCAGTAACTCACAGATATAGCAAGTAAAATAAAAGATCATTTTTATTTAGCATAGTTCTAAAAATCAACTGCAATAGAACACTTGAGGAAATCTTATCTCACACACACCGGGGAAAATACAGTATGCATCCAGTGTAATTATTACATGCTAAAAGTACTTTCTAAAGCATAATACAAACAGCTTGAAGAGGAAAAGGAGAAACCAAATATTTCCTTGGTGATTGGAAGTGATGTTTATGGAGGTCAAATAGTGGAAAGTGGTGTAAATGCTTGCTAGCTTCATTCAAAGAAGTATATTAAATTTTGAAGCTACAGAGTATTGTATGATGATATGGATCATATCCTTCCGGAAGCCCCCTTTAATGTGTCTTATATGATATGCTGTGAATTGCATGTTATTGAAAAATGAGGTATTGCATGCTTCCTCTATGTTTAGGATAAGAAATATGCCTATGTTGCTTATTTTTATCAGAATATGCCTATGTTACTAATATGTTCATGTTATGAGAAAGGAAAGAATGAAAAGAAAGAAAGATGATGTGAATGCATGAAATGTTCTTAAAGGTGGTTGTATGAACAATGTGGGATGGTACTGAGCTCAAAGGCAGAGGCAAACCATCTTGCATGGTTGGGGAGATTGACTCACTTGAGTGCACCCCTATTTTTCAAGTAATATACATATCATTTTTTTTTTATAAGTAACAAGTAACTTTATTGATGTGAATGTAAAAAGGCATAGTCCAAGTACACGGGAGGTATACAAACGAAAATGGCTAAATACATTCTAGGTGCTTAAAGTAAAGGAAAGGAAGTCATGCACATTGCTTCCATTAGGTACAATTGCTGAGAACCATAAGATTAAAGTATGCATAAAAAAAACTTTGGAGCTCCGCCATTGTTCGTTCTCTATCTTCAAAGCACCTCACATCCCTTTCTGACCAAACACTCCACATAAGTCACAATGGGATCATCTTCCATGCTATGACCACTTGTGGACAGCCATGGATACTCTTTCAACACGCAAGCAAATCCACTACCTTAGGCGGCATCACCCACGCCATGTCTACTCTACTAAATATCCCATTCCATAATACTCTTGACACCTCACATTGCAGTAAAAGATGGTCCACTGACACTCCATGATTTTTGCACAAATAGCACCAATCCATCACAATGAGTCCCCTCTTTCTTAGGTTATCCACGGTTAGAATATTCCCAAGAGCTGCAGTCCACACAAAGAAAGCCACTTTGAAGGAGCACAAGTCCGCCAAATGCTCTTCTATGGGAAAACTACATTACGTTGGGGGGTCAACATTTTATAAGTCTTGACTGAGAATTTCTTACTATCTATAAACCGCTACTGTATTCTGTCACCCTATGTCGTTTTGTTTCTTGAAGCATGTAACAAGCTAAAAAGTTCTAAAACAGTGGGCAATTCCCAATTGTGGTTATCCCTAATAAAAAGGATATTCCACTAAGGGGAGCCATGGGCTATCTCAAGCAAGTCCTCCACCGAAGCCTCCTTGTTCGTTGCAATACTAAAGAGAGTTGGAAAAACCCTTTCAAGGGAGCACACACCACACCAAACATCTTGCCAAAATTTGATTCTAGTGCCATCACTCAATACAAAACGGATATTGCTTTCAAAACATTGCCAACCCTCCCTAATATGCTTCCATAAACCCATACCATGCCTCCCCCTCACAACATTAGTACACCAACCCCCCCATGCGCCTCCATGTCTAGAAACAACAACTTCCTTCCACAAAGACTCCCCCTCCATGTGAAATCTCCATAGCCATTTGCCCAATAGAGCTTTGTTAAAGATCCTCAAATTGCACACTCCCAGGCCTCCTTTAGAGATAGGAGAACAAACTCTATTCCACTTAACAAGATGGAGTTTTGTTTTCCTCTCCCTAACCCCCCCAAAGAAAGGCTCGAAATAATTTCTTAATCCTATTTGCCACCCTTGCAGGTAATGGGAATAAAGATATAAAATAAGTTGGGAGATTAGATAAGGTGCTCTTGATCAAAGTAAGCCGCCCCCCTTTCGATAGATACATTCATTTCCATCTAGCTAGCCTTTTCTCTACTTTCTTAATGACTCCATCTCAAATAGCTCTAGCTTTAAAGGTTGCCTCCAATGGAAGACCCAAGTATTTCATAGGCAAAGAAGACACCATGCAACCCATGAGATCAGCTAGACTATCGATACTAGGCACCTCGCCCACTGCCACCATCTCAAATTTATCAAGATTTATCTTAAGCACTGAAATAGCCTCAAAACATACTAGCAGAGTGCGTAAAACTTGGATTTGGCCCTGGTCTGCTTCACAAAAGAGGAGTGTGTCATCTGCAAATAAGTGGTGTGAAATCATAGTGGAACCATTAGTACCATTACCCATAGAAAAACCAGTGATGAAACGCCCCTCAACCGTTGCCTTTATCATTTGCCCAAGAACTTCCGTAACAATGACGAATAGAGAACGAGAGAGTGGATCTCCTTGATGTAACCCTCTGGTACCGTTGAAAAAACCCATAGGTGTACCGTTCACTAACACTGAGAAGTGAGCAGTAGTGACACAATATTGTATCCATGCGATCCACCTATTACCAAAACCACATCTCCCAAGAATGTAAAAGAGAAAATCTCAATTCACATGACCATATGCTTTCTTCATGTCAAGCTTGCATAGCACTCATAAGACCTCATTAATGGAGTTGAGATCCTTGTGATTGCCAAGTTTCCAACACACACAGCAAGTATACATGTGAATTGTTTTTATTGCAATTTAATAATGTTTCCCAAAGAATGAGATGTTTATAAGTTTACTTAGAATTTGACAAGTATCCTTCAATATCAAGATATATCTAGAAAACTTCCATGAGTTTTTGCAAAGAATTGTTTTTCTTCAAAAAAATAAAAACTGCACAATCTCAACTCCCAAAAAAATTGCTTCCACAATACCTTTGTTGTCTTTTTGATAAATAAAATACTAACTCGCTTGAAATGTGCATCATCAAAAGGGTAAGTTTTATACAGAAATTGGAGAGAATGGGAAAAGACTATAACTGCCTCGTTTGGATTGAAAGATAAGATGAGATAAATTCAGATGAAAGTTAAAAGTTGAATAAAATATTGTTAATATATTATTTTTTAATATTATTGCTGTTTTGAAATTTGAAAAAGTTGAATTGGGATTTGAAAAAATTGAATTGTTTATTATATTGTGAGGAAATTTGAAAAAATTATAATAATGAGATGAGTTGAGTTGAGATAAGTTTTAAATACAAACGGGTGGTAAAAAGGAAAATTAATCATGTTTGCTGAGAAATATTAGAACCAAGTTTACTGAAATACTTGAGTTAGCAACTTAATGGAAAAATGCATGACCAAAAAAATATTAAGAGCAATAATTTTTTTAACCAAGAACATTTGAACTTAAAAGAATTCACAAAACAGAAAAGAGGAGTTGCAAAGAAAATTAAGTGAATAATCCAAATAAAGAGCAGTAAAAAAATTAATGAAAAGGTTTGAGAAATCAATAATGTTATAATGAATTGCAAAGATAGTTGAAATGCATATAACATAACTCTAGCAACTTCTAATCATAAACATTTTCAGCAAATAATTAGCTATAATGACTTTTTTAAGGCAGCCAAAAGACACTGCGGCTGAGAAAGGTCTTAAGGTGGGAAAAAGAGAGGGCTTATTACCAAAATATCCAAGTTCCAATGAGCAAGTTAGCATGATGTTAAAAACAAATGTGTATCCAAGAGTTCATAATTCCAAATAAAGTGAAGAGAACAGTAATTGACTATGCGAAAAGGTCAAAAATTCTTCCGTATAATGTTTTTTTTTTATAAGTAATAATCTTTATTGATGAGAACAACTAGGCAAAGCCCATGTACACAAGGAGTATACAAAAGAAACACCTAACTACACTCTAGCAAGCTGAAAGGAGCTCAAAAAATCATTAATACTCTAGCAAGGTAAAAAATTCATTCCGCATAACGTTATGCTTAAGGGACTGAAAAACCCAGTCCTGCAATAGTAGACACGGAAAACTTCTGCGTCACCAATATAAAAAATTACTTTTTATTAAACACTAGAAAAATACTGCATTATTATTAATGTAAGAACTAAAGCAAAATTAGCATATATGGTTCTTAAGAGTAGGGCAAGCTCTGAGGAAAGATCCGAGATTGCAAAGATGGAAGGGACTGGTTCTTCCGATGAAAATCACTGCAAGTGGGCTGTCTCAAGCAGTAAAAATCCTAAGCGTGTTGGACTTATCATTTTGCTACAGTAAACATAGTGACATACTATAAGCTTAAACGCATTGTAATGTCAAACCCACGCTCATGAACCCACAAACAGACTCAGAGAAGTGCGAAGGAGAGAAAATAAAAACCCTAACCAGGATCGCACTGCTGATAAAATTCTTCAACATCTACAAAACCACATGAAAAAAAAGTCATTACAAAACAGAATTTGCAAAATTAAAAGATTCGTAAAAATCAAACACGGAGAAAAAAAACAAGGGAAAAGGAAAAAAAAAAACAAGAAGAATTGAAGTGAGAGAGAGAAGAGAGAGGGACCAGTGGTGAGGGCTTTGATCATGCCAGCTCTACGGCCCTTGAAGTCCCTGAAAACCTCCTCTACTGTGCGAGGGTTATACTGTCCTCCTCCATCCATGTCCGTACGGTGCCAGAGCTCGCTTCAGAGAAGATGGAAGAAAAAGCAAGAAAATACAGAGATATGACGGAGCAGAGGGGACAGAACGATAATTTGTAGTGTTATTAGCGAAGCGAATGTTTTGAGAGCCAAAGGAAAAGATTTCAGTAAGAGAAGCGCTTAAGCGGGGGGAGAGAGAGAGAGAGAGAGAGAGAGAGAGAGGGAGAGATTGGGAATTAATGGGATTGTTCTTAAAAAGGAGGGAAAGAAAGCCCAAAAATAATAAAATAATAAAAGAAAAGAAAGAAGAAGGTCAAGGGAAAGGAATATCCACAAGTCGATGAAAATCACAAAAGAAAATAAAATAAGGGGGGGAATCCAGTGTGTGCCAAATTATGTTTAGCTTATGCGATTGGGTGTGAAGCGGCACCTAGTTATTTGCTAGATTGATGCAAGTGGCGATTCCCGAAAGGGTTTCGGAAGGAGAAGCGCGGGGCAGACGATGGAGGGCGGAGGTGAGAGCTAAGCTAACATGCGGCGGGGGTGTTATTTTGCTCGGCAGGATTTCTCTTCAGTATTTACAATCAAAATCTGGATCAGGGAAACTGGTCAGGGTGTTCAAGCGGGTTTTGAATTAGGATTAAGAATAAAAGATGGAGGAGAGGAGCGGTGCCGCCCTAATCTGAAGTAGACACGTGCCCCGGTAGGAAATTCTACGGCACTTCCAACCTGACTGAACGGTGCTGTAGCGATTTCGATAAAAGGAATCAATTGAGTCTCAATTTTAATATTTTTTTTAAAATTTATTTTTATAAGAATTTTGTTGAAGTGTTTTTAAATAATATTATGATTTTTTTAAAAAAAATATTTTTAGATATTAAAAAATTATGTAAAAAAAATATATTTATTTTACGTTATTTTTTTAACATATTAAAATATTTTTTAAAAATAAAAGAAATTACAATATTATTTAAAAACACTTAAACAAAAATCATGTAAAACAAAAAAATTAGGACCTAATCGAGATCTCAATATAAGGGTAAGTAGCATTTTCCTTAACTGAAATAGTGTAAAAGCTCATCCAGTGTATTATTAATATTATTCGGTGTTTATTTATTTATGTTTTTTTAATGTTTTTGGAGAAGCCAATCCAACGTCATCACATTTCTTAGCCTATGCAGTCTTTTAACTTGTAACTTGTTATAAAACCATTAAATTTTGTAATGTATTTTATAAATTTAGGTTTGGTTATGACAACGGTATAAGATTCCAAATTTAATGGTTTTATAACTATAAGATATATGTTTTTCAGTTTTCACACTGAATCTGGAATAAATAAATAAAAAGATTCCAAATATTCAGTACCCTACGAGAGTCCTGCTAGGGGCAGGAACATTTGGGTAGGAAATGTAGATAAACGATTTTTAAGACGTGATCTATAAGTTTTTAAAAAATAAAAAACAAATTAGAAAAGAAATAGAAAGAGTCACTTCCGCACATTCGTCATCTCATCTCTAAAAATTTAGAGGTAAGAAAAAATCAAAAAATCGATAAATTGAATCAAAATCGGTCCAAATAGATAGAATCGGTCTGATTTTAGATAGATGCCAATTCAGAATCAATTTTCATAATATTAAGATTGGTTAGTTCTGGTTCTAAATATTTTAGAATTGGATCAGACCGAACCGAACCAATTTAATATAATATATATTTTAAATTATTTTTTTAATATGATATGTAATATAAAATATTTTTTCAATTATATATAATATGTTATACATTAATATATAATATAAATTAGTTACATTTTATAGTTTAATACTAATAATATATTATTATTAGTAATATACTTTAAATCTATATATAAATTATTATATTAAATAAATATATATTAAATAATGATATAGTAATACTATTATAATTTTTTTGAGTTAATACTAATACTATTAGTTATAACTATCCATAATATAATTATAAAAAAATAAACTTATTATAACAAATACTAATATATAATTATTTTAATCATTATAAATAATACTAATATATATATTAATAGTCTAATAAACTAGTATGTACTAATTTAAAACCGAAAACCTGGACCGAAATTGATAAAATTGATACTATTAATTTTGAAAAATAATCTGTACGTAATCAGTTTAAAAAAATAAAAAATCAATAGTAACGATTCGATTCTAAATTTTATTTAAAATTGGATTAAATGGGACCGATTACATCCTGTTGAAACCCAAAAATGCACCACAGACCGCACGCGTTTCTTTCGTCTCCCTTATTTTGACGTTAGATTTACGTTTTCATCCCCCTCATTTCAAAAACAGTGAGCACGTTGGGTCACAGACCCACAACCCATATCTGGAACTCAATCTTCAGTAAATGGGTTCACTTCCAAGCAATTTTCATTTATTTTTCTTACTTTTATGAAAGTTTATTTTCATGAATGTTAATCAAAGTGGCAAATAAGATTGTTTGTTGGTAATATTTTTAAAATGTTTTTAATCTTTAGAGTGACAAATAGGACTGTTTGCTGGTAATATGTTGTTTATTTTCATGAACAATATACTTATATGTGGAATGTTTTTAATGTTATAAAATAATTTTTTAATGTTACAAAATGATTTTTCATATTATAAAATGATAATTATTCTCTTGATAGACAGAAAAAGCGATGGAGCATGCATATCCTATAATATCTCCTATTGCAAATCCATCAACAACTCCTACAACCCAGGTTTGTCTCTTAATTGTCTCCTTAATTTTTACCATTGTTTTAATCAATTTAAAACATGGATGTGTTTTATGAGTGTAAATTGCAGGAAAATCTAATGCCCCAATTTTACTCACAAGTTAACTCATTAGTTGGTTTTCATTTGCAAGTTCAAGCAATGTAAAAGAGATACTGAGTACCACACCTTACTCGAGTGAGGTTCAAAGTTTGTCTACGTCCATTGTTGAATCCAAAGATGATGATGAGTGTGGGACACAAAATATAATACATATTGAGGTTAGCGATGACATTAAGGAGCCCTCCATGGGGATGATGTTTAAATCCATAGAATAATTATTTTTGAATTATAAGAAATATGGGAAATAATGCAGTTTCGGAATAAGTATGCAGAGTAGTAAGAGGTTTAAGGATGGGACTCTCCAATATGTCACACTTGATTATGCCCGTGGAGGGAAAGCACGAAATCGAACGTCAAATGTTGCCAGGCCACATCCGACATAAAAATTACATTCTCAATCTTCTTCCTCAATGCATTGTCGAATTGATCAACAAACTCTTTCAAATTTGTCATAGCATGAACATACTCATCAAAGAAAACATTCATATTTTCGCTTTGTTGGATTGTACTCATTCCAGCCTAGAAATAATCTTTAAGGAATACCAATATTTAATAGGTATGCTCAGTGTATAAAGATTGCAACCATGCATTCTCTTACAAGTTGTAAGTAACATGTCCCAACATTTTTCAAACTCCTCAATGGTTTGTGAGTCATACACACACTTGAGCAACTAACTTTCCAGCCGAGTTTTATATGCTTTGTGGGAACCCAACTTCTCATGTAGATTTTTTAGTATGTGTCATGAGCAAAATCTATGTCGTCTATTGAGAAAAACAATAGCAATAACATTTTTCATTGCTCTATCCTTATCCGTGCTAATAGTTTTCGAGGCACTACCATCCATATAATTTAACCAAGTCTCAAACAATTACAACCATGTAATTGTTTCAGTATCCTCATTAGAAATCAATCCTACTTCAAAAGGATTGATTGGTCATGATGGTTTACTCTCACAAACGGTGCAAATGGCATTTTATACCTATTTGTCAAATATGTGGTGTCGAATGTGATAACATTGCCAAAATATTTGTAGGCTGCTCAACTCCGTGCGTCTGCCCAAAAATAAAATTCCTTAACCTGCCTTCATCATCAAAATCCATTATTGAAAAATATCCATCATGCTTGTATTGCATCCTAGCAAAATACTCATGGAGAGTTCCAGCGTCACATTTCCTAACTCGAATGTAACGTGCCTTATCAATATAATTGCGGCAGTTTTTTTCTAAGTATGACAATTTTTCATACCCATCTGCATCTTCCGCAAGAGAGACAAAACTCTTATTCGCTCGGATCCCCTACCTTATCATTTGTATCTAAGACTCTCTTTACAGACTCCTCACTTCTTTGTTGTAGCAAGATAACCTTGATTTTTGTGGACTTAGGTCATGGTTGTGCTCATTGTGTACACTCAACAATGTCAACATCCCATCAACAAACGTAGCATTTATTTTTGTCTTATATCCTATTTGTGGCGGACGTCCAATCATTCAACTTCAGAATCCCAATCGTAACTATGTCTCTATTCGAGAAGATATTTTAGGAGTTATACACAAATTCTAAATTTAGAGAAGTTAAACAAAAAATAAAGGGGATTGTTGGTTGTCTTCCAGTTTTACAACAAAAAAATGGTATAATTGCAACATACCATGTGAAATATGAAATCCATGTTGATGATTTCATTAAAGAGGTTACCCATTCTGTGTACTTTAATGAGGTTGAGTGCGATGTGAAGAGTTCGTGCAGATTGTTTGAGACGAGAGGTGTATTGTGTAGACATGTATATGCAACTCTGAAAATTAATCAAGTTCATACGCTGCCCGATAAGTACATATTGGACCAATGGAGAAAATACATAAAAAGAAAGTACACTATGATAAGTAGGAAATATGATGTACTTGATGCAAGGCTAGACGTAAGTAAACATTCATGTATAATAAAGATACGTGGTGACGTTGCAAGTAATGTAGCTTCATGTGATGAACATGCTGAGGATATGATTGGAAAGTTGCATGCAATGAACAAGGGCTATCTTACCAACAAGTCATTTAACCAATCTTGTTCTAATGTTGCAATTCCAACAGTAGATACAACTATTGCTACGAGTTCGACACACCTTAGATTTTATGTAATCGGGTTACTTTTAAACTTTTTTTTTTGTTATTTAGCTGCGTGGAAACATACCCAAGATTATTTACTCTAGTGGATCCCAATTTGCCGAACCAGTGATTGCGACTCAAGAAAGTGTACTTAATGATGTAATTTTATTTCATCTAAACTTGATACTTCAATATGGGCATGATTGTAAATTTAGATTATAGCTATGAACTTATGTTATATTATCTTCACAGATGCATGTTGTGGTGGATGGAACACAACTGAGTAATAAGGATGGAAGCTGGTCACATAATAGGGAGGGAACACAGCTAGATAATAGGGACGGAACTCTAGTCACATGTTGGATATTTTGCTTTATGATTTTGACATGTATTAAGTATATTTTGGATGTGTTTTGTGATTGTAAACAATATGTAAGATCAACTTGATTGCGCTATATGTATTACAAATAGTTTCACAATTCACAACATACCAAGTAGTTCCATATACACAACATTTCATTCCAAATGGTTTCATAATTCACAACACTCCAAAATATTCCAATTACACAACATTCCAAGTAGTTCCATCATACACAACATCTTAAATAGTTTCACAATACACAATATTCTAAATTTTGATGAGCTTGGTCTCTAAAACAAATCAGCTTTCTTCTTTTCCAAAACAACACTTTTGTGAATGGGATTTAGGGTCTCAAAGTAGATGATCCCCTCAAAATAGTCTTCTAATCCAAGCAGGCTTCAATCGACTGCTGTTGCAACTCACATGCAGGACCCAACACCCTTGTTTGCATGTAATGTTTAGGTCTCAAGATGATTCTACATCCCAATCAAAATTAGGCATATATGACAAGAAAATAAAACAAGACACAAGAAATTTTGAAATAAAGATAACTTTGGCTATAAAAGATTAACTTAAATTCATTATAAAAAATATAGAATCTAATCAGTTCTATCTAGAATCTAATCAGTCCTAGTTGCTCATTTCATAATTTTCAATTTTTATGAAATAGTACTACTATAAAGTTGAGCTAACTATCTTTATCTTTACTTGAAACTATGAATAGACACAGAGAAATATATATGATACAAAGCAAGAGGACACAAAGTGTCATCCGGATCTTCAAGTTCCGAACATATAGTTACAAAATCATTCCAAGAGCCAGTTGAGACTAGCTTTAAAAATCTGCAATATAAAATAGCATGCCTAAGAGAAGGCATTTAAATTGGGCCTTTGACCTATAGCAGTCCTCGAATTCCATTTTTAAGCCCTTAAGCAAAGAATAAAAACAAGTGAACACTAATATCCACTATGACAGAAACCAAAATAGGCAAACAAGACAGCTCACTACTTACAAGCTTATTAATGTCAAGCCCATATATTTTGTTCTTGAAGCACAAAATTTGGTCTCAAGAGTTTGATTATTATGATGGAAGCATTATGGCAAAATATGTCGAGGCCACTATGTTTGATGCAACTTCATGACCACCAAAGGATATCCAGAAAAATATCTAAAATCATTTGGCATCTTTTTCTAGGGTGTAGCTAATAGGAATAATATTTCCCTACCAGCTTCTAAGAACAATATTTTTCAATAGTTAAATTAAAAGTTTACAAACATAAGATCTCTAAAATCAAAATACACAATAGCAATAAACACGTCTAGTTTAACCAATATCAAATCTCCCCATGTTTTCCTATAGCCCTACGTTTTTCTTCTTTGGAAACTAGCTAATTCTACCATGAAATCTTTAGATTAAACTTGAACCACTACATCCAGTCAGTACCAATAATAGCCCAAATGCCGCATAGCTCAAAAACCCAGATATCCCACTTTTCAATCAAACAAGCCGTACTTATCAAAGCAAAAAATGATGAACATTCAGGTAAAGAGTAAAAAAATGCAAAATCATATAAAAACCCATCAAAACTTTCTTCACTGATTGGAAACCTCCCCAGTGAAAAGAAGCAACCAACGAAACAATTAATTGAGAAAACGACGTCATCTCGGGTCGCAGAACGGTGGAGAGAGGGAGATGATGGAGGTTGGGATTTCTCGAATCCCAGCACAGAGGAGGGAGGGAGATAGTGGAGGGAAGAAGATTGTTGGTACCGGCGCACGCTCCCAAATAAAATGGGAACAACGATTTAACGTGATTCGGCTAATTTGATCTACGTCCACAGATAGAGGAAATTTTAATTAAACACAAATCGAAATTATAGTGTTTCTCTCAACTCTCACATCATCTACACGCCCCACTTGGTGCACATCTTTGCACCACTGCCCACACACTGCACCGCACTGCACATGCATTACATATATTTATAGGTGCACAAAATTGGTAAATTTCTTCAACTATTTCGACTGCCCATCGACGTATCCCTCCACGTATCCACGGGCCATAACTTTCTTTTTCTTGAAGAATATGTAACTGCCTTGTTTTGCTGCCAATTGTCCTTTTATCATCATCGACCTTCACCAAGTTTCTATTTTCTACAAGAACACGTAGCCAAAACTTTATTAACGTATTTGATGAATACTTTTTCTTTAAACAAATCATCCGTTTGACTGTTGAAGTCCAAAAAAGATGATAGGTTTCTCATTTCTTGGTTACAGAAATCATATTTCGAACGAGGGAGATGCGGAGGTTAGTCAAAATGCATTGTATCATTTTTCACTTTTCACGTAAGCGTTCCTACACAAATCCTGCATTTAGACTTTGCCAAGAGTCAATAATGTAGGTCTCGCAAGTCCAGCATAACGTAAAGCTCCAGCCTCATCATTACCATTTGACCTTCTAGGAATGTGTTGTGAACTTCTTCCAAAAAAAAAAAAGAAAAGAAAATCATTACCATTGTACGGACTTAGGTTGGTAAAATGATAATAGATATGAATTTTGGCACAAAGTTTCACCCTGCTCCAATATTATATCCATCCATTTGCTTTTGGCTATGCAACATCAGCAAGCCTCTACTTTTCTCGCCATTAGAATTCCCTAATTTCTGTCGACCACCACCATGAGTAACTCCCACTACAACTTTGTATTGAGAAATAATCTTTACTCCGTTTAAATTAAAAAATAATTTCAATTCATTTCATCACGTCATTATAATTTTTTCAAATTTTTATATAAAATATATATAAAATATAACAACAATTGAACTTTTTCAAAGCACAATTCAACTTTTTCAATTCTAAAATAATAATATTAAAAAATAATATTCTAATAATATTTTATTTAACTTTTTAACTTTTATTTAAAATTATTTCATCTCATCTAACTATCCAAAAAGAATATAAAACAAAACGCATGTTTGAGAGAGAGAGAGAGAGAGGGAGAGAGGCAACTCCTGAGTTCTTTTTTAGATGCTGCTCATTTGAGTTCCGATGAAGCGGTTCTTGTCACAAAACCAAAACATTTAGTAGTGAAGAAGCAACTTATGATTCAAAGTTCAAACCCTCTGGTAATGAATGGGTTCAGATCACACTAGTACCGAAGAAACAACAGCATATACATCAAACTTTTTTTTTTTTTTCCTTTGCACCAAAGATAAAGTTTCCGGAAGTCCAACTAACAACTGGCTGAACAATAATATCTATAACCAAAAACCAATCAAAGCAAAAGATACAAAAGTCCAACACATCAACTCGAGATATATATTTTGCAGAGTCAGCAACTTCTTATTTTATGCAATGAGAACAGTCGGGACTAATTAGGTACTTATGTGTATGTCAAAGTGTCACACAGTATACAGAAGGGGGATTCACATTTCTTCTAGATTCTTCTGAAGTTTGTAAACCTACAAAAAAATCTCCACAAGGAAAACCCAGATGGGTACAGCAGGTCTTAGTAGGCAGCAACTTCTCTCACATTGAGCTGTTGATTGCTGCAACTTCAGAAAAAAGGTAGAAATTTTTTGAATCCTTGTGTGAACCAATCAATAACACCTCATAAGTCAACATGCCAACCAATCATCTCGCCTTGAAATCTGGAAGCAGAATACAACAACTATGAAGAAGTGCAGAAACGACTTATAAGCATGTGAGTGTAAGCAGTGGCGTCTATGGGGGCAATTCAAAGATAACAGAAGTTGTTATCACAAAGCAACTGATTGACGAGCTTGGCTTTTTCTCATTTACAAGACATCACAAACCAAAATAGCTAAAATCAATATAAAAAAATGCAGTTTGGGTTAATAAATATCGAACTAGAAACAAAAAATGCAGTTTGGGTTAAGATCTAAAACCCTTATTGGTTTGACCACACAGAACCTTGATTTTTTTGGTCCTTTTGGGGAGATATGCAAGACTATCACCTATGCATGCCGGTCAATTTCTTTCATTGCATGAGCTTTGTTTTAGTTTTTTCACAAGTCATTGCAAGCTTTATAACATGGTATCTAGCACATGCTCATTGCTGATGGAAGGGTTTACTATCTTTTCATGTCAGGAAAGTTGGGCCTCTGTGTCTTCTCTAACTGGCGTAACTACTGACTGTATAGAGATGAACCTTAGTGGAATTTCCTATTTTCATGTAGAACCCTTAACCGTGCTTGCAAGTAGAATCGAAGTAAGAGGATACAATTAGTTTGCAACCAGTTGTCTGGTTTTTCCATATTTGCTTCTCTCTTTTCTTTTAATGGAAGGAAAGAGGCAGGGTTTTTTTAGCAGAAACATTTATATATTTATATTAAAAAATAAAATTACCATTTCTATTGCTGGATGACTCATTTTCTTTTTTCTCTGGAACATGTTCTTCAAGGAACTGCTGAATTGTTTTCCAGTAATGATCACCACCAGCCACCCAAGTGTCCATATGCATGCCGGTAGGAAATTCTACAAAGCGGCATTGCCTGTTATGAGCAGCTGCTTTGGCATATAGTAGCTGCATGTGGACTGGCGGAACCATCTCATCTTGCAATCCAGAGAGAAAAAGGATTGGCTGCTTAATCTGCAGGTATGAAGACAAATTATGGACTGATACATAAACTTGTAAAGAAGCATGAGATGAAATATTAAGACATTTTTTGTTTAAGGTATTCTTAGGTATTTTCAGATATTCTCAAATATTTCCTTTCCAAACATTACTCAAATACAAAACACTTTTCAATTTCAAATTTTCAACTTTTTCATCTAATCATTACAGCTTTTCCAATTTTCCAAACAAGACAAAATACAAAATTTTCAAATCTTAAAACAAAAATATTATTCAAACAATTTTTTAACTTTAATATATTTATTCAACTTTTTCTCTCTCCTTTTCCAAAACCCAATAAAACATCTTAACTCAAACCATTTCACTACTGTTCACAAACTATTCCCAAACGAACTCTAAGGCAATGATAGAGGTAAAGAAGGGCAAGATAAGCATCATGCACTCCGTCATTTTTTTTCCAACTATAGCAAATAAAACCTGGAAAATAGGCATCACAACATAAGAACTGTATTTTACTTTTGCATTAACAAGTATAGAAATCTGAAATTTGGAAAAAGTAATTATTGGTGAATGCCTTGATGTCTGAATACTGTGACAGATGAGAACAGTTCTATACATGATTACAATTCCCAGTCAACCTAATTCTATTTTTTACTGAAATATTTGCTTAGGATCGTCATGTTGCATGCTCAATCACATATCCTGATAGTTAACTTTTATATTATAGGAAAAGAAAATTTTGACCGAGGATGACAACATGGTAATCTTGTCATTATTCATGAAATGTAGTGATGCAAAGCAACAGCTTCCACCAACACATAGCCTTACCTGGCCTATGACATCAATTGTACTCCATGGAGATCGAACAAGAAAATTGAGAATTCTAGGACCTTTTGAACTTTTCCCTATGAACCACTTCAGGAAGGGCAATAGAACTCCAGCCATATCCAGAATAGATGTGAAAGTGTTCTCCAATAATAGTGCGGAAATCTGCAAAACATAGACAGGATTGAAAAGTAATGTAACTAAACGACCACACAGGTATGTATATACATAATTCTCAGACCTCACAACTTGGGGGTAGAAGAAGTCCACAAAACAGTAAAAGAGGATGCGCAATTGGAATATAAATTTGATTGCAATAAGCTGCAGGAATCTCAAGAAATTGGATGACTGATCAAGGATCAGGAATCTGGAGAGAACATATCCAAGAAATGTACGAACACATCATGAAGGTGCTACGGAACACAGATTATGAAAAGATAAGTTTGTGCAGATCCCTTATGTTTTTCATTATCTATTTATCCACTATTACTGGGAAGATCAACAAGCTTATTACTGTATCTGTAGACAAGATACACAATAAAGCTACTTGAGAGACCAAAAAGCAAAACAGAAACTTATGAAACTCATAATACTGATCGGAATAAATTTGCTGATCCCAATCTAGAAATAAATAAGACAGATGAACATTCATGTCTCTAGCAACATTAGACATTAGTCAGATAGTTAAACGGTATTTGGAGCTAATTTCATGACTCCTTATTCGATATTCCACCAGAGGAATACCTTGTCAGGATTGCTTTTAGTAAGCACAGCTCCAACTGCACCTCCAAGTGATCTTCCAAAGACAACAATTCTAGATGTGTCAATGTCAGTCCTCTGAGAAAGATGATCCAATGCAGCCTATACAAAATAAACAAAGAAAGAGCCACATCAGTTGAGAAGAATGATAGCATCCTAGAATTTTGGAAGTTGAAAAATTATCCTAATTCCTAACCAAAACTCACACCTGAGCATCCCTTGTGATTCCATGCTGGGAAGGATAGCCATCACTAGCTCCATAACTGTTCAAATAAATGAAGCATTAGTGTGAATTTAAACAAACAAGAAACACAGATACCTTATTGAGTTCAGCTACTAATAACATAAAAAAGAAACAATAGAACATATTACATAAAACAAGTAGTACATACCCTCGGTATGAAAGCATAAAAACATTGCAATTCAACCTCTGTATCATTATGCGGACCATCTCGAGACGATGGGCAATATCTGAGGGCAGTCATCAAGGCAAACTAAAAGCAACCAACCCCAGCCAAAAATAATGTATATAGACAAAACCTAATACCGGTGGACACTAATGGAGAGATGGAAGATGATAATTACAACCCAATTGAATTGTAACTGGTTGTGATAGAAAACATTTATGCATTAAATGGATATTTTACCAATTTATATGAGCTATGATTCAAAGCAAAGGATACTCCCCGCATTTTCTTGGAAGAATAAAATGGTTGGACCTGCAAAATCATAAGCACTACCAAATAAGAACTGGAAAGTATAATTAACATGGAATGCGACTACCTAGGATAGCAATTGTCACGCAAATCCACTAGGCAGAACCATTTAAAAAGAGGAGCTAATTATACAGACACCTCAATTTCACGCAAGTAACATCATTTCTACCTTTATCTTCTACTTATCAAAAAAATAAAATTTCTACCTCTATCTTCAAGCCGAAGCCACATGACCACCCTAGATTTTATCATGGCCTCTGTGTCAACCACTTGCACTTCTTTCTCAGAACCTAAAGCTAAAGTAAAAATCCATAAACCCTAATCGTAAAGCTATAACAATGAAATCATAATCCAATGATCCGAACCAAATCCTATAAGCCAAATCCATTCAATCACGCGAGATTTGGAGATTTGAGCTTAAATCTTTACTCCAAGTTGCTCAAAAATTGCAATCTCACTCGTATGAATTCCTAAATCAGGAATTCAATTCCAAACCCGCCAGAGCCGGACGATTCCAGCTCGAAAACCCGAATTCAACGCAGGCACGCCCATAATGAACAAAAAAATCCAAACCCTAACGCACTCAAACAAGCACTAAATTCTTTAAGGAAATCATTAAACCGAAATATATATTATATATATATATATATCAATGAAAAAAACGGTTGGGGAGTGTGAAGAGCGAGCGAAGCGGATCAGACCTCGGCAGTCGGGGAAGAGCTTAATGAACCAGGCATGAAGGCGGACGCCGTCGGAGGATCGAAGCCAGACATCCTCATAGGATAGGCGGAGGCGGGAGGGGTTGATGGCGTAGGACTTGGTCAGACCGGGGAGGACCGGCACGTAAACGAGCTTTTCCTGAAAGGCTACCAGCAACGCCATTCCGGCCACCACTATGCCTCCCACTCCGTACAGCAACGCGCTAACGTACGACACCATTTCCTCCTCTCTCTACTCTCTCTCACTGTGTCTCACCCACGGTCATACTTTGCACAGCAGCGTCGTTAATTCTTCCTTTTTCATATTTTCTCCTCATACATAGATCGGTATATATGCGCATACGGATGTGTACATGCCTACATTGGAATCTGGTTGATCTCTATGCTTATACAGACATTTTCCAATTTCCAGTGATTTTATTTTAAAGATTTTACTATAATTTGTTACAATATATGGGGAAAAAATGTACTTCTTACATTAATACATATTAATTAATAATTAATTTAAATTGACAATAAATTATAAATTTTTTATTAAAAATTTTATAGTTGCCAAGTCCAACCCATGTTTTACATTTACTTAGGCTCGATTTGGATTCATCGTTCTTCTTAACTCATTTTTATTTTATTATTATATTTTTTCAATTTTTTATATAAAATATAAATTTCTATACATCTTTTTAAAATTTTAATATATATTTTTAAAATTTTAATTTAATTTTTTTAAAATTTATAAATAATAATATTAAAAAATAAATTAAATTTATCTCAATTTATCTCATCTTTAAATTGAAACGAAACTTTAATTTTTCTTTTATGATTTTCTGTATGAGAAATGGGAAATGTTCTTTATTTTTTTCATTTTATATTCTCGAGAATGTGAGTAATTATGTGAGAAAGTAAAAATGAACAACTATTTCATAAGAAAAAGAAAGGAAAAATATTTATTTTATGCACGACCATACATTAAACATTTTATATTATATAAAATACTCATTTATTTCTTTTAGTTTTTTTGTTCAACTAAATAGATAAAAAAAAAAACTATATGTTATATACTTGATTTTTTTGCAATTCTCAGTCAATACAATGAAAAAAAGTTAATATATGTTTAGTTCTATCATACCTAAAATTAAAAAAAAAAATCAATTGTTAGATAACTTAAAAATAAATTCAATTTAACTCGATTCAAATCGATCTAAAATCGGCTAGAATTCATTTGAATTAGCCAATTGAATCGGTTCAGTGCATGATTGAAAATATTTTTTAATATAAAAATTGATATTCTTGCTTAAAAGCTCCTCACTTAATATGAAATGAACAACCACTTTACAAACTTTAATTTATGCAACAAATGATAATAAGAATATTATGTGACATAAGATAATTGGAGATAATGAATTTGGTTTTTTTTTTCAAAATAGAAAAATGTACAACCTTGCACCCCTCTCCACCATTGGTTCATCCAACCCAACCCCCTCCCTCAAATAAACACGCACACATATATAATATGATATAATTACTTTTTTAAAAATATTTACATATAATTTATTTAGGGGTTAATTTGTAAACACACTGATCAACTCAAATATGAGTATTTAATCCTTTATCAGTTCGTGTCATGTTTATCTTGAGTACACAAGTTGTGCCAAATATTGCTAGCCTAATATATAGGTATGTATACACCTATATGGCGAACATCTTTTTCGTATCTACTTCTTGATCGTATTTTAATTATTTAATTAAAATAGCCTAATTTTCTGAAACATCTAAAAACGATTACTCTATGTGATTATTGATTAAATGATATTATAGTCTAAATTTGTTTGATCTATGCTCAAATGTGACCCATTCCTCCAAATTTGTTCTTTCATTAACGAAAGTCATTGAGGTGACTCTCATTTGTGTTAGATGTGTTAAAATGTAGGTTTGCAAATCGATTTTTTCTAGCATGCAACATCAATAAACATACCAAAAAAATGAAAGTAATAAAATATATAAAAAAAATCAAATTACTAAAAAAATTTTAAAAATGGATTGGAAATTATAAAATAAAAACACAAAATTAAAAAAATTAAACTTATGAGCTAAGAATGAAACAAAAAAAGAAAAAAAACCTAAATTTTTGAAAAACTAAACTACTTAAATTATATACTCAAACAAAATTTTAAAATTTTAAAAAATCAAAATACTAGAAAAATAAATATATGACCCACGAGAAGTGACTCTGAACAGCCATCGAAAGGGTGATCCGTAAAGGGATTGGGTTTGACATCAAATTTTTTCTTCCTAATTTTATTGCGGTTTTCAGAATTTTTCAGTTTTTCTTTTTTATTTTTCTTCTATTATGATTATTTTAAGTGAAATTTTTAAGGTGATGCCAAAAATGAAGATAAGTCTTGGCTTGGTTGGTCAAGTGACACAGGATTTACAACAGCAAATGAATCATAACACAGCTTGGAGTCTTTCTTTTGTATACAGATCTACTAACAAAGTAGCTCACACAGCAGCTAAGTTAGCAATGGGTAGTGAAAAAGTCTGGTTAGAGGATGGTCCTAGACTCCCACTGAGATTTTAGATTCTGTTATGGATGATTTAGTTTGTTTGGCTTAAGTTTATTTCATAAATGAAATTATTTCTTTTCCCAAAAAAAAAAAAAGAAGAATGTATTTATCTCCAATTATTAATAGAAATGGTAGCCGCCACCACCACTTGGTGGCCAGATATGGTCATATATATATATTTTAAATGGAATTTGCTACATATAGAGAATTTTGCGTAGCAACAAGTTTTTAATTTCACATCAATTGCAATTAAAGAAATTAAAAAAAGGAAAAAAAAAAACCATTTACCCAACACAAACGAAATTAAAAATAAAAAAAAGTTGAAATGCAAAATATAACTAAAGAAGAACTACAATCAATTTCCTGCATAATTCCTGCACAAAATTTCCAACATCTACGTCTGCCCATTTCGACCTACATAGCCTCCCAACCCTCTCTCTCTCTCTCTCTCTCTCTCTCTCTCTCTCTCCTTCATGAAATCCCTCATCTGAAATCACATTTCTCTCTCCTTCAACTTCTGGGCTTCACCCCATAACTAAGTCATCATTCGTGTAGGAGAAAATGAAATGTAGTGTTGCTTGCTTGATATTTCTTAATTTATTGCACCAATCCATGAGCCTTCTCTTTCGTTCTAGTTCCAGACCAATGGATTCATATATATATTTTTATTTAAATGTTGCTGCCAGGCCTTGAAAATTTTCTCAATTTTCAAACAGGAGCGTGAAATGCAACCTATCGGTGCTCAATACCAGCTAGGTCATTAGATTATGAATCTGGTATTACTGGTTCCTTGGTCGATTGAGCCAACAAACTCATTCTCCTCCTTTTTGACATTTTTTCTTTTCCACTACATCTTCTCCTTTTTGTTTGTAAAGCTTTTATCTTTTGGGCTATTGAGGAAGAAAAAGTACATGAGAGCAGAGATGGGGGGAGTTAGAGAGAAGGAAAGTTCGAGGAGCTTATGCAATGATAAACAAGTGCAGTGTGCGAATCTGTCAGAGAAGAAATCCAAAGAGTGAGGGAACGAAATGTGATCGAGCAACGGAAGGGGGGAAGTCGACAAAACTAACAAAGATTTGTGGGAAGGAAACTTGGGGGGGAAGGGATGGAGAAAGGGATTTTAGGAAAGGGAAACTGAAGTGAGATACAACCACAGGAAAAGAAAACTAAAGTGAGATCCAGCCAGGGGTGCGAGACATGAGAGGGGAGTGGAGAGGGGGAAATCCGATGGAGTGCAACTACAAAATAATTATAGTATTAATTATAGTGGAAAGCCTAAGTGTCAATCAATTATTGGTGGGCTGCTATTGGGCTATAAAAAGCCCAACCCTTTCTAAAGTAAACTCAAAAGTTAAAATCATTTCATCTTTCTTCTATGAAATATCTTGGGGATGGTCGAACCGATCCCTATGTAAAAATTATAAATAATAATGAAATGTTTGAGTTGAGATGGGATGGTTTAAGTGTCTATGTTTGCATATAGAAGAAGGGAGACGCTGGGGACCGATCCGGTTGTCCCCAACGTCTAAAGCAGTCCAACATTAGTTGAACTACTTTTTGATGAAAAATACATTAAAATAAAATTAAAAATATATAATAAGATAAAAATATAATAAAATAAAATGAAGAAAACATAATAAAAAATATAATAAAAAACACAATAAAAAATAAAATAGAGATGAATTTTAAGGGGTATTTGGCTTGGTTGCAGCCCGCCATCTCCGGTGGCGGTGGGCAATACCGCCCACCCCATCGGGACCGGTGAGCTCCGACGAGCTTACCCCTTCAACGGCGAGTTTCGGCGACCTCCGGATTTAAGCCTCCGTGGGGCACACTGGAAGTCGCCGGAGCTCGCCGTTGAAGGGGTAAACTCGCCGGAGCCCGCCGGTCCCGATGGGTTGAACGGTGTCGCCCACCGCCCACCGGAGGCGGCAGGCTGCAACCAAGCCAAATACCTCTTAAAATTCATCTCTATTTTTATTTTTCATTGTATTTTTTATTATATTTTTATCGTGTTTTTTATTATATTTTTTTATTATATATTTATCTTATTATATTTTTTAAAATTTTATTTTAATGTATTTTTCATCAAAAAGTAGCCCAACTAGCGTTGGACTACTTTAGACGCTGGGGACAGTCGGACCGATCCCCAACGTCTCCCTTCTTCTATATGCAAACACAGGCACTTAAACCATCCCATCTTAACTCAAACATTTCATTATTATTTATAATTTTTTCATCTCATCTATATGTAACCAAATGAGACTTGAGGAACTGAGCAGGTTAAGAACCGAGCTAAAGGCTGTTTTAAAGAACCGAGCCAAAGGCGAATTTCGAAAAACTATATCTTGATTAAACATTTTCCTGCATCTCTTCCGCCTACTAGGGTGTGTTCAGTTGTTGAAATCGACTCAATCCATCTCAAACCAATCATTGACAATATCCCTTATTTTTTCAACTTTGTATAAAAAATCTAAAGTCATCTCAACCTATTTCTTAAGTTCAAACATATTTCACTGGGATCCACAAAACACTGACATTTCATATACCCCAGAATCCAATCGCAACCTAAAATGACTAGTTATAGACACAGTTATTGGAACAAGGATTAAGTCCAATTCCGTACAAGTCACCATTACTCGTACCAAAGATGATAGGGGCACCAGATCAGTTGGAAAACTGTGTTCAACCCTGATAAAACCATCTTGAGCCAAGTTTAATTTAGGGCCAAACAGAATCCAGAAATGAACCATATTCAGAAACTTCAAATTCTCTTTGATAGTGTCCTATTCGTGCACAGAATTGGTAGCAACAACATAAGTGATGGATTAGCAAAGTTGACTTAAAAGCACAATCTTCTTAGGAAACCATGTCAACATCCTTCACAAACAGTATGCAAACCAAAACAAGATCTTAGTACGATGTGGCCAATCTAACGCATTTAGGAAGACAAGCAGGAAACATAGAAAGTAAAGTGACAAAGCCAAGGATGAATTGCCTGACCGATGATACGTATCATCGATCTTGTTTGTTTCCCATGTCTCACTGGACGACAGAAGCACAGTGCTGGGTGCCTCCAGACACAAGGCCTCCATTGCAATTACACTGCATGGGTCTAGAGAACCTCCGAAAGCTACCGTTACCATTGCTGTTGGAGACATGCTTGATGTCCGAGCAGGTGGTAAGGGAAGCAACATCTCGACTGGTTTCTTCAAATTGATGACCATGAAACTCAGACATTTTTCTACTTGGATGCAAGTCAACACAATCTGAGGCACAGTGAGTGTTGCTAATGGCGGCCAAATCAGGATTTTGGAGCTTTCTTACGCTGACGAAGCGTCCACCAGTTCCCCTTACCCTATTTAGGGCATGACGATGCCGAGACTCGTGAAGATATGGCTGCATTTAATTGAAAGGGATGCAAATCAGCCAAAAAAAGTCCTACATTCAGGCATTTGGATATAGAAACGGTTTCATATTAAGATATGGCTGTCCTCCTTACTTAATATTATTATCGTTTTGGGATTCAAAACTATTGAATTATTTATTATATTTTATATGAGCAAGGAGGACAGCGGGTAGAAGATTTTCCGGGGGAAAATAGAGATGTCTCATACGTTACCCATAATATGTGAAATATCGAATAATATTCTAATAATATTTTATTCAATTTTTAATTTTCATCTAAAATTATTTCATCTCATCTCACTATCCAAACGAGCCCTTTTAAATTAAATCTTTTTTACCATTTCTGTTGGATTAGACATTAGTGTATGTGACTTGTTTCTCGGCAAATTATTTCCATTGAGATTCAAAAAAAGGAAGGCATATATTTTCCAGAAGGAAACAAATGAAGTATAAGGGTTCCAATTACTGTCGGCATACAGACCTTTCTAGTTTTGACAACTTTGTTTTGAGCCTCAAGCTTTGCACGTGATTGTCTCCTTCGGAGGATTCCATGGTACTGTTTTGGATTGACATAAATGGGTCCGTCGTCTGTGAGATCAAGTGGCAGTGGAACTCGTGCAGGTGCTATCCCCATCATCCGGGGTTGAATCTGGCCAATAGATGGTTAAAGCTCAGACGAAAGTAAAGTGGCTAGAGCTCCATCATCCGAATTACAATTGTAAAATGGAACACAAATTGGTGGTGAATAAAAGAATATCACGATGTAAGAAATAAAAGTACACAGATTCCTGCTATTTTTATTCTCTGCCAGCTGAAACTAACAATGTGGCAGATTAGCATTTACGGATCAAAAGGAAGCAAAGATGAACTCAATGGAACTTACAATAGTTTGTGGTCCATAATTAGTCAATAATCCACTAAAGCATGACTCAGCATAAGGATATGGAACTCGAGCCTGAAATGAGAGTAGAGACATGAGTTTAAAGGCATATCTAACAAACAGGATTTCAAATGATCAACCTACCATTGAATGGTGATGAGAGATTTGTGAAGAACTGATCATGATATCTGGATTATTCCACAAGTAAACTGGCTTAATTTGACCTTCCACGATGCCCTTGACACAACTTGCATCTCCATTTAGACATATGCATTGACAACTCATTAAAAGTCAGACTAGCTTAACACTATACGTGAGCCCAAAAAATAAAAAAAGGCCCCACTTCATGACCCCAGTTAAAAAGTGAAACATAAATATCAATGTAATCCAAACCATGTGGGAGGAATGCGCGTCTAGAAAATATAATTGAAATAACACTTTCAAGTTTCAACTCTAGGCCTATGAGCCAAAACATGAGAAATGAATGTGTTTAAGCCAAATTTTCTATAGAACCATATCTGTCAACCAAGCATAGGTTACATGTTTACAGATAAATGAAACACCTTTTTCTTCTTGGCAGATAAAGTGAACACTTCTTACTACAAAGTAATAAGAGTAAAGAAAAAAGAGAATAGATTAACTTGTTCACACAGCTCCGATAGTTCCCATCATATCCATTATAAGCATAAAAATTCCCTCAAAAAATTCAAACTCTATTAAATTAATACAACATTCTTTGATTTGGTTGGCCTTTAGCGAGGGGGAGGGTGTTCAAGACATAACATTCTGTGCCACACAAGGGATACAGAAATGACATAACATAACATTATGAAAAACTCATGCAAACAAAGAGTAAATACCAGATTCAGATGAAACACATTGATCTTGACTATTGCTCCCTCCCATAATATCCACTTTATGATGAGATTGACCAGTAAACTGAATTGTGGACGATTCTTGGTCTGGTAGTTGGAGACCTAAATGCTTTGCATCGTGAAAAAGTCGTGGTGGAGAGCCTGCTTCCATGCTTGCATTTTTGGATAAAGATGACAGAATTTTCTGTTCATATGGATTCCACCACGAAGGGAAAGGAACAGCAGAATGGCTCATTAAATGAACAAAATTACACTTTAATTTTTTTCTAGGTAATTTTAGAATTAGTATAGAGTCCAAGTTATCTCTATCTTCTGAATTTGATGCAAAATCCACAAGATCCTCAGCAGCAAGCAGGTTCCTTTCCACTCATTTAGCATCAGCTACTCTACAAGAACACAAAATTGATGAGTAGTTGTATTAATTATGTCAAAAGATGCACAGTATCAGTCCCAAATCCTTGGAAAAAAAATCCAAAAATGGAAGAAAAGATTGTCTCAACACTTTAAAAAGCTCAAACATGTGCTAATACTCGCCGCCGAACGAATGACTTTTTATTTTCTTGCATGGATAAAACAGTGCCCAAAATTTTGAGAGAGAACACCTTCCTTCTAGTTACAATGGAAAGCAAAAGTCACACTGCTTGACTAAATTAAAATGATTCATTGTAAATGGAAAGCTATAACAAGTAAAGAAATTTTTTTATAAGTAAAAGAAATAGGATAGAAATTAGAATCTTCAAACACCCAAAGTTGTAATCTTCAACTAATAAAAGAGATTTGTGGTCTAAATTTGCCGTCGCCAGCATTTAGCTCATCAATTATACTTGATCTTTTGCTTTTTAAATGCTATTACTTTTTCCAAATAAATCCAAATATGGAAACATCAATAATTAATATTTTTGGATTGAGTTTTACACAAAGTTATCACATAAATTTTAAAAAAATTTGCCTACTTTAGATATAAAGCTTACTTAGACTTAGACATCTGAAAATATCACACAGAAAAAGCAGTTGGATTACACAAAAAAGTCTTGCTTAAGATGGTGGTGCAAAGATTCAAATTACCCATCTTATTTGCAGTACCAAAAATTAATACAGAAACACAATCTACTCAAATGCAATATAAGTGGATACATTAATTGATAAGGATTTCCTTGCACATGTTGTGATGACCCTAGGCCTAAAACAAACAGTCGCACTAAAGAGCCATCAAGCACATGTTTCTTACAGGCCAAAGTATCAACAGAGAATAGAACACCAAGACCTCAGCATTCTCATTTCACTATTATAGCAAGAGGACAGACCATATTGCCAATAAACCCAGAATTTTTTATTTTTTATTTTTTTTATATACTTCAACTTGTACTCCCAATAGCTTATGCAATTAAAAAAGCAGTCTTGGTTTGTTTTTATAGATGAGATTGAGATAAATAGAGATAAATAGAGATTAAAGTGAAAAGTAAAATAAAATATTGTTGTAATATATTTTTTTAATATGATTTTTGTATTGGGATTTAAAAAAACTAAATTGTTTATATTATTTTGTATTGAGATTTGAAAAAGGTGTAATGATTAGATGAGATGAAATGAGATGAGATTGGGTATGTTTTGAAAGCAAACCAATTACCTAACATTTCCTTTCAATGAAGGATCAGGAACAACAAGCAGCTCAACATATAAATATTAAAAAGAATGCTCAAATAACATGTTCTTGTAATTGCATGTTCTGCATGTGCATGAACTATAGTTACAACAAACAATTTGGTTACCCCTACAAATTCTATATTTTCTATCAAAATACACGAGATTTCATAGAGAGATCATAATGAAAAAGTTACTTTCCTGTTTTGGGTTTCAAAGGAAAAACCAGACCATAGTTTGAGAAGAACTTTAACGAAAGACTTGATCTAGTTAGTCAAATATTGAAATTCGTGAATGAACAAAATAAAAACGGAAAACCTCATGGGAATATATTGCTGAAGTGGGTGAAAGAAATATAACAATCAGACACAGGAAAACACTAGAGCGAGTCCAATCAGGAAAATGAATCAGAGCAATGCATGAGACACTTTGGTCAACAACTCACTCAGAAAATCTGTGACCACCAAAAACCTACCCAAAAAAAAAAAGAAAGAAAGAAAGAAAAACGCATGGGTTATCAGACTTCATTGATCAGAGATCAAAAGAGACATCCAAGAAAACCCATTACCATAAATGTGAAACCAAAAAAGAAAACATAAGTTTAGACCAGTTTAGATCAGGAGAAAAGGAGCAAACCAAATGTTGTCAATAATCCATTTCCGAACGTGTAAATGTATATATGTACGATACACTCCGAATCATAAACCTAGAAAGGAACAATAAAGTCAGAAACCAACAATAGCAACAACTTTACCTATAATTTTACTTTCCTATCACTATGATCTCATACTCCACACATGCATCCAACAAAAAGCAAATATAAGAAACCCACTAAGATTCAGGCCAATAAAGAAACCCCCTCGAGAAGGAAAGTACATGCAAGAGAGAGAGAGAGAGAGAGAGAGAGAGAGAGAGGAATGAAAAAAAAAAGCAAGGAACAAATGAAACACCCAGAAAGGTTGATGGTGTAGACTCAATAAGGAGAGAGAGAGACAGAGAGGGAGAGAGAGAGAGAGAGAGAGAGAGAGAGAGAGGGGGAGAGAGAGACCTTTGGGATCCACTAAGACATGGAGAAGAAGCGAGGAATAGTGCTGCTAGCATGAACTTGGGCATGTTTCCCATCTTGACTCTTGGAATCCATATAACACAATCTCTCTCTCTTTCTCTCTTTTATCTTGAAACTGAAAACTCTGTCCTTGTTTGTTATCTGCGTCCGTACAGGTCTCTCTCTTTCTTTTTTTTTTTTCTTTTTTTTGGACTCTCTATCTTGATCTGGAGCTTTATTTACTAGAACTAGAACCAAACCACTGACCAGATCATGGGAAACTTTAAATCCGCAAATAAACAAAAGAAACACACATCCCCACCACCAGTACCACCAATTTTGCCAGGACCACCATTTACACCTCAACACTTTCTCGACCTTTCTTTTGTCATTTTTTTGTTTTCTGTTTTTTGCTTTTTGAGTTGCGATCTTCACCACCTTACGCAAACGTTCAAAGCTTTTGTCTCTGCTCTTCCTGTCTCAGCCGCCCTTTACTGTATACCGCACTCCCACTCGCTTGCTTTTATCCCTTAACCAAACGCACTAATAAGACAGCAACACGTGACTTTTTCTTAATTCTCACACTTCAGAAGTTTGAAGTTTGCTAATCAATGTCATCATCTATCACACATTATATTTTTTTTTTATTCTTCTAAAAAATAAATTTTAACTCTAATTTAGATTTAAAAGTAAAAAAAAATTATTTTATCATTCTAATTTTATCAAATTTTAAAATAAAATATAATAAATAATTTAACTTTTTAAAATCTCAATTCAAATTTTTTAAATAGTAAACTAATAACAATATTAAAAAATAATATTTTATTTAATTTTTAATTTTTATTTAAAACTATCTTGTCTCATTTTACCATTTAAACGAAATATTAATTTAATTCTTCTTAAATTAATCGAGTTATTTTATTTTTTATCCATACATCATATATTTAGTAAGAGAAAAATTATATATAATGTTGTATGAGGGTGATAAATATAATTTTTTTAATATATTAATTATCATGAAAAATTCTAGTCATCATTTTTATATTACACAACACATATAATTTTATTTTATTTTATTTTAGCAAGTATATGATATATGAATGATGAATAGAAAATTTTAATTAATTTAGCATGAATAAAATAAAATTAAAAATTAAAAATAAACAATAATAAATATTATGTGTTGTGTGTAATATATGAGATGATGAGTAGAAAAATCGTACATACAACCTATTTGTATCTGATTGAGGGTTTTTTCACAATTTTTAAACAGCTTTTATAATTTAAAAAATATAGACACAATATGTACTCTTATTATTTACTTTAAATAGAGAAATGCTAGATGAAAGTTTTATATAACACACTTTTATATAAGATAGTAAGATAGTATTATAACACACTTTTATATAACACACTTTTATCATTTTAGCATTATATTCAAAATACATATATTTAATTATTAAGATAGTAAGATAAAAATAATAAACTACACATTGATTAAATAGAAATATGAGGTGTAAAGCTTCTATTTTAGAATTTTTCTTATATTAAGAATAAAATGCCTCATCTTAAATTTTAAACTCAGGTATTATTTTGTAGAGGGGGCGCCTCCCTTTAATTTGATATTATAAAAAAGTTTTAAAAATATTTCACTATAAAGATATTATGTCAAAATAAATATATAAATTGATATAATTTTATGTGATATATAAAATTATTAAATTAATTTTATTATAAAATATATCTAACTGATTTTAAGAAATTAAGTTAATTTATAAATATATTTTTTATATAATATATTTATATTTATAGTAATTATAATGGAGATCGGGTTTATATTTTTATAAATTTATATATTTGTTAGTGGTAGAAGCCACGCGTAGTAAGACGCGTGGGGAAAGTGGTCACTGTCCTCCTGGTAGATATTGAATTTGTTCCATTGGTTTCTTGTAGAGCCAAACGTGGTTGCCTGATAATTCTCATTAGAATATTTAAAATTATTATTTTAAAACTATAAAATATATTTATTAAAACAATTGAATTATATTTAATCAAAAATAAAAATAAAAAATAAAAATGAAAAACAGAATAAAAATTGTTTTTGTAAATAGTAAAACTTAAATTTTATCTAATAAAAACTAAATTTAATTTTTATTGGACAAAATTTTAGCTTTATTATTTATAAAAAATATTTTTATTCTTTTTTTTATCTCTCCACTTTTATTTAAATATGACCAAATTTTTTTAATAAATGTACAAATTATTTATACCTTTTAAAGGATAATTTTAGACAATCTAATGAGAATGTTCTTATTTTCAAGAAAAATTCTTATCATTCTCTTCTAATTTTTTATTATATTTTTCAGTTTTTAATTTTTTTTAAAATATTTTATTTAATAATTAAAAAAATATCTATTAATAAAATTCTAATTTCTTACATTTTTTCTTAATAATTAAGGATGTTAAAAAAACTTCAAAAAAAATAAAGAATTCAAAGACCTAAAAATTGAACAATCACAATAAATTGGGAAGTTTGATCACTAAAATCTTAGAGGGGAATTTATGGATAATTTATTATATATATGTGTGTGTGTGTGTGTAATATTAGATATAGTTTTAGGATATTTAAGTTTTTTTTTAAAACTATTATTAAAATTTAAAAAGCAAAATTTTCATATAAATATCAAATATATTACTGTTTTCAAAAGTAGTGTTGTACTTATATATACAAATCAATATCCATAAAAAGAACATAGAAAGACAAAAATATAAATAGTTAAATTTATCATAGGCCCTAGTTGAAAAATTAAATTAAATTCTTGTTACATTTTGGACTTCTTCCTTTAATATTATAATCACCAAAACTTTTGTTTTTACAACTATCAAAACCTGTTTTGATCATAATTCGTAGTAGATAATCTCCGTTATACATTAGGGTGAATGGTTGAAAAAACAGTATATTACCAATTTTATTTCAAAATCAAAAGAGCAATGAGGTCCTATCCAATAATAATAATAATAATAATAAAGCAATGAGGTTTAAAACTACTATTCTATTTATGAGAAATGAAATGTTCAAAATGTTGCTTTTTGAAAACTGATTCTTTTAACCCAACAAAATTGTAAAGTTTGCGTAAGACAAAAGTTCGTAGAGTATGTAAATATTATATAATTTTTTTTTAAATGAGTAAATATAAAATTTATATAAAATATTTTTATTTAATAATGACATTATTCTTTTCCAAAAGGAGTACCTAATGTTTACATAACTCATGATTGTATTTAGCATGTCCGCTTTCAAAAAATATTTCATATAACAACTATAAATTAGAAATAAAGGGCAAAAAAAAAACATGTCAATGCATATATGGTTCCATCTTTCTTATGGGAGTAATGCTTGAAGGCATTGCTGCAATAATATAAAGAGAATATCTTTAGTCATAAGATATTAAACAAAAATAAAACTACAAATTAATATAATTTGATGCGTTATATTTGATTATAAAATTATTTTTATTATAAAATAGATTAATAGATTAATAAAATTACTTTAGTTTGTAAGTTTATCTCTCTTAAAAAAATAGGTTTTCATTTTTTATAATATTTATGATATATCTCTCTCTTCTTATTTATTTATTTATTTATTTATTTGCTAAAGAGTGAAGAGTGATGTCTTAACCAATTTGGGGTGCCTGATTTTTAGAATAAAATATTAAGAAGACATCAAATTCAAAGTTGGTGGAATCTTAGACGATGATGTCACTAATGGAGAGATATCATATTGATAATAGTATTTTAAAATAAACTTAATAAAAAACATCCAACTTTCATATAAGATAACATTGAAATCAATTTAATAATCCAAATATAAAAAATATATATAGAATATAGTTAATAACTCATAGATAAGATCTAACCAGATTCCATGAATACAATATATCCCGAGATAAATGTTTTTAGCTGGCAATTCTGTAAGAGAAGAGGGGTAGTTAAGTAAATTGGATAAAATTAATTAAAAAAAATGCAAGACCAAATGGTAATTTGTCAACATACTAGTTCAGTGGCACCAGTGTGCTCTTCAGAAAGTGGAGAAATCATATTTGTCTGTACCAACGAAAATATCGAATATTAATCTCAATCAAGAAGAAACATTGACAATTTTTGCAAATTACTATTAAAACAGTTAAAAATTCGGACAAAGCAATGGATTGAACTATATAAACTATTGCTTGAGATATCCATAACCTGTTAATTTCATTTGAAAGTTGTTAATTGTAAAAAATTTATCAAAATTTAAATTGATAGACGTATTCAATAATATAATAGACAACTTCTATCAAAATATATAATTATGTTCAGGGACGGACTCAGCTGATGGGTGGGGGGGTTACCATCCTCCCAAAGTTTTTAAAAAATTAATTTATAATATAAATATATATCATTATATATATAATTAAAATTTTCTTTCAAATTAAAAATAAATAAAAATTATCCCCCCAAATATTTTTTACTAAAATTATTTATTTAAATCTTAATCTATATTCATTTATATTCTAATTATTAATTTCACTTAAACTCAAGTTTTAACTCACATAATTTTATATTATTCAATTAACAGTCTAATTTTAATAAACAAATTGATTATAAATTTATATGATTGTAAAATTGATTGATTATACTCATTTATTTAATTTTAGTCTAACTTGCATGATTAAGAGATATAGTTTGTTAAAAATTTAACAGCATTACATCATTACTTAGTAGAAAATTCTCAAATTTATTCTTAATCTATAAATTTTTCTTAAATCATAGAAAAATGAGCAAGCACTTAAAAATAATTATTTTTTTAAAAAGACGTGAACAATTCGAAAATTAATATATATTTAGAGAGTTCGATAATAACAAAACATGACATTTTTATCACTAATAATCATCTCTATAAAATTAATATTTATTATATATTTTATCGATCGTCTCTCCAAATACAAAATTTTAATTCTGCTCCTAATTATGTTTTTATTTATTCCATCATACCTCTTAAACTTTCAATGCGATAAAGATCCTCCAAGGAGCTAATTTATTATGTTATGTTTGGTCTTGTATTATTATGTCTATTTCTTTCTTTTTAGTAACTTTGTCTGGTTGTCAGATGTGGACTAAAGTTTGTTGTTTTAATGAATTACTAACCTTCAGAGAAAAAAAATCTGGTTGTCGTTTAGTGGAAGTAGGATGAAAGGAGGAAGACTCTTTGAAGAAATGGAGAAGAAAAGGGTGCTGAGTTTGAAAGTGACTGCTATCCTTTGCATAATTGCATTCGTTTAGGACAAAAGATATCTCAGTTTCATCATAATTCAACCAAGCTGTTGTGTTTTTTACCGCACTCAGGTACAAATAGTGCTGACTTTTGGGACACCTTTACCTGTTTTGAACAAAGATAATGAAGTTACTACTTTCAATTGGTGCATTCTATCTCGCTTTTGAAATTTGTTTCATCTCATTATTATATATATATATTTTTTAATTTTTATATAAAATATAATAAATAATATAACATTTTTAAAATTTTTAAATAATAATAATATTAAAAAATTAATATTTTAATAATATTTTATTCAACTTTTATTTTAATATTTTATTTTAAAATTAATTGCATTAAACTGGCCAAACCACTTTAACTCACATTTTGAGCTACATTAAATGGAAAAGCAAAGTCAAATATGCTGACTTACCATTCATCAACTAAAAGTTTTTCTTTTCCTATTTTCTCTCTCTTTTTTTAATGAAGTGTATTTTTTTTCCTATTTTAGCTTATAGTTAGAAAATAATAATTTTAAGTAAAAAAATTAAATCATTAATTAATATATGATTTGTATTTACAAAATAAAGAATTTGTAAATATTATTAAAATATATGATATCAAATTATTATTTTGACTTTAAAATGAATATTTAATGCGAATTCACCTCGCTAAAGATTAATGGTATAGATAAAATTCAGAATTACTAGTCATTGCCAATGCTCTTAATATATAATTCTGCTGCTGATTACAAGTCTCAGCCTAGGACCAAGGATTACTGCCTGCTTCTGATCTTACAAATTCACGCAAACTTCACTGGCCAAAAACTCACCCAAGTGCATCACTAAATCTATACACTTTTTGCCTTTACCTTTCATGAAAATATGTATTAGATCTCATGAAAAATTCTCCTGTCTTTGTAATTAAAATAAAAGTGATGACAGTGTATTGCCATTTTTGGATGTTGCTCTTGACTCTTGAGGAGGGTTAGGCTTAAGGGGAGAGGGAGAGGGGCGGTTTTGACTTGTTATTTTGAAAAGAGAGAGATGCGACAGTGTTTGAGAATGTTGACAGAGAGTTATAATTCTGAATTTCGTTCTATTTTTATGGGAACTTCTTGTTTTGATATGGTATTTGATGCACGATATGCTCTTGTTCCTTTCAGGCCTTTTTGTACTTTTTAAAAAAAATATTTGAATGACATTTTTTTAAAATTAAATTTAGATGGTATTTAATTAATTCTAAAATATAAAATATATTTATATAGTTTTATTTTTGTAACTCTAAATATGTTTCCACATTCTTTTTGTTTTAAATATCATTATTTTTAATAATTTATCTATTCTTTTATTTTATTATTTTGTTTTGTGTCTCAACTGAAGGTCTTTAGCGACAAGGCAATTACTTCAGCTTCTGGATCTGCTAAAAAAAAAAACACTCATGCCGAATTTCCAAGTTGCAAGTTTTGATCCCTTTCAGTGCCGGCTCAATATATTAAGGGGTCTAAGACTAAATTTTGATTGAAGCTTTTTTCAAAATATATATATATCATTTTTATTTTTATTTAAAAATAATTCTTCTCATTTGTCATGTAAATTACTACTAATTTAGATTTTATTCTAGCTTTTTAACCAATATTTTTAATTAATAATGTCATATATATATATAATATTTACTTGATATTTTTTATATTCTCTTATTAAATTAATTTTTTTTTAAAATATGCTTTAGATTATTTTTGGACACCTTCTTTCATTTAGGATTTTAGACAATTGCCTAAATAGCCTAATGGAAGAGCCAGTCATGTCCCTTTGAAAGACCCTTCCTGCAGCTTTCAGCCATCTTTTTTTAGTATCTTAGAGCATTTGCATTGAGTGCATCCAAATGCACCCTCACATCCAGTCTTCAATTTTGAGAGAATGGGTTGAGATGTGCTACAATAAATTTGAAGAGTTACTATTTATCTCTAAATCACTATTCATCTATTATTTATTATGTTTTATTAAGAATAGTATTATGATGTAAAATAAAGAGCATTTGTTTTGTGCGTACCACCTCATTTATAATATTTCTAGAGTTTCAACATGGCTATTTGCCATAGACCGGTACAAAAATTATTTTGGCACCCATCTGGATTCAAGTTTTCCTCATAACAAAATTAAACGAGTGACATGGCTGTGTCTCATTAGACGGTATAAATTCCAAGTTAACACCACATCCGACCCAAGAGGCTCTCTAAAGAAAAACAATTATGCCCAAGACCCCGACAATAACTTGGCGTGACAAATCACAAAATGAGGTACTTAAATTTACATCCCAATTGCAAGGTGAATAGTGTATTATAATAGTTGGGTCAAGCAAACATCAGCCAAAGAATCCTTTATTTGTTCAATATTTAACTTTCAACAATCATATGGTTCATCAGCCCTGTCGGACAGCTACTATCTATCATTAACAATTTCAGGCTGTGTGAAGTTCATCATTCGAGGACAAAGCTATCATTAAAGCACCTCAAGTACGCACGAGAGAGAGAGAGAGAGAGAGAGAGAGAGAGAGAGAGAGAGAGAGAGAGTATTTACAATGAACATAGACTAACTGATTACAAAGTTCATTGACAATAATCAAATAAATTAAATGAATGTTCAAAAATTTTCAGGCACCTATAAGGCTATAAACTCCAGAAGTGCCCCTACCTAGGGAGCCCAGTGTACTGCAGCAACCGGTTCATAAACATGATTCAGCACTTCCTGAAAGAATGAAGACTTAAAATACAACATGAATCTGGATGGATGTATTTGCTTCAGCAACCAGCACTTCATTCCTTTGGCTGCACTTCGAGTATAAAACTACCGCCACCTCGTGTCAGGAAAAAGTTCATCAAGTGCCTTCAAGCACAGTATAGAAGCAAGTATGCTGAAACAAGGGTGGCAAGAAAGTTTAATAAAAGAAATAATAGCTTAAAGATAAGAAAGCTATGAAAACACACTAATGGGGAAAAAATTATAGGAGATGATAGAATCGAGAATACCATGAGGATTGTCCGCTGGTTCTTAGTCAAGCACGATTTCTGGTTTTTAGTCGTGCTCTCGGGATTTAGTATCAATTAAAGTTGCTTCAACAATATAATATTACCTCAAGGTCTGAAGGAAATTGTATCAATGAACTTCAGATACTCACCATATGAATCTAGAGTTGTAAGTTGATCTTTTCGGACCATTTGAAAATATCAGAGTAAACTCGATCCCCACCTAAGTCCTCTCCAGTAGCCCCTGCTGCTACTCTAATAATATCTTCAATTAATGCAAAATTACCCATTATAGCTACATGAGCGCCACTTTGAGTGCCACGACCCTCAAGGAAATTAGCTGGAGGGGCATGATCATACTCCCTTATGTAAGTACGAATACCTGAAGGATTGAAACGGGTTGTTCCCCGCCAACCTTTAGCACACATGAAACCTGCACTTAACACAGGAACAGTCTCATCCCCATCAACAGAAAAAACTCCACCTTTTAGGCAAGAGTCCTCACTTCCACCCTCGGCTGAAGTATCTATTTGAAAGGGAATGTAGCACTCAGCAGCAGGAGTTAACTTGTACACGTATGCTCTTTCTGTGGGGATTCCAACACCATACATAGTGTAAATTTCCATTTCTGGAGCATTTGGCAATCTGCAAAGCCAGTACAGAAGTTTAAGTAGCACAACTAAAGAGAATATTCAATCAAATAATGTTCTTGGTGAATCACCAAACTAGAGGTAGAGAATGTTTATGATAATATCTATTGATAAATAACAAAGAAAAAAATTAACACCATCAGCCTAACATATTGTTTGAAGATTAAGAAGAGAGAGTTTCCAACTGCTGACAAAAATTTTTAGTAACCTATTTTTATTCCCAACTAATTATTATTTTTTTGATAAGTTAAAAAATTTATTCATAATAAAGAAATAGGCGTAGCCCATGTACACATGGAGTATACAAAAGAAACACTTAGTTACAAACCAAATCTAAGAAAGTGAAAAGAAATCATTGACTGCCCCACCATTAAGCACAATAGCAGCAAACCAGCTAAGCAAAATACTGGTAAAATACTTCCAGATTTCATCTGCATTACGTTGCCTATCATTAAAACACCTCTCATTTCTTTCCAATCAAATGCACTACAAAATACAAAGGAATCATCTTCCATGCAGCAGCCACTTAGGGGCAAATAGAAAGGCTGGGCCAGCTTGCAAATAAGTCAACCACTGCTTTTGGCATGACTCAACTCAGACCAACTCGACCAAGCACTCCATCCCACAACCCTTTTGCCATCTCACAATGTAGGAAAAGATGGTTCACAGATTCCGCTTATTTCCTACACATAAAACATCAATTCATGACAATCATTCCACGCTTTCTTAAATTATTTATGGTCTGAATATTCTTTAATGCTGCTGTCCATACAAAGAAAGCCACCCTAGACGGAACTCGAGCGTTCCATATCTGCTTCCAATGGAAACAAAGTATGTTGTTGTTTAATCAACACCTTGTAATAAGATTGAACGATAAACTTTTTTGAAGCTGCAGGACTCCAACAAGGTTGATCCCTGCTCTGGCCTCTACTCTCCACTAAGTACAAAAATCTGAAAAAATCAGTCACCTCCTCTACTTCCCAGCCTTGGACAGATCTGGAAAAGCTCACGTCCCACAGCAACACTCCATTAGAATTGCCCATAAATTCTGAAACTGAACCTTGTTGATTGATGGCCAATCTGAAGACCACCAGGTAGGCTCTAAACAAAGTGATATCTCCACACCAAGCATCAGACCAGAATCTGATCTTGGACCTATCACCAACCTTGAAGTTGACATATTTCAAGAAACAACCCCAACCCTTCCTAATATACTTTCATAAACTCACTCCATATGAACCCTGGCATTCCTTGGAGCACCAACCTTCCCAATCACTTCCATATTTTCAAGCAATCACCCCCCATCACCCCCCCTCCACAATGCATCTTCTTTCCCATGGAATCTCCAAAGCCACTTCCCCGACAATGCCTTGTTAAAACTGCTCAGGCTATGAACAGCCAGTCCTCCCTCAACAATCGAGCATCACACCTTTTTTCAGCTCACTAAGGGGGTCCTTAACTCCTCTCCCAAACCACCCCACAAAAAGGCTCTATACAACTTTTCATTTTCAATACGGTTAGCCACACTAGATCGTAGAAGGATTAAAGAGAGGCAATAAGTTGGAATATTAGAGAGCGTGGTCTTTATAAGCATAATTCTACCCCTTTTAAATAAATAAATTATTTTCCATGCCACCAACCTCTTTTCAATCTTCTCAACCACCTCATCCCAAACGTGCTTAGCCTTGAAAGATGCCCCTAGCGGAAGTCCCAGATATTTCAAGGGCAGATTGGCAATTTGACACCCCAAAAAATCTGTCAAATGACGAATATTGTGAACATTTCCCACTGGGACCAGCTCTGATTTCTCCAAGTTTACTTTCAAACCAGAAATGACTTGAAAACAAAGCAGGACAGTCCACAAAGCTTGGATTTGCTCCCCAACAGCATCACATAAAATATGGGTATCATTGGCAAAAAGCAAGTGTGAAATTGAAGTGAAGTCATTAGAATTAGAACCCAATGAGAAACCTAAGATAAATCCTCCTCCCACAATAGTCTCCATCATATGATTCAAAGCTTCCATAACAAGAACAAAAAGAAGAGGATATAAAACAAATAACCTGCTGCAAGCCTCTTGAACTTTGAAAGTACCCACAAGACTGCCCATTTACTAAAACAAATAACCTGACAAATGAAATACATTCCCTAATCCAGGCATACCATTTGTCACCAAAACCACATCTACTAAGCAAGCATAGGAGAAAATTTCAATTAACATGGTTGTACGCTTTTTCCATATCTAATTTGCAAAGGATCCCCAAGATCCCTTCCCGCATACGACTATCTCAAACCTCATTGGCAATAAGCACAAAATCAGTTATTTGATGGCCTCTAACGAAAGCATTTTGAGGTCTAGATATGATCTTTTCCATCACTTTGTTCATCTGGTTGGCTAAGACTTTTGGAATGATCTTATATATACTTCCTACCAAACTTATAGGGCGGAAATCCTTCAACTCGGAAGCACCCACTCTCGTAGGTATCAAGGCATTAAAAGTGGCATTCAACGACTTCTCAAAATTTTAATACTCATAAAGCTCCTGAAATACCTTCAACACCTCCTCCCTCACAATCTCCCCAACAATCTTGGAAAAAAGCCATAGTAAACCCATCCAAACCCGGAGATTTATCTCTTCTCATCCCACAAATCACCAATTCTCTTCAATAGGCCTCTCGAACCAGCTTGTTGAAAAATCGTCTATAGTCGCAAAGTCCAAGCCATCAAGTTTGGGTCTCCAAACTTCCATCTCACTAAGGAAGGAACTATAGAATTGCACCGCATGTTCTTGAATCTTGGTGGGTGTAGAGAGTAGGTCATTACCATATTTCAACATTTCGATGGCATTATTGTGTCTATGAGAGTTTGCCATTTTATGGAAAAAAAACCTAGTTCACTTGTCCCCCTCTGTAAGCCATAAGATCCTCAACTTTTGCCTCCATGAGATTTCTTCCCTCAAAAGAGCCTCTCAATTTCAGTTATCACTTCTTTCTTTCTTTCTTGACAAAATGGCCTTGCTGTCCCCTTCAGTCTCTAAGGTTTGAAGCTCATCCCAAAGTGTTTTTTTCTACTGCACTAGATTCCAAAGACCTCCTTATTCCATATTTTCAAATCAACTTTCAAAGTTTTGAATTTACTTGCCAAAACAAAACTAGGAGTTCCCTCAAACTGATACGAAAGCCACCAGCTTCTTACCTTGTCTATGAAACCCTCCGCTTCTAGCCACATATTCTCAAACTTAAAGTACCATTTAGCCTCATGAATGTCCCCACAATCAAGAAGGATGGGAAAGTGGTTAGAACATACCCTAGGCAATCTTTTTTGGCATAATTTTGGAAAGTGAGCCTCCCATGTTGAAGAAACTAAGAAAATATCCAGTCTTGACCTGCCTCTAGAATTAGACCGCGTGAATTCCCCATTCCCCCTTCCCCCCTCCCCCAAAACACCAGCGGCAAGTCCAGCAATTCTAAATCAAATAACAGTTGAGAAAAGTCCTCCATGGCTGTGATCATAGATGAGAAGCCCTCCCTCTCACTAGGGAAACGGGTAAATACTAAAATCCCCACAAATGCACCAAGACACATCCCACAAGGAATAAATACCTGCCACTTCATCCCATAATAAATTCCTCTCTCGATCCCTATTGGGTCCATAAACACTTGCTAATACCCATGTCCACCCATCTTCCAAATTTCTTAAAAAACATGCCACTGAGAAATCACCAACACAGTCTTGTTCCAAATCAAACTCTACTATCCCACATTACTAATGTTAAGGAGATAATTAGGTGTAAATTGTGTAAATATTTTATTAAACTAAAGTAAACAATTGAGGCACCAAAATTGAATAGTTGTAGGCACCGAAAGTATCAGTTGAGGTGGCAGAAATACTTGACTATGTGATGTATAGATTTTCTATATAATTGAAAGGAAATACAAGAAAAAGGAATTCAGACCAATTGACATGATATCAGAACTCTTACTCTGTTTTCCATCTCTGTGGTCTTAATCTCAGTGTGCGATTTCCATCGCTATTTGTGAGAACTTGTGCGTTGTTGGCGGGAGAAATTTTCTTCTCTATTTTTTGCACGTTTTCTGGTTCCTAGAGAAGAATCGGAGTTCTCTGTGTCGAGTCCTCTTCTCGGTTTGCACTTCGTTGGCTATCGGAACTCTATCAGCGTTGGGAGTCCTACTTCTGGTTGTGGGTCTCTTATTCTGGTGTGTCTGTGGTCGTCAAAGCCCTCTGTGGTGGTTTCGAGCTGGTCCGCGGTTTCTGTGACGGGAACGACATCTCCAGTGATCTCTGTTAAGCTTGACGTGATAACAATGTAGTTAACATTGTGTCTCTCTTTACAGAAGACGATATCTATTAAAAAGAAATATGTACATCCTCATGACATACCGCTAATCTCAAAGTTGCCATGATAGAGGATGTGTTAATTTTAGCGGTTCCACAAGTTTGCACACGGGCATTAGTTTGACATTGATGCAGGGTGTGTAGTAAAAATTCATATCGATAGCTGATGAACTTCCAGGAAAGTCAAACGTGGGAGTTGCACCATAATTTTTCAGCAAAATTATTTTTGACATGAGCCAAAGTGAAATGTTTGAAATTGGTTTATTCTAAGTGAGTATGCTTTTATGGTGGAGCATGATATCGAAAGTTATGAAGATTCTCATTGCGGTGGAGCGCGGTTGTGAGATCAGCCAATGTCGCAAAGTGAAAATTATTAGTTGTTGCTCCTTGAATCCCACATGGGAAAAGAGTGAATGAGGGAGCAAGTCATAGGTCTATAAAAATGAGTTTAGCCTCATTGGTTTAAACATACCAGTCAGAAACTTATCTAGTAACTTTTGACTTTAGTAAAATTCCTCTATTGTCCTTTTTGTATATAAAAGGAAGAGAGGTAAAAGTTAAGAGTTTTATTAGTAGGAGAAGTTTTTGTAAGTGTCGTTAGGGTGAGGAGAAAGATATCATCAATCTTCCTCACATTTCCACTGAGCATCAAACTGCAGACATATTCACTAAAACGCTTTCTCGATATCGGCATAAGTTCTTGGTTAACAAATTGATGCTTATTGATCTACCAGCATCAATTTGAGGGGGGATGTTAAGGAGATAATTAGGTGTAAATTGTATAAATATTTGATTAAACTAAAGTAAACAATTGAGGCACCGAAATTAAGTAGCTGTAGGCACCGAAAGTATCAATTGAGGTGGCAGAAATACTTGACTATGTGATGTATAGATTTTCTATATAACTGAAAGGAAATACAAGAAAAAGAAAATCAGACCAATTGACAACTAACACTCTACCCAAAGCACCTAAAGAGGCTAAGTAAGTCCAACCTATGAAGGTGCCTCTCCACAAGCTGCGAATAACACTTTTGTCAATAATTTTCAGATTGGTTTCTTGTAAACAAACTACGTTGACCTTCCAACTATGGATGAGGGATCTAATATGAAACCGTTTATTAATATTATTGATTCCCCTTATTTTCCACAATAGTATTTTAGGCTTCATTAAAAACAATTACATTCCTCCTCTTAGATCTGCCCCTCCCCGATGTACCCTCCTTATGGTCATAGTTGATAAAACATTGTAGTCAGTTCAATTCATGCTTCTTTTTGGCCGCTGACTTCATGGCTGTAGATTGACCAGCTTCCAAGGCTACGAGGAGAGCCATAAATTGCTCCTCATACCCGACAAACAATATACCCACACACACCGTAGAACTCCACTTTTTTAAAGACCCAATCTAGAAAATCTCTAGTCTTGATTTGTGGGGGAATCACTTGTAACAGTGATGGACTACCCATTTCCTCCTCCTTAGAATCTACTACAACTAATCTCCCCTTCTCTATCAAGTCAGACAAATCATCAAAAGATTCAACAAGAATATCTGCTTCCAACTCCCACTGTCTGCTTCCCTCAGAATTCAACAAACGCTTAAGCAGGCAAGTACCCTCTCCCACCCTCGTATCAAGACCCCCAAAAGCTTCTATGATTCCAAGTGGCACTGTCTGTGCCATAGTAGAAGTCACCGCCACGATCTTCGATGCCGTAACAGGATCTCTAGAGTCAGCCCCCCCACCTAAATTCACGGCATCCTCTTATTCCCTTAGAATAGACATCATTGGAGATGCACCGTCTGCCACCATCGGCCCTATCTGTGCAAATCCCATGGCTTTGCGAGCTTTACACACGGCAAAGGAAGGTAAAATCTTTGATCGACGCTTTGTAACTTCAACTTCCGGCGTTGACACAACCACTGGGACTTTGACCACCTTTGACAGGGTCGCTTGAGACTTCGCCAGCGGCCTTGCCACTATCGGCCTGGTCTGTGCAGATCCCATGGCTTCGCAAGCTTCAGACATGGCATAGGAAGGTAAAGTCTCTGCTCCATGCTCCGTAACTTCAACTTTTGGTGTCGACACGACCACCTTCGGCAATGGTAGCAAGGACCCACTTGACTGGCCATTGAGCACATGATCCTTTTCCTCCAAATAGAGTGACCCATGGGCTGAAGCCCATTACCCGAGCCCACTACCTTGTCTTTACCCTTATCATTCAGCCTTAAACCCAAACATCTGCTGCAGCCCAAGCCCACATCCCAGCCCACCCCTTGATCTCCTTCAATGTATTGTTTTAAAGCCTTCACTTTCTCAACCATAAAAGCCAACTGATTTTCCATTTCAACCAACACTTTGAGAAGCCTTTCCCCTTTCAACCCAGCCACATCTCTGCCATTCCCCTCACCCAGTTGCGAAGTTGCCAGTAGTAGTGCCTCGTCCATATGCATGTCTGCAGCTCCTCGAGGTACTTCCAGAGCCTCGTGTATGATCAAGGTTGTATAGTCATTACCACCTTCCCAATAACTACTTATCAAAGAAAAAGAATGATCTTCAACTAAAATATAGGATTTTAAAATCTCTTTTTTTCTTTTTTCCTATGATGGGGGAACCACCCCATAGCAGAGCCCTTAGGACTCACCCATGGAACCCAAACCCAAGGGAGACTAGCACAACAATCCACCGTCATGGCCTTCCACTTAAATTGTAGAACTTTAAAATCTAAACTTCTATACCATGTAAGGGTGATCCCCGCCCAAGTAGGGGCGGGATACCCCTACTTCTGCCCCCTGGCCCCGCCTACACGGGGGCAAGGTACCCCGTCCCACAGCGGGGGTGGGGGTCCATCCCCCCCCCCCCCCTTATAGGGCCTTGGCCCATTTCGCAATTTTGGATTATTTTCAACCCAGATCAAGTTTCCAAGCCATTTTTGACCTAAAATACCATCAAACTTGATTTAAACACAATTATATATATTAAAAAATATTTAGTATTCCATTACTAAAGTATAAAGTCCCTTAAAAAAAAACTAAAATAGTAAAACTTAAAATAAAGATTAAGTTATTACAAATTTACAATAGTACAAATTAATCCTACAAAATTATAAATTGTGTTTTAACTATTAATATTACAATTTACAAATACTACTTCTAACTTCTAACTTTTTAAGAATCTAAATTTTAAACTAACAAAATTATTTTACATAACATTAGAAATTTATTAATATATGTAATTATATAATTATATATATAATAAAAAAAGGCGGGGGCAGGATAAAAGCGGGGCGGATGGAACCCTATACCGCCCCCGCCCCTGCCTTATGTGTAGAAAGTGGGCGGGGGGACCCTGCCCCCTGCTAGCCGGACGGGTGATTCCATCCCTACACGGTGGTGCGGGGGCAGCGGGTGCGGGTACCCGCTGCTCACCCCTAATACCATGGATGACGCACCGTACAAATACTTATATACAAACATGGTCCCATATGCGTGCATCTATATTGTTATAAATAGATACATGCGTTGATGCACACCAAATGCAAAAACAAATTGTTGGCTAATTAAAAAGCTTTGACCTTGGATAGCTGCACTACAGGAAAAAAGATTTGAACAGAATATCATCAACAATATTTGAAGCAGGGGAATAATTGCATCAAGATCAATTAGTCACACATGAGAAATGAACTATTAGAACACGAAAGAATTATTGAAAATCTCACCTTGTCTCTAAGGGGTTTGACCAATATTTATAATGTTCATATTTAGGGTTGTCCAAATTTTCTGCAATTCCATGTGAAAAATGAGCATCACCGCGCGCCATCAACTTTGGGGCAACAAAATTGAGCAGATCCAAAATTGATCCAGCCGTGTAAACTTTGTAATCAGCAACAGCTCTGACACCCTCAATACCCATTTCATTGTACTCTGTCCATACATCACACTTGGTTGTATTTATAGTTGTATTTATAAGGCTGTCACCCTTGATAGCACCCTGTTGGTCATGAAGCAAATAAATTTAATTAACTCCAAGTAATACAATTTACATAGAAACTACACTAATGCAGGTAGCAAGTGCCTCAAATCAATGAGCATCTCAGAAACAAATTCAAGAGAATTCAGTTGGTACTTGGTGGTTACAGAAATGTAATTCAGGTGTAAAATTTAGCTTTTACCAAGAGGAATAGCCATTATTAGTGTGCAATTGATTGCACTCTGCCTTCATATTTTTGGTTGTGCATTTTAGCAGTATGACAACTTATGCTTGCATTTGACAGTCTTCCACACAATCAGGGTACTTTCTTTGTGCATCACTGCATCGCATTCGAACTGAGGCCAGTACCATCACTAGGACAAATCCAAGTACCCAACCACCATGTCTACAATAGGACCAATTGCTAAGCATACAGATTACAGACTGGCTGAAAAATAATATATAATTTCAATAACCTATATGAACTATAATTAATTTTATGGATCAACAATCAGATCAATTTTTCTAAAGAACAGTTCAAGAAATAAGTGATCCTTTTTCTCGCTACCAGTTGATCCCTAGACATCCTCACCCCGTTCCATAGGTTACGCATTAATTTTCTCTCTTTATTAAAATCTCTTTTCCTTCACATAAATATACTCAAAAGTAAAACCTCTTAGAGGTTGAAGAACTAAATACACTTTGAAACTAGTTTTGCCTTTCACAAACACACACACACACACACACCCACACACACACATGGAGAGAAGGCCTCTTTACTATTCATGCAATTGGTTTTAACTTCAAGAAATCAAACTGAAACTCAGAACATTACCCTGAAATCCACTCTCTCGATTTTGGAGGAATGTATGTCAGCTACCTCTTTACCAAATGATATGATTCTCCCATAATTTACTCTTTTTGAAGAACCCAGACTTCCCTTCCCACTTTGGTTTGCAGTTTGGGTATCATTATTCTTGAGCTTCCTGGCACAGCAATCAAAGTCCCCTTCTGGTGACCAATCAAGGCCACCCCATATAGTATCCCCACCTTTTGGTATCATTGACATGGTTGAATCCCATGTGCGGGTCATCCGCATCATATGCTGTAAAGTTCGTAGACTAAAAACATCCTTATCCAAAACGCCAGGTGCAAAAGCCCTGTTTAAGGATTAGCAATCGATCAAAAGCCAAAATGGATAAACACATGCATGCAGGACTCTACAAGTAAATTTAGGAGTTCAAGTAAATAATATTTAAGCATAAATCTCACCCAAAGACGTATAGGCATTCTTGGATGTCATGATGCTTATTTTGAACAGGAAAGTAACAAAATGTTCAGTACATGAACAACGGATCCCTGAGACAGGATATTAAATCATGCAGATATTACATTTTGCACACTTGAACTACTACCCTTTTCTCAAATGGCACCCAAATTACCAGAACTGGCAATTGACATCCTAAACTGCAAATATTGGCAAATTACACCCTGTTAGGATTTGACTTCTACTCTTCTAGGATTATTCCAAATGTCCTATTTTTTCATCAATCTCAACAAATATCAGATCTTGACCAATGGTGTAAATTGCTAAAATTTGGATGTCTAAGAATTAGGTTTCAAAGTGAAAAAATGGTGGTAGTCCGGTGGTGCAAAATGCAATTTTCCCATAATTAAAGACTAGTCAAAGAATTTTTTCTGCTCTCTTTCTTTTCTTGACTGACTGGGTTGTAAGAACGTAAAATTGTAAATCCTTAATGGATCTCTTGAACGATTCCCTTTGCCTCTTAACATTGGCAGCATCCAACACCATGAAATCTTTGTCCAACATTAAATCCATAATAAAAGAAATAGATGAAAATATATATCCTTAAAATGCTACCTTATATGCTACAAAATTAGTTTTTTTTTTCCTGCAGTGATTTTGAAATTGAGGAGATTTAAGACCATAAATGATAAGCTAAGGACCTATTCATATCATAATACTCTTCAAAATTTAACCTGGCAATAGCAATATCCTTGGCTTCAATAGAGAAAAGTCCTGCGACTGCTTTTGGAACGCCTAGAAATGGTGCACCAATATTCATCACTGCTTTTATATGCCTAGCACACCAATCTGACCCCCCACCACCACCCATTGGAGCTGGCGCTTCAACCCATTTCATAAAATGCAGAAAGTACAGAACACCCATTGAATGTGGTATAACAACCACCTTTCTCCCACCATTTGTAGCTACCATGAGTTCTATATTACTTTTTATCCTGCTCAGAGTTTGGTCCCTGACCTGATCAATCAAATTAGGCAGAGAATAAGACACTATTTGAGATGGTAAGCACGCTATACTTTTTAAGCCTATAACAAAACTTAGCGAATATCAATTTTACTTGCACAGATGAGGTGGTGAAATAACTCCAGGAAAAATAAATTCATGAACTTTTTACTCCAGGAAAAATATATCCATAAATAAAAGTTCATACCTCGGTGTTTTGAAATGACAATCTCCAATCGTATGCAGCCATATACATAGTTTTCTCCTCATATCCAATGCGGGCCAGGTTGGCAATTAAGACTGCCCACACAAAATAACCTGGTGCAAAGTAATCAGCTGCCACAAGTCCAGATACAGGCCTGACCCTTATTCCAGAAGGATCCAGTCCAGTTTCATTATCCAGTGACAAGTGCTCAACCCAGCATAATGGTCTGAAGACAATAAATAGAAACAGGGAGGAAAACACCCTCAGAATACCAATCCACCAAAACAATTGCATAGCTCAAAATAAATGAGGTGCTGACTCCAAAAAAAAGGTAAAAATAGAGATGGTTTGGCATGATAAAATCCTAGCTGCTGTTAATCAAGCAGAAATAAACAGAAATGGTCAATGTAACACATATAACAAGGGCCAAAAGCAATATAAATTATATATTTTCATTTACCTCTCTCTCTCTCTCTGCGCTTGGGTAAGTAAATTTCATTTCTTAAAAAAATTAGAAGTATAATCTCTTATATTTTCAGCTTAAACGTGTCAAAAGTAGTAGCAGTTTCAACCACCATTTAAACATGCAGAGAATAGCTCTTCAATCCTTTTTTTTAGATACACGAAACCAATTAATTTTATTGGAACAAGGCATCCCTATATCATAATATGAGAAATGGTGAATGCACAGAATGACACAGAATGACAAGAAATATCAAGTAAAGGCTTAAATGACTAAATTGGAATGTTAGATGGCTGATGGGTAGCAAAAAGACTAGAGCTTAGATATTTTTTTTTTGATAAGTAAGATTAGAGCTTAGATATGACAAAAAGACTTCGTAAAGGTCATCCTAAGATGCTATGTGTATGTAACTATCATCAAATAAACACTTCACAAATCATCTCATGTTAAAGGAACTATTGGGGAACTTACCGTTTACAAGACGGAAAGATATCTTTATAAGGCTTCTATGATTCTATCAATACTGATAACCTGAGTCAGTTTCCAACAACCTCACCCAGAAGATTTCAGCATAAGCTAAGAACAACATGCCAAGGAAGTTTTGCATTCTAGCAACCGCCAGAGTAGAAATCAAGTCCACAATTTTTCTCAAACCAAACACTTGACAATATGGATGATTGGCTGCCACTGAGTCTTTTAGACCTTATATATTAAGAACAAAAAAAAAAGTCTTTTAGACCACACCTGTTCACCCAATCCAAAGTTGATTTCATAGGAAAGGACATTGTCTAAACCATCTAGGATTAAGTATTTCCTAATCAAAATGAAAGTACATACGTTTTCAACGAGTTCATCATAGGCTTCCTCCGTAGGAAAACGGCCCAAAATAAAATATGCATTCTCGAACAATCACCCAAGTCCAAACAACCTCACTCACCCATACGTTTCTAACTATTCAAAACACACATAAACAACTAGTTTGCATAGTAAAGAGCGGCCCCCCGGGGGGGGTTACCTCGAAAATGCCAAAATCCCAAGAAAAAAAAAAGTATCCATTCTCCACAAACTCAACCAAAATCCCAAATTTCTCAGCAAGAAAGCACCAGAATTGTGCGTAAACCCGAAAAGGCCATTTACCTTTTGTACAATTCCCCAAATGTCCCGCCCCAAAGCCTCTTCCTAAACAAGCCCTCAGCACACTGTTGCCCCTCCCACAGCTCAAGCCCGCCGGTAACGATTCCTGGCACAAACACAACCGGGTGCTTCGCCGTCAATCCCTCCTTCCTCAACTTCAAGCCGGGAGGGTCCGGTAACGGCCCCGTTATCGCCTCCGTCACGTACTGAGGAAACGACGCTGGCATTGCGTTATACAGGAAAAGCAAGAACCACCAAGTCGAGCATATGCACCCAATGGACCAGCAACAGCTGTCCACGCAAGACCATTTCTTAGGCACTTTGAGCTTTGGCCTCGGTTTCGTCTTCTTGTCACCGTGCTCGCTTTCGTCCTCAATTTCTTGAGGCTCCGAATTCTGCGTCTTCGGGACTTTTCTTCGCCTCAAGAACGACATCGTCTCCAGTTCCAAAAATGGGAGCTCCTCTCAGAATCGCCGAGAGCTCTGGTGTTGTGATGAACGGAGTCCGAGCTGGTGTGGAGCTCTCGAAAGTATCTGATCAAAGCCCCTAACCCCAAAAGTTTGTGCGAGACCTTACCGGGGGGCGACGACTGAGGTCACCGGAGAGAGGAGTTTTCCGGCGAGCGAGAGGTGGAGGTAAGAGATTCCGCCGAATGTCTACGTGTTTAGTCCGCGTGAGCTTGGTTTTTGTTGTAAGTCACAAGGGGAGGCTGGACTGGAATTTCAGATCTGGTGTGGGTCCCGCAGCATAATATAGACTATACTAATGTAGATTTTCCTGACACGTGTCTCGGCGCCGGAAGATTTTGGAGCGGTGGAGTTGCTAGATTCCGGTGGTGCCTTGAATGGCGGTGCTCATCAGATAATCGGAGGGCGCGGCATAAATTACACAGATTATAATCGAACGGTGGGCACTGGGCAGGATTAGGTGTATGGGTATGCCGGTGTAGCGTTTGGATGGCTTTGCATGAAAAGAAGACGGAGAAAACGATGTACAGAGGGGTCTTACAGTCCTACCAACTCACAAGAAAAAAATATCTGTTTATTATCTTAATTAATTTAATTTTTTTTCGATATTTAAAATTAAAAACTGTTATCAATACTTACAATTTTATTTATATAATCATACTTATTGATATGTCAGTTATTAAAAATAATAAAATTTTTAAAAAATATTGATAAAATAAATCTATCACTCAATACTTATAATATTATAAATAAATTATATATAAGTGTAGCAACTAGCAATGTTCATCCGAATTCTCAAATCTGAAATCCAGATTTAAAATTTCCTTAAACTTTTTAAAAGAAAATTAAAAAAATTAATAAATATATAAAATTTTAAATCAAGCTAGGTACAACCCGATCCAGATGAACAGACCTAATTAGATGCATATTTTAAACTAGATTTTGTTAGTCTCATGATAAAAGAAAAAAAATGGAATAAGGGTTTAATACCTTGTTTTTTTTTCATTTATATTTATTATTATTTTCCCAAGTTTTAAAAATAATATGTTCAAACAAATATTCTTTGCTGGTGTTTTATTATTCAAACTTGTATATGCTTGTAGGTAGGTTGTATTGGCAGGTCAAATAGAGCCACTAGGAAGAGGGTGTACTTGTTACTGTTCTGGTACGAGGTTTTCTTTTGTCTGTTTCGCCATTTATTAATCGGAAATGTTCTGGCCTACGGTTGGAGCTCTTTGCGCTCCCTTGAACATTTTTAAATAGAAAATATATATATATATATTTTATCTCCATATATATTTTATTATTTTTATAAAAAAATAAAATAAATTATAAAAGAATGTAAAAATATTTTATACTAAGAAAGCACAAAAAGACTCCAACACCAAAACCCCATAACATTTTCCTTTATTAATTCCCTACCCAAGAAATGAAAAAGAGGCCAAAAAAGGCATGTTTTCCATAATTTAATGACATCTTATAACATGGGCATGTTTTTTATTGGTTAATTATAAATGATACTTAGTGTATGATTTAATTGGAGAGAGATATTTTGTCGATTCACACAAATGAGATGAGAGATGAATTAAATATTATTAAAATAAAATTTTTAATATTATTTTTTTTTAATTTTAAAAAATTAAATTATTTATTATATTTTATATAATAAAATTTAAAAATATAATGATTAGATAGATAAATGAACCCTTCAGATTACGATAAGAGTCTTAAAAAGTGTTTAAAGTCTTAAAAGCTTTATAATAATAATAAAAAAGATTGTTTGGGTGTAACATATTAAATCACTTTTAATTTTAATTAAGTTAAAAAACTATGTTTGAGAAAAAGTATTATTTTGCTTTTTTTTTTTCATATTTGCTTTTCTAGATAATGCAAAATGTAATTTAAAAATTTTGAAAATACTGTATGAAAATTTTCATATAATTTTCATATACTCACAATTTTTAAACTTTCAATAATATGATCATAATCTTTAAAAATTCAAATAATTGTAATATCTACATCAAAAATAAAATTTTAACTTTATTTCCAAACATACCCAATATGTTTAAGAGTGCTTCAAATATATAGTTACTAACAAGTAAATAACTTTTTAATAGCATAATTTATTAATTAATATATAAGTTATGAGTTATATTTCTTACCGCAATTTTAAATATATACAAAATGAGATTAAATTAGATGATTTATATAACCAAACAACATCTCTATATTATCACACACTTTGCACTTACTAAAAGAAGTTACCTTTTTTTTATAATATTTTTCAATTTTTGTTTAATTTGTTAATGCATTTCTATTCAACCTTTTAACATTTAGAGATTCTTAGACAGTAATAAATTGTACACTCTACTAATATAATTAGCTGCATCATGTTTTTTCTTTATATAAAATGAATGTTTTGGCCAATCATATAAGTAAAATAAAAAAAAATACATAAAAATGACTATATATAATATAACTGTAAATTATTATTAAGTTGTTTCTTTATACTTATGAGGTGGCAAGATGAATTGTAATTTTCTTTCTTTTTTTAATTACGACAAGAAAAGTGAAATTTTCGTAAAATATAAAAACTAAGATATATTGGCTCTTGAAATAATAAAGCCCAATGCCTTCAATAATTTCTCTGATCCAAAGGCCGGGAAAAGTTTTATTTATCAATTAGTTATGCTACGTACAATTATTTTTATATATTTTTTATATATTTTATATGAAACTTCTTATTTTTAATATTACTCAACAAATTTTTTAAGAGATTGGTCAGATTTTTTGAGTTAGATATTTTGAAGAGTTTTTTAGATTTATTAGTTAGCAGCAGTTGAAGATTTAGGTATCAATAAAATAAAAAATTAAAATAAAATTATATGATAAATAAGTATTAAGATTTGAGAGGACAATTTCAATAAAATATTTAGAAATTTGAGTATTAGGAGAATAATTTCAATTATATAAAGAAAAAGTGTAATTTTTTATATACTCTATTAAATCTTTTTTAAAAAAATTAGGGGGAGGGGGCAGTAGCCCCTACACTATACATAATTTTGTCATGGACTACTATGTACCACGCTTGAATTCATAGCTTGCATATTCATTCCTAACTTGCATTGGTACTATTCTTTTGAATGATCATCTTATAACTGATATGATCTTAATATAACTTGATCTTAAAAATTTATGTGTTTTATACAATGTAAAATGCATGACATATATAATCACCTTATGTAAAACATGATCATACAAATAACATGATTATGGACTATGATGAATGGTATGCTTGCATAAATCATGACCTGTATGGTACATAAAAAGTAGCTATCAAGAGCGAGTTTAATAATCTATTTAAACTAAAAAATATATGTTAATTTTAATTTATGACCAAACTACTTACTTCATTCATCTGCTTCCTGAATCTATTTCGTAATTCGTTACTTATATGAAGCACCATACATTACTAAGTTTTTAAAAAAATATGTCCTAATGTTATATTTAATTAAATAAATACTATGAAGAATAATTTGATAATTATTCTATTATATACAAATATCATATAATGATTATGAATGAATTTGTTTATTTTAAATATACAAATTTAATAGTATAAATATATGAAAATCTATTAAAATAAATAGAGAAGTTTAATTTCATAAAATAGACTTTAGGCCTTGTTTGTTTTCCAAAAATATCTTATCTCATCTCATCTCATTTTATTTTAAATTCATCATTACACTTTTTCAAAATTTCATATAAAATAATAAAAATAATTCAACTTTTTTAAATTAAAAAAAAATAAATCTTAAAATAAAAATAATATTAGATAAATATTTTATAACAATATTTTATTCTTTTTTTAACTTTTATCTCATCTCATCTATAAAAATAAATCAGACTTTAATCAAATTTAAGATGTTAAAAAATAAATTTAAGCTTTATTATTTACTATTGAATCTAATCATAAAATTAATATTTAGTAATATGGGTTAATCCTATTACGTATGTTCTGTAAAACATAAATTTTTGAGCTAGCATATTTATTCAATTAAAATTAAGCCCAACTTAAAATATTAAGCCCAATACAACTTAAAATAACATGAAAGTTTTTGGAAAAAGATCAACCAAGCCCACTTGAGGCTAACACAGAAACCCACTTGAAAATGGTATAAAGCAATCTGCCATGGCTTACAACAAAGGGCACTTATGGAAGGCAACAAAACAAGGATTTTAAAGGCATTTTGGTAAATTGATAACTTGTATCTACACAACAAGGATTTTAGAGTTTAGACCCTAGGGGTGGGTTGGGATAAGTTGTTTTTTTATTTATTTTTTATTTATTTTGTATGAATATTAGTGGGTTGAGATGGTATAGTAAGTTTTATGGAGTCTATTTAAGATGAGTTTAGATATATTTGAATATTAAGATGAATTTAGATGTATTTAAATATTAAGATGAATTTAGATGTATTTAAATATTAAAATGAATTTAGATGTATTTAAATATTAAGATGAGTTTAAATGTATTTGAATATTAAAATGAGTTTAGATGTATTTATAAGAAATTGAAAAAGATTGTGATCCGTAGATCCCGAATATAAATAGGTTTTGAGTTGAAAAAGATCGTAAGATCCTACATATAAAGAGATTTTAAGTTGAAATGAATTTAATAATTTAAAATTTTGGTGTATGTTAAACTCATTTTAAAATTATAATGAATTGAGTTGATCTCAGTTCATTCTAACTTTCAAATGGGGCATAAGTGTGCTTTCTTCCTATCTTTCTCGAAAAACCCCTACAAATTTTTCGTTATTATACAAATATCTTTCATTTAAAGCCTTTTTAGAATTTGGAATGATCTAAGATTAATTTAGATCAGTCTAATTTTAAATTGGATCTAACATTTAAATACCAAACTTTCAAATTACTAACCTTATATCAACTCAAAATCTCTTTATATATAATACATATAATATTTTTCAACTTACATTTCTTTACTTGTAGGATTCACATTCTTTTTTAATTTCTTATAAATATATTTAAATTCATATTAACATCAAAACAATTTAAATTCATTATAGGCCAGCTCTAAAAAATTCGTTTAATCATCTCAACTCATCTAAATTTAACTCAATATTTAAACGGAATTTAAGAATATAACATCGAGTCTCAGATGGAGCACATGGACATTTTCATGGCCCAAAAGGTCAATGCCATCGCTTTCAGCCTCAAAACTGCAACTAATTTTAGGGAGCATGGACCAAGCCCAGACCATTCCAGACACCAACACTCCCCAACACATTGACAAAAGAGCAGTCTCTCTCTCACAGCAGCTCAGACAAATGGATCTAAGAAGTCAACAACTCCTTATCCATTCCAAGACAAATGACAAATAATCAATCTTACAGCCATCACCACATTTTGTAATTTTCTGAGATTTTACTTTGCAAAAATAGGCCTTTTATTTAACTGCCATTATCTAAATTCACTCTAAGAAAAATGATTATTTGTTACCAATTAACTACATCTAAAAGGATTATTTACAACCAAAACAATTTGACTTGGTTACAAATAATCCTTTTAGATGCAGTTAATTGGTTTTTTATAATCCTTTTTCTTATAGTGATTATTCGAATAACCATCATCAACGGAGCAATGATGATTATTTAAAGAGTTCTGTTATTTGCAAGTCGTAGCAAACACACCTCTTGTGGAACTAATCAATTTATTAAAAAATAAATAAAAACACTAATAATTAAGTAACCTTCTCAATAGATTTTTTTTTCATAGTTAAATTATTTAGCCAACTCTTTTCTTTTTCTTTTCTAAATTACTCTAGTCTCACCTGCATAATTCACTCAACACTAACAAGCAATCAATGTTTAAAGTTACAATGACACATCTTTTCAATGAAATTAAAACCCATAAGTGTCTAAACATCGACATTAGAGAAAGGGTTCCACCAAATTAGAAAAAATCAGTGTCATTATCTGAATAAAACCAAGATTGGTAGGGTTTATGATATGCGTTTTAGTAAGACAGGTTGCCATGATTTTTTGTTGATAAGACAAGCAGTTTGTCACATTAATGACCAAAAATGTACCGTCGTATTAGGACATGTAAGGAGGGAGATCTAACCTATTGGAAGAATGGTATGTGGTCCTTGGCTTTTTGAGTAATACGTATATAATTGCCCCACATGCCTTTGTACAAAGTTATATATAAATCCTTCTCTGCATATGCTACAGATTTTGTGCATGGTTGGTAAGAAACACGCCCCCACCAATTCTCACTGGCAATAATTTTAGTGGGGTTCTTCTATATAATCTTGATCTTAGTTTTTTTTTTTTTAAATTGAAGATAATGTTTTTGAGAAAAATCATTAGCAGATTAGCATTGATCTGCATGACAGTATCCCAGGAAAGTATACAAAAAGAAACTACATTGTCTTGCTCTTTTCTCTCTCTTTTTCATGTGCTTGTTGTATTATTTCTTTTATGTTTCTAATCTTTGGAATTCAGAGTAGATAAATGGAGGGATGGAGTTCAAGTCAACCATGGTGGCCACTGGTGTCCCCAAAGCAAACCTTAGAATATATACATGGTCACAACCCTTTTCTTATTTTCTCCTCTTATTATCTCATGTCTGATCCTGCTGCATTTTTGACTTCTGAGATTCCATGTGTGTGACCCTACTTGTCTACTAGGTGCCTATTTAGTGGATTCTTTGTTTGTTGCAGATATGTTTGCATTTTATTCATCCCAGCTCAAGTTTGAGGAAATGGTATATATCTGAACACTTTTTTTAAAAAAAAAAAGAAAGAGAGAGAATCAGTTTGGGAGAGATTTTCAAGAGAGATATCAATGGAGATTTACTACGTACAAGCGAATTTGCAGATTGATCTACGTACAAATATCACTGCCTTCATATCTAAAATTCAAATCTGCACTGTTTTCATTAAAATCTAACCTTATGACCAATATCACGTTGAATGGATATACGTATTTGTGCACAAAATTGCTTACAATCAAATTTTTTTATATCTGTGATACATTCATATTTCACCTAACCTAAAAGCTGCTTACTAAGCACCAATTCTTACCATCTATTATATGGTTTTGTGATGTTTTTGGTAGCCTTTTGGGGGGTTGCAAAAGACTTCACTGTTTCATCCCCCTTTACCTGCAGTTAAAGTACTCATTAATCAAATGAAAACAAAAAAGAAGGAAAAAAGCTCTACTTTGTATGATTTCAAAGTGGGACTAAAATTTCTAGTGAAGCTGATGCCATGTGCTGAGCCAGTGAAAAAGTTTGGTGCTTTTTAAACTTTCTTCATTCTCATGAGGGAAAATCTCTGTTATCTTTTTCCTTTTTCACTTTTAATATTCATCTTTGTCTATCTATTGCTTTGACAATTACGCTCTTGTGATTGTGAATGTGACATTTTAGCTCTTGAATGCCTCCATTGCTATTCATATTACAGAAACTATTCTTCAGAAACTAAAATTACAGAAAAGAAAGTGAAAAAATAAAAGAACTAATTTTGACATTTAGAGGTCAATTTTGATTATCCAAACCATTAGTTTACGTTGATGCCAAATGAACTACAAAATCAACCCCTTTGCAATTGCTTGATTTGTTTCTAAATTAGTAGTTTCATAAACTGGAAGCTCTTCTCTGTATCTCCCAATCCCAACAAGATGATCAAGCTCGAACAAATCCGAGCTCGAACAACTCTCTGCATCATCATCATCATCATCATCATTATCAAACTTTCCATTGTGGCCAAAACCTCTCAAGTGGTATGCATTTGTGCTCTCCTTTACCGATCGAGCTTTTGTGATTTTTCGAAGAGTTGGCATTGGCATTAGGCTTGGATCCTCCTCATGAAAGCATTTATGGCCGCAGGGTTGAGAATCCTCGCCAACAATCACACTAAGAGGATAAAACCTCACAGACCTTTTGACACCATTGCTGCTCAATTTCCCTCTCGAAGCAGGGGTTTTGCTCAAGCAAGATCTCGAGTGCGAAGCCGTCGAAGAGCATTCAGACTTGGATTTAGGCTCCAAGTTCACATCTTTAACAGCTCCAACATAACACATTTTGGCTTTCTTTACGTTATCAGCGTTGAAAATCGAGTTGAGAAAGCTAGCAATTCGACCTCCTGGCGAAATGGGCTGCTTCACTTTCTTCAACTCCTCGTAGATTTTCAATGCCTGTAATTTCGTCTTTGTGAAACCACCTTCAATCTTTGATTTGGGCTGCTTCTCGGAATCACAAAACTCCATCTTTGTCTGCTTCTTGGAGCTTCGCAGTTTCGGTTTCGGTTTGTGTTTGTGTTTGTCGCTCGACTCTGTTTCCGAGGACGAGAAGGTTGCGCCGGAACTAGACTCCGACGAGCTCGAGGCTGAATTGTAGAGTACAGAGCTACGAATGCTCGGCTTTTGCATCCAATAATCGTCGATCCGACGAAGATTCAGCACCTCCTTTTCCTCTTCTTCCACCCAAATGCTACGCTTAGCAGAGCAAAAAATGCTCTGTTTCTTGAAATGAGTTTCTTCGGCGTTGGACTCGTCGATGGAACGGTAAACGGCGTCGAGGAGAGAGGAAGAGAAAGATGGGGTTCTTCTCCTTTGTGGGAATAACATGTCTTCTCGCAGAGATCTCTCCCTTCTATACATGATCTTTACTCTGTACAATATGTAGATGAAAACACAGGTTTTTATAAGTGAGAGCAGAGAAAAGGAGAAGAACAGAGGAGGTAACAAGAGGTGTGAAAGGAGAGGACAAAGACTGAGGTTTTAGTTTAGTTTAAGGGTATTGAAGAGCTGTAGTGTTTGCTTTGAGAACGTCAAAAGCTGCAAGAGATATTAATACAAGGCAACTAGATCATGTGGAGGAAGAGAGAGAGAGAGAGAGAGAGTGCAGAAATTCCCTTTATAGTTATTGAAAACATGTTTCGTGCTGTGTTTGTGTACGGCTCTGCGAAATCATGGATCCAAGCAAAATGAGCTACTTTGCAGGAGAGGGAAAAAGGGGAAGATCACACGCTTGGATTGGACTTTAAAAAGAGTTGTTTAAAGTAAAATGGAAGTAATCCATGACCAAGCTGAGTGTTTGAATGATCAAACTCCATTTGACAAATCTTAAAGGGAGTATTCAAGTTTTTTTTTTTTTTTTTTTGTGAGGGGCAAGATAGGAATATTATAAATAATAAAAGGAGAGTCGAGCTCTTACACAAAATTACATAATAGGTGAATTTTTTCCACTATAAAAAGTAATAAACTAGAAAAATTTTAAATAATGAAGATGTTTTCTAAGACTTATGTTGTCATTGTTCATTGCACCAAACATGCACGTATCGATTCTAAGATTGATAAATTTTTCTAATTAACCATCACGAGAAGCTTTGAAGGAGGGATTTGATGTCACTTAGTATGGAAAACAGAGTCCAGTCTTGACATTCTAAAGATTCTTTAATTCTATTGATCACGACCTATAAATTTCCTATAAAGACAATATTGGTCAACTTGATTGCTTCAACTTCTTTTATGGCCATTAGTGCTGCTTCAACTTCTCCTGCATTCGGATTGGTATTATGGATCTAGTTCTAACGTTCATCTTCACATCATGTACCCTACATTCTCTATTTTTTTTTCTTTTTTATATAAAAAATTTTGGCACCCTAAATTGTCTTTTAATTAGTAAACTCAACACACGTACAATATTCTATTAAAATTATAATGGAATAAAGTTAGGAGAGTTGAAATTAAGACCATTGCTACAATAATTTATCTTATATTTTAATAAACGACTTAGTAGATCTACAAAGAGCCTTGCAAAAATAGCTCCAAACAGTCATAGTCATGTCAATTAAAAAAACAGTAATACTAAATATAATTATAATTTGTTAGGTATTTTAATAAAATGGAATTTATTATTAAATAATTATTTTTTTAATAAAACACTTATATCGAATAACCGTTTTTAAAGAAGAGCGTGACACTGCAAATATATTTTTCCAAAAAACAATATGATCATGATATATCTGTTCAGATGCTAACCATCTCTCATGTTCTACCCACCGGCCACCGGTGTAGTTCCTGCTTGCACTTCGCCGCACCAGCACGTCTTAGTGTCATATCATACAGTGATTAGGGGTGTTCATCTGGGTCGTATTGTACTCAGTCCGATTTAAAATTTTATTTATTTCTTAATATATTTTTTTAAATATTTAAGAAAATTTTAAATTCGAATTAAATCTAAAATTAAGATGAACACTCTTAACAATAATTACACATGTTTTCTCACTAAACAAAAGTGCATATTAGGCCGAGTTCCTAATATAATATAATCAAGATAGGCCTATGCCAAAGCAATTGGTAGGGCCGGCTTATTCATTAAACAAATTAGACGATTGGTTAAGATTCTACAATTGATTTTAAAAAAATAATAATTATAAGCTCCGTTAAAAAAATAAAAAACGTTTAGGCCCCACAATTGCCAATTGCAAGAATGTTTTTTTTTTTGGTTGCTTTAGTTTATATTTTTTCACCCCATTTCTCATTACTTTATTTTACACTTCTTCTTAAAGAATTATATTGGTCAATAGATAATGATAAAGTCACCGTTATTTGAGTTTTGTTGGTGTGTATTGCTCTATTTTTTAATTTAATAATTAAGAAAATATTATTTAATATATTTTTTATTTTTTTTAAATATTAAAAACTATTAAAAAAATTATGTAAAATAAAAGCACCTAACGGTGCGCAAGACTCATTTAACGAGGGCTGCTACCCATTGGTCAACTATGAATTTATAAAAGTGTCTTTTTGTTGCCGACTTGCATATTATGATTGTATTTTCATAGCAAAGAATATTGAGAAGTATTAAAAAAAAGTTGTAAATAATAATAATAATAATATAATATTAAATAATAGTAAAAAGTAATGAATAATAAAAAAATAGGTAAAAAATAATAACAAAATAATAAATAATAATAAAATATTTTAAAAATATTTAAGAATGCTTTACTTACCAAACCAGACTAAGTCACATTAGTGTGTAGCTTTTGTTATATAAGTTTGTTACGTAGTAAGCAATTCATTTTGTTAAGAGACTTCTTAAGCTAAAACGGACGCTACTTAAGAATTTATAGTTGGAACTCGAGATAGTATCCTCACACAATTCTTGCAATATTGTTGTTGATCTTGGAGGTTTTGTTGATGTAGGCATTTTAGAGATAGGCAACTGTACTATTTAATAAAGGCACACTTACATTGTTTTACTACATAAATGGAACAAATTATGACCTCCAATATTGAATATCCTTGATAGTTATGATCTACAAAATCTCATTTCTTGCGATACTCTATCACCACCACAAGTTCTACTGGCTGAGGGGTTAGAGCGTCAACAAAATCCTCTCTTCTTTAAGTGGTGTCGATCTAACAACTGATTGGTCAAAAAATGGCTTACAACTACCTTATCAGAAGAGGTTTTTGGCATCGTTATTGGTCTAAATACTGTCAATGAGGTCTAGAGGGCTTTTGTGCACACTTTTGCTCAAGTCTCTTCAAATCGTAGCCTTACTTTCAAGCAAAGGCTGACCTCCAACATAAAAGACACTGACGCCTTGAATGATTACTTGAGAAAGTTTAAGACAATTTTGTGATAAGCTTGTTGTTATTGGAAAGCTTAGATGTGAACACAAAAAGTCATGATAGCTCTTAAACGGCATTGGCAAAAATTTTGAGGTCTTTACATAAACTATGCTTTGCCCTCCCGTTCTTACATATTCTGAAGTGGTCACATTGTTGGAAAGCTACACCGAGAGGTACAAACTTGACACACTTGATCCTTTTATGGCCTTTTGTGGACAAAAGTCCAATAGGAACAAAAAGTCTCAAGGAAACTCAAGCTCATTCAACTCTAAAGGGAGATGTTTATTTCAAGGACAATACAATGGTTCGAAATCCTTCAACAATAATCATTCAGATGATAGTCTAGCAATAAGAGTTCTAACAAAAAAGAAGTGATCTGTCAAATCTGTAATAAACGAAATCACACTACTATTTAAGTGTTTTAATCGTTTTAATCATTCATTCACCTTTGACAATATTCCTCAGAGTTATGTAGCATGTACATTTGATGAAAATCAGAAATCCTCGTGGCATCCTGATACTGGTGCTACTAATCATATAACGACTAATCAAGATAACCTCCACTCCCTAACTTCTTCTAATGGAGTTGATCGAGTAATGGTTGCAAATGGAGATATTCTCCCCATTACACATGTCGGCCAAGCAAGCGTTAGTTCACATGATTCTCACATTCAACTAGATAAGGTCTTGTTAGTGCCTGATATTACAAAATATTTGGTCTTTGTTTGTAAACTACCTTATGAATATCCTCTTAAATTTGAGTTTGACGGGCTTATTGTTGTGTTAAAAGACAAAATCACTCAGAAGATAGTGGCAAAAGGAAGGAACCAACAAGGTCTATACACTTCTGATGTTACATCCCTCAATAATATGACAAAACTAGCCTAATTATCTTCCAGGTTTCGAACTACAAATAAAGATTGCTGGCTTGTACAAACAAGACATACAAACCCCATAGTTTTAAATTATTTTTGTAACCAGCAATTTATTTCTTTTGATCCCAAGTAAAAAAATTTAGATACTTGTACAAGTTTTCAAATGGGAAAAACTTGCAAAAATTTTCTAATATAATTTTTCTGTAAATTGAAGCCTAGACGCAAGGATTTACAACATTTTCATTTTAGGGAATGGAACTACCAGATGCTTATAGCATCAAGCAAGTATCAAGAGTTTTCTCTACCGCTTACTTCTACTGGAAAAAGTTTTGTCAAGTTATTTAAGCAAAATAAAATAAGGTATTTCTATTTTTTTTGTTAGTCAAACGACACCCAGATTTGAATTGAAGAAAAAGGATTTGCAGCCCCTACCTTACCCCTCAGCCATGTCGTCAAAACGATATTGTTAAGAAGAGGAGATGATGCTTCATATAAAACTCAGGATTGTTGCTCAGATGATTAACACAAGAGGGAGGGTGAATTTGGTTATATTAAAAAAATTAACACTTATCGCCTTAATCTACATCTTGAGGATTCCAAATTTACTATTCAATCTTGTTCAGATGGAGATAGAAACCTATTACACCTTTGACTAACACCGTTACAAAGAATCCGTGTAGAACACCATTTATACTTGCAATCACCTCACACTTGGTGATTCAACTATTTCCTGTGTAAAATACCTTCTACACACACAAGAGTTATATGCATCCTCTTACAAATACAAGAGTTGATAGTGGATAAATTATCAAAATACACTTATTAATAAGTGAAATAAGAACAATACAGCGCAACCTATATTTCTCTCAAAATGAATAAAGATTAAGATACAAAATTTAGAGAAAAGAGAATGAGGGTTTTGAAAGAATGATACAAAATTTAACAATTGATGTGTAAGTTCTTGTTGTGATTTTTGCAAAACTCAAGTGAGCTATTTAGGCAAATGAATATTCATATTTAAATTTGGACTTCTTCTACTGTTTGGTCTATGCGTATTAGTTGTAATGGTCTAATAGTGTAAATATATTTCTTGATTTTGAAAGAAATTTTTATTTGTTTATCAAACTGACATGCATCACAGATTTTATTTTTAAAAAAATTCGCTTTTGGCAAATCTCTCATAAAATCATTTTTTAAAAAATTTGGAAATAAGTTCCATATTTGCATGAGCTAATCTTCTATGCTATAACCAACTATTTTCATGTTGAGCTGGTAAACAAATAGTATTTTGTGAAGTAATTTATTCAAATTCGATTATATAAATATTATTGTTTCTAAAAACAATAAAACAAATATTGCAATCATGATTATTCAAAATAATGTACTTGTGCTTTTTGAAAGTAACTGTAAATTGTTTATTACATAATTGACTTATATTCAAAATATTTTGCTTTAAACTGTCAACAAGTAGAACATTTTCAATTATGAGAGAAGACTCCTTATCAACTTTACCTATTTTCATGATCTTCTATTTTGAATTATCTCCAAATGTTACGTGTCCTTCTTCTTAGAAGTGAGATCAATGAACTTAATTTTGTCTCTTATCATGTGTTTTGAGCATCCGCTGTTTAAAAACCATTTACTTTTACTTAAAGAATCATTTATTTATTAGTATTAGAAGAAATAAGATTTTTTAGTACCCATATAGCCCTAATAGTCATTGTATGTTTTCATCTAATAGGACAAGCATAATAGTTATGTTCATTTCTATTGTAAAAATTACAATAAACATGTAAAATATTTAAAAATCTTGAGTAATTGTAATAATGTTTTTCTTTAAAAAATTTATTTTTATGAAAATAATTTTGAAAATCTGATTTTGATTTAGTCGGTTTATCAAAGAAATTTTTATAGAGTTTGAGTTTTTCTTTTAGCATATATCCCAAGTCTACCTTATCAAAAACACATATTTGAATACCAAGAAATTTTTCAATTTTTTTTTTGCCATTTGTAAAATTTTCAACAATTTTTTCTAAATCAATCACTTTCTTTTTCAACTTATGATTTTCATCTTTCAAAACAATATTTTCTTTTCTTAAAATATCATTTTCATTTATTAATTTTTTTTTCTTTTTCAAAGCGGTATACTTGATACTCAATTTTTCAAATTCTTCATATACCTCTTCCAAAATATTTTGCAATTTTTCATAATAAGAATTTTCAATATTTTTAGAATTTGTTACCTCAAAATCATTTTTAACCATGAGACAAAAATTTATAGATTCTTCATTGCTTACGTCGCTATCTGAACTACTTGAATCATCATCATATGTAACTTTCATTGCTTTTTTGCCTTTGTATCAATCTTTATTTAGCATGAGACAATCCGCCTTAATATGTCATGACTTTTTGCATTTATAACAAGTTAAAGAGTCGTTTTTATCTGTATTTTTGTTGAAAATTTTTTTAAAAAATTTATTTGGAGGAGTTTTATTTTTCTTTAAGAATCTCTGAAATCCTCTTGTAATTATTGCAATTTCTTCATTTTTATTATTGCTTTATTCGTCTTCATCATTTTCACTTTTATGGGGAATAGTTTTGAGTACCAAACTTTTATTTTGCTTTCCTTATTCTCCTCCTCCTCTTTTTAATGTGTACTCATGAGTAATAAGTGATCCAATGAGTTCATTTACTTCAATTTTTTTGAGATATTTAGTTTTAAGAATCACCGTCACTTTTGATTCCCAACGTTTTGACAAAGAGCTGAGAATTTTTCTTATTATCTCCAAGTTAGAATAAACTTTTCCAAAAGCTATCAAACTATTTATAATGTTAATAAAACGAGTACACATAAAAAAAATAGATTCATCATCAATCATTTTAAACATTTCATATTCATGCGTAAGAATATAAATTTTTGTTTCTTTGACCAGCGAAATTCTTTTATAAGTTACTTCCAAGTTATCTCAGATTTGTTTTACTGTTATGCAAGTCATTATTCTGTTAAATTCATTGTCATTGAGAGAATTATACAGAAGATTCAAAACCATTACATTCACTGTATAAAGTCTATCATCTTCACGATTAAATTTTTCTTATTCCTTGTTGACTTTTACTCTATCAACAATTTTTGTTGAAATATAAGTCTCATTTACAATACATTTCCAAATTTCTCGACCTTGAGAATAAAAAAATATTCTCATTTTAGCTTTTCAAAAAGTATAATTATCTCTACAAAATAGCGGAGACCGACTATTGGATTGATCTTCAGCGAATGTAGCTGCAATATTAGTCATATGATCTTAACTTAACTAAAAAATTAATCTTATAATAGAACCCTTACTCTGATACCAATTATTGCCTAGATGACTAACACAAGAGGGGGATGAATTGGATTATATTAAAAAAATTAACACTTATAAACCAAATACACAATATAAAATATAAACAAAATACGAAGTAGCAGGAAATATAAAGAGTAAACGTAATAAGAAGCAAACTCAATATTTTAACGAGGTTCAGCCCCACTGCCTACGTCCTCACCTCAAGCTACTTTTTGAAGATCCTAAATTTACTATTCAATCTCTTTCAGGTGGAGATAGAAACCTATTATATCTTTGAGCAATACCGCTATAAAGAATCCGTGTAGAACACCCCTCTATACTTGCAATCACCTCACACTTAGTGATTCAACTATTCTCTGTGTAGAACACCTTCTACATATATAAAGGTTATACGCACCCTTTTACAAATATAAGAGCTGGTAGTGGGTAGATTATCAGAGTATACTCCTCAATGAGTGAAATAAGAACAATACAGTACAACCTATATCTCTCTCAAAATAAATAAGGATTAAGACACAAAACTTAGAGAAGAGAAAATAAGGTTTTGAAAAAATAATGCAAAACTTAACAATTGATGTGTAAGCTTTTGTTGTAATTTTTGCAAAACTCCAGTAAGCTATTTATAAGCAAATGAGTTTTCATATTTAAATTTGATACATATTAAATAAGAGCATTATTCGCTTTTCAAAAAATTCAAATAAAAACATCTCATTTTTACATCTGTCAAAGATAACTCCATTAAATTTTCAAAGAAATTAAACCTAATTTTTTATTTTTCATACATGACAAAATGAGTATAATTTATTTTTCAAACCAGATCATATTCCTTTTGCATATGTTAAAAAAACACACAACCACCTTTCAAGATTTTTAAACAAAATTATCTATCTTTTGTATTTATCAAAAAAATACACAACCACTATTTAAGATTTTTTAACAAAATACGCACATGTCAAAAATGACAGTTAATCATCTTACAAATTCAAATCTTTATGCATATGTGAAAAAATAATAATTTTCAAAATTAAACATTTTAATAATGTTATGCAAATGTAAAAAATACAATTTGATACTTTATGAGAAAAAATAAATTTTGAACCTTAATCCAATTTCAAATTTTAAGAGATGTACAAAATTATTTTATGAGATTCATTTGTAGATTTATTTTATTTTATTTTTTGTTTATGCTTGACGTGTGCTTGACTTCATTGTGTAGATAATTTGAGTTTGCAACTTGAATTTATTTGTTATCATCAAAATCTATACGTGAATACGAAATTTGAAACCTTGGGTTCAACAAGGCAAAGTCTTTCCAAAGCAATATGATATTTCATTTACTTTCCCTCACTTATGGGTCAATCTTTTGTTGTACTCTTACAAGTAGATTTTATTGGATCAATGAGTGAAACACACTGTTGGAAGATTTGACTCTAATACCATAAAGAAACTTATGCACCATTCTCTAAAAGGTCTTGTTAGAGTGGGGAGATAATGCCTTATATAAAACTCAAGACAAGTTCGTTCTAAAGTAATATGAGATTTCCTTTACTTTTTACAAAGTTCATTGTGACCTATGGAAACTAGCCTGTACCTTTTCCAAAGATAAGTATCGATTTTATGCAATCTTTGTGGATGGATTTATCAAATTTACTTGGTTAATTTCCCTGTAACACAAATATAAATTAATTGTAGCCTTCATACAGTTTCACAAGTTTATCACTTGTCAATTTGATGCTAAAATATGTATCTTCCAAACAGATGAAGGAGTGAATTTGTAGCCAAGGATCTCACAATTTATTTACAAACAAACGGGTTTCATCATCAATATGCTTGTCCTAAGAATCCGAAACAAAATGGCAAAGTAGAAAGGAAGCAGAGAACTAGCATCACAAACATGAGACCCACTTTAATGTTCCATGCTAAACTTTCTTATCATTTTTGGTTGGATTGTTTTTCCACTACTTTCTTTCTACTTAATAGATTACCTTCTTCCGTGTTCATTATGGATTCATCATTCTTTAGACTCGACAACAGGCATCTAGACTATGCTACTTTTCAAAACCTTAGCTCCAGATGATTTCCAGATCTTGGAGACTACAGGTCAAATAAGCTAGAACCAAAGTATTGCCATGTGTGTTTATTGGATATAGTCTTAAACATAAAGGGTAAGGGTATGAATATTTTTATCCACCTATTGGTCAACTATACATATCAAGGCATGTTGTGTTTAATGAGACTATCTTGCCTTCTTCTTAGTCAGTCAAGCTATATGATCATCACTCTATTGATGGAGAACTATCCAGTTTTATCTAGCACTTGTGCCTTTTTCTCTTCTCCTCAGCCACCAGCTTTTGCCTTTGCACCTTTTGTGCCATTTACAAATATTGCAAAACTAGCTTTACCCTTCTATCCTTAAATGGATATTGTAGAAGTAATACCGTCTTCAATTTCTGTTCCAATCTTGGCTTCTCCCTTGCGCGATCCCAACACTTAATGTAAAGGAAAAATGCTATTTTGATACTTCATGCATTTTATATTATTTTTTATTTTTTATTTAATAATTAAAGAAATGATTATTAGTATATTGATATTTTTTCATATTTTTAAAAAATATTTTAAAGTGATAAATAAATGAGAATAAAAAAAAATAGAAAGATGAATTTTACCTAGTAGTAAGTGAGAGTGGTAAGTGAGAGGCAGCATTGTAGCAGCATCCTAATATAAAAGATATCCCTAGAACTATTAATAAGGAAATAACTTAGCCAGCAAAATATATTTTAGGAAATTCCAATTGTGAATATCCTTATGTTCTCCTAAATTGTTGCTTTGTTTACAATGACTACAGTTTCTTGTACATACCCTCCATATTAAAGGGTTACACTCAATTTGTAATTTTGCTGTGTGTATGAATACTAGAACTTCCCCATCTCAACCCGTGAGATAGAAATTCTCAAAAACTTCTTCAGACATGACCTTATATATATATATATATATATATATATATATATATCAACAAGTTCCATATTTTATATCTGCTGAAAGTTTAAATTGTGTGAGATAAGATAATTGACATCTTTTGAATCATTGACTTTGGTATAGTCTGTGTCTTGAATATCCATGTTAATCATTCACTTTATGGTACATGCATTCCCATTTGAGTTAAAGGCAACCTTTCTATGTCACAAGGCTGGAAATCCAATCATTTCTTTGCTAGGTTTTGAAAGACGAGACCCCACGGAGGGGAGGGGATTTGAGATATGAAAAGAGAACTGTTATAAGATTATACAAAAAACAGAAAAAAAAAAACACAAATTGATATGGATACATAGCATTCGTTAGATATATCAACTAAACTTGTGGTGTGTGTACTGTACAAATCTGAGTTAAGCAATGAAAAAATAATCCGAAACTGAAAAAAATAAAAATAGTGTATTTTATTTATTATGACATATTAGTTAGTCTTTGTCTATCATTTGTTCCTAGTATTGCTCTAATATGACGTACTATATCAAATCACATCAGTTTGTGAATTTACTTTTATATAATTTTTTTGTGACTAAAGCATTTTCTATATGAAAATGATGAAACGTAAAAATAAATATGGAGAAAGGCACGAGTTTTAGAAAAGAGTTATTCTATATATAATTCTTAAATGGGAACTATTCATGCAAGTATATGCAAATATATTTAATTTTTATTTTTAAATTATAATAATATTATTTAATTTTTATTTTTGCTTCCATACATTAATGAGACTCATTTAAGAATGCAAATAAAATTTTTCTTTAGAAAAATTACAGTTATATAACAAGATTTTACAAATTGACATAATATTGTATGATATATATTAGTTTATTTTATAATAAAAATAATTTTATAATATATTATATTATATTAAATTATATCAATTTATGAATTTTATTTTCTTAAAATCTTTTTATGATTAATGTATTTGGCTTATAAAAGAAGACGCCTAGAATAATTCAATTTAAACAACTTTATTAGGAAAATGACCACGACTCTTTAAAATTGTAGTCCTGGGAAAGGACAAGATTTCAAAACGTACAGACCACTTTGATTCAAAAAAATAAAACAAAAACAAAGGTACAGACCACGGCCCCACATTGCTTAACTCCCATGTCCCAGGACCCACCTGACCAATTGCCATTACGGACAAGAGAATTAAGAATTTAAGGGTTGGTATGTGGCCAATTAGCAAGAATCCCAGTGGGCCCGTAGAACCCAGATTAAGCCCAAAAGGCTTAAAGCCGAAATGAAATCCTAAGTTAAACAAGCAAGGCCGATTAGCATTCCAATTTGTTTGGTCAGTAAAGACCTCGATTTTTTTAACGAAAAATATGTTTCATCCACAAATTTTATAAAATTAAAAATTTTAGATAGATATATTAAATATATATATATTAACAAATAAAATTAGTTTTATTATAAAATAAATACAACATATAACTCTACTTGAAGTCATGTCACTTATTTTGAGATTATTATCACCATAAAAAAATCTAGAAAAACATATACAGATAATAAACAACACTATACATATTTTGCATCTAGACATTTAAGAGTTTCTTTTTTAAACCAAGTTAATAGTATTAAACTAGGTAAATGATACAAGAGAAGGAGGGAGGGTGAGAGGTTCTCAACAATCACCTCAAAATAAAAAGCAACGGAATAAAGAGGTGATAAAAAAGAAAAACAATATGAGTTTATTTAGGACAAATTTCTTGGTTTATACCCATGTCCTAAAAGGATATCGTCTTAAAAAAGATGAAAATAAAGTGTTTGCCAAAAGGTAAACACAAGAACCACAACTGGAGGCAATGGAATCATCATATAAAGCAGTAAAGATAGCAGAAGCAATGTTAATTATTATCTGAAGATAATTTTTGAGTGGGTCCACGACTCCTTAAACAAGATCATAGTTTATGAAAAGTAAAAATATTAAACAGTAGCCAGAAGTAAGATTGAATTGTCGGCAGTCGACCAACATAGGCGGTGACAGCGCGTGAAGCACACACGCCGCTTGAAGTAGAGCACGAACTGTCAAATTCGACAAATCTGATGCCTTTGAGACTAAGGAGGCCGCACGTGACTTTCACAGTCACCCCAAAATACACTTGCGCGTAAGTCATGTGCACAACAAAGGCCATACATGTGGCAAACACGCCTCTTAAAAATGTAGGCCCTCCTTCCGAACTTGTAGATTGGCATTTGAGAAAACTGAGAAGATAGCGCGTGTCGATTGAAGAATGCCGGAATGCAATAGATTGGCAATGTTCGATGCAGTTGGAGAAAAACACACTAAAACAAATCGAAAACTGGCTAAAACTGAAAATCTAGGAAAGGAAAATACTATCTGATTGGTGAGGGGAGAAGGAGGTTGGTGTCGGAGCACCAAACCCCCTTCACTCGGCAAGGAAGTAAACATAGTGTTTTCCAGTTCGAGAGAGAAACGAGAGGAAGAGAGAGGGAAACGAGAGGAAGTTAATATATCGTCTAAACATTTAAGAGTTGTTTACAAAGATGAGATAAAAAGATTTATAAATAATAAAAAGATAATTTATAAATAATAAGAAAATTATTCGAGTTAAGATATTTTATAGAATTTTAAATAAAAGAGTGAGAAAAAATTAAATAAAAATATTATCAATTTTAAAATATTGTTAAAACTTAATTTTTTAATATAATTTTTATTTCAAGATTTGAAAAAATTAGATTTTTTTTTTTTACGTTTTGTTTGAAGTTTGGGAAAATCGTAATAGTTAAATGAAAAAAAATTAAAAATATGAAATTAAAAAATATTTAAGTTTATATTATGAGAATAACTTATGGCTGGTTGGTTTGCTATTTTCTAAATAACAGCTTTCCATCAAAGGAGTGCCAAATAGACTTCCTATATTAGCTTTCATGTATCCGCACAATAGAAGATAAAAAAAATAAAAAGCCTTCCCCTCTCCTCCTTCCCAGAAATCTGGAGCGACCCCCCCTCTCAAGACCTAGAACATCCCCTCTCACACATGACCCTCACCCCTCTATGTCTCCTAAGACCATTTGAAACATGTTATTTGTCTTTTTAAGACCATAACTATCTCTTTCTCAAATTACAACCACCATGAAAAATGGGTGAAAGAGGCTTTCATATTGTTTGAATTCGGTAGAAAAAGGCAGAAGGAAAGGGACCTGTCGCAAACGTAATTTTGCGACATGAGTACCAAATCAATCCCTTTCGTCGCTTACGCCATCATTGTCTCCTCCCCAATGTCGTGAACCAGTCGACATGTTCTGACTTTGCTTTCGATTTCTGAATTTCTCTTAACGTAATGCTGCAAGCTGGTATTGGATTTTTTGCTTCTTGAATCCCACATAGGAAAGGAGTGGGAGAGGGGCAATGCCAAGGGGGTTATAAAAGGAGGCCTAGCCTCCTTAGTTAATTATACTAGTCAGAAACTTATCTAGTAATTTTCGACTTTAGTAAAATTCCTCTATTGTCCTTTTTTGTATGTAAAAGGAAGAGAGGTGAAAGTTAGAATTTTACTAGTGGGAGAAGTTTTTGTGGGTGTCGTTGGGGTGAGGAGAAAAATTGTGTGATTGTAACAATTTTTCATATAGTGTATTTTCTTCTCTGGGTCTGGTGGTTTTTCTCCTGTTTTGGAGTTTTCCACGTAAATTCTTGTGTTGTGTTTATTTCTCTATTTTTCTTGTTATTCTGTTAAAAGTAGATCCTGGTGGGGGGAATTTGGAAGCCCAGATTCCCAACAGTAGTATCAGAGCTACTAGGTTCTTTTTGCAGGGTGGAGCTTTGGTGTGGTAGTGTGAATACGTATGGTTTAAGGAGGTTCTGTCTAGGAGATTAGAAATTTTAAGTGTGTTCGTTGTGACTCTCCAATCTTTCCTGAGAACCTTGAAGTTGTGTTTAGGAAAGATTAGTCTTTCCTGGGAACTTACTTAGTGGATACTATTCATTTCTACGGTAAAATTCATCGAAACAATGTCAAGAATGGAGGTAGAGAACGTTGATGGGAGAATCAATTTTGACTTGTGGCAAGTACAAGTCACGGATATTTTGATTCCATCAATTACACAAGAGCAGACCAACCCATGAAGTCAGCAATTTGCTGGAGGTGTGGACAACCTGGGCATGTCAAGAAAAGTTGTCAAGAAGAGGTGGAGCAGGTTCGGCAAGAGGCTCCAAGTCAGTAAATGGAGATACTGACAATGAAACTAACATCGTGTCTCTCTCTACAGAAGATGACTTCTGTTAAAAGGAGACATGTACATCCTCATGGCATGTCGCTAATCCCAAAGTTGCCATGATAGAGGATGTGTTAATGTTAGTTGTTCCACAAGTTTGAACACGGGTATTGGTTTGGCATTGATGCAAGGTGTGTGGTAAAAATTCATGTCGATGGCTGATAAACTTCCAGGAAAGCCAAACGTGGGAGTTGTACCATAATTTTTCAGTAAGGTTATTTTCGACATGGGCCGAAGTGAAATGCTTGGAATTGGTTTATTCTGAGTGGTTATGCTTTTGTGGTGGAGCATGATAGCGGAAGCTATGAAGATCCTCATTGCGGTGGAATATGGCTGTGGGATCAGTCAAAATCGTAAGGTGGAGATTGTTGGATTTTTTGCTCCTTGAATCCCACATGGGAAAGGAGTGGGAGAGGGGCAATGCCAATGGGGTTATAAAAGGAGGCCTAGCCTTCTTAGTTAATTACACCAGTCAGAAACTTATCTAGTAATTTTTGACTTTAGTAAAATTCCTCTATTGTCCTTTTTTGTATGTAAAAGGAAGAGAGGTGAAAGTTAGAATTTTACTAGTGGGAGAAGTTTTTGTGGGTGTCGTTGGGGTGAGGAGAAAAATTGTGTGATTGTAACAATTTTTCACATAGTATATTTTCTTCTTGGGTCTGGTGGTTTTTCTCCTGTTTTGGAGTTTTCCACGTAAATTCTTGTGTTGTGTTTATTTCTCTATTTTTCTTATTATTCTGTCAAAAGTAGATCCTGGTGGGGGGAATTTGGAAGCCCAGATTCCCAACAGCTGGAAGTAGTAGCTCATAAAGAAAGGAGAAAGAAATGGAAATATCCCTGGTATTTGAGATCGCTTTCCATGACCTTGTGTTTATCGATGGCCTTGATTGCTGCATATTGGCCATTGGTGTTGTCAATAGCTAGATTAACCTTGGCGAAACTACATTTTTCAATTGTTCATCCAATCTTGTACTTTCCTATGCTATTGGTAGGAGATGCCATTTTCTTATTAGAAATCGAATAAAATAAGTGAAAATAAATGAGCAGGGAAAGATCCAATGTTGTCTCCTCCTCCTCCAGCAACCACCATGTTCTACGCCCCTTGCAAATGCGTCTTGTATCCACTTTGTTCGATAAATATATCCTTACCAAAATTAGACGATATCTCTCTCTCTTGGGGCAGAGCTCATGCTTCTTCTCTGTTGTTAGCTCTTGCTCCTTTGCTACAACCGTCATATTTGTGGTTTTCATTTCTTGTACATGAACGATTTTATTATATCAATATTAGAAAATATGCGTATGTCCTGTCTCTTAAAGTAAGCCCCTCATTTTGAAATTATTCCTTGAGTTTTATTATTTCCATTTTTTACATGGTACAAGGACTCAAATTCAAAGCTTTTCACTGTCAAATGAAACAATTGGTGCTGGGTTTTGAATATGATGCTTGAGTCTTGCCTTGAAGGGCGCACTACAAGATTTTGGCCTTTTTGCCACTAATTGTTTTTCCACGATATACGTCTGTAAAAAAAAAAAGTAAACTATTAACACCATATTTATTGGTGGATATAAAATACTACTTATTGCCACAATATATTAGTGGTGGCTAAAATTTGGTGGGAAAAAAGATATTTACCACAAGAAAATAAGTTATTTCCACAAGATTAATTTGGTGGAATATAAAGATGAGTAGACATTATTATATTTTTGGAAAAAAAGCTTTTCCCACGAGCTGAATCTCTTTTTTCGGCGACATTTTCTCGCGGCAAATAGTTTTAGGAACATATTTCCGTGACTTTTTAGCGACATATTTTACTAAAAGCGGCGAATAGTGTTCGCCGCAAAATGTTCTTATTATTTTTAAATACCTTTCCCATGCCTAAAGCTACGCCGTTTTGATACACAATTGAAATAAACCCTCCCCCAATTCGAAATCAGACTTCACCGCGGGTTCATCCAAACTCTCAATACTCCCTCTCGTCTTCCTCTCTTCTCCTTCGGCCACACCCATCTGCCGGCCATCACGGCGGCGCTGCGCCACCCCAAAAGACTAGGCCATTTTTGCTGCTACATCTGGGTTCTCTCCATTCCTCTCTCTTAACCAGGTATGTATCTCATCGTTTCTACGCCACCCATCTGAAAAAGAAGAATTGTTGATGTTCTTTTTGTTCTTTGCGAATTTATGTATAATATTTGTTCTTTGATTTAACATAGACTAGGAATATGCACGAGAGTCTGATAATCTACGTCTTGGAATATTTTTGTTGTGATTATTTTTGTTTTTTGGGGGTATATTTGGGTGTCCTGTGAAAATTGGTTTCACTTCAAGAAGGCAGTTTTATATGGGGATTTAAGCTACTATTTCTTGTGGTAGCGCAAGTTGAAATATTTTGTCTTCTTGGAAATGTCGGCTTGTAGAAAATAATTTTTGGCATGAATAGTTTATGTCGATTGCTTAATTCAGTTTGGGCTGAGCTTTCAGTCCTTGCAATTGTTTAACGCCAAAAGGACAGAGCTCCTCGAACTCATGAAATGAACAATATAAAGGAATTAAATATTTTAGTTATTTTATTTTTTCTGGTTGTTTGATTTTGACTTTGGTTTTTCACAGCTGGAATGGATTGGGTCTCGTGTATATCTGGCCTCTCAACATTAGTTCCTAAGTTACTGGTTAAGGAACTACTTTCGATTTGATTCCAATGGTAAACATTCATGCTTGCAATAATTTGACCCATCTTAATTATTATATCTCAGGTTTGTAAATTTGGTGTGCAAGAGTTGATGTTGTGAGCCTTATTGAATTGTTAGATTTGTAAATCAAGTCTATAAATACAAATACAGGTGTGGATTCATTTATAGCTAATGGTAACATGTGAGTAAAAGAAGATTAGGAAATTGAAATGAAGTTTTGTTCTGTTTCTTGCAGCTGAAGCACTATGTTTGTTTGTGTTACTTTTTGTTTTAGGTTGCCTAGGCTTAGTCATTGTAATGTAGCTTATGACTTTATTGTTTCTAATGAAAATATGCTTGCCAGCCATATATATGTGTGTGTGTGTTGTTATTATTTCAGAATATTTCTCATTTCAGAATCCCTTTCCAAAAGAATATTTTTCCAAATTCATGAGGTTTTACTGGAAGTGGGGGGCTTAAAACCGAAAACATTTCTCAAATATTTTTATCATTTCTTTGGCCTCAAGTTGATTTAGTTCTTACAACTTCTTTCATAGAGTTATTGACTTGTACTAAGAAAACCAAATTTGCTACGTTTATGCATGATAACAGGCTTGTCCAATTTCTTGAATATGTAGTATGATGGCTACCATCTAAGGTAAAGTTTGTAAGATGGTAATATATGTGGTTAGCTGCATATTTATTATCTAGATATCACAAACTACTTAGTTAGATCAGGTTATAAAAAAAAAGTGGTTACTGGAAAGTAACTTTAAAACGAAAAATGTAAGATATAAGAGAGTACTAACTTGACATCAAGATATTACCATTTCGTAACCTATGTAGAAGGAGTTATCAATTGATAGAATATGCAATTTTCTTCAGTGATTTCACACTGAACTTTATATCTCTAGTAATGGCATGTATTGGAATTTTTTGCAGGTTTCATATGTTGAACCCCAAGATCCAAGGGTGAAGAGTAAGAAGTTCCATGCAGGTAGCTCAGATATTAGGTGGTTCTCCAACAAACTATGTAGAATGAACAAGAGTGAAACTGTATGCTTTAAACACTAGACTTTTTTTTTTCTTTTATATTCATTTAGTGCATTTTTTCATGTTTAGTACTTGTGTTTATTTTTTTTTCATTTCTTTATGTGTACACGGACTATGCTTCTTTCATTCTCATGAATAAAATTTATCTCTTATAATATATATATATATATTAGCTTTGCCTTACATGGAGCTGTTTTGCTTGCTTGACTTTTGTGTTATCATGTTTTTATTTCTTTGATTGAAGCCAAGAGAATTAGCATCTGGATTGTAAAGAGTTAAAGGTTGGGACTTGTGAAAAATTGTTAGTGCTCAACTCTATAAATGTCTTTTTATGTTTTGTGACTATCTATAAGACTATTTTTTGCAAAATGAAATTTTTGCTACAACTTCATCTCTGTAAATATTCTAAATCCAAAATAGTTGAAATGTCGCATATGCTTGATACTGTTAATTAAAAAGTTGTTGATCTGGTATGTCTTTTTTTTTTGAACTCAAAACAGTAGCAAAAGAGATTTTGGTGATGAAGGTGCCTGGCAGGTTGACATTGTTTATTTTTATTTTTATTTGTTTATTTTCATTTTAAAGATTCATAACTGCAAACCTAGGAATAATAGAACCAAATGCAACAAAGAATAATCATGTGAAGTATGTAACATTATAAAACTAATTGCACTTTAATTAGTTGAACATATGCATTTTTTCTACTATTTTGCCAACTAACAGTCCATCAACTAGATATTTATGTAATCTAAATACTTGAACAAAATTATGAAAGGTGATCGAATAATAGAAAGTCTTTATTTTAGATTAATCATTGTCAATACTTTATTTCCATTGTTGCTAAGGTTGATTGCATGGAATGGAGAAAGATAAGTCCATTTTATTTTGTTTAATGATATTACTTATCAAGAATTTTTTTATTTTGGTTAATTCTTACTAACATCAGTATTCTTTGACAGGGGATGGAACTTATATTTTCTATCTTTGGTACTGGTTTTGTGGTCTCAAGCATTTGAAGTGTATTAAGATTTTGAACAATGTAAGGTGTTCTTCTTTCTTCTTTCATCTCCTTTCAAGTTCAGTAGTTCTTTATTTTATCAGTAAACAATTTATTTTCTTAGTGTATTAAGATTTCTGTTTCCCTTCCATTACTTATTTTTTTCATCATTTACTTATCTAAAATTTTTGAGCAGTAATAATTGTTTGTGACAAGTATCTAACTGTTTTCCTAGATCAAGTATGGCCTATTTATCCATTGTTTCTATGTTGTGATAAATTATAGTTTAGACTATGCAGAGTATTTTTGTGGGTAGACATTTATGCCTTTTGTAATATGGGTATGCCTTTATTCCCTCTGGGATGCTATTACCTTTTCTTGGATGATATACCTGTTGTGGCAGTAGTTGCTCTGCTATTCTATGTTGGGTGTTACCAGGTTAACATAATTTTAATTTTATTCTCTATTGATGTTCTCATCCCAAAATATTGTATAGATATCAGTTTTTGTGCATTTGTTTTATTTGAACTTCAACTTGACATTTCTTTTTGGCTTTCTTTTTCTGCTAGTTTTATGGGAAACCTGGTTGGAGCTGGTTGATGGTAAATTCTTTTTGACTTTCTTCAGATGATTTGTTTGTATGAAAAACTATTGAAAATAAGGAACAAAAACTAGTCATCTTGTGAACTTTAGCTCTTCATTTAATTTGGTTCCAACGAGTTATTAAAAAGCTGTCAAATTTCATTTTTGGTGAAAATTCCAGATTTTCATGTCATTTTTTGCTTGAAATGAGGAGTTTAAAATTTTGGCTTAGTGCTAAGTATAGAGAGAAGTTAAATGGGTTGTTTATGCATGTAGAAATTTGTTCTCAAAGTGAACATCCTTTGTGATATAAGCAGCAAGTGAAGAAAGTCTTGTAAAAAATTGATAGTGGTTTACTGATTTGTTAAATTTAGGTTGGAAGAACTTGGGTTAAATTAATGTATTTAAGGTAGGGTTTGATAGTGTTCGTTGTAGTAGTGTTCATTGAGTAATGATATTATAATAGTATTCATTTCAATGGTGTTCTTTCGAGTAATGATATTATAGTAGTGTTCATTCAGTACATACCATACTTATATTCCTTTGCAGTCACAAATTATGTGCTAGCTTTTGTGTAAAAGCTAAGGGCTTAACTTTTTTTTTTTGATCAATTTTAGGGATTCTATATTTTCAAAGTTTTGTGAAGGGACCAAGATGACTTATTTTTTTCATATATAAAAATTAAAGCTTCAACTATATTGAACATTTCTTCATGCTAATTGTGCTAGCATTTTTTTATATGTAAAATCTTAAAGATTTTAATATTTAACAGTTTTGGAGAAATGCTATATATATAGGATTTAATAGGGGGTTAGGACGAGCCAATTCGTAGTTTTGCTAGTTTCTTTTTAATTGATAAGTGCTGAACTTTAATTTCTGTTTGTAGGTAAAGATGATTAGACACTCATTCTTTTATTGGCTCATTTGGTTCTTGGACTTGATGCATTTGAGAAGAGCTACATGTAATTTGGCTTCACCTGTGTTGATATTTGAGCATGGAATGAAGTTGGATGAAGATGAATTGTTTTAAAATGTTTGGATTAAGTGATAGAGTAGTAGTGAGTTTGTAAAGCATTATGTTAGTATTGGTTTCTAAAATTTGAATGTATTAGGTATGGATTAAGTTTGTATAAACAAATGTAAATTTTCTTAAGATTTTCTTTTTAAATTATTGAAAGTGTAATCTTCTCTCTCTAATGTTGGGATATATTTATTTTAGCTTATATTAGATATTATTATTTTCGATTCAATGAGTAGTCTGTAGATTTGGTAATTTTTTTTTTCTGAGATTTCTTAGCATTTGTCATGAATGTAATTCATGGCATATACTTTTTACTACCATTCATTTAGTAGTTAATATCTATTTGCATGCAAACATGTTGGTGGAAAATAATCTAAATTTTCATAAAAAGAAATCATCTCAAAAGATGTTTTTTCACAACATTAGTAGTGGGAATAAGTTATATGCCATCAAAGTAGCTACAAAAGTGTTTCGTGGGTAAAAACTTTTTCTGGCCTTTTGTCTTCATGGATAGTATCATCTTTGACACTACAATATAGTTGATGAAAATGTTATTTGTTACAAATTTTGCATGTTATATCTACCATGTCAAGTGGTGGGAAAAAAATTTGTATTTGCCATGAAGTAAAATTTTAGTTGAAAATTATTTTTGTTCATGGATTATATGCCACTAACATCCCATTAACAAATTTGGTGGAAAAAAAATATTTTTCACTTAGTATATGTTTTTTTCTACCATATAGCTTTGTGATTAAAAGCCCAAAATCTTGTAGTGGCGGCTCTTGGTTGATCTCCATCGCACGAGTTGCGTAGAGGAATTTCCGAAGATGAATCTTTACTATCATACACGGTGTCCTGCTACCATTATGGCTAAATCTAGTGCAATGAATTTATCGTAAAATCTTTACAATGGTTGATGTGGCACAATATTATTAGTAGTTGTTTATCCCTCAATAACAGCCGGATTGCTCAAAAGTGAAACTCTTCTTGTAGTTGGATGTTGAATGAAAAGAAATAATATGAGATAATCTTGCCATCTAAACGATAATTGCAAACATACGTAGTCTGTTTGAATAGTAAATTGAGATTTTTTTAAATTTTAAAATTTAAATTTTATGTTTTTAAAATATTGAATTATTTTTAAAAAAATTCTATACTGCCATCTAGATAAAGTGTACACCGCACCATTTTTTTTAATTTTATTATAATGGGGCCCACTCACCGCCCACCCATCTTTACGTGTCCCTCTTTTCCCGAAACACCCCCCTCCCCTCTCACAGATTTCGCGTTTTTCTCCATGTATTTTTTTGGAAGTGCCCTTCTTTTTCTCCTTTTTGGTCAAGTCTTGGTAGTTTTTTGGTTTCTTCTGGGCTTCTCCTTTACGGCAAAATTTACGCTGTTTTCTAATGTTTTTGGCGGTTGGGTCTCCTTCTTTAGGCACTCGACTTCTCTGAGGTTCTCGGTCAGGCGCTGTAAATTATTATAGTTAAAATGTAAACAAAATCTGGAGTGGTGCATAAAAACTCTTGCTATCTGATACAGATGTGATGCAATTGAAGACTGCGGTCAATCGCAACTCTATTATGATCTGTAAAGGAAATGGAATTAGAAGTTGAGTTACTGAAATTCAAATCCCCGAAGAAATTCCGTTGGCCAGTGTAGACGTTGGAAGCCATAATTGATGAAATACTTATCTAGGAGAGAGTAATCTGCCATGGGCAGAAATTGGTGGGCTTCCTACCAAATGCAGGAGAGTGAAAACAATGAGAGGTGGGAAAAATATTGGAGAAGGTCGGGAAGGGGGGGGGGTTCCGGGAAAGAGACTAGACGGGGGAATCAAAAATAATGTGGGCCCATTTCAATAAAAAAGAAGAGAAAAAAATAATAAATGAAATTTTGTGCAGTGTAAACTTGAATAAGGAGACTACATAGAACTATTCTTATTTTTTGTATTTTATTTGAAAGTTTTATAAAATTTATGATAGTTGGATAATAATTAGATAAAAAAAAATTAATAATTAATTATAATTTATATTTATAATATTTGAATATTAAAATAAGCTGACATGTTGTGAAAGACTTTTGATCTCTAAATCAAGTATAAAATATCTCTCGTAGGTTCCTATATCAATACAAGAGTGACTTATTTTTGGACTTTAGATTGTACCTCGTATGACTAAATTATTTGATGTTAGAATCTAAAGAACTGATGCCAATGGTTAATCAAAATTTAGCTAGGTAACTCAAAAGTAGTATGTATTGGAATAGTTAAAATTTAGGTTTTATTTGAATTGAGAGATAAGATGAAATAAATTTTAAAAGTTGAATAAAATATTATTTTTTAATATTATTATTAATTTTATAATTTAAAAAAGTTGAATGATTTATTATATCTTGTGCTAGAATTTAAGAAAATATAATGATAAATTTGAGATAAGATAAAATGAGACAAACCCATCCCATCTTCTAATCCAAACTGCTCCACTTTTGAGAGATAGTGAATCTATCTCTTTTTAAAAATTTGACAAGTCATTATTCATCTCCAAATTATTATTTTACTCTAAAATTATTTTCAACAAATATATTTAGGATTAAATATGCTTTGAAATTTTAGTGGCCAATGATTGGCCTCATATCATAATAATATGCTTTGGATTCCTAGCCTATCGCATGGGTAGGAAGTATTCCTTTTGTCCTTTTCTTGGGATATTTTTAAAACTTCTTCACTGTAGGGGGAGGGGGGAAACTTTGGCTCTGTTTTCTCATCAATTTTCTTTTTCTTTCTTTAATTTCTTTCTTACTTTTCTCAGCTGTTACGACTTGTGTAGTGCCGTGGGTAGTTTTCGGGTATTTTATGGCGATGGTAGTTGGTTTTGCAAGTTCATAGGTGGCGATACCCCTAAGGCCATCATGTGCGGTACCGTCGTTTTTCTCGTTCGCCGATCGTGAGATCGCCGGGAGTGTTGCCCAGATGACTAACACAAGAGAGGAGGTGAATTGAGTTGTATTTAAAAAAATAACAATTATAAATCAAATATATAATATAAAATATAAACAAAATATGAAACAACAATAAATATAAAGAGTAAGGGTAAGAGAGAAGCAAACTCAGTATGTTAACGAGGTTCGGCCCCACTGTCTATGTCCCCGCCTCAAGCTACCCCTTGAGGATCCCCAAATCTACTATTCAATCTCCTTTAGGTGGAGATAGAAACCTATTACACCTTTGAGCAGCACCGCTCCAAAGAATCCGTGTAGAACACCCTCTACACTTCCAATCACCTCACACTTGGTGATTTAACTATTCCCCGTGTTGAACACCTTCTACACTTCCAATCACCTTACACTTGGTGATATCTAATTTCAATATGTTTAGTCCGAGAATGTTGTATTGGATTTTTTGAAAGATTTATAGCACTTGTATTATCACATTTGATTGGAATGTGATTGTACATAAGTTTAAAATCCTCAAGTTGTTGCTTCATGTAAAGAACTTGAGCACAACAACTACTCGCAGCAACATATTCTGCCTCAGCAGTAGATAGTGCAATAGAATTTTTTTTTACTAAACCAGGAAACTAGTGCACAACCTAAGAAGTGACATGCTCTACTAGTACTTTTTCGATCTATTTTACTGCCAGCATAATCTGCATCTGTGTAGCTGATTAGATCGAAAGATGTGTGCTTACGGTACCATAACCCAAAGTTAATTGTACCACTAAAATATCTAAGAATGCGCTTAACTGCAATTAAACGTGATTCTTTTGGAGATGATTGAAAGCGTGCACATAAGCACACACTAAACATAATATCTGGTCTACTGGCTGTCAAATATAATAAGCTACCAATCATACCTCGATATACCTTCGAGTCAACTGGTTTACCGGTTTCATCTTTATCAAGTTTAGTGGATGAGCTCATTGGTGTTCCAGTTTCCTTAGCACCTTCCATCCCAAACTTTTTCAGTAATTCCTTAATATATTTCGATTGATTGATGAATGTCCCACTTTTTGCTTGCTTAATTTGCAATCCGAGAAAGAATGTAAGCTCTCCCATCATACTCATTTCAAATTCTTCCTGCATAGTCTTAGCAAAAACTTGGCACATATTTTCATTAGTAGCACCGAATATTATATCATCAACATAAATTTGAATCAAAAGAATATCATCATTTTCGTATTTAATGAAAAGAGTTGTATCAATTTTTCCTCTTGAAAAGCCTTTTTCAATCAAGAAACCACTAAGTTTCTCGTACCACGCTCTAGGAGCTTGTTTGAGTCCATATAGTGCTTTTGTGAGTTTGAAAACATGATTTGGAGAAATATGATTTTCAAAACCTGGAGGTTGCTCAACATATACCTCTTCATTTATAAAACCGTTTAAGAAAGCACTTTTAACATCCATTTGAAAAAGTTTGAAATCTTTATAACAAGCATAAGCAAGTAGCATTCGAATAGCTTCTAATCTTGCGACTGGTGCATATGTCTCATCATAATCGATTCCTTCTTCTTGATTGAAACCTTGGGCTACAAGTCGAGCCTTATTTCTATTAATGACTCCGGACTCATCTTTTTTGTTTCTAAAAACTCATTTTGTTCCAATAATAGTATGATTTTTGGGTTTAGGAACAAGTGTCCAAACATCATTTCTTTCAAATTGATTAAGCTCTTCTTGCATAGCTACAATCCAAAATTCATCAAGAAGTGCTTCATCAATATTTTTAAGTTCAATCTGAGATAGAAAAGTAGTATGATTGCAAATATTTCTAAGAGATAATCGAGTGCTTACACCTCGTGAAAGTTTTCTCAGAATTTGTTCCACTGGATGATCTTTCACAAATTTCCACTGTTTGGTTGCATTTTGTATTAAATTTTGATGATCTTTCCTGATATCTCCATGTTGGACTTCCTCTATTGTGTTCTCTTTGTTGAGATTGAGACTTTTCGTATTATTTATACCTCCTGTTTCTTCATCAATAGATTTCTTGGAAAGTAGAGAATTAAATTCATCAAATACTACATGCATAGATTCTTGTACAGTCAAAATCTTTTTATTGAATACTCTATAAGCTTTACTATTAGTAGAATACTCGAGAAAGATACATTCATCAGATTTTACATCAAACTTGCCTAAATTATCCCTGTCATTTAAAATAAAAGATTTGCATCCAAATACATGAAAGTAACCAATGTTGGACTTTTTCTCATTCCAAAGCTCATAGGGGATTTTATCTAATTTGGACCTTAGCATAACTCTATTTATAACATAACATGCAGTACTTACTGCTTCGCTCCAAAAATAACTAGGCAAATTGTTCTCATTGAGCATTGTTCTTGCTATCTCTTGAAAAGATCTATTTTTCCTCTCTACTACCCCATTTTGTTGAGGAGTTCGAGGAGCAGAAAAATTATGTCCAAAACCATTTTTATCACAAAATGTTTTAATATTTTTATTAACAAACTCTTTTCCACTATCACTTCGGATACTTGAAATAGTATAACCCTTTTCATTTTGAATTCTCTTGCATAACTTGATAAAGGCATTATGTGCCTCATCTTTATGAGCAAGAAAGATGACCCAAGTATATCTAGAGAAATCATCAACAATAACAAATGCATAATATTTTCCTCCTAAACTTGCAACTCTATTTGGTCCAAAAAGATCCATATGTATCAGTTGCAGTGGTCTAGTAGTGGAAATATGTTTCTTGGTTTTAAAAGAAGTTTTTGTTTGTTTACCAAATTGACATGCATCACAAATTTTGTCTTTAAGAAAATTTGCCTTTGGTAAACCTCTCACAAGATTATTTTTTTAAAAGTTTGGAAATAAGTTCCATGTTGGCATGACCTAGTCTTCTATGCCATAACCAATTAGTTTCATTTTGAGCTGAAAAACAAATGGCATCTTGTGAGGTAATTTTTTCAAAATCAATTGTATAAACATTGTTACTTCTAAAAGCAATAAAACAAATATTACAATCATAATCACTCAAAATAATGCACTTATCCATTTTGAAAGTAACTGTAAATCTTTTATCACATAATTGACTTATGCTTAAAAGATTATGTTTTAAACCTTCAACAAGTAGAATATCTTCAATTATGAGAGAAGACTCATTACCAATTTTACCTATTCCCACGATCTTCCCTTTCGAGTTGTCTCCAAATGTCACATGTCCTTCTTCTTTAGATCTAAGATCAAAGAACTTAGTCTTATCTCCCGTCATGTGTCTTGAACATCCACTATCTAAAAACCATTTATTTTTGTTCGTGGAAGACTTCATGCACACCTCAATGTCATCTTTAGCCATAAGACAAAGATTTGCTGATTCTCCATTGCTTGCTTCACTATCTGAGCTACTTGAATTATCATCCCATGTAACTTTCATTGCTTTTTTGCCTTTGTTTCGATCTTTCTTTAGCAGAGGACAATCTGATTTGATATGACCAGGTTTATTGTATTTATAACAAATTAAAATGTCATTTTTATCTGAATCTTTCTTGGAAAACTTTTTGAAGGATTTCCTTGGAGGAGTTTTATTTTTCTTTAAGAACCTCTGAATTCTTCTTGTTATCATCGCAACTTCTTCATCTTTGTCGTCATTTTCCTCATCTTCATCACTTTCACTTTCATATGGAACAACTTTAAGTGCCAAACTCTTCTTTGGCTTTCTTTCTTCTTCTTCTCTTTTCAATGTGTACTCATGGGTAATAAGTGACCTGATGAGTTCATTCACTTCGAGCTTCTTGAGATCTCTAGTTTCAAGAATCGCTGTCACTTTTGATTCCCAATGTTTTGGTAGAGAGTTGAGAATTTTTCTTACTATCTCCACTTTAAAATAAACTTTGCCAAGAGCTGTCAAGCTATTTATGATGTTAGTAAAACGAGTGTGCATACTAGAAATAGATTCATCATCATTCATCTTAAACATTTCATATTCATGAGTAAGAATATAAATTTTTGATTCCTTGACTTGAGAAGTTCCTTCATAAGTAACTTCCAAATTATCCCAAATTTCATTTGCTGTAGCGCAAGTCATTACTCCATTAAACTCATTACCATTAAGAGCATTATATAATAAATTCATAGCAGTTAAATTCAAAGTATAAAGTCTATCGTCTTCACGATTAAACTCTTCTTCTTCCTTTTTGATCTTTACTCCATCAACCACTTTTGTTGGAATATAAGGTCCATTTACAATGCATTTCCAGATTTCTTCGACCTTGAGCCTGAAGGAATATTCACATTCTAACTTTCCAGAATGAGTAATTGTCTCCGCAAAAGAGTGGAGGTCGACTGCTAGATTGACCTTTACCAAATGAAGCTGCAATGTTAGCCATAAGATCTTAACTCAAAAGATAGTTAATCTTATAACAGAGCTCTAACTCTGATACCAATTGTTGCCCAGATGACTAACACAAGATGGGGGGTGAATTGAGTTGTATTTAAAAAAATAACAATTATAAATCAAATATATAATATAAAATATAAACAAAATATGAAACAATAATAAATATAAAGAGTAAGGGTAAGAGAGAAGCAAACTCAGTATGTTAACGAGGTTCGGCCCCACTGCCTATGTCCTCGCCTCAAGCTACCCCTTGAGGATCCCCAAATCCACTATTCAATTTCCTTTAGGTGGAGATAGAAACCTATTATACTTTTGAGCAGCACCGCTCCAAAGAATCTGTGTAGAACACCCTCTACACTTCCAATCACCCCACACTTGGTGATTTAACTATTCTCCGTGTAGAACACCTTCTACACTTCCAATCACCTTACACTTAGTGATTTAACTATTCCCCGTGTAGAACACATTCTACACACACAAGGGTTATACACACCCTTTTACTGATACAAGAACTGATAGTGGGTAGGCTATCAGAAAACACTCCTCAATGAGTGAAATAAAAACAATACAGTGCAAACTATATCTCTCAAAATGAACAAGGGTTAAGGCTCAATGTTTAGAGAAGAGAGAATGAAAATTTTGAATGAATGTTGTATACTCTTAGTGTTATGAATGTGAAACTCTCAAATGATCTATTTATAGGCATATGAGACTTCATATTCAAATTTAAAAAGATTCACATGTCAAAGACATCATCATTCACTTTTCAAAAATTTCAAACCTAATCTTTTTACTTTTTGCATGTGACAAAAGGAGCACACTTTACTTTTCAAAAATTTCAAATCTAATCTTTTACTTTTTGCATATGACAAAAGGAGCACATTTTATTTTTCAAAACTTTCAAACAAAAACATCTACCTTTTGCATAAGTTAAGAAAATCATCCATCACTTTTGAAAATATTTAAATAAAACATGCACATGTGAAAGATGACAATCAATCATCTTAATATTTTCAAAATTCAAACCTTTAATCATATCATGCACATGTGAAAGATGACAATCAATCATTTTAATATTTTCAAAATTCAAACCTTTAATCATGTCATGCACATGTGAAAGATGACAATCAATCATCTTTCAAAATTTTCAAATTTAATTTTCAAAATATTCATGCACATGTGGAAAATGTATTTTAATATGTTATGATAAAATATTAATTTTGAGCTTTAATCCTAATTTCAAATTTTTAAGAGATTTACAATATTATTCTATAATTTTAATGTAAACTTATTCCCTTCTTGGTCATACTTGCTTCCTTGATGTGCTTGATTCTATTGTGTGGACAACTTAAACTTGAGCCTCCTTTATTCTTTGAATTCATTTGTTATCATCAAAATCCATGTGCAGATTTACACGAAACTTGAAGCCTTGAGTTGAACAGGGAGGTTTTGTTGAAAGGAGCTGCGCGTGATCTTAACGCGCGAGGTCCGGTATCAAACGCGCCTCATTTTCTGGTGGATCCACATCACTGGTGGTCTCGTGCAGTTGCTTCTCAGTGGATTCGGGATATTTTGTGCACCTATTGGCCTATGGCACCACTTTTAGCATGACATGTGGTGACCACGCGTTACAACAGGAGGTTATCTATTTTTGATGTTTTGTGTTGTTGTAATTTTGTTTGTATTTTTTCTTGGTTTGTTTGTACATAAAAAATTGTAAAATAAAAAAATTTGTGTCGTGGACTTTATGTTCGTAGAATCTAAGTTCTCTCCTCCTGTAGAGGATGAGATGTAGTTATTGTCGTTCAGGTAGGACTTAATTTTATACCAACATTTGTCTATAGAAATTTAGAAGCTGTGTTCCAATTATAACTAGTTGATTTGTAGATTGAGTTTATTTTAATTATTAGTCACATTGTATATTTCGTTTTTCAAATTAAAATGGAAGTGACCCTATTTCTTAGAAAAAAGAAAGAAAAAAAAAAATCCTCTAACGAATATATAGCCTTTCTTTATGGTTAATGGGAATTTCAGGCTAATATAGTAGTTTTATTTCAATTTCAGACTAATGTGAATTTCAGATACATTAATGTCATAACAAATTATAGAAGTACAACAAATTACCACATTTAAACATAAATTATATATGTGATTGTTGAGCATTAGAAAAGTTTGTAAAATGTGTTTGTTGGATAATTAAATTGAGGAAAAAAATAGTTGAAAAATAATAATTTTAAATAAAAATTAAATTACTAATTAATATATAGAGTGAATTTGCAAATATATATATTTTTTAAAAAAATGTTATTAAAATATATAATATAATAATATTATTTTAACTTTAAGATGCACAGTCGAGTGTAAATTAACTTCTCTAAAAATGTTAACTTTAGCTAAAATCTCAGCTTTTAATTTAAAATTTAGAATTGACATGCTCTTACCTGATGCTTAGAGGCCTTATTGTCGTCTTAGGCATAAACGACTTGACGTTTGTGTCGTATTCCGTTATCCAACACCGACACGGTTTGACCGTCCATGTCCTCAGATTTTCCCATGTCCTGGTGGTTAAGCAACAAGGGAAGCTTCGTAGGGGTCACCACCGGATTACAAAATATTTTATTAAAAAGAAAATTCTACCGTCGACAATATCCATCGAATTTTTGTACTGATTATTTTTTAAAAAATTATATATATATTTTTAAAAAAAATAATAGATGCAATCCTAAATTTAAAAACGACATACAATCATTTAAATATATATATATAATCCAAATAAAAAAAAAATTTAACAATAAATTCTAATATTTTTTGAAGAAATTACATGTTATTTATAACTGTAGGATTATATATATTATTTTTTTATTTTTTATTGGACATTTGGTAAGTACATTCAATAGTTTTTTTTTTTTAAATTAGCATACACCCATCTAGGATAGCTTATTTATTTATTTATTATTATTTATTATTATTAGATTGTTTTAAAATATAGATAGGGACGCAATACCTTTATCGAATCAAGCTTTTTTATAAGTTTTTTAATTAAATATTCTTTGTATAGTTTACAGAAATAGAGCCAGAATATGTAACCTCCGTTAACCCATATTACTTGTCGAGGGTTCACAAATTATGTCTATATTTTTCTACAGTATAAAAAAATTTGATTTATTTTTACAATGTTTGAATTAAAATATTAAAAATAATTCTAATCTTAAATTTAATTAAATTAATACTATTATTCGATTAAAATATTTTATTCTTAATTATGATATGATATATTTTAAACAGATACTTTTTTAAGACTAATAATATTTTGGGAGAATGGAAAGATATCGTAGCAATAAGATATGCATAATCTTTTTTTTTTAAAATTTTTTATATAGTTATATTGGAAATCAAGATTATTTATGTAAAATGAGGTTAATTTTATAAATTATTTATTAAGTTACATTCAATTTAAAATATAGTAGTGTAAAAAATAATCTAAATTTTAAATATATTTTTTTAGATCAAATTATGATATAAACACTTACTTGAGAATAGACATAATTTATTAATATTAAATTAAATTAATCAATTTTAAAACATTAATTGTGGATATTCAATTTTTTTAAAAATTAATTAATTAAAATCTACATTAAAATACTGATTTATTTATTTATTTATTTTTCCGCGCGTGGACGGACGGGTTGCGTTCCAGAAGTTATTATTCCAATCCAAAGCTCGACCATTCTACCGCGTAAAAAGAAAGGAGATCGACGAACGAAGAAACCCCCGAGTTCTTATAAAAAAGAGAATCGCAGAGCATCTCCATCTGCTTCGATCTAACTAACGGAAAAGAGAACAAAGAAAATTCATCTCGATTTTCGATCGCCATGAGCTTTCTATTTGGGAAGAGAAAAACTCCCGCAGGTTCGTCATCGCATCTTTCGTTTTCTTCCTTCTTCTGATTGTTAACAACGTGATTTGCAGAAAACAATTGTTATTATATGCCAGGTTTGACAATTATGAGTATAATTGAAACTTGAGTAATTTGTTACGTGTGACGTTCGACTAGGAGTCGGCTTTGTGTCGCAGTTGGGCTTTCCATTGTTTGATCGCTCTGTCGGGAAGGAGACTGAATGAAACGGAATACATTATTTTTCGTATATTTAATATTTCCGATTACTTCTTCCTGATCCATTTATTGATTTTGGTTATTTATAATTGGATTCCAATGTTGTGGATTGAATTGATCATGAACGTTATCAGTTGAGTATGTTTTAGATTGATTCTCTGCTACACATCACAATCAAAATGTAATGGTCCCAGCTCGCAAAGTATAACAAATATTGCTGTCTACATTTTGTAAATCAATTGATACTGGGTTGCAGAATTTGCGAAAGGAAAGCATGTATTTGTTTTTTTTTTTAATTTATAATTTATATATGTATATTTTTTAAAATTAGACTGTGTTATAATCAGTTTGATGGGTCCATAGTTTGCATAACTTCCCATATATATCAACTTCCATATTTTCATGTCTTTGCCCCGATCTGTTGGGTTTTTTTTTTTGGTTGGGTTTGGTTGTCTATGGCTTCATTTTGGGTGGTGCTTATGTGCCTAGGTGTATGGTAAGTAATTTGGGATGGTGCATTGCGTTTTAGTGGCCCGTAGGCTATTTTGAAATTGTTAGTCGATTATAAATGAATTTTTTCATGCCTATATCTATGGAATGAAACTTTTATTACTTATCCAAAAAATAATAATCATAAATAAATGTATTTGTTCATGGTTGTTGCTTCTTTTTTATCCTCAGAACTTCTGCGGGAAAATAAGAGGATGCTGGACAAATCTATAAGGGAAATAGATCGGGAGAGACAAGGTCTACAAGCGCAGGAGAAGAAACTAATTTTGGAGATAAAGAAAAGCGCCAAACAAGGGCAGATGGTATGTTATTTTTGCCTACTACTTTTGCAGTTGCCGGTTCCAGTTTATGTAAATATATCGTATGTACATTTGCTCATAGAATTCTTACTTTGCATATATTTATCCCTTGGACCTTTATTTTCTGTAGTTTGAGTTTTTTTAGGTGGATGTTACATTGAGGCTTAATTGTTTTTATCTGTGGTTAAGGTAAGAATGATCGAGCATGCTGATTCTATAGTGAGAGTGGCGGATAATATATATTTTTTCATTTTTTCTCTTAATACTTCAGCTACAAAGAGGGACAAAAAAGAGAGACAAAAGGAAGTGTATTGCAAGATCCCCCCCCCCCCCCCCACCACAAATTGTTTTGAGATAATAGTGTTATTAATTGACATATCAGTGACCTAAAACCCTGGAGCAATGCAGTGGCTATTTTTACTTTGAGCATGAACTTTTTGCCTGGTGTGTCATCAATTCGCAGAAGTTCAATACAAGATATGAGGCTAGTGTTGAGCTTTGGAGATCGCTGGATTTCACAAGCAAATGCTGAAGTTCATATCTTATATGAAATTCTGGGATCTCTCTCTCCCTGTATTTGTATGTATGTATTAAGTTAGACAGGAACCTATCGGCCCTTGAACCCATGATGTCACCTTCCATCCTATTCTTACACTGGACAAAGTGCTGTTTGCTTTAGAGCTCACTGATTCTCATGTTTCTAGTCTACTTGGACTTTTAGATTCCACTTGGTTGCCTATATGGGATGGGATATGTGAGGATTCTCTTTCACTTTCATCAAGCTCTCGAAGCAGTAAACTTAGTATTGGTTTTTAACTTGCAAACTTATTACCACTTTTTCTGGCACAAGTATTTTTGTCTTAGGATTCTCAAATTGAAGGCTGATATTGAATCTGGTTTGTCTAGAAGTTTTCATGGGTTTGGAGGCCACACCTTTTAAATTTATCTTTGATTTGGTGCAATTTTGTTCCAGGGAGCTGTGAGGGTGATGGCAAAAGATCTCGTTAGAACACGCCATCAGATTGAAAAATTTTATAAGCTTAAATCACAACTCCAGGGTGTATCTCTCAGAATCCAGGTATGTTATACTTTCTGTAATATATTTTGATCACATTGATGACATGCTTTTATGCCTATACTTTATCTTAGTCTATATATAATAGCTCAAGGCCAGTTGCTTTTTTTAATTCTTTTTAAACATGGTAGTATATATTTTCTTACTTTCTATATGGAGAAGCCAGTATCCATATGATTTTTAACAATTTAAGGTTGTGTTTGGTATACCACAAAGTAAGGCCAGCTAGTGTAACTAGAAAAAAGGAGGTGATGTATGTTGCATATGAGGGTGCAGTTATACATGGCCTTTTCTTTTCGTTTTTTTAAAAGAAACTGAAGAGTATTTTTGTGTAAAATTTAGCTTGGATCCGATGTCTTCTTCTTAGGACATATGAAAGAAAAATATCTGTTATAGTGCATATTTCAGTCTTTCTTTGAGCCTTTTGGTTTGAGGCTTTTATGGCTTGTAAGTTGACAGAATTCTTGAGTTCATCCTGATTATAAAATTTGCTTTTACTTCTAGACATTAAAATCAACACAAGCCATGGGGGATGCAATGAAAGGTGTGACAAAGGCAATGGGCCAGATGAATAGACAGATGAACTTACCATCATTGCAGAAAATTATGCAAGAATTTGAAAGGCAGAATGAGAAGATGGAATTGACAACTGAAGTAATGGGAGATGCTATTGATGATGCTTTAGAAGGGGATGAGGAGGAGGAAGAAACAGATGAACTAGTGAATCAAGTTCTCGATGAGATTGGAATTGATGTCAATCAAGCGGTACTTCTATTGTCTTCTCTCTTTTTTGCCCGTTCTTATGATTGACTTATCAAATGAGGCTTGTCTACTGTAGTGTCAAAGTTAGACTTTGGGTCATATAAACTACTATAGCCTGACATGTTCTAATTTTATATGCAGCTTGTCAATGCACCATCATCTTCTGTTGCTGCACCACCATCCAACAATAAGGTTCCACAAGTGGAAACAGTGGGTAATGATGACAGTGGAATAGATAGTGAGTTACAGGCGAGGTTAGATAATTTAAGAAAAATGTAATTTTCATGTCTTTTGTATACTATAAACTCCGGATCTGCTGTATAAAGTGAAAGTCCATCCTATGACACTTACAAAAACTTTGCCGGAATGTATCAACTCGTGGATTGAAACGAAGTGGAGATTTCAGTAAAATTACATTTGGTAAATTTTATACTTCAAGAAATGAATGATATATGAAAGCAATGGCAAGATATACCCGTGCAGGCATAGACACGATTACTTGGTGAATCAGAAGGATGTTTTCTTGTCTTGTGGTTCTAATAGTGTTTAAAATACTTGGGGGTTATGTAAAGTTATACTCGAGTTTACACAATTCACAGGATATTGGTAGGTAATTTTTGAGATAGCGAATGATTGTTACTTTCTGATTGTGCCAAATTGAAAGACACAACGGGAAAGCGTGGAGTGGAATATAAGTTTATCAACATTGATGAGTGGTGATGATTTGAGTTTTATAAGTCTTGAATGCTTTTTAGTGAGCGGTTTTTAGTGCAGTAGGTATATCTCTACTGCAGTATGTTAATCCTCATGAACTCTTCAATATTCCTCAATCTGGTTGTCTCCCTCCGCCCTCCAACCCTCCTTCCCCCCTCCCACTCCACACCCCCCCCCCCCTCCTTTCCTTAAGAAAAAAACATTTTCCTGCTTTGTTTATGTATTTTAGGATGAATGTAATTCTGTGCAGTCAGGTGCATTCGAATGCATAACAGTTTACACCACTTGTTCGCGCCACTAGGTGAGACGGTTTCCAGCTGAGGTCCTTAGATGTCCTTGTTTAGGTTCATGAATACATGATGATCTTGCATAGGCTATATTTCTATTTTCTGTTATGTTTATTTTTATACCTTTGATTGCAAATCTGAGAAATAGACTAAGAAACTCGTGTTATAGGCCAATTATAAGACGGATGCTGAACCCTAAACAAAAGTGAAAACTGTATAGGATTGGGATGATGGAACTTAAAGCTGGGATTGGCCAAGCTGTTACACTAAAGCCTACTAATATTATGAATATTATAATCGACCTCCATGGTTGACTCCTCGGCTTGATTATGAAACACAAACATCTTGTCCCACCCAGTGCAACTTGCTTCTTGTCTATATTCTTTGTTTGTTATTATCATCCTGACTGGTCCACAGATACCCACCACACAAAACGTTATCAGAATTCCCCTTCCCAATAGGGAAAACAAAATCCATCAAACTGAGCTGCCTGAGTGCTGCACATTTTCTTGAGAACTTGCTTGCCGCGTATACACGACATGTCGCTGACACCGCCAGCCAACGGGTGACCTACAAAGCGGGCAATCAGAATGAGAGTAGAGCCACATATCTATGCATGGAGCATGAAAGGAGTGCTTGCATCGCGGCAGTTTCCGCACCTCTTCGCCTTCCTCAAAAACTGATAAGCAAACTGCACATTCACAATCATTCAGCTCAACACCTTGTTCATCTGCTGCCACTCCTTTCTTGTACTTGAAGCTGGACAACAAGTTCCTATTGGGGTTTTCACAGCTCTGACTGGTTGAGATCTCCACCAACGTGCTTCTTTGTCTTGGTGTTCTCTCGATTTGGTGGCTCCGTGTGCACCATCTGACAATTAGGAGGTTGTATAGGGTTAGCAACAGAGCAGAAGTCGCGATCACCACGAGGCCATAATATAAAGTAGGTAAGTTGGATTTTGATGGAGCAGGAGGTGGTGGTCTGAAGGGGTTTGCAAAATCACCCATAATATAAAGTTGGTTTGTGAAAAAATGGCAGAGGAATGAAATTTTTAAGGCTGTAAGTAAAGATTACAGTAGTTACAACAGGACAGAGGATCGCAGGGAATCTGAAAACTAGGAGTACACTAGTCTTAGAAGACGATTACATCTTTGTTGGTATTAGATTAATAATTGGTAGTTAATCTAAAAGCCGTGTTGGTTAGGAAGCCAAATGTATAATTGGTTTGTGAAAATGTATGAGCCAAAGATTGAAAGAAAAATTAAGGGACAATCACTGACTGAATTGTAGATAAGCAACCTGTAACTGTCTGTCTGTTTCCCTTTCATGGATTATTGAGAATACTAGTATGGCTGGACCCTGCTGATTTTTATTTTTTATTTTTTATAAGAATAATTCCTTCCTTTAAGCTTCTTGCAAACTATTCTGTGCCATGTCACGTTACTTTATTTATTTTTTGAGTCTCTCGACTTGTGACACAAATTGTTTTGGGCTTTTGCTTTTGTAATTTATTTAAGAGATCATGGAGTGGAAACTCATGAACATAACCCGAACTAGCTATATAATATATATATATATATATATATAAGTTGGAAGACGGAAGCATATATACCAGCTTAATTGACTCCTCTTATTTTATCAAATAATTAATAATCTTTTCGTCACATATCTTTTCGTAGAAAAAAAAAAAGTGAAAAAAGTTTTGATGAAAACAAAAAGGAAAATGCTATTTGACCCTATTTGAATCGGATCCCATTTGCAATTTTTGTTTTTTTTTTCAATTTTTTAAATGATTTTTTAATATCTTTTAATATTATTTAAAAATACAAAAAAAATCATAACATTAAAAATACTTATTTAATTATAAAGTAAAAAAATAAAAATAAAAAATAAAATAAAAGACAAATCGAGATCTCAAATCAAAATTTCAAATATAGATGAATAACATTACCCAAACAAAAATGCGTTTCTTTCTCTCCTTTGGTATCGTAATAACACGGCGAAATCATATATACACCAACGATGCATTATGCTAGACTGACACTGATATTGAAAGACCTAGCTGCGAGAATTATGACGTAGAAATACTACAAAGATGGAGATTTTTAGGGTCGAAACTTGGCCAAGGATTCTCACTTGTTTAAAGCATGACAGAAAAGGAGAGTTGAAAATGGAAAGAATATAAAAATATGAGATGAAAAATGGTTGCCAAACTTATAATTTATAGAAAATTCTAAATGTAACTAATATTGCATTAATACTATTTTAGAGAAATTAATATCATTTTTGTTCTCGCATCTCCAACTCTTGAAGAAAACTACCTCTTCACCCGTTGCTTTGGAGGAGGGCAGAACTATGGCTTCGTCCTCTTATCTGTTTTTTTTCCTCTCTCTTGTTTTCTAACCATCGAATTTGCTACTGTTTTGATAGTGGTTTTCGAGGATAGTGTTTTTTGTATCGGCGAGTTGCAGGTTGAGGAAGCTCTAGAGGTATAAGGCCATCGCGTGCTCCACCTTCGTTCTTACCGTTTGCCAATCTTGTAGTCGATTGTAGGTTTTGTTGAATGAAGTGGCATGTGCTCCAAACGTGCTAGACTGCTATGAGACGTGCTTAGCTTTCTGGTGAGATCTCTTTTGCTGTGAGCGGACGTTTGTGAATCCAACGCCACCAAATTTCTCAGACTTGCAGTTTATCAATTCTAGCATGGTGCTTGTGGTTCACGCGTCACCATTATCAGACTGCTTTTGAGTTGTTTTTTGTATTTTCTTGTTTAACTACTTAGTTTAGTTTTGTATATATTGTTTGTATAAAGAAAGTTCATATTTGAGAAATAGTCTTTCAGACTATTAGTCTGTAAAATTGTAATTTTCTTTTTATTTAAAGAAAAAACTTTAGTATATACCTCTTTTTATAGATAGTATATAAACTTTCAAATTTTTATTTGAGAGAATTAGAAGTCTGTATATTTAATCTGTTTTTAATTCACTTGTAAATTAAATTTTTTTAGTTCATATAACATTGTGAATTTTAAATTGCTAATTAAATAAAAATAGACTTATTTCTCAAAACAAAAAGAAAGTAATATTGCGTTAATTTGTTTCAGCAAGTACATTTCAAATAGAAAACTCACTGGTGTGTAGTTAGCATTTTTGAAGGTTGCTTTGGTAATTATAATGAATCACTGATTCAGCAAGTACATTTCAAATGTCCCAAAAATGATTGATTTATTATTTATGAGTTGATATGTTTGGTTTTTTATGGGAAAGAACATCATTACTTTGAAAGACCGTTAGGAATTCAGGAGATCGTTGGAATTTGACATGCATTAGATTGAATAAAAACAGCATTGGTATACGTAAAATTATTTTTATGATTATTTTTATAATTTATTAATATAATAATATTTATTTATCATTTTTAAAATATTTTTAAAATATTTTTAATCATTAAAAATATATAGATATATAGTTTTATCAATATTTATATTCTTAATCACTAAATAAAATTAAAAACAAAATTATAAAAATTATAAATAGATAGTAATTATGTTATTTCTAAAATAAAAAATATCTATCTTTGAATTTTTGAATCTCTTGATTATTCATATTAGTCTTTTTCATGTTGGGGTCATGGTTGGTAAAGATTATTTACTTGTATTAAAAGGTAACTAAACTAGACTGATAACTTCTATTTTCTTCAAGATAAAAATCATATAAAATATTGGAAGAGTTTAAATATTAAATTTTTTTTAAATAATTAAAAAGAATAAAAAATATTATTCATTCTTTTTATTTTAAAAAGTAGAATAAAGAAACAAAATAAAAATAAAAGATCCACAAGGATGTGCTTGAACTTCAAATTCGTGATGATGAGGATAAAATAAAATACTAGTTTTATAGATTGAAAATGACTACCTATATAATCTTGAAAACAATTATTCATAAAACAATATATGTTGAAAACAACCATCACGTGGAATAATGGCCACTGCCAAGTTAATAATGCAGTTTTCAACCACCCCCCTAAAAATGTATAATCAAAAGAAAGATTAATATTGATGTTTTTAAAATATCATGAAGAAAATTAATAATTTTAAATTTATTTAAAAAATGTCTCTCTTATATACTTAACGAATATATATCACAAATTAATATACCATGTTGAAAAAAAGTCCAATCTATTTTAGAAGAAAGCTACATTCTAAAAGAATATGTTGTCTATCAAAAATAATCTTCATATTCTTACATGGCTTCTCGTGACTTGAGAAAAATAAAAATAAAAATCTAAACATTCAAAAGAACTAAAAAAAGCTCTCTAAATATCATTTCAATAAACTCCACTACCTTTCCAATTATAAGAAAACATATATAAAACAAATTCTTTGTTTTGACAAGTGTTACAACCATAAAGATATCTTATAAAATTATATTATTAACTGATATTATTTCACATGAGATATATTACATTTATTTTACTATAAAATTATAGTTACAATCAAATTCATTATATTAAATTATACCAGTTTGTAAATATACGTTTGTTAAATTTTTTTATGATTACAATATTTGTTTTCATGAGAACCAATCTGTAAAAAATTTCTCAAAGATTTAAAAACTTCTAGTTGTTATGAAAAGTAAAAAAGGGGGGCAATGTATGCCTTCCCCTTCATGTCTCACATTTGCTTTTAATAATTGTGAATGAACATCCATTTTAATAATTACGAATGATCATTCCTGACCTCAAACTCTCTATATATAAAAGAGTTTGAGATCATTTTGTAAGTAAGAAAAATGAAAGAGAATAAAGAGAGAGAAAGACAAAATTCAGTTTTTGAGTAATAAGAGTTCTAAATATTTCCTTTTATAAATTCTCTTGTAATAGTAATTTCTTTTTTAACTTTATAATACGTTATCAGTATGAAATTCAATCAATTCTGAAACTAGTGATTTTCTACTTTAAGTAAGTTTTTCAATATATTATTTAAAGTTGTTGAACTCAAGATTTCAAGTTTCGTATAAATCTAAACATGGATTTTGATAATAACAAATGAATTCAAAGAATAAAGGAGTCTCAAACTCAAGTTTTCCACACAATATAATCAAGCACATCAAGGAAGCAAGCATGAGCAAGAAGGGAATAAATTCACATTAAAATCATAGAGTAATGTTGTAAATCTCTTAAAAATTTGAAATTAGGATTAAGGCTCAAAATTAATATTTTATCATAAAGCATTAAAATACATTTTCCACATGTGCATGAATATTTTGAAAATTAAATTTGAAAATTTTGAAAGATGATTGATTGTCATCTTTCACATGTACATGACATGATTAAAGATTTGAATTTTGAAAATATTAAGATGATTAATTGTCATCTTTTACATGTGCATGACATGATTAAAGGTTTGAATTTTGAAAATATTAAGATGATTGATTATCATCTTTCACATGTACATGTTTTATTTGAAATTTTTAAAAGTGATATATGCTTTTTTTGACTTATGCAAAAGGTAAATGTCTTTGTTTGAAAATTTTGAAAAGTAAAGTGTGCTCCTTTTGTCATATGCAAAAAGTAAAAGATTAGATTTGAAATTTTTGAAAAGTAAAGTATGCTCCTTTTGTCACATGAAAAAGGTAAAAAGATTAAATTTGAAATTTTTGAAAAGTGAATGATGATGTCTTTAACATGTGAATCTTTTTAAATTTGAATATAAAGTCTTATATGCCTATAAATAGATCATTTGAGAGTTTCACATTTACAACATCTAGAGCATACAACATTCATTCAAAACTTTCATTCTCTCTTCTCTAAGCATTGAGCCTTAACCCTTGATCATTTTGAGAGATATAGTTTGCGCTGTATTGTTTTTATTTCACTCATTGAGGAGTGTTTTCTGATAGCCTACCCACTATCAATTCTTGTATCAGTAAAAGGGTGTGTATAACCTTTGTGTGTGTAGAAGGTATTCTACACGGAGAATAGTTAAATCACCAATTGTGAGGTGATTAGAAGTGTAGAGGGTGTTCTACACGGATTCTTTGGAGCGGTGCTGCTCAAAAGTGTAATAGGTTTCTATCTCTACCTGAAAGAGATTGAATAGTAAATTCAGGGATGCTCAAGGGGTAGTTTGAGGCGAGGACGTAGGCAGTGGGGCCGAACCTCGTTAACATACTGAATTTGCTTCTTTCTTACCCTTACTCTTTATATTTATTGTTGTTTCAAATTTTGTTTATATTTTATATTATATATTTGATTTATAATTGTTATTTTTTTAAATACAACTCAATTCACCCCCCTTATTGTGTTAGTCATCTGGGTAACAATTGGTATCAGAGCTAGAGCTCTGTTATAAGATTAACTATCTTTTAAGTTAAGATCTTATGGCTAATATTGCAGCTTCATATGGTGAAGGTCAATCTAGCAGTCGGCCTCCACTCTTTTGCGGAGACAATTACTCATTTTGGAAAGTTAGAATGAGAATATTCCTTCAGGCTCAAGGTCAAGAAATCTGGAAATGCATTGTAAATGGACCTTATATTCCAAAAAAAGTGGTTGATGGAGTAAAGGTCAAAAAGGAAGAAGAAGAGTTTGATCGTGAAGACGATAGATTTTATACTTTGAATTTAACTGCTATGAATATATTATATAATGCTTTTAATGGTAATGAGTTTAATAGAGTAATGACTTGCACTACAGCAAAAGAAATTTGGGATAACTTGGAAGTTACTTATGAAAGAACTTCTCAAGTTAAGGAATCAAAAATTTATATTCTTACTCATGAATATGTAATGTTTAAGATAAATGATGATGAATCTATTTCTAGTACGCACACTCGTTTTACTAACATCATAAACAGCTTGACAGCTCTTGGCAAAATTTATTCCAAAGTAGAGATAGTAAGAAAAATTCTCAACTCTCTACCAAAACGTTGGGAATCAAAAGTGACAGCGATTCTTGAAGTTAGAGACCTCAAGAAGCTCGAAATGAATGAACTCATCGGGTCACTTATCACTTATGAGTACACATTGAAAAGAGGAGAAGAAGAAGAAAAGCCAAAGAAGAGCTTGGCACTTAAAGCTGTTCCACATGAAAGTGAAAGTGATGAAGATGAGGAAAATGACGAAAAAGATGAAGAAGTTGCGATGATAACAAGAAAAATTCAGAGGTTCTTAAAGAAAAATAAAACTCCTCCAAGGAAATCTTTCAAAAAATTTTCCAAGAAAAATTTAGATAAAAATGACACTTTAATTTGTTATAAATGCAATAAGCCTGGTCATATCAAGTCAGGTTGTCCTCTGCTAAAGAAAGATCGAAACAAAGGTAAAAAGGCAATGAAAACTACATGGGATGATGATTCAAGTAGCTCAGATAGTGAAGCAAGTAATGGAGAATCAGCAAATCTTTACCTTATGGCTAAAGATGACATTGAGGTAACAAATCTTAATAATATTGAAGATCCTTCATATGAAAAATTGTAAAATGTTTTAGAAGAAGTATATGAGGAATTTGAAAAATTGGGTATCAAGTATACTATTTTGAAAAAGAAAAATTTTTCTTTAACAAACGAAATTGATATTTTAATAAAAGAAAATATTGTTTTGAAAGATGAAAATCTTGAGTTGAAGAAAAAGAAAATTGATTTAGAAAATATTATTGAAAACTTTACGAATGGAAAAAGAAATTGTGAAAAACTTCTTAGTAGTCAAAGATGTGTTTTTGACAAGGAAGGCTTGGGATATATGCCGAAACAAAAATACAAACCTTATAAATTTTTTTTTGATAATCCTTCTACATCAAAATCCAATATTCAAAATTCTTTTCATAAAAATAATTTTGTTAAAAAAGGATACTATTATAATCACTCAAGTTCTTCATATATGTCACATGCTATTTGTAATTTTTGTAATAGAAATGGTCATAGTTATCATGCTTGTCCTATTAGAAGAAAACATACAATGATTATTAGGGCCATATGGGTAAGTAAAAATCTTGTTTCTTCTAATACTAATAAATAAAGGACTCAAATAATTTGGGTACCAAGAAAAATCATTTTAATTGTTTTTATAGGTGTGCATGAAATCTTCCACAAACAAAAATAAATAGTTTTTAGATAGCGGATGTTCAAGATACATGACGGGAGACAAGACTAAGTTCTTTGATCTTAGATCTAAAGAAGAAGGACACGTGACATTTGGAGATAACTCGAAAGGGAAGATCGTGGGAATAGGTAAACTTGGTAATAAGTTTTCTATCATAATTGAAGATGTTTTACTTGTTGAAGGTCTAAAACATAATCTTTTGAGTATAAGTCAATTATGTGATAAAGGATTTACAGTTACTTTCAAAATGGATAAGTGCATTATTTTGAATGATCATGATTGTAATATTTGTTTTATTGCTTTTAAAAGTAATAATGTTTATATAATTGATTTTGAAGAAATTATCTCACAAGATCCTATTTGTTTTTCAGCTCAAAATGAAACTAATTGGTTATAGCATAGAAGACTAGATCATGCCAACATGGAACTTATTTCCAAACTTTCAAAAAATGATCTTGTGAGAGGTTTACCAAAATCAAATTTTCTTAAAGACAAAATTTGTGATGCATGCCAATTTGGTAAACAAACAAAAACTTCTTTTAAAACCAAGAAACATATTTCCACTACTAGACCACTGCAACTGATACACATGGGTATTTTTGGACCAAATAGAGTTGCAAGTTTAGGAGGAAAATATTATACATTTGTTATTGTTGATGATTTCTCTAGATATACTTGGGTCATCTTTCTTGCTCATAAAGATGATGCACATAATGCCTTTACCAAGTTATGTAAGAGAATTCAAAATGAAATGGGTTATACTATTTCAAGTATCCGAAGTGATAGGGGAAAAAAGTTTGTTAATAAAAATATTGAAACATTTTGTGATGAAAATGGTTTTGTGTATAATTTTTCTACTCCTCGAACTCCTCAACAAAATGGGGTAGTAGAGAGGAAAAATAGATCTCTTCAAGAGATGGCAAGAACAATACTCAATGAGAACAACTTGCCTAATTATTTTTGGGCCGAAGCGGTAAGTACTGCATGTTATGTTATAAATAGAGTTATGCTAAGGTCCAAATTAAATAAAACCCCTTATGAGCTTTGGAATGAGAAAAAATCCAATATTGATTACTTTCATGTATTTGGATGCAAATGTTTTATTTTAAATGATAGGGATAATTTAGGCAAGTTTGATTCAAAATCTGATGAATGTATCTTTCTCGGGTATTCTACTAATATTAAAACTTATAGACTATTCAATAAAAAGACTTTGACTGTACAAGAATCTATGCATGTAGTATTTGATGAATCTAATTCTTTACTCTCCAAGAAATTTATTGATGAAGAAACATGAGGTATAAATAATACGGAAAGTCTCAATCTCAACAAAGAGAACATAATAGAGGAAGTTCAACATGGAGACATCATGAAAGATCATCAAAATTTAATACAAGATGCAACCAAACAGTGAAAATTTGTGAAAGATCATCCAGTGGAATAAATTCTGGGAGAACCTTCACGAGGTGTAAGCACTCGATCATCTCTTAGAAATATTTGTAATTATACTGCTTTTCTATCTCAGATTGAACCTAAAAATATTGATGAAGCACTTCTTGATGAATCTTGGATTCTAGTTATGCAAGAAGAGCTTAATCAATTTGAAAGAAATGATGTTTGGACACTTATACCAAGACCCAAAAATCATACTATTATTAGAACAAATTGGGTTTTTAGAAACAAGAAAGATGAGTCCGGAGTCACTACTAGAAATAAGGCTCGACTTGTAGCTCAAGGTTTCAATCAAGAAGAAGGAATCGATTATGATGAGACATATGCACCAGTCGCAAGATTAGAAGCTATTTGAATGCTACTTGCATATGCTTATTATAAAGATTTCAAATTTGTTCAAATAGATGTTAAAAGTGCTTTCTTAAATGGTTTTATAAATGAAGAGGTATATGTTGAGCAACCTCCAGGTTTTGAAAATCATATTTCTCCAAATCATATTTTCAAACTCACCAAAGTACTATATGGACTCAAACAAGTTCCTAGAGCGTGGTACGAGAGACTTAGTAGTTTGTTGATTGAAAAAGGCTTTTCAAGAGGAAAAATTGATACAACTCTTTTCATTAAATACGAAAATGATGATATTCTTTTGAATCAGATTTATGTTGATGATATAATATTCGGTGCTACTAATGAAAATATGTGCCAAGTTTTTGCTAAGACTATGCAGGAAAATTTTGAAATGAGCATGATGTGAGAGCTTATATTTTTTCTCGGATTGCAAATTAAGCAAACAAAAAGTGGGACATTCATCAATCAATCAAAATATATTAAAGAATTACTGAAGAAGTTTGGGATGGAAGGTGCTAAGGAAATTGGAACACCAATGAGCCCATCCACTAAACTTGATAAAGATGAATTCAGCAAAACAGTTGACTCGAAGGTATATCGAGGTATGATTGGTAGCTTATTATATTTGACAACCAGTAGACCAGATATTATGTTTAATGTGTGCTTATGTGTACGCTTTCAATCATCTCCAAAAGAATCACATTTAATTGCAGTTAAGCGCATTCTTAGATATCTTAGTGGTACAATTAACTTAGGGTTATGGTACCCTAAGCACACATCTTTCGATCTAATCAGCTACACAGATGCAGATTATGCTAGCTGTAAAATAGATCGAAAAAGCACTAGTGGAGCATGTCACTTCTTAGGTTGTGCATTAGTTTCCTGGTTTAGTAAAAAACAAAATTCTGTTGCACTATCTACTGCTGAGGCAGAATATGTTGCTGCGGGTAGTTGTTGTGCTCAAGTTTTTTACATGAAGCAACAACTTGAGGATTTTAAATTTATGTACAATCACATTCCAATCAAATGTGATAATACAAGTGCTATAAATCTTTTAAAGAATCCAATACAGCATTCTCGGACCAAACATATTGAAATTAGATATCATTTTCTTAGAGATCATGTGCAGAAGGGCGATATTGTATTAGAATTCACTAGTACACATGATCAATTGACAGACATTTTCACAAAACCCCTACCAGAAGATAGACTATGCATGATTAGAAGAAAAATATGAATGATGCATGTAATGGATATCTGCTAGATACTTTTATTTCATTATCTTAAATGACCTACAGAAACTTGAGACGTTTAACCTCATCATTCAAATGCATTTGCTCCCCATAAATCATCATGCCATCCTTGTCTAAAGGATTAGGCAATCGAAATGAAGAGGTAAGCAATGATTTCAAATCCTTATTCTGTTGCTTTAACTCTACTATTCTTTTATTTGACTCATAAACAAGTCGTTGAAGTACAGAAACAGTCTCGCTAAACTTCTCAATTTCGCAAGTTTTGGACTGCAACCGAGCAGAAAACGCGACGATAGATGATGAGTATCGAGTTCCAAGACTCACAAGCTCGTAAATGGCGTCATGATCTGATTTATTAGCTAAATCAGTCTCTTATTGCTTCATGGCACCCATGACAGATGCAGAAATAGATTGAGACTGAGGTGAATGATACCTCAAATCTTGATTAAGAGAAGCACTGAAGGGAAATCTACGAGCCATTGAAAATTTGTAAAATGAGAATGCAAGCAAATTGCAAAGATGAGAAGAAAGATTGATGCGAAATAGATAAAACTAAGGATTGCTCTTATAGAAACGGAAATAAGAACAAGACAAGCTTACAAATCCTGATAATATCTCATTTTTCAGCAACATCAAGCGGATCAAATCTCTGCACCGAATTGTCATAGCTACGCCTCTAGCTTTTGGAGGTTTTGACGGGTACGAGTGGTTTCAATTATTTAGCTCTTTACAAAATCTCCTTCCGCACCGAATTACCAGAACTAAGTCTCAAACCTTTGCAGGTTTTGTCGAATACGTGTGGCTACGTATCGAATTCTCTACAATCTCTACTGACGCAGCGTTTTATTTATCTATTGGTTATTGTAGGAATATATCTTATTAAACTAATTATGATTCATTTTTAATGATGCCAAAAGGGGGAAAAGTTTTAAACTAGAACATTAATATAGTTTAAATTGCTAAACTTGTTATATATGATTGGAATTATATTTATATTTTTGCTTGAAAAACTAACGCACATTCTCAGGGGGAGCTTAAGTATTAATACATGCTTCAGGTTCTATCAAGCATTTGTCATCATCAAAAAGTGGGAGATTGTTGAACTCAAGGTTTCAAGTTTCGTGTAAATCTACACATGGATTTTGATAATAACAAACGAATTCAAAAAATAAAGGAGTCTCAAACTCAAGTTGTCCACACAATATAATCAAGCACATCAAGGAAGCAAGTATGAGCAAGAAAGGAACAAGTTCACATTAAAATCATAGAGTAATGTTGTAAATCTCTTAAAAATTTGAAATTAGGATTAAGACTCAAAATTAATATTTTATCATAAAACATTAAAATACATTTTCCACATGTGCATGAATATTTTGAAAATTTTGAAAGATGATTGATTGTCATCTTTCACATGTGCATGACATGATTAAAGTTTTGAATTTTGAAAATATTAAAATGATTGATTGTTATCTTTCACATGTGCATGACATGATTAAAGGTTTGAATTTTGAAAATATTAAGATGATTGATTGTCATCTTTCACATGTGCATGTTTTATTTGAATATTTTCAAAAGTGATGGATGCTTTTTTTGACTTATGCAAAAGGTAGATGTCTTTGTTTGAAAATTTTGAAAAGTAAAGTGTGCTCCTTTTGTCATATGCAAAAAGTAAAAAATTCGATTTGAAATTTTTGAAAAGTAAAGTGTACTCCTTTTGTCACATGAAAAAAGTAAAAAGATTAGATTTGAAATTTTTGAAAAGTGAATGATGATGTCTTTGACATGTGAATCTTTTTAAATTTGAATATAAAGTCTCATATGCCTATAAATAGATCATTTGAGAGTTTCACATTTACAACACCAAGAGCATACAACATTCATTCAAAATTTTCATTCTCTCTTCTCTAAGCATTGAGCCTTAACTTTTGTTCATTTTGAGAGATATAGTTTGTGCTGTATCATTTTTATTTCACTCATTGAGGAGTGTTTTCTGATAGCCTACCCACTATCAATTCTTATATCAGTAAAAGGGTGTGTATAACCCTTGTGTGTGTAGAATGTGTTCTACACGGGGAATAGTTAAATCACCAAGTGTGAGGTGATTAGAAGTGTAGAGGGTGTTCTACACGGATTCTTTGGAGCGGCAAAGTATAATAGATTTCTATCTCCACCTGAAGGAGATTGAATAGTGAATTCAGGGATTCTCAAGGGGTAGCTTGAGGCGAGGATGTAGACAGTGGGGCCGAACCTCGTTAACATACTAAGTTTGCTTTTCTCTTACCCTTACTCTTTATATTTATTGTTGTTTCAAATTTTGTTTATATTTTATATTATATATTTGATTTATAATTGTTATTTTTTTAAATACAACTCAATTCACCCCCCTCTTGTGTTAGTTATCTGGGCAACAACAGTTTTTTAGATGAATATGAAATATTATATTGCTAATTATTACTTGATAAAATCTGCGTTTACTTTCATGATTTTATAAATATATTTCTTAGATACATATATTTATTTCACTATTTATATATGTAAAAAATATCAAATCTTACAAAGTTAGAATTTGTTGTTCTTGACATTTCTGGAAAAAAATTATTTACCTTAGATTCTTGATACTAAGATTCATATGGATGCAATGAAACTGAGAGAGATAATAAAAGAAGAAAATCAAGTGTCCTTGTAGGATCGTGTTAAAATAATAATTTTTTTTATCATCATCTTCACGAAGAATTAAAGACTAATTATCTCATAGTAAAAGATCTATTTATTTTATGAAATAATTTAAAGGAGATATATGAACACCAGAAGACTGTTATCCTCCCAAAAATTCGTTTTGACTGGTTGTACCTGAGGTTGCAAGATTTTAAAAGTGTTAATGAGTATAACTCTGTACTTTTTAAAATCAGTTTAATATTAAAATTATGTGGTGAGAAAGTCACTGATGATGATATGTTAGAGAAGACATATATTACTTTTCATGCCTAGAATTTGTTTCTATAGCAGCGGTATCGAGAGCGAAAATTCAAGAAATATTCTGAACTTATATATTGTCTTATAGTAGCCGAGCAAAATAATGATCTTTTATTAAGAAACCATCAGTTATGTTCTACTGGTTCAACATCATTTCTTAAAGTGAATGGTACTTGATTTACATCATTCCCATACATGAATGATGCATCTTTACGAAAAAATAGGTAACGTGTACGTGGTAGGAGGAACTATAGAAATGTTAGTTCCAGAAGCGACAACATTAAAATAGATAATAATAAAAAAATATTGTATCACCAGAAGTGGTACAATTCAGATTGGGGTAAAAGCCCTCAAAATAATTTTTCAAAAAAATGTGAAGATGTGTACTATAGATGTAGTATGACTGGACATTGGTCACGTACCTATCGTACGGCTAGGCACTTGGTTGATCTATATCGAACATCTATAAAATGAAAAAATAAAAAATTTGAAACAAATTTAATAAAACTATCAGATAATTTATTATATATAGATGAGAATGATATTATTCATCTTGATATTTCTGATTTTTTTTTAAGACCTTGATGATAGAATTGATCACTTGATTGGAGATGAAAGTATCCCACCTAATTAATATATTTTTCTTTATATTTAGAACTTTTTAATATTTGTAATGAAAATTTTGTATAGTTTTGTAAAATCATGAATCACACTGATGAACTTTTTATTTCTGAATTGAATGATAAAAATGTATATCTGACTAACAGTGCTGCAACTCACACAATTTTCAATAATAAGAAATATTTTCAAAATCTAACACTAAGCAAAGTTTATCTCCATACTATATCAGGTTTATCCAATCTAATTGAAGGTTTCGAAAGAACTTATATTGTGTTGCCTAATGGCACCAAATTTTGTATTGATGATATTTTTATTTTCTTTACAATTTAAAAAAAATTTATTGAGTTTTAAAGATATACGTCGTAATAATTATCATATTAAAATAATCAATGAAGGTAATAAAAAACATCATCATTACTAAAATAATATCGAGCCAGAAGCTCATATTAGAAAAACTGTCTGCTCTATCTTCTGGATTGTTTTATACAAGAATGAGAATAAGTGAATTATATATGGTAATGTACCAAAAGTGCATTGACTCCAAAATATAAATGATTTGACATGATCGCTTTGGACATCCGAGATCAATAATAATGAGACAAATCATTGATAATTCGTATGAGCATCCATTAAATAATCAAAAGATTTTTTTACCTAATAAATATCCGTACTCTACACGTTCTCAAGGTAAGTTGATTATTAGACTATATCTATCAAAAGTTGTTGTTAAGTCCCCATCTTTTTTACAAATGATTCATGGGGATATATGTTGACATATTCATCCATTAAGTAGACCATTTAGATACTTTATAGTTTTGATTGATACATCAAATCGATGGTCATATGTTTGTCTGTTTTCCACTAGAAATATTGTATTTACAAGACTTCTTGCTCAAATAATCAAAGTACGAGCACAATTCCTGACTATCTAATTAAAATCATTCGATTGGATAATGTAGACGAATTTTTGTCTTAAACTTTTAATAACTATTGCATATCAATAAGAATAAATGTTGAATATCTTGTTGCCCATATACACATTCAAAATAGTTTAGCTAAATTTTTGATCAAACAACTAATCGTTAGATTTTTACTTATGAAATCAAAATTACCTGTTTTTGTTTGGGGACATGTTATACTTTATGCATCATCATTAATTCGAATTAGACTATTTGCATATCATACATATTATCCATTACAGTTTGCATTTAGTTAACAACCAAATGTTTCTTATCTTCATACTTTTAGATGTATTGTATATGTTTTAATTGTACCTCCACAACGTACAAAAATTGGCCATTAATGTAAACTTGAGATATATGTTAGTTTTGATTCTCCATCTATTATTAAATACCTTAATTCTCTCACAGTGGATATATTTAAAGCACATTTTGAGTATTGTCACTTTAACGAATCCACTTTTCTATTACTGAATAACGAAAAGTCGGTGTCTGAAGCACGATAAGAAATTACTTAGGATAAAAAAATGTCTCAATTTGATTCTCCTACAAATGAATGTAAATTAGAAGTTCAAAAGATTATTCATCTTTAAAGCATTGCAAATAAATTACCGAATGTATTTACTGATACTAAAAGTATGGTAAAATTATATCCTGCTGTTAATACTCTAGTAATGATTAAAATTCCTAAATGATAAATTGTCAAAACAGCAATAGATGAGTCTAAAACATGCTTGATGTATGGAAGAACCACTAGTACAAAAGATAAAATTTCTCGAATGAGAAAGATACAAAATGAATTTGGTGTTTCTGAAAAATCCATATCCACAATACAGACTACAAGTATAGTTGATGCTCTTGAAAATCTCCTGAAAAATAAATCTCTTGAAGAGGTGTTTTATGAAAAAAATTTTCATGAAGAGGAAAAAGTACATAAAAATAATGAGATTTCAACACATTTTATGAGTACTGGATAAATTTTGGACAGAAATAAAACTATAGTCGACAATATATTTTCATATAAGATGATCTTTGATATTACCAGAAATAATGAAAAAAATGAACTAAAAATCGTCAAAGAATGTCGACGTAGAAGTGATTATCCAAAATGGAAAATAACTATTGAACCTGGATTAAACTCGCTAGTAAAACGATATGTATTTGGACTTGTTATCCAAACACCAAATGGTGTAATGTTTGTTGGATATAAATGAATATTTGTACGAAAGCGTAATAAAAAAAATAAAATTGTGCTGTACAAAGTACGACTTGTCATACAAGATTTCCTGCAAAAACTCAGAATTGATTATGAGGAAACATATTTTCCTACTATGGATGCAATCATATTCAGATTTTTGATTAGTCTGATTGTTACAAAAAAAATGAAAAATTTTGGCAAAACAAAACTTTATTTTAGCCTGCAGCTTGAGCACTTGCCAAATGAGGTTTTTATTCATCAGTCCATGTATACAGAAAAAGTCTTGAAACACTTTTATATGGACAAAACCCATCTCTTGAGTGTTCCAATGGTTGTTCTTTCACTTGATGTGAAGAATGATTCATCCCATCATTGGAAAGATGATGAAAAAATTCTTAGTCCTGAAGTACCATATCTCCGTGCAATTGAAATTTTGATGTATCTTATAAATTGCATTTGGCTTGATATTATATTCTCAGTTAATCTGCTTACAAAATATAATTCTGCACCAACTCAAAAGTATTGGAATGACATTAAACATGTATTTTGTTATCTTCAAGGTACGGTTGATATGAGATTATTTTTTCAACGTGGATCAAATTCACAGTTGGTTGGGTACGCAGATGCAAGTTATCTTTTAGATTCACACAGAAATAGATCTCAAATTGTATATGTATTTACTTATGGAGATACTACCATATTATATAGATTTGTCAAGTAAATATTATCTGTCACATTTTCAAATCATTAAAAAATTATTGCAATTCATGAAGTAAGTCGAGAGTGTATTTGGTTAAGATCAGTGATTCAACATATCCAAGATAAGTGTGGTCTTTTCATGATCAATGATAGTCTAATAATTTTATACGAAAATAATACTGCTTGTATCACTCAAATTAGAGGAGGATATATCAAATGTAACAGAACTAAATATATTTCACCTAAATTCTTTTATTCCCACGAACTTCAAGAGAAATGTGAAATTAATGTTAAGTAAATACAATTAAGTGATAATTTGACAGATTTATTTACGAAAGTATTACCAACTGTGACATTTAAGAAAATTGTGCATAACATTTGAATGCAAAGACTTAAATATCTATCATAATGCAATTTTCAAGAGGAGTAAATATCTTGAAAATATGTTCTGATTGTATTATTTTTTCTTCGCTAAGGTTTTGTTCCATTGGGGTTTTCTTTACAAAATTTTAATGAGGCAATATTAAAAACACTTGGCGATATATATGAATATTGTATTTTTTTTTCCTTTACCATTGATTTTTCTTCCCACTGAATCTTTTTTTGACAAAGTTTTAATGAGACATAAATTTTTATGGATGGTCATTCAAGAGTGAGTGTTATGAAGAGTAAAAAAGAGGGGCGTATGCCCCCTTTTTCTTCTCATGTCTCCTATCTGCTTTTAATAATTGTGAATGACCATCTATTTTAATAATTGTGGATGATGTTTCTCGACCTCAAATTCTATAAATATAAGAGTTTGAAATTGTTTTGTAAGTAAGAAAAACGAAAGAGAAGAAAGAAAAAGAAAGAGGAAAAAAATTTTAGTTTTTAAATAATAAATATTTTAAATATTTTTTTATAAATTTTTTTATAATATTATTTTTTTTTATAAATTTATAACCCTAGCTTCCATTTTTGGAAATAAATAAGTAGATTCTTGGATGTTGATCAAGATGATCCTAAAAAAATTGTTTAGGGAATGCAATAATTGGGCATTGAGCAGCTCCGTGACATGATAGGTTCATAATTCATGAATTCATAAGTCCAACTAATTCCAGAGCAACACTTGTACATTGGCCCCACCTCAACTTTTCAAAGCGTGTTCATTATTTAACGTTTATTTTCACATGCTCCACATTATTTATATTTCAAAAAAGTCATGGCCATAACAAATCCGCCGCCACACACGTTTTTAATTTTTATTTTCACATGCTCCAAGCATAAACATGTTTTTCTCCTTATTTCTATATGAATAGAAATAAATCCGCGCGTAAATTACACTTAATAAAATGTTTATATAGAAAATAATTAAAATTTAAATGATAAACTTTAAATTCTAATTTTTTTTTATAAGTAACTTTAAATTCTAAATTTTACAAATCAAATTTTACTATATAAATAATATAAATATACTTTACACCATTTAATAATAGAATAACTACTCTTTAATAATACATACACAGTTAGTGTGAAAAAGATATAATTATGACGGTGATATTGACAATAAAATTAAAAAAGAAATAATATATACAAGATTTAAATATACGAATTTCGTGCAAGTGTTTAATAAAAAAAAGACTCATACAAAAGTGTAAAAGATTTTATTTTTATGAAATCCATATTATTATAAAATGTTCTTAGCATTATTATATATGAAGCTTGTTCTTAGCATTATTCAAACTAAAATGTTATAGTTAAATGTCGACATTTGTTTACCTTTAGCGTAATAATTACTAACAAAAGTAATCTTATTAGCCGGACAGCCAGCCCACTACCCTGGTGAATTGTAGGTTAGACCACATTAATTGATCGAAGTCCCAAGACAATGACACAAAACTTAATTATGATTATTTGGAAAACGGAATTTGACTTTTTGCTTAAATTTAAGTTGACAGATTTTATGAGTATTACAATAGTCATTAAACATAAACAGATTTTTTGACAGATTTTAGTATAGAGATAAGTTATAGAAATTAGAAATATCACTAATCTCTCCTTATCTTGATTAATAATTAGAAATTTAGAGATATGGTATTTTCTTTTATTTCTTAGTCTGGAAAGCTCAAAAAGTTGAGGCGATTGTTGATGGAGGAGGTGAATGTTGCCAAGAAGACAGTGCAGATATTCTTCCGTACCTCTGTTTTCAGTCAACTATTCAGGGCGCCAAACTCAGCCCACGTTTTCTTTGTTTCTTTTATATTCCTCACATTCTGACACTGCGTTGGGAGTCTAGACTGAGACCAAGCACCTGAACCTCATGTTTACTCTTTTATATTCAGCTAACCCAAGCCATCCACGCCATTATGCTTCCTCGTAGCTTCTATTCCTGGATTTGAGACCTTCTCCTACATTTTTTGTTCTGCTGTTTTCAAAGGAAAATTCCCTTCGTATTCTGGGAAAAGAAAAATATTAGAACTTGCAACAGTGCCGGGCAGGGAAAACTCTTTCCATGGAGGGAGGAAAAGGCGTAGTGGAGAAGAAAGGAACAAACGAGATTGTTTTGCAGATTCTGGGTACCGAAGAAACTTACGTTACGAGGAAAGAAAGCAGAGATTCCAAAGGCTCTGCATTTAGCGAAAGCAGCACCACCTACTCTTTTTCAAGGAATTCTCCGCTTGGGTCTTCGCCGAAACGGGTTAGTGATACAAATGTTGAGCCAAAAGAGCTCGACGACCTTAAGAACCGAGTTCAAATGTCCACATTTGCAAGCCCGTCTTCTCCTTTGCCGAGTCCGATTCTCAAGCCTCCGAAGATCCCAAAGGAAACCTTGATGCAAAGAAAATCGCTTGCGCGGTCGGCTTTCTCCAAGCCCAAGTCGAGATTGGTGGAGCCAGCATATGCTGGGAATGCTAAATTGGATTCGAGTAAGGCGGATGCAACTTTCTCCAATCGGAACTCGCCGAATGTGGCTTCCCCAAGTCACAAAGTCAGTGCTACTCCTCCAAGGGATACCTTGAAATCGGCACCGATCACTCCCAGAACGCCGTTGATCGGGTCGCCGGGACCAGAGGAAGAAGATGATGAGGAAGTTTACAAGTCGGCCAATCTTAAAGTGGGCGAGAAAATGGGTAAGAAGTTTAAAGTGACTGCTTTTCTCGAGTGGACTGCATTTGTGTGTATCATGGGGTTTTTGATTGCGAGCTTAACTATTGAGAAATTGCAGAACGGTGAGATTTGGGATCTGTATTTGTGGAAATGGGGTGTGCTGGTGTTGGTAATCTTCTGTGGTAGATTGGTCACTGAATGGTTCATTAATGTTTTGGTTTTCTTGATTGAAATGAACTACTTGCTTAAGAAAAAGGTTTTGTATTTTGTGTACGGATTGCAGAAGAATGCTCAGATTTTTATTTGGTTGAGTTTAGTTCTACTAGCATGGGGATTGTTGTTCGACAGGGGAGTAGAGAGATCTGAGGAAACTTCTCGAGTTCTGAATTATATTACTAGGTCTCTTGCTGCTTGTGTTATTGGGGCAGCTATATGGCTTGGAAAGAGTCTGTTAGTGAAGTTACTGGGTATTTCTTTCCAAAGTGCAAGATTCTTTGACCGGATTCAAGTATCGATATTTCATCAGTATGTTCTTAGGACCCTTTCGGGACCTCCTTTGATGGCGATGGCAGAAAAAATTGGGAGCTCGGCAAGTTCGGGGCGTTTGAGTGTCAAGAATTTGAAGAAAGAAAATAATGAAGGAAAAGAAGGGGGGAAAGAAGAGGTGATTGATGTAGACAAGCTCAAGAAAATGAAACAAGAGAAAGTTTCTGCTTGGACCATGAAAGGGTTGATTAGTGTCATAAGGGCTTCTGGACTTACTACCATCTCAAACACGCTTGATAGTGTGGATGATGATGAGGGTGAGAAGAAAGATGAGGAGATTACTAGTGAGTGGGAAGCAAAGGCCGCTGCTTATCGGATTTTCAATAATGTGGCCAAGCCTGGAAGCAAGTGAGAATATCATATTCTGAAAGTTCTACAATTTTCTGCCCAATTCCCCTCACCCAAGATTTTCACTGTTGAAATTGTTGTCGACAGGTACATTGATGAGGAGGACCTCTTGCGCTTCATGAAAAAGGAGGAGGTGGATAATATGCTACCACTGATTCAAGGAGGAGCGGAAACGGGAAAGATCAAGAGAAAAGATTTAAAGAATTGGCTGGTAAGTTCTTTATCAAATTTGTTTTTTGTATCACTCCACTGGGCCCTTCCTAATGATATTTGAGATTGTTAAAATTCTCCTCATACACCTAGTGATGACTGTGTGCATGCTGACATCATTTCGGAGTTGTGTACAAATCTTCAAATACACCAAACGGTATCCTTATATAGATCTAAAAATTCATTGGAGTATTTTTGCCCATCAAGTTCTTAGGCACTTGTGGATTCTAGCTCAGACCCTACCCTCCAATGTGACTTCATATTTTACATGTTGTGAGCATTATTAAGAGCTTGATGCTTGTCTTCCATTTCACAGTAATCAAATTGTAACTCTTGTGGAAAAACTTCAATCGTGGCTCTTATAACATCATTCTTGTTTGCAGGTGAGTGTTTACCTAGAACGCAAGTCACTGTTACATTCCTTGAATGATACGAAAACAGCCATAGACGAGCTGAACAAGCTTGTTTCAGTGATTGTGCTTATTGTGGCCCTTATTGTGTGGTTACTCTTGATGGGATTTTTGACAACCCAAATACTCGTCTTCATTTCATCTCAACTTCTTGTTTTGGCATTTATATTTGGTAACACTGCCAAGACTGTGTTTGAAGCCATCATATTTGTATTTGTGATGCACCCATTTGATGTAGGGGATCGTATTGTTGTTGATGGAGTGCAGGTAACTCCCTAATCCTGAGAACAAATCAAATTCTATTAGATCTTGGTCACTTTACCTTACATATTTATGCCTCACAGATGGTTGTTGAAGAAGTGAACATTATGACGACAATCCTCTTGAGATATGACAATGAGAAAATAACCTATCCAAATTCAGTTCTGGCTACCAAACCCATCAGCAACTTTTATAGGAGCCCTGAAATGAGTGATTCTGTCGAATTTGCCATTGATGTTTCTACTTCAATTGAGAGTATTGGAGCTTTCAGAGCAAAAATAAAAGGGTAAGTTGCTCCAATATTTTTTAGTATGCTGCATTATCATGCTTGGTTCTTCTACAAACTGACTGCTAGAAATTGGCAGCTGGCATTTCGTGTTTGTAATAACATTGCTAAACGATAGGTGTAAGACCCATAACGTTTTCAAATGTGCTTCAATAAAGAAATGCTTCATATGTACATATATATGTAACATAAATTTGTATTCATTGATAGACCATATGACTGAATTAAACTCGGAAGGTTAGACGGATTGCTAAAAATTCTGCTGTTTTTCATGGTTTTATCCTGATTGATTGCTTGGACAGTATAATTCAAATTTAGAGTTGGGCTCATGGTCTTTTCACTCTAACCAGTGGCCGAGTAAGTTTCTGATAACACTGGTATTAAAGCATGCATAGGTGGGTTCTCTTGGGTCTGGAACATAGAAAAATTACTTTTGCACAAAAGTAATTTATTTATGGTTTCTCCTCCTTTTACCTTTTGTATTATGGAAATTCCTTCTTTTTGTGAAGTGGGTGCTCATCTTCTTGTTTCTAATATGTTCAAAAGGAAAAATTATACTTGTAAGCGAGTCTGAAGCACACCCTTCATCCACTAACATGGTAAGATTTTAATTTCTCTTGCAAATCAAATATTACCATGTTAGCAGTATGAAGAGTATGTCCTCTGCATTGTCTAGCCAGTAGAAGGAGTCATTGGTAGCATAGTCTTTTAGATCAGCCAACTATAATGACGAGCTAATGATTTTTCGATACTGTTAGTGCAGCTCAATGCTTGGGCCACCGAGAGGTGGTCCCTAGACATTTTCTCGATGTTTTTTTTACCTAGTGAATAAGTATTTTTTAATGATATTGTGAATATTTTTTTAAATGTTTAAGGATATAAAAAAAAAATGTATAGAAAAGGAGGGGGAAGGGGGAGAAAGGGGGGGGGGGGGGGGAATGGCCTTATCCGGAGACTCTCTTGGCCTACACCCTTTGGTGGGTGTAGCACCGTCCCTTCTGAATCATGTTTTGTTTCCATTTCTGGTATTATTTACATACTTCATTTAATAGAGGCTGCTTTCTTGAAAATTCAGGTACTTGGAGAGCAAGCCTCAACACTGGCGTCCTGTCCACAGCGTATTGGTTAAGGAGATCGAGAATGTAAACAAGATGAGAATGGCTTTATATGTCACGCACACCATAAACTTTCAGAACTACGGGGATAAGAGCAGCCGAAGATCTGACCTTGTCTTAGAACTGAAGAGAATTTTTGAGGAGCTTGGCATTAAATATCAACTGCTGCCTCAAGAAGTTCTACTCAGACATGTTGGGACAGCCCCCCCAGCATTTCAACCTGTGCGGTGACGTCTCTCTTCTTTGTGCAAAATTATTCCTCTGCTGCAAGTAGGTGAGTTTCTCCTCTGATTTTCTTAGCTTGGCATGAAAATTATTATTATTTTTTTCTTGATAAAAAATAGCAATTTTATTAAAATGAGAAAAGTGCTCTGGTATATATGAAATCAACATGAACAACTCCTGAGGTTAATAAACTCTATGAAAGACCATGTCGAAAAATAAAGTTCACAAAAGGTTTGGAAGAATATAAAGGAAGAGCAATCCAATAATCCAAAGTACTTGAGATTCAAGACTTAATCATGAACAAAGTAGGTTGAACCCCTTCAAAAGTCATCATGGCATAGTGTACAAATTCTTATTACTCTCTTGATAGCTATATGTTAAAATTTGAAAGTAGATTCACAAGTTAATCTTTGTAAGATTTTCTAAGTAAATTTCATCACTAACATTTTTGGATTAATGGACTTGTAAGTCTGTTCCTAATTTTAAATGTATCTTCTTCTCTTTGTTGAGAACAGGTGCAAATGAGGGGGATGCAGAGAGTTTCATTGTTTTGTAAAGCAAAGAGCAAAATTTTTATTTTTATTTTTATTTTTGTATTTATTTTTTCTTCTTCTATTGGTTTGCGGCAATTCATCTCAAGTAAGATTGATGATTCAAGCTGGATCTCAGTTCCTACTTAAAGTAAAACGATCAAAACTGCTCTCTGGCTTGACTGAAAGTAAAACAGCATTGGTGTGATTATGAGTTAATGAAAATAAATAATTTTGAGAAACTATTTTCATTTCTTGGCTTGTTTGGAAAGGGCAGAAAATAGCGGTTTCTGGAAAATGACTAGTGGGTCAATGGAAAAATTATGTACATGAGGTGGAAATTACTTACCCCTCTCCAGGAGGAGTAATTCAATGTCACCCCCTTGCTTTACATGTATTTCTTCACCGAAGTAAGAAATAGATAGAGACTAGTAGGGGTGTTCATCCGGATTCCGGATTCCTAAATCCAGAACCCGGATTCAAAATTTCCTTAAATATTTTAAAAAAAAATCAAAAATATTAAGAAATAAATAAAATTTTAAACTGGGCCGGGTTGTACCCGGCCTAGATGAACATCCCTAATAGAGAGAATCTTTTACTAAAATAATTTATTATTGCAAATAATCTTACTAATTTATTAGATTTCATGTTTTCTAGCCCAAGATCAAACACAAACTATTTCCACCTAATTCCTTTGAAGGCCAACAAAACAAACCATACTCTTAAGGGTGTCAGGAATTTAGCCGATTGGTATATAAATACAGAGTGGATTATACATACAACTCCCCAGACTCTTTCTCTTGGTCCATTCTCTGAATCCTAAGAAATCAGAAAATCAATTAGAGAAACAGTTTTTTCATACTAGATACTGCCCTTCGGAATTTTCTAATTAACTCAATACTAAGGGACAAACATGTCTGTTGATAACCTTATCCAATGATGCCGATTGGAGAAGCTGCCACGTAGGATGCCAAATATTTCCACCTCTCATCCCCTCCTCACTCCACAACCTCTCTTTAGTCCATCCATTCCCTCTCAACAACAAAAGCTCAATACCAAAACCATATACTCAATATCACATAAAGAAGCAGTTGGGTGCAGAGAGGGAAGGGGAGAGAACTAAAGAGTGAAAAAATGGCTTCAACTTCAGCAGTCTCAATGGCAATGCCGTTGAACTATGCGAGCAGCCAACAGAGGGTTCTGACCTCAGAGGCCTTCATGAAGCCACTTCCAATGAGGCACTCAAAGGCTGCTACTGCTGCATCAAAATCAAGTGGGAGGGTTCAAGTGAGGGCTTCCGTGAAGGAGAAGGCAATCACGGGGCTCACTGCAGCTGCACTGACGGCTTCCATGATGATACCGGAGGTGGCTGAGGCTGCGTCTGACCTCACTCCATCGCTCAAAAACTTCTTGCTCAGCATTGCGGCTGGCGGGGTTGTGCTTGTTGTCATTATTGGTGCTGTTGTTGGTGTCTCTAACTTTGATCCAGTGAAAAGGAGCTGAGAGAGCAATTCCAAGGATGGAATTAAATTTTTCATTTGCCTGTTTAATGCTTTTAGTGATGATTTCTGTGTTGCATGAGTAAAATGTGATTCTTTCAGCTGTAATTTGACTGGAAACTTGAGTTCTGAAATTTTACTTTCCTTCTTAATTCTCACTCAAGAGACAAACAGAAAATTTTATAAAGATTTGATGCATACATTGCTCCCAAAGATAGCAAAACCAGCTAATGTCCCATTTATTGCCATCAGCAACAGAGCCACAATTGGCACGCTTGTTTCATAGAATCCAATTCGAATCAACATGCCCCCAGAAGTAAAACAGTAGTGAATTACATGTAATGAAATTACAGCAAGCAAATCTGAATGTGAATTAACATCATCTTCCAGAATGTATAAATTGGAAAACTTCATATTGCCTTTTTTGAATTCAACATCAACCCAGTGTAGGTTTCAAAGACCAACACAAGGTATAGACCGCTAAATCGTCATAAGTAAACTATAAAAGGAATGAAAATCAATTCTGGAGTATGTAGAAGTACCAGTGCCCATCCTGGGTTTATACTTTAGAGGGCATATACAAATTCGTATCTGCAGAAAGAAAAAGTCTGCATCTTGAAGCAATGACTTTGGTGTGAAACCATTCACTACTTAGTAAACTTTGAAATCAGATCAAGTGCGTATCTGCTCTCTGAAGAATAGCTCACACTATCCACCTTAACTACAGAAATCTTCACCCTTTGTTCATCACCATATAGTTCCTCCTTGATTTTAAGTCGGAAAAGATACTGGCTAAATAGTCTGCTTCGGATAATTCCTCCAAACTTTTCGTCATCTTGCTCTTCATACTTCAACAAGTACAACTCCTTCGCCGAGCAACCTAAGATCTCTTCCCCAGCTTCCTGGAAAGCTGTCACCCAAGTCAATCCCGAATGGTCTTGAATTTGCGCTTGAAGAAGGTATCTATAATCGCACTCCTCAAACTCCTGATTGCACCTGTCACATAGCCATCTTTTGCTTCCTGACTTTGTAACTTTCTTATTACACTGTCTATCTCCGATCATCAACGGGCAAGCCATGTAACAGAAAGTATCCGTCTTAATGAAAGATATGGTTGCCTTCACCGTGATCCAATCAGGCTTATCTGATCTTCCAAGACCCTCATCCTTGATCTGTGACACTGTTTTACGTATCTCATTCTTAGATCCTCCTGGCATAATTTCTCTAGAAATAGATACAGAAGCAACATTTTTTCCCCCTTGATCAAACCAGTTTCTCAGGCCAGAAGCCTCGTGCAAATCTGGGTTTATGAAGAGCTGTGTAGAGGAAATTGTCCCTATTGATTTCCCACTGAAGTCATTAACCTTCCCAGATTTGACAGCTAAAACTGGAAAATCCCCAGAATTGACCATCTCTTCCAGCTTTTGACCTTCCCTGTTGCAGAATTCTCCCCAAAGTGTAAGCTCAACACTCCTGCCAGATCCATCCTTCAAATTCAAAATTCTTCTCTGAGTCTCCATTCCATTCTTTCTCAGAATGGGCACTGATGGATTCACAGATATCACAACACCAATAATGTCAAGTATGGAATTGTTGTCAGCACTCTCAATTTCACTGATCAGCCTGAAGGAAAATTGCTGCTTTGGTATAGAATCATCTTCCTCTGGGCAAAGCTCCACAGTCGATCTCGTCTCCAGAAATATCTCCCACTCATTCTTCAAATGGTTAAAGTTCTTCTGTGCAGGTTTTAAGCTACCCTTTGAGATCAAATAGACTTTACCGACCTCAATTGGATCATAGAAGCTGTCAACTACAGCATTAAAGCAAGTCACACGAATTTCTCCACCCTCAGAGTCAAGGAGGTCAAAAGAGAACACCTTCCCATCTCCACGGGCATTGTTGTAACGACGAATGTCCCCTTTTGCAGTAACTCTTGCCTTGATAGCCCAGCGACCCTGGTAAGGATTCAAAGCAGCAATAGGAATTATACGTGCCGGTGCATCATTCTTCAGAATTGGACCATGATTCCTGTAATTTGGAGGTGGCTTGTATGGTGGTTGAACTGTTGGTGGGAAACTTTGCACATTTTTACCAGGATTCTGGGCACTGAAATGGTTGCTGCCAGCCCTTGTGGAGTGCTCTAAATTCTTATTTGGCAATGGTTTTTGAGATGCTGAACCAGATTCAGTCAGTGATTTTGGATTCCCAATTATCTCACAGTCCGGTATAATAGTTTCCATGTTCAGCACAACAATTATTCTGCACAAAAAAGTGAAGTTAAAAATTCAATCAAGCCTTTTAAAGAGGGGGGAGAGAAAGGCAACAATTTTTGAGCTAAATAGTCATAAATTTGCAAAGCAACCAAGTAGTCATTTAACAATTGTTCAAAAGGTTTCACTGCTTGTATAACTTCTATTTTCCCATAAATAATCTCTTACCTTTGTCCCCCACTTCCATTGACTCAAAGATGAAAGTAAGCTAAATAAGTCTGATCAAAGTTGCAACAATCAAACAAAGCATTCAGCTGGTTCTCATTTAGTTGTTAAACCCTTTTCTATTTATATCTAATTCTATAGTGCAATTTCCATCAGTGACTTTAAATATTAAGGTCAGCTAAAACAATCTTCTCAATTTTTGTTTCTTAAAGTGCGTAATTTCTTGAAGATCCCATGACTTGCAATTAATGTCAAAACTAAATGTGCGGTCCATACCAACAAAATCCCAACCAATAACAAAATTCTGCTTCCCAACTTACAAGTCTTTTTTTTTTTTTCCAACTTACAAGTCTAAAGCATCAAGTTACTCGAAAATGAAAACTACGTTAGAAGAATTGAAAAATGAAGTCCTGAATATCCTCGAGCTTAAGATTCTTCTTCTCAAAGGATTCACAAGAGAAAATCTCACAAAATCAATGCACAAACAACTAATTTTCTACCAATTGTAGAATGTCACAGCTCATGCCTATTATTCTGGAAACATGCTCATGCCATAGAAATAACTATTGCAACTAATTCATTAATCAATTGATTAGATATTAAACCAGGGCGATATGGGATCATAAGTAAGCGCACTAACTTCCGGTTCTGGACGGGGCTGCAAATGTAATCGATCAACTGGACGACGGAGCCCTTCGCGACACGGCCGGATTTGACTTGGTCGTTGAGTTGGGTGGCCAGCATGGCCTGCTGAGTCGAAATAGAGTCGGAGAGCAGCAAACGGTACCGCTCCTGCGTGCTCCCAATGAGCTTGATATCCAGGACCTGCACCAGTGGCTTGGCGTTGACATCACCCGATTCTATGGCGGCGATAGCGTTGGGCGTTAGATTCACCGGCATGGCTCGAGCCACGGTAGAAGAGGGAGAGAGGAAAGCCCTAACCCTAAAAATGGGGGGAAATGAGAGACGGAGAGATGAAATTGGCGGGGGATTGGAGGAGCAGGGAATAACTGACCCGACGGAAGAACCAGAGAGATCTGTTTTTTTATTTTTTTATATGGCACAAAGAGATCTCTTCACTCATCTTATTTTTTTTATTATTATAATTTTTTTAATTTTTATATAAAATATAATAAATTTTTTAAATATTTTAATTTTAAAATAATAATAATATAAAAAATATATATATTTTATTCAACCCTTTATTTTATTACCAATCCATTTCATCATCCAAACCACACTTATACCTTAAAGACCAGAATCAGAAATTCTATTTTGGAGTCAGTCATATATTGATGTATGCAATAGGAGTGGGTAGTAGGCACCTATAACCCATTGTCCTATCCTGTTCGTCCCGCCCCCACAAGGGCCCCTCGACTGTATAGCAGCCTCCCAGCAGAAGCGGGGGACTCGAGGACGCTCTGATTTTCTTCCATCTCACTATAATATAAGAAAAATTATCGAGAGTATCCACGTTCAGTATACTCCCCCTCACATAAATAGTATACAATAATATTCATGCACTGTTCATGTGAGAGGGAGTATCCTGAGTGTGGATACTCTCTAAAATTACTCATAATATAATATATAATGGGTTATTCTATAAACTTTTTTAACCTCTTCATATTATTATTATTTAATTTTTTTTAATTATTTAATTTTTTAAATTATAAATTATTCCTTTTAAAATAATTTTATTTATTTATTTATTATTCATATACTAAATATATGAATAATGAATAAAATAAAATAAAATAAAATATAATATATAAAAGTTACGTAAATAATAAGAGATTATATAGATTTTTTCAATATATAATCTTTATTATATGTATCAATATTTTAAATACTGTTTCGATTAAAGGGTTAAAACGAGATATTTCACTATTAATATTATTTCGAATATTGTTTTAAAATAATTCATATGTGAATAAATTATAAAAATATAAACTATAAATAACCTGATTTGAATTAGGAGTCTAAAAATGAGCCTAGAGTTTGTAGAAATTAAAAAGAAAGAAAGGGTAACAGGCCAAAAACTATATATCAACCAATACAACCAAAATTCTTAAGGTTTTAGAATAATATTCTTCTTTGTGTCGGCTACCTAGTCAGTACATTATATTTTGACTGTACCAGTTCACACAAAACATAATTTTAGGAGATTAATATATAGTTATATATTAAAAAAAACCCTAAGATGCAAAACCTTATTTTTTATATATTTTATAATGACCCCAGACATATTTTGTCTAAGACGTCATTTTGTCTATGAAGAAACGGTGCCATTTATGGCGTTTTAACTTTTAATTTCCCCTCATTTCAATCTCACTTATTCCGTCATTCTAAACTCTTTCACACCTTTCGAAAGTTTGAACTCTAAAGGTAGATTTGACAAGTAAACTCCTTTAAAATCTCTTTAAAATGTTATATTATTATTTATTATTTTATTATTATTTTATACTTAATTTTTATTACTATTCATTACTTTTCACTATTATTCAATATTCTATTATTATTTTTTATTAATTTTTTATTATTATTCACAACCCTTCTAAATTGTTCTTAGTCTATCTCACACTCACTTTGCCATCGCAAAGTGTTGCACCCTCGTCATCATGTTTCTCCGTTGTTGTTGTCACTCAGTGGGTTTCTCAATCCCTACGTCATCTTCACCGAAAGATAATGTCTCTCTCTACCATTTTCATTTTTTTTTTCATTCTATTTTTGTATTTTGTTGAGTTAATTTTAGGTGATTGGAGAATAGTTAGGATGAAATGGAGATGGATGATGAAAATTTGTAAACTATGTACTGTGAATTTCGGATTATGCATGTGTTTGAACTTTGAATATTTGTTGAGTTGATGTGCTTGAATTGATTGTTGCTAAACCATAAATCAATTTACGAGTATCATTGAAACTCTTAAATTAATTTAGGGTTTTAGATTGGAACCCAAAACTAATTTCAGGAGTATCATCGGATTGAAACCCAAACTTAGTTTAGGAATCCAATTTGACTAATTAATTTAGGGGTTTCATTCTTCGAAACCACTAAATTAATTTAGAGTTTTCAATTGGAACCTTAAACTAATTTAAGGTTCCAATTCCCCATGAATAGGGTTTCGAGTTAGACCCTAAATTAGTTTAGAATTTCAGTCCGAAATGAATTAGGGTTTCATATTAGTTTAGGGTATTAGTTCAAAATCCTAACTTAATTTAGGGGTTGGAAACCCCTAAATTAATTACTTGAGTTGGTTTTTTGTTTTTTTTAAATTTGTATCTTCTACTCCATCAGATTTTAGTGATTTTAGTGTTAGTTGTCATACCCTTATCATACATGCCTAAACACTTGACCCCACGGACCCTTACCTAGTCCTAATTAGGGGTGTAAAAAGACCGGACCGGACCGGCGGACCGGACCGGACCGGTTGTCCCGGACCGGGACCGGACCGGACCGGTTGGAGTTCGGTCCGGTCCGGTCCAAAAAATATATGGACCGGAAAATTCCGGTCCGGTCCCGGTCCAGGGAGTTCATCCCCCTGGACCGGACCGGACCGGACCGAATCCTTTTTTTTTTTTTTAATTTTTTTTAAAAAAAAATATATGTATATATAAATAATAATATATAAATTTTAATATTAATATTAATATATATTAATATATAATATATACTCTTATAATATTAACATATAAATAATAAGTGTATTATTATTATTTAATATATTATTACTAATTTATTACTATTTACTAACATATAAATATATAATATACTAATGTAAATTGTAATAATGTTATTACTTATTAGTTATAGTTTATTAACATATACTAATGTAATAATATTATTAGACTATTAGATTATTAGTTATAGTTTACTAATATACTTAATATTTAATATTAACTAATATATTAATAGATAATATATACTCTTATATATTAATATATAAATAATAAGTATATTATTATTATTTAATATATTATTAATAATTTATCACTATTTACTAACATATAAATATATAATATACTAATGTAAATTGTAATAATGTTATTACTTATTAGTTATAGTTTATTAACATATACTAATGTGAAAGTGTTATTAGACTATTAGACTATTAGTTATAATTTACTAACATACTTAATATATAATATATACTAACATATTAATATATAATATATATACTTTTATAATATTAACATATTATAATTTATAGTAATTAAATTTGGACCAAAAAAATATTTGATTATTGTAAAATTATATATTAAATTTAGCCCATTAAATTATATGGGGCACTCCTGGACCGGACCGGACCGCCCCTGGACCGAATTGGACCGGTATGGACCGAACTCCTGTTCGGTCCGGTCCAGGGTGAGAGAATTCTTGGACCGAATGAAATCGGTCCACAAATTTCCCGGACCGGACCGGACCGGACCGGACCATTTACACCCCTAGTCCTAATCCCATCGAGCCTAGTCTTAACCCCACCGACCTTAGTCCTAGCCCTACCAAATCTTGCCTTGCTCCCAAGACCACACAAAGTAAGAAATCCATTTCTATAGTGTTTGGTCTTATTTTACCAAACTAGAGGATGGTGATCCTCATAACCTTCAGGTAGAGGTGAAACTTGGATTTGGTGTTAAGGAGGATGATTGATAAAATGTGTAGGACGTGCGAATATAAGTAATGTATTTTTTTTTTCGTGATTATATATAAAAATAATGATTATACGTCATAAAAAAGTCCTATAAAAAAAATCAATTATTCAGTCATAATATCACTCAATCAGGGCCATGGGTCTAAGTCATGCGCTAAGATTCTAAATTAGTATATTATATACACTTGAGCTTCAGCATATAATATAATATATATACAATTTATATATTAGAATATAATATAAATCACTAAATCAGCAAGTGGGCCAGCGGCAATTATTCATTAAATAAATAAATAAATCATTACTTCAACTTCAAGACCAAGTGGCAAGCTCCAAGACCATATATTCTAGAGACTAGAGATCAGAAACTTACCTGTTGAAAGCAGAGATACGAGACTTGAGATTGTGAGAGATCTGATGGGCGATGGCTTTCCGAGACCTCAGACCAAGCAATGTCGGACAAGCTCTAGGACTATTCTCTTCTTTTGGGATTCGGGTTTTTTCTATAAGGAATACTGAATATTTTGGGTTTTTTTTTTATATATGTTTTCTTTAAAATTTTGGGCAGAGTCGCGATCTTCTTTTCATTTTTTAGTAGTGGTGTTATTAAAATAATGAAAGTGCACACTATATATGGCAAAACCAACATGCAACGTAAGACAACTCAGCTTTCTTACCTTCATAGTCGCTGTACTGAGTACTGTCGCAGTTCATGGACTATTAGTCTATACAGTATAATCGTTTCAAAACTCAACAAACTAAAGAGGGCTTGTGGGTAATGACTATAGCCTTTAGTCTAATATGTAAAAAGGGAAGTTCGTATCCTGGGGGGCTAATTTCAGTTTTTTGGGAGCTAATTTTAGTAAAATTTTTGTAGGTAGGGGAAAAAATTAGACTAATCTACCTAGTATACTAAGTTTTTATGAACATTTGGAGAGGGCCTGGGGTGCATGTAGTTCTGCTCTTGCCCCCAGACTAAGTGTAACTATTGTGATAATTTTTATGGATGCCACTCTAAAATATATAGTACATTATAACTAAAAGTGCATTTAAAAGAACAATGCAAGAATAATCTAATATTAAGATCTTTACAAGAAAAAAGTCAATATAAACTAGAGATTGGACTTAAAAAAAAAATGACAGACAGGAGTAGTGAGGATTTTTTGTTAAAGAAGTATACTAAGTCTGATTCCAAAAAGTATAAGAGACATTTAACTCGTATGATCATCATAAACTAGCCACATTTTCAAGTTGTTGGTGAGACAGGATTCCAAGGGTATTTCCATTGCTTGGAACCTAAGTCTAATATTTCTTCTTGCCACAGTGTGATAAAAGATGTTACAAAGCATTACCAAAAAGAGAATGATTTGTCGAGGGGACAGTGGGTTGGTCAAATTGTTTGCCTTAACATTTGGACATCAATCCAAAATTATAATTGCATGTCTTTGACTATACATTTCATTGATTGTGAAAGGACATTACTAAGGCTGTGAAAACAAACCGGTAAACCAAAAAATCGGCTTGGATCGATAGATTCAGTCTAGTTTAAGACCGGTCCAGGATGAGCTCTTTTCTCTTAAAGCTGTCAAATCCAGTTCGAAATCGATTCTCTACTTTTTGAGATCAAACGAGACCAATTTCACATAATAATTATGTATTTTAATTGATTTTTAATATTATATATAATATTTTTATGTTAGATATAATCTCATATATAATATAAATTATGACTATATATAAAATAATATTATTGTAATTTATAATAAATTTTAATTTTAAGCATATAAATTTATTTGATCATATATTTTAAATAGAAAACATATATAGTGTATTAATTATTTTTTTGGCGAAGTAAATTCTCAATATTCTTTTTGATAAGCATTCTTTTTAATCTTAAACATTCTTTGATAACTTGACACTTTATTAAAGTCGAAAAATCAAATTGGAATCTGTAAAATTAGAAGTTTTAATTTAGGAGAGTAATTAGAGCGGGATCAGTTGTTAAAAATACAAAATCGGTACATATTAGTTCGGTTCCAAAATTAGTAAAAAATGAACCAAATCGGACTAATTACACTGCTAGACATTACAAACAAAATTATAAAGTTTTGTCAAATTTTCAATTACAAGGGTGAGACAATTGGAAGAGTCATGGAGGCCACAATAAAAGAGTAGTGCTTAGCAATAATTCTTACAGTTATAGTAGATAATGTTTTGTCTAAAGATGTCGCATTGGGATATCTTAAGACCTATCTTAGAGAGTTAAATAAGTCAATCATAGGTGTTAAGTGTTTACACTTAAGATGTTCTGCACATTCTGAATTTGATTGTTTCTGATGGTTTGAAAGGTGTAGATGACTTGGTTGCACGAGTCAGAATGGCTGTGAGATTTGTGAAATATTCTCCTTCTAAATTAGAGAAATTTCAAGTTGTTGCAAGAAATGCGAGCATAACATTAAAGATGGATCTTGTATTGATGTTACGACAAGATGAAACCCAACTTTTATAATGTTGGAGGTGGCCCAAAAATATAAGGCAGCTTTCAAATTATTGGGTGATGAGGACATCCAATATGTGAGTTATTTTGAGAAGTATGAGGGATCATGAAAGCCTTGTGATGATGATTTGGAGGTGGTTGCTATTTTGTAGATTGTTTAAGGCTTTTCTACAAGGTGATATTGAAGATATCTAGTACTTTGTACACTATCGCATGACTTCAAGCAATAAATATATAGGGCGTGAGAAGAAATAGATGATATGTGTATGAGTGTAACCATATCAGAATGCGGGAGATGATATTGAGCATCATGATCAACTACGAAAAATATTGGGAGGGGAAGAAATAGATGATATGTGTATGAGTGTAACCATATCAGAATGCGGGAGATGATATTGAGCATCATGATCTACTACGAAAAATATTGGGAGGATTTGAGTAGGAAAAATCTATTGTTATATGTGGCTATTATTCTTGACCCCAAGATTAAGATTGAGGCCATGATGTATAGGTTGAGACTTGTGCATGGGACTTCATGGGCTGATATTGTTTGGGGCATGGTTAGAAACACACTCGTCAGATTGCTTTATGAGTTTACCATGATTAAGGGTGGTATTTCACCCACACCTACACTTACCCTAGCGCCCCCTCCAAATGTCGAGGTAGGAAAAAAAATGTAGGTTGACATGGCCCAAAACCTCTCTCAAAATTCCTAACTAGGTTGTTAACCTACTTAGACGAAGTCAAATGTAGACCAATATTTGACAGAGGATCAAGAACCATATGTGGAAAGATTTAATATATTAATATGGTGGAATGTCAATGATGTGAAGTATCTCATCCTTGCAAACTACAATACTTTGGCCATCCCTATCAACACCATAGCCTCAGAGTCAACTTTTATCATTGGAGGGTGTGTATTGGATCCATTCTAGAGTTCATTAGCTCTTACCACTAAGAAGGCTTTTATTTGCACATATAATTGGAACAAGTGGATCCTAGTTCATGTTCCGAATGTTCTTGATTATGCGGATGCCAACGAAGATGAGGGTGATGATCAACTTAGATCTGGTAATCGTTGATTTCATTTATTTATTATGATTTATTTTATTTATATTAATTTCATCGTCATTAATTTCAATTTTAATTGTTGTAGCAATTCATGACACGACATCTATCTTTGTTGCAGTATGAATTCACCATATTAGACCTTGACCCACCAATGCCATTTGCCACATATTTGTAGAATTTGTATTGTCCCTCTAACTTTTTTGGGAAGATGATAATTTTTGGTATCTGATTGTTTTTATAATCTTACTATCATTTGCGTAGCTCAATCCTCAATTCTAATCCCAATCCGAAAATCAAATGACAACAGAAAATTTTCAATGTCACACGCATCTTGATCCCCATCTCATTTCGGTTAGTTTGATTTTAATTTTAATTTTATAATATTCCATTTTTAACGGTTCTTTCATTTCTAATTTATCTTTGTAATTTTTTCTTAAATTGATAATATTTCAGATTTTTTGATCCACAACTCACGTTTCATAACCTCACAACACCCCTGTGCTCCAGGCTCCCAAATGTCAAAGACTCAAACAATTGGCTTTATTTGTATTTTTATTTTACTGACGGTTCTCATTTATAATGTTGATTCAAAGTCTTTTTTATAATTTTAGATTTGTAATTGTATTCTCTTAATTTTTATTATGTAATAGGTTAGTAACATAGTTTTATAGTTTCATTATAAATTTGTATTATTATAAATTGTAATAGCTTAGGACCTACTAGTAGTTTAGTATTAGTTTGTTATATATATATTTTTCTCTTAATTTGTATTTTTTAATTGTGCATGCCAATTATATGTTTTTTTATTGCAATTTCTAGGCCCAAAATGGCCTAGAAACATTGAATAGATCAAAAATTATAAAAACATGCTTGGCCAATGGCCCAGGTGTAGGTGTGGGTTCGGGTTCGGGTTCGGGTTTCGGTTAGGAGGGGATGGGAGGGGACAAATGCCCTCCCCACCCCTGAAGAGTTGCTACACCATAATCTAGAAAATCTTCTTTTGTCTGATGATTTTTTAATTTTGTTATGAGAATGGATAGAAATTGTGCCCAATCATCTATGATTTTGTTTGGATCTTTAAAAGGCACATTGCTTAGATCTAAGTATGTCTCAATCTGAGCAACACTCTTTTATTCAAATCATCTGTCTTTACGTAGGATGGTAATGGATTTGAAAGGATTTTTTTTTTTTACTCCACTAGTTTCACCTAAATGCATTATTTGTTTGAACCACAATTTTCAAATAATTATGGATCTAGTGGTTCATCTATCTTCCTTTTTCTTGAAGATTCCTCATGTTTTTTCTCATATAGACAACTTGTGAAAAAATTATTCTAACCAGTATTGATCTCCTGGTGGGTTTACAAAAAAATAATACTTTTTAAAAACTTGGATATACTCTTTATATTGACAAATGTTACAAAATCTTAGTTTGACTAGAACATAATTCGCATTTTCTTGCAAGAGTGATTCTCCTGCAAACAAGTGAGGTTTTCTTTTATTATATTATTGAATCTCCTAAAAATATCATCAAAATTATTAAAGTCGGTTAATAAGGCTAGTTTTTCTTCTCTCCCTTTTGCGGGTGCCAGGGACCAAATTGGAGCCCTTATCTCATGCGGGGCAAGAGGGAGGGGGCGACCCTAGTATGCAATAACAAGAATGCTTGCAATATGTGTGTCTATGTATATTATTCACTTTTTATAGGCGTAACTTAATTTCAAATTCCTTCTATTTATAAGAAATATTTTTAAGATGGTATTTTTTTAAACTCATATTTTCAAGTTTTTAAATTTTCGGTAGTATATCTTATATGTATGTATACTATTGATAATTTTGAACGCAAAATTGAGTTTTAAGAAAACATATAAACTTTTTTCATGCTTCAAAGAAGAGTCAAGAATTTTAGATAGGATTATAATAGAATTCTAGTATTTTGAAGAGATTTTAAGAAGTTTTAAAATTTTTTGAGATCACTATTATTATTTTTTTTTATCAAATTTTACTTGAATTTAAATAATAATAATTAATTTTTTCTTGGGAGGATTGGGGGCCATGACCCCTCTAAGCTCAACGTGGTTCTACCGCTGAAGTGCTCGGTTTCTCATATACAGATGGTTTAAAATTTGAAGAAAAAAATTGATGTTATGAAAATACAATGGGAGATAATTGCCCCATCCACGATGACATCCAATAGAGAGATAAGCTATTTCACCCGAAGCTTTTTCACCGAAATTTGTACTGAATTCAAATTTTTTTTTTTTTTACAAAGTGATTAAATAGATATTTTTAAAAGATGATATAATTTATTTTTGAATTTTTTAAAAATATTTAAGAATATATAAAACATGAATGAAAAAAAGAAAAAGAAAAAGAAAAAAGAAAATTTTGAACACATTTTAGATACCGTTCGAACTAATCATTAGTTTTCTTGTTGAGGTCCTCTCTCTCTTCTTTATTTTCTCTCTAGAGTGTGTGATTTTCGGCAGTTCTTTCTCCTTCTCGATTCCTCTCATGGGCGGAAGGGAGTTGAAACTTCGGTTCCAACTACCTCTCCCCTATTTTCGGATCCCTTTCCAATTTTCCCTTTAGGTTTTAGTTTATTTTCCTGTAGATTTTCCTCTAGCAGCGCTGACCTCCTCAGCGGGTCTTCTTTTCCGACAACTTTCTTCATGCGCACGCAATCTCCTGTGCTTCTCCAGCCATCGATCTACCTTACGCAGAAGAATGCTTCGGTTCCTCCTTGCGTGTTGGTTGCATGTACGACCCTTGTCGCTCGTGTCTTTCATGTGTAGTTGCGAATCGGGGAAGAATTTGAGATCACGCGCCACTCTGCTTTCCTCAATGGCCTCAGATCTTTTGAAGTGGTCATTCGTCTTTCTCCTCAGGGAGCGCGTGTTCTACACGCACCACCACTACCGCCGTGGGCCCTTTTATGGCGTCCTAGTTTAGATGTCGATTGCTGTCTTATATTACTACTTTTAATGATCTGTGGTCTTGCGGAAGGGTACGAAAATCTCTCTAAAAATCGCTACAAGATAATGAATGATAGCGTCTCCAACGATGGATCTATTGTTCGTTTTATTGCAAATGCTTTACTTTTTCTTCTTATAAGATGGGTAGGATTCAAGAAATTGGACCCAAATAAACTCGATTTTTTTCCCACATTTTTAACATTGTTATTTATGATTTTGGGACAATTATTTGTGAATTCCACCCTCTCTTGTATAATCTGCTTGCCTTAAAAAAAAGAAAAAAGAAAAGATATGCTGTTCGGACATCTCTTAGAAGATGTTGCACCGCTCCATCCAATAATGAATCTATAGAGGAACAATTTGGCAAAGCGCCTTGATAAGCGCAAATCCGTAGGATCACGAGGAAGCTCTGCTCTTGAGCTTTAAAGCGTACCCGATCTCCATAAATATTGGACACCGATCAAATTAGTTGGATAACCTTGTCGGATCATGTGGGAGCTTGGCCCCTGAATTACATTAGTGGGAGGATCACATAAGAGCTCGGATCCTGAGCATATGATCCTGCCCTTGATCAAATAGAATGGATGACGTGATAGCTCCTGTGCATGTATAGCATAGTGCAAATAGATCAGTCATAAGAGTAAATTTGTAAATTAGTGTGGAGGACACACCGTCTTTGATACTCCAATACTTACTGATAAGTGATAAATGTATGTGATATGTATAATCTCATTGTTATTTTTTATAATAATTTCAATAAAACTCTAATTATATTGCTGACTAATTGTTTTTTTTTCTATTCACACCATATGTCCATGGGCCCATGAGGGCCGCAACGCCTCTCCTGCATATAGAGTTTGGATGGGTATTTAAGTTGTTAGATAGAGGACCTCCGCTACTCTTTTATCTTTTTAAATACCTGCAAATATTCTAAGCAAGTTTCTTGGTTTAACTCAGCAATATTTTCTGCCCTAAATAGAACCTTAAGTTTTAACCATAGCCCCTAAAAACACCATAAAACCCTGAAAGCCGCCTGTTCCAACAATTAATACAGAAACGTAAAGGAACCAGTCATTTGAAATGCAAATCCATTAGTTCATTGAAAAAGTATGAATGATTAAACAGATAATGATTCAAGTCCTTGATACCCAAAATTGGCAATAAGAAAAACAAAAACTACATAAACTCAGATGTTTGAAATAAAAGTATATCACGATGATTACTACTTCAGGACGGTAAGATAAAAAAAATCGAGGTACTATGCCACTGGGAGGACCTCAATATCAGCTGCCACCACTGGTGCCCGGAAATGTTCCTCTTCCTCTTTGGGAGTGTGGATTGTAACCAGATCAGGTAGGGGAGTTGTTGGTCCCACCTTACCCTTTGGATCCCAATCCAGCATTATTTTGACCTTGATGCCAAGTACCCCCTGTGTGCCAATGAGATATCTAATAAGAACCGGAATTCAAAAAGAAATGAAAACAGCCTATAAATGTTGATTTGGCTGAAGACAGCATCATAAACTTGCAAGTTGCAAACCTGTCTCAGAAGAACATGTCTCACAGCCGAGTCTATATATTCATTGACTGGCTGACCAGAAGAAATCATGTAGCCGTCCTTGAACTTCATGGACTTTGCACGTTGCGCCCTAAGCTTTCCACTAACTATCACCTGTTAAAGTAGAAGTATCGTCTAAATCATATTCCAAGTAGAATAATAAAATCTTGCACTATAAGGGTTAAAGCTGACCACAAACCTCGCATCCCTTTGCTCCATTTTCCATGACAAATCTCAGTACACCATAGCAGGCCCTTAATGAGAATAATATCCATCAAGTTAGTTTCAGTAAACATTATTGGAACGTCCACGCATGAAACAGACTCAACCAAGAACTAAACCTAAAAATTAAATCAGGCACAATCTTAAAAAGTTCCTGCAAATGAAATGGACCGAAACTTGAAACCTTCAACCACCAATAACATAATTCTTTTCTGATGACAATAAAATCAGCCAAAACATTGCAAGAATTTCTCCCTTCTTATAAACAGAAGAGACATACTTTTTGTGGGTAGATGGGAAGGATGGATGGATGCAGGGAAGAAGCATCAGTCAGTAACGGGACAGAATAATTGATAAAAAACCATTAAGACCAGCCTAAAGGAAGATAAACATTATGTAGCGATCCCAAGCATACAATCTAAGCAAGTTTCTTGCCATGTTGGAATGGCCTGAGTCGCAATGTCAATATTGTCATCTTCCGACACAAAGTGGGTATTGAACTATGACCTACTAGCTTTGTAGATGACTGACCATATAACTGGGAAAAAATTATGAACAGTAATCTAAGACTATTGAAGATAATTAGCTCTAAGGCTTCAAGGTTTAGTGCGTGAAAGACAGCACTATTTCAAAAAAGAAGTGAACTGAGGAAAGCAAATGAAAATTAAAAAATCATGTACCCTCCCTAACGTTACCAAAAGAAAACCAGACGATTTCACGAGGAAGATGTCCTGAAGGGAACTTGAGAAATACTACTATAGTCATCTTCCGACACAAATTAGCGTGTAGTCACCAATCTGCTTTGTAGATGACAGAAAAAGCTTGGAACAAAGTCCAAACAACAAAAAACAGATTTTACAAAAACCAATTCCAGTATATTTCAAGCGCACAAGCCCCCAAAAAATCTAAGAAGATTAAAATTCCCACTTTTAAATAGAGAAAAGCTCAATCATAAACGTTATCCAAGCACATACTACAAAAAATTGAATTTGATACTAGCATCCTACCATGATACTAATTGATAACTCCCATTTATGCCACTGTAAAGCAATTCTTCACGAAATAGAAATAAATATAGAAAGAAGTATATAGCTTGAAGAATATATACCTCCGAACAGCAAGACCACCGAGGAGCTTATAGCGGAGAGACTCAGCCTGGGCAATAGCGCAAAGCCCTCTGTTATTAACTTTCTCTGCGTAGAGCTCCACGCTGTTCTCTGGGAACTTGAACCGCTTCTGTACCAACGACGTTAGCTCTCTGATCCTCCTCCCCTTCTCACCTGCAAAATAGAACAACTAATTTACCCTTCGAAAATCGGTACAATTTTTTTATAGGTCCAAAATCAATAAAATTAAAAAAATAAATAAAAAAGAAAACATAGAGGAAATCATTGAAATTCAGACCGAGAACGTTCTGGGTCCGGGTGGCTCTGATGATGATCTCGGTACGCATAGGAGTAACTCTAACTTCGACTCCGGAGTAACCGTCCTCTGCCAGCTCACGGGTTAGCACCTCATTCAGTTCGGCGAAGAAAACTCCGTCAGCTACGAACTGCAACGACACCACGCAAAAAATAAAGCTTCAAGAAACAGTGTTATATAAAAGAGTGAATAATATCCAGACTGATTGCAAAGAAAATTGAACGAGAAAGATAGTGGATTAGTAGTGAGTTATTGTCTAAGAGTCTTGTGGTTCGATTTCACGGGAAACAAACAGAGAGTAAAGGGATCACCTTTCGCTTTTTGCTCATCTGGGTTGCCATTTTCGGATTGAGGAGGCGAGATCAGACGGCGAAGTGGCTGCTGCTTTGCAATTTGCAAACCCTACTTTCAGTAATGCTTTCCGGAGAGAAAGGCTGCGTGAGGGCCGAAGTGCTGAGGAGTCGTTTAAAAATAAAACCTAAGGGATCGACGGCCTACAGAAAACCAAAAAAAATAAAACCTATCGACAGCCTTTGAATGAAACGACGTCGTTATATCATTATTTTATATGTAACTATGCAATATGATAATTTGTATATTAATTTATTTAAAAACTCAAAATTATTATATAATTAAAAAGAAAACTACTACTATTGTAAGAGAAATATAAAAGAAACTCTTAAAAACTGAAATTTTATTATTTCTATAAATTTTTCTTATGAATTTCATAACAAATAAAACTCATATTATAGGCGTTGAAATTACTATACAAGTTACTATACAATACTTAAAATAATAGTGGTAGGGTTATTCACAAAAATAATTAAAGAGGGCAGGGGCCACCTCAATAATTCTTAACACTCTCACTTGAATGACTACTCATAAAGAATTTGCCTCGTTAAAATCTTATCAAGGAAAAATCCAGTGGGAAGAAAAACCCATGGAAAAGGAAAAAGAGTACAGTATTCTTATGTACCGCCAAGTGCTTTAAGATTGTCTCATTAAAACTTTACAAAAGAAAATCAGTGGGACAAAATCTCAAAGAAGAAAAACAGTACAATCAACACAAGTTTTCAGAACATTTACTCATCTGAAAAGTGCATGTTGATAGATTTTTGAATATTCGCATTCCAATGTTTTGCACAATCTTCTTGAATGTTTCAATTGGTAATACTTACGTGAATAAATCTACCAGATTATCACTTGATCGTATCTTTGATATATTTTCATCTAATTTGAATGGTACAAGCAGTATTATTTTCGTATAAAATGGTTGAGCTATCATTAATTATGAAAGACCATATTTTTTTTGGATATATTGAATTACTGATCTCAGCTAAATACACTCTTGACTTATTTTATGAATTGTAATAATTTTTGAGTGATTTGAAAATGTGACATATACAGGCAGCTCCATATCCCTATCCGATATTGTCCACTTTGGCACTTCAGTGCCTTATGGGTTTAAAATGCGTCAGATAAAGTAGAGGGAATCCTACATATAAGACCCTTGACAGATTTAGTAGAAATCTGAGACCTGCAGTAATACTTAAACTCCCCTTGAGAATATGCGTCAGTTTTTCAAATAATAACAAACATGATTTTAGTATATATAACAAGATTAAGAATTCAAACATAATTTCCATCTAAATAATGCATTAGAGAAAACATGATAATATTCTCATCTAAAATTTTCTCCCCCTCATTCGGCGTTATTATGGAGAATTTATTTATGTACGATGGAAAGGACATTAGAAACCATCAATGTATGATAAAAACTGTAAAAGCTTTAGGTCTAATTTTATCGATTCGGCGAAAAATCAAATCCGCTTGACATTTATGACAAACGAGATCTTGAAGATATTTGAAGGTTTCTGATTGTTATAAATATAGTCATTTTACCATTGGTTTACTCCGGCAAAAAAAACTTCTCATATTTTTCATAAATCTAGTTGTTGTTCATCCATAACGATATTATGCCTGATAGAAATTCTAAAGTCATATATTTGAATCATAAATCTTTTATACCTTAACCACTCATATTTTCTCATGAGATTGTAAACACCATGATAGGAACATAAATATATCTTTATAGTAAAACTGATCTTGAAATTGTTGTAGCATCAAGAACCCTCAGTACTCAATATGCTGTCTCTCTTACAACCATATCTCAGAGGCTACTGGCGAGAATGAGTGAGATTGATCATCTTAAAAATCAAATATCTAAGTTGCATCAAACGCTTGCAACTAAAAATAGAAAAAAATAAAAATTAAGACAAGAAAATAAGGAGCTGAAGAAATATGTAAACTGATATTCTCGTGACCTGAAAATACAAATAGAAGAGTTAGAACGAGAGAGATCTCAAATATAAAATCAACAACAGCAGCTAACGATAGAGGTTCAGCGTTTACAAGAAAATCGGGATAACTGTAATTAATCTCGCTGGCTTTTGAATTTATGCATCCAGCATATCTTATAATCTTGATTAAGTGAGATTTGAAGAGATGATGGTTTATTTTGTTTTTATTTCTATTTCTATAATAACCGTCTTTAGTTTCATTTAGTACGTATCGAATCTTCTTCTCATATCTATAATTCATCTGTATTTTTATTTTTATTCTACAAATTTTTAATGGCTCATCAATTTCCTTTCAATATTTCTCACGATCAACATATGAGGTATCATTCACCTCAGTTATAAGTTGTTCATGCATCTTTTGCAAGTGCCATGTTGTAGCAAGCGAATGATCTGGCTAATAGGTCAGATCGTGAAGCCGTTTATGAGCTGGTAACTCTTGGTACTTGATACTCCAACCGGTTACAATTCAAAAATCGTGAGATTGAAGAGCTTAATAAGAAGGTTTTCGTACTTCAACGACTCGTTCAAGAGTCCAATAGAACAATTGCAAACTTAAAACAAGCGAATAAAGATTTAAAATCCTTACTTGCCTTTTCATTTCGACTGCCTAATCTTTAGAGAAGGATGACATGTTGTTTTATGAAGAGTAAATGCATTTGAGAGATGAGGCTAGAAGTCTCAAATTTTTGTAACTCATCTAGCATTTGAATAATAAGATCTTTCCTTTTCAAATGTATTTTTTGAATTTATAGCAGCCTTTGTGATCTCTTCAGGAGTTCTAACAAGTTAAATCATCAACGTAAACTGCAATAATGACAAATCCGAGTTCTAATAAAATACATGGGTATATAGGATTATTCTCAAATCCTTCTTTCAATAGATACTCGCTGATTCAATTATACCACATGCGTCTGGATTGCTTTAACCCATATAAAGATCTTTGAAACTTTATAAAGTACATACTCCTAAATGTACTTAGATTAGATGCTTCAAGTATTATATGTCATGATCTAATGATCCTTATAAATATATAGTGACCACATCCATCAACTGCATATTTAATCCTTTTGTAATAATCAAACCGATTAAAAATATGAATGTGATTGTATTCATAACAAGGAAATATGTTTTCTCATAACTATTCTCGGGTTTCTGCAGGAAATTTTGTACCACAAATTGTACCGTACAATTTCATTTCTCATTACGCTTTTGTATAAACACTCACTTATATCTCATAGGCATTACACCCTTTACTGTTTGGATAACAGATCCAAATACCTCTTACTTTACTAGCGAGTTTAATTCAGTTTCAATTGCTGCTTTTTATCTTGGCCAATCATTTCTACGTCAATATTTTTCGACAATTCTTGACTCACTTTCTTTATTACTTTTGGTAATGTTAAGAACCATCATATATGAAAATATGTTGTCGACAACAGTTTCATTTCTATCCATAATTTGTCCAGTACTCATGAAATATATTGAGATCTCATTGTTCCTCTCTAGGGAAAAACATTTCATGAAATATCTCTTTAAAAGTTACTTCTTTAGGAGTTATATTCTTTAGGAGTTATACTTTTCAAGAGGTACTCTTTAAAATGTTTGTACTCTTCAGGAGTTCTCTGTTCAGGAAGTTTGTATTTTGTACAAAATATTTGGATAAATCTTATTGTTTGTTTTGTGGGTACGGTCTCTTCAGAAGTACCGATTTATTTTTTTTTTGCACCAATAAGTTTTCAACACTTCAGGTGTGTCTTAGACTCATCTATTGCTGCTTTAACAACTTGTCCTCTATGAATTTAAATTCTTCCTTAAGCATTAACAGCAGTAATATACGATTTTATAACACTTTTAATGTTAGTAAATACATCTAATAATTGATTTGTAACACTTTGCAAATAAGTAATTCTCTAAACTTCTAGTTCACATTCATTTGTAAGAGGATCAAATTTATACAGGATTTTATTATTTCAAGTAATTTCTTGTCATACTTCAAATACTGACTTTTTGTTGTTTTAAAACATGATAAAACTTTACTATAATGTATAAAAGTTTAATATAAGTAAATCAAGTGCTTGACCATACCACAGGTACGTGACTATTGTTTAGTCATACCACATCTATGATAAATATCTTCATTTTTTTATGAAAAATTATTCTAAGGGCTTTAACCATTTTTGGAGTTGGATCACTTCTAGTGATATGGTAAATTATTATTATTTTTAGTATTATCGCTTTTGGGACTAACACTTTTATAGTTTTTCTACCACATCTATGTCCTTGGTTTTTTTGAAATGATGCACCGTTTAATTCTGGGAATGGTGTAAATCCAATATCATTAATAAAACGTAATTGGTAATTTATTAAAAAAAACTCATTATTTAGCTCAATCACTGGAAGACAAAATAAAAATATAGAATATTTGTTAAATTTTCACTTTCAATACTACTACTGCAGGAGCATATTCGAGGTATGAAAAATAATATATATTTTCTTTAACATATCATTATAAGTTACCTTCTCACTGCATAATTTTAATATTGAATTGATTTTAAAGAGTGCAGAATAGTTAATACCACTCTTAAAATCTTACAACTTCAGGTGCAATAAGTCATAATAAACTTTTGGGAGGGTTACATCTTGTAGTACTCATATATCTCCCTTAAATCATTTCACAAAATAAAAAAAAGTTTTCACCGTGAGATACACAACATGATCCTGTAGGGACACGTAATTTTTTTTCTTTGATTGTATCTCCCAATTTCATCATATCCAAATAAATCTCATCAAAGATTTTGGATAAATAATTTTTTCCAAAAATGTCAATAGTAATAAATTATAATATTTGACATTTTATAATGATTATAATAAATATATATTATTATTTGTTCATTGTTATAGTGAGTTTAATTTACTATAAATATATATATTTGAAATCATTACAACTATATTATTGGTAGATGATAGACTATATTGATAGTATTGGTATTGTAATTTAATATTAATATTACTATATCATTATTTTATATATGATTATTTAGTATTGTGATTTATATACTAATTTATATATAGACTTAAAGTATATTGATAATAGTAATATATATTAGACTATTAGTATTAGATCATAAAATGTAAATTATAATTAATATAAATTATATACTAATGTATATTAGTATTACTAATTTACTAATGTCTTATATACTTATAAGAAAATATTGAGAACTTATTTTCAAGTATTTCTTTCTTCAATTTAAGTGGTTCTTATTTCTTATGGTAAAATGTTATTAATAGATATATTATGTTTAAAGTATATGATTAATCAAACTTTTATGTTTACGATTAAACTTTTATTGTATAGATTATAATAACATTATATTATATTAAATATAGTTTATATTATATAATAATATATATAATATAAAAAAATTGAAAAATATGAAACAGAGCTGGGTCGGTTTGGTCCAAAAATGGCTGGAATTGAAACCAGACTTGTTTTAGCTCATCCAAACTAGTTTTTCGAGTTGAATTTACACCCCTAGTTAGCACCCTCTTACTACTCATTTACTATTTATAATATATTTGAAATTGAAAAAATTAAAAAAATATAATTTTATTAGTAGTCTTTTTCTTAATTATTAAATAAAATAAAAAATTCAATAAAAAAAGTAGTAAATGAGTAGTAGAATGGTAGCAATCCTATCGTTATTTTTTAAAGATGAGAAGGCACAAATCTGTATTAAAAGAAAAAAAAAAAAAGAAGGATCAAATTGGAGGCTGGAGACAAAATCAAAGTTTTGCTTTGAACGATTTGGATTGATTTACTGTTTTATTAATTCTAAAATATGTTAAGTGTTATAAAACTAAAAAGGAAATAACTACTATTGCAAGAGAAATATAGAAAAAATTCTTAAAAACTGAAACTTTTTTCGTTCTATCAATTTTTCTTATATATTTCAGAGTAAATGAAACTCATATTTATAAGCGTTGAAATTACAATGCAAGTTACTGTGCAAGACTTAAAATAATGGTGGTGGGATCATTCACAAAAATAATTAAGGAGGGCGGCCCAATAATTCATAACACCCCCCTTGAATAACCACCCATAAAAAATTTGTTTCGTTAGAATCTTGTCAAGGAAAAACACAGTGGGAAGAAAAACCAATGGCGAAGGAAAAAGAATACAGTATTCTTATGTACCACCAAATGCTTTAAGATTGCCTCATTAAAATCTTGTAAAGGAAAACCCAGTGGGACAAAATCTCAGTGAAGGAAAAAGAATACAATCAGCACAAGTCTTCAAAATATTTACTCTCCTTGAAAAGTGTATGACGATAGATTTTTGAGTCTTCACATTCCAATATTCTGCATAATCTTCTTGAATGTCGCAGTTGGTAATGCTTTTGTGAATAAATCTGCCAGATTATCACTTGATCGTATCTTTGATATATCTTCCTCTGATATAAGTAGTATTATCTTCATATAAAATTGTTGGGCTATCCTTGATCATGGGGAGACAATATTTTCCTTGGATATGTTGAATCACTGATTTCAGCTAAATATACTCTCGACTTGTTTTATAAATTGCAATAATCTCTGAGTGGTTTGAAGATGTAGCATATGTAGGTAGCTCCATATCCCTATCCAATATTGTCCACTTTGACACTTCAGGGTCTTATGGGTTTAAAATGTGTCGGATAAGATAGAGGGAACCCCACATATAAGGCGCTTGACAGACTTAGTAGAAATCTGAGATCTGCAGTAATACTTAAACTTTCCCTGAGAATATACGTCAGTTTTTCAAATAATAAACAAACATGATTTCAGCATATATAATAGGGTTAGAAATTCAAACATAATTTTCATCTAAATAATGCATTAGAGAGAACATGATAATATTCTCTTCTAAAATTTTCTCTCCCTCATTCGGCGTTATTAGGGAGAATTTGTTTTATGTATGGTGCAAGGGACATTAAAAACCATCCATATATCGATTTGGCAGAAAATCAAATTCGCTTGACATTGTTGACAAACGAGATCTTGAGGATATTTAAAAGTTTCAGGTTGCTGTTTAAATATAACCAATTTTACCATTGGTTTACTCCAACAAAAAAATCTCGCATTCTTTATAGATTTAGTTATTGTTCATTCAGAACGATATTATACTTGATAGAAATTCTTTTGTTAATGTCCTAGATTTGAATCATAAACCTTTTATATCTCAACCACTCATATTTTCTTCTGAGTTTGTAAACACCATGATAGGAGCAGAGATATATCTTTCTAGTAAAAATGATCCTGAAATTGTTGTAGCATCAAGAATCCTTAGTGCTCAATATGCTGTCTCTCTTACAACTATGTCTCAGAGGCTACTAGCGAGAATGAGTGAAGTTGATTATTTTAAAAATCTAATATCTAAGTTGCATCAAACGTTTGTAACTAAAGATAGAAAAAAGAAAAATTCAAAAAGAAAACAAGGAGCTGAAGAAATTTGTAAACTGGTATTCTCGTGACCGGAAAATACGAATAGAAGAGTTGGAACGAGAGAGAGCTCATACAAAGTCAACAATAGCAGCTAACGACAGAGGTTCAGCGTTTACAAGAAAATCGAGATAGCTGCAATTAATTTCGCTGGCTTTTAAATTTATGCATCCAGCATAACTTGTAATCTTGATTAAGTGAGATTTGAATATATGTTGGTTTATCTTGTTCTTCTTATGACAAACATTTTCATCTTTTTATGAAAAATTATTTTGAATGTTTTTAACCTTTTTCGAGTTGGATCACTTCTGGTGATACGGTATATTATTATCATTTTTAGTGTTGTCGCTTTTGGAACTAATACTTCTATAGTTTTTCTACCACGCCTATGCCTTGATTCCTTTGAAAGGATGCACCGTTCACTTCTGGGAATGGTGTAAATCTAATATCATTAATAAAACGTAACTGGTAATTTATTAACAAAAACTCATTATTTAGCTCAATCACTAGAAGACAAAATAAAACTTCAGACCATTTGTTGAACTTTCACTCTCAATATTGCTACTACAGGAGCATATTCGAGATATAAAAAATAATATATGTTTTCTTTAACATATCATCATCAGTTACCTTCTTACTGCATAATTTTAATATTGAGTTGATTTTAAAGAGTGTAAAATATTCGATACCACTCTTAAAATCTTACAATTTCAGGTGCAATAAGTCATAATAAACTTTTGGGAGGATTATATCTTCTGGTATTCATATCTCTCATTTAAATCATTTTACAAAATAAGAAGATTTTTTATCGTGAGATACACAACACGGTCCTGCAAGAACACGTGATTTTCTTTTTTGATTGTATCTCCCAATTTTATCATATCCAAATAGATCTCATCAAATATTCTAGATAAATAAATTTTTTCAGAAATGTCAATAGTAATAAATTTCAATATTTGATATTATATATATAAATCACAAAAATAAATCTGTGGATTTAAGAAATATATTCACATAATCATGAGAATAAAAGTAGAATTTTTTTAAGTAATATTCAACTTTTAATATTTATCTCGAAGACTACAAATAATATATTAAAAAACTTACTTGAAGTCGAAGACCATTAGTTTCAGTATCGGTAAAAGCTCGTGCTGATAGCGTATTATAAAATTAAAAAGGAAACTACTACTATTGCAAGATAAATATAAAATAAACTCTTAAGAACTAAAATTTTGTTCGTTCTATAAATTTTTCTTATATATTTCAGAACGAATTAAATTTATATTTATAGGCGTTGAAATTACTATGCAAGTTACTGTACAAGACTTAAAATAACGGTGGAGTTATTTACAAAAAGAATTAAGAGGGGTGGGGGCCGCCCCCAATAATTCATAACATTAAGAGTTTTTTTTTTGCCCTTTACGTCTGCAAAATTGAACCATTTTTTTTAGTAGAAACAATAGCTTTTCTTCTCTCTCACGAAGCTCCGAAAGAAATCTCTGCAACAAAACCTAGCTTTACTCCAGCCGAGAAATGGGAGTGGGGAGAGGGGAGAGGCTCCATCCATCCCCTCCGGATCCCCTTATTTTCTTCTTCGCCTTTTCTTTTCCCGGCTATTGTTATTGCACAATATTGAATTGGCTTGTTGCAGGTTGGTGATAGTTTGTTGGCCATAGCCCACTACATGCCTCGTCGCCGTTCTCCCCATCAACCGATCTTGTTGTCGACCAAAGCTTTTGCCCAACGAAGCAGTGCTTGCACCGAACACATGGGGTCCAAACGAGCATGAGTTCCATACTTCTTGCCATCTGGAGAATTCTCTCTGTCGTGCGCGGCTTCTTGGAGATCCAAGGTCTTTAGGGTATGCCGACTTGTAGGTGATAACTTCTAATGATCACATTTTCTCTACACACGCGCCACTTCTATCGATTTTATTTATTTATGTACGACGGAAAGGACATTAGAAACCATTAATATATGATAAAAATTGTAAAAGCTTTAGGTCTAATTTTATCGATTCGGCAAAAAATAAAATCCGCTTGACATTTATGACAAACGAGATCTTGAAGATATTTGAAGGTTTCTGATTGTTATAAATATAGCCATTTTACTATTGGTTTACTCCGGCAAAAAAAACTTCTCACATTTTTCGTAAATCTAGTTGTTGTTCATCCATAACGATATTATGCCTGATAGAAATTCTAATGTCCTATATTTGAATCATAAATCTTTTATACCTTAACCACTCATATTTTCTCATGAGGCTATAAATACCATAATAGGAACATAAATATATCTTTATAGTAAAATTGATCCTGAAATTGTTGTAGCATCAAGAACCCTCAGTACTCAATATGCTGTTTCTCTTACAACCATATCTCAGAGGCTACTGGCGAGAATGAGTGAGATTAATCATCTTAAAAATCGAATATCTGAGTTGCATCAAACGCTTGCAACTAAAAATAGAAAAAATAAAAAATTAAGACAAGAAAATAAGGAGCTGAAGAAATATGTAGACTAATATTCTCGTGACCTGAAAATACAAATAGAAGAGCTAGAATGAGAGAGATATCAAATACAAAGTCAACAACAGCAGTTAACGACAGAGGTTCATCGTTTACAAGAAAATCGGGATAACTGTAATTAATCTCGCTGGCTTTTGAATTTATGCATCCAGCATATCTTATAATCTTGATTAAGTGAGATTTGAAGAGATGATGGTTTATTTTGTTTTTATTTCTATTTCTATAATAACCGTCTTTAGTTTCATTTAGTACGTATCGAATCTTCTTCTCATATCTATAATTTATCTCTATTTGCTTTCTTATTCTACAAATTTTTAATGGCTCATCAACTTCCTTTCAATATTTCTCACGATCAACATATGAGGTATCATTCACCTCAGTTACAAGTTGTTCCTGCATCTTTTGCAAGTGCCATGTTGTAGTAAGCAAATGATCTGGCTAATAGGTCAGATCGTGAAGCCGTTTATGAGCTGGTGACTCTTGGTACTCGATACTCCTCCTCTATTGTTGGATTTTCCAACCGGTTACAATTCAAAAATCGTGAGATTGAAGAGCTTAATGAGAAGGATTCCGTACTTCAACGACTCGTTCAAGAGTCCAATATAAAAATTGCAAACTTAAAACAAGAGAATAAAGATTTAAAATCTTTATTTGCCTCTTCATTTCGACAGCCTAATTTTTAGATAAAGATAATATGTTGTTTTATGAAAAGTAAATGCATTTGAGAGATGAGGCTAGAAGTCTCAAATTTTTGTAACTCATCTAGCATTTGAATAATAAGATCTTTCCTTTTTAAATGCATTTTTTTAATTTATAGCAGCCTTTGTGATCTCTTCAGGAGTTCTAACAAGTTAAATCATCAACGTAAACTGCAATAATGACAAATCCGAGTTCTACTAAAATACATGGGTATATAGGATTATTCTCAAATCCTTCTTTCAATAGATATTGGCTGATTCAATTATACCACATGCGTTCGGATTGCTTTAACCCATATAAAGATCTTTGAAATTTTATAAAGTACATACTCCTAAATGTACTTAGATTAGATGTTTCAAGTATTGTATGTCATGATCTAATGATCCTTATAAATATGTAGTGATCACATCCATCAACTGCATATTTAATTTTTTTTTAATAGCTAAACCGATTAAAAATATGAATGAGATTGCATTCATAATAAGGAAATATGTTTTCTCATAACTATTCTCAGATTTCTGCTGGAAATTTTGTGTCACAAATTGTACCGCACAATTTCATTTCTCATTACGCTTTTGTATAAACACTCACTTATATCTCATAGGCATTACACCCTTTGCCGTTTGGACAACAAATCCAAATACCTCTCGCTTTACTAGCGAGTTTAATTCAGCTTCAATAGCTGCTTTTCATTTTGGCCAATCATTTCTACGTCAATATTTTTCAACGATTCTTGACTCATTTTCTTTATTATTTTTGGTAATGTTAAGGACCATCATATATGAAAATATGATGTCGACAACAGTTTCATTTCTATCCATAATTTGTCCAGTACTCATGAAATATATTGAGATCTCATTGTTCCTCTCCAGGAGAAAACATTTCATGAAATACCTCTTTAAAAGTTACCTCTTTATGAGTTATATTCTTTAGGAGTTATACTTTTCAAGAGGTACTCTTTAAAATGTTTGTACTCTTCAGGAGTTCTCTGTTCAGGAAGTTTGTATTTTATACAAAATATTTGGATAAATCTTATTGTTTGTTTTGTGGGTACGGTCTCTTCAGAAGCACCGATTTATTTTTTTTTTGCACCAATAAGTTTTCAACATTTCAGGTGTGTCTTAGACTCATCTATTGCTGTTTTAACAACTTGTCCATTAGGAATTTAAATTCTTCCTTAAGTATTAATAGCAGTAATATACGATTTTATAACACTTTTAATGTTAGTAAATACATCTAGTAATTGATTTGTAACATTTTACAAATAAGTAATTCTCTAAACTTCTAGTTCACATTCATTTGTAAGAGGATCAAATTTATACAGGATTTTATTATTTCAAGTAATTTCTTGTCATACTTCAAGTACTGACTTTTTGTTGTTTCAAAACATGATAAAACTTTATTATAATGTATAAAAGTTTAGTATAAGTAAATCAAGTACTTGGCTATACAACAGGTACGTGACTACTGTTTAGTCATACCACATCTATGACAAATATCTTCATCTTTTTATGAAAAATTATTCTAAGGGTTTTTACCATTTTCGAAGTTGGATCACTTCTAGTGATACGGTATATTATTATCATCTTTAGTAATGTCGCTTTTGGGACTAACACTTCTATAGTTTTTCTACCACATCTATGCCCTTGGTTTCTTTGAAATGATGCACCGTTTAATTCTGAAAATGGTGTAAATCTAATATTATTAATAAGACGTATCTGGTAATTTATTAAAAAAAACTCATTATTTAGCTCAATCACTGAAAGACAAAATAAAAATTCAAAATATTTGTTGAATTTTCACTCTCAATACTACTATTGCAGGAGCATATTCGAGATATGAAAAATAATATATATTTTCTTTAACATATCATCATAAGTTACATTCTCACTGCATAATTTTAATATTGAATTGATTTTAAAGAGTGTAGAATAGTCAATACCACTCTTAAAATCTTACAACTTCAGGTGCAATAAGTCATAATAAATTTTTGGGAGGATTACATCTTGTAGTACTCATATATCTCCCTTAAATCATTTCACAAAATAAAAAAAATTTTCACCGTGAGATACACAGCACGATCTTGCAGGGACACGTAATTTTTTTTTTTGATTATATCTTCCAATTTCATCATATCTAAATAAATCTCATCAAAGATTCTGGATAAATACTTTTTTCCAAAAATGTCAATAGTAATAAATTTTAATATTTGACATTCTATAATAATTAGAATAAATATATATTATTATTTGTTCATTGTTATAGTGAGTTTAATTTACTATAAATATATATATTTGAAATCATTACAACTATATTATTGGTAGATGATAGACTATATTGATAGTATTGGTATTGTAATTTAATATTAATATTACTATATCATTATTTTATATATGATTATTTAGTATAGTGATTTATATACTAATTTATATATAGACTTAAAGTATATTGATAATAGTAATATATATTAGACTATTAGTATTAGATCATAAAATGTAAATTATAATTAATATAAATTATATACTAATGTATATTAGTATTACTAATTTACTAATGTCTTATATACTTATAAGAAAATATTGAGAAATTATTTTCAAGTATTTCTTTCTTCAATTTAAGTGGTTCTTATTTCTTATGGTAAAATGTTATTAATAGATATATTATGTTTAAAGTATATGATTAATTAAACTTTTATGTTTACGATTAAACTTTTATTGTATAGATTATAATAACATTATATTATATTAAATATAGTTATATTATATAATAATATATATAATATAAAAAAATTGAAAAATATGAAACAGAGCTGGGTCGGTTTGGTCCAAAAATGGCTGGAATCGAAACCAGACTTGTTTTAGCTCGTCCAAACTAGTTTTTCGAGTTGAATTTACACCCCTAGTTAGCACCCTCTTACTACTCATTTACTATTTATAATATATTTGAAATTGAAAAAATTAAAAAAATATAATTTTATTAGTAGTCTTTTTCTTAATTATTAAATAAAATAAAAAATTCAACAAAAAAAAGTAGTAAATGAGTAGTAGAATGGTAGCAATCCTATCATTATTTTTTAAATATGAGAAGGCACAAATATGTATTAAAAGAAAAAAAAAAAGAGAAGGATCAAATTGGAGTCTAGAGACAAAATCAAAGTTTTGCTTTGAACGGTCTGGATTGATTTACTGTTTTATTATGTTAATTCTAAAATACATTAAGTGTTATAAAACTAAAAAGGAAATAACTACTATTGCAAGAGAAATATAGAAAAAATTCTTAAAAACTAAAACTTTTTTCGTTCTATAAATTTTTCTTATATATTTCAGAGTAAATGAAGCTCATATTTATAGGCGTTGAAATTACTATACAAGTTACTGTGCAAAACTTAAAATAATGGTGGTGGGATCATTCACAAAAATAATTAAGGAGGGCGGCCCAATAATTCATAACACCCCCCTTGAATAACCACCCATAAAGAATTTGTTTCGTTAAAATCTTGTCAAGGAAAAACACAGTTGGAAGAAAAACTAATGACGAAGGAAAAAGAATACAGTACTCTTATGTACCACCAAGTGCTTTAAGACTGCCTCATTAAAATCTTGCAAAGGAAAACCCAGTGGGACAAAACCTCAGCGAAGGAAAAAGAGTACAATCAGCACAAGTTTTCAAAATATTTACTCCCCTTAAAAAGTGTATGACGATAGATTTTTGAGTCTTCACATTCCAATATTCTGCATAATCTTCTTGAATGTCGCAGTTGGTAATACTTTTGTGAATAAATCTGCCAGATTATCACTTGATCGTATCTTTGATATATCTTCCTTTGATGTAAGTAGTATTATCTTCATATAAAATTGTTGGGCTATCATTGATCATGGGGAGACAATATTTTCCTTGGATATGTTGAATCACTGATTTAAGCTAAATATACTCTCGACTTGTTTTATGAGTTGCAATAATCTCTGAGTGATTTGAAAATGTAGCATATGTAGGTAGCTCCATATCCCTATCCGATATTGTCCACTTTGGCACTTCAGGACCTTATGGGTTTAAAATGTGTCGGATAAGATAGAGGGAACCCCATATATAAGGCGCTTGATAGACTTAGTAGAAATCTGAGACCAGCAGTAATACTTAATCTTTCCCTGAGAATATATGTCAGTTTTTCAAATAATAAACAACACATGATTTCAGTATATATAATAGGGTTAAGAATTCAAACATAATTTTCATCTAAATAATGCATTAGAGAGAATATTATAATATTATCTTCTAAAATTTTTTCTCCATCATTCGGCGTTATTAGAGAGAATTTGTTTATTTATGGTGTAAGGGACATTAGAAACCATCCATATATCGATTTGGCAGAAAATCAAATCCGCTTGACATTGTTGACAAACGAGATTTTGAAGATATTTAAAAGTTTCATGTTGCTGTTTAAATATAACTAATTTTACTATTGGTTTACTCCAGTAAAAAGATCTCGCATTCTTTATAGATTTAGTTATTGTTCATTCAGAACGATATTATACTTGATAGAAATTCTTTTGTTAATGTCCCAGATTTGAACCATGAACCTTTTATATCTCAACCACTCATATTTTCTTTTGAGTTTGTAAACATCATGATAGGAGCAGAGATATATCTTTCTAGTAAAACTGATCCTGAAATTGTTGCAGCATCAAGAATCCTTAGTGCTCGATATGCTGCATCTCTTACAACTATGTCTCAGAGGCTACTAGCGAGAATGAGTGAAGTTGATTATTTTAAAAATCAAATATCTAAGTTACATCAAACGTTTGCAACTAAAGATAGAAAAAATAAAAATTTAAAAAGAAAACAAGGAGCTGAAGAAATTTGTAAACTGGTATTCTCGTGACCGGAAGATACGAATAGAAGAGTTGGAACGAGAGAGAGCTCATACAAAGTCAACAACAGCAGCTAACGACAAAGGTTCAGCGTTTACAAGAAAATCGGGATAGCTGCAATTAATTTCGCTGGCTTTTGAATTTATGCATCCAACATAACTTGTAATCTTGATTAAGTGAGATTTGAAGATATGATGGTTTATCTTGTTCTTATGACAAATATTTTCATCTTTTTATGAAAAATTATTCTGAGTGTTTTTAACCTTTTTCGAGTTGGATCACTTCTAGTGATACGGTATATTATTATCATCTTTAGTGTTGTCGCTTTTGGAATTAATACTTCTATAGTTTTTTTACCACGCCTATGCCCTTGATTCCTTTGAAAGGATGCACCGTTCACTTCTGGGAATGGTGTAAACCTAATATCATTAATAAAACGTAACTGGTAATTTATTAACAAAAACTCATTATTTAGCTCAATCACTGGAAGACAAAATAAAACTTCAGAATATTTGTTGAACTTTCACTCTCAATACTACTACTACAGGAGCATATTCGAGATATGAAAAATAGTATATGTTTTCTTTAACATATCATCATCAGTTACCTTCTCACTGCATAATTTTAATAGTGAGTTGATTTTAAAGAGTGTAAAATATTCGATACCACTCTTAAAATCTTACAATTTCAGGTGCAATAAGTCATAATAAACTTTTGGGAGGATTACATCTTCTAGTACTCATATCTCTCCTTTAAATCATTTCACAAAATAAGAAGATTTTTCACCGTGAGATACACAACACGGTCCTGCAAGAACACGTGATTTTATTTCTTGATTGTATCTCCCAATTTTATCATATCCAAATAGATCTCATCAAAAATTCTAGATAAATAAATTTTTTCAGAAATGTCGATAGTAATAAATCTCAATATTTGATATTATATATATAAATCACAAAAATAAATATGTGGATTTAAAAAATATATTCACATAATCATGAGAATAAAAGTAGAATTTTTTAAGCAATATTCAACCTTTAATATTTATCTCGAAGACTACAAATAATATATTAAATAATTTACTTGAAGTAGAAGACCACTAGCTTCACTATCGATAAAAACTTGTGCTGATAACGTGTTATAAAATTAAAAAGGAAACTATTACTATTGCAAGATAAATATAAAATAAACTCTTAAGAACTGGAACTTTGTTCGTTCTATAAATTTTTCTTATATATTTCAGAACGAATGAAATTTATATTTATAGGCGTTGAAATTACTACGCAAGTTAATGTGCAAGACTTAAGATAACGGTGGTGGAGTTATTTATAAAAAGAATTAAGGGAGGTGAGGGCCGCCCCCAATAATTCATAACATTAAGATTTTTTTTTTCCCTTTATGTCTGCAAAATTGAACCATTTTTTTTAGTACAAACAATAGCTTTTCTTCTCTCTCACGAAGCTCCGAAAGAAATCTTTGCAACAAAACCTAACTTGATTCCAGCCGAGAAATGGGAGTGGGGAGAGGGGAGAGGCTCCATCCATCCCCTCCGGATCCCCTTATTTTCTTCTTCGCCTTTGCTTTTCCCGGCTATTGTTATTGCACAATATTGAATTGGCTTGTTGCAGGTTGGTAATAGTTTGTTGGCCATAGCCCACTACATGCCTCGTTGCCGTTCTTCCCATCAACCGATCTTGTTGTCGACCAAAACTTTTGCCCAACGAAGCAGTGCTTGCACCGAACGCATGGGGTCCAAACGAGCATGAGCCATGAGTTCCATACTTCTTGCCATCTGGAGAATTCTCTCTGTTGTGCGCGGCTTCTTGGAGATCCAAGGTCTTTAGGGTATGCCGACTTGTAGGTGATAACTTCTAGTGATCACATTTTCTCTACGCATGCGCCACTTCTATCGATTTTATGGCTTCTTGGAGATCCAAGGTCTTTAGGGTATGCCAACTTGTAGGTGATAACTTTTAGTGATCACATTTTCTCTACACACACGCCACTTCTATCGATTTTATTTTGAGTTGCTCTTTCTGTATTGTGTTGTTTATTTGGTTGTGCTTTGTTTTGTTTGTATAAAAAAAATATTTGATAGAGAAATAGTTTTTCGGACCTCGTCCGTAGTGTTGTAGTTCTCTCCTTCTGTAGATGATGAGACTTTAATTAACTGCTTATTAGGTAGTGAATAGTCTGTCAGATATTTTGTCTACAGAGCTTTAAAAGTTGTGCTCCAACAACTATTAGTTGATTTTTATGTTGAGTTATCTCGATTTATATAGGTCACATTATATAAATTTCAATTTCATGAATTTAGTGAAAATAAGCCTATTTCTCTTAAAAATAAAAATAAAAAACCATTATTTTTTTAAGCTATTATAATTATCACTTAAATACTCCTTTGATACATAATTTACAGATTGTACCATATTATTTCGTTTTAATCTATTTTAAGGAATTAAAGTACATTATATATATTCTTCGATGTTTCATTATTAAATGGGATAATTTTAAAAAATATTATTAAAAAATGGAGGCTTTTAACTATGAGAAGGTGCAAATTGGAGACTGGAGACAAAATTATGATTTGAGAAATGCTAAAGTTATAAATAAAAGTCACACATTATTAAAAATAAAAATATTCTTTTTTTTACGTAATAATTAAATTATTGTGTTTTAATAATCTTATGAATTAATTTTTAAAAAATAAAATATGAAAACTGTCTAAAAAAATGAAAGAAGAAAAAACCAAAATAAATAAAAAGAGTTTTTTTGCCTGCGCGGGATCCCACCCAGGAGTGGCTCTAGTGCCTCTCTTAGGATTTTGCTTTTAACGGTCAGGATTGATTTACTGTTTTATTATGTTAATTCTAAAATATGTTAGAGCTTTTTTCCCCTTTACGTCTGCGAGACTGTAGCATTATTTTTTTAAATTATTATAATTATCACTTAATACTTCTTTGACACATAATTTACACATCGTTCCATATTCTTTCTTTTTAATCTATTTTAAGTAATTAAATTACATTATTTATATCTTTCGATGTTTAATTATTAAATCAGATAATTCTAGAAAATATTATAAAAAATAATTACAAGTGTAATTATAAATATATCTTTTTCTTAATTTTATTTAAAAGCAGACTTAATTCAAAGTTGCATGTGAATAAGAGTTTAGCTTTTCTGTATTTTATATTTGGTATATTTTTTTATTTATGCAATTTTATGATATGGTTTGGATAGTGAGTAAAATTTAAATTTGAATAAAATATTATTAGTATATATTTATTTATTTTTATTTTAAAATTTTAAAAAATTAAATTGTTTGCTTACTTAAGTTGTTTGACTGGTTTAGACAATCCGTCTATTGGATTTCGATCATGAACAATTTTGGGTATAACTGTACAATTAATTTGCCTCTGGCATGAACGAACAGGGAATGCTGGGAACACATTGGAAAAATATTACGAAAACTTCCTGATTTGCTTATGGAAATAAAATAAAAAATAAAAAATTTATATTAAATTTAACATTATATTTTTTTAAATTTTTATACAAAATATAATAAAAAATTCAACTTTTTTAAATTTCAAAATACAAATTTCAAATTTTAAAATAAAATTAATATTAAAAAAATATATTACAATAATTTTTTTTAAAATTTTTTTATCTCTTCTCTTCTTATGTCTAAAAATAAACGAGATTGAGATTGACATCCTAGAGGATTAGGTAAGATGGGAGAGATTCTTACTAATCCAAGAAGAACTTTGCCTATCAAAGGTAATAGAAAGAGGTCGAACAGTCAATGTGCAAGGGAAATGGATATATGGATACGGTCTTTTATTATTATTATTAATGTTTTTTTTTTAAGATTGTTGGGATCGGCGAAAGCTCACAAATAATATGGAGACCAGAATATAACGTGGTTCGGCCAATTTAACCTACGTCCACACACACAAAGAGGAGAATTTGTATTAAACAATAAACCAATTATTTATAATGGTTTCCCTCTTCTAATCTCTCCAACGGACATCACCTCCGACTCTCCTTCCTCGTTACAATCTTATATGTATTTATAGGAGAAAGAAATAGTGCGAACGTGTAAAAGACGGTGGAACTCCGGCGGCCGACTTTCTTGAATTTTCCGGCGGCGCCTACCTTCCAGCTGCTACTGACGGTGCCGTCTTCCAGAAGCCTCCAGCTTCTTCAATTGCGTGTTGATTTCTAACAATCTCTCCCTCAACACCAAATGGAGGATATCCTGACACATTTTAGTTCAAAGTACTTAACCTGGCTATGTTTCTACATAACTCAAGTTTTTCGTATGTGACTACCTTCGTTAGCATGTCCGCTGGATTCTCCTTTGTATGGATCTTTACAAGCTTCAACAGCTGTTGCTCCATTACTTCACGTATCCAGTGATACCGAATATCGATGTACTTTGTTCGGGAGTGGTACATCGAGTTTTTACTCAGATCAAGAGCACTTTGACTATCACAATAGATTCTGTACTCTTTTTGACTGACTCCCATTTTTTGGAGGAACCGCTTTAGCTACAACATTTCCTTTCCTGCTTCTGCTATAGCAATGTACTCTGCTTCTGTTGTAGATAAAACCACACATTTCTGCAGTTTGGACTGCCATGATACAACTCCACCTGCAAATGTGTAAATATATCCTGATGTAGATTTTCTACCATCAAGATCACCTGCCATATCAGCATCTGTATAGCCATCCAAGACTGGGTTAGCTCCCCCGTAGCACAAGCACAACTTTGATGTACCTTTAAGGTACCTCAGAATCCACTGTACTACTTTCCAGTATTCTTTCCCTGGATTTGAAAGAAAACGGCTCACAACTCCAACAGCGTGAGCGATGTCAGGTCTGGTACAAACCATAGCGTACATTAAACTTCCTACTGCTGAGGAGTACGGTACTGTAGCCATTTCTTGAACCTTTTCTGGTGATGAGGGACATGAGCTTTTGCTCAATTTGAAGTGATTAGCCAGTGGAGTACTGACTGGCTTTGCTTTCTCCATGTTGAACCTTCTTAGTATTTGTTCAACATACTTTTCCTGTGACAGCCATAACTTCTTTTTCTTCCTGTCACGAGTGATCCTCATGCCCAAAATCTGCTGGGCAGGTCCTAAGTCTTTCATCTCAAAGACTTTGGAGAGATCCTTCTTTAGCTTCCTGATAATGGATGGATCTTTTCCAATAATCAGCATGTCGTCAACATAGAGCAGTAACATCACGAAGTCACCTTCTGAAAATCTTCGGATGTAAACGCACTGATCTGCAGCAGTTTTCTTGTAGTCATGACTCATCATGAATGAGTCAAACTTCTTATACCACTGTCTGGGAGCCTGCTTCAAACCGTAAAGGCTCTTTTCCAACTTGCAGACCAAATGTTCCTTTCCAGGAACTTGGAAGCCTTCTGGCTGCTCCATGTAAATTTCCTCATCAAGGTTGCCGTGAAGAAATGCTGTCTTCACATCCATCTGTTCAAGCTCCAAGTCAAGACTTGCCACCAATCCGAGTACCACTCGAATTGAGGTCATCTTCACAACAGGTGAAAATACTTCATCAAAGTCGATTCCTTTCTTCTGCTGGAATCCTTTGACAACCAAGCGAGCTTTGTGCTTCACCTGCTTGCCATCATTTTTCAGTTTGAACACCCATTTGTTTCTCAGTGCTCTCTTATCGTTTGGAAGTTCCATCAGCTCATAAGTCTGATTCTTCTGTAACGAGTTCATCTCATCCTGCATAGCCTGCATCCATTTGTTGCTATCTGGATGAGATATTGCCTCCTGGAAGTTTTCTGGCTCCCCCTAATCTGTAAGAAGAATATAATCTGATTTCGGATATTTTCGTGACGGAATCAACAATCGCCCTCTAGAGGACTGTCCTGCTGAGGTTGATCACCTGACAACTGTGGAAACTCTGCAGTTTCTGATGGAGAAGGCAACTGCTCCCCCTGCTCAGTGGTGGTTTCTCCGTTGTCAGTATCCTCTTCTTCTTCTAGGGAAACTTCCTGTCTATCTTCAGTGTTTGAAACAGACTGAAGTGGTAGTGAACTCTGAGCTGGTTCTGGAGCACTTGGAGTTGTTTGTTCTGATCCAAACATCTGGTCTTCATGGAACACTACGTCCCTGCTTCTGATGACCTTCTTCGCTTTTGGATCCCATAATCTGTATCCAAACTCTTCATCTCCATAGCCGATGAAAAAGCATAGAGTAGACTTTTCATCAAGTTTCTGTCTTTTCTTCTTGGATACATGTGCAAATGCTTTGCACCCAAATACTCTTAAATGAGAGTATGAAATCTTGCGGCCTAACCACACCATCTCTGGGACTTCAAACTGCAGTGGAACTGACGGTGTTCTGTTGATCAGGTAACAGGCTACTTTTACTGCTTCACCCCAGAATGGCTTAGGCAACTTTGCCATACTCAGCATGCATCTGGTTCGTTCCACAATGGTCCGGTTCATCCGTTCTGCTACACCATTGTGTTGTGGGGTATAGGGGACACTCTTCTCGTGTCTGATGCCATGTCTGGAGCAATATTCTCTGAACTCTCGAGAAGTATATTCACCTCCATCAGTTCGGCTTTAATCTTTAATTTGAGTGACCGTTTCTCAACGTTCGGAGTTGAATCTTAACAAACGGAGCTCACCGTTGCGTCCGGAACGGTGAAAAACCTTGGAAACGACTCTTGTCTCGTTCCAAACCGATCAAAATTGTGCCGAAAACCTGAAAAATAAGAAAAACAGAATATTCCCCACCATTCACCGGAATATTCTCTCTGGCCACTGGAATATTCCCTCAGGTCACCGGAATATTCTCCCAGTCACCGGAATATTCCTGCACCAGAATATTCTTGCCGACGACGGAATATTCTTTCCGGTGATGGAATATTCTTCCGGCGACGGAATATACCGACGGAATATTCCTTGTCCGTTGAGTTACTGTAGCGGGTCGGAAACCGGGTCAAACCGGTTCGGATCGGATCACCCGGATTTAACGGGTCGGAGCTTGTCTTCTTCACTGCGCGCGCGTGTGGCGCGTGGATCCCGTGGCCGGCGCGTGGCCGTCGCCGAGTCGGCGCGTGTGGAGCATGTAGCTTCGTCCGGTGTCCGTTTGAGACGAAATTTTCACCAAAATTTTCGTCTTGACCTGAGGAATCTGATGGTATCCTCCAAACTTGATTCCGATCAAGTTTAAAAATGAGTCTTTTACGAAAATTCACAAATCCGGCCTCCTACTGGCTCTGATACCACTTGTTGGGATCGACGGAAGCTCACAAATAATATGGAGACCAGAATATAACGTGGTTCGGCCAATTTAGCCTACGTCCACACACACAAAGAGGAGAATTTGTATTAAACAATAAACCAATTATTTACAATGGTTTCTCTCTTCTAATCTCTCCAACGGACCTCACCTCCGACTCTCCTTCCTCGTTACAATCTTACATGTATTTATAGGAGAAAGAAATAGTGTGAACGTGTAAAAGACGTGGAACTCCGGCAGCCGACTTTCTTGAATTTTCCGGCGGCGTCTACCTTCCAGCTGCTACTGACGGTGCCGTCTTCCAGAAGCCTCCAGCTTCTTCAATTGCGTGTTGATTTCTAACAAAGATTAGGACTGCCTTTTATTATTATTATCGTTGTTGTATTCTCATTTGAATCCAAAATTATATTTTGTAATTAAAAATGAACTAAATTATTAATAAAATAATTATTTTATTTATAAATCAGACTGGTTGAAGCTAGGCCAGTGAAGCAGCTTTTTTCTATTGATGTCCAAGTGTTTATCGCTTTCTTTGTAGTTAATAACTTCCCGTAGTCAAGTAGATCATCTTTTCACTCAACAAAATCTAGTGCTATATATGTATATTCCCCAAAAAAGCAATCCCTATCACTCTTTACACATGTCACGAATATGTTTGTTGCCTAATGCGTGCCAAATAAATTATCATTATTTTATGCCTCTAAAACTTTGAGAAACTTCCATAAATGTATTTTAATTGTGAAAGAATAGTGCATGGCTCAATGCCTTGTCGCCGAAGTGGGATTAATACTTCATAGTCTGCAAGCAGAAGGCATAAATCCCAGTTCGGGTCATGGGCTCTGAGCATGTTACTCCCTAAAGAAAACTGTCCTTCAAATACATCAAAAAGGAAATGGATCAAAAGCAATGCTACATATCGTGAAAATGCTTTATAATTACTTTGAAAAATAGTAGTGTATTATTAAAAAATTAAAAATTTAATTTTTTTAAAATTTTTTTATTAATATTATTATTTTTTTTTTATGTAGACTCAACTTTTACTCGTTTTTTTAAAAAAAAAAAAAGATTGTACAATGATTACATATTCTATGACTGCAAATATTATTTTTATGGAAGCAAACTCATTACAAAAGCCCAAATGTAGGAAGGTTTGGACTTAGCAAAGGAAAATCAGTTGACACGGGTGTTGCTCCAACGATGGCAGGGGAGATGATGGACATGGTCACATGAGGAAATTCCTACAATAAGGCATTAATTACTATAATGTTAATATCAATAAGGATATTAATGGGATTGAGGATGAGAGCGGATCGGAGTCAAATAGGAGATGTGGAAGGTTGTATAGATGAAAATAAACAAAAATCAAGGAGGAAAACTAAAATTTTGCCGATGACAGGGCGAGATGTTATTGTATTAGAATATTCAAAATTACTTGAGCCGAGATTACAGAAATCCCAGAAATGATGGCCCAATTGGTTGTGAGCTGGGAAAAGCAAATTCATACAGACCCATTAAAGCAGATACGCATCATAAAGAATTGGAGAAGGAAGAAATTTCTAATTTGTGCGAAAAGGAAACCAAGAACGCCTGGCCAAGAAGAAGGTGGATGCATCATGATAGAGAAATAGGTAATTCCTTACTTTCCAAGTCTTACTACTCTAGCCTGAAACAATCCCATGTTCAGAAAGGAGGTCATGGTTTTGATTCTAAGCTTCTCAAGAAGTCAATATGTTTGTGAAAATGTGAACGGGAACTCAGATTTGGTAATGGCAATAGTTGTTAGTCAGCTTTTTTTAGTCATAATGATTATCCTTAATTAGAACTGCTAAGAACTTGAAAATTTTCAGACAGCTAATGACTTTAACTTACTAGTGAATGACAAGAAACTCGATATTGTCTTATTGATGGAGACAAAGCCTACTACAAGCAAACTCGATGGTCTAAAAGCTAGAATGTGTCTTGAAGGATGCTTTGGAGTGGATGTTATGGAGATGAGGGGGATTAACCATAGGGCGGAACCAAGATTTGAGGGTTGGGGGGGGGGGGGGGGGGGGGGGTGGGGGTTGCAAAATCAAGACATACAAATTTTAATTTCTTTGCGCTACACCAATCTATATATATTATATTATATTAATATTATATATATGAATAAATCAGTATATATTATATATATTATATATAAAAATTATAATATATGGACAAATTTTGTATATGCACAAGTCAATATATTATATATATATAAATTGTAATATATGCACAAATCTATATATTTTTATGCACAAATGACAAATATATATATACATTAACAAATATTACATATTATATATTATGATATATGTAATATGTAATATGCACAAATTAAATCAGTTGACAGTATATAATATATGCACGAATCACGAATCTGAGCGGTAGAACTATTAACTATTAAATTTGCTAGGCTAGATAACTGTTAAATAAAGAGAACTGAGAACTAGAAGTCTGAATGGTAGAACCTAAGACGACGATGCAATATAATGACAAGCGGCAACACAAAATAGTAAGCGGCAAGTTCAGCAACACAACCAAGTTGCCGACACCGACACGGAAGCTACGAGCAGGGACCGCAAGTTACAACACTGCAATCTGCAACAGAAGTGCTCAACTTCTTAGGATGCTTAACTTGCAAGCAGCAAGTGCAACAGACTACATACTATAGCCAACACCAACACGTACAGAAAAATCGCAACACAAGTTTGCAAACCGCAATATGTATGAATTATGATGGAGAAAAATATGAGCAAGAAGCTTAGAATTAGAATGGTTAAAAGCCATGGATGATGGAGCCAATGGTACAAAAGCAAGCTGCAAATTAGCCCAAGCCCTAACGGTACAAAATCCAAAAATGGGACTGGTTCCTTACTCTGCAACTGCATGCCTGCTGTGTCAAGTCTCAACTCTATGTCTGTTGTCTCAAGAAACTACAGCGTACTACATTATGGAGATTAAAGTGGAGTCGAATGGACCATTGGTCTAATGGTTTTGAACTTATAGCCTACAAGTTGCTCTTTAAATATAAGCATAAACCATTGGTTTTTGACTTGCATAGATATGCAAATTCATCTAACAAAAAAATATCTGCCAGTCTTACATAAGGAGGGCTAAATATTTTGGGAGGGGCTCTAGGAGAAAATAGAGAACCAATCTATATTTTAAAGTGAGTTTTAAAAAAATTTTGTGGGGCTACCTCCTTGTTCCCGCCCTAAGTCCATGTATTTGAAAATTGAGTTTTTGTTTACTAAAATCATGTTAACTAACTTTACTTGCTTTGCATGTATTGTGGAGGACTGACCCCTTGAAGTACCAGAACATTTTATTTTGGTTGGTACATGTTACACTTGGTATTGAAGCATTGGAAGGAACATTCATACATCTTGTTTTAAAGAATTCATGTGAAACTTCTTTTTGAATGTTAGAATTCACGTAAAACTGAAAGCCAATGTTAGAGCCTGAATCTATATGGGGTCAAATTATGGACAATCCAATAAAAGTAGCTAGCTTGCACAATCTATATTCTTCGTTTGAAGTTGACATATTTACATTTTCAATTGATTGGATGGAGCTTTAATGAATTCCTTAAACTGTAAGATTTTCGAGTAGTAGGGGCAGAACCATTGGTCTTTACGCTGTTTACGTTGGAGTTAGAGTGTTGGACCGTTGGTCTTAACCATGGTGTCTGTGTAGAAGGGGGCAGGAACGCTCATGAGTCAACATTGGGGGGGGGCTAAAGAGAAAAAATAAAAAATAAAAACCTATATGAATATGTACAGTACATTGAACTTTTTGAAAAATTTTGGGGGGGCGGTAGGCCCCCCACCCTCCAAAGTGGTTCCGCCCATAATTAACCATGTTGTGGAATTATGTGATAACTTTTGAAATTCAGAACTACGTACAAATGCCAATACCTAGATACTTGATGAAATTGCACAATCTAAATGGCTCTTAATAGTTTCTATAGACAACCTTAAGTATCGCGGAGAAGAGAATCTCGGGACCTTTTGGTAGCCCTTAAAACTCAATATGCTTGGTGTGTTGTATGAGATTTTAATGAAATTATTTTCCAAAGTGAGAAGTAGGGAGGCAGAACTTGAAATGAAGTTTAGATGGAAAAAGTTTAGAAAAACACTTACTAAGCAATCTATTTGACCTTGGTAATAGACCCAAACATGGAGATGGAACTTTCGCAAAAGAGAGATTGGATAGAGAAGTAGCTAATCCTTTCTGCTCTGGTACTTTGGACTCTTGGCTCGAAGGGGTGGTTGCAAGATGTTCAAATTGCAAACCTGTACATTGTGGTTTAGTGATAAGTGCACAGAGAAAAAAGAAAAGGGGATGGTTGTTCAAGTATGAAGCTTGCTGAGATCTTTAGGAGGAGTATGGAAACATAGTATGGGATGCTGGACCATTACTGATCCCAAAATTGCCTCTATAGGTAGCAAAACCTCCTTAGCAATTGTGGGCATGCTTTGATAAAGTAGAGTCACCAAAAAGGCATGGAAAATGAGTATAATGTGCCGTGATTGAACAATTTTAAGAGAAGCTAGGTTTTTTATTTGAGCAAGAAGAAATCAAATAGAGGCAACATGTAAAAAGAAATTGGTATGCAATTTTCCATGCTTGTCAAAGCTAAAGGATGAGGAAGAACACCATAAAAAGGATTATTGCTTCTTTAGACAGGACTTTTACTGATATTGATGACATTGAAGTTACTTTAAAAATAGTTTTGAAAACATCTTGAAATTCTCAAACTCATCATATTAGATATTGAAGAATAAAATGCAGCCTAAGTGGTGAAGACTTTGGTCTTGGGGTATTACTCCCCTCAAAGTTTAAGGTTCAACACCTTATGGGTGTAAAAAATCCTTTAGGACCACACCTCCTAGTAAAAAGCCAGCGATTTAACTAGTTTTGTATAGGGAAACTTCTGAGGGTGCAGTCGACGGGACCAGAGTTTACTCTCCAAGGATGAGTTTGAAAAACCCTACTTTGGAGAGGTTCCTTGACATAAAAGGAAAAAAAATTATTGAAGAATGCCTTAGGACAATGGATTCCAAGACAATTGCAACTATGAATGACCAAAGCAAGACTATACAAAAGCATAAATTGAAGAAGCACTCTAACAAATGGCACCCTTGAAATCACCAAGCTCAAATGGCTATAAACTCAAATGTCTATGGAGCTTTCCTTTTTCAAAGTCATTGAAGTACACTTGGTGATGATGTATTTTATGCCGTACTTAAAGTCTTAAATGCAAGAGTATGAATTCATCTCTAAACTTTACTTGTGTTGCTTTAATTCCAAAACTCAAAAAATCAATGCACGTGAGTGATTGTAATCCTATTAGTTGTGCAATATTTTGTACAAGATTATTTCAAAAATATTAGCAAATATGATTAATAAAATACTTGTGATAATCTCTTGTAACCGAAGAGTCTTCATTCCTCGAATATTAATACATACAACACTATCATTGCTTATGAAGTGCTCCATTCAATGAATATAAAAACAGATTAAAGGCAAAATTGCAGTTTAGCAATGAAACTAGATATGTCCAAAGCTTATGATAGGGTTGAATAAATCTATTTAGAGGTTAATGAGAAAATTGGGCTTCAAAGATAAATAGATAAAACTAATTATATGGACGGCGTTAACTCAGTCACCTACTTTGTCCTTATCAACTTGAAGCCTGAAAAAAAAAAAAAAACAATAGTAGGAGCTTGAGATAAGGAGATCCACTATCTCCTAACCTCCAAATTCTTTGCATTGAAGGCATGAGTTCCATGATTAATTATGCTAAGAGAAGCTATGATATTTGAGTGATGACAATGGCCAGTGATGGAATAAGGATACAGGGGGATCTGAGTCAGATGATGCTGAGTTGTCATATTACACGTTGATGACGTTGAGATACCTTGAATTGGCAGATTAACGCAAATGTGGTAAGTGGTCGCGATCTTTTTCCTAATTGAGATAGTTTTGGGTGTATTTCAGTATTTTGATCATAATTTTGGTTACAAGTATCAGAATCGCGCATAAAACCCCAATTCAGAACTCTCTTTTTTGTGCGCACTCGGTGTGGGTTGTTTCAAGGTCAAAACCCATTATTTTCCCTTTTGAACCCCCAATTTTAGTCATTCTTTTTCTTATTTGGTAATATTTTATTTATCGTTTAGGAAGTGATTTTGAACTTGATTTGAACCAGATTTGTTTTATTACGTATTTTATTTTAGCGTGATTATTAAAGTTTTTATAATTTTCATAAAATTTTGATACAGACGATTTTTGGCTATGCAGTCTAGCTTGTGGACTGATTTTTGACATTGCTTGATTTGATAAATTTAAATTAAACATCAAATACGTTTTCTACATGCTTCTGGGTGACTCTCTCGTGTTTTTCCTTACGAATCATCTATTAAAACTAGCTTTCAGAATAATTGTTATTCCATTCGGCATCAAATAAAATATCACCCCATGTTTGTTGAGTATTGCATTGTTTATTTGTAGAGCTACTATGACCGAATGTGTTAAGCTTCAAAATATGTTGAATTTCTATGAAAAGGGATCTGAACAGATGTTGAACTAACATTAATCATCCTTATTTTTTAGCTCAAACACCAAGGAAATGGATAAGAGACAAATTGTACAAGCAACCTGGGCAGTTTGATAAGGTAAAAGAAGTATTTAGGCCTCCCTGCCACAGCGGGAGATCAAAATTCAACAAATCAAAGCCATTCAAGATTGAATATGGTAGAAAATTAACAATTGGTAGACCACCTCTTTATCTCATGCAGGCAATGAAGTCCTTATAAAAGCTATCCTATAAGAAATACCCATCTAAATCATGAGTTTTTTTAGAATGTCAAGAATCTTTGCTAGGAAATTTCTTAACTAGTCTCCAAATTCTGGTGGGGAAATAAGGATGAGGAGAAATTGATAAACTGGAAAAGTTGGAGTAAAATGGGGGAATCAAAATCTAAGAGTGAAATGGACTTTAGAGATTTTGAGAATTTCAATAGAGCTATGCTTGTAAAACAATATTGAAGGATTCTGCAATTCCTGAATTTCTTAGCAACTAAATTGTTAAAAGACAAGTAATTCAAGAAGAAGAATCTGTTAGAAGCAAATTAAAACTAGGCAGAGGGCCTTCATTGGTTTGGAGAAGTTTGTTCTCTGCATTAGACTTATTTAAGGAAGGCCTTAGATGGAGGGTAGGGAATGGGTAATACATAAGCATATGGTAAAAAAATAGTTGCAAAATTCATCAAATTTTGTGTTCAATCCCCAATCAAGATCCTAGGAGAAAACCCCACAGTGAGGGGATGGATTGATGAGGTTTTAAATAGCTAGAAGATTGAGGTTATTGGTGAAATTTGTGAGCAATAAGAGGCTGCACAAATATATATTATTCCTATCAGCAAAATGGGAAGGGCGGACAAGAGGATATGGGGCTACGGTAACAATATAGCATTTATTGTAAAAATTGCCTATTATGTGTATACAATAAAAGAAAAAGTAGTAGGGGGAACCATTGAGGGGGATGAAGGATGATGATAGATGGAAACACATGTAAAAAATGGAGGTGCCAAATATGGTGAATATTGTATGTCATTTTTTAAAGTAGATGCACAAGTAGTCGTCAAAGTTGTCAATAATGAAGCTGAAAACTAGTCCTAGTATGGTCAAGTAATTGATGATATTAGATCTTTGCTAAGAAGTAGAACTAATTGGAAAGTTGTATTTAAATCTAGAGGTAGAAATTATGTATGGATTGAAGATGGTCATGAGATAATCTCAGATCAGGTATTAAAAGACAAACTTTGTCATTGATTAATTGCTATTGGAATAAAACTTCTGGTTTCCTTGTTTTTTTTTCTTAAAAAAAAAAAGCAATTCAAGCATGGATCGAAACTCCTACCAAAATGGTAAAAACATTATATCATGTTTTACGAAACATTTCTTTCTCTTTTCATGCCTTTTATTGTGAAGAAGGTGATGAACTTTAGGGTCACTTAGACTTGGTTTATTTTCATAGATAAGATGATATAAGATGAAAAAAAAGTTAAATATTAAATAAAATGTTATTATATATTTTTTTTACTATTAAGTTTGTTTTGAGATTTGAAAAAGTTGAATTGTTTATTTTACTTTGTATGAGAATTTAAAAAAATAGTAATGATAAGATGAGATGAGATTATTTGTAAACATGAACAAGCCAGTGGATAAAGTGGAAAAAATGCAAAAAAGATCTACCTGCCTGCAGGAGTTTAAAAGGGAATTTTCTCCTGTGGATTGATTTTGCAAAAGATCTGAAGGACAGAATAAGAGGCAAGTGAGTTATTTCCTTTCTCTTTTCTTCCCGTTTTCTCTCTACCTAGAATACCTTCTCCCCCTCGCTAGAAATTTCTTTCCCTTCCTTGGGTAGAGGGGTGTTGGAGCTTTGGCTCCACCCCCTTCCGGCCCCTAACCAGTAGCTGTTTCTCATTTTTTCTGTCCAATTTTTTCATTTTTTCTTGTGTTTTCTCCACAGCTCCGGGACAAGCGAATTTGTTGCTCTTCGGCACCTTCTAGTCAACACGTGTTGTGTTTTCCACCCCTTCAGTCGCCAATATGCCATTTTACGGTGGTTTTGTCGTTGTCTGCTTAGCACGTGCGCAGCACGCGCGACTCTTGCCGTGCAATCTTATCACGCGCGGCCCCACCGACATTAGAGGCTTTTGATCTTCATTTCCTGATCATTCGCTCATTTCCAGTGGTGGCACGCGTCTTACAAGCATCGCCTCAACCGGTGTTGGCTCCCTGCCGGTGATTCGCTTTTGTTCCTAGCTGTTTGGCTATGTTTTTGCTTTCCTTAATCGAGGATCAAGTGAAAGCGTACGTGTAAGTTCCTATCAGTTAGTCTCAACTAACATGGTGTAACACACCTTACCATTGTGGCTTTTAGCCACAACCTAAATCATTTTTAAACGGTCCATTCCTTTATTAGGAATTAGGCGGGAGCCATTTCTTTGGCTCCGATTCGCCCCTCATTTTGGAAGTCATTCATTTAGCTTCTTCTCTTTTTGTATTGTATTGTGTGTTAGTTTTTTAAGAAGTTTGTAAGGACTCCCACCCTACTTGAGCTTGTGTCTTGTTATAATTCACCAGTTTTATTTAATATACTTAACTTGCTTAGAAAAAATAAAGAGGCAAGTGTCGAATACTAACTTCAACCTTTTTCCTTAATAAGGTATATATATATATATATAGCTCAATTATTTAAATATTAAGTCAATTTAACATTTTTCTCTATTATATTAATTTAGAATTTTCTCTTATCTTTGGAGTAAACACTACTCAACCAACAAAGAATAGATCATTTGTGTTAGAGACAAGAAGTATACCTCCTAACAAGATTGGACAAGTAATCAACTTATTGAGAGGGAAAAAACTCTTCCCTGCCAACCATTAAGAGTAGTGGCTTAATAGCTCTTGAGCTATTTCCAAGAAGTTTGGTTGTACTAGTTCTGGTTCACATCTGAATATGTATTCACTTTAGACTATAAATATTAACAGCCTAAATATTCATTAAATTCTTTAGTAGAATTAGGGTTCAAGCTATAGCTTAGGCCTCAGGGCATTTACAATGAATCTTTTATCTTTTCTTTTAAAATATATCATCAAATTTTATTTTTTCTTTTATTTTACATAATGATTTTTGTAATATATCATACATTAAATTATCTATTTTTTCTATATATCATTTAAATAATATTTCTTTTATTCTTTCATTTTTTTCCAATTTGGTTGAAGTTTTGTTGACTATATCTATTGCTAGCTCCCTATCCATTTTCAACAAGCATGCATGCACCCAATCAAATGATCAAGTGGAGTCTCCTCGTGGGCTCCACATATTCAACGCATGGCCTTCACACATCCAACATCTTGTTTGTTTTTTTAAACACTCATATTTCATTTAATTATTATAATTTTTTTAAAATTTCAAACAAAATAAAATAAACAATTCAATCTTTTCAAATTTTAAAATAAAAATAATATTAAAAAATAAATTCTAATATGGTAAAAAGGATATGATTGGTAGGAGTTTGTATTTAAATATGAATAGGTGATAAGGTATTTGAGTTTGGAAAGGATTAGGAGTTGGAATTGGATTATGATTTGGTCTAAGGTTTCCAAGGTATAAGAAATCCTAAGGCTAAGCTTATGGTTTCGGCTATATGGTGTTTGGGTGATGAGAAAAGGTTTTTTAGGCTTGTGTTTGGTTGGCAAACGATTATATGATGGGATGAAAAAATATTCTATTCAACATTTAATTTTTACTGATCTCAACTTTTAATTTCACTACAAGAAATCTACTTAATTATTTGTGGCAGTCATTTCTTATTAAAATAATTATTTTCTACTAAAATGAGTTTATTTTAATCACAAAAAATCATATTATCCGTAAATCATCCGTATTAAATACTCATTTTTTTAATAGTGAATTTATTGCAACACCATTTAAGCCTTCATTTGTTATTTTAGCTATTTTGTCGGCCTTCGACATTTTTTCTTCTTGTCTTTCAACACATTTTCTGGTTCACATTTTTGATTGGCAAACACAAAGAAAAAACCATAAACCTAACGATTGACGCCACGTCGCCACCACACCCTCCCATTAGCCTGGATGTCCATGGAGAAAACCTTCTATCCTCTCTTATTTATGGAGAAACCATCCAAAAGGGCATAGTTATAATCGCCTTTAATTTTATTGCTCTCGCCTAATCCATTTGAGAATGAGAAATGTTTTAGTTATAAGAGATTTTTATAAAGAGTAGTGCTAGACTACCGGCTAGTCGGGAGTACCTCCCAGAGTCCCAGCACAAATTTATCTTATAACATTTCTTAATTTTTCTATATGAATTTTTTATCATTTAAAATATTTTAAAAGAATATAAAAAATATTAATACACTAATCATTATTTCCTTAACTTGTAAATAAAAAAAAAAAAAAAAAATATTAAACTATATGGGGTGTACTCAAAATGAGGTATCAAAATAAAAATTTTCCTTTATAAAAGTAGACTCATAAATTGATATGGTTAAATATGATATATTAGACTGAAAAATTAATTTTAATATAAATTACATCTAATATAACACATGAAATTCTATCAATTTATAAATTTATTTTTATAAAAAAAGTTTTCTAGCTATAAAACTCTGGCCTTTTCGAGAATAATAACAAACAAATCCATATCAAATCTAAGCCACTAATGCTTAAATTTGGAAGTGCCAAGAAATCCCATTTGGAAGAGGGAGATCATGAGTGTTTGCTTTTGGCCAAATGGTGCAAATCAGAGAGTCAAATTTTAAGAGCAAATCTTTAAAGATCTCGAGCCATCATCTTTCATTGATTACAAAATAATAAATTAAAATTAAAAAAAAAAATCAATGGGCGGGTTATAGGCTAGTATATATTAATTAAATTGATAACACATTTGCATGCTATAATATTACCCAACAGTATAGACTATTGATGGTGTGGGAAAATAGATAAAGAAAAAAACAAAAAGCTTTTTACATATGAAAGGAGAAAAAGAATATAATAAATGATAATAATTACTCAACAACCCCAAGGGCCCCTGCGAGGATGGCCGATGATTGGTCAATTCTTCATCTTGAAAAAATCTCAAAGGTGGACCTACTTTCAAATTCCAATTATTAAAAACGTATATAAAATAAATTGTACGACATTTTAAAAAATTACCCAATTTAATGTTCACATTTAAAATACATAAAATAAATAAATAATCCAAGGGGTATCAATAAAGTTGTCCAATAAAAAATTGAGGGTGCGTTATATTGGGGAAGGTGTTCAATTATTGGTTACCCAACAAAGGAATGTCAAAGTAAGTTTATATGTTAAAAGGGGCATCTGTGTATCTTTCGGAGTTTAAATGGATGCTTTTCATGTACGGCCAAAATTTAAAAAATAAAAATAAAAGACAGAGGTTTACTGAATTTGCAATTATCAAAATTATAATTAGCATCATTAATATAGTAATTAGACTATAATTGGGACGTTTAAAGGATGAGGGGGTGATTATTATAATCATTATTAAAATGTTAAATAGGTTTAAAGGGGCAAACTGGAGTAGGGGTTACTTTTCAAACCCTAATATTTGCTGGAAACGCAAGGAACGAAAGGAAAGAAGAAAAAAAAGTAGATTCCCCGTGCCAGTACCACTTTAAATTTTAACATGTTCATATTTTAAATCATTAATGCTTAGTTTTGTCTTGGCTCGGAACAGGAACAGCTGGGTCTGATCATCTTGTAGCAGTAGTACGGGATAAAAGCACAAATGCATGAAAATAAATATGGAGGTATTCATCATGAAGTAGGGTAATATTAAAGTCATGTTTGAATTTATAATTAAGATAAAATAAGTTAAGATAAATTTTAAAAGTTGAATACATATTATTATTATTATTTTAGAATTTTAAAACATTGAATTGAGATTTGAAAAAACTGTATTGAAATTTATATTTTGTATTAAAATTTGAAATTATGTAATGATAAGTTTGAGATGAGTTGATGCAAGTTTTGAATCCAAACGAAAGTCTCTCTCTTATTTCTCCCTCTATCATTTGGCGATTTTCGGCTTTGAGCTTCCAAATTTAGGGGGATGGCTGGAGCTTAGGCTCCAACCACCTCTTCCATTCTCTTTTTTCATTTTTGTCTTAATAGATAGTATTTTTCGTCCATTTCCAATCTATTTTCTGTCCAATAAAGTAGCCAAGCATTTACTCACTAGTCTTATGCTTCCTGGCGTTCTTTGTTCAACACGCGTCGCCTCCATCGCTCCTACAATCGCTGATCTTCAAATCCAAGGCAGGACTTCCTAATTCTGTGGTGCCCGTGTGTTACATGCATGATCCTGACCGCGCATGTTGCACACGTTTTACGGTGATTTAAAGAAGTTTTCTCTTTCTAGTAGCGCGTGTCTTGCATGCATTGCTGCTGAAGTTGGACCCTCAGTAATTGTTGGCAACCCCACCATCTCCTCTTGTAATACTTTTTTAATCTAATAAAATTTATTTTCTAAAAAAAAAAGTAGGGTAATATTAATTGTTTGGTTCGTTAGATTCCAGCATTTTTTCCTCAGCTGCATTGGTGTCTTTTTTTTTTTCCCTTCCAAATATCCTTATAGATCTCAAGTGCTTTTACTTTGTCTCCAATTACCATTCTCCCATAGCCCAGATTTCAGCATTTGATATCAATTATTGTGAAATCAATCATGACAAACAAATAAAAGCAACAATCACACGACATAAAACTAACGAGGTTCAATAATGTATTTATGTTCACAGAATTGCATTTTTTTTCAGGCGTGAGATTACAATCAGACACAATGAGTTACAATAGTACCACTCTTTTCACACAACACACAATCTCAACTCTCACTCTCTTAGATTTTTTGACTCTCTCAATATGTTCTCACACATTTACCAAAAATCTTTAGTTCGATCTACGTTGCTGAACATACTCACAAAAGAACAAACATTACATATATAATGAAAACAATGCTAAAAATCCTAAAGGATGAAATTGGATTCTTCACTGAGTGGGTGTCAAGTGTGTCTCAAGCAAATATCCAATTGAATATTGACTCGAGCGATTTGTCGAGCAATTTTCCAGTGAACACTATGGTTTGTTCCTCAAGCCCATTGTCGAGTATATTTCGAGTGAACTCACAGGTTGAGCTTCGCTTAAGTGTCAAATTAAACAACAGTCGAGTGAACTTTCTATTTGTCATTCGCTAAAGCCCACTGTTGAGCAAATCTTCTGTCTAATCTTCGCTTGAGCTTAATTACCATCGAGCACTCCTCAAGTGAGTTCATGGGTTAAGCTTCACTCAAGTTCCAAGTCGAGTGACAATCGAGCAAATCTTCTATCTATGCCTTTTCTATTCACAAACAAGACTCTATTTTGCAACCTAACTTAAGCCTTTGTTAAGTTAGTTGATACAAGAGCAAACTAAAGTCCTTTACAGTTTGCTTTAAAACATCAGAAGCTAGCAACGTCGTTTCAATTACATATAATGTCAATATACATATTAATTAGAAATTTTCATAATATCTTATATAACAATATTTCAAAGGAGTAATGATACATATACAACTTTTTGTACAACCTTGTTATAGAAGAGGGACATTTTTGTAAAGTGATGTTACTTTTATAAATTATTTTATAAAAATGCTCCTAATTTAAAACACGGTTGTATAAAAAGTTGTATATGTATCATTATTCATTGCAAAATGAGAGATATTTTTATAAATTACTTTATAAAATTAACGTCACTTTATAAAAATATTCTTATTTTACACCATATATTATAGAATATGTTGAAAAATATATTATGACGTATCATTTCTCAATTAATTATATTATTATATATCAAGAGTTGGTTCCGTTTCAGTGAAATGACTCTTCAAGAAAGTACTAGAATCGACAACTCGATGAAGAACTGACTTATTCTGATCGGTACTCTCAATTTGGTTTAGGCTTAGTTTGTTTCCCAAATTATCTCATCTCATTTCAAACTCATCATTAGATTTTTTTTCAAATTCTTATAAAAAATAAATAAACAATTCAAAATTTTCAAATTCTAAAACAAAATTAATATTAAAAAATATATTACAATAATATTTTATTCTTTTTTTAATTTTAATTTCATCTTATTTCATCTTATCTATGAAAAAAATAATACCTTAATGGATAGTAGTCATATATGATCATTGGTAATTTGTAGTAAATTAATTTATAAATAGTAAAAAAATAATTTGAGATGGTCTAAACTCTCAAACACAACCTAGAAGTATCTGATATCAGTTGTGAATAGTAATGAAATATTTTTAAAATAATAATAAAATAATTTATTAATAATAGTTAACTATTTGTGAATAATAATAAACCGTTTAAAAAATTTATGATACCAAAGAGTTGAGTTAAAAGATGAGAAGCCGATCGGGTGAGCTGCAATTTAAGAAAGGGATTAGCTAGATTGGTTAGGAGCATTTTGAAAAGGAAAATATTTTAACTACAAAATAATTACTTAAAAATCACTTATAAATTGATATGGTTTGAAGTGATATGTTAGATTATAAAGATATTTTTATTATAAAATAGATTTAACGGATTTTATAAAACTATGTTATTAACTTATAAGTTAACTTTATATAATTTTTTTTTTTGTATCAATAGCAGTTCTATTTTAAAAAGAGGGTTTCAAGTTTTCTTTGTAATCCAATCTAGATTGTTTTCAGTGTAGATAGTCCTTCTGATTGTAATTAAAATATTATAAATACTTATTTTTCTTGTAGTGCTAATCATAGGGCCTTATTCATCCGTGGACTTTCATCTCGATAGCATTCACTGTCAACCAATTAATCAAATAATATTTCTAACTTCCACCTAATTATTTCCTTTTATGACCAAACCCTATTAACTAAGGAACTTAATTATTTTGTAAAGATTCTTCCATATATAGTCTTTGTTGCTTTTGCATATCCTTTTTCTCTTTGCCTAGGAAACAATAGTTTCAGGAATTTGAATCTAGAAAATCTCATTATGTTAATTCTAAGTTAGGGTGGTACTATAATGCCCACCAAAATTGACTGCTCAAGCTTATTTTTAGGCTAAATTTTACTTTCTATCTTTTTCTTATTTTTTATCATTTTAAAATATTTTTAAAAAGTATGAAAAAATTATCAATACATAAGTAATCCCTTCCTTAATCAGTAATTTAAAAAAATAAAAAAAATTAAATGCATGAAGTGCCAAATTAAGGTATCAAACTAGCATTTTCCTTCCAAGTTTATTCTTAATTTTTACTAAGTAATTGCTCTTATTTTTTATCCATAAAGTGATATTGCCTATTAATATTGATTTATTTTTAAATAAAATAAATCAAAATTAATAGAACATGTCAAGCTTAAATATTATAAAATGAGATCATGAAAATATGATAATAACGTGATATATAACATTACCATCCATTGGTGGTTCTATCAGTCTATAGTCACCATCTTTGGCAACAATGTCCTTAATTTTCCAAACATGAACTTCTGAAAGCAGTACTGGAGCCATTTTATATTTGGAGAGAAATGATATTTATAATAGTAAAATACGTAAATGTCATATAATTATTTAAAAAAAAGTGAGTAAATATAAAGTCTACATGAAAAAATTAACTTTTTAATTGGTTGACCTTATTTTTTTTTAAAATTAATAATAGGATATTTACTTATTTTACAACTATATAAAATATTATTAAAGAAATAATCAGCTCTCTTGAGCAATGTGTAGATCAGGTATTAATACCCCCATGCCATTATGATTCAAAATCTAGACCCAAAAAGGTGACCATTTTGCGGCAATCACTCGTGTGGGGTCTTTCTCCATAGATCAGGAAAATTAGGGTTGATGAATCCTGGGGTCCACCAAAAACGACATGTACTCAAATCAGAGAAAAAGAGAGATGCTGAGGGAATCATCAACTTAAAGGGAAGTCATTAAGGATATTTAATATTTATTGCATAAAGAGAATAAAAAGGAAGGAGAAAAATTGCAAAGAAAAAGTAAAAAAAAGAGAAAAAAGAACCTATATAAAGAGATAAGCATGGAGAAGCTCAGTTCCATCTCCCAAAAAGGTGGTTTTTTTTGGGTCCCTTGTCATGTTGTTGGGTGTTACTGTTTATACATTTCTATCTGTCTCAAGGAACTATACTAATAGAATATTGCCTTTATTTCCTTAGCAGTACCACCTGAGGGATTGTCATTGGCTACAATATATAGAAATAAAATATTGGTCAAAACCTTATCATTTCTTCTGAGATTCTGTTCTTGCGGTGGATGTGTGATTGGGAACTAAAAAGATCATCTAAAGCTGCTTTTTTTCAATTGTTTCAGAGCATCTTCACAGAAAATGTTCACTTCTCCCAAAACATTTGAACAAAAAAATCATAAACAGTTGTACCTTTTTGTAAGGAGAGAGAAGAAAAAAAAAAGGCTTGATAACTAAGAAAATGACTGAAACACAGTACTAAAATTTCTTCCCTTGATCGGTACCCATGGGCTCCTAAGCTCTTGAAGAAAGTGATAAAGGAGATATGGATGAGTCTTTATCAAAAGCATGTAGTAGAAAACATCACAGGAAAAAAAAAAAAACAGACGATGGAGAAAATTTGTAAAGATCCATTGTAGGTTTCAGCCTTTTTGACAAACACAAAAAGGCATTGGAGTTAGAAGCTCTTTGGTATCTTTTTAAAGGAGCTCAAGAAATTAATGTACATTATGTTCACAAGAATAAGATTATATATACAAATAACAGAAAAACACTGTTGTTAAATCCAATACCTAGAAAAAGGGTTGGTTCGGAGGAGAAGAATTTGATCAGAGAGAAGGTTGAGAAAGAAAAAGAATAGATTTATTAGTCGGCACTAAAAACAGCAGCAGCAGTCTACCAAAGGCAGATTGAGAAGAACTCCCCAAAAAATAGAGACTCATTCAGTGATACAATAGAGATCAAGTTACACAACCTAATTATCATATTTTCATGCTCTAAAACCACAGCATAAATGGTGGAAATCTTTTGTTTTCCACCATGCAAAAGAATTTGGAGGAGAAGAGAGGAGAGAGAGTCTCTATCCAGGCCTATTTCGCTTATGCCCAGCTTTGCCATGATCTGATCTCAAAACCCCACTAGAATCTCCCTCGGAGGAAATTTCCACGGATTTGGTGAAGGAAGTAGAAAGGTCTGCATAGAGGTCAACCACTCTCCTGATATTGTTGTTGAGCTCCCTGATCAGACCCACATTTCTGCTGAGGTTGTCAGGGATTTTAGACTCTTGATTTTGGTTTATTTCATTGATGAGAAGCCTGTTCTGATCCAAGATTTTCTGGACTTGAACAAAGTTCTTCTGAAATGTCTGAAAGATCTTCCCATCGATCTGGGTTCCATTACCAAGTCCTGAAAATGTGTCACCCTCCATTCGATCTTTATAGAGAGTCTGAATTAATCTATCAAATCAAAACCAAAACGAAAGAAAAAGAAGATGAAGAAGATATGGTCAGAAGGAACGTACAAAATTAGCTGATCAGACAGTCTTATTTTTTTTAAATTATATAATATATTAATTTCCATAAGTACCCATAATCATATGTTCTTACCTGTACATGCTTGCACAGTTACACAAATCAGAAACCCCAGACAAAACATGAGAAGGTTTAGCATTTTTTAAGGCATTTCGTCTGCTGCATATAAGACAAGGTCTGTGCAAGGAATCATGATCTCCATGGGTGGTTCCTTTAACAAGGGATCAGATAACTACCATGAATTATTAATATCATTATTATTATTACTATTATTATCATTATTAGTTTTTATGAGATGTTGAAAAGCAGATCCCATTTCCATAGAAGGGAGCCCTTTTTCATGTACTCAGAAAATACCCACCTAAATCTCAGAGCCCCAAAAGAGAAACTCAAATTCCTAAAAGGAAAAACTCAGTCGAATGATGCAGAGAAGATGAGCCCACGAGAGAGTACTGCTCACAGACAGCATTATTAATCTTTACAAGCAAAATTTAATACAAAACCAGAAAAATACGACTAAAAAACATTTTAAAAGAAGTTCCAAAATGCTGCAAAAGAGCTTAAACAAACAAAAGACCTTAGATAATCCTAATTGGTATTATCTGAAATTTCAGGAAATCAGAAAACAAGGACCAAATTGGGAATTCCATACGTTCAAACCGTACACGCGGATATCTTACAGGTGCAGAAACATGAATTCCTGGAGCAGCAATAAAGCCATACTCCGAAATACAAAGCAGAAACTCGTAATATGAATACAATGCCCAAAAACAAATCATATCATATATTCACAAATATATATATTTTTTCGCAAAATTCAAAAAATATATAAAGACCGAAAGCTGAGAGAAAAGTTCAATGCTTTTGCAGAAGAAAATTCACAAAACCCATCAATTCCAGGGCTGAAAAGAAGTAAAAAATAAAAACTAGGACAGTGAACAAGCACAACAAGGAAAGAAGAGGAAGAAGAAGATATTTATGGGTATTTTATCCCAAAATGATCTCCAAAAATATATATATTTATTATAATGATATTTTCGTACCTTGAAAATCTGAAACATTATATATTCTTGGAGAAGACACGGATTGAAAGAGGAAGACGAGGGATTCCCGAGAAGCAGCGGAAAAAGATCGCCGATTGGATCGAATCTCCGGAACAAGGCCCCTCTGAATTCTGAGAGAAGCTTAGAAAGTTGTAGTCTTGAGAGAGAGAGAGAGAGAGAGAGAGGGGGAGGGAGGAAGAATATGTTAGATTTGACAGTCACGCTCGGACCCCTCTTGTGTGTGTCTAAAATATTATATTTTTAGCTCTATTCCATGATCCATTCTCGATCCCACCTGTTATTTCGTGATTATGAACGTTTTATTTTCTTAAATTTTAATGTTTTTGTTTTCGTTATTCGATTTGATCCGGTCTGGAAATTGCTCTGTGTCTTTTACTCAGATCCAAAGCTAGAATGTCTTCTCAACCTGATTTTGATTTCTGGACACGTGGCATGTGATTGGTTCTGTATTTGACATGACGGCAAGGACCCCACTTCCAGGATTTCCTATCATTTTGTGAAAATGAAAAGCTTTGCATTTAGTCCGGATAGAAAATATATATATATATATGTATATTAAAAAAATTCTCAATTTTATAATTATCAAATAATCGAATAATTTGATAAAAACAACTACTCAAACTGCATTTATTTTATCATTGCGTATTATATACCTCGACCTTTATGTCGATATCTAAGAGCAAAATATCTTAACATTTAGGTCTTGTTTTGATAGTGAAATTATTTAATTTTATCTTATTTTATTTCAATTTATAATTATAATTTTTATATAAAATATAAGAAATAATTTTAAAAGTTTAACTTCTATAATAATATTATTAAAAAATAATATTCTAATAATATTTTATTTAACTTTCAATTTTTATCTAATATTAATTCATCTCATTTTACTATTCAAATAAAGTCTTATACTGAAATTATTTTGATATGTATATAAACATTTGAGAGACTAATATATTGATGTTTATGTTAAAATTATTGAAAACTTAAAACATGACGTGAATTCTTGATGTATTTTACAAGTATATGATTTCCATGACACAAATTAAAGAGAAAAAATATACTTAGTTTTCTGAAACAAATGATATATTCAAGTCATAGAATGTTTAAGTGTCAAGTATTTTTTTGTTTTAAATGAGTAAATATAAGATGATCCACATAAAAGTTTTAATTTTTTTAATTATGAGTCTCGTTCTTTTTCCAAATAAATGCACGGCCATTGCATAACTAATAAGTGTATATAATATTAATCATTTTCTTATAACGATCCAATATTTAGTAGTATACTACCTAAATGATTGGATTTTCAAAAAACTACGATTGTACGTTCATTAAAACTCAAGAACAAAAAATAATCTTGTCACGACATTTAAGCATTAATTTTCATTATCTTAACAGTAAAAAATAGATGAATGATATTGTTTGAAGTGTTGATTTACGTAAATTAATAGACAATGCTAGAGGACCGAGAATTATATCTCCTGCGCACACACTACAACAAATGTGAGTTTTTGTAATTAATGAATAACGAAGAAAATGCTAATTGCTCCTAATTTTAGCTGTAAATAATATATATCTACCCTTTTAGATATATCAGATTGGTTATATTAGCTTTTTTTTTTTTTGTAGTGTACATTGTATTATAGTGTAAATATATATTTTAAATATTTTTAAAAAATATCAATTTACTGATCATAATACATTCTTAATCATTTAATTGAAAAATTATATCATTAATCAAAATGAGGAGGCCACCGGTTCTTTTAAATTTTTTAAAAGTTTATTATATTATGAAAAAATATTTACCTAATTATTAAATTTTTTCATATTTTTAAACTATTATCATCTCATGAAATTTCTAATGATGTGGTATCAAATTATTAATAAACATTTTACTTGGAAGTATTAGAAAGTTACTTTCAAAAATGGAATTTTAGTATTCATAAATCAATTTCTAAATTAAATAAACATAATTACTGTTTTGTTATTGAATTTTAAGGTTTAGTTTGGCAAAGGGAGTGCTACCTTACTATTATTTATTATTATTTATAAATGATTATTTTCATTATTATTATTTTTTTTATTAATATTCACTATTTTTTACTTAATCATTTAAAATTAGTAAGATGATGGCTTCATGTTTCAGAAGTCAAGTGAAGTCAGTGCTTTCATTTATGGATTAAAAAAAAAAAACAAAGAAATTCAAAATCCAACCAAAAAAAAAAAAAAAAAAGCAACTTTCTCATCCAATGGACTGGTGACGCGTTTCGAAAGAGGCTTGGAAGATCTACAGCTTCGGGTCCGAGGTTATCCAGATCCCTCGGGAACCTGCTCATTCGTTCTGCAATATCCTACACCGCACACTTTTCCTGCTATCGTTGCACTTTTTTTCCGATCAATTTCTAGTACGTGGAACGAGGTGATACGCCGCCCAGTTCAAGTTGAAGATGAATCACGATCGTCTTCAATAGAGTGCTGTTAGAGTGTCGTTCAGCAATGATCTTATATTTACAAACAAAATTTATTTATTTTTATTTATATTCTTAATTTATTTTTTAAAAATATAAAATATTAATATTCATTTCTTAATTAGTAAATAAAATTAAATTAAATTTAAAAATTAAATACATAAACATAAAAAATGAAAAATATAATAGCATTATTCTTCTTCAATAATATTAGTTAAATATTCAATGGATATGATTGGAATTAGCCATAGAACTCACCAAGCTTCACCTAATTAACTCTTCAAAATCCCAAACCAAAAAGCACTATTAATTCAACAAATCACATACCAAAAATCAAAATCCCAAACCAAAAAGCAAATACTCAAATCTTTCCTTGATCAACGATGATGACCACCTAAAACTCACATGCAATCCAATAATCTTGAAATCCTCTCAGCTTGTTCTGCACCTTCGATCGTTGCAATTCCACAAGTAAGTTCTGCAAATTTCAGTCTTGTGCCTCTATAATTTTTATTTGTAATTAAAAGGAATCTCGTTTTTCTTTACCTATGTTTCAGGAAATTTATAGAGTATAGATCTATTAGGGAGTAAATTAACTAGATCAAACCTTTGAAAACCTATTGCTAATAATAAAAAAAGAGATAAAATCAAGAGATAAGGCAGAGAATGAATGAGGTAAGGAAGTTGGCATAGACTCTTAAAAAGAAAGGGCTTTGCAAAGTAAATTGGACTTTATCACTCTAAGAAAATTGTAAGATCTCATATTTACGTGTATTTTTACATATTATTTTATTTTCGTTGTTGATTATTTTAATTTATTTTAATAATATTATTAGTCGTGTTTTATTTGCTTGAGATATTTATTTGATCTATTAATTAATTAATATTAGTTTTATATTATTTTTATAATTAAATATTGAGTTACGTTACTTTTCTTATTAATTTTAATGTGAGGTAATTACATTAATAATTAGAATTAAATTCCTTTATTTTATTATGTGATTTTATTTGATGTACTTTCTTAATAATAATTAGTGTTTTATAATTAAATTGTTCTTTATATTATATTAGTTTATTATTGGACTTTAAATATATTAATTTATTGATATTGAATGGTAGTATTTTCAATTGGCTTTTAATTAATTTATTGTGTTTTTCTTCTAGTTGATTTTTATTTTTATTTTCTCTTTTTATTTTATTTTTATTTTTATTTTTATTTTTATTTTTCTTTTTTATTTTTCTTTTCTTTCTTCCCTTGCTCCCCCTAGACTCGTGCGCGACATTTCACCCCCTCTGTTTTGGCCGTTCAGTGTTAGACAGCCCAGCCACCCACCGCCGACCGTCACCCTTCACCGCCAGCCTTCCCACCCGCCGGTGAGTCCACCGGTACTGGAGGTGTCACCTCCGGCCACCCCACCTCCCTCACATGGCACATATCTGAAAATGAGTTTTTACCAATTTTCTGACGCCGATGCTGACGCCGACGCCGGTCACTTTAGTCTCCGACCACCACCGCTAGAATTCCTACCCTCCGGCGAGCATAACCCACCGTCGGTAGCCACCCCAACTCCTCTCTCTCTCCACTCAAAATGGGTCCTAAAACGAGTATATCCTTGCCGCGCTGCCGTCTGGCCACCGTGCGTCTCACCTCCACCACCAAAAGACCCCCCTTACTCAGCCGACCAACCCCCTAATTCAGTTTTATCAACCGTTGCTCCATCTTACCTATACGACCCAAAACCTGAAAATGGGTTTCGAACCTTTTGGAACCCAATCCGCCACCTTTCGGTGGTTGTGTCGCCACACCACTACCTTCATGAGATTCCCCACCTTCCCAAGAGTATCTCCGTAAATTTTGGTGTCAAACCGAACACTTTAGCCTAACGTGCAAGTAACTGCTACGAATGCAGATGATTGACGTTTGCTCAAGGACTTACGTTTTTACCTGCTGTAAGTATTTTTCAAATAAATTTTAAGATTTAAATATATTTTTGGCATCAACAGATATGGTGTTTGGTCATAGTTGAAAATTATTAATTGTTGGAAATTTGGTACTTGGTTGTCTGCATTGTGTATTTACGCACATGCTCATGAATATATTTAAAAATTGGATCTTTGCATGATTTCGGATATTCATGTGTTGAAAATGGAAACTTGATTTTTATTGAGTTTATGGATTTTAATGATTTTTGGCTGAATCATAATGGGGATGGCAATATGTAACGTCCGTTGTGATCAGCGTGTGTGTGGATGACATAATGGGGATGGCGATATGTAACGCCCATTATGGCCATTGCGTGTGTAAGTCATAATGGGGACGGCGATACGTAACGTCCATTATGATTGGTATTGTGTGGATGACATAACAGGGACGGTGATACGTAACTCCTGTTATGGTCATTGGGTGTGCATTTCATATCGGGGATGACGATATGTAATGCCCGCTATGAAATGAGTGTGTATGAGTCATAATGGGGACGGTGATACGTAACGCCCATTATGATTGGTGATATGTGTATATCATATCGGGGACGGCGATACGTAATGCCTGGTATGATTGGATTTGCCGATATTATTTTCTGGGAAATGATGAATGGTTTTTTATTAGAGTTTTATTGTGATTAAAATGAGATTTTGGCGTGTGTTAATTTATTTATTTTGAGAAAGATGATTTTTTGAGATTTATGCATAAGGTATCATGTTTATGTGTGAGGTTATTGTTGATGCATGAGTATATTTTAGATCTTGTGGTTTGTTTGAGTTATACTTACCTGCAATGCCATATTTGACGTCGTAGTTTTTGGATGTAGATTTTGAAGATGGTGAGTCTGAGGAGACGGTTTCGCTGTTGATGTACTGTTATTATAAATTGTTATCTTGAAAATTATTTTCCACTTTTTATAAATATGTATTTGTCTAATTTGCATTTCGGATGACTGTATTAAATCTCCTGTTGGAGAATTTATGTTAAATTAGTTTGTAAAATATTTCTAAAAATTCTAGTACTTAGATAATGACTTTATTATTTGCTACAGCTTTCGTTTTATGTATGTCACGTGTGCACACACGTTTGGCACTTGTCGTTGGGATGTGTGACCCGTGTTGTCATCATCCTAACGCCTCGATTCCAGTGTTATTTTAAGGGGAATCTAGGGGCCTCACAAAAATATATCTCAATAAAAGGAGGAGATCTCCCACAAATAAGGACTCTTCCGAGGCTTTCTACGACTTCCTTACATTTAAGTAAATTACTTTATTGTATCGAGCAATATATGAGATTATGAGAGATTGTAAAATCACCATTTATAGTGGATCTTGTCCTCAACAACCCATGGATATATGTTTTTATGTCGAATCACATAAATTCACATATCTTAATAGATGAAGGCAAATAGCACTATATTGACGTCCAAATTACTAACATGGGTCGAGAATTACTCTTTTTTCCTTTTCTATTCGTTATGTGAATTTTAGGCATTAACCAGATTGTTATTTTTTTTTATGATTGTTATTTTTTTATGTTGTTTTAGAAAAAACATGAACATGTCAATTAGCTCAGTAGAGGATGTCGTTGGCATGAGGGGTGGGGGGTGGAAGCGAGACTGATAGGGGAGAAGCTAAGTAAGCACGGGGAGAGAGAGTGAGGATCTTTCTACCATAGCTATAGCGAAGCTTGATAGTCTCTGTATCTTAGTTAGACTCCATGACAAGGGAGCTTTACACTATAGTTTTTCCCATAAAGAGGGGATTTGGAGGCTGCTTTGTAATGGGTGAGCTTCACAATGGGAGAGCTACATGGTGGCCGAGTTCTTTGCTTCTGACTCTTCATGGAAAGGGAAAAGAGGTAGTGGATTATTTGGTTTGAACTGAACTGCTAAGTGGAAAATATAAACCGGTGTGTGGTAGCAGCTGTATAAAAATTTTCATTATGAATGTGCACTCTGCCCCTCCCTTTCCCCCAGGCCATTTATTTTCCCCTCGACGTTGCTTACGGATGGATACCATCAATATTCAGAAAATGAAGTTAATAAAAATTCATATAATAATTAAAATCATATTAAAAAAGAACTAGTTTCATTAGTGGACGAGCATAAATCTTCCTTCACAACTGGCTAGCCCCAAAAATTCGTTCATTAACAATAGATCTCACTTGGAGAAAAATTCACAGATAAGGTCATATACAAACCTACTCAAAATGAGATAAAGGTTCATAATCTCCTCCCAACACTTCTTATTAGATAACTAATCGTTCAAATAATTATAGCCTCGAGTCGAGATTGAACTAGAGGACTGGGCTATAACATAATGAGAACTAACTCTTGGATTCATAAAGATATTGTACTAGCAATCTAAGTTAGCATCAAAGGCATTTAATATCCTCCAAGCCTTTTCTGGCTCTCCCAAAATAGGTTTGTAGCGGGCATTCACAGGAGTGTGAAATACATTCATAACATTTGGCACCTTATGTGGGTTCTTTATATCTCAACATGCCTTTCACATGCTTACAACAACCCGCTTTCGTGCGACCTGAGACTAGATTGCCACTACTATAAGCATAAGGGGAAGACTAGCAAAAATGGAAGAAAGGATGAGAAAACTGAATGCAAAAATGGAGGCACTCCTATGTGAAAATGAAGCTCTGCAGTGTAAGAATGTCACCTTGAGAGAAGGCATCGCGCAAAGAAATGTTGAGCGGGCATAGGGAGAGTCGCAAAGCATAGGTAGGCTCCTCAGTGACAATGAAGAAAAGGGGAAGATGTACCACGATTTACGTGACCTCACTAATAGATATGAGGAAATGGCTTGGGTGATAGGCGCATCTTCATTCGTCGACCAATTGTTCCCTAGCACTGACCTACCATATAGAGCGATGATCATGGTGATACCATTCATGCCAAAGTTGAGGCTTCTACAAATCTAGATGTACGATAGATCTAAGGATCCCATCAAACATTTAGAAATGTTCAACAGGGCAGTTAGGTTGGCAGTTCCTAATCCAATTTATGGTGAGTAGAAGGAGAATGAGACATATTGCTTATCTCCTTATTGTGAAAAATTGAAGTATGAAGCCTGAAGGCTTACCTCACTCATCTCAATAAGGAAAGCAAGATGGCGGACGACCAAAATGAAAAAATCATGCTAGTAGGGCTACTAGGAGGAATCTAGCCAATGAACCTATTCATGGCATTGTTGGCAAGGAAGATCCCAACCACTCTACGTGAATTCATAGACAGGAAAGATAACTTTGTTAATGTTGAGGACACTTTACGAGCCCTAACCACACTAAAAAAGTTGGAGATGGAGTAGATGGAGGACTGAACAAAGAATTTTGATTAAGGAAGAGACCAATAGAGGGATTTGAGTGTAGAAGAGAAGCCACGTTAAATGAGGCGAGAAGGAGGTGTTCATACACGTTAAACCCTAAGGTCTATTATTCTAGCATGAATCTCTAGGATAGAACTAAGGAACCAATTCAAGTCACAATCGTGTTCAAAGGACCTAGCGGTTATGCACTTATCAAAATGTAGGGGGACCAAAAAGGAGGACTGCCACACCTTGAAGCAAAAGATTGAGGAATGCAAGGTAGCAACGATTGTGAGCATCTAGTTGCTTGGAATTCCTCACCTACATGGAAATCGAGCAAAAAGAGACAAGACTGAACAAATGTATTGTAGAAGTGAAAGTCCTAAGATAAAAAAAAAAAAAAAACCGTGAGAGAAAATCACATCCGACTCTTAACTAAAGTCAAGACTGAAACAATGCTACTCTCAAGGAAATCTGCACCATCGTTGGAGGCTTTGCCAGAGGAAGACCAACCTCTTATGGAAGAAAAGCTTATTCCCGAAAAGCTAGATATGAAAAAGTATTCAACATCATAAGGCTGGCTAAACAATCAAAGTCACAGTCAATGACCATGATATCGTTCAATGACAACAACTGCAAGTCTGCAAGGGAGTGATTGAACCCTATGATGACGCATTGGTAGAGACAATGTTAATAGCTAATTATACTAGATAGAGGATACTAATCAGTAACGATAGTTCTGTACATCCTTTTTAGGATGTTGTTATAAAGACAAGAATCTACCAAAGCTGACATACCATGGTTCTTGGCTCACATACAGCCACCACAATGACAAATTCCTTGAAAGTCAAGACCTGTTCATCTTATAATGCCATCATCAGATGACTGACCTTGAACACTCTTAAGGTTATCACCTCTACGTACCACCGAATGATGAAGTTTCCCAAAGAAGCATGTATTGGAGAGATGTATGGTGAGCAGGTACTGGTTAGGGAATATTACGTACAAGAACTCAAAGGCAAGGGGAAAGGAACGTTAGAGTAGTGGAGCTGTCTGGTTTGGACAAGCGGTCCCCGCCCCTCTCCCCGAGATGCTGGTACAAGAAGAAGATACCCAAGATTAAGGGGACTTGAAATATGGCAAAGTCAATGAGCCTCTTGAACTAATCACTTTAGATCTAGATCACCCAAAAGCCACAGTAAGAATCGAGAGCAAGATGGAAAGCATAGAAAGGTAGCAACTAAAGTAGTTGCTTGCCGAACATAGAAATGTCTTCACCTAGAGCCATATGGATGAGTAATACTAAGCACAAACCCCAAATGCACAAGCTTGTAAAAATGTAGGCCCTATAAAGAAAAAGTAATTTGTTAAAAACTTTTTTATGATGTGGTCTATTTTTTCATAACAGGCTTGCACAAGACTTGTATATATCATTTTTCCATAAGAATATGTCAAGAATTGATGCGAAAGTTATAGAACATAGATCGAGCATCAATCTGGAAATACGAGTGGTGAAATAAAGAAAAATAAGTTTCAATGGCAAGAATGATGTAGAAATAGCGAAGGAAGTCAACCGCCTTTTGGTGGCATGATTATCAAAGATACCCATTACCTTAAAAGGCTTTGAAATGTGGTTCTCGTAAATAAGTTTCATGAGAAGTGGAGAATGTGTATTGATTTCATTTATCTTTATAAAACTTGCCTCAAGGAAAATTTTCCACCGTCCTAAATCAACCTAATTTTGGACTCCAAAGCAAGACATTGGATGCTAAGTTTCTTGAACGCATGTTTTGGTTATAACTAGATCCAAATAAGCTTGAACGACCAAGAAAAAATGATTTTTATAATTGATCGATGATTATATTGGTACAAGGTAATGCCTTTTGGCTTGGCAAGCTCCAGAGCAACATACTTGAGGTTAGTGAATTGATGTTTAAAGAGTATATCGAGCAAAACATGAAAGTATGTGTCGATGGCTTACTTGTCAAGAGAAAGGAACCAAAATAGCATGTAGAGGATTTGAGGGAAGTTTTTAGTATACTAAAACAATACAAAATGAAGCTCAACCCAGCGAAGCAGTACCTGCCACATCCTTCACTCTTTAGCCAAACCAAGCAAGGAAAGACCCTACTCCAATATTTATCGGTCACAATGGATCCCATGTTCGCCACTCTGATGCGCAAAAGTTGGTCTACATAAGTTGAGCCTTGAGAGGAGCTGAGGATCAATACCCTAAAACTTAGATGTTGGCATTCACATTAGTGATATCCGCTCACCAACTGCTACCTCACTTTCGAGCATATCCCATAAGAATAGTGACAATAGCATTTGTTAATTATTATAAATGACATGTTTATACTATAATACTTATGTATACTAGACTATTAGTCTATTTATATTATAGGATAAGTATCTTATTTTAGAATAACTAACACATAATATTATAGTATTATATTTAACAAAATAAGTTCTAGAATTTTTATATTAGTATATATGCCTGATGGAAAATTCTATACACCACACGACCATCCCACTTCTATACCTTTTACAAGATGTGATATATTTATCACCATTAGATGATCATTTTTGAATGATTCTTAATCATTCAAAGGTAATAAATGTGTCACATCTTGTATAGTGAGATGAAAGTGGGATGGTGATGTTGTGTATAGCATTACTCATCACCAATATATAAATAATACATATTTGTATAACCTTTATATACTAATATTAGAGTCAGAGTTAATAAGCTAGAATCAGAATCGAAGTCAGAAATCTTGCACCACGCAATATTACGTTTAGGAAAGCTCTCACTCAAACTTTTCAATAGGCATAGTTGTTACCATCAAAGTAAGAGACTAACGAACAAGGTTAGGATCTAGTCATCTTAGACACCTATTGCCAAATTACTCTGAAAAATTGAATCCTAATAGAGTGAATCCCATTGTAATACCAACTGAAAAATCAATGATTTAGATCCTAAATACACTTAGAATGGGGTAAATAAGAGTTTTCATATTTTATTGAACTATCTAGATTAAGAATCAACTAAATCAAGAGAAACAATCAACACACATCGATTTTAGTAACAAAGTGAAGACTTTTTTGAATAACGTTTGCAAAGTTTAAAACTACCGTGCGTAAGTCACTATCTAAAAGCCCTACAAAAATTATTTAAGTCCATCATAACAAATTTACATATACTTATGAGACCCTTGAAGTAACTAAATTTGGTTTGCAACACCACAAGTGACTTACTTGATCTCTATATCCTGATAGCTCTTAATTTTTGGCCTTTCAATAGTTTAATTAATTTCTATGCTCACAAGGTTCTTCACCCTAGAATTTTTATAAGCAATTACAACCAATAAAAGTGTCCACACCAATGGATTTTTTTTTTTTTTGATAACCAAATACTTCATTAATCATAAAAGTTTACAAACCATTATCAAACCAGATGTGAGAGAAAAACTCTGTAAACCCATTTCACCACATTTGAATGCTTTCAACAAACCAAGCATTATTTGCTAGATAATGAGTTGCCTCATTAACTCCCCTATTCACGTGACCCACCCTTACCTCTATAAAATCTCGCAACAAAAGTCTGATCTCATGTAGGATAGAGCTCCATGGATAGCATGTCCCTTGATCAGCTTGTATAGCCTCCACCACTTGCAGGCAGTCTGCTTCAATCCATTCTCATACCAATAGATTTAATAAAAGTCCAACATGAACATAATTTAAACACCAATGGTTTATCAGGAGAAAGTGTCACTACAACAGATAAGACTTTTTGACGAACAATAGAGTGTTTGAAATTCTTTGCACATATCTGATATTTTAATTATTCTTAATTTATTAATAACTCAATTGAGAATTCAATTCAAAAATTCTCAATTGGAAGATATAAAATTATGAACCAAAAAATTAAATCAAATGGAACCCTTTGAAAAATCGGTTATCACTTTTAAATCACACAAATTGTTATCCACATTGAAAAAATCCAACGACGACAATATATTCAGGGAGCAATATTGCAGTAGAGAATTAAATCAATATGGACAATCAATTGATCCAAACATAATAAAAAAAACTAATTCATTCAATAGAAAAAATATGACTGAATCTATAAATGAAATAAATTATAAGATTATTTGAAAAAGAAAACATTAACAATATATTTTGAGAATGATAAAATAAAGAATTTTAATAAATTAAAAAATTAAATACAATAATTTAAAATAAATTTAAAATAACATCACGTGCAAGTTCATCTTTAGTCCTACTTGAGAATTTAGTTAACCATACACATGATGAACAACAAAAACCTCAAGAACATAATCAAGTTGCAGGCCATATGAATTTTGTCCTAGCTCTTTGCGATTTTCATCCCCTTACTTCTTAAAAAACGACGCTCTAGACTTTTCTTTCCAATATATATATGTGCGGCCAACCACCTTTTATTACATACACGTGCCCTCTAATTTAAACATATACATATATGCCCCTCAATAAAATGTTATGCGGCACCTTCTGTCTCCAAGTCCCTGTCGAATTCAACTTGCCGTGTCCTTTTTTGAACTCCATCTATGCATGTGGGCTATGATTGACTTCAAGTGAGACTTTATTGATTTGAACATTTAATTAATTGTTGAAGCCCAGCTTTCCGTCTCCAAAAACGTTCTCCTTCATATATATGTGGCTCCTCCATTAGGTCAACGTGAAGTCCATATATATCTCATGCCCACAAGTCCTTAGCCAAATGAATTTGGGCTCATGAATTAAGGGCGGCTGCCATCAAAATAAACCCAATGTCAAAGCCAAAATAAACCCAAAATGTAAGCTGTGAAGCCTAATTGCAAACTATTCTTCACAAACCAATCATATAATATTTGAGATTTAAAATATTATAAAATTATGCTCACATATATCTCAATGTAAATAGAAATTAAATTCAATAATATAAATTGTATCATATTATTTCTATTCATATTTTAGTAATTTAATCAAATATTAAGATATTTAGAATGTACTTTCGTGCACTCATCAACTTGTACTCTTTTTTTTTTTCTTTTTTTACAAAAGATAATATGCAAATTATATACCTAGTACATACTTTAAAGCAACAAGAGTGGAAAAAATCAGTGTATAAACTATACTCCAATGTGGAAAGGTATAAATGATGAGAGCACATGAAAAGAAAAAGACTATATGTGTTTGTTGGCTCAAAATTGGTTACTAAGGGTCTATGATGAAAATGGTTAGCTTGAAAGGCTCAAACGTCAATCCTAAGTTGACTTTTATTATATTCCAAATATTTCTACTATCTTATCGCAATTAAACTGTATAATGATATTATCAAAAGAAGTGCTCAATTCAACATATCAATGAACGCTTATCACAATTTACTACATTTGTAGGCTCTTAATTCTCTCCCAAAATTCACATGAATACTTAAGTAAAAGAGTTCTTTAGTTACATATGCCAAACATCCATCTTACCACAAAGTTTAGATAAGTGCATTAAAAGTTTTATGAATACCCCAATAAAATGATTAAGATGAGTTTGATGAATTCACTAAGTTGGCTATGAATGAGCATGAGTACACATGTGAAAGAGTGCCTGTGTGATGCAATTTTTTTTTTTTTTAAATTGACACATGAAAATATGTCACAGAGTTCCAATAAGCATCTTTTCCGCCCCTCAACTTAAATGAAACATTATCCTCAATGTTTAATAATCAAAATTGAATGAGGAGTGACTGAAAAAGGTAGAATACATTTGTGCAAAGTTTTTGGTATCGTACCGTACCGGCCGGTATGGCCGATATGTACCGTACCGACTACTAAATCGGCACAGATAACACATATATATCGTATCGCCCAAAATATCGGATATTTTGACCGGTACCGTCTTGTACCGGCCGGTATTTAATTTTTCGGCTGGAACAAGCATTTCGCCCAGTACACTTTCTACCGGTTAGTTGGATGGCATTTTTGTAATTATGTATTTCGGTCCTTCGGTTCAGATATCCACCTAAAATAACCTAGGTCTTTCAGTTTCAACTTTCATCACTTCGACTTACCGCCCCGTTCGATTTCGCCCTACCCAATCCCATACCTCCGAATCGCAACCTCCGGCTTCCATTAGCTAGCTTCGTTAGTCTCGTCAGCATCGTTGCAGGTCGCCGTAGTTGCCGTCGTCTCCGTCTGGCATCAGCTCTTCCGTGAATCGCGCGGCCCACGCCTCCCAACTCCTCTGATTCTCTCCATCACAGGGAACACATATAGGTATAAACCATATGAATATGTAATTATATATTATGTAGGTTGTGACTCTGTTGAATATTTATGAATTATGATTGGTATTTTGCATTTCGAATTTCGCAGCTTCCTTCCCCTGTTTTGTGGTCTCTGCATTTCGAATTTCGCAGCACACCCTTCCCCTGTTTTGGGCTTGATTTTCAAATCTCTTTTAAAAAAATAGTGTTGATTGTTTAATGTTTAGACTCTGTGTAGACGAATTATTTTTGTATATTAAATTTGTTTTTGTTTCTTAAACTAGCATTTTGCAATTATTAATTTTGTTTTTAATCATATAATTCATTCATTTCCATATAATTATTTTTGTATATTAAATTTGTTTTTGTTTCTAAATCCCACATGCCAATAGAGCCTACACATACAAAAATAATATTTGTAACGTGAGTATACTATAGATCCTGCACTTTTGTTGTTCGGATGGGTCTAAGTATTTATTTATTTTTTCAAAAATTGTGGGGACTAGCTTGTACATTCTATGGCTGCAATATTATTTTTTAAATAATACTAACTACATGACATGGCTTGCTATAGAAAGATTTTATATTTTAGCCCATGGATTAGCTTTCATGAGTAGCTCTCATGAAGAAAAAGAGTTGACATTTTATAGAAGGAAACAACTTGCAAGGTATCCAGTCTAATGAGAACTTATTTAGTTCGGTTAGACACTTGACTAAAAGACTATACAATATGAAAAGATCAATAATTATTTTATGAGAACATAAGCGTACTTTGATTTCAGATTATCGAATAAGTTTATTTAATGACGGTTTTTTTTTTAAAGAAACAGCCCACTTGGCTACTCTTAGTTCAAACTTCTTTTGACTTCTTAGTTCAAACTTCTTTTGACTTCTTGTATAGTTAACAATGTCTAGTTGTCAATCAACTGGTGCTGGTGGTATGTCTTCAACACTTGCTCCTGTAAGATTAGAAGATCCAGCATGGGCCCATGCACGTATAGTGCCAGGAGCAAGAAATAATACTGAATGTTTATATTGTAATAAAGTAATTAGAGGTGGTGGGATAACTCGATTGAAGCATCATCTAGCTGGGATTCCAGGGAACGTAGAAGCATGTAAAAAGGTCTCTGAAGATGTAAAATGGCAAATGAAGGAGTTACTTAATGAAATGAAAAAAAGTAAAGAGAAGAAAAGAAAAATTAGCTCAGAGATTGGAGGCCATGTAGATTTAACATCTGATGATATTGATGATAGTATGGAGGGACAGTCTTAGCTTTCAAAGGGTAAGGGGAAGTCAAAATAATCTGAAAGTGGAAAATCGGTGGGGAGAATGAATAGATTTTTTTCTCCAAGAACAACTCTTGGGCCCCAACCTTCAATTCAGAGCTCTATGTGTTCAAATGATATGATTGTAAAAGCAAAGATGGCTGTAGCACGCTGGTTGTATGATGCTAATTTGCCTTTCAATGCAGCTCAATTCAAGTATTATCAACCAGCTATCGATGCCATGACCGCCATTGGGCCAGGATTTAAGGGACCTTCCTTATATGAGTTAAGAGGAAGTTTGTTACAAATGACTGTGAATGATGTTCAAGATTATTTGTAACAAATTAAGAAGGTTTGGAATGACATCGGTTGTTCACTAATGGCAGATGGTTGGACAAATCAGAAGCAACAATCAATAATCAACTTTCTAGTTTATTGCCCGAAGGGAACAATATTCTTGAAGTCTGTTGATACATCACGCTTTAGAAAAGATGCTGAAACATTGTTTAATGTTTTTGATGAGGTTGTTCAAGAAATCGGATCTGAGAATCTTGTGCAGTTCATAACGGACAATAATGCAAGTTATAAAGCTGCGGGAAAAAGATTACAGCAGAAGTATGGTTCTTTCTATTGGTCCCCTTGTGCAGCTCATTGCATAGATTTAATGTTAGAGAATTTTTCTGATCCAAGATATTTTCCCCTTATTGATGATACTATAAAAAAGGCAGAAAAGATAACAAAGTTCATCTATAACCATAGTTGGGTTTTGGCATTGATGAGAAAAGACTTCACTAATGGTCATGATTTGTGTCGTCCTGCAGTTACAAGATTTGCAACAAATTTTTTAAGTATCCAATGCTTGCTCTTGTACAAGAAACAACTTAGGCAAATGTTTACTTGTGATAAATGGATTGCATCAAGTCATTCTAGGAGCAATATAGGGAAGGAGATAGCCGAGAACATTCTAGAAGATAAAGAGTTTTGGGCTCAATGTCAATTTATTGTGAAAGTTAGCGAGCCTTTGGTGCGTGTTCTACGACTTGTTGACAGGGATGAAAAGCCCGCAATGGGATACTTGTATGATGCAATGGAAAGAACCAAAGAGAACATAAAAGCGAGATGCAATAACAAAGTCAGTATATTTAGTCCATTCACTAGGATCATTGATTCTAGATGGGATAAGCAACTTCACAGTCCATTACATGCGGCGGGTTGTCTTCTTAACCTTGGAATTTACTATAGCCATTGTTTTAAAAATAAAAATGATGTTATAAGAGGTTTTAACAGTTGTATTATGAAGATGGAACTTGATCCCGATAATCAAGACAAGATCATTGCAGAACTTAACTTGTATAAGAATGCAGTGGGTGAGTTTGGATTTTTTTAGCAATCCGCTAGCGTGATAAGATTAATTCAGGTATTATCATTTATCAATATCATTTGTTAAATAGTGTGACTTTGTACTTTATATTTTATTTTATTTTTACTTACATTTAATTAATAATTCATAATTGCATTATTGTTATAGTTGCTTGGTGGAGTCAATTTGGTTGCGAGGTTTCAACACTTCAAAGGTTTGCTGTTCGAGTATTAAGTCAATGTTGTAGTGCAACTGGATGTGAGAGAAATTGGAGCATATTTGATTTTATTCATTCGAAGAAGAGAAATAGATTAGTGCATAAATGTTTAAACGATTTAGTATTTGTTCGTTATAACTTGAAACTGCGAGAGAGGTAAATTTCTTTAATACTAACGTTTTTCATAAATTGAAAAATATGTAATATTTTCACTTATGTCTGATTTTATTTTGACAGGAGCATAAAAAAAGAAAGAGATGCTTTAGATCCAATCAATCTTGAAAATATTGACTTGATGGAAGAATGGGTGGGTGAAGAATCTGATCTTCTTAATGGTGAAGATTTGGATTGGGCTAGTATTGAGAAGCCTTTAGCCATACTAAATGAGAAAGATGATGAAAACATTGGTGTTGATGTTGATGTTGATGATGGTGGTGACATTGATGAAAATATTTTGATTAATATGTCGAATCTTGATCCTTATTATCTTTTTGATGAGGATGACTGATTTTATTTTAATGGTTGGATTAAGAACTTATTTAGTTTTATATTTGTTGTAACTTTTTTTATATGATATTTGTTGTAATTTAAAACTTAAGACTTGTATTAAGAAGTATTGATTTTATGACTTATTTTGTTATTATTTTGGAATACAATTAATGCTTGTATATATATAATTTATCCAGGTGTAAACTATTCCGAAACGGTACCAGTACCGAGACGGTACCGAAACGGTATCAATACCAAAATATTATCCCAAAACGGTATCCAAAACGGTACCGGTACCGAAATATTTCGTACCAGTGCCTTTACCGGTACGGCGTCCGGTACGGTATTCAAAATTTTGCATCTGCGAGTGACGTGGGCAGCTCGTTAAGTATTAAAGATAGCAAACAGAAACAAAAAACTGACATTAACCTGCAAACAAACAAAGAAAGACAACAACAACCAAAAAGTAAAGGGAATGAATAAATAAACGAAAACGAAAAGAAAACAAATAAAAAGAAAACATACCGACATGGTGTGGTCAAAGTTGATAGACCAGGTCCACAATTGGAATCTCTTCCACTTTTAGAACTTGCCGATCAATTAATATTTTAAGGTGCTGACCATTTAATTTAAAGATTCGACCATCCTTAGGATCTTCTATTTCTACCGCCCCATTCTAAAAAACATTTTCACTATAAAAGAGCACGTCCACCTAAACCGAAATTTTCCTGGGTGCTTATGGAGTCTAGAATCGTTTAAGAATACTCGATCATTAGGCTTAAATGTTTTTATCAAAATATTTATATCATGAAATGCTTTTATTTTAGTCTTATAGTTTCTAGAGCTCCATAGGCATCATTTCTCAACCTCTCTAACTCGGTCAATTGAAAGTTTCTGAGCTTACCTGCTTCTCTCATGTTAAAATTGAAATGCTTGATAGCCCAGTAGGCTCGATGCTCGAGCTCTACAAGTAAATGATAAGATTTTCTAAAAACAAATCTATAAGGTGATATGCTTAAGGGAGTTTTGAAAGCTGTACGATAAGTCCAAAGCGCATCAATTAGTATCAAAGACCAATCTTTGCAATTTGGATTTACCTTCTTTTCTACAATTTTCTTAATTTTTCTGTTTGCAAGTTCTACCTATCCACTTGTCTGGAGGTGGTATGCAGTAGAAATTCTATATACCACCCCATATTTTTTCATCAAGGTCTCAAAAGAATGGTTGCAAAAATATGTACCCCTGTCACTAATGATAGCACGTGGTGTACCAAACTGAGATAACACATTTTTTTGAGAAATTTAATTACTGTCTTATTATCACTGTTCCTGCAAGCTGCTGCCTCTACCCATTTTGACATATAATCCACTGTCACAATAATATATTGATATCCAAAAGAAGCAGAGAGGATCCCATAAAATCAATATCTCAACAATAAAAAATTTTAATCACTAAAATTATGTTTAAGGGTATCATATTACGATGGGACATAACTCCTAACTTTTGACACCTTTCACACGAGTGACAATAGATGTTTGCATCCTTAAATAAGGTAGGCCAGTAAAATCCACATTGCAGAATTTTTACAATAATTTTCTTCATTGAAAAGTGACTTTCACAAGCTTGGGAGTGACAAAATTCCAAGACGCTAACAATCTATTCATCAGGGATGTAACGCAATAAGATTTGGTTAAGACAGTATTTAAAAAAAAATGGTCATCTCAATAGAAATTACGCACCTCAGTCATAAAGTTTCTCTTGTTCTGAGCACTCCAATACAACAATATTTTGCTTGTAACCAAATAATTCACAATATGAGCAAACCATGGTAGAGAAATAATAGAAAGTAAATGCTTATTGGAAAAATCATCCTTGATAGATAGGTGGTCAAAGGTGCCCTCAAATGTGAGGCTTGAGAGATGGTCAGCCACTACATTCTCCACTCATTTCTTATCTTTGATGGTGATGTCAAATTCCTACAAAAGTAAAATCAACCGTATTAGTCGCACTTTAGCATCATTCTTTGTAAGAAGGTACTTAAGGGCTGCATGATTTATGAAAATAATAATAGGAGAACCAATCAAATAAGCACGAAACTTATCCAAAGCAAACATTACAGCTAACAACTCTTTTTCAGTAGTAGACTAATTCATCTGAGCACTATTTAGAGTCCTACTAGCATACTAAATGACAAAGGGCCTCCCCTCCATTTGTTGTCCAAGAACAACACCTATAGCAAAATCATTGGTGATGAATCTTAAAAGGTATATTCCAGTCAGGTGGCTACATTATGATTGCTGAGGTGAGCTTGCCAATTAGTGTTTTAAATGCCTTTTAACAAGCTTGTGTCCACTCAAATTGGGCATATTTAGCTAGGAAGTCACATAGTGATTTGAATATAGTAAAAAATTCTATATGAACCTCCTATAAAAGTCTGCATGACCAAGAAAGGATCTCATATCCTTTATTGTCCTAAGTGTAGACAACTTAGAGATTAATTCAATCTTGGATTGATCAACCTCTATCCCCCTAGAAGAAATAATATGCCCTAAGGTAATACCCGAAGGTACCATAAAGTGGCAGTTTTTCTAGTTTAAGACCAATTCCTTCTCCTCACAATGAGTCAACACCCTCTCTAAATTTAATAAGGATGCATCAAAAGAATATCCAAAATAGTCAAGTCATTCATAAAATCTTTCATGCAATTTTCAACCATGTCACTAAAGATACTCATCATGCAACGTTGAAAAGTAATATGTACATTACACAATCCAAATAGCATGCTACGAAAAGTATAAATACCAAAAGTTCAGTAAAAGTGGTTTTATCTTAGTCTTCTAATGTAATTTCAATTTGATAATAATCAGGATAACCATCCAATAAACAATAGAAATGATGAGCAGCCACACGTTCAAGAATTTGATTAACAAAAGGGAGAGAAAAATGATCTTTCCGGATGACAGCATTCAATTTTCTATAATTAATACATATCTACCACCCAGTCACAAGTTTTGTAGAGATAAATTCTCCTAGGTCATTTTTCACTACAGTAACACCTGACTTTTTAGGAACAAACTGTGTAGTAATAATCCATTTACTATCAGTAATGAGATATATGATTCATGCATCTAACACCTCACTTTTCACCACTTCTTTCATAGTGGAATTAAGCCTACGTTGGGGGTCTTTATGAGGGTTAGCTCATTTCTCTAAATTAATTTTATGAGAACAATTCAAGAGACTAACACCTTTTATATCAACAATGCTCCAACCTAAAACTGACTTATGCTCACTTAAAGTCTGAATTACTTTTTCACTTTGAGACTTAGACAATTTAGATGATATAATAATAAGAAAAATATCACTTGGACCAAGGAAAACATGCTTTAAACCTTAGGGAGAGACTTCAAATCAACTTTAGGTGCTTCCACACTTGAAGGAATCTCTCTTTCACTTTTCTCAGGCAACTCCTCAAATTTCGGTTGCCATGTTTGTGTGCCATGATCCTTAGTTCTGTAAAAGATAGAACAAATATCAACTACATCGAATGGATTAGTAATGAAATCAAATTCAGAATTAACAAGAAAATACTCAAGGGAATCAAAATTATGAGTTTCCAAAACTCCCCTATCCATGAGTGAATCAACCATATATGTTTGATGGCATCCATCGTCCTTTTCTGGTTGTTTTACAATATGAAAGATGTTTACCTCAAGAGTCATGTTTTTAAAAGACAGCTTCATGAGTCCATTTCTGCAATTAATAAGAGCAGTGGCAGTGGCAAGAAAAAGCCTACCTAAAATCAAAAGGATTCTAGATGTAGTATCAACAACAAAACTAGTGTCCAGAATTAAGAAATCAATAGAATAATAAAATTTATCAATTTGAATTAGAATATCCTCTACCACACCCTGTGGTACTTTGACTGAATGATCAATCAATTGCAATACCACAGTGGTTGATTTGATATCTCCCAACATCAAATGTAAATAAATAGAATAAGACATTAAATTCACACTAGCTCCTAAATCTAGCAAAAATTATCCAAATTCTTGATTTCCAATATTGCCTGTGATGGTTGGGCACCTAGGATCCTTATATTTGGGAAGAATCCGTTGTTCAATTAGAGTACTAACTTGCTCTGTCAGGAACACTGTCTTCTTCACGTGGTGCTTTCTCTTAACTGTACACAAATTCTTGAAAACTTTTGCATAAGTAGGGACTTGTTTAATTACATGCAAAAGAGGAAGATTGACTTTTACTTGCCTGAGATTCTCGAGGATTTTATTGTTAGGATCCAATGTTAGCTTGCTTGATTTTAGAGCTTGAGAAAATGAGATCTTAACAGTGCTTTTGGTCACCTCTGGTTCTTTAGGTAGCTCGGTTTCACTACTATCTTGATTCTTTTCCACATCTTCTGATTTATCCATTGTTGGGATGTGTGATGACTTATCACTATGGGTCACAATGGCGTTCACATCCATCAAGTTCTCTTGTGCCATGTGTTGACTATGGGTGTGGACTGAGCTTGAAAATGAAACTTACATCGCTCAATCACACTGAAGGAGCTCATTAGTTTGGACACTTGACTCTTTATCTCCTTATTTTCTTCAACAATCTGTGTAATCAAATATTCAAATTTTTGGTTAGTCTTACCCTGTGCTTCGATAAAAACATTCAAAGTGTCTTCAAAGGACTCCTAGAAGATGAAGGTGCATGATATAGTGCAAGATATGATCTAGTGGGCTGTCCAAGGTGTGCAGGTGGCTGGTTTTAGACTTCCAGCTAAAATTGGAGTGATTATGCCACTCCGAATTGTAAGTCTCAAAGAAAGGTGTAAAAGACTTATTGTATATACCTAAAGGATTACATTATTCCTCATACAACTCTCTCATTTCGGCAAATGTGGGAAACTTGTGGGCTAGGTGATCTACCCCACCACACACAAAACATGATCCAAAAGACTCTGCATTATTAGCCAAGTGTGGTGGCTTTAAATCCTTAATTTTTAACGACTCTAACTCTTTAGTAAGTACCTCAACCTTAGCCTTCACGTTGTCCTCCTCCCTGATATGGTAAATTCCACCACTGTTTTGGTTCCCTATAGGTTGTGACCTATTTGTACTCTCAATAGCGCTAAGTCTAGTTCAAGTATGAGCTTTTTCAGTAAGCTCATTGAGGTACTGTATGGCCTCATCAAAATTTTTCTGTAAGAGTTTACGATTACACATCATCTCCATAAATTGACGCTCTTTAAAAGTAAGTCCCTCATAAAAGTAACTCACTAGACGCCAACTCTCATACTTATGATGAGGGTACATACTCAACAACTCCTTAAATCTCTCATAAGACATATACAAAATCTCATTGTCTTTTTGTGCAAATGTGAAAATCTGTCTTTTTAAGTATTGATCTTATATTGGAGAAATTATTTATTAAAGAAAACCTGAGTCATCTCATTCCATGACCTAATAGTTTGTGATCTGAGCGAAGTATAATCAACTCTTAGCTCTATCATTCAAAGAAAAAAGAAAGAACTTAAGTCTCACAATATCATTAGTTGCATTTTGACTATGAAAAGTCGCAACTACTTTCTCAAATTCCCTAATGTGCACATATAGATTTTCATTTTCCAATCCATGAAAAGTGGAGAGTAACTGTATCATCCCCATTTTAACATCAAGTTGACGAGTATTGGGTGGAAACATGATGCATAATGGTGTGGCTGCGTGTGTAGGGTGGAGGTAATCTTGAAGAGTTCTAGTAGGTTGATCCTCGTGTTCACTTATATTTTCAGAAGCAGAAGGACTATTAAACAAATGATTAGATATATTCGACTCTGAATCTGACTCTAACACAGGCTTATAAGCAAATCGACCTAATGCGTCCCTATACCTATTATGCATACAAGATAACGATAAAAAAAATTGCAACAGTAAAAAAAAAACTACGAGAAGAAAGATAAAATAAAAAAATAATGCAGCAAGTAGAAAGAGGGAACAAAGTTACTGCCTTTACAAACTACTGAAAAGAAAAATTATCTAACAATTCTTCTACCGTCTATCTGGCAACGGCGCCAAAATTTGATTACGCCCAAAAAATAACGCGGTAGTTGTAGTGTAATTTTGGGGTGTCGATTTCACATGGAGACAATTTAAAAAAATAGTAGAAACAATAAAGAAACTAAAGAAAATATTAAATGATTAATGAGAGAATAAAATTAATTTTAAATACAAATTAAAATGAAACAAAATAATTAATGTGAAAAGTATTCAAATTAGACGAACAGTAGAGCGTCGGGAATCCCTTGCATATATCTGGTATTTTAATTATTTTTAATTCATTGATAACTTAATTGAGAATTCAATTATAAGATTCTCAATTGAAAGATATAGAATTATAAACCAAGAAATTAAATAAAACGTAACTGTTTGAAAAATCGTTCATCACTTTTAAATCAAGCAAATTATTATCCATATTGAGAAAATCCAACGACGACAATATATCTAAAAAGCGATATTGTAGTAGAAAACTAAATCAATAGAGACAATCAATTGATCCAAACATAATCAAAGAACTAATCCATTCAATAGAAAAATCTTGACTGAATCTATAAACCAAATAAATTCTAAAATTATTTGAAAAAGAAAACATCAACAATATATTTTAAGAATGATAAAATAAAGAATTTTAAAAAATTAAAAATCAAATATATGAATTAAAAATAAATTTAAAATACTATGACGTGCAAGTTCATCTCTAACCCTAATTGAAGATTTAGTTACCCATACATATGATGGACAACAAAATCTCAAAAACATAAACAAGCCATAGGTCATATGAATTTCGTCCTAGCTCTCTGCGATTTTTGTTCCCCGACTTCTTAAAAAACGGCGCTCCAGACTTTTCTTTTCAATATATATATGTGCGACCAGCCACCTTACACACACGTGCCCTCCAATTTAAACATATACATTTATGCCCCTCAATAAAATATTATGCGGCACCTTTGGTCTCCAAGTCGTCGAATTCAACTTGCCATGTCCATATTTGAACTCCATCTATGCATGTAGGCCATGGTTGACTTCAAGTGAGGCTTTGTTGTTTTGAAAATTTAATTAATTGTTAAAGCCCAGCTTTCCATCTAAAAAAATGTTCTCCGTCATATATATGCGGCTCCCCCATTAGGTCAATGTGAAGTCCAAATATATCTCATGCCCCCAAGTCCTTAGTCGAACAAATTTGGGCCCATGAATTAAGTGCGGTTGCCATCAAAATAAACCCAATGTCAAAGCCAAAATAAACCTAAAAATGTAAGCTGTGAAACCCAATTGCAAACTATTCCTCACAAACCAATTTTATATTTGAGATTTAAAATATTATAATTATGCTCAAATATATCTCAATGTGAATAGAAATTAAATTCAATAATATAAATTGTATTCCATTATTTCTATTCATATTTTAGCAATTTAATCAAATATTAGGATATTTAGAATGTACTTTCGTGCACTCATCAACTTCTCTTCATAAAGATACTCTTGGGGATGCATTTTGGTCTTGTGATTTCTTGACTTTTGATAGGACAACTAACACCAGCTTGCTCGTCCCTATGAAAATACTGAAACAAGAAAAAAAAGCATTCTTGCCTATTATAACTATTAAAGGAAGTTCAACTTGCTAGTGTAATCAAAGAATATTATTTGGTTAAGAATTTATAAAAGACCCATTTTTTTTTTATCTCTTATTATCTTCTTTCTAATGTAAGTTCTATCATCCATATGCAAAAAACCTATTATCTACAGTAAGTCATTTATAGTCAATTACTTTAAAAGCTAAATCATAGAAATACCCTACATTAACATTTATGTTCAGTAAGAGAAATTTAGAGCAACCATGGGGAAACATTATTAAGGTAAAATTCATACTATATATTCGACTTTCTTGAACTCAAACTTAAACAACAATTTTTTATCTTTTTGAATTCTCTAGTCTATATAATTCAGCTCAACTAAGTGGTATTTTTTGGGGAAATCCCATCATAACATAAATTATTGGAGACAAGCAAATGTTACCTAGACTAGTAGTCTTAGATATAGCAAACTATGTAGTACATTCATAAAGTAGCCCAATGAAAACCATTTGCAGTAAAGGATATGATATATCACTTGATTGACATTCATTACTCTGATGAAACAAAGTTTTTTCCTAAAAAAGATAACAACGATTACAGTAAGAGCAGAATCTGAAACCGTGGTTAATACATTTGTATGAAAAAATAATAAGATAAATAGGAAGATTTAATTGCTATAAATCTTAGAAATTGTTGAAACCTGTGACCGTCCCAACCTATTGTTAAACAATGTTCTCAAACATATCACCATTAAGATCCAAATGAGTTGGATTATTAAATAAAGAAATTTAAGTTATTTACTTGTAAAAGCATAATTAGATTATAAATGACTCTTCCTAGCTATAAATACAATAAATTATGATAGTTTATGCATTGAATAATATGAACTATCACATATACATTAACATCAGATTTTATTTACTTTATATGCTGGGTTATTTGAGTTTTTCCTCAATCCAAATCACCTCTAAGAACTGAGAACTGGTCATAGTGTTTTATACCACTGATTTACAAACCACACACAAATAACACAATGAAAAGAATGACACAACCCATTAGCTCCAATAGATTTTTGAACAACACAGAGAGTAAGCAATAGGTTGGTGCATCAAACTCTACCACACAAACTCAAGGATATATATACTGCATAATTTCATTTTCTTATCCTACAATATATAGAGTTTGGATTCAAATATGAACAATTACAATTAAGAATGTAATAATTTGATAAGATTTAATAGAAATTGAGAGTCTTTCAGACATTTCTATAGAAAAATAAATAATTTTTCAGACCAATAAATAGCAGTGTGATAAGAAGCAAGAGTATGTCCTTTTCTAATTGGATAGTAATCAAACATATCAAAAATCATGTGGTGAAATAATATAGCTTAATTACTGGTTATAAACATTTATTACATTAAAATGATGAACACAAAGAACATATTTCCACCCAAGAGAGAAATGAACCAATTTGCTTTGAATTGGAAACAAGCATTCCATATCAATCAGCTAGTAGAATTTATACTAGCAACCATTTTTGAATTAGATTACTATTAGTCCATTTTTGAAAGACCCCAACCATTTCGGCATATCCCAAAACAGAACACTACCACAACCCACTTCAACACACACGACACTTCTAGAAATTACAAAGGTACAAGAAGTTTGTTTGCAAAAAACTCAACCATTTTAAACAACCCATAACACTAATTTAATTCTTTTCAACATACACGACAGCAACAAATTTGGAAATACATAGCATACAAGGCACTAACCAAATAAATTCCACAATGACATTAAAAGAGGTAAAAATCTAGAAAAGATACAGTAATTTACTACAATGGCTCAGTTTTTGCATCAAACAACAATCCAATCCAAAGAAATCAAAGTTAGGGTTTATACCTTTAGTGAATCTCTTCCCAAAATACAAAATGGAGAAGAGGAATGATAGATTCGGCCTGGGGAACTAAAGAGCACACGAGATCCTTAGCTACAAGTCAAAATCGAAGCATTAACAAAATCTCCACTTGATTAATCCATTCTTATGAATTGGAAATACACAAAGGGAAAAATTTATGCGTGCTCTTACCTTGCTATTCTTAAGAATGGAGAGAACCGAAAATGCAGAGAGGAAGAGAAGAAGGCGTCGACGACTTGACGAAGATCTCCTTTGTCTATTTCTGAAGGTATTGAATGATTTGGAAAAATATGGGGAGTAGTAGACCATGTGACTCAAACACTAAGTCCGTGAAAAAGCACACCAAAGGGGCACCGACAGTAGATTAAATATCATCACAGTAGAGGCCTCAATTTTTTTATTCTCTACTGTTATTATAACCAATTTATATTCTTTGGTTCTTGATGTACAGTCTATATATAGACACTGAATTCATTAATGAAAGCACCCGAGAATATTCAGCAAATTCTTTCTGTTTCTTTCTATTTTCTATTCTGTTAACATGGTATCAAGAGCCTTTTGACTCGCTCGTCTTTGATCCATGGCATCTTCTTCCTCCCACCCATCTATAGCTTCCTCCTTCTCTCATATTGTGACTACCAAACTCACCACAGCAACTATCTTCTATGGAAAGTACAAACCTCAGCTACCTCTGGGGTTAGGATCTCTTTCTCTATATCGATGGGTCATTCTCGTTTCCATCGGAATTCCTCCCTGCAACTGAAGGGCAAGCACCCAAATCCAACCCTAAATTCCCAACCTATAGGCGCATTGATCAATTAGTCATGAGTGTGCTCTTCTCCTCTCTGTCAAACTCAGTCTTAGGCCATGTCCTCTTTTCTAAAACATCCCAAGATCTTTGGTCTTCCCTTTCATCCATGTTCTCCTCTCATTCACAAGCCAAAGAGTTTCAAATTCGATTTCAACATACCAACCTCTCATGATGTGAACAAACCATTTCGAAATATTTTGGTAAAGTTCATCTTCTATTTAACTCCCTTGTTGCCATTATAAATGTTCTTTTAGACAAAGAACTGATGTCCTATCTTCTTAATGGCCTTAGACTAGCTTATGAGCCCTTTTTAACCTCCATCACTACCAAAACTGATCCTCTCACCATTCATGAACTATACCAACTTCTTCTCATCCAGGAAAGCCGAATCTCTCACATTACCAAAATCACAACCCCTACTTTGAATTTCTTTACCAATTATTCCTTAGCAAATGGTACACAAGGATGTAACTCTCAACGAGCTGGAAGACAAGGTCGCAAACGTGGGAGAAATTCCTACAACAATTGTGGTGGGCAAAATGGATTCATCAATCCATCACAGTAGAACAACTCTTCGAGGCCAACCTGTCAAGTGTGCAAGAAAATAGGGCATGTGGCACTCCAATGTCAAAACAGGTTCAATCATTCTTATAAATATGATTCACCTCGAAATTTTTCTGCTAATTTCACCACTCCCAGCTCCTCTTCAGAGAATTTATCGTATCCTGACTCTGCCGCTGCCCACCACATCACAACATCACAAATGGTTGTCAAATTTGAATCTTAGCGTAGAATAATACAGTGGCAATGAAACTATAAGAGTTGGAGATGGCACAAGACTCCCCATACAAAACTTCGGTGATTCCTCATTTACCTCATCTTTCTCTTCTTTTCTGCTTAAAAATCTTCTTCATGTACCATTCATTACCAAGAATCTGGTGTCTGTTCTTCGTTTTTGTACTGAAAATGGTTGTTTCTTCGAATTTCACTAATCGTATTTTGCTGTTAAGGATTCGCAATCGCAACAAACACTCCTTATCGGGCCAACCCATGATAGGTTATACGTCTTCCCCACCACCATATCATCCTTTCCTTCTGCTTACATCAGTCAGAACTCCTCTCTTCCTCAATGGCATTTCAGACTGGGTCATCCCTCCCTTGCTCTTGTTAACGCATCCTACACAACATTTGTTCGACGTTTTGCTCCTCAGACAACTCCTTCAAATGTCCAGTTTGTCCACTTGCAAAAGCCTATCAACTTCCCTTTCCTTCAAGTCAGGTCATGTATCACAGGCCTTTAGAGTTAATTGGTTCGGACCTTTGGGGCCGATCACCTTATGTATCCTGTCTGGGCTTTAAATACTATGTTTCATTTGTGGACCACTATACCAGATTTATTCGGTTGCTTCCTCTTAAATTGAAATATGATGTTATTACTCATTTTCCAAATTCCTTCCATATGTTGAAAGAATATTTAACACTAAGTTAATTGCTTTACGAATGGATGGAGGTGGTGAATTCAAACCCATCACTTCCTTATGTCAAAAACTCGGGATTCAACATCGTCTCTCATATCCACACACTCAGCAACAAAAAGGGCTTGTTGAAAGAAAGTACCGTCATATCTTTGAGACCGGGCTTGCTCTCTTGGCCCAAGCATCTCTTGCTTTTACATATTGGGCTGACACCTTCGAAATTTCAATCTATCTAATTAATCGCCTGCCCATTCCAATCTTCACCAAACTCCTTACTCAACCTGACTACAATTTCTTGAAAGTGTTTGGTGGCTTTTGTAGGCCCAACCTTTGACCTTACCTCAAAAATAAATTTAATTTTCGGACTACTCCTTGTCTATTCCTTGGGTACAGTGCTTCTCATAAGGGATATAGATGCCTTGACCTCTCCACAACTTACTCTACATTTCCCGTAATGTCACATTTGATGAAAACTCGTTTCCTATGTCTAAGCCCAACAATTCACATCCTTCTCGGCCCACAAATATGATTTCCACTCAAGCTGCCTTACCCATAATATCACCCTCAATTCTTGGCCCTTTTCTGACTGAAAACCCAGCCAACCCAACGCCTCAAAACACTACATCTCTCCTCGGCCCAGTTCCACCTTTACCTTTTACAAGTCCACCTTCTCAAACCACTTCATCTACAAGCTCACATCCAAATCCAAATCCATCAACATCTCTTCCTAGGTTTGCTCCTACCTCCCGATTGCACCAAATCTCAAGCACATCTCTTGCATCCTCTCAAAACTCTCGTGCCCCAAGTCCTTCACCTATTCTTCTCCCTCTTTCGTCTCCCATCATAACTCGTGCCCAAACCAACTCTTCTCAATCTAGAAATTCCACTAAATGGTGTTGTGCCCTATCCAACTCGACAGTGTTCCAGCTCTATTATTCTTGTTTCAGATGAGCCCTCAAGTTACTCAACTGCCTCAAAATTCTGAAATTTGAAGGCGGCAATGGCTCAGGAATTTGCCTCTTTGACTCATAATCACACATAGACGCTTGTACCACCGGTTCCCTCTTCCAACATCCTTGGATGTTGCTGGGTCTATCGAATCAAGGCAAACTCCGATGATTCTTTTCAAAGGTGAAAGGCCCAATTAGTTGCAAAAGTCTTTCATCAATAACTTGGACATGATTACCACGAGACCTTCAGTCCTGTGATCAAGCCCTCAACCATCCAACTCATCATCTCTATTGCTATGTCCCAAAAATGGCCATTGTGCTAGTTGGATATTGAAAAAGCATTTTTACATGGTAATCTTACTGATGATGTGTATATGCAGTAGCCACAAGGCTTTGTAAGCTCATCTCATCCCACCTTTGTTTGCAAACTCAACAAAGCAATTTATGGATTAAAGCAGGCTCCAAAGGCATGGTTTGAACAGCTCAGTTTCTGGCTACTTGAGTATGGATTTCTTGCTTCTAAAGCTTATCATTCTCTTTTTATTTATAGTAATGGTGCCACTAGAATTTTCTTACTTGTTTATTTTAATGACATAGTTATCACTGCCTCTCATTGTTCTATTGTTGACACTTTAATTGTCTCCATGCACACTACCTTTCCTGCTAGAGATCTTGGTAATCTTTCATTTTTCTTAGGTCTTGAAATTGATCATATCAAAGGTGGTTTGTTGCTCTCTCAATGAAAGTATATCAAAGGTCTACTCACCTGAAGCAATATGCTTCAATCTAAGCCCATGACCTCATCAATGGCGGCATCTCTCAAGCTCTCAAAATTTGACTCTTCTGATTTTGATGATCCAGTATTGTATCAAAGCCTGGTTGGAGGTCTTCAATATCTGAATTTAACCTGCCCAAACATTTCTTTTGCAGACAATAAACCATGTCAGTTTATGCACTGCCCAAAGATCACTCACTTGAGTGCTCTCGAATGGGTTTTGAGATAGTCCGATGCCGAATGGGGATGATGCCTAGATGATTGACGATCAACGAGTGCCTTTTGCATCTATTTTGGAAATCATCTCATCTCATGGAGCTCTAGGAAGCTAAAAATAATGGCTAGATCATCCACAGAAGCTGAATATAGGTCCTTGGCATCTTCGCCTACTAAACTAATTTAGCTTCAAACTCTCCTTAAAGAACTTGGCTTGTTCTTATCTCAAGCACCAACACTTTGGTGTGACAATCTTGGTGCAACATATCTTTATGCCAATCCAGTGTTATACTCCAAAACCAAACATATGGATATCGATTACCAATTTGTTTGTGATCGTGTAGTTGCCAACACACTTAGAATTTCTTTTTGCAGCTCCAAGGATCAACTTGTAAATGTTCTCACCAAACCATTAGTTACAGATAATTTCAATCAGTTCAAAGCAAGTCTTAAAGTGGTTGACACCCCTTTGGACTCGAGGGGGTGTATTAGACTATGTGACTTAAACACTAAGTTTGTGACAGAATAATTACGTGCGGTAGTTGTAGTGTAACTTTGAAGTATTAATTCCACAGGGAGACAAATTAAAATAATAGTAGAAATAGTAAAAAAATTAAAAAAATATTAAATAATTAATGAGAGAATAAAAATTGATTTTAAATGCAAATTAAAATTAAACTAATAATTAACGAAAAAGTTTACTCAAATTGACGAACAGTAGACTTTCGAGAATCCCTTGCATAAATTCGGTATTTTAATTATTCTTAATTCATTGATAACTCAATTGAGAATTCAATTCCGTAATTCTCAATCGGAAAATATAGAATTATAAACCAAAATTAAATCAAATGTAATTTTTTAAAAAATCATTCATCACTTTTAAATTACGCAAATTGTTATCTATATTGAGAAAATCCAACGACAATAATATACCGAGAGAGTAATATTACAGCAGAGAATTAAATCAATATAAATAATCAATTGATCCGAGTATAATCAAATAACAATCCATTCAATAGAAAAAGCATAATTGAATCCATAAACGAAGTAAATTTTATTATTATTCGGAGAGGAAGACACCAACAATAAATTGAGAATGATAAAATGAAGAGTTTTAATAAATTAAAAATCAAATATATGAATTAAAAATAAATTAAAAAAACCATAGTCACGATGGATGAGAAAAATAATAACACAGCTGTCGGCCCTCAATTCCTTTCGTCTTCTTGTTGAGGTCTCTGTCCGCATACCTCAAAAACGCCCTTGAAGTTCATCTCGTAAATATAATGTATATGAGCCGTGCCCTACTTGGATTAAAACTCTGCCGGCCTCCTGAGTGATGCGAGTTACTTGAGTGCTATGAGATTAAAGTGTTGCCCAATGTCAGACTTCCGAATTAGTTAAGTGAATGGGGCCTATGAGATGAAAAGCAATTTCTATATGCATGTGAATAAATTGAAGAAAGTGGGCCCATGTGATGAAGTCAAAAGTTGGCCATCTCTTTTTTGTTGTAAAATGCAGCCTTGAAGTTGATTAATTGCCGTGCTCCACTTCATGCCATGCAAACGTGTGAGTTGGTAAATCAAATTGCAAGTGGGTCACGGAGTGGGATCCAAGCATGAAGTGCAGCTCGTGTCTTGCTCTTGCTCAAGTGAAAACTCATATTTGTGCTTTTTCTCTTTTTCAACTATTAAGAAAGAAGTATATATAAAATAAAATAAAATAAAATAAATAAAATAAAGAATAAAAATAAAAGAAGACAAATAATACTTAAAAATATTTCAATGTAAATAAAAATTAAATTCAATAAAATAAGTAAAATCTAATTATTTCTATTATTATTTTTTATAATTTAATAAAATATTATGATATTTAAAGTATACTTTTGCACACTCATTACAAAGCACACCCAAGAGGCACCCACAGTAGATTAAATAACATCACAGTAGAGACCTCAATTCTGTTTTTCTCTACTGTTATTTTAACTAATTTATATTCTTTGATTCTTGATTTACAGTCTATATCTAGACACTGAATTCATTAATGAAAGCACCTGAGAACATTCAGCAAATCTTTTATGTTTCTTTCTATTTTCTATTCTGTTAACAAGGAGCTATCTTGGACTTCACGTGGATTATTGGGGAGCTACGTCATTTGGAGTACCATTAATCTGGCAGATGCGAATAACAAGATTATATTTATTAAGAGAGTTTCAAGAAATCTCCAAATTGCACTAACTAACCCTAACATTATGAACATTATGAAGAAAATGGCTTGGTTTGTACCATTGAAGGATCCCATGAGAGCTAACTTCGTACGAAGATGAAGCACGATTCGGGACACACTGGACAAAATCGCACTGCAATTATGTTTGTGGGAAGGAAAAATCCAAAGGAAAATAATTAAGGGATCCCAAGAGAGCTAAGTTCATCACGAAGATGAAGGACAATTGGGGAAACACCATACAAAATTGCCTAAGCATTGTGTTTGTGGGAAGTTCAAAATCTGAAGGGAAATAAGAGAGGGGGAAAACATGGGAAGGAATGGGAGAAATGGGAAAGGGACACAGGGAGGAAATTGAAGAAAACTGAACCCTATTGCGGCTCCCAATTTAAATTCATCGTAATAATGATCCTTTTGCATGGTAAGGAGGCAACGCAACAAACAAAGTCATGCTGCGGCATATCAGTTTGCCATAATAAAGTCCATAATCATTGTTAGAGGACCAAAACACTATTCATAAAATTCCGCAAAAACCAAGTATATGCGGCATAATCTATTGTGGTAGTCTCACAATACAACAATAACCATTATTTCTTGTAGTGTGTCTTGAAAGCTCAATGGATCTCCTTGGTATTTTCTTTCAAGAACACAATAAAAATGGTAGTTCTAGCTTCCGTCCACAAGACTGTAGAAGTCATGCATTTTAATATAAGTTTTATATATTTTGAATAATTGTAGAGTGCTTAAAGAGTCCAAGCCGTTTTCTTAATTGTGTTTCTTGACCATAGTAATCATCGGTGATGCTAGAATTGAAAAAAAAGATTGATTTTTGAGAGGTTGTATCGGACCTGATTTAGGGGGTGGCTGAGATGATTCTACAGATGATTTTTGCTCGGTTTCAATCGGCGTAGGTATCGAAGATGTTGGAATAGTGAAGGGGATTAGCTTTCGGGAGATGGGGTTTGGTGTGGAAGATGATTTCGAGAGGTTAAGTTTGGGGTGGGAGATGATTTAATTTGGAAGGTTAGGATTTCAATTATGGGGGCATTCTCATCTTTCTATAATAAGTGGGGACAATCTGAAATTTACTTGGCTATGATGTGTCAGATTTGACACGGATGCATGGATAGTTAAATTACACGTGTAGAACCTAGATTCGTTTAGAAGTGCCTTTTATATTTGCCACCTGGCAATGACTAATTGGAATATCGAAATATTATACGTTATTGAAACCAAGGTGGCTTTCTGTAAACTGATTAAAAACCTGGGCACTGAATTTGCAATTAGCACTTAAATTGCCAAATATGGATGGAATTTGGGAATGATTGGACCTTATCTTTGTCTAGCCAGACACCAAATGGATTTACAAATACACAACAAAATAAAAATGAAAAGAGATAGAAACTATTCCTTTTGAACAAAGCTTCTCAAAATGAACAAATCGTGGTTTGACTCTAGGAGATGTTTGGAGAATAAAATGAGATGATGATTGTGTTAATAGTAGTAAAATTGTTTATAAAAAATAGTGAGATAGTTTGAGATAAGTATTTACTGGATTTTGAAAAATAAAAGAGAAATAGTTGAATACAAAATATTATAGATTTAAAATATTGTCATGATATAATTTTTAATATAATTTTTATTTTAAAATTTGAAAAATTTGAATTATGTTTTATTTAAAAATTTTGGAAAATTGTAATGATCAATTTGAAAAAATTGTGATGTAATGATTGAACAAGTTCTAATCATTAGTTTCATACTATTTATGTTTGAATGATATTTTAAAAAGAAATGAGATGAGATTAGATGAGATAACAAAATTTTCTAAACATTCCCTAACTCTACCTTAAACTCTTATTGGATTCCTTCCATTGAACTCAACTCTGACTCAGTATGTCAGCTCTGACTTTGTTTTTTTATTTTTAGTTCGTTTTATTTTAATCAGCTGTGACTTTGTTGGTGCGGATATGTAGTAGAGTCGGAAATTCTATCAAATTTTTACTAGAGATCATGTGCCTTTGGTTTTCAAGATGATCCAATCTAACATATATATAGAGGTAGGGTTGGATAAAATATGGCTGAACGGGCTTTTGGGCTTGGAGCTCTCTAACTGCCAGGCCTGAAATGCCCCACTTACAAGTCCCATTCAGTACATATGTGCAGGCCTTCTAAGAATTGGAATAAACTTTTACAGAAAATTTGTGTCTTAAGGATTATATTGGTAAGGAGCTTTCAGTCCATTCCAAACTAACTATATGTAAATAATAAATTAATATAAAAATGGTGTAAAAATTCATATTCTAATTTTACCCAAAACTGGAAAGTTAGATGGTTTGCTTTTGAAATAAACTAGCACAGAAAAGAAGGCCCGCCAAGGGTCATCCTTTCCGAATCTATGATGACTATAATCATCAAGATGATCTTGTAGATCAGAAGACTTGAGACAGAAATTGAGAAGGCTAGAGGGCTATGGGCTCATGGGCTTTTTAAGTCGTACTGGACTTACCATTTACTTTTTGTTGTCTTTTATTTATTATGTTTCCAGTTTATTTGTTATGTAATGGCCTTTGGCCCTCTAGTGCGTCAGTATTCTTATAGGAATCCTTGACACATAGGGTACTTGCAGAACCTTTTTAGAATTATTTGGAATGTTATAAACATTTTTCTTTTTTCTCTCGTCTTTTTCTCGGAGGTCCTCACCCTCAAAGTGAGAATATCATCACTATTCTACATGATTTACGTAATGTTACATTTTCAGTATCAGAGAACAAGTTTTTGGAATGTAGAAATTAATTAATAGCATTATTGCCATGACTGATGGGAATAGGCTGAAACAACTTTAGGATGACCTTAATGCTTTGAAGAAGTCCACAGATGTGGAAAAGAAGACTTCTTATTCACAAAATCAGACTTTGAAAACATAAATGTTAGCCTTGAAAAGACAAGTAGAAGCTATCACACTACAACTTGTTGCTTTAACCACAGAAATGCAAAAAAGAAATCAAGTTTACAATATTGGAGAATCCTCATCTAGAGGAGAGAGTTGTGAAGAAAGACAGTACTATGCATGGGAAGATGTCTATACAAGGACAGTGAGTTTAGAGTTTCCTTCCAAATGATTATGGAGCATAAGGGCTGCTAAAAGACTTCCAAGCGATGTTCATGTAGCCTAAGGGCTTACCACCACCTAGATTCCATGACCATGCCATAAATATATTCTTTGGACCATATCCCTTTCAATCCGGCCCTATAGATATCCAGTCCTTACTTCCAAAAGGATGATCCAAAAGGATGAGATAGAAATAATTGTAAATGAGTTGTTGAGCAGTGGGGTTATCCAGCAAGCCAAAGCTCTTACTCATACCATGTACTCCTGGTGAAAAAAGTAGATATAACATGGAGGTTGTGTATTGATTTTAAGGGCTAAACATTATTATAGTCAAAGAAAAGTACAACAATCCTATGGTGGAAGAACTTCTAGATGAATTCATAGGGCACCTATGTTGTCTATGCTGGACTTAGGGTTAAGGTATCACTAAATTCGAGTGAAACTTGAGGATGTGCCTAAAACAATGTTTAGGACACATGAGAGATATTATGAATTTCTTGTGATGCCTTTTGAACTGACAAACGTTCCATCTACCTTCCAAAGTCTCATGAATGAGATGTTTAAACCATACCTAACAAAATTGCATATGTTTTTTAATGATACATTAGTGTATAGAAGTCCATACAAGACCATCTTGAACACTTAAAGGCTACTCTAACAACTTTGCAACAACAAAAACTATATGCAAGCAAACTAAGTGTAAATTCAGATGTGAAGAAATCTCCTATTTAGGCCATCTGATATTTGCTAGGGGGTTAGAGCCAACTTGGCCCTAGCAAGCAACATGCCATGAGAGAATGAACCTAGCTCACACCAAGAGGAACTCGGATGAGTCTTGGGTAATGTTAATGTAAAATGGGAGGTCACTTGCATGTTTTTAGTCAAGCAAGTCAAAGGGGGTGCCCTTTTAATGTCAATATATGAGAATGAGTTATATGCTCATCTCAATTGTACTCAAGTGGAGGCCCTACTTGCTAAGACATGAATTTGTAATCAAAATTGATCAATAGAGCTTAAGATATCTATTAGATCTAAAGGTAATAGAACTAATTATATTTCATCAAACTTCTTTTATACACATGAGCTCCTGAAGAGCGGTGATATTGATTATAAGAAAATGCGATTATATGATAATTTGATAGATTTATTCAATAAAGTATAACCAACTGAAACATTTAAAACTTTCTTTAGTACACAACATTGTTGATGCATTTAAAAATTTGATACAAAATATTAGGATGCGTTAATACAAGGGTCTTTTCAGTATAAAGTACTGAATTAGCTCTACATATCTTTGAGAGGAGTAAATGATTATAAGGACTGTACTCTATTTTTGTCACTAAATTTTTTTTTCTACCAAATTTTTCTTTGTAAGGTTTTAATGAAACAATTTTAAAGCATTCTAAGATACACAAGAATATTAAATTATTTTTTCTTTGTCATTGATTTTTCTTCTATCGAATTTTTCTTGACATACAAGATTTTAATGATGCATGTACTTTGTATATGGTCATGACCATGTAAATTCCACCTCTTAAAATTTTAGCTCATTCATGTATCGAACATTGGAACTTCACTATATCATATTCCTTATCCTCTTATCATGCCTATAAAAAGGTATCTTAGAGATCGATCATTTTTGCAACACAAAAAATTCAGAATAAATAATTTTAAGTTCCTAAAAAGCTAAATCTATATATATTATATAGTGCATTAATACTTCAATTCTCTTTTATTTATTTTACAACAGTACGAATATGATGACTATAGTTAAAAGTTACCTGTCTTTTTGAACGTTGACAAAATTACCTACTACACGGCATGACCGGCCATTCGCACATTCCAAAGATCCCTCCCGGCCAATGAGTCCCCAATAATTCAACTTAAGAGAGAAAAGTTAGAAGACGTATCGGATCAGGGGTGCATAATTGATTTGTTTACAAATAGATTAACTTTGATAATTAAACACTAATTAATGACTCAAATACCGACAATATATGGGACATGTTTAATGTGCTACAGTTACACTGGAATTACGCATTTTTTTTCGATTTGTTCTCTCTATACAATTAGCTGTGGCAGAAAATCCCAAAACGTTTGATATTCCAAAAATAAAAAATAAAAAATAAAAAAATATATATACTAAAAAATAATATATGTTTTATTAGTAATATAAAAAGTAAAAAGGTTACCAAAACGTAACGGAGTGGGTGCAAAATTTGATTAAATATAAGTTAATGAGACATGTTTCACGTGATATTCTTCCATGGAGTACGCGGTAGCTGCTCCAATTACAAGCTGGGACCTAGCTGTTTTGTTCTTTCCAAGGTTTTCTTCGAGTACTGGACCAGCTTACTCCAGGTTTTTGAAAAATTAATGATTTTTTTTTTTTGTTTTAATGTGGGGGTTAAAAGGTATAATAGGGATTCAATTTCCAGACGTGTATTAATAATTTCAGAGGGAGGCAGCCAAACTAAGCTCATGTCCAAATTCATGGCCAGAAAGAAATTGACGCCCGTTGAATCAATCATGAGATCAATCCATCCCCAATTCATCATTGATAGAATCTATTTTTTTTTTTTTAACTTGTTAAACTCATCTTGTTAATGCTTTAATTTGCACAACAGATCGAAAGGAAAAAAGGAAATTTCCCCGGCCTATGATGGTGATTCATGCTTCGATAAGATACTCTTCACGTTCATCTATATGATAGATAATAAATAAGTGAATAACAATAAATAAAAAGAGGCACAAAGTTTACGTGGTCTAACAAAAAAGTCTAAATTTATGGCCTCAAATGTCGCTTAATACAATGAAAGAATTTAAGCTAAGTATAAAGAAGTCATCTCCAGCATATGAAAATTTAGTCGATCCTTCATTTGTAGAGATCTTCTTTTATATATAGAGATCTGTTTTCTTTCTTTTAGGAGTCTAAGCTAATTTACTTACTTCATCTTTTCCTTGCCTCATCTTTTAGCTTTAATATGTCTTGTTTGGATTAAAAAATGAGATGAATGGAGATGAATTTAATTTATTTTTTAATATTATTATTGTTTTAAAATTTGAAAAATATAAATTGAGATTTGAAAAAGTTATATTGGAATTTGTATTTTGTATGAAAAATTAAAAAAGTGTAATGATGAAATGAAAATGAATTGAGATTATCCAATCCAAACGGGGCTTAATCTCTTCCCTTATAGTTATAGGTTTTCTAAGCGCTTGACCCATGCACTCAATTTAATTCCTAACATATCGACTTAACTTATTTCATACGTTCAAACATATATGTCAACTTATTTACATTTAAACATATTTTAATGGGATGTCCAAGTAATATATTATTCACAAATCAATTTAATCATTTGAAATTACCTTAGTATCCAAACACATTATTATTTATTTATTTATTTGGTTTCTTTTTCTGCAAGGATGTGAAATCCTTCGTGATAAATAATATTTCAGGCCAAAAAGGTTATGTACGTATATGAGAACAAAAGAACAATGCAAAACCGAAGATAAATATATTCCAATATCATAAAATGCACGGTATACTGCAGTGATTTCCTGACTTTGTCAAGCTTTTCAAGCCCTGTTGCCAGTTTACGCCACTCACACGTTTTTCAGTTTTGTCCATCTTTAATTAGTTAAGTGAACCATTCTATTCCTATTTATTTACTACTTTTTCTATTTTTTTTTTAAAAAAATTATTTTACTTCTTGCACTTTAATTGTAACCAAAAGGATTTATTTGCGACAAAAAAATTTGTTTTTATCGCAAATAGTCATTTTGGTTGCAATTAAAGTGTCACAAATACTCATTTTTCTTGTAGTGAATTTTCTAAATTTTTTCTTAATGATTAAGGATGTTAAAAAAAATATTTAAAGAAAATGATAAAAAATAAAAATAAAAACATTGAGAGTACTAAACAAGTAGTAATATGATAGTAAGTGTATCGACACTACCTATTTTTTATAGCTTATTTAATTTAATTATGTGAAAAGAAAAATGATAGACATATAACTATTTTCACAATTTTTTTTTAAATGGATGACGTTTTTATAAAATAATTTACAAAAATAACATTATTTATATAAATATTTTCAATTAGAATATTGTTAAAAAATTGTATGCATATCATTATTCTGCGAAATGAATACAATTTTATGGAGTGATGCTTCTTGTCTTTTTTCTTAAATTTAAAAGAATAACAGTTTTACAAAGTTGTCTATGCTAATTATTAATATATATAGAAAAATAATTTAGACACTATATATACTACTATTTTGCTCTCACACTATAAGAAATAAGGATTTTTAACGTGATTGAAATTCGCCATAAAAAGTCTTAAAACTGTCGCAAATAGCCTTTTAGCGACGTTTTTGAGGCGCCGGTGAAAACCCCGCTTAAGTTGGGAGGGTAAAAGATTCTGGCGGAATGTTATAATTTTTTTGCGGCGAAGTGTGGTCGCTGCAAAAAGATATAATAGCCGCCGGAAATAGCTTTTAACCTTATCACTAGTTGGGATAAGCCTATTTTCGGCGAGTTTAACTCGCCACAATTAGAATTTTACCAAAAAAAATTATAACTAGTTTCACTAGTTTTTTATTAAAATACATTATAATTACTCTTCTGTAATAACTAATCATTATTTCAAATAATGACTACCAAACATCCAAAAAAATAAAGGACTACTTACTAAGGAATATGAGTAATGACAAATAAAGTTTTAAAGGGTTTATGACTTAAGTAAGATGCATATATGCAAATCTAGAAGCTTCAAGCTGTAGAACCTTAAGTTTCAAAGTTGGAAAACACCATATTTAGGGATCTTTAAACTTGAAACTAGTCTATTATGTACAAGGAAATTGGAAGCCCCAAACCTGTAGCTTGAAGCCCCACACATCCATTTCCTTTGTTCAGTCTCGAAATAATAATAAATTTAACAAGTGATGTGAGACCACTACTCTTTTATCAGATATCTACCTACCCCACTTGTCCAAAAATGAAAAATATCTGTCTACCCAATAACTTCACAGTGAGCAAGGATTCACTAACATCAACTAGAACCTTAAAATTGAGTTCAAACCAATTCTATTAAAAAAATCCAAGAAGAAGATGTGTTAATGTGTTTTGCTCATGACAGCCATAACCATCAAGGGAAGCATATATAAATACGTATATTTCAATAATAATAATAATACTTCAACAAAATTCAACATACTCAAGTGCTATAATTTAGTGTCTTCTTCCCAAATAGTTGATGCCCTATGAGACACTCTACTCCTTTCAACCTCTACCTGTTCAATATAACAGTAAAATTGCAAGTAAAATCCAATTATGGTTAAACAAGATATGTCTTTTAGAAGTACCAAACAAAAATCACCAGACCTGTACAAAGATTGAACTCCATAATATAAATGACTCAAAGCGAAGCAAAGATCACTAGACCTGTACTTCTTGAATGTGCCTTTTTTCCTTCTCTAATTGAAACTCTGCAGCAGCTTTTTCACTAACCATGGCCTCTAACTGTGTTTGCTTGTAGTACTGAATAATAGATAAAATTCAGATATACAAGAATTCATCACGATATTGGATATCGTAAAATAACTAAATTGAGGAACCATGCAGTTTTAAGTTCAAGTTACCAGTAGATCACTTAGTTCGCGGTAGCGTTCCTCTAGCTCCATGTGCTCCTGTTCAATGACAGTCATTATAAACAAGTGCTTCTTAGATGTATAGTGTTTACAGAACTGATCGTATCATTGAGAGACACCTAAAAAAATTAGAACAATAATAAGAAAATTCCAATAACTTAATTGAATCATGATGTCCTAAAAGTAGCCAAGAAATAGTCTGATGGAATAATCAACTTCTCAAATTCCAGTATGGACAAGCAAAACCAAAATTGTTAAAGCATATACACATACAGGATGCATAAAATAGAATTTCTAAGCTCTTTGTCTTTTTTTCAATTTTTGAATGAATTTAATTCTTGGTTCCTAGCAAAACTCAGATTTTCACTCTACTTATTCTGGGAGGAAGAACAAGACTTCTATGGCAAAGGTAACATTAAGCCAAATGTCAAAACTGCACAAAGGATCCCTGACCAAATAACACAAGTATGCACATACGAGTTGAAAATCAGCAAGCCATCTTTGAAATCACCAAAATTAAAGAGTATTAATGTAATGGTCTGTACTTAAGGGCAACATAAAGAAATAATCAAATAAAGGCAATAAGTAGGAGTTCGTCTTTGCAATAATAGGGCAGCATAAATAAAATGGTTTCAAACCATTTTGCTACTTAAAATAAATCATTTGCAATGGCAGCATAAAAGACCTGACCAATATCATTTGAGAACACAAAATAAAGTAATGCAACTCTAAAGCAAGCGTGTTGCTAGTTAAAATACCCGACCAACATCAATAGTGAAGCAAACAACATCACAGCCATAGTTCTCGCTGCAAAGGAAAATTAAGAAGAAAAAAAAAAGAAGAAGCTAAATACTTTTGAGAAATTGTTGTCCTGAAATATGTAGAATACTTCCACATTTAAAAAGAAGCTAAGTGCTTAAGATAGATATTAAATAAAAAAGAAAAATTGCACCAATAGTACATGCATATTTTATTTACGCAGGATAGACCACATTATAGAGGAAGATCATGTACCTATTTAATAGAGAATTTCTTGTAGTCCTGATAAAAACAAAAATTATTATGTAGGAGTTGTCTACACACTTTTAAGTTGTACTAGTAAAGGCTGAACTTGCAAATGCACGTTTGCCTAGTTTATCCAGTTTAAAAAAAAAACAAAAAAAAAATGTGCCTATACGACTCCAACAAAATAAGATCTAGAATGAGATTGTTAAATAAGATCCAGAACGATGTAAAAGAATTAAAGTAAATGTTGAATATAATGACAAAGAATTAGCACTTAATGCGGGAAAGACCTATTGAGTTCCAAGAATCTCATAGAAACATTAATTTTTATGAATTGCTCATTTAATGAATTTCAGATAAATTGTATCTTGCTTATACAGAAAAAAATCTTGTACCAGTTTATTATGATATACACAATATTGTCACAAACAAGTCTCAGAAGAATTATAAAGCTGATTCATAGCATGCATTGAAAATGGTATTCATCACTAATATTTTGAAATCATTAGCAACCTTCAAGTAACCAAACAGAGCATCCGCCAGCTTAAGTAATATTATTAATAGCCAACGATTTTGATAAAACAAAGGCATCTATTTATTCAAAAAAAAAAAACAAAGATAAAGCTAAACAAAGAGGCAAATATGCGAAATCTATTTCATTGTAGAAATCCTCAAAGGGATCAAACCAAAGATTGTATCTCTCTTCTCAACCAATGCTTGTGCTTCCCTTGCCAAAAAACTTGGTTTGAATCCTCCAATCTTTTCCTCTGATGATACTAAAAAATTTGAAATCTATTTCATCGTGGTTTCAGAAATCAAAATCCTAAGCTTCCAATGCAGTACTTCGAGAAAGGAATCACAAAAACTATCACTTTACACTTCGATTCGACGAATAAACACAAGATAAACTAATAGCAACAACCAAAAAAGGGAAATTCGAGTGGGAAAATCCCAGACGGATGGAGAGAGAAAGAAAGTGCATATGAAGAGAGACAAATGGAGAGAGAGAGACTCATTTGTTATGAAAGGCGACAACGGAGTGGTAGCAGCACAACGTTAGGAAATGTGAGAAGGGGTGATAGAGCATGAGAGAAAGAGAGGAAGAGAGAGATTAGGGATTCTAATAGAAAGATTAGGATCGAGGGGGAGGGGGGTTACGCGTGCTGGTTTTAATTTTTGAAAGCATATTTTCAGCGCTTTGGTATCGCTGCCAACAGTTAAAAAACTCGTTGCAAAAGAATTTTGTACAGCATTCGCCAACTCTGTGTTTGAATTTTGCGTGGAAATGGAATTAGCCGCAATCATAGTGTTTGCGGCTAAAATCTTTCCGTCAAAATTAAAAATGCTGCTAGAAGTTTGTATTCTTGTAGTGGATCATATTGTGGCATATTTATTAATCACCATTTAATGGTCTTAAATTGGATAATTCTTTATTATCTAATGATGATAAATATGTCATATTTTACATAATGAGATAAAACTAAACTAGAATAAGAGTATGGAGTATAACATTACTCATATATATATATATATATAGTAGATAAAAATAACGCACAAAGCATGTTTAATTAGTTTAATTTCTAACAAAAATTAGAAGATTATTCACAATTAAATAAATGACAAATAATTACACGTTTTCATATATTAATAAAAACAATAAGATAGTCTCATAAATAAACATAATGTACAATTTTATCAAATTTGTTTGAGATAATTTGATTGAAACTTTAATAAAAGATTCGTTAAAAATATTATATTTTTATAATTCTAAGACGATGATCTAATATTTGTATCATTTTGCACAACTTCAAAAGAGAGAACATTAAAATACTTATGTTTTTAGTTTTTAAGTTTTTCTAGATCTACATAAATTTCAATCATCCACAATTTTTTAGTTATGTGAATATTTTTAAAAAATTATGTAGTTTATAATTTATATAAAAGAATGTTATATTATAATTTATAACATGAAATTTTAATCTTAAATATATAAATTTATTAGATAATATATATTTCAATTAAATATCAAACATACATAATATACTAATTATATTTATTGTCTATTATTACTAATTTAATATAATTATAGTTAATTGTATATACCGTATATTTATCATCTCAATAAATAAATAAATAATACATTCATTTTAAAATTATAAAATAATTTTTAGAGAATGAAATTATTAAACTCTCTAACATATAAATTAACGTATCTAAATGAGGATTGCATTTTTATATTGTTATGAATGGTTTATTTGTAGATATTGTTATATATTCTATACTATTATTATATCATTCTATATTATTATTATTATTTTATATTTATTTTACATAAAAAAAGTTTTAAATGAAAAATTTATCATTATAAAAAATTGAAGTGATGTAATTAAATTTAATGTCAAGAACATTATTTCGGTGATTGATAGAATTTATAGATTGTATTTAAAATAATATTTCTCATTAAATACAGTATTTATTTTAACATAAATGGATGGAAAGTGTTAACTTTAATAAAAAAATAAAATTTTTCGTTAAAATAACATTTTCTATTAAATAGCTATTTTATATATAAAAAGATACGGAGTTGTGGGCTGGTGATGTTGATTTTCTAGCTAGAAGTATCACAGTACGTAGCAGACGTTCCAAGTAGTTGGGATTAATTCTGAATTGAGTCGGACACGGAGAATCCATGACACATGATCTCTTCTTAATTTCTTATATAATTAATACATTAAATACACTGGCGTATATATTGTTAATTTGCTGAGGTGTCATAACTGGTTGAGATTCGAATACTGTACTACTATTGGAGTGTGGGATACATAAGTCATATATATATATATATATGTGTGTGTGTGTGAAGTATTGTTTAAAGTGGAAAATTGGTATTGTCAGTTGTCTGTACTGGTCTTGATTGTCTGTCATAATTTTTAGCCTTATCTTTTCACTTAAGGAACAAAAAAAAAAAAAGTGGTCGGCTGCCTACGACATTTTAGTATACACATGTGCCATTTTAATTATTAAGATGAAGTCTGCATCATGGTATAGATTAATTAATTAAAATGGATCTCACAACATTATTATTTATAGTTTTCAATTAGAATTTTTAAATTCAGTATTAAATGATCAATGAATAATAATATGTGGACACTCAATCAACTTTATATGTTTATCTTCCACTAGTACCTATTTTTAACAATAGAAAATAGTACACGCAGCCCGCAGGTGTATCTTTTTAACTTTAATATAAAAATATAAAATAATAAAATTTTCTGTTAATTTTTAAATTCACAAAAAATTCAACTAAAGATTTTCATAGCTGTCTGCAAAACTGCATGACAGTTCAAGTATTTTTGAGCTTGTTTGTCGGATTATTTTGCTTCAACTTTAATAGTAAATTTTATCACGGAAACTACTTGATCCCCACGACGATAGGAGCTGTCTACCAGGAAGCATGACTATTTTTTTATTTCCGTTTTAACAGCTCGCGATCGGGATCAAAGTCACTTTAATTACCAAGTGGGTCGTCAAGTATTCAACAAAAAAAGCATTATAAAGAGGGAGGGTTTCCGACATTAGATTACATTTTACATGAACTCTAACAGCATGTTAATTAGTGGAATTTAATAATTTAACTTCATATATATATTTTTTTTCCGTGCACGACGACAAATGAATAATAGTCCAACTCAATTGCTAATAAAGTTAATACATCTATGATTTTGAATAAAAACAGAGAATCAACATGTTTGTTAATTTTGGCGTCCAATCAAGTGATTGTCTAGCTTTAAAGAAGCATTAAAAGCCAACTACTAATCATTCTTGATTGGGCTAGCCATTACTGTTTTTCATTATTATTTATATCAAAGATTCGTTTTCTACTTACTTTTGATACACTTTACGTGAATATATTTTTAATGCATGCATCAATCACGTCACGATCGAGCCAAGATTCCAATAATTATATTTATATATATATATATGAAAAGTTTTGATCAAAGTCAAAAGTAGTTCAGATTCCGATAATAAGATATCTTATTTATATGTTGGGAAATGTTATATATAATTAAGAAAAATTAAAAAAAAATATTTTTTTACATGTTAGATTAATATAAGCCAAAAATAATAAAATTTAAAATTATAAAATATAAATAAAACTTTAAGTATATGTAGTACTACTCCCATATGTTTATATCATGGAGTGTTGGGAGCATATTCATATATATATATATATATATATATAAATTGTGTAATAAAATTGGTACTTTAATCAAATAAACTAGATCGATCATAAGTACTAGGAACATTAAACATATCTACATATAGCACATGGATTACGTACCAATGGTCCAATATTATTAGTACTGATAATTTTGTATGAGATCATGATGTAGTCGCTGCATTTTAACGTTAACTAAATGTATCCTCGAACCATGCACTATATATAATATACATGATTAATTAATTATCATACATGGACATTGCTGGACGTGTTATCAAGCTAGTGATCACACCTTTATACAAATATAATTAGTCAACAAGTTCCATAAATTAATATGTCTAGCTCAAATTAGAATCTCTTGCTTTACATGCACGGCCACGTAATATCGTGATATCAATTAATTGATTACACGATCAGTTTAATGATTTACTAAACATACATACATACATAAATAAATAATAGTAATGCATGGTCATTAATTAATTGCTTAACATAAACATCCAATCATATATAGGGAAAACATGCATGCGAGCAGGATCTAGCTAGGAAATGTCACTTGTTGTCATTAAGTTAACCTTTGAGCTGGTTGTGATCTCGAAATATTGAATTAAGTTACAATCTACCTAAGAATTTCATATTTTTAGATCAGTCAATTCAATTTCCACCGCACAAATATAATTATTTAATTCCTCAACATCCAGTCATAGAAGAAGCAAATGACATCCAGCAAAATTTGAGTTTTGTCGTTAACCTTCTAGCGGCCAGCTGCTAGCTAGGTTATCTTGAAAAAATCAAAAGAAAGACAAAATAAATAAATTAATAAACAAGTCGTCCATTGCTAATTAATAATTAGTGTCAAATGGATGATAATTAGATCAGATTTTAATTTTTCCGTGTTCCCGGAACAAAAAACATTGGGTGAACTTTCTCGAGAAAAGGGAGTATAATGATAATTTTGGCGTCCAAATAACTTAATGGGTTAATCGTTAAATGTTAATGGTCATTAAATAGCTAATGATCATCCCGACCAATAATGTAGTTATGTCACACAATATTTGTATATGCATGTGGTACGTCCTTGATCGCTCGCTTGTGATGCAATCCACAGTATATTAATTCATGCACCTAGCTTGCTAAACATGGAACCATACTTTTTACTAATTCATGCATTCTCATTATTTTGTACGTTAGAGTAAACAATAATAATAATAATAATAATAATAATAATAATAATAATATTGTTCTTATCTTAAATTTTGCATTACATCTAATAAGGTAGTGGCTGAACTAGGAATTGTGTTACATTAAACATATTAATGATACAACTGAGATCTTTAATAACTTTTTTCTTATTTAATAAAGTTTAGAAGATAAATTCTCTCAACTAATTTTCATATAAATCATCAATCTCAAATGATTTTTCTTGTTTTTCATTTTAAAGTCCATATTAAGAAGTCTAATATTGCATAACAAAAAACTTTGGGATCTATTTTAGTAAATTTATTATTTCTTCTAAACTAAGTCTAAATTAGTACTTTTAGTGAGGTCACATCCTTAAAAATAGATAATATGTAGAAATTATATTACAAAATTTTGAGACTAAAAAAAAAATTAGAAATAGGTATTTCTAGATAAATTAAGATTTTAGAGAGCATATGAAAATTATAAAATTTTGGTGGGCCATTCTCTATATTTATAGAATTATAAATAAAATTTAGGGGGCATTTTCAATTTTTAAAATTTTTTTAAGGGCAATGCTATATACAGTTCAAAAAATTGGACTCCTTTGCAATCCAAGTAAAATCAAAACTAGAAAATCTAGTTAGGGGGGTCAATTTACAAAATAAAATTTAGGGAGAGACAAATATTAATTTTATATATAATTTATTTTATAAAAAAACCTTTTAAAATTTGATTTTTATCAAATTTTAAAAATTTTGGGTGGGCCAAAACCCCTCAAACCAAAGAGTGTTTCTGTCCCTGAGTTCAAGTAATAAATAAATAAATAAATTCTTATTTTAAAATAAATTTAATTAAAATAATTTTATTTACAAATAAAAAAACTTTAAAAATATGAAAAATTCATTTCATTTAGTCATAAAATTAAAGCATTTCTATATGGACTACAATAAATATGAATTATAAAAAGAATTATTTTTTTTTAAAGGCCAGCATATATGGATCCCCCACTGCGACAAGGATAAACAACGTGCTGGCTGGGGTCTGAGCAACGTGCAATTGGTCGACGTTCAAGACTAAAGGCAATCCCACGGTTTTGAATGAGTGTTAGGAATTTGTCAATGTATATGATTAGGGACGTCGATAACATTTAAGATGAAAAACATTATTATAAATGCTGGCTATGTTTTATTGAAGTACAACTTTTGGCCTGGTTTTGGCAGAGAATATATCTGTGATTTTTTAATTTCCAACTATAGAATTATTTTAAAAGCTTTTTCTTTTTCTTTTTCTTTTTCTTTTTCTTTTCCTTTTTCAACTATTTTATTTTTTTATTTTTTTAAGGGTTAAAAGATTAACTATTAGTAATTTTGTATATAATTTTTTATTTTTTTCTTAATAATTAAGAATGTTTTAAAATATACTTACAGAATAAAAAGAAAAAAAAAAAACCTCTTCTATATTAGTTGAAATTTGGTAGTCACCTCTCGTTGTCCCCTTGGGCAATAATCTCGATCGACGGGGTATCTCTTCAAGGTTTGGGTTGGTTCAATAATTATGTGACCTGTGCATGATGTAGGTAATTGACTCCACTATACGCGGAACGTGTCCAAGGAATTATTGGCGATAATTAATTACATTATATATATATATTATAAAAAAAATTATTTATTTATGATTATTTAATTACAATCAAATAATTATTTACAGTCAATTTTAATTATAAATAATCTTTTAATCATAATTAAGTAATTATAAAAGTCTATTTTTCTTGTAGTAATAATATATATAGTTTAATTAAAAGATATTACGTGTATATAATATATTGAGTATGAGTCCAAGCTAGAGCTATTCAAAAAATCCGATTTTTGAAACTGTCTGTTTTGTCGACCTGACCCGACTCGAAATGCCCGACTCGTTATGGATTCGGTCGGTATCGGTTAGCCAACTCGTTTACTTTTCCCAAAACTCATACCTTCCTTCCGCTTCTAAACTTCAAGAAAATATGAAGGCTCTTGAGAGCGAAAGCACCCTTAGGCGAGCAAAACAGAAACAAAAGCACTATTTTCCTAGTAGGCGAGCCAAACAAAAAGGATTTCGGCTGCAAAACTTTCCGTTAGCCCCAATCTACTTGTTGACCTTCCTTCGACGAGTTGCAAAACACCCAAGGCACATGGATCTCTTGATATTGCTAGATAATTAATATTTGATTCTAAATGCATGCTCCTTTATAGAACACCTGAGGCATGAGTTGCAGAAATACACCCAGAACACCCATGGGAGGCAGCCTAGGCAAGGACTTTGGATCCATCTTCTCCACAAGTACCACACCAAAAATAGCCGGTGGTGGCCCTCCTGTCGGCGCTAGGTACTTACGACGTTGAGCTTGAAGACTATGGATACTCGTTTTGCTTATTACAATTGTGAGCTTACAATTTGCCTTGTTTGCAGAAACCTGATATGTTGTGTTTGGGTAATTGGCCAATCGGGTGAGTGGTCTAATGGAAGAGGGTGCAATCAGGTTGGGTTGGGTGAACAGGCCTAATCAAAGCAATTTAATATAGTGTAATATTTATGGTATTGATACGAAGAATAAACAAGAAACACTTAATTTGTAATTACTATTATTAAAATAGAAACGTATATAATATTTAAGGATCTTTTGTAAATATATATTATATTTTATCAGTCAATTCATAAATTCATAATATTACAAATTTTTTGTTGTCTCTTAAAAAAAAGGTATGATAGAATTGAAACAAACATAAAAGTAATTTTTTTTCATAATACACTGATCTATTATTGTTTTAAAATAAATGCACTAAAATTACAAACTTTAAAAATATTATCTAGACTCACTCTCATTTAAATTGTCTTAAACCAACTCTTGTTTTATTTAAATTGTCTTAAAAATATTATCTAGACTCACACACCTTTCCAAGGACCATTTGAACTGCTCCTTGAACCAACTCTTGTTTTTTTTAATATATTATAATTAAAGTAGAACGTTATATTAGTGCGTAGAATGTGAACATAACACATGATAGAGCTCAAACTATAGATTTGATTAAATATAATAAATGAGGAAAGCTATTTATCATGATCTTATATCAGATAGTATTACTGTACATATTTTAAATTTATTTTTTTATTATTTTAAATTTAATTTAATTTTTGTTAAATTAATTAGTATTGAATTGTTCTACATATTATTTATATATGTTATATGTTTATTATAAAAAAATAAAAAATAAAAATGATGCGTGATGTATAATAAATAGAATTATTATTATATATATATGATATATGTCACATCTCCATGTCATCCTGACAGGTAAACGCAGATGGGTAGTAGGAGCAGATATGCAGTGGAAAGAAGAGATTTCTGAGGTGGTAGGTACACCCACTCACTTCTTTGACTGACCGATGAAAAATCATTTTTGATAGCGACGTCGTCGTCTCATCTGGGGTCCTCCTTTAATTTACATCTACTGTCAATCAAACTGCGCTCCACGTTAGACAGTTTAACGGCTGTCATCATCGACGTCGCTTTCCCATGCATTTCTTCAGGCTTCGTGTTTAATAATAGGAAAATGATAGCATTGTGACTTGTCTATAATTTTTATTTTTTATTTTTTCAGTTTTGAAATTTTGAAATTTTTTTATTTATTTAATAATTAAAGAAGTGATTATTAATAAAATTATATATTAAAAAAAATTAATATTAAGTGGTTATATACTTAAAAAAATTATAAAAAATTAAATATATTTAGAATAGTAAATAAGAAGTAGTGAAATTGTAAAGATATCATTATTCATATTTGTCTAAAATAATATTATTTTTATAATATAAAAACGTAATTATATAAAAATTTATAAAAACAATTATACATGTTATTTTCCATTATCAATATATTATTTTGCTTCTGATCTATCCCAACCTACCTTTTTTTATTTTATTTTTATTGCTACTCTATCCCAATTAACCTACCTAGGAACTTTTATAATTATATATATATATATGTTAAAAAATTCGAATTCGCAAGATCATGGCTACGTATAAATATATAGATATGTTGAGAGAAAGGTTACAATTTATATCGAAATATATCACGTAGTATTTTTTTTTTATCAAAAAGAATTATTTTTTATGATGAGAATGTACTGAGAAACGCATGACGTCTCATCTTTTGAAGAAATTATCAGGATAACATTCCAATATCTAATCAATTTAGTGCTGAGTTTATAGCAAAATTACCTTTTTAGCACTCGCATAATTCCAAACCAAAAATCTAGGGTATTTAGAATTTGATATTTGAGAGCTGATTCATAAAGGGTGTATTATACATTAATATTAATATTAATATATTATTTTTGTATGTGATTATATAAAAAATAATAATCATATGTTATATAATTGTTTATAAAAAAATTTGGTTTATAAATTATCTTATAAGATAATTTTTCTTAAATTTTTCATAATTTTTTAAATACTATTATAAAAAGAAAAGAAAATAAAATATGAACTTAGGATTTTCACTTCAAATTAAGATCAACGACAATCTTTTCAAGAAATAAAATTAATTTATTATCATCTCTGAAAGGAAATTCTTGACAAATTTTTTCTCAAAATGAATTTCTCGTTCCTAATGCAACTTAATAGATTTTTCGAAGGGTTGGTCAAACCTTTTTAATCATATTTCTTAAGAATTTTCGAGATTTATTAGTTAGTAACATATGGAGATTTGGGTGTCAGTAAAATAAAAAGTTAGAATGAGACTAGATACATGGTAACGTAAGTATCAAAATTTGGGAGAACAATTTGAATAAAAATTTTGAAAGCCGGGACAATTTTAATACATGAAGAAAAATATAATTTTTTTATATAGTATATAATTTTTTATTTTTTTAACTTTGGGGGGCAGTAGCCCCCTACACTATACACAGGTCCGCCCCTCCCCAGCTCCCTACGTATAATGGATATTCCGGCCACCTAGTTAGGCGCTGCTTAATTTATATATAGCAAAATATGGTTGTTATGGCTTTCCTATATGAAAAATAATTTACACATGAGCTTGCATCTCTCTGTGTGTGTGTTGATCACTGATATAAGCTTGAGAAAAACTATGATGATTGATTTTATTAGTGGAAAACATGGGCGTCAGGTTCTGACGTTTCTTCTGCTTTCTCATAAAAAAATGATTATATATACGAGAATCGAAGTGATGCCCAGTACTTCAGTACTGGGCAATTATACCACATTTTCCGGAATAATAGTGATCATGTGAAGTATATATATAATACTAGATCAATACTACACACTAATTTTTATTATATATATAATTTTCTTTTACAATTATATTTTAAAATTAGAGTATTTTAATAAAATGCTGATATTTTTATAACTTATTATTTTTGTTTTAAAAATCCTTAATTTAAAACATATTCTAGTTATGAAATGAATGGTGTGTTCAATCAATTTCCTAATTAGTTAGTAATGATAAATTCTTTACTCTCTTGAGTGAGGGTCTGTGTGTGCAGATCTATTGATCATGAATTGGGGCAAAAGTAAAAAAAAAAAATATATTTTAAAAATGATATTATTATAATTTAACTTTTTTTAAAAATAATTATATGAATTTGCGTGAGCAATCTTCTAAAGAGGACTATAGTAGACTAATTACTCATTAGTCATTGGTACGTACGGGGAAATGCAAGGGCGAAAGTAAATCATGATGGGCATACTACCATATATATATATATATATATGCATGGAGATCATTTATCAAAGAATGCAGTGATCCGTCAATTAGCAATAAAAGAGAACCAAAAATCCAGCATGAATATGACACATGCTGTACATGAACCAATCTAATTAGATTATTTTTCAAAACATGTGACATTTTTTTTTTAACTGAAGAGCCGGTAGTCACTCGTCTCATCATGATTTCGTCTTAAATTTATTAATATGTTCTCACTTGTAGCAAAGGAACAAAAAGTTTTTTTTATTGATGACACTCAATTAAAATAAAAAGAAAAATCTTTTTTCTTGTTTAAAACTTGGCGGTTTGTGGAAGGAAAACTTAAAAAAAAAAAAGAAAAAAAAAGAGAAAAAATAGAAAGAAGAAGTCTAGCTTGGTTCATCATGTTGCGTGATGAACAGTGACAGTCTAGAATCCTAACGTTGCAGTCTTCCATTCATCTTGAATACCTCCCAATTAATTAATTCGATGTTGTCGTTCGAGATCTCCACATCTAAATAATCTTCATGAGGACTTTTTACTAAGAGTAAATCTATGCGGCCGTCCCTACATCGCACGAATTTCATTTTCCTTTTTATTATTTTATCTTTTCCTTATTTTAATGGGTCCCACCCATCTCCTCATCCCCTTCACAGAAACACCCCTCCCCCCTCAAAAGACCCAGTTGTCTTCTTCACAGGACACCCCTTGCTCCCAAACCCCCTCGTCTTTCTCCTCACCCATCCACCAACTCCATTTCCTGTGGGCGATTTCTGGCTTTTAATGATGGGCTAAGTCGATCTGAATCGGGTGATTGCATTAGAGAAGCAATTAGCTTAGTTTTGTGTTAATTTTCTAGGGATTCGACTGATTTGATTGTGCCCATATTGTGTTTGACAGAATGGTTACTTCAATAAATGGTTCGAATCATTCCCTGGAGTAAAGTGTATTCTTTTGCTTGATCCTAGTCAAAGAATAAAGGAAATTTACTTCATAGTAATCGTTACCTTTCGGAATTGACCTCTTCGTTTGTATTGTTTTTTATTTACAAGTTTTTTAGTGCTGAGTTTACTTGCAACAAAGTCTAATTTTCTTTTTGGCGCGTGGGGGTTGGGAATGGGAAAGGATGCCTGGGAAGAAGGATCGGGGGGAAGGGTGAAGGTTGTGGGTTTGGGAAAGAGACAAATGTTTGGGGGGGAAAGAAAAGAGACGAAGGTTTGGGGGAAATAAAATATGAATGGTCCCATTGTAAATAAAAAAAAGTTTCGTGGGGTGTATTGTTTTAGTGGGCAGCTGTATAGCAGGACTTTTTACTAAGATACTGTTTGTATTCACAACTTATCTCAATTCATTTTAATTTATTATTATATTTTTATAATTTTTTATACAAAACATAAATTCCTATACATATTTTTCAAATTCCAATACATATTTTTCAAATCTCAAAATAATAATAATATTAAAAAATAAACTAGACTCATCTCATTTTCGAATCCAAATCTGACCTAAATCTAAATCGACATATTTGCATGTTTCATGGAAGATGTACTAAACGTCGCTCAATATAATATATTTTTATTAATACTTTTTGATCCGAACTTTGTATAACTGATATATACGTTTATCATTTAGATGTCCACATCTAAATAATCTTCAGGATCTTTGTAATAATAGTTCATTCGTCATTTTTTTTTTCTTTTTTCTTTTTTTTTTAAGAAAAAATATATTTTCATATCATACAAAATTATTTTGTTAATTTTTTACTCCAAACTTTCGCATGCACTCTCGACTTACGAAGGGACGTAGTTGTACTTCCTTTTAAAATACACGCGAGCTGGTTTTTGTACGTCCACGCGTATATATATATAAGAAGGTTTGGAGGAACGTTAAGAGTGCACAAGCAAGTCGAAAGAAAAAAAGGGAGAGAGAGAGAGATACGGGCAGCAGAGTAGAAATTAAATGGGAAGGAAGCCATGCTGTGCAAAACAAGGTCTAAACAGGGGAGCTTGGTCTGCCAAGGAAGATAACATCCTTATAAACTTCGTTAAAGTCCATGGCGAAGGGAAATGGAGAGACGTTCCTCAAAGAGCTGGTCTCACTCTCTCTCTCTCTCTCTTCTCTCTTTTCATTCCTTATTGTTGTGTTCTTTCGTTCTGTTGTTTTCACTTTTTGTATATTGTTTATTGTCGTTGATAAATCATATCAAATTTGGTAGGGCTGAGGCGATGTGGGAAGAGTTGCCGGTTGCGATGGTTGAATTATCTACGGCCAGATATCAGGAGAGGCAACATTTCTTCTGAAGAAGAAGAGCTCATTATCAGACTACATAAGCTTCTCGGTAACAGGTATCGGATGTATATCTTCTTCTTAATTTCTTCCCAAGTTTGTATCAATTTATCAGAAAATAATACAACTATCAGCCAATGAATCCGCAAAGTAATTAATTTCGCTATTTATCAATAAAATGATCTGTATCTGAGTATTCAAAATGAGAAAGCTCTACATATGAGCTACTGTACAATCAAAGTACTAGATACACTGTTCATCTTCAAAAGAATTATTTTACTTTGAAAATATATGCACATTGGGATATTGCTCATTCTTTTGCTACTCGGTTGTACCTAATTTCACATTGGGATGCTGGATAAAATATTCGGTTACTAAATTATTAAATTATTAATTAACAAATGGCCATTACTGTAGTTGCAAAATATGAAAAAAAAAATTAAAAATATTATTAATAAAAGATAATATTGTTATATTTATATTTTGGTTAATCCAATGCCAGCTAATTATTATATATTGAATGGTTTTACTTTTGTACAAAACATGCACTTTTAGCTTAGTTTTGGATCAAATGATGACTGAAACCATTGACTCTAGATGGTTATATAAAAAAATTAGCTCGAGTACTCACTGGACTTCTCCGGCAGTCAATTAACTGGATTTTTGTTTTTTGAGAAAGTCATCCCCAGTTTTTTAATAATTAATGTAATAATCCAAAATATATATATATATATAAGCACAAAATATACATGAAAACGAGGGTTATACTGATCAATTCTTGGGATACGGTACGTTGGAAAGGCTTAATTTACTTTGATTATCAGCACTTTGTGCTTAAGATTCCTCTTATTTATAATGATGTACATATTCTCAAATTAATACCCTCGATGTGTACGTTAGGAATTAATTAAAAATTATCCTCTACTTGCCTCTGATCCTCATCATCAGCACAATATATAGTCATATTTCTCACAAGAATTGAGAACGTACATCAAATTACTTGTTTAATTAATGAAGATCCCAATTAGTACTTGAGCATTGCAACCTTCGATTTGATCCTTCAAAGAAGGGGAAAGAGACCGGGGGAGTACTTTTCTCTTTCAAACTAGAATTATCGTCGGTGCCTTTTTTTTGTACAGGCCGCCCGAAAGGGAGGAGCCATCCTCTGCCCACGTTTTAATCAATGATAGTAATTAATAATACGTGAAATATAAGTAAGAAACAACACATATATTTATATGGTTGGTCATATAGTCTACGTAAGCATGCATGCGCAGGATGTTTGAAAGGCAAATCCACTATTTATAATAGATCATGATCATCTGTACAATCCTTTTGTATTTGACGATACAAGGGAGGTGCATAGAGAAAATAATGCCTCTGGAAACCATCGGATTAAGGTAGAAGAAACCAGATTCGAGCATCCCCCAGTGTCTGGAGGGAGGTGCTCTTTTATTGAGGCCAGCTTGGAGTGATTGATCTCCTGGGACCTGCCAACATTATGTCATTTTAGCTCTTCACTAGCCATTCATTAGTATCCAGGAATATAACATGATCGGCCTCTAATTTTTACCCAATTCCTACGCCCCAATCTTCAACTAAATGAAATATTTGGACGGCTTTTATCAAGAAGATATCCGATTAGGTTCTTTCCCAATATAAACTACGTCCCTTGACCGAGATTTCATATGGAAGTCTGTAGGGTACTCCGATCCTTGTATCCTTGGTTTAAAAGAATATTGCTTTTGATCTTAAGGTTCCGAAGTCTAAAAAGTAATAGACCTTATTTTTCAGTTTGAACCAATTAAGTACACGAACTTTATCATGCGTACACCCAATAAAGCGATGTTATCATTATCTTTATCGATCTTCTACTGCAGAAGTGATGTTATCATTATTATCGATCGTTACTATTTTTGCACCGATATTAAAGCGAGTAAGTAATTATCACATTGTCATGTACGTACGTGTGTGCAGGTGGTCACTGATTGCAGGCAGATTACCGGGACGAACAGACAATGAAATTAAGAATTACTGGAACACCAAGTTAAGAAAGAAGCTGGTGCAAGGTCATGATCCCGACATTCACGATTCTAGTAAACAACAAGATCACAGTACTCATGAATTAAAAGACAATAAGGCTGGAAGTATGACGCCAGCTGTCTCCGATATTCGAGGAACAGGACAGCCAGAAACTCAATCAGTAATTCGGCCAAAAGCAATGAGGTGTGCAAAGGTTGTAATGCCATACCCACTAATTGATAATGGGATGGTCAACAATGAGCAAACGATCATCCCTGGTACTGTAGATAGTGAAAGCCCATGCCGTTCAGCTCCTGAAAGGGACATTAACAATTCCTATGGTTTTCTGATGGATTTTGATGTCAATGACCTTTTGATCTCAGACGTTCTATATTCAGATGGCCAACAAGTTGTTGATGAAGAAATAGTTGAATTTGAGAAACTGGTGGATGGAGGAGTACTTGAACCGCCTTGCAAGAACATGACGAGTAGTAGTGTTGAAGATCTTGCAGTTTCTGGACATGTCGAAGCCAAGCTTGAGGATTCATTATTGGATTTAGTGGCGGCTGATCATGAACCGAATGCAGATTCTTTGGATCTTAAGACATTGGCAGCTTTTCTAAATTTAGAAGATGATCATGATGAGTGGATTAACTGAATTAACTACTAGTATAGCTAGCTAGGTTCCATTCATATATATATGAATAAGCTATACTGAAAGATCTGCATGGAAACTTGCGGTCTTGTAGCAAAAGTTGCGATTTCCATTTAAGTAATGGAATGTGGTTTTAGGTATTTAACCATCTAATAATAATATTGAAACTCGAGAGACGTATTAACGACGACACGAGTACTTCTTGATCATTATACGATCGTAACAAATATTGATCACTGGGTCGATCTGGGCACATGCTATTCCATTCTATTCTTATGTAGTAATTGCTTTAACTCGGTTTTGGTAGTGCTACCTCCGCGCATGTCTAAGATTCGAATCCCGACCTTGATCCTGTGTACGAACAGTTTTTACAAACCATTGAATTGGGAGATTTTTTTCATAATTTTTATCTGTGGCGTACTTTGAAAAATTCATTACCGAAAGCCTGTGCACCCTTAGAATAGTCGAAACTTAGATTAATCTCCTCACTCATGGCTTTTTTAAGGGTATATACCAACCCCACTACTTAGGGGTACAAATCACGCATCGTGCATGGACATGACTTATTAAAACGGCAGGGCTCGCGACCCTAACCAAATATTATAGTCGCATTCCATATTTCTAGAAATAGTTAATTCGTGCATGTTTGAATATCAATCCCACATCTCCCATCTTTTTGCTAGCATTTCCAGTAGTCGATCCCCGGCCAATCGATCTCAAGTACTAAGTTCTAAATGAGAGAGAAATTGAACGGCCTCCTATTTCCTAATATTAATGTAGGGGCACGGCGATGTCCTAACTTATAATTGTGAGACCCACATAGATATTCCCGCAATGCATGCATTCAACTCCTGATCCCGTGATCCTTTGTTGGTATCAATTTCTTCCATTGTCCCTAAGGATGCTTCTATATATCTTCAATGCAGGAACTGGCCAACTTGTAATTGATTCATACCATTCAACGGAGATCATATATATATATATATATATAAATGACTCTAGAAGGAGGCCGAGGCATGCATGCATGCCTACCTGTAACATCATGCATGTGTTGAAAAATAATCTCACATTATTTGTGAACAAGATCTTAGACATACTTATAAGCTGCAAACCTCTTTTATTGAACTAATTTTATGAGATGAATTAGGTCCATGAATTTCATCATGGTATTAGAGTCTACCATAAGACAAATGGAGGCCCACACTACTTATCCCATGATAAGGATCAAGAAAAATATTGACCTGCATGTGAGAGTAGATATTGAGGAATAATCCCATATTGTCTGGTGACAAAGTTTTTGGCATGCTTCTAAATAATGTGCAAATCTCTCTTGTTGAATTAGTTTTATGAGATGAGTTAGACTCATAAATTTCATCAGTATGATCTCCTGCATTATAAAGAGAAAGGCGCTAGCTGTTATCAATAGACAATGCATGGTTTCACTGCTCGAATTAACCTGCTCCTTATATGATCTAATTAGTCTTCAAACAAGAAAAGAATAATCTATTCTCATATATCTGTGAGCCACATCCTCTAATTTGAAGGTCACCATCATGGCTTTCAATTTTAATGCATCTTTGTTATAATATCCACACTACAAGAAATAAAGGATTTTATCAGGAATTCTTTTTTTGCTCTATACGATTGTGGCGAATGCCGAATAGTAAGATGATGACACACAAACTGTTTGTGAGGAAAAAATAAGCTTTTTGCCACGATATAACGCCTGCAAGTAAAACCAGCTTATGGGAAAAAATATTTTATTGCAAAAAAAAAAAAATTCGTGGCGACTGACAAATAAAATTACAAAAGATATAGTTCTTTGTTGCATATTAATTTTGTAGCGAGAACATTTTTGTGGAAGAAGTTTTTTTATGGCTCATTAGTATTATTAGCGGCGACATTTTCTCACCGCAAATAAGCTTTAAATTAAAAACAATAATTTCCTCCTTATTCCTTTAAACCCGATACTCTCTCTCTCTCTCTCTCTCTCTCTCTCTCTCTCTCCCTATAACTGTGAAGCCCACCACTGCCGCGACTTTAGTCCAAACTCGATATGTTTTGCCCCACTATTGCACTGCCGTTGTCTAGTAAGCTCTCTCCCTCTCTCGATTTTGTCCCATGAGTTATTTTCCTGTAGTTTGAATCAATTTCCTCTTTTTCTTTGTGTGGCTTTTGGAGGTAAAAGATATATGTGTGTGTTTTTCCACTCAGTCTCCATTATAGTATTTTCCCTATCAATTTTCTCTTAGTTCATCCATTTCTTCCACTCTCGATTTTGCCCTAATTATCTCTCTCAGTTTCATTGTTGTAAATCAAGCCAACCTTAACAACCCTCTCTGGAGTGCCAAATGTCTTATCGATTCTCCTCCACCTTAAGAACCCTCTTTATATCTCTATTTTTTTTTTCATTTTGAGTCTACAAATACCAGTAAAGAATGAAGGGAAATGAGGTACCATAAAATATTTCTTGTTTTAGATACTAAAAACATAAAGAATTTCTTTGAGAAAATGTGAGCAAAGTCAAAATATCCCTTCTTCTATCAGAAGAAAAAGTGTGCTTTATTATAACTCTATTTTTGGTTGGAGCAAATGTGATGCCCCCAAATTTTTCTTAAAATAAATACGAAAATTGAGACGTCGGGATGCTGATAACACGGGTCACGCATTCCCAACGTCAAGTGCTAAGTATGTGAACACGTGACATGCATAAAAAAAAATAGTGGATATTTGAGGTCAATACAGTCATCTGAAATACAAGTTATACAAATACATATTTATAAAAAGGGAAAAACAATTTTCCAAGATAACAGTTTATAATAACAATACTTCAACAGCAGAGTTGCCTCCTCAGACTCAGCCTCTACAAAACTCTGCATCCAAAAACTACGACGCCAAAATGGCATCGGAAGTAAGTACAACCAACCAAATCACAAGATATAAAATATACTCATGTAATAACTATAACATCACTCATGAACATGATACCGTATGCATGAAACTTAAAATCATCTTCCTCAAAATAAATAAAATAACACACGCCAAAATCTCATTTTGGTTAACGATAAAATTTCAATAAAATCATCTATTATTTCTTAGAAAAAGATATCAGTAAATCCAATCATAGCGGGCGTTAGTATCGCCGTCATCGATATGATATACACACAACACCAATCATAATGAGCGTTACGTATTGCCGTCTCCATTATGACTCATACACATTTATTTTATAGTGGGCGTTACGTATCGCCGTTCTCGATATTAAATACACACCCAATGACCATAATGAGCATTACGTATCGCCGTTCCCAATATGTCATCCACACACTATCAATCATAATGGACGTTACGTATCGCCGTCCCTGTTATGAAATACACCCACAATGATCATAACAGACGTTACGTATCGCCGTCCCCGATATGTCATCCACACACGATCAATCATAATGGGCGTTACGTATCGTCGTCCCAATTATGACTTACACACACAATGACCATAACGGGCGTTACGTATCGCTGTCCCCGAAATGTCATTCACACCTACTGATCATAAACCCAATAATACTATTTCTCATTTATAAAACCCTTCAAACAAATCATTTTAATATACCATAACTCAAGTTTCACATAAAAACTTCAAATATCATATATACACATGAACGACCTTGCAATTTCACAATGCATATCACCATGTACAAAATATCCAATAGTCAATAAACTCAATCAACCAACAAATACCAACATCAACCAATACATAGATGTTAATGCAAATATATATTTAAATCTTAAAATTTCGTTTGATAAGTACTTACAGTGAGTAAAAATCGGATCATTGAGCAAACACCAGTCCACAGCATTCAAAGTGAGTTACTTTGTATGTTGGGTTGGAGTGCTCGATTTGACACCAAAATTTAGGAAAATACTCATTGAAGGTGGAGAATCTCATGGAGGTAGTGGTGTGGTGGTGCAACCACTGGAAAGTGGCGAATCGGCTCAAAATGGGTGTAAATCCATTTTCGAGTTTATGCTCATACACAGAAGGTGGGGCTACGATGGAGGAGCTAAGCTAGGGGGTGGTCGGCTAATGCAGGGGAGTGTTTTGGTGGCAGTGGTGAGGCTTACGGTGGCCGGATGGCGGCGTGGCAAAGAACAACCCATTTGAAGACCCATTTCAGGTGGAGGAGGAAGGGAGGAGCTGGGGTGGCTACCGGTGGTGGATTTCGTATTCCGGATGGTGGAAATTCTAATGGTGGTGGCGCTGGAAAAATGGAGGAAAAACAAAACTACCCATTTCAGATTTGATACTCACGTGACGGCTAGGGGTCGTCGTGAGGTGTGACGCCAGTGGTGAGGCATGGAAGTCGGCGGTGGAGATGGGCTAGGCTTAAGGCCGAACGGCAAAACAGAGGGGGGGGGGGAGCGTTGGTCGCGTGAGGCTGGGGTGAAAAAGCAGGGAAGAAGAAAAGAAAAAGAAAAAGAAAAAGAAAGAAAAAGAGAAAAAAAAGAGAAGTTCAACTAGAAAAAAGAGCACCACAAATTAAATAAAAACCGACTGAAAATACTACTATACAATATCAATAAATAAAATATTTAAAACCCAATCAATAAAATAAGTTAGACCACAGCGTAATTTAATTACAAAACAATAATTAATATAAAAAAAGCACATCAATTAAAAATCACATAATAAAATAAAAGAATTTAATTCCAATCATTAAAATAATTATTTCACATTAAAATTGATAAGAAAAGTAACGTAAAACTAATATTAATAAATTAATAGCTCAAACAATTATTTTAAATAAATAAAACACAGCCGATAATACTTTTATAATAAATTAAAATAATCAATAATAAGAATAAAACAACATGTGAAAATACATATAAATCTAGGATCTCACAGCAAATATTTTGATAGCATTTATAATGTGATATTTTCTTCCACTTTAATTTTGTTGCTATTTTGATTGCAATGAGCTTTTTCCATTGTAAATCTATCTTAACAGACATGTTTGAACATGATGCTATTTATCATGTTGTAAAATTTGTCAGTGTAGTATATCAAAATTTTGATAGTTTATATGCAGCTTGATAATTTAAAGAGTGAAATTGTATTTAACCCTCAAATTTTAATGGGATTCACACAAACATAGTGTTCTTCAACAGGTAAAGCCTTATGAAGATAGTGTTCTTCAGTGAAGAATGCAGAGAGAATGTTCTTCAATAAAAAATGCAGAGAGCTTTGTCAGGTATCTTATAATAATAGGACAATCAAGCATATTCTCAATGGAAAACAAATACATAAGCATACATATGTAATAGATGTATGCGTACAGGTTATCCTGTCCACAAGTGGGTATTCATGGTCCCTTGTTGGATTCTCACAAGTCTGAATTTTTATTGACTGTGACATTTCTTTTGAATATTCTTGCTTCATTGAATAGGTTCACCTAGATTAGCTTGATGCCGGTGCAAACATTATATTAACAGCAACTTATCAGGTACTTTTTTATACCCACTATTATTCTCCTCTGTTTTCACCTATGGAACTTTTAGTTGTTAATAGAATTTACAATGCTTTTATTTGACACGGGCCACCATTCAAGGATTTGAGGCTAAAGGATTTTATAAACCTAGTTTTTTCATTGGCCTTGATATTTTTACTTTTATCTCTAATTCTTCATTGCTTGTCAAAGCATGCAACTTGTGGATGCATGGATTTGTGCTTGGCTGATGCATGTGTGCCATTTATTATTTGAATGCCTAGCTTGGAGTATATAATTGAATTTAACATCGTTGTAAAACCTGCATATGTGACACAACATGACAAATTGGACATTTATCTTTGAAAAAGTGGTCAATTGGATATGATTATGCCTGTCTTAATTTTGGGAAGAGTTTGTTCTCACAGCAAGTATAATGTCTAACATGGCCAGGCTTGTTTGCATTGGATTGTGGGGGTTTTTTTTATTTCTTTCTAGTTTGGGTTAGATAGTATGGTTTTTTATTATAATTTATCAACATGCATTTTGTTTTCGTTTTTTCCCCTCTTCACACGAAATCTATGGTGAAACCATTTCTATAGCACTTTAAAGAATTTTCGCATGAGGAGGGTTCAGATTCTAGCCAACTCAAGGGCTGGTTTAAACGAGTTTTAGTTTTGTTATTTGCTATGTAACAAGTTTTATCACGTTATGCTACTTTGTAATCAGGTTTGCTTGAAATGATTGTGTTCCGGTACATGTTAGTGCTGAAAATTATTAGACTGTCATTGTGAACATAGGGTACTCTTTTCTTAAAAAAAAATTATGAATGTATGGTCTTTATATTAAAAAACTCATATGTTACTTTCATTGTCAATGCAGCCTTCTTTGGATAGAAACTTAAAGACAACAATCATTGCAAATGCTAGCCTATCTAAGTTCAGTTTGTAATTTTCTATATTTCTTGTTTTAATTTTTATTTTTCACATAGGTTCAGCTTTAATATGCTTTTGAGTTTGCTTTCTCATGTTTCTAAGTCTATATTTTGGATTACGTCCCTAATATGCATGCTTTCTTTTTTTTGTTGACATATTCACTACAATAAATTTTGTATTCTGGGATGAAATTATTTTGAGACGAAATAAAAAATCGTCCCAAAATATGATTTTTTAGGATGTGAATAAATTTTCGTTTCTAAAACTTCCTGGATGTGTAATTTGTTCGAACCAGTATCTTACCGTTCAAATGGATGATATTACGATGAAGAAAATGGTCCCCAATACAGAAAACCGTTTAAACGAAGCGATAACCGTTTGAATGGTATTGTATTTTTGTTCGAATGGTAATTTTTAATATTCAAACGTTAAATGTGCGAGTTAGGAAAAAAATTATATAGAGAATTTGAGTAACCGTTCAAATGGTTACTTTAGGTGTTTGAAGTTTCCATTTGAATGGTTATTTTGGTGGGTAAGATGAATTAAATTTTGGCGAGAATAGAAATTACATTCGAAGGCTTAAATCTCCGGTCGAACGGTTAATTAATTTTTTATTTTGTAATTTTCAAAAATTATATAGCTTATTAATTTAGGCATATGTTTAGATAGTTTGTATAATAAATATAGCGTTTAAATAATATAAATACTGAAAAATCATAATTGACTTAGAAAGTAACTCAATTAAATAGAACTAATTTAGAAAATAAAGAGATGATGAATATTTAAATTAATTATACAAAACACAACTAGCCATGAGTACAGTCAATACCAAAAAACATAAATATACAAATAAAAGATGAAAAAAATATAAATATATAAATATACAAATAAAAGACCAAAAAACGTAAATATTATACCTATTATATTATACTATGGATTGTAGGTATTGACTTTTATTCTTACACAAGCAGTCAAAAATCAAAATTTAAATAATTATATATATTTAAATTGTAATCATATCTAAATTCATAGTACAATCATACTATTTTAAATCATATGTAAATTATAATATTCATATATAATATCTAAATTTAAATTTATATATAATTTAAAATTTATATAATTTTATAATTTATATTATCTAAATTATATAAAGACAAAAAATGAAATAATTTATTCAAACTTATAATTTATAACTTATCTAATTTAAACAAACCGAATAATTTATATAAATTTATAATTAAGATTTAATTTAAAATTATATATCTAGTTAATTTCATCTAAATTTTAAATTATATATATAATATTTCGAATATTTAATACTAAATATTTGAATCCGTGGAGGATTTGGAAACAAGGACAGTGAGAATATTATATAATATATTGTATACTATATATTATAGTATATTATATAATATATTAAATATAATATATATAACAAACGAATAAGCCATTACGACTCATTTTACGTGTTTAGGACTTTTAATTTTCAAACGTCATTCATTTGGCGTTTACCACCATTACGGCATTACCAATTTACCAGATTCCCAAGCAAACAAACACATCGACGTTTCTACCCCCCAAAAGGCTTGGACGTCACCATGAAGCTTCAAAATTCAAACAAAATTAAATAGTAAAACTAATTATTATATATAATATAAGTAGCATAAGAAAGTAGTATAATGTTATAATATTAACTATTATACGATATATAATATAAGTATATTAAATATTATATGTATCTGATTATATTATAACATATTATAGAAGTTACTTACTATATAACTTGGTACTACTTATAATATTCTACTTAATATACTGCATACTACTTATGCTACTTATATATATATATATAGAATATACTATATACTAGTACTATATTTATACTGTGACGCCCTCAAATTCTTCTTAAAATAAATACGGGAATCGAGGCGTCGGGATGCTGACAACACGGGTCACGCACTCCCAACGTCAAGTACTAAGTTTATGAACACGTGACATGTATAAATAAAAATAGTGGATATTTAAAGTCGATATATAAAAACCAGAATTTTTAGAATTATTTTACAAATTAATTTAATACACATTCTCCAACAAAAGATTTAATACAGCCATCCGAAATACAAATTATACAAATACATATTTATAAAAAGGGGAAAATAATTTCTCAAGATAACAATTTATAATAAAAATACTTCAACACCGGAGTCGCCTCTTCAGGCTCTGCCTCTTCAGGCTCTACCTCCACAAAACTTTGTATCCAAAAACTACGACGCCAAGATGGCATCGCAGGTAAGTACAACCCAACCAAACCATAAGATATAAAATATACTCATGCAACAACAAATAACATCACTCATGAACATGATACCGTATTCATGAAGGTTAAAATCATATTCTTTAAAATAAATAAATAATCACACACGCTAAAATCCTATTTCAATCATAATAAAACTCCAATCAAAACTATCCATCATTTACGAGAAAATAATATTCGTAAATCTAATCATACCGGGCGTTACGTATCGCCGTCCCCGTTATGTCATACACACACCACCAATCATAATGGGCGTTACGTATCACCGTCCCCAATATAATTCCTATACACTCATTTCATATCGGGCATTATATATCGCCATCCCTGATATAAAATATACACACAATGATCATAATGGGCGTTACGTATCGCCGTCCCCATTATGACTCAGTCAAAAACATTAAAATTTATAAGCCCAATAATACTGTTTCTCACTTATAAAACCCTTCAAACAAATCATTTTAATATACCATAACTCAAGTTTCATGTAAAAATATCAAATATCATATATACACATGAACGACCGTACAATTTCACAATGCATATCACCATGTACGAAATATCCAATATTCAATAAACTCAATCGACCAACAAATACCAACATCACAAATACTAACATCAACCAACACATAGATGTTAATGCAAAAATATATTTAATTTTTAAAAGTTTGTTTGGAAAGTATTTACAGCAGGTAAAAACCGAATCATTGAGCAAACGCCAATCCAAAGAGTTCACAGCGAGTCACTTTGTACGTTGGGTTAGAGTATTCAGTTTAACACCAAAATTTAGGTAAATACTAATTGGAAGGTGGGAAATATAATAAAGGTGGTGGTGTGGCAGTGTAACCACCGGAATGTGGCTGATCGAGCTCAAAATGGGTGGAAACCCATTTTCGGGTTTGGGCTTGCACAAAGAATGTAGGGTCACGAATAGAGGAGCTGACTTAAAGGGTGGTCGGCTGGGGTGGAGGAACGTTTTGGTGGTGGAGGTAACACCGGAAGGTGGCAGAAGGCAGTGACACAAGGTGCAACCCGTAGGTTTCACACTCATTTCGGGTGGAAGGAAGAGAAGGAGATGGGGGCTCACCGGTAGTGGGCTATGCTCGGTGGTGAAGAGGGAGGGTGCCACAAGGTTGCCGGAACCATAGGTGGCCGAAGGTGAGGGCGGCGTGGCCTGAAAATGCAAGAGACTCATTTCGGGCCTAGCTTGCACAGAGGAGATGGGGGTGGTTTGGGGAGCTGCCAACGGCAAAGTAAGGTCGCTGGAGTAAAGGGAGACTGATGGTGGAGGCGGTGATGTCAATGGGTGGCTCATGGCAGAGCTACGGCGGTTGAAAGCTTGGAAAACCCATTTCGTGTTGGGTAGCTCACGCGCACAATAAGACTGCAGTGAGGTGACACCGCCGGTGGGAAGAAGCTCGCCGGCGGTTGGTGGTCCTGGGATGAACAACGGTGAGGGCTGGTGGCAGACGGTGGTTGGCGGTAATGGTTAGAACGGAGACTGCCAAAAGGGGAAGGGGTGCGCGGGTTGGGGGGGAATGCATGGGAAAGAAGAAGAAAAAGAAGGAAAAAGGAAAGAAGAAAAAAATAAGAAAAAAATAAAAGAAAAAAGAAAAAGAAGGAAAAAGAAATGCATTCCAACTAGAAAAAGAGCACACTGAAATAAATAAAAACTAACTGAAAATACTACAGTTCAATATCAATAAAATAAAATATTTAAAACCCAACAATAAATTAATTTAAATACGAAACATTAATTAATATAAAGAAAGCAAATCAATTTAAATTCCACTACTTAAAATAAAATACAAATAAAATAATGAAAACACATTTAATTTAAAACAATAGAACCATTAATTATAATAATTTAAATAATTCTTCAATAAAAATACACGTAAATACGATGTATCACATTTGCTAGTACTACACGTATAATAAACTATTTTTATATTATTAATTTATAATCTTATAACATAGTATATAATTTACTATATTATAATCTTATAATATAATATATAAGGTACTATATCATATGGCTTGGTACTACTTAATATACAATATACTACCACTATATTAATTACATACTATATATCACCACTTTACTTATTTAATACATAACTTGGCACTACTTAATATACTATATACTACAACTATACTAATTATATACCATGTACTACTACTATACTTATATAACATATAACTTGGCACTACTTAATGTACAATATTCTACCACTATATTAATTATATACTATATATCACCACTATACTTATATTATATATAACTTGGTACTACTTAATATACTATATACTACAACTATACTAATTATATACTATATACTACTTAATATACTATATACTACCAATATATTTATATAATATAATATATCGTATAACTTGGCTAGTTAAAAAATATATAATATAGTTATATACCATTAACTTATAATCCTATAATATAATATATAAGTTACTATATTATAATATAAGTTACTATAGTAACTTATGCATTATATATATAATATATACTTACATATATATATATATATTACATAATATGTTGTTCTAATATGCTCGAACGGATATATACACTGGTTGAACGGATCAAAATTTGTTGGCGCCAATAGTGGAATGAATTTCTCACCAAATTATCTAATGATAAAAATACAGTTCGAATGGCTAAAAGTAGTGTTCGAACAGTTAAATGTGGTGTTCGAACGATTTAAGTTTACATTGAAATGAATGGAAATTTTTTATAAGCGTTCGAACGGATATGAACTGTTAGTAGAAATGTTATAAATATATTAATATATTAATAAAATCTAAATATTTATATATTACGGTTCAATTTACAATGAATGAAAATGAACTTTTGTATATTGCAAGCAGTACAAACAGTTTTGCAAAAAATCTATTTATTTTTATTTTTTCAAAATCATTTGATATATAGCTTTCTATATATTAAAATTTAGATGAAATTAGCTAGATATATAATTTTAAATTATATTTAAATTATTATGAATTTAAATTTAGATAGATTTTAAATTATATCTAAATTATATATATACATTTAAATTTAGATATCACATATAAATTTAAAATCAAAAACAAATTATTATAATTTAGATATGATTTAAAATTTAAATGAGATTAATTAGATATATAATTTTAAATTATATCCAAATTATATATAAATATAAAATTAGATATTACATATAAATTTTAAACTTTATCTTAGGTTAGAGATGAGCAAAACACGACACGAGAAAAATCAAAAAACCAAAAAAATAAAATAAAAAATAAAAACAAAACATGAAAAGTAGTAGTCTTTGTAGCAACGGCTAAGGTATATATATAGAGGTAAGATAGGATGCATCAATCGATTACCATTTAAGAAAACGAAGCAAGAGGAGACGTTGCTAATTAAATGATATATTAGCTTTTTTTTTTAAATTAAAAGATATATATATATATATATATATTATATTTTGTCTTATCTAACCCTGGAAGGGCCTACGTGCTCAGGCGGGAAGGTTTTGCCGCTTTGCTTTTTTGCATTGAACGCAAAATTAAAAATTAAATCTCCCAGCCCCCGAACGATCTACACGGTTAAAAAAACATAGAGATGCAGAGAGCAACTGAGCGAGAGCAAGTGAAATTTCGTGGATTTTCTTCCTATTGCATCCAATCCGTCATTTTTCTTTTTTATTTAGTAAGTATTTTAATTTTGGGTTGCTATTTTCATGAGTTTTTGTTCAAAATCTCAATTATATGATTTAAATTTGTTGTGATTTAGGGTGTTGTAGACTGTTAATCTTGTGACCTTCTATTTGGAATTGCTTCTTCTTGTTGAAAGTTATCAATAAAGTCAGTAAATTTTTTACTTTTACTTATTTATATGTTGTGAAATAAACAAATATTGGTATGAAAATTTGTTGTATTTGTATGGTACGAAGATTTGTTATATTTGTGACCTTGTTCATATACAATTTATAAGCATGTAAACCATGAATGTCGAAAGTAACATCAGGAGAAGTCATTTCTTTTTCTTTCTTTTTTTAATCTAGATTAATATATGGTTTTATTTAGCTTTTCTGAGCTACAACTTAACTTCATTTTTTCACTCTATTCATTCACCAATATGTAGGCTAAGTTCTTGTGTTCTCGCCTCCTCTCAGGCACCTAATTATATTGTTAGAGTAACAACCTAGAGAAAGTGCTAGTCACATCCGCACTATAGGTGAAAGTAATTCTAGGGAAGTTTTAAGTTTTCTAGCCCCCTCAACTACCTTATAATATACCTACTCAAATGTGGGACTGGAATGTTAGAAATTCCCCTCTTAAATTCATGAGAATCTTCATTAGGTCCAAGACATATTTTGCAAAGATCCAAGGAAAGATTATAAAGCCACATTTTTTAATATTACCCCAACAAGACTAACCAATTTGAAACTTCACAAAATTCATTTATATAAAACCCAATTTCACCTAGAAAGTAGCCAATGTGGGACTTAGCACTCATTACTCCCTTTATTCTCTGCTCACTCCATGTGAGTTATTTATTTTCCAAATGTAGGATAGGGGTCTTACAAGGTTATCTATTTTTTGTTTACAAAGTTATCTATTGCAACTATTAAATAGCTTACATGGTAAGATAGATCCAACTTTTTTAGGAGAGTCTTCCTAAAATCAAACACAAAGGTAAGCAATTTGAATAAAGTAAAAATATAATATAATATAATATAAACATATTACAACTTTGAGTAAATGAATTTAGAATTAATTAATGAAACATGATTCAAATTAATAAATGTATCTTATATGTTGATATATTCTTCGGTATTGATATATGCTTTTTTCTTGTAGCGTATTTTTATCGTATCTTGTATGTTGCATGCAAATTAATCTTAGACCCATTTGTGAGTTATCTATCCACGTTTGTGAGTTGATAACTCTTAATTGACCAAAAAGGATAGTTTGAAATTATAAGATCATTGCCAAAATTTCGTTGGACGTGACAGGTAATAATTGATAAGTTTTTTAAAATGATTTTACAGATAATAATTGATAAGTTTTTGATAATATTGGAGCTAAAATTATTGATGTGACAGTTGAATAAAATGTGGATTCATTTGAAATACCTACAGATGTGGACGGCGAGTAGTCCACTGAAACTCATATGGATAATTCACTTGCTTTGTGTTTGCATTTATTATTTGTGATGATTTTCTATGTGATATATGTAGCTACTGATTGAAATCATGCCACCCAAGAAGAAGGCAGTTCCCGTCCCATCTCCACTGATACCTAACTCTATGATTGATTCATCATTGGAGGCAAACACCCCATATCAACGTAAACAATTACTATTATATTGTTCTAATTAAAATAAATGACATATAAGTATATTGAATTCTAACCATAAATCGTTTCATGTGTACATTGTCATACGGTATATTTAGAGCAAAACGTACATTCTCATCAGGGACGAGGTCCTACTAAGGGCGTGACATTAGGGAAATATCGTAAATTTAATAAGATTAAAGTTAACATTCCTAATAATTATACTAGAGGTGAAGGAAAACCAGCGGCCTAACATGCTTCTCATGTAGGTGTTCTTATACAGACGTACACACCTTTGGCTACAATATCATGGTGTAAAGTTATTCAGGATATCAAAGAGCTTATTAGAAAGCGCTGTTTGGTAAGTTCATTAAATAATAACTTTTTAATGTTCATGCAAATATAATATGTGCAAATAATTTGTTCACGATATATACTTTTTTAAGGATGACTTTAAACTAAATTTTGATCGGGAGGAGGACCGCAAGATTGTTGACGGGCTTATGTATAATGCATTCTGGAAGTATAAGGCCAGATGTGATGAGCATTACAGAAAATTTGATAACAAAGGTAATGCATGCTCAAAACCTTTTCAGGATATTTGACCTACAGATTGAGAGAAATTATGTGATATATTTGAGGAGCCTACATTTAAGGTAAGTACATAATTTTTTTACAAGTCATAATTTATAAGTTCTTTTGCTAATGTTTATAACTTTTATGCATGAGTGAAACTCTATAAACAAAACAAATAGATTGAATTTGAAGATTCATCATCATGTAGGCTCAAGATCTTTCCATCGTCTTTCATTGAAGTTGGTAAGTTTATTTTTTTATTATAATTTGTTGTTTTGTTTATTCTAACAAATTTCTATCTATAAAATATTTATCTTGTAGCAAGAATTAGTAGCAACTACGATATGACAAAATTATATTCTGCATCACTTACTGATCGTAATGGAGAGTGGACTCATTCTGATGCTCGCGAAAATTATGTAAGTATTATTATATGTTTTAATTTTAACTTAATTATATATTTGTGGCAATATTAATTATTTTTCTTATGTGAAGGAAATAATGGTTGCTCTGCGTGCTAAATCTGTCACTGATCAACACTTCCCACCAAGTGATGTTGAAATTTTTACTAAAGTTCTGGGTCCATGTTCAAGCTATTTGAGGAGTTTGGGTCATTGCGTTAAGCCTTCTAACTCCAAATCATCGTCTAGAGATCTCACAGTTTCTTGAGCATTGGAGGAAGTGAGGCTAGAGAACCAAGATCAATTGAGAATAAACCAAGCTGATTTGGAGATGAAAATGAAACAATAAGAAGAGCAACAAGTGGAAATCAAGAAAGAAATGCAACTTCAAATGCAGATGCTTATTCAACAAGTTAGGCCTTCAAGCAACTAATTTAATTTATAGATCGTAGTTATAACTATTTAGTATTTCATATTATCATAACAGTTGATGATTTTTTTATTTTATTTACATTTGTGAGACTACTAGTTATATTTTAAGATGTCATTTATGTGAGTTATATTTTCTAGTAATTATTTATGGGTTGAAAAATTATTACACAGTTTAAATGGTTATGAGGCATTTGAACAACAACTATAGCAATCATTTGAATGGTGAAATTAGAACATTTGAACAGTAGTCTATCCATTCGAACCGTAGTTTACCTATTCGAACCGAAACTCTAGCAACATTCGAACGACAAGATTAAAACATTAGAATAATTGTTTATCCATCTAAACAGTAGTTTGCCCGTTCGAACAATCCTATAACAACCATTCAAATCGCAAAATAAAACATTCAAATGATTAAGCACTACTGTTTGAATAGTAAAATTGACGTCGTTCAAATTAACACCTGGAGGCGTTCCAATGGCTCATCATTTGAACATCAATTGGACTCGTCATTGTTCAAACGTGAAAATGTATTGTTCAAACGATAATTTGGGACGAACACTATTCGTACCAAAAAAATAAACTGTTCAAATGACATTCAAATGTTCACCTCTTATTTCATCCCAAAAAATATTTTTTGGGATGAAAATTAGACGAGGATATAGGGACGATTTTGCGATGATTTTTTTCGTCCCAAAACTACTTTGTAATGAAATATTCACTTTTTGGGGGAACTTCTTCATCTCAGAAAGTGATTTTTGTTGTAATGGCTTGTTGATGCTTTTCACATATTAGTTGTTTTGCCAACTTCCTATATATGTGTTTTAGAGGCATTTTTCTATTCTTTTCATAGGCTTTGACTTTTGATATCGATGTTTGTATATTAGCATAGTAACTCATCAATGTTTGTATATTAGCCACTTTTATTACTAGCTGAAACTAACTGCACTAGTGATATGCCTAACCTTCCAATTTGACAAATACGTTTTTGTTGTGAAGTCTATTTTGAATCTCATTCTAGTTAATGCTATATCAATGGTGCCAAAGTACTTTTTACACAAAATATTTATATTTGTGTTGGATTGGATTACATGGGTAGCAAGCATGTTGATACATATCTTATAATTTGACTCTTTGAGTTATATATATGGGAGTGTGAAGTGGAATGATGTGAATTAGCACTTACTTAACTTAGATTGGCTTATTACTAAATGTAGAATTAATAAGAGATTGCTTAGTAAGAGAAAAGAAGGTTGCTTCATATTTCTTGCTCTTAGGTTCCCATTAGAACTTTTTCTTCTAAACAAGTTCGCACAATATAGGTGTTTTTTTTAAAAATTCTTATCGATGTCAATTTGAGTCTCTAAGGTTTGTATATACTTTTTTAGTATATATTAGAAGTTATTTTGCAATTTTTACAATTAATTTTTTTTCTAAATTCTTTTAGTATTTCCCGCGAACATAACTTGTGACAATACTTGTGACGCCCCTAAATTTCCTTTAAAATAAACATGGGAATCGAGGCATCGGGATGCTGACAATAAGGGCCATGCACCCCCAACGTCAAGTACTAAGTGTGTGAACACGTGACATGCATAAATAAAAGTCGCAGCAGAATAATTAAAGTCAATAACTAAGTACCAGAATTTATAAAAATATTTTACAAACCAGTTTAATATAAATTCTCCAACAGGAGATTTAATACATTCATCCGAAAGATAAATTAAACAAATATATATTTATAAAAAGGGGGGAAATAAATTTTTTGAGATAACAATTAATAATAATAACACATCAACGGCGGAGCCGTCTCTTCAGGCTCATCATCCTCAAAGTCTGCATCCAAAAACTACGACGTCAAGATGGAATCGCAGGTAAGTACAACCCAACCAAACCCCAAGATAATAAATACATTAATGTCACAACAACAACCATGAACAAATTACCATATGCATGAGACTTAAAATCATTTTCCTCAAAATCAATGAAATAACTACACACGCCAAAATCCCATTGGTCTACGATAAAAATCCAATAAAATCCATAATTTTTCATAAAATAATATCCTCAAAATCAATCATACCGGGTATTACGTATCATTGTCCCCGATATGATTTACACAAAATACCAATTATAATGGGCATTACGTATCGCCGTCCCCATTATGATTCACACACGCTCATTTCATACCAGGCGTTAGGTATCGCCGTCCCCGATATGAAATGCACACCCAATGACTATAATGGGCGTCACGTATCGCCGTTTCCATTATATCATCTACACACACACGCTGATCACAACGGGCGTTACGTATCGCTATCCCCATTATGACTCAGCCAAAAACCACTAAAATCCATAATCTCAATTTAAAACTTAGTTTTCATTTCCAATACGTGAATATCCGAAATCATGCAAAAATCCAGTTTCCAAATATTTTCATGAGCATGGGCGTAAATATACAATGCAGACAACTATGCACCAAATATCCAACATTTAATAAATTCCAACAATAATCAAACACAATAACTGTTGATGCCAAAAATATATTTAAATCTTAAAACTCGTTTGGAAAGTACTTATAGCGGATAAAAACGCAAATCCTTGAACAAACACCAATCCGTAGCGTTCGTAGCAGTCACCAACACGTTAGGCTAAAGTGTTCGGTTTGACACCAAAATTTAGGGAGTTACTCTTTAAAGGGTGAGGAATCTCATATAGGTGATGGTGTGGCGGCACAACCATCGGAAGGTGGTGGATCGGGCTCAAAATGGGTAAAAACCCATTTTCGGGTTTGGGCCACGAATGAAGGTGGGGCCATGGATGAAGGAGTTAAGCTAGGGGGTGGTCGCCGGAGCAAGGGGAACTTGTTGGTGGCGGCGGTGAGATGAGGTGGTGGCCGGTGGTGGCGCTAGGGTGGCAAACCTGTGTATGAGTATTTGAAATACCCATTTCGGGTTGGGGAATTTGGGCTACCGTGGGTGGTGCCGACCGTTGGGGGTGATACCAGAGGTCACTAGGAGGCGGTGGAAGTGGTCGGTACAGCTAGGTGGCCAGCGATGGTCGAAAAGCAAGCGAATGGGTATCACAACACTCATTCGAGTTTTAGGCCGTGTAGGGGAGGTGAGGAGCCGACCAGAGCTTGGGTTGCTGGTGGTGGGTCGCCGGTGGACGACGGTTCAGATGGAGTAGGTGGTGTCGCCGGTGGCTGAGCTGGGCTAGGGAGCTAAACGGGAAATAGGGTGGGGGTTGGTCGCGGGGCTGAGGGGAGAGGGAAATAAGGAAGAAAGAAAGAAAAGAAAAGAAAAGAAAAGAAGAAAAAGAAAAGAAAAGGAAAAGAGAAAAATAAGGAAAAATAAGACTAACTAGAAAAAAATATAATAAATTAAATAAAAACTGACTTTAAATACTATAATTTCAATATCAGTAAAATAAAATATTTAAAACCCACCAATAGAAATAAATTAAACCCAAGCGCAATATTAAAAATAAAACAATAATTAATATAACGAAAACAGATCAAATAAACTCACATAATAAAATAAAGGAATTAAATTCCAATCATTAAAATAATTAACTCATTAAAATAAATAAGAAAAGCAACGTAACTCAATATTAACTAATTAATAGCTCAAATAAATATCTTAAACAAATAAAAGATGACTAATAATATTATTAAAATAAATTAAAATAATTAATACCGAGAATAAAATAACGTGTAAAAATACACATAAATTTGGGATCTCACAATACTTGTTTTTTATGTAAGATATTTTTTCCACCAAATATAGTAAGGGGTAATACTAATACAAACCAATTATGTTCGTGGTAATCGCTCCTATTTCTGCAAACATAAACAAAAATGGACGTATTTTTGTGGCAAGCTTCATCTGCCCTTACCGTGAGATGTGTTGTGGAAAAAAATAGATATTTGCCATGAATTAAACTTTTCGTGGGCAATAATACTTGTTGCAGCGAGTTTTATGCCATGAGCTTCCCACAATGAAATTTTGTGGAAATAAGAATTTTCCCACAAAAAAGTCTACTTTTTGTCACAAAACTCCGCCTTGAAAAAAAAAAGGTATTTCTTGTAGTGCCATCAAATATTGTTGCCAAACTTCTAGACGATCAATCAAGTAGCATACTATTCAAAATTTTACCAAACTTCTAAAAATTACATCACTATAAAAAAAAGTAGTATTTTCGGCGACAAAAGTCCAATTATCGTCGAAATACTTTTTTCTGACTACTCATGGCTGCCCACAAGTCGCTGATATATTAGAGCCAAATAAAACTATTTTTGGCGAAAATCTAGATTGACATAAAAACTATATTTTTTTTACGGCCTTTCTTCGCCGGAACTGATAGAAATTTTTGCCACAAAAATATTTTAATTCACCGCAAATCCTTTTTAGAAAAAAAAAACTATGAACTTGATTGGGCAGATTTTCCTAAACAAATATCGCTATTGCAACCCGTCATCAATTATAGATTAAATTTTACTATATATGTCTAATTATTTAATTGTATATATATCATTAAATATAAAGATTCTCAATTCAAAGAAAATAGAAACTTTTTTATTTATCCCAAATGTTTCTGAACAAAAGTCATGTATAAACAGTAAAGAAAACTACAACTTTTAACCTATCAAAAGTTCATAATTCTAAATATAGTCTAACTTCATACTATTTCTAATCATCCACTTCAATTTGCTTTTTGTTAAGTAGTTTTAAACAAGGGGATGTATAACTTTTGCTCCATTAAGAAGTACATAAATCCACCAATTGAATGCGTTACAATGACCCAAAATTTTTTCCAATATAGTGCCATGCATAGACTCCATCAAATTCCTGCAAAATCACAACCAACCACCCAGTCAATAACTTAGATGCAATACTTTGTTCCTATTGATCAGCTACCTCTATTCACACATTAAATGACCATAAAACAAGTTTACATTAGTATAGTATATGTTTGTTATGTGTAATGGGCAAGGAACCAAATTGAGTACATCATACTTGCAGAGAATGCAAATCAAGGTTACGGCGCAAAAACATATCAAATACCACACCAATTCCCAAGTAAAATTAAGTATATTCCATATCATACAATTGAAGGGTGACCAGGTTTTATCATAAACAAATAAAACTAGTTCAAGATTTGAAATACTTGGCAATCTAGATTAAGTGCTGAGTCCATAGATGGGACAGACCAACTCAAAACAAATATCATAACAGAAGCTCCGGTTGCATAATACACAAGCTCAAAAGATGAGTCATTCTTTTCAAAGTTGCAATGAAACTGTCCACCAATTTTTGTTTTTAAACCGTGAGTATTATTTACCTTGTCCACCAATTCGGATAAGTTTTTGTAATCCATAATTATTCTTTTTATAAGGACAGCCTTGATTAACTTCTAATTATTTTGGTACTTCAGACTACAAATTTGCTCAGTATCCAAAAAAATCGATAAGCCACTAACAAATCATTCCATTAAACATTAGGCAGACAAATGTTTACTAGATTTAAGGGAAGAGAAGGTCCTTCCGAGAACCACAGACTGAAATAGCAGAAGCACCATTCATGCTAGCATAAAATCTTTCTACATCTCATGGTGTAAACTCATAGCACATCTAAACTGAGAAATAAGGAAATAAACATAGTTGTATGAAATGGATGAGAGCTTTTTATTTTTATTTTGTCGTGTATTTACATCCATTTTGTGCATGGCTAGATAGAGTTAAGGACTAGTCATTCCCAAATTCCATCCATATTTGGCAATTTAAAAAAGAAATAAAAACTAGGTCCTTTTGAACAAAACTTCTCAAAATGAACAAATTAGAGTTGGATTCTAGGAGATGTTTGGAGAATATGATGAGATGAAATTTTTGTGAATAGTAGTAAGATTGTTAGTGAAAGATAATGAGATAGTTTGAGATAAGCATTTATTGGATTTTGGGGAACGAAAGATAAAAAAGTTGAATAAAAAATATTGTAGATTTAAAATATTATCATAATATAACTTTTAATATATTTTTACTTTAGAATTTTAAAAAATTGAATTATTTTTTATTTAAAAAATATGGAAAGTTGTGATGCCATTAATTTGAAAAAATGTAATGATTAATTTAAACAATTTCTAATGACGCTACAAAAAATAAGGTTATTTCCTACGACCAAAAGTCGCCATAAACAGTCTAAAATTTGCCAAAAATAACTATTACCGGCTAAAAATGACTGCCAAGAAAGAGCCGCTAATACAGAGCCAAGAAAAGCTATTTTCGGCAACTGTAGCATTGGACATAAATGTTTTATTATTTTCGGCGACAATTAGTCGTCACAATAGAGTAATAATTATGATTTTTAATTACCTTCGCCTGCAACAAGATTGAAGTATAGATCAACAAGACACAAAATTAAAGATTATGGCAGTAATGACCAGGTGATTTGCTCATAGTTCCTAAATAATCACTAGCTGCACTAGTCACTTGTTCTGCATCATCATTACACACACAACACCTGTATTTTGTTGTAAGATAATTTGCCTAGGCCACATATGAAAACTTTGTAAGCTGGACATGTAATTGATACTTCAGAGTGGACAATTATTTTCTAACATTAGATGTGGCAGTAAGGAACACAAGAAGAACTACAACAATAAAATGCCAAAAGGTGCTAACATTGATACACTCTTAAAAGTTACTGTTTATTACATAATAGCTTAAAATACTCAACTATTTAAGAACTTTACCTATTCTTCAATAATTATCCTACCAAAACTACCTCTCCAAAGATTGTTCTATATCATATGAATGTATCATCGAATACAACATTTTACTATAAAATTAACCCTAGATTTGAAAATGGGAGCTTGCAATGCAAAGAAAGCCTTTCATGAGAACATATAATTAAAATACAGCAAGCTCATGGATGCTAAGTCCAACTCTTCATTAGAGTCAATAACATCTTCCTAGTCATAATAGGCATTCACCTGCATTAGATCTTAAATTCAGAGCAGCATTAGATCATAAAATCAGAGCACATTTATAATGCTAAATCAAAAGAGAGCAAGCCAGGAATCAGTAACACTAGAATAAAATAATTATTCTTACTCTTCATTTAGTAATAAAAAGAGAGATATACTGGCTTACATTGTGATTACAAGATGCCTATAAAATTAATAGTTGAATTAATAGAATGCCAAAAGGGCTAGCTAAGCTTACGTTTCAGAATATTGGAAAATCAATAAACATCTCCATAAAATGGTATAGCAGCATGATGGTTGAGTACAACAGAGATAAACATATCCTCTGTTATGCCTTCTTCCCTCAAATATCTTATAGACTTCTATTTTTCCTTTTTTCTTTTCCTGTATTATTCTCTATGTATCTTTTTTTAGTTTATGCTATATATCAAATCACTCAGAAATGAAAATATGTATTATAATCCTTAATTAGACACTTGGGCTAAGTTTAGAATAAAGAAAAACATTTCACTTGAAGCATTATTCAGCATCCTTTTTTTTCTTTACTTTATTTTGTGAACTATGTAACAGAAAAATAACAGAAGTAATTTCATATTCCTATTGATGATAGAGAAGCTCTAAACTTTAACAATCCAAAAGTCCATTGTACCAAAAGCACCAATGACACACCTATCTATCTATACATACAGCAAAAAGCCAATGAAAAAACTCAATAAGAAAGCCCAGAATCCCAAAACCTAAACAAAGAAACATAAAATGTACAATACCACAAAACCTTAAATAAACAAAGAGCATAAAAGAAGGCTACTTGTTCCTACATAATCACTAGCTGCGCCAGTCACTTGTTATACATCATCATTACACACACAACACCTATATTTTGTTGGAAGGTAATTAGACTAGGCCATATATGAAAAATTTGTGCGCTAGACATGTAATTGATGCTTCAGAATAGACAATTATTTTCTAACATTAGATGTGGTAGTAAGGAACAACATTATTTCAAACAATTCAATTAAGAAAATCAGAAAGATTACAAACGACAGACTCAATTTCACTCTTTGCTAGTTTATCATATTATACAAACGAACATCACTGTCTGTGCAAGGTCAAAACTCCATTTTTCGAAAGTTTGAATTAGAAAGACATCCAACCCCAACAAATCAGAAAAAAGAACAGAGAAGAAATGATGAATGATTAATGTCTTAAGATGTTTAATTAATTGCAATTGCATAGAACATGCAGTCGCCAAATAAGGAAGATTTTGGTTTGTGCTTCCCTTTACCTTCATGTAGAGTTGATGTACATGCAGCTACCTTGGTAGATGAGCCACACAATTCTCTGGTTGCTTTCTTACCAGCGGGAAGGTTTCCTTGTTTCTGTGGTGTTACCACAATTTGAGCTTCTTCCTCTTCTTTCAAGAACCCTAGGAATGGAGTTCTCGACTTCTCAGACTCGCTTCTTTACAATTTCATGACTTTCTCATCTACTACCATTGATTGATACTGTAACACGTCTTTGCAATTGATTAAAGGAATTGCAAAATTGAAATCAGACAAACCATTAGAAAAATCATTGGAGAAAGAGTGAGAGAGAGAAGCGAGAGTTACAAAGAGAGATATCGATGGAGCCAAAATTTTGAAATACAAACTTACCAGCATCAGTGAGAATCCCAAAAGTTAGAGAGGAAAAATGGGGAAGAAACTGGGAAAGTAGGGCGCGGATAAAAATAAAAGTGGGCAATTTATGTAATATGTGGAAAAAAAAAACAAATAGATAAAAATCGCCAAAAATAAATAATAAATTCTGGCCATATTACAAATTGAGACAGGTTTTGAACCAAAATTATAAAATAGCTTTTTTTGGGCAAGATTTAGCTCACCGGAAATAAAAGTAGTCCTAAAAACTACTTTTTCTTGTAGTGTGATTAGTTTCAAACTAATTATGTTCGAATAATATTTTGAAAATAAATTAGAAGAGATGAGATGACAAATATTTCTAAACATCCCCTAACTCTACCTTAAACTCTTATTGGATTCCTTCCATTGAACTCAACTCTGACTCAGTATGTCAGCTCTGACTTAAGTTTTTTTTTTTTTTTTTTTTTTTGTGGAAATCAGCTGTGACTTTGTTGGTGCGGATATGTTGTAGAGTCGGAAATTCCTTCAAATTTTTACTAGAGATCATGGGCCTTTGTTTTCAAGATGATCCAATCTAAACATATACAGAGGTAGGGTTGGATAAAAGATGGCTGAACGGGCTTTTGGGCTTGGAGCTCTCTAAAAGATCCAATCAAGATGATCTTGTAGATCAGAAAAGTTCTTCCGTTAATTTATGATACATAACGGTAACAAGTGGACCTACCGGCCGGGAGGAGGTTAATCTTTCAATTGGAAACATACAAATTAAATTCTAAAAATATTAAAGATGATGAAAATCCAAAGTGTTAATTTTGAAATTTTGAAAGAAAACTTATGTTTCGTTAGTAAGGAAATTTTATTAACCGATCATCATCTGTATCAAGTTGGTAAGAATTTATTTTATTTTATTTTTTGGTATTATTCAAAATGTCTCAATCGGGATCTGGGATTTTAGGGCATAAGGGAAAGTAATAAAGGGTCAAAACTCAAAAGGAGTTAGGGACAAAGCTCGTAACTCAGAAGACTTTGAGACAGAAATTGAGAAGGCTAGAGGGCTATGAGCTTTTTAAGTCTTCCTGGACTTATGTTTAATTAAAGTAGTAGTATGTTGGGCTTGGGCCCAGTTATCATTTACTTTATGTTGTCTGTTATATATATATATATATAGCGTCTATGGAATGAACAATAAATTTTGTTCGACATTTTTATTCCCCTTTTACCCCAGGTCTATCAAGAAATGATTTTCTGTTTCATCTGCCATCGATTTTCTCGCTGTTTCTTTCCATTTTGTTTTATCATCGATAAAGGTGGTGGATATGAGAAAGATTCTAAACACAAACTTAAATAGCCACGCCTGCAAAAATCTACATCCACCATACAGAAATATGTTTCAAAATTTTACAATTGAACCAAAAAAAAAAAAAACACAATCGAGAAACAAACGGCTCTATAATTGATAAACTACAAAGAAAAAAGAATAAAAAAATAGAAGAAAATGAAAACGTTACAATTGAAAAGAAATGCCACCTGAAAGATCGCCGTGAAGGATCCTATGTCAATGATCGCCGTGAAGGATCCTAGCCCCTACACAACCTCAGGACTACGGCCTTAAATCCCAAACATCACAGGCAAATTACAAACTACTAAAATCTCCCAAAAATGGAACAAAATCCCAAACCAAAAATAGAAGAAAATCTCATAAATCTGAAAGGAAAATCACTATAAAAGAAATAGAGCATAAATGAAACCCACCTGCTCGAGATCAATGTGTTCGAAGCAGGCCTGAGATCATGCGACTCTTGGAAAGAATAATCAAAACTAGAACCTATTTGTGGAGAGAACTCAAAACAAATATCGAGAAGCGTTTGTGGGAGAGGAGCGAAGAATCGAAAAATAGAAGAAGAATCGAGATTGTCTAGGGTTTGGGTATATATATATATATATATAAACGTCCAAAACAGTATCGTTGCTTTTTGGGTAAATGTTATTTTTTGCTTCAGTGTTTAGGTAAAAAAAGAACTATTTTGGTGTTTTTTTGTTTTTTGAAATAAAAGTTTTGGTGTCTTTTAAGATATTGAAGATGGTAAGATATTATAAATAATAAAAGATACGATAAAAAAATGTCTCAAATTTAAATCCTTTCTTTACGCTTTATTTTATTTATTTAAATAAGTTACCAGAGAATCATTAGCACTTAAGCGGTTAATTTTATTAAATAAATGTGGTAGTCCAATATTTTTTTTTAAAGACAAATTTAAAGATTTTTAAATTAAATTAATAACCATTAAATTATGAGTAAACTTTAGTAACAGTGTAGTAGTTTATTTTTATGAGTAGTTTAGTGGAATTTTAATATTAAGTACGATTAAGCCTATTTTTATTAATCAAATGTTTCCACCAATTATTTTTATAAACTTAGATAAATATATATATTTAAAAGATTATATATCATATTAAGATATAAATTTTAGTAGTAAATATTAAGTCCTTCAATTTTATTTTGAACGCTATAATTTCATACAATTTATTTTATTAACCGAAATTCTACTGTTTACTTTGATAGATTTTGTCATAATTATATCATTAGGTTGTGAATTGAAAACCTCAATTCATAAAATAGTTGTCCTTCTTTATAAATAAAATAATTATTCAATATTAGAAAAGAAGTAATTCTATGGATCCCTTTGTGCCTCCACAAGCTTTTTTAACTAAAAAAAATTAAAAATTAAAAATATCAAATATGTTTCATATTTTGGACCCCAACCACGGGCCCATAGAATTATTCTTACAAAATTCTAATAAATATTAATATTATTTCATATTTTAATCTCATAATCTTTTCACAAAACTGGGCAACGTGCAAGGGGCAAATGTGCCTTCCACATTGCCTCATTTACTAGTATGTATATATTTATGTTTCCAGTTTATTTGTTATGTAATGGGCTTTGGCCCTCTAGTTCGTCAGTATTCAGGAATCCTTGAGATATAGGGTACTTGCATAACCTTTTTAGAATTATTTGGAAATTATAAATAGTTCTCTTTTTTCTCTCATCTTCTTCATGGATATAATTGCTCACCCTCAAAGTGTGAATATAATTGCTATTCTACATCTACAGAAGGGGACCTTTTACATTTATAATTTCAGAGAACAAGTTTTGCGAATATAAAAATTAAATAGCAATATTGCCATGACTGATGGGAATAGGCTGAAACAACTTCAAGATGGCTTCATGCTTTGAAGAAGTTCACAGATGCTAAAAAGAAGACTTTTGATTCACAAAATCAGACTTTGGAAACATAAATGTTAGCCTTGACAAGACAAGTAGAAGCTATCACCCTACAACTTGTAGCTTTAACCACAAGAAATGCATGAAAGAAATCAAGGTTACAATCTTGGAGAATCCACGTCTAGAGGAGCGGGATGTGAAGACAAAGGCAGTATACATGGGAAGATGTCTAGACAAGCAATGAGCTTAGAGTTTCCTATTTTCCAGGGAGATTATCCTATTTGATGGCTGTATAAGGTACACAATTTCTTTAACTTTTACGACATATTGCATAACATAAGACTTGACTAGCCTCATTTCACATGGAAGGTAAGGCACTTGTTTGGTTTCATGAAGGACTAGCGGGGTTTGGGCAATTGACAAACCAAGGAGTTCTCAACAAGTCTAAGAGAAAATGGGATTGTTGAGGAGTACAAAACCATATTTGAGACCCTATCAAATAGATCAAGGGGATTGTTTGAGCCTTACAGGTTCAGTTGTTTCCTAAGTGGTTTGAGAGCTGATATCAAACCATCCAGGAGGATGTTTAACTCTCCCACACTAACAACAATCTATAGCTTAGCCAAGATAAAAATGAAGAACCAGGACTTATACAAAAAATACCCTAAAAATAGTTCATGCTTTTCCCTAGAACCAAGAATTTTAAAAACCCTACCCACCAAAATTAACCATGCCCATCCAGATGATTAACCAAACCCAGATGAAATAATAAGAGATTGTGTTACTATTTTGACTCACTTGGAGTTAAGTTCCAGGTTTAATCACTTGGGTAAACTAGTGCAATTAAAGGGCTTGGTTGCATCCCAATCAATTGAGGACTGGTCCTTGAATATGTTTAACAAATTGGAAATTAAAGAGGAGGTATTATAACTAATGGAAGAGAAAAGTATTGAGTGACCATATATAAGTTTAAATTGTCCTAGAAAATTCAAGAGCTGCTAAAAGACTTCTAAGAGAGGTTCACAAAGCCTAAGAACTTACCACCACCTAGATTTCATGACCAACCATAAATATATTTCCTGGAATCAAATCCCCATTATAAAAAAAAAAAAAAAAGTGGCTTTTGGGATATATTTTTTCGTGAGAATATAATTTAGTATCAAATAATGATAATTTGTTACCAAAAATCACTTGCCAGAAATGTCATTTCGAAAATGATTATAATAAACCATTTTATTGCCAATGATGTAAAAACTATGAATATTAATAATTTTTTTCTTATGATTTTATAGATATAGAATCATAAGAAAAACTTGACAAATAATATTTTTTTAACGAGTTATGAAATTATTAATGATGACACTAATTAGTCACAAAAAAATACATTTTTAATTATAATTTTGGCAACAAATAATTATCTTTTCCTATCAAATTTATATCAACACAAAGTTTATTATCTCAAATAATTATATTGTACAAGTTTATTTTTCCCGAATTAAAATATATAGGAATTGGAAAAAGTTTTAGGAAATCGGGGTAATTACCCCGATGTAACATCATTTCTTATATGGACCAAAAACGATGTTTTTTCCCGAAGCCTCAAAATCCTCCTCTAATTCCCTTGAGTTCAATCTCTTTGTTCTCCTCTAACGTATAGAAGCTCTCCCGTCTTCCTCCTCTCCCCCGAACCACCCAAAATGAATTATTTTGCGTCTTATATGATTTTGTTTGGGTCCTGAGAAAATCAGGATAGAGAAAGAAAGAAAGAAAATAAGAAAAAATAATTATGATGTGAATTTCAAGGGCCAGAGTTACGTTTTCATTATTTCTAAAAAATGAAATAAGATGCAATGCTTGCAGGCGAGAACTAGAACAAGAAGCCATTTCCAACACCTGTGGTCTTTTTTTTTTCTACATCAAGACTCATGATTTTTCCATTCTTTTTCAGTTAACAAAATTTAACACTAAAAGCAAAAATGGCCAATGGGTATGGAAAATTAGGGGTGAACAAAAAATCTGCTACCAATTACCGACCGTTATGCCGACCAGACCCGACTCGAAAATCTCGACCCGATACGGTTGTTAACGGAAGCTTTTGCTTCCGATACCGTAACCGATACCCGTTTTCAAACGAGTAAATACCCGATATCCACAATCATCCCAAACATCTGCAACACTCCCCTTTCTCGATATCATCCATGGCAGTACTATTATCTTCATCGTCGCCAGCAAGGTTGAATCAAAGTGCTAATTCCTGAATCTTCTTCGAGAGCTCTACAACTAGTGCAAATAGGACGTAGCTACCTTCAGATTCGTGAAGCAATCCAAGCCAAGAGAATTCAGAAACCTCGAAGCAATCTCCGCAATACCAGTGCAAATAGATTCGTAACTACCTTTAGATTCGAGAGAGTTCTAAAACCTCGAAGCAATCCAAGCCCCATAAAAAAATCGAAAATCTGCCAACGTTTTAAATCAGATCCGTGAAAAGCCTTCGCCTTTCTTCAACCTTCAAAAATCCATGGAATCATAGGAAAGCACTCAGCCGACGTCGAAAGTCACTAGGGGGCACTCACAATATGTCGAAAATCACAAGAATTTCAAGCAATCGAGCCAGACAGCTCTGATAATCAAAGACCCAAGCCAAACTCGAGCTCTAAAGAAAACCTAAGACACCAAAGTCATCGAATGAGATAGCCAAACCTGAAGGAAAATAAATGAATGAATAAATAAATACTCAATAAGGATATCGAAACGGGTAATAGGCCAAACGGTTATCGGCTTAACGGCACATTACATTGTTGGGTCGGGTTGGAAGTTACATTAGCGGGTTGGATGTTCACCCTTATGGAAAATAAAAATGGCTTCTTCTGAGAGCTTGGATCGTCGATATTGAACTTCTTGTTGGGGTTGGGAGCTTTTTGATGCATCCGTGCGCTATGGAATTAAAATTTCGCACTAAAGCTTCTAGAGGTAGTGGACATTTTATTTTCAAGACGAAGGCTCTTGAAGGCTAATGCATCAATTTCGTTTTTTTTTTTTAAATGTATTCGATTGACGTGACACCTCGAAGTCGCAACGGGGATAAACCCCGGAGGTACCTAGCAAGACTCATACGAATTAAAGGCTTTTTTTTATTAATTAAGATCATTAAAAATGTTTATACATTATATGTATAATTTTTTCCCACTAAATTAATTGGTGAAAATTAACTTCGAAATATCAACCACTATTATAAAAGAGGCTATGCAAGATAAGTAGTGGCTTTTCAGTGATTTTTAATTTCTGTTTTTGTCCCTTAATAATTCTTTTATTTACGTTTCTATCACTGCAATTATTAGAGCATTTTCGTTGTTAAAGTTATAAGTTATCTTTTAAAAATTATAGTTTTGCACAAATACCAAAAAATAAAGTGTCTTATTTGATCAAATATGACAATAAAATGTATAAAAAAAAAGTTTAAAAATTACTTTTGTGAATAGTAAAATTAAATTTTTTCCGATTGTCAAATAAAATTTTAACTTTATTATTCACAAAAGTACTTTTTGAACATTTTCTTATATATTTCATTGTTATATTTGATAAATTTGAAAAATGACTTTTAACTTTAGCAATGAGAATGCTCTTAGCTTTGAATATGGTTCTTTTACCTAAGGTTAAAATTGGTTTTTGCGGTTTACTGTTTTGGAATTATTATCTCCAAAGATTGCAAGCTCTCTCTCTTGTTCTCAACTTCCCCCTCTCTCTCATTCAACTTTCCCCCTCCCGCTTCTGTCTCATCCATTAGCTCTCCCTCTCTAGCTTCCGTCTCTTCCATTTTTCTCCAAGATGGACCCGCGACTTCCCTGCCATGAGCCCTCTGTACTTCACCGTCGAGCCTTGCGGGTGACAACCCATTCCTTCCTCTCGGCCTCAGCCTCATATCGTCTCTCTCTATACTTCTTCCTCTCCCTCTTGATCTTCTCAACCATGGTCGCACCACCTACGTTGTGAATTGAGACGTCGGGAATTGAGACGTCAGGATGCTGACAACACGGGTCACACACCCCCAATGTCAAGTGCTAAGTGTGTGAACACGTGACATGAATAAATAAAAGTAGCGAATAATTAAAGTCAATATCTAAGTACCAGAATTTTTTAGAAATATTTTACAAGCCAGTTTAATATAAATTCTCTAGTAGGAGATTTAATACAGTCATCCAAAAATCAAAGCATAAAATACTTACATCAATAGGGAGCATTTTCCAAAATAATAAATTATAACACAATTACTTTAACAGTGAAGCCATCTCCTCAAACTCAACTTCTTCGATCTCTGTATCCAAAATCTACGATGCCAAAAATGGCATCGCAGGTAAGTACAACTAATAGAAACTACAAGATATAAAATATACTCATACAACAACAACAGCATCACTCATGAACATGATACCGTATACATGAAGCTGAAAATCATTTTCCTCAAAATAAATAAAATAACACACGCCAAAATTCCTTTTTAGTCCACGATAAAATTCTAATAAAATCATCCATCATTTTTCCAAAAAATGATGTCCGTAAAACTATTAAAGCAACAACCATTTTCCCAGAAACCATTTTTCCAAAACCAAAACCAATAATTAAAACCTGTCACTTTCCCAGAAAATGACCTAAATATCCATTTTATTAATCGTATACACCATGATCTTCCCTAAGAACTATCCGCATACCTTGACTCTCATTATCACATTGAAAGTAATGACCACGCATGTGACTTCGGAATGGACAATGCCTAGCTAACCGCGCCCAGCAGGTATCATGACTAAGCATCCCCTAGCCCCCGCCAGCAGAAGAGCCATGGAGTCGGTACGAAAGCGTTACAATCCCGTCCGATCCCGTTGTCGCCCAGCGACAACCCAATGGACATCACTCAGTATATTCCACTCTTGAGTGACCAGAGGAGCTCCACCGGGATAATGCCCCATTCCGGCTTGGGGTCATGATACATGATGAGTGCACAAAAATACACTCTAAATACTCTATTTAAATACTAAAATAAATGAGAAAATAATGGATATAACTCATGTTAATAAAATTAATGGTCATTTATCTTGAGATAGATATAAGCATGATTTAATATATTGATGAGAATATAAAATGCCATATTTTACTCTCTTAATGTTTAAAACTTTATTCTTATTTGATGCCTAAACATACTCATTATTCTTATATTTTGATTTAGGACACAAATGGAGACATTAGGAGCAAATGAAGATAATTGCGGAATTTTAGACAGTTCTGACATCTTTTCGTAAAATGGGCATAACTCTCTCATCTAATTTCCGATTGAGCTGATTCAAGATGATCTAAAACCGCAAGAGAAATATCTATAACTTTTATGTTTTGTGTTTGAAGAGATATCCACTAAATCTAAGACAAAATCGACCATCAAGTGGACGCACCTGCACTTGACGTTCCTGGATATTTTTCAGCCACTTGCATCAAATCCAAATGTCATCATAATATTTTCTAGCAAGCACTCCTACACCAACTTGGAAATTCAATGATCAATTCAGATACAAGATGAAGTACACTCAAGTTTCTTCAAGACAAATTATTTGACCACAAGATATTAAGTCATACAAGACAACTAATAGATAGAGAAGCAAAATTGAAACACTCAACCTACAAGCAAAATCCAGCTCATGCATGGTGGGAAAACAAATGATCAAAATGACAACTCACAAATCACTTGGATTCAAGAATGGCACATGGCAAAACAAGTTGAAATTGTGATGATTTTGTCATGACAACTTGCATGAAGGATGCTTATAAATAGAAGGGAGGGGTGTGTGTTCTAAGACCATGCTTAGTGTGCTTGGATGCCTTGGAAGATACATTGTTTTTGAGAGCTTGAGAAAAGAAAAGAAAAACCAAAGAAGAGAGAAGAAAATAATGGTTGGCTCTTCCATATTATCCCTTGAAGAATTTTTGTTGCATATTTTCAATATGTGTAACTAATTTTCTAGTAGAGCTAGGGATGAATTTGTATATATGATGGTATTTGTAATTGTTTTTTATTCATATATGTGTTCTTCAAATATTAAACTCTTTTGTTTAGTCATTCGAAATTTATTATAAATGTTTTCGTCACCAAATAATCTTAGAATTTATTTCATTTATAGATTCAGTCATGCTTTTTCTATTAAATGCAATAATCCTTTGATTATGTTTGGTTCAATTGGTTATCTATTTTAATTTAATTCTCTGCTGCAATATTGCTCTATGAGTATATTGTCGACGTTGAATTTCTTTAATATCGATAATAATTCCTGTTCTTATATTGTGACGAATAATTTTTCGAAAGATTACATTTGATTTAAATCTGGTTATTAATGTTTTATTTTTCGATTGAAAATTTGGACATAGAATTTTCAATTGAGTTATTAATGAATCGAAAATAATTAAAATACCAATTATATACAAAGGATTCCCGATGCTTTACTTTTCCCACTCATCTAAATCTTTTTATTAATTTCGTTACTGTTCTTCAATTTCTCAATCCATCTCTCTGTGGAATCGACACCCCAAAGCTATACTGCAACCGACCGCGTTATTCTTTGGGCGTAATCAAATTTTGGCGCCGTTGTCGGGGAGACGGTAAAAGAATTTGTAGTTTTTTTTAGTAGTTTGTTAAAAAAAAAAAAAAAAAAGAGCGGTAGCTTCGTTCATTTTCTTTTTAGCTTTCTGCATCTTTATTTTATTTTAGTTTTATTTTCGTAATTATTTTTTTTTTCAGTATTACGCTTTTCTTTACTTTGCATACGCAGGTACAAAGACGCTTTTGGACGGTTTGCTAGTAGACCCGTGCTAGAATCAGATTCAGAATCTAATTTTTCTAATCGCTTGTTTGATAATTCTTCCAATTCTGACGCAATGAGTGAACACGTGGACCAACCTGTTAGAACCCTCCAAGATTATCTTCATCCCGCACGAACAGCCACACCATCCTGTATTATGTTCTCACCTAATGTTCGTCATGTAGATTTTAAAACGGGAATGATACAATTACTTCCGACTTTCCATGGTCTAGAAAATGAAAACCCCTATGTTCATATTAGGGAATTTGAGGAAGTAGTTGCAACATTTCACGGTCAAAATACCACTGACGAAACGGTAAGGCTAAAGTTCTTTCCTTTTTCTTTGAAAGATAAAGCTAAGAGTTGGTTGTATTCACTAAGACCACGGTCTATTGGAACATGGAGTGAGATGACTCAAGTGTTTTTCAATAAATACTTTCCCCAACATAAGACTAATGCTTTAAAAAGACAAATCTCTACCTTTGCACAAAAGGATAGTGAGACTTTGTACCAGTCTTGGGAAAGATTTAAAGAATTACTGAGTATGTGTCCCCACCATGGATATGAGAATTGGCGCTTAGTGAGTTATTTCTATGAAGGCCTTACGCCCAGGGAACGTCAATTCGTGGAAATGATGTGCAATGGAGAATTTTTACAAAAAAATCCCGATGAGACCATAGAGTACCTCAATGAGCTTACTGAAAAAGCTCATACTTGGACTGGACCTAGTGCTACTGATAGCACAAACAGGTCACGACCTACAGGAAACTTGAGTGGTAGTATTTACCATCTAAGGGAAGAGGATAACCTTAAGGCTAAGGTTGAAATGCTCACCAGAGAATTAGAGTTATTGAAAACTAAAAACTCAAAACCAACACACACGGCTAATCATGCAGAATCTTTTGGGCCATGTGTTGTCTGTGGTGGGATAGATCATCATTCCCAAGAGTGTCCTACACATACTAACATGAATGGTATGTATGAGGAACAAAGTAATGCTCTAGGTATGTACAAAAAGTCCTTCACACCTTACTCTGAAACCTACAACCCAGGATGGCGTAATCATCCCAACTTTAGCTGGAAGTCTGAAAACCAGCAGCCTGCACAACTCTCTAGATCATATCCTGCACCATACCATGCACCTCAATCTTCTGGAAATTCTTTAGAAGATACTTTGCATACTTTTATTGAAATACAGGGTAAGACTAATCAAAAATTTGAATCTTTGATTATGCAGGTTGTCGAAGAAAATAAGGAAATCAAGAGCCAGGTGTCTAAAATAATGAGTTCATTGACTATGAATGAGAAAGGTAAGTTTCCTTCCCAAACTCAATCTGTACCTCATGGTCAACATATGGCACAAGGAGATCTGAAGGACGTAAACGCCATTGTGACACGAAGTGGTAAGTCTCTACGTGATCCAATAATAGACAAAAAAAAGGATGTAGAGAAAGATCAAGATAGCAGCAGTCCTAAGCTTCCCAAAGAACTTGAGGTAACAAAACCTGAGGAACCTGCGGTAACAAAAAATCCTGGTAAGGTACCTTTTCCTCAAGCATTAAAGTCAAGCAAACAAACTCTAGATCATAACAATGATATTTTGAAAAATCTTAGACAGGTAAAAATTAATCTTCCTCTTTTGCATGTAATTAAACAAGTTCCTACTTACGCAAAAATTCTCAAATATTTGTATACAGTTAAGAGGAAGCATTATGTGAAGAAGACTGCATTCTTGACAGAGCAAGTTAGTGCTCTAATTGAACAGCGGATTCCCCCTAAGTACAAGGATCCTGGATGTCCAACCATCACATGCAACATTGGCAATCATGAGCTTGGACAGGCCTTGCTAGATTTAGGGACTAGTGTAAATTTGATGCCATATTCTATTTATTTGCAATTAGGATTGGGAGAAATCAAACCAACTTCTGTGGTATTGCAATTGGCTGATCGTTCAGTTAGAGCACCACGGGGTGTGGTAGAGGATGTTTTAATTCAAGTTGACAAATTTTACTATCCTGTTGATTTCTTAATTCTAGACACTAGTTCTGCTGTAGAAACCACCTCTAAAATTCCATTAATTTTAGGTAGACCTTTTCTTGCTACTTCTAATGCTCTTATCAATTGCAGAAATGGATTGATGAAACTCTCTTTTGGCAATATGACTCTTGAGATAAATATTTTTCATATTGCAAAACAGCCAGAAGAGGATGTCGAGTGTCATCAGACATACATGATTGACTCACTTATAGAAAGGGATGTTCTTACAACTCATGACTCAGATCCCCTTGAATACTTTATTGTTAATTCTAAATTTAATCCTATAAGTGATTCATCTGATGTATTTGACATTTGTGCTATTTTTGACAGAACTCATGATTATAGCACACAGGCATGGCAACCAAAGTTTGAGAAGTTGCTTGAAAAAAGAGAAAGACAGATTCCTTCAAGTAGGGAAGCCCCTAAAGTTGAATTAAAATCCCTACCTAAGGGTTTAAAGCATGTTTTCCTTGGTCCAGGTGATACTTTTCCTGTTATTATTTTATCTGAATTATCTGAGTCCCAAGGTGAGAAATTAATTCAGATTTTATGCAAATATAAATCAACCCTAGGATGGAGTATTGCTGATATAAAAGGCATTAGTCCCCTAATCTGTACTCATAAAATAAATTTAGAGGAAGGAACTAATCCTCGAAGAGACCCCCAGCGTAGACTTAATCCCACAATGAAAGAAGTTGTGAAAAATGAAGTATTGAAACTATTAGATGCAGGAATGATATATCCTATTGCTGATAGTAAATGGGTAAGTCCTACGCAGGTTGTTCCTAAAAAGTCAGGAGTAACTGTGATAAAAACTGACCTTGGAGAGTTAGTCCCTACAAAACTGGTGACTGGTTGGCGGATGTGCATTGATTACAGAAAATTAAATGCCGCCACACGAAAAGACCATTTTTCGCTTCCTTTTATTGATCAAATTCTTGAGCGGGTGGCTGGTCATCCTTTTTATTGCTTTCTGGATGGTTATTCTGGTTATTATCAAATTGAAATTGCATTAGAAGATCAGGATAAAACTACTTTTACTTGTCCTTTCGGTACTTATGCTTTCCGCAGAATGCCATTTGGACTGTGTAATGCTCCAGCTACTTTTCAACGTTGCATGATGAGTATTTTTAGTGATATGGTTGAAAAGTGCATGTAAGTTTTTATGGATGACTTGACTGTTTTTGGATCTTCTTTTGATGCATGTTTAATGAGTTTAGAAAGAGTACTGACTCGTTGTGATGAAAAAGAATTGGTTTTAAATTGGGAAAAATGTCACTTTATGGTACCTTCAGGTATTGTTTTAGGGCATATTATTTCTTCCAAAGGAATGGAGGTTGATCAATCAAAAGTTGAATTAATCTCTAAATTGCCTACACCTAGAACAATCAAGGATATAAGATCATTTCTTGGTCATGCGGGTTTTTATAGGAGATTCATACAGAATTTTTCTGCCATATCTAGACCACTATGTAACCTCCTAGCTAAGGATGCCCCATTTGAATGGACACAAGCCTGTCAAGAGGCTTTCAAAACATTAATTGGCAAGCTTACTTTAGCACCCATAATGCAACCACCTGATTGGAATTTACCTTTTGAAATTATGTGTGATGCTAGTGATTTTGCTGTAGGTGCTGTTCTTGGACAACGAAAAAAAGGGAAACCTTTTGTCATTTACTATGCTAGTCGAACTCTAAATAATGCACAAATGAATTACTCCACCACTGAAAAAGAGTTGTTAGCTGTAGTATTTGCTTTGGATAAATTCCGCGCTTATTTGATTGGTTCTCCTATCATTATCTTTACAGATCATGCAGCCCTTAAGTACCTTTTTACAAAGAAGGATGCTAAGGCACGATTAATACGATGGATTTTGCTTTTGCAGGAATTTGACATCACCATCAAAGACAAGAAAGGAGTGGAGAACGTAGTGGCAGACCATCTTTCTAGACTCACATTCGAGGACACTTCTGACCACATACCAATCAAAGATGATTTTCCCGATGAGCATTTACTTTCTATTACTTCTCTACCATGGTTTGCTCATATTGTGAACTATTTAGCTGCAGGTGAAATACCAAAGGATTTTAGCACCCAAGACAAAAGGAAATTCATGATTGAGGTACGAAAATTCTACTGGGATGACCCTTACCTTTTCAAATACTGCCCTGATCAAATTTTAAGGCGTTGCATCCCTGATGAAGAGATTGCAAGCGTTTTGGAATTTTGTCATTCCCAAGCTTGTGGTGGCCACTTTTCAATGAAGAAAACCGCTGCAAAAATCCTGCAGTGTGGATTTTATTGGCCCACCTTATTTAAAGATACAAATATCTATTATCGCTCATGCGAAAGATGTCAAAAGTTAGGAGCTATGACCCGTCGTAATATGATGCCCTTAAACCCAATTTTGGTAATTGAAATTTTTGACTGTTGGGGCATTGATTTTATGGGACCATTTCCTCCTTCTTTTGGATATTTATATATTATTGTGGCAGTAGATTATGTGTCAAAATGGGTAGAGGCAGCACCTTGCAGGACCAATGATAACAGGACGGTAATTAAGTTTCTCAAAGAAAATGTATTATCTCGATTTGGTACCCCACGTGCTATCATTAGTGACCGAGGTACACATTTTTGTAACCGTTCTTTTGAAGCTTTAATGAAAAGATATGGGGTGATACATAAGCTTTCTACTGCATATCACCCTCAGACAAGTGGACAGGTTGAACTTGCGAATAGGGAAATTAAACAAATTTTAGAAAAAACGGTCAACCCGGATCGGAAAGATTGGTCTTTGAGACTAATCGATGCGCTTTGGGCTTACCGTACAGCTTTCAAAACTCCCTTAGGCATGTCACCTTATAGACTTGTTTTTGGAAAACCTTGTCATTTGCCCGTGGAGCTCGAGCATTGAGCATATTGGGCTCTTAAACATTTCAATTTTGACTTGGAAAAAGCAGGAAAATTTAGAAAATTCCAATTGACGGAATTAGAAGAATTGAGAAATGATGCTTATGAAAACTCCAAGATCTATAAGGCTAAAATGAAAGTATTTCATGATAAAAATATTTTGAGAAGAACATTTAAGCCTAATGATCGAGTATTTTTATATGATTCAAGACTCCATAAGCATCCAGGAAAACTTCGATCTAGATGGACCGGCCCTTTTATAGTAAAAAACGTTTTCACAAATGGGGCGGTAGAAATAGAAAATCTAAAAGATGGATGTATCTTCAAAGTAAATGGTCAACGCCTCAAAATCTTAATTGATAGACAAATTCCAGAAGTGGAAGACATTCCACTTATGGACCCAGTATATCAATCTTGACCATCTCCAGGTATGTTTTTCTTTTATTTTATTTTCGTTCATTTTATTTTTGTTTATTGTTTACTTTATTTTGTTACAGGTTAATTTTATTTTGACAAATACCATCTTTGATGCCAAGCAAGCCACCCACATCCCACATCAGGTGTATTCTACCCTATTTAGTTATTCAATTCTGATTCTTAAACATTGAGGACAATGTTTCATTTAAGTTGGGGGGTGGGAATACAAATCTGTTATTTAAACTCTGTGGCATATTTCAATCAATATATAAAAAATTGTCAAATTTTTTCACACAGGCATCTTTTCACACATGATACTCATGCTCATTCATAACCATCTTGGTGAATTCAACAAACCCATTTTAAATCATTTTGCTAAAACATCCACAGAGCCATTTATGCACTTCTCCAAACTTTGTGGTAATATGGTGATTTAACACATGTAACTAAAGAATTATTTTGCTCAAGTATTCATGTGAATTTTGTGAGAATTGAGAACTTACAAATACAGAAATTGTGATAAGTATCCATTGATCTGTTGAATTTGACACTTCTTTTGAGAATATCATTACATGGTTTGTGGTAAGATGGTGGATATACTTGGGATATGACGAAAGTCAACTTAGGATTAACGTTTGAACCTTTCAAGCTGAGCCTTTTCATCATAGATCCCTAGTAGCCAATTTTGAGCCAATATACACATATGGCCTTTTCTTTTCATATCTACATCATCCATACCTCTCCACATTGGAGTATAGCTTATACACTATATTTTCCTACCATTTTACTTCCAAGTGTATACTAGGTGTGAAATTATCATAAAAAAAAAAAACCATGACAAAAATGGCATGGTGCTAGATGTGTCCATCAAATTATTCATGAAAGAGTTCATCAAATTGCGAAGACACCAGTGGCAAAAGAAGATGGAAAAGTGTACTTAGTCAAAAATCTAAAAAATTGAAAAGTACATCAAAAGGAAAGTATAGTCTACTGAAAAATTTAACAGATTCCCTTTTGTGTATACTTGGAAGTTTTTGAAATCTCTTCACCTTTTCTTCTTATGAACCCCAACCCTAAACCACATTACAACCCTTTGTGTTGATTTTTCCGATCCTAAGTATGCTTGTGGAAAGAATGGTGGAAATCTCATTTGTTAGTATTCCTATCATAAGATCAATGTTTACTTGTTACTTATATATAATTGGCTAAATTTCCATGAGAGTAAATGTACACCTTTGTCAACTCCATAGAGAGAACCCATACATGAAACACTTCTATACCCGTGAGTTATGGAGTTGAACCTTTTTGCTTAAGATATTCTAATGTTGCATGTGTCGAAACCTCTGATTTGATAAAAATAGTTTGGAACACATACACACTCTATGGATTGCTATATTTGAATTACTTATGAAAGGGTTATTGAATTTCTAAGATTGTTTTGATATGTAAATTTGAAAAATGTGTCTTGATGACCCCTATGTGTGATTTTCTTTGGTCTTTCTCATCATTTTACATGAAAATTGCTAGGGACTAGCAATGAGTAAGTTGGGGGGTGTGATGAGTGCACAAAAATGCACTCTAAATACTCTATTTAAATACTAAAAGAAATGAGAAAATAATGGATATAACTCATGTTAATAAAATTAATGGTCATTTATCTTGAGATAGATATAAGCATGATTTAATATATTGATGAGAATATAAAATGCCATATTTTCCTCTCTTAATGTTTAAAACTTTATTCTTATTTGATGCCTAAATATACTCATTATTCTTATATTTTGATTTAGGACACAAATGGAGACATTAGGAGCAAATGAAGATAATTGCGGAATTTTAGACAGTTCTGACATCTTTTCATAAAATGGGCATAACTCTCTCATCCAATTTCCGATTGAGCTTATTCAAGATGATCTAAAACCGCAAGAGAAATATCTATAACTTTTATGTTTTGTGTTTGAAGAGATATCCACTAAATCTAAGACAAAATCGACCATCAAGTGGACGCACCTGCACTTGACGTTCCTGGATATTTTTCAGCCACTTGCATCAAATCCAAATGTCATCATAATATTTTCTAGCAAGCACTCCTACACCAACTTGGAAATTCAATGATCAATTCAGATACAAGATGAAGTGCACTCAAGTTTCTTCAAGACAAATTATTTGACCACAAGATATTAAGTCATACAAGACAACTAATAGATAGAGAAGCAAAATTGAAACACTCAACCTACAAGCAAAATCCAGCTCATGCATGGTGGGAAAACAAATGATCAAAATGACAACTCACAAATCACTTGGATTCAAGAATGGCACATGGCAAAACAAGTTGAAATTGTGATGATTTTGTCATGACAACTTGCATGAAGGATGCTTATAAATAGAAGGGAGGGGTGTGTGTTCTAAGACCATGCTTAGTGTGCTTGGATGCCTTGGAAGATACATTGTTTTTGAGAGCTTGAGAAAAGAAAAGAAAAACCAAAGAAGAGAGAAGAAAATAATGGTTGGCTCTTCCATATTATCCCTTGAAGAATTTTTGTTGCATATTTTCAATATGTGTAACTAATTTTCTACTAGACTAGGGATGAATTTGTATATATGATGGTATTTGTAATTGTTTTTGATTCATATATGTGTTCTTCAAATATTAAACTCTTTTGTTTAGTCATTCAAAATTTATTATAAATGTTTTCGTCACCAAATAATCTTAGAATTTATTTCATTTATAGATTCAGTCATGCTTTTTCTATTAAATGCAATAATCCTTTGATTATGTTTGGTTCAATTGGTTATCTATTTTAATTTAATTCTCTGCTGCAATATTGCTCTATGAGTATATTGTCGACGTTGAATTTCTTTAATATCGATAACAATTCCTGTTCTTATATTGTGACGAATGATTTTTCGAAAGATTACATTTGATTTAAATCTGGTTATTAATGTTTTATTTTCCGATTGAAAATTTGGACATAGAATTTTCAATTGAGTTATTAATGAATCGAAAATAATTAAAATACCAATTATATACAAAGGATTCCCGATACTTTACTTTTCGCACTCATCTAAATCTTTTTATTAATTTCGTTACTGTTCTTCAATTTCTCAATCCATCTCTCTGTGGAATCGACACCCCAAAGCTATACTGCAAACGACCGCGTTATTCTTTGGGCGTAATCAATACACACGCATCCGAAAACCATAAACACATGAAAACCCAGTTTTCATTTCCAACATATGAACATGCATGCAATAATGTGAAAACCCAATTTTCATTTACAAACATGAACATGCGTGCACCATGCAATACATGAGATAATATACAGAATATCTAACAACCAACCAATCTCAATATTTTTTATTGCATAATATATTTAAATTTTAAAATTTATTTAGAAAATACTTACAGCGGGTAAAAATCGGATCATTAAACAAACGCCGATCCACAGTATTCACAGTGAGTCACTTTATACGTTGAGCTAGAGTGCTTGATTTGACATCAAAATTTAGGAAAATACTCAATGAAGGGTGGTAAATCTCATGAAGGTGGTGGTGTGATAGTGCAACCACCGGAAGGTGGTAGATCGGGCTTAAAATGGGTAGAAACTCATTTTCGAGTTTGGGGTTGTACAGGAAAGGTGAGGCTACAGATGGGGAAGCTGAGATAGGGGGTGGTTGGCTGAGGCAGGGGAGTGTTTTGGTGGCGGTAGTGAGGCCTACGGTGACTGGACGGCGGCGTAGCGAAAAATAACCCATTTAAGGACCCATTTCGGGTGGAGGAGGAAGGAAGGAGCTGGAAAGTCGCCGGAAGTGACTGGCAGGTCTCCAGAGAGTGGGGAACAAGGTAGGGGTAGTTGGAGGCCAAGGTGGATGGTGGTGGTACCAGAAAATTAAAGAGAAGCCAAAATACCCATTTCGGGTATGTGGCTCACGCACGGCGTGGGAGTCACCGTGAAGTGCCCCACCGATGTAGGGGAGCTCGCCGGAGGGTGGGGGTGTCGACGACGTGGGCGGTGAGGCACGGTGGGCAGTAGTGGAGAAATAAAGGAAAAGAAAGAAGAAAAAGAGGAGAAAAAGAAAAAGGAAGAGAAAGAAATGAAATCCAATTTCACAACTAGGGTCACAAAATCACTTAAAATCACATCATAAACATATATATATATATAAAACCCATTCCAAAACATATTTAATTAAAATAAATAAAACAAATCAAATAAACTCATAATGAAATAAGGAAATTTATTCTAACCATTAAAATAATTATCTCACATTTAAATTAATAAGAAAAACATCATAACTCCATATTGACATAAAACAACGTAAAACTAATATTAACTAACTAATAGATCAAATAACAATTTTAAACAAATAAAACATAACCAACAATATTATTAAAATAAATTAAAACAATCAACAACAAGAACAAAACAATATGTAAAAATACACATAAATCTGAGATTTCACATACGTCGCAGCCGCTTTTGATAACCTTTGAGAAACACCACGCCTGAGAGAAATCGAGTCCCATGAAGGTTAGCCTAGCAACTCAGAGGTACCATTGACGTCAAGTCTGTGTTTTCCAAAAGTTGCCTTCGACTTTGCTCCTCTATTTTATCCATTCTGTTTAGATTTAAAGAAACATGTAGATATTAGGGTTTTAATACTAAAGATTTTATCTTTATTTTTCTCTCTTCATTTTATCTTTATCAAGGTTTTAAAACTTGTAGATTGTTGGCTTGAATCCAGAGCTATGGAGAGACTGATTCAGGAGAAAAGCAGCTAAACGAGCTTGGATACAAGTAGGAACTCACAGGAGAAATGGTACTTAATCAGTTATTTATAGATTATGGTCAAGATAAATATTTACAAAATTCAGATTTATGTAATATTTTTTCTTCTTAATTATAGGTTATTTATTTACAGGTTTATGAAATATTATCTCCGAAGATTCCAAGCCCACATTCAGATTTATTTAAAGGTTATTTTCTTCTTAATCATATTCCATAATTTATTCAGATGCTAATATTTTTTCCTCATTTGTTTCTCAAACAGTTACATAAACAGGGGATTTATCATAATTAATGTAATAAACAAACAAGGAAGCAAATTTATAGTGTATGTAGGCTTTTGACTCAACCGAATAGATCACATATCTCTTGGTGTAATTTTTCTATCTGCTGTTTGATATTTACTCATATATGATGGTTTATAACAATTTTTTCGGTCCTTTTATCTATTTGTTTCCTTTGACATGTTTTCAAGATTATTAACATGGACACGCTAAAATGATTTTCAAGATTATTGACATGGGTTTTTCTCTCTCTTTTTGGGTATAAATACCGAGTTTATTAATGCAGATTTTATCCAATGCACTTTTTGACCATGGCATATTCTACCCCACCCCCACACATGCAAACATGGCAAGATGTCAATAAACAACTTACAAAGAGATTTTTCTTCTTAATCAAATGCCACAATTTATTCGGATGCTAATATTTTTCCTCATTTGTTTCTCAAATAGTTACATAAATAGGGGATTTATCATAATTAATGGATATGGATCAAACAGTTACAGCTAGGTAATGCATTTGGGTCAAAATAACAATATTAAGGAAGTACTATTATTGTTGTACATGATGAAATGTGAATGTATATACCAAGAAATTAATAATTAACCTTGAAACAACTATAAACCTTGGTTGGATATTCTGAAATTAACAAACAACTCATTATTAGATTATTAGTTCTTGCCAACGATGGGAAATTCAAGTTTCTATCTAGCCAAACCGTGATTGACATGGTATGATATCATGCTTATTTCCAGAAATTCAGATTTATGTTCAATATATCAAAAATATGTGTTGGTACTTGATCGGTACATTGCCAACTGTTTTAGTGTCTCTCTCCCCAATTTGGATGTTTTAATCTATGTGGAGCACGAGTAGACTAGATGGAGCTGGTGTAGTGGCTCATTAGCTGATGTACCCCTATCACTAGTTAAATAGCAACTTGGAAGAATTAAAACCTAAAAATCTTGGTTCTTTGATTTAATATTATTTTGTGATATATTATTCTGTTTGTGCTTATTGAATATTGATACCTACTATGGGCATTGGCGTAAATGATCATGTCTTTTTTTGCTATTTCCATACCAAATACCTTTTTAGTGAGACTTTTGTCTTTTTATTTATAATATGTAAGTATATATATATATATATATTTCAAATTGTGTTGTGTAGGTTCTTCTATTAGCCTCACGTTTCTGCCACCATCTTTCTCTCTCTCTCTCTCTCTCCCTCTCTCTCTCTCTCCACCAACCTTTCAGTAAGTGTTTTTCTGATGCATCGAAGATTTCTCTAAGTTTTTATTAAAAGATTGGATTTACTGTGCTGAGGGTTGATAAATTTGATTGGTTGAGGATGTGTTTAGTTCCTTGATTATTTTTGTTGCATCGGGTTAGGTGCTTCATGTTACAAAGTAAGAGCAGCATAGTTTGTGATTGGTTAGGGCTTAGTTAAATATAGTTCGGGAAAATAGAACGACTATGTGGGTTCATTTATTTCTATTCTTTACAAGATTTGTTAGGTTCTATAATTTGATTGGTGAGAAATGTAGTTAAATAAAGCGTCAGAAAGTTTATGGAATGCAAATTTTGCTGCTTTTGGTGTCAAAGAAAACATAATGCTGGCATGACAATGCCTAATGACTGGAAGCTATAATTATTTAATAGTAGACTAAAGGGCTATAAATCTAATCCTCAATGTTTCAAAGAAGGATCACACTTGGAATGTTTGACATGTAGGAGGTCACAGGAGTATTTTATATGTGGTCACAGGAGTATTGATCATTATCAATGAGAATGGTAACTTATGAGCTTGTTTTTTTTATGTTACTATCTAATGATTATGAGTTATTGATCCTTGGTTCACAAGGGGTCGATGATGATAATATTAGAAAGATTCTCAAGGGTACAAAACTTTTATCCTTGAATATCGTCTTCTGTGGATGACATATGTTTGCTAGTGCTAAAACCTGGTTACAGCTATTTGGATTGTTTTGTCTCTTGACAATATGAAATGCCATGGTTGGTTGCAAGAGTTTTTATGGATGATTGTGTAAAAGATGAACCTCAATGGGATTATGTGGGGAAGGGAATCTACTGTATATTTTGTAAATGCAATATTGATTTTTTACTTGTACAAGTAAAATTTTTAATAAATTTATGTCCATTACTTTTTTATTCATTTAGTGCATTTTTCATGTTTAGTACTTGTGTTGACTTTTTTCTTTTCTTGTCAAACTACATAGAAATTGCTATTTGTATTCCAATATATATTTTTTTGGTAATATATTGTTGACATTCTTTATGTATTTTAGGTATAAGGTTGTGTGCTTGTGATACTATCTTACTAATATTTATTTTATTTCATAAAAGACTATTTTTGGCGATCATAAATCGTCGAAAATATTTTTTGGCCGCAAATGCTTATTTCCCATGATGTTTACTACGGCATATAAGTATTTTCGATCTCTATTAACCATAGTTAGCACATTTTTTGTAACAAAATCTTACACTTTTTGTGAGGAAAAGAATTGTCAAAATAAGAGTATTTTTTTACAATTTGTGTAGTGGTAGTTTTAAACCCTTTAAATTACCAGCCTATTTCTGTGAGTATGCTACAAATGCATTTGGTGACAAGAACTTAATTGTGACAGAAATATATGGTATTAGCTATGAAAAGACACACAGGAAATGCAGTTTTTATTGTAGTGCCTTTTCAATCCGGCCCTATAGATATTCAATCCTTACTTCCAAAAAGATGAGATAGAAAGAATTGTAAATGAGTTGCTGAACAGTGGGGTTATCTGGCAAGCTAATCCCTTACTCATGCATTGTACTCCTAGTGAGAAAAGTAGATGGAATATGGAGGTTGTGTATTGATTATAGGGTACTAAACAATGTTGCAGTCAAAGAAAAGTACCACAATTCTATGGTGGAAGAACTTTTAGCTAAATTTCATGGGGTAGTTGTGATGTCTAAGTTAGACTTAAGGTTAGGGTATCACAAAATTTGAGTGAAGCCTGAGGATGTATCTAAAATAGCCTTTAGGACACATAAGAGACATGAATTTTTTGTAATGTCCTTTCATTACAAGAAAATTGCTTACTTGTAGTCAATAATTATCTGTCAAAATGACTATTCCTTATTAAAATAAATTTTTTTTAATTGTAAATAGTAATTTTCACCACAAATAATTCGTCATGAATACTCATTTTTCTTGTAGTGTTTAGATTGACCAATGTTCCATCTACCTTCCAAAGCCTCATGAATGAGGTGTTTCAACCATACCTAACAAAATTGTATTTTTTTTAGTAACATATTGGTGTACAAAAGTTCGTACAAGACCATCTTGAATCCTAAAGACTACTCTAACAACTTTGCAACAACACCAACTATATGCCAAGCAAACCAAGATGTGAAGAAATTTCCTATTTAGGCCATCTGATATTTGCCCGGGGGTTAGAATTGACCCCAACAAGCAACAAGCCAAGAGAGAATGGCCCTAGCTCATACCAAAAAGAAATTCAGATGGTCTTGGGTAATGTTAATGTAAAGTGGGAGGTCACTTGCATTTTTTTAGTCAAGCATTCAAAGGGACTGCCCTTTCAACGTCAACATATGAGAATGAGTTATATGCTCGTCTCAATTGTTCTCAAGTGGAGGCCTTACTTGCTGGGACATGAATTTGTAATCAAAATTGATCAATAGAGCTTAAGATACCTGTTAGATCTAAAGGTGATAGAACTAATTATATTTAGTCAAACTTCTTTTATACACATGAGCTCCCGAAGGGTGGTGATAATTTCATGGATTTATTCCCTAAAGTATAACCAATTGCAACATTTAAAATTTTAGTGTAGTACACAATATTGGGATGCATTAATACAAGGATCTTTTAAGTATAAACTATTGAATTAGCTCTTCATACTTTTGAGAGGATTAAATGATTACAAGGACTGTACTTTTTTTTTTTTTGCCGCTAATTTTTTTTTTGTTTTTACCGAATTTTTCTTTGTAAGGTTTAAAAACATTAGGTACATAGGAAATTATATTATTTTATTTTTGTCATTGGTTTTTCTCCCATCAAATTTTTTTGGGTATACAAGATTTTAATGATGCATAATCTTTATATATAGTCATCTTAGGGTGAGTATTGTAAAAACATACATGAACTTGGTGGAGGATCATGTAAATTCCACCTCTTAAAATCTTAGCTCATTCATGTATCGAATATTGGAATTTCACTATATCATAGTTTTTATCCTCTTATGCCTATAAAAATGTGTCTAAAGATCAATAATTTTTGCAACACTAAAAATTCAGAATAAATAAGTTTAAGGTCCCAAAAAGTTAAATATATATATATATATATTATATTGTGCATTAATGTTTCAATTCTCTTTTATTTATGCACTTGTCTGTTTGAACGTTGACAATATCACCTGCTATATACATGGCATGACTGACCGGCCATTCGTACATTCCAAAGATCCTTCCCGGCCAATGAGTCTCCAATAATTCAACTTAATAATACAAAAGAGAGAAACGGACACTACAAAATATAGCACCATCAAAATTCGCTATGTATGCTAAGTTTTTTTGGCGATTTATTGTTTGCCGCTTTAAGTCACATATATTTGATGGAAGCCAATGTGTTCGTGCTTTATATGAATGTTACAGCGAAAAACATTGTTGAAAAATAGATACAAGCTAGTGCGGCGAAGTATGTTCGCAGCAATTACAGTTGTAATCTCTATTGCAGTGATACTTATTCGCTGCAAAGGTAATTTTATAAGCCCACGAGAATAGCCTCTCTTTCTTCCCCCCACACTTTCGATTTTCCCCCCACCAACCTTCTATCCATCACTCCGCATGAAGAATGCCCAAAAAACCCTTCCCTAGCTGTGATTGCCAAAGCCCTCAATCTCATCGGCCACGTGCTCCATTGAACACTGCCACCACTCATTCTCGGAATGGATCATTAAGCCAATCCCTCGAATCTTGACAGGTAACACCTGATCCCTCAAATTTATATTTTGAAAGGACGATTTAGAAAATTTGTTAAGCTACGATGTGTGTAGATTCTACCCGTTCTCACATTAATCACTCGAGTGTGTTTCGTAGTTAGGGCTAGAGAATTAGGAAATATGTCGAATTGGTTTTGGCCTAGTTTCGCCTCCTTCATCACCATTCGCCCACTCTATTGTTGCCGATTGTGGTAAGATTTTTTTGAGTTGCTCCATTTGTTTTGTCATAAATATTACTTTGTTTGTAGTGCATTTGTGACTTGTGTGTTTTTTTGTCATCTGTTGGATGATTTGCATGATGAGTGTAATATAGTTAGGACAATAGGAGAGATGATTTGCATGATGAGTGTAATATAGTTAGGACAATAGGAGAGAACAGAGTTCTATTTTTGTAACTCAAACCTTCATTTTTAATCGACTATATGTTTTTAACAGAGTTCTTATTGGTGTTGGTTATGTTTTGGAATTTAGTGTTTAACTTACTGACAAATAATTCATCTAGCTATCTTGAACTCATGCTTTTTAAGACTTTGAGTTTTTGCCGCCTTAAGCACTTGCAAGCAAGACTTCCCACTTTCCCTTTGGTCTCCCTGCATCTCTTATATGTCTGATTCCCTTATCCAATATTCATTAAATAAATCGTTGTTCTCCTCTTCTTTAAGAAATAGAATCATAAATAAAAGAGTAATGCTAGATACAAATCTCAAATATACAAGTGTACTCCCGCAAGATAAAATGAGTTTTTGGCCACACTTTTTTTATTGTATTAAACTGTCACGCACTAAAATTTCAGTATTTTAGAAATCATCCTATGAAGTTGGATCACGAATAACAATTTTGAACTTTGTTAATTAGATGTTAAGTGTATTATTTCCCTTAAACCATTTGCCTAGCTGCCAAGGAACTTTAAGTGAGATAAAATAAATTAAGATCATAAATATTTGAGTTTCTGACATTAAAAAATACCGTATAAAATGCCAAATTATACACTTTTCAAAATATTTATGGTTGAATTCACTTTTTTTTTATAATATAATTAAATTAATAATTTTCCTTTGTGTTTTTGGAGTTTGAAGTTGGAAATTCTGCCTTAAAAGTTTATAATCTGAATATTTATACAAATAGACAGCAACTGTGTTTTGATAATGACATTTCAATCCAGTACTAACATGTTAAGGAAAATCTCATGCAGTGCAAATTAAGAGTACTTTAGCTATATATATATATATATTGCAATTGTCTTTTTGTGACTGTTTAGCTCATGGATTACTGCTTTGCACTGATATTTTGATGAGTTTTTGCTTCTGGGTTGATAGACAAGGTAAGTAGCCGGTTAATCTGTTTTTTTTTTTTAATCCGATTATCCTGGTTTACTACTTGAGATTTAGGAGGTTGGGTTTAATTTTTCAGCCTATAAAAGTTTCTCTTGTGGCACCTATTATTTCTGATATTTTTCTATAGCCAATTCTTTTCTCGTTACAGACTTCAATTTTATAAATGATTTCAGAAAATTATCACTGAAAAGAACCTGTTGGAAACAGGAAAAGAAAGAATACAGAAAATTCTAAAGTTTTATCAAACTGACTTCCAAGCTATAGGTAGAATTTAGAAAGAATTCTCAAGTATGGTTAAGCTCACTAGCTATAAATCATGTATCTGCAAAAAAAATAAAACAAAAACTGTAATGCATGAGATGGTAGTAAAGTTAGAAAATGAAAAATCAAATGGAAACGTCAAAACTTTATGAATATTTGGCTGGAAAATGAACATAAATACTGTATACTATAAGGACTAATGGCACTAAGCCTAGCTATATATAGCAGAAAATTCTCAGTTTCTGTAGGAAAATAATGGTGCATATATATAGCACTAAGCTTTGGTTTACAACTAAACACCTATCTATGTCCCCAAACACAAATCATGCCAAAATCTATATCCCCAAACACAAAGCATGAAGTGTACCTATGATTAACTATATCTCATATTTATGTATGATTAATCATGAAGTGTATGTTTAAAATTACATTTTATTAAATGCATTATTTTATTGGTAAGGTTGGATTATTCATCTAATTCATGTTTGTTATTGTTACATCTCAGGTGGTTCTCATGCGGAGCATCAACGACCCAACTATACATTTTTTGTAGACGAAGTAATTTCATTTAGTGTTAGACATGATCCTATTAAGAATGATATGTCGTTTTCATGCAGAGTCTAGAAGACAACGCGACTTGGCACGAGAGAAAGAGTATTTTGCTGCAATTGAAAAATACAAGAATGCGGCTGAATCCTTCAACCGTGAGATGGAGACAATGAAGGCAAAGATAACGGCACTTGAGGAGAAACAGTAGGCAACCAACCCTATGTTGAGGGAGAAATAGGAGGCAACCAAACATATGTTGAGGGAGATATTGACTGCCCACCCGACCCTCACTGCATCTCGTCAAGAGATTCACTAAGTTGGGTTGCCTATTTTGCATATTTTGTGAGCTTTTTGGGATGACTTTTTTGTACATCCAGGTATTTGGTCTTTTTCTGCTTTTGGCAATGGCGTAAGATGGGGCAATGCAGTGTGGTGTTTGCTTATGCTAATTTAACTGGTTCATTCCTGTTTTTGTTGTCTAATTTATAAATTGGTTAAAGTGGTAAGGTAACAGTAGCTAGTGTTACAAAATGCTTAACAACTTTTTATATTGTTTACTGCAGTGCAGAGGGCAAACTGCACCTAATTTCGACTTTCTTAGGTTAATCACTCAGCTAATTAAACATCTTTGCTAGTGATCCTCCTGATTTTATGTGTATTTCTTTATTGTTATTGTTTATGTTTTGTTGTTGACTACTTTATATGTATGTTCTGTACTGGGATATCAAACGGCGTGTTTTTGGCCAGATCTTGAAATTCTCTGATCATCAATGCAGTAGCTACCTCCCCTATGTTTAAGTTGGTGCTTTGTATAAAACCTGTCCAAGCTTTTGAGTTAGGAAGATGATGATTGAATATTGTGATGAGTTAAGAAGGTGATGATTGAATATTGTGATGAGTTAGGAAGATATTGAATAATAAAAAAATATTATTTTTGCTGCATGTGCATGCGTCTGTCATCTAACTGACATAGTTCCTTTATTCTAACAGCTACTATTGTTTTTGTGCCACGTGGGGTTCCGAAAACTAAAGGCAGAACTCTGGAAGAGATTCAGCAGTCATGATATTGCATTTGGAGAGATTGGAGGTACATGCTATTTTGGAGGTACCCATTTATGAATGCCCTTTCCATGATTACCTTCAATTAAAGATGATCTTTGAACAGAAGGAAATATTAGGAGACGTTATTAGTATATAATTATGAAGTGAAATATTCTTTGACCTAGACAATGATCTAGGGAAAGTTATTAGTAGTTAAATGTTGATTTATTTATTTACTTCTGAATAAATGTTGATTTAATCTAAAACTAATTAAATAGCAACAATTTTGCTGAATTTTGCTATTAAAACCTTCTACTCAATTCAGTCTATCTAGGGTCATCATCTCTCCAGTTTAGTTGATGGCTTTCATGACTCCCAGGATCCACCACAAATAAAAAATGGCAATATGAAATAAAAGGAGAAGAAAACTTGAGAAAGGGGAAAATTATTCACATAAATATAAAGATGATTGAAGATCTGTAAACTGACAATAAAGCCAAGTACAACTCCTGGCTATGCAGTCAAAGTTGGATCACAAAATGTGTTAAGAGAGCCCCCCATTTTCTAAAAAATCCACGGAAGAATTTTAGTCTGTCTTTCAAAATGATACCAAGGAATTTTTAAGTTTGCTGAGATTCAAATGCTTGTTCCCACTTTTGCTTTATTAATGATGGAAGACGCATGAAGTGGTATAAAATGGAACTGGCACATTGTTGCGCACTCGGCTTTCAATGTATCACTTCTTTATGATAATATATCCTCATTTATTTAGATATAACCCTATCAGCTTAAGTTTTTGAGTTATCGAATTGTAAATGGTACCATTAATTTCTCCTCGTGAGTTTTTCTTTCTTATGCATTTATTCAGCAGAACTCTGGAAGAGATTCATTTAGATTCAGGAGAAACTAATGGCAGAAATTGGGCTTTGAAGTGGATGTAATGCCGGAGTCATCGCATGTAGAAATGGGGCTTTGAAATCGGGTTTTGGAAAACTGCAAGAACAATCACAATGGTTTATTAATTTTGCATTTCTTTGTAAAATTTGACAGATATAGTATATAGTATTCTATCAAAAAACTACTATTGGATACAATTTATCAATTTCTTTCCATCTGTTTTGGTGAATGACAAATCTGTGTCATATATAAACTCATCATGATGCACACCCGCGTTAGGACTTTTACAAGTTCTGCCTTGAGTTTTGAAAAGAGGTAGGTTTGTGATTACATCTGAATATGATAAGATATTAAGACGATGCCTATAATTTTGTTATAAAGACCGCTGATTTACAGTAATAGCTCCGATAGCTATGGAAGTAATAGCTGTCTCCGTGGGATGCATCTATATATATATATATATACATATATATATATATATATATATATATATTATATCTTTATATATTAGTTTGACTTGCTTGATCTGCAGTTATATTTCTTGCAATTACAATATATTTTGAAAAGGATAAAAAAGAATTAAAATATATTTAGAGATGATAAAAAGATAATAGATAAGTTGTGAAATAAATAGGGTAGACATCATTTTTAGCATTTCCCTTCTAATATTCCTATAAAAAATTAAAAAAAAAAATTGTAGCATTTTAAAATCATTTGAAAAAATAACTAGGATCATTTTTTATTTATATGCAGCCTAAAAACATATACACCTTTGTTCAGCGAGAGAACAATTGCTGCAAACAATTATTTATTGCAGCGATTTTATTCGCTGCAACCTAAATCATGGTAACGCCGCAAAGTTATTGTTATGGCGATTTACGTTGCAAATGGGTTATTTTTATGCGGCGATAATTTTAAACGGGATTTTAATAGAGGCGAATATATTCGCCGCAAATGAAGATTATATTTTGGCGAATACCTTTGTTCACTGCGTTAATTTATAAACGGGATTTTAATAGAGGCGAATCTTCCGGCAGCAGAAAATTTCTGTTAATAGTTATCAGCGGCGAATAATGTGACTATTTGCAGCACTTATTTTTGCCGCAAATACTTTTTGTTTGGGTAGTGGGGTCAGGGGTGCATAATTGATTCTTTTCAAATAGATTAACTTTGTTAATTAAACACTAATTAATGACTCAAATACTGACGATATATGCAGGGACATGTTTAAATGTGCTCCAGTTACACTGGAATTACGCATTTTTTTCGATTTGTTCTCTCTAAACAATTAGCTGTCGCAGCAAATCCCAAAACGTTGGATCCAAAAAAATTAAAATATATATATATACTAAAAAATAACATATGTTTTAATAGTAATATTAAAAGTAAAAAGGTTCCCAAAACGTAACGGAGTGGGTGCAAAATTTGATTAAATATAAGTTAACGAGACATGTTTCACGTGGATATTCTTCCATGGAGTACGCGGTAGCTGCTGCAATTGCAAGCTGGGACCAGCTAGCTGTTTTGTTCTTTCCAAAGTTTTCTTCGAGAATTAGACCAGCTTACTCCAGATTTTTGGAAAATTAATGATTTTTTTTGTTTTGTTTTAATGTGGTGGTTAAAAGGTATATTGTTTTATTTTTTATGTGGGGTTAAAAGGTATATTAGGGATTCATTTTCCAGACGTGTATTAATAATTTCAGAGGGAGGCAGCCAAACTGAGCTCATGTCCAAATTCATGACCAGAAAGAAATTGACGGCCTGTTGAATTAATCATGAGAAGATTTGCTTGGTTGATGGAACGAGGTCAATTCATCCCCAATTAATTGTTGATAGAATCTATTATTTTTTTTAACTTCTTAAACTGATCTTGTTAATGCTTTAATTTGCACATTAGATCAGAAGGAAAAAAGGAAATATCCCCAACCTATTATGGTGATTCGAGCTTTGATACAATACTCTTCACATTCATCTATATAATAAATAATAAACAAGTGAATAAAAATAAATAAAGAGAAGCACAAAGATTTTCATGGTTTAACATAAAAGTCTAAATTCATGACCTCAAATGTCGCTTAATACAATGAAAGAATTTAAGCTTAGCGTAAAGAAGACATCCCCAGCTTATGGAAATCTAGTCGATCCTTCATTTGTAGAGATCTCCTTCTTTTATAGGTATCTGTTTTCTTCCTAATTGGAGCATAGAGTCTAACTTGTTATGGGAAACTTTTTCCTTTTAGAAGTCTAAGCCAACTTCTTTATTTTATTTATTTCCTGTCTTATCTCTTAATTTTATGATTTAAGTTACATTTGGATGTTGAGAATTGTTGAAAAATATTAAGAATAGTTTGAGTAGAGATAGAAATAGGTTTGTGAGTCCTATGGAAAGTAATTTGAGTTGTTTGGATGTATGAATTATGTTGAGTGTTGATTTTTTGAATAATAAGATAGAAAATGTGTGAGTCCCATTAATAAGTGATAAATGGTGAAATGTAAAGTGATGGTAAAATAATTATTTTATTTATATGTTATAGCGATAAATAGAATTATTATAAGAAAATAATTTTCAACATTTTAAAAAAATAATTTTGCATAACATATTTTATTTATAAAAATATTATCTCTATCAAAATTGGTGAAAATCAATTTTTGGCAATTATTATTTTTGGGAACTCACAAAAATATTCTTTTTTCTTTTCCCTGACCGCACGTGTCTTACATGTTTTACAAATGAACGTGGGAAATAAAATGCATCGCGTGAAAAAAAAAAAAAGATGAAACCATGTGAAAAACTCTTTTTTTTTTTGTGAGTTTCAGGTAAATTAATTTGTTTTTAAATTCTGCACAAAATTTAGATATTTGAAGTCTAACATTATTGTTTTTTTATTTTTTTCTCATTTACTATATTCTCTCCTTTTATTCTAAGCACGGGTTATATATATATATATATATGTATATATATGTATATATAATCTCTGGTTGCAATAATTAAAGCATTCTTAATGAATTGGCTAAAAATTATCCTTCAAAAAGTACAATTTTATACAAATATCAAAAAATTTTAGTCATATTTGATCTTTTTTGAATTTGTGCAAAATTATGTTAGATTATTTCAAATTATATTTCAAATTTAATTTTCAAATATTATTTCAAATACTCTATCCAAAATTTTAAATTATCTATTTTTTGAAAATTATCTCAAATATACTTTTTTAATCCCACATTGGTTAGACAGTGCAATATTTAATAGTTTATAAGTGAATGTATTTCACTATACATAAAATAAATAAAATGGTAGACATTCTAAAAACGTTACCCAGTACAAAGTACTGATCGCACGCATGCACGTGCGTATGATGTATAGACACATTAATGCTTTAGACGCATTGACACGAAGCACCGATCGCACGCATCGTCGCAAGTGACGAATTTTTTTTATTAAGCGAAATGATGTGTATGATCACCATTTTGACAGTTGTGATTAACTGTCGATTACAGTTATTTTTGTAACTCTTCAAATAATAATTGTCACATTTTTTTTATAACCGAGATGTTATATCTGTTGTTATTACATCTTTTTGTTTAAAATGTTAGTGTTAAGAATTTGCAATCTGCACACTATATAAACAATATTGTATCCTTAAGACATATTTGCTTTTGATTCCTTTTTGCATAACTCTATACAAATAGGAGGCAATATTTGTCTAAAAGACAGATTAACGATCGTCTCATTATTTTTTTTCTTTCAATCTCTATATGTATACTATTTTTAACAAGTTGTACTTTTTGAATGATAGTATTAACCAATCCATTAAAAATGCTTTATAGATGTAGCAGATGAATGTACTTTTAGAGGCGCTAGATAAAAAAAAGTAATGGTGTCCTTTCACCGCACACATAATAAGAAAAATAAGTATTTGTAACATTTTAATTACATCTAGAATGACTATTTATGGTAAAAACAAATTATTTTTATCGTAAATAGTTATTTTGATTGCAATTAAAATGTTACAAATACCTACTTTTCTTGTAATGACAATATATGCCTATGAAGAAAAAGTTTTTCAGACAATTTTAAATTACGTTTGGATGTAGAGAATATCCAGCCATACGAGAAAACTTGAGAATATTTTAGATTGTTTTTACATCCGAAATTAGCCCTAATCTCTTCCCTTACAGTTATAGGTTTTCTAAGTGCTGGACCCACTCAAATTAATTTCTAACATATCGACTTAACTTACTTCATATATTTAAACATATACATCAATCTATTCACATTTAAACAGATTTTAATGGAATGTACAAATATTATATTATTCATAAATCAATTCAAATCATTTGAAATTATCTCAGTATCCAAACAATTTTTTTTTTTTTTTCGTTTCTTTTTCTGCAAGAATGCGAAATCCTTCATGATAAATAATATTTAAGGCCAAAAAGGTTATGCACGTATATGAGAACAAAAAAAAACAATGCAAAACTGAAGATAAATATATTCCATCATAAAATGCAGCGGAGTGATTGTCAGTAGCCATTGTGCTGCTGCATACCAGTATACCTCACTCATATTAATTTTTTATTTTTTTATTTTTTTACTTCAAACAGCTGGTGTGCAACTGCATACCGGCTGTTGCTTTTTTTATTTTTCTAAAATGCACGGTGTGGAGCGGTTTCCTGACTGTGTCAAGTTTTTCTAACTCTGTCCCGATTGTCTGCATGCCACTCAGGGTTTTTTAGTTTTGTTCGTCTTTAATTAATTAGTTAAGTGAGCCATTCGATATTTAATAGCTACCTATTTTTCATAGCTTAATTAATGTAATTATGTGCAAAGAAAAATTATATACATACAATTATTTTCACATTTTTTTTAAATGGATAACTTTTTTATAAAATAATTTACAAACATAATATAACGTTATTTTATATAAGTATTTTCAATTAAAATATTGTTATAAAAAAATTGTATGCATATCATTATTCTGTGAAATGAATACAATTTTACAAATTGATACTTCTTGTATTTTTTCTTAAATATAAAAGAATAACAGTTTTACAAAGTTGTCGATGCTAATCAATATATATAGAAAAATTTAGACACTATACTATTATTTTGCTCTCATACTGTGGCATATATTTATATACCATCATTGAATAGTTTTTTATAATAATTATTTAATAATAATAAATATATTACGTCTTATATAAAGAAATAAAATTAAACTGTGAATAGGCATGGAATTATATGGCATTACTTTTTTTATATATAGTTGTGGGCCGATGATGTTGATTTTCTAGGAAGTATCACAGTACGTAGCAGTTCCAAATAGTTGGGATTAGTGCTGAATTGACTCGAACACGGAGAATCCATGACACATAATCTCTTCTTAATTTCTTATATAATTAATACATTAAATACACTGGCGTATATATTGGTAATTTGCTGAGGTGTCATAATTGGTTGAGACTCGAATACTGTACTACTATTGGACTGTAGGATACATAAGCCATTTTTTGATATATATATATATATATATATACATATATATATATGAAACATTGTTTAAAGTGGAAAGTGTGTATTGTCAGTTGTCTGTACTGATCTTGATTTTCTCTCATAATTTTCAGCCTTATCTTTTCACTTGGGAGGCAACTTACAATATATTTTAGCTAGCCAGGACATATGGAAAAAAAAAAAGTGCTCGGCTACCTACGACATTTTGATATATACATGTTGTGTCATTTTAATTATTAAAATGTCACCATGATATAGGTTAATTAAAATGGATCTCACAAAATTATTTGTAGTTTTCCATTAGAATTTTTCAAACAGTATTTAATGATCAATGAATAATATTATGTCGACACTCAAATAACTTTATATCATGTTTATCTTTCAGTACCTATTTTATATTTATATGTTTATCTTTCTGATATTATAAAAAAAAATGAATATTCATGATGAATTATTTAGTAAAAAAATATAATCATTTTGACAGAAAATAATAGTTTATATTTATGATACTACAAGAAAAATGAGTATTTGTGACGAATTATTTGTTGAAAAAACAGACTATTTCATATAAAAATAAGTATGTTTTTGTAATAAATAATTAGTCATAAATACTTATTTTTCTTGTTGTTGTGTGATCCCATCCTATAAAAATATCCAAATCCACGTCAAAGTATTCATATTGTGCTAGTGAAAACCTGTGGTGGAAACCATTTAATGATATTTCTAAGAAGTTTGTTTACATTACTTTTTCTTTAAATTTGATATAAAAAATATAAAAAAATAAAAAAATTATTTTTCTGTTGTAATTGGAAATTACACTCAAGATTAATAAACGTACGTAGGTATATTATTTTTTATCTTTATTTTTCTATATCTTGTGTATTAATGTGATGCTCACAGGAATTTTCTATATTTGTTCTCAAGTTCACGAGAATTTCAATTGAAGATTTTCGTAGCTGCCTGCGGGATTGTGCGATAGTTCAAGTACTTTTTGAGCTTGTTTGTCGGATTATTTTGCTTCAACTTTAATAGTAAATTTTATCATGAAACCTACTTGATCCCCACGACGATAGGAGCTGTCTACCAGGAAGCATGACTATTTTTAATTTCCGTTTTAACAGCTCAATCGGGATCAAAGTCTCTTTAATTACCAAGTGGGTCGGTCAAGAATTCAACAAAAAACCATTATAAAAAGGGAGGGTTTCCGACATTAATATATTACACTTACATGAACTCTAGCTAAATGAATAATATAAGTCCCACTCAATTGCTAATAAAGTTGACACATCTATGATTTTGAATAAAAAGGGAGAATCAACATGTTTGTTAATTGATAAATGCTAAACATACTCACAAAAAACGTATTCTTTTTTTACTCTTAAAAAGACTTATCTCTTTCTACTGCCTATCTCCTTCTACCCACTCATATTCTGCACATTCACCATGGAAAAAACCTCTCTCCGTCTCTCCCATAATGCTTCTCTCTCCCAACTGAGTGTATCGTCTTTCTGATCGTCTTTAAGTAAAAGCTTATGTGTGCCTCTTTTCTCAGCTAGTTATTTTTCTTATCTTCTAATTTTTTCCAAGAAAAAAAAAATTCCTTATCTTGCTTCATCTTCTTACATCTATTTTCTGTTTCTAGAAGAAATTAGACGTGGTGGTAGCAACTCCGATGAAAAACAAAAATTGGAACGACATTTTTAAAGAAAATCATGCCTAGTTCTCTAACATCTAAATCAAAAAAAAAAAAAAAATTTGAAATCACAACATTCTTAAAGAAACTCATGCTAAGTTATGAAAAGTTAGATTTTTTTTTTTCTAAAGCACAAAAAAATAAATATGTTGGGAGGGCGGAAGTTTCCCGATTTGATCTGAATAAAATTTCTTTTCTTTAGCCTTTGATCATCATAAGTAGATGGGAATGTGACCAGAGGTCCAAATCGAGTGTTTTCCGTCTCTTTCTTAATTTTATATATTTTTTTAATAATAATGACACGTTAATATGTGTGGAAAAATACGTTTTCTTGACGTACGGAAACAGCTCTCTTGTTAATTCATATTCGTCTCAAAATAGAGAAACGGCTTTTTATGAGTTCAAACAAATAAAAATCAATTCGAACTAGACCTTTTGAAAAGAAAATATTCGCCTTTAAAAAAAGATATAGTTTGAAGGGCTTAAACCGTCATTTATTTAATCTTTGAAAAACTATATCGCTGTTCAGATAATAATCATGGTAGGAATAAGGTACAATTGTGTGAGGAAAAGTAAATATTATTGGAATTAGAAATTTAAACATTTGAACACTTATTTTGGAGGAAGATTCTTGCGAAAAGTTGCCAAAAATTTTCATTTGAATCTAAACATCACCGTTCGAACTCATTTCTTGGTGGAAAAATCTCACTACATAATTCGAACAGTACCTTTATATTTGAACGGACTCATAATGTGTTCGAATGCCTAGAATAAGAACGGTGATTTAAAAATAATATTATTTGAATTTATTAATTATATATTTCAAAGGATAAAAAATCTATTTATACGACTTTAGGATTTTGTATAATTCATAAAAAAATTTATATCTAATTCCTAGAAATTTTCTATAATTAATTTAAAAATTAATTAATAATTGTTGTATGCTAATAAAAGTTTGTAATTTAAAAAAAAAAATTATCTTCTACAGAATATCAATTTTTATGTTATTATGAACTAGTAATATATAACAATCAAAAAATAAAAATTAACAAGCAAAAAAGAAATATTAATTAAGAGGTCTTACCTGTTCATTACAAAATAAAAAGTCACAAACAAAATAAACAAATATCGCAAACTACCGTGTAAGGTAATTTAGGTCCTCCTGGATGGCAACAATGTGTCCATCAAGCTCCTGCAATTGAATCTGCATGAGGGAGGCAATGATTCTCCGCATCCCTGGTATCAAAAGTTTGTGATGCTCATCGATGAGGGATCGTATCTCTGTAATAATAGCTCTTGCAGCCTGTCTGTGACGCCCCCAACTTACGTCTGGGATTTAACGTAAATTAAGGTATCTGGATGAGCAACACTTGGCTACTCACCCTCGTACCTAACAAGACTAAAAAGCATATATCACTTAATTCGCAGTGGATCAGGTTTTAGATATAAGACTTTCTAAACATCACATGGAAAATATATTTACAACATTCATTAAAACTTAACATTGTACTTTTTACATATACAAGACCCAAATTGTAGCAAGTCTGCAGCAAAATATATTACATTTATCCAAAAGAACTTTCCTTCACCTCACTTTTTTTCCTTCTTAACTTCAGGGTATTCTCTCCCATAACGAAACCTATCCATACTAACACTAAAGTCTTGCTGGAGCAGTTGTCCCTATGGAGTCACACAAACTCCACACATAGACAATGAGTTATCTACTCCTAAGGTTAAACAGCATCCTGAACGTCGCCTCTCCTCAGTAAAAGTGGATGTGTCAAGACTCCAAACTCTGGTAGGTTGATTACTGATAGAAGGTCCGAAGGAAACAAAAGAAATGTCCATATAAGGACTATAGTCGGAAAGTCCCTCAGGACTCCCCGAAGTCTCTTGCCTCGTCGGGGCTGTCCCCTTACTGGTCATCGAATCCTGTATAAATTGATATGCACAAAAATATATGGAGCCACAAAGGAGTGAGATTTCGAATGAAATCTCAGTAAGTACATAAACAACTTAAAGGAAACAGGGAAAAAGTAACTATAATACTATCATCACTGATGACTAGGAAATTTTACCCTAAGATACACCTCATAAGACCACTGTCTAACTGGTATTTATCTTAACTCAACCAAAAATATAATCTTATACTGGTTTACACTGTTTTCTTAAAGATTCTTATTCTTTCTTATCACTGATGGGCATTACGTATCGCCGTCGCCATCACATACACTTATCAATCATCCGGGCGTTACGTCTCGCCGTCCCCATTGTGATGAGTCTAGTGTCAATCTCACGGACGTTACGTCTTACCATCATTGTCTTGACACAAAACATATACACATATTACTGCAGGCGTTACGTATCGCCGTCCCCGCTATTCAGATCAATCTCACGGGCGTTACGTCTCGCCGTCCCCGTCACGATATGACTATCTTAAACTTATATATTGTTTTCTATTTTTTTCTCTTATTCATACGAGTTTTTCACTTATAACTCTTTCCATTTGAAACACCAATTCTATTCTAGGAAAACCCTGAGTCTAAGCAAAACAGGGCATCTTGCTCGAGCGGGTTGTCGAGCAAGTATCGAACGAAATCTCTGGTTGGAACTCACTCGAACAGAGTATCGAGCGAAACTCTAGCGAGGGGTCATATTTTGCCTTCGCTCGACTCACATGTCGAGCAAGAGTCGAGCGAAATCACAACTCTAGGAATTTTTCTACTCAAAATATACCAATCTTTTTAATATACCCTATTTAGTTCCTTAAAAATTTAAATCTAATTTCTTACAATTTTATTGAACATATTTACAAGTCAAAATAAAACCAACCCTACTCATATGTCACTTTGTCATTTAATCATGTTCTTAAGAGTTCAATATTAGTAAATATAGTTCAATCATCTCAATAAACCATTTCCATGTATAAGTTAAGCTAGAATATGGACTTACAAATTCTTCAAAGCTCAAGAGAATGGATCCAACCAACTTCTTCCAAATTTTCTTCCAAACTCACTCACTTAGCTCACAAATGAACTCTTTAAGGGTTTGGGAGGGTTTTTCTGGTATGGCTTCCAAAGGAAAAGTGTTCTCTCCTTCTAAAGGAGCTTAGAAAACTCTCAAGGCTCTATTTATAGGGTGGTGGTCAACCAACATGAGGAAGAGAAAAGGAAAAGCACCTAAGGTGCACTAGTTGCCAGATTTGCATGGGTGATGAGGTGTCCATCTAAGCAAATCTTATGATGAGGATTAAGCCTCCCAAATTCTAGGCTTTGCAGCTAGATTAGTCATCTAATGGCTCACATTTGAGATATTTTGGCTGCCCATTTTGATCCATGGCTGAGAAGTGAGCTAAAGGGATAAGAGGTGAGGTGGCATTTCACCTAACCATGCATGCACCTCTCATCTCCAGCCCTCTCCTTGTGTCACACACCCCCTTCCAGATTTTTTCACCAATTTGGTTACTTTCTAACTCTCTTAAGTCTCCATTTAACAAGTTCTAGAAGGTTACTTCTTAGTTTAGTTAAGGTAGAGCCAAATTTGATTCACTTAGTCACCTATCAACTAGATTTTGGCTCCCCTTAAGTTTCCATCACACTAATTATTCAATTGGCTTCCAAATAAACTTTTCATCCATTTCTAACTATCCCTACACATGTCCTAATCCCAGAAAATTTCAAAACCAATTGCCTAATTAGTTACATGCCCCAACTTAGTTCAATTTATCCAACTCGGGTTCCATTTAAGCCCATTCCAGAGTTGCCTACTTGATTCCCAAATACGTTATTGATCCCTTCTGAATCTCAGGAAACTTAAAACATAAAAGTTTTAGATCTATCTCTTAAGGTTCTATACCAATTGAAATAACCTCGTTTGGACCTCATATGAATGACTTATGCCCATTTCACTAAAACTCGACAGATTAATCCAAAAATGCATAATTCCCAATACTAAGTGCTATCTCCCATTCCTCAATTAAATCTCCCACTCTAATTTCCTAATAAATAAATACATCAAATAAATTTCCTTAAAATAATATCCATAAAATAATTTACCTTAGAAAATTTGGGCTATTACACTGTCTATCACCAGTGGCATCAGTAGAAGCTGGATCACACTTCGTCCCACTATCCTTTGTTGCTGGAACATTAATGCTAGCTCTTCGCTACAAGTGGCCTTCACTCTCGTTGAAGGTAATCTTGTTTAGGGGTCCAATTTGTGGTTGCCTTCGCTCTATCATTGTTGCATTAATCCCAAATTTGAGTAGAAGGTTAGAGATAATCAAGGCATACGGTAAACTGCTTCCATTCATATACAGAGACTCAGATCAGATACGAAAAAGATAGTATAGAGGTAGATCAATCGGATTTTCTCGTGCAATCCGTAGCATAAATCAGACTTGCTCGATGCTGAAATCCATTTTATGTTTCCTTGGATCTATATTATGCAACACAATTAAGTTCATCATGTGGAAAAAAGCGATACAGTCAACTTGTTTAATCGTCTTATTGCCATTATATGCAGGAGTTGACTAGTCATGTATCAATTGACGAATCTCATCGTGAGTGAGACCTTCATCTGTTGGAGCATCATCCATGATTAAATCATCACCATTTGTCCTAGTTGCCAATTGGCGACTTGGGTGTGCACCAATCTTACTTGGGATCCCCCAAAAACTAGCGATAATGTCTGCTGATATGGTGATGGTTACTCCCCGAATAGTGAACGAGAATGACCACCTTGGACCCTCCATCGACTGGCCTATCGCACAGTAAAACTCATTGATCATGTCTGGATAGACAACACCCCATTGTTGAGAAATTATGTCTCATCCTCTATTGCTAATAATGGAAGAGAGACTCCGACCATTCCACACAAAATCGTAGAAGTCTTCCATAACGATCTCTCGCTCGACTAAAATTGGTCAAGTCACAAAACTAGCTTCACCGCTAGCTTGGCCTCTCTTCTATGTTTTTTTTTTCCACTTGATGCCATTAATGCACTGTTCATAAAACAAATACAAAATAAATTTAAATAAATAAACTAAAAAATATAGATTACATTGCTACTATAATATATTTTAACCAAACATCACTAATATATATCATACAAATAACATTTGATAAGAATCATGCTGAAATTACAATGAAGTCTTCTGTATAAAATAGTAATATTTTTTTGCTATGCCCCCAAAACAATGTAAGCAAATCACTTGAGCTGAAAGAAAATGTTGAAAGAAAAATAAGCAAGACTCCAAAAGGAAAAATTATTTTTTGTTATATTTGTTTTTCCTTGTAGTTGGGACCCAAATTGGACTTTCCTGTATTTAATTTGTGTCTTTTAGTGGAATTTAGTTATGTAAACTAGCTACCACTTCAAAGAACACTGCATACCTTCAAATGGACAGTGAAAAGTCTTAAACTCCATTCTAAATTTTAGGCAAAATTATCATTAACAAACACAACATTTGATAACCTATTCACATCACATAACTCATGAAAACGTGTTTATATATAACTCTCAATATGACTATATTACTTTTAAATGAAATAAATTAATTAAAATATGTGCTTTAATTATTGTACATATAGCTATTGTAAGCTACCATTGATGTCGAGGCATTACAAGAGTCTGCATAGAGAAAGTATGAAAAGTTGGTAAAATTAAAGTTGATATTTTATATGATCAAACTAGTGGCTCAGGAGATTTGGCATCTTGGCTTGCTACTTATGTTGGTATACTCACACGCACATATGCACCAATGACTACATATTCCTAGGCTAATATTCCTCAAGATGTGAAAAATCATATAAAAAATCGTTATCTCGTAATGAATTACATACCAAGAAACTAAGTATAAAATGTTAATTTAAATCTTTATTGTATTTATACTAATTGTTTATAAGTTTTTAAAGGATGAATTTGATCTTGATTTTGGCCGATGAAAAGATCGACTATCAATTGGAAAATTGATGTCGAATGCATTTTGGAGGTATAAAATGTGCCAAAAACTATTCCAAACAATTCTACCAAACGAGTGGGAGAAGATTTGTGATATGTTTGAAGATCATGCTTATTAGGTAATTTTGTTGCTATCTTTTATTAATTTTATATGATAGATGTATTAAATATATACTTATTATCTTTTGTTTTTAGCAATGAAGTATTGTGAAAAGAACAAATAAATCAAATTTAACGATACACCATCCTATGGATTCTCGATCTTTTCATCATTTGTTTAAAAAAGTGGCCAATCATTCTAGGTTCTATTGAATATTAACATATACACTTTTTTCATTTTAGTTCTAATATATATTTTCCTTTGGCAGAAGAAGAAAGTCCTTCTGACTATGATCTTATTCAATTATATGCTAAAGACCATAAAAATCATGATGGTGCTTGAATCAGTCTTGAAGCAGAGACAAATTATGTAAACTAATGTTTATTTAATTCAAGCTTAATACAATATTTTTGTTACTTATACTAACTTTATTATTTTTTTAGAAAAAGATGATATCTCTTAAGGAAACTGTCGTGGATCTATCTAATAAATCATCTCTCAACGATACTCAAATCATTTCTCAAATTCTTGGATCACATTTTGAATATTTGAGAGGTTTAAGACGTTGCATGAAGCCATCTTCATCCGCTTCTAAAACCAAACCGAATGACAATAAGACTAAGAATTTAAAAGAAGTACAACTCGAGATAGAACAATTGAGGTCTAAGGAAAAAGAATTGCTGACCTGATTAGATAATGTAGCAAATTGGGAGGCGAGATTAGAAGAGAACATATAGAAGAGACTAGAATTGAACAACCAAAAAAATATTTGAACAATGGTAGTCAATAGTATCTCATAATTCTATGCCACCACCATAGTCTTAAAACTTATTTTTTTTCTTTAATTTGCTTTTAATTATTTTATTGTAGAACATTTGAATATTTGAACAATTGTGATGTTTAAATTACATGTTCATAATTTTAATATGGTATTTTTAATTAAATGTGAATCTGTATGATTATACTGTTCGAACAAAAAATGTAATACCTCCATTTGAATGAAAATTGTCTACGGGGTTCGAATATTATCATATAAATTTGAACCGACTCATATTATATGTTTGAACACAAATTACTATGTTCAAACTAGAAATTTTGTTCTATTCGAACTAATACATTAAATATTATTATGTTCGAACTAGGTATTTTATTTTGTTTGAACTGATAATAATTTGTTCAACACCCTATTAGTTTGAAACAATGTCAAATGCTCTAATTCTTTTGAATGAAAATTTTGATATATTCAAACGGTAATTCTAAGTTTGAACTTTTGGATTATGGTTGAATTTGTTTTAAAGACGGAAATTGTTTGTCTTGAAAAAAAAAAATAGTTTGAATATGATCGATTGGCTCCGACTAGTTTCACCTCTTAAAATTTTTTTAGGCAAGCTTTTTGACATAATTTTTTCATCTCAAAAATTATTTTAAGCTAAAAAATAATTATTTTGAGATAAATTAATTTATCTAAAATAAAATTCATATAAGGCGTCCAATCAAGTGATTTTGAAGCTTTAAACCAGCATTAAAAGCCAACTACTAATCAATCTTGATTGGACTATTACTGTTATTAATTATGATTTATATCAAAGATTCGTTTTCTAATATCTGTTTTAGATGTATGCATCAGTCACGTCACGAGCCGAGATTCGAATAATTATATATATATATATATATATATATGAAAAGTTTTGATCAAAGTCACAAGTACAGATACTAAATTTTATTTAAAAAAAATTTAATAGATCGAAAATTTTAAAATTCAAAATTTAAGATCTAAATTTTAAAAGAAATTAATAAAATAAATATTGTAAATAAAACTATAAATATATGTAACACTATTCGATCTTATATGTTTATGTCATGGAGTGTTGGGGGGTATATTCATATATAAATATATATATATATATATATATATAGAAATTGTGTAAAAAAAATGGTACAATATTAATCAAATAAACTAGATTGATCATAAGTAATAGGAACATTAAACATATATACATATAGCACATGGATTACGTACCAATAGTCCAATATTATTAGTACTGATAATGTTGTATGAGATCATGTAATCGCTGCATTTTAACGTTAACTAAATATATCCTCGAACCATGCACTATATATTGTATACATGATTAATTAATTATCATACATGGACATTGCTGGACGTGTTATCAAGCTAATGATCACGCCTTTATACAAATATAATTAGTCAACAAGTTCCATAAATTAATAAGTCTAGCTCAAATTAGAATCTCTTGCTTTACATGCAAGGCCACTTAATATCGTGATATCAATTAATTGATTACACGATCAGTTTAATGATTTACTATACATACATACATACATACATATAGGACTGAAGAGAATACCACTTCTTTGGCTCTCTTCTGTTTTTTATTTTTATTTTTTTAATTTTTATGTAGTGTTGTATAATTTTTTGCAACGAGAATAATAGATTTTAGGATAAAAATTTTATCCTAGAAGGAAAATATTTTTACTGTATGTTGTATTATTAATTCTTAATATATTTATAAGAAATATTTTAGTTGTAAACAAATTTCAAAAAATAAATGTAACGTAGCTAGATTTGATGCACTGATACGTTAGATTAATGTAAAAAAAAAAAAAAAGACACTTGATCTCTTATTAAATTAGGATACAAATTGTAAGGAAGTAGGAACCCCCAATGAATTTAGTATACTACTACTGGAAAACAACTATATATAATACAGAGAACATTAATGAAAGAAAAGAAAATTCAGTAAAATCATGTTGTCAATAAATTGAGTTGCAAGCTAACTACAAATCTCCTATTTAGAGTCAAATAGTCCACCACACACTAAAATAAACGAATATTTCATGTTCATTAATTGCTCAACATATACATCCAATCATATATAGGAAAAACATGCATGCGCGCAGGATCTTATAGCTAGGAAATGTCAGTTTTTGCCATAAAGTTGACCTTCGAGCTAGCTGGTTGTCTCGAAATATTATTGAAGTAAGTTACAATCTACCTAAAAATTTCTTATTTAGAGTCAATTCAATTACCACCACAAATATATAATTAGTTAATCCCTCAACATCCAATCATAGAAGAAGCATATGATATCCAGGAAAATTTGAGTTTTTTCGTTAACCTTCTAGTCGTCCATCTCTAATTAATTAGTGTCAAATGGATGATTTGATGAGATTTTAATTTTCCCCTGTTCCCGGAACAAAAAACATTGGGTGAACTTTCTCGAGAAAAGGGAGTCATGATATTTTTCGCGTCCAAAGTACTTAGTGGGTTAATCGTTAATGTTCATTAAACAGTACGTCTTAATGATCATCCCAACCAATAATATTGTTATGTCACACAATTATATATGCATGTGGTCCTAGATCGCTAGCTTGTGATTCAATCCACAGTAGAATAATTCATGCACCTAGTAAATTTATTTTTTCTTGTCAACGTCTAAGTCTAAATTGGTACGTCTTTTAGTGAGGCCACATTCTTAAAAATAGATAATATGTAGAAATTATACAAATTTTTGAAACTATAAAAAATTGGAAATTAGTATTTCTAGATATATATCAAAATTTAGAAAGTATATGAAAATTATAAAATTTTGGTGGGCCATTCTCCCTATTTGTAGAATTATAAATAAAATTTATGGGGCATTTTCAATTGTTAAAAACAATTATAAAAGGATGTTTAAAAAAATACTTAAAGAACAAAAAGAAAAAAAAAAGCTTTTTTATTTTAGCTGACATTTGGTAGTCACCGATCATTGTCCACTTGGGCAATAATCTCGATCGACGGGGTGTCTCTTCAAGGTTTGGGTTGGTTCAATAATTAGGTGATTGACTCGACTATACGTACGTGTCGAAGGAATTATAGGCGAGAATTAATAACATTATATATAGTTTAATTAAAAGATATATATTACGTGTATATATATATATATATATGTACGAGTATGAGTCAAAGCAATTTAATATAATGTAATGTTTATGGTATTGATACGAAGAATCAACAAGATTTGGGGTTAAACTTTATACATGTATATATATGTATATGCATATATATATATTACATATATATATATATATATATATGCCTCTTAAGGTGGGCACGTGTTGTGTTGAATTGGATTTTTTTTTTAAATATTCTTTGCGTGTGAAGAGACACTTAATTTTAAATTACTATTAGTAAAATAGTAACGTATATATAGAGTTATCTTTTGTATATATATTTTATATTTTTATCAGTCAATTTGTAAACTTATAATATTGCAAATTTCCTACAGTCTCTTAAAAAAAGGTATGATACAATTGAAACAAACATAAAAGTACTTTTTTTTTATATATAATACTCTGATCTATGATTTTTTTAAAATAACTGCACTAAAATTATACATTTAAAAACATTATCTAGACTCACTAGATCTCGTTTAAATTGTATTAACAAGGACCATTTGTACCGCCCCTTAACCAACTCTTATTTTTTATTTAGTATATTATAATTAAAGAAAAACGTTATATTAGTACGTTGAATGTGAACAAAGCACATGTTATAGCTCAAATGATAGATTTGATTAAATATGATATATGTGGAACCACTACAAGAAAAAGTAGCAAATAGTACTACTTTTATTTATGGCAAAAGAATTATAGCTGGAAATATATATGTTTTTATTTCAGACAAAATCTTCTGGCAATATAACAAAATCACCAAAAATTATTCATTACTATTTTCGACGATTTATATTAGCCGAAAATAAGCTAGCCCCAAATAAACCATTTCTCAAATTTGGTTGTTGTCTTAATAATTTATTTTTCCTTATTTTCACAATTTTTCCTCTCTCTCTCTCTCTCTCTCTCTCTCTATGTGTGTGTGTGTGTGTTGGATTTTAACATTCTTCACCGTCTTCTCGCTGCCTTTTGCACTTCTCAACGACGTCGGTAAGGTTGTTTTTCAAAGTTTAGGCCCCATTACTTCTCCCTAGCCCTAATCTTTGTACCTTGCTCGAGTCTATCATCCTTTCATCAGTTAGAGTTCGTTGTTCCCTTCATCATCACGAGAAAGCAATTTCCTACCTCAGCCCTAATGCAACAAGATAAAATAGCACCCTCACGATTTCTATTTTCTTTGTTATGGTAATATGAGTTTGTCTAAATCTACACTTTATAACTAAAACCATAATAGAATACCACCCAAACCTTACCTGGAACCAGAATAATCATAAATGAAGCAAAGTAGTTTTCTTGACTTTTCAAGAGGTTCATTTCTTTGTAGTTTTATTTACATTCCTTTGATAGGGCTCCAAGGTTGGGATTTATGAATCAAATTGCCCTCGGTGGGTTATTGCTATGGAAGTGATCTGTTTTGACTTCTTCTCCAATCTTGTTTTGCTCATCAATGTCTTAACTATTGTTGTTTTTATTGTTTGATATTTTTCAATGAAAATCTCGTTCAAGTTTTGTGTAGGCTTGCAATGCCCATAAAAAATTTAATCAAGTCCTTAAGGTTGTGTTGGATGCAGGGCAGGGCTTTGGTGAAGCATGATTTTGATGGTTGTATTCTGTTTGTAATTCTTCTGTGATGTCACGTTTGTATTTACTTTCTCTCTATCTTTCTCTTTGTTCTTTTAGTAAATTCTGATAACGACCATTTAGTACTTTTTTTATACGAACCAATTAATACTTAAGGAAATTGAGAATTCATGTACACAAACTATTATAGATGAGGGGGTATATATTTCCCACTTAGAGGAGTCCACTTACCAAGTAAACTTTTCTCGCCTCAACAACATCGAGTTCTTGATTTTTTTCCAAACCATCAAGGTGTTTGGTTTTCTCTAGTAGTAAAATGAGTTACACATACATAAATGGACAGTCTCTATTAAAGGAGCTAATTTCAAGCTACTCAATTCACACACCTGCTTGCTATTTCCTGTAACAGAAACAATATGTTCAAAACTCTCAAAGAGTAAAATCTATGAATTTTCATCCAACTGAGCCATGGCAATTTACACATCTCCTTTAATTATCCCATACATGCATGAGAAAAAAAGGAAAACTATCTATATCAAATCAGTATCAACAAAATGAATTTTTTAATAGTTGCTGATCATTATCTATATTAACGTTTGTGAAATCGCCACACATTTTAGTGGTGAGAGTTTTGCATATATATATTCATTTACAGAGCGTATAACTTAATTACTCATAAAGATATGGTTACAAAATAAATGGAAAGAATGAGCTAAACAAGCTCCTATAATTGAGGGTCAATGGTTTGATATGGAAGGCCGTAGATTAGGGTAGAGGATCCTCAACACCCCCCCGCAAGCTGAGCGTCGGATTGGAATAGACGTGTAGCTTGGATCTGAAAAATTGAAAGAGAGGCCTAGGTATACTTTTGGTGAAGATATCAGCAATCTGCAAGTGGGAGGGTACATATTGTGTCCGAAGTTTGCCAGCAAGAACAAGTTCGCGAAGAAAGTGGTAGTCTAATTCAACATGCTTGGCCCACTTATGAGAAACAGGATTGGAGCTCAAAAAAATGGCACTTTTGTTATCGCATAATAGGAGAGGCCGCTGGGGAAGAGATACTTTGAGATCACGAAGGAGATGCGTAAGCCAAAGAAGTTCTGCGGCAGTGAGAGCGAGAGCACGATATTCAGACTCACAGCTGGAGCGAGAAACGGTAGGTTGCTTCTTGGCACTCCAGGAAATCAAGTTGTTACCAAGATAAATGGAATAACCAGAGGTAGAGCGACGAGTGTCAGGACATCCTGCCCAGTCAGCATCAGAGTAAGCAACTAAAGTACCGGGAGTAGTAGATGGACGAAAAGAGAGACCAAAATGCAGTGTGCCCTTGACATAGCGAAGAATGCGTTTGACAGCAAGAAAGTGGTCTTCAGTCGGAGAGTGTAGGAACTGACTGACAGAGTTGACAGCATGAGCAATATCAGGACGCGTGATGGTCAAATACTGAAGAGCACCAACAAGAGATCGATAAAGAGTAGGATCCGAAAATAGAGAACCATCAGAAGACAGGTGCTGGGAAACAACCATCGGAGTGTGAACAGGCTTGCTGTCAAGTAATTGAGCACGATTGAGAATGTCACGTGCATATTTCAGCTGACTGAGAAAAAGACCATCAGTGGTTGGTGTAGCTTCAAGACCAAGGAAGTAATTGAGAGAACCCAAATCCTTAGTAGCGAACTCAGAGTGAAGCTTACGAGTAAAGCTGTCAAGAAGAGAGGAATTGTTGCCTGTAATAATAATGTCATCAACATAAAGCAACAAATAAATGATGTCAGAGTCCCTGTGAAAGACAAAGAGCGATGTGTCTGCACGACTGCAAGAAAAACCAATGTGAACGAGAAAGGAACTGAATCGTTGAAACCAGGCACGGGGTGCTTGTTTGAGGCCATAAAGAGCTTTCTTCAACTGACAAACATGATTAGGGAAGCGAGGATCGATATACCCTGGAGGTTGTTCCATATAGACTTGTTCAGTAAGATGACCATTGAGGAAGGCATTTTTTACGGCAAGTTGACGGAGAGGCCATTGGTTGGTCACAGCAAGAGAGAGTACAACACGGACAGTGGTAGCCTTGATGACAGGGCTAAAAGTATCCGTGTAATCAAGACCAGGTATCTGTGTGTATCCCTTGGCAACAAGGCGGGCTTTGAGACGTTCGATAGATCCATCGGGCAAATATTTGGTCCGAAATACCCATTTGGAGCCTACAATGTTGGTATTGGCAGGGCGAGGGACCAAAATCCAGGTATGATTATTTTGCAAAGCTTGGACTTCTTCATCCATGGCGGCAAGCCAAGCAGGATTCTTAGCAGCAGATTTGAACCCTTTAGGCTCAGTGGATGCCAGAAGGGCAGAGAGAAGGCCAGAGGATCCCAAGAAGGCAAGGTTCGCCGGGTGGCGAGGTTTGAAAATACCAGCCTTGGCTCGTGTGAGCATAGGATGAGAACTCGTCGGAGTGGCAGCAACAGGAGCAGCAGAGGGCAGCTCAGTGGACTCAATAGAAGATGAGCCAGAATCTGAGGACTGCAGAGATGGGCTGGCAGGAGAATCAGGTGCCTGCAAAGACTTGTCTGCCGGATCAGTAGAAAGAACACACGGACGGGATCCGGATTGAGCAATATGCCAGGAATGGGGCGCAGGGGAAGGTGAGGTTATGGCTGTAGGAGGAAGATTTGATTCCAGAAAATTTGAAAATTGGAGGGAGGACAATGGTTGGGATTGAGAGGTATCTAGAGAGGAAAAATGGGTCTCATCAAACTGAGCATGGCGGGTGATATATAGCCTAGAGGTAGTGGGGTCAAGACAACGGAACCCTTTATAAGAAGAGTTGTATCCCATAAAAATGCAAGGAATACTACGAGGGGAAAATTTATTGGGCATGTAATCACGTAAACAGGGATAAACACGACAACCAAATGGGTGAAAATTTTCATAATTTGGAGGGGAACCGTATAGAAGCTCAAAAGGGGACTTACCTCCGAGAAGTGGCATGGGCAAGCGGTTGATGATGTAAGCCGCAGTGCTAAAAGCGTCAACCCAGAAGCGAGGAGAAGTGTGAGAATGGAAAAGCAGAGCCAAACCAGTTTCAGTCACATGACGGTGTTTTCGTTCAGCACGGCCGTTTTGGGCAGGAGTATATGGACAAGATAGTTGATGATGAATGCCAGAGGTACGGAGGTGTGCTTTAAAGCAGTTACTAGTAAATTCTGCACCACCGTCACTTTGAAAAATTTTGATACGAGCAGAATATTGATTTTCCACAAATTTTTGAAATTGAATAAAGGTAGCATAGAAGTCAGATTTTAATTTCAATGGATAAAGCCAAGTGAAGCGGGAATAATCATCAATAAACAAAACATAGTAAACAAAACCCAAATTGGATTTTACTGGTGAAGGGCCCCATATGTCGCAATGAATAAGATCTAACACATTGGACGACCTATGTTCATTACGAGAATAAGGCAAACGATGACTTTTCGCAAGTTGGCAAGTATCGCATAGTTTAGGAGATGGCAATAAAGAGGTAAGATAAAGCTGTCCTTTTTTATTCAATAAAGAAATAACAGAATGATTCACATGACCCAAGCGAGCATGCCATAAATCATACGAAGCATGAAGAGATTTATTTTTAAGGACAGAAATAAAAGCGGAATTGCCGCGTTCTAGCACGTATAGGCCGCCATCACGTTTACCGGTTGCCACCACCTTTCCCGTTTGGCGATTCTGAACAGTAAAAAAATTATTAGTAAAAGTAACGGATAAAGGAAAATCATTCGTTAATTTACTAATGGACAAAAGATTTTTAGTGAGATGGGGAACAACCAAAACATCCAACAATTTAATATCCGGGAAAGAGGAAATTGTACCGGTGTGGGTAATGGGTAGGGATGCACCATTCCCTACAATTACACAATCCTTACCTGTGTAGGTGGAAGACTGATCTAAGGTGGAGTGGGCTGGAGTCATGTGGGCCGAAGCCCCTGTATCCAAAAACCAGTCGGAGGCTTTAGTTTCGGATAAAGAGCAGGAAGAGGCCAAAGCCTCTGCAAGGTGTGCCGTGGGTTCAGATCGAGCATACCGCTGCCTACACCGATCGGCATAATGGCCTTCCTGTCGACAAATCTGGCAGCGTGGTGGACGGCGACCATGGGTGGCGTTGGCACGGCCCTGTCCGTGACTGGAGTTGCTGCGGTGATCATTTCCACGGTCACGTTGTTGGCGAGAACCACCTCTACGATGAGAAGAGTTCCGGGTAGCGGTAAATGCAACAGCTGAGGATGCCGGAGTCTCTAGAGATTTTTGAAAGATTTCAAAGCTCTCTGCTTTAGACACAAGGTCAGAAAAACAGGGGAGGGGGGTTTGTGCCATCTGGGCAGTGGAGAAGCTGGAGAAATCGGGACCGAGACCACGCAGGAACCAATGGACTTTGTCGGTTCCATCAACTGGACGCCCGATTGCATGTAGTTGATCACACAAGGCTTTGAAGGCACGGGCATAGACAGTGACTGAACGGGTGCCGCGTTTCATCAATTGGAGGTCATCTTTGAGACGAATTTCGCGGGCTTTGGACCGGTGGCTGAAGGTGTTTTCGAGGGCAATCCAGACCTCACGGGATGTAGAGAGGCCAACAGCTTCAGCCATTGCTTCCTCGGTAAGGGAGGAGAGGAGAAGACTCAGGAGGCGTTGGTCGGTTGCTTTCCACGCCAGGTGTTTGTTGTTTGGCGTCTGAGAGGTGGGAGGATCGAACAGAGGTGGCGGCACAATGGTGCCATCCACGTGACCCAGCAAACCTTGGCTTTCAAGGAGGGGAAGGAGTTGACTCTTCCATAGAAAATAGTTTGAAGAGGAGAGCTTGATGGTAACCATGTGAATCATGGTGTTGAAGGGAAGGAGGGTAGGAGAGGAATCGGGAGAGGAATCAGCCATTGAAGGGATCGTGGGATGCTAATCCAGGTATTGCTCTGATACCATATTAACGTTTGTGAAATCACCACACATTTTAGTGGTGAGAGTTTTGCATATATATATTCATTTACAGAGCGTATAACTTTATTACTCATAAAGATATGGTTACAAAATAAATGGAAAGAATGAGCTAAACAAGCTCCTATAATTGAGGGTCAATGGTTTGATATGGAAGGCCGTAGATTAGGGTAGAGGATCCTCAACAATCTAAACTATTGTTGCACAATGCTTTCTATAGTTGCAGGATTCTTGCAAGTTTGTATTCAAGCACTATTTGTATCTGAAACTACCAGTCATAGGTAAGCTGGCAATATTATATTTGGTAGGCGTACCTTTTGACTTGTTTTCATTATTTTTCTCTCTGTAAGCATTTGGTTTTAACATTTTTTAAATGTTTGCAAATCTTTTTCCAGTGCTGCGAGAGTCTTAACAGAAGTCAACTTTTGCAGGCATTTGAGTGAAGACCTAACCTTTATCTTGAATAGCTCTAGATCATCATCTATGCTTTTCCAAATCTTCTTAATATCAAATTCAAAGATCTCTGGTACTTGCGACAGGAATTCTATTTGATAGCCCACGAAAATTAGAAGATCCATCATCTTTGACAAAGATGCAAAGAGCTTACCATAACAAGAACCATGAAAAGGCGAAAATCAAAAATTAGGATTCAATTCTGCCTCTGAAATGAACTTTTTTAATTGTTTGACATTAGTTTTCAACTTGCTCTACATCTCTCTAATTGCTTGACAGTGGGTATGACAGGGAATCATGTTGCTGAACCAATCTTGAAGTGCCTCCAAGCTCCCTGAAAGTTGACGTGAGTACTTGTCTCGTGTGAATGTTTGATTGGTCTTTCTTCTTCTTTTAACTAAGAAAGCATCAGATTATTAGTTGAAGTTGGGAAATTAATTTCTCACAGTCAAAAAGAAATCTATAAAGCTGTGTGCACTAACCTCTAAACCATTCTATAGTTGATGAATTTCAATACAAACATCCAAATCACCAAGTGAATCGGACATCTGACGAATGCAAGGAAGCTAGACATGTAGCATACTTTAAAATTTTCATTTGGTTAATTTCTTGGATATTCTTTTATATACGTGATTTATAATTTTTACTCCCATTCTTAGGTTTTTTTTCCTAACACGTGCAATTTTGAACCTCTATAGATGACTAAAGATGATGTGTATCTCTCTTTCCTGCTTCTGGCTCATGTCTTGGTATTGTTTATGAGTAGGAAAAAAAGTAAATGAGATTAGATAATATATATATATATATATAGATAAAGCAAAATGAAATTAACCGTTCTGGTATAGTTTATGGGCCAAGGAATTAAAATATAGTGATCAAGGATGGTCATGGGGACATGATGCTTTGAAAATGTTGGGGTCTGCAGTGTTGTGTTGATGATGGTGTCATATAAATATTTGGTATATATGCTAGTGCACCAAAATTGAAAGGGGAGAAGGGTAGGGCGGGGGAGGTAGAGGACAGCTCATTACCATGGTGTCCTATAAATATTTGGTACATATATTTGTTTGATGATACTCAAGTTTGATTGCTTTTTTTTGTAAATATTATTCTTAAATTTTTTTGTTAAATCTGTAGGTCATTTGGGATTGTAAGCCAACAAATAGGCTGCGGTAGAGCAGTCAACACACTTGAGAGAACAAAGATTTATAATTTTTTAGATTTTTTTTTTCCAGAAAAATAACTTAGTAGCATTGTCATGTTTTCAAAATTTATATTAGTTAAGTTTTACATTTTTAATCTTAGTTCTTAGTTTGTTCTGATGGAAAGATGATTCCCTCTCTTATTTTTTATCCTTGTTTGGTTATTGGTTTGAAAATATGGCAATGAATTATGGATTGATGTATGTAGTTGTTTGATATATGTTGGGATAAATAGCCTAGCTAATTACTCCCTAGCTAATGCCCAAGTCATGGTCACTACTTAGCTAATTCATTATTTACTCTGAAAAAATCAAAGGGTACGTTTTCAACTTTCTTCTAAACTTTATCCATGCGTCAGTGGACAGATCATCTCTTTTGTATTAAATATTCTCAATTTTCATAATTTATTTGTATGTTTGTAGTGGTTATAGCTATCAACAACTCCAATCCCATTAAAAACTTCACATATTTTCTTTATATATTTTGGTTGATGAACTACATATGGATTGATCGATCAATAAAATGAGTTATTTGGTCAAAATTAAAACAAAAATCCCCAAAAACAAATCGCAAAAGAGAAAAAGAAAAAAAATGTAGAAAAAAGCTATTTCCGACAAAAACCTTTTAAACAATTGCTGAATGAAGAATACATTATTTGCGGTGGAGTTTTAATTATTTGTGGCCAATAGTTGTCGCTGAAAATATGAAATTATATTTTTTAGTTACTATAATAGCAGGAAATAATAGGGCTTACTTGGCTCTGTTTTACAGGCGATATCTGGGCAGCTATATATAGCTGGCAATGAGCATTTATAGCGATTATTAGTCTATCTTTGACAATTTTTAGCCGTTTAAAATGCGTTTATTTTGTGTAGTTAACGTTATTTATATTATCATGATCCCATAGTTTGAGGTATAACATGTGCTATGTTCACATATTTTAAAATTATTTTTATTTTTTAATTTTAATTTAATATAATTTTTATTAAATTAATTGAATTATTTTATTTATCGTTTATGTACAATATATTTATTATAAAAAATTAAGAAATTAAATATAATGTGAATGATAATATATATATTATGATATATGTCATATCTCCATGTCTCCCTGACAGGTAAACGCAGATTAGTAGGTGCAGATATGCAGGGGAAAGAAGAGACGTTTGAGCTGGTAGGTACACCCAATCACTTCATTGAATGACAGATGACAAACCATTTTTGATAGCAACGTCGTCGTCTCATGCGGTCCTAGTCTTTTAATTTCACATCAATTTTCAATCAAACTGGGCTCCACGTTAGCAGTTTACGACTGTCACCATCGACGTTGCTTTCCCATGCATTTGTTCATGTTTAATAATATGTTTGCAATTTTTTTTTTATATAATTATATTTTCAAATAAAATATTCCTATAAAATAATATTATTTTTATAAAGATAACACTAGTTTAAAATATAATTATATAAAAAACTACAAAAACAATTATACATATTATTTTCCATTATTAATTTATTCTTTTGCTTCTCTATTTCAACCTACCTAGGATCCCTAAACTTTTATAATTATATATATGACTTTTCTACATGAAAAATAATTTACACATGGCTGAAATAAGCTTGAGAAAAACTATGATGATTGATTTTATTAGTGGAAAACATGGGCGTCTGGTCCGACGTTTCTTCTGCTTTCTCATAAAAAAAAATAATTATATATACGGGAATCAAAGTGATGCTGAACAAATGAACAGTACTGGACAATTACCACATTTTCCGGAATAAGGGTGATTATGTGAAGAATATATATATATATATATATATAAGTATTGGAATAAGTTCTATTAAAAGTTAATGTAAATATAAATTTGACATAATTATATCAAATATTTTTGTATTTGATCTATCAAATGAAACTAGAAAAAGTTTTGAATTATAAGCAGTAACTTTATTTTATCCTTAAAATATGAAAACTTATTATTCTTTCATCAGAATATTTTCTTATTGCCTTTTAATATTTTTTGGATGAATAAATAATTTATGTGTTTGTTAATTTCATAAATTGTATATTAAATTATTATTTTGATAGATTTAATGTGAGATTATGAATGTAGAGGTGTTGACTTTTTATCAAATTTGTAATTTTTATTAAATTTTGAAGAAAATTTTGATAGAATCAATACTAATATTGCTCTAATATTAGATCATTAGTACACACTACTTTTTATTATATATATAATTTTTTTTACAATTATATTTTAAAAATAGAGCATTTTAATAAAATGCTGTCACTTTTATAACTTATATATTTTTTTAAATCCTTAATTTAAAACATATAGTTGTGAAATGAATGGTGTGTTCAATCAATTTCCTAAGTAATGAGAAATTCTTTGCACTCTTAAGTGAGGAATTGCATATGGCAGATCCATTAATCAATGGGGGCACAAGTAAAAAAATATTATTTTGAGAATAATATTATTATAATTCATTTTTTTTTTTTAAATATAACTACATGAAGTTATGCGAGAAGTCTCCGAATAAAGACTATAGTAGACTAATTGGTAATTACACATTAGTCATTGTCACGTACGGGGAAATGCAAGAGCAAAAGTAAATGATGGGCATACTATGTATATATCAAAGAATGCGCAGTAATCCCCCATGCTACAAGAGAGAACCAAAAATCCCGCATGAATGCGACACACGCTACATGAGCCAATCTAATTAGAATTATTTTTCAAACCGTGTGACAATGACACTGATCAATTAAAATAAAATAAAAGAAGAAGAAGAAGCAGAAGCAGAAGCAGCAGCAGCAGCAGCCTAGCTGTTGGAAAATATTTTCAAAATAATATATTATATATTACATTTATTAATATATGTTAGGGATTTATTTTTACAAGTTATGAATTATTTTGGGAAGACAGAAATAAGGAAAACTAATAATTATGTTTATAACAATTCGGGTCTGATAAAACATGGAGGCAGTTTTGTTGTGATTAATTGAAGGGCCATGTGGTCAGCCCTTGGCCCTCAAAGGGCGCGCATGATGCGCTGCCTGGGCATGCGACAAGGTGCGCGTGCGTGAGGCGTTGCAAGTTTGCAACGCATGCGGAATTGAAATTAAAATGCCTAAATCGCACCTGTGTAGGATCCCACTCGGGCGAGATGGGTGGAAGGAATCGAAGTTACCGCTGGACCAAGTCGAACGGGTCTAATATATAAACCGGTTCAGATCAGATTATATAAAATGAAAAGTGATAACTTTTTAATAACATCTTTTGATTTTTTATAAATAGACATATTGGTATACTAATTTAAAAATATTTCATAAGTGAATTTTGAAATTCTCTCCTAAAAGTTTTCATTTTTTCAAAACTTAATATTTGGATATATTCATTTTGTAGAGAATAGATTTTTAATTTTTTAATTGAATAGCAAAATCTTAGGGGGGGGGGTTCGTAGTTAGACAAATGAATTTGTTATAGATTTTATTATATCTTGGAGATAAATTTACTTATAACCCATATACATATCATAATTAGTGGGAACGAATATTGTTTTAAAGAAAAGGATATTTATAATATGCGTTGAAGCAAATTTTCTTTCATTATTTTTGTTTTGCAGTCCCTTTACACCAAGCAATGCTAATTGCGTGATCGGTGACAGTCGCAAATCCTAACGTGGCAGTCGCCCATTCATCTTCAATGCATCCGAATTAATTAAATATTCGATGTTGTCGTTAGAGATCTCCACATCTAAATAATCTTCAGGACTTACTACTAAATCTAAATCAACATATTTGCATGTTTCATGGAAGATGTAAACGTCACTGAATATGATATATATTTAGTAATACTTTTTTATCCGAACTTTGTACTAAAATATTTTTATTATTTGTAATAGTTCATTCGTCATCTTTTTTTTTTTAAAGAAAAAATATATATATTTTTATTATTTTTTAATCCGAACTTCAGTTGCAGCACTCCCGACTTACGAATGGCCATTCGACTCACATGGACGTAGTTGTTTTTAAAATCTGTGCGAGCTGGTTTTTGTACGTCCACGCGTATATATATAAGAAGGTTTGGAGGAACGTTAAGAGTGCACAAGCAAGCTGTCGAAAGAAGAAAGGGAGAGAGAGAGAGAGAGAGAGAGAGAGAGAGAGAGAGAGATACGGACAGCAGAGTAGAAATTAAATGGGAAGGAAGCCATGCTGTGCAAAAGAAGGTCTAAACAGGGGAGCTTGGTCTGTTAAGGAAGATAACATCCTTATGAAGTTCGTTAAAGTCCATGGCGAAGGGAAATGGAGAGAAGTTCCTCAAAGAGCTGGTCTCTCTCTCTCTCTCTCTCTCTTCATTCCTTATTGTTGTGTTCTTTCGTTCTGTCGTTTTCACTTTTTGTATATTGTTTATTGTCGTTGATAAATCATGTCAAATTTGGTAGGGCTGAGGCGATGTGGGAAGAGTTGCCGGTTGCGATGGTTGAATTATCTAAGACCAGATATCAGGAGAGGCAACATTTCTTCTTCTGAAGAAGAGCTTATTATCAGACTACATAAGCTTCTCGGTAACAGGTATCGGATATATATCTTCTTCTTAATTTCTTCCAAAGTGTTCATTAATTTATCAGAAAATAATACAACTATCAACCAACGAATCCTCAAAGTAATTTCGCTATTTATCAATAAAATGATCTCATGTATTGGAGTAGTCAAAATGAGGAAGTGTTGTGTTTTGTTGTGAGCAAAACATATACTAATAATGGTAAATAAAAGTGAAAATAAACATAATAAATCATACAATATAAGATTTACGTAGTTCAGTAAATTGCCTACGTCACAGATCTGCAGAAATCTTATAAACTAGAAAGAGTACAATCACTCAATCTCAACTCACTCTCTTTATAATAATTTTACTCTCTCACACAATATGCACTCATAAGATAATTGTTCTCTATCTTTATTTAACCAGTTAAATACAATATATTTATAACAAAAAGGGCGTTGAAAAACCTTAATTTTGAAATTCTTGCTTATCTCTCTTAAGCGGGATGTCAAGCGAGTATCGAACTAAATCTCTATCTGAATCTTGCTTAAGTCAGGGTTGAGCTAGGATCAAGCCAAATTCCTGACACACGATTTTTAACTCCTAGACCAGTCTCTACATACAACCCAACAGAAAGCTCTACATATGAGCTATTGTATAATCAAAGTACTAGATACACTGTTCATCTTCAAAAGAATTATTTTACTTTAAAAATATATGCACGTTGGGATATATTGCTCTTTTTTTGGCTACTCTGTTGTACCTTTCATCACATTGGGATGGTGGATAACATATAGGGTTCTTAAATTATTAATTAACATATGGCCATTAGTGTAGTTGCAAAATATAAAAAAAAAATTTAAATATTATTATTCAAAATAATGTTATATTATTATTTTAGTTAATCCAATGTAGGCTTATATATATTTTGAATGGCTTTAGTTTTATACAAAACAGTACTTTTAGCTAAATTTTGGAGATGACTTAGATAAAACTAATACCGGTGCTCTAGAGAGTTTTAAAAAAAAAGTAAAATATATATGAAAGCAAAAAATATACATGAAAATGAGGGGTTGATCAATTCTTGGGATACGGCACGTTGGACCGGCTTTGCTTCTGATTATCATCAGAACTTTGCGGTAATTAAGATTCCTCTTATTTATAATGTATAGTACATTCTCAAATTAATACCCTCGATGTGTACGTTAGGAATTAATTAAAAATTATCCTCTACTTGCTTCTGATCCTCATCATCACCACAATATATAGTCATATTTCTCACAGGAATTGAGAATGTCAAATTACTTGTTTAATTAATGAAGATCCCAATTAGTACTTGAGCATTGCAACCTTCGATTTGATCCTTCAAAGAAGGGGAAAGAGGCCGGGGGCGTACTTTTCTCTTTCAAACTAGAAATATCGTCGGTGCCTCTTTTTGTACAGGCCACCCGAAAGGGAGGAGCCATCCTCTGCCCACGTTTTAATCAATGATAGTAATTAATAATACGTGAAATATAAGTAAGAAACAACACATAGATTTATATGGTTGGTCATATAGTCTACGTCTGCATGCATGCGCAGGATGTTTGAAAGGCAAATCCACTATATATAATAGATCATGATATGTACAATCCTTTCGTATTTGACGATAAAATCCTTTCTAGAGGCAATATTTGCCTCTGGAAACCATCGGATTAAGGTAGAAGAAACCAGATTCGAGCATCCCCCAGTATGTATCCAGGAATATAACATGATCGGCCTCTCATTTTTACCCAGTTCCTACACCCCAAATCTTCAACTAAATGAAATATTTAGACTGATTTATCAAGAAGATATACGATTAGGTTCTTTCCCATTATAAACTATGTCCCTTGACCGAGATTTCATATGGAAGTCTGTACGGTACTCCGATCCTTCTCTCCTTGGTTTAAAAGAATATTGCTTTTGATCTTAAGGTTCTGAAGTCTAAAAAGTAGTAGACCTTGTTTTTCAGTTCGAACCAATTAAGTACACGAACTTTATCATGCGTACACCCAATAAAGCAATGGTATCATCATCTTTAACAATCTTCTACTGCAGAAGTGATGTTATCATGATTATCGATCGTTACTATTTTTTGCACCGATATTAAAGCGAGTTAGTAATTATCACATTGTCATGTACGTACGTGTGTGCAGGTGGTCACTGATCGCAGGCAGATTACCGGGACGAACAGACAATGAAATTAAGAATTACTGGAACACCAAGTTAAGAAAGAAGCTGGCGCAAGGTCATGATACCGATATTTACGATTATAGTAAACAACAAGATCATAGTACTGAATTAAAAGAGAATAAGGTCGGAAGTAAGACGCCAGCCGTCTCTGATATTCGAGGAACAGGACAGCCAGAAACTCAATCAGTAATTCGGCCAAAAGCAATGAGGTGTGCAAAGGTTGTAATGCCATGCCCACTAATTGATAAAGGGATGGTCAACAATGAGCAAACGATCATCCCTGGTACTGTAGATTGTGAAAGCCCATGCCGTTCAGCTCATGAAAGGGACATTAACAATTCCTATAGTTTTCTAATTGATTTTGATGTCAATGACCTTTTGATCTCAGACGTTCTATATTTAGATGGCCAACGAGTTGTTGATGAAGAAATAGTTGAATGTGAGAAACTGGTGGATGGAGGAGTACTTGAACCGCCTTGCAAGAACATGACGAGTAGTAGTGTTGAAGATCTTGCAGTTTCTGGACATGTCGAAGCCAAGCTTGAGGATTCATTATTGGATTTAATGGCCGCTGATCATGAACCGAATGCAGATTCTTTGGATCTTAAGACTTTGGCAGCTTTTCTAAATTTAGAAGATGATCATGATGAGTGGATTAACTGAATTAACTAGTACTAGTATAGCTAGCTAGGTTCCATTCATATATATATGAATAAAAGCTATACTGATTGATCTGCATGGAAACTTGCGGTCTTGTAGCAAAAGTTGCCGTTTCCATTTAAGTAATGGAATGTGGGCCGGTTTTAGGTATTTAACCATCTAATAATAATATCAAAACTTGGGGGCCGTAACGTCGACACGAGTACTTGCACCGTTTGAGAATCTTAATTCTTAATATTGATATTTAAAAAAAAAAAAAAAGTAAATAAAAATGAAGTAGAAGAGCCTAAATTCCAAATGAATGAAAGCGTGACTGAATTAGTTCCAATTACTTTTCGGGGTGGAGTGGAAGAAGAGAGGAGATTCTCAAAAGAGGAAAAAGATCCAACGACTTCGAAAGAATTGAACGAGGTGTCGTGTGAGGTGAAAATCTCATGTACGGTTCTGTAGAGTGGCAATAAGAATGACTTATCTATCAACTTTTCCACTATCACGCCCACAAAACCAAACTCTGCCTTACGTAAAGTCGTCAGAGTATGCTTAATCTCTGGATTTGAAATCATTGCTTATATACCTAGTATTGACCATAATTTAAAAAAAGCATTTCTTGGTTTTCTAGAGGAAAAAAAAAACTTGTCCTCCTTAATAACGTGTTTATGTTTTTACCTAGTTTACTTTTTATACTAACTACATACTTCTATCTTTTGGCACGACTGTTGTTTGACAAAGTGCCTCAACCGGTTGGGAATGGGTTTTGTGTAATGTACCCAGTATATCCACAAATGAAATGGAAAGTAGAATGGATGAATGAATGAACAAAGGATAGAGTTCTAAGAGCACTAGTATTAGACTGGACATATTAATATTCAAAATTTGAAGAATATACAACTTTTCATCTTTTAACTAATCACTCAAAGCATGAAGTCTATATTGGATTAGCTATCACATTCTTTATATTAATAAAATATTATTATTTATATTTATTTAATTATTTATTTATTTTATTTTCGTAATCATCAATAACTTCCAACAATTATATTCATATTTGTTTTTTTTAATAAGAATATATTTAAATATTTTTTCATATTTTGTAATTACATTAACCATATGTATATTAATAATTTAATTTGATACTTAAATAATTATTTTTCAACCAAATTTTGAAAAGATATTTTTCAATTCCTTGTAAAAAAATTATATGGGGTTGGAAAAGTATAAAATAATGGGATGAAGAGATGAATAGTGCTTTTCATATATGAAAAGTAAAATGAATTTTCAGTAGCAAAAAGTTAGGATGAAGAGTCTTTTGCTAATCCAATGTAGGCTTATTTTAATTTTTTTCTTTAAAATTTGAAGAATAGTGGCATTTGACTAATCCAATGCCAATGCCAATACTTAAGGAAGATGAATGCAAAAAAATGAACAATACCGTGGATGATGCGTGAGTTACGCAGAGACTCTTCGAGAGGACTCTTCCTCCAAACTAGGATTCCTGCAAAATATTCTAGATTCAACATAAATTCCAAGACTCCTCTTCCCTCTACATATACTAACCTAATTTAACACTCAGCAAGGCAAAAGGCCTTGGGCCACTTATCTAAACCCATGGACCACAAACACTTAGCCGAACAATAAAATGAAAGGATAACAAGAAGTCCATCAAACCCGGCCCACTTAACGGGATTCATAATATTTTGTTTGGCTTCAAGTGTTAAAATAATCATAAATTTCATGTTCGATTATGTTGTATAAGAAATACTGAAATAAAAGGCTAATGATATTGAATAAGAGTTACACAACATCATCAGACAAAACTTTTAGTTTAGGGGTAAGTTCAAACATTTTAATGCCCTTATAATGAATGGCTGATATATGAAAATGTTATTATAAAGAAATGTAAATGCTTGGAAGGTTTCAGTTTATATATGTGGAAAGTATTTTATTATCTGCTCTAGCTGCTCCATAATCTGTAATCTCACTATTGAACTTGAAACCAAAATATTGAGTTGTTAGCACCTATTCGTTGATGATTTTTATTTGCTTGGTTGATTTGGCCATTTACTATACTATGTTAACTTTAAGTATATCTTTATGAGCATATGGGTTGCAGATAAGTGGAATCGCTAGTTCTGGGATGCATAGGAACTAGATGATAATTTTTTTTTCTCTTATTTAGTTTATTATCTTAAAATTGTAGCTTGAGCTTGAGCTCCGTCAGGGGTTTTTATCTCTATTTACATAAAAACGTTACATCATGCATGGACTATTGGATTCTTAATTTCTAGCAGTCATCTCTGTATTTATTTCTGGTGTCTGCTTGAATTTTGAGTTTGTCAATCTTTTCATAATTTCTAATATGTTTATGCACAATTGTGGTTGATGAAAAAACACAATAAAGCCTTTTGTTTACAAGGCTAATTAATGGCTTAATCCCAGCTGCTCAGAGTAACATATTACAAATCTTTGGTTAAAGTTTTAAGTGGATTGCTTCTAAAAACTCATGCTTAAATAATTCCTGCCCAAGACATGGTACGGATCTGAAAGACAAGCACATTTTGGGAGAGATGTCTCTAACATCGAACTTATTTTATTGTCAAAACAGATGCTATACTTCTGTTCTTCATTTTGGAATTTATCATTTTCAGTCACTTTTATTGATACATTTTAATTGAAAATTTACTGATACACCTGCAGTCAAGAAATGAATGAAGCAACTCCTAAGTGAGATTTAGTAAAACAAAAGATTTGGGAACAAGTAGTTTTTTTTTTTCCAGGAATTTGTGTTTTAGTCTATTAGCTTTGTCATGCTAAAAAATCTATTTTGTTTATTTATTTATTAGGTTTTCAACTCTCTAATTTTTCTTTTTTATTTTTATTTTGCATTTGAATCCTATAGAACCTAATGCTTCTTTGCCTTCATCTAGGTTTGTATAAATTGTGACACCCCTCAAATTCTCCTTAAAATAACACGAAAATCGAGACGTCGGGATGATGACAACACGGGTCACACATCCCTAACGTCATGTGCTAAGTGAACACGTGACATATATAAATAAAAGTAGCGAATAAATTACATCGATAACTAAGTATCATAAATTTTTTTAGAGATATTTTACAAACTAGTTTAACATATATTCTCCAACAGGTGATTTCATACAGTCATCAGAAAGATAAATCATAAAAACACATATTTATACAAAGGAGAAAATAATTTCTCAATATAACAATTTTATAATAAGAATACTTCAACAGCGGAGTCGTCTCCTCAAGCTCAACCTCCACAAAACTCTGCATCTAAAAAATTACGATGCCAAACATGGCATTACAAGTAAGTATAACTCAAACAAATCACAATATATAAAATATACTCATGTACAACAATAACTTCCCATATGAACAGGACACCATATGCATGAATCTTAAATTCATTTTCTCAAAATAAATAAAATAACCACACACGCCAAAATCTCATTTTGGCCCAAATTAAAACTCCAACAAAATCATAAATCATTTTTCCAGAAAATGATGTCTATAAATCCATTAAAACCACAACCATTTTCCCAGAAATGGTCTACGTAAAACCAATAATTAAAACCCGTCACTTTCCAAAAAAATGGTCTAAACATCTATTTTATTAACCGTATGCACCATGATCTCCCCTAGGGACCATCCGCACATCTTGGCTTTTATCATCACACCGAAGGTAACGACCACGCATATGACTTCGGAACGTGCGATGCCTAACTAATCGCGCCCAGCACGTACCATGACTAGGCATCCCTAGCCCCCGCCAACAGAGGAGCCACGGAGTCGGTACGAGAGCGTAACCATCCCGTCTGATCCCATCGTCACCAGGCGACGACCCAAGGGACGTTACTCAGTATATTCCGCTTCTGCTCCTGAGTGACTAGAGGAGCTCCACCGAGATAATTCCCCATCTCGGCTTGGGGTTGTGATACACATGCACTCGAAAACTATAAACACAATGGAAACCCAATTCCCATTTTCGACACATGAATATGCGCGTAAATACACAATGTAGACGACCATGCACCAAATAGCCAACAATTAATAAATTCCAACAATAACCAAACACAATATCTATTGATGCCAAAAATATATTAAATCTTAAAATTTATTTAGAAAATACTTACAGCAGATAAAACGTAAATCCATAGTGCTTGTAGCGGTCACTTGTACGTTAGGCTAAATTATTCGGTTTGATATCAAAATTTAGGGAGATACTCTTTGGAAGGTAGGGAATCTCATGGAGGTGGTGGTGTGGTGGCACAATCACCAGAAGGTGGCGGATCAGGCTCCAAAAGGGTGGAAACCCATTTTCGGATTTTGGGTCGTATAGGGAAGGTGGGGCAGCGGTTGGGAAAACTGAGTTAGGGAGTTGGTCAGTTGAGGCAGGGGAGTGTTTTGGTGGCGGTGGTGAGGCCTACGGTGGCCGGACGGCAGCGCGGCGAAGATGAATCTATTTAAGGACCCATTTCAGGTGGAGGAGCAAACGACGGAGTTGGGTGGTTCTAGATGGTGGGTTATATTCGCCGGAGTGAGGGGAGGCTCCTGGTAGGTTGCCGGTACCAATGGGTGGTCGGTGGTGGTAGGAAAATGTAAGAGAAGCCACAAAACCCATTTCGGGTTTATGGCCGTAGAGGGGCTGTGGAATGGCCGTGGAGCACACCGACGGTACCACTAGACTCGCCAGTGGGTAAAGAGGGTCGTGGGCTGGGGGGTGTCGCCGGCGGGAGAGAGGAAGCAGGGGAGGGGGCTTGCGGGTTTGGGGAAAAACAGGGAGAAAGAAAAAGGAAAGGAAAGAAAGGAAAAAGAAGAAAAAGAAAAGGAAAGAAAAGGAAAAGAAAAAAAAAAGAAAAAGAAGAAAAAAATAGGACTAACTAGAAAAAACACAATAAATTAAATAATTGTGTTTTGTTTTATGTGGACTATTTTCTAGGAAAATCATTGTGATTTTAAAGAATTTACATGTATCATTTTTTGAAAAAATGGTGGATGTTTTTATTGGACTTTATCTTGAGCCAAAATTGGATTTTGGCGTGTGTTTAATTTATTTGTTTTGAAGAAGATGATTTTAAACTATATACATTTGCTGTCATGTTCATGCGTATTGTTGTTGCATGAATTTATATATATCTTGTGATTTGTTTGGATTGTACTTACTTGCAATGCCATTTTGACGTTGTAGTTTTTTGGATGTAGAATTTGAGAAGGTTGAGCCTGAGGAGGCAGCTCCGCCATTGATGTACTATTATTATAATTTGTTATATTGGGAGATGTTTTCCCTTTTTATAAATATGTATTTTTTTATGATGTCTTTCAGATGACTGTAATAAATCTCCTATTGGAGAATTTGCATTAAACTGATTTGTAATATTTTTAAAAGTTTTGGTACTTGGTTATTGACTTCAATCATCCGTTTCCTTTACTTATGCAAGTCACGTGTTAACACACTTAGTACTTGATGTTGGGAATGTGTGACCCATGTTGTCACCATCTCGATGCTTCGATTCCTGTATTCTTTTAAGAGGAATTTGGGAGGCGTCACATCAACTACTTTTTTAGGACAATTTATTTGTTTTCATTTTGATCTGCTGTGAACAATTGAGACAGAATTATCATAAAATCTTCGTGCAACTAGTTTAATTAGGAAAACTTGTTCAACCAATTAGTTGTTTTGAAACAGCACTAATACAATTAAAAAGGAAAAATAATTTGAATGAAAGCATGAAAGGGTTTGGAGAGTTCAGTACTAATCATCCATTTAATTATATATACTTGCTGGACCAAATAATTTTTTTTGCTGTATGTCTTTTTGACATGCATGTTTTAATTTCGAAAGTTTTGACCAAATTGTTCAACCCATTAATTATTTTGAATCAGCACTAGTACAATTAAAAAGGAAAACTTGTAGAGGAGAGAGAGAGAAGAAGAATAAATGAAAGTAGAAATAGAATACCTGATTATCTGATAAGGCTATTGGGTTGGTAATTGGCTTATTGGGATGGACTGTTATTACGCTGGGTCAAAAGGCTGTTAGCGCATCGGGTCAGGTGAACACCCCTACCTAGATTAATCGAGATTTAGATTAATCTCCTCACTCCTGGCGTTGTTAAGTGTATATATCAGCCCCACTACTTAGGGGTACAAATCACGCATGCATGCTGCATGGACACATACCTAATTAAAACTGAGATGCCCTCAATTTATGCTAAGGGTATTAATATAAATGGGAAAGTCTGAGTAAGTAACACTAGGCTATCTACTTCATACGTATCGATTTTAAGATGTGCACATCTATTCTTACTATCATGTATAATGAGACTTACAGCGGAAAGTGGTTTAAAAATTTTTTTTTGTAAAATAAACTAGTGATCACATGGTAAAATATAACCATAATATTCACATTGTCACATTTATAACATCAGATTGTACTATTATACATAACCTATTTCGTTTTCTCAGTCTTCTAATAATAATTCATATCTATCCAATTACCATATTAGAACCACCTCGGTTCCTTCTTGACTTCTAGAAACTCTCTCCCATAATGAAACCTATTCAGACTAATACAAAAATCCCGATGAAGATATTGCCCATATGGAGTTGCGTAAACCTTGCACATGGACAACATTCTATCTAAGCCTAATGTCAGACAGCATCCGATACGTCTCTGCTCCTCAAAGAAAGTGGATGCATCGTGTCTCCATATCCCCATCGGTCGGTCATAAATATCCATAATAGGGGAGTCAAAAAAATCAAAAAGAGAACAATCAGAAGGTCCATTAGGGTGCTTCTTAGCTCCCTGAGACATAGGGGCTTTTTCCCTGTCCGCCATATGGTCCTGTATAATAATTAAATTTTTCAGAAAGACACAAACAAATAAAAATGAGATTTCCTTAGAAATTTTAGTAAGTACACTTATAACATAACAAGGTATGGATAAAGTATAACATAAAACACGTGACAAGATCATGATAAATAAATAACATAATGAATTAACTTATGTGTCTCATGCGTATGAGTGACAAGCAAATGATTGGCTGTTATTTTCTATGGACCTATTCTTATTATAGTTAAATTCTTATTACTTGTAATATCTTTCGTAATATTGTGGGTCATACGTATTTCATCACCTCGATGGGCGTTACGTATTGCTGTCCTTGCCAGATTTTCTCAGCATGACGCCCCAACTTAGCCATACATAAGCTCATCAATCTTTCGGGCGTTACGTATCGCTGTCCCCGTCTTGACGAGCCTCGTGTCAATCTTTCGAGCGTTACGTATCGTCATCCCCGTCCTGACACGAAATTACTTAGTATAGCGGGCGTTATGTATCGCCGTCCCTGCTAGTCATGTTAGTCTTTTGGGTGTTACGTATCGCCGTCCCCGTCATGACACGACACTTAACTTATCATTTTTTCTTAACATTTTTCTTATCGTATTCTCTTAAAATACATGTCGTGACTTGTGACGATACATATGTGACAAATTGTAATATACATGGAACCTTAGACTTGTGATATGCATGCTTTCTATTTTCGTAAAGCATATGACATAGAAAAGTACATCACAAAAGTTTACATGCACATACATTACTTAAATGCGCAACGTCAAAACTTAGCAAATAATACGTATGTAATTAAATAAATTATTAAATTTTATTAAATCAAGGGGCGGACTGAAATCTTATAGAAATTATCCGTAGTTATTATTCCTTTTGTTATATTCAACTCAAGCCCATAAATTTGCATAATTCTCTAATTTAATTATTTTTAATTATTTCTTAAACTATCTTTGTCTATATAAAACTTTATTATTATTATTTCATCTTTTTAAGATAATAATTATTAAAAATCATCCTAATATATAATTTTTCCAAAATTATCATATTTGTTAAAAAAACTCATTCAAAACATTCACTAGAAGTTTTAAAAGTGAAGGAAATCTTCATTTTTCAAGGGTTTCCTACTTTATTCTGTCACTTATTCTTAATTTCGTCTTTCATAGAATTTTTATATCTTAAAACTTAAAACACAAGTATTGTAGATATCTGGCTTAGCTTTCATAACCTTTTGAATCACTCAATTTTGACTTCTCACTAAACATTTATGACTGTTTTACTATACGATGGTTATTCTGTTAACTTGACCTCGAGATCCGAAAGATACTAAGGTTGTTCTTTCAATTTTTTCTAAATCATGGCCTCATATTTTCACATATTCCTCTTATTATATGATCATAAAACACATGCATAAGTTACTAAAATTTTTCCTAATATTTTTCCATAACAAAAATTACTTCACAAATCAAAATATTTAAGCTACCTCATACACGATGCATAAGCTTAAACAAGCATCAAATAGACATCAAAATAAATATAAAATTAAGCCACTTATACCACACCAAGAGTATGTTAAGAAATGCACTTACAATTTTTTTAAGACTAAAAGAGTAGTTTTGAGTTGGTTTTGCACCACAGTTCTCTCCAAGACTCTCACTTAGCTTCTTTTTGATGTGTGTGTGTTGTGAGTGCAATTTCTTCTATTTTTCTTAGTTTTCTCTCAAATAATTCGTGTGAATTCTCTAAAAGGAAGCAAAGGAAAGCTTAAGGGTCTATTTATAAGAGGGAAAACTTTGCTTAAGGGCTGGAAAGGGCAGGGGTATTTCAGCAATCCCTTTGGCTGAATGTGTGACCTGTACCTCCTAAACCTTAGGCCTTATTATCACCCCTAAATCTCATAATTTCCTAAGGTTTTCATCTCAAAGCTAGGCTTCCTCCATATCTAAAATAATCCTAGATCAATGGTTAAAAGATATTACAACACATAGATAAAAAAAAAAAAAAAATCAAAAAACATCTAACAAAATCTGGAAATATCTTGGATGAAATCAATCCAGCCACTTGGCCTTTGGCTGGCTCCCACGATTTCTACCTCTTTTTTCACCTTTTACCACATATTCCAGACCTCCTTGACACCCTTAGGACCTCTTTAAAGAATCCCCTTAAAGCTTGGTTGACAATTGGTTAAGAATGGAGGGGATAGTTGGCTGGTTTGGTTGGTTCTCCTCTAATCAGATTTTGTTCCCACTTCTTCCATGATTATAAAAAAATTTTCTTCTAGAAACTCTTCCACCATCATATACAAACCTTTTTACACATATCTAGAAGATAAAAATGTAGAAAACCAATCAAATTGAGGCTCCTAAAGTAGGTCGGTGATTTGATTTATTTTCGGGCTCAGTTTACGCTCAAATCTGATCAGTCCACTTCCAGCCCAGTTAACACATTGATACACTTTTCTTCTTCAAAATATCTAAACATGAAAGTTTTAGATACTTCTCTTAGTGATCCATAGGATTTTGAATCATATAAATGAGAGGTCATATGAGAGAGATATAATCAATTTACCGAAACATGTTCTTCTAATCCGAGAACCAACTTTTAGGCTATCTAAGTGTTTTTCCACTCCACTTCCTATTTCTCAAATTTTTCTCTTAATCTCCTTGATAGAATTATTCTATAGATGAAAGCTAAAATATTCTAATTTATTCTCTAAAAAAAATAAAATATTTGATCATAATTCTCCTTATTTCAATGACTACTTAAGATATTTCTATTTTAAATATTTCTCCCAATTACCATAGCTTTCCTAAAATTCCCTTAAGAATATTAAATTTCTAAATGAATCTATTCCTAGGGATGTATATATATATATATATATAAACGGGTTATTACAAAAACGATAGGGCTCGATTTTAACCAAATATTATAGTCGCATTTCATATTTCAAGAAAACATTCATGCATGTTTGATTAATGATCCCACATCTCCCATCTTTTCGCTAGCATTCCAGTAGTTGGCCCCCGACCTAATTGATCGCAAGTAACTTCTAAACGAAAAAGGAACTGCTCCTCCTATTTCCTAATATTAATGTATGGGTACGGCGATGTCGAAACTAATTCTAAGATGACATAGATATTCTCCCCATGCATGTATTCAACTCTAATCTCGTGATCCAACAGTTACTACAATGTAGCCTTTTGCGAAAATTTTCATTTAGCTGCAACAAAAATCATGGCAAAAGGCACCTATCTACAACAAATTTTATTTTGTTGTAGAATTCAATTAAGAAGTTGGGAAATGCTAAGGGTTAATTCACTGCACAATCTTTTACAGGGACTTGAAAGCTATTGTGATGGTTTTTATCATTGTAACAAGTATTTTATTAGGCGGCAATTTCTAGAGCCAGGCATAAAATTGCATAAGTTGGATGTATGAGTTATTGTAGTGACTTGTAGGATTTTTCCAGCCATTAGTTGTCATCACAATAAGTTTTGAATTAAAACATAGAAGTAGTTGTCACTACAATGTAGCCTTTCTTCCTCTGATATTTCTGTTGCGCTCTGTTCATTTTTCTCTCACTGGCTCTGTTCCTTCTCCCCATCTCCAGAAAGCCCTAACCCTAATGCTTTTAACCTTACTTTTTACTTCTCACTCGTTATCTCTTTGTTTCCCTAACCTCCCGCATTTTCAAAAAATCCTAGCCTGATTGCATTCATCAATGAATACAATTTGGTTTTCTTGAGGGGTATGAAGGGGAAGCCTTTGTGTTTTCCTATATATACTGTGATTTTGATCATATAATCTTGTCTTATTTTTTATCTTGTGGTTGGATGTATGGTTCATTAATTGTTGGGAAATTTAGGAGAAGATCTAGGGTTGCAACCTCCAACAAACCTTGCTCATCTATTACCAAATGAGGCTCTGAGATGATATAATTTATGCATCTCTCCCTTGGCCTCCTCTGAGACTAGGACAAGTGATATAACTTATGTTGGAAGTGTAAGGAATAAAACATCCCTATTCAAATATGGATTAGTGTGTAATTTATAATGTTGATAAAAATGGGTTTGCTCTAATTTCACAGGTTGAAAGATTGAAGATGAACCTAATATACTATGTCTTTATTTAACAGTGTTGTTGAGCATATAGTTGCTTCACTTATTTATCTAAATCCTTAATAATATCTTTTTACAAATGACTTCCCAAAGACTATATAGTGTGCGTTGTGAGGTTAACTGATTTTAATGTTTGTGCACATATATAGTACATCATGAGAATTATTGACACCTCTGTTAAATTAGTACATGACTAGATATTTGTGTAAGAAATATTAAAGTGGCAAATAAGAGCTATTTGTGTTGTCTAGATTCCTATAGCTTGGTAATATAATGTATATAATAGTTATCTGAACGTATGTTGTAATGCATGGTTGCTATGATTTATGTGGACAAGTATGAGATGTTTGATACGGTTATTTATAATGTTTGTAATGGGATATGTTTGCAATGAATGGTTGTGGACATTTAACTGAACATCTATATATGAACAAGTGCATGTGATGATCTTAGTTTTGGCTGAAGGTATGCGCATACCACTATTAGTAATATTTATAATATTTTCTCATTAATGATAAATGAAGAGTTAATGAATTTCACAAGATTTTTAATTATTATATGTAATGCAGCATGTAATGGATATTATAATTAAGGGGTTTTTCAATAAGGACTTGCTTTTCCTATTAGGGATGGCTCACCTCTTATATGGTATTTTGTTTTTTGTTGTTGCATATGTTAGTATGCAAGTCTTAAGATTCTTTTGAACTTGATTATTTTACATTCATGAAGATTACATGGTTTTTTCAAATTAAGTGTAGCACTATTTTATCAATTTGTTCATATGGACCTTATTTATACAACTGTGAACTAAATAGGAACCTTCCTTTGAATGCATTTTAATGGTGTTATTAGGTGTTTGAGAAGCTTGGACCAAGTTTATTGGACCCAAGTAACCCACTTAATTGAATCCATAAATTGCAGGTTGATGCCTACTTCATGTAGGCTATAGGTGATATTTCCTTGTGCAAACAGAAACACTCCCCATTTGGCAGTATCAGTAGATAGAACTTCCTTTGTTCATTGCTCTCCATTATTTTATTTCAATATTATTGTCATTTTTTTTCTTAAATAAAAATTTCTTTGTTAACTACAAAAAATATTAGATTTTTGCCACGACAACTTTTGCCACAATAAGCATAAAAAATTGCTGCAAAAAAACAATTCTGGCAAAATATCATTGCCGCACGTTTGTAGATAAAAAAATGCCAATTTAAGTATGATTTTGGCAAAAGTCTAATTTTTTCACAAATTTATACTTATTATGCAACTCTAATTGCCACTAATGAGGATATCATTTGTCAGAAACACCTCTCTCAAATCATTTAACATCGCACAAGAAACTCAATTCCCGCACTGAGATGTTGCCACAAAATACTTTTTGCATCAAGAATTTTTCTCACTATTTCCTTAATACTACAAATGCTATTCTCCACAATAGATTATAGTGGCAGCTTATGCCGTCACAAGAATTAATCTCCCACAAAGGTATATTGTCAATAGAAAAGGTTAATGCCAAATTTTTTTGTTGAAAATATTTTTATTGACGAATCGATATGGTTGCAAAAAGTCAATTACTATAAAGAAACATAATCAAAAAAATATTTGTGACAAGAATTTTGGTTGATAATTCATTTCCTCTACAAGTAATTTTGCCACAACGGACTATATTGGTAAATATGTATATATATATATGCGGCCACAACATGTTGCCGTAAATAAAACTAAAAATTTTTAAAAAAATATAGACTAGAATCGATGAAATATATAAATGAGTCTAAAAGTAGAAAAAGTATTGCATAATATAAGTCTAAAATCATAAATATGAAAGCAAGGTTGATCCAAATTCAGCAAAATATTATATAACAATTTCAAACAAACATAACCTAGCTGTGCTACCAATTTCACCAACTCAAGATTCACAATCAAAATAACTTTGATGTATACACTAAAATATAAACTCATTACAAATATAAACTCATTTTGCTACCAATGTTTGTGTTGGCATCTTCTTAACACAAATATAAACTCATTTTGCATGGCAAAACATACTTTCAAAATTCATACAATAGGAAAAGCATGTCAATTCCATAAAAATCATTAATTTTGTAAACTTTTGTTGCTAAAAGAGTTGGTAATTTAAATCCCTAACACAAGCTATAAATGGATACTTCTTCCAAACAAACCAAGCAAATAGCTTCCGAAAAATTATAAAATAATGAAAATCAAAATATAACTTCTTCATGGCAAGTTAGAAATAATTACAAAAGAATGAGTTTGGTGGGAAGTACCTTTACTCAATTAAGGAAACTTTTCCAATAATAGATAACATACCCTTCAAATGAGATGGACAAGTAGGTATACCTAGATTGTTAAAATATAATAAAAGATAAAGTCATGACATCATTTAAGAGTAAAAATGATAGATATGTGCTTTCTATGAGACAAATGTGTGAGGACTTGCCTCCCTATTTTGTTCAATTTGTGATTTAGTGTGCAAAGCTCTTGTATATAGGAAATCACACAACATCCAATCTTGAAGAAGTACTTAGAGTTGAAACATATATATAAGTTGTACATTATGACCAATAAAAACCAAGCCTTTTAAGTGATAAATGACCTTAGAAAATGGACATCTAACTATTATTTTTGAGGCCACATTAAAGCTAAAGTTTCATATGAGTATTAGTGCAAGGTCTAACACTACTAAATATAATAGCATGAATAAACTAGTTCCATTTACACACACACACACACACACACACACACACACACATATATATACCTACACACATATTAAAGTAATTGGGCCATGAAAAGAAAAGAAGAAGAAGAAGATGTAGAAGAAAACTATAGACAAGAATGGCAGATCATTCACATGCTTGTCTATGTGTTTGTGAGCATGACAGCCCATATATAATACTTGCACATATTTAAGAATAAGACCATTAATGTAGATAAATACCAGCATAAAGTAAAACATAAATGATCTAGTTTGGAGCTCTATCATCTATGCAATCATTGTGCTAAATGTATTGGATGAGAAAGCCAATAAGAGGAACTTACCCAATATATGCTAGACCATTTTCACCAATGAACAAAAACTCTTGGAGCATTCAACTAAGACACCTAGTTGCTTCATTCACATATGGGCTCTATAATATACCACATAGATCTAGTAGTGTGAAAATCAAATTAAAATCATTTTGGATGGTAAGTCATAAACTAACACCATAAACCAAAAAAATCCCCACAACACTAAAAGTGAAACTAAGAAACTTCCAATTGGTAAGTTACACCTGCACAAAAAATGTCTAACCCAAAATCTGGCATCATTCATCTCATTCTTATGAATTGACAAACACTAACATAGCCTGAGCCGATTGGCAAGGCTAGAGATCATATAGAACAAATTTGTTCTAAGACACCAAATAAGGCATCGCAGGTAAGTACAACCCAAATAAACCACAAGATTTAAGTCTTGTACTAGTTTTGAGGAATTAGTGGTGACTTGAAATTTTGGAATAATAGTTGTAAGTGGAGATTTATCTTTTGGTTGAGTAACTTATACTTATTGATGGTTAAGTGGGGAAGATAAACTTGGGAGTTACTTTAGAGTGACACAAATTATTGTATGGAGTTAGTGAATATTAAAATTTTGAGAGGTTGGCTAAGGTTTTGGTACATGTGGAGTTCAGATTAATTGGCTACCTCAGGAGTCTTAGAGATGAAATATTATTTGGAAACTATACGATTACGATAGAATAACATCCATTTGTGTTTGAGGAAAATAGATGATTGTGCTAATACTTGGAGTGAGTATTAAGTGATGTGGTAGGTGAGCTATTGGAGTTTTATTAGTTGCAGCCGAGTGAATTTCGGTGACGAAATTCTTTTCAAGGGGGGGAGAATGTGAGATCCCAGATTTACATGTATTTTTACATATTATTTTATTCTCGTTATTGATTATTTTAATTTATCTTGATAATATTATTATTCGTGTTTTATTTGTTTAAGATATTTATTTGAGCTATTAATTAGTTAATATTGAGTTATATTATTTTTTTCATGTTAATTAAAATGTGAGATAATTATTTTAATGATTGGAATTAAATTTCTTTATTTTATTATATGAATTTATTTAATGTGCTTTTGTTATATTAAGTATCGTTTTGTAATTAAATTGCGCTAGGTTTAATTTATTTTATTGATAGGCTTTAAATATTTTATTTTATTTATATTAAATTGTGGTACTTTCAACTGGTTTTTATTAAATTTGTTGTATTTTTCTTCTAGTTGGATTTTGTTTATTTTCCCTTCTCTTTTTCTTATTCCTTTTTTTCTTTTCTTTTTCTCATTTTCTTCCCTGCTTCCCCCCCCCCCTTTGTTTTGGCCGTTCGGCCTTAGACAGTCCAGCCACCCACCGCCGACCGCCACCCTTCACCACCCTCATCGCCAGCCTCCCCACCCGCTGGCGAGTCCACCGGTACTGGAGGAGTCACCTTCGGTCACCCCACCTCCTTCACACGGCACATACCCAAAAATGGGTTTAATGGGCTTTTACCCATTTTTCAACGTCGTCGCCAGTCACCTTGGCCTCCAACCACCACCACTAGACTCCCCACCCTCTGGCGAGCATAACCCACCGTCGGTAGCCACCCCAACTCCTCTCTCTCTCCTCCACCCGAAATGGGTCTTAAAACAAGTATATTCTCGCCGCGCCACTGTCCGGCTGCTGTGCGTCTCACCTCCGCCATCAAACGACCCCCTTACTCAGCCGACCAACCCCCTAGCTCAATTTTCCCAACCGCTGCCCCACCTTCTCGGTACAACCCCAAATCCAAAAATGGGTTTCCACCCTTTTGGAGCCCGATCTGCCACCTTCCGGTGGTTGTGCCGCCACAACACCATTTCCATGAGATTCTTCACCTTCTAAAGAGTGTCTTCCTAAATGTTGGTGTCAAACCGAGTACTTTAGCCTAACGTACAAGTGACCGCTACGAGCACTGCAGAATTACGTCTGCTCAAAGATTTACGCTTTTACTTGCTGTAAATATTTTTCAAATAAACATTAATATTTAAATATATTTTTGCATCGACAGATATTATGTTGGTCATTGTTGAAAATTATCAGTTGTCGGTTAGTTTGTGCAAGGTCATATGTATTGTGTATTTACGCACATGCTCATAAAAATATTTGGAAATTGAATTTTTGCATGATTTTGAATATTCATGTATTGAAAATGGAAATTGGATTTTTATTGAGTTTATGCATTTTAATGTTTTTTGGTTGAGTCATAACAGGGGTGGCGATACGTAACGTTCGTTGTGATCAGCGTGTGTAGATGACATAATAGAGACGGCGATACGTATGCCCATTATGGTTATTGTGTGTGTAAGTCATAATGGGAACGACGATACGTAACATCCATTATGATTAGCAGTGTGTAGATGACATAACGAGGACGGCGATATATAACACCCGTTATGGTCATTGAGTGTGTATTTCATATCGGGGCAATGATACATAACGCCCGTTATGAAATGAATGTGTATAAATCATAATGGAAACGGCGATACGTAACGCCCATTATGATTGGTGATGCGTGTATATCATATCGGGGACGACGATACGTAATGCCCGCTATGAAATGAGTGTGTATGAATCATAATAGAACGGTAATACGTAACACTCATTATGATTGGTGATGTGTGTATATCATATCAGGGATAGCGATACGTAACGCCTGGTATGATTGGATTTGCGGATATTATTTTCGGGGAAATGATGAATGGTTTTTATTGAAATTTTATTGTGATTAAAATGAGATTTTAGTATGTATGGTTATTTTATTTATTTTGAAAAAGATGATTTCTTTTAGATTCATGTATTTGGTATCATGTTCATGTGTGAGGTTATTGTTGTTGTATGAATATATTTTAAATCTTGTGGTTTGTTTGGGTTGTACTCACCTGCGATGTATTGTTTGTCGTTTTAGTTTTTAGATGCAAATTTTGAAGAGGCTGAGCCTGAGGAAACGGCTCCGTCGCTGATGTACTGTTATCATAAATTGTTATCTTGGGAAATTATTTTCTCTTTTTTATAAATATGTATTTATTTAATTTGTATTTCAGATGACTGTATTAAATCTCCTGTTGGAGAATTTATGTTAAATTAGTTTGTAAAATATTTCTAAAATGCTGGTACTTAGATAATAACTTTATTATCTCCTGCGATTTTTATTTTATATATGTCATATATGCATACACATTTGGCACTTGTCGTTGAGATGTGTGACCCATGTTGTCATCATCCTGACACCTCAATTCTAATGTTATTTTAAGGGGAATTTGGGGGTGTCACAGGTGGTATCAGAGCAGTTTAGCTCTGGGTAAATCAGCACATTACTTAAGAATTGTATCAGAAAAAAAAAAACGTAACTCAATATTAACTAATTAATAGCTCAAATAAATATTTTAAACAAATAAAACATGAATAATAATATTATTAAGATAAATTAAAATAATCAGCAATGAAAATAAAATAGTGTGTAAAAATATACGTAAATCTGGGATCTCACAAAAGCTTATTAAAGATTGCTACAAAGTTACAATTTTAACTAGAACACCTATTTAGTTCCCGCTAACATAGTAATATCAGAATTCCCATGTGAGTACAATTATTTTGAGGACCTCTACATCAATGAATGGAAATTTTATATTGAATATACTAGTTGTGGCGCCCACAACTTCCTCCCTGGGATTTAGAGGGACTCACAACATTGAGATGATGATCACATGGGTCATTCACCCTATCAACAAGTGCTCCTAAAGAGTGTGTGCAACATACATAAGGTGTACAAAATAAAATTTGCTCCTAGTACTAGAGACTTTAAGTTTACAACCCAATCAAAAATAATTCTCTAAGAGGAGATTATACAATCATCCGAAAATAAAAACAATAAGAAGATAAATCACAATATTGGGGAATAACTGCCCTCTCAGCCACAATAACAAATCAAAGACTACGGTTTCAGCCTCATCCATTGCATCAAAGACTACGGTTCCATAACATGGAATCGTAGGTAGAAAGGAAACACCATATGAGACTGAATCTTAGCAAGTAGCAATCCAAATAACACTCCAAACATGAAGAAAACAACATACAAACGAGGCAATCAACATGTTCTCAATATGCATAAATAAATAAAATTAAACTGTCATTTCCCAGAAAGGAACACATCTGTTCGTATACGTCATCCATCCTTTCCCAAAATAGAAAGCATCTATCAGTATATACCATCCATCCTTTCCAAAAAAGGAATGCATCTATCAATACCCACCAAAAATTCAGTTTTTAGCTTACAACAAAATCCTGTATTATTTTATTAAGTTTATACTATGGTCTCTCCTAGGAACCATCCATACATCCTGACTCTTTTCGTCACACCATGGGTAACAACTGTGCATGTGATTTTGTAAAGAGCGATATCCAGCTCTGAGCCCATCACGTACCATGACCAAGCATCCTCTAACCCCTGTCAATAGAGAGGTCATGGAGTCAGCACGAGAGCGTTACCATCTCATCCGATCTCGTTGTTACCCAGCGACAACTCAGGGTATGTCACGTCAGTTTATTTTACCCTCGAGTGACTAGAGGAGCTCCATCAAGATAATATCTCATCTCGACTTGGGGACATTATACACACATGCACCCACATGTTATTTCAAATCAACCAACATACCATAATTTATACTTTTACAACAAATAAATAAAAATGCATATGCAAGATAAACAGTTATTGGATGACATGGCTAAGGCATCTGTGACACCCTCAATTTACGCTAAGGATTTTAACGTAAATTGAAGAGTTTGAGTAAGTAACACTGGGCTACTTACCCTATACGTATTGATACTATAGTGCATGCATCTAATCTTACTATTATATGTAATGAGACTCACAGCAGAAACTGGTCTAAATAAAAACTTTTACAAATAAACTAGTGATCACATAGTAAAATATAAACATAATATTCACATCTACATTACAACATTATATTGTACTACAACATAATCCAGTCTATTTTCTCAGTCATTTAAACATATAATAATATCCCATTATTATGTTAGCACCATCTTGGCTCCCTTTTGACCTTTGGATACTCCTTTCCATAACGAAACTTATGCAAATTAATATCAAAATTCCAATGAAGGTATTGCCCATATGGTGATGTGTATATGCCGCATATGGACAATAAACCATCTAATTTTAACATCAGACAACATCTGGTATGCTTCTGCTGCGTTGAGAAGGCGGATGCATCGTGTCTCCATAACCTCATCGGTTAGTCATAGATATCAACAACAGGAAAGTTAAAAAAGTCGAAAAGGAAAAAGTCAGAGGGCCCCTCCGGGCTCCCCTGAGCTCCTTGAGATAAACGAGTTTTTTCCCTGTCCGTCATAAGGTCCTGTACAATATTTAATTTTTTCAAAAAAAGACATAAATAAACAAATCTGAGATTTACTTGAAAATCTCAGTAAGTACACATATATCATAACATAGCATAGATAAAGTGAAACATAAAATACATGACAAAATCATAGCACATAATATATAAATTATCTTATATAGTTCATGCATGTATATGACAAAGGAATAACCAACTTATATTTCCTATGGACTCATTCTTATTATATTTAAATTCTTATTTCTTATGTTATCTTTCTTAATATTGAGGATCATACTAATTTCATAACCTCGACGAGCGTTACATATCGCCATTCTCGCTGAATTTTCTCAGCATGACGCATCAGCTTGGTCATACATAAACTCATTAATCGTCTGGGCGTTACGTATCGATGTCCCCGTCCTAACGAGCCTCGTGTCAATCTTCCAGGCGTTACATATCGCCGTTCCCACTAGTCATGTTAGTCTTTCGAATATTACATATCGTCGTCCCCGTCGTGACACGACACTTAACTTATTACATTTTTCTTAACGTTATCTTATCGTATTTTCTTAAAATATACGTTGTGACTTACGAAGATGCATATATGTGATGAAATGTAATATAATACAAACTTAGACTAATGACATGCATGTTTCACGTTTTCATAAAGCATATGATATAGAAAAACATAACATAAAACCTACATGCACATACATCGCCAAAATTCATAACGTCAAGCTTAATAAATAATACGTATGAAATTAAATAAAACATTATATTTTTATTTAATTAAGGTCTGGCCAAATTTTCATGGAAAATATTCTTAATTAGTTATTCCTTTTAACTCTTTCAACTCAAGTCCACAAGTTTGCATAATTTCATAACTACATTATTTTCAAGTGTTTCTTGAACTATTCTTATATATATAATTTTATTATTATTTGATTTTATCTTTTTATGACAATAATCCTAAAAAAATATTCCTAATATATTAAGGTTCCTAAAATTATAATATTTTTTAAAAATATTTTTCAAATAATTCACTAGAACTTTTAAAATGAAGGAAAACTTCCATTTTTAAGGTTACCTACTCTTTGTTGTTACTTAATTCCGGTTTTGTCCTTCATAAAATTCTTATCTCTTAAAACTTAAAACATAAAATTTGTAGATATATATCTTATATTTTCATATTTTTTTGAATCAATAAATTTAGACATCAAATTAATAAGTTATGACCATTTTACTGAAAGATGTTAAATCTGTCTACTTAACTCCTTTGAAGTCTAAAAGTTACTAAGGTTATTCTATCATTTTTTTCCAAATCATGACCTCATATTTTCACATATTTCTCTTATTATATGATCATAATATATATGCATAAGGTTCTAAAAATTTTTCTAGTATTTTTCCACAACAAAAACCACTCTATAATTCAAGAACATTCAAGCTACTTCATAAGTAACACATGGGATTAATAAGCATCAAACTAAATCTAAAAATTAAGCCACTTATACCACACCATGACTATATTAATTAGTGCACTTAAAGTTTTTCAAAACTAAATTAGTAGTCTTGAATGGATCTTGCACTTCCTTTCTCTTCAAGGCTCCTACTTAGCTTCTATTTGAGGTATGTGTGTTGTGAGTGGAATTTTGGGTATTTTTCTTGGCTTTCTCTCAAGGTGGCCGAATGATCTCTCTAAAATAAAGTGAGGAGAAACTTTTGTACCTATTTATAGGGATGAGGAGGCATTGGAGGCTTAAGAAGAGGGAAGGGCATTTGAGCAATGTCTTAGCTGAATGGGGTGAGTTGTCTCACACTAGGTACATGGCCTCATGATCACCCTAAACCTCTAATTATTTTTTGAAATTTTCATCCCATGGCTGAGATTAATCCTCCTCTAAAATAATCTAGATCAATGGTTTAAATTATTGTAGCACATAGGTAAAAAAATGGAACAAATCCTAGCATATCTAGGATATGCTTAAACTGGCCATTTGGCCTTAATCTGGCTCCCACATTTTTAGATCATCTCCCCCACCTTTTTCCACATGTTCCAGCCTTCCTAGATATTCTTAGAACATCTTAGAAGAATCCCCTTAAGGCCTGGTTGGCTATTAGTTGAGAATGGAGGGGCAACATGGCTGGTTTAGTTGGTTGTCATCCAATCAGATTTGCTCCCACTTCTTCCATGGTTATATACAAATTTTTCTTCTAGAAACTCTTCCACTACCAAGTACAAACCTTTTGACACATTTCTAGAAGATAAAAATGTAGATAATCAATCAAATTGAGGCTCCTAAAGTAGGTCAGTGGTTTGATTTAATTTCGGGCTTCAGTTTACACTCAACACGGATCAGTCCAATTCCAGCCCAAATAACCCATTTATCCACTTCGATTCTCTAAAAACTCAAAACATAAAAGTTTTAGATAATCCTCTTAGTGATTCATAAGATTTTGAATCACCTAAATAAGAGTTCATATGAGGGATATATCATTAATTTACCAAAATATGTCATTCTAATTCGAGAACCCACTTTTAGGCTATGTAAGTGTTTTTCCATTCCATTTCCAATTTTCTCAATGTTTCCCTTAATATCCTTGATATAATTATTCTATAAGTGAAAACTAAAATATTCTAATTTACACATTTTTTTTAAAAAAAAATTAAAAAAATTTCTTTATCATAATTCCCATATTTCATTTCCTGCTTAAGGTTTTTCTAGTTTAAATCTTCCTTCCAATTACCATAAATTCCTAAAATTTCCTTAAATAAAAATATGAAATTTTTAAATGAATCTATTCCTAAGATTATTTGTAAAAAGGAATGGTTATTACATTCTCTCCCTCTAAAATAAAGATTTCGTCTTCGAAATCGCTAAAGTATATATGTCTATAAGAAAATTAACAGTAAAAATTATATCTCGATTACTAGTGGCAGTAGATTCATCTGAGGACAAGGGTTCTCTCTCTTCTATAGTCAATGAGTCCTATGAGAAATAAAATATTGCATCCAAGTCTGGGTCATAGTAAAGATTGACACTCATCTTTTGTAGCTTAAGCTATCTTTCTTCTGTTTCTATTATAATTGGTCCCTCTTCACAATGACGTTCATAATCTACTGATTTATCAGAAATTTCTAACACAACAGCTTTCCCTTTATCTTCCATTTTCAGCATTTCTATTTCAGCTTGTATCCACTTTTAGGGTGGTTTCCTTTCTTCCTCTGGTCTAGCTTTTCTACAAATTGGTTTTTCCTTTTAATCTATATCCATAACATGGGTTCTATGCCATTAATATTTATTCAGCCATCTTAATATTTCTTTACGGGTTCTTTCTTTACGTCTTTCTGCTCTCTCTCTTAGTTGATTTACAGAAGTAACTGACATTCTTGTGATTCTCTTTGTTTTTGTCATTTTTCTAATTAAAGACAAGCAACAATTAATTATAAACAAATGAAAGATTAAAAATAAGCATCATATGAATAGCATTTCATACACACATCGTCACACAAAACACAAATTACTACAACTAGTTTTCAAACAAATGAGGGTATTTATCTCTTATCGTATCTTCACGTTCCCAAGTAAATTCTTGGAAAGCGAGATTATTCCATAGAACTTTAACTAACGAGATACTACAATTTCGCAGCGTTTGGTTTTTCTAGTCTTCAATCCGTATAGGCCATTCTTCATATGTCAAATTGAGGCCTATGTTGATATGACTTGGCCATTATCGTCGTTGGTACTCCACCTACATTTTTCTTTAAAGAAGACACATGAAAAAATCATGAACTCCTTGCAATTTGACAGATAGATTGAGATGATAAGCTACTGGCTTTACCTTTTCCAAAATCTCATAAGGTCCAATGTAGCGAGTACTTAATTTTCCTCTTTTTCCAAAATGCACTACTCCTTTCATAGGCGAGACTTTCAAGTATACCCAATCACCTACCAAGAAGTCTAAAATCCTTCTACGATTATCTGCACAACTCTTTTATCTGCTCTGCGCTGTCTCCATTCTGTCTCTGATCTTTTTCACTTGTTCTTTGACTTCTTGCAAATATTCAAGACCCAAAACACTGCTTTCCCCGACTTCATCCCAATAAATAGGAGATCTGCATTTCCTTCCATACAATGCTTTATAAGGAGCCATTTGAATGGTAGCTCGAAAGCTATTATTATAAGCAAATTCAATTAAGGGTAAAAGACTTTCCGAATTACCACCAAAATCTAAGACACAAGCTCACAACATATCTTCTAAAGTTTGGATTGTTCTTTCTGTTTGTCCATCTGTTTGGGGATGATATGCACTACTAAAATTTAGACTTGTACCCATCATCTTTTCTAAACTTTTCCAAAATCGAGATGTGAACCTAGGATCCCAATCTGATACTATTGTCTTAGGAATCTCATGTAGACGAATTATCTCCTTTTCATAGATTCGTGCTAACTTTTTTACTGAATCAGTGTTTGAAATAAGCAAAAAATGAGCGCTCTAATCGATCAATTATTACCCAAATTGAATTCTTTTCGGTGGATGTTCTTGGTAACTCAACTACAAAATCCATAAATATGTCTTTCCATTTCCATTCGGGAATTGGTAGAGGTTGCAATTCCCCAGCTGGTCTTTGATGTTCTACTTTTACTAATTGACATATGGGACATTTTGCTACAAAAGCTACAACGTCCTTTTTAATTACTTCCTACCAGAATTTTTCCTTTAAGTCCCGATACATCTTAGTACTCCCGGGATGAGCAGTATATGGTGTACAATGAGCTTCTCTTAACAATTTTTCTTTCAACTCTGCATCATTGGGAATCACTTTTCTATTTTTGTAAGACAATATTCCATTTTCCAAGATTCGATAATGCGACGCCTCCTTTCCTTCTACTAACTGATGTATTATCTTTTTCAACTTAGCATCCTTTTGTTGCCCTTCTTTGATTTCTTCATCCATTAGGGGAATGATTTCTTGAATTACAATCAACCTGATTTTCTTTGGCAACCTATCTACGAGAATTTCCCGTATCTTAGTTAACATTGACAGTTCTTCCGCTTGAGTTTTTCCACTTAAAGCATCGGCTACCACATTAGCTTTGCTAGGATGATACTTAATTTCACATTGAAAGTAACTTATAGTTTCCATCCATCTTCTTTATTTCATATTTAAAATCTTCTGACTGAATAAATACTTCAGACTCTTATGGTCTGTGTATATTTCGCATTTTTCCCCATATAAATAATGTCTTCAAATTTTCAGAGCAAACACAATAACATACAGTTCTAAATCATGGGTAGGATAGTTTTGCTTATGATTCTTAAGTTGTCAAGATGCATATGCAACTATTTTTCCTTCTTGCATCAGTACACATCCTAGACCAATCTTTGAAGTGTCACTATATATCATATATGGCTTATGAGGTTTTGGTATAGCCAAAATTGGCGCCGTAGTCAGCCTTCTTTTAAGTTCCTAAAAATTTCTTTTACACTGCTCACTCCAAACATATTTAAAATTATTCCTTGTCAAAGTAGTCAAAGGCGCGGAAAGTTTAGAAAATCCTTCTACAAACCTTCTATAATATCCAGCTAACCCCAAAAAACTATGTACTTCATGAGCATTCTTGGGTTGTTGCCAATCCATCATTGCTTCTATTTTGGCTGGGTCCACCGAAACTCCTTTATTTGAAATGACATGGCCCAAAAATTTAACTTCTTATAGCCAGAACTCACACTTACTGAGTTTGGCATACATCTGATGTTTCTGCAAGGTTTCCAATATAATTCTCAAATGTTCCTTATGCTCTTCATCATTTCGAGAACAAATCAAGATATCGTCGATAAAGACCACTACGAAATTGTCCAAGTATGGTCTAAATATCCGGTTTATCAGATCCATAAATATAGCTACTGCATTTGTCAACCCAAATGGCATAACCAAAAATTAAAAATGTTCATACTGAGTTCGAAAAGCTATTTTAGGTATATCCTGTTCTCTGATCTTCAGTTGATGATATCCAGATCTAAGATCTGTCTCGGAGAATATTGAAGCTCCTCTCAACTGACCCAACAAATCATCTATTTGAGGCAGGGGATATTTATTCTTACTAGTGACTTTATTCAGATGTCGATAATCTATACACATTCGCATCGTTCCATCTTTCTTTTTCACAAATAGTACTGGTGCTCCCCACGGAGATGAATTCGGTCGAATAAATCCTTTCTTTAGGAGTTCTTCAATCTGCGTTTTCAATTCCTTTAATTCTATAGGTGTCATTTTATATGGTGCCTTATGAATTGAAGCCGTAACTGGTTCAATTCAATAGTAAACTCTATTTCCCGGTCAGGGGGTAATCCTGGTAAATCGTCTGAAAAGACTTGTGGAAAATCTTCTACAACCGAAATCCCCTTAATACCTTTAACTTCTTCTATAGAGTTCAACATCATTGTTAAACATACCCTTGCTCCTTCTTTAATGCTTTTCTCTATCCGTTTGGCAGTGGCTATAGAGGAAATAAGATTAATTACTTCCCCCTTATAACAAAGCCTTTCTTTCATTGGCACGTCAAAGATTATTTCCTTTCTTCGACAGTCAATCTTAGCATAATATTTGGCTAACAGTCCATGCCTAAAATTAAATCAAATTCCATCAAATGGAATACTATCAGATTAGCAATTAGCTGTAAACCCGCAACTTTTATAGGACACCTTTTTACCATTCGATGACATCCAATTACCTTCCCATCGGGTATCGCTACCAAAACTTTTTGTTTTAAAGATTCTGCTTCTAAATTGCTCTTCTGTACACATTCATATGAGATAAAAGATCTCGTCGCTCTAGAGTCAAACAAAGTATAAGCCATATATTTCTTCAATCTAACCTTACCTAGAAAAATTATCCTAATATTATTTCATATTCACAAGAGTTCACACAAAAAAATCAATTAAGAGAAGGAATTTGCAAGTGACCAGCAATTGCTATTATCAGCATTGATTGCCTCATCAGTTCCCACATCCACATCTCCAGACGTGATTGCATAAACTTTGGCATTTGCAAGGGCTTTTGCTTTTCCTTGGATGATCCTACTCCTTTAGGAACGTTTTGAGGACAATCCCTAATCATGTGCCCGGGCTGACCACATTTGTAACAAACTCTAGTGTTTATTCAACATTCTCTTTGGTGCCAACGTCCACATTTTGCACATAAGGGAAATATAATCGGTACACTTGCATTGGTTGTCACTCATTTTCCCTTATTCATAGGATGAAAACTTATTTTCTTTCCAATATTTCTTCTAGCAAAAAATAGGAAGCTCATTTTTCCAACAATTTGAGGTTGTGTCACAAAACTCCTTTGCTCCCCCTCAGCGATAGACACTACATTCACCAACTCCTGAAAATTTTCTATTCGTAAACATGCCACTTGAACCCAAATACGCGGCTGTAATCCTTCTTGAAATTTTTGCACTCTCATCTTTTCCATAACTACCAGGTGTGAGGCAAATTTTGCCAACTCCATAAATCATGCTGCATATTGTTCCGCCATCATACCACCTTATATCAACGTAGCAAATTCTTGAGTTTTTTCTCGTTTCACTGACTCTAGAAAGAATCGGTCATCAAACTCTTTCTTAAATCTTTCCCAAGTAGATAATACATTCTCTCCCAATTCTAACTTTAATAACTTCCTTTTCGTGTCCCACCATAGACCAGCTTCTCCTGCAGCAGATGTCTTACATACTGCACCTTCTGAGTTTCAGTGCAACCTCTAATTTCAAAGATACGCTCTAAATCCACAATCCACTTATCAGCCTTTAGAGCTCATTCAATTCCCATAAAATATGGATATCGATAAACCAAAAATTTTTCATACGAACATCCTTGAATTTCTCCCCTATTTTCATTGTATTAGGGACAACAACTTTGCTCCATTTGATTTCTCACCACTTCCGTCATTTGTCATATGACTTCAGCTATTGCCTGTCCCCCTTCCGAAGGAAGGCTTGGCATCGTCTGCCCCCTTCTAATGGTAGGGTTTGAATCCCCTACTCCTTAGTCCTTGGAGAGGTAACCCTAGAAGGACTCTGAGTTGAGGTATCTTGTCTCAAAGGAGGTTGACCCCTCGCCATTTTATCTTCCTGAAACATACCAACTCTATCATAAGACACTTCTTATATTATAAATTCAAAACTTCCAGAATCCATATCATTTACCCATATCACTTCAACTTCATTCTTATAAAAATTCAAGCTATTCTAATACCATGTGATCATTTCTTAGGACAATGTGGATTTTTTCCAGAGACGCAATTGCTTTGATACCACTCTGTGACGCCCTCAATTTATGCTAAGGGTTTTAACATAAATTGAAAAGTTTGAGTAAGTAACTCTGGGCTACTTACCATATACGTATCAATCCTATAATGCATGCATCTAATCTTAGTATTGTATGTAATGAAACTCACAGTGAAAACTGGTCTAAATAAAAAAAATTTCAAATAAACTAGTGATCACATGATAAAATATAAACATAATATTCACATCCACATTACAACATTATATTGTACTACTACATAATTCAGTCTGTTTTCTCAGTCATATAAAAATACAATAATATTCCATTATTATGTCAGTACTATCTTGACTCCCTTTTGACCTTTGGATACTCCTTGCCATAACGAAACTTATCCAAACTAATATCAAAATCTTGATGAAGGTATTGCTCATATGGTGATGTGTATATGCCGCATATGGACAATGAACCATCTAATTTTAACATCAGACAACATCCGGTACGCTTCTGCTGCATTGAGAAGGCGGATGCATCATGTCTCTATAACCCCATCGGTCGGTCATAGATATCAATAACAGGAAAGTCAAAAAGGTCAAAAAGGGAAAAGTCAGAAGGCTCCTCAAGGCTCCCCTTAGCTCCCTGAGATAAAGGGGTTTTTCCCCTGTTCGTCATAAGATCTTGTACAATATTTAATTTTCCCAGAAAAAGACATAAAGAAATAAAAGTAAGATTTCCTTGGAAATCTCAGTAAGTATATATATAGCATAACATGGTTTAGATAAAGTGAAACATAAAACACATGACAAAATCATAAGACATGATATATAAATTATCTTATGTAGTTCATGCATGTATATGACAAAGGAATGACCAACTTATATTTCCTATGGACTCATTCTTATTATAGTTAAATTCTTATTTCTTATGTTATCTTTCGTAAAACTGAGGGTCGTACTTATTTCATAACCTTGATGAGCATTGCATATCGCCATCCTTGCCTGGTTTTCTCAGCATGACGCGTCAGCTTGATCATACATAAGCTCATCAATCGTCCGAGCGTTACGTATTGTCGTCCCTATCCTGACAAGCCTAGTGTCAATCTTCTGGGTGTTACGTATCACTATCCCCATCCTGACACGAAATTACTTAGTATAGCGGGCGTTACGTATCACCATCCCCGCTAGTCATGTCAGTCTTTCGGGTATTACGTATCGCCGTCTTCGTCGTGATACGATACTTAACTTATCACATTTTTTAATGTTTTCTTATCGTATTTTTTTAAAATACACGTCGTGACTTGAGTTGAGTGGTTCACCGAGATATTTCACAAGACGGTGGAGACGACAACAACAAGGGAGAAAAATAACAACTTTGGGCTTCCAAAACTTGGATTTGAAGAATTGGAAAAAGGTGAAACTCAAATCTAAATTTTAAAGAAGAGGAGAATTCAATTTCGCAGTGATTTTTAGGAAGGGTAAAAACTGATCTATTTATAGCTCGAAAATGGGGCTCTCGGATCTCAAAGTTGTGCAAAGAAGGCTTCCACGTGGGCTTCTAAGGTTTGGTGTGAGGACTCGTAATTCTGCTACCTTTGTAATTTAATATTATATATGTAGTGTTTATTAATATAAAATATTCTGTTATGAGTTGGTTGAGATTAATATTATTTTATTGTGTTTGTGTTTAAATATTTGAATATTTCATCTTTAATTAAAGATTATTTTCATGTGTATTTTATTTTCTCTTATTAATTTATTGTGATACATTTAATTGAATGCTTGAATTTAATTTCATTATTTCATTATATTGGTATTTATATTAAAGTGTTGTAAATGATTTCTTTTTAAAATGAATGTGTTTTAATTAATTTATAGTGTATTTTCAGAAATGGGCTTTCATATATATATATATATATATTGGTTGGAGCTTGATTTAAATTTGCCCAAGCCCGTAGCCTTTCAAGCCCAGCCCGTGTTAGCCAACTCCAGCCCTCCCTTTCTCTTAAACGGTGACGTCTTGCTCTTGGTTTAATGAAAACACATCTTCCTGCTCCCTCACGCGTACGAGTTTGCCATCGGTTTCTTCTCCTTCATTTCTTCTTCTTCTTCCTCTGTTTCCCGTCTCTGTACACCCATGAATCAAGCTTCAATCTTGCAGCGTTTTGCTTTAGTATTTCATCCACGCGTTACTTCATCAAACACCCATTACCTAGAGGAACTTTTCCCTCCCAAATTTCGCAGTCAATTTGTGCTTCACGTGCCCAGATTGCCGTCCCAATTGTGCGTGACCAGCTATGTGTTGTCACCAGTTTTTCATCTGAAAAGCTGATATATTCTTATTCTTTTCAGCTTGGTTTTTTGGCTTGATATTGGTAATCTTTCACGTGATTTTTTCACCCAAAACCGAGTGTCTTCCAGCCTATATATGGTCATCTAAGTATGCCGAAAAACCACTCCGAAAATCGACTCATGTTACCCTTCTCTGTTTGGGATCTAAAATCGTGAGTTTATTTGTTTTGCTTTACTTGTTTCTTCTCCTCAACTCGAACTAGGATATCTCCTCTTCAAAACCATCTAAATCCGAAAATTGTAGTGGAGTTTCTAGTGGGTAATTTCTCGTCGTAAGATCTCCATATTTTAATGTTTATGACCCTCTTGGTAAGCTTTTTCTCTAACTTAATTGATTAAATTGTTTTTGTGTTAATATTAATTTATTTTTGTGATATAATTTTATTTATAATCAAGTGTTTAGTTTAGTTAGTTAATAATTGTATTTTATTTATTTACAATAAAATGATTAATTTGTTGAGTTGCAATATTTGAAATAATTATTTGAATTGATTATATGTATATATATTGTTCTATTTATGTTATTGGTTTAATTAAATTTTTAAGTTTAGTTATTGGTTTTATTGATGTTACTATAATTTATTGGTGTTTTAATTAAGTCTGGTTTTTAATTATTTTAGTTGTTTCCCATACTAATATTTATGTATTTGTAATTATTTATATACATTGATGCTTTGGATTTGATTATAGTGGTGAGTACGCGGTTGGAAGTTTGGAATCGCTGTGCAGCTTTTTCGGTACCTTCAAAAATTATTAGTGAGCGTATTATAAGTACTTTCCAAATGAATTTTAAAATTTAAATATATTTTTGGCATCAGCAGTTGTTGTGTTTGATCATTGTTGGAATTTATTAACTGTTGGTTATTTGGTGCATAGTCATCTACATTATGTATTTACACGCATATTCATGTGTTGGAAATGGAAATTGGATTTTCATTGTGTTTATGGTTTTTGGGTGCGTGTGTATCACGACCTCAAGCCGAGATGGGACATTATCTCGGTAGAGCTCCACTAGTCACTCGGGAGTGGAATATACTGAGTGACGTCCCCTGGGTTGTCGTCGGGCGACGATGGGATCGGATAAGATGGTAACGCTCTTGTGCCGACTCCGTGGCTCCTCTGCTGGCGTGAGTTAGGAGATGCTTGGTTACGGTACGTGCTGGGCGCGGTTAGCTAGGCATCGTTTGTTCCGAAGTCACATGTGTGGTCATTACCTTCGGTGTGATGATGATAGCCAGGGTATGCGGATGGTCCTTAGGGGAGATCATGGTGCATACAGTTAATAAAATAGATGTTTAGGCCATTTTCTGGAAAAGTGTCAGATTTTAATTATCAGTTTTACGTGGACCATTTTCTGGGAAAATGGTTGTAGTTTTAATGGATTTATAGTCATTATTTTCTAAGAAAATGATGAATAATTTTATTGGAGATTTATCTTGGGACTTTGAAGTATGTGGTTTATGTATTTATTTTGAGGGTGATGATTTTAAGTCTCATGCATATGGTATTTTATTCATGTTTTTTTTGTTGTTGCAATAAATGTATTTATTATTTTGGGTTTGTTTGAGATTTTTACTTATCTGCGGTACCATTTTGGTATCGTAGATTTTGATACAGAGAATGAGAAGGTTGAGTCTGAGGAGGTAACTCCACTGTTGAAGTAGTTTGATCTAGTCATATATTAGAAAATGTTTTCCCTACTTGTTATTTATGTAATTGTATGTTTGGGTCTTAGGATATCTGTATTAAATTTTCTGATAGAGAATATACATTAACTTGATTTGTAATATTTTAAAACTCTGGTACTTAGTTATCGACTTTATTATCCGCTGCGACTTTATTAAGGGCGTCACATTTGGCGAGTACAAAGATTTGCTGCCATGGCCAGAGGTTCGGCTTTTGCAGACCAAAACTTGTGAAGAAAACTAGAGGCTCGACAACGGTTTCGCAAGAAAAGAAAGGGTTTTCATGGCACGTGACTCACAAGTTGGAGATGAAACTAGAGGGAAAGGGTTTGGCGAGGCCCTAGGTGACTAGATGGGCGACGCGTGGTTGAAAAGAGTGGTCGAGACGTAGGTTTTTTGGGACTTGAAACTGTGACGCCCCCAAATTCCCCTTAAAATAATACGGAAATTGAGGCGTTAGGATGATGATAACACGGGTCACACATCCTAATGATAAGTGCCAAACGTATGTGCACACGTGACATACATAAAACAAAAGTCGCAGCGGATAATAAAGTCATTATCTAAGTACCAGAATTTTTAAAAATATTTTACAAACTAATTTAACATAAATTCTCTAATAGGAGATTTATTACAGTCATCCGAAATACAAATTAAAAAAATACATATTTATAAAAATGGAAAAATAATTTCCCAAAATAACAATTTAAATATAACAGTACATCAATGACGGAGCTGTCTTCTCAGGCTCAGCTTTTTCAAAATCTGCATCAAAAAAACTATGACTCCAAACATGGCATCGCAGGTAAGTACAACCCAAACAAACCATAAGATCTAAAATATACTCATGCAACAACAATAAGCTCACACATGAACATGATATCTTATGCACGAATCTCAAAAAATCAATTTTTTCAAAATAAATAAATTAACATACGCCAAAATCTCGTTTTAATCACAATAAAACTCTAATAAAAACCATCCATCATTTCCCAAAAAATAATATTTACAAAACCAATCATACCAGATGTTACGTATCGCCGTCCCCGATATGATATACATACATCACCAATCATAATGGGCATTACGTATCGCGGTCCCCATTATAACTTATACACACTCATTTCATAGCGGGCGTTACGTATCGCCGTTCCCGATATGAAATGCACACCCAATAACCATAACGGGCGTTATGTATTGCCATCCCTATTATGTTATCCACACACATGCTGATCACAATGGGCGTTACGTATCGCCGTCCCTATTATGACTCAACCAAAAACCATTAAAATTCATAAACTCAATAAAAACCCAGTTTCCATTTCCAGCACATGAACATCCGAAATCATACACAATGCAGACGACCAAGCACCAAATTGCCAACAATTAATAATTTTCAACTATGACCAAACACTATATCTGTTAATGCCAAAAATATATTTAAATCTTAAAATTTATTTGGAAAATACTTACATCGGGTAAAAGCGTAGATCCTTGAGCAAACGTCAATCTGCAGCGTTCGTAGCAGTCACTAATACGTTAGGTTAAAGTACTCGGTTTGACACCAAAATTTAAGGAGATACTCTTTGGAAGGTGGGGAATTTCATGGAGGTGGTGGTGTGGCGGCACAACCACCGAATGGTGGCGGATTGAGCTCTAAAAGGGTGGAAACTCATTTTCGATTTTAGGGTCGTATAGGGAAGGTGGGGCCATGGATGGGAAAGCTGAGTTAGGGGGTTGGTCGGCTGAGTATGGGGAGTCTTTTGGTGGTGGTGGTGAGGCCTACGATGGCCGGACGGCGGCACCGCGATGGGAAACTCATTTAAGACACATTTCGGGTTTGAGGTGAAAAAGTGGAGTTGGAGGGCACCAGAGCTAGTTGGAGGTTTACCGGTGGGTGGGGAACCTAGTGGAGGTGGTCGGAGGCCAAGGAGACCGGCAACGGTGTCGGAAAATGGGTGAAAATCCATTAAACCCATTTTCGGGTATGTGGTCGTGTAAGGGAGGTGGGAGGAGGTCCAGAGCTGGGATCACTGGGGTACGCCAGCCAATAGGTGGCGGTCCTAGTGGTGGGGGCGATGAGAGAGGCTAACCGGCGTCGAGGGTGGTGGCTGGGCTTGATAGCCGACGGAAACAAAGGTGAATGAGGGGCTGGCATGCGGGTCCCGGGGGCGGGGGGGGGGGGGGGGGCAGGGGAAGAAAGAAGAAAAAGCAGAGAAAAAGAGAAAAAGGAAAAAGAAAGAAAAAGAAGTCCAACTAAAAAAAATACAATAAATTAAATAAAAGCTGACTGATAATAAACCAATTTAATTTGAAAAGCAATCTTAAATATAAAACATTAGTTATTATTAAGAAAGCATATCAAATAAACTCGCATAATAAAATAAAGTAATTTAATTCCAATAATTAAAATGGTTATCTCACATTAAAATAAATAAGAAAAGTAACGTAACTCAATATTGAATTATAAAGACAACATAAACATAATATTAATTAATCAATAGATCAAATAAATATCTTAAACAAATAAAACACGACTAATAATATTATTAAAATAAATTAAAATAATTAACACCGAAAATAAAATTACGTGTAAAAATACACGTAAATCTGGGATCTCACATTCTCCCCCCTTAAAAAGAATTTCGTCCCCGAAATTCGCTCGGCTGCAACTAATAGGCAACTAATAGAAACTTCAATAGCTCACCTACCATATAACTTAATGCTCACTCCAAGCATTAGCACAATCATCTATTTTCCTCAAATATATATGAATGTTATTCCATCATAATCGTATAGTCTCCAAGTAATATTTCATCTCTAAGACTCCGTAGTTAGCTAATTAATCTGAACTCCATATGTATAAGAACCTTAGTACAATCTTCCAAATCTTAATGTTTACTAACTCCATACAACAATTTGTATCACCCTAAAGTAACTCCCATGTTTATCTTCTCAACTTAACCATCAATAAACATAATTTACTATACCAAAAAGATAAATCTTCACTTATAAGTATCATCCCAAATTTCAAGTCACCATTAATTTCTCAAAATTAACACACGATTTGAAACTCCAATTACATTACAAGACATCACACTTCCGCATGCTCTAAAAACTCACCAAATGCATAAAATTAAGTCCTCATAAATTATCACCATTGAATAAAAACTAGCTTGATACCTATTAACAAGAAATCTTATATCACACTTCCTAATGCTTTATCATCTCACAAATCAAGTTGTCATCCATTATTGACGCCTAAAATTTCTAACTTCCAAACCTCTAATACACTTTTATGTTATTAACTCTTATCGTGGATTAATTATTTAAATTCGTATTCTCCCAATCGGACTTTTAATACCTATGAGATGGAATAATCTCAAATATTTAAATTCCTATGTAACTTCCAGTCACAACTAATTTCTTAAGACACCTCAACAAATGTTGCTAACCATTAAATTTCCTAAATATCATACTTAAGTTGCTTATCCCAATTAATTCGCCCAGAAACCTAAAATTTAGACCCCTTGAATTTAATACCATCACATTGAATCAACATCCATCGATTAACAAAATAAACTCTCTCAAGTCAAAACACAAAACACAAAAAATAAGCACTCTCCAAAATTTACACACACACAACTATTACATAACAATCCCTAAGCATCCACAAACAAAAACAAAATCAAAATTTCACCAAAGAATAATTGATCATCTACATCATAAGTATTCTTAAATCAGATTCCATAACAATATGTCAATAGCTAAGGATTTCACACTCACATGAAGAGTTCGCCTAGATTACAATTCTAACAATCTCCCAGAAATAAAATTAAAATTTAGAAACTCTCACATTCAGTGAGACTCAGATATTACACATAAATAACATAGGAAATATTAACAAAAAACCCAATTACATAAATACCAATAACTTATCAAAACAAAACCATCTCTCAAAGATATAATAATATACCCAAACATTAAATGAAATCAAGTAATTCACATAAATATTATATATAAACAAAACTAGTGAAAAGATCTAATAACAAATAAGTAAAAGCCAACCGTTCAAGAAAACGAGTCCATCTCCCTTGGTAAATAGAAAATCACCAAAATGTTTTATTAAATAAAACAAGGAGATTGAATTAAAAGAAGAACAGATGAATAAAATGACAATTGAATTTTTGAAATTCTCCACAAAATTCAACTCTAAAAAGATTTATTGTAGAAATTTTCAGGACTTAAAACCTTTGAAAGAATAGAGCCAGAGTAAAACAAATAAATTAATAACTTAATAAATTAATAAATTAATACTAACAAATCGCCAAAACAAACTCATTCGTCAAAATAAATAGATAAATTTTCAAAATAAAACAAATGGAAAGGTGAAGAGATAACAAATTGAAAAACTTTCCTTAAAGCATATACTTAAAAAGAAAACATAATAACAATTCATTTTAAATTTTTGTTTAAATAAATTTCAAACTTCTATAAATATTTAAAAGACAAAAGCCACAATTTAAAATAAAAAGATAATAAACAAATCCAAAACCATCTTGTAGAAAACTCATGATATAAAATTGAAATCACGTCAAATCCATATGACCAATGCCTAAAAGCTTAATAAAATAAAATAACCCACAACAAAATAATAAATTTAAAACAAGAGATTCTATACCACAATTATTTAAAATAAATGATTTAATAAAATGAATAATATAAAATAATATTCTAATCCGAAATATCTAAATTCTAATTTAAACAAAACAAAAGCATACATATAAAAGAAATAATTAAATAAATGCTCAACAACTTAACTAAATAAAATCAACTAACTAAAATCTTAACTACTACTCAACTACAATATAGAACAAATATTAAAATAAAAATACATCAAAGCAAACCAACCAATCAGAACTAAGTTAATTATGAAAATAAATAAACAACATGCACATTAAAATAAAAAAGCACAACACAACGAAATAAATATCGATAATCTTACCATAGAAATTAGTAGGAAAAACTTAGAGAACAAATAGAACAATAAAATAAATTAAAATAACCAAATAATAAAATAAATAATTTTTTTTTTAAAAACAACAAACTTTTCTGGTAATATCCCTAGGTAACTTGCGGATTTACCTAGAGCCGAACTGCTCTGATACTACCTGTGATGCCCCCAAATTCTCCTTAAAATAACACGAAAATTGAGGTATTTGGATGAGGACAATACGGGTCACACATCCCAATGATAAGTGTCAAACGTGACATACATAAAATAAAAGTCACCGTAGATAATAAAGTCATTATCTAAGTTCCAGAATTTTTAGAAATATTTTACAAACTAATTTAATATAAATTCTTCAATAGGAAATTTAATACAGTCATCCGAAATACAAATTAAACAAATATATATTTATAAAAAGGAAAAAATAATTTCCCAAAATAATTTATAATAACAGTACATCAACGGCGGAGCTGTCTCCTTAGGTTTAACCTCTTCAAAATTTGCATCCAAAAAACTACGACGTCAAACATGGCATTGCAGGTAAGTACAACCTAAACAAATCACAAGATTTAAAATATACTCATGCAACAACAATAACCTCACACATGAACATGATACCTTATGCATGAATCTCAAAAAATCATCTTTCTCAAAATAAATAAATTAACACACGCCAAAATCTCGTTTAATCACAATAATAAAACTCCAATAAAAACCATCCATAATTTCCCAGAAAATAATATCCGCAAAACCATTCATACTGGGTGTTACGTATCGCCGTCTTCTATATGATATACACACATTACCAATCATAATGGGCGCTACGTATCGCCGTCCCCAATATGACTCATACACACTCATTTCATAGCGGGCATTATGTATCGTCGTCCCCGACATGAAATGCACACCCAATGACCATAACGGGCGTTACGTATTGCCGTCCTCATTATGTCATCCACACACACGCTGATCACAACGGACGTTACGTATCGCTGTCCCCGTTATGACTCAACCAAGAACCATTAAAATCCATAAACTCAATAAAAATCCAGTTTTCATTTCCAACACATGAATATCCGAAATCATGAAAAAATCCAATTTCTAAATATTTTCATGAGCATGCGCGTAAATACACATCGCAGACGACCAAGCACCAAATTGCCAACAATTAATAATTTTCAACTATGACCAAACACAATATTCGTTGATGCCAAAAATATATTTAAATTTTAAAATTTATTTGGACAATACTTACAGTGGGTAAAAACGTAAATCCTTGACCAAATACCAATCTGCAGCGTTCGTAGCGGTCACTAGTACGTTAGGCTAAAGTGCTCAGTTTGACACCAAAATTTAGGGAGATACTCTTTGGAAGGTGGGGAATCTCATGGATGTGGTGGTGTGACGGCACAACCACCAGAAGGTAGCGGATCGAGTTCCAAAAGGGTGGAAACCCATTTTCGATTTTAGGTTGTATAGGGAAGGTGGGGCCACGGATGGAGAAGCTGAGTTAGGGGGTTGGTCGGCTGAGCAAGGGGAGTCTTTTGGTGGTGGTGGTGAGGCCTACGGTGGCCGGACGGCGGTGCGGCGATGGGAAACCCATTTAAGACCCATTTCGGGTTTGAGGTGAAAAAGTGGAGTTAGAGGGCGCCAAAGCTAGCTAGAGGTTCACCGGTGGTTAGGGAACCTGGTGGAGGTGGTCGGAGGCCAAGGAGACTGGCGATGGCGTCGAAAAATGGGTGAAAACTCATTAAACCCATTTTCGGGTATGTGGCCGTGTGAGAAAAGTGGGAGAAGGTTCGGGGCTGGGATCACTAGAGTAAACTGGCCGGTAGATGGCGATCCTAGTGGTGGGGGCGGTGAGAGAGGCTGACCGGCATCAGGGGTGGTGGCTGGGCTTGATAGCCGATGAAAACAAAGGGGAAGGAGGGGCTGGCAAACAGGTCTGGGGGGCAGGGGAAGAAAGAAGACAAAGAAAAAAAAAGAGAGAAAGGAAAAAGAAAGAAAAATAAGTCATACTAGAAAAAAAACAATAAATTAAATAAAAGTCGACTGATAATACTACAATTTAATATAAATAAAATAAAATATTTAAAATCCAACAATATACCAATTTAATTTGAAAAGCATTCTTAAATATAAAACACTTGTTATTATTAAGAAAACATATCAAATAAACTCGTATAATAAAATAAAGTAATTTAATTCCAATAATTAAAGTAGTTATCTCACATTAAAATAAATAAAAAAAAAAACAACGTAACTCAATATTTAATTATAAAGACAATATAAAACTAATATTAATTAATCAATAGATCAAATAAATATCTTAAAAAATAAAACAAGAATAATAATATTATTAAAATAATTTAAAATAATTAACACCGAAAATAAAATTACATGTAAAAATGCACGTAAATATAGGATCTCACATGAAACTCACGGATAAACAAGGGAAAACAGAGAAAAAAGAAAGAAGAAATAAAGAAGAAGAAGAAGAAGAAGAAGGAGGAGGAGGAAAAGGAAGGGGCGGCCGACCATATTTGATGGAGAAACTAAGGGTTTTCATTTAACCCTTTGCCCCAAAACGAAGCCGTTTAGAGGTAAGGGGGCTGCGCTTTCAAGAGCTCAAAAATAAAACTCAAAACAATTGCAAGTAGATCCAATATCAACAACCATAACAGCCCATCCGAAAATTACAAAATAAAAACAACATACACATAATAAAATAAAATAATAATTACACCAAACATAAATAAAGAAATTACCATATAATAAAATAAGAGATTCTAAGGGCAAACAATAAAATAAATAGACCATAATAAAATAGTAAAAGAAAATAAAATAACTCAACATTTAAATATAGGAATATCTAAATGATAATATTAGTAAACTAATAGATCCGATACTAATTTTTTAACAAGCAATATATATAATATATAAAGGCGTTAAAATAAGGGATCTCACACTAATAGCAAGGCAGACATCCTCATTCAAAGAATAAAGGTATTAATCCCTTGGAATCATATTTTTAAACATCTAGCATGCACGAGAAGGCCTATTTCAAAACCAAGCCGTGCAAAAACCTATTTTAACAAGCAAAAAAAATCTTTTTGTTTTGTTTTGTTATAGGTAATAAAAAACTTAAATTCTTAGTTGGTTACCTAAATATTGATGTAATCTGCTGTATCATCATTGTATTCTCACAGCTGCATCTCAAAACAAGTAACTAAAAAGTTATTTAGTACAATAAATTAACAAACTTCAAAAAGTTATTAATTTAGAAAACATAAACAGAGAAGAAATGCATTTAACTTGAAACGGCAGGCTATGAAGAAGTGAGCTGCAATACAATGCAAATCCATAATGTATTAAAAGAAACACAAGAATGAGATGGTATTCTTGTTAAATTCACACAAGAAGTTGGTATCTTGGTGGAAAATGATTTCCACAAAGAGAATGGGAATCCTAATTCCTTACTACTCTTAAGAATACAATCCTGATGTTCTCATCTCCCCAAAAATCTTACGTACTACAATAATATGAGAACTTTTGGCAAATACAATTTTCAAAAGTAATGGCTACTTCTATGGAGACATGCTCTCCACAAGAACAATGTGCAGGAAAACAATGGTTATAAACATAAACCTATAATTCTTTAGCTACTTGCCATCCTAGTTAAATTGCTCCGATTTTTCTCCATGATCGTCTGAAACTCTTTCATTGGCTGGGATTAGGTGTTTAACAATGTCAAAGGTGGTAAGCCAAATGCTGCAGTAGGAGAAAGAGGGAAAAATGGTTTATGATGTAGAAGGTGTAGGATAAATGATAATAATAAAATTATATTCGTTTTTTTAATAAGCAATAAAATTATATTCGTTTATTCGAGAAAAAGGAAAGAAAGAGACAATATTTAAGAATCAACGCAATTAGGTAGCAACCATGCTTGAAATTTTTTAGAAGTGAATTTACAAATTAGTCTACTGTAGTAACAGATCATTACAAGATCAAGTCCAAGGTTACATTCTATAGTAAGGGCTTCAAGTGTGAGGCACATTTTTGCAGTTGGAAGAAACAAACTAAAAGAGTGTTACCAGAATATAAGATTCCTCTATGAAAGTGTTACCAAAACATTAAATACAGAATAACTGATCCCTACATGCGAATAGAATTGAATCCAAGGTACTTTTATTTTCACTGAACTCATGAAATGGAATGAAAACCTTCACTTGATTAGATCCAGTAAGCTTAGTTTGCCCCCTGCATTGAATGTAAGATCATGTCTAGCTAAAAGAACCAAAAAAATAGAAATAAAGATAAAACATGATAACAAACATCATATCCTTAGAAACTGATCTAGCAGCATGAAAGTAAAACGTTTTTCGTTGCACAAGGTCAACATGAGCCTTAAAATCATCCCCTAACTCAATTGGAACTTCGTAACATGAATGGTTTATCCCCAACTAGTTTCAGTCAAACGTGAATAATTCTAGGTGAAGAATCGGAAGTCTAGTGGTTTCCGTCGAGCCCTAGGAATACATTCGGAAGCTTGAGAAAAACCAAAGAAAAAAGAAAGAGACAAGAAAAATAGCAAATGAAAGCATTACAGAGGCATATTCAAAAGCTTTTGCATGACTTTTTTTGCAGTAAATAAAAATAGCAATAAAATGGGATTGGCTCCAAGACCTATTGAATCTAGACTAATAGCGAATAAGAAATCTCCTTTCCAAGACGTCTCTCTTTCCAGATTTGATAAATTACAGATGTCCATCCTCCAACTTTTCCACTCACTCCTATTAGACAATGTAATTTAATTTAATTTCAAGGACAATTGGAAGCACATCACTCCAATTTCAATGGTACCAAAGCCTTTGTTTTTTGTCTTTTTCTTTCCCTTCTCTAGGGAACGAACAATCTTAAGTGAACACTCTAGACAACTCAATTATGGCATTAATCATGTTTTCGTTGCAAAATGTACAAAATGGTTGGGATTCTCCAGAGATGTATGTCAGTATTTTGCAGTCTGCTAACTTTATAATGGCTAAATATTGAGGAGAAATATTTGCAAATATTAAAGGAGTATTGACAAAGTTCGGAAGATGAATTCCACAAAAGTTTTATGAAACTCATAGATTAACTACTTACATGCCAAGGTCTGTTGACCTAATGGCACGATACCCACTTCTCCAAAATGGAGAACCTGGGTTTGATCCCCCTCTTCCATTCCCCAATGTATCAAAAAATTAAAAAATTACATGGATTATCTTGAGATGTGGCAAATAGAATTTTAAAAGAAATGAAATTAAAAACCATTAAGAAGCAATAATACTTTTTGGAAACTGAGCTGTCTTTGATATATCCCAACTTATTGCTTTTAAATGCTTCGGTATGCATAATTAACATCATAAATGATCATAACTTCAACAACCTAGAAGCCAAATTTTAAATAAATAATCATTGCACTTATGAAGGTACAAATGGGCATGCGGACAGCAACACGCTAAGTTTAAAAGTAACAATAGAGAATGCTTACAATTTGAGAGGCCGCCAAGAAGAAGCTTTAGCTTAATTAGCTTCTCTCTCTCTCTCTCTCTCTCTCTCTCTCTCTCTCTCTCTCGTTGTGAAAATAAAACAAAAGCTAGGCCTAGTGTGTTTTGGAAACTACAGGTAGCTCGAGAGAAGATTTAACCTTCACTTCCATCACGTAGGCATGCAAGGGGCTGGCAAGAAGATTTAAGCTTAATTAGCTTAATTAACTTAAAATTGCACTTCATTGGTGAGAAGCAGCAAAAGAAGTTTAACTATGAAACAATTCCTGAATAGGTAGAGGTACTTTTAAGAGTCAAAATTTCTATAATACTCTCAAAGAAGCTTTGGCAGATGTATAGGCTATCATATAGTTCATTTCTATCAGAAGACTATGATAGTATCTAGACAAAAAATGAAATTCATTACATCAAATTAGAATGTTGGCTTGTTTTAATGAGCATAATTAATTCCATTTTTTAACAAAATAATGCATGCTAACAAATAAGAAAAGATCTAGCTTATCAAAACAAACATCAACATTAAATTTCATAATACCTATAATTTGAAAAATAGCAACTAATTACATGCACTGTACCAAAAAAAATAACCTTTCTCAAATAATTTGAAAAATAGCAACTAATTCCATGCATTCAGGTTCACCCTTTTGCATAAGCACACCAAAAGTAAATAACAGTTAAATAAAGATAAAACAAAAACAATATCATATCCTTAGAAATTGACCCATTGTAAGCATGAAACTAAAATGCTTTTTGTTGCACAAGGTCAACACTACTCTTACTTTCTAACATGAACTATCTCATCACACAACAAAATGTATCTATACATGTGTCTATAGACCCCTGTACACAACAACATTTAGCCAAAATGGATTTCCAAATATGAATTATTCTGTAGTGTTCTACTCGAAATAAAAATCCTGTATGCATAAACCAAATAGAGCCAAAAATGGATTTCCAACAAAATAGAGCCAAAAATGGGTTTCCAACTATTGAATTATTCTACAGTGTTCCACCCTTGGAAAACAAAAATTAATAATATGGCCAAAACCATTAGCTACCACCAGAATCATTTACACATACAAAGTAAAAGCCAAAATTGCATGAGCCGTAAAGATAAAAAAATAATCTCATACATTCCATTTTCAATATGCGTTTCTTGACTTCTTGTGCACAGGAATTGCAATGCATGTGAACCTTTAGCACCACTGTGACAATCTGAAGTTGTATGAAATAATTACATAACGAACCCAAAAACCTCAAATGACAGCAAATAAAAAAAGGGATGAAGATTTCAAAATTTTATAGAAAATTTTGTTTCCTTGGAAAAAATGCAAGAAAAAAAAAACTCTTCATTTATCTCTTCAGGCTTGGGTCGTTCTTTCTCCAGATGCTTCTTCTCTTCCTCAGCCTTTGGTTTGGGGATCGAAGAGATAACATCTATTGTGAGATCTCAGATTTACGTGTACTTTTACATATTATTTTATTCTCATTGTTGATTATTTTAATTTATTTTAATAATATTATTAGTCTTGTTTTATTTGTTTAAGATATTTATTTGATTTATTGATTAGTTAATATTAGTTTTATATTGTTTTTATAATTAAATATTGAGTTACGTTGTTTTTCTTATTTATTTTAATGTGAGTAATTATTTTAATGATTGGAATTTAATTTTTTTATTTCATTATGAGTTTATTTGATGTGTTTTATCTATTTTAATTAAATGTGTTTTGTAATGGGTTTTTATGTACATATATTTATATTGTAATTTTAAGTGTTTTTGTGATCCAAGTGATAGGAATTGGATTATATTTATTTTCCTTCATTTTTCATTTTTCCTTTTTCTTTTTTCTTTTTCTTTTCTTTTTTTCTTTTCTTTTCCTGGTTTCCCATGCTTTTGCCCCCAAACCCGCGACCGCCTTTCCCCCCCCCCCCCCCCCTCTCTGTTTTGGCCATTCAGCCTTAGGCCTGGCCAACCTCCATTGTCGCCCACCTTCCCTCACCGCCCATGCCTTTAGCACCCTTACCCACCGGCGACCTCCCCTGCACTGGTGGTGTACCTCCAGCAACCCCCTAGCTGGCGTGTGAGGCTTAAACCCAAAATGGATTATTTTGGTTTCTCTTGTGTTTTCCGGCCACCGCAGACCACCCATGACACTGGCGACCTACCAGCAGTCTCTCCTCATTCCGGAAAACATAACCCATAACCTAGAACCACCCAGTTCCGCCGTTTGTTCCTCCACCTGAAATGGGTCTTCAAATGGCTTGTTTTTCGCCGAGCCGCCGTCCAGCCACCGTGCATCTCACCTTCACCACCAAACCACTCCCATACCCTAGTCGGTCATTCCCCTAACTCAGTTTTCCCATACATGGCCCCACCTTCCCTTTACGACCCCAAACCCGAAAATGAGTTTCCACCCTTTTGGAGCCCAATGCACCACCTTTCAGTGGTTGTGCCGTCACACCACCACTTCCATGAGATTCCCCACCTTCCAAAGAGTATCTCCGTAAATTTTGGTTTCAAACTAAGTACTCTAGCCTAACGTACAAATGACCGCTACAAACGCTGGGGATTGACGTTTGCTCAAAGATTTATGTTTTTACCTGCTGTAAGTACTTTCTAAACGAACTTTAAGATTTAAATATATTTTTAGTATCAACAAATTTTGTGTTTGGTCGTTGTTGGAATTTATTAATTGTTGGCTATTTGATGCATGGTCGTCTGCATTGTGTATTTACACGTACATTCATGTGTTGGAAATGGAAACTAAAATTTTAATTTAGTTTATAGATTTTAATGTTTTTTGGTTGAGTCATAACAGGGACGGCGATACGTAACACCCGTTGTAATCAGTGTGTGTGTGGATGACATAATGAGGACGGCGATACGTAACGCCCATTATGGTCATTGTATGTGTATTTTATATCGGGGACGGCGATGCGTAATGTCCGCTATGAAATGTGTGTAAGTCATAATCAGGACGGCGATACGTAATGCCTATTATGATTGATAGTGTGTGGATGACATAACGGGGACAATGATACGTAATACCGGTTATGGTCATTGGATGTGTATTTCATAACGGGAACGGCCATACGTAATGTCCGGTATGAAATGAGTGTATAAATCATAATGGAGACAGCGATACGTAATGCTCATTATGATTGGTGATGTGTGTATATCATATCGAGGACGGCGATACGTAACGTCTGGTATGATTGGATTTACGGTTATCTTTTTCTGGGAAATGATCGATAATTTTATTGGAATTTTATTGTTGACCAAAATGAGAATTTTGCGTGTGTTTATCTTATTTATTTTGAGAAAATTGTTCTTTTGAGATTCATGCATTTGGTGTCGTGTTCCTGAGTTTTGTTATTATGTATGAGTATATTTTATATCTTGTGGTTTGGTTGAGTTATACTTACTTGCGATGCCATCTTGACGTCGTAGATTTTGGATGCAGATGTCGATGAGGCTAAGCCTGAGGAGGCGGCTTCGTTGTTGGAACATTTATTTATAATTTGTTATATTGGAAAGTATTTTCCCATTTTTATAAATATTTATTTTTATGATTTATCTTTCTGATGACTGTATTAAATTTCCTATTGGAGAATTTAAGTTAAATTGGTTTGTAAAATAACTCTAAAAATTACTGATGACTGTATTAAATATTTTTATGCATGTCACGTATTCACATACTTAGCACTTGACGTTGGGGGTACGTAATCCGTGTTGTCAGCATCCCGACGTTTCGATTCTCATGTTTATTTTAAGGAAAATTTAGGAGTGTCATATCCACCTACCTTAGGTCCATAAAGAAGAACTCAGAAAAGGATTGGGCTTCTCCTTTGTTTCAAGGTACTGGGTCGAGTTCAATGGAAGGTGGGTATATCTAGGTTTGGAGACAAACTTGATGCTGGTGGGGGTCATCTTAGTGATGACAGAAAAATTGATAGAAAAATCAGTGGGAGAAATCTAGTCCTTCATAAGAACCTAAGTACAGTAAATCCAATCTTCCAATAAAACACAACTCAGAGAAACCTTCGATGCATCACAAAAACACTTACTAAAGGCTAACGGCAAGAGAGAGAGAGAGACGACGGCATAAATGTGAGGTTGTTGGGATTTCACCATTTCGACGTGAGGGAGAGAGAGAGAGAGAGAGAGAGAGATTTCAGTGGGAGGTAGAGCAGATACCTCTCTCCACAATAACCCAGTCAAGGGCATAAGTGAAAAAAAGAATGTCAAACAAAATGACTGTTTAAGACATCCACTAACATGTTTTTTATGTATAAAGAGAATAGATTTTGAACTTTTGCAACAGTTTAAATAGTCGCAAATAATTAAATTTGACTCAAGAATGTTAGTGGCAACCGAATGTCATTGTAAAGTATCGAGAATGCATTTAAATTGAATTTTTATGTCAAAAATATTTGCAACAACATGCTTTGGCTGAAAAAAAATGACTTTCAGTGACGCTTCTAGTGGAATTTTTTTCAACCCATTAATTTAAAAGATAAAGATAACCATTTGCGGCAAGTTTTGAGCCGCTGGGATAAAAAGTGGTGGCAAAAGACCAGATATGTTGTAGTGGTTGCAGGTTTTTTCGCATGTGTTGATGGGTGTTTCACATGATTAGCCGTCTACCCCTTAGTTTCTCTATTCATTCTTGGGATTTTAAGGCTTTTGAGCATTTCAACTATGCTTGTAAAGTTATTATGTTTTAGCTATCTGCATGTATTATCTGCATGTATTTCCTTTTAAGATTCTATATCATTTTTTTTTAGGGGATGGGGTGGGTGGTTGAGTCACTTAGTTTGTCGACATTCCCCTTGGTCCACTTTGAAAAATGATGCTAATGATTGCAACAGTCAATTATATATATTTTTTAAACTGTGACACTAATTTCGATTAATTGTACTCGCCGAAAAAAGTATTTGCTCCAACAATTAACTAGGGTTAATCAGCTATTTGTAGCGGATTTATGACTATTTGCAGTGGCATAAATTCGCCGCAAATTGTCTTGCAACAACGGCACTTTTGAAAAGTCGAAGCTACAAAAATGTAGCATGCAGCTTATTTTGATGAATGACCGATGCCACAAATGGCTTTTTGTGACGAATATCTAGCACCACAAAAAGCCTTATTTCTTATAGTGGGTGTTGGAATCAATTTCTTCCATTGTCCCTAAGGCTTCTATATATCTTCCATGCATGGATTGGCCAATTCTAATTGATTCATACCATTCAATAGAGATTACATATATATATATATATATAAATGACTCCAAAAGAAGGAGGCATGCATGCATCCATGCATGTGACATCATGATCTCCGACATTATAAAAAGAAAGCTAGCTATTATCAATAGACAACGCATAGGTCCACTACTCGTATTAACCCTAAAAGATTAGTCTATTCTCATATATCTTTGAGCCACATCCTCTAATTTGAAGGTCACCATCATGGCCTTCAATATTAATGCATCTTTGTTATAATATACAATAGCAAAGAGTTCGATAACCAAGCATTTTTCTAGACGATCAAGTAGCATACTATTCAAAATTTACCCAACTTCTATAATTGTTCCTTTGCTTTAAATTTTTATTAATTAATAATTAAATAGAATTTAATATTGTATATATATATCTTCTTATTAAGTTTTAAAATACATATTTTTTTCTACTAATTTATAATTTTTACACGTGTATAGGAAGACAATTAGCTTACTATTAATGTATTAACCAATTAGAGTTGGGAACAACTTTGTATATAAACAAAATTGTAATTGCATTTGTGAATACAACAGATTCATCATTTTACTCTAGAATTGAGAGTTCTTAATATGGCATCTGAAGAAATTAGGTCTTTTCTCTAATATACTCTTCCATTCTGATTTCCTCTTTTGATCATGGCTGATCGTGATCATACCACTAATTTTGGTGATAATGTTGAGTCTGATCCATACAGTCCTTACTTCATCACCAATGCTGATCATCCTGAAATACTTTTGGTGAGTGAGAAATTGAGTAACAACAATTACCATTCATGGTATTGGTCTATGCTCCTTCCTTTGAAGGCATGAAATAAACTCAGCTTCATCGATGGATCTTTTCCTGTTTCGAACAAGGTTGACGCCATATTTCCTTCTTGAAGCAAATGCTACACCATTTTATTTTCTTGTCTCCATAATTCTTTGTCTTTGAAAATTACTCAAAGTGTCATTTATATTGATTCCTCTCATGCGATGTGGCTTGAGTTGAAGGAACTTTTTTTTACAAGGCAATGGACCTAGGATCTTTGAATTACAAAATGTCATCTCTATTCTATGTCAAGAAAAGAATGATGTTAGCACATATTTCATAGATTTAAAGGTACTATGGGATGAACTTTTGAATTGTCAATACCTATTTGTCATTGTCATGGTTACACATGCAATTCCTCCCAAATTTTCTACCTATAATCATCAAACTTATGTCATGATCTTCCTGATGGGACTTAATGATGTTTTGGATAATGTGAGGGGTTATATTTTAATGATGGATCATTTACCTTATATTAACAAGGCTTTTTCTCTTGCTATACAAGAAAAGTGACAACGACTTGCTAGTCATCGCATTACTTTTTTTTGTCTCTGTTGAATCCGTAGCTTTGGCTACCAAATCAAAAAATTCCTTTAACAATTTTAAGGGAAATGCACGTAATAGACTTCTTTTTGGTGAATGTGGTCTTGTTGGACATATCGTTGAAAAATGTTATAAATTGCATGGTTATCCCCCTAACTACAAGTTTAGGGATAATTCCAAAGCTAGATCTGCATAAATTAAGTTAATCCAATAGTCTACTATGATTGTTGACAATTCCTCCAACAACTTGCCTCTTATTGTGAATCAATATCAACAACTGTTGGCTTTTCCCAAACCAACTACTTCTACTGTCACCCCTTTAGTTAATATAGCTTTGGTTCCTAATTTCTCAATTAACCTCTTTTCTTTTTGTCTTGATGCGCCTTCTATTGCTTTGTCTTCTTGGATAATCAATAGTGGAGCTTTAGATCACACATTCATTCTCCAAGTCTGGACACTAGTCCACCTACTAATGTGTCAAATTCAGTCAAGCTAGCAAATGGTACTTATGCCAATGTTACACACATTGGTGACATTATTTTGAGCTCTACTCTTACCTTAACCAATATTTTTTGTGTGCCTACATTTTTATTCAATCTCATTTCAGTTAGCAGGCTAACACAATCTTTAAACTGTTATTTAATTGTTAAAGCTGACAATTGCTTCTTGCAAGACCTAGTCACTTAGAAGTTGATTGAGATAAGTGTGTTGCAAGATGACTATACCAATTGACAAGTTCCTATTTCTCTGCTATACACAGTGATCCTCCTTTCTCTACTTGTGTTTCTGTCCAATCTAATGTAGCCTTGTAACATTTAGATTAGGACACCCATCTCTTTCTAGACTAGTGCTTTTAATAAGCACATTCTTGATTTGTTTTTTAAGTTTGATTCGAGTACAACTTGTCCTATTATTAAACAAAAACGTTTACCTTTTCCTATTAGCAATAATAAATCATATAATTTTTCTTTTGATTTAGTGCATTGTGATATATGTGATCCACTACCAACTCCCGTAAAAAATGATTTAGGTATTTCTTTTCATAGTAGATGATTTTTCTAGAACTGCTTGGATGTATCTAATGAAATCCAAATATGAAATTGGTCCTCTTTTGCAGTCCTTCTTTGTTCATATAGAGACTTAGTTTATGTTGAAATCAAGTCCTTAGGTCTGATAATAGACCTAAATTTGCCTTAAAATATTTTTTTGCTTCTATAGGAATCCTTCACCAATTGAGTTATGTTGTCACCCTACAACAAAATTTTGTTGTAGATTACAAACACCAACATATTATCAATGTGACAAGGTCACTTCATTTCCATGCTAAACTTCCTATCTGTTATTGGGGAGATAGTGTACTTACATCTGTCAATCTCGTTAATAAAGCACCCAGATCCTTTCTTTCAAATAAGAGTCATTTTGAACTCTTATATAATAAAGTTCCTTCTTATTCACATCTTAGAGTTTTTGGTTGTATGCATTTTGGCACAACACTTTCTCATAATCAATCCAAGTTTTCTCCAAGAGCTATAAAGTCTGTTTTTCTGGAATATCCCTTTGGTGTTTAAGGGTTGCAATATGTTAAACCTAGAGACTCAAATTTGCTAGATTTTTAGAGATGTAGTATTTTATGAAGATGTGTTTCCTTTTGGAACTTCTTCCTCAACACCATTTATGACTCAAGATTCTTTATTTTCATTTTCTAAGACCAGTTCTCTTAATTGGTCTCTCTAACCTTCTGCTCCCAATTCTAATATTCAAATTTCCCATTCCATTTCTGACTTTATTTCAGTTTCAGAATCTCATTCTGCCATCCAGTCTATTTCAATTCCTTTATCAACTACTCAGGTTGACCCTCCTAGAAGTTCAACCAAGCATAGACATCCTCCTACATATCTTCAGTCTTACTATTGTTAACATGCTACTTTGCAATCCTCTCATTCCTCTAATCAACAAGGTGCTGGGACTTCTCGTGAGAGTTCCTCTCATCCCATAAGTAACTACTTGCCTTATGACAGATCATCTCACTCTCATAAGTTCTTTATTCTTGCCACTTCCACCCTAATTGAACCCAATACATTCTCACAAACTATTTCCTACCCTAAGCAGAGAACTGTCATACAATTAGAAATTTCAGCATTAGAGGAAAATGATGCATAATACATAGTTCATTTTCCACCTGGAAAACACCTTGTAGGTTATAAATGGGTGTATAAACTGAAGTTGAATTTAGATGACAATGTGGAAAGATGTTAAGGCTCAATTGGTAGCTATGGGGTACATTCAATTGGACGGTTTTGCTTACTATGAGACCTTCAGATCGATAGCTAAACTTACCACAGTTAAACTTTTGCTATCTATTGCTGTTATCAAGAATTGGAACATTATTCAAATAGATGTGAATGATGCTTGCTTAAATGGTGACCTCCATAAGGAGGTTTATATGTCTTTGCCACCTGGATTTGACAGTAAAGGAGAGTCTAATCTGGTTTATAAGCTCAAAAAGTAATTATAAGGCTTAAAACAAGCCTTGGAACATTATTCAAATGGCTTGCCAAGTTCTCTTATACTTTGTTAGCCACTGGTTTTACTCAATCAAAATCAGATTATTTACTTTTCTCTAGGATTGAAGGCACCTCAATCATCATGCTTGTAGTCTGTGTTGATGATATTTTAATAGCCAATAATGATGTTGCAGGTATGACTTCTTTAAAAGTATGTTTGCATGATTATTTTAAGCTGAAAGACTTAGGCCTTTTGAAATATTTTTTGGGTCTAGAGGCTGGTAGATCCTCTGAAGGCAATAATCTTTGCCGAAGGAAGTATTCTTTAGATATTATAAAGGATTGTGGCCTACTTGGTTGTAAACTAACTAGTTCTTCAATGGAACAAAATTTAATTCTCAATTCCCGTTATGAGTGATGAGTTAGACGACCCTTATTAATACAAAAGGTTAATGGCAGATTGATCTACTTGACTATTACAGGGCCAAATATTGGTTTTTTAGTGCAAAAGTTAAGTCGATTTATGCATAAGCCTTGAAATCCACACATGGCAATAGCTCAGAAAGTAGTCCAATATATTATAAACACGATTGGAGTAGGTCTATTTTTCTCTGCTTCTTCAATTGATCCTCAACTAAATATCTACATAGATTCTGGTTGGGTAGCATGTCCTAACACTAGGAGGTCTGTAACTAATTACACTGTGTTCTTGGATGATAATTTGGTCAGTTGAAAATCAAAGAAATAGCATACCATTTTGAGATCTTCAGCAGAATCAGTATATAATATAATCATAGGATTTGTTTGTGAAGTAATTTGGTTGAAAAATCTGTTAACAAATTTTGGTGGCATGCATCCTCAAGCTGCACTAATGTATTATGATAGTCAAGTTGCAATTTACTTCTCTTCAAATCTAATCTATCATGAACGAATAAAATATATTGAATTAGGTTGTCACCTTACGAGGGAAAAGCTACAAGCTGGGATTATAAAGTTGTTTCATGTCAAATCTAATAACCAAATAGCAGGCATTTTAACTAAAACACTTGGTTTGCATCAGTTTAATTATATCATTGGCAAGAGGGGACTAGTAAACATATATAGTCCATCTTAATGGAAATTATTATGTTTTACAGTCCATATACTTTTTTGCTTTACTATTTTTACACGTGTGTATAGGTAGGGGTGTAAAAAAAAAAACTGGTAAATCGAAAAAACAAACTTGTTAAACCGGTTTTTAATCAATCCGATTCGGAACCGGTTTCTAGAAATACAAAACCAGTAAATATCGGTTCAGTTCCGGTTCCAAACAACTTTAGACCGGACCGGACCGAACCGGACTTGTCATATTACATATATATTTAAAATTATTTTTTAAAATATTATATATGATATGTTTTTATATTATATATCATTTTTATATATAATAATAGAAATTATAATTATATATAAATAATGTTATAATATTTATAAAATAAAATTTTAATTATAAATATGAAAATTTAATTGATAATATGTTTTAAACATATATATAACAGCTTTTTAAACTAGGTTTTTCTTGCATTTTTTTTTATATATATAACAATTTTTTTTTATTACAGTTTTTTATATAGCAGATGTTTTTTAGTAAAACAGAATTTTACAATAAACTACAATTTTTTTTAATAAAACAGATTTTTAAACCACTTTTTTTTTCAAAAAATAGATTTTTTTTTTTTATATAGAAATTTGTCTTTAATTAAAGCCGGAAAACGGGACTGGAACTGAACCGGAATCGGTAAGACCAGTGCTACCAGTTTTGAGGGATAATTGGGCGTAACCGATTTTACATTTTGCAAATCGGTGATACCGGTTCGGTTCTATATTTTAGCTAAAACCGGACCGAACCAAACCGGTTACATCCTACGTAGGAAGGCAATTAGCTTACATACTATTAATGTGTTGAATAAGAGCTAGGAACGACTTTGTATATAAAGCAACTTGTAATTACATTTGTGAATACAACGACTATAAGAAAAAGGTACAAAAATAATTAATCTGTTGTATCTAAAAATGACGAAAATAATCAAGTCATTTTTACTCATTTTTCTTATGATGAGTATATTCATCATTTTATCCTAGAAATTAGAGTTCCTAATACTTCTAAATCCTCATCCCCAATTCTCGATCATCTCCTACAGCCCAATCTACGAATGGCGAAACGATCACCCACAAGATGCGTGCGGATGGGGATCTAAACTTGTATGAGCACATGAGGAAGAAAAAACCTCTTCCGAGAGAACTTGGAAAGGACAAAAAACGTAGGAGGATTTAAAACCTTGACGTACATGAGTTCTTTTCAGAGGGCAAAACTCGCCAAAAGAATATTTTGTAGCAAAATAAATTCTATTTCAATATCGCAACTTTTTTCTTACCACATGCAGTCTTTCTTGGGTGGAACAAAATTATTTAGAATATGTGCTTAAATGGAATAAATACGAAGGTTGAAGATCACGAGCGAGTAGGGAGACATTACTTACATTTATTATTTATGGTGCGAGCTAGCATTTGTGGTCTTCACGTATTTATGGAATTAATAATGCGAGTTTATCCCTCATTTTGTGCTTTGATCATTTTGACCGTTTATACATTTAAGAGATTAGCATTAGATTGATTATATTTTTTTTTCAAAAAATACAAATTTGTTCACATATCAAAAAAAAAAAATCTTGTCATATTTAATTAAAAGTGAAAAGAAAAAAGTGAAAAAATAGAATAAAAATACTTTTACTCCTCAAAAATGAATAGTAAATTCAATTTTTTTTAATTATAATAAAAGTACTTCTACTCTTCAAAAGTGAATAATAAATTGAAAAAATTTGAATTTATAATTCACTTTTGAAGAGTAAAAATACTTTTATTCAATTTTTTTACTTTTTTCTCCCAAATTTTAATCAAATATGACAAATGTGTATAAATTTATATTTTTTAAAGAAAATTTTTAGTTAATCTAATCTTAATGCTCTAATTTTTTTAATTTTTTTCACTTAATGATTAAGAGAGTGACTGCTAGTATATTTATATTTTTTAAAAATATTTAAAGATGACATAAATCTGAAAAAGAAAAAAAAATTGAGTTTTCCTAGGAGATGTTCGGTAATGGTCACATCTAAAAGACACTCTAAGAGCATTAGCAATAAATCTATCAAAATTTTCTTTTAATAAATACAAATTGAATAGACATTTTAATTTTCGTTATATTTGATCAAATATAAATAAAAGAAAGTAGAAAGAAAGAAATAAAATATTTTTTATTCAGTTTTTGAATAGTCATCTATCAAAAGTATACGAATTTTTTTAATATGTATATAAAATTATACTTTTAAAAAAAAAATAGTAATGCTCTAATAATACTCTTTTAGACTAACCATTTATGGATATCTTTCGCTATATATGTATCCAAAAGAAATATCGAAAATACACTGTATTGATAAAATTATTAAGTAAGCCTTAACTAATTCTATGTAGGAGTAGTATAATATGTAAGAATATTATAAGATAGTTATTTATTTGCAGTTATTTAATTTTAAGGAAATGAGTATTTATAATTAAAAATAATTATTTGAACATAATTAAAGAACCATAATATTTTATATATTTTTTTATGATCCTTTAAAGGATCACAAAAACGCACCTTCACATACTTTTTTAAAAATATATATATATAATATACTAATTTATCGTTAAAAAATAATTATTTTATTAAAAATATTAAAGATATCTATTTTTTCAACATCGATACTAGTACATAACTTAAAACAAAAGTAAAATTGTCTCAATATAAAAGTGCCAGATCATGTCTCTCAAACATCTAGGACAAACACCTAATAATCTAGATGTTGGGAAGCAGGTGAGATAAGGGGCCGGTAAGTAATCTCATGAATGCATGGACTTCCTGGTCAGTGAGTGGTAGATGAAAACTCACAATGATTGATTGCGACGTTTGCGGTGCTCTTTTAAAACATACGAATGAAGAGGCCAAAAAAAAAAAAAAAAGGAAAAAAAAGTTAAATGATCAAACAGGCCCTGCACATCTTTCTTTTTCCTTAGAATCAATGTAGCGCTGGAACATACAAAAGAAAAGACCAAAAAAAAAAAAAATTATCAACAGTACCTGTACCTCTTTCTTTTTCTTTGGAACATACGAGAATGAAAAGGCCAAAAAAACAAAAACAAAAAGTTGAATGATCAAACAGGCCCTGCACCTCGAATCAAAAGGCCAAAAATTAAAACATACGAATGAAAAGGCCAAAAAAAAAAAAAAAGTTAAATGATCAAACAGGCCCTGCACCTCTACCAGCATGAGGGGGAGTGGAGAGACTACGTACAATACTGATAATTGATTGAATAATATTAGATATAATTTGAAGTGTGTAAGTCTGGAAACGGTAATTTAAAAAAAAAATAATAAAAAGAATTTATTATTAAAAAAATATATAACATATATTCACACACACTACCGTTATAAATATTATTTCTCAATTAATAAATCGGAAAACCAAATCAATTAAAGCTTAATTTATTTTGAGAGATAAAATTAAAGTTCTAAATTTTTAAAAAATTTATTATTATATTTCTAAAAAATTTTATATAAAATATAATACAAAATTTAATTTTTTTAAATTATAAAGTTATTTTTTTAAATAAAATTAATATTAAAAAATATTTTAATAATATTTTATTTAATTTTTATTTTTATCTCATTTTGACTCATCCATTTTTTTTTAAAAAAATAAATCAAGCCTAAAAGTTGTCTAATGTCAAGAAAGGACTCGGCACAAGAAAAATTAGTGGCAGCAGAGCCAAAATTTTAAAATTTTCACATGGGCCATAAGTTTATTAGTTTATTTCGTCAACCTGTCGTACTCGTTGTTCTACTATCTAACTTTGCGGCAGCTAGGCCCTCGAACAATAACAATTATTTAGGGTAAACTTTTGGTGTGAGAGAGACGAATCGTGACAATACGAATCTGCATCTACCATCGAGGAACGATACAACCAAGATTTTTTTACGTAATTATATTTGAAAATGAGGGATATATATATATATAATAAAAGCAATTTCCAGTAATTTTTTATACTGCAAGAAGATACTGACGGGCACACTGTTTTTTAGTCTGCAGGACATCTACCGTTAAAGGTAAAAGAAAGAAAGGATAAGAGAAAGGAAGAACGGGTGGATGCAGATATATATAAATATATATATATATATATATATGTATATATATGATAGATCGATCGAGGATGAAAATAAAATATACTTTTCAAAATATGGTCCATCTATAATAATTGATGGACGCGTGTACCCCGAAAGAAGTATATGATTGAGGAAGCTGCCGTTGGTCCACTAAAATGATTTTGAACTAATCATCATGATCATGCAGCCATTATAAAAAAAAATTAATTAATTAAAATTAATTATTTCTTATTAAAATAATTATTTTTTATTAAAATAAATCTTATTTGATAATAAATAATTATCTTTATTGTAAACACTCCATCATAAATATTTTTTTTTTATTATAATGCAATACCAAACTAGAAGACAAAAATTATATGATCAGCTTGCATGCATTATTGCGAAAACCAACAAAAAATCATCTAACAATTAATCATATAACAAAAGTTATTACAAGAGAAAGAGATTTTTGTGGCTTTTTAATTAATATAAAAAGATTATTTAGGATTAATTTTGATTATAAATAATTATTTTATTAAAATTAACTAACTAAATAAGTAATTTTTTATAATGAATTTACATGATTCGATGCTGTACTTTTATTCACAAAGTTATTGAAGATTCTATTATGTTCAAGAATCACAGCAAACACTTTTAAGACATTTTTTTACTGTTTAAATGGTCATACTGCATACTATAAGCATATTTCTACAATGATATAGTAGAAATCTTACTTTTTTTTTTGTGATATTTGCTTGACTCGAATGTTGGGTGCACATTGAGTGAACTCTCTATTTGATTGTTAGTCCAGAATTGAGAGACTTTAAATTCGAGCAAATTCTTTATTTGGATTTCGCTACAATCCATTGTCGAACGAGATTCAAAAAAACTTTTTATCTGATCATCAAAATCCAACAAATATCAAGCAAGCTTTCCATCTTGGTTTTTCTTGGTTCAAAAACAGTTTTAAATTTTTTTCGAAATATCAAAAATCACAACAAATTATTGTCGAGCTAGATCATCAAATCAGACCGTCACAATAATAATCAAACTCCACATACCAAACATGCATGCATGCATGCATGCGCATACTTACATACATTCAATCAGGGGTAGAATTAGAATTTAACATTTGGGAGACGGTTGACAAAATGTATAGTATGTGTGAATATAAATATTAATATGTGTTTTTTGCACGTAATTATATTAAAAAAATAATAATCATACGTCATGAAGTTATATACACAAAAAATATGTCTATAAATCATCTTATAAGATAACTTTTCTTAAAATATTTGGAGTTTATTAGATATCATTACAAAAAGAAAAGAAAAGAAAACATTAACTTAGAATTTTTCTTTTAGATTAAGCTTCATGACCATCTTAATATGAATTTCTCATTTTTAGTACAATTCAACAGATTTTTTGAAGAATTGATCAAACCTTTTTAGTCAGATTTTTAAAAAGATTTTTGAAATTTATTAGTTAGTAATAATTGAAGATTTGGATGTGAGTGAAGTAAAAAAATTAAAATGATACTATGCAATAATATGAATATTATAATTTAAAAATATAAATTTAATAATAATTTTAGAAGCTTTAATATTGGGAGAGAAAATTTTAATTATATAAAAAAAATATAACATTTTTATGATATATAATTTTTTTTTTTAACTTTACCGCCCCCTACCCTATAAGTAGGTACGCCCCTGCACCCAGCTCAATTATATACTGTAAAAGCTGTCTGTATGACATGATGATTAGAAAGAGAAACGGTTGATGATCAAAGTAATATATCTGCGACCATCGATAAATCCAAACGGCCCGGATCGAATTATGGTCATAGTTTGAATAATTAGCTAGGACACGTTTGTTTTTCATCCATGGGAATTAAAACTACTAAATATTTTCTGGTACGTATTTAATTAGGTAATTTATTTTGATAAGCTTCGTGGCATAAAAAGATCGATCTATGGTGGTGACGTACCTCCCGAGTTCTTTTTTCATAACTCAAATAACGCAGAAATTTCAAAAATCCATTTTCCACATGTGATTAAGCTGACATTGATGGAATTAAAACCCCAAATTAATAAAAAAAATTCAGATATCATCAATTTTAAACAATATGCATTGTAGCAATTAAATCGCCTGACCCTCAAGACTTTCGACTAATTCGGGTCATCCCGCTAACATTGATCGAGCACTCCACTTCCATTCATCTCGAATTTGAGAGTGAAACACTATCATCTATATATAAATATATATTATACATATAAAAATGCTAACTGACTCCATGGTTTTAGCCATGGTTTTGGTCCGGCCTCATTTTGATTGCTTGTTTATTTATTATATTTTTATTTAATAATTTAAGAAAGTGACTATATATTAGTAAATTGTGATTTTTTAAATGTTTAAATATATTTAAAAATAATTTTAAAAAAATACAATTTACATTAGGAGCGCATTTTGTAGCACGATTATATATATATATATATATGAGAGAAAGAGAAGTCGTAGTTAAATGGGAGACCAAGGGTGGTGGGTTGCAGCCCTAGTCTTTCTGAAAGGTTAGGTCCCATAAGTAAGTCCTGAGAGCTCTGCCGTGGAGTGATTCCTCGCCATAAGAAAAACTGAAAAGAAAAAAGTTCTAGTTAGCATAAAACGTGAAATAAGAGTACTGGATATTTTATATTATATATAAGCGTCCATACATTTTGGGATCTATTTATATATATATATATTATATATATATATATGTGTGTGTGTGTGTGGGTTGGGGGGGGGGGGGGGGGCGCGTATATTTATATTTTTACGTTAATTAAATAGTTTTACTAAATTTACAACGATAGATTTGCGTATTAAGCCAATGAGTTCACATGTATGGATCTTCGTGAAATCAAATCGTTGTCGTCTTCAAAATCTGTGGTAAGCTTTTCTACCGCGACTATATATGTAATATAACATGTAATAAACAAGGCTAGGTTTTGACAGCTATTCGTATCCAGGGTAGACTATAAAGCAAAACCAGGAAACAAAAAGTCCCCCCGAGTCTTTGAACTATAGCGTCAGAAAGATCAGAGAGAGAGAGAGAGAGAGAGAGAGAGAGAGAGAGAGAGAGAGAGAGAGCGCAGAAATGGGAAGGAGGCCATGCTGCACCAAAGAAGGTCTAAACAGAGGAGCATGGTCTGCTAGGGAAGATAACATCCTTATCAACTATATTAAAGCCCATGGCGAAGGAAAATGGAGAGACGTTCCTGAAAGAGCTGGTGCTTAATTACTCTGGTCATTTTCTTCATTTTTGTAGTTGATTCACGATAGAAATTGATAAATCATGTTAAACCTTGTAGGGCTAAAGCGATGCGGGAAGAGTTGCCGGCTGCGATGGTTGAATTATCTAAGGCCAGATATCAAGAGAGGCAACATTTCTGTGGAAGAAGAGGAGCTCATTGTCAGAATGCATAAGCTCCTGGGTAACAGGCCAGTATATATCGGAACTCTTCTTGATCTCCTTGTCCTACTTCTCTAATTCCTTTTTAACTTCTGCTGCAAAAAGTGTTTAATTATCTCCCATATGTCGACAAAATTTTATTTTCCTAACGCAAATATTATATTAATTATGAGCACAGAATGTGTAATTAAATGTGAGCCTCTCTTAATATTTAAACAGAAAAAATCGTTTTTTTGGCCAAAAGTCCATTTGCACTTGCATTTTTTCTTCTTAACCTGAGAAGAAAATAATTTAAACGGATGAATTATTCAATGTCTTCGTAGGAAAGTCGCTTACCAGTTTCTGTGGCTGAGGGAGACAAATGATTGAAAATGATCGAATGAGTGTAGGGGTTTGGCACGTGAAATTTGATCATCTTCTAAAGACTGAAAAGGAAATATATACGACTTAAGAACACAATTATTTGAGAAGGAACCAATCCCAAATATAATATTAATATCGATTATCAATATTATTAGTTTTATTATTATTATTATTATTAAGGTTGTTGTTGCTGCTAGCTGCTGCTATCTTTTGCTCTCGAGTTTCTTTTGTTTAAAACGTCCAATAATGCTTTATTGTATATATGGCTGGGTGCTGCAGGTGGTCATTGATCGCCGGGAGAATACCCGGGCGAACTGACAATGAAATAAAGAATTATTGGAACACACATTTGAGCAGGAGAATACTGCAAGATGGTTACAAAATTCTGCAAGATTCCTACAAACATAATGGCGAATTGATCACAGATGAAGATGAGGGAAGTAATAGATCGGAGTTCATTCATGATCATGAAACGGGGCAGGAAACTCATGATCATCACTCGTTGAGTCGGACAAAAGCAATGAGGTGCTCAAATGCTTTTACCCCAAAGCAACTTGACATTGAAATGGAGAAAAATGCTACTACTTTCATCCCTGATTCGGGTAGTGATCAAATGCGGAGTTCTATAGCCCAGCATCAAGAGGATAATTCCGATGAGAATTTTCTTATGGATTATGTTGTGAATGATGTTTTGATGCAGTCCGATCACAAGCTCTCATATTTAGATAGCCACCAAGATCCTTATAAAGAGTTAAATGAATGTGAGAATATGGTGGATGGAGAAATGAACCACGCGGCCAAGAACAATTATTTCACGTCTAGTTGTTTTGAAGATTTTCTTGTTTCTGGACATGATCAAGCCATGCATGCGAATTGGCGGCCGCAGACTGAACCAAGTTCCCAACCAATTAATGATGCTCTGGATCTCAAGAAATTGACATCACTTCTAAATTTAGAAGACGAGTGGATTCTAGGCTGAAGTAAAAAACAAACAAGTTTGCATAAGTACTGCTACGTAATTTCATGGACGACTGGGTTGTACGAATAAGTTGCGAATCATTTCGGCAACATGTGGCTAAAATTCTGTTTAAATGTCCAATAAAAGATTGAACGTGCATGGCTTAGTTTTTAGGTTAATTTTTCGCCAGTTACTTCAGCATGCATAAAATTAGTAGTTTGTCATGTATGTCTGTAATTTTATGAGTATAAATAAGACTGTACATGGCTCAGATCATGACACAAATTGGAATATATAGGTTTCCACACTGTTCTTAAATCATGTTCGTAGTTATACTTGCATGCTTCACTACAAAACAAGAACATTCTAAAAAGTTAAAACATGCAGTACTGAAGTTTTTCATTTATAATATGCAATGTCCAATATCGGTAATATATATACGTATATGTATATATATATCGTATTCATATATATCCCTGCCATTATGCATCTTCTTACAAATCGTTCGGGGCCGGCCACTTATAATCCCACCCCGTTGTCAGTTCATGTGGGCTGTCAGGGTTCTGCAAAAGGTGAGGTGCTAATTAATTTTAACATCAACAAGCAGTGATCGAGTTTGCTCCCCCGCCCACCCTCAAAGAGTACGTACTCTGGGGCCCTGGGCGCCATACATGCATTAAATGGCTCAAATTGTAAGTAGACGAACATATAAGGATCATTTAGATAGAAAAAACCGAACAAAATAAAAAATTAGTAAGAAAAAAAAAATAGTGAGCATCATCGTCCTATAATATTAAATTTGATCAAATAATTTATAACATCTCGTTTCCCATTAATTGCAATTAATAGACCTTATACTTAATTTATCTCCAGTTGTCCTTTTAATAATCAGGATGTTCAAAAGTACGTATAGTACTATTAGCTAGCGACTAGATTTTCTTTTATTTTTCGAAACCAAGATCAAGACGACTTTATAAACTAATAAAAAATAGAAAAAAAAAAGGATGTTGAGAAGAAAAATAATTTGGTAAATGAATATAAAAGTTGGTAAAGTCAACTCTCCAGACAAGAGAAGATTGGTAGGTACCATTTATGAAGGGTAGAGAGGTGTCGTCTATGCTCTTGGGATCAAGGAGTAGGAAGGAGTTCGACCATGCTGTTATGAAGGGTTGGTGACCATAAATTATCTCCTTGATGGGTATGACACATACTCTAAAAGGCAAACACATCGATCTGCGTTACTGTTGATCACTAAACATATATAAGAGAACAACAAACTTATAAACTAATTAGAACCAGTACGTTACCACTAATTAACCTTTTGTGTAAAGGGTCACCCATAGTGGACACCCATTCTCATTCTTTTGGGGTTCAGAAGTGGCTTAATAGCCTTGGTGGCTGGCCACTCTAGGGTTTAAACTTAACCCATTTGATGACTCACTTGCATCACAACTAAGTTCTATCTCTCTCAAATAGTTTTATTAGTCCTGCTATCTAGGCTGTGAAATATGTGGATTTTGCTCTTATATATTACGACGAAGCACACTCCACATCGCGAAGAATTTCGGATAAAAAACAACGATAACAGAGAATCTATATGGAGCAACAATAGTACTAGATCTACGAATATTTGCAAACTGGGTAATGTTGTTTCCACTAAATTTAGTATTTTTAATATTGGTATTGGAGACAAATGATTGTTCCCAATTTAATCTTTGGTAATTTTCTTTTGTTTGTTACCAAAATCACATTTCCGCAAGTTGGAATTTTTTTCTTCTATGCATTGGAAAAATCTAATCGATGTACTTGCGCACGAGGTTCTTGGTCGCACCTGAGTGCATAACATGTCGAGCTGGGTCATTGCACAAGCAGGGTTATAGCCAGGCACATAGGTTCACCGAATCACCACCCTTGGAGCTGAGGCACGCCTCGGTGTACTAGAGCCACACGAGTTAGCAGCACACGCTCCTTGAGGCGCTATGTTCACCTAACTCAGTACAGTGCGCACCTCGGTAACGCAGTGTGAAGCAGTATAGACCATCGCACCCGAGGTGGAGCGATTGAGCACTGAAGCAGTGCTCTCGGCGAATCCGTGCTATGCGATCTAAGTGGCACAGGGAGCACCATATGGGTGCATTGTTGTTGCATCGTTTATGGTGTGGCGGGCAACGATGCTGTGCCTCCCACAGCATCGCAAAAAATGGCATTATGTCAGTCGTGGTCGTGTCCAAGTAATATATCATGGTGCATTAGAAGCTAAAGCATCACCATGAAAGGTAGTGCCAGCTAAGAGTAGAGCGCAACGGCGATCTGCTGTGCGCTTGGACAGCGGAGCCTACCATCCTTTTCCATAGAACAACACGCACCAAAGCGGTGCATCACGCTCTGTCTCAGAGCTGCTCGCACCATGTTGGTGTAGCTCAGTCCAGCAACACATGGTGCAGTCCGCTGAGCCAGCAACGGTGCTAATGGCTGCTTATGCACCACGAATTTCTCTTTCTTCTGCTGTTAAGCAAACAAAGAGTGGCAGAGGCTCTTTGAAAAAGACAAAAAAAAAAAAAAATCTTTGTGAATGAACAGTAACCATAAGGGGTGAAGAAGAAGTCACTATTTGTTTTGTTTGGTGGATTTTGACAGTGGGTTGAAAAATGCTTGGGCTTATTTTAAAATTATGTTTGGGTCAAAAGTAATTTTTTATTCGGCCTGAAACAGCTCCAATTTTTTTATTAGATTTTTTTAAATACGACCCATATTAACTCTTGTTTTGAGAAATAAAAAAAAAACAACTCAGCTCACTTTTTAAAGAAGAAACAGTGGGTCGTGGGCCCAACAGACAAGGGCTTGCTTGACATTTGGCCCCCCAAGAGGGCGCGGACTGAATGTAGCCAACCCCACTAGCACTAGAGGAGTGTTCAAAAACATATTTTAGCTAAAGATTTTGGCTGTGGTGTGGAGCACTATCTGGGTGCATTGCAGATGCGTCGCTTATGGGGTGGCGGTCATCAATGTTGTGCCTCCCACAACGTTGCAAAAGATGGCATTATGGAATTCGTAATCGTGTCTAAGTACTGCACCACGATGCATTAGAATCTGAAGCATCGCTATGAGAGGCAGTGATAGCTAATACATGAGCGCAGCGGCGTTCTGCCAAGCAGTTGGATGGCGGAGCCCTATAACAATGCGTACCAAGTCGGTGCAGCACACTCTGTCTCAGAGCTGCTCGCACCTGGTTGGTGTAGCTCTACATTCCAAGTTTTGCGTATATTTATATTATTATTAATGGTTATTTTTATATTATTTTTTTACTATTATTTATGGTTTGTCTTATTTATGATTAGTATGTGTTATGTTATTTTATTTGTTATTATTACTGATTTTCCTTGAGATCTCTAATCTTAGTGTTTTAGTTATTTAATTTAATTATTATTATTGACTCTTTATTTTCAAATTGCTATAATTGTTATCTGGGTTTTAATTATTCTATTTTATTAGTATTTAATTTGTTGCGTTTTCTTATGTTTCAAGGAGCATTTTTACTTTATTGGACTTTTTTCGGATTGGTTTTTTATTTTAACTTATTAAATTTTTGGGTCTTATTATTTTATCTATTTCTCTTTGTAGTATTTTAATCTAATATATTGAAATATCTTTTTTTCTCTATTCTATTTATGAGTTTACGCTTTTTGTATAGTGTATTTGTATTAATGTTTGGTTATTTTATTTTAGTATATTAATTGTGTTTTATTTTATTTTTACTATTATTTTGTTCTCTAAAAGTTTTGATCCACATTTGTTGTTTATTTTAATTTAATTTATAGTATCTTTTTCATATATTCTATTCTCGAGTTTGGGTCTCTTTTGGATTGGTTGTTATTTTATATTATTCATTTTTATTGGTTCCTTTATCTTAAATAATTGTATTATTGAATCTCTTATTTTAAGTTTACTATTATTACCACTGGTTGAATTATTTTATTTTATTATGTTGTGCTTTTATTTTAATGTGTTGGTTTTGTTTTGTTTTTTATTTTATTTCTTTATTTTCAGCTGGGCTTGGTTTGTGGATGTTTATTTTATCTTGTGGGTTATGTGTGTGTGTTTGGGCTTCTAAAGGGCCCAACCCGTGTGATTAATGAAGGCCCAGGCTTCATGCCCCTAGATGGTGTAGTTTTAGGCGCTTGTGGAGTGAACCCATTAGGGTTCCATCTCTTTCTCGTGCCATTTATCTCCTCTGATTCATCTTCCTCATTCTTTTTCTTTTCATATTTTGATTTTCTCTTTCTTTTCTTCCCCAAGTTACAAACCAACTCGTGAGTTTCTCCTTGCCATTTCCAGTTGCTGTCGTGGTGCCTTCCACCACCTCAACTCTATGAGACTAATGTCATCGTCTTGCACCATTGAAGCTCCATTGATGCTTCATTGTTGGACTTTGAGCTCGTTGGCCAGTGGTTTGCTCTCTGGTTTTCTCTTCCCCTCTTCATTGATGCCAATAGGCACCCACTTCCACATCAAGCATTGCCTCTCACATTGTTTTGGCCTCCCATTGCAGCCTGGGTGGTGTTTGTTGTGCCCTGGCTCGACGACGTAACATTAGGTTGAACCCACTATTTGAACACTGACACCGAGCACCACCATGATCCCATCGAAGAACCCCTATTCTCCCTTTTTTCTCCTCGCTACCGCATGCCATGGGTAAGATTTCCCTCTATCAATCATCTCTTTTCTTTCTCTTGATTTTTCTCTCTCACACTAAGTTATGTTCGTGTTGTTACCATTCCCTTATTGTCGTCGGTCATCTTGGAGGGTCACCACACCAAACTATCAACGTGCTACTTGAATATGTCATGAATCTCGACATGCTACTCGAATGTGCCATTGACATGCTAATTGCAATTTGACACTGTAAGCCTTGCCCCTCCACCATTGCCACATTGCACTACCACTTTCCCACCACGTTTGGTGTCACCTTAGTGAGTCAAACATACCTCTTGTTGCGTTTAATGTTAACTATACATTTTTTTTTGTTAATTTCATGATTTCGTGTGTGTCCAAGACTCGATGCTCACATCCTCATGTAATCGCAGGACACCGTAGACCAGTATGTGTTCGATGTTTTAGATGGCTTATCTGCACTATAAGTAATCTTTTGACTCGACTCTAAAGTTTAAAATAATTATTTATGCATTTACGCGTTCTACAGCCTGGTTGATTGGACTGGGCCTCGAGCCTAGTGGAGTTTTGGGATCTGAATTGTAGTTTGGTTGGTTTTGGCCTGCGGCTGATAATGACAGGTGAGGACACACACGTAGTTGGTTGTTTATGAAACCGTGTTTATGAAACTATGTTTGTGGAATTGTATTATAATTTGTTGTGTATTGTGTATTGCCAGATGTGCCTCATGCCATGTCATCCAATACACGGCTTATCATACATATATGCATTTTATGATGTTGTTATTGAAATTATTCTTATAACTGTGCTATGTTATGCCATGTTGTATGAACCAGATTTTGGGTATGTATATGTTGATTATAATATGTGGGTGAGTGTGTATCACAACCCCAAGCTGAGCTTCGGTCATGTGTGTGAATTACATTGTCCCTTGGGTTGTTGTCGGGTGACAACGAGATGGTAATGCTCTCTTGCTGAATTTGTGGCCCCTTTCTGGCGAGGGTTAAAGGATGTCTAATTATGGTACGCGCTAGGAGTGGAGCTGAGTATCACTCGTACAAAGTCACATGCACGGTCGTTACACATAGTGTGACAAAGGGAGCTAGGGTAAGCAGATGGTCATTAGGGGAAGCCATGGTGCATGCGTAAATAAAATGATTGTATGAATGTATGTGGTTCACGACCCCAAGTCGAGATAGGACATTATCTCGGTGGAACTCCTTTGATCAATCGGGAGCGAAATAAACTTATGTGATATGCTATGTGCTGTCATTAGGCAATAGTTACGTCCGTCAAGATGGTAATGCACTTGACTTGATCATTGGCCCCTTGCTGGCAAGGGCTAGATGATGCTAAGGATCACTTATTACAAAGACACACACATAATCGTTATCCATGGTGTGATGAAATGAGTTAGGATGTATGGATAATCCCGAGAGGAGATTATAGTGTGTACTTAAAAAATGGTTTGTGTTGTGGGTGAAAAACAAGGTTTTTGGCATGTGTGAGTAATATGTCATTTTCAGGGAAAGTGAGTGGATTCGTTCTTGCATGATTTACTTTGTATTTGTAGAATATGTTGGTTGCTTAAATGTATCTTTAGACTCTTGGATGTTGTATGATTTCTTACTTGCTGAGATTTCATAATCTCATCTGGTGTTTCTATTTTCAGTTCCATTCCATAGAACCGTAGATTTAAGCTAGAGGGACTGGCTGTGAGATCCTATTTTTTTATCGCCTTTAAATTTTATATGTATTGCACGTTGAAATTATATTGGAACTAATATCTTGCTAGTATTACCATGTAAATATTCCTATGTCTAAACTTTGAGTTAATTCATTTTATGTTACTATTTTATTTTAATGTTTGAACCTAGAATCTCTTATTTTATTATATGGTAATTGTTTTTATGTTTGCAATGAATACTATTTATTTTATTGGTGTGTGTGTTTAAATAAAAATGTAGATTATTTTATTTATAGTTATTTCTAGATTGGGCTAGCTCGGTTATGTTTGGGTTGTGTTTGAGTGGGTTTAATAGATTTAGTGGACCTTATTTTGAACTAAATTGAGGCCGGCCCAAGCCCATTTAAAACCCAGCACACGGACACACCAAAACGACGCTGTTTGGCGTCTCATTTTAAATGAAACCCTTAAATCGATTCACGTTTGCTGCCCTTCATCTCCTTCTTCTTCTTCTTCTTCCTCTTCTTCTTCTTCTTCTTCTTCTTTTTTTCTTTTCTCTTCTTTCCCCATTTTCACTGCAGACCCTTGAGTTTACAAGCCCTAAGATCACAGCTTTTCTCCATTTTACCAGCCACGCATCACCCCTCTAGCAACCTCGGTCTTAGTTGAACCACTCAAAATTTTGAATTCCATGCCGTTCCAGCCGAAATTTACCGTTCTGGAACAGTAATCGAAACGATTGTATGCTATATTCCACACTGGACTAGATTCCGGCCATTTCGGTTGGAATTTGGTGTTCCAAGCAGAATGCCATGTTTCAGGCAGAATTGAAATTTCAGACTGAAATTAAATGTGCTAGACAACTGGTTATATGTAAATACTCAAAATCCCTTTTTTAATTGTAATTATTGTATTAGAATATAATAAGTGCAAAATCAATTTAATTGATTCTCAAGTATGCCATATGAAGCGATAGGAAATAGAAGAAGAAAATCAGCATAAACTAGAGAATTTAAGAAAAGAAGCAAGGAGGTGATTAAAGTCTATCAGCTTACCCTCTCGGTCTGTACATGGCTACGAGGCTTTTGTTCCAGTTTTCGGCACAAGTGCACGATTAAGAGAGAATGCAAAACCCTAACAAAATGTTGCCATGAAGGAAGGGGAAATAAAACGAGTTTGGCACTTCGTCGATATGAAACAAGTACCCTTCTCCGGTTTGCAAATTCATTATTTATATAGACTTATTGTTATGGGCCTTTTGGTTGGTTATTGGGGTTTATCTGATGTGAGGCCTTGTGTGGGATTAGTCTATTTATTTTGAGCAATGCTAGGCCTTCTATTGAACTTCTCGGAGATGACTTTAATTAGGGACAGTTTTGTGAGATCATTCATACTGACAAGTGGGATCTTCCTTATATTCAGCATCGTTGATAGTCTTTTTATTTGGTATGTTTGCTTTGGCATTTTCTCATTATAATTTGTATTTCTATGTCTGCTTCTGCAATCTAGTTCAGTTGTATGTCATTAAGTTTATCGAGCATATATGCTTTTAAGATTTGTATATATGCTTATTTTAAAATAGAATTATTATATATATATATAATTTATTCATATAATGTTCATTCCAAAACGAAACACCGGAACGAACGAAACCAAAATATTCCGTTCCAATACCTCAACCGGAATAGTCACCGAACGAAATTCAAAACTTTGGAACCACCTCCCACTAGTTTCATCTTAAACCCGTGACTCACATCCCCAGTAAAACCCATCTCGTTTCACCCAAAACTGAAGGCCACACATGGATTTTTCCCTCTGTTTTGGTCTGTAAAAAGCCGAGTTTCCATGCCATGGCAGCTGCGCATGCTTTGGTTCATCAAATGAGTGCCACACGGCAATTCTTTTTTGCCCCATTATGTTGTCTGTGAGCCATCTCGTTACCTATAAATAAAGTGAATTCATGCCTCCGAAACCACCCTAAAACCGAGCTCTCTTCTCTCAAACAACTCAAAGCTATGTTTTCATACCTCAACGCCTTAAAATTCGAGATTTGAGAATCCCAAAAGTTGTAGTTTTCATTTTGGTTAAATACTATCTTCCTTATATTATACTTTGATTTATTTATTTTATTAGTTTGTTAATAATATTTAATATATGCTATTTATGCTGTTTTATTTTACGTGGATGCGATGAATGTAATGTAGCGGCGTACTCGTTTGTTAATACACGGGATTATATTTCGACGCTTTACTGAATTTTTAGAAATTATACCAACAACGTAGTAAGTATTGGTCTATGCGATTTGAGACTTTATTCGATTATTAATACGTGCTAACTCTATTAGTTCAACTTTGAAGTGTTGGTATCTGATGGTCATTTTAATAATAAAAATGGGAATAGGTTGGTAGGCCCGATGTCATTAAATGAAAGATGAAATCACCTTGTAGTTGGTTGGTTGTATTGAGAATTTTTAATGCGATTATTTTGCTTGATGCTATGTTGTTATGGGTTCCTTTGCCATGCTATTCAATAACTATTTCTCATGCATATGCATCCTTATTTAATTATTGTAAAGTTATAAACTGTGTTATGTTGATTAATTTGAGACAACATGTGGGTGCGTGTATGTATTATGACTCCAAACTAGGATGGAGAAATATCCCAATGGAGCTTCTCTGATTAATCGGGAGCTATTAAAAATTGAGTGACATCTCTTGGGTTGTCGTTGTGCGACAACGAGATCGGACAAGAAGGTAACGCTTCCGCGCCGACTCTGTGACTCCTCTACTAGCGGAGGTTAGGGGATGCCTAGTCATGATATGTGTTGGGCGCGGAGCTAGACACCGCCCATTACGAATTCACATACACGGTCGTTACCCATATGATGAAAGGAGGCAAGATGTATAGATAGTCCTTAGGGAAGACCATGGTATATACTTAAAAAAAATACGAAATTATGTGATATGCTAGAAACTGGGTTTTGGCATGTGTGGAATATGTGATCCCTTTTAGGAATGGATGGGTGACATATATGGACAGATGTGTTCTTTTTTGGAAAATGACGGTTTACTTTTATTTATTTATGTATTTGAGAACATGATGATTGCTTTGTTTGTTTGTGGTTATCTATATTGTTTGGAGTGTGGCTTGACTATTACTTACTGAGATTCATGTCTCTTGTGGTGTTTCCTGTCTACCTACACTTTCGTGTCATGGAATCGTAGGCATTGATGTAAAAGATGAGGTAGAGATTGAGGGACAGACTTCGCAGAGGAGTGATAAAGTATTATTGCTGAGAGGGAATTATGATTCCCCAACGTTGTTATTTGTCTTTTTATTTATTCTCTTTTGGATGTCTATATAATCTCATTTTGAAGAACTATTTTTGATTGGGTTGTAAATTTAAATGTCTAGTTCTAAAATCTATGCCTTTTATTCTCCCGATGCGAATGTTGTCTTGAACATTTTATGCATGTTGCACACACTCATCAGGAGAACTTGTCGATGGGTTTGGCTGGAGATCAATCTCCTTCCATTTTCAGTTATAGGTCTTTTTATCTTTCGGTTGTATTTCATTTGAATGACTTTATAAACCTTCTTGGAGGATATTAGTTTGGGTTGTAAGGTTTAAATTTTTTGGTACTCAGTTTTGACATGCTATTTATTTTTACACTGCAATAATGTGTTGCACACATGGCATATTTGCACACACTTGCACAAGGCGATGGGTGTGTGTGACCCACGTGTTCATCATCCGGGTGTCTTGACTTCCACATATTCACACATGGGGGTCAAGGGTGTCACAAACGGCACATGGTGCGGTCTAGTAAGCCAGCAATGGTGGTGATGGTTGCTTCATGTGCCATCAATTTTTTCTTTTCCTTCTTCTATTAAGCAAACAAAGGGTGGTGGCGGCACCTTAAAAGAAAAAAAAAAATCTTTGTGACTGAATAGTAACCATAACAAGTGAAGAAGAAGGAATTGCTTGTTTTATTTGGTGGATTTGGGCTATGGGTTGAAAAATGCATGGGTTATTTTAAAATTACCTTTGGGCCAGAAGCAATGTTTTTTTGGCTAAAATAGTTCCAATTTTTAATTAGATTCTTTTTAATCAGACGCATATTTATTCTTGCGTTGGAATATAAAAGAAACGTCTCGGCTCCTTTTGAAAGAAGAAAAAGCCTGCAGACAAATTGGCCCAGGAGGGCGTAGCCACTGAATGTAGCCAAGCCTACTGGCTCTAAAGGAGAGTTCAAAAAACATATTTTAGCTAAATATATTCTAGTCCTGATTTGTTTTCGGAAATGAGATGAGATAGAAGTTAAAAAAAGAATAAAATATTGTTGTAATATATTTTTTTAATATTAATTTTGTTTTGAAATTTAAAAAATATATTTTGAAATTTGAAAAAATTGAATTTTTTATTATATTTTGTGTGAGAAATTGAAAAAGCGAAATGATGAGTTTTGAGTTTTTGATTTCATCTCCGTAAACAAACTAGGTAGTGTCTTGAACCCAATACCTCACATATAGGGGCAATAAGCTCCACTATTGGGTTAGAACTTATTGTTAATACTTTTGTTGATTTTATTTATTTAAATCACTATGTTGTGGCACAAAATGCTTATTTGAAATTATTTTTTACATGCAATTATGGTTATTAAATACATGGATGCCATGGGATTATGAGATATTTTATCGCATTTGTTAGGCATTTTGTGATGTTATAAATTGCCTATATTTTTATTCTTTGTGAATAATCAATATTTGGATTACATGTGATTGTTTTTGTGCATGTATTGTGATTACATGTAATTGTAATAGCTTATTTTATCACTTGTATTTGTTAGGCTAATTTTGAAAATTAGTCTATAAATCTTATTTTAGAATGTGATAAAATAAAGGATTAAGTAGGCCGAATTTTATTAGTCCATGCTTATCATTGACTCAAATTGATTTGTTCGACATTGTATTTGCATGTGTTAACTTAGTAGATTGCTAATCCTAATGGGGGTATAGTTGATATTGATTTGAACTTGATATCTTATACTACCAAAAACTGCCTTTAGTTGAAAATTAATTATTAAGCATTGTGGCAGAAGATATATTAAAAAGTTTAGTGATTTTTTTGTTTTCATTTAAGATTGATGCGAGAAATTTCTTAGGTATGTGCACTATTAAATGAACATAGGTTAGTAACTTTGAGATCATAACCGAAACAAAGCCTAGAGATTGTGTATGCGATTTAATTGTTGCATTAGTCTCTTCCATGAGTAATAGTTGGAAATGAACATTATCTTGAGTTTCGGGTATTAGTCTCTTCCATGAGTAATAGTTGGAAATGAGCATTATCATGAGTTTTAGATAATCTTAGACCATTATTATTGGAAAAACCTCTAAAGTATTTAGACTTAAAAGTTGCTTTCTCTTTTGTTCTTGTAATCATGTTTATAAGGGGAAATATGGAAGCTCACAAGCTTGCCCGTTGTGCTTGTTATGTTGAGGATATATTCAAATGTGGTGGAATTGTATTCCAGACTTCCTTTCTCAAGCCATTTGGCTTGATAAGTGTTTGTAATTGTTATCTCAAATGAAATTGATTAGTTCTTATTAAAAAAAAAACTATCATATAGAACTAAACCACTATTTTGCCTTTATGAACTTGTGGGTAATAAAAGAAATTGCATGTTGTTTATTGTAACACAAATATTAATTACTCCTATATTTGAGGTCAAACATTCTAATCTTGAAACAACTTAGATTAACTTTTAGATAAGAACATATTTTTTAAAACTTAGTAGTATGTCTGGCAAGTAAGGACATTAAAACTTGAGTATGAAAGAGTACTAAGAACGTTCTTGATTTGCACATTTGATTTAAAGTTTTATCAGTGCACTTCTCTATGGTATTAGAGTTGGAAATCTTTCTTATGTTTTCATTCTCTTTAAAGAGAAAAAATAGTTTCTTGTAGATATATGAACTTAAGAGTACCCTTTTAGAGAAAGTAACATCAAACACCTTGAAAGTTTGCATGATAACTGTGGTAAAATTTTGACTAATTATGTATGACTAAATTAAGCCTATAATATTGTTTGTGGTTGCAGTGATGCAAGATAGGTTTTAAGCTAAAATAATTTCTCAAGGATTTCTTTTATCTCATATAGGGGATTGGAGAATACAAGAAATATTGAGTAAGTGAGAAAGATAGATATATCGCAAGTTAGAGGCTAAGACGCCACATACTGCATCTTTTGCATTAAACGATTTTTAAGTGCTTTTAATATGAATTTAGAGAAGTCTAGACCTAACTTGATTTTAAGGCTCATTGACGATAGAAGGTAGTGGTGCTAGTAAAAATTCCTATAAGTTTAGAAGTTGGATGGTAACTCATTAGCTCAGTAATATTATTTCTCGGATGGATAAATGATTTGCTAAAATGTATCTTGGAGGCATAGCATGATGGATGTAAACCTTGAGAAATTGAAAGTTTTTTTTGTAAATGAGATCCCTTTCCTTTATTTAATTAGCAAAGCCAACTAGGAAAAAAATAATATGTGCATTCTCTATGTTAATGTTCCTATACATGCACACTAACGACATAAAATAAGAAATATTGTCTTGTTATATAAATGTATTCTAAATTATTTTTTGACCAAAAGAAAAAAATATTTTTTTGATAAATATTTTCTGAATCGCAATTGTATGAGTTATATGATCAGTAAAATTATCTCACAAATTTCTACTTTGTCGAGAATAGAGTTATAAATGTATTATGGCGCAACGTAGTTCTTAGATCACAATTGAGTTGGTGTAATATGGAGTTGTGGCCTTAATTATGACTTTTTGTCCTTAGATCAACATCCATTCATCTTTAAGTAAGGTTGAGTGATTATTTTGTGTATATGTGAATTCATTCAAGATGAAATATGGAGTGATTATTTTAAGTAAGTTTAAATATTATTTGGTTGAATTAAGAAAAATAGTCGTATTTTTGACAAGGTTGAGGTATTGTGAATATTTGTAACACTTATTTTTTATTTTTATTTTTAAAAGAACCTATTACGCTTCATTCCACATTAACTTAATATTAATATTTTCAAGATTTTTTTATAAAAGATCACTGAAAATATTGAGAGTAATTCAACTAGTGTGAGTATACCTTGAGTGTTGGTGTACCAAATAATGATAGTGACTCCCAAAACTTGTAGAATAATAAGACTTTATAAATGTCATAGTATCTATATATTCATATTCTCTCATCGTTTACAAACTAGAAGGGGATATTTATAAATGGCTTTACCAAAGGTATTGAATTCACAAAGTAAGAATCTCGACATAGAAATTTAGATTTGCTACACTTATATGATCTAACCTGGGGTTATTCATCTAATTGACAAAGTAAAAGTGGAGTTAATATAGGTATATATCCATATTTTGACACTAATTGAATTGTATTTAGATAACTAATGATTTTGTAATTATTGGAACTTCTCTTGAAAGAGTCAAGTAGTTAATTCCCGTAGGAGAATTAGATGATTATCTTTTTATGATATTTAGGAGTGAAGTACTTTGAATGCATGATTTTTGCTTGTACTATTTTGGTACAAAAAGCGAATGAATGTTGTTGCTACTGTTTTTGTATGCCTAAACTAACTATCTATTCAAATAGGGTTCCTTGAACATGATTTAGACACACTATTTGTTGTGATTATCTTTAGGGGAAAGGGCCCTAATAGCTTTACCTTCAATAATAACAAAACTTGGTTATCTCACATGTTGTTTGTTGAATAAAAGAGATTCATATATGAAGTTGCAAATTAAGTTTGTTGAATAGTATTTGTTGTGACCTTACAGATTCTTAAAAATCATAGTTAGATTTGCTAACTAGAATCTAAGGGTTGTAAATGAGTTTGACCCTAAGTAAAATTCACAATGAATCATTGACTTTATGGTTATACAAAGGCTTTTTATATAAAAACAGAGTTTCTTGGTAGACGCATGTGTTGTAAAATTACTATACATGAGAATCCGCATGGTGAGAAATGGCCATTAAACATTGCTTGAGATTTGTGGTTTGATCATTTTTAATTGACCATATGATTTCTCTTTGTCATGGTTGCTTATTGGGCACATGACATTGAGGTGTTCTATGATCATGTGGCATAGCTAAAAACATTTTTTTTATAAGCACACACATTCACCATAAAATTGAAATTTATGGTAAAATATGTATATCGATAGGCATTACTCAGACCACTCATACAAGCAATTGCTTTTGGCATTACAGAAAGGTAACAAATAAAAATGAGATAATGTATTACTCGGTATGTGACTCGAGAGGGATAAGTTGGAAGACATAAAAGATATGCACCTTAGTAAGAGTTAAGATTATGTCCATTATATTTAAAAAGATTGTGTATGGTCACCCACAATCCATTTACCCTATAGTTTAGCCATTTACCCTATAGTTTAGCCATATGCAAAATTCTTTTTGGCACTTCGAATAATAAGTAAATAGAGGGATTTGGGTTAGGCACTAACAGAGCAACTAGACTAAGACCTGTATTGTATATTGAGATTAGATATATACTCTTTATTTTTTGAAAGAGAACTCCACCATAAAATCTATTTCATATTACATGTGAGACCCTAGGTTTGATGTATTTTATGTATTATTTTTATTATTATTAATTGTTGATTTATTTTATCATTATTGTTGGTGTTCCTCTTTATTTATTATTTGGATTATGTTATTTATTTTGTTATTGGCTTTTGTGAGATTCCTTGATTTTAGTGTTTTCAATTATTTTGTTCACATATTAATATTGATCCTATCATTTGAATTGCTATCTCTATTGTTTTTTGTGTTAATTATTATATTTTATGGTTATTTAATTTGTTGTGTTTTATTTGGTTTCAATGAGCATTTTATTTTATTGAATCTTTTCAAATTGGTTCATTGATTTTAACTTATTAAATTATTAGGTCTTATTATTTTTATTCTATTTTGTTTTGTGGAATTTTGAAGAGTTCTAAGATATTATAATTGTGCAAGATCATTTTTTAAACCCGATTTTAGTTATATAAAATATTATGAGATTTTAATTATGTTTTGAATTTCTAATTTGAATGTACAGTTTTATCCTTTTAAAATAATTAGTAAGTTTCATCATTTTAATTAATGATGAGCAATACTAGTTATAAACTATAGTTAAGTCAAATAATATTCTATATTAATTTCGCTTAGTATTTTTAAGTTAGATTAATTTTACGTGTTTTCATATTAGTGTTAAAGCGCATCGTTGATTCGTTTGAAGATCCAATGCCTAGGGCCTATAAATAGTCCAAGAGGAAGCCTAAGCCCCCCACTTTCTTCCCTCTCTATTCTCTCTTTCTCTCTCTCTCTTCTCTCTCGCGCATACTGCTGACCCTCCTTATGGTCGTGGCAGCGCCACCACTGCCCTGCCAACCTCACTGCCGATCATCCCTAGACTGCCAACCGCCGATGAACACAAATATGCTGGCGATATCGCCCATAGTAGCCACACCTCCAACTGGCAAGCCCAAACCCAAAATGGGTTTCTTCCAATTTAAGCCGCCATAACTCTGCCGTGAGCCACCCGATTACTTCACCGTCACCACCACTAGCTTCCCCATTCTCCGGCAAGCAAAAGCCATCATCGGTAGCCACCCAGATCCGCTGTTCCTCCTTCACCCAAATTGGGTATGTAACCCACGAGTTTAGCCCTTTGTCGCCGCCGTCTGCCACCATCCGGCGTCACAGCCACCACCAAAATTTTCTCCCGCCTTAGGCAACCTTCTTCCTAACTCCACTCCTTCATTCATGGCCCCACCTCCCTTGTATGAGCAAAACTCAAAAATGGGTTTCCACACTTTTTAAGCTAGATTCGCCACCTTCTGGTGGTTGCACCGCCTCACTACCAATGTCATGAGACTTTCCTTCCTCCAATGAGTATTCTCTTAGTTTCCAGTATCAAACCGAGTACCCTAACCCAAACCACCTATAGTCGTGCTAGGAGGCAAACAATGTACCAATGTACTGGCATATCCCACTATGGACACTATGGATAGGTGCTTGTTCAATGGTCTAGATTTCTCATCCCGCTGTAAATAATTTTCTAAACTCAACTTTAGGATTTAAAATAATATTTTGGCTCTAACTTTTTTATTTGTAGTTTTGAAGTGTTGGTAACTGATAATAATATTAATAATAAAATGAGAATAAGTTGGTTGGGCCCAAGACCGTTAAATGGAGGATGAGATCACCCTATAGTTCATTTAGTTGTGAATTGAAAATGTTGATGCAGTTATGTTAACGTTAAGCTTTCTTTTGAGTGCGATTGTCATGTCATCTAATACTTGTCTGCCATGCATATACATTTATTAATTGCCACGATTATTTTGTTGTGATGAGAAGCCATGCTTGTAATGGAGGATTGGATTATATATGTTGATTTGATGTGTTAGTTTAATTACTTAATTACTTAAATATGTTGTGATGTCATGTTGTGTTTGAGAAAGGGTGATGTGTGTGGGATTGATATGTGGATGTGTGTATATCACGTCCCCAAGTCAAAATTGGGCATTATCTCAGTGGGACTTCTTTGGTCACTGGGAGTAGAATAAACTGACGTGACATCCCTTGGATTGTCGTTGGGTGACAACGGGATCGGACGAGATGGTGATGCTCTCATGCCGACTCCATGACCCCTTACTAGTAGGGGCTAGAGGATATGCCTGATCATGGTACTCACCAGGCGCGGAGATGGGCATCACTTGTGATAAAGTCACATGCACAGTTATTGCCTACGGTATGGCGAAGAGAGCAAAGATATGCAGATGATCCCTTGGGGAGACAATGGTGTATGTGTAATAAAACGGCTTGTATGGATTATGTGAATCACAACCCCAAGTCGATATTGGGTATTATCTCAGTAGAGTTTCTCTAGTTACTCGAGAGCGTAATAAACTGATGTAATATTCTTTGGGTTGTCGCTGGGCGACAACGGGATTGGACAAGATGGTAACGCTATCGTGCCAACTCCACGATCCATTTGTTGGCAGGGGCTAGACGATACCTAGTAATGGTACGGGCTGGGCGCAAAGCTGGGTATCGCTCGTTACAAAGTCACATGCAAGGTTATCACCCGTGGTGTGGCGAACAGAGCTAGGACGTACGAATGGTCCCTAGAAGAGATTATGGTGTGCTCTTGATCATAGTGAGTACATAATAAATAGATTTGTGTTTAGGGCTAAAAACTGGGTTTTTGGCATGTATGTGCTAAAGTGTCATTTTCTAGAAAAATGATACTTGTGTTGAGGTGTCATTTTCTAAGAAAATGACGGATTTATGCGTGCATGTATTATTGTATATTTGTGGATTGTGTTGGTTGCATGAATATGATTTTAAACTCTTGATTTTGTTTGGTTTTTTATTTGCTTAGATATCATAATCTTATGTGGTATTTCCTATCCATCTGCGGTTCCATTTTATAGAACCGTAGATTTATTGTAGAGGTCAAGTTTGACTGTTGGACCGGCTTTGCCTGAAAAGTGAAATTTTAGAATGTTGTAGTTGTGAGTTGAGGATTTGTCTTCACCATATAGGTCAGTTGGGTAATTGTAATAATCTTGTAAGGAGTTTTTGATTGGGTTATAAATTTTAAATTTCTGGTACTAGAATGTATGTCTTTTACTTTTTGTTCTGAATATTATTTGTAAACCTTATGCATAATGCACACACACCTTGAAACACTTAACGATAGGGTGTGATTTGTGTGGTCATTATCCTAGTGTCTCTTCTTCTATCTGTTTACACATGGGGGTCGGGGGTGCCACATTACATGTGCTTTATGACCAATAGTAGAAGTGAGTGAATAGATCATTGATTTCTCATCGTGTGAGTCTTATAGGCTATAATTGATGACCTAAATTTATTTATGTCCTTAGGAAACATTTGACAATATCACGAAATTTATGTTTAAGTGTCTACTACTATCACCTATTATCTATGACCATAAATGATAAGGTCTAAAAAGACATTAATGGAAAAATAATTGCATTCATATTGACTGACATGCAGGTGAAGGAAAAACTATTTGATAACACATCGATAATGATGTGTACTCATTGTTGACAAGTTATGTTGCTTCAACGACTTAGAGAGAGATTAGAAATACTTAATCTGGTATGACCAAATGAGTCAGAGTATAATGAGTCACTTTTAGGGATGTTGTTATGCTGATATTCTCTCAGAGAGATTTGGTATAGTGCTCTATTTTTTTTTTACAGCTTTGCTCGATGATCACATAACCTATTTGCCATTATGAAAAGGATTAAAAACATACTAAGAGACTCATAGACCTATTTATAGGTGTGCTAGATGGTCACACATACCTTAGGTGTTATCCACTATGTGCAAGTCACAGATGTAATAAAGGGGCACCTATAGTGGGCATCCCTTTTTCTCTTGGGAGTTATGAATTGGCTTAATAGTCTTGATGGTTGGACCTAATCAGTGGCCAGCTGGGAGTTACACTTAGAGTGGCTTTTTACATAGTCACTCCCCCTTTTGGATGATTCACTAATTGCATCATAAACAAGTTCTCTCTCTCAAATAATTTTTTCTATTTTTAGTATATAAGCATTGAAATATGTGGGTTTTTCTTTAGTATATTACCACATAGCACACTCTACCATCATTGGGGGGATTTTGAATGAGCAACAACGACGATGAAGAATTTGTGGAATAACTATACTAGATCTATGATTTTCCAAGTAGGTAATATTGTTTCCACTACATATTCTGATATAATATCTCTAACATTTTGATTCTAATATACTTCATATGCATGTACATATGTAGCTCCCAGTTTCTGCCCCCTTGATCTTTGGCCTGCTTCAGTATCCTTCATGAAATTGGTCGTCCCTTGTAAAGCTAGCAGGAAATAGGAAACTTAATGATGAAAAACTTTTGAAGATATTGATTCCCCCTTAACCTAGCTGTAAAGCAACCTAGCTACAAATTGTGTTAAATATTTTAATATGACATTAATAAATGAATCTTCAATTTTTATGATCGAAAATAATAAAACAATGATAAAGAGAAACGAACATTCTCTATTTGATTGATGAAAAATTAAACTGACTATGAGAGAATGATTACTCTAATAATTTTGCCTCACAAGTGTCTCACGATGGCCAAGGACACTCTAATGTTGTAGGTGAGAGTTCTTGAACCTCTCAGTACTATTTATCTCATCATAACACAAATATTAACTGATAAATCTTGAACTATTTTAAACTATATTAAGATGGGTGTCTGTGACACAAAATATAAATTAAACTCTTACATTCTCCCATTTGGCCCATACGCCCATAAAATAATACTTTCCATTCATGAGTTTATCACAGGAAATTAACTATACTGCACAAATTTATTTTCTGAAACTTTTCTAGCTCAAAATACATTTCATGAGTTTCATAATATCGATATTAAACCAGCTACTAATGTAAGTCATGGCAGTCCTCTGTTATATATTCAACAAATTCCCTCAATGTATCACAACACTAGTAACTTAATTTAATACAATATTAAATATGGATAATTAAGGTTAATACTGTAATGCATTTAGATTCTCATTCATGTCTATTGTAGGCATTATCTTGTCATCATTCATCCATGCCTTTCAATATAAATATTAAGTGGAAAGATAATAAAACAGAAACAACTATAATAGATATCGTTTAATGTCCAATAACAAAATACTCAATGTATCAGTTACCATTTTATCATGTTCATATTATGGGTATAAACATACAATCCATCTTTTCAACATGTCCTTTTAAAGTATTATTATTAATATATGATTGTTATGAACATATTTGTTTCTTTACTTTCTCTTTAACACTTACGTATTTAAAATTTCAATAAATACTTATCATTCTGAGAAAAATACTTTTGAGGACATATGCTCTTATAAGCGGCTTGGCTATAAGTCGACAATTTCAAGTCCTAAGATAAATTTTCTCAGCCATAAACCATACACTGTGACCTTAAAGCACGTCAAAAAATTAGAGCAACTGGGAAAATTAGAGTCTGAGAATCCAGTTACCTCCAAATTATTAGTTCTTCTAAAAGTAAATTGGTAATTCTTAGTTTCTTGCAAGTATCGTAATAGTCTCTTTACTACTTTCCAACAATGAATAACTTTTCAAGCCAATTTCTCAAAAGTTCTTTCTATGTAAATTTTCTAAGATGACCCAATAGTTGTTATTTTCAATAATGGAAAGTTTCGATTTCGATCACAAAGGATGTCTCACCCATATCTTTCATTTCAAAATTCTTAGAGAGAAAAAAAACCCTTGGTCTCATAAAGTAAGCCAATATCACTACTAGCCAACAAAATATCATCAATATATAGGATCAAAATTATGAACTTACTCCCACTAACCTTTAAGTATATACATCAGTCAACGATATTCTCTTTAAAACCAAAAATAGTAATGGTATCTTTGAACTTTAAGTACTATTATTGGGAAGCTTACTTAAACTCGTATATTGATTTTTTAAACCTGCATATTAGGTGTCTTTGCGCTTTTCTAAGAAGCCTTCTGGCTGCTCCATGTTGACTACTTTATTCAAACTTCTATTTCAAAATGATATTTTCACATCCATCCTAATGAGCCATCAATGCCATAATGATTCTAAAAAAAATCTTTTTTAGATACTGAAGAAAAAATCTCTTTATAATCAATGCTTTTTTTTCCTGAGTGAAACCCTTAGCAACAAATGTAATCTTATGTCGTTTGATGTTGTCTTTTGAGTCGCGTTTGGTTTTAAAAGATCCATTTACACCTGACTCTTTTGCTCCCTCCAAGAAACTCAACGAGATCCTAGACTTGATTCCGATCCATAGATTTCAACTCTTTTTTCTTAGCATCGATTCGTTTACTAGAATCATTTCTCACTATGACTTGTGTAAAAGTTAGTGGATCTTCCCAATGTCAAATTCATATTCCTGAAAATACACCACATTATCTGTCAAAATGGTAGATCTTCGATCTTTCTAAGATCTGTGCAAGACAATTTATTCTGGTTATTCCAAACTTGATACATCAGTGGTATTATCATTCTAAAATATGTGATCATTTACTTGTTTAAAGGTATAATTGTGATGATCAATTAGAAGAACTATTATCTTTTCTGAAGATGTAGGTATAAAGACATCTACTCATACTTCCTCAATTATTACATCTCTGGGTTTAATTCTCCCACTGATCTTGCCAAGTTTAATGAATTTTGCATTTCTTATTTCCACCTTTTTCGAACTATGTTTAGGACAGTAAAATGTATACCCTTTGGATCTCTTTAAGTACCTAATGAAATACCTGCTTACTATTCTAAGATCCAATTTCCTTTCATGTGGGTTGTAAAGTCTCACCTCGACTGGGCAACCCCAAATATGCATATGCCTCAAACCTGCTATCCTACTAGTCTATAGCTCAAAATGAGTTTTTGGAATTTACTTACTATGAACTCAATTTAAGACATACATTGTCATCTTAATAGCTTCACCTCACAATGATTTGGGTAAGGTAGCATGGCTTACCACATTTCTAACCATATCCAATAAAGTTTGATTATGCCTTTCAGCAACACTGTTCTGTTGTTGCGTTTTAGGCATCATGTACTGTGCAACAATCTTACGCTGTTCAGAAAGTTTAGAAATGGGCTCGAGTCACGGCCTGATTCGTCATACTTTTCATAGTATTATCCACCTTTATCGAATCTAATGATTTTTACTTTTTTATCTAACTGTGTTACCACCTCTATGAGAAATACCTCAAGTACCAATACAACTTGAGATTTTTTACATAATAGATAAATATATCCAAAACGTAAAAAATCTTCTATAAAACTGATAAAATATCTTTCTCCACCAAAACACTCTATGGAGAATGGTTCACATATAATGTGAATTATTTCAGGAAGTTATTTACTCTTGTGGCACCTTTCTTAGTATGTTTGATTTGCTTCCCTTTAATACAAATCCACACATACTGCAAGATTAGTAAAATCAATATTTGGAGAAACCCTTCTTTTACTACTCACAGTAACCTTTTTTTGGGGATGTACCCCAATCCTTTATGCCACAAGGACATAAAAATTTACATTCATCATGTTTCTTTTAGTTCTAATATATGTTTCATGGTACTAGGTATATGTATTTTTAATATTTGTACTATCGAGACAAATTGATAAAGGCCCTAAAAAAGAAATCCAGACCCAATAGAAAAAATATTTTAAATGTTTTGAAACTACCATTATGAAACGGAAAAGAATAACCATTAGTTTTTAGTCGAGATAGGGAAATCAAATTATGCCTAAAAAATGCACATATACTTTATTATGAAAATCTAAACAATGATTAGTACTCAAACCTAAACAAAAAGTTTCAGTGGCTAAAACTTCATCTTTATTCTTATTTTTTATAAAAATAAATGCTCACTGGAGTTTACTGTTTGACTTGTAACATATTTCTTATGATTATGGAAACATGAATATTAGCACCTGAATCTAACCACCAAAAATTAGTGGGAACATTTATTAGGTTTGATTCAAAACATACAAAAGTAAGTGACTTACCCTTCTTTTCAAATCAAGCCTTACATTTCAGACACTTAGCTTTCATGTGTCCATTATTCCAAAAAATTTAGCATTTATTACTATTATGCTGAACTTGATTAATTTTAATAGGTGTCTTTCTTTTCGATAGTCCAGTTCATTTCTTTTTACCATAATGGTACATTTTCTTTCCACTCTCTTTATTCACAAATTAACAGAGTAATGTCCTTGTTGTTTTAGCTTTGTTTTCCCTGAACTACCTTACTTGCCAATTCATTCACATTTCATTGATAGCATTATAATGTATTTGGAATGGACCATACTGAGGTGACAATGAGTTTAGAATAAACTGAACAATGAATGACTCCTTTACTTTCATTTCTAGGGTTTGTAATTTGATAGCAATATTGGTCATTTAAGGATGTGCTTCTACATTCCTTTAGCACCATCATATTTCATGGTGGTGAGTCTAACTATTAGTGTTCTTGTTAAAAACTTATCTGCAGATTTAAATCTCTCCTCAACATTTTTCAAAAAAAGTTTTGGGCTTCCTTACTACTAGGGAGTGAATTTATGATATTTTCAGCTATAATCATTTTCATAAATATTAAATTCAGTTTATTTGATCTCTCCCACTTTTAAAAGAATTTCTCTCATCTTTGCCACTAGTTTCAGTGAAGGGTGATGGTTTTGAACTCAAAAGGGACGAATCCAATCAATGACTCCTAAAGTAAACTTGACTCTCTCAACCCATTCAGAAAAATTGTAGCAATTCAAAAAATAGAAATTGATGAAATTTTTGAGTGTAGTGATATGGATATACTTACTGCAAGAGAATTTGTATAATATAATGTTTTGAGTTAGATACTTATAAAAAAAACCATAATTTAAACAATTATGGATGAACTAGTAGTATCATCTACACCATTCTTTGAGAGTATATTTTGACACATAAAATATTTTTTTCAGTATTAAATTTTGTGGATGAATTAAATGTATCATCAAAATTTTCCTTTAGGAGTAAACTATGACATACAAAGTATTCCCTCCAATTTTGCTTTCGATTAATAAACTAGTAATGTCATCAAAACCCTTATTTGAGAGTAGATCTTGACACACAAAATGTTCCCTAAATCATATTCACTTTGTTATGGGTTTAATAATTTGTTACCAAAATTAAGAAAATCGTATACTTTTGGGTAACCAATTTTTTTTGATTTTGATGTAAATCATCTGTCCAATATTAGATATACATGGCATGATCATAAGAGCCAAAAGAAACAATTCATATATGTTTAACAACGATAACATGTATATAAATTTAATAAAATTTTCATACACGTGCATAACAATAAAGCATGCATTCAAAATAAACTTTAATTAAAACATTTTAATGTTTTGATGAGTTTTACTATAAATATGAATAATACTACTAAATAAGTTCTTAAGAAATATTCTATTTTGGTAGACAGAACTTCAAAATTCACAGTAAAGATTGAATGATCATATTGGACACGTTTAAGCACCAATCTCCTAGACAGAACTGCCTTAGATTGTACATATCCACCTCCCACAACAAAAGTCCATAAAAATTTTCATGTAAAAAAAAATTGATCTCACAAGAAAATCACAATAATAATATGTATAAAAATTTAATAAACTTTTTATACATGTACGTAACAGTAATAACATGTGTATGAAATTTAATACATATATTTAACAATAATAACATGCATAATTTAATACACAATAATATGCATATAAAATAAAATTTAATATATGCTCATATCAATAATAACATGTATATAACAATAATATACATAAGATTTTTTTTTTCGGGACTGGGTCAGAACTCAAAGCCCAGCCCGAAAACCCTTTCTTCTCCTTTAATAGATTTAGTTTGATTTAATTGGGTCGGAGCCCATAACCCGACACATAACAAAACCCTAGTTGTTTTCAACTTCAACCTCTAGATACCATGCAGCCGCTGACCCCTATTCTCCAACCTTCAACCACCATAACTTAAGCTGCGGCTACAAGCATCGCCAGTAAGGAGATGACAATAATTCTCCGTCCACCTCCTATTGTCAACCTCTTGGCCAAGGACTCCTTTTGTTTTTGTTTTTTTCAATTTTATTACAATCGCTGCGGTAGTGGGCTTGATACCCCTGGTGGTTGTAGAGATCCACTATGCCACCCTTAAGGCCGCCACTTAAAGTTGCTCCTTAAAACTGTTGGCCACCATACTCGGCTACTATACATGACTTAAATAAGCACACAACAACAACGAAATCCTTCTCTACAAACATTCCTCAACTTTGTCAATACCACCGCAACACAATATACAATGAGTCGAAAAAAAAAAAAAAATACAAAGCAAAAGGAGATGCTGAATACGGCAAGAGTCCAATTGAGAAATCAAAAAACTGTCATTGTGTGGGTCTTTCTCGAGAAAATCAAACAGAGGGTTTAAACATTGTAAATTAATGTATCAGATCAAAACAGTATTATTTTTAATCTGCCCAATATGATAAAATTGCATATACACTCAACATATATTCACTGTTTATTTTATCAAGATCATAAAAAAATTTACAACTTAATCTTTGATACTATATGTTAAAAGAGAAACAATGATTCATAATAATAAAATAATAATAAATAAAAAATTATATTTTTTTATTTGATTGATAAATAATTAAATTGACTATTAAAGAATGATCATCGTGATAACTTAATTTTACAAGTATCTTACAATAGCCAGAAAGATTCTATTATTATAGGTAAAAATTCTTAAACCTAAAAAGTTAAAAATTTATATTGTTTATAATTATAGATGAGAGTTTTAATATTATTTTTTAAAAATATTTTTATCTTATTATAATTCAAATATGTAAGACAGAATTTAAATACAAATTGTTCCTTGTACGTGTAGCAGGAAACTTATCGACTTGTCGCTTCAATTGCTGTGATCACGTGTCAAAGTTATAATTGCACGGCGCGCAACGACCTGCTAGTACTTTCCAACGATAAGTCCTAGGGCTGTTCACCCGATCCGAATCGACCCGATAGCCTCAGTTCCGACCCGACTCGATACCACACGTATTCCGAATATCCGATACCCGTTTGGCCGATTGCCCGATACTAGCTGATTCTCTCAAGCTTGACTAGAAGCATAATCCAAGCAGCAAATCCAAATATCTCAACAAAATCAAAGATTCAAAGCAAACTATGCAATAAAAGCATCGTTCAATATACAACTCAAAATACTAAAAATCTGAGAAGAAGATTTAAAATCAGAGAAGATGATTCAACAAAAACAAACCTCTCAGCCCAATCGAATCTCGGAATGACTATATTTACGGCAGCCAAATCTAGTAGAAAAGATCTCGAAATCTGGCAGTGAATCGTCCTCCTCCTCACAGTCAATTTTTCGGTGTGTCGCGGGTACAGAGTAGCCTTTCTTTTGAAATCGTTTCTGGGTCTCGTGCACTGCAGGTTACCTATTGATCTGAACAAGCCTCCTTCATTTGGGGGATCGTTTTCATCGCTCAGTGAAGACTTGTTTGAAAGCCTCTAAAACCCTTCGCCGGAACTCTGGGCAAGAGAGAGAGAACGAGATCCATTTTTGGAGAAATAGAGAAAGAACGAGATCGATTTGTGGTCCAGAAGAGAATGAGAATGATTTTTAGAGAGATATTTCTTTCCAATAGATGAAAACAAGATCGATTTCAGAGAGAGATTTCTTTCCAATCGGTAAGGAGATCGATTTTTGGAGAGAGAGATTTGGTTTCATGGAGAGAGAGAACGAGAGAATTAGATTTGATCGGTAACGGAAAAACCGATTACCCGCTTATTTTAAACGAGTCGGAATATCGGGTTCGGGTCGGGTCGGTATATCGGGTCGAATCGAAAAACGGGTTTTTTGTTCACCCCTAATAAATCCTACGGTATGCAGATAGAGAGACTAGAGGTGGGCCGGACACCAACCGTATATTACGTGCATCAAACTTTCAATTGCTAGCAAAAATAGAATGGAAGTTGAGAGCCCGGATGGTGAGAATACAATGGATATGTTTTTTTTTTTTTTGAAATCTATTTTAACATATAAAGGATAAATTAAACTAAATGCGATGAATCGTAAAAACTAGCATTAGATATGGTGTTCCTATGGTCTGCATGCATATTATATATATATATATATATATATATATATCATTGACTGACTTCATCACGTGATTCGCTTTTTTTTTTATGGGACTCAATCAATTAAGGTCCGTTTGAATTCGAAGATTAGATTAATTGAGATAAGTTGAATTTATTTTTAATATTATAATTATTTTAAAATTTTAAAAAGGTGTTTTAAGATTTTTAAAATGTGTATTGAGATTTAAAAAAGTATATAGAAATTTGTGTTTTGTATAAAAAATTATAAAAATGTAATGATAAAATGAAATTGAGTTGAGATGATTCTAAATCCAAACGGGACTAAACTAGATATGGAAAAATATTGTGAGCTAGCTCCAAATTAATTACATTAAAAGATATATGCGTAGTATATATTTTAACGTAGTTAATTTTTAATTTTTTACTGCCCAAGAATATTGAGGTTCACCATGTATCCATGTCCATGAAGTGCATTAATAAATCAAGATTATAATTTATAAACACTTTAACTTTGATTATATATTTTGTATTATCGGCCTTCGATCCGTACGTGCCAACCATTTCAATCTTGGATATTTTATCACTGATTTGCATATTAATGTACGTAGCACGAGACATTATATTAATAAAGTACCCACTAATTTGAATGAAAAATGATCAAAGATCGCAAAACTAGTTAACTCATGGGGGTAGACCCAGGGGCAGAACTAGGATTTGATATTTGAGGGGGCGGTTGATAAAATATGTAGTATATGTGAATATAAATTTTTTATTTACGTGTGATTATATATAAAATTAATAATCATATGTTATAAAATTATATATAAAAATATATGTTTATAAATCATCTTTTTTCTTTAAATTTTTGCAATTTGTTAGAGTCCATTACACAAAAAAAAAAGACTTTAAGATTTCTCCTACAAATTAAACTCGACAATGATCTTTCATAAAATAAAATTCATCTATTATCATTTTTAAAGTGAAATTTTTGACAATTTTTTCTCAATACAAATTAGTAAATGATATGTCAAAAATTCATATTTATAATCATCTACATAGTTTAGATAATCTAAACACATCTTAAAAATTTAATTGTATTAACACATCAAGCTAAAGTGAGAGAGAGATTAGGTAAGTATTAAAATTTGAAAAAATAATTTTAGTAAAATTTTTAGAGTTCTAAGAATTGGGGGTGAAATTTTTTATTTTTTGATAAATTGATATAGAAATTTTAATTATATAAAAAAAAACTATATATATTTATATACTATATTTTTTTTTTTTTTAAATTTGGGGGGGCGGTAGCCCCCCCTAGACCAGGGGCAAGTCCGCCCCTAGGTGGACCCTTTTTTGGCGGGTTGTGCATGTGCATATATACTACAATACATTTGGCCTCTAGTGACAGATAATAACATCACAAATAATGATTAAAATATCACGAAAGACTTTTAGTGACAATAAAAAATCGTCACAACAATCATCACAATAAATGTTTCACAGATAAGTATTTGTGACACTTTATTATTCAACTATTACAAAAAGTATTTTTTTGTGATGGTTGGTCATGCCTTTCCATTTAATATAATGTTCGAACATTAAAACCATTAGTGACAGTTCAAATGTATCACCAAAAATTATGTTCAAATGTACAATATGACGTTCGAACGTAAATCCATCTGACTGACATTCGAACGACGTACTATTTCGTTCGTTTCTCCGACGTTTGAACGTTAGTATTGTCATTCGAACGTTGGTCACATCCAAAATTAATTTTGACATTCGGACGTTTATAAAACAACGTTCGAATACTACGTTTAAGTAAGTTTGAATGTTTAGTTGGACATTCAAATGTTAATTTCATAAATATTTGAACGTTTTGGTCAGTTTATTCAAATGTTGTATGGTACATTTGAACACAATTAGAATAAAAGTTTAAATGTTTAATGTATACATTTGAATGCACTTATAAAAAATGATAAAATTTAATAAAATTAAAAAGTATACAAATTGTATTATGTTATATATTCAATCTAGCAACTTACAATGTCTTATAGTATATCAAAGTTAAATATTAAAAGTTAAAAATAAATAAATAAATAAAATGTTAAAATTATCTCTCTTTTTTTTTTCTCATCTACTGCGCTCTTGCGATAATAACATAACACGCTCCATCTGGACCACCATCTCCCTACGCACTTGTTCTTGACTCAATCATGTGAACGATATAGTGGACATGCATGTGGTGGGATAAAGGTTTGAACGCAATTGGAATAAAAATTTGAACGTTTAATGTGTATATTCGAACGTACTTATCAGAAATGATAAATTTTAATAAAATTAAAAAAATACAAATTGTATCATATTATATAATCAATTTAAAAACTTACAATGTCATATAGTATATCAAAGTTAAATATTAAAATTTAAAAAAAATAATTTTTTTTTTTCTCATCCACCATGATCCTACTACAGTGATATTACACGTTTTATCTGGGCCACCATCTCTCTCAACAGTTGTTTCATTTCATGTGGTAAAAAACTCGAGAGTTATAGCTACAAACACGATATATTGTCAAAGGAGAAAAAGTAAAGGATAAAATTTGCAGCCTGCCAAAGTAGAAAAAGCTAAAAAAAAAAAAAATTGAAGTGGGAAGCCTGAAATCATTACCTGTTGCATAAGATATAAAGACTCGAATGCCTCATTTTTTGATTGCGATGCCCAATTTAGAAGTGCCCAAACGTGCCAATGGCGAGAGGATGTGCCCAGACGTAATAGTGGCAGAGACATGCTGATGCCGAGCCGTGCTAATGATGGCGATAGATCACGAAGATCGACGACAGATTGAGGGGGGTTAGGATTTTTATGTTCGTAAGAGAGAGACAGAGAGAGAGAGAGTGAAGTTTTTAGAAGGAGTTGAATTCGATTAGATTTAGGTTGATTTTTTGAAGAAGAAAAAAATTTGAGTATCGGGTTTAAAACCCGTTACTTGGATTTTAAACCCAGGTCCGAACTGTGTTAGTTCAGATTTTTTAAAATTTGGATTCCAATATAATTTTAATTTGGGCCGAAAATTGGATCCAAAAATCGATTGTCTAGATTTTGGATCAGTGGAAAAAATACCTAACGCGCTTGAGCACCCCTACTTTAATATTACCACCTTATGTCTTCATTTAAAAGTTCTTTCATTTTTGAGATGCATTTGCTAAACTAATTATTGGAACGTTGTTATTGGGTTTTGCAAAATATTACCTATATAGGTAGATATATAGCTAAAGTTTCATGAATATCGATCAAATTTCACCTATTTTTTTGGTTTTGAAAAAGTTGACTAAACCAAATTTCAGGTAAATTAATATCTAACAAATATAATTGGTACTGTAGCACAATCAATATAATAGATTACGTAGTTCTCCTCTTCTACTTTATATCTCAGAGATAAATAAATAATGAAGTGAAAAAAAACTAATTACGTAAACGAAATATAGCTAATTCAAGATCACAATTAGAGTAATAATTTATATAAATTTTAAATAGATAAATCTCACGTAGTTCTTTGCAAAAAAGGACCCATGATCATAATCTTGAGGAAGTGTTAAAAAAAAATATATTACTTTTTAGTGGACTCAACTTTTTTTTTTTTTTATAAAGAGCATGTACCGGGCTTGTGATTTATTTAGAGGTTATATAATACTTCTACCTAGCATTATTTAGCAATAAAATTGGTCTAAGAACTCTTAATGAAAAGAATTAAGATGTTTGAGTGTTATATATTAAAATAGTACTTTATAATGGCGAATAAGTTAAAAAGCTACGTTTGAATCTTAAAAAACTCTCAATAGGCAAAAGGAGAATGATAAAAATACCAACAGTTGAGTCCCACTCTTTTTTCTTTTGACTTAATAATTAAAATAATATTATTTAATAATCTTATATTTAAAAAAAAAAGGTTTAAAACCACTAAAAAAATAATATGAAAAATCAAAAAACGAAAAACGAAAAAAACATAACATAACATAACCTAGCTAGAACCGGAGCGGATCCCAACTAACGGAGGGGGATGTAGCAACCCCCATAATTTGTTTCAGACTTTTGAGGATATGGTCACAAGTTTTGAGATAATACAACTTCAGACTTTCGAGGATATGATCACAAATTTTAAGAAATCAAATGATATTTTATGTCATTTTTACTTCAAATATTGTTTTCTTAATTTGGACAAATTAATGTGATATGTTGGAAAATAATTTAAATATATGATTATTAAATAGTACACAACTTTTTAATAATAGAAATTATTATTCAGATTATAAATATACATTATAAAAGTATAAATTATATTATTCATCACAATTCCAAATATATATATATAAATTTATAAAAATTTATATTTTTATCATTGTCCATGCACCATAATGATAAAAATAAAATATCTAAGAATCTATTAAGAATAGCTAAGGCTATAAGCAACTAATTAATTTTTTAATTAAAAATAAAGTCTACTATATATAGGGCTGTTCACCCAACCCGATCTGCATCGATAAGCATGTTTTCGACCCGACTCGATTACAGATGCATTTTGATAAGTCGATAACCGTTTGGCCGATAATTAGCCGATAAGATTTTCAAAAATACAGTTGAAATAAACTAAATAGAAGACGAAAAAACTAAGTAAAAGATGGAGGAACTACTAACTAGGATTTTGAAAATGAAGGAAAAGTTAACCAACTGATCCGACACTTTCTTCGGTTGCTGAGAAAACTCGAGAAACTGCAAATAGAACACTAGTACCAACTACCCTTTCGTCAACGATATAGGACGATAATGAAGAAAATGGAACCATTACAAAGCTTTGCATAGAGAAAAAATAAAGAGAAAGAAGAAAAAGAAAAACTTTACCATCATTGTAGCCAAAACTTTCGCCGGAAACTTGGGCTGAATTTTTGAGCTCTTCATCCTTCAAACCCTTGCTTTCCATCACCACATTCACGGGAACATTTCATCGGAACTTTGGGCGAGAGAGAGAGAACGAGATCGATTTTGGACAGAGAGAGTGAGACAACGAGAACACGATCCAATTTTGGACAGAGAGAGCGAGAACGAGAACAAGAACACAATCAATTTTTGGACAGAGAGTGAGACAACGAGATCGATTTTCGAGTGTTGAAGAGAACGATATCGATTTTGCGAGTGTTGAAGAGAACGAGATCGCTTTTGCGAGCGTTGAAGAGAGAGCAAGAATGAAAACTGAATTGATTTTGAGAGAGAAAGAGAGAAATAAGGATTTATATTGGTATCGGGTTTTATCCGATTACCTGCTTACACAAAACGAGTCGGAATAACGACTTCGGATTGGGTCGGAATATCAGGTCGAATCGGGTTTCGGCTTATTTGTTCACCCCTAACTATATATTATATTGTTTGAACTAATTTGCATAAAACATTACAAAACATATATATTAATTAAAGTTCAATGCACAAAAACAAACCTGATATACTGCTTTTTTTTCTTTTGATCCATGTAATTGCAGTAATTGAACCTATGCCCATTGTTGGGATCGGCGGAAGCTCACAAATAATATGGAGACCAGAATATAACGTGGTTCGGCCAATTTAGCCTACATCCACACACACAAAGAAGAGAAATTTGTATTAAACAATAAACCAATTATTTACAATGGTTTCTCTCTTCTAATCTCTCCAACGGACCTCACCTCCGACTCTACTCCTCATTACAATCTTATATGTATTTATAGGAGAAAGAAATAGTGTGAACGTGTAAAAAACGGTGGAACTCCGGCGGCCGACTTTCTTGAATTTTCCGGCGGCGCCTACCTTCCAGCTGCTACTGACGGTGCCGTCTTCCTCCTTCCAGAAGCCTCCAGCTTCTTCATTTGCGTGTGTTGATTTCTAACAATGGTTTGTTTTTGTTCTTCATGAGCTTTTGCTCAATTTGAAGTGATTAGCCAGTGGAGTACTGACTGGCTTTGCTTTCTCCATGTTGAACCTTCGTAGTATTTGTTCAACATACTTTTCCTGTGACAGCCATAGCTTCTTTTTCTTCCTGTCACGAGTGATCCTCATGCCCAAAATCTGCTGGGCAGGTCCTAAGTCTTTCATCTCAAAGACTTTGGAGAGATCCTTCTTTAGCTTCCTGATAATGGATGGATCTTTACCAATAATCAGCATGTCGTCAACATAGAGCAGTAACATCACGAAGTCACCTTCTGAAAATCTTCGGATGTAAACGCACTGATCTGCACCAGTTTTCTTGTAGTCATGACTCATCATGAATGAGTCAAACTTCTTATACCACTGTCTGGGAGCCTGCTTCAAACCGTAAAGGCTCTTTTCCAACTTGCAGACCAAATGTTCCTTTCCAGGAACTTGGAAGCCTTCTGGCTGCTCCATGTAAATTTCTTCATCAAGGTTGCCGTGAAGAAATGCTGTCTTCACATCCATCTGTTCAAGCTCCAAGTCAAGACTTGCCACCAATCCGAGTACCACTCGAATTGAAGTCATCTTCACAACAGGTGAAAATACCTCATCAAAGTCGATTCCTTTCTTCTGCTGGAATCCTTTGACGACCAAGCGAGCTTTGTGCTTCACTTGCTTGCCATCATTTTTCAGCTTGAACACCCATTTGTTTCTCAGTGCTCTCTTATCGTTTGGAAGTTCCATCAGCTCATAAGTCTGATTCTTCTGTAACGAGTTCATTTCATCCTGCATAGCCTGCATCCATTTGTTGCTATCTGGATGAGATATTGCCTCCTGGAAGTTTTCCGGCTCCCCCTGATCTGTAAGAAGAATATAATCTGATTCCGGATATCTTCGTGACGGAATCAACAATCGCCCTCTAGAGGATCTGTCCTGCTGAGGTTGATCACCTGACAACTGTGGAAACTCTGCAGTTTCTGATGGAGAAGGCAACTGCTCCCCCTGCTCAGTGGTGGTTTCTCCGTTGTCAGTATCCTCTTCTTCTTCTGGGGAAACTTCCTGTCTATCTTCAGTGTTTGAAACAGACTGAAGTGGTAGTGAACTCGGAGCTGGTTCTAGAGCACTTGGAGTTGTTTGTTCTGATCCAAACATCTGGTCTTCATGGAACACTACGTCCCTACTTCTGATGACCTTCTTCGCTTTTGGATCCCATAATCTGTATCCAAACTCTTCATCTCCATAGCCGATAAAAAAACATGGAGTAGACTTTTCATCAAGTTTCTGTCTTTTCTCCTTGGATACATGTGCAAATGCTTTGCACCCAAATACTCTTAAATGAGAGTATGAAATCTTGCGGCCTAACCACACCATCTCTGGGACTTCAAACTGCAGTGGAACTGACGGTGTTCTGTTGATCAGGTAACAGGCTACTTTTACTGCTTCACCCCAGAATGGCTTAGGCAACTTTGCCATACTCAGCATGCATCTGGTTCGTTCCACAATGGTCCGGTTCATCCTTTCTGCTACACCATTGTGTTGTGGGGTGTAGGGGACACTCTTCTCGTGTCTGATGCCATGTCTAGAGCAATATTCTCTGAAATCTCGAGAAGTATATTCACCTCCATTGTCTGTCCGGAGGCATTTCAGCTTCTTGCCAGTTTCTCTTTCTACAATGGCATGAAAGTTTTTGAATTGCTCAAAAACTTGATCTTTCCTTTTTAGGAAATACACCCACACTTTTCGTGAAGCATCATCAATAAAAGTAATAAAATATTTGTTACCTCCAAGTGATTCAACTTCAAAAGGACCGCAAACATCAGAGTGTACCAAGCTCAATAACTCTGATCTTTTTTCAGCAGATGTCTGGAATGAAACTCTATGCTGTTTACCAAATAAACAGTATTCACAAGGATTGAGAGCAATACCTTTGTTTACTGTAATCAATGCTTTCTTTGCAAGCATAAACACCCCTTTTTCTCCCATGTGGCCAAGTCTCCGATGCCACAAGTTTGGTGATGTATCATCTTCAGCTACATTGAGACTGTTTGCACATATCTTAGCACTTGATTTGTACAAAGTGCCACAGACATGTCCCCGTGCAACGACCATTGCTCCTTTCTTCAATTTCCAAGCACTGTTGCTGAAGATGCTCTCGTAACCCTGTTGATCAAGGGTTCTTATAGAAATTAGATTGAGTCGAAGATCGGGTACGTGCCGAACGTCATTTAGCACCATAGTACAGCCAACACTGGTTTTTATCCTGACATCTCCAATGCCCACGATCTTTGAGAAACTTGAATTTCCCATCTTGACTGTACCGAAGTCTCCTGCCTTGTAAGTACTGAAGAAATCCTTACAAGGAGTGGCATGATAGGATGCTGCTGTATCTATTACCCACTCGGTTTCCTCGCTTGAAACGTGCAAGCAAGATTCTTCACCAGCGGAAAGGAGTACACAATCTCCAGAAAGCGTCACTGCAGCTTCGCCTTCTTCGTGCTTTGACTGATTGCTTGGCTGATTTTGCTTCTTCTGCAGCTTTCGGCATTCTCTTTTAAAGTGGCCTTCAATACCACAATAAAAACATTTTCCCTTCTTTCGCTGTTTACCGCGACTTTGGGATCTCCCTTTGTTTTGACTTCTGTTTCTTTCTCGACTTCTACCTCTACTATTTCTCTGATGCCTTCCTTCTGTTACAAAGGCATCTGTCTCATCTCCTCCAATCTCCTTTCGTCTAGCCTCTTCATTAAACAAGGCGTCTATCACCATTGACATGGCGAGCTTTCCATCCGGAGCTGAATTACTAAGTGAGACCACTAGCGTTTCCCAGCTATCTGGTAGGGAACTGAGAAGTAGTAGAGACTGCTCTTCATCTCCGAGCTTAAAATCAACGGATGCAAGTTGATTTACAAGATTCTGAAACTCGTTGGTGTGTGCGGCCACTGAGATGCCGCTTTTGAGTTTCAAGTTGACAAGGCGTCTCATTAGTAATGCCTTGTTCCGAGCAGTTTTTGCCTGGTACATGCTTTCCAGCTTTTTCCATAGCTGATAGGCATCCGTTTCCTGTGCAACATGATGAAAAACACTATGGTCAATCCACTGTCGGATCTGACCAATAGTTTTCTTATTCAACTTATGCCAGTCTTTTTCCGCTACATCATCTGGCTTTACGCTTTTCTCTTCAATTGGATCGAAGAGATCTTTACAATTCAGGAGATCTTCCATTCGAGGTCTCCATAGTGCGTAATTTGTAGATGTTAGCTTGATCATTGCACCTGCTCCCGAATCCTCCATCAGTTCGGCTTTAATCTTTGATTTGAGTGACCGCTTCTCAATGTTTGGAGTTGAATCTCAACAAACGGAGCTCACCGTTGCGTCCGGAACGGTGGAAAACCTTGGAAACGACTCTTGTCTCGTTCCAAACCGATCAAAATTGCCCCAAAAACCTGAAAAATAAGAAAAATGGAATATTCCCCACTATTCACCGGAATATTCTCTCCGGCCACCGGAATATTCCCTCCGATCACCGGAATATTCTCTCAGTCACCGGAATTTTCTTGCACCAGAATATTCTTTCCGACGACGGAATATTCTTCCGGCGACGGAATATACCGACGGAATATTCTTTTTCCGTTTGGTTACTGTAGCGGGTCGGAAACCGGGTCAAACCGGTTCGGGTCGGATCACCCGGATTTAACGGGTCGGAGGTTGTCTTCTTCACTGCGCGCGCGTGTGGCGCGTGGGTCCCGTTGCCGGCGCGTGGCCGTCGCCGAGAAGACGCGTGTGGAGCGTGTAGCTTCGTCCGGTGTCCGTTTGAGACGAAATTTTCACCAAAATTTTCGTCTTGACCTGAGGAATCTGATGGTATCCTCCAAACTTGATTTTGATCAAGTTTAAAAATGGGCCTCTCACGAAAAATCACAAATCCGGCCTCCTACCGTCTCTGATACCACTTGTTGGGATCGGCGGAAGCTCACAAATAATATGGAGACCAGAATATAACGTGGTTCGGCCAATTTAGCCTACATCCACACACACAAAGAAGAGAAATTTGTATTAAACAATAAACCAATTATTTACAATGGTTTCTCTCTTCTAATCTCTCCAACGGACCTCACCTCCGACTCTACTCCTCATTACAATCTTATATGTATTTATAGGAGAAAGAAATAGTGTGAACGTGTAAAAAACGGTGGAACTCCGGCGGCCGACTTTCTTGAATTTTCCGGCGGCGCCTACCTTCCAGCTGCTACTGACGGTGCCGTCTTCCTCCTTCCAGAAGCCTCCAGCTTCTTCATTTGCGTGTGTTGATTTCTAACACCCATGACAGCAAGATACACACCAAACAACAGCAAGACTCATGAAAGAAAACAAATCATTAGTTTTGTAATTGACTTAAACACATTAATTTAAACAAATCTGAGATGGAGATCCTGAATAAATTTTGGGTCATGGTTATTAATCCTATAATTAATTTAAACGATAATGAGATGGAAATCCAACAAAAATCATCAATTTTTTAATTGTCTTAACTTCATAAAAAAAAAAATGACCATAGGCGTATATGCTAACACGATTAATGTTCTTTAGGCAAAAAGCCCTGACCAGACCCACAAGCAGATGTGCTTGCATTATCAACCTATCTTAGAATCATGCAGCCCAAAACACATTCAGCACATCCCGAACAAATCCTAGTTGTCTCTAGTTTTGATTTCAACTCTATAAACAACTAACTACGGTTTAGGTGCACAGAGATAGAGAAGAAGAGCACTCGTTTGAATCGTTCGAAAAATCACAAATACAAAACCCAAAGATGCTCGGATTATTGCCTAAGGTGACCGTTTGTTAATTTAGTAGATGCTTGACTGACCCAAAGGTGCTATTCATTGAATACTTGCCTTATATTAAAAACAGCACTCCTCTTCCTTGTCTTGTTTAAGTGCATGCACTCCTAAATTTATATGGTATTTCTTTATCGAAATAAATTATTGTTAATGAAACTGGAATGAATCTCGTCTTCTTCTTCAAAAACAGAACTCTCTCTCGAACTGAAATATCTATCTACATCATGTTTCTCTCTACAAAACAATTTCTTGATTTTAATTTCATTTCATGCACTAAAAAACTCAAGAGTTATAGCTGCACACACAAGATATTGTCAAAGGAGAAAATTTGCAGCCTGCCAAAGTAGAAAAAGCAAAAACAATTGGTGAAGTGGAAAGTAAGGGTGAACATAAAAAAAAATCTAAAAATTGAAAAATCGGTCCGAACCGATTCAAACTGGATCGATTTTTAGAAATATAAAATCGGTAAGATTCGGTCCGATTACTTTTATTTTGAAACTGGACCCAGCTGGATCGGTCTTAATAATTATATATTTAAAATTATTTTTTAATATTATATATAATATTTTTTAATATTTTTTATATATAATTTATAATAGCATAATCATATATAAATAATACTATAATATTTATAAAATAAAAGTTCAATTTTAAACATGAAATTAAAACAATTTTTTATATAACAGTTTTTTTATTAACTTTTTTTTTATTTTATATCAATTTCTTTTTACAGATTTTTTTATATATAACAGTTTTTTTGTTAGTCAAACAGATTTTTGTATTAAAAAAACAGATTTTAAACTAATTTTTTTTAAAAGCCAAATTTATTTTTAAAAGATTATAATTTATTATAACTAAAAAATAGATCGGAACCGATAAAATTGATACTATCGGTTTTGGGAAATAATTGGGTCGTAATCGATTTTGCATTTTATAAAACTAGATGTACCGATTCGATTTTATATTTTGTGCAAAATCGGATCAAATCAGACTGGTTATATCCCTAGTGGAAAGCCTGAAATCATTACCTGTTGCACAAGATATCGTCGAAGACTCGAAGGCCTCATTTTGATGATTGCGATGCTCAATTTAGAAGTGCCTAAACGTGTCGGTGGCGAGAGGATGTGCTCAAACATAATTGTGGTAGAGACATGCCGGTGTCGAGTCATGCCAATGACGGCGATAAGTCACGAAAATCAACGATGAGTTGAGGGGGGGCTAGGATTTCTATGTTCGTAAGAGAGAGAAAAGTCTTTGGAGGGTGTCGAATTCGATTAAATTTAGGCTGATTCTTAGGAAAAAAAGAAAAATCTGAGTATCAGGTTTAAAACCCATTACTTGGATTTTAGACTTAGATCTGGACTATGTTGGTTCGGATTTTTTAAATTTGGGTCTCGATACTGTTTTAATTTGGGCTGAAAATCAGATCCAAAAATTGGTTGTCTGGATTACGAATCAGGTGAGAAAAACATCCTACCCGCTTGAGCACCCTTACTTTAATGTTACCATTTTTTTTTTTTATCTTCATTTAAAAGTTCTTACACTTTTGAGATGTACGTGTTAAATTAATTATTGGAACGTTGTCATTGGTTTTGCAAAATATTATCTATATACGGAAATGTATATAGCTAAAGTTTCAAGAATATCGATCAAATTTCCCCTATATTTTTAGTTTTTGAAAAGTTAACTAAACCAAATTTCAGCTAAATTAATATCTAACAAATATAATTGGTATTGTAGCACAACTAATATAATAGATTACGTAGTTGTCCTCTTCTAATTTATATTCCAGAGATAAATAAATAATGAAGTGAAAAAAAATTAATTACGTAAACGAAAGATAGCTAATTCAATATATAGTATCACAACAAGAGTAATAATTTATATAAGTTTTAAATAGATAAATCTCACATAATTCTTTGCAAAAAAGGACCCATGATCATAACCTTGAGGAAGTGCAAAAAAGAGCATGTACCAGGCTTGTGATCTATTTAGAGGTTATATGGTTATACCTAGCATTATTTAGTAATTAAATAGGTCTAAGAACTCTAATCAAAAAAATTAAGATGTTTGAGTGTTATATATTAAAATAGTACTTTATAATAGCAAATACGTTTAAAACATTGCGTTTGAATTCTAAAAACACTCTGAACAGGCAAAAGAAAAATGATAAAAATACCAATGGTTGAATCTCGTTTCGAGTCTCACTCTCTTTTTTTTTTTCTTTCGATTTAACGATTAAAAAAAATTATTTAATAATATTATAATTTTTTTAAAAATATTTAAAATCGTTAAAAAAATAATATAAAAAACCAAAAGTTAAAAAAAACGTAGTTTAACTAGCCGGACCCAGAGCGGGTCCCAACTAGCCGCAGCAGCCCCCGTACAGTTTTTAGATAATACAACTTCAAACTTTTGAGATTATGGTCACAAGTTTTAAAAATTCAAATGATATTTTATGTCATTTCTATTTCAAAAATTGTTTTCTTAATTTGTTTCAGGACAAATTAATGTGATATGTTGGAAAATAATTTAAATATATGTTATTAAATAGTAAATAATTTTTTAATAATAAAAATTATTATTCAAATTATAAAATATAAGTCATAAAAGTATAAGTTATATTATTCATCACAATCCCAAATATGTATATAAATTTATAAAAAAAAGTGTTTTTCAATACTTAAAAAACATTGAAAGTTCATTTTTTGAACACTACCAAACTGAAAGATAATGCTACAATTTTTCAAAACACATTAACCAAACAGTACTATATAGCTTTTAAATGATAGATTTTATAATAAAACTCTACAATTAAAAGCTTTACTATAAAAATCTCTATTTCCTAGCTAATACAATCCTGAAGACACAAACTTTAGTTACATTTACAAGTATTAATATATAATAATAAGTAGTGCAGCTAGTCTAGTATAGTATAGAATAAATATCGTAATAATAACCACCTAAGGACAAAAAAAAAAAAAAATGGTATGAAAATAAGAACATTAAATAATCGAAAGATTCTTCGATCCAGTCCCTAATGTTTCCTCTGCCGAATCGAACCAATCTGTTGATTGTTTTAAAATATTAACTACGTGCTCATGTTTGAACACTATTAATTAATATATATATATATATATATTCAAAACAGTACTACTTATATCTTTTCAATTGCCTTTATTTTATTTGAAAATAATAATAAATTAATATTGACGTGTGACATAGAGAATGATAATTAGAATTTTTCAATAACAATTATTGTACCTTTTGCACAACAAATAAAGCAAGTTGCCAGTCATGATCAGGATGACATCAAAAGAAATATATCTATTTGAGTAATTCTAGGGAGTATCCACACTTAGGATACTCCCCCTCATATGAACAGTGCATGACACTGTTCATGCACTGTTCATGTGAAGGGGAGTATCCTGAGTGTGGATACTTCTCATAATTTTTCTATCTATTTTACTCTCCCACCTAAAGATTTTGCTCTCCCAGTGGGCGATTTACGGTACCCACCTATAGAATTTCTTTCTTTCCATCACGAGGGGTTGGGTCGGGAGGAGTTCTACCCAACTTCATATCCTCCATATATTATTATTTTTTAATTTTTAAAGATTTTTTAAGATTTTAATTTTAAAATTTTTCTTTTTAAACTAATTTAATTTTTTATTAATTTTTTATATATTAAATATTTGATTAAAAATAAAATAAAATAAAATATAGTGTGTGGAGGTTGTATGAATAATAAGAAGTTGAATAAAATTTTTCGTTGGGTCGGAGCCTGAACTCCCTCTCTATTCATTTTTTTTTTTGTTGGTTTATTTACCATTTTTGATAGTTTTTACTTTTATTATTATTTTTTATCATATTTCGTGTTTTTTTGGCTTTTTAATGCTGATTTTTTATTTCCAAATCTCTTCACACGGGTATTTTGCCTGCCAGTCACCTAGGACTATCCGCATTGCCTTCAGTACCTCTATTGTCACTGATCTTCAAGTTTGAGAGGTAATTTTGTATTTTCAATAAATGCATGCAGTGCACGCGGGTTTCTAATCATGCACGTAACCCACGTGCAGTAGTCTTTTTGGCATGGCGGTAAAGGCCACATGTGACTTTGATAGTTTCAGCGATTTTAAATTTTTCAGATCTCACCGTCACTTCTCTTTTTTCAATGGCGCGTGTGGTGCACACGCCACTATCGCCGCGGGTCCATTACTGATGACCTGATACTGATGTAGGTTTTTCATCTATGTTGTTGTTTTTCCTAATTAGTGATCATGAGAAAGAGATAATAGATTTTTTTCAATAAGCATTTCAAGATATCAAGCGACAATGCATCCATCTCTCTCTCTGCCTTGTGTAGAAATACCATCGCTCTATACGGTAGTTTGGTTATTCGTTTTTATGCAAATAATTTTCTTGTTGAAAGGGTGTCTAACTCGACCGGACATGAGCTCAAAAGGGTTGTCAGGCCCAAGGCCCGTAATCTGCACCCATCACCACATGGTGTCCGAATTCAACTAGGGGTACTGAAACCGGGGACGATTCAAGTCCCTAGTTATTCCGAATCGAAGAATGAAATTAAATCGGTTTCGAGGACACGTTAAGGCCAGAATGACGGTTCATTTATTGACATATCTCTTGGATCTGCCTCACATCAAGATCACTCCCGCATTTATGAACGACCAGACAACCGCCGATCTACAGATCTCCCCTCTTAAATGCAGAGACACTATAAATGCACATCATTAATTGCTAGATTGACGAAAGATAGAGCAGCATTTAATGCCCATTTCCAAAAGTGTCTAATTGAGCATTAAATGAAGGGATACTCAATTAATGCGATGAGACCGACCGAATCAGACCAGGTTTTTTCCCTATCGAGGATGACGATTGAGTGATGTCCCGATTAATAGATCTTTTATCATAAAAACCCTCCTTCAAAGGGAACACTTATAAATAAGACCAAACCAAAGACGAAAAGGGGTACATCCTGACAATTCTCTCAAACAAACTTCCATATATTTTCTCATTGAAACTAACTTGATCATCGGAGCGGTCCCGGACCCCGATCTTCCTTGTTCTTGTTTTGCAGGTTCCGGTCGATCAGGATTTGATAAACCAGACTGCAGAATACATCCTTAACAGTGGCGCCGTTTGTGGGATCGCGTTGTTTCTGATAAACATACTTTTTGCATGTCTACCCTACCATTATCCCAAACGATCGAACATGACTAGCAGTCGGATCCAGCCATGGAAGAAAGAGTAGAAGTACTGGAAGAAATGGTGAGGAAGCTGAAGGAGGAGAACGCCGCCCTTCGACAACCCCACGAAGAAACATCGGCTCGTGGCGAACCAATCTTGAAGAGAATGTGAGCTCTCGACTTCCTGAGGAGAGCGAGGCCTCTGAAGGAGAACGACGCCGGATGCACACCGAGCTAAAGGAGTTAGGAGACAAGTATGCTGAAATGGCAAAACTAATCAGCTCGGTCGCAGGGCACCTCTCCTCACAAGGAAGCATAGGGACACCCTACAGTGCAGACGTCTTAGCCTTCCCTCTCCCGCCCAAATTCAAGGTCCCGCAGGTAGAACCGTATTATGGATCTCAGGATCCCGTGGAACACCTGGAAGCCTTCAAAGTACATATCAGCCTGCATGGCTACCCTGGCGAAGTAGCATGTCGAGCGTTCCCTCTCACACTGAAGAGGATGGCTAGGACATGATTCGGAACCATTCCTCCGGGATCAGTCAGTAGCTTCGAGACGTTAGCCAGACTCTTCACCACCCAATTCATGGCCAGTAGGAAAAGAAGGCGCCCTGCGGCGTACTTATTGACCGTAAAACAAGGAGAGAAAGAAAGCCTTAAAGGATACCTGACCAGATTCAACAAAAAAAGAATGAAAATCGACAACCAAAACGAAAAAATCACTCTAGCGGTCCTCCTGGGCGGCATATAGCCCAGGAGCCCCTTCATGGCGGAGATAGCCCACAAGACTCCCACTACTTTGAACGGGTTTATGGATCAAGCTGACCGGTTCATCAACGTTGAAGATACGCTCGAAGCCCTAGTAGCCCCACGACGAGGAGAACTCTGACAGCATGATCGGAAAACAACCAATGCCGGGGAAAGTTCCAGCCGGCATCGGGGGGGGGGGGGGGAGAAAGTTCCCAGATGAAACGAGGAGAAGAGACCCCCCACGAGAACACAAATTATCATCATGGTCTCAATCCAACTTGGCGGTGGAAAATCAGAACTGATCTGAATCGAGACGAGAATCCATTAGAAGAAAGAGGGGGAATATGTATTGCGAATATCACAAGACTACAGGCAACAACACCGAAGACTGCTAGGTTTTGAAGAATAGACAAAGAGATGAATAGATGAGCGATCGAAGAGATAGAACCCGGTCGACGACCCCCCTTCGGGAACGAGATTCAAGCCGACATCGAGGCGAGCCTGCACCTAACCACCAGCCAGGCGAGATCATAACCATCGTTGGAGGACCATCCTGAGGAGGGACTATATCCTCCTCTAAAAGGGCGCATGCACGAAGAGCCAGATATGGAGAAGTTTACACACTGAGACGAATACCGAAACAGGGCAACCCGGGTCCTAAAGGAGAATCAATCATTTTCAACGAATAGGATGAAAAGGATATCGCCTTTCCGCACGATGACGCATTGGTGATATCAGTATTGGTAGCCAATTTCACAGTCAAAAGGATACTGGTTGACAACGGGAGTTTGGCCAATATCTTGTTTTGGGAGGCCTTCATGCAGATGGGGATCGATCCCCACCAATTTCAGCCCATCCAAGCCTCCCTTAAAGGATTTATGGGTGAAGCAATATACCCCGAAGGCGTGATAACACTCTTGGTCTTGATGGGTTCTGCCCCCAAAACCATATCAGTCATGACCGAATTCCTGGTAGTAAAAACCCCCTCCTCAATGCCATCCTAGGGAGGCCGACCCTAAATAACCTGAGGGCAGTCACTTCTACCTACTACCTCAAAATAAAGTTTCCGACCGACAGAGGAATAGGTGAAGTCAGAGGAGAACAAGTCACCTCCAGGGAATGCTACTCCCAGGAGTTGAAATACAAGGTCAATTCCGTGGCTACGATCTCCCTGGAAGGCGAGCGTACCGAGTTTCCGCCTGCTCCTCCCCGAGCGGTTTGGGATGATAAAATCAGGGAAGAAGGGACACTACGTCAAGCGGAAGCCAACGAGCCTTTGAAACTGATTCCGATCGATCACGACAACCCGGATCGGACGGTGTGAGTCGGAACCAGAATAAATCTGGGAATACATGCAGAGCTAAAGAATCTCCTCATTGAGCATAAAGACGTATTCGTTTGGATGCACGCTGACATGCCTGGAATCGACAGGTCCATGATAGAATATCTACTGTGTGTCAACCCGACAGCTCGGACAGTTAAACAAAAAAGAAGAAACTTCTGTGCTGAAAAATATGTCGCCATTGCAGAAGAAGTGGGCAGACTCTTGACCGTTGGGTTCATTCGAGAAGTTCACTATCTAGAATGGCTGTCTAACGTAGTATTGCTAAGGAAGACAAGTGGGAAATGGCGTATGTGCATTGACTTCACCGATTTGAACAAGGCTTGCCCTAAAGATAGCTTCCCTCTACCGTGCATTGACCTCATTGTAGATTCAACTGCTGGACACTCTCTCCTCAGCTTCATGGACGCCTATTCGGTTTATAATTAAATCAAAATGAGCATAGACGATGAGGAAAAAACGGCGTTCATTACAGATTGCGGACTCTATTGCTACACTGCCATGCCTTTTGGACTCAAAAATGCAGGGGTCACTTATCAACGGTTGGTCAATCGTATGTTTAAAAACCAAATTGGGAGAAACATGGAAGTTTACGTCGATGACCTCCTAGTCAAGAGCCGTTTCCCTAACGACCATTTGCCGGACCTAAGAGAGACCTTCTCAATTCTGCGGCATTATTAGATGAAGCTCAACCCCGCCAAGTGCACCTTTGGGGTCGAATCCGGGAAGTTCTTAGGATACATGGTCTCCGAACGAGGAATTGAAGCCAACCCCAAGAAAATACAGGCTATCTTCAGAATGGCTTCCTCGAAGAACCTGCAGGAAGTCCAACGATTAGCTGGGCGAGTCGCCGTCCTCAGCCGATTCATAGCAAGGTCAACTAACCGATGCCTTCCCTTTTTCCAAATCCTTCGGAAAGCACACGAATGAGACACGTCATGCTAGCAGGCATTCGAACAACTCAAAGACTATCTGACATGTCCTCCGTTACTTAGCCAGACGGCTCCCGGAGAAACTCTTGTGGCCTATTTAGCAGTCTCACCTCATGCATCGTTTGCAGTTCTAGTAAGAGAAACTGATCAGGGTCAGAATCTTATGTACTATGTTAGCAGGGCACTTTAGGGCGCAGAAGCCAGGTACCCCCGTACGGAGATAATGGTATTCACCTTACTGATGGAAGTACGTTGGCTGCGTCCTTACTTTTAAGCTCACACCATAAAAGTAATGACAGATCAGCCCCTCGGAACCATTCTCCAGAAACCTGACACCTCCGATCGATTGACCAAGTGGGCAATCGAGCTGAGCGAGTTTGATCTAATGTTCCAACCCAAGACAGCAATGAAGGCACAAACACTGGCGGATTTTGTAGCAGAGTACACCGGGTTTCCAGAGGATATCCCCGGTAAACCTCAAGGACAAACATGGCAGCTAGATGTTGACGGGTCCTCATGTTGAACAGCGGGTGGAGCAGGAGTACATATCGTCACCGACCAGGGTGCCCAGCACAACTACGCTATAGGCCTAACTTTCAAAGTGACCAACAACGAAGCAGAATACGAGGCCCTCATAGCTGGGATGACAATTGCCCGGGTCCTTGGCGCAACAGAGCTGGAGGCCCGAACCGATTCTCAAATAGTATTTCATCAAGTGCTCAGCCAATACATCACAAAAAACAAAAAATTGAAAAAATATCTAGTGCTAGTATGCATCGAGAGAGATCGATTCAAATACTTTCGTCTGTTGCGAATCCCAAGGAAAGAAAATTATTTGGCAGATCAATTGGCAAAAATAGCGTCGAGAAAAGATGAACACCCGCCTCCAGAAAACACAGAGATCAGAGTGGTAGACGCTCCCTCCACCAGCAGCGAAGTTAGGATAATGGCTGTAGCAAATCCAGGCTGGGCAACCGATATTACAGAGTATCTCCGGACAGGCACATTACCTCCTGACCCAGGCCAGACCCGCAAGATAAAGAATAGATTAGCCAGGTTCACACTAATTGACGGATCACTGTACAAGAAGGGTTTCTCTGAACCATTGCTCAGGTGTGTGACGAAAGAAGAAGGGCAATATATACTAGTTGAAATCCATGAAAGAATCTACGGGGTTCACACAGGGTCAAAAACATTAGCCGCCCGCACCACCCGTGCAGGGAATTACTAGCCGTGTTTGTTCCAGAAAGCAAAAGAGTTCGTTAAAAAGTGTCCGAAATGTCAGGAATATAGCCCAACGTTACATTCCCCATCGGAGGAACTCACTTCGATAACATCCCCCTGGCCCTTTGATCAATGGGGACTAGATCTTATAGGACCATTCCCAGTAGGGAGGGGTGGAACTAAATTCATTATAGTGGCAGTGGATTATTTCACGAAATGGGTAGAAGCCGAAGTCCTCATCAGCATCACTTCTCAAGCCATCACAAAATTTTTATGGAAATCGATTGTTTGCCTGTTCAGGATACCTTAGAGTTTTATATCATACAACGGAAAGCATTTCGATTGCAATCATTATCGAGAATGGTGGTCCGAGTTGAAAATCAAAGTGAAGTACTCTTCTCCCGGCCACCCGCAAGCTAACGGGCAAGCTGAGGCAACCAACAAAACCATCATCAATGCGCTGAAGAAAAGACTCGGAATGCATAAAGGGGCTTGGGCTGATGAGCTGCCGGGAGTCCTTTGGGCATATCGCACGACAGTCTGAACCCCCACGGGCGAAACACCGTTTGCCCTTACATATGGCTGCAAGGCAGTAATTCCAGTCGAAATCGGGATGCCTATGCTACGAATCCAGCACTATGACGCTGCTACCAATGATGCCAAAATGATGGAATGCTTAGACTCCTTAAAAGAACACAGAGAAGAGGCCAGCATCCGACTTGCCAACAACAAACGCAAGACAGAACAATACTTCAACAAAAGAGTAAAGTCGCGCAATTTCAAAGTCGGGGACTTAGTACTAAGACAAACAGGCATTACGACTCTAGCACAATGAAAACTAGGACCAAAATGGGAAGGGCCTTACATAGTAACAGCAACATACAGGCCCGGATCTTACTGACTCAAGGACAGCTCCGGAATCGACCTACCGCACCCCTGGAACAGTGAGAGGCTTAAGAGGTACTATGTATAACATTTACTGATGTAATTTACTTCTTGAAATTATAAAAAGCCCGTTGTTATTGATATCCAATGCATTATAAATTATAAAATTCTCAACACACGTTCAGAATCCCGCGGGGTTAGTCTACCCACCTACACGAAGAAACATTCACAATCCCGTGGGGTCGGTCTACCCACCTACGCGAAGAAACATTCACAATCCCGCAGGGTCGGTCTACCCACCTACGCGAAGCAAGCGCTCGGAATCCCACGGGGTCAGTCTACCCACCTATGCAAAGAAACATTCACAATTCCGCGGGGTCGATCTACTCACCTACGCGAAGCAAGCGCTCGGAATCCCGCGCGGTCGGTCTATCCACCTACGCGAAGAAACATTTACAATCCCGCGGGGTTGGTATACTCACCCACGCGAAGTAAATGATCGGAATCCCGCGGGGTCAGACCACTCACCCACGTGAAGTAACATTCATTCAGAATCCCCGATCGGAATTCCGTGGGGTCGGTCAACCCACCCATGCGAAGTAATTCACAACTCCTAAATCTCGATCTCAAGAACACATATTACGCTCGATAAAATTTTTCTTAAGTTTACACTTAACAAAAATTTCGCGGGGTATAGACAGAGCGAATAAAGCATCTAAAGAAAGACCAAACTCGAATGTCATATATTCAGTTATACAAACTCGCTCGAATCAAACTCGAATGTTATGTTCAGTTACAATATCTCGAATGGAAAAAAAATAAAATAAAAATAAAAATAAAACTTATACATCAATCAGGTCAAGCCTCAGGAAGGGGAGGAGGAGGATTCAAATCATCAAAAGGAGGGTAGCCGCGCTTCCCGATCTTCTTGACATATCTTTTCGCAGCCCGGTTTAGACGAAGAGATTTCGAACTTATCTTCCGAGGGTCGAGCTGAGGGTCCACCAGAAGCTGGGCTCCTATCCGGCGGAGGCCCTCGGCATAGCCGTACCCCCAGGCCGAGTTGCGAATGGCCACCACTCGAGATATCTGCTGCTCGAAATCAGCAATTCTCGAACGGGCCTCTTCTAAAGCATGGCAAGCCCCCCCAGCTCAGACTCTCGAGCAGCCCGGATTTCCTCAGATCGTGCCAGCTCCACCCCCAAAGCCTCTCGGGCGCGCCTCGAACCGGCCAATTCCTCCTCCCGAGCAATCCAAGCCTGCTCGGAAACTACCAGCTCTTCTTCCCTCAATGAAAGAATCTGGGAAGAAGCGGCTAATTCTGTAGTCCAAGCATTTAGCTCGGACTGAAGGAGGATCTTGTCCTGCTCGGTGGCCGATCGGGCATCTACGAGGCGAGCGTTCCTCCGATGGGCTGTTGCTAGTGATTCCCGGGTCGCCTCCATTTCGGCCTGAAGGGAAGCGTTGGCCTTCTCTAGCCTGCTCTTATCCGCCCCTAACTCCTCGACCGTCTTGATCAGCCCCCCGCAAGTTTCCTGCGACATCTCGAGCTGATCCCTCGCCTGCTGCAACTTGTAAAGTCTGAACTTGCAGACAGTTCCGAGCTCATTGTTGAATTCGGCGAGCTCTACCAACTCGAAACCCACAGCCTGGGATATCTCATTGGCGACCTAAACACAAGGAAAAGAACTTAACAACTCGAAAAAAAAAAGACCATGCAAAATTCGACGAAACCTACAAGTCAAACCTGTGTCAGTAAAGGCTCTAGCATCAAGGCCACTCATTCGGAAGTGTCCGCCTTGGCTTGTTCAAAACGAGAGGGGGCTCTGAACCAGCTTCATCGGCTTGATACCCCCTTTCCGAATCTGGCTCAAAGAACCGATCGAGCACCGCGACCCCACTTCGAGATCGAAAAGGGGACGGGGGTCGAGAAGGAACTTTCGGGTCTGGGGATGGGCACCTATCCATGAAACGAACTCCCGAAGTCGACCCCTCTCAAAGGTTGGGGGTGGACGCTTAGGAGATTCGTCGGGCTTGATGACGGGTCGCCCGCCCTCATCCGAGGCCTCCACGTGGATCCCTTCCACCAGAGTGCCAGACTCGCTCGACCTTTCAGGGATGGCCTCTCCCCAGTATCCCTCTTCTGAACCTCCTCGCTGATTGACTCTCCCACGAACGCCCTCGGAGTCGGGTCCACCAAAAACTTCATCTTCCCCCTCGGAGGCATCCGAGTGACGCTCGGAAGATGAAGAAGGGGAAGTGGGCAATTGATTTGCCCTGGCGACTTGCTCTTCCAACTCCTGTCGGAAGACTTGCGCGAAGGGCACGGCCCCCGGAGTCAAGTCGGTGGCGCGATCTAAAGCTTCTTGAAAGGCACGGTCGATCTTCTCTCCATCTGATGACTCAACCCAGGCCAGATCGGTCGCTTCAATCTGGGCTTCGATGACCAGCCTCCTGGCCTCAGCCCTTATCCCCTCAGTCTGCAAGAATCGGAGCCCATCCGATGACGATGATGAGGAGGCCTGCTCGGGACTGCGAATGGGAGAGTCCGTGGGGGGAACACGTTCGACCGGATCTTCGGTACTTGGACCTTTCCCCTTCTTCTGTCTCTTGGGATGGCACCACGACTCGAAGCGGCTTCACCGGCCCGGCTCTTGGTACGTCTTTCCCTCCCCACCTCCCGATCAGAGGCCCGCTTGCGAGAGGAGGTAGAGGGCTCCTAAAAAATATTGAAGGAATTCTGACTCTCAGCATAAGACCGGTCCGGTCGGGTCAGAAACTCCTCAATATTCTCCTCAGTCAGAAGAGTGTCGGACCATAGCCGGTCAGGGTCTTCAGCCCCCTAGGAGAGGACAGCTTTCACCCTTTCAGTTTCCTGGGCGGTAAGGGTAACTTCCATATGTGTCGGGGAAGGAAGAAAACCCCAATATTTCTGAACTGGGAATTCATTCTCCTCTCCCTCCGGGAATTCCCAATCCCCGCCCGAAACAAAGAAGAATCTTTTGTGGTAGTCTCGGGCGCTCGAATGCCTCTCTTCCATTCGAATCAGCCTGCACTTGGGCTTTATCTGGAAACCTGCAACATTCCCGTCCTGACGGAGGAGTCGATACATCAAGAAAAACTCCCGAGCAGTCAAGTCGGGATAGGAATTGTTCGTCCCAGAAAGAACGATCCGGAATGCCACGCAGGTATCCAGAAGAATACGCCACCCGTTCGGCATGAGTTGCGCAGAGGCCAAGCCCAGGAAATGAAGGACCTCACGAACAGGACGGATGAAGGGGAGGCAGAAACCCTTCGAGAACATGAGGTAGAAAAGGACAACTTTTTGTGCCCTCCCATCGCGCTCGCAAGCCCTAACACCACCCCCTGGGGCCTCTAGGGAATGCCGCCAAGAAATGCGATGTTTCTTCTTGAGCGCATCCATGTCGGAAGGCTGCATGGAAGAAATCCAACCATTACCCGCGAAGAAAGGGCACGGATCAGAGGAAGCCATGGAAACGAAAGTTGAGAAAAATATAAAGAGCAGAAAGAGAATGGGGAAGCAGTGAAAGGCGAAGGCGAGGAGGAAGGACAGCAAAAGAGTAGAAAGGCAACGAATAGCAAGTCTGACAAAGCGAACTGAGAGGAAGGACGGTGAGTAGACTTCTGGGCAATTTATACCTAGAGATCGAATTCAAAGCAAACGGGAAACAAAGCGACCCCGAAAATCATGGCCTCATACGTGACCCTTGGGAATAGGAAGTACGCTCAAGGCTGACCAATCAGAGGTAAGAAGCATGCGCCAAAATGACAGATCAGTTAATGATAGTCAGAAGTGTGCATATCACGGGCGAATCACGAATTGACAGCAGAACCATAAACGTCACTGACGATTTGGAAATCGGAACAACGGCACAAATAAATTTTGAAAAGCATTAAATGCCTGACACGGAATTTGACAAGTTATGACCTAGCATTAAGTTGTCAAGAATTCAAAGCGTCCCTCGGGAATCCAACTGGTAAACGAAACGACATACCAACGGGAACCACCCGAGTACATCCAATCCCGTATTTCCGCTCGGAAGGAGAATTAAAAGAATATTACCCGGTATTGAAGGAAAGCGCAAACAAAGAAAAGGAAGATTCTAGCCCTAAAACATTTGGAATTTTCATCGAAGTACTTTCGATAAAAACTCGCGGGGTACTGAAAGGGTGTCCAACTCGACCGGACCTGAGCCCAAAAAGGTTGTCAGGTCCAAAACCCGTAATCTGCACCCATCACCACACGGTGTCCGAATTCAACTAGTGGTACTGAAACCGGAGATGATCCAAGTCCCTGGTTATCCCGAATCGAAAGAATGAGATTAAATCGGCTTCGAGGACACGCTAAGACCAGAACGACGGTTCATGTATTGACATATCTCCTGGATCCGCCTTACATCAAGATCACTCTCGCATTTATGAACGACCAGATAATCGCCGATCTACAGATCTCCCCTCTTAAATGCGGAGACACTATAAATGCACATCATTAATTGCTAGATTGACGAAAGATAGAGTAGCATTTAATACCCCTTTCCAAAAGTGTTTAATTGAGCATTAAATGAAGAGATACTCAATTAATGCGATGAGACCGACTGAATCAGACCAGGTTTTTTCCCTATCGAGGATGACGATCGAGTGATGTCCCGATTAATAGATCTTTTATCATAAAAACCCTCATTCAAAGTGAACACCCATAAATAAGATCGAACCAAAGACGAAAAGGGGTACATTCTGACAATTCTCTCAAACAAACTTTCATATATTTTCTCTCTGAAACTAACTTCATCGTCGGAGCGGTCCCGAATCCCAATCTTCCTTGTTCTTGTTTTGCAGGTTCCGGTCGATCGGGATTTGATAAACTAGACTGCAGAATACGTCCTTAACACTTGTCTTTTAAAAAAATGCCATCTTCTGAAAGGATATGAATAATGATCATGTTTTTTTTTTTTTTTTCTAAATAAACCCACACTTCATCTCTTGTGTAATATAATTTTTTATTTTGAGATAAATCATATTCTCCTGTTGTATAACGTTGTTTAGTTTAATGAAGGATATTTGTCAAAAAAAAAAATTGCAAGAATCAAAAAAAATAAAATACCGACAAAAATACGGAAAGAGACAGTTATCAATGTCAGTGCAGACTTGCACTCACGACGTACATAGTAATTAGAATACAACGCTACTTTTTGAAGTAGGGAAATATTGAAATATAAAGTAAAGAAAAATGTTAATCTTTTCGGTAGTTATCACTGATTGTTATTGTTGTGATTTTTTAATTTTTTAATTTAATATATTAAATTTTTAATTTTTTTAATACTTATAAAAAAAGCAAAAAAAAAAAAAAAAGATTTTGCATTAGCGAGAAACCCCAACAGTAAGAATAGCACGTACGTCTTGTAAACTAAAATATTAATTTTTTTTTATCAATTTAAATTATACAATAAATGATAATTTGATTGATGATCTATATCAAAAAATTTAAATTTAAATTCTGACTCTATAGCTCATGTAATTTAATAAATAAAACTAGCAATACATGAAATGCCCAAGACAGTAAATACAAGCTGACGTGGCTGGCATATGCCCTTTTTGAATTGATGGTATATATATTTAGAGAAATGCTTTAAATATAAAGAAATTTTATAAAATAATGTAATTTAATGTAATATATAAGATTAAAATAAAAATATTTTTATTTTGTATTTTCTATAAACAGAAGATGCATGGTGGGGAACAATTGCGGCCTCATGAAGGGACCGAAGTGGCACTTGGCTACTAGCACTAACCGTAATTGCAACCAACTTGCATGGTCACATGGAGTCTTAACGGCGGAGGCATGTTCTAATGTAATAACATACGGGTAATGTTATATATAAGTAATGTTGTGTATTAATATGTGTACTAATATATTTTTATTAATTGATCATATATGTTGCCCAGATGACTAACACAAGAGGGGGGGTGAATTGAGTTGTATTTAAGAAAATAACAATTATAAATCAAATATATAATATAAAATATAAACAAAATATGAAACAACAATAAATATAAATAGTAAGAGTAAGAGAGAAGCAAACTCAGTATGTTAACGAGGTTCGGCCCCACTGCCTACGTTCTCGCCTCAAGCTACCTCTTGAGGATTCCCAAATCCACTATTCAATCTCCTTTAGGTGGAGATAGAAACCTATTACACATTTGAGCAGCACCGCTCCAAAAAATCCGTGTAGAATACCCTCTACACTTCCAATCACCTTACACTTGGTGATTTAACTATTCCCTGTGTAGAACACTTTCTACACTTCCAATCACCTCACACTTGGTGATTTAACTATTCCCCGTGTAGAACACCTTCTACACACACAAGGGTTATACACACCCTTTTACAAATACAAGAGTTGATAGTAGGTAGACTATCAAAGTACACTTCTCAATGAGTGAGATAGAAACAATACAGCGCAACCTATATCTCTCTCAACAAGAACAAGAATTAAGGCTCAAAAGTTTAGAAAAGAGAGAATGAGAGCTTTGAAGAAATGATGCAAAACTTAGCAATAGATATGTAAGCTCTTGTTGTTAATTTTGCAAAACTCAAGTGAGCTATTTATAGGCAAATGATTTTTCAATTTCAAATTTGAAAAAATTTCCATATCAAAAACATCATCATTTACTTTTCAAAAATTTCAAATCTAATATTTTTACTTTTTACATGTGACAAAAGGAGTACACTTTACTTTTCAAAAATTTCAAACATAATCTTTTACTTTTTGCATATGACAAAAGGAGCACACTTTACTTTTCAAAATTTTTAAATAAAGACATCTACTTTTTGCATAAGTCAAGAAAAGCATCCACCACTTTTGAAAATATTCAAATAAAACATGCACATGTGAAAGATGACAATCAATCATCTTAATATTTTCAAAGTTCAAACATTTAATCATGTTATGCACATGTGAAAGATGACAATCAATTATCTTAATATTTTCAAAATTCAAACCTTTAATCATGTCATGCACATGTGAAAGATGACAATCAATCATCTTTCAAAATTTTTAAAATTCAAATCTTTAATCATGTCATGCACATGTGAAAGATGACAATCAATCATCTTTCAAAATTTTCAGATAAAATATTAATTTTGAGCCTTAATCCTAATTTTGAATTTTTAAGAGATTTACAACATTACTCTATGATTTTAATGTGAACTTGTTCCCTTCTTTCTCATGCTTGCTTCCTTGATGTGCTTGATTATATTGTGTGGACAACTTGAGCTTGAGACTCCTTTATTCTTTGGATTCATTTGTTATCATCAAAATCCATTTGTAGATTTACATGAAACTTGAAACCTTGGGTTCAAAAATCTCCCCCTTTTTGATGATGACAAATGCTTGATAGAACCTGAATCTTGTATTAATACTTAAGCTCCCCCTGAGAATGTGCGTTAGTTTTTCAAGCAAAAATATAAATATAATTCCAAGCATATATAACAAGTTTAGCAATTTAAATAATGTTAATGTTCTAGTCTAAAACTTCTCCCCCTTTTGGCATCATTAAAAAGGAATCATAATTAACTCAATAAGATATATTCCTACAATAACCAATAGACAAATAAAACGCTGCGTTAGTAGAGACTGTAGAAATTAAAACCACCCGTGTCCAACAAAACTTGCAAACGTTGAAGCCGAATTTTATCATTTCGGTGCGGAAGAAGATTTAAATCCGCTTGATGTTATTGACGAATTAGATGTTTCAGAGATTTGAAGATGAATAATTAAAATTATTCGTGTCCGACAAAGACAGCAAAAGCTGCAGGCCTAGCTTTGGCAATGCGGTGCGGAGCCATGCGTATCTAACAAAACCTGTAAAAGTTGGAGGCCTAACTCTAGCAGTCGGTGCGAAAGCAGATCAATCGCCTGATGTTGTTGACAAACGGGTTTGAAAGTTCTGAGTTTCTATAAAAAAAATCATTTTCACCAATCGAATACCAAAAAAAATATTGTTTCTTGACCTAAGTTCTGTTACTCCACAACGATAGAATGGCCGAACAATTCTCTTCCACTAATGTTCCAGACTTGAATCAGGAACCCTTGACGCATCAACCATCAATCTTCTCTCCTAAGGCCGTCAATGCCATGATAGGAGCAGAGAACCGTTTTTCTAGTAAGAAAACTTTTGACAATGTGTGTCCAGCATATCTTATATTTCTTTTGACTAATAAGATTTGAAGAGACAATAGTTTGTCATGTTCTTTATGCTATCTCTATAAAATCAGTTTTAAAGTTCATCCGATTTACATCAAATCTTATTCTCATCTCTATAACTCATCTACATTCCTTTAATATTCTCGCTTTAAGTTTTCAATTCTTTTCTCAATGGCTTATTCTTCTAACATTCCTCTAGATGCATCTATGAGGTATTCTACATCTCAATCTCATGTCCTTTCTACAGCTACCATTAGCGCCATGTTGCAGCAAGAGAACAACAGTTTGGCTAATAAGCCAGACTCCGATGCTATCGACGACTTGGTGAGTCTCGGGACTCGCTACTCATCCTCTATTGTCGCTTTTTCCCAGCGGCTACAAGTCAAAAATCATGAGGTTGAAAAGCTTAAAGAACAAATTGTTGTACTTCAACGAATTGTTCAAGAGTCTCACACAAGGGAAGGAATCCTTCGGCAGAAGAATAAAAAGTTGAAATCTCTATTGGATTCTTCATTCCGCTTGCCAGTTCCCATGGATAGGGATGACATGATATTGTATGAAGAGAATGAGCGTCTCAAACATGAGGCTAAGAACCTCAAGTTTATGTAAAAGTATTTAAAAAAATATCTCTCTATTTTTATGAACTCTGATCTATCTTTCAAGAGATATTCATAACATGCATCATACCTATTTCTCTTCTAATCATAAATAATCTATCTTCTGGTAAGGGTTTTGTGAATATATTTGTTAACTGATCGTGTGTGTTTGTGAACTCCAGTACTATATCGCCTTTCTGCACATGATCTAAAAAAAAATGATATCTTATTTCAATATGCTTAATTCTAGAATGTTGTATTGGGTTTTTTTTTTTAAGATTTATAGCACTTGTATTATCACATTTGATTGGAATGTGATTATACATAAGTTTAAAATCCTCAAGTTGTTGCTTCATGTAAAGAACTTGAGCACAACAACTACCCGCAGCAACATATTCTGCCTCAGCAGTAGATAGTGCAAAAGAATTTTTTTTTTTTTTTTTACTAAACCAGGAAACTAGTGCACGACCTAAGAAATGATATGTTCTACTAAAACTTTTTCGATCATCTTTGCAACCAGTATAATCGGTACCTGAATAACTAATAAGATCGAAAGAAGTGTGTTTAGGATACCATAACTCTAAGTCAATGGTATTGGCAAAATATCTAAAAATCCGCTTGACTGCAATCAAATGAGATTATTTTGGAAATGATTGAAAACGTGCACATAAACATACACTAAACATAATATCTGGTCTACCGGCTGTCAAATATAATAAGTTACCAATCATACCTCGATATACCTTCGAATCAACTAGTTTACCGGATTCATCTTTATCAATTTTAGTGGATGGGCTCATTGGTGTTCCAGTTTCCTTAGCACCTTCCATCCCAAACTTCTTCAGCAATTTTTTAATATATTTTGATTGATTGATGAATATCCCACTTTTTGCTTGCTTAATTTGCAATCCGAGAAAGAATATAAGCTCTCCCATCATGCTCATTTCAAATTCTTCCTGCATAGTCTTAGCAAAAACTTGGCACATATTTTCATTAGTAGCACCGAATATTATATTATCAACATAAATTTGAATCAAAAGAATATCATCATTTTCGTATATAATGAAAAGAGTTGTATCAATTTTTCCTCTTAAAAAGCCTTTTTCAATCAAGAAACTACTGAATCTCTCGTACCGCGCTCTAGGAGCTTGTCTGAGTCCAAATAGTACTTTTGTGAGTTTGAAAACATGATTTAGAGAAATATGATTTTCAAAACCTGGAGGTTGCTCAGCATATACTTCTTCATTTATAAAACCGTTTAAGAAAGCACTTTTAACATCCATTTGAAAAAGTTTGAAATCTTTATAACAAACATATGTAAGTAGCTTTCGAATAGCTTCTAATCTTGCGACTGGTGCATATGTCTCATCCTAATTGATTCATTCTTCTTGATTGAAACCTTGGACCACTAGTCAAGCCTTATTTCTAGTAATGACTCCGGACTCATATTTCTTGTTTCTAAAAACCCATTTTGTTCCAATAATAGTATGATTTTTGGGTTTAGGAACAAGTGTTCAAATATCATTTCTTTCAAATTGATTAAACTCTTCTTACATAGCTAGAATCTAAGATTCATCAAGAAGTGCTTCATCAATATTTTTAGGTTCAATATGAGATAGAAAAGCAGTATGATTGCAAATATTTCTAAGAGATGATCGAGTACTTACACCTCATGAAGGTTCTCCTAGAATTTATTCCACTGGATGATCTTTCACATGTTTCCACTATTTGGTTGCATCTTGTACTAAGTCTTGATGATCTTTCCTTCTATTTCCATGATCTTCCCTTTTGAATTATCTCCAAATATCACACATCCTTTTTCTTTAGAAGTGAAGTCAATGAATTTAGTTTTGTCTTCTGTCACGTATCTTGAGCATCCGTTATCTAAAAATCATTTATTTTTACCTGTAGAATACTTCATGCATACCTACAAAAGTAATTAAAAACAATTCCTAGTACCCAAGTTCTTTGGGTCCTTTATTTATTAGTATTATAAGAAATAAGATTTTTAGGTACCCATATGGCCCTAATAGTCATTGTATGTTTTCTTCTAATAGGACAAGCAAAATAATTATGACCATTTCTATTACAAAAATTGCAAATAGCATGTGACATATATGAAGAACTTGAGTGATTATAATAGTATCATTTTTTAACAAAATTATTTTTATGAAAAGAATTTTGAATATTGGATTTTGATGTAGAAGGATTATCAAAAAAGTTTTTATAAGATTTGTATTTTTGTTTTGGCTTATATCCTAAGCCTGCCTTATCAAAAACACATCTTTGACTACCAAGAAGTTTTTCAAAATTTCTTTTTCCATTCGTAAAATTTTCAATAATATTTTCTAAATCAGTTTTCTTTTTCTTCAACTCAAGATTTTCATCTTTCAAAACAATATTTTCTTTTCTTAAAATATCAATTTCGTTTGTTAAAGAAGAATTTTTCTTTTTCAAAATAGTATATTTGATACCCAATTTTTCAAATTCCTCATATACCTCTTCTAAAATATTTTGCAATTCTTCATATGAAGGATCTTCAATATTATCAAGATTTGTTACCTCAATGTCATCTTTAGCCATAAGACAAAGATTTGCTGATTCTCCATTGCTTGCTTCACTATCTGAGCTACTTGAATCATCATCCCACGTAGCTTTCATTGCTTTTTTGCCTTTGTTTCGATCTTTCTTTAGCAGAGGACAATCTGGTTTGATATGACCAGGTTTATTGCATTTATAACAAATTAAAGTGTCATTTTTACCTGAATCTTTCTTGGAAAACTTATTGAAGGATTTCCTTGGAGGAGTTTTATTTTTCTTTAAGAACCTCTGAATTCTTCTTACTATCATCGCAATTTCTTCATCTTTGTCGTCATTTTCCTCATCTTCATCACTTTCACTTTCATGTGGAACAGTTTTAAATGCCAAGCTTTTCTTTGACTTTCCTTCTTCTTCTCCTCTTTTCAATGTGTACTCATGGGTGATAAGTGACCCGATGAGTTCATTCACTTCGAGCTTCTTGAGGTCTCTAGCTTCAAGAATTGCTGTCACTTTTGATTCCCAACGTTTTGGTAGACAGTTAAGAATTTTTCTTACTATCTCCACTTTGGAATAAATTTTGCCAAGAGCTGTCAAACTGTTTATGATGTTAGTAAAACGAGTGTACATACTAGAAATAGATTCATCATCATTCATCTTAAATATTTCATATTCATGAGTAAGAATATAAATTTTTGATTCCTTGACTTGAGAAGTTCCTTCATAAGTAACTTCCAAGTTATCCCAAATTTCCTTTGCTGTAGTATAAGTCATTACTCTATTAAATTCATTACCATTGAGAGCATTATATAATAAATTCATAGCAGTTAAATTCAAAGTATAAAGTCTATCGTCTTCACGATTAAACTCTTCTTCTTCCTTTTTGACCTTTACTCCATCAACCACTTTTGTTGGAATATAAAGTCCATTTACAATGCATTTCCAGATTTCTCGACCTTGAGCCTGAAGGAATATTTTCATTCTAACTTTCCAGAATGAGTAATTGTCTCCGCAAAAGAGTGGAGGCCGACTGCTAGATTGACCTTCACCAAATGAAGCTGCAATGTTAGCCATAAAATCTTAACTCAAAAGATAGTTAATCTTATAATAGAGCTCTAGCTCTGATACCAATTGTTACTGACCATAGGCCGCACCTATATCACCTAACAACTGTACCTACCAGACTAGCCGGCCACCGTCTCTACCGGTGCACCGTCACCCATGGTTGGAGAGTCTTGCTTCGGTGACACAGTCACAAGCGGGAGTTCCCATGAGTGATCTGCCTGTATGAACAGTACAGGTCAACTAGCTCTGATACCAATTGTTGCCCAGATGACTAACACAAGAGGGGGGGTGAATTGAGTTGTATTTAAGAAAATAACAATTATAAATCAAATATATAATATAAAATATAAACAAAATATGAAACAACAATAAATATAAATAGTAAGAGTAAGAGAGAAGCAAACTCAGTATGTTAACGAGGTTCGGCCCCACTGCCTACGTTCTCGCCTCAAGCTACCTCTTGAGGATTCCCAAATCTACTATTCAATCTCCTTTAGGTGGAGATAGAAACCTATTATACATTTGAGCAGCACCGCTCCAAAAAATCCGTGTAGAATACCCTCTACACTTCCAATCACCTTACACTTGGTGATTTAACTATTCCCTGTGTAGAACACCTTCTACACTTCCAATCACCTCACACTTGGTGATTTAACTATTCCCCGTGTAGAACACCTTCTACACACACAAGGGTTATACACACCCTTTTACAAATACAAGAGTTGATAGTAGGTAGACTATCAAAGTACACTCCTCAATGAGTGAGATAGAAACAATACAGCGCAACCTATATCTCTCTCAACAAGAATAAGAATTAAGGCTCAAAAGTTTAGAAAAGAGAGAATGAGAGTTTTGAAGAAATGATGCAAAACTTAGCAATAGATGTGTAAGCTCTTATTGTTAATTTTGCAAAACTCAAGTGAGCTATTTATAGGCAAATGATTTTTCAATTTCAAATTTGAAAAGATTTCCATATCAAAAACATCATCATTTACTTTTCAAAAATTTCAAATCTAATATTTTTACTTTTTACATGTGACAAAAGGAGCACACTTTACTTTTCAAAAATTTCAAATATAATCTTTTACTTTTTGCATATGACAAAAGGAGCATACTTTACTTTTCAAAAGTTTCAAATAAAGACATCTACTTTTTGCATAAGTCAAGAAAAACATCCACCACTTTTGAAAATATTCAAATAAAACATGCACATGTGAAAGATGACAATCAATCATCTTAATATTTTCAAAGTTCAAACATTTAATCATGTCATGCACATGTGAAAGATGACAATCAATTATCTTAATATTTTCAAAATTCAAACCTTTAATCATGTCATGCACATGTGAAAGATGACAATCAATCATCTTTCAAAATTTTCAAAATTCAAACCTTTAATCATGTCATGCACATGTGAAAGATGACAATCAATCATCTTTCAAAATTTTCAAATTTAATTTTCAAAATATCATGCACATGTGGAAAATGTATTTTAATGTTTTATGATAAAATATTAATTTTGAGCCTTAATCCTAATTTTGAATTTTTAAGAGATTTACAACATTACTCTATGATTTTAATGTGAACTTGTTCCCTTCTTTCTCATGCTTGCTTCCTTGATGTGCTTGATTATATTGTGTGGACAACTTGAGTTTGAGACTCCTTTATTCTTTGGATTCATTTGTTATCATCAAAATCTATTTGTAGATTTACATGAAACTTGAAACCTTAGATTCAACAATATATTTTATTATAAATTTAAATTTAAATTTTTGATTAATCACATTAAATAGGTTAGATGGACGTAGATATTGATATACAAAATTGGTTATAAGTAGATTTTTTTCTTTTATAGGAAAATGTACCAATCAGTCAGTGAATCAATAAAAGCCAGTCTGGCACGTACGGAAGTTAATCTGTATGAGTAATTCGTCAAATTCTTGGCATAATTGGATTAAAAAATTATATATGAAAAATTAATTTTTTTAATAGTAAAATTAATTTTATTTTAAAATGATTGTGTAATATGAATATGTCTACGACTATAGTAAAAGTAATTGAAATTGTTTAATCTTAAATAAATTTAAATATTGTGATAATTTGAGTTTATATGTATGACTATAACGAAAGCCATGTAAAACTAAGGTAAGCTTGGATTTTAGCCATGCACCCAACTACCACGTTTCCTGTAGTCCAATTCTCAACCATGCTTAGTCATACATCCCGGTCTTGTAATCATGCTCCAATATTATAGACATTAATATAGATGTATCAAGGTCCGGAATGAAGCTGTCACATATATATATATATAGCCATAATATCTATATATGCATGGCAATGTGGGTTACTATTAGTATAAGTCATTGTTATTTTTTTTCTATTTTTTTTAAATGTATGAGTTATTATAAATTTGATATTTTTTTTGAAACCATGCGTTTTTTTTTCTTGGAATAACGCCGAACATAACTTCAATCTTAAAAAATACTAATGAATGATCGAAAACACTCAAACAATTTGCAGATAAATATAATTTTGTCCTTTGATCTTATCACAAGCACAATACTTTCATTACAAGAAAAATAAGTATATATGGTGAATTATTTGTAATGAAAATAATTATTTGTAATAAAAATAGACTCATTTTGATAGGAAATAATCCTTTTGACAGGAAATAAGCGAGTACATATATATAAGCAATTTTTTTTATAGTGTATATACAACTTTCAAATGACTTTTTTATGTCATTTCTAACTCAAAAATTATTTTGAATATTGTTTCAAAACAAATATAACGTATGTTACCTAACAAGAAAAGGGATGGAAATGGACTTTTATGAAACGTCCATCACTCAAAAAAAAAAAAAAAAAGGACTTTTATGAAACGTATAGATAGGTACAAAGATAATTCAACTTTTAGGGTGGAAAATGTATTTAATATTTTAGATTTAAGGAAAAATCGCACGAGTTTGCAAAATATATGTAGTATATATTTGCGAAATATAAAAAAAATTATTATTAAAAAAATTATTATTTAAATATATAATATATTATTATTTTAACTTTGGGATGTACAGTGATATATATGCGGACTAGTTTCTTCAATGACTTTGGCTAGCTTTAGCCAAAATCTCAACTTTTAGCTAAATTTTGGACTTGAGAGTGGTATTATTGCCAATGCTCTAACTACCATTAGATTGAAACTGAAGTGTAGAAAAGATTGTAAAAAGTGTTATAAGTATATATTATTCGATCCGTTGCTTATATGCTCTTCTTTGTATCTTCTCCTTTATCTTGAGCTGTTTGAATTCATGCAGCTTGCACCTCTTGAGTTTGAGCCGATCGATGTTGGAGTCTTAGCTTTGTTCATATTTGACTCTTTGTTGATAAGTGTCTCAATATGCTCCCTTGCATTGTGTAGGGTATAACTTCTTATATATTAGACTGCATTGAGAGTACATAGTACTATATATGCAGGTTTAGCAATGGGGATTAGGCAATAGGAAGAGGTTTTCTGAATATACCGACTACTTGGTCTTGGGAAGAAATCAATTGAACAACGATCCCCAAGATTCAGAAGCAACTTTGGTTCATACGACATAGAGTGAACATCGATCTTGATATATGTTGTTCATTCGTGAAACAGAAGATTGGATGCAAGGCATTTAACACAATTTAATGATATTATCGTACCAATTGGTGTCAGTGAAGGTGGAGAAGAGATGCATAGTTCACTTAGTTAAGAGAAAATCCAAGGTAAAGATGTGAGAGTTTCGTTTGTAGTGACTAAATGACTACAAAAATTAATGAAGAGGACTTGCACTATGGCAAGGATGTTAAAAAAGTAAATTTAGAGAAAAGTGAAGTCAGATCGTTGTTGAATATAAAAATATTAGAAGTTTTAGACTCGTCGCCTTATGCTGGCCAAGTGCAAGGAGTATGTTAGGTTTGTTTAAGACATAGACTACCTAATTGGATATATAGGTACTTATATATTACTGTTGTAGGAAAATTGCCGTCCAGCTAATGACCTATCGAAAAAAGTTAATTGTAATAATATTGTTCAAAATCGGAATGCGATGAAGTAAACAAATACTGGCTGATCTATGATCTCATAGAGGAGGCGAATATCTCTTTCGAGATTTCAAGAACTATGAGATTGATTATCTAAAGTTGCCTAGGATATAGATCCATAACATTCTAACTATATCTTTTCATTATATATATATAATGTGACTATTTAACGAAAATGATTGGTTTAATGATTTTTGTTGTTTTTCGTTAAGTCTGTTTTGAGTACATTAGCGTTGTACGTGTTTTCCGTCTGTGAACACGGTCTCATTTGTGAAAAGAAAAGGACCCTTGAAGGCGAAGGGTCGAGGAAAGCAAAGGACTGCTTTTGGGCTCTGTTTCCACAGCCTAAAGCTTCTTCCAAGGAGTCTTTATCTTTCTCTTGCTTCATGGCCATTTTCAATTCTATCATTTCCTCATCGATAGATGAAGTATCGCGCTATGTTTGGTTGCCGAGAAAGACTAGGAAAAGGGATTCACCCAAAGCGATTCACTTCGATAAGACTTTTGCCCTTCTCTTCATCTCTCTCACTCTGTTTTATTTTTCTTTCCTCTCTCTTCGAGTCCCATTTTTCCCTTGTCTCAGATCTCTATTCGTTTCCATTTCTCCCTTTGCAGTTTTTGCGTGTTTCAATACCTGGGTTTCCAAAATCTCGGCATCACCATCAACCTCTCGGTGGTCTTTGGTAGTCGATGGTAACTCCCTTTTCTCAAATCATGTAAACTCTATTTTTTTAGCAATGATTATTTTTCTTGGATTAGTTTGGGGCGTTGATATTTTTCATTCCTCTGTTTATTTTGCCCTTGACAAATTAGTCTTTCCTCTACAAATTCCTAAAACTCTTGGGTTGTGGCAAAAATCAAACCAGTTTAAATTACCAATTGTTAGATAAATTTTTCTGAACGTTGTTTTGAAGCAATCATGATTGTGTTAGAAATCCTTTTTTCTAAGTTGATGGATTGTTATAGCTGGCTGGTTGTTTTTTTTAGTTGGAGGAGTCTCTTTGATCCTATTCTTTATTCCGTTGATGCATGTTTTTTGTATATGGGACAGCCATTCAAAAAAGACCAAGCAGTAGACGTTCATGCTTGTGCACAACAGGCCAGGCCAACCAGTAGTACCACTGCATTTTTGAAGCATTTAGGGTAGCTAGGATTTTTATTTGATCTATTTTTACAAATGCTTTTTAGAAGCAATTTTAGTAATTTATCTTTTCAATTCTGATCTTCTCTATCTGATGCCATATCTATATATAATATGTATATATATAATGTATGTATGATCCTGCAAAGAAAAAAAAAAAGAGAGGCCAGGCATGCACAACAAGATAATGTGGAGTGCAGAGCGGTCAATCAAAGAAAAATTGGAAGTTGGTGGGCATGGCCTATGAGTAATTAATTCTATTGAGAATTACTTAAGCTTATTAAGTGGGGGGAATCAGGAACTTAGGAGGAAGAAAGAGACTTCTGCTTGTTGGTTTCCTTGATATCATATTCTTGGAAATCCTTAGTGAATTGATACAATAAGCATATTTATTTCTTCTGAATTTTCTTTTTCTTTGCTTTTTATTTTTTCCTTCTGGTTCCTGTATTTTTTTGGAGATGGCAAAAGTAAAACAACCATTCTATGTTTTTTTTTTCGTGCATATGGCATCAAGAATCATCCACACATTTTTATTAGTTTTTTTTTTGTGCTTCAATTATTTATTATCTTTTGGCCTTTTTCTATCTTTTTGTTTGGTCAAACTTTGTTGTGTTTCTTTATTAATTGTGAACTCTGATTTCTCCTGGTTCTTCGTCTAGCTCTTCATTGCAAGAATGAAGCTGAAGTCCCTTCTGAAGATGTTGTGGAGGTGGTTGTAAGCTCTCCATTTATGTTTCTTCCTTTGGTGAAAAGCTTATTGTGCTCTGATTTTCATGTCTCGGCACAGAACTGTTGGGTTCGCAGAGATGGTGCTTCTACTGGAGAGGTTAGTGTAGAGATGCTTGTTAATTTGGGCATCCCCTAGGTCATCCTTTGTCATTCTGAAAGATGAGCTCTTCTAAACGAGTCAAATGAGTTTGTTGGAGATAAACTTGCATATGCGCTCTCTTAAGGGTTAAAAGTGATTGCATATGCACTCTCTCAAGGGTGAAAGGTGATTGATTGTTTGTGCAGTGGTTGTTGTTGCTGCACAAACAAAAGCAATTGCAGATAAGGTATCAAATTGGGAAAATGTGGTTTTGGCTTATGAACCAGTTTGGGAAATTGGAACTGAGAAGGTTGCAACCCCTGTACAGGCACAGGAAGTTCAAGTAGAATTAAGGAAATGGCTTCATAACAATGTGATAGTTGAAGTCGCTTTATCAGCCAAGATCATTATGGAGGTTCTGTAAATGGAGCAAATTGCAAAATTTCAAAGAATTGGCAACAAAGCCAGATGTGGATGGATTTTTGGTTGGTGGAGTTTCCCTTAAGCCAGAGTTCATTGACATCATCAAGTCAGCCACAGTGAAGAAGAATCATTAGAATTCAGTACCACATGATGTTGGAATGGCTGCCCTTCTTGATTCCTCCTTCAATGCTTAATGGAAAAAATGGAATATTATCTGGTAGTTGTGGTCTGTGTTTGGAGATCTTAATTAGCATAGTATAAAGAATAATGAGTCAAGATCTTTCTTTTTTTTTTTCCCCGTGAATTGAGGCATGGATCTCACTTCTTATTTACTGTATGTTTAATTTGAGTACTGGTTGAAATGAAAACCTAATGGTGATGTTTGATTTTAGAAAGAAAAAAAAAAGTAAAGATAATAGATATTATTAATTTCTTTTGGCTTTTGAAGATTGCTTCGGTGGATGAAAGGAGGGTTGGTTGGTGGTAGGGTTGTCTTGTGGCATGCATTAGTGATTTTTTTTTTTTTGGTAGGAAAAAAATTATAATATTTGTTTCTGTTTGTGCATATTATTAATATGCACAAATTTCTTTCATCTAACTAGGCCAACGTGCTTTTGCACGTTGCTTATCACCTAGTGTATATATATATATATATACATATATATATGTAGATAGATATTTCATATCTTAGATTCCAAGAGGAATTAAGCTTTTGCCCTTTTATACACCGCATAACTCTTTTTGAAGGTAAGTGTCGGCCTAATACATCAAGAAACAAAGAAATTAATGGTGGTCATTATTATATCACTATGGAAACAAAGAAATTAATGGTAACCATTATGCAATCCCATGTACTAGGCCCAAAGGGTCTAGTAGTGGTGGCCATTACAATAATTAATTTGCAGCAGGCAGGAAGGATCAATATATGTCAATTAATTAAATCTTGTCTCAAAGTGGATGAGAAATTAATATTTGCCGGTTAGATAGATCTGAATTTCCAGTTAGATGAAGGCTATAGCCTATTGAAGATCTACTTATGGTTATGTGTTGATATTAGGCGACGGAGCCATCAATTGTGAGTGTAGGAGTAATGTTGTACTGTTGTTGAAATCACCATGAAAGCTGAATGTATTACTATTTTGAAGAAACAACTGAGGCTATTCAGCTTAAGAATCTCTTATCGGATCTTGGTGTAGGTAGTTAAAGTTGTATTTTGATAATATTGACATTAGCTCATAAAGAATGTAGGAAGGTTTCAGAAAAAGTCCATTACTAGTTGACCTCTTGTATAACATAACTCAACTATACACGTATAGCCACATGTATATTATTGTCTATAAATATTTGGACATGTATAGATACAGAATTGCAATTCTCATTTTCTAATATCTCTCTCTCTCTCTCTCTCTCTCTCTCTCTTCTTTTGTATCCTCGATTTCTTGGATATGCTGCTATGGCAATACAAGTTTTGTTATAATATAAGAGTAGTACGTTATGCTTTTAATACAGAAACTGAGATTTCTATCATGATTACCAAGATTCAAGATTCAGCATTTCCTTCCAAGAATCATTTTTTTCTCTTATCAGAATGTGTGTGATGATTCATTGAGCTCATACTTTCTTCATCATGGAGAAAAACAAGGAATTCTATTGGTTACACAGTTGCTTAATAGATACAGTTTTCATACAATCAATGTCAAGTTGCATTGTCAGACATTTTAACATGACATTAATAATTAGATATTTGGTTTTCAAAAACCTACAATAACAAAACAATAATAATTAAAGACATATTTTTTCATCTTATTGATGAGAAATTGATTTGACTATGAAAGAATGATCATCCTAACAACTTTGTCTCATAAGTATCTCTCGATGGCTAGATGCACTCTAATATTGTAAGTCAGAACCTTTGAACCTCCCAATATTATTTATAGACTTTAGAATATCAATAAATGTAAGAGTTTATATCTGACTATAATTAGAGATTTAAAATTTTAATCTTATTTTTTAGGAGCATTCTTATCCCATAATAACTCAAATATTAACTAATAAGTTTTGAGTAATTCAAACTCTATTAAAATGGGTGTACAGGACACAAAATTTAAATAAAACTCTTACATTCTCCTAAAGTATACATTGTGGCTTCAAAGCATGCCACAAACTCAGAATAACTAGTAAAATCAGAGTCTGAATATTCAGTTATCTCAACCTCTCAATTCTTGTAAAGGTAAGTTGGTAACGTAAGTTGATAACTCTTAATTTTTTAAAGGTATCATAATATCATCTTTACTGCTTTCCAACAATTAAAAACTCTTCATACCAAATTTCTCAAAAATTCTTTTTATATAACTTTTTTGAAACAATTCCAACAGTCATTGTTTTCGATCTCAAAAATTTTGATTCCGATCACAAATGATGCCTCACACATATATTTCATTTCAAAGTTATTAGAGATAAAACCCCTGGTTTCATAAAAATAAGTCAAGATCACTATTAGAACAAAATATCATTAAGATACAAGATCAAAATTATGAATTTATTCCCATTGACCTTTAGGTATATACATCGATCAACGATGTTATCTTTAAAACCAAATTCAGTAATAGTATTATTGAACTTTAAGTACCATTGTTGGAAATGTTACTTAAATTCGTGTTCGATTTTTGAAGTCTACATACTAGGTAATCTTTGCCCCTTTTTGAGAAGTCTTCTAGCTGCTCTATGTAGATCAATTTATCCAAACTTCCATTTAAAAAAAAGCTATTTTCACATCCATCTGATGCAATTTTAAATTATAATGAGCCACCAATACCATAATGATTCTAGAAAAGTCCTTAGAAACCGGAAAAAAGTCTATTTATCATTAATGCCTTTTTTTGGAGTGAAACCCTTAGCAACAAGTCTGGTTTTATATTGTTCGATGTTGCCTATAGATTCATGTTTGGTCTTAATGACCCATTTATACCGACTCTTTTACTGCTTTCAGGCAACTCAATGAGATCCCAAACTTGATTCTGATTTATGGATTTCAACTTTTCTTTCATAGCATCCATCCATTTACTAGAATCATTTCCATCTATGATTTGTGAAAACGTTAGTGGATCTTTACTTGTCTTAATGTCAAATTCAAATTTCTGGAGATACACCACATAATCTGTCAAAATGGCAGGTCTCCGATCTCTCTAAGATTTGCGCAAGGCAATCTGTTCTGATGATTCCGAACTTGGTTCATTAGTAGTATTATTATTCTGAGATGGGTGATCATTTATTTGTTCCAATGTATCATTTTGATGACTAATTAGAGAAACTATTATCTTATCTCAAGATGTAGATAAAGGAACATCTACTGGTACTTCCTCAATGATCACATCTCTGAGTTCAATTCTCCCACTTATCTTATCAAGTTCAATGAATTTGGTATTTTCTATTTTCACTATTCTCAGATTGTGATTATGATAGTAAAAGTTGTACCTTTTGAATCTTTCTAGGTAACCAATAAAAATATTGCTTATTGTTTTAGGATCTAATTTCTTTTCATGTGGGTTGTAAAGTCTTGTTTCAGCTGGGCAACCCCAAACATGCGTATGCCTTAAACTCGGTGTCCTACCAGTTCATAGCTCAAAAGGAGTTTTTGGAATTGGCTTACTAGGAACTCGACTTAAGATATATGTTACCTAGATGACTAACACAAGAGGGAGGGTGAATTGGGTTATATTATAAAAATTAACACTTATAAATCAAACTCACAATATAAAATATAAACATAATATAAAGTAGCAAGAAATGTAAAGAGCAGGGTAAGAAGAAGCAAACTCAGTATTTTTACGAGATTCAGTCCTACTGCCTACGTCTTCGCCTCAAACTACCCCTTGAGGATCCCAAATTCACTATTCAATCTTTTTTCAGTGGAGATAGAAACCTATTACACCTTTGAGCAGCACCGCTCCAAAGAATTCGTGTAGAACACCTTTTACACTTCTAATCATTTCACACTTGGTAATTCAACTATTCCCTGTGTAAAATACCTTCTACATACACAAGGGTTATATGCATCATCTTACTGATACAAGAGTTGATAGTGGGTAGACTATCAAAGTACACTCCTCAATGAGTGAGATAGAAACAATATAGCGCAAGCTATATCTCTCTTAAAAAGATTAAGAATTAAGGTTCAAAATTTTAGAAAAGAGAGAATAAGAACTTTAAAAGAATGATGCAAAATTTAACAATAGATGTGTAAGCTCATTTTGTTATGATTTTGCAAAACTCAAGTGAGCTATTTATAGGCAAATGAGTCTTCAACTTCAAATTTGAAAAGATTCACATGTCAAATAAAAGCACTATTCACTTTTCAAAAAATTAAAAAAAAAAAGCATTTCCTTTTTGCATTTGTCAAAGACAACTCCCTTTATTTTTCAAAAAAATCAAACCTAATCTTTTATTTTTCATACATGACAAAATGAGTATGATTAATTTCTCAAACCAAATCATCTTCTTTTTACATATGTCAAAAAAACACACAACCATCCTTTAAGATTTTCAAACAAAATCATCTACCTTTTGCATTTGTAAAAAAAAAAAAAAAACACATAACCAACCTTCAAAACTTTCAAACAAAATATGTACATGTCAAATATGATAATCAATCATCTTACAAATTCAAATTTTTATATAAAAAAATATAATTTTCGAAATTATATTGTTTGATGATGTTATGCACATGTGAAAAACATAATTTTCAAAACTAATACATTTAACGATGTCTTGCATATATAAAAAAAAGTAATTTGATATTTTATGAGAAAAAAGAGTAATTTGGAGCCTTAATCCAATTTCGAATTTTATCAAGAGATATACAAAAATAATCTATGAGCTTCATTTGTAGACCTGTTCTTTTATGCTTGATGTGTGCTTCGCTCCATTGCGTAAATAATTTGATCTTGAGACTTGAATTTATTTGTTATCATCAAAATCTACACGTAGATACGAAACTTGAAAACTTGGATTCAACAATATACATTGTGGTCTTAATAGTTTCACCGCACAATGATTTGAATACGGTATAATTGCTTACCATACTTCTGGCCTTATCCAATAAAGTCCGATTACGCCTTTCAACAACTCCATCTTGCTGTGGCATTCCAGGCATCGTATACTATGTAACATTACTATGTTATTCAAGAAGTTTGGTAAATGGGCCCAGGTTACAACCCGATTTGTCATACTTTCTATAATATTCTCCACATCGATCTAATGTGATGATTTTCATCTCTATATCTAACTGCATTTCCATCTTCATGAAAAAAACCTCAAGTACCGACATAGTTTGAGATTTCTCATGTAACTGATAGATATATCCAAAATGTGAAAAATCATCTATAAAGGTGATAAAATTCTTTTCTTCACCAAAATTTTCTTCACCAAAACATTCTATGGAAAATGATCTACATATATATCTGTGTGCATTATTTTAATAAGCTCTTTACTTCTTGATACATCTTTCTTAATATGTTTGGTTTGCTTCACTTTAATGCAATCTACACATACTTCAAGATTAATAAAATCAAGATGCTGAAAAATCCATTCTTTTATTAATCTTTGTAACCTTTCTTTGGAGATGTGCCCCAAAATTTTATGCCACAAGTCATGTTTATTTTAGTTCCAAAAAATGTTTCATGGTGCTAGGTATATGTATTTTTAATAAATGTATTATCTAGATAAAGTTGGTAAAGGCCACTGAAAAGAAACCCAGAACTAATGAGTAACAAATTGAGACTACCATTATGGAACGAAAACGAATAATTATTAGTTTTAGTCTAGATGGAGAAATTAAATCAAGCCTCACAAAAGACATATGTACTGTGTTATGAAGATCTAAAATTGACCAGTACTCAAAACTAAACAAAAATTTCCAATGGCTAAAACTTCAAACTTATTTTCATTTTCTATAAAGATAAATTTGCTCATTGGAGTTTGGTGTTCGGCTTATAAGGTATCTCTCATGGTTATGAAAATATAAACATTAGCACACGAACCTATGCACCAAGAGTTAGTAAGAACATTTACTAGATTTGATTCAAAACATACAAAAGTAAGTGGCTTACTTTTCTTTCAAATCAAGTCTTACGTTTTGGACACTTGGCTTTCATGTGTCCATGGTTCCTATAATTTTAGCATTTACCACTGATATGTTGAACTTGATTAACTTTTACAAGTTGCTTTCTTTTCCGTAGTTCAGTTCGTTTCTTTTTACCATAACAGTGCATTTCTTTCTAGCTTCTTTATTTGCAAAATTAACAGAGTAATTATGTCTTTACTGTTTTAGCTTTGCCTTCCCTGAACTACATTACTTACCAACTCATTCACATTCTATATAGCTTTTAATGCATCTGAAATTGACCAAATTGAGGTGGTAATGAGTTTAGAATGAACTGAACAATGAATGACTTCTCCAATTTCATTCCCAATGTTTGTAATCTGACAATAATATTTATCATATAATGCTTTGAATTAGATACTTATAAACAATAATTAGAATTTAAAAAATTGTAGATGAACTAGTAGTGTCATCAAGACCTTCCTTTAGGAGTAGATCTTGACACACAAAATGTTCCCTTCAATATTAAATTTTGTAGATGAATTAGCCGTATTACCAAAATTCTCTTTTGGGAGTAAACTTTAACATACGAAGTGTTTTCTCCAACCTTACTTTCATGGATGAACTAGTAGCGTCATCAAAATCCTCTTTTAGGAGTAGATTTTGACACACAAAATGTTCCCTCCATCATATCCACCTTACTATGAGTTTTAATGATTTGTCACCAAAATTAAGAAAATCTTGTACCTTTAGGCAACCAACATTTTTTTTAATTATGACGTAATCATTTGTCCCACATTGGATAAATAATATATGACATGATAATAAGAACCAAAATAAACAATTCATACATATTTAACAATAATACTATGTATATAAATTTAATAAACTTTTCATACATGTAGATGACAATAAGAACATGTATATAATTTAATGAAATTTTCATACATGTAGATTACAATAATAGCATCTATAATATATTAAAATTCTACATTTGCATAACAGTAAATCATGCATAGAAAATAAACTTTAATAAAAACCTTTCAATGCCTTGATAAATTTTATTGCAGATATTAATAATAAAACTAAGTAAGTTCTTAGGAAACATTATTTTTTCCTAAATAAAATTTCAAAGTTTTCAAAAAAGATTGAAGGGTCACATTGGACACACTTAAGTACCAATCTCCTAATAGAACTGCTAAAGACTATACACATTCACACTCCCACAGCAAAAGTTCATAAAAATTTTGATCGTAAACAAATTTGATTTTACAAGAAAATTACAATAATAACATTATAGAAATTTAATAAACTTTTCATTTATACATGTAGATAACGATAATAACATGTATAAAATTTAAATGCATGTATATAACAACAAAGTAAGCATATAAGAGAGAATAATAAAAAAAAAACTTCAATTTTTTTTTAGTTAAGCTAATCAATCCGAGTCGGAATAGGATCGGGTCAATAAATTGGGTAGAGCCTTGTTTTTAGTATAGGGTCAACTACCGGGTCGGGCTAATCCTTTTCAACCCTTTCTTTTGTACTGGGCCAGAGCACATAAGCCCAACCCAACTATTATCCTTCTTCTTTTTTTTTTTTTTGGTCATGGGTAAGGCTACAACTCTATGACCCGAAAACATAACCCTAATTTCCATTTCATCTTCAACCTTCATCAACCATTTTAGCGTCATAGTGAAGCACTAGCTGCCGAAACTCTTTGTCGCAGCTATGGGTGTTGTTGGCAAGGAGGGGACGACAACGAGTTTCCATTCTCTTTCTGCCGATGACCTTTAGGTCATCTTCCCATTCCCTTTTTTTTTTTCTTTAATTGGGAAATTTTCACGGCCAGTGGGCTTCACATCCCACTGCTGTCGTTACAAGGATGCCGGCGAGGAGTTCAACTACTCCCAGCGTCGATCTGACCATGAGCTAGTGAGAACCATGGATAGCGAGGGGTAGTGCTCGTTCGGGACTACATGGCCCCTTTGCACTGCTCCTCAAAACCACTCATTCACACCGCCATAAGTGAGCCACCATCCACCACTCACATGACACTATACCCCAGCTAGTGACTTTTAAAATACATGGGCTAAACATGCAGCGGTTCACGTGGTTCATCCTTTCTCCATGAACACATACACCTCTTAATTTCCTTTCTCCCTTTCACAATACATTGCAATAATAAACGAAAAAAATACAACAATTGCACAATACAAACAAAGAAAGGGAAAGTAAAATCCAAGTAAGGAGATGCAACAATACGTGAGAGGGTTTCCCTTCCTTACAAAGATTCAAAATGGCAAAAGTGAATTTCAGTACATAAACATGATATCACTTCATAGGTTCTCATGAAAATCAAACATAGTGGATATTTTTAAAAAACATCATCATAAATTATATGTCAATTTTCAAAGTTACAATAAAATCAATATATATATATATATATATACACGCAAGTATGTATTTATTGTATATTTTATTGAGATCATAAAAAATCTATAACCTTAAACTCTGATACCACATGTTAGATATTTTAACATGACATTAGTAATTGAATATCTTATTTTCTATAATCCACAATAACAAAATAAGAATAATTAAATATGTTTCTTTCTCCATCTGATTGATGAAGAATTGATCTGACTATGAGAGAATGATTGCTTTAATAACTTTGCCTCATAAGTGTCTTCTGATGATTAGAGGCACTTTAATATTATAGGTCAGAACACTTGAACCTCCCAATACTATTTATAGACTTTCAACCATCAAGAAATAGTATAGTTTGTATCTAACTATAATTAGAGATATAGAGTTTTAATCTTATATCTTAGGAGCATTCTTATTTCATCATAACTCAAATATTAACCAATAAGTCTTAAGCTATTTCAAACTTTATTAAGATGGGTATGTGAGACACAAAATTTAAATAAAACTTTTACATGCACTTGTGAATAAAAGTTTGCAAAACCAAGTGAAGATGGTCCTTTAGATTAAGGTGCAATGATATGGTAATATCTTGGCTTCTAGATTCAATTTCCAAAGATATAGCTTCTACTATATATCTTACTCATGGATATGACTATAGAAATTTGGCAAGATTTGTATAATAGATTTCAATAGTGTAATTGCCCTAGATTCTTTCAACTTAAATATATCTCAACCTAAAAACAAGGGTGCAATTTTGCGAACATCTACTACTCTTAGCTAAAGGGCTTTTAGGATGAGTTGTTAAAACTTAAACAACTACCAGTGTGTGGCTATAAACCAGTTTGTATAAGTAGTTCTACCAAGCTTTTAACATAAAATCAAGAAGAGGAGTGTTTAGGCAAATCTTAGCATGCCTATGATATGCCCTAATGACCTGCAACCAAAATGGAGAGCTTAACAGACACATTGGGGGATGCCTCTAATGCTTAGGTCGACAAAGACTTATGATCGTGCAATTGCTAATGATTCTCTCTATCTCAATCGCACATACCTAGGGAGTTAGTTATAAGCTTAGGTGACCTAATATGGGAAGACTTCCCAGAAACTAGTTTGGGATTACTTTTTGGAGCAGGATTCAGAAGTGAAGTTTATTGTATTATGGTTGGTTAGGTCTTTATATTGGTTACACCCTTCTAGGCTTTATCTCTGTGGATTGGCCTAAATATTATAGGGATGGAAGTGGTGGACTTTTAGCCTTGGACTTATACGGTGTGTTTAATGTAATTAAATTTGTTGCCCGCTCTCTATCATGTGAACCTTGCATGACCATGGCCTCTAGTCACCCAAGGCTTCTTCCATGCCTATTAAACATATACTCAACAGCCACCTTGCAAATTCTTTCTGTACATGTGTCGATTGGAATTTTATATTCTCTTTCCAATTCATCAATTTCAAATATAATACATTTCTTCTGCACATGTGCCTTTCCCTTGTAGCATGAGTAATTTGTGCATTTCTCCTATCTATGGGTTTGCCTATCACCCATGAGTCATTTCATTGTGTAATGTGAAATTCATTGACTTATCTGACACATATATCCTTATGCAACGTAAAATACGGGGTTTGTTTGGTGTGTTTTCTCTTCTTTGGAGATATGGCTTATCCCATTCGGCTCTAATCAATGAGCCATTTGCTGCTTCTTTCTTGAATCTCTTATTTTCTCTTTTCTAGCTCTTTGTATCCTTTGCATCTATTCAAATGATCTCATTCACTTGTCTTTATGTTCTGCTTGAACTACTCTCTCCCACTTTCAAATGTCATTCTCTTGCACGGATGGCTCCGATAAATGCTTCTTACTTCCCTCCTCGATCTTGCGGATAAATCTTAGTAGCCAGTTTCCTATTAAGATAGTCGTTGGACTGCTACAAGTACTCAGGTAGTATTAAGCTTCATGAGGGATTGATAGGACATCCATGAGGTGATTGTTGAGTATGTTGGCTCATACATAGGCACATTTTTTAGGGCATGATCCACCGTATCTCACCCTATGGCATTATCAACCATGAGGTGATTACTGAGTATGTTGGCTTATACATAGGCACATTTTTTAGGGGCCAAGACTCCCACTTTTATGGCCGTACTTGCGACATTTTGAGTTGCTTAGGCATGACTCCCTTTTATTCTTATCCAATGCTTAGAGCATTATTTTGTCTTGACAAGTTGTTTAAAGGCTGTGCTTGGGGTTGTGGGAGAGGTGAATTCTGAACTCACCACTTGCAAGTTCCTATATTTTCAATGTTACCCTTCGTTACTCATGGCAAGGATGTTCATGGTCCCATTGATCTTCTGAGGTACCAATGAATGGTACCCTTAATAGGTCCAAGGGCATCCCATGATATTGTCTCTCCAGTCGCCTCATCAGTAGACTCTACTAAATGGACAAGCTATCCTTTACCCGATGTAGCTTTCCAGGAGTTCAATACTTGCCTAGAGATGTCTAGACCTTCCCTGTCCAATCTTCATTTATCCTATAGGCAGGAAAATCTTGTATCCTTCAGTCACTTGAATTGCTTGAGAACTTGAACGTTGTATTTCTCTAGTGTCTATCCTTACTTTCCATTTGTGTGATATTTTCTTTTTGTTTAGATTCCTTTTTTTTTAGGGGGGAAAGAGAGAATAGTCACATGTCCAATAGTGACTCCCTCCCAATTTTATTAAGAAACCCTCACTTGTGGCAGAGAGATACCATGGAAACAATCAAAATACTTGAAATTTACAAAATGACAATAGAAATCCCCTAAGTATTGTAAAAAAAAAAAAAACTCCATAAAATAAGCCAATGCTAAACATGGCTAAACGCTTATAATAAAAGCACTGTTTAACCAAAACAAACAACCATAACCTGACATAAACCAAAACTTCAAGAAAAAAACTTCTTGCAGCAAAATTCATTTTTACAAATGCAAACATGAATAAATAATTTAACACCTTTGTTGTTGAGTATGCAGAATTCCCCATATCCATTCTAAAAAGCCCATTGATAAGAACTGGAAGATCTTCAACCAAACCCTAGCTTTCATTAAACCCGTGAGCCTCATGTTTTGCTAATCGATCTATCATTGAATTCGTCTCTCTAAAAGAGTGAGAGATGATTTAATTTAGACCATCCAACCTACTTAGAACTTCATCCCAATAGTCTTCCAAGTACTAAAGGGTACATCTTTTAATCTTTTACCAATGAGTAAGTAGCATTGAATCAAGTTCAATCTCAACATTCAATACTCCCATGCTACCAATAATTCTCAGTCCTTGCAAAAGACCTAATAACTCAGCATAATTATTAGTGTGTTGGCCTAAAGAAATAGCAAACCCACCAAGGAACTCACCACAATGATTCCTTACAACACTTCCTACCCAAGCAGCACTTGGGTTACCCAAGGAATAACCATCCATATTAAGCTTTACCCATCCCATTTGAGGAGTCTTCCACTTGACCAAAGACAATACTACTTCATATAGAGCAGGAGATAGCAAATTCAAACACTTGAGAATATCCTCATCTCTACTACTCAAACACCTAACAGCCTTGAGCTTTATCGCTGCCCATGATATTTAATATCGAATGAAAATCCAAATAGACTTTACTGAGTTATACACCCTTTCCATCCTTGTCTTACATTTGCAAACCCATAATTTCCATATTACAAATGAAGGAAACACACCAATCAGTTGTCCAATACTAGTAGAAGAACATGCTCTTTTATGCCAACTAGCAACTCTATCCTACCAAGGTTTACCTTCATATTAGGCATTCCAATACTAACAAAACACAAATGCCATATGGCTCCTGCAAAATCCCCTTTAGCAAGAACATGATCTATATCTTCATAAGCCCTACAATTAGAAAAACAATCACAGCTAGAAGAAATCGGAATACCAATCCTATCATTCAATCATCCAAAGGAAGACATTTATTCATTGCTTTTCACATGGTCGTAGAAATTTTCCTTGCAAGTGTCGGACTCCAATCCCATTTTTCCCATGGAAAATCAGGGTTTAGATTCCTTAGTCCTATATATCGCTAATTGCTAGTTTAGTTTGGAGGAGCAAATCCTATCTTTCTGTCCTTCATATAGGGGCACCAACAAGTCATTTCTGAGGCAATTAAGGACAAAAAACAATAAGAGACTACATATACTCAGTTGGGCTCTCACTTGTGCATCTAGGAGGAGAGGATCGTTGTTCTAAAGGCTGAGGTTTTTGGACATAAGTGTACCTTGGCTATGGAGAAGTTCTTTTTGGAGTAGGCATAAAGTAATTTGGCCCAGGCCTTGGAGATTGAGCAGAAGGTTGATTGTGCATAAACACCTTTGAAGGATTTGTAGATGGGAGAGCACAATTGTAGTGATAGGCTGGAGGATGGACTGGAGGATATGGAGATTGGAGCAAACCCCATCAACTTTGAAGGATTTGCAAATGGTTGAGGTCGGTGTTGGAGGCGAGTGGGAGTTGCTCTGCCTACACGTTGAGAGCTTCAAATGTCAAAGATTCTCATCGATGGCTTTATTTGGACCACAATGTTGTCAGTGAGGAATTGGCCCAATCTAAGACCAGGCTCTAGTTTGCTAGAAGAGTGCTTGGCAAAGTTGATGGGGTTTGCTTCAAGCTCCATATGAGAATGTGAATGAGAAACTTGTAAGGTCTTAGTAACATGTCAACAAGTTGGAAACTGGGATTAGATCTTTTAGGAAGGAGATTTAAGTTTCCCCTCAATTTTGTATGGTTCCTTGGGTTTGTGACCAGTGGTAGGGAATCAAACAAAAGCTCAAGTTGAAATCATTAAAGAGGTTTTTTAGCACATCTTGAGACAAACTTGAGGACTTTGGAGCTAAATATTCTTCTCACTGACTTGGCATCCTTACATTGCTTGGATTCTCTTGAGGCTGATGTGATGCCAGAAATTTTCTTTAACTAACCACCTTGCCTTCCTCTAGATAGAAGCCTAGCTATTTTGTATTGGGCTTGTTACTCTTGTTATTTTGTAATCTGCTCTAGTGTTGATGAACCTGTAATATTTTACTGGGGCTTTCATATATTTTTGTCTTGTTTTGACACTTACTATGTTATGTATATATTATTTTGGTATTTGATCACATGTGCCATGTTTTCTATTGTTGATCTGTAGCTTGTCATATTCTATTTGGATTTGCTTTGTAAAATAAATACCACATTGTATGTGTATTCCTTTAGTCTTTGATTATTTGCTATAAGCCTTCTTGTTCCTTACTTTTCCAGCTTTGTATTTTCCTTTATTAGTTGTTTTTGCCATGCTGACCAATGTGTGTGTTGCTTGGGAGAAAGCTAAGCTAACGCTTGTAGATGGTTAGCCTTTGATTACCAAGGGTGAGTGTTAACCCTAATTGCATGCATGTTGTTAACGCTTGACTTGGGAAGTGGGTGAGAGATTTTCTCGACCATTGATTAGGTGAAGGATAACCCAATTGCATACACGTTGTTAGTCTACAATTGTAAGGTAAGAATGTTAACTTTGATTGTATGCATGTTGTTAGTGCTCGACTTAGAATGTGAGCAAAGAATTTTTCGATCATTGCTTGTGTGGCACCCCCAAGCCCCATGTGTGAATAAGTGTAAGTCAAGATACCCGGATGATGACCACACAGGTCACACACCCTATTGCTAAGTGAAAGTATGTGCAAACAAGCAATGTGTGCAACACAAAGATATTGTAGTGGAAAATAAAAAGGTATTCAAATTAGTACTAAAAAATTTAAATCTATAATCCAATTAAATGCTCATTACAAAATTATTACAATCACCAAACTAATAAATAAAGTGAAGACAAATCCACAGCTCGCAACTACAGAACTCTAAATCTTAACTTTTCGGGCGGAGTTGATCCAACGCTCAAACTCAACTTCTGCAACAAATCTATAGTTCCATGAAACTGGACCACAGGTGGAAACACCACATAAGATTGTGATATCTCAGTAAGTAAGCAACCTAATATCAACCTAGAGTTTAAAAACACATTTAAGCAACCTATACATTTCTACCAAACACACAACAATACATGCCAAACATATTTAAGAAATTCACTCCATTTTCTCTAAAAGGACATATTTACTCACACACGTCAAAAACCCTGTCTTTGACCCACAACACAAACCAAATATAAGTGTACACTATGATCTCCTTTAAGGACCATCCATCATCTTGGCTCCCTTCGTCACATCACAGGTGACAGTCGTGCGTGCAATTTCGTAACAAGCAATATCTAACTCCAGTTCATACAACATAGTATATCACATCACAATTAATTAATTAAAGCAATTAAATAAATATGCGTATGCATGAAAGACTAGTATTGGATGGCATGACAGTTCACTCAATAGGTAAATACACAACACCAAATCAAGCACAAACACAATTTCAGAACCATAGTTCCACGAACTATTTTACAAACACGATTTCCACAAACATGGTTTCGCAAACACGGTTTTACAAGCAAGTTCACAGACAATTTCACAAAGTAACCAAACTACACACTTTTTCTCATATTCCATTATCAGCCTCAGGCCAAACCAATCGAATTTCAACAGATTCCAATACTCTATCCAGGTAGGAAATAGAAAGTTGCTTTAGAATATTACTTATAGCACACAAGCAAAGGTCTTGATAATTGAACAAGTGTGCGTGTTGCATCTCACAAAATATGGAAACGTTAGATTATTGTATGAAGGGAAAACCAATACTAAATATGGAAATAGCCTAGCATGCAACTTACATTCATGGCGTTGAGGCGGCAGCAACGCAACGATGATAGAGGAAGATCTAGACAAATTAATTGAGGGTTTACAACAAAACTGCAGGAATGAAGACAAGGTGGTTCGGGTGGAGATATGCCTAAAGCTAGCCGTGGGACTTGGGCACAAAAGGTGTAGCTTGGGGCTGCGATTGAAGATATGGGATAAAGGGGAATGGCTGAGAAAGTGAAAGCTACTATGCCTAAAGTGGCTTAGGTCAGAGGTGCATAACAGTGTAGATATACACAACGACAAACTGGGAAAAATAACTATTGGGAGCTTGGGCAAAGCAAGGACTCCACAGGTCCACCACGTGGCACCCTACAACAAGCCATGAACAACAACGACTGCCATGGATGATTCCCTCAAATGGCAGAGGATAAAAAGGGAGGAGAAAATGGAGATGCAAGCTTGCGGGTAGGGGGAGAAAATGGTTAAGCGAGGGTCTCCAGGGTTGGCTACACGCCGCGAAATGCACGGCATGAAATGCGTGATGGAAAGGGCTGCAGTGTAGGGGCATGACCTTGAGTTCAACTAGAGAATAGAGGAACTAGAAAATGGAAGAAGAAATGAAGAAAGGAAATGGTGGGAGAAGCTCACAAATTGGTTTGCAACTTGAGGGAGAAACCAGAAGAAGGGAAGAAAGGAAAAAGAAGGGATCGAAGCAAGGGGAAACACAATGAAGCCCTAAGGGCTGCCCTTCATCATGCCAAAATGATGCCGTTTAGGAGGGGGGGGGGCAAGGGCTGGGATCTCACTTAAGACACGGGCTGGGCCTTTCAGCCCATACATAAACGACCTAAACCACAAAACGCACACACAAACACAAGAAAAAAATACACCTAAAGAGAAAGCCCAATCTGAAAACACAAAGCCCAAGTGAAAATAAATAAATAAATAAAACAAAACCAACACCTTAAAATAAAAGTACAACATAATAACAAAAAATGATCCAACCAAATAATAAAACTAATAAATACACTACACAAAAAGCCTAAACTCGAAATAGAAAAGAGGACAAGATTCAATAAATTAAATTAAAGTACCACAATATGAAATTGAGTAAAATAATAAAGCCTCATAATTAATAAGTTGAAATAAAGGTACCAAATCCGAAAAGATCCAATAAAATACAATGCTCATTAAATAAAAGAAAACACAACAAATTAAACCTAAGAAAACTAAAACTATTAAACCAAAAGAATAATGATAACTATTTCAAAGAAAGGACCAATATTAATAATTAAATTAAATATCTAAAAACACTAAAATCAAGAATTTCACAAACAACGGCGAATAACAATAATAATAAAATAAAGTAGCCAACAATAAGAGTAAAAACAATACTTAAAGTACACAAAATTTGTGGTCTCACAGCTTGAACAAAGGCTCACGTTGATTGCATATGCATTGTTAGTCTTTGATTACCACGTGTGAGTGTTGAGTCCGATTGCATGCCCATTTAAACATTAATCGTTAACTGCAAGTGTTAACCTTGTTCACATGCATGCTTTTAACAATTAGCTTAAAAAATGAGTGGGAGACTTTCTTGGGTACTACATGGGTGAAAGCTAATCTCGATTGCATGTGCATTGTTAGCCTTTGACTACTAGGTTCAAATGTTCCAATCGCATGTGCTTTTTTAACACTTGGCTTGGGACATGCATGTGTTAGCTTTTGATCACAATTGCAAGCGTTAATGTTGATCGCTTGCTCATTATTCACACTCAGCTTGGGAAGTGAATAGGAGATATTCTTGACCATTGCATAGGTGAAGGATAACCTTGATTACATACGTGTTGTTAGCCTAAAATTGCCTAATCGCATGCGCGTTTTTAGCACACGACTTAGGATGTGCGCGAGATATTTTTTTTTAATGTTGCTTGTGGAAAAGCTAACCTTGATCGCAGGCACATTGTAAGTCTCTAATTACCAGGTGCGAGTGTTAAACCCAATCGAATGCGCGTTTAACCATTAATCGCCGAGTGCAAGTGTTAACCTCGATCACATGCATGCTATTAACACTCAGCTTAGGAAGTGGGTGGGAGATTTATTCTTGGCCATTGTTTAGGTGAAGGCTGATCTCTATTGCATGCGTGTTGTCCGTTGTTGATCTCTAGGTGAAGTGTTAACCCCAATCACATGTGCTTTGTTAACACTTGGCTTAGAACATTGGCGTGTTAGCCTTTGATAACAAGTGCAAGTGTTACTATTGATCGCATGCTTGTTGTTGACACTAAGCTTGGGAAGTGCACGAGAGATTTTCTCCACCGTTGTTTGGGAAAAGTCTAACTCCAATTACATGTGCATTCTTAGCCTTTGATTGCTCAATGCAATTGTTAATGCTTATCACATGTGTGTTGTTACCAGTCGGCTTGGAAAGTTGTCATCATTCTTGTTGAAAATTGTATAGTATAAGTTTTTGAACAAAGCATTGCACGTACACCCATAAAAACACTATTATTGCATGTTTGGATTACATTCAACTGCCTAAAAAAATTATTTTTGTAAATGTTTTGCATTCCATGGGTAGGTTCACCTTTTCTTTCTCATGTCCTCTAGGTGGTATGAGCATGATCAATTGCATGCTACTATCACGTATGACCCTTCCCATATGTGTTCAAGCTTTCCTTCTTCTTGCTCTTTGGTTGATGTTCTCACTTGCTCTCTTAGCACAAGATCTTGACTTTGAATGTTGCTCACACATCTACCTTGTTTTTTCTTTTCTTCAGTAGGACCCCAAGGTTTCCCTTCAAGCCTCTATCTTCTATCTACACCAATATCACTGCCTGATGCCTACAACACTCCTAAGAGCTCTTCTTGCCATGGTCATTTTTCATTTTCTAGCTTCTTCTTCAGCATGCTAAACACGGTATTTATGCTTGATTAGGAGTTTCTTTAGATGCTCTTGAGTTCCAATGTCATTTGGGTTTCGATACAAGCCTTTGCATTCAGTCGGCCTAGATGCAAAGTTACTTGGTCCATGCCAGGGGCTTAATGACCTTTCCTTGCCTCAGATTTCTCTCGTCATGTGTATCTATTTCCTACTCAATGAGTTATAGTGGTGGGGGAATCGCTTCTCCAGCCTCTCCTTCTTTGGTAGATTGCACATCCATATCCCTATTCTTTAGCTATTGCACGAAGCAATCAAGTGCCAACATGTTTTCCATAGACTTCCTTGAAGCTCGCTTGTGTCGAAAATTTCATCTTTATTTAGTAAGTTGAAGTGACTACCATTTTCTTATTCAACATTGGGCAACATATGATGGTATTGCATGAGAAGCAAAAACTTTAAGTAACGCCCCAATAGGAGGTCCAAATTATATGTTGACCTATACTTCAAAAATACTAGTCAATGATAAAGTTGAAGTCTTGTTGGAATATTATAAAGAATAATAATTTTTTTGTCCCAAGTAATTTGAGATATCATACATTACCTACCATTATTTTTATCATATGGGGTATTACAATCTCCTGCTTAAATTCTTTACATTCTCTTCGCGTTTATTATTTGTAGATGACACCGTTCAAATCTCATATTTTTTGGTGGGATAAGCTGTAGTATCATTTATTATGATAACATTTATTGTCATATGATCCATGTCCAATCATTACCTTTAGTTGTTCGAAACTTTTAGTTCCTTGTGTATTAAATAGAATTATATCTAATAATGATATTACAAGAAAAATAAGTAAAAAAAATAAGTATTTATAATATTTAATTATAATTAAAAAAATTATTTGTGACAAAATCAGTCTCTTAGCTATACAGTAATAACCAAGAAAGAAAAACACACAGCGAAAGTATCATCTAATAGAGATATGTTTGCCACGTAGACATCATTACAAAGATGGTATGTACGTACTAATGGATAACCGCACTGTTTGCCAAATAGGCAACATTGCAAAAATCTCTTTCTACGATTAGCTGACTTCTGACCGATTTCAACTTTAACTCAAACTCTAACTACGATATGAAATCTACTCAGACTGGTACCTACCTATGAAATTAGTATAAATAAGTTATAAAAGATGTACTATTTAAATAATGATCATATATACACCTGATTAAAAGTGTATAACTTATATACATATATATAGTTTATATGGGATAATTACTAAAGAATAATATTATTAGATTAATAATCTAGCTGTATATATACGCACTACACATCATAGTATCACTATCATACATATTACATAGGTTAGGGTAGATGAAACTTGACTAACTAATAGCGAGTCATGTAATATTATATATAATATATATTGTAAGACCATCAATCTATTATCTGCATTCTAATAAAGTATATTGTAACTATTCGAAAAATGATGGTGTGTAATTGTATATATAAAGAAATTGTTAATAGTTGTAATTTATAAACAATACATATGAACTAATTTATTTTAAAAAAATTTCAGATTTACAAAGTAGATGAAATAATTTTAGATATATTTATTATTTTTGCATATCTAAAATCGGGTTTTTTTTATAACGTTCTTTGTAACTTAAAATTGGAGAGCCGGCAAATGGTTTTATTCATATGTAAAATATTGTTTATACATGTGCTAAATAGGTAATGAAGATTGAAGAGGCGAATTTTCAAAATAAATAGGGTCCAATTCAATTAACAACAGCTGCATTTTATTCTATTTTCTCATGTATTACGTACTACCCTCTACCTATTTTTAGACTACATTAATACTGCCAATATTATAATATATATGTATGTATGTTTAAATATTGTAAAAAGCAATTAATGATAATAAAACTGACACGATCCGTTTTGACCGTTCATGTCTCTATCAGTCCAAGAAAAAAGTATATATATATATATATATATATATATATACACGTTGAAAGAGGGAGATCAAGGGAGAGGGCAGCGATGCGTGCTTCAACAAACTTTCAAGATTTTCAAAGAGCTTTATGTACGAAAGTTAGTTCGAAGAAGGTCCAATTATGAGTGTAGGTTGAAAGAGTGGATGCAGGTCAGAATATTTAATAATCAATCCATTTGTTATTTTTTAATGCAAGCAGGCATTATTATTTAATATATTCATCGTTACTATTTATTGTACGTTAAAAAACAATTTGTATAGTTCTAAATATATAAATTTATTGTATTTAATTTGAAAGTATGCGATAATATGAAAATATGCTAGACTTACATATTCTCAAACTATATCTAACTTTACAGCTAGTCTTATATATTCAATTAATTTATCTGGCTAACGTATACTGCTTTATAAATTTTGTATTTGTTTATTGTGCAAACCACATCTTGTTGTTTTTAATTAGAATTAAACCCTTAATATTATATATTATTTTGAAAATTTCCCTCAAATTTAATAATATTACATCATGTCTTCCTTTTTATTTGGAAAAAAATATATGAATCAAATACTTGTTTCGGACTAAGGCACAAGGTTTGACTCTTGTGGTCTGCTATTAGTAGCTAGCAAATGGATATGATGTTCAAGAAAAGCTTTATATTTCTAAAAAATATTGTAAAATGATATCTGAAATAGTTTGATTAAAGTACGATTTAGATTCAGAAATTAAATGAGATAGTTTTAGATCAAAAATAAAAATAAAATAAAATATTATTATAATATTATTTTTTAATATTATTATTATAAGATTTAAAAAATTAAATTATTTATTATATTTATATAAAAATTTAATAAAAATTATAATAATAAGATAAGATAAAATAAAATATTTTTTCAATCCAAATAAAGGCTTTGTACTAATTAAGTAACAAGTTACTTCATAAGCCTGCAGGTTAAAAGTTTTCTTCAAATACAAGTATCTAGATTAATCTCAAATTCGGGAAGATTTCATATTTGTTAGGTTTCTTTGAAGAAAATTACGTCTGTCCTATGAATCTCTCTATATTAAATATAGGTACAGTCATCATGTCAGTGACGTAGATATATAAGAGTCTTAGACCAGAGGAAACGAGACACATGGGCCAATTAATGAATAATGAAAACATTGTAATTATTTCTGTATGACAAAACTGCTTCTATTAGCCTATAAGTATCACTCTCGTACATCCAGCACTGGCAACCAAAAGCCCTTTCCAAAAAAAAAAAAAAAAAGACAGTACACACCGACAGAGAGAACGAGAGAGAGAGAGAGAGAGAGAGAGAGAGAGAGATGGGGAGAAGCCCGTGTTGTTCCAAGGAGGGCTTGAACAGAGGTGCTTGGACAGCTCAAGAAGATAGAATTCTCAGAGAATATATTAGAATCCATGGGGAAGGCAAATGGAGAAACATGCCCAAAAGAGCAGGTAATATATATATATTATAGGAATGAAAGAGTGATTTTTCTTTTCTGTTTTGCTTTTAACTGTTTCTTCTTCAGGTTTGAAAAGATGTGGGAAGAGCTGCAGGCTCCGCTGGTTGAATTATCTTAGACCTGACATTAAGAGAGGTAACATATCACCAGATGAAGAAGAACTCATCATCAGGCTTCACAAGCTCTTGGGCAACAGGTCTCTCTCTCTCTCTCTCTCACTCTCTCTCTCTCTCTTAGAAAGGTAAAGACAAGGACAACAGAAGAAGATAATTGATAATCTAGTTTTGGTTTATTATTTCTCAGGTGGTCTCTAATAGCTGGGAGGCTCCCAGGGCGAACAGACAATGAAATCAAGAACTATTGGAACACCAATCTGGGCAGAAAAGTTCAGGACCACCAAAACATGACTGCCGGCCCACACCCATCCGTTGACAAGAGTACTGATCTAAAGAACACAAATAACATTAACCTTTCCCACAACACAAAGTACTCATTATCATCACCATCCAAAATGGATAATTTCCAAGTGATTCGAACCAAGGCAAGTAAGTGCTCCAAGGTTATCCTGGGGAACATCGAACATTTTGACGCCAAAAAGGCAGGAGCATCAGTCGAAACTGAACATGAATATCCAGGCAACAAATCCGTGAACAACTTTGATGCTTTCAAGGGATCATCGTCGTTTTCTAGCTCAGAAAATAATCAAACATGGGAATTACAGAAGGATTTCAACATTGGAGATCATCACCAGCTTTGCTTCTCTGATCTTCTGAACTCTTACTTTCCAGATTCACGTCATGACCACAAATATAGCAACGATAGTAACAAGGAATCATCGACCTCTTTAAAGGAATCTATGATGTTTCTAGATGAAATCATGCTGCTGGATTGGACCAATATCAACAATTGTGTTCAATCGAATGTGGCTTCCGATGATCTGCAATTTTTGGAATATTCGGTGCTTGATTCCAAAGGAGAATGGCAGGTTGAATAATAATCGACAAACACTGTTCATGTTGACTTGACAACTATCTTGGACTTCTGTTCCTCTTCACGGCGCAAGATAATGTGTTTGATATTTCTGGGACACTGTAAAATTTTGTGCTGTCCTGTAATTTTTCATGTATCATGTGACTTTAGCCAGGTTAATTGTTCTATAAATAAAAGCAAAAACAGAATCTTGCAAAGAAGAAAATGACTTTTTTCGTCTAGCTCTATCTAGTCCTTTTCACAGCTCATGCCGGCCTCGTGCTGGTTAGCTTTTCAGCATCTCTTTTTTCCTACTTAAGATTTATCTGTTCTGTCTTCATTCCAATATTTTCTTTTTCTTTTTTGTCTGAAAGGTATATCCGAAGACGTACAATACCATCATGATGGCATGAGTACCTCCGAATATCTGAAGAACTACCATTTGCTTTTGTCTCAACAATTAAGCTTTGCCAAAACAATTTAAGCATTAATTCATTAACGAAATATTAATATCATAAATTTTCACTCATTTATTTTTATTTTTATTTTTATTATTTGTCACTCAACTAATAATTTCAGCAGAAAATATTCGTAGTAAAATATAGATTGAGAAATAAATTTTCCATGACAAGGTTTTTAAATGAAAATAGCAATTTATTAATTTGTCTTTCATTCTCGGCTAGTGGGCGCCACTTTTAAACCCTGTTTGGATTCGGAAATGAGATGAGTTGAGATGAATTTGATTTATTTTTTAATATTATTATTATTTTGAGATTTGAAAAAGGTGTGTTGGAATTTGAAAAATGTATCTTGGAATTTGAAAAATGTGTATTGGAATTTGAAAAATATGTATAGGAATTTGTGTTTTGTATAAAAAATTATAAAAATATAATGATGAAATGGCTCAACCCACTTCCCAATTCAAGCAGCCCCTTAGCATATCCATGCAAATCTTTGTTTCATCATTTTTACCTACTTCTCTCCTTCATATGTTTCGACTTTGGAATATGTTTGGACTTTGGAATAATGGGATGTTTTGAGTTGGCACGTCTACGCAAAGTGGCTCATCTGTAAACATATTTTCAAACTAATAATTATAGTTCATTTGAAAATGGAGGAACAAAGTACAGTTGGTGGGTTTAATTGAAATGTCTCCCTGAGTCATCAATTATTGCTAAAAGTTTTAGCTTTAAGAGGATGATTTGAATTTTCAAATTCGAGATTTGAATTTAGAACTACGTACATTATTTAACAGTATTTAATTTGTTCAAACTCCACGGTGGATATAAAGCCTCAAGACAGCTTGTTTGAATTCTCTAGTATCCTTCCATGAACGGGAGCTTAAACTACACATGATGCCTGGAGAACATGAGGTCTATAATATATCATTTAGAATTAAAAGGTTAGTTTGGAATCTTGGATAGTAAATATTCTATTGTTATTTATTATTATTTTGTTATAAAACTAAAAAGAAAACTACTACTATTGCAAGAGAAATAAGAAATTCTCTCTGAAACTCTTAAGAATTGAAACTTTCTTTCTCTCTTTATATTTTCTTATGAATTTTATTACAACTGAAACCCATATTTATAGTTTTTGAAATTACTATACAAGTTACTATGCAAGTCACTATGCAAGTCACTATACAGAATTTAATATAATAGTGGTGGGGTCATTCACATAATTTTAGTGGTAGGACAGGGGGGCGGCTACCGACTCTTCATAACACTCCCCCTTGAATGACCACCCATAAAGAATCTGCCTCGTTAAAACCTTGCAAAGGAAAAACCCAGTGGGAAGAAAAACCAATGGCGAAGGAAAAAGAGTACAGTCTCTTTATGCATCCACAAGTGCTTTAAGATTACCTCATTAAAACCTTGCAAAGGAAAACCCAATGGGATAAAACCTTAGCGAAGGAAAAAGAGTACAATCAGCACAAGTCTTCAGAACTTTTACTCCCCCTGGAAAGTGCATGACAATAGTTTTTGAATTTTCACATTTTAATATTCTGCACAATTTTCTTGAATGTCGCAGTTGGTGATGTCTTTCGTGAATAAATCTGCCAGATTATCACTTGATCGTATCTTTAATATATCCTCATTTGATTTGAATGATACAAGTAGCATTATTTTCGTATAAAATTGTTGAATTATCAAAATACCACACTTTTCTTGGATATGTTGAGTTATTGATCTCAGCCAAATATACTCTCGACTTGTTTCATGAATTGCAATAATCTCTGAGTGATTTGAAGATGAAAAAAAATATCTGGTTGACAAACTTAATAGAAATCTGATACCTGCAGTAATACTTAAACTTCCCCTGATAATATGCGTTAGTATTTCAAGTAATAAGCAAATATGATTTCAGTATATATAACAAGTTAAGAATTCAAACACGATCTCCAACTAAATAATGCATTAGAGAGAGTATGATAATATTTTCATCTAAAATTTTCTTCCCCTTATTCGGCGTTATTAGGAAAAACTTGTTTATATACGGCGGAAATAACATTGGAAACCATCTATGTATGATAAAAGCTGTAAAAGTTTTGAGATTTAATATTATCGGTTCGGCGGAAAATCAAATCCATTTGACATTGTGGACAAACGAGATCTTGAAGAGATTTGAAGGTTTCAGGTTGTTGTTTAAATATAACCAATTTTACCATTGGTTTACTCCAGCAAAAAGATTTCGCATTCCTCATAGATTCAGTTGTTGTTCATCCAGAATGATATTATGTCTGATAGAAATTCTAATATCCCAGATTTTAAACCATGAACCTTTTATACCTCAACCACTTATATTTTCTCCTGAGGCTGTAAACATCATGATAGGAGCAGAGATATATCTATCTAGTAAATCTGATCCTGAGATTGTTGCAGCATCAAGAACCCTCAGTGCTCAATATGCTGCCTCTCTTACAACCATGTCACAGAAGCTATTGGCGAGAACGAGTGAGGTTGATCATCTTAAAAATCAAATATCTGAGTTGCATCAAATGCTTGCAACTAAAGATAAAAAAAATAAAGATTTAAAACAAGAAAATAAGGAGCTGAAGAAACTTGTAGACTTGTATTCTCGTGACCTGAAAACATGAGTAGAAGAGCTGGAACGAGAAAGAGTTCAGATACAAAGTCAACAACAGCAACTAACGGCAGAGGTTCAGCGTTTACAAGAAAATAGGGATAGCTGTAATTAATCTCGCTGGCTTTTGAAATTATGCATCCAGCATATCTTGTAAAGTGAGATTTGAAGAGATGATGGTTTGTCTTATTCTTATTTCCATTTCTATAAGAACCGTCTTTAGCTTCATTTAGTACGCATCAAATTTTCTTCTCATATCTATAATTCATCTGTATTTGTATTCTTATTCTACAAATTTTCAATGGCTCATCAATTTCCTTTTACTATTTCTCACGATCAACATATGAGGTATCCTTCACCTCAATTACAAGTTGTTCCTACATCTTCCGCATGTGCAATGTTGCAGCAAGCAAATGATCTGACTAATAAGTCAGATCGTGAAACTGTTTATGAGCTGGTGACTCTCGGCACCCGATACTCCTCCTCTATTATTAGATTTTCCAACCGATTACAATCTAAAAATCGTGAGATTGAGGAGCTTAACGAGAAGGTTTCTGTACTTCAACGACTCGTTCAAGAGTCTGACAGAAAAATTGCAGACTTAAAGCAAGAAAATAAGGATTTAAAATCCTTACTTGCTTCTTCATTTCGATTACCTAATCCTTTAGATAAGGATGATATGTTATTTTATGAAAAGCAAATGCATTTGAAAGATGAGGCTAGAAGTCTCAAATTCTTATAACTCATCTATGAATTAAATAATAAGATCTTTCCTTTTCAAATGCATTCCTTGAATTTATAGCAACTCTTGTGATCTTTTCAAGAGTTCTAATAAGGTAAATCAGCAACGTAAACTGTAATAATGGCAAATCCGAATTTTGATAAAACACATGGACATATAGGATTATTCTTAAATCCTTCTTTCAATAGATACTCATTGATTCAATTATACCACATGCGTCCGGATTGCTTTAACCCATATAAAGATATTTGAAACTTTATAAAGTACATACTCCTAAATGTACTTGGATTAGATGCTTCAAGTATCGTAATAATCTAATGATGCTTATAAATATGCAGTGATCACATTCATTAACTGCATATCTAATCCTTTTGTAATAACCAAATCAATTAAAAATATGAATGTGATTGCATTCATACCAAGGAAATATGTTTCCTCATAATTGCTCAGGTTTCTACAGGAAACCTTGTGCAACAAATTATACCACATAATTTCATTTCGCATTACGCTTTCGTATAAATACTCACTTATATCTGACAAATATTACACTCTTTGGTGTTTGGACAACAGGTCCAAATGCATCTCGCTTCACTAGCGAGTTTAATTCAGTTTTAATAACTATTTTCTATTTTGGCCAATCATTTCTACGTCGACATTCTTCGACGATTTTTGGCTCACTTTTTTTATTACTTCTGGTAATATCAAGTGTTATCATATATGTTGTTGACAACAGTTTTATTTCTATCCATAAATTTTCCAGTACTCATGAAATGTATTGAGATCTCATTGTTCCTCTCCAGGGGAAAACATTTCATGAAACACCTGTACAGGAGGTTCCTCTTCAGGAGGTTTATACTTTTCAGGAGTTTTCTCTTCAGGAATTATACTCTTCAGGAGTTACACTCTTCAGAAGTTACCTCTTCAGGAGTTACCTCTTCAGGAGTTACCTCTTCAGGAGGTTTCCTCTTCAGGAGGATTATATTTTATACAGAAAATACGATCTCTTCATGAGCACCGATTTTTATTTTTCTTGTGCACCAATAGGTCTTCAACACTTCAGGTGTATCTTAGACTCATTTATTACTGTTTTAACAACTCGTCCTTCAGGGACTTCAATTCTTGCTTAAGCAGTAACAGCAGTAATATATGATTTTACAACACCTTTAGTGTCAGTAAATACATCATGTAATTGATTTGCAACACTTTACAGATAAATAATCCTCTGAACTTCTGGTTCACATTTATTTGTAAGAGGATCAAATTTAAACAGGACTTTATTATCCCAAGTAATTTCTTGTCGTGCTTCAGGCACCAATATTTCATTATTTCAAAACATGATGAAATATTAATAAGCTTATATATAAAAACTTAGTATAAGTAAATCAAGTGCTTGGCCGTACAACAGGTACGTGACTACTGTTTAGTTATATTATATTTATGACAAACATCTTCATCTTTTTATGAAGAATTATTCTGAGGGCCTTTACCATTCTCTGAGTTTGATCACTTCTGGTGATACGATATATTTTTATCATCTTTAGTGTTGTCGCTTTTGGGACCAACACTTCTATAATTTTTCTACCACATCTACGCCCTTAGTTCCCGTTCACTTCTGGGAATTGTGTAAATTCGATATCATTAATAGGACGTAACTGGTGTAACAAAAACTCATTATTTAGCTCAATCACTGGAAGACAAAACAAAAGTTCAGAATATTTGTTGAACTTTCACTCTCGATATTGCTACTGCAGGAGCACATTCGAGGTATGAAAAATAATGTCTTCTTTTATATATCATCATCAGTGACATTTTCACTGTATAATTTTAATATTGAGCTAATTTTAAAGAGTGCAGAATATTCAATACCACTCTTAAAATCTTGCAACTTCAGGTGTGATAAATCATAATGATCTTTTGAGAGGATTACATCTTTTGGTGCTTATATCACTCTCTTAATTCATTTCACACAGTAAGATAATTTTTCATCATGAGATACACAGTACGGTCCTTTAGGGACACATGGTTTCCTTCTATGATTGTATCTTTCAAGTTCATCATCATATCTAAATAGATCTCATCAAGGATCTTGGATAAATAATATTTTTTAGAAATGTCAATAGTAATAAATCTCAATATTTGACATTATATTACAAAAATAAATCTATGAATTTAAGAAATATATTCAAATTATCATGAGAATAAAAATAAAATTTTATCAAGTAATATTTAGCAATATTACCTTTAATATTTATCTCAAGGACTGTAAATAATATATTGAAAAACTTACTTGAAGTAGAAGACCACTAGTTTCAGTATCGGTAGAACCTCGTGCTGATAACGTGTTATAAAACTAAAAAGAAAACTACTACTATTGCAAGAGAAATAAGAAATTTTCTCTAAAATTCTTAAGAACTGAAACTTTCTTTCTCTCTCTATATTTTCTTATGAATTTCATTACAACTGAAACCCTTATTTATAGGTTTTGAAATTACTATGCAAGTTACTATGCAAGTCACTATGCAAGTCACTATGCAAAATTTAATATAATAGTGGTAGGGTCATTCACATAATTTTAGTGGTGGGATAGGGGGGCGGCTGCCGACTCTTCATAACATATTTAATATTTTATTGTTTTTTGTTATTATTTATAAAATATTGAAATCACCTAATTACTGTGCAAACGCAACCTCAGTCAGCTTGAGGCAAGGAGGCAATTGACACTCGATGCCAAACCATCTGACTTTCAACATCAGCAAAAGAATTGAAGGTGGAGTTCGTGTTCCATTGGATCTCTCACAATTATGTTGTTAAAGACCCTTGAACTGTTATTAATCATGGCTAGTTCTGGATGCTAGCAGTACGTACTCATCATGTTAGGTTTCTCCAACAATCATCACTTGGCTTGGTTTCTATCAGCTGAGTACAACAACCTTATTCACTGGCACAAATTTCAAAGCTTTGCTAGCAGGATTTAGGCTCCATTTGAATTCGAAGATGAAATGAATTAAGATGAATTTAGTTTATTTTTTAATATTATTATTATTTTAGAATTTGAAAAAGGTATGTTGGGATTTTAAAAATGTGTATTGGGATTTAAAAAAGGTATATAGGAATTTGTATTTTATATAAAAAATTATAAAAATATAATGATGAAATGAAGATGAGTTGAGATGAGTTAAACTCATCTTCAAATACAAACGGAGACTTAGAGTAGTAGAAGACTAATCAAATATAACAATACTCCTATGTTTGAATTGATCACAATTTAAGTTGATAAAAATTAATAAAAGATTAATTATTTATATTATATTCTTAATATTATTTCTTTTATATATATATATATGAGTCAGACTTTCTTCTAATGAATGGCTCTCATTCAATTAATGAATCTAATATATAAAATACTTAATTAAATATAGTAGAATGTATATTCAATATTCGAACTCAAGATCTTTTTATGATATCATTTGAAATTATCACTTGTTTTAAAAGTTTAGATTGATAAAAAAATATAGATTTAATTATTTGTATTTTATTCTTAATACTATTGGAAGAGATATTTCTCCCACCATAGGATTAGGCCTGTGCTCACATGGTCTTTAGGCCCGAATCAAGCACATCCAATCCGGCCTAATATCATAGGGAGAAGGATCTAGCCCAAGTGATATGCAAAAAGTAATGTCACATTAAATGCACCGACATGGAGTGTTAGCCTAGGACCCTTATTGAAGATCTTGTTGCTGACAATAGACTACCACATTAATTGCGACAGTAAGACAGTCTAAGCAAGTAAGACTCCGAAGAGGAGAATTTAAATCACATAAAAGTTGGCAATGATAGAAGGTTAATCATTGTGAACTCACTCTGCTCCTTCCTTCTTGTCTTAGGAACTTATTATCTTCTGAATTTGGCATTGGAGGTGTCATGGACACGCCTAACCACCACATTCTTCTCTTTTCTAGGCATCCAACTTGGTTATGAACTAGTAACTACAAAACAGACTTTAATAGTTGGTGTTGCGCATTGGATCAAAATTACTTTGGTCTAGCAACATCAACGTGTCTTATGTACCTCAACTATGATCCACTACTAAATAGCCTACAATTAGAAAGTCCTAGCCAACTAGAGAGGTGTACTTGCCGAAGTAGAGGAGTAAACAATGAGCTCAACTCCAAAAGTAGAGGAGCTTGAGAATGTTGAATTAGAGAAGCGTGCCGCCAAACAAGCTCAACCCGCCTTGCTAGTCTAGCCTGCCCCTCTTGAACTCATTGGCTGGGAGGTGGAAACTCATGACAAACATAATCTAAAACAAGAGAAGCCGACAAGCCCCTTAAGTTGGTATCCTTGGACGTTATGCTTTAGGAGAGAAGGGTGAAAATCGAGACGAGAATGAGTTGCCAGATAAGGTCCTGGTTAATATGGTTCCTCACTAAATATCAAAATATATTTGCTTGGAACCATGCAGACATACCCAAGATTGACAAGATTGTAAACAAACACCACCTGAGCGTAAATCCAGATGCCATGAAAGTCCACTAAAAGAGGCAGAGTTTCATCATGGAGAAATATGCAAAAATAGCAAAATGGGGACCATGGCCAAAATCTAAGGACTTACTTTCAATGGAACTGTTGGTGTTCACACTAATAATGGATGCTCGTTGACTAAGGACTTACTTTCAAAAGCATTCAATAGAAGTCTTAATATACACGCCATTAAAGCATGTCCTCCAGCACTTTGACATGTTCGGGCACTTGGTAGACAGGTCAATTAAACTAAGCGAGTTTGATATCAACTACATCTCCCGAACGACCATCCAAAGACAAGTCCTGGCAGACTTCATCTCTGAGATGACTAGACCTGTTAAAGGTGCACTAGCCCCACTAGAGGACACCAGTGACATGTCTACATTGATGGCTCATCATACCGAAAAGGCGGGGAAGTGATGTTATATGTAGTTTTCAACAAAGGTGAGGAAACCAACCATTCAATAAGACTCGAGTTGATCAAGACAACCTATAGTGAAGTAGAATATGAGGTCTCTGGATGCAACCAACTTAAAAATAAAGAAACTCCAAGATAGTGGTGAACCAAGTTAAAGGGAAGTGCATGGCAAAAAGTAAGAAACTCCAGCTCTACCTGCAACGGGTATGGCGTAGGACAACTCTAGGAAAGAGCTTCACCATCGAACAAATTCACTAAAAGGACAACTAGAAAGTGGATTGGATGGCGTAGGCTACATCGAGCATAGATGACATAGAACTGCTCTAGGAAAAAGCCACTAGGGTATATTGGTCCCAACCGTGGGAATCATGATCTCAACAATAGGGGACATCATACCCAAGTGGGATGACAAAATAAATCAATTTCTAGTCACTAGAGAGCTGGCTATTCGTATATAGAAAGGTAAAGAGAGTAAAAAATAAATCAACCCACTTTGTCTTGGCAGATTAGAAGTTGTACAAGCGAGGTATGTCTTGCCCCCGGCCTCCTCTAGCGTATCTCCTAGGGAAAGGCTAAGTACGTCACTACAGAAACACATGTTGAGGTATGTGGAAATCACTCGAGTTGGATGACCTTAGCAGGAAGGCAATAAGAGCCAATTACTATTGGCCCCGAGACCTTAAGGACGAAAAGGAGTTCATCTAAAAGTGTAAGAAGTTCCAAATGCACGTGCTAATTATGCATTGCCTGCCCGAGGAAATGACATCTATCATCTCCCTTTGGTTATTCACGTACTGAAAACTAGTTACTATAGGGCCAATGCACATGGGGAAAGGCGGTGTGAACTTCATTTTGATGGCGTTGGACATCTTTACAAAGTAGATGGAGGTAGAGTGCTTGGCAACAATAACTTCAACCAATGTAACCCATTTTTATGGAAGGCCATAGTGTGTCGATATTATTATTTTTTATTTACATGATTTTTTTAACATCTTAAAATATTTTTTAAAAATATAAAAAAATCACAACATTATTTAAAAACACTTATATTGATTAGTAAGTGCACACTGTTAATTACATTAATAGCCAAAATATTCCACTTTTTCTTAGGCTTAACTCAAAACAACTAAAGCTATTTCTTAGTTAGCTAATTACCATTGTAATCTGGTAATCTGGGCAGACATTTTTAATAGTGTATAATAAATAAGGTTTTTTGCATCGACATGAATTCGCCGCAAAAAGTCTTAAAATTGTGGCAAATCGTGGCCTTTTTTGTGGCGTCGGACCTTTGCCACTAAAGTTGGGAGGCTGCACTTCTTTGGCGGTGTTTTTGCTGCGAATTTAATCTACCGCAAAAAGTCACATATTCACCACAAATAGGGTATTAACCCTGGTTAAATGCTATGAGAAGACTTTTTCCTAACGAGCTAAAGTCACTGCAAATAGATTATATTGTCTAAAACGGCCGCCGCAGCTAATTAAATTTATCTAGGGAAAGACTATTTGTAGCAATTTCAATTCGCCACAAAATAACATTTTACAATTTTTTTAAAAAAAAATACTAGTGAACCAATTTTACTTATTTCACTAGTATTTTGTTAAAATACATTACAATAAGCTCTCATATGATAGCTGATCATTATTTTAAATAATGACTACCAAAACAACATTCAAAAAATAAAATGTTATTAAAAAGCTCGTAAAGATATCCTAGATAGAATCAAGAAAGTTTAGGAGATTATTTTGCACTACATGGAAGCTCCTATATCATGGAATCTAGAAGGATATCACTAAAAAATTATTCTAAATTGAAAAAAAAACTATTAAATTAAGATGATGGGTTTGAAGTGACAATATTCTTTGTTAACAATAAACAAATAAATTAGTAAACAAAATAAACAAATTCATCACAGTCACAATAAACAAAGTCCTTTTGATCAATCAAATCCCTTGTCCAACAAACATACTGAAGCACTTCAATAAAGTAGGTTGTTGCTACTGACAATGACTAGGGGTAAGCTATTTCTCATCATCTACACAAAACCAGGCAAAATCAAATGAGGGTTGACTTAATACATTTTTTCCACAACATTTTGTAAGCTATCAGTATGCACTTAAATTGTTATCAGAACTTAGGACCTATGGGATTCCATCTCACTACATTTCTAATTTAAAGTCCACGCCGTATTTTGTTCACATTTTCAATATGATTGACAGTTCTTTTATTAATAGTAGTGTCTACCACTAATTGGGGTAAAAATGTGTTGGTGAGGTTGGGCAAGGAAGCCTAGTGTAAGAATAGGCTAGGCTTTGCCCATGAGTACCCTCCCCATATCAACTTGACATAGAACTATTACAAGTTAACTAAATAAAAGTGTTACAAAACAATGAATGATATATGCTTGTTTAACTAGAAGCCAAATAAGTTAAATGCATATGGGTATATTTCATTTTTTGCTCAGGTATAAGGACAATATTGTTATTCTAAGTTAGTAGTAGTGGCAATGAGAGTAATGACATTACCAAAGTCCTCCATGACAGACCTATTAATTTTGTTGGAAGTAGAGCCATAACAGACCTATTAATTTTGTTGATCAGTGCTCAAATATCCTGCACAAGATAAAGAAAGTAAAGTAACTTCAACAAAAACGTTCAACTATGATCAATGCTTGAATATCCTGCACCAGATTTTCCACATCTGTTAATTAATTCTTAGTGTATTTGAACAATCCTACAAAAATTATCCATAAATATAGCAAGAATAAGGCAAACTGTTGCACCAAACATTTCATGATAGGTAGAAAAGCCCTAGAATTTTAATGAAGCGAAGCTAGCATATAATAAACCTTCCTCTTAAAGGAACCACATATGTGCATTTAGAAGACGCACTCAAACTAAAGTCCATCAAATAGAACCCTACACTTCCAAAGAATAGAGTAGCAACACTATCTAGCCCTAAAATTTACAATTATATAATCTCCAACCAGAAAGCAAATAATAAAGTGAGCATTCCATAATAAATCAAGATATTTATAAGCCAGTTACATATATATTTCTAAGTTGCTATTTTGAGGAAATCCCCACAAACTGATAAACAGATAATTGTGACAATGCCAAGATACTCAAGAACAATATGCTAGCTAATAATAAATTCATCTAGGGCCATATCACTTTCTAAGGAATTGTGGACAGTAATGTTATCACAAAGCTTGTAAACCTAACCTACATTTCAATATTTTAGATATTAAACCATTGATAAGAGTAAATAAAGCAAGCGAATAAGATTATAACATACTCAATAGCCCTACTATGCACGCCAATTGAATAAATTTCCTTTGGTACTCGTCTTTCTAGTAAGTTATCATTCAATAGCCTAATAAAAGAGAAGATATGAAAGAAAATGCTACAAACCAGATTATGAAAAATAGAAAACAAAGAACAAAAATGGGGACACTATGTAACGCCCCTATTTTTCACCTTGATTAAAACGTAAATCGAAACATCCGGACAAATAACACAAAACTACTTATCATACATAAATGTAATAAGTAGCATCTATGCATATAAGCTTACTAATTAAATGTAATGCAGATCACAGTTGGAAGAGGTAAAATGCTAATATATGCAAAAAAGATCTAACTTTTGTATAAATAGATCACATGGCATGATAAAACTTTAACCTTCATCACTTCATATTTACAAAAACATATTGTATCTATGACTTACATAACCCAATTAGTTTTCTTAAAACCTAATATCTTATCCCACCATCATCCAGTAATCTTACTATTTCACTTGATCACGTATATGAGATTATTTCAACCGGAGATGAGTATTCTGTAGGACCCTCAGGGTACCTCAAAATCTTCTGTGCTGTCTGAGTCTCATTGCAATTTGTTTAATCCTGTACAACATCTATCTTCCATAAGAATGATAGATAAAACTTAAAAGAATGAGATTTACAAGAAATCTCAGTAAGTACACAGTTAACGAAATAAAGCATAAATAACATCAGCAATCATTATACATAGCAATGATCACAGACATATAACTCATGAGAATACTTTATGGGACTTATGCATGTCAATGACCATTCTTCTCATACAAACTTAAATCTTAGTTAGACCCACCGTCATATACTTAAAACTTATACTTTTCACCTTATTTTTTAATTTTATGGGTCTTACTTATTTCTTATCCTTGATGGGCATTACGTATTGCCGTCCCCATCAGGATCTTACTTATTGCATATCCTCGACAGGCGTTACATATCGCCATCTCTGTTGGGTCTTACTTATCTTTTATCTTTAATCGGTATTACGTATCTTCGTCCCCATCGCATATAACTCATCAGTCATCTGGGCGTTACGTCTCGCCATCCCCGTTGTGATGAATCTCGTGTCAATCTTCTGGGCGTTACGTATCGCCGTCCCCATCATGACACGGAACATACTTAACATAAAGGGCGTTACATATCGTCATTCCCGCTAGTCATGTCAGTCCTCTGGGCGTTACGTATTGCCGTCCCCGTCGTGACATAACTCTTACTTATCCTTGATAGGCATTACGTATTGTCGTCCTAATCGTGGAACAACTCTAATTTTTACGACAGACGTTACATATCGCCGTCCATGTTGGCACGTCAGTTATACGGGCGTTACGTACAGACGTCATGATGTTACTAACTTATCCATAAATCTTGTTCTTAATTGTTCCTTTCTTACTCTTATGGGCATTTCACAAATACATGCCATGTCACTTTTTCTTAAAACCCATCACATACTGGGACATGCATGTACTTTTAAACTTTATGCTGTATGCACATCCAATACAACATATATGATATAGACTATTCTTATTTTTCACAGATAATTTTTCATACTTGAATCATCCACCTTTAGCCAAGGAAAAGTCCTGAATTTACAAAAATAAGGTATCTCGCTCGAGCAAGGTATCGAGCGAGCATTAAGCGAGGTCTTAGGTTGTCTCTCGCTCGAGCAAGATATCGAGCAAGAGTTGAGCAAAGTCTCGGGTTGCACTTCGCTCGAGTCAAACATCGAGCGACCTTCTAGCGAAAAGTTCTGGTTGTTTTTCGCTCGATCTATGGGTCGAGTGAGGGTCGAGCGAGATCACGGCTTATAAGATTTTTCAATCTAAAATATGCAATCTTTTCACATAAACCTTATTTTTACTTATTAAAATATAAATCTATGTTCTTATAATTTTCTTAACATTTTATCATAACAAAATCCCATCCAAAACACAATGGATTTCAATTACATCATACAATCAAGGTTTGAACTCCAATCAACAACCAACATGATTCCATCATCAATTTACCTATTTTATGCAAAGATTATGTTAAATTGTATACTTACAAGTTTCTCCAAAACTTGAATTGATGATAAGAACCAAACCCTTACAAGGATTCCCTCAAGATCACTCTCTTAGCCCACTTAAGTGATGTTTGGAAGTTCAAGGGCTTAAGGAGGGTTTTTCTTTATCTTCCTTCAAGTGGGGTGTGTGCTATGATTCCCAAGAGAGTTAGAAGACTCTCAAAACACTTTATATATGAGGGGGGCCGACCCATATATGTGGAAGAAGAATAGAATGTAGCCAAAGGAGTAACCGACTACCTATTTGCATATGGAGATGAGGTTTCTTGCCTCAAAATCCAAATGATTGGGTCTAAATCCCTAAAATATTAGGCTTAGCAGTAAAAATCTTCATCCAATGGCTAACATTAAGTCATTTTAGTCAGCCAAAATGATCAATGGTTGAGAATGCATTAGCTTACCTAAGGCATGAGGTGGCACTCATCTAACCATGCATGAACCAAACCATTCCAGCCTCTCTTGGTGTTTAACGCCTCCCACCCCCTTCTATTATCCATTTGGTCACTTGTTACTCTTTCTAAGATATCACTTGACATGTTCTAGAAGGTCATTTCAAGATTTGGTTGGGATATACTTTAGTTTGTAACTCATTTACTTAGACTTGGACATATTCAGATAGATTTCTGCCTCCCATGTTACTCCATGTCTTTGGGCCAACTAGAGCTTCTAGATTAATTCATATCAACTTGTCATATGTTCCCACATGTGTCAAGACTTCAGAAAGTTTGATAACCAATCATAATTTTCATGGTTGAATATAATACAATTCTTCAAAGTCGGCTACCAGTTGGACTCAACCCAGAGTCATCCACTTCACACCAGATTTCGTCATTGATCCGTTACTTATCTTCAAAAACCCAAAACATAAAAGTTATAGATTGTTCACGTAAAATAAGATGCAAGCGCACAGAATCGTAACAAATAGTAAAGTGTTTTGTAGAAAACAAATATCAAACCTACAAGGATTAACTCTGTTATTGAATACCGAAATTCACTAAATTAATTACTATTTGGAAAATCGAAAATAAATAGTATGTTTTTACTATCTAAATTAAATTAAACTACTTAACAAAAATAAATTTACAAATCAAAATTAACAAAGGCTAAAATCTAAAAGTGTAACAAATATAATGAGAATGGATCTAGAGCAGTTGATTTCACCTAACAAATCTCACACAAATTCTTCCTAATTATTAAATTCCAATAATCTCCCGTTGATGATTAAAAATTCATTAATTATTCAATATCTTCTCTTGAATAATATCAAAAATATCTCCAAGTAACAATTCCATATCTCTATGTGAATTTAATTAATTGGAGACTCATTACTTATTTTGAATTTTCTGAAAAATCACACTAGTCACGGTAAAACATATTTACTTTTGCTCAATTAATAGTATTTAATTCTATAACTAAAACCACGAATTACCTCTCGGTCTCATTGTAATTCAATTGATCAAATAATAATCCGTAAAAAATTGTAAGTATTAAGAATAAAAATTAAACACTCAATCATAGAAATATTAAAAATAAAATAACTCAGAATATAATTGTGTGTTCAATGCTAGACTACATCAATGCTCTACAAAAGAAAATTTAGTTCATAATAAAATTTAAAAAAATAAAAATAAAACTTATGTTTTTCATCAAAGTCAGTTGATAAACATGCAGCTCTCGCCTCTATCCTTCATATCCTTTCTCTTAAAAAAGCTCCAAAGAAAATTTCTTAAAAAATCCTGCACCTCTCGATTTTTTCTCTATCACTCAAACGACTGCGGCACGCCCCCTCTTCCAGGTTCGGTCTACTCTTTTTATATACGTTGTTGCCACGTGCTTTCGGTTTCCCCAATTCAATTTCCGTGTTCACGTATGAGTCAAAATCTAAATAATTCAAGTGTGCGGCTTCTCTATTTGCATGGGCCTTTGTATTGCCGAGTTCCAAGTGTAACTATAACACTCTTAACATCAACATGTGGGCCCATGAATGAATTGGCGAATCAAGTGAAGCGGCCTGCTATTATTTTTAAGTCCCCTGCAATTGCCGTGTTGTGCATTTGTAACGTCGACTCTTGATCTTGCTATGTGAAGCCCAAGTGATGAACAAGCAAAAGAGGGCCCATGAATATAGATCCAAGAGAGATGGTGTGGCTGAATATATCCATGTCCTTGTACGTATACGTTGTTGTGTCCAAGTGAATCCGAATTGAGCTCTTTTGTGATTTTCTCTCTTTTCTTCTCATTCTTTTAACACAAGAGAATAAATTAAATTAAATTAAATTAAATTAAAAATAACAATTTTATAAATAAAAAATATCATAAAAAATCATGTAAAAATTACACTCATCATAGATCTACTTCTTAAGGTTATACAAGAACTAGTATCACTTCATTTGAAACTCATATGACCAAGTTATGATTTTTATACTAAAAGTCGACATATAAGCCCGGGAGTACTAATCTAGGCACACCAAGTGTTTGATAGATGATCACTCTTATTTCACACAAAATTTACTAAATAAAATATCCTCATTTTCCACATCTCTACACACTTTTCTAGATATTAGGATAATTGATAAAATAATCCAAAGACTTACTAATCTTATTCAAATTCCTTAATCAACTTCAAAATCAATGCTTATCTATTTCCAATTCAGATCTGCCACTTCAATCTCTATTTTGTATTTCTTTAAGTTCACATCTCTTAAAATTCAAAACTAAAAGTTGTAGATATTCCTCTTTGATTTTCATAACCTCTTGAATCACTCAAATTCGATATCAAATGAACAACTTATGGTCGTTATATCAAAAGACGTCAAATCTCTCCCTATATCTCGCTCGAGCTAGACATCAAGTGAGAGTCGAGCGAGATCTTGAATTAGGCATTTTTTCACTAAATAAAATATCCTCATTTTCCACATCTCTACACACTTTTCTAGATCTTAGGATAATTGATAAAATAATCCAAAAACTTAATCTTATCCTTAGTCAACTTCAAAATCAATGCCTATCTATTTCCAATTCAGATCTACCACTTCAATCTCTATTTTGTATTTCTTTAATTTCACATCTCTTAAAACTCAAAACCTAAAAGTTGTAGATATTCCTCTTTGATTTCCATAATCTCTTGAATCACTCAAATCTGATATCAAATGAACAAGTTATGGCCGTTATATCAAAAGACGTCAAATATCTCTCTATATCTCGCTCGAGCCAGACATCAAGCGAGAGTCGAGCGAGATCTCGAATTAGGCGATTTTTCACCTTAAAACAAACCACCTTTGTAACCAACCCTACTCCTAACCTTCCAACATAAAAATTACATTTATATATCCAAAGGTTCTTTAAAATGATTTTAAAGAAACATAATCATGCCACATATAAAAATGGATACTTAAAAATCTGGGTTATCACATTCTCCCCCCCTTAAAATAAATTTCGTCCTCAAAGTTTGGGAGTTCAACCTCAACATTAAAATATAACTCAGTGTGTACTTAGAAAAATCATATAATCAATAATACCAATATGGCTGCCAACACTACTCTTCTCTCTTGGCACATCCCTTTTTAAAACTCTAAAAGTATATGAGTAATTTAGAATCCTGACTTTTTCCAAAAATCTTAATACATCCTCCAGTAAAATTCAATAATTATAAGATTAAACTGACCTCAGTCGATTTCTATGCTTTATCAACCGAATGTTCAATCATATTCTATCTTTTGTAGCTTAAAAACCTTCTTCCAAGGTAATCACAAACAATATTTTCCTCCTAGAAAAACTCCAATCCCCGCCGATTCCTTCAAATCAAAGTAAATTAAGTCTCTGATCGGAACCAACATTATGTTTATGTTGTGTACTCTCAGAATTTATCATATAACTAGCCTTAACACATACCAAATCACATCAAAATGGAACCAAAAGTTACATTTCTCAAGGCTGTATACTTGCAGATATCATGCCTTCATAATCAAGATCAATGTTTTGCCTATGTACCAATAGTTCATTTATACCATTTTCCTCATATGAACTTATACTTTCAAAAATTATTTCCTCAATCATAAAAAAAGTGCTAACCAAATCCATACTTTTCATCCCTAAGGAAATATTTTCTTAAAAATTCTTATATCCACCATTCAACTTTACTCCATCTCATTTTGATTATGGCAAACTCATCAATTTCCAACATAGATCAAACTAACATATGAGGTCTGTGCCCCAAAATTCAAATCTTATTACAAATCAAATCTCCAAAATTCTAAAACTTTACATAGTTTAGAAATCACTTTCATGAATTTTATAAGATCGATAAACTTATAACCTTTCATTCCTTAAACTATTTTTGCAACTCCTCAGAATTTAGGACTTTAGTTATCCTACTTTCTAAAAAGATCACTTATACTATGACGTTTTCTCCCAAACCTCGATATTACAACCATGGTCCGGGTCAATAAAATTAAAACCTATCACTCTTAAACATTTATGTCATTATTGATCGTAACATCTTTCTGCCAGAACTTAATCTTTAGCTTTCTACTACTAAGAAAAATTAACTCAAATTCCATTAATAGAAAACTATCAAGTTGATCAGTTAACCTCAAATTCACGACTTCTGAAGAGAAATTCTTTATCACTTGCTAGCATCCAATAAATTTTTTTTCAAATATTACCACAAAGACTTTAAGAATCCACATATACTTTACATCTCTATATACAACCATACAATAAGCCTCACCACTCCAGAGTCAATAAAATAGCCATCGCACTTCATTATCAACTTGACCTTGTCACTAATGATGCTGAAGTCAATCACATTGCCAATTTCTACTTCTATCACATAATCTATCTTAGAATTTTTGATTTTTTGAAATCCTAGACATTCACAATTTCATGAGAGAAGCTAACTAACTTGACCAAATCTTTTCCAGGATTTAAGCCTTTCTTAATCAAATCAAAACCTATATTAATACCATGTGATCATTTTTCCTAGAACACTTATGGTTTACCCAGAGTCGTATTGCTCTGATACCATTCTTTAACATCCTGATTCTTTGCCTTGATTAAAATGTAAATCGAAACATCCGGACAAGTAACACAAAAATACTTATCCTACATAAACGTAAGAAGTAGCATGCATGCATTTAAGCTTACTAATTAAATGCAATGCAGATCACAGCTGGAAGAGGTAAAACGTCAATATATGCAAAGAGATATAACTTTTGCATAAATAGATCACATGGCATAATAAAACTTTAACTTTCATCACTTCATATTTACAAAAACATATTGTATCTATGACTTACATAACTCAGTTGGTTTTCTTAAAACATAATATCGTATCCCACCATCATCTAGTGATCTTATTATATCACTTAATCACGTACATGAGATTATCTCAATCGGAGAGGAGTATTCTGTAGGACCCTCAGGGTACCTCAGAATCTCTTGTATTGTCTAAGTCTCATTGCAATTTGTTTAATCCTGTACAACATCTATCCTTCCATAAGGAACGATAGATAAAATTTAAAAGAGTGAGATTTACAAGAAATCTCAGTAAGTACAAAGTTAATGAAATAAGACATAGATAACATCAACAATCATCATACATAGCAATGATCACAAACATATAACTCATGAGAATGCTTTATGGGACTTATGCATGTCAATAACCATTTTTCCCATACAAACATAGATCTTAGTTGGACCCACAATCATATATTTAAAACTTATACTTTTCACTTTATTTCTTAATCTTATAGGTTTTACTTATTTCTTATCCTCGATGAGCGTTACGTATCGCCGTTCCCGTCAAAATCTTACTTATTGCATATCCTCGACAGGTGTTACGTATCACCGTCTCTGTCAGGTCTTACTTATCTCTTATCTTCGATGGACGTTACGTATCGTTGTCCCCATCGCATATAACTCATCAATCATCCGAGCGTTACGTCTTGTTGTCCCCGTTGTGATGAGTCTCGTGTCAATCTTCCGGGCGTTACGTATCGTCGTCCCTATCACGACACGGAACATATTTAACATAGAGGGCGTTACGTAACACTGTCCTCCCTAGTCATGTCAGTCGTTTGGGCATTACGTATCACCGTCCCCGTTGTGACATAACTTTTACTTATCCTAGATGAGCGTTACTTATCGCCGTCCCTATCGTGGCACAACTTTTATTTTTACGAGAGGTGTTACATATCGTTGTCCCTGTCGGCACGTCAGTCATATGGGCGTTACGTATCGCTGTCCCCGTCATGACGTGATTAAATTATCCATAAATCTTATTCTTAAATTGTTCATTTCTTACTCTTATGAGCATTTCACAAATACATGCCATGTCACTCTTTCTTAAAACCCATCACATATTAGGACATATGCATGTACTTTTAAACTTTATACTGTATGCACATCCAATACAATATATATCATATAGACTATACTTATTTTTCACAGATAATTCTTCGTACTTGAATCATCCACGTTTATCCAAGGAAAAGCCCTAAATTTACGAAAACAAGGTATCTCGCTAGGGTAAGGTATCGAGCGAGCATCAAGCGAAGTCTCGGGTTGTCTCTCGCTCGAGCAAGATATCGAGCGAGAGTTGAGCGAAATCTCGGATTGCACTTAGCTCGAGCCAAACATTGAGCGACCTTTTAGCAAAGAATTCTGGTTGTTCTTCGCTCGATCCATGGGTCGAGTGAGGGTCGAGTGTGAGGACTCCTAATTTTATCTCTTTTGTAATTTAATATTTTAACATTAAATATGTATTGTTTGTTAATATAAATATTGTGTGTTATGAGTTGGTTAATATTAATATTATTTTAGTGCGCTTGTATTTAAAATATTTAGATATTTCATCTTCATTTAAAGATTAATTTCATGGCTATTAATTAGTTAATTTATTTCCTCTTATTAATTTATTGTCATGCATTTATTTAAATGCTTAAATTTAATTTTATTATTTTATTATGTTGGTATTTAAATTAAAATGTTGTAATTTATTTTATTTTAATTTGATGTGTTTAATTTATTTTATTTTAGAAGATTTTCATTTGGGTTTGTCTTAGTTTATGTGTTGGGTTTTAATTGCGTGAGTGAGTTTTGATCCATTGAAGCCCAGCCATAAATCCCATGAACCCAGCCCCTCCCTTACTTCAAATGACACCGTTTGGTGTCTTTGCGTAAGTGAACCCAGACCATTCTAAATGTGCCGGCCCCTTCATTTTGTAGCAAACGTGAGTTAATGATTCCAGGCCACTTGTTTATTTCATGTGCTGGCTCCTTCTCATGCCTAAACGTTGCCGTTTCATCATGGGTTTAATAAACCCAGGCCTTCTCTTCTCCTCGTGCTCAATGTCTGTTTCTCCCTTCCTATTCTTCATCTTCTTTTTCCTCTATGTTCGTCAGTAGCCCATCAGTCCAAAGCTTGGATTTTTGTAGTTTTTCTTCCACTTTCCTCAGCCACGCGTCTCCTCTACTGAAGCACATCAATTTGTTGGTGTTACGTCTGCATTTTCAGTCTAGATCAGCAGGTTACGTGCTCGGAATCGTCTATCAACCCACCCGAAAAACCATGAGTGTACCCTTGTTTTCTTCCTCGATTTCATTTGTAAAAGCTAAGGAATCTCTTCCATTTCGGATTTGTTTGTCTTGGCACGGTTGTGGTGTGTTTCACATGAGTCTTTCCCGCTCATTTCCACTCCCTAATGTTCGATTTCATACCTATAAAATGCATTGACCCATTCATTAAAAAAAAAATGCATCCGCAACTCTCTTTCTCATCTATAAATCCGAACATTTAGCTTCCATTTTTATTCGGTTCTTCTTCCTTTCTTCAACTAGATTATCTCATCTTCAAAACCCCCTAGCAATCCGAATATTTTAGTGGTGTTTGATTGGGTATTTTTTTGCCATAAAATCACCGTTTTATAACGATTACGAGACTCTTGGTAAGTATTTTCTCTAGTTTGATTGATTAATTTATTTATGTATTAACCTTAATTTATTTTTTGTGGTATGATTTTATTTATGATCTAGTGTACAGTTTAGTTAGATAATAATTATATTTTTATTTATTTGCATTAAGATGATTAATTTATTTTGATTGTAAATATTTGAGATTATTTTCTGTATTGGTTATTTATAAATAAATGCCGTTCTATTTATATGATCTCTTTAATTAATTTGTTAATATTATTTATTATTTTTATTGATGTTACCATATTTTATTGGTGTTCTATTTATGTCTATTTTTAATTATTTTAGTTGTTTTCGATATTGATATTTATTTACTTGTAATGATTTATATACGTTGGCGCTTTGGGCGTGACTATAGCGGCGAGTACGTGGGTGGAAGCGCGTAATCGCTGTTCGGCATTTTCGGTAACTTTAGGAATTATTAGCGAACGTATTGTAAGTATTTTCCAAATGAACTTTAAGATTTAAATACATTTTTGCATTAACATCTTTGTGTATTAGTTGGGTGTTGAATATATTTTTGTATTATTATATGCATTGCATAGTGTACACATGTCATGTTTGTAAAGGAAAACTGGGTTTTTTCATAATTGCATGCATGATCATATGTTGGATTTGAAAACTAAGTTTTCTTGTGTTAATGGCTTTCAGATGTATGTGTATCATGACTCCAAGTCAGAATTGGGCATTATCCTTGTGGAGCTCCTCTGGTCACTCGGGAGTGGAATATACGGAGTGACATCCCCTGGGTTGTCGCTGGGCAACAACGGGATCGGACTGGATCGTAACGCTCTTGTACCAACTCTGTGACTCCTCTGCTGGCGGGGGCTAGAGGATGACTGGTCATGGTACGTGCTGAGCGCAGTTAGTTAGGCATCTCCCGTTCCAAAGTCATATGCGTGGTCGTTACCTACGGTGTGATGATGAGAGCCAATGCGTGTGGACGATCCCTAGGGGAGACCATTGTGCACATGGTTAATAAAATGAATATTTAGGCCATTTTCTGGAAAAGTTACGGGTTTTAATTATTAATTTTACGTTGACCATTTTCTAAGAAAATGGTAGTGATTTTAAAGAATTTATGTGTATCATTTTCTAGGAAAATGATGGATGTTTATATTAGAGTTTATCTTGGGCCAAATGAGATTTTGACATGTGTTTATTTTATTTATTTTGAAGAATATGATTTTAAACTTCATGCATATAGGGTCATGTTCATGCGTATTGTTGTTGCATGAATATATTTTATATCTTGTGGTTTGTTTGGGTTGTACTTACCTGCGATACCATTTTTAGTATCGTAGATTTTGGATGCAGATGTCGAGGAGGCTGAGCCTGAGGAGGCTAAGCCTGAGGAGGTGGCTCTGTCGTTGAGTACTTTGTTATAATTTGTTATCTTGGAAACTATTTTCTCCTTTTTATAAATATGTATATTTATGATTTGTCTTTCGAATGATTGTATTAAATCTCTTATTGGAAAATTTGAGTAAACTGATATGTATGATTTTAAAATTCTAATACTTAGTAATTGACTAGATTTGTCCGCTGTGTCTTTTTATTCTACATGTTGCTTTGTACACACACTTAGCACTTGTCGTTGGGGTGTGTGATCCGAGTTGTCATTATCCCGACGCCTCGATTTCCTTATTCTTTTAAGGAAAATTTGGAGGCGTCATATCGAGTGAGATCACGGCTTATAAGGTTTTTCAATCTAAAACATGCAATCTTTTCACATATACCTTATTTTTACTTATTAAAATTTAAATCTATATTCTTATAATTTTCTTAACATTTTATCATAACAAAATCACATCCAAAATACAATGGACTTCAATTACATCATACAAGCAAGGTTTAAGCTCCAATCAATAACAAACATGATTTCAGGATCAATTTACTTATTTTATGCCAAGATTAAGTTAAATTGTATACTTACAAGTTTCTTCAAAACTTGAATTGATGATAGAACCAAGCCCTTACAAGGATTTCCTCAAGATCACTCTCTTAGCTCACTTAAGTGATGTTTGGAAGCTCAAGGGCTTAAGGTGTGAGGTCCAAAATTTACGTGTATTTTTATGTTTTGTTTTATTCTTATTGTTGACTGATTTAATTTATTTTAATGATATTATTGGTTATATTTTATTTGTTTAAAATTATTATTTGAGCTATTAGTTAATTAATATTAGTCTTACGTTGTTTTTATATTGAAATATTGTGTTACATTACTTTTCTTATTAATTTAAATGTGAGTTAATTATTTTAAAGATCGGAATTAAATTTCTTTATTTATTATGTGAGTTTATTTGATGTGCTTTCTTTATATAAATTAATGTTTTATATTTAAGTTATTCTTTAAATTAAATTAATTTATTGTGGGGCTTTAAATATTTTATTTCATTGATATTGAATTGTAGCATTTTCAGTTGGCTTTTATTTATTTTATTATGCTTTTTTTTCTAGTTGGATTTCATTTCTTTTTTTTTCTCTCTTTTTTCTTTTTCTTTTCTTTTTCTCTTTTTTCTTCTTTTCTTTTCTTCCTTTTCCCCTACCTCCCCCTAGCCCGGGCCCCCTCCCCTGCTTCCTCTCTCCCGCTGTTTCTCTTCACTCCACCCAGTACTGCCATCGGCCATCCTCCGGCGACACCACCCATCCCACGACCTTTCCTACACGCCGGCGAGCTCCCCTGCACCGGTGGTGCACCTCCGGCAGCCCCCAATCCCGTGCGTGAACCTAAAATTCAAAATGGGTTATCTTGGTTTTTCCTTCATTTTCCAGCGCCACCACCGGCCACCTTGGCCTTCGACCACCTCCACCAGGTTCCCCACCCACCAGTGAACCTCCAGCTAGCTCTGGCGCCCTCCAACTCCACATTTTTACCTCAAACCCGAAATGGATCATAAATGAGTTTCCCTTTGCCGCACCGCCGTCTAGCCACCATAGGCCTCACCATCACCACTAAAACACTCCCCACCTCAGCTAACTACCCGCCTAACTCAGTTTTCTTATCTGTGGCCCCACCTCCCGTGTATGAGCATAAATCTGAAAATGGGTTTACACCTATTTTGAGCCTATCCGCCACCTTTCGGTGGTTGCACCGCCACACCACCACCTCCATGAGATTCCCCACCTTCTAATGAGTATTTTCCTAAATCTTGGTGTCAAATCGAGCACTCTAGCTAATGTACAAAGTGACTTGCTGTGAACAATGTGGATTGGAGTTTGCTCAATGATCTGATTTTTACCCGCTATAAGTACTTTCCAAACGAATTTTGAGATTTAAATATATTTTTACATAACAACTATGTGTTTGATTGATGATTGAATATTGGATATTTTGTACATGGTGATATGCATTGTGAATTGCACGGTCGTTCATGTGTATATATGATATTTGAAGTTTTTATGTGAAACTTGAGTTATGGTATATTAAAATAATTTGTTTGAAGGGTTTTAAAAGTGAGAAACAGTATTATTGGGTTTATGGATTTTAATGATTTTTGACTGAGTCATAATGGAGATGGCGATACGTAACGCTCGTTATGATCAGTGGGTATGAATGACATAACGTGGACGGCGATACGTAACGCCTGTTATGGTCATTGTGTGTGTATAACATAACGGGGACTGCAATACGTAACGCCCGTTATGGTCAATGTGTGTATTTCATAATGGGGACGGCGATACGTAATGCCCTCTATGAAATGAGTGTATATGAGTCATAATGGGGATGACGATACGTAACGCCCATTATGTTTGGTGTTGTGTATATATCATATCGGAGATAGCGATACGTAACGCTTGCTATAATTGAATTTACCGATATCTTTTTTTGGGAAATGATAGATGATTTCCTTGGAGTTTTACTTTGAAATTTTATTTGAGAAATATGATTTTAAGCTTGTACGGTATCATGTTCATGAGTGATATTAGTGTTGTTGCATAAGTATATTTTATATCTTGTGATTTGTTTGGGATGTACTTATCTGCGAAGTCATTTCTGGCGTCGTAGTTTTTGGATGCAGAGTTTTGTAGAGGCTGAGCCTGAGGAGGCGACTCCACTGTTGAAGTATTCTTATTATAAATTGTTATCTTGGAAAATTATTTTCCTTTTTTTATAAATATGTATTTGTATAATTTGTATTTTGGATGATTGTATTAAATCTCCTGTTGGAGAATGTGTGTTAAATTAGTTTGTAAAATAGTTCTAAAAATTTTGGTACTTAGATAATGACCTCAAATATCCACTACTTTTATTTATACATGTCACGTGTTCACACACTTAGCACTTAACGTTGAGGGTGCGTGACCCGTGTTGTCAGCATTTCGACGCCTCGATTCCCGTGTTTATTTTAAAGAGAATTTGGGGGCGTCACATAAGGAGGATTTTTGTTTGTCTTCCTTCAAGTGGGGTGTGTGCTATGCTTTCCAAGAGAGTTAGAAGACCCTCAAAACACTTTATATATGAGGGGGGCCAACCCAAGAGAGTTACCAATTGGACTCAACCCGGGCCCGTCAACTTCACACCAGATTTCATTATTGATCCGTTTCTTATCTTCAAAAACTCAAAGCACTAAAGTTCTAAATCTACTTCTTAAAGTTATACAGGAACTATAATCACTTCATTTAGATCTTATATGACTAAGTTATGATTTTTACACTAAAAATCGACAGATAAGCCCAAGAGTACCAATCCGGACACCCAAGTGTTTGATAAATGATCCCTCTTATTTCATACGAAATTTACTAAATAAAATCTCCTCATTTTCCACAGCTCTACACACTTGTCTAGATCTTAGAATAATTGAGAAAATAATCTAAAGACTTGATCTTATTCAAAGTCCCTAGTCAACATCAAAGTCCCTAGTCAACAACAAAGTCAAGGCCTATCTATCTCCAATTCAAATCTTCCACTTCAATCTCTATTTCGTATTTGATTAAGTCCACATATCTTAAAACTCAAAACATAAAAGTTGTAGATATTCTTCTTAAATTTCCATAGCCTCTTGAATTACTCAAATCTGATATTAAATGAGTAAGTTATGGTCGTTATATAAAAAAAAGGTCAAATCTCTCCCTGTATCGCGCTCGAGCTAGACATCAAGCGGAGATCTCGGGTTAGACGCTTTTTCACCTTAAAACAAGCCACCTTTGTATCTAACCCTACTCCTAACCTTCCAACATAGAAACTATATACATATATTCAAAGGTTCCTTAAAATGATTTTAAAGAAACATAATCATGCCACATATGAAAATGGATACTTAAAAATCCGGGTTATCACACACTACACTATTTCAGATTCACCATAGGAAAACACTATCTAAGGAGAGAAATATATCGTGTTCTAAGAATTTAAGTTGTGATATCTTAAAAAATTAGTTATTAGCTAGTCAGAATCAATTATGACCTAATACCAGCATGTCAGAAATAAAGAGATCCACAAGGTATATCAAAATTAATTATGACCTAATACTAGCATACAAGTGAAGTATTTTTTTTTTTTTGATAAGTAAATGATTAAACAGATAATTTGAATAGGGATACCCCAAGTACACCAGGGAGGTCATTCACCTTCCCACTACTAGATATTTCTTTCAAAAGGAAAAATATCCATTACCTTATAGATCTTATGGTAGACAACTTCAAGCAATCTAAGTTCTACATTGGGATCAGACAACTGCACCTGTCTCAAGTAAAGGAACAACAATAGCTAATTGTTTTTCATTATTTCTCTTGATGAATACAAGAAAATTTTGGTACAAGCTCATTCACACCATTCATCAAAAAAATAAAAAACCATGATTCACACCAATAAAGAGCAACTGCAGAACAATTGTGTAGGACCAACTTACAACTCAAGGCAGAATTCATCCTCCTTTGATTTCTCCAAGGATTGAAAGTGAACAACCTGTTAATTATATTATTTAGAAGTCAGAGTTAAAGTTATATTCAATTAATAAAATTTAGAAAAATAAAATAGTAAAGATGCTTGCATTTTCAACTCTTCCAAACCAAAGAAAACACATTGTTCCACAATCAAGAACAACTAAAAGGTTAGTTGCGAATCTCTAGACAGAGCATGCCTCAACTTCTAATGCAACATGACCAATTAGAATAATTAATCTAGGACTGCATAGAAAAATGTTTGCAGAAGACACTTTTGCATTACCTATTTTATAATTATATCTACTCAGATTTGACCCATCATCTTTGGCACCTTGGCTGTTACAACCCAACTAAGTTGGAACCATGTTGGTTTTCTAATAAAGATCACTTTATTAAAGAAAAATGGTTCCAAATAGTTTAATTCATTCAATTTTTGGCAATTATGAATGTTTTTATGTTTTATAACTCATCATTTGCCATAACCTTTTGCATTACCTATCAGTACTATGGGTATTAAATAGCAATGTACATGTTTATAACTGATTCATTGCAACCGATAAAAAAAAATGACTTATGCATTGCAACTCAATTTACAGAAAAGTTTGTTTACTTCCTATGTACATGGGCTTCTCACTATTTCATGCGATGAATAAAAGTGTCTTTCTTACTCAAAAAAAAAAAAACACTGCAGCAAAGTTGAGATAAGAAAAAAAGCAATATCATGTAGGAGAAGCATCATATAAATAAGATTGAAAAATATTAAGAAACCAAAGACCTAAAGAGTTGGTGAAGGATATGTCCATTACAAGAGAATCATGAAAGAAACACAACTGGTTTATGGGTTTCATAATAAGAACCAAAGAGAAGGAGCATCATGAAGCCATCAAAGCACAAAAAATAAAAATAAAAACTAAATTTTTGTTCTATCGTCATCAATAGAAACCCATCTAGATCAATACTTTGTGGTGGGGCAAAATAGAAAAATATAACCAGGGAAAAAATATATATAACAGGGGGTAAAAAAAAAATACTATAAATTTCAATAAAACACTATAATCCACTAGTACAAACTCTAATCCTCTATTTTCATGAAAACCTAACGGAAAAATCTCCCAATTAAGCTAAAATCACCAATAAACACACAAATTTATGAAAACAAACTTAAAATGATAAGTAATAAAGAGAGATAGAGGAACAGACAGAGAGAAAACAACGACAAACGAATAGAGAGAGCACTACAAGAGTGAGAGACGAACAGAGAGGAAGGGCACGAGAGAGACACTTACTTGCTAAGCGAAATGGCGACAATCCATATATGGTGGTAAAAATGGGGATAAAATTTTTAAAAGACTATTTGTAACGGTACAAAAAATCAAACAACCAAGTCTCGCTTGGATTTCATCCCCCAAATGAAAAGGGAAGCTTTAAGTGCAGTTTTCCATCGTTTTCAATTCTGGCAAAGAGAAAAGTACTGCTATTGGCATTATTTCTTTTAGTGGTAATTTACTAGTTACTGAACTTTGATTATTAGTTTCATGAAACATTAGGGTTTATTAATTTTATTTAAGCTAGTTCTGAATTTCTTATGTTCCTAAAATACAAATTATGTCCATGAGTATGAAGTTACTGACTATTACTACAAACGTTGATAAGAACTCATGATTTGAGGCCAATATGTCGACACAAATAACCTTGTAGCCTTTTTGCTGCGATTCAATTGGTTTTTTAAAGCAAGTACTCGAGTGCGAAATTGTCACTGAAAATAAATAGATCACCAATATAATTCCTTTTTGCATCAAAAGTAAACACCACCAAAAATAATTTAGCTGCACAAGGTACGTAGGCTTTATTGTAGTGTGTATGAGATCACTTTCTTTTTACTTATCTCCTGCAGAATGCAATAATTCAATTGATCTTCCCATAACTCTTATAATCAACTCTATATATAGAAGTTTCTAAGTCCAAAACTCCATTAAAAAACACATCTCTTTTGTTAATTTGGAAAACTCTCTTTTGTAAATTTACAAAGTGAGTATGTAAATTTACATACATACTTTGTTTTAATTTTATTTTATGAAACTCTTGTCTCGTACGAAAAAATAACTTCCACTCTTCGTGAAAGAGGAATTATGACTGAAATTCTAATTTTAAAATAAAGAAATCCAGACATTTTTCCTTACAGGCTGTAAAGGAAATAGCTGAGAATCCTGTTGATAATAAAGACTAAAGAATCTGCACTATAATCTGCGCAATCTACAATGTTGTCCACTGAATCAATTTGCTCCAAGTGTTACGTGATCTGCAATATCAGTTAGGAAGTTTTCCTAGTTTAGTGCCTCAATATACTCTAATGTAAATATTAGCCGTTGTGAATATGACTTTAGGACAAATTGTTTCCATACTTGTATACTACGTTACATTGACAAATATATATAAAGGAACCACCTCTCGCTAACAAATGAATGAGAGTTTTCCAATATTCACATCTCATTTTATGGTATCAAGAGCTTGATAGTGACCCCTGTCATTTTTTTTCGATCTAGAGATATGGCCTCACTCCCTTCCAACTCAAGCCACCCAGTTAGCATCCAAAGCCTCATTACTGTCAAGCTCTCATGGGAAACACAAATTGTCCCACACCTTCATGGCCAAAACTTATTTGGCTTCGTTGATGGCACAATCTCCAGTCCCTCACCAACTATTCCTAACCATGAAGCTAAAACTTCCGCCACTGCTCCACTCTCAATTCCCAATTCCAAGTACATCACTTGGTTTGATCAAAATCAAGTTGTTCTTAGCACTCTGGTGTCCTCATTGTCTAAAGGTATCTTGGCACAAATGGTAAGACTCTCTACTGCTAGAGAAGCTTGGGTTGCACTTGAAAAAATGTTTGAATCCCACTTCTCTACCCGAGCCATTCAAACTTGGCAATTCTTGACTTCCACAAAAAAGAGTAACTTGTCCATTTCAGATTACTTTCAAAAAATGAATTTCTATTCAGACAACTTGGCTGCCATTGGATAGCCTCTCCAAAGCCATGAATTTACAACCTACCTTCTCGAAGGTATTGACTCCTCATATGATGCGATGTTACTTCTATTTCCACTCAAACTGATAAAATGTCCTCTGAAAAGACATCTCCTTGCTTTTAAGTTAAAGATTAAACAACAACAATCTACTTTAGAAGCAACAATTGGCTCGGTGAATATTGCCTCTTGCAATGACAATCGTTCTCGTGGTGGAAAATCTCAATCACAGCAACGTTCCTCACAACAAAGTTCCAACTCCAATTACAGAGAAAGCGGTCGTGGCAACCGTGGACGAGGTGGTTCATCGCAGCAGTTCTCCAATCCAAGACTCACATGTCAAGTATGTGACAAAAAAGGCCACACTGCAATACAATGCCATTACCGTTTTGATTATGCCTACCAAGGTACCCCTCCCTATAAGGCAGCATAATTGACCTCACCATCCTCAACAACGGATGCTAATTGGTACCCAGATACCAGCCCCACAAATCACCTCACAAATGATTTCAACAATCTCACTGTGAATTATGAGCCTTACATTGGAAATGATCAAATCCATGTCGGCGAGGGGGCAAGTTTGCCTATCAAAAACATTGGTTCTGCCACTCTCTCTACACCAACTCACTCATTTTATTTAAATCAATTATTGCATGTACCACAAGTCAAAAAAATTTAATTTTTGTGAGTCAATTTACAAGTGACAATAATGTGTATCTTGAGTTCACTTTTCTTTTTTGGTGAAGGATGAGGCAATAGGCAAAGTTCTTCTGCATGAAAAAACTAAATGCGGGCTCTACACATTTCCTTCCTTCATCACTCCCACAAGATCCAACCAAACCTACATGTCTCAATGTGCTCCTCTTGATGTGTGGCATTGTCAAATGGGCCACCCCTCTTATCAAACTATTAGTCATCTTGTTTCTAAGTTTTCTTTACCTATTTCATCAAATAAAATTGCAGGTGTGTGTTCTACATGTCAACAAGAAAAAAGTCATCACCTTCCTTTTTCTAATTCTCAATCAATTTCAAATTCACCTCTTGAGTTAATTTTCTATGATGTTTGAGGTCCATTGCCTATTATGTCTACCAATGAAAATAAATACTATGTGTCATTTGTTGATCACTTTAGCAAATTTACATGGTTATATCCAATCCCAAACAAATCCAATGTCATGCAAATATTTTGTTCATTCCAAAAACTTGTGGAATATCCATTTAATTGCAAGATAAAATTTGTGCAAACTGACTAGGGTGGAGAGTATCGGACTTTCAACCAATACTTTGCCAAAATTGGTATCCAACATCGGATTACCTACCCTCATACATCACAACAAAACAGGTTTATTGAACAAAAACACTATCATGTGGTTGAAACCGGTCTATCTCTTTTGTCACATAGTAATGTCCCCCATGCCTATTGGGATGCCACTTTTCTTATAGCCACCTATCTCATTGATCGGCTTTCCACAACTCCTCTTGAAATCTCACATTTTGAAAAACTCTACAAGCATGCACCCAATTTTTCAGCCCTAAAAATTTTTGGTTGTACGTGTTTCCCTTATCTCCGTCCTTTTAACCGCCACAAGCTTGATTTCCGCTAATAAAGATGTGTATTCATTGGCTTTAGCAATATGTATTGTGGCTTCAAATGCCTTGATACAACCTATGGAAAAAAATTTGTATCTCGGCATGTTATCTTTGACAAACATAGTTTCCCATTGCAAGCTCACAAACCACACCTAACCTGCACAATATCAAGTCCAACCCAACTGTCAACCTACCATTCCCTCTACCCAACAAGACACATTCTCATCATCTCAAAATAATCTATCTGCCTTCTCCAATCCACTAAACACAGCGACGTCATCTCCCCATAATCTGCCAACATCATCACCTCACTCACGCGACGTGCCATTTTCACACTCAACACAACATTCTCCATGTGTCCTCTTCTCTGGAAGTCCCTCCAAGTTCGTCCCTACCCACCATAAATTGGCTCCCTAAAAAATCATCTCTTGAAGATGTTGTTGCTGCAAAACACCCAGACCCTCACACTCATCAAACGAGAACTCGCTCCAAGAATAACATTGTGAAACCAACGACATTTGATACCCGCAACCATAGTCCTTTCTTGTTGTACTTACTATTCCGAAGTCACCATCTTGCTACGCAGAGGCTTCTAAGAACAGTGAATGAAGGGCATCTATGGATGCGGAATTTACTGCCCTTATGAAAAATGGCACTTGGTCATTAGGACCTGTAAAACCAACCATGAATATAGTCAGCTCTAGATGGATTTTCAAATCCAAACGCAAGTCCGATGGTTCTTTGGAATGCCACTTTAAGTCACGTGGTTAAGCTGACCACCATACACTTAGTATTGAGCTATGCTGTCTCCAAACAATGGTCGATCTATCAAATAGACATCCAAAATGCATTTCTTCAAGAGAACTTATCAGAGGAGGTATACATGCACCAAGACCTTGGCTATGTGCATCCTAATTTTCCCAATCATATGTGCTGTCTACACAAAGCATTATACAGATTGAAACAAGCCCCACGGGCTTGGTACCATCGGATGCAAAATATCTTCTATTTCTCGGCGTTATCAACTCCAGCTGCGATACATCACTCTTCATTTCCAAATAAGGTTCGACTACATTGTTTGTCTTAGTATATGTAGATGACATTCTAATCACTGGCTCATGTGCAAAGGCTATCTCACAACTTATTTTGAACCTCAACACCAAATTTTCCATGAAGGACTTGGGGGTATAAACTTTTTTCTGGGTATTGAAACCCATCGTGTGGCCGAGAGACTCCTGTTGTCACAAAGCCAGTATATGTACAACTTAGTTCAACATACAAAAATGCTTGAAGCAAAGCCCGTGTCGTCACCAATGTCTTCCCCACAAAAACTTTCACTCTTCTCGGGTGCACCATATGAAGATCCCTCCAATTACAGGAGTATTGTAGGCGGGTTACAGTACCTCTCATTGACACTCCTTGACATTGCATTTGTCGTCAACAAGGCTTTCCAATTCATGCACAAGCCTACTGAGGAACACTAGACAGCAGTGAAACGAATTTTATGGTACCTCAAATTCACCATCAATTATGGACTTCTCATTTGACCCAACTCATCAACTCAACTTTCCATTTATTTCGATGCTGATTGGGCCAGATGCCCAGATTATCAGAAGTTAGCCTCTAGTTTTTACATTTATTTTGGTGACAGCTTACTCTCCTGAAGCTCAAAGAAACAGCCCACTGTGGCCCACTCAAGCATTGAAGCTGAGTACTGAGCAATTGCACATGCCACAACCGAGTCTCTTTGGTTACAGTCACTAATGCGTGAACTTGAAATTTCTATCTCAGAAGCTGATACTTTGGTGCAATAACATCGGGGCCACATATCTCACTACCAATCCAGTCTTCCATACATGCACAAAACATGTTGAAATCGATTACCATTTTGTTCGGAAAAAAGTTCAACAAAAGATGCTAAAGGTTCAATTTGTTTCAGGCAAAGATCAGCTAGCCGATGGACTAATAGTCTCAACCAAATTTGGTCTTCTTTGATCCAAGCTCAACATGCGTCCCTCCACGATGAGCTTGTACGGGCATGTAAAGGAAATAGCCGAGAATCCTATTGACAGTAAAGACTAAAACAATTTGCACCATAATCTGTGCTATCTGCAATATCATCTACTGAATCAATTTGCTCCAACTCTTACGTGATCTACAATATCAGTAAGGAAGCTTTTCTAGTTTAGTGCCTCAATATACTTTGATGTAAATATTAGTCGTTGTGAATTTATTACTTTATGACAGATTGTTTCCATACTTGTCTACTCTGCTTATTGACATTTGTACACTCTAGTACATTGACAAATATATATAAGGGTACCACCTCTTGCTGACAAATGCACGGAAGCTTTCCAATATTCACCTTTCATTGTATGGGCTAAACAGGCCGTGCAGGCATATAATTAATTGAATGTATAAAAAAAAACTGAAACAACTTAAAGAGTAATCAATGATCAACAATTAACCCATTAATGTAACTCAGACTTTTAATGACTAATTAAATTTAAAATGTCCACCATGATTAGGAACTAATAAAAAATACGTTACAAATATACTATTTGTTAAATTCTAACATGTATAGATCATTAATTCGTTGACAGCCTCGTTACATGTACCCTTTTATTATTACCCTTTTATTATTACATGTGATGTATGAATGTAATTGATTGTATATATTGGATTGTTTTCATATAGAGAAAACCTTTGGTCTAGTCCGATTGGTAAATCTAACAGAACAGCCCCCAATGGTAATGTGACACGTAAGTGAGTTCATGTATAATCCAGTTGAAGCTGCGACGCACTCGATCAACTTGGTCTCGACTAACCTCATCCTTTCAGTTCATCATCTCTTCGATGTCTATTCTCTCTTCTCAAATCCATCCCCTCCATTCCTTTACATTTTCTCCAAAATATAACTCAGTGGCCTGCAATAGAAAGAATCCGGCCACGAGTCTGTGGAAGAGATATGCCAATCACACAATAAGGTATTTATTCGGGTAAATAATCTTCTTCAAAAGGATTATATGAAAGTTCTGACAAATTCTCTGAAATTCTAGGGATTAGGAACAAGGTAAAAGCAAATCAAGAAGAGGATGGGAATGATTCTACCTCTCATTGCGAGGAAAGATGCAATGATGATGGGAATAAGGTGAGATGTGCATTTCAGAGAAAAGGACAAAAAGCTCAAGGGGAAAAGAGATCGAGGAGATGAGTTTGCGTGGAGAAGTCATTGATGAAAACTGTGACAAATGGAATAACAACGTAATAGGGGAGAGAGCAGATCATGAAACCGAGAAGGAGATTGCCCCAACAATAAAGAGGGGAAAAATATATTTTCTTAGCAACCAAACAAGCATTAGAGTAATTTTAAAAAGAGGAAAACTAAATTTTCGCTACCCATAAATGGAGTTTACCTTCAAATTTTGAAACTACAAACACAAGTCCCACAACAAAAACCAAAATGTCAACAATTAGACTTTTTTTGAGATCCCCAGCTTTCTTCAAAAAATTTTCTTGGTATTTTCTCGAACGACAAATAAAGAGTAGAAAAGTTAGGGAAGACTTATGTGGCTAATGAAAAGTCATCAGCCGAGAAGGCTTGAGAAAGTTGGTTTGGCGTCGAACTAGGGTTGCAAGCTGTTATGAACTTCACGGATGAACAGTAACCAGTAGCAGCAGCAGTAATTAAAAGCTAAATGACAAAGAACAATGATGAAAATACCTCAACATTCATAAACGACTTAGGGAATTCGAAGTCCCTAATTCCTCCATAGAAGCCGAGGCTAACAGCACACAATGCTTCAGAATAACCTCCCTCACGGCTCTGGCATGAGACTTAACAGAATCCCTCATAGAAACTTACTAAAAAGTCCCTATAGAATAGTTCTAGAATAATCATAAAACTCACCATTTTAAGAACATATTTAAAACGGCCCATTTACAATTTATTCAGTACTAAAATTAAACATAACAGACTACCCATTAAGCCCAGCAGATCCACTTCAAGCCCATTGGCCCACTGCGCTATTAACCATTTTGCACCTAAACGGTGCATATCAAGTTCCCACAGTTAAGCTTAACTTGTCGCGTCTCCCCACTTCGATTCACTTCAGTTCACACCGTGTCTTCGAGCTTCCATCCAAACCCTAGATCAGCCAATACTCCTCCCGCCGATCTCTCATCCTACAGCTTCCTAACATTCTCCCTCCCTTATAGAACCTTGTCCACAAGATGTGGATACAAAGCCCAAAGCTTCCATAAATTTTCCCATGTATTTCGTCTTCTGAGAGCCCGAACCACTTGATCAACACCTCGGTCACCGCTCAATCCCCTTGTTTTTTTACTCACCGATCACGCACCCATTCGGGCTCAGGGATGACTTCACCGTCACTGTTAGTGGGGGGAAGAGTAACCAGCGGCTGGATCCGATCTCCGAGTTTCCGTTTCAAACATGAAATGTGAAAAATGGGGTGGATCCGAGAAGAGGAAGGTAGATCCAGCTTATAAGCTACGGATCCAACTTTCTGCAGCACCCTGAATGGTCCATAGAAGCGTGGAGCTAGCTTCATATTCCGGCGCAAGGCCACTGTGCTCTAATGAGACGGCTGCAAGCGGAGGTATACCCAGTCCCCTACCTCGAAGAGTCTCTCAATTCTTCTTCTGTTAGCATAATGTTTCATCCTTGCTTGAGCTACCGTTAGGTTATTTTTCAATAGCTTCAAAATTTCTATCCTACTGTATAAGAACTGGTCAGTTATTGAATTGCTTGCTGTACCAAGAACATAGTCAAGTAGCCCTGAGGGAGGGTACCCGTAGAGTGCCTCAAAGGGGGACAACTTTTTTGAATTATGATAGCTGCTATTGTACTACCATTCAGCTAGTAGTAACCACTGGCTCTAGACTGTAGGTTTAGAACTTGCATAACATCTCAAATAATCTTCCACCACTTTATTCATTACTTCCGTTTGACCATCACTTTGTGGATGATATGCCGAGCTATAGTCTAGGGAAGTGCCCTGGAGGGTGAATAACTCCCTCCAAAACGAGCTCAAAAATATTGGATCCCTATCAGACACAATTGTTTTAGGGAAACCATGCAACTTGAATACTGACCCCAGGAACACCTTGGCAACTTCCTGAGCTGTATAAGGGTGAGATAGGGCCATGAAATGTCCATATTTCGTAAACCTGTCTACCACCACAAAAATTACAGAATAGCTCTTAGATTTTGGTAATCCTTCTATAAGATCCATGGAGATGTCAATCCAAGCCTGTTGAGGTATAGGGAGGGGCTGTAACAAGCCAACTGGAGGCAATGTCTCATACTTAATTGCCTGACAAATCTCACACTCTCTCACCAACTTCTTGATATCTTTCTTCATCCCTGGCCAGTAGAAGTCCCTTTTGGCCCTTTGATAAGTCTTTAAATAATCCGAATGTCCAGCCATAGGGTCAAAATGAATGAACTGCAATATCTTTCCCTTGAAGGGTGAATCTGGCACAATAACAATTCTTCCCTTCCTTAAAATTAATCCCTGCTGCAGGGATATTCCCTTAGACACCTCTTGCTGGTTCAGTAACTTCCCCATCAAAATAGAAGCTTCTCTATCGTTCTTGTAACTTAATTTCAGCTCATCTACCCAATCGGTAGTACGAAATGAAATCAGGGCCAGTAATGCTCCCTCTCCTGTCTCAGTTTCCCCTTTTCTGGATAATGCATCAGCCACTAGATTTTCCTTCCCCTTTTTGTACTCAATCTTAAATTCATAACTCATGAGTTTATTGAGTCATTTGTGCTAAGCTTCAGTACCAATTTTCTGCTCAAGCAGAAACTTCAACGCTTGTTGATCTGTTTTGATGACAAAGGCTCGCCATAACAGATAGGGACGCCACTTCTGCACAACTGTAACAACAACTAAAAATTCCTTCTCATAAGTCGAAAGTAATAGAGCCTTTCCCTTCAACATCTTACTAAAAAATGCAATAGGTCGACCCACTTGCATAAGGACCGCACCTATTCCCCGCCCGCTAGCATCACATTCCACTATAAAGGTCTTTGAGAAATCTGGTAAGGCAAGGACCGGGGGTTGTGTCACCACTTCCTTAAGCTTAATAAAAGCTTGCTTAGCCTCTTGAGTCCACAAAAACCCGTTCTTTGTCAACAATTGAGTGAGTGGCGCTGCTATCACCTCATAATGCCTTATAAACTTCCTGTAATAGCCCGTTAACCCTAAAAATCCTCTCAAGGTTTTAGATGACTTAGGAGTTGGCCAATCCAACACGGCCTGAATTTTGGAAGGGTCAGCCTTCACTCCCTGCCCAGAAATGATGTGGCCTAAATAATCAACTTCCTCCACCCCGAAGCGACACTTTGATCATTTGGCAAACAACTTATTTTATTGTAACAGCCGTAGAACCTGCTTCAAATGATCCAAGTGCTCTAACCAGCTCTTACTATAGACCAAAATATCATAAAAAAAAAAACAGAATGAACTTCCTCAACAGGGGCTTGAATACATTATTCATAAGCCCTTGAAAAGTTGAGGGCGCGTTTGTGAGCCTAAAAGGCATCACTAAGAACTCGTAGTGGCCCTCGTGAGTTCTAAATGTTGTTTTAGGCACATCCTCAGGTACCACTCAGATTAGATGATAACCCGATCGCAAGTCCAGCTTTGAGAATACTTTAGCACCCCTCAATTCATCTAAAAGCTCATCAATCACTGGAATTGGGAACTTATCTTTTACTATTTCCTGGTTCAACGCACGATAATCCATACACATTCTCCACCCCCCTCCGCCTTTCTGACTAGTAACACCAGAGAGGAAAATGGGCTAGAACTTGGTCTCACCACCCCACTTTTGAGTAGATCTGTAACTATCTTCTCAATCTCAGATTTCTGGTAAAAATGGTAACGATAAGGTCTAATGGACATAGGTTGTGTCCCCTCCTTCAACACTATTCTGTGATCATGTGTTCTAAGTGGTGGTAATCCTTGAGGTTCCTCAAAAACTGAGCTGAAGGCACCAACAATTCAGCGTTGGTGGTCTGCTGTTGGGTTTCAATAGCGTACCCACAAATTTGTAGTAACATCCCCGTACCATTTTTCAAGGAAGCTAACATGGACTTGCTGTTATCCACCCATGTAAAGGGCTGTTGTTTGAGTCCAAGCAATCAAATCTGCTTATCCTCACTCTCAAATTCCATAGTCAACTTGGAAAGATCCCAAACAATAGGACCGAAAGTGGACAACCAATTAGAGCCAAGTACTAAGTCACACCCTCATAATTCAAAAATGTGAATAGGAATCGAGAAGGAATTACCCTGAATTTTGATCAGAGCCGCTGCACAAAAACCTTCACTCCTCAACATTGTCCCATTGGCCACATGCACATTTAACTTAGCCATTGGGTCCACTTTAAGGGGTAACCTGCGTGCTACCGAGGACTTAAGGAAGCTATGGGTGCTTCCCGTGTCTAACAGAATAGATACTGATCTTTCAGCCACCGTCCCTTCCACTTGCATTGTTGTAGCACTAGGGGTGCCCACTATAGCATGGAGAGAAACCTCTAAATTACTATCCTTAGCTGGACTCTCGGTTGTCTCCTCAATTTCAGGTATATTTGGGGCTGGATCCCCATTATCTTTCTCAACATCTCCCTCCTCCCCTTGCAAAAGATAAACATGTGGGTGTTTGCAATTATGTTGGGGATTCCACTTCTCATCACAGTGATAACATAACCCTTTATGTCGTTTCTCATCCATGACCCTAGAAGAAACTTCCTTAGGGGAAATAATTGGTTTACCCCATTTGGTGTGGTTTGTAATTTGAGTCGGTTGTAAGCTGGTCCCAAGGGAAACACGACTCTTCTCTCCTATCGGATTGCTGCCTTTACAATTCAGCAATCTAGCCAAATACTCCTCCTGCAATTTTGCAAAACCATAAGCTACAGTTAAGCTGGTCGGGTTAAACATCTGGATAGGCAGCCTAATTTCCTCCTTCAGACCACTCAAAAAATAGCTTAGTTTGTGGTTATCAGCAAAACCAGTCATCCGATTAGAGAGGGATTCAAACTGTGTCTTGTAAGCACTAACTGAGGAAGTTTGTTTCAGTTTAGCCAAGGTCCCCATGGGGTCATCATATGATGAGGCCCCAAAACGGCCCTGAAAGGCAGTAGTGAACGCTTCCCAGTCTGTAAATGGCCGAGAGCTTGTAGCATCTTTGTACCAGATCAGTGCCTCACCCCTTAAGTGATAAGAGGCCATTAGTAGCTTATGAGCAGCAGTAGTTTGATGGAAATCAAAATACTGCTAAGCTTTGGAAACCCACTCAGTGGGGTTTCTGCCTTCAAATGGAATAAAGTCTAACTTAACTCCCCTTGCGCAGGTTTGTCGTGGGTCAAATGCTTCTAGGTCGCGGTTCGAGTTGGTCTCTTGAAAGGAGAGGCGGTTAAGGATGGCCATAATGGTGTACAAGGTAGCATGCATTTCATCCATACGGACGTGGACAGCAACCAATTGCTGGGAGTGGTCAACTAACTATGCTTGGGTGGCTTCATGTTGCTGTTTGGTACGGGTGTTTTCAGCCATGGTAAGAATTTCTGGGTTTATGGGGAAGGGGTTTGTATGATTGTATATAATAGTGGAAATTGGGTCTGAAAAAATGTATGGATGATTTTGGATATTTGTAAGGATATATGGTCAGGAAGGCCAAGATGTGTATATAAGGATATTTGGAAGGATATATAGATGGATATGAAAAGTAGGTGCAGGTGGTCAAAATGATGGATTAGGATGGAATGTAAACGTCGGACTGTATAAGAACAATAACTACGATATGGCAAATAGGGAACGAGGTGGGTGGGTCAGGATCGATGCTCTGAGATACCAATTGTTATGAACTTCACGGATGAACAGTAACCAGTAGCAGCAGCAGTAATTAAAAGCTAAATGACAAAGAACGATGATGAAAATACCTCAACATTCATAAACGACTTAGGGAATTCGAGGTCCCTAATTCCTCCATAGAAGCTAAGGCTAACAACACACAATGCTCCAGAATAACCTCCCTCACGGCTTTGGCATGAGACTTAACAGAAACCCTCATAGAAACTTACTAAAAAGTCCCTACATAATAGTTCTAGAATAATCATAAAACTCACCGTTTTAAGAAAATATTTAAAACGGCCCATTTACAATTTATTCAATACTGAAATTAAACATAACAGACTGCCCATTAAGCCCAGCGGATCCACTTTAAGCCCATTGGCCCACTGCGCTATTAACCATTTTGCACCTAAATGGTGCGTATCAAGTTCCCACACTTAAGCTTAACTTGTCGCGTCTCCCCACTTCGATTCACTTCAGTTTACTCCGTGTCTTTGAGCTTCCATCCGAACCCTAGATCAGCCAGTACTCCTCCCGCCGATCTCTCATCCTGCAGCTTCCTAACACAAGCCGACAGGGTGCTCGAGAAACTTTGATCAAAGAAGAAATTACCTCCAGTGCAGTGCTCCTAGGCTTCGATGATGAGTTCTCTATCGAGTGATTTGATGTGGCCAAGACTAAACTCTTCTTGCTGTGCTAGCTAATGTGGCAGCTTGGAAATGAAGGGCTATAGTTTTAGGTTTTTAAGCCCGACCAGACACTAGCCTTACCCTTTCATATAATATGATTATACATTAAAAAGAATGAACAATGTTATAGTGCACAATGAATGTGCACCCCAAATATATATGCACAATGGTGCAAATTATGAGATTTTATTTATTTATTTTTCTTTTCTTATTGTTTAAGAATATTTTTAACACCCTTAACCATTAAGGGAAAAAAATATAAAATATAAGTTCACTAATATACTAATATATAGTCACTTCTTTAACTATTAAAAAATAAAATAAATAAAATTATATGAGTGGATACATTTAGTAGATATATATGAGAATCATACTGTTATTTTCGAGAACGATTAATGTGAGGGGAAAAAAAGAAATGGGCTATGATGACCTTTTACTATTTGAGGTCAACGACTAAAAATTTCATGATAGTGAAGATAGTACCATGGCAAATTGTTATGCCGAATTGATTCATTTGCAAATCTTCTTTAGGAGATTAAGATTTTCGTGCTTCAATCCGAGCTAATTTTATTTAAATTTTTTGTTTTATTGTAATCTTTATTCGGTTACTGTGCATTCACTAACACTTAGTAATGACCATCTTGAGGAGACGAAGATGACAACTTGTACATGTATAAATGGAATGTATGTATATTAGGTATTGATGTGACTGTGAGTGTGATCACATGAGATCACATGAAAGAAAAGTACATTTTTATATGTTTTTAGTATCATACTAAGTATTCATTTTTTTTTTTAATATGTGGATGTCCAAAGTAATGCTTAAAGTGGAGGCTAAGGGTATCCCATGGTTTTCTTTTGCCAGGAAGTTTACCAAGAGGGATTTTCTTATTGGTATTCTGCCATGTTTGCTAACCTGGAAGCTATGGATACGTAGGTGTAAGGCAAGCATGGAGGGTAAGCTAGACTTTGTGGCAAGTGTTTGGCCAGCAATGAAAGCATGGCTCGGTAGTCAATCGGAGAGGCTGCTCAAAAGGGGTGCATTTCGTGTTAATGCAAATATCTTGGCTGCACTAGAAGTCATTGAACCTGTGGCTCAACTTCGTAGACCTCGTCTTGCTCAACGAAGGAAATCGATGGAGGGATGGGTGAAACTCAATGTGGATGGGAGCTATAGTCGCAAGCCAGGGAGCATATACACTACAACCAAATATGCTTTTTCTTGCGAGTCTTTTCATTGCAGCTACCATGTATTTCTGTCAAAATTAAGTTTTTGTCACCAAATATATCCATAATAGACTCGCAAGAATTGGTCAGTAACTTGAAGGGCTTAAAGTTACCAGTGCACAAATTTTTAGAAATACTCTTTCTTCTGACAATTCTTTTCCTCACAAAACATGTTGACTTTCATCGCAAAAAGTGTGTCAGCTATGGTTAACTGGGATTGGAAATATTTATATGCCGTAGTGGAAATCACAGGAAATAAACATTTGTGACCAAAAAAATATTTTCAACAATTTATTTTTGTCGAAAATAGTCTTCTATAATTAAAAAAAAAATACTAGTAAACTAGTATCACAGACTCACAGCCTTACACTTAAAATACATAAAAGAATTTGAACAATATATTACAAAATATATATATAAATATATATATATTGGAATACAAATAACAATTCTAGATAGTTTAAAAAGAAATGGAATACAAACAACAATATATCATGGGCAGTATGGATAAAGTCCATCCAAGGGCCTCCTTATCAAACAGATTTTCTGCAAAGTATAAGTCAGGATTTTTATCAAACATCATTCCCCCATTGTCATTTTACCAAAAGAAACTTTCATGTTATGCTAGTATGCAGAAGATAAAACCAACATGCAACTATTGAGCTCATAAGCATTCATTTTTTACCTTCTAGAACTGAACGTTCAGTGGCACATTTGTATGCCCAGTCATAGGCAGCTTTGATGCCTTTAGATGCATATCTGCAGAAAAATAATTAAAATAAGCTTTGTATATAACAATCACATTGAGTATGGTATGGATGGACTATGATCAAGAAATGATAAATATACAATCTAAGCCTAATTTTCTAAAGAGAGATTTAAAATAAAATGATCAATGATTGAACTCACAAGAACTATTGAAGTGTGTGATACAAACAATAGCAATACCAGTTTCATGAACATCCAAAAAAGTAAATCCATATCAGTAAAATGTAACCAGTACTTAAAGACAACATTAAACAATCAGAAAAAGCATAAAAAATGACTATGGACAAAGCCCATAGAGTATGAGCATCATCAACATCAATATAACACAAAAATATTAATCAAACCATATGGCGCGTATTGTATAGAGAGCGAAAGGAAACAAGTGTCATACCTCCCGATAACAATTTCTAGATGAGTGTACGAAGTAACACTACAAAATAAAGCCAAACAATTGTTAGTATTTGACTGACAATGCTAAACAGGATCACATCAGTATCCTATTTAATAAACCTTTCCCTAATAAATCAATCAAATGGACACTCGGCTACCTGGGATAATAAACAAAGAAAACAGGGTAAAATCAACTGACTAGTATTATTGTGATGTTGGTCAACAACCCTATAACAATTACAAAGGAGAAGGGCCAGAGGAGAAATGAGAAATAAGAACAAATGAACAATGAGCGTGTCCTGAAATCAGGTTTCCCTTAATGCTCTAAAGAAATCCATCTGCTGTTCGATATTAAACAACTAAGAACAGGGCATGTATCTAAAGTAGGTATACACAAAGGTTATAAAATCAAAAGCAAATCAAGAAGCAAGCATCAACCAGTACAAACTAAATAGAGAATCTGTGTATTAACATGGACCTTAAACTATGGGAATACAATCAAAAGAACGTCATTGGCAGTAACATTCACTAAAAATGAGAAATGTAAGCAAGGTTCATACCCAAAAAGAACCTAATGTCTTGTTGCTTTTTCTACACAAATATCGTTACTAAAAGTGAAGCATGTAGCGGCAAATATAAAAGTCCATAAAAAATAGGGGAAATATGCCATTCACTAAAAGTGTAGCATGTAGTTGCAAAATTTTAGATATGACAAAAACTCCCATGACATATATACAAATATATACAAACCATATATGTAGGAGCACAAAAGTTATAATAGAATATGTGTTGTAGCTGCAAATATAGGGATGGAGTCAATATAAAAAAAGCATATTTATTATTGTGAATTAATAAAATCGTTACCATTACCATTTCAATTGGAAAACATTTAGTGATTCAACATGCACTTAGTAGATCGATCATTGTATATTAGTGAGAAAGTTCAAGAACAAGTCATTTCGTGGAAGCCTTGTTAATTTTATTCTGAATTTTGTATTCCTATGAGCATTGCATTTTCTACTAATGAGTGGTCTTTAGAACTCATAAATTTCATTTTAAACAAAATCAATATACTTGTAAGCCATTGAGAGATCTCTACATATAGTAGGAAAGTTAGCACGCTAAGAAGAGCTTTTAAAGCTATTCTTTTATAATTCTGTTTACAAAAGAGACAATCAATACCCACACCATTATGCTATATATACAAAACAATATACTATAAGCAAATCATGACAAATTCACTGAATCACAAGTACTCAAGCCCTCCAAAAATCCAAATAATCCAAACAATCACAAATCAGTACAAAGAATCAAACGGATCAAAGATTCACCATATTTCAAGAAACTCACTGTGAATCGTGATGGCACTCCATGGAATTTTTTATCCTTCACTAGCAACATAAATAGACACCCTGTAAAATACTAAAATTTCGTTAGAATTAAAAAATAAAAAGAGAAAGATGGAGAGACAGAAATAAAATCATAGATGGTAAAGCCTCGAAGGGAGAGGTCGTGTGGGGATGGGGGTTACCTAAGATTTACCAAAGGTTCGGAAGACTTGAAAGGAGAGGTCGTGCATAGGCAGGAGATTTTAGAGATAGGTCATGCGGGGGAGAAGTCCAAATGCCGTTGACACTCACCTAGGGCTAGGGATACAAATTGCTAGCAAGAATATAGTGAGGCCAATCGAGAGAGGTTGAGCAAGGGTGGGGGGAGCTATCGCCTAGGGTTACAGATTGTAGATGTAAAAGATTCAAGAAGAAAGAAAATTAAATGCAACTTTCAAGGAAGGTGATACCAGGTAGAACCGTGGGAGAAGGGAGGAAAGATGGGAGGGGCTTCGTCGGCTGCAAGGGGAAGGGAAGAGAGAGAGGGTCAGATTAGTATTCTACCAGGGAGGGGGCTCAACAATCACACGGATACCCTAGAATGTCATATATTTAGATGCAAAACTTTTTCTTATGATTTTTATTTGTGAGAAAAAGTGTTTAATTTTCATGATTCTAGCTAGTGACAAATAAATTTGTACAATACAATTATTTGGGACATCAAGTTTTGTGCCGATATGAATTAAGTAGGAAAATATAACTACTCGCTTCCGAAGGTATATTTCGAAAATGTTTTGTTTTTGTCACAATAATGCCATCAATAATAATTTCACAACTCATAGGAAAAAAGTATTATCTGCCAACTTTTTTCAATAATTCTATATTCATTGGAAAAAGTAATTAATATCTGCGGATTTTACATCGTCAGAAATAGAATTGTTCATTATAATTATTTCCAACAAAAATGTTTCTGACAGATGGTTTTTAGTGACAAAATACCATTAGTTGCTAGTGAATTGTATTCACAGGAAAAAAAATTGTCCCAATTTTTTTTTTTTTGTAGTGATAGGTGGTGGTGGGGTGATCCAAGACTGTGGTGAACGTTTCCTAGTGGGGTGATCCGAGACTGTGGTGATCGTTTCCTAGCAACTTTCAAGCATGGTACAAACAATGAAGCTGAACTGAGAATATTTATGGAGGGGATAAGGATGTGTACGAACATGGGTATTTTACATCTTGAAATAGAATTTGATTCAAAACTAGTGGTGGATTGGACTAAATCCAAGAGATGCACAATTTGCTACCTATGGGATTTTTGGGAAGAATTTTTAGTAGTCACTCATGGAATTTCTTTCTCTATTTCTCATTAATTTAGATAAGGAAATGTAGTCGCTATTTTTTGGCCAAATGTGGCGAGCTAAGCTATGATGGAATGTATAACGAGGATGACTTGCTCCCTATAGAGTAGAGAGATTTAATGCTTTGGAAGGGATAGGTTTGCCTTATATCGTTGGTAATTTTTTCATTTGTTTGTTTATTTTGTTTGTTATTTTTATTTTTATTTTATTTTTGATAGTTGGATTAGGGTATTAGTTGATTAGTTTGTTTTACGATATTCCTCAATTATAAGTGAGAATTTATTTTTAATAAAGTTTGGAGATGTCACCCTCCTTCAATAAAAAAAAATGCTTAAAGTAAAGTTTGAAGTTGTAAGACGATACTTAGCTCAAGAAGAAAATGGCAAAGGACTAAATCATATACAAAGGTTACAATTTATAATTTTGATATAGCAAATTTTGAAACGTTTTACAAAGTACCTTCATCTTACAAAATGAAATCTAAAGACAAAAACTTTTAAAAGTGAGTGGCACTTCATGCCTCTATTTTTTCTAAAGTATTATTCTTAACCATGTATAGGCGGACATTATTTTATATTATGTTATATTATGGATCCGATGTGCAATTTAAGGACCCTATGCAGTTGTGTAATTATTTTGCATCCGAGTCACGTATAATTATTTAAGAACCCTTGCAAGTGATATCCATACACAATTTGTAAAGAAATTTGAGAGAATAAAATATGTTATACAACTTGAGAGAAAAACTAACAAAATTCCCTACAATTCTTCTGTAATGGCCTCTAATACTGTAGCAATATTCTCTATGTTAATATGCCCTCTCAAGTTCAAGGGGATGTCAACAACATTGGGACTTATCCTTAGCTTTAAAAATCTATCAACAACCAATGGCTTTGTTAATATGTCAATGAGTTGATCCTTTGAGTTGAAGAAAGAGATATTGAATGTCTTTGCCGCAACTCAATCTCTAACACAATGAAAATCAATATCCACATGCTTTGTCCTTGAACCGAATTGGCAGCCAAGTAAGTGACTCCAATGTTGTCATACTAGATTATTGGAACTTGAGTAAGAGATAAACCAAGTTCAAATATAAGAGTTTGAAGCTAAATAAGTTCAGCTTTCGAGGAAGCTACACATTTATACTATGCTTTTGTGCTCAATCTTGCTACAATTCTTTGTTTTTTTTAGCTTCATGAAATTAGATGTTTTCCCTAATAGATGCAAAAATCACTAGTTGATCTTCAATCATCTCGACAACCAACCCAATCCACATTCGAGTAAGCTTGCAATTCGAAGGCAGATTGAGATGAGAAAAATAAATCATGGTCAATGATGGCTTTCATATAACGCAATATTCTCTCCATTGCAACCCAATGTGATAACTTAGGGGTGTGCATGAGTTGTCACACCTTATTAGCCGCAAAGGATATGTTGGGTCTAGTGGGGGATAAATATTGCAAACCGCCAACAATATTTTTAAAAATAGTAGCTCATCAAAGCTTAGTGAGTCAAATTTGTATAGTTTCAATGAGGTTGCCATAGGAGAGATCATCGACTTTGCTTGCAACATCTTACTTCACGAGGGTAAGTCCTTCATATACTTTCTTTGATATAGCAATAGACCACCATTCAATTGAATTTTTCCAAGCCAGAAAAATCCGACAGAGAGCCCAAGTCTTTAACAAAGAATACCAAACTTAAGTCATGAATGAAAGTGTCAATTGCAAAGGCTCTAGATGCATTTATCATAAAGTCCTATGTGGCACCCACAACTCTCCCCTAGAATTTAGAGGGGCTCGCGACATCGGAATGATCATCACACGTGCCAATCATCCCCTTGCTTAGTGCTCTAAGAGTGTGTCAAGCAAGCAAAAATATACAATTAAAATTAATTGCAGCTAAATATAAAAAGTCAATCATTATAGTACTAGAAAAAAAAAACAAAAAAAAACTTACAAACCAGTCTGAAATATAACTCTCCAAGTAGAGATTATATAGTCATCCCTAATAGAAAAACAATAAAACATCGATTACATCCAGGATTAAAATCTCTCTTCGTCATCACATAAGAATACTCCTTCAACAGAGTCTGCCCCTCAAACTCGTCATCATCCTCTACATCAAAAATTTCGACTCCATAAAATGAAATCGTAGATAGATCAGATACACTACATGAGATTCGAATCTCAGTAAGCAGCAGTCAGCACACAAACAAATAATTACAATCAACAATGTGCTCAATTTATTCTCAACCAATTGTCTACAAGTACACCTAATTACGGACTATCCTTTCCCAAATAGAACCTCAAATATAAACTTGCCAAAAATCTAATTTCTGACTCACAACATATTTTTATTTTATTAACACATATATACCATAGTCTCTCCTAGGAACCATCCATATGCTCTGACTCTCTTCGTTACACCGCAGGTAACGACCGTACATGTAACTTCGTAATGGACAATAACCAACTAACCTCGCTCGGTAAGTAACATGACCAGAGATCCCCTAACCCCCGTCAGTAGAGAAGCCACAAAGTCTATATGAAAGCGTTACCATCTCATCCAATCTCATTGTTGCCCAGCGAAAATCCAAGAGACGTCACGTTAGTATATTATGCTCTTGAGTGATCAGAAAAGCTCCACTGATATAAGGCATCATCTTAACTTGGAGTCATGATACACATGCACCCACCACTATGACCAAACCAGACCATAAACAACCCAACAATAGCATCCTCATAACTCCTCACAATCCATAAATAATCAGACCAATCAAGAAATAATATATGCATGATAAGCAGTTATTGGATGGCATAGCAATATCACACAAAGTAAATATATCCAACCAAATATTTATAAATTCAACAAATATTTTTCACAACAATCCGATCACAATCAATCCAACCACGAAATGATCCCATCTTCTATTTAATGACCTCAGACTTAACCAACTTACTGTCAAATTTAATTATTATTATTAAATAGATACCAAGTATCAACACTTTAAGCTGTCAAGTAAAGTTAGTAACAAATAACAAATAAAACAATCAAACAAAACATAAATCGCAAACGACTGCTACTTACTACATATTTGGTAAAACTTCTGGATGATCGCGAAAATATCAAAACGTCAACCCGAGCCTTAAACAACAAGCACGCAGCTAAACTCACACCCATCGAACCATCGTAAATAAGACACCATAAATAAAATAACACCAATAAATATAATAAATATCATTAACAAAAACAATTAAAACAATTAAACATAAATAAAATAAAACTACATATATAAAACAACTCAAATAATAATAATAATAAATATTATGATCAAAATAATTTAAACATTTAAACGGAAATATAATCACGTAAATAAATTAAAGCTACATCTAAATTAATTAAATACAGAAACGTGTAAAGAGGCTAACCGAGGGTATTGAAAAGCGATTAAACGGCACCAAAATGAGGGGAAAACCACAACAAAGGCTACACACTAATTTTCAGGCTAGGAGAGGGTTTGAAGAGGTAAAACTCAAGTTTGAAGTTTGAGTTGTGGGGAAGAAAAGAGAACCCGAAATCAACACCAACGAAGAATATAACTCGGTTTTGAGACTGATTTTCGTAGGGTAAACCGAGGCCTATTTATAGCCCAAAATGGAGAAACCACGAACTCGAAATGGCGCGAAAATGGACACCAAGTGTCACTCTACAACTCGACGAGTACGGAGATGCGCTGCCATGGCCAAAAGCTTAACCTTTTCAGATGAAAACAGGAGTAGAAAACCCACGGCACGATTTTGCAATAAATCGGAGTGATTTTCAAGCACGTGAGGCACGGATCGGGGCTGAAATTTAAGGCGTACAATCGACCAGACGATGGGCTTCGGAAGGAGGGACGCGTGGCTGAAGAGAGGAAAAAGAAAGCTGCAAAAACTGAGCTTGAACTCACTGGTACACAGCAACGAAAACAGGGGAAAAGAAAGAAGAAGGAAGAATGAGAAGAAGAAATGGCCGGTCACACGTGAACGAAAAGGCCATGCGATTTCATTAAACAAGGGTACTAAACGGCGCTGTTTTAGAGCATAGGGGGCTGGGTCTCAAAGGGACACGGGCTGGGCATCACAAAACACCAAATCCGGTCCCCACAAAAGGAAAAATCCAACAAAACAAAACCCACTCACACAAATAAAACCCAACAACAAATAAATTAAATCAAGCCCAATCCGAAAATCAACTTTATAAATAAAATAATTTAAAATACAACACATTAAATTAAATTTTACATAATAAAATAAAGAGATAAAATTCAAGCATTAAAATAGATGCACCACAATAAAATAATAAGGAAAACAAATTAACTCAATATTTAAACATAGAAATAATTTAAAAGAGAATAATTGCACATTAACACCATCCGATATTTATATTAACAAGTAATACCCATAAAATAAAAAAATACAAAAAAAATAAAATTACGAGTTCTTACATCCTCAAATATAAACCAGAAGGTACAATGTGTAAATCACTATGACTAAGAATGAATAACAATGCATTAGCTTTAGAAGCTTTAGAACCATAAGCTAGCAACCAAGAATTCAACTAGGTAAAATCTGTCGAACTCATCCAGGCCGTTGATGATATCCTTTGGCTACAACTACAAGTGTTGTCTTCCTTCTCTCAATGGATCCATTGGCAAGGGGTTTGGTTTGATACACCAACCTGCAATCAAGAATATTATAAGAGGGGTTAGGAGGAACTAAGGTCCAGAAATTATTTTAGAGCAAGGCTATGAACTCCTATTGCATCGCATCATGCCATTTAGAATGTTTGGAAGTTTTTGAGTAACTGGTAGGGGCTTCGGGAGTGTGCACAGTGTAATGAGTCAGTTTCGAGAAGGGTATGGAACGGTGCCATCTAGAAGGACGCAAGGACGAGAAGAATGAGTGTGAAATCATGTGATGATGGGGGAACGAGGTGGTGTGAGGATGGGAGGAGTAGATTGAGTTGAGAATTTAGGGATTTGAGTTCGGGAAAGGGAAGGTTCAGAAGAAGAATTAGGGAGTTGAGTATTGGAAGGGTAAGTTTCAGAAGAAGAATTAGGGATTTGAGGTTGAGATAAGGGAAGTTTCAGAAGAGGAGAAGGGGCGTGGGCCAAGGATAGATAGAGTGAGCAAAGGTAAGTGGGCTTGCGAGGAGTGATTAAGTAATGAGTTTGACGTGAAGGGCAAAGAGGAATGGTTGATAGGCCAAGGGTTTGAGTAACGAAAGGAATCTTTATGAAATATAACCACACGAGAGATATAGAGTCATTATGTGATTAAGTCGATTTGGGCGATTTGCGTGAACAAATAACCACACGAGAGATATAGAGTCGTTATGTGAACAAATAACTTAAGAGGAGATTAGGCGATTTGGGCGATTTGTGTGTCTTCTAGGGTTTTGCTTCGTATGGCTTTTGAGGGGGTCGCCGGCACCTCTAAGCCAGCAGCCAATCACCGATCTTATGCTAATCTTCTTGCAACGGCCCCGCAACCCATTCCGGAGGTTAAACTCCCTATAAGGGCACCGAAAGTTATGGAGGGAGAAGTTTGCGTTCTCTTCTCCAAAGAAGAAATTCAGAAATCTGTAGAGCCTTTTCGATACTCTTTGGTGTTGAAGTTTCTACAACAGAGGCCATCTCTGGATGCTATTCGAAGTTTTATTAAGAATCGATGGGGACTGTCAGGCTACGTGGTGGTTTCGGCTATGAGATTGCAATGGAATGTGTTCGTCCGTCTAACATCGGAGGAATATTTCAATAAGGCTTTCTCGAGGGAGGTTTGCGACATCAACGGGGTAGGCTACAAATCATTTCATTGGTCCCCTGAATTTACAAAGGATGAAGAGCCTTTGGTGGTGCCGGTCTGGATTTTCCTCCCAGGTTTGGCTCCTAATTTCAACAATCCATCAATGTTAATCTCGATTGTTGCTCCGGTAAGTACATACATTCGCTGTGATAATGCAACCAGATGTGCCACTAGAACTGATGGGGCAAGGGTTTGTGTGAAAATAGATGCAGCAAAGCAACCTTTGATGTCTTATTGGGTTAGGGTGCCTTTTGCCCCAGGAAGTAGACTGCAGGAGGTGGTATATGAAACCTTACCAACTTTTTGTGTGTTATGCAAAAAGCAAAGTCATAATTCTAATACGCGCAAGAAGGGGAAAGGGGAGAAGAAAAAGGAGAAGAAAGTAGTGAGGCTGGAATATAGAGAGGTGAAGAAGCTGGATAACATGCCTTATACGGAGGTGAAGAAGCCGGATAACGTTCCTATGGAAGTCCGGGAGACAAGTAATATCATTAATGTTGATGGAGATACCGAGAAAGGTGGTGTTGAGAAGGAGGAGATTGGTGTTCCTCTTGTGAACTCTCAAACGGTTTCTACAGGTGAGATTGAGTTATGCAACGAGGATGAGCAGCAAGTTTCAGTCATACCTGTTTCTGATATGAATATGGATGTTTCGAATCAAGTGATTTTAGAGGAGAATGGTATCTTGGAGAATTGCCAATCTGTAAAGCTTAGTGGTTTGGAGGTGGTTTAGAGGCAAGAAGTAGAGTTGGAAGTTTCTGAGACAAGAGGTACGGTGATGGATAATGATGGAATTTTTTTAGGTAGTTTTTTCCAATCAAGAGATATTTGTAAGGGATGAGAATCCACAAAAAGATGTGGTTTCTGATTCTAATGTCAGATATGAGTCAAATATGAAAGAAATGAAGTGATTATGGAGGTTCATAGTAGTAAACGGGTGAGAACTCATGCCGCAAAACTTAATCATTAGTCCAATCATGTTCTAGAATATGATGGGTGTAAGATCCTCACGTAGTAGGCTGATAAAGTTGATGAGGCGGTATAGACCGAAAGTTTTGGCTCTTGCTGAACCTTTTTTAGATAATACTTAGTTAGATGATTTTCGAAAGTTACTTTGAGTTTGATGCCGGTATTTCTCTGAGAATTCTGATGGCAAATTGTGGTTGTTCTGGATGAAGGATGTAAATGTGAATGATTTGAGGTTTGGTAATCAACACATTACTGAAATTATTGCTGATGGTCGGTCGGTGTGTAGGATCTCTTTTGTTTATGCTAGATGTCAATATGATCAAAGAAGAAGGTTGTGGGATGAGCTTGGTACTCTTAAGAACACAAGCTGTCCGTGGATTATTATAGGGGATTTTAACATTATATCCTCTAATTCTGAAAGGAGATGAGGTAGGCCGAGGCCAGTAATCGCTATGGAAGAATTGTTGGATCCACGCATGTGGTCTTTTAGAATTGTCATTTGTAGGGAAGAGTTTATCTTGGTGCTATGGACAAGCTGGCAGAGCACGGAGTTGGGCTAGATTGGACAGATCTCTAGTGGATCAAAATGTTCCCACAGAATTTCCGAATTCTAAAATGAGATACTTGTCACCTACATCCTCGGATCATGCCCCAATGGTCATCTCTCTATGCAAAAATGAAGAAGCTTATGGCCCTTCTCCTTTCCGGTTTCAACAAATGTGGATAGATCATCCTGATTTTATTAATTGTGTGCATAAGTCTTGGAAGAAGAAACTTATGGTTTTGGGATGGTTAAATTTGTAGGAAAGATTAAATGGCTTAAAAATGATCTTAAAGGGTGGAATAAGTCGGTTTTTGGATGGACAGGTACTCATATTCAGAGTTTGGAAGATCGCATAACTAAATTGGAGACCAAATTACAAACTCTGTACAATGAAGATGTGGTGGAATTAGATCTTTTAGCTTCTAAAGCTGAGATGGACACGCAGTTACACAGAGAAGAGGTTCGATTGTCTCGATGTGCGAAGGTACGATGGTGGAAATTTAGTGATAACAATTCTCGTTATTTTCATAGTCTTCTCAACATGAGGAATCAGGCTAAAGTGGTGGAAATTAAGATGGCTAATGGATCGGTTTTGCAGTCTCCCCAGGAGGTCCATGATAGTGCAGTGAGATATTTTTCTGATTATTTGGGGCAGTCTCATTGTGTTACGATGCCAGATTTGGGTGAATTGTTGCCCAAAGTTATTTCTGGAGAGGATAATCTCCTCTTGTCATTGACTCCTTTGAAGGAAGAGATCAAGCAAGCAGTGTTTAGTATTCCTATTGAGAGTAGTCCAGGTCCGGATGGCTTTGGGTCTGGGTTCTATCACACTTGCTGGGATATAGTAAAAGATGATGTGGTGAGGGCGGTTAGGGATTTTTTTTCAGGGTAATTCTTTGCCCAGATTCTATTCCTCGTCCTATGTGGTTCTTATCCTTAAAATGGAGCAGCCTATAGGTTTTGATAAGTTCCATCCAATAAGTATCTGCTCCATTTTCTATAAGATTTGCACTAAGGTTCTAGTTGTAAGGCTTACTCTATTTTTAGATTTCTTGATCTTAGCTGAACAAAGTGCTTTTATTCCTGGCAGGGGTATTTTTGATAATATATCTTTGACACAGGAAATGGTCAATTCCATTAACAAGAAGGTGTTGGGGAGTAATGTTATCTTCAAGTTAAACATGACTAAAGCTTATGACATGGTAGAATGAGATTTCCTTTTGCATGTATTGGCAGCTTTTGGATTCTCTCCTACTGTATGTAGTCTTATAACTTGTATTTCTCTGCCGTGGTATTCAGTTATGATGAATGGCACACCTCGTGATTTTTTTCAGGGGAGACGTGGCCTCTGTTAGGGAGATCCGCTTTCGCCATATCTTTTTATTATTTTGGAGGAAGTTTTTTCTAGACTTTTGAGAAGAAAATTTTTGGAGGGGAAAATTAAAAGTTTTTATCATCTTTGGGGCTCCCCTTGTATCTCACCTTCTTTCTGCAGATGATGTCATGATTTTTTCTAATGACTGCAAAAAATCTATTAAAGAATTGATGAAGGTTATTGAAACTTATGAAAGGTGGTCGGGGCAGAGAGTGAACAAAGAGAAGACTTCTATTTTCTTTGCTAAAGATTTTTCCTTTAGAAAAAAAGATGAATTACTCAGGGCCACGGGTTTCTCTTCAAGCAGCTTTCCTTTTACTAGTTTGGGTGCTCTCATTGTATCAAGTAAACTTTTGAGAGTGCACTTTGAGCCCTTTTTATCTAAAGTCATTAGTAAATTGGGAGGGTGGAAGAAGAAATGTTTATCAGTTGGAGGCAAATTGGTTCTCTTAAAGCATGTTTTAAATAGCTTACCTATTCATTTGATGTCCATTCTTCATTTTCCTCAAGTTGTTCTTAAGTACATTCAGCGGCTATTTAGTGCCTTTTCTGGGGTGAGAAGGAGAGCAACGCCAAGCACAAGTGGGTGGCTTATAAAACTATGTGTTTGCCGACTGGAGAGGAAGGAATGGGTATTAGAGATCTTGAGGATATTCAGACTTCTTTGCACATGAAATATGCTTGGAAGGTGTTGACAAGTCAAATTATTTGGGCAAATTTCTTCCGTGCTAAGTATGTGAAGGATAAGATAAGCATGTGTCTCTGTTAAATCCGAGCAAAGGGTCCAGATTTTAGAAAATGATTGTCAAATGTATTCCTCTTATTTTAGAGCATTCTAAATGGAGGGTTCGTGATGGTAACACTTCTTTTTGGAGGGATAGATGGTTGAACAATGGGCCACTGGTGGATTCTCTACCTATTGTTGAGTTTTCGGATTTAAAAATTATTGACTTGAAAATTAATAATGGCTGGGATTTGGACTTGTTAGGGAGGCTCGTTGGAGAGGTCAAAGCTGTATCTATTAGTAATGCATTGGCATCCCAAAAAAATGATAATGATGTGCTTGTTTAGATGAAAAATAAAGATAGGTCTTTTTCAACGAAGTCGGCTTGGCATTGTGTCAAAATTAGTAGCCCAAAAGTGGATTGGGCTAAATGGATATGGCATGCAGTGCTTCCAAAAAAAAAATCTATTTTTCTTTGGAAGGCTTTTCATAATGGTTAAAGTGTTGATGACAGACTGAGAAGAATTGGAATTCCTATTATGTCTAAATGTGACTGTTGTGTGAATGGAAACTATGCAAATTTATCTCATGTTCTTATTTCTAGTGAGGTTGCCTTGCCTATTTGGTAGAAGGTTTCTTCGATTATGGGTGTTCCTTTTGATTTAAATAGAAATTGGGGAGATTTAATGAGGTTGTGGTTTCGTAGGGCTGGTCGCTCCTCTCAAATTGATAATATTTTGGGTCTACTACCATGTGTTGTCTCTTGGATGCTTTGGCATAGAAGATGTAAAGCTCGGATGGAAGGAAAGCAGCTTTTTGTGGAAGGTATTTAGAGATCTGTTTGTTTTTGGCTTATAAGAATTCAGGACAGTCTCAAAAAAATGTCAAAATTGACAGCTACAGATGTTAGTAGGATGAAAGAACTGGGTCTACCAGTCCTTCCTATTAAAGTGCCGAGATGTCAGCTTGTTTACTAGGAGAAGGCGATATAGGATAGAGTTAAACTTAATGTAGATGTGTGCAATCGTGGTAATCTGAGACAAAGTGGTGCTAGTGGGGTTGTTGCCCAGATGACTAACACAAGAGGGGGGGTGAATTGAGTTGTATTTAAAAAAAATAACAATTATAAATCAAATATATAATATAAAATATAAATAAAATATGAAACAATAATAAATATAAAGAGTAAGGGTAAGAGAGAAGCAAACTCAGTATGTTAACGAGGTTCGGCCCTACTGCCTACGTCCTCGCCTCAAGCTACCTCTTGAGGATCCCCAAATCCACTGTTCAATCTCCTTTAGGTGGAGATAGAAACCTATTACACCTTTGAGCAGCACCGCTCCAAAGAATCCGTGTAGAACACCCTCTACACTTCCAATCACCTCACACTTGGTGATTTAACTATTCCACGTGTAGAACACCTTCTACACTTCCAATCACCTTACACTTGGTGATTTAACTATTCCCCGTGTAGAACACCTTCTACACACACAAGGGTTATACACACCCTTTTACTGATACAAGAATTGATAGTAGGTAGACTATCAAAGTACACTCCTCAATGAGTGAGATAGAAACAATACAGCGCAACCTATATCTCTCTCAACAAGAACAAGAATTAAGGCTCAAAACTTTAGAAAAGAGAGAATGAGAGCTTTGAAGAAATGATGCAAAACTTAGCAATAGATGTGTAAGCTCTTGTTGTGAATTTTGTAAAACTCAAGTGAGCTATTTATAGGCAAATGAGTTTTCAATTTCAAATTTGAAAAGATTCCCATGTCAAAAACATCATCATTCACTTTTCAAAAATTTCAAATCTAATATTTTTACTTTTTGCATGTGACAAAAGGAGCACACTTTACTTTTCAAAAATTTCAAACATAATCTTTTACTTTTTGCATATGACAAAAGGAGCACACTTTTCTTTTCAAAATTTTCAAATAAAGACATCTACCTTTTGCATAAGTCAAGAAAATCATCCACCACTTTTGAAAATATTCAAATAAAACATGCACATGTGAAAGATGACAATCAATCATCTTAATATTTTCAAAATTCAAACCTTTAATCATATCATGCACATGTGAAAGATGACAATCAATCATCTTTCAAAATTTTCAAATTTAATTTTCAAAATATTCATGCATATGTGGAAAATGTATTTTAATGCTTTATGATAAAATATTAATTTTGAGCCTTAATCCTAATTTTGAATTTTTAAGAGATTTACAACATTACTCTATGATTTTAATATGAACTTGTTCCCTTCTTGCTCATGCTTGCTTCCTTGATGTGTTTGATTATATTGTGTGGACAACTTGAGCTTGAGACTCCTTTATTCTTTGAATTCATTTGTTATCATCAAAATCCATGTGTACATTTACATGAAACTTGAAACCTTGGGTTCAACAGGGGTTATTTGGAATTATCAGGGGAAATTATTGTTGGCTTTTTCGTGCTTCTTAGGGAAATTATTGTTGGCTTTTTCGTGCTTCTTAGGGAAATTATTGTTGTCTATTGGTTTAAAGTATTGCCGTGATTTAGGTTATAACTTGGTTGACATAGAGTCTGATTCTTTGGTTTGTGTTAATTGGATTGCTCGTAGACGGTGTGGTTTATGGTATTTGGAAGCTTTTTGGGAGGAAGTGATTAATTTTTTTGATAATGGGAACTTTTCCATTCATCATATCTTTCGGGAAGGAAATATGCCAGCTGATTTTTTAGCAAAGATGGGTGTGGAAGGTTTGAAATGAGAGTGGCGTTCTACTGATCAGGTTCCTAAATTTCTTAGAGGTCTGTTAAGAACTGATTCTTTGCATTTACCTAATTTACGTCAGTCTTAGTCTTTTGGTTTATTTTTTGCAATAAGTGGATTGAGCTAATAAATCACATAGGTTTGTTAGAATGGTTTATTACTAGTTTTTTCATGTTTCTGGTTTGTTTGGTTTTTGACTCTCAGTTTTGCATTAGTTCATAGAGATTACTTGTAAGCCCCCAAGAGTCTTGATGTTACCACGGTATTCCTCCACCACAAGTGAGGGTTTCACTAATAAACTTGGGACGGGATCGCTATGAGGGTGACTACCGGCTCCTTGATAAAAAAAAAAAAAAAGTCCAAACATTTATATCCCTTATGTATAGAGTTGTAATCAACGAAAAGACATGGATCATATATGAAATTAATTTTTTGTTTTTTGTAAGGATACAAATTTGGAAAAACACTGACATCCAAAATTTTTTAAAAAGTGATAATCAGGATGACAGTGAAAAACATGAAAAAATGGTGATTTATTTTGGATAGTTGGAGATGGTAAGAGATTAATAAGATAAATGACGGTGTCAAAGGCTTCGGCCAAAAATCGAAAGGGGGGAGAGCCATGGGCTAAAAAAGCAAGCCCGGATTCTACAATATGCTTATGTTTCCTATCCACAAACTCTTTTTGTTGATGAGTATGTGGATAGGAAAAATGATGATGAATACCAATTTTTTGACATAATGGCGTGAGTGACATAAATTCTCCACCCTCATATGTTTGTAAGGTAACAAATTTGGTATTAAAAAGGCGTTCAACATTAGGTAAAAAATTGGAAAAAACCTGGAGAACATCTGATTTTAATTTTATAGGATAGAACCAGGTGAACTTGGTGAATTGATATACAAAAGATACATAATACTTGTATCATACTCTAGAAACATATGGGGCTAGGCCCCAAACATCCGCACACACAAGTTCTAAAGGCCTATTAGATGAGGTCCAATTAGGGTAAAATGAGAGTTGATGACTTTTGGTAATATGACAGTTGGTGCAGATGTATTTTGAAGAAATTGGACAAATCTTCAAACAATTTATGTGCAGGATGTTGGAGACCACATAATGATGAAAATCATGGCCCAGCCAACGGTGCCATTAAGCCAATCATGGATTAGTCTTGTGAGGAGGGGCTTCCCTGTCAAGATGTCTCTCACAGAAAATAAATTGGCATGAAATTCAAAGTAGCAGAAATTATCTCGACGGAATTGTGAAACCGAATCATGTTTTTGCTTATAATTGGAACATGAAGCAGAGTGCAAAGTAAGAAGGAAGAGGAAAGAAAAGCAGATTGAGAATAGTCACTAGCGTTTTGAATGAAGAGGCTCGAACAATCACCAACATGAATTTAGTCATTACCATTGAATGGCCCATAGGAGAGATTGAGGTTGGTAAAGTCATGGATGATGTGGTGAGTTGGTGTCAAGTCTAGGTACCATGTGGAGTCGGATAAGCTGTGAGGACTTGTGAAATTCACAGTGAAGGAGTTGGGAGCAGCATATTGGTAGTTATGGTCAAAATGATGCCTACATTGTAAGGTGACATGGCCAGCCTTGGGACAGACTTGACAGGTAGGTTGTTGATGTGCGAGGTATGCGGGTGAGCAGCTAGAGAGAAGGAACGACCACCACGATTGGAGTAGGTTCTCTTGCCTCTGCCATTGTGACCATTTTGACCACCTCGATAAGAACTTCTTCCCTATCCACTAGCATTAGTAAAATTCACAGACGACTCAAGGGAGGTGGAACTCCTTACATTATGTGACAATCTACTTTCATGAACAAGCAACAACTAGTAAAGCTCGTTAGAAGAGATCGGCTCAATGCATGTAGTCACAAAAGTAAGAAAGAATTCATATGTGGAATTGAGTCCCTCGAGAAGGTAAGTGATAAGTTCTCGATTCGGTAAAGGATTATCAGTTGCAGCAACTATATCTACAAGTGAGCGAATCTTACCAAAATAATCGTTGATGTTTTGATCTCCTCAATTGAGATTAGCAAGATGAAACCTCACCTGAAACTCTTTGACTTAAGAATGGGACGCAACAGAGAAGAAAGGGATAAACAGAGCTCAAGCGAGATGTTTGATGAAAGCCCATGTCCAATGACCGATTTTGAGAGGGAAGAAAAAAGGATGCTAAGTGCTAGTTGGACATTGCATTTCCAAGAGGTAAAATATGGGTTGGGTGGTTTAGTAGAAGTAGTAGAGGTAGATTGATTCAGGAAAGTTTTAAGTAGGCAAACAAGGCTACCATCAACAGATTGGCTGTAGAGGCCTTGACCTTGCAGGTATGCAGTGATCATCTGTACTTTCCACAACTTGTATTATATTGAAAATGATATTTATATATAAACTGTATATAAATTTGAGAGAATAAAATATATTATACAACTTTAGAGAAAAACTAACAACATTCTCTACAATTTTCTGCAGTAGCCTTTGATAATGTAGCACTTTTCTCTATGTTGATATTTATACCGGGATCTCTTGCTATCACTCATGTCTACAACCAATAGCTTGGCCATGCCATCATGCATGCGGCAACCAAGCATTGAAATCTTGTTACATACGCTGCTGCACTCGAGCACCTCTGATTTTATATATATTGTACATATATGTCACTACAACAAAACTATTTTTCTACCGCGTTTTTATTTTTGAAGCAAAAGCTTTAACCACAAATGGTCTATAATAGCGGTAATTTTCCATTTCCTCGCTAAATTTCACTGCAAAGCTGGCGAATGCTGTGGAAAGTTTTTTTACGACGAAATTTTAAGCTATTTACGGCTCTATTTAAGTGCCAAAAATAAGCTTTTAAAAATTAAAACGTGCGGCGCATAACCCCCCTTTCGATACTCTGCATTTTTTTTAATCTCCAAATCCCTAATATCTCTTTCCTCTCTCTCTCTCTCACGCGATAACAAACCCCCCCATAGCAAACCTCTCTCTCTCTCTCTCTCTTTCTCTCTCATGTTATGGAGTATCAACTGCCGCCTCGTCCATGCCATGCCGTTAGCTCGCCTTTGTCGCCTCTCCTAGGAAGTGAGTCTCTCTCTCTCTCTCTCTCTCTCTCTCTCTCTCACTCTCACTCCTGCCTCTCTCTCCATTCCTCTATCTCTCAAAATCGCAACCTAGGGTTACGATGAAATTGCAACCTAAGATTGCTCTCTCTCGAAATTGTGATCGCAACCTAGGATTGCTCTCTCCATCCCTTATTTTGATGCTTAAATTAGCATTTTGTGGAGAAGAAGAATTAGTTTATACATCTCTAGATGTTCTTCCCTTATTTTTCCAGCATCATGATCTCTTAAGTTTTATTATATGCTTTTTTATTTTATTTTTGTTTAATGATTCCTGATACTTTGTTGCATTTTGTTGGAGATTAATATTGATTTTAGATTTTCTTATTTTGATTGTAGTGTTGTTGAGTATCTGCAATGCAATGCTTCTAATTTATTCTTTTGAAATAATATTGATTAATCTTTGTTTGGTCATTTTTTTCCTGGGTTTATTAAAAAAATTAGTTATTTTAATTTTGCAATGCAATATATCAAAACTTGATTTTTGCCTATACTCTTGTTGTATATATGTGTGTGTGTGCGCGCGCGCGCGCGCATGCGTATGTGTGTATATATGTGTTGACTGTTTTAGGTAATGCAAGAGATTTAGGTAATGCAAAGAAAGCTGTTTTACTGCTAGATTACAAAGATTTCATCATAGAAATTCATAATTTGTAAATTTGAGGTCATTAACCAATAATCAAGATTTATGAATGCTGGGTAAGCCATAGCCATTTTGAATGAGGATTAGTTCTTAGCCTAGCACTTGAAAAATGTTGTAGGACTTGGTAATGTAACCTCTCTCATTACTACTACTAGTAATTTGTTAACACTCTTGTTTGTTCTTGGTGAAACTTTCCTACAAATGACAATAAGTATATTAGTTAATACATGATCAACCGGTATAAGTTAGAAGTTGTTCTAGTGGATGTGTATATTATTTTCATTATACAAAATATTTGGAATTTGGCTATGTTAATTTATTATCAATTTTATCTTCTAAGTACTTTACATGTTTGACTTATCTTGCAGGTTATGAGACTCCAAACTTGAGGTATATAATTATTTATCATCTCCTGATTACGCCCAAAGAATAACGCGGTCGTTTGCAGTATAGCTTTGGGGTGTCGATTCCACAGAGAGATGGATTAAGAAATTGAAGAACAGTAACGAAATTAATAAAAAGATTTAGATGAGTGTGAAAAGTAAAGCATCGGGAATCCTTTGTATATAATTGGTATTTTAATTATTTTCGATTCATTAATAACTCAATTGAAAATTCTATGTCCAAATTTTCAATCGGAAAATAAAACATTAATAATCAGATTTAAATCAAATGTAATCTTTCGAAAAATCATTCGTCACAATATAAGAACAGGAATTGTTATCGATATTAAAGAAATTCAACGTCGACAATATACTCATAGAGCAATATTGCAGCAGAGAATTAAATTAAAATAGATAACCAATTGAACCAAACATAATCAAAGGATTATTGCATTTAATAGAAAAAGCATGACTGAATCTATAAATGAAATAAATTCTAAGATTATTTGGTGACGAAAACATTTATAATAAATTTCGAATGACTAAACTAAAGAGTTTAATATTTGAAGAACACATATATGAATCAAAAACAATTACAAATACCATCATCTATACAAATTCATCCCTAGCTCTACTAGAAAATTAGTTACACATATTGAAAATATGCAACAAAAATTCTTCAAGGGATAATATGGAAGAGCCAACCATTATTTTCTTCTCTCTTCTTTGGTTTTTCTTTTCTTTTCTCAAGCTCTCAAACAATGTATCTTCCAAGGCATCCAAGCACACTAAGCATGGTCTTAGAACACACACCCCTCCCTTCTATTTATAAGCATCCTTCATGCAAGTTGTCATGACAAAATCATCACAATTTCAACTTGTTTTGCCATGTGCCATTCTTGAATCCAAGTGATTTGTGAGTTGTCATTTTGATCATTTGTTTTCCCACCATGCATGAGCTGGATTTTGCTTGTAGGTTGAGTGTTTCAATTTTGCTTCTCTATCTATTAGTTGTCTTGTATGACTTAATATCTTGTGGTCAAATAATTTGTCTTGAAAAAACTTGAGTGCACTTCATCTTGTATCTGAATTGATCATTGAATTTCCAAGTTGGTGTAGGAGTGCTTGCTAGAAAATATTATGATAACATTTGGATTTGATGCAAGTGGCTGAAAAATATCCAGGAACGTCAAGTGCAGGTGCGTCCACTTGATGGTCGATTTTGTCTTAGATTGAGTGGATATCTCTTCAAACACAAAACATAAAAGTTATAGATATTTCTCTTGCGGTTCTAGATCATCTTAAATCAGCTCAATCGGAGATTGGATGAGAGAGTTATGCCCATTTTACGAAAAGATGTCAAAACTGTCTGAAATTCCGCAATTATCTTCATTTGCTCCTAATGTCTCCATTTGTGTCCTAAATCAAAATATAAGAATAATGAGTATATTTAGGCATCAAATAAGAATAAAGTTTTAAACATTAAGAGAGGAAAATATGACATTTTATATTCTCATTAATATATTAAATCATGCTTATATCTATCTCATGATAAATGACCATTAATTTTATTAACATGAGTTATATCCATTGTTTTCTCATTTCTTTTAGTATTTAAATAGAGTATTTAGAGTGCATTTTTGTGCACTCATCACATGTTTCAACAATTCCTAATATTTAAATAGCAATTAAATCTTACAATTTATCTATTATTATTTTTATACAAATATATTAACCAGGGTTTCAGATTTTGGTCTTACTGTAATAGTTGTTATCTTTATTAGGAAAAGACTTTGTTTCATTAGAGCAATGAATGTTTATCAGATAATATATCATATCTTTTATTACAAATTGTTTTCATTGGGCTGTTTTTTGAATGTACTATAGTTACCTAGATTGTTGTATATGAGAATACCAGTCTAGGTAACATTTGCTTGTCTACAAATTATTTTTTTTCCTTGTTTCAGTATTTTCATATGGACAATCAAGCTGGTGTTAGTTGTCCTATCAAAAGTCAAGGAATCACAGGACCAGAAAGCATCTCCAAGAATATCTCCATGAAGAGAAGTGAGACGCTAATTTGTTTAGCATCTCACTTCTCACTTCTATTTTTAAATACAAATAGAATAGAGACAATTGTAAAAACTTATATACTTTATTTTATAATTTTTCAATATTTTTAAGAGACGTGGGATGCTAATATTTGTGTGTTTTATGTTAATGTGAAAATTTATGTAATATAATTCTGTGATCCTGTTCAATTGCATATATATATATATATCTATTATTTTGTATGGGGCCATTTTTGGCTTTTTATTAGCCGATTATATTTTTAAAAAAAATTCTGGCACTATTCGCAGCGAACTTAACTCGCGGCAAAAAGTCTTTAATTTTGATTTTGTACATGAAAGTTGAAACGTCCAAAGCGCGGAAAACAGTATTTACATCTACAGAGGAACCATTACGGCAAGAATCTGGCTTATGTCACACGCATATAGCTGCGGTTTATCTGCGATTCTTAAAACACGGCATTTGAGTTTTTATCACGATTTTGAAATTTTTTGTGACAAATTTTTGTTATCACAAAAAGCCTTATATCACTACAAGAAATGGGGGTTGTTGTGGCAATTTTTTAATGTGTCACAATTAAAAATGCCGTTAAATGTCGCTTATTGGGGCACTTTCAAATCCGTTGCACAGTAATGGCGTAAATACGCCCATTTTCACGCATGAGTTATGTTGAAGACTTGTTGTGGCACTTTTAAACGTTATTGCGGCGATAATAGTGCCGCATTAAAATCTTTTATAATTTCGGCACTTTTATTTGACGTAACATGGGTTTATTATGGCACAATTTAAACGTATGCCGCAACAAGTAATTAAAACCTATCATGAATCCCGCCCCTCTGCCCCCATCCCTAATCTCTCTATTTCTCTCTCTCTTTCTCTTCTCCAAGCCAGTAGCGTGCAAATCTCTCCTTCGATTGTCCACGATGTCGTCGTCCGGAGTCCTATTGCGGTAACCTCTCTTCCTCACACAAGTTTCACTCTAGTGGGATCCTTCCATGGTCACCCGCAAAGCCCCTTTCGATTTCTCCTATTGCTTCCCACATTTTTTCCCTCTAATATTTTCCTTTTGATTTTTCATTTTCCCAAACACAATTGCGTTGTGATTTTGTATGATTTCGCTTTCGGTGTTCATCATTTAAAAAAGGTTCACTCTCGCTCTCGAAAGCCCCTTTCGCTTTCGGTGTTTGTGATTTCTTCATAATATTAGGGTTAGTGAGTTTGATTTAGCTAGGAATTTCTTGGTATCTCGAAAGCTCCAGATCGGGGTTCTCCTCTCCGCCATAATATTCAGATTCCACAAACTTTACCCGCGATGCCGCTAGAACCTGCATCACTCCAGCACCGATTCACATCCGGCCTATAGTAGAGTTTCATACATCCACTTTTCGAGTAAAAGTATGAAATTTCTGTTGCTATTTGTCTCCTAGGGTTTATCAAATGAATTTCTCGATGGAACTTGATATTTGGGAATGATTTTGTTATTTGAATCTTGTTTATCCCCTCATTAGTTTCATGGAATCTACACTTATCGTTAGCGTAATATACCTTACTTGGCGTGGGTTTGTCCTCTTCTCTAATATTAATTTTTCTCCTGGGAGACAATTTTTCTGATGGGTTTGTTGTAGTAAATTTTGTTTTGCAGTAATTTTTCAGCATTTCTAAGATAGGTATAATTTTTTCTGGTGTAAGGATACTGAAATGAGATTGTTGAATGTAATGAAATAGATGTGTAAATGCAGTGAAAGGAAATGTAATAACGTAGTGTAATGAAAATCCTCAAGAGAAAGATGTATATGGAATGGGTGAATATGCAATGAAGTTGTTTGATAAAAAGCTCAATAGAGCCACTGGTATTTAAATTGTTACGGGTTCTTCGAAGGACCCAACCTCCATTAAAATCTTCCAGAATATTCAAAAAATACCTTCCACCAGTGCTCTGTTTCCATTAAGAAGATAAAATCCAAATTTTGTTAGGTTGTAATCATTTATGCAATTTGTTAATGTGTTTTTGACACTTTATTCAATTATTTCCTGCATATATGATTATATTTCCATGTAATATTGCTGTCAATGTATAAACAACCTCTGTCCAACACCAACCAGACTGGCTGATTTGAATACATGATTTATACAACCAAAATACCTGTTGGAGTTAATATCATCTCGTCAGTTGGTTTATCTTCTCTATTAAAACCTCTAGTGTTGTTGCAGATGCATAAACCTAAAAATCGTCAAACTCCTTAGAATTGTTTTTGTGCAGTTTTTGCTAGGAACAGGACAAAGATATATAAAAGAGTATTAATGTTGATCTTTGGGATGTACTGGATTTTTTCTTTTCTTATTTGCCTTTCAGCTTACTATTATAGTTTTTTTAAGTTGGAACAATTTTAGTACTGCCCTGCTAATTAACTAAATGGCTGGTCTATTATTGGATGTTGATTATACTGAAAATGTGTGGTTGAAACCCTACCATGATTCTTGTTGATCTGCACATATATGAAGTTTAGTTGTCTGAAAATATATATGTACAGCAGTGAAAGCCAAAATTTTTGTTTAGTTTTGGATTTGAAATGTTAGTTGCATGGCCTGTTTTCTGCATGGTTTCTTTTACTTGCTGTTTGATTCATTTTCTTACTTGTTTTTGTGCAGTGATGCTGGATTTTTTTGCAAGTTACTCATTGTTTTAGTGGAGTTAGAAGGACATGAGACATGTTGAAGAATGATGATCTAGGGGACCTGTTACTCCCATATTGACTAGTAAGGTGTTTTGTGCTATGACAGAAAACACCATAAAGGTAGATTTTTATACATATTTAGAAAGCCACTTAGTGGAATATGTTTTGTTTGTATTTTATTTGAGGCAAGTTTAGCTATTAGAATTTCATTGTAGTTGATGTTCTTACTCAGGGACAATGTTGTTCTCAGGTATTTACTGAAATTGTTGAGCAGTCATGCAGACTACACAGGTTAGCTTGCTAAGCTATTCTAAGTTTTTATTAATGCCCAGTAAATCCATGATTAAGTGATGCTTCAAGTACTCCTATGTGTAGGAATTTAGTTTGCTATGGTAATGTCATTCATTTTTGTATAGGGAGTTGATTAACCTATGTAAAACTCATAGCTAATTTAATGTTTCTTAGGAGGCTGGTTTCTTCAAAGTAGCCTTTTGCATGCCAGAGGACACATTTGTGGGGCTGCATTGCTGGGCAAATCATGTTTGGGGGAACTTATGGATGTTTGTAGGTCCAGTACAATCAAGGTTGGAAGTAATGTTGGAGATCTCACCCATAGTTAATTTTGGAATCATGTTTCGTGATATGTGTGGTGCACATATGCAGAACATTATATATATAGGACCCCCCCTGGCCTGTTAAATTAGTACATGTGACTAGCTAGTTAATTTTATTTAATATAATGTGTAAGAATTACTTTGAGTGGCCCATCAATGTTTATTTGTGTTGCCTGGACATATAGACTTGGTAATATAATCTATATACTAATCAGTATTATGTGTATCGGAATGGGTTGGGATGTTGACAATGCATCAATGTGTTGCTGCCACAATATGTTCACATTTTGACAAGTGTGAGGTGTGTGTTAGTGTTGGATGAAGGTATTTATTTATATGTTATGCGCAGATGAATATATAGATGTCAAAAAATTTGCATGTATATATATGTATAGCAGGTTTATATTAGGGCATGTAAACTTGCACGCACATCATGTATATGTTACAAATTAATTACAGTGGTTCTCCATGATCAAATGCACTTGCGGCAAATAAATAGTTATTGACAGTGTCGCAAAAAAATCATGTTGCAGCGTTATAAACCTTTTTGCGGCAGCAATTACATGCCCAGTAAGACTTGTTGTGGCGTTGATTGTGTTTATAGCGTCAGGAGCTAAGTGCACAATTAATCTTTAGCTACATACCAGATTGCTGTTTGGCCCTGTTGATGGCGCCATATTTTTCTACGTTAGCGGCGTTATAATTTCGCCGTTAAAAAGTCTCCAACAGCGGCGTTTTCTGTTTTCACTCGTTAAAGAATAGTAGCGTGCAGACAGTAGTGTCATTTGGGTGGCGCCTGGAAAAATGACGTGGAAGAGTATTTGCAGCGTTTTTACCCACTTTTAGCGACCAAAAAAAAAAAAAACGCTGCTAAATGTAGTTTTTCTTGTAGAATTATATGTTGTAGTATGTGTATGTGTGAATGAGTGTTTCTACAACCACATATATCGGGTTTCCATCTAGTGTACTGTTATTTATTTATTTATTTTTTTATGCATTTTTAGCATTTTAAAATATTTTTTAACAAAAAAAAAAAATCACATGAATTGCGATCCCAATCGAAAATACATTCGCTCAAATTTTGAATATTTGTTCCCTAGCTAGCTGGTAGCTACGTACCCTTACGGCCAAAATGGGTAAAGAAACAAATAGGAGACCAAATGTGAACCGACAGATGATCATGGGTCGATCAGTACTTATCGTATTATCGGCTAATCTCTATAAGCTTGGGGGAAAGTCTGAAACTTTTGGTTTGTCGTTGGCGTTTTCTTTCTTTTTGTTTTAGTCTTGTTTTTTCTGCATATTGGTTTATTGGGTTTTGGCTTGTATAGGTTTATCCCAATATCATAATTGTTTGGTATTCAAGTCAATAAGGTGTTGGTTTTGCATACTTGGGTTGATTTTTTTTTTCTTATAATTATATTGTAACTTTCTAAGTGTAATAATGTTATTATGGTATTTCTCTGCCAAAAATATAAAATAAAAAAATAATAAAAAAAAACATCAATACTTATTGTGGTCATGAGCTCATGAATAAGAAGATTTTTCAATAAGATAACGTAAGCGTACTGGTAATTTCATCTTAGCACAAAGTTTGAAATTTGTTTTTAGAAAAGAGATAAGATGAGATGAGATAAAAGTTTAAAAAATAATAAAATATTATTATAATATATATTTTTTAATATTAAATTTGTATGGAGATTTGAAAAAATAATTTTAGAATTTGAAAATGTTAAATTTTTAATTATATTTTTTATGAAAATTTAAAAAAGTATAATAATAAATTTAAGATAAATTTAAAAATTTTAATTTTATCTCCCAAAATAAATTGGCGCTTAAAATTTAATACTATTCCACACTATGTCGATCGAGAATATATAGCAATATTAAAATGTCGACATTTTAGCCATTTACCCTTTTTTTAATTAACTTTTGAAACGTAAACACAAAGTTATTAAATGATCTACCAGTACTACCAGTACTTGTGCACACGTACGTACAGTACTTAGGGTTTGATCTTCTGGACTAGGATCTTGGTAGTAAAATAGCCATGGTTTTATTTATGACCAAAATCTAGTGGTTGGGTAAAAGCTAGTAGTCTTTGTTAGGGGTGTGCTCCGACTCTGATAGCTTTGGAGTTCGGAGTTTTCGACTCCGACTCCAACTCCTGTCGGAGTTGAAATTGACTTCCGACTCTAACTCCGAAATGGAGTCGGAGTTTGACTTTGATCGGAGTTTCAAACTCTGATCGAAGGTCGGAATTCCAACACTCAGCCATTTGAAACTTTAAAAAGAAAATCCTAGAATGTTGCTATTTGCTAATAAAATAAATGCAGAGAAATTGAGGAGGCAGGACCTACGAACCTTTCGATCCCGCTAGAAAAAGGCAATGTAAAGAGTGGTAGCGGCAAAAGAGCAAGAGGAGTCGGTGGTGATGGCGCTAGAGCAAGGAAGATGACCACTATTGTTTTGGTTTCAAAAAGCATTTTGGAGACAGTCGGCGATGTGCCGTTCTTCCACATTTGGTGGTCGCCATATGGTTCTGCTATGCTCTGTGCGTCAATGAAGGGTCAAGGGTGGATTCGATCAGGGGTAAGGATTTCTATCGGAAGTGGATTCATGGAAGATGAAATGGAGAGAACTCAGAGAAGAGAGGCCGAAGGGTTAAGGACTTAGGGTTTTTGAAAGAGATGTATATATATAAGGCTAAAATGGCATCGTTTGAGGCTTTTATTTAAAAAAGAAAAAAAAAAGATGCAAATAGACAGATGACCGCGTGAGGATTCGAACTTGTGCGAAAAGTTTACAAAATGGGCGTTCAAACCATTAGGCCAATTGGCTAATTATGCTTTATATATGATATATATAATATATAAGGTTTAAATAGTCGGAGTTCAGAGTCGGAAGTCGAAACCAAAGCTGGTTCCAGTTCCGATTCCGAACTCCGATTTCGGAGTCGGAAAAATTCCGACTTCGACTCCGAACTCCAAATTCCAACTCCGATCGGAGTCAGAATTAGAGCGGACTCCGATCGGAATTCGAAAGTCGGAAAATTTGCCCACCCCTAATCTTTGTGCATGGTAGCTAGTGACTGGGTCCATTAAAGGTCTTTTTTTTTTCTTTTTAGTTTCTAATTAATTTAAGTGGACTACAGATCATCAAGCTAGCGTAAGGCCGATAGATGTTCCAAGGAGAGAAATTAATTAAAGGGCAACATCACCATATACTGACGATGGAGAAGCTGCTATAGGAGGTGGTCCAAATTAATAAAAGAGTTCAGAAGAGGCCATGAGCAGAGCTGCAGGCGTCCTTTACTTATTGATATATAGCTTGATTTCAATGATTTTGCTTTAAAGATGTAGACGTACCTCATGATCTCTCTCATCACACGCTCTTCCGACACATTATATCTTATATATATGATAATTTGAAGGAAAGATAGGCAGGATCCGGGGCAGAAGGTCCTTGCCGTGTGTTCTACAACAAACTTTCAATCGTCTGTGCGAATGTTAGTTGGAGATAAGACGCAATAATTAAAGGATGACTGGTGAGTATGGAGATTTAAGTTTTACACTCTTTCTCCATATATAGCTACGTACCTAAACTCCTCGATCCCATATATATTCTGGCTTCTGATCAGGAAAATATAGATACATATATTTGTGTTATATATTATAAATTCTCGCCATCTATAATAATAATGCATCTCTTACATGAATATGAAGTATCGGCATGCAAATTCAAAAAAAGAAAAGAAAAGAAAGATAGCATGATATTTCTTTATTTGTTGTTTTAAGGAAAGGACAATATTAAATTGAAGAAGATTACATCGTCTCTGTCTTTATTACTTTCTTGATCAGTCATGGCTTCCTCCTCACTCTCCTCTCTTTCTTTCTCTCATTCCATCATTATTCACACATCTTGTCTATCAAGATTTTTTTTACTTAATTTTATTTTGCTTTCTTTAAGATTAAAAAAATAGATCTATAGCTCTCTAAAAACTCTCGAGGATACGCACGACACGAGTAGATTCACAATTTGAAAGTGGTGGTGGTCATTGCAGGGTCCAAAGTCTACTGCAGTTGGTCTAAACTATAATCCATCATTTTTTCGCATCTATCTTACTAATTTCATTTTGGTTTCTTTATTATTTATTAAAATAATAAGAAAAGGCTTTGTCTCTCAAGTATTTGTCTATAGAGGTCGAGTCTTCTTTTTCTATGAAGGTGAAGTCGAGTATCTGTTTAAGTAGAGAGTACTGTAGAGAGTATTAGCAATAGTGAAGAGTACCAGACCAATCACAAAAAAAATAAATAAATGTATTGATAGAACTCTAAATGCATTTGGTCATGGATGTAAGTTATTCTGAAGAATAGATGATAACAGCTCCCTTAAAAAAATTGGGTTCATGTAACAAGATAAAAGTTTCTCATTCTTTAGTCCAAAAAATATGTGGTCATGAAATAAGGATTAAGTAGAACAAAATTGAATGGGTGGTGGAGTCGTGAAAACGCCTATTTCTTCCATATTTTGGACCTTGGTTTTGTAGAACAATATACTACTCCTGAAACACAAAAGAATTAAAATCTTAGATCAAAACATTATGTATGGATGAAATAAACTATCTAAAAAAGAATTCTTGAACAAGGAACAACCAGAGTTATTATTCACTACATCAAAAGATTTTCACTAATGAAAGATTTAAATCCATTGGAAAATAAAAAATATGCATCCCAAACTTAATAGTTAAACTCTACTGCAATGACGATATTGTATAAGGGGTCTTGCGAAAAAATAGCTCGATGCTAGGATGACAAAAAGAAAAATCTTAATGCCTCTCGTCTTAGTATGAGCTGAGATTTTGTTTGGTTTATTTTTTTAACTCTAGCTTGACTGTCTCTCAAATGTAATCTAGAAAGATATGCAGCATAGAGCTAAATAATGTCAATAACTTTTAGTAAACTCGAATGCTACAGATTTTTTATTAATCAACTTGTCATGTACATTTCAAATCCTGTTGTACTACTCATATTTGAATGAATGTAATTTGATTCTTTTCAAAAAAAAAAAAAACTGGGATTTGCTTCAAAAGATATAATATTGACCTTGTTTCTTTTGAATATGAAGTAGTACCACGTGACTACGAGACAAGTAAATTATAAGTGGGAGAAATATTATTTAGGGCACGTTGGTTTTGAATAAAACAAAGGGACCACATGGCCACGAGACACATGCAGTCTTGTTTCTTGTATAATATTTTAATCACAAAAACATAAAAGCTAGTTAATTATTCAGCAAAAATCCAGCTATATAAGCAGCATTGCTCGCTCCGGCGTCTAGACCAAAACTATCGTTCAGTTACAAGGCGGAAACCTCAGATTTATCGGAATCGAGGTTAGATTGAGACACAGTGCCCAAAATGGGGAGGAGCCCTTGTTGTGCGAAGGAGGGCATGAACAAAGGTGCTTGGACATCTCAAGAAGATGATATTCTCATAGAGTACATTCGAATCCATGGTGAAGGCAAATGGAGAAACCTTCCCAAAAATGCAGGTACTCATGTCGATCATGATCTATATTTAAACGAAGAGAGATTCACTTCCCAACTTTAATTATTGTTTGTTTAATATTTATTACTTCAAAGTAAGAAAGGAACGTTACAATATCATGCATGGTTTGGAGCAGGTCTGAAAAGATGTGGGAAGAGCTGCAGACTTCGATGGCTGAATTATCTGAGACCAGATATCAAGAGAGGAAACATATCATCAGACGAAGAGGAACTCATCATCAGGCTCCACAAACTTTTGGGAAACAGGTTTTGAATCTCTTCCAATAATAACTGATCTATTGATTTTAACGATGTAGAAAGGTTATTGATCAGGAAGCTAAATCTATATCTTTTTGCGGTGTTTATATATAGATGGTCTCTAATTGCTGGGAGGCTTCCGGGGCGAACAGACAATGAAATAAAAAACTACTGGAACACCAACCTGGGAAAAAAAGTTCAAAACCAGCAAATTAATACTACCGTTTCGATTCCTCCTAAGTTTTCAGGGCATTCAGATGAACATAATTTTCCTCCACCCACAGTTGATCCAACGACTCCTATGCAGCTTTCAGGTTTTACCGATGAAAACAACGTTAACATTCCACCAACGATCAACCTGATGTCCTCCATAGACGAGACAAGTACCTTACCTTCATCGCCATTATCGAAAACCTGCACGGACTCCCATGTTATCCGGACCAAAGCATTCAGGTGCAGCTCTAAGCCTCTTCTGACCCAACAGCCAGAGAAAAATAAAGAAAATTTGGAGACCAACGTGATCGGGGTAGGTTTAATGCCGATGGACGTTCAACATCGTTCCATAAACAGGCCGACAGATCAGTTATCTAGTACATTCGATGAGTTACTATCACTTGTTACTACAAGTACTACAGGATCAGGAGATCATCATAATAATAATCAGCCGTCGGATTTAGTGATGAATTTCAACGTCGGCGATATTTGCTTATCGGATCTTCTCAACTCAGACTTCTCAGATGTTTGTGGTTTCAATTATAGGGACGACAATTGTAATGATTTATCTCCAGTTTCTGCAGCCCAACAGCCTCTAATGCAGTACTCTGATCATCGGGATATGCTGCAAGATTGGAAGATAAGCAATTGCGGTCAAACCATGAATTATGTGGCTCCAAATCTCCAGTATTCTTTCTCATCACTTCTTAATTCTTGTGGGGAATGGTTTGAAGAATAATTTGACTAGCTAGTACTCAAAGTATGATTAATGTCTAGGCAGATCTGGAATGAATAATTTAGTCCAAATCATGTAGTACTTGAAACTAATAAATAGTGGCTGTAGTAAGATTTTGTGTGATATTGTTTTAATTTGGTGGCCAGCCTGCTCTATGTGTAATTATATATCAATAATGCAAGATTTCCTATGGATTTCTATACGATCATCGTGTTCTATATATAAATAAATATATATATTCGGCAGCTTGTTATTCAAATAAATACACGTACGTACAAATTATAGTAATTAATTCCCTGTGTTTTCTGGCATGTGGGAATAATGTTCTTCATATATGATCTCTTGATCTAGTACTCGTGCTGGATATCACCTTCGTTCTGATCGATGTAGTTTAATTTCCTAGCTTTATGTCGATCTCCAGGGCCACTTTTCATTCAACAAAATTTTTAGTTAAATAGAAGCTGGCTGATTAATATGAGGAGGATATATATACTGATCTTGACGTACGTAATTAACAAACATGTCTGGCCTATATTGTATATAAATATATATATAGTGGAATAAGAATCTTAATTTGGTCAAACTACGTACGTGAAGTTATTAAGCCAAAGAACTGTTTGCTACATCAAGGTTCTCGACAGTACTACTAGTACTTATTTTTACTTTTTTTTTTAATATTCTTTTAATATTTTTAAAAAATTCACAACATTATTAATATAGACTTCCTTAATTATCGAGGGGGGAAAAAAAAACTGTCAGGAGCCCATCGATGTAGGATCAGTAGCATTTCTCCGACATATAACATGTAAAATATGAGAAAGCTGATTTATCGCTGATGATCAGTCTGGCAGCTAGCTAACGACGTGCCTTAATTTCAAGGCCTGATAGTAATGCCTACATGCGCGAGCGCGCTGTGCATGTAGGTCAGACACATGATTGAGATGATCGATGTTAATTCATCGAACGGGCTGATCATGATCTAATCTTCTCTTTGTTTAATTAAAAAGATTGGTAATCTGTCAATTGAGTTGAATGCGACGATTTCCATATTTCTTGTCTTCATTAGCACAAACTGCCAAACTCTTGTATAAACAATATATTATTATATATATAATATTTGAAAGACCCAGATCTAGGGTTTATTTACACTTTACCTGCCATCGAGATCGACGTAAAAGTCATTAATTGACGTAGTAAATTATGATTATTATGACTTATGAGTTGATCATGGTGAGATTTCTATCTAGGTTATATATAAAACTATGAAGAACTTATCAGATATAATAAGGTTTTCATCTTTTATATATATGGAAAATGCTAAATGTCCCGGTGCAATGGATTCTGGATCCCATTTTCAGTTTTTTTTTTTTTTTTGCTTTTTTTATATGATTTTTAAGTAAGTATATTTAAATAATGTTATAATTTTTTTATATTTTTAAAAAATGTTTAAGATGAAAAAACACTTTATTTTTTTAAAACATAAAAAAATCATAATATTATTTAAAACCACTTACTTAAAAATCATATAAGAAAAAACTAAAAAAAAAAAACTGAAAACGGGATCCATCGGGATGCATTGCACCAGGATGCAGACAAGCACTCCCCTTATATATATACTAGTTATGGGCATGCAGGGCACGTTATACTAATTGGGGAAAACGTTGCTTGGTTTTTTAGGATATAGACGAATGGAAAATGATAGTTACGCAAACATTTTTTACAATAAATTTTACAACGAGTTAAATTTAAATGAAGGGTAATTTTGTAAATTAATTTATAAAAATAATGTTACTTTACATAAATGTCCTCATTTGACAACATTATTGTAAAATGTGTTGTGCAAATTTGTTGTGTGTGTATCTGTGGCCATAGACGGATATGGTAATATGGCTCCTTCGATGTAGCTATATACCTACCTTTCTTCTTCCTAACACGTCCATGAGGCGGTCGGTTGTCTTCTAAGCACCACTACTTACACCCACGTACAAGTACTGCCGTCAATACCTCTGCTCTGAAAGCAATTGAAGACAATCTTCTTCAACCCCTTTCAGTTATTCATTTCTTGGTGTCAAAGACCAATCTTTTACATCACTGTTTGGAGGAAAGGTAATTTTGATTGGAACATAAAGAATTTCAAAACTATTAAAGAAAACTTGAATCCATTTGGTGATTAAAGCATGAAATGATTAAAAATGTGGGACTTACAGCGCCAGGCATATGCATGTAGTAGTAATTGACATGGTTAAATGCAAGTGAAAGAGGTTGGAAGGGTAAAACCACTCCCCTTCTCTGGGCGTAATCTGAAGCACCAACAATTTCTAAAGAGTAGTGGCCTCTCACAGTCATATATATCAATCAAAGTTTTTAATATTGTATAGGTGACTATATCGGTTAAGACACTAGAATAAAATATATTGATATCAATACCGTTTTGGATATTATTTTGGATAGTCTATATATAGATATATTAATTATATTTTTACAAATTATATTTTAAAATAACATGATCAATGCAAGTCTTAAAAAGTTAAAATCCATAATCATAAAACTCAATAATATCTCCAAATTCTCAATCCAACTACTAAAAGAAATCGCTCATTTTTATCCTAAAAAGAGGAGTAGGGTTTTTTTTTTTCAGTACTCGAGAAAAAAAGATTAAAAATAGTTAAGAAAATAGTCTTTAGATAGGCTTTGATTAGTACACGAATTTTGACTGGTATTGATCGAAACGCATCAAAATGGTCGACATTTGACCGGAATGCACCAAAGCAATCGACTGGTATTTAATCTGGAACGAAACTACTATTTCTCCCATACTGTTGCAATGACCGGTACGGTGGATGCTAGCCGGTACAAAATTCACAATATTAATATCAATCCCTGTAACACTTCACAATAACTCAAGGCGTATAAAAGAGGATAATGCCACTCAACCATCAAAATAAACATGTAAGTACTTATTTTCTCCCAAAGATTTTATATTGTCCTGGAAGTTCATTTCTTATGCCAATCCGATTTTTCATTGGGAACACACCAAACAATTTAATTTCAATTATGTTTAAAATAATAATAGACGTATCAACGATTGGAAAGGAGGTAATACGTAGCATAAAAATCAAAATGGAGAAAATTTATAGGTAGATTTGGGCCATAAAGCCATCCAATAGAATTGAAAGGAATGCTTATAAACAGTTCCATGACTGACAACAAGATTATGAACAAGTTAACAAATAGTTTTCAATTAAATGAGTTAACGATGATTGTTATTTATTATAAATGAGTTTCTATAAAGACGTATTTGAAGAAGCATCGGACTATGTGGATAACCGCTTTTGTTAATAGAACATATATATATATATATATGAATTGCATCTATCAATTTAATTAAGTTCAATAATGCTATATTTTAGATCATATATAAATAGTATTAAATAATTGATATATAATAATATTTTGTTTATAAATAATAATGAGATAGACGTGATAGTCATGATCCATCGGCCGGACCCGGCAGTAGTCATATTATTTTTGTATTAGTTAGCCCACATTTCAGTCGAAAGAGAAAAGCTCCGATGAAAAGGGAAATTGTTTTTCAAAATGTAACAGCTAGGAGATTATTTAATTAATGCATAGGAAAAGGCATTGGTATAGGCTGCGTATCGAGTATGATTTTAAAAAGCTAGACATACACGTGATGATCCAGTAAACATGCATATAATTAGCTAACAAGTTTGCGCTGTACATGCGCTCGTATACACATTAACATGTGATTGGCATTTTTTACAAATGACTTGACATTTATTTAAAAAAGAAAAGAAAAAAGTTCGATAATTTAAAACGTACGTACGTACGTACATGGCCAGATAATTACCTACAATTAACGTATGACAGCAGTTTTATAACATTGTATGATACATACATATATATATATATATATATATATATATATCTATGCAGATCTCATTTTCAAACCCTCGTGTGTGTATATATATACATATTATATATATATATATGTATGTATGTTACCAAGCATCATTATCCTTTACTGTCAGCAATATCATCTCTTTAAGTGCTAGAAATATATGAAGATAAGAATTATTGGATTATATTGAATTTGTGACATGATCATAATTATACTTTTCTCACTATTTAATAGAGATTTGTCCAACCAAAAAGATAATGTTGGTGGAAAAAAATGTGGTTCAATGACATATTCTCATTTCATAATCTAGTTTAATTTTGTTTTGAGGAAGAAAAGAAGAAATAATGGACAATAATTTAATGGGTGGTGGTAATGTTTTTAATACTGTGTAAGGTCTATGTATATACATATATATAATTATATGTATATATATACATATTATATATACACACACATTAGATAAGAGACACATATTATCTAATGTGTGTGTATATATATAATATGTTACATATTATATATATATACACGTACATCTATTGAGAGAAAAAAATAAAAAGATAAAAGATAAGAGACACATTAGTAGATATATATGTGATACATATATATGTAGGACTGAGTAGATCAACTGATTACATATATATACACTTATAATTAGTATATTTGTAAGAAGGGATAGAATTCATGTATCAGTGCAGAAAAACTTGGTTGCCTGGTAGGTACCTCACACCAACAAACACTGCATGCAGATGGGTCGTCTACTGGGATCCATCATCATCCATGGTCCCAAGTGATAGTTTCTTTTCTTTTCAAATATTCTTTAATATTTTTAAATAGTAATTGATTCAATTCGGCTTGATTTTGGATATATTTGATTATAACCGAATTAGTATATACCGATTTTAGAAATTGAAAAATCGATACCACACCATTAAAATCCTAAATCGATATTTCTGATTTTATAGATTTTGGTCCGATTTAGTCCATTTTTCCAATTATAGTATAGTATTAATCGATTGTATATATGGTGATATAGTGATATTGATGCTAGACAGAATAGCAATTACTCAGCAGGTTAGTTTCAATAATTTATTCACGAGAAATAACAGAAGAAAATTGTCCAAAACACAAAAAAAAAAAAACGTTTATAAGATTCAACTGAATATTATGAAATCAAACAATATTGAAAATCAATTCACAAGTCAAACTGTATAACCAAAAATTATTTGTATCAAAATTTTGTCAAAAATAACAAAATTTCAAAAATAATGCCAAAATGAAATACAAAATAAAATAAGTATTCTGCTAGAAATTTAGTTCAAATCAGGTTCAGAATCACTTGCTAATTGACAAACGAAATATTACTAAAAATGACAAAAAATAACTAAAAATAGTGATTCAAAGGGGAAAATAATAGAATTGAAGGTCTAAAAAGATGCACACTGAGCATAGTTAGGTAGCCATAGCATACGAATCGAAAATAGTTTTTCGAATTGAGATTTCATACACGATTCCGACACCCGCAGCCAAAGTTATTGTCAGAAGATTAAAACGCACCCAAAACTGTCCCAATTAGAAAAATATCATAATCACTTATCGTGTTTGCGCTGATTTGCCAAATCATAGTATCTCAGTTTTATCAATGTGCAATCTGACAGCTCAATAACATTTGATTTACATCTCCCTACATCAAATATTATACTAGTTAGATTATATGGTGATATAGTATGAGTACTGTAGCTAGTGATACAATTATGATTTATATTATATAGTTACAATTTATATCAGGGGATTACTATAAATAGTATTAGTATTAATATATATATATATATATATAATAGTATCATATCGTGATATAATATATACTAGTGATCATAATATATTAGTGTCTAAATTATTTATATATTTGATTTTATATTTTAGTGATAATATACTTGCTTACAAATAAGATAGCTACAAATATTTTTTTTATGTGAGTGTATATGATCAAATGTAAAGAAATATATTTATTAAAAATATATTTATCCTCAATACATATATATTATTTATTATGTATGATTAAATGTTCATGTTTAGAACTAAAGTTTTATGTTATAAAATTAACATTTTTAATGATGATATTATATCAGACTAATTTATATTATATCAAATGTTATATTAATTTTATATTATTATTATTATTATACGTGAATAATAAGATTTAAAACTTAAAATTTGAAATTTAAAATTATTTTAATAAACAATTTAGTATATAATATCAAATTATTTTATAAATTATTATATAAAAAATCTTACATAATATAAAACTAAATGAACCAATCTGATCCGATGTATAGGAAACGAAAAAATAAAATTAAACAAATCTTGATCGATTTTAAAATATAAAATTGGTCTCCAACCAAATCGATTTTATATTCGATCAGATTTATCAGTTTATCAATTTTATTATTTATAAATTCAATAATAGTTTTATAATGCATAAAGAATCTTGCGAAAAACTATGCCCATGGGGCCATGGGCCATCAATCATGTGCTTACTATTTGATTTTGTTTTGTTATAAAAATATGTCTATGGCTGAAATCTGCGATGGCCCCACATATATCTGTGGATAGAACATGACATTGTAAAAACTTTTGTGAAAATTTATATAGAAAATAGGTTATAAATTATTTTTAATTGTATTTCGTATTAATTTTTTTAAATTTTTTATTTCGTTTGGGTTGAATAAATAAGTATTTTAATTTTTAATATTTTTTATTTTTATTTTTTAACTATAATTAATATAAAATTTTAAATCTAAATTTCAATTTTAATTAAAAGATGAAATAAATTAAAATAAGTTTAATCTATTTATTATTATTATTATTTTAAAAGTCAAAAAAGTTAAATTAAAATTTAAAAAATATGTACTAAAATTTTAAAAAATTATATTAAAAATTTTATATAAAAATTTTAAAAAATATAATAACAAATTTTAAATTAAATGAGAGGAGGTTCTAGTAATTCAAATCGACCCTTATTATTGCATAATTTGTACGTGAAATTTGACTCAATTGATTTAAATTTTATTTGGATTCAAAAATAAGATAAATTGGGATAAATTTAATTTATTTTTTTAATATTGTTATTATTTTAAAATTTTAAAAAGATATATTAAAATTTAAAAAAAATATATTAAAAATTTAAAAATATATATTGAAATTTAAAAAAATATATAAAAATATATATTTTATATAAAAATATTATAAAATTATAATAATAAAATAAAAATAAATTAAAATAAACTCAACTCAAAATCAACGGAACCTCAGTGGAATTAATACAGTCCAGAGCTGTCAACTGATGCAATATTGGAGTCCCCAACACCACGCGAAAATGTGAATTCACTGACATGATCCCTGTCCCATATGCAAACCTCATAATATAAAAAATATAATACAGTCCAGAGATGTCAATGTCCTCGCTACGGGCGTACAGTACCGCACTGCTGAATCGCAATATTTGTCGCGGAAAATGCTTTGGCTTTAATTCCGACAATGCTCCCGATTTTATTTTCTGTTTTTATAGTGATTAGATTTATTTTTAAATGCTCAAAAGGATTAAAATATATACGGAAAAATAAAAAAACAAATAATTTTTTCGGTATTTTTTATTTGTTCTCTACTCTTAGTGGATGTATTAGAGTACTAGTGCTATATCTTTCAACAAGTCAAATTATTTTTATTTATTTTTATATATTTTTTAAAATAAATAAAATTTACAATATTATTAAAAAAAATATCTCTTTAATCAAAAAATTTAACATTTATCAAAAATATTAATCAAGAAATTTTATAAAATAATTTAACATTTATCACTGTATTAATATCCTTTCGGCCAAAGACTCCGACAAGCCCAGGGATCAGAATTCTCTGCGAAAATATAAAGAAATAAACAAATCAGTAATCAGGGTTATAGATTTTACCTGCCAGGTTGTACCCTGCCACGTTCCTCATCGAATTGGCTGCCAGCCATGGCGGCCAGTTGGATGGGAGCTGAAAGTACAGATATGACCCTTGCCACGTTCCCGATGATTTGAATTGGGTACCAAGTTGGAAGGGGGCCGAAAGTACAAAATACCTGACTCCCCGAGTAACTGGAGCATGTATGGGGCTCACAACGTCATACCACGTGGAACATGTCCCAGCATGCATCGTTGTTGCAGTAGTCATAGATTGATGTAAGGTAAATCTCTTTAATTAATTTTCGACATATTATATTGTAAAGTTGTAAACATAACTCCGTTACGTTTTTCTCCCTTTAATATTACGAAAACATAATTATTATAAACTCAGGGAATCTAATTAGGTAGCTAGCACGTTTTTCTTAATTGGATCCAATTTCTCAGCTTGAAACTAAGGCGCTATAAATATATACATATACAAAACATACGTTTCCATCACGCATCTTTTGTTTCTATAAAAATCATATCCAAATTTAGAAATCTTATTATTGGGATATGACTTTTTTAAATTAATTATTGTGTTAAAATGTAATTACGATCAATTTAGATCGATGATCATACAGCTAGCTAATGATCATAATTCATATAATATATATATATATATATATATAATATATATAATCAAAAGTGGTTCATCATCAAATCCTTCAATTTCGATCAGTACCTTATAATAAAAAGTATTGATTTTGATCTTGTTTATAGGAAATGCTAGCTAGCTAGATGACTTTTACATGTTATAATCCCTATAATTTTTAATCAAACTCATCATTATTTTGTTTAATAAGTTTCTCCACTTTAATTAATTAAGGAATAAACACATGAAAAATATGTTTTGTTAAGTTAATAAGTGAAGAAAACCCAGCTAGAGATAGCTAGGCCGTGAGAATAATTAAACTATTGAATATGGGAAAGTCCATCAATTAAATTTATTTAGAAAAAATGAAAGGGACATCAAGTACCAAGTACAGCAAATCGAATATATATATATATATATACAAACGTGCATAAAAAACATATATATATATATATATATATATATTTACGCTACTTAATTATATGTACACATGCAGTTGTATAACACTAGGTTTACGTAAAAAATGGGCAAGATCTCCCAACAGATTATGTTTTATGCGGCACTCAAATTAAAAGGTTAGCTAGGTGTTGGAGGTATCTACTATATATATATATCGTCAACCTCGGAGAAGAAATATAATTTTTTTAAAGTATATATTATAAAACTCAAGATAAAATAATGCTAATTAATGTTGCTTACATATATATAAAAATATGTGTCGTATATTATTGATATTTAGTGAATTAATTAATTCTTTTAATGTGACTGCAGTAGTACCTGACCTAGCCTCACACTTGAACTAGCTGTAGCTCATTTAAATGCAGTTTCCTGTAAAACAAGGTGGGGATTATTCGTGCATGTAGTTATATGTTGTTCAATGTTCATGGCCCATCTTCTTTTCATTTCGAATCATGAATCGATTACACCGAGCTTTAAGATTTACACAAAAACTAAGAAAATAAATCATATTAAAAATAATATTTTATTTAATTTTTAACTTTTATCTAAACTCTTCATATGTCATCTCACTATTTAATTTTTACCTTCCCAAGTACTTGAAAACCTTATGGATAATAAAAAAATAAAAAATATCTTTATCAAATTAATAAACACGTGCTCATCTGCAAATCAGTTAAAATGGTATAAGATTCGAGTAATGCTATATACAATAATGAAATTGTAAGCGACATGTAATCGTTTTGAAAAAAAATAAGATCTATTATTTAAAAAGTTAACTTTTTTTTTTCGTAGATCTTATATATATTCAATTTATTTTTCAAAATAACCGCTTCCAAATTCTCAACTGTACTTATAATTTCTCATAAGATTCCAGCCTACCAAAATATTCCACTTTTTCTCCAAGATCGGAGATTTATTTTCTAGACTACTTTACAGCTCATGATCATATGCAAAGAAACTGGATCAAATAAAATAAATTAATCATGAGCCTGTACTTAAATAATGACAATTTGGGCGCTTAAGTATATATAAAGATCAAGAGTTGATCAATTGATTTATTGATTTAGCTCATGATCGACTGAAAGCATGAAGGCAAATCAGATAATCTTTTGGAACTCATAAAGGTATATACAATATGCTGAAAACGCTGACAAAATAAAGCTTGTGGGCCTTTTAAGATCTCTCTTTTTTTCTTCACTTTTGGGATTAATATATAATGCCATTATCAAAGACTAAACGTGCCAAGTTTTGATTCTCTGTAGCACGTAAGACTCAAATAAAAGAGACAAAAAAGGAGGGACCATATACCAGTACTCTTTTCGATATCTTTCATTTAACTTCTTTTCTCCATATTGGATTTCAAAAGCAAAGCATCTGGGTTTCCATTTTCGAATAAATTTTAGTATGATCTGTTTGTTTATATTAATATTGTCTATCATATCAGCTCATTATACGCGACACATATAAGGTGACTTCTATTTAATTGATTGATAGTTAGGTAATCTCGTTTGGTTACATAGATGAAATTAGATGAAATTTTAAAATTAATAAAATATTTTTATAATAAATTTTTTTAATATTATCTTTGTTTAAAATTTTGATAAAGTTTAATAGTTTATTTATTTATTTTTAGTTTGAAAAAATAGTAATTATTAGATGAGATGAGATAAAAATAATATATATGCGAAAAAAAACCAGAATTTAAATTTCTAATGATCAATAAATATGACTAAAATTAACAAATTAATTCATCTCATCTCATTTAATTTAAATAAAATTATCAGAATTTTTAAATTTTTTTATTAATTTAAATAAAAATATTAAAAAGTTAAAATCTTGTTAGAATATATATTTTTTAGTATAATTTTGTTTTTGAAATTATGTTTTATATTTTGTTTGAAAGGTTGAGAAACTTGTAATGATTCGGTAATGAAGAACTAAAAAAATTTGAAAATCTCAAATTAAAATGTGTTTTGTGTTTAAGTGATATTTGGAAATCAGGATGTGAGATGAGATAGCTGGTTTAATCCAATCGAGGCTTAATCTGAACAATTTTTTTATTATTATTATGAATTCTTTTATCCGTACTCACTATAAGAAAAATGAATAATAGTAACCTAATATTAGCGACGAAAAAGATTATTAATGATTAAAATAAATTATTAGCGACTAAAATGAATTATTGGTGATTAATAAAAATGTAACAAATAAATAATTTTTTTATAACGACTAAAAGTAAATTGGAAAATAAAGGTGTATATTATATATATATATATATATATATATATGCCCAAATGTTGCAAGGAATGTTGGAATGGGATTTGAAGTAAGGCATTTAAATTAAGTTGAAGGGTAGTTAGAGATACCCAAGTTCTCAAGACGTTGCGACCCGGGCGCCCACTATTAGGTTGGTCAGGCGCTACTAGTCGTCCTAGCTACCTCCATGTTGGGTTGGATTTCATCAATATTCGATCGGTCCTTTTCAATGCCGGCCACGTATATATATTATATACGTGCAGGGTGCAATCCACTTTTTGTCTTATATTTATGGTCCCTACCTACAAATTATTAGAAAATTGCAGTAGCTATCATAATTAATTCAAAACTTTTCAATAATCACAAAACGACCAAACCTACTACCTTCTTTTCCTCACGTGATTAACAGTACTAGTGGATCAATTCATGTGATGGATCCTGATGAGCTGCATATTAATCTATTGACTTAACCAAAAATGAAAGAAGAAATTTATTAGAGTATAGGAATGCAACATCCACTTTTGCCTGCGTACGTATTCATGTCATCATATATATATATATATATATGTATACCAAAAGAGGGATTATTTACTTAAGAAATTTATTAAGTACTAGTACTCCAAAAATATGGATGACATAGTACTTTAAAAATCGGCCTATTACCATATGACATATATAATTTAAAATTGCTTATATATGTAAGCACCAATGTTAATTGACATTATACATGGTCCTATAATACTAGAATAGGAATGTCATCATGCATGTGTCCGCGCGTATTCAAGAAACATCTAATAATTGATAGTAGATGTAAAGCTAGCCTATGCTTGATCTTCTTGTCATATATATGCAGAGACTTAATTCATTAATCATTATTGTAAATATTCAAATAATATGTGACCTCTATTAATTGTACTCTATCAAATTCCATTAATTTTGGTAAACTTATATGTAAATGTATACACAAGCTTAATTATAAATAAGCTAACATACTAGTATTGATCACTTCTCGCGTAAGTGTAAATGATTCACCAAAATAACATGTGCAAAACTAACCATATCTTCTTCTATTTTAGAGTCTAATAAACATTAGTAGCTCATTCCTTTATCTAAATTTGACACCACAAGCCGCAATTATATATCATGATTTTGATAGAAGTCATGAACCGGCCTAGAGGAGGAATTTAGGGGCAGCCGACCAGAGGTGTTTTAGCTCATCATGATTATTCCTTACCTAATGTGTTCAATGTTTGTATTGGAATTGGAGAACTTTACGGTGGCAGGCTTGCCGTCGACAACTACTGGAGCATTGAAGAAAATGAGTGGAGTGGCTTCATTCTAAATCCTTTTTATTTATTTTTATTTTATTATTATATTTTTAAATTTTTTTATATATATATTAATTGTTATATACTTTTTTAAAATTTTAAATTTTAAATTTTAAATATATATATTTTTAAATCTTAATTTTATTTTTTTTTTTAATTTAAAATAATAATAATATTAAAAAATAAATTAAATTCATCTTATTTTTAAATTACAACAGCCTTCAAGTTAAAAGTTTGTTGGGAATATCTCCACTGACAGACGTACATATGTGATCTTAGCTCAAATCTACTCAAGACAACAGCAACAAACAAAGGAGGATGTCATGCCTCCATGCATGATATCGATATCTCTACTCACTGATAAACCAATATATGCTTTTTGTACAAAACGTACTAAAAACTTCCTATTAATACTATACTTACGTCATAGCTGATTAGTTAAAAGCAAACATAAAAATAAAGCAAAATTTAAAAAAACGCAGTGAAATAATAAATGCATGCAAACATAAAAAAGTTACGGAAAATGAAAAGATGGAGAGTGTGTTAATTGCTATTTCAAAAAGTGTCTTTTTTTTTTATTTGAGCTATTTCAGAGAATGTCTGATTGTACATACTGCGTTAGTTGCACAATTGTAGTTTACCTTATATATCTCTATTCTGTAACAACACTATAATCTGAATACAAATTACATCTCTCCATCTCAAGGGATGAGATAGGATTTCACAAATATTTTCATGGTATCGGAGGTTACGGAGAGATAGAAAGATTCTTTTCCTTGGAGCTATGTCCTCCGATTTTACCTCTTCCATTGATAGACATCCATACCCTATGACCCAGAACATAGCCAATTCTGTGTTATTCCATTTCTCTTCCACCAACTTCCTCCTATAAAAGAAACAAGTACTTAATACCCTTGAAAGTTATGATCTTCAAGAATTTGTGAATGGTGAAACTCAAGCACCACCACCATTGATTGCTAATGGTCGTCTAAGTTTCCAGCTTTTGACAATAGCAATTATAAGGACTACTCAAATGGTGGCAGATCTAATAACAATAGAAAAAGTCTCAGAAAAAACGACACCATCAATTTGAGTAAACCTTTTTACAACAAGGCAAGCTTTAAGCCATCAAATTTCAAATTGGCTTTATAAACCCATTTACAACCTTCCACATTCATGTCTAGATGTCTAGGTTCAAGGGTCTAAATTTGATTTTCAGCCAAGGTAGTGACCTCTTCCTACATAACTCGTGTCCATCAGGCTAAAAAAATGGAGTTTGGTATCTCGATAATTGAAGACATTGTATGCAAATTTGCATATTCGGGGTTTGGTTTCCTAATCCTTGCCCGTGACCTATAATCATGATGTGGAAGGTTGGAGATTTTATAGAAGCTGACGATGAATCTGGTGAGAGAGATGTTGTCTGGGTGATAGGTGCACTCATTGACTCTTGTGAGTAATTACTTGAGGGCTGGCATGCAAGAGAAGTTAAGGAAGTTTGAGACATCGAAGGAGGAGCAAATGCTAAGACTGGAAGTGAAGATGGGCTTTCAAATGAGGAGAACTCCCTCATTGCCCCGCCCTCGTTTCCCTCAGCCCAATACTACAAGAAAAACAGGTATTTGTGACACTTTAATTACAACAAAAATGACTATTTGTGACCAAAACAATCTATTTTCATAAGAAATAGTCTTTCTGGTTGTAGTGAAAATGTTACAAATACCTATTTTTTTTACAGTGCAAATGGCAAGACAACGACGCGAGTAGGGGCAGTATGACCCTAGCAAGGCCCCTCCTCGTCCCCTACCCATCAACCAATTTTTTTTAATACAAGTATATATATAAATATATATTTATAATATTTATAATATACATAATTATAAATTTATAGTTTTTATTAATTATGTTATATATAAATAGGATAATTCTTTTTGCAGTCCATATTCGATGAACTGTATTACAGTCCACATAGAAACGCTCCATTTTTTATAACTAAATGAAATGATTTTTTTAAATTTTTAAAGTTTCTTATTTGTAAATAAGGGTGTTTTAATCAATTTTATTCTACAATAGAGATTTTTTGTATTTGTTTATTGCTTGGACTGCAAAAGAGTCCAAATTTTTGGACTGTATATAACATTGCCCATATAAATATAATAATATATTTATATTAAATAGACTTTTAACTTAATAATTTGTGTAAGTTATGATGTAGGAAGGTGATCATTTTATAGGTTGCCTTCACCAATGGTTTTCTATGGTCAAAAAGGAAACAAGAACAAAAAGAATCAAGGATGAAATGGGAGGACGAATCATAGTGGTTGTAAACACCTCATAGTATTTATCAAGGTCAATGAGAAGTCACTAGAATTTTTTATAGTCTAGTCCAGGTTTCTCAATGGCTGCTAGCTCATCATCCCAAATGGTTTTGAAATGTCTCAAAAATACACTTAGAGTGACTGAACAATGAGTGAGAGAAATAAGTCTTTGTTTGAGAGCAAGACCTCATTCAGAAGAAACACAAGCAAAAGCGTGCACCAATGCATGCCATACTTCAGTAGAAGTTGTAAGTCCAACTATAATATCAAGAACTTCTTCAGATAGGCAATTATGTTATGAGTAGTGATATACTTACATTTCATTTATCACTTGTTTACCATTTGAAGTGTATTTATTTTTTTATTATTTTTTTAAAAATATTTTTTTAATTTCTTTAATCATTAAGAAAAAATTTCAAAAATATATAATATTATTAATAATCACTTTGTTAATCATTAAGTAAAAAAAAATTAAAAATTGAATATATAAAAAAAATGGTAAAAGGGTGGTAAATGGATGATAAAGCTATCATTATACTTATGTTTTATATATATATATATATATATATATATGTATATATATTTATTTATATATATATATAAATGGCAATTATACACATATATGTAATAATGTTATATTATATGTGTGCCATATATGTAAAGAATAATGTTATATGTATATATTGGTGAGTGTTAGTAAATTTAATGGGATGTGTGTAGGTATATAATGGTATAGTACAAAAATGTTGGGGAAACAAAGTATTGTGGGATCACTACAAGAAAAATGGCCTATTATGGCAACTTTTTTCTAGCTGCAATAAGTTTAGCTGCCTTCAACGTGCTATTGCAGCGACTTTGTTATTGTCGGGTAATAAGTACAACGCTTTTCATTATGCAGCTCTAGGGTTTTATTTCTGCGAATTTTATTTCTTATTGCAGCGATAATGGCCGTAACAATTTAACTTTATATTGTTGCATCGTTATTCACATGTCAATATTAGCTTTATAACGGCAGATTCACCAAGTCAGCGCCAAAATGCAGCAAAATAAGATCTGAGGCCCTCGAAATATTTTCCATCACAAACATATAATCGACCCATTTCTCCACAACATAAATCTCACCCCAAGTACTCGAGACCAAACCCTAAAACTCCCGACGAAAAATCTCCCATTCTCCATGTGATTTTTGCACTCAACCTCCAGCCTTTACCCTACATTTGTCTCCACCCTTTCTTAGTTCGACCTTCAGAACAATTGGATGAAGTTTTCGAATTTCCTCCATTCCTCGCAGGACATCCACTGAGTTGGCTTGACCTCTGCAACGCCGTTAGTGGATGGTAGCCAACCTAAGTGTATGCTTGGGATCTTCAATATTTTTACACAAAGGCTGGATTTTTTTAAACCCTACCGTTAGGTTAATAGCTTCTCGTGTGATTTATAAACCACTTCCATTATTTCCTTTTGATATTTACTGGTTCAATTTCAATCTAGGCTAGGTACTGGATAATGAATTTTGTCCCAAAATATGTCGTATTTTAGCCCCCAAGATACACCCCTTGACTTCAAGACCTGAATATATAACATATTTTATTATGAATGTCACTGTACCCCTTCATCTTTCTGATTTGACTAATTTAATTGATGAAATTTAGATGGGTGTCGCTAATATATATAATACAACACATGTTATTTTTAAATGATGAAATTTAATTGATGAAATTTAGATGGATGTTTTGATCCTTAATTGTATGTTATTTTTATGTTATTTTTGCTTTTAATTGTAGCCATGACCTAGAGTACTCTTGTGTCAAAAGCTCTTGTTTTTTTTTTTTTTTTGTTACAGTTTATTCAATTCTATACCTTAACAGATTCTGTATTTTTCTGATTTGGACATGGAATTGTAGTACTTTCTAAAATGTCTTGTGTCGATGCAAATATAGAGTTCTGATTGTTGTTGAATCCAATGTTTCAAATTTCGTATCTAAGTGTAGATTTTGATGATAACAAATAAATTCAAATCTCAAGTTCAAATTATTTAAGGAATGGAGCGAAGCACACATCAAGCATAAAAAAAAAAAGCCTAAAAATGAAATTCATAAATTATTTTTGTACATCTCTTGATAAAATTCAAAATTGGATTAAAGCTCAAAAATTAATCTTTTCTCATAAAGCATTAAAATATTTTTTTTTATGCATGACATAAACATGATATATGCATGACATCATTAAAAGTTTTAATTTGAAAAATTATATTTTGCATGTACATGACATATGCAATGATCTCATAAAAAATTTTATTTTCAAAAATTTTATTTTACATGTGTATGACATATGTAATGACTTTATTCAAAAATTTGAATTTTGAAAATTGAATGATATATGCACTGACTTCATCAAAATTTGAATTTTGAATTTGAAAGATGATTGAGTGGGACTCATTTACCTATAAATAGCTCACTTGTATTTTACAAAAATTACAACAACAAGAGCTTACACATCTATTGTTAAGTTTTGCATCATTCTTTCAAAACTCTCATTCTCTCTTTTCTAAAGTTTTGAGTCTTAATTTTTATTCTTTTTGTGAGAGATATAGGTTGCGCTGTATTGTTTATATCTCACTCATTGAGGAGTGTACTTTGATAGTCTACCCACTATCAACTCTTGTATCAGTAAAATGATGCGTATAATTCTTGTGTGTGTAGAAGGTGTTTTACACAGGGAATAGTTGAATTACCAAATGTGAGGTGATTGAAAGTGTAGAGGGTGTTCTATACGAATTATTTGGAGCGGTGCTTCTCAAAAGTGTAATGAGTTTCTATCTCCACCTAAAAGAGATTGACTAATGAATTTGGGATCCTCAAGTAGTAGTTTGAGGCGAGGATGTAGGCAGTGGGGTTGAATCTCGTAAAAATACAGAGTTTACTTTTTCTTACCCTACTCTTTACATTTCTTACTACTTTATATTCTGTTTATATTTTATATTCTGTATTTGATTTATAAGTGTTAATTTTTATAATATAACCGAATTCACCCTCCTTCTTATGTTAGTCATCTGGGCAACAATTGGTATTAGAGCAAGAGCTCTATTATAAGATTAATTATCTATTGAGTTAAGATTATATGACTAACATTGCAGCTACATTCACTGAAAGTCAATCCAGTAGTCGGCCTCCGCTATTTTGTGGAGACAATTATACTTTCTGGAAAGCTAAAATGAAAATATTCCTTCAGTCTCAAGATCGTGAAATCTGGAAATGTATTGTAAATAAGTCTTATATTCCAACAAAAACTGTTGATAGAGTAAAGGTCAAAAAGGAAGATGAAGAGTTTGATCGCGAAGATGATAGACTTTATACTGTGAATGTAATGGTTATGAATTTTTTATATAATACTCTCAATGGTAATAAATTTAACAAAATAATGACTTGTGGGACAACAAAGCAAATTTGAGACAACTTGGAAGTAACTTATAAAGGGACTTCGCAAATCAAAGAATAAAAAATTTATGTTCTTATGCATGAATATGAAATGTTCAAAATGAATGATGATGAATCTATCTCTTCTATGTATACTTGTTTTACTAATATTATAAATAGTTTAACATCTCTTGATAAAATTTATTCTAGCTTGGAGATAATAAGGAAAATTTTCAACTCCTTGCCAAAACGTTGGGAATCAAAAGTAATGACGATTCTTGAAACTAGAGATCTTAAAAAACTCAAAGTAAATGAACTCATCGGGTCACTTATTACCCATGAGTACACATTGAAAAGAGGAGGAGAAGAAGAAGGAAAGCAAAAGAAGAGCTTGGCACTCAAAGTCGTTCCTCATAAAAGTGAAAGCAATGAAGAGGAAGAAAGCGATGACAAAGAGACTGCAATGATCACAAGAAGATTTAAGAGATTCTTGAAAAATAAAGCTCCTCCAAGGAAACCTTTCAAAAATCTTCCAATAAAGATACAAGTAAAAATAATTCATTAATTTGTTATAAATGTAAAAAATCAGGACATATCAAGATAGATTGTCCCCTGCTAAAGAAAGATCGATACAAAGGCAAGAAAGCAATGAAAACTAATAGGATGATGATTCAAGTAGCTTAGACAGCGACGCAAGTAATGAAGAATCTGTAAATCTTTGTCTTATAGCTAAAGATGATCTTGAGGTAATAAATCTTGAAAATCCCTCTTATGAAGAATTGCAAAATATTTTGGAAGAAATATATGAGGAATTTGAAAAATTGGGTATTAAGTATACTACTTTGAAAAAGAAAAATTCTTCTTTAATAAATGAAATTGATGTTTTAAGAAAAGAATATATAGTTTCAAAAGATGAAAATGATGAACTGAAAAAGAAAGTAGCTGATTTAGAAAAGATTGTTGAAAATTTCACAAATGGAAAAAGAAATTTCAAAAATCTTATTAGTAATCAAAGATGTGTTTTTGATAAGGTAGTCTTGGAATACATTCCAAAAGAAAAACTCAAACCCTATAAAAATTTCTTTGATAAACCCATTAAATCAAAACCAGATTTTCAAAATTCTTTTCCTAAAAATATATTTGTCAAAAAAAGACATTATTACAATCACTCAAGTTCTTTAAATATGTTACATATTATTTTTAATTTTTGCAATAGAAATTGTCATAACTATCATGCTTGTCCTATTAGAAAAAAACATACAATGACTATTAGAGCCATATGGGTACCAAAGAATCTTATTTATTCTAATACTAATAAATAAAAGACCCAAAGAATATGGGTACTAAGAAAAATTATTTTAATTGTTTTTGTAGATATGCATGAAGTCTTCCGTAAGTAAAACAAGATGGTTTTTAGATAGTGGATGCTCAAGATACATGACAGGAGATAAAACTAAGTTCATTGATCTCACTCCTAAAGAAGAAGGACACATGGCATTTGGAGACAATTCAAAAGGGAAGATCATGGGAATAGGTAAAATTGGTAATGAGTCTTCTCTCATAATTGAAGATGTTCTACTTGTTGAAGGTCTAAAACATAATCTTTTAAGTATAAGTCAATTATGTGATAAAAGATTTACGGTTATTTTCAAAAAAGATAAGTGCATTATTTTGAATAACCACGATTGCAATATTTGTTTTATTGCTCTTAGAAACAATAATGTATATACAATCAAATTTTAAGAAATTGCCTTACAATATGCTATTTGTTTATCAGCTCAACATGAAAATAGTTGGTTATGGCATAGAAGGTTAAGTCATGCAAATATGAAACTTATTTCCAAACTTTCAAAAAATGATATTGTGAGAGGTTTGCCAGAAACAAACTTTTTTAAAGATAAAATTTGTGATGCATGCCAGTTTGGAAAACCAAACAAAAACTTTTTTCAAAATCAAGAAATATATTTCCACTACTAGACCTTTGCAACTGATACACATGAACCTTTTTAGACCAAATAGAGTTGCAAGTCTGGGAGGAAAATATTATGCATTTGTTATTGTTGATAATTTTTCTAAATATACTTGGGTCATCTTTATCGCTCATAAAAATGAGGTATATAATACTTTTACCAAGTTATGCAAGAGAATTCAAAATGAAAAGGGTTATAATATTTCAAATATCTAAAGTGATAGGGGGAAAGAGTTTGTCAATAAAGATATTGAGTCTTTTTGTGATGAAAATGATTTTATACATAATTTCTCTACTCCTCGAACTTCTCAACAAAATGGGGTAGTAGAGATGAAGAATAGATCTTTTCAAAAAATGGCAAGAACAATACTTAATGAAAATAGTTTACCTAGTTATTTTTGGGCCGAAACAGTAAGTACTGCATAGTATGTTATAAATATAGTTATGTTAATGTTTAAATTAGATAAAACCCCTTATAAGCTTTGGAATGAGAAAAAAACCCATCATTGGTTACTTTCATGTATTTGGATGCAAATGTTTTATACTCAATGACAGAGATAATTTAGGAAAGTTTGATACAAAATCTGATGAAAGTATTTTTCCTGGATATTCAACAAATAGTAAAACTTATAGAGTATTTAATAAAAATACTTTGACTATACAAGAATCTATGCATGTAGTATTTGATGAATCTAATCTTCTACTCTCTAAGAAATCTATTGATGAAGAATCAAAAGGCACAAACAATACAAATAGTCTCAATCTCGACAAAGAAAATACAATGGAAGAAGTCCAACATAAAGACATCAGGAAAAATCATCAAGATTTAGTACAAGATGCAACCAAATAATGAAAACATGTGAAAGATCATCCAGTGGAACAAATTTTAGGAGAACCTTCATGAGGTGTAAGTACTCGATCATCTCTTAGAAATATTTGTAATCACACTGTTTTTTTTTTATCTCAAATTGAACCCAAAAATATTAATGAAACACTTATTGATGAATCATGAATTATATCTATGCAAGAATAGCTAAATCAATTTGAAAGAAATAATGTGTGGACACTTGTTCCTAGACCCAAAAATCATGCTGTTATTGGAACAAAATGGGTTTTTAGAAATAAGAAAAACGAGTCTGGAATCATCACTAGAAACAAGACTCGACTTGTAGTCCAAGGTTTCAATCAAGATGAATGAATCGATTATGTGAAACGTATGCACCTGTCGCAAGATTAGAAGCTATTCGAATGTTATTTGCATATGCATGTTATAAAAATTTCAAACTTTTTTAAATAGATGTTAAAAGTGATTTATTAAATGGTTTTATAAATGAAGAGATATATGTTGAGCAACCTCCAAGTTTTGAAAATCATATTTCTCCTAATCATATTTTTAAGCTCGCAAAAATATTATATGGACTCAAACAAGCTCCTAGAGCTTGGTATGAAAGGCTTAGTGGTTTCTTGATTGAAAAAAGTTTTTCAAGAGGAAAAATCGATACAACTCTTTTTATCAAATATGAACAGGATGATATTCTTCTAGTTTAAATTTATGTTAATGATATAATATTTGGTGCTACTAATGAAAATATATGCCAAAATTTTGCTAAGAGCATACAGGAAGAATTTGAAATGAGCATGATGGGAGAACTTAATTTCTTTCTTGGATTGCAAATCAAGCAAGTAAAAAGTGGAACATTCATTAATCAGTCAAAATATCTCAAAGAGTTACTCAAAAAATTTGAGATGGAAGGTGTGAAGGTAATTGGAACACCAATGAATCTAACCACCAAACTTGATAAAGATGAAAGCAGTAAGCCAGTTGACTCAAAGGTATATCGAGGTATGATTGGTAGTTTATTATATTTGACAACTAGTAGACCTGATATTATGTTCAGTGTATGTTTATGTGTACGTTTTCAATCATCTCCAAAGCAATCTCATTTGATTACAGTCAACCGTATTTTTAGATATCTTGCTGATACCATTGACCTAGGGTTATGGTATCCTAAGCACACTTCTTTCGATCTTATTAGTTATTCATATGCAGATTTATTGGTTTCAAAGTTGATCGAAAAAGTACTAGTGGAATATGTCATTTTTTAGGTTATGCACTTGTTTCATAGTTTAGTAAAAAGTAAAATTCTGTTGCATTATCTACTGCTGAGGCTGAATATGTTGCTGCAGATAGTTGTTGTGCTCAAGTTCTTTATACGAAGCAACAACTTGAGGATTTAAACTTATGTACAATTATATTCCTATTAAATGCGATAATACTAGTGTTATAAATCTTTCAAAAAATATAATACAACATTTTAGGACCAAGCATATTGAAATTAGATATCATTTTCTTACATATCATGTACAGAAGGGCGATATTGTATTAGAATTCACTTACACACATGATCAATTGGTAGATATTTTTACAAAACCCCTACTAGAAGATAGACTATGCATGATTAGAAAAGAAATAGGAATGATGCATGCCATGAATATCTGCTAGATACTTTTATTCATTTATCTCAAGTGACCTACAGAAACTTGAGATGTTTAACCTCATCATTCAAATGCATTTGCTCCTCATAAATCATCATGTCATCCTTGTCTAAAGGATTAGGCAATCGAAATGAAGAGGCAAGTAAGGATTTTAAATCTTTATTCTGTTGCTTCAACTCTACTAATTTTTTGTTAGACTCTTGAACAAGTCGTTGAAGAACATCAATCTTCTCATTAAGCTTTTATATCTCGCAAGTTTTGGACTGCAACCGAGCGGAAAATGCGACAATGGACGATGAGTATTGAGTTCCGAGACTCACAAGCTCATAAATGGAATTATGATCTGATTTATTAGCCAAATCAGTGTTTTATTGCTTCATGGCACCTACAATAGATGCAGAAATAGTTTGAGGTGAAGAATACCTCATATCTTGATCACGAGAAGCACTGAAGGAAAATTGATGAGCAATTGAAATTTTGTAAAGTGGGAATGAAGATAAACTACAGAAATGAAAAGAAGAAGTGATACGGATTAGATAAAACTAATGATTGCTTTTATAAAGATGGAAATAAGTAGAAGACAAACTGTCATCTCTTCAAATCTTACTTAGTCAAGTTTACAAGATATGCCATGCATATTGTCAAAAGTTACCGAACTAACCCAGCAAGATTAATTACAATTGTCCCTATTTCTCTTGTGAAACACTGCCATTATTAGCTGATGTTGACTATGTGCTTGAACTCTCACTCGTTCCGATTCCTCTATTCGAAGTTTCAAAATACGAGCTAATTCTGTCAAATCTTTATTTTCTTACTTTAACCTTTTATTTTTTCTACCTTTATTTGCAAGCTTTTGATGCAGAACAGATATTTGATTGTTAAGTCGATCAACCTCATTTGCTCTCACTAGTAATCTCCGAGAAATGGTTGTAATAGAGGCAGCATATTGAACACTGAGAGTTCTTGAAGCTGCAACAACCTCAGAATCAGTCCTACCAGAAAAATGCATCTCTGTTTCTATCATGGTGTTGACAACCTCAGAAGATAAAATGACTGGTTGAGATAGTTTCTGATTCAAATCCGAAAGATTATTAGACGAAATTTTCTCCGCCATTCTATCATTTTGGATAAACAGATACTTGATCAATGAGCAATGTGAGATTTGTTTTAGCATTCAGTGGGTGAAAATGGTCATTTAAACAGAAATAGAAACAAAAAACCTTCAAATCTCTGCGTATCTTATTTGTCAATAACATCAAGCAGATTTGAATCTCCTTCCGCACCGAATTGACAGAGTTAGGCCTCCAGTCTTTGCAGTTTTTGTCAGACACAGGAGTTAGGCATCAACTTTTGCAGTTTTTGTCGAACACACGTGGCTCTGCACCGAATTCTCTACAGTCTCTACTAACACACCGTTTTATTTGTCTATTGGTTATTGTAGGAAGATGTCTTATTGAGCTAATTATGATTCTTTTTTAATGATACCAAAATGGAGAGAAGTTTTAGACGTAAATATTTAGATTTTTAACTCTGTTATATATGCTGGAATTATGTTTATCTATTACTTGAAAAACTAACGCATATTTTTAGGGGAAGCTTAAGCATCACTGCAAGTCTCAAAATTCTACTAAGTATTTGTCATCATCAAAAAGGGGGAAATTGTTGAATCTAAAATTTCAAATTTCGTATCTACGTGTAGATTTTGATGATAACAAATAAATTCAAATCTCAAACTCAAATTATTTACTGAATGGAGCGAAGCGTACATCAAGTATAAAAGAACAAGCCTACAAATGAAGCTCATAGATTATTTTTGTACATTTTTTGATAAAATTCGAAATTGGATTAAGATTCAAAAATTAATCTTTTCTCATAAAGCATTAAATTACATTTTTTTATGCATGACATAAACATGATATATGTATGACATTATTAAAAGTTTTAATTTGAAAAATTATATTTTGCATATGCATGACATATGCAATGATCTTATTAAAAACTTTATTTTCAAAAATTATATTTTACATGTGTATGACATATGCAATGACTTCATGACTTCATTCAAAAATTTGAATTTTGAAAATTGAATGACATATGCAATAACCTCATCACAATTTGAATTTTGAATTTGAAAGATGATTAAGTGGGACTCATTTGCCTATAAATAATCACTTGTGTTTTGTAAAAATTACAACAATAAGAGCTTACACATCTATTGCTAAGTTTTGCATCATTCTTTCAAAACTCTCATTCTCTATTTTCTAAAACTTTGAGCCTTAATTCTGATTCTTTTTAGAGAGATATAGATTGCGCTGTATTGTTTCCATCTCACTTATTGAGAAGTGTACTTTGATACTTTACTCACTATCAACTCTTGTATTGGTAAAAGGGTGCGTATAACCCTTGCGTGTGTAGAAAGTATTCTACACAGGAAATAGTTAAATCACCAGGTGTGAGGTGATTAAAAGTGTAGAGGGTGTTCTACACGGATTCTTTGGAGCGATGCTGCTCAAAAGTGTAATAGGTTTCTATTTCCACCTAAAAGAGATTGACTAGTGAATTTGGGATTCTCAAAGGGTAGCTTGAGACGAGAATGTAGGCAGTGGGCCTGAATCTCGTAATAATACTGAGTTTGTTTTTTTCTTACCCTACTCTTTACATTTCTTACTGCTTTATATTCTATTTATATTTTATATTGTGTATTTGATTTATAAGTGTTAATTTTTATAATATAACCCAATTCACCCCCCTCTTGTGTTAGTCATCTGGGCAATAATTGTATATCGAAATTTCACATGGAGCATCAAACAATCTTTATTTGTAGTAGACCAAAAGAATGAACAAGCATTTTTAAAACTCTTTTTTGCATTAATTGACTTGAACGAGGACTTCTTTTTGAGTTTTGACAAGTTGGTATTTTTAGAACATAGACCCAGAAATCAGGGATTATGCTTCGGCTTTTGTTCTCTACGATTCCATTTATTTTGAGTCAATTCTATTGTCTGAATCACAGTTAGATGTTAGTTTCTATAGATGGAGAAAACCCCACATGCTAAAGGGGTTTCTAACTTTACATGCAGGCATGAAACTCCATTGTGCTTAAAAATCTATTTAAATATATATAAATAAATATATATATATGTATATATAAATATATACATGTGTGTACACTATACAGATTCTAATTTCTGCTTGGGTTTAATTACCTAAATGCTTACCTGTCAGACCTTGATGAATACAACAAAGTCATGATTTCTAGGCTTAGGGGAATGCATACACAAGGTAATGGTAATACAATCTTAGGTTGTTGTTTTTTATGTATAAATTTTAATTTTTTCTATTATTTGAAATTCACTCAGTATTTCCACCTTATGCTTTTGTGATTAGTACTTGCTCATTACCAGTTGCTGAATTTATTGCTTATCTAAAGGGACACATGTTAAAGTTACTCCATCAGACTAAAATTTCTAGAACATATATAGTTGGATTTTGGAGAGTAATTGAGTGAAGCAATAGTTTAGTATTTATGCAAAGTAAAAATGAAAAACTAGAGAACGAGCAAAGACTCTATAGAAGTTTTTGAGAAACACATATCATGAGTTGAGTGAGATTGTGTGCTTTCATTCACATATATATTGGAGTCATTTACATAATTACAGGCTAATCCTTACTACAAGAAAATTTGCCTTTTGCGACATCAAATTTCGTCGCCAAAAATAGGAAACAACGTCGCAAAAATTTATTTCCAGCGAAAACAGTCATTTTGGTTGCAACAAATTGGTTATTTATGCCCCTTTTTCTTGTAGTGCCTATTCTATCAAATATATTATTTTTAGAAGTATGCTAGACTAAAGGAATTACATAAAGGCTAGACAAATTCTATCTTGCCATATTTACATATTAGTTACAATATTCTAGCTAAGGCAATTTTGCAGAAATTATGCCTTTGACAGCTTGGTCTTCACTTGATTGTTGAATTTGTGAATTTTTACAACTTCATCTTTGTTCTTGACTTTATTTGTGTCTTGAGTCCTTATAGACTCATGAAAATTTACTAATAATCAAAGTAGACCAATTTTAAAGTCTCAACCCTCTAGGATAAAGTATCTAGAAATGTTGTGGTGCTTTTCACATCATTAATGGAAACCAAATATACTATTGAACAGTTGAAGATTTGAAAAGACATTATCCTTGTTATTAACGGTAGTCTAATATTACCAATTTGACAGAAGATTCCAAAAAATTAGAAAATGATTTTTTTCGTTTAATTTGAATGAAGTGAAGAATGAATATTTCTGTGTAGCTAAATGTAAAACATGATAAGAATGACCTTAGCTTCAATCTGAATAAAAAATAATAATAAATTGAAGGTCCTAAAGAAAAAAAAATAAGAGAAAAATTTAAAAATTAAATGAGATCATCCTTGAATAACTTTTGGTGATATTGCAAGCTTTTTTGGTATATAATATTGTATCAATACAAGCTAATTTCATGGGGAACATAACAGGTCTAAAATTTTAGTATTAGCTTCCCATGTTTTTCACAATTGTTGATACCAACTAAGTCCAGCTAGCCTAAGCCCATTCAAGCATATGCACCATGAAGAAGCGAGTTCTAGCATGCACCTCTCAACAAGGCTACTCCAAGCTTCTACTACCATAAAAAATCTAATATGGTGTAGAGAATGACATCACTGAAATGGTACAAGTCCATTGAGTCTCTCATCTAGAAAAAACTAATCTTGGATCATGTCATGAAATTTGGCATCATTATATGTGGTGTTTGAGAGTATATTATGAACTATAACTGGAGTCAAAGCTGGCTGCTTTGCTTATAATGGATCAAGTGGGCCAGTGTTCTTCGATCAGATCGAATAGTTCATCTCCAATAATAAATCTAAGCATCTTGGCCATGTCACTTGTCTTTAATCTAGGCTTTGGAATATCATGTCGCTTCAACCAAGAATAGACAATGAAGTGTATCTTCATAATAAACAGTTCCAATGCCTTTGGATTAAAAACAATACCCATTCTCATGTTCATCTGCTAATATTAAATTTCAAAACTTAGAATGTTAAAGAATCATCTATTCTCTATCTGTCTCTTACTATTTAATTAGTCATTACCTAGTGAGGTACTAGCATGGCTGCATAATGAGCAAGTTGTACTCCGGTTCTCCAGTCCAACAAGACAAGCAACCATGGATAATTGGCATCAAGTCTAACAAACCATTTGTGGTTGGCAAAAAGTGTGGAGTTAATAAATAGTTGTCTCACTCCTATAGACACAACTTAATCAAGGAATATACCCATTACCAGCAGGAAGAAAACCATTTGTATAGGCTATCAAATGCTATGGACTCTAGTAAAGAAACAAATCATACGTACCCTTGCAAAATAGGAAGTTCTATATATTTAGATTAAGTTAGTATAAAAATAGTTTTATGTTTATGTAGAGGTAAACATGACATATCTATATTTTTAATTATTACACTTTCATTTGATATGCAGAAGGAGAGCAAGGCTACATTTGATTATCTACACACCAATATGCCACTCCATCTAAAAAATAACAGAAAAAGAGGTAATTGTTATAAGCAGATCCATGTAAGATACTCTATAGGAAACCATTCAATAAATGACTTCCTGTATACTACTCTACTGGTGTACTTTGTTTATATCAATAAAGTTTACTTTTACCTATCAACAACAAAATTGGATACTGTTACATCAAACTATGCGATGAGGTCTAAAAATTTTTGAATTTCGGCTCTAGAAGTTAGGTCTGCCTATTTAAATATGTGAAACAATGTATCTTCTTTAATTTACCAACTAAATGTATGGATAATGGTAGGCTCCTGGGACTTCATATCTTTATATGCTTTTCATCAAGTAGATAACGAAACAGTTTGATATATATATATATATATATGTATGTATATTATATATGCAATGCTGTTTTGTAGGAAAAACGGCAGCAAAGCATGTGCCAAAATCCGATAGTAAACCACTAAACCTGATCAGTATCCTATGTTTGCACATCAATGATAAATGGGCATTTTGAGTAATGCTATATATAGAGATACATGTGTACATGTGATTGTGGGTGCTCATTATAATATAGTGATATATTATAATAATCTGTCATTTCCTTTTAGAATTCTTAGCTCTCTTTCTGAATTACTTTTCTCTACCACTAGTTGCCTATAGGGGTTTTATACTCATGCCCCCTATACAGAAGTAGAGTTGGAAATTTGGCACAGTACCTACTAATGTATATCCATTCAACTTTTTAGATAGACAAGAACTAGATGACAAAGGGCAACAAACTTCAATCACCTACTTACACCGAGGGCGTTACCAATTTCCTTGACATGGCTAGAAGGCATGCCGAGGGAGGTGATTGCATTCTGTGTCCATGTAGTATATGTAGCAATAATATCTTCCTACCTATATTTATAGTTGAGAGTCACTTGTTCTTAAATGGGATCACTCTAACCTACGCGCAATGAATTTTCCATGGCGAGGAGGAAATACGAAATCTTAATGTGGACGATGAAAATGTCCAAGTTTGTGATGATGCCGATTTCATTGATGATATGGAAGATATGCTAGATGAATTACAGGCTGGGACAAATATCGAGTTTCCCCAAAGCAACACTTCATTGTCAGACCGGGATTCAATTCCTACATCAGTACCGATGTCTTCGTTTGAGGTTCTTTTAGAGGATGCTCGACGTCCTCCCTTTCAAGGTTGTACAAATTACTCAAAATTGTCATTCATTGTGAAGTTATTACACATAAAAACTATTGAAAGTTGGTCAATTAAGTCATTTGATATGCTTTTGACCTTGTTGAAGTCTGCTTTTCTGGATGCTGAAATACCTAACTCATATGAAGCTGCTTGTTCATTGGAGCGAGATTTGGAGTTCACGTACAACAAAATTCATGCATGCTTGAATAACTGCATCTTATTTTGGAAGAAAATTGCTTCACGTAACTCATGCCTTTTATACCATGCCTCCCAGTGGATGCCAACTACAAATGGGACACGTGTTATCCCTCTAAAGGTGTTGTTGATGCATTTTTCTTCAAAGCCAAGGTTCCAACGGTTTTTCCTGTCTACAGAGATAGTAGCTGAAATGAGATGGCATCGAGATGAACAGTCCCCGGAGGATAATAAAATGCGTCATCCAACCGACTCTGCATGTTGGAAGTCATTTGATGAATAATATAGTTGATTCGCTAACGATGCTTGCAATGCCAAGCTTGGTTTGGCCAGTGAAGGCTTCAATCCATTCAACAATATGGCAAAACCTTACAGCATTTAACTAGTGATCCTAGTGCCATATAAATTGCCACCATGGCTATGCATGGAATACCGATTCTTTATAACATCCTTGATTATTCTTAGCCCTAAATCATCGAAGAATGAAATTGATGTTTATCTGCAGCCGTTGCTCGATGAATTGATTGAACTTTGGGAACATGGAGTAACTACGTATGATGCCTTGAAAAAGGAAACGTTCAATCTACATGTTGCTTTAATGTAGACAATCAACAACTTTCCTACCTATGAGAATCTTTCCGGCTGGTCAATAAAAGAAAAACTAGCATGCCCAACTTGTAATGACAATACTGATTGTCTCACACCATTAAACGTCAATACTTTTTGTAGATGCAACCATAGAGTATATATACATATGTTGGTTTGATAACACATGTTAGCAACATGCTAACCACTATAGTGGTTTTGTCCATAGGTGCATGCTCCAAGGTAAGAGAGATGATCTCTATATGTTATATGATGGCATATAGTTCTAGTCTCCAATTAGTGTTTGTTACCTTTCCCTCACACAATGTTCATAAATTGATATTTTTATTGAAACTCATACAATTCGCTTACTCCTTGATTGTTGTATGTGATGTTAATGTAGAAAAATAGGTTGCTTCATGTTCCAAGGATGGTTAGTGCTATTGTCAAGGATTGCAGAGGAAGCAATGCATGATCACTTGGCATGGTACTGAAACGTGGACATGCATTTTAAATTGAGCAACATAAAATGGTCAATAACATAACATTTTAAATTGAAATAAGATAGGCCAATAGTGAATTAACCTCTTTTACACAAATCTAGAGCAATTACAAGCTGATTTACATATCTTAAATAGTGGCTAAGAAAGGCTAACTTCTTAACAATAACAAATATACATGTTGCATTGATGAGAGAGTATGCCACCAAAAACTACGATGCTGCCACCTTTGGGGCTGCATACAAAATAGCCAGGTCTTTCAAATGGAACAATTTAAAAGGTAGACTTGCTTTTTCGGCATACTAATTATAATGACTTTTTGCAAAATATCCATGTATTTACATCATATGACAATTAGCAATAGCTTTTTATTTTTCCTAATTAAAGTGATGGTTGTTAATGCATAATTCATTCTTATCCAGTAAAGCAAGTTGACATATGTGGGGGCACATTTAGGGCTGCATACAAACAAAGCTGGGTCTATTAGAAATGAAAATTTGACGGCTGAAAATTATAGCATACTAGTTTTTAAAACCTTTGAAAAAAATCCCTACGTTTACATCATATGATAATCAACAGTAGCCTTTTATTTTTCCTAATTAAAGTGATGCTTGTTAATGCAGAAGTCTATATTCAGTAAAGCATGTTGACATACCTAATGGTGTGCCCGATATAGGCTATTTTTTTCTAAGGAATGTGAGAAGTGCCAAATGAATGATGTGAACTTTTCCATTAAGCCAATAAAATAGGGCTTCTGAAAATTAATATATACTTATTATTGAGTTTTTTGTGAAATTAATGAAATGTTGAATTTCTGAATATTGATGAACTAATTATGTAATTAAGTATTTATTTTTACATGGTTGTTTAAGTATTTTTTAGAAGTTAATGCAGGGTCAATACACATTTTATGACATCCATTTTGGGCAAAAACAGAAACAGGAAATAAAGGTTGTGAACTTGCCAATTTTTGGTTTTCCTATCCATACACAAATGCACGATCTTTTATTTTTTATATAAGTAATACATATATGCATGCTTAAAAGATACCAAATTACATAAATATTTCATTTTATCTACATACCCACGATAGTGATTCCCATAACTTGTTTTTTCAGATAAAGTTGTCTAATTTGGCGCTGGCAGCTTGGGCAGGAGATTGTAAAAAAGTACTCAAGTATTACAACTGGTTTTAAATATGTTTCTGGGCGCTAACTGGGGTTGTCACCAAGATAGATACAAGGACACAGTATATAAACACTGATAAAGGAAATTGGCGCTGGAAGTTCCACATTTGAAGCTTTTTTTTTTTTTTTTTCAGATTTCATCAGGCCTGGAGTACTTAGAGTTGAGTAGACAGATTTCCTCTTTTCCGTTTTTCTTGTTCCTCTATACTTGTTCTTCTTCGCCTGCACCCTATAGTGTTAATTTCTGAAAAATTCTATTTGTTCAAGATAGTGGATAGTGAATCCAACCAATTTTACAGCAAGAGGGAACAACTAGCTTTACAGTAAGAGAACATATTTAGTTATCTGCATGGATTGGATTTATCCTACAAATATAGGTATGTTTTTGTACACCTTACTATTATTTATGGATACCACAAGAAGTTGAATAATTTCTCTTCCACCCTTTTATTTTCTCCCTCCCTTTCAACTAGGGGTACATGTTGAAAGGGTTAGTATAGGGGATATAATGAATCTTTGTGACGCCCCCAAATTTTCCTTAAAATAACACGGGAATTGAGGCGTCGGGATGATGACAACACGGGTCATGCATCCCTAACGTCATGTGCTAAGTGTATGAACAAGTGACATACATAAATAAAAGCAGCGGATAAATTAAGTCGATAACTAAGTACCAAAATTTTTAGAGTTATTTTACAAACCAGTTTAACATATATTCTCCAACAGGAGATTTAATACAGTCATCCGAAAGATAAATCATAAAAATACATATTTATAAAAAGGGGAAAATAATTCCCAAAATAACAATTTTATAATAAGAATACTTCAACAGCGGAGTCGCCTCCTCAGATTTTGCCTCCACAAAACTCTGTATCCAAAATCTACGACGCCAAAATGGCATCGCAGGTAAATACAACCCAACCAAACCACAAGATGTAAAATATACTCATACAACAACAATACACATGAACATGACACCATATGCATGAAACTTAAAATCATCTTCCTCAAAATAAATAAAATATCACACGCCAAAATCCCATTTTAATCACTACAAAATCTCAATAAAAACCATCCATCATTTCCCAGAAAATAGTATCCGCAAATTCAATCATACTGAACGTTACGTATCACCATCCCCGATATGATATACACTCATCACCAATCATAATGGGCGTTATGTATCGCCGTCCCCATTATGATTCATACACACTCATCTCATAGCGGGCGTTACATATCACCGTCCCTGATATAAAATGCACACCCAATGACTATAACGGGCGTTACGTATCGCCGTCCCCATTATGTCATCCACACACTATCAATCATAATGAGCGTTACATATCGCCATCCTCATTATGACTTACACTCATTTCATAGCGGGCGTTACGTATGGCCGTCCCCAATATGAAATGCACACACAATGACTATAATGGGCATTACGTATCGCCGTCCTCATTATGTCATCCACACATACGTTGATCACAACGGGCGTTACGTATCACCGTTCTCGTTATGACTCAGCTAAAAACTATTAAAATTCATAAACCCAATAATACCGTTTCTTACTTATAAAACCCTTCAAACAAATCATTTTAATATACCATAACTCAAGTTTCACGTAAAAATCTCAAATATCATATATACACATGAACGAACATGCAATTTCACAATGCATATCACCATGTACAAAAGATCCAATATTCAATAAACTTAATCAACCAACAAATACCAACATCAACCAACATATAGATGTTAATGTAAAAATATATTTAAATCTTAAAAATTCATTTGGAAAGTACTTACAGCGCTATAAGATAACTTTCGAAGTATCTTTGAGGTGTAACCGACGGCGGCAAAGCAATGTAATAGTACAAAACCGACTATGGCCGTGGGTCTCAAAAACCCAATTTTTGAACGGGAACAAACGAAGACTTGAGATTGCTAGGGAATGACTTAGAGGTGTTGGTGAAGTGATTGGTAGTGGTGGTTGGCCGTGGGTGGCGGCGTGGGCGGCGATTGGAGGCCAAAAAACTTAAAATAAAGATGTTGATCAATGGGCTACAAGGGTGGCGGATCAGGGCTGAGGAAGGGTGAGTTAGGTAACTGAGGGGTTGGTGGTGAAGTAGTGAAGAGATGATGGTCGGTGGTGGAGCGACGGCGACGCTGGAGCACATAGAGGCCATGGCTTTGAGGTCGGTGTAGGGGTAAACGACGGCATGGATTGGGCTGAGAATGGAGATGAGTGGTCGCTGGTAGGTGGGCAAGAAAATGGGAGGGGCGGTGATGGCCACAGGCAACGTATGGTAGCGCTGGGCAGAAAGAAGAAGAATGGGCGGGAAAGAGGAAAACAGGGGAGGGTCGCGTGGCAGAGGGAAGAAAGCAGGGGAAAGAAAAAGAGAAAAAGAAAATAAAAGAAAAGGAAAAGAAGAAAGGAAAAAGAAAAGGAGAAAGGAAAAGAAATAGAATCCAACTAGAAGAAAAACACAATAAATTAAGTAAAAGTCAGTTGAAAATACTACAATTTAATATCAATAAAATAAGATATTTAAAATCCAACAATAAAATTAATTTAATTTGAAGAACAATTTAAATATAAAAAACTAATCAATATTAAGAAAACACATCAATTAAAATCACATAATAAAATAAATGAATTTAATTCCAATGATTAAAATAATTACCTCATACTAAAATTAATAAGAAAAGTAACGTAACTCAATATTTAATTATAAGAACAACATAAAACTAATATTAACTAATCAATAAATCAAATAAATATCTTAAACAAATCAAACACGACTAATAATATTATTAAAATAAATTAAAATAGTTAACACCGAGAATAAAATAATGTATAGAAATATACGTAAATCTGGGATCTCCCATTCTCCCTCCCTTAAAAAGAATTTCATTCCCAAAATTCGCTTGGTTGCAACTAATAAAAACTCCAATAGCTCACCTACCACATCACTCAAAGCATTAGCACAATCATTTATTTTCCACAATTACAAATGAATGTTATTCCATCATGAACGTATAGTCTCTAAATAACATTTCATCTCCAACACTCATAAGGTAGCAAAGTAGTCTGAAATCTCTATATGTACAAGAGCTTTAGTACAATCTCCCAAAATCATAATTTTCACTAACTCCATACAACATTTTGTGCCACTCTCAAATAACTCTCAAGTTTATCTTCCCAACTTAACCATCAATAAATATAATTTACCCAACCAAAGGATAAATCTCCCCTAATAAGTATCATCCCAAATTTCAAGTCATCATTAATTTCTCAAAATTAATACAAGACTTGAACCTCCAACTACGTTGCAAGACATCACGTTTCCGCGCGCAGTTTAATAACTCACTAAATGCATAAAATTAATTTCTCATAAATTATCACCATTGGGTAAAAACTAGCTTGACACCTATTAGCAAGAAATCATATACCACTCTTCCAAATCCTAATGCTTTATCATCTCACAAATCAAGTTACGTCATCCATTGTTGACGCCTAAAATTTCTAACTTCCAAACCTCTAATATACTTCTATGTTATTAGAACTCATTACTCTCATCGTAGATTAATTATCTAAATCCGCATACTCCCAACCGGACCTTCAATACCTATGAGATGGAATAATCTCAAATATTTAAATTCCTATGTGACGTCATTTCATAACTAATTTCTTAAGACACCTCAACAAATAATGCTAACCATTAAATTTACTAAATATCATACTTAAGTTGTTTATCCCAATTAATTTGCCTAGAAGCCTAAAATTTAGATCCCTTGAATTTAATACCATCACATCAATTCAACATCCATCAGTTACCACAATAACTTCTCCCAAGTTAAATACAAGCCAAAGACAAATACTCTACAAAATTTACACACAATTATTATACATCAATCTCTAAGCATCCACAAACAAAATCAAAATTTCACCAAAGAAATGACTGATCATCTACCATCATAAGTATTCTTAAAAAAAATTCCATAATAATATATCAATGACCAACAATTCCACACTCATAAGAAGAGTTTATCTAAAATACAATTTCAACAATCTCCCAGAAATAAAATTAGAACTTAGAAACTCTAGCACTCAGTGAGACCCAGCTAATACATATAAATAGCATGGGAAATACCAATAAAGAAACACAATTACATAAATACCAATAATTTATCAAAACAAATCCATCTCGCAAAGATATAATAATATACCCAAACACTAAATAAAACTTAAGTAATTTACATAAATATTATATAAAAACACAACGAGAAAAAAATCTAATAAACAAATAAGTAAAAGCCATTCATTTAAGAAAACAAGACCACCTCCTTTGATAAACATAAATCACCAAAAGCTTTTATTAAATAAATAAGGAGATTGACTTAAAATAAGAACAATAAATAAAATAACAAATAAAGTTTTGAAATTCTCCACAAAACCCAACTCTTAAAAAGATTTATTGTAGAAAATTCCAGGACTTAAAACCTTTAAAAGAAACGAACCATAATATAATTAATTAATTAGTTAATTAATTAATTAATACTAACAAGTCGCCGAAACAAACCCACTTGTCAAAATAAATAGATAAACTTTTAAAATAAACAAGTGGAAAGATGAAAATATAATAAATTTAAAAACTTACCTCAAAGCATATGCTTAAAAAGAAAGCATAACAGCGATTTATTTTAAATTTTTATCTAAATAAATTTCAAACTTTCAGAAATATATAAAAGACAAAAGCCATAATTAAACTAAAAAGATCATAAACAAAATTTAAAACTATCTTGCAAGAAACCTATAAACTAAAATTAAAATCAAATCCTGATAATAAATGAATAAAAGCTTAAGAAAACAAAATAATCTACAACAAAAGAAATAAACTTTAAAATAAGGAATTCCATAACACAATTATTTAAAATATAAGTTTCAATAAAAATATTGATTTAAAATAATAATCTAATCCGAAATATTCAAATTCAAATTTAAACAAAAACAAAGGCATATATATAAAATAAATAATTAAATAATTTCTCAACAACTTAACTAAATAAAACCAACTAACTAAAACCTTAATTACTACCCAAATTTATACTAATGAACAAATATATTAATGAAATAAAGCAAAACAATTCAACCATCCAGAACTAAGATATATCGAGAAATAATAAACAAAATGCACATTAAAATAAAAAGTACAACACACTGAAACAATTATTTAAAATCTTACAATACAACATAGTATGAATAACTTGGAAAATGATTAGAATAATAAAATAAAATAAAATAAAATAACCAAATAATAAAACAAACAAATTTAAAACAAAATCTTTTCTGGTACTGTCCTTAGGTAATCTGTGGATTTACCCCAGAGTTGAACTGCTCTGATTCCACTTGTGACGCCCCCAAATTTTTCTTACAATAATACGGGAATCGAGGTGTCGGGATGATGACAACATGGGTCACACATCCCCAAAGTCATGTTCTAAGTGTGTGAATACGTGACATACATAAATAAAAGTAGCGAATAAATTAAATCGATAATTAAGTACCAAAATTTTTAGAGTTATTTTACAAACTAGTTTAACATATATTCTCCAACAGGAAATTTAATACAGTCATCTGAAAGATAAATCATAAAAATACATATTTATAAAAAGGGGAAAATAATTTCTCAAGATAACAATTTTATAATAAGAATACTTCAACAGCGGAGTCGTCTCCTCAGATAACAATTTTATAATAAGAATATTTGTAATGTCATGCACTACTGATTTTTCCTTTTTCTATCATTTTGGTGGAAAAATAAGACATTATTTTCTGGTTGTTGCTGAGACAATGACTCTATGGATTTTAGAGTCACTTGAGATAAATGATTCCATTGAAAAATTAAACATTGCTGACATAGACTATATGTTCATGCATTTTTATTAAAAGCTTTTATGACCACCATGTGGTGGTAACTCCTTGATAAAAGTTGACTGTTATAAGGGACATTTGAAATTAGGCGTTAGTTTTAATTTTGATTTTTAAACACCTAAATTAGGCGTTAGTTATAGGGTAAATCATGCTGCATGAATGCTTGCAGCATGCAATGTATTGTTGGCTTGTCAGTTGCATGAATGCATAAATCATGGAAGTGGAAATTGTAAACAGAACTTCAAAGCGAAGATGTAGGGGCTGATTGGCGTTTGGAACCCACACTTTTTAATGAAAAATTAAACATAGCCGACATAGACTATATATTAATGCATTTTTATTAAAAGCTTTCATGACCACCATGTGGTGGTAACTCCTTGATAAATGGACTATTATTAGGGAATTTTGAAATCAGGCATTAGTTTTAATTTAGTTTTTCAACTAAGAAATGAATACATGATTAAGAAATATTCCTCGAGACTTTACATGCATGAATGCTTGCAACATGCAATGTATTGCTAGCTTGTCTGTTGCATGAATGCATAAATCATTTTCAATGAAAATTCAACAAAGAACTTCAAATTTGAATGTAGGGGTTGATTGGCATCAGAAGCCCACACTTTTTTGTGATTAGTATAAAGTCAATGATGAATTTCCATCTTTATACTGAACATAATGATTTAATTAATTTTACAGGTGACGGGTTGGAAAGATGTGGCCGTGGAAGAGGGAGGCGTCCCACTGTGTTCAACACTAGACGAGATCATTCATTCTTATCCAGTCACCGCCAACCAAGCGAAGCTCGCATCAACACATACAATAGCCCGATCGATGATGCAGAGATGTCCTTGGATGACTCAATCTAGCCTCCCAGCCACGTTTGGGAGACTTTACCAGTTTTGTCATCACTTTGGCCACAAACTCCAATGGTCAATCCAATCCCTCAACCTCCTAGAGAATTCAACGGTGAAACCAATCTCACAGCCAATGTTACTACAAGATGAGATCGATAATGTTCATTATTGCGTTAATAGTGTAACTGTAAACTTAGATTTCCTTAATAAGACTTGGTATATTGGGATTGATACTTACACGTTTACGACGTCATGATGAATGTCATTGGGAAACAATGTTGTTGCAACAACTGGGACGTGGTTGGAAGAAATTAAAGAATTTCCCATCGCGATGGCCGAGTGGCTGGGAGATATATATACAAATGGCCCAAGTCCAACCCTTGCCTAATCATCTATTACAAAGCCCAGTTAAGCTTCGGTTGATTTTCTTGCTTCTTTTGCTTATATTTGTGTAAAATGAAGGGGGAAATATCTAGAATCAAATTAACTTGGCAGTTGTTCATTTCATTAGATGTACTGGTTATGAGGGATATAAATTTGGTTGTCCTAAGATTTTAAGCAAAGGAATAGTTTGCGGAGAGAGTAGAGTAGTGCTATAACAATAAATATGCATCTTCATGATCATTAATTGAACGTGGAGGAGTGCCCAGAGAGCATCATATTGGATACCTGGAACGAGGATATACCTGAGATTCCGAGAGTGATCGAGACTAGGACAGTGATGGATTGGATGATTGCTGAGGACCAACGACTTTATTTATAGTAGTGGAATTAATAAAATTTGGTCAAGATTTAGTTTAAAAAAATTATTTTAAAATTTTAATTACAAAAATAAACCCATAAAATATCGCTTATACTGGATCTTCGTTATACGCATCTTCATGATCATTAATTGAATAAGCCAACCACAGAGCTGAACATAATGAACTTCGAAACCAAAAAAAATAGTTTTAATGTTTTCAATCTTCTGAATCGTCAGATACGCAGTTCCACCCGTTATGATTGTGCATCCATTTCTCCACTTCTCCACTGATTCAGAGGATAAAGCTTAAAGCTAGCTTTTCTTATTGATCGATCAAGTTTTTTTTTGTTTTCTGCAACATAAAAATATAGCGTTCATAGACTCGCGGCTGGGATCACATAATCGACGACGAACACGCTCTCTAGGTATTCCTTAATCATGTCCTTCTGAGAATTCACCAACTCTTCCTTCGCATCCGCCACCTCCATTTCGCTAAGTCCTGGAAAAGCAGTGAATGAAGCTAGCGAGTATCCCTTAGCTCTCGCCGGAGAGAAGTTTTCCCCACAAGTAGTCTGCTTTATCTCTGGGAAGGCACGATTAAGTCCCTTAATGACACCAAGAATCTCAGATTTTACCTTTTCGCCTAGGCTCTCCTTGAGCTTCAAGAAACTGAGTCGAATGGCGGATCCCGGCGGTGGAGCCACGAGATCATCTTCGTAACCACCGCTGGCGATCCAGTCGACGGCCATGGCGTCTTTGATAATCGGGAGGACCGACTCCTTGACCACGCCAATATGGCTGGGGTTGGCCGCGTAGGCCTCGAGGCCTTCCTTGGTTTTGTAGCGGCTGTGGAGCACGTGGGTGAAGTTGAGGGAGGAGGACCGGTTACGGTAGATGGGACCGGCGGCGAGGTGGAGGACTTTGTCGATGGAGACCAGGCTGTTGAGCTCAGTGACCATGGCGTTGATCTTCGACGGGTTGGTGTTCTCTTTTACTTTGAAGAGAACGACGTGCTCGACGAGGGTCTGGGAAGAGTGTTGACTTTCTTGCTTGTTTTGTTAATCCCACATCGGTGGGTTTATAAAATGGGGCAAGCCCATGTAGTTATAAAAGGAGGCCTAGCCTCCTTAGTTAAATACACCAGTCAGAAACTTATCTAGTAACTTTTGACTTTAATAAAATTCTTCTGTTCTCCTTTTTGTATGTAAAAGAAAGAGAGGTGAAAGTTAGAGTTTTACTAGTGGGAGAAGTTTTTGTGGGTGTCGTTGGGGTGATGAGAAAAATTGTGTGATTGTAATAATTTTTCACATAGTGTATTTTCTTTTCTGGGTCTGGTAGTTTTTCTCCTGTTTTGGAGTTTTCTATATAAATTCTTGTGTTGTATTTATTTCTCTATTTTTCTTATTATTCTGTCAAAAGTAGATCCTGGTGGAGAGAATTTGGAAGCCCAGATTCCCAACAGTGGTATCAGAGCCACTAGGTTCTTTTTGTAGGGTGGAGTTTTGGTGTGGTAGTGTGAATACGTACAGTCTAAGGAGGTTCTGTCTAGGAGATTAGAAATTTTAAGTATGTCTGTTGTGACCCTCCAATCTTTCCTGGGAACCTTGAAGTTCTGTCTAGGAAAGATCAGTCTTTCCTGGGAACTTACTTAGTGGGTACTATTCATTTCTACGGTAAAATTCATCGAAATTATGTCAGGAGGTAGAGTTTAAAATCCTATCAGATTTGATGTGGAGAAATTTGATGGGAGAATCAATTTTGACTTGTGGCAAGTGCAAGTCAATGATATCTTGATTCAATCAGGATTACACAAGGCGTTGAAAGGTAGACCAATCCCTGAAGTCAGTAGCGGTCCAAGTACTACTAGTGAAACAAAGAGCAGATCTGGAATGAGCGATGAAGATTGGGAGGATTTGAATTTGAGAGCGGCAAGTGCAATTCATCTGTGCCTAGCCAAGAATGTTCTTGCAAATGTGCATGGAATATTCACGGCCAAGGGACTCTGGGAAAAACTCGAAGAGTTGTATCAGACGAAGGGTGTCTCAAATCAAGTGTACCTGAAGGAGCAGTTTCATACACTGTGGATGAGTGGAGGTACGACTATTTCAGATCATTTAAGTGTTCTCAATAGCATTGTCTCTGAGCTGGAATCTATTGGAGTTAAAATTGATGATGAGGATCAAGCCTTGAGGCTGATCTGGTCTCTTCCATCTTCCTATGAGCATATGAAGCCTATTTTGATACATGGGAAGGAGAAAATAATTTTTTCAGAGGTTACCAGTAAATTTTTTTTTGAAGAAAGAAGGCTAAGTAGTGGAAGTGTAATGGTTCACTTGAGAACTTAGCAATGGTGACAGCTAGTGATTGGAAGAGAAAGAACTCCATGAAGAAGAAAGTAGTCTGCTGGATGTGTGGACAACTTGGGCACGTCAGAAGAAATTGTCCAAGAGATGGAGCAGGTTCGGCAAGAGACTCCAAATTAGTAAATAGAGATACTGACAATGAAACTAATATCGTGTCTCTCTTTACAGAAGATGATGTCTGTTAAAAGAAGACATGTACATCTTCATGGCATGTCGCTAATCCCAAAGTTGCCATGATAGAGGATGTGTTAATGTTAGTTGTTCCACAAGTTTACACACGGGCATTGGTTTGGCATTGATGCAGGGTGTGTGGTGGAAATTCATGTCAATGGCTGATGAACTTCTAGGAAAGTCAAACGTGAGAGTTGCACCATAATTTTTCAGTAAGGTTATTTTCGACATGGGCCGAAAGCTATGAACGTCCTCAATGTGGTGGAACATGGCTGTGGGATCAATCAAAGTCGCAAGGTGGAGATTGTTGACTTTCTTGCTTGTTTTGTTAATCCCACATCGGTGGGTTTATAAAATGGGGCAAGCCCATGTAGTTATAAAAGAAGGCCTAGCCTCCTTAGTTAAATACACTAGTCAGAAACTTATCTAATAACTTTTGACTTTAGTAAAACTCTTCTGTTGTCCTTTTTGTATGTAAAAGGAAGAGAGGTGAAAGTTAGAGTTTTACTAGAGGGAGAAGTTTTTGTGGGTGTCGTTGGGGTGAGGAGAAAAATTGTGTGATTGTAACAATTTTTCACATAGTGTATTTTCTTTTCTGGGTCTGGTAGTTTTTCTCCTGTTTTGGAGTTTTCCACGTAAATTCTTGTGTTGTGTTTATTTCTCTATTTTTTGTTATTCTGTCAAAAGTAGATCCTGGTGGGGGGAATTTGGAAGCACAGATTCCCAACAAAGAGGACATCTTGACGACGGTCTTGGATGGTGGGGAGCGGCCGGAGCGGGAGTTTAGCTTGAAGGAAAAGGAAGGTTGAAGAGGGGTTATGCGTTTGGGGGACGAGAATGCGAGGGAAAATGGAGATGAAATGAACGTGGAGGAGTGCCCAGAGAGCATCATATTGGATATCTGGAATGAGGATATACCTGAGATTCCGAGAGTGATCGAGACTAGGACAGTAATGGATTGGACTGATTGCCGAGGACCAACGACTTTATTTATAGATGAGAATGAGAGTATTATAGTAGTGGAATTATTAAAATTTGGTCAAGATTTATTTTTAAAAAAATATTTTAAAATTTTAATTAGTTGTTTTTTGATAATATTAAGTAATAGACTCTGTAAATTTATTATTATTTTACTTAAATATTAATTTTCATATTAAAATATTAAAATATCTATCCAAGCATACACCTACAAAATAGCATAGAAAGGCACGAAATTTCTAGCACACCCACAAAATAATACTAGAGCAATATTAAAATGGTAACGAATCCAAGTGTTCCATGTCTTAGATTGTATGGCCCCCAGTGAGGGCTTGAAATCCAACTGGCAACTAGTATAGTAAATAGAGTCGCACAAAAAGATAACACAAAAAATAAATAAGAAATAAAAAAATAAGAGACGATTTTTGTTAAAAAACAAGGATCGAAATTATCAGAACCAGCAGCCCAAATTCCAAAACATGCAACTATAAACAAAAAAACTCCTATGATTTTACAGAGTTGAGTTATGGCATTAGGTATGAACACTACAAGATTTTACAATTTTTGTTTTGAATTTATTTTTCATGATATACGATCGTGAAAAAAGATAGCTGATTGGCACTACATTTGATGGTGGAAATTTAAATTAACTTATTATAACTAAGTTGTGGAAAGGAAAATGTAGGGTAGGAAAAAATAAATCTCCCACCAATGATAACCTCAAATGTGATGGTAAGAAGTTGTGGTAAGTAAAACTAGATTGATTTTTAGGGTATCACCAAAGCTTGTCTTTGGCCACGAAAATCTTGGTTTTTTGCCATGAGTTAATGTCGCTACAAAAAGTCCATGTTGTTAATAAATATCGTTTCATAGCTTGTAGTTTATTATGGCGGCATATTTTGTTTTTAAGTTTATCCATTGTCGTCACAATAACCCTTTATATAAATAGTCTATTCCAACGTACATCGAGCCAATTCGCACGAATACACCACTTCGTCTCTCACGAACCCTAGCCCTCGCCCATATTCCTCCTCCCTCCCTCCACCAATGACATTTGGATATGAATCTCGCCACAGTTGTTTGAGACCCTAAGCCCCGAGTATGTAGGCCTCATAGTCCCTGTCCTCTCTCACCATTTTAAACCAGTCACCCCCCCTTCTCTCTGACGCCCCCTACGTCTCCCTGCACTCAGTATTCCAACAAAGGCAAGTCTCCAAAACTTAGAGCTAGCAATGGCAGTCCACCTATGGATCCCTTTTTTTCTGGAGATAACACGGTATGATTCCATGACTTCCTCTCTATTATTGCTATGTCTAATTCTTGATATCTGGCTTTAATCCTCTTTAATTGGATCATTACATCTTCTTGCATAAGATTATGACAATTTATAGTAGCCAGTATAGCATCATCCAGTGCCTTAATTAATAGATAATTGCAGTTGTGGTAATTTGGGGCTTTTGCATGTTTCTTCTAATCGACTTCCGTAGACCATCTTACAAATGCAATCCATCAAGACATGATCAATATTAGTTCATTGTGTTGATCGTATGATCCAAGTCTACTTATAAAATTTTAAAAAAAAAAAATCTTGGTTGCCAAGTCTTGTCAGTTTACAAAAAATAAATTAGAAAGGGCCAAATTCCAAGTTTCTCTTATTAACAAGTTCTTTTGTTGTATTCTTGGATTGATATGTTGTTAATGGTTTCTTGTGTGACCTCGGGATCTCATCATTTTTTATTCAAATGATCTATTTTTCTTCTATGGTGGTTTGTGCACTTACATACTAGGACTATGGTGTTTGGTATCATCTAGTAATTTATAATATGAGCAGGCCATTGTATTTTGGTTGTAAGTTTCTACAATGCATGCATTTTGAACCAAGAGTCTCTAACTGTCAAGTGTGTTGCTTAGGATTAATGCGTAAAAAATGCTACTATGAATTGATCAATCTGGAACACAACAATTGAGCTTTAATGTTTTTCTCTAAATTAAAGATGAAACCATATATATATATATGTCTATGTCTGTGCTATATATTAATTCTCCTTATTATTGGAGTAGGAAATTAGTATTTGAGAAATATCAGTTCCTAAAGTTTTGCTTCATATAATATTTTCAATTGATGTTATAGAGTTCAACCCACAAAATAGGAAACACCATATAATTAGTATTTTGCACTACCCCTCTGCATAGTGAGCACAATATATATATATATATATATATTTATAACATCAATGCTAATTAATCAATATAATTAGCTTCATACATATAATTAATTGGACAATCACTATGCATTTCTATTGTTGGAGGAAAATTTTCACATTTGACATAAAGCATGTTCTATACCCTACCTTAAAATTTGGCACCATACTATACTTAAAAAAATAAATGACTTTTTGTGAAGACTGGCGATCACTTTCCGGCAACAGCTCCCATTTTCCATGATATGCATATATCTGGTTGTATGTGTTTTAGAATTTCAGGAAAATAGTCAATGTGAGGGGTGTCTCAATACTGAATAACAAGGGGTTGCAATTGTAAAATCATGGGGTTTGCAAAAAACTAGTTAGAGCTCTTGTTGTAAATTTACATTTGAAGTAATTGTCCATGGGTTTTTTTTTGATGATTTTGGCTGGCAGTAAGGTTGGGGATTGATGGAAAATGGTTGGTTGGAGTGAATGTAGCAACCTTATGTAATGGCTAGACAACATCTAAATTGTCTATTTAGGGTAAGAGAAAGGAGGTAGTGCTGGTTGAAGGAAGGTACATGGATTTTTAGAGAAGAGAGATATGAAGAGGGGGGTTGGTGGTGTGTAAAAAGACCCATGCATTGATAAGTTTCCACAATAGGGCCACAATTTGCATTAGCCAAAATTTTCATTCTTCTGCCCGTTTTAATTCATAAAAGTTTAGAAGAAAAAAAGACTACTAATCTTTTAAAGCAAATAGTAGTCTTATTACTTAAGCTGGCTAAATTATATCTTGGAATTTGCTTACCAAGACCAATGGGTTTGAAACTTACTTGGTTTCCAATGACACAACAAAGGCCTGCAACCAAATGTGTTTGCTGAATTTTACATTGAAACCTCTTTCATTTCACTTTTTTTAAGCATATGCCTTAATGCTGATTGCAAACACATCCAAGTTTCAATACATCTCATTTTTTCCATACACATATGCATTTCACTTGTTTTGTATTTGAAGGGGGTGTAACGTTACAAGAGCAAGGGAGTGATGGGAATAGCAATCCTATTGTAAATGTAATCCTAAAAATTTTGGCTTAAACATAATATCATTATAGGATTGTCAGCCTAGGAGGGGTATTTGCACAAGTTGACCTATTGATGCATTGGTAAGCCTCTAAATCAATGTATCAGATTGATGCAATCCATTGCTTTTGGTCATTTTGGTTTTTGCCTTTATTGTATGTGTAAGATGGTTGTTATAGAAGTTTCATTTGAACATTCCAACCATGTTTACTCATCAATTAAATGGGTAATATAATACATTTGATTCCTCCCTAGGGTTCTTGGGGGAGGGGGGTGCTAATTTGAGTTATTCATTTTTCCGCATCTTTGCTTCCTCAGTGTCTTCTTTTGTTTTGGATTAACCTGCATCCTTTCAATTAAATAAGTTTGTAGGTTATGTATGTGTCTAAATAAGTCAAGTCTACGTCTGAATAAGTCAAGTCCATGCTTAAATTTGTAATACCTTTATTTATTTATCTATTTTGGTGATTGAAAACGTATTGTATAACAACTAAGACAAGCACTTAAAACCCATGTTTCATATGGACTCGTAATTCAAGTATAGTCCCCCCCCCCTCCCTCGGGGCTAAAAAAAAAAACTAACTGCCTAGTGGAACATAAAAAGAAGATAAATACTAAATTTATTCCTGAGCAGAATTCATAACCCTTGTGTCATTTCTGGGATATTAACCACATTTTTCTAGTAAAATGAACATTTGTCTTCATGTGACATTTGAGAGAATATTCATGTAAGATTTCAAAAGAAAATCCCCCCTCCACAACAAGTGATTGCTTAATTAGTTAATTTTGGCATCTTGTCTATTATATGAGACAACTGTGGCCTTTGACTGAAACTCTAGACTTTGTAGTTCATTCTTTTCTAGAGTGCCAATTCTCCTCCCCAGGTTATGGCAGACTAACTAATTCCTTTAATTTTGTTCTTGGAAGGTCATTGCACAACCAATTTCATCTATCTCAAGTTGTATAAGATGGATAAGTCTTGGATAAGCCATGGTGCAATCCCATGCACTAACAAGCGGTGAAATTAGATGTCCATGTAAGAGATACTGAAATAGAGTTTTCCACTCTATTCGTATCGTGGAGGACCATTTGTATATCCAAGGGATTGACCCCACCTATACGGAATGGATTTTCCATGAAGTAGAAAATCCTTTCGTAGGTGCTGCATTCTCCAACAAGGATGATGATGACACATCGAGTTACAATGACTACATCGATGATATCGACAAGATGTTAGATAACATCCGCCATGGGTCGTTCATCAAGTTTCCAAGTAAACACCTTTCCACCTCTAATGCTCCAACTAACCTCAACTTCGAAGAGTTGTTAGCCAATGCATGGCATACACTTTATCCTTCATGTTCCAAGTTCTCAAAGCTATCATTATGTCAAGCTGCTACAGATCAAGAGCACGAGTGGTTGGACCGAGAAACCTTTTGACATGGTCATCAAGTTTTTGCAAGTTGCTTTCCCAGATGCTCTCTTCCCAGATTCATATAACGATGCTCGTCAATTAGAGTATGGCTTAGGATTTGGTTATGAAAAGATAGATATGTGCCCAAATGACTGTGTTCTATTTTGGAAGGAAAATGCATCGTGCAATGAATGTCCTAAATGCAAGGAAGCTAGGTAGGTTGCAAGCACAAGTAAGCAACGAATGATACTACATAAGGTATTTTGATAATTCACCCTAAAGCTACAACTGCAGAGACTTTTTATGTCAAAGAAGACAGCCAAAGCCATGAAATGGCATGCTGAAGCACATGTTGACAACTCGGCATATGACATCCAGCAAATTCAAGGGTGTGGAAAGACTTCAATAACAAGAATTTCAGGTTTTCAAGTGACTCGCATAATGTGAGACTTGGCTTGGCGAGTGATGGGTTTAACCCAGTCAATAATATGGGTAGGCCGTACAGTATTTGGCCAGTATTGGTTGTGCCTTACAACTTGCCACCTTGGTTATGCATGAAAGACCCATACATCATGTTGTCATTACTAATACCTGGCCCTAAGTCACCAGGAAATGATATCAATGTGTTCTTGCATCCTTTTGTTGATAAGTTGAAGGAATTATGAGCAGATGGTATTCATACCTACGATGTGCACTGTGAGCAAATGTTTATGCTGTATACAGCACTATTTTGGACTATCAATGACTTTTCCGCATATGCAAATCCTTCTAGGTGGAGCACAAAGGGGAAGATGGCATGTCCTTCATGTGGACCTGATACCAACATCCAATGGATGGAATTGGGCAAAAATGTTGCTATATAGGGCATCGACAGGGATTGGCACCAAATCATAGTTGGTGGTAGAAAAAAGTGTTTTCACTGGATGCAAAGAACACCGACTCCAAACAGCAAGGGCCGAGGGAGAAGATTTTCAACAACAATTACGTGAGATTTCACATGTCCAGCTTGGTAAATCTGGTTCTAAAAGGATACGAATGCCCGTACAACTAAATTGGCCAAAAAAAGATACTTTTTTTTAGCTTCCCTACTGGTTAGACTTGGGTTTGAAATATAACCTGGATTTAATGTATATTGAGAAAAACATATGCAATAACGTTTTGGGAACATTGTTGAATATTGAAGGAAAAACTAAGAACTCTCTCAGTGCATGTTGGGATTTGACAATCTTGGAATAAGGAAAGAATTGCATTTATAATATAATGGAGACCGTATCAATATGAGCGTTGGTTGCTACATGTTAAACTTAAATAATCGAAGGGTTTTTTGTGAATGGTTGTCAAAAGTAAAATTTTTCGATGAATTTGCATCGAACGTTGTCCGTTGCATAAATACTAAAGATAGAAAAATCAATGGAATGAAAAGTCATGACTGTCATTTTTTATGCCAGCACTGTTGTCGGTTGTCATTGGTAGGTTCTTACAGGATGATGTGCATCAAGCCTTAGTAGATTTAAGCTCCTTCTTTAAAGAATTATGTTCCAAAGCGTTGAAATTAGAAGTGTTGCATCATCTTCAAGCTAACATTCAAATTATTCTTTGCAAACTAGAAATGATCTTCCCTCCAACTTTTTTTTTATATCATGATACACCTTGCGATCCACTTGCCAGAGGAGGCCATCATAGTAAGACCCGTGCAATATAGGTAAATGTACCCTTTCGAACGATATCTAAGAAAATTCAAGCAGTACGTCTGCAATAGAGCTCGGCCAGAGGAATCAGTTGCTGAGACATATGTGTATTTTGAATGCCTAACATTTTACTCTATGTACCTTAACAATATTGAAACTAGATACAATCGAGAAGAGCACAACATTGATGTTCGTATTGCAATAACTGATCTAGGAGATGAGGAAAGCTTATCTGTGTTCTCACAAAAGCTAAGACCGTTGAGAACTGCAAATTCCCACAAATTACAAGATACGCTCTTGGTCAACGCACGATGGTACATACTTAATTATTGCCCAGAAGTTGAGCAATACACTAAGTGTATCATCATTGAATCATATAGTACACTTTATGTTTTTTATATAATGTTATTAGTTCCCCCTGGTCATTATATTTGTTCACATATCTTGACAGGGAGCATTATAACAAAATTCAAGAAAAGGATCCTCACAACATTGACCGTGGGCACCAAGGTCAATTCCCAGCTTGGTTTAGATCACGTGTAAGTTACTAAGTTGTCTGTATATATAACTACCCATTAGTCATTTGGCACAAATAACAAATTCTTTTTATTTATTTCTGCAAGGTAGATTCGAGAGTTGCGTGCGATTACTTCTACTGCGGTAAATGATGAGATATATGCCTTAGCATATGGTCCAGATCTGTGGGTTGCAACTTATTTTGGTTACATCATGAATGGAGTTCGATTTCATACGAAAGATTGTGAAAGGTATCGACGAACTCAAAACAGTGGGTTCGTGGTCCATGGCGAGCGTCGGGGATCCCATGTGGACTTCTATGGGATATTGCATGATATTATAGAGCTAAGCTATATGGGTTAGCATAAGATATATCTCTTTCAATACGATTGGTTTGACATGGGTGACCCGAGAAGGGGGATACGTTCTAGAAGCAACTTGACGATAGTGAATACTGCTCGACCATAGTATAAAGATGAGCCTTTGGTCTTTGCCTCAATGTTTTGAATACCGCACCGGTGGGCATACCAGTCAGGCTACTGGAACAAAATATTTCGGTACCAGTACTATTTCATATACCATTTTAGAATAATTTATACATAAATAAATTAAATATATAAATACATTTATAAATTATATTTCAAAATAATAGTTAACATATGAATAAATTATATATAAAAATATATATAGTTAATTTTGTCTGAAGTGAAGTTAAAAAATAACAAAAAAAGAAAAGTGAAAGGCCGAAATCCGATATGGCCGAAACACTAATACTGGCCGTTATCAGTCGGTACAGTCCGGTACGATTGAAAATTTTCCCAAAACAAAACACGCTTTTTTTTATTCCGAACGAAAGGCTGGTACGGCATATTTCAGCCAGTACGACCAATACCAGTACGAAATTTAAAAAATTGCCTTGCCTCCCAAGTAAGTCAAGCATTCTATATCGATGATCTGATATTGGGGGAAAGTTGGCAAGTCGTCCAAAAAGTCACAAGCATGAATATTTACAACACTCTTGCCATAACTTCTGTTGAGGATGGGATGGTTGATGATGAAACATCAGGAGATAGCTTAGAAGATGACGAGGTGAATAACATTGACAACTATCCCCCTATTCTCAAGAGTGTGTCAGGCATGCTCGAACCATTGAATCGAGCCAATGAAGAGGAGTTGCTAGTTGATCCAGTAGTCATATCGAACCCAGCCTCAATACAAGCAATTGAGGATGATGTCTTCATCGATGATGAAGAGCTTCACGATGACATGGGGATGGAGAATGTTAGTGCCGACGATAACTCTGGTAGCAATGACAATAATCAAATAGCCGAGGAAGTTGATGATGATTTATAAATATTCAGAATCATACTTGTATTTTATTCGACTTTCAATTTCAAGTTACAACACTATTTTATTTGTCTATATATTGGAGTTGCCTTCACATTATTGCATAAATTAATTGCTTTAGTTTATACCTAATAGTATATTTTCATTTGGCACTCACTTATTTCCAAAGTTGCTTATCAATCTATACCCTTCTCCAATGCAAGAATTACAAGTAGTGAACTGTATTGCATATCATCCAACACCTAGAATTCCAGTTATTCACATCTCTTTAGGTGCGATGTAGTTTTACACCTAGTATTAATTTTAGCAAAAAAGCTTGTGGAGCATTTATGAATTTGTTGGCTTGGGATTTTTTTTGTAGTTAGTTTACCATTGTTGGAATATGACTCGTGACTTGTGTTGTAGAAATCTGGGAAATTCACTTATTGGATGTTGTTTGGTTATTTCCTATTAGTGGCTATTGATCACAGTAGTTTATTATGTTTTCATGATATGTCTCTTAAGAAGTTTAACATATAGCCAAGTGTGATTGATGGTTTGCACTTACCTGGGTATGGGTTAATGATTTGAGTTGTAATGATGGTAACACTATAAACTTTTTGGCTAGTTTAACCATTGTAGTTCCTGTTACGATTGGATCAATTAGTTAACTTCAGGCACCTACACATGAATGTCACAAATGGTTGGTATGGCAGTTGAATTTAGATCGGATTCAATGGTACCTTGCTATAAAAAATATTCATTGAATCTCCTAAGTTAGTAATTTCATTAGCACTAAAATTGCATGCTAATAGATTGATACCACTTGGAATGAGAAATTATCATTGCACCCACAATGTAATGATAATTTCTATGAAGAACACTTAAAGTATATGGAAAACTAACTAAGCAGAGGTGGACATATCCATATGTACATTTTGGTGACTAAATTGTAAAAGTGGCTTGGATGACTTACTTTGTACAGACTTTTTTACTAAATTGACAACTTGTCAAATGTCTATTGAATTTGTTAAATTCTGTTGATAATTGTGATCTTTGCAGATATTTTGCATCCCTTTGGAGACAATGGTTGCATGCAAAGGCTTCAAGTCAATTCCACTCGGCTGGAGTGTTGTCCACATGGAGCATAACAAAAAAAATATATGGCAATAATAATGGGCTATTCTCAATCACTAATATTAATGAAAATTAATATTAACACACCAATTGCACAAATATAAGCAGCCATGCATTTAGGTGGACTAAATATGGATCTTAAGATTGTGGCATGTTAATAAGTAGCATTATAATTAACAACTTAAAAAGCACTAAACGAAAAAAATTTCATGTTAAAAAGCATTGCAATTATGAAATTAGAAGTGCTAGCGGGTAGATGTTGAAGTAAAAAATAAGAAAATTGGACGACCAGTGTTAGCTAGTCATGCAAATTAAAATTCCATTCTTGGTTGGTATTCTCATAACTTCTAACAGAAAAAGTAACATTATTTAGGAATTTACGAGACAAAATGTACGCAATTTGTAGTTGTAACCTATGCCTAAAAATTGCATTATAATGAGGTTTGCGGTAACATTCCACATATAATGTAAGACTATTTGATATTTTCTAACCGTATAATTCAGTATATATAAAATCAAAGTAGACTTTTCTATTATTTTAAACAAAAAACTGAGGGGGCGGTACACACACAATGTTGGGCGAGATGTAGAATTTTACATTCGGAGGGAGAAACTGAAGATCAAATGCTAGACAAGCCTAGCATTCGATAGGTGGCATTGACCAGAGTTAAAACATTGGGATTTTAACACACATTGCACTGAACCAAGGGACTAACAAAAGTCTGAAGCTGCTGAAAATCACAACAGAAAACTTCAAGAGCTTGAGCTCCTCTCCTTTCTCTAACAAGGTTAGGAAATTTCTTAGGATCTCTTGCATCAGGTTTGGTTAAGTCCCCATAGTGCTTCCATCTTCTTTTCATCCACTTAATCTTCAAAGTAAAGTGTCTGCATGCACAAATAAACTGCACGCACACTTTGGTCTGAAGTTTTCTCAAGTTTTTCTCACTGTGATGTCTCTCCCTCTCCCTCCCTCTCTCCCTATCTCTCTCACTCTCACTTTGTCCATCGAGCTAAAGCTAGTTGCCAAGATATATATTATCACTTTGTCCATCGAGCTAAAGCTGGTTGCCAAGATATATTATATAAATATATATATATCTTTTTTTATTTGAGATATTTGATATGGTGTAAGGTTGATGATAATGTTCTGCTTGTATTTATAGCAAAATGTTAAAGTTTCTAGGAAAAGGTTAAATGGAAAAGCTTATATGTGGAAGTTTCACTTGTTTTGTGATGGGTACAGTAAGATCTTGCATGTAAGCTGAATGGTTAGCTTCTAATTAGCCCTAATTAACCTGTGGATTCTTGTGCTTCACTACTATTTTTTCAAAGTTGTTTCCATTTGGAGGATTACTAGAATTAGTGTGTTTTTTGGGCTGAATTGATCAGCCTTGGGTGGGACAACTGAATATATTCATATATATATATATATATATATATATATATATTGTGTTTATATATATATATATACATATGAAAGTATATTTTTGTTTTCTTGCTAAGCTCCTAGCTAGCTAGTACTTCTACCCATTTTGGTGCATAATCGTGGTTGTTAAGGTAGTTTTACATGACACAACTGTATTGGTACTATTTGCCATCAAGTTACCAAGAGTCCATGAGTTTATTATATCAATTAGAGTCATTTTGTTTATAGAATTTTCTTTTTGTCATTTCTAAATATAATTCCAGCAAATATAGAACTGGTGGCCTAAATTTCAATAACTCCCAAGGCTATGTCTGCCACCTCATTCTTTAAAAAACCCGAATGACCTTAAATGATACCATACAACTTTTTATGTCCATTGTTCACCCAAAAAATAAAAATAAAAAACAAAGGAAGAAAGAGAAGATACGAATAAAATTAGGTTCCATCAATTGATAGCTGAGTTCATTATTTATATTTGGATTTTACATGTGTTTGTGGATATGAAAACACTAATTTTGCAATTGTTGTTGCATTAATTGATCAGAATTTATGTTTGAGAAATTACCAAAGCTGTTAATTAAGTGCAACAATGTGCCACTGCTAATCATTACTAATGAATCTCTGAGATATTTATTCTCATAGCTTTTGTAAACTTCAAGTTATAAGTCCAAACAATATCTCTTATTTCAATATTTGTCCACAATACGTGTCTTATACCCAATCAAACTCATTTGAATTTCAGAACTAGCCATGCCACAAACATTTCCGAGCTAGACGCTGAAAGATCAACACCACTAATGCTTTATATGTTACATTATGTATGCCATCTCTGACCTCAAATGAATATGTTTGTTACATGCTAATGGTTGTGGTTTGGATTTCAGCAAATATGCCACCAATGAAAACTAAGAAGTTTTGGAAGGGCCAAGTCCATTATGGTAGACCTCTCATAAGGGACTCAATGGAATAAGAAGCATTGTCTCCAAGAAGAATTTTGCGGGACAAGCCAGATCCAAATGAAGAAAATTGGGATGTAGGAGTTATGGCAACACAAGCAGCCATGGGTGTGACATATGTTAGGTAGGGGAACACTACCCAAGGTATGCAATACATTGATCTTGCGGTCATGCATATACTGGTTTTTTGTTTCGTAACATTGGTCGACTTATGGAATGCATAGTTGTGATATGGGCTAATAGATATTGATGTGTTTAATGCCAATCCACTCGTTAAGAAATGCGGTCGAGGGCTCGCTAAGGGCACGCTATTTGAACACCTTAGGAAGATGGGAAAGATACCATTACTGATACAAGACTCACATCGGGGGCCATCATGTGAGAATGCATCCATATTCACTGGTCAATTGACATGGATAATTAAAGTATATGCCGAAATGAGGCATGCTTCCTAGAGTCAGGTACCTGAAGAAGAGAAGTAAGAGCTTGTTGACTGTGTAAGTGTATGAATTATCCTAATGGCCACTTGCATCGAACTTTTTTGTAATTGTCAAGTGTGTTTCTTATTCATTTATGAAAATGTACGCATGTAAACAAGGATGCACCATTGTGTGTTTATTATATTTTGGTGGTTGTAGGAAGACTTTGTTTTGGATTGAACAAAAGACAACCATCGGGAGATGGTTGTAACGCATTTGGCTAACAAGTATAATGCATACCATTATGCCCTTCACAAAGTCTATAGGAAATATGGATCGCATGAAGAGGCCTTGCGTGGTGAGACATCAATGGTGGAGAAACGTGTATGGCAATTCTTCTGTGAAAGGTGGGCGAGCGAGTCATTCCAGGTATAAAGTTCATACGAATTAAATAAGTCTACTTACTAGTTCCTGGTGTTATTTCAATTTTTTTACATAGTCTCATGTCCTTAAAATAGAAACTATTAATACTTTTTATTGGCTTTACTAACCTCTTACACTTGAGAGACAAAATTTGTAAAAAGGATTTGATATCTAACTTTGCAAATATTGTTGGAGAAATCTAGAAGGAATGGTATGAATAGAAAAAAATTGAAGGTCAAGCATACCGGTGGACGTAAATCCTTTACACGAATATAATAGGAAAAGGTATGTGATTGTAAGAGATAAAATCATGTAAGTAGTATAAACTGTTTCAGCATTCCAATTAACTGCTTGTGGTGCTCCCGACCCCCACGTGTGAACAGGTCGAAACGAAACACCCAGATGATGACCACACGAATCACACCCCATCGATAAGTGCTTTAAGGTGTGTGCATCATGCATAAGGTGTACAAATAATATTCAACGAAAAAATAAAAGGCATACATTCTAGTACCAAAAATTAAAAATTTATAACTCAATCAAAACTCCTTACAAAATTATTACAATAACCCAACTGACCAATAAGGTGAAGACAAATTCTCAACTCATAACTACAGCACTCCAACATTTCACTTTTAAGGTGGAGCCGGTCCAATACTCAAATTTGACCTCTACAACAACTCTACGGTCCCATAAAACAGAACCGCAAGTGAATAGGAAACACCACATAAGATTATAACATCTCAGTAAGTAAACAACCAAATACAACCAAGAGTTTAAAATCACATTCATGCAACCAACACAATCCACAAATACACAATAATACATGTATGCATAAATCCATCATTTTCCTAGAAAAGGACACCTCAAAACAAACATCCTTCTCCCAGAAAAGGACACCTCAACACGTACATCTTTTTCTCATAAAAGGACACCTCAATACATACATCATTTTTTCAAAAAAGGACACTTCAACACATACATGCCAAAAACCCAGTTTTCAGCCCTCGACACAAATTCATTTATTAAGCACATATCATAATCTCCTCTAGGGACCATCCTTATATTCTGGACCTCTTCGCCATAGCACTGGTGACAATCGTGCATGTGACTTCATAACAAGTGATACCTAGCATCGCGCCCAACACGTACTATGACTAGGTATCCTCTAACCCCCGCCAACAGAGGGATCATAGAGTTGGCACGAGAGCGTTACCATCTCGTCCAATACCGTTGTTACCCTACGAAAATCCAAAGGACATCACATCGATTTATTACTCTCCCAAGTGATCAAATGAGCTATACTGAGATAATATCTCATCTCGACTTGGGGTTATGATTCACACAATCCATACAATCTATTTTATTATGCATGCACCAGGATCTCCCCTAAGGACCATCCGCATATCCTAGCTCTCTTCGCCACACTACAGGTAAGGATCGTGCATGTGACTTCATAACAAGCGATACCCAACTCTGCACCCAGCACGTACCATGATCAAGTATCCTCTAGCCCCCACTAGCAAGGAGCCATAGAGTTGACATGAGAGCGACACCATCTCGTCCAATCTTGTTGTCACCTAATGACAACCCTAGAGAGGTCATGTCAATTTATTTCGCTCTCGAGTGACCAGAGGAGCTCCACCGAGATAATATTCCATCTTGACTTAGGGTTGTGATACACACACACACCCACATATCAATCCCGTATACATCACTCTTTCCCAAACACAACATAGCATCACACCATATTTAAGTAATTAAGCAATTAAACCAACACATCAAATCAACATATATAATCCAATCCTCCAATACAAGCATGGCATCTCATCACAACAAAATAATCGTGGCAATTAATAAATGTATATACATAGCAGGCAGATATTGGATAGCATCGCAATGGCACTCAAAAGCAAGCATAACGTCAACATAAATGCATCAACATTTCTAATTCACAACCAAACGAACTACGGGGTGATCTCATCCTCCATTTCTTAGCCTCGGGTCCAACCAACCTCCTCCAATTTTATTATTAATATAATTATCAATTACCAACACTTCAAAACTGCAAATAAAAGGGTTAGCACATAATATTATTTTAAAGCCTAAAGTTGAGTTTGAAAGATTACTTACAGTGCATAAGCGAATGCCTTGATAAATGAACTCGCGGGGTATACCCGAACGTTGTTCGCCTCCTAGCACGACTAGTGGTGGTTTGGGCTAAGGTAATTGGTTAGACACCGAAAGCTAGGGGAATATTTATTGGAGGAAGGGAAATCTCATGGCGATGGTGGTGAAGTGTGCAACCACCGGAAGGTGATAGATCTAGCTCAAAATGTGTGGAAACTCATTTTCGAGTTTATGCTTGTACACGGGAGGTAGGGCCGTGGTTTAAGGAGTGGAGCTAAGGGGAGCCTTTAGTGGTGGCTATGACACCGATGGGTGGAGGATGGTGGTGTTGGGTTGCTCAACCCATGGGTTGTAACACCCATTTAGGGTGGAGGAAGCAAGAGAGAGAGATGGGGCTTGCCAACAGTGCGTTATGCTGGCCAGAATAAGGATAGGTTGCTAGTAGATCGCCGGTACCATGGGTGGCCATGACGTGGCTTGGAAGAGCAAGAAACACATTTCAGGTGTGGTGTGGTGCAGGGAAGGTGGGGATGTCATGGTGACACCGTGGATATGGTTGTGCTCGCCAGCAACTGGCGATTTAGGGGTGACTAGCAATGAGGCTGGCTAGGCAGTGGTGGCGTCGCCAGAAGCTTGAAGCCAAACGGCTTGAAGGGGAGGCTTGCATGCGGGAAAGAAAGGAGAGAGAAAGAGAAAAAGAGGAAAGGGAAAAAAGTGAGGGGTCTGGCTTCCTCTTCAGCTATTTATAGGCCCTACACATTGGGGTCTTCAGACAGACAAACGATGCGCTTAAAACACTTATTCGACTTAACTGTAATTTATATAATAGAATATTATTTCAACTTAACTGTAGTTTATATAATAATATTCCTCATCATTAATTAAAATGACGAAGCTCACTAATTATTTAAAAGAATAAAGTCATATATTTAAATAAGAGATTTAAAATATAATTAAAATTACACAATATTTTTAATAACTAAAATCGAGCTTATAAAAATGATTTTGTATATTTATAATATTTTTTGGAACTCTTCAAAATGCCACCAAACAAAATAGAATTAAAAAATAAGACTTAATAATTTAATAAGTTAAAATCAATAAACTAATCTGAAAAGGTCCAATAAAATAGAATGCACATCGAATAAAAGAAAACAATAATCATTAAACTATAATGAATCAAAACAACTAAACCAAAAATAATAATGATAACAATTAAAATGTAATGACCAATATTAATAATTAAATAGAATAACTAAAACACTAAAATTAAGAATCTCATAAACATCCAATAACAATTAAAAAAAAAATACTAAAATTAGAGATCTCACAAAGAATCAACAATAGTAATTAAATAAAACAACATGAACCATAATCACTATTAAATTAAACCACCAATAATAATTATAAAATAAATCAACAATTAATAATAATAAAAACAATACGTAAAGTACATAAAACCTAAGGTCTCACACTACTAGTTCTATTTTGCAGCAAGAGACAGCACCAAATATGGTGGTCTTTTATAAACAAACACAATGCTCAACCAAGAAGGGCAAATTCATTAATGCCACTACTGAACACAATTACGTAAATTTGAGTTTAATTAAATCCATGCTACGTTATAGACAAACATATATTTTAATTCTAACTTCAGTAAGCACTTGATTAACCTTATTTTTTAATGCTTTCCAAAATCTTATGTTGGAGCAGGTAGCTGAAAAGGAGACGGAAGAGGATATTGATCAAGCAGCTAATGATGCCTTTAAGAAAGTATTGGGTTTCAAATCTGGATACACAATAAGGATGGGGCACATGGTCATTCCAAAACCATCTCCTTCAATGAGGAAAAACAAATCTTTTATTCATCTATCGTAGGAGAATCAAATAAACAAGAGTGAGGTGGAGATTTACAAGAGCAAGGTAGACCAAATGATACTCAATATTGAAATGCTAAAGAGGGGCTTTTCCATTCAAGAGAGAATCATTTTTGGGAATCAATGTAATTTAGGGGGAGTTAGTGAGTCTCAAACAAAGACTCAGCAAGACGCCTATTTCTCGCTTCTAGGATGTTATTTGTGGAATATTTTTGAAAGATTTTTTGGTGGATTGTTTTTTAGATATGCAACAATCCTTTGTTTTGATATAATGTGAGCCAAGTCTACCCATTTTGGTAGCTGTTAGTGAAATTAGCGTGGGTATATATAAACAAAACAACATGGTGGATCTAAGGAGTGTAGTTAAAGCAAAGATATTACCTTGTTGGCACTCTGTTTTGGTCTCCATTAGGGGATATCGCTTCACTTACGTGGGCCTAATTTGTAGACAAATTTAATGACTTGTCAATGTCAACATATTGGGGTAAGTTCTTAAATTCAATGGTTTAATGCAAGCTACTCTCTCATTTGCACATTGGAGAAGACTTGTAACATGGTAACTTATATGCAGTAAAAAAATTTACTGGTTGAGGTTGCCACAAGATCATAGGGAAGCCAAGGATCATGACAATCGTAGAACAAATGCTTGTGGAGATGAGGATGGGGCCCAGATAACATAAAGCCAATGCTTCCGACTGGATTAGCATGGATATTAGTAAGGTATACTCCTTTTTAAACTCACTATATTTCAAATTATGTATTACCTATGCTTGCATCTATGATAAGTTGTCACACACCCTTACCTAGTGGCATATTCATTAAGGTTGTAATTTGGTCAACAGTTTGGCTTGTGGGTAAAAAGTATGACTACGATACCACGAAGTCACACCACTAGGTATTCCATAGCCAACAAAAAAATTGGACATGTCTAAATGTATTCCAGTTTGTTGGCTGATCAGTTCTTCAGCTGAAGAATATAAGGCCATTGTTTGTGGGAATATATTGTCTTTTAGTGCATCTCAATTTTTTTTAGCAACCATTGTACTAAGAAATTACAGTGGTTTCTTGGACAAGTTCATTGCCACCATTTTTTCCCCATTGAAACTTAATGAAGCACTTACAAACAGGTCAATACCTAATGTCTGTACTTTACCAAATTGAGGACTATTCAAGGGGTTTTAGGATGACTAGAGAAGCTTAGAATATAGATATGTTATTGGAGTATATACTAAACTTTACAGGTCATGTCTTGTTAGAGCCAATATGCATTTAAAAGTTTAGTATTTATTTGCCCAATACTAAAGTTCAGGTTTTCCTTCTGAGAAAATCTGAACTACAACTTAAATTGAAAACCCATGAGTGGGGTATGGTTGAAACATGTGCTTAAACTCAAATGGGTTGTGCGTCAATCAAATCTTATACTACTTCCTACATGGCATATAGTTTTATAGCATCATGTAACCTGGTAGGGAGAAGATATGGGTAATAAAAATGTATCCCTACATGCTACTAATTACCATTAGTTCATTGTAAAAATAAAGCTTGTTATGAGGGTGGGTAGAATTAAGAAAAAAAAAGTACTGGGTAAAATTAACATGATAAGTGTATATTCAAATGAGTTTGTATAGTGTGTAAACTTGGAGTTGGGCTGCCATTTGTTTCCACCTAGGGCAGTGAATGGGTGAATCTAATATTGGATTATAAGAGTATAGCAAACTCTAGCCTTATAATATGCAAGGCGGCAGTACTTGCAAGAGTAGAAAATAAATTTGGTAGTATGTAGGCCTGCATCCATTGTCTCACTAAGTTCAACCATACTTAGCTGGCAGTTTTAAGAATTTTAAGATGAGGCATTATTTTTGTTTCTTTTTTATTTTATGTGGCATTTGCTAACATCTGGATATGCTATATTGACAAGGGGTAAATTAAATAAATATATGAGCCAAGTGTGTTACAACCCTTACATTTCAAGCATCACAGCCCATAAAATAGTGTTCACCCTAAATAAATTGATAGGTTGACAAATATCCCACTTCTTGGTGATTTCAAGTAACAATCGATGAGATCAAGTGGAACAATCCTGTTGTTTCCTCCTGACAGTCTAGAGAAAAACGAAGAATCATCACATTCATGCTGATTAATCTATCCATTTTCTGTATAAATCCACATTCTATGTTGTTGTTGGAACAATTCTAGTCTCATGTAAACAGGGTCCTAAATTTGAGTTGGTTAACTTGTCACTTTCAAATATATATGTAAACAAAGTAGTTAGCTTGGTTTGATCACTTAATGTAGACAAATTTGTGGAAATATATATATGATTGTAGTTATGTATGTAAGCAAGTTCCAGCAAATTTGCTCATTGGTTGGATGGCCTATTAATTTGCACGGATTGGATATTATTTGTAGTAAAACGGTAGTTCTGTTTGATGAGGTGTGCTTTTGACTAAATTCATGTCCCATTGAAGTTCGGACAAACAAGGTTTTGGTGATTGAAAACTTGGGAGGGAAATGTCGGGGAGCAAACTTTGTTTTCCACAAATGTATAGGACTGACTCCTTTTCGTGGCAAAAAATGTGACTAAAATGGTTAAATTTGGTATACAAATTACTTTACATAGAAAAGAGAATAGACATGAGTAGGGTACTAGCTACAATTAGCACTCACCTAAAATGCATGGTAGCATTCGTTTTTTTCCCACCAACGACATTACTTGGTAAGGTCAAATTTGCCACCAATAGAAACTGCGTTGAGCTAATTTCACATTCAAATTATTAGCTAATTGATTTGTAATAGGAAGTATTCATGGACTTTGGTAATTTGTCACAAGTGAACTTAATTTTTTTCCACAACTCGCAATGGTAGCATATAATCCTTTGCTCACGATATCACAATTCAAATTGGTGGGAAACATTCTTTTCCACCAAACACCGAGTCACTATAACATAGTTCCTAGCAAATCTAATGGTGGAAATAAACTTATTCTCAAAAAATGTAAACATGTGATGAGTAATTTTTACAATTGTGAATCACGACAACAATCCTCTTAACACCATATAATTTGTGGGCACAAAGCTTATGCCACAAAAGCTGCCACGAGCAAGTTTGCGAAAATAAATCTTCCCGACCAATTACAATTATAGATAATAGCATGGTTGCAAGAGAATGGACTTGCTAGCCAACTCATTTGCCATGAGTCTTGAATGTTATTGACACAACCTGAAGTGATAGCAAAAGATTATTATTTTCCACAAAAAAAAAAAAAAAAAAACTTGTCATGCCACATAAAAGTTTTGTTCATGGATTATATGCCATCAACATCCCACCCCAGCAACTATTTCACAGCCAACCGAGTGAAGAAGAGAAGGCCAAGTGCAAGTTCATGATCAACAGCCAGAATCACTTTGATTTGAGCCTTCATACTTGGAATTAGCAGAGAACGCCTAGCTTTGTGAAATGAAGAAACCCATCCCAGAAAATGGAGTCGACGGCCAAGAAAAAAAAAATACAAATGGGACTGGAGTGTTAATGTAGCGGGAAAATGAATATTCTAGTCTCAAAATATTATTTAGCCTTTAAAATTGGCAACCAAATAATCTTTGGCTATTCTTATTATCGATTTATTAAGTCTATTACAATGTATTAATTGTGCACCCTAACTTTTTGTTGACCAAGATTTGTCTTTATTGAGTTCACTACTTGCTCTAAACTAGTTATACATAAAATGAAAATTTCTCAACTGTTATAAATTAATTAATAAAATATGAAAATAAAGATTATCATCTAAAAGAATTTTAAAAATACATTTAGTTACAATAATCCTAATTAAATGTGGAGTAAACTATTCGTGCTCATTTGAGTTTGACTTTGAGTTTGAATATTTAAAAAGTGTTTTTAACCGTTTGAAAGTTATTTAAAAGAGAGAAAAAAAAAAGTATATTTAATAAATTTATAAAAGCAAAGTTGAAATTACCCTTTTTAAAAAACCATTATATTAAAAGTTTTGTTCAGTAGTCGCGTAATGCTACATTTTCAAAACCATTGTAACTAAATTTAAAAATTTTTATGTGAATGTTTATTAAATAGTAAATAATTTTATAATACAAAAGCTTTTTAAAAATACTATACAATTAAAAGTACTACAGTGAAATAAATTTATTTACTACCGCACCCTCAAATAAACAATTCATCTATTTAAAATTTTTATTCATTATTTCTTTCATTCATTTTTCTTTATTTCGGCTTTTTCGTCTGTTTTTTTTTTTTTTTCCTATTTCTGGCTATAGCGGCATCCTACATCATTGTTTAGGAAGCTAAGTGTGTGTTAAAAAACTCTTAATACACTCAATTTGTTTTCATTTTCTAATTTTTATTTTTTGATTTGGGTTATTTTTATCATTTAGAGTGTGGATAGACACATTAATAGAGATATTAAAAGTAGTGAAGGATATAAAGATTTTGCAAATGTGCGAGATAGAAGAAATAAGAATATATATATATTTTAATATTCTTGTAATATAATATCACTTTGTGCATCAAATATGTCCACCCCGCCCTCATGCAGCTTGGCAACAAGCTCGAAAGAGGGATGGTGGGAAACTCGGAAGAGGAGGTGCCAACCTACTAGTGGGGGAAACAATGGACAAGACACACCTGGTTGCCAAATCAACGCCCAAATGCATAGTCCAACCTTGCTTAACAACATTATGAGGAGAAGCAAGGATGGGCACCTCGAACTCAGTTGGACGGGTACATTTCTTAGGGGATTTAGAATGCGCCATGACCTTCAATTTGCAACCCTTGACATGAGAACGACTAGGCATGATAAAGAAATGGTCTATATTGACGAGGGTCAAGAGGACCTCACTCCACAGAGCCTCTTCATTATCTTAGGCTTAGTTGAGGACTATATAAGCACAAGATCCTTCTCAGTCAGTTAAGTCGATAATGATTTATTATCATCGAAAACCCTTTCCCAATTGGCCTGAATAAAGAAGTCCCATTCTCAACCATTGTTTTGCATTCGAATGGTGACTCTCCAAATTTTCTAGACGTTGAGAATAAAGGAGAAAGCTATAGATGTTACATGGCAAGCCTTTAATAGCATAGAAAGATACAATAATTCACAAGCGGTTAAACAGGATACTCCTCCCGAAGAGGTTCAGGAACCATATGAAATACCATGCAAGAACACAAAAGCACCTGCCAAGCATGTGAATGAAGTTAAGAGCTAATGCTAACAAGTTGAGAACATCGTGCATAGGGCGATAGAAAGGGAGGCATAAACCATGTGTCAGGGCACAAACGGGCAAGGCAACTCTCCCTTCAAAACCCTTGTCATCAACATGAGCACCTTTAGAGGGGAGGTAAAGGACCACGAAACCCAAAATGCACGAGGAAACTCTCATCTCATTAATACCTAACAGTGGGGGAGGAATACCAATACTTGAAGCCATTGAGAAAAGGAAAGATTTTTCCAGTAGACGACTCTGGCAAGGATGAGGAAGAAACCCTAGGTAGGGTTTGGGAAGAAGCTCGATTGGGAGTATGAGAAGAACCGCATTGAGCCATGGCAACGAGTCTTGAAAGGAAAAATATTTGAGATAGAAAAGGTCGCTGGAAATGAAGCTATAGAAAGTAAGCCTAATGAAAATGGGAGGCAAGTAAGGAAAGACGTAAGAAGCACAATTCAAAGAAAAGGAAGGGATGTCGAGGAGGGAAGGGAAGGTAATGACTAGAGATTTCTTGAGAAGAATACGGGACATCGGGTTGAAAATAAAGGTAATGATGAGTGATTTCTTGAGAATATGAAAGGGAGATAGCTTTCTCATGTTGGGATCAACGGAAGCTCACAAATAATTATAGAGATCGAATTTAACGTGCTTCGACTAATTTGGCATATGTTCACACAGAGAAATGTAACTTCATTAATAAATAGTGGATTACAGAGAAGATTTCTAGAAAAGGAAGATCACACATCACTCTACTCGACTCTCACTTCTCTTAGAGCTCAACCAGCTTTCTCTTTTTCTGTTTTCAACTCACCCCACACCCATGGGTGCAGCTCTTCACCGCTGCACATATACATCATTGCACACACGCCCACTGCACATCCAAACCACGCACACTGCACTTCAAACTTCTTCTCCTTTTATAGTAGAACTTGCAGATACATATGAAATTTTTTCAGCCTCCAACTTCATCAGCTGCAAACAAGTGTGCATCCACGTAACCTATCTCCATTGGCCATATCAACGTGTCCCTCCATCTTTGTCCTTCCAGTTTCTAGAAGAAATTTAGCCACCATTCATCAGCAATCCATTTGATCAACTGCCAAGTGTTATTTCTTCTTCCCCAAGAATTCATAGTCGGCGTTTATCCGTTTGGTGTTGACTTCACCTAACACGCCAACATTGACTTCAAAATACGGGAGTAAAAAATGCGGAAACAATAAAATGTAACATGGGCCACATGATCGAGAACTTTCAAAATCCCACACCTAGGATAGGAAAAACATCTAGTGGGGTAAGGGGAGAATCATCCTAGGAATTCTCCACATGCTCCCAAATAGCATGGTAAAGGGAAAACAAATTAATAAACTTCCCACGTGCTAGCATTGAAGGAAATTAGCAAGTTAACTAGAAGGATTATTTGGGATTCAAAAGAAGTAAGACTTTGTAATAGGAAACCCAAGCCCGAGGCTTAATAAATCAAGTCCAATAAACCAACAGTGCTGCAAGGCCCAATATTCAACCAACAGTCACGTGAGGGATAAAGTGAAAAGGAGATAATGGATTCACCATTACTATGAAGGTTATCTTATCGAAGTATTTGAAAGAATGAGGATCAACTTGGCTATTAATATGTTCATAATACTCATCACCGAATTCATGTGCTTATAAATAACACCCAAATTAAAGGTAATGCATAACATTCATTCATAGATACAGTTCATTATCATTTTCCTAACTTAGGTATCAAAGATCCTCTAGATGCACCATGTTGCCATCTTCTTTGCTGCAAGTCATATGTGTGATTGGAAGTGTGTGGAACACGTCCCAAAAACACTCATCGAAATATAGAAAGGATCGTGACAATCTTTCCAAATCCAAAACATCATTTGGTTGAAAATGGTCACTTCCACTCAAATTTCTATCATTTCTACAGATATCAAATCATCAATCGTGGTTTCATGTCCAGAAACTAGAAAATCTTCGGTCCAACTAGACATGTTCTTAGGTTTAACTTCTCCTTCCACCATATTCTCAGGACGTTCATTTTTTTCTTTATCTTGATGACCATCTGTGTATAGAACGTCTGATATCAAAAACTCATTAAAATCAAAATGCATGAAATAATTGTAGGAATTATTCTTCAACTGGCTGGCTGAAGAACTCGGGAAGTTATTATTCCAATTGAGGACTATATTATTATTGTCCACATGATTATCATCTGGTTTTGATGGGATTACTACATTTTTGCATCTTACTGCTTTTGGTCTAATAACTGGTGAGGTTTGAGTCTTACTCCATGATTCAACTGATTTGACGTACTGTCCAGCTTGCTTCTTAATTCAATATCTTGTTTATTAGAGTTATGAGCATTGTGGCCACCTTGCATCCTCTTGCTTAAATTTGTTTTCCAATAATTCTTTATTTCATTATCTGTTCGACCTGGTAATCTCCTGGCGATCATTGACCACCAACAAATACATACAAAATTCAAGATTTATCTGCACATCCTATTAACCAATTAAACTATTTAATATATTCAGGCTTTCCATGGAAAAATAATATGTTGATCTATTGGTGCACAACAAAAAGGTAATTGTAACAATAACAAATTCCTTCATGACTATTGTGAGATTATCCTAAAAATACATCACTGCATGCAATCTTTTATTTTTGTTTTGGATAGTTAAGTCATAGAGATTTCTTTTTCATTCCAAATAATAATTCAGATGAAAGTCCCACCAAACCCTAAGACTCCATTGCTCATCTTTGCTAATGTGTTTTTCCATTTTCTAAACATGTAGAAAACAAACACTTTCCAATACCCATTACCAAGGAGCTTATGTAGTCTGATAATGAGGTCTTCTTCCTCTAGAGAAAAGTTGCCTCTCTTGATATCTGGCCTTAGGTAATTGAACCATCGAAACCGACAACTCTTCCCACATTGCAACAGCCCTACAAATCAAACATATTCCATCATTGTGAATAACTGCAAAAAGTATAAAATAAAAACAAAACTAAAGTATGAAGAGAGACATGAAAGAGAAAATAGAGAAGCAGTAAGTATTGGTCATAAAGAAAATCAAATGTCAAAGTATGTCTATGACAACATTGTGATCTCTCTATGCCCCTCTCCCCCCCTCCTTTTCTTCTCAAAACTTCCCCTCCCCATCCCTTCTTCTCAAAACTCATACCTAATTCCTCCTCTCATGGCCAGTCTGTAAGGGGAGGAGTATCCTTGACTTTTCTCTTCCCTCTTAGGGATTGAAACGTTTTCATTCAAAGATTAGCTCTGTGTTCTAATTTCTCTTATTATGGAAAACTTTTAATCCATCGCATTCTAACCGTCATTGAGATTCACAATACTATAAACTTCTCAAAAGAATTATTAGGTACTTGTGATACCTCATATCACAAGGATATGAGTAATTGTGGTGTATAGGATCCCATATGAATTGTTTGGAAATGAGATCAAGTTCTTACTTTTTATAAGATTCTAATAGGGTTCCAATTGTATCATTGACTAATCTTTTTGAAGTATAAGCTATGTAATTTAGAACTTCTATAATAATGTATGGTAATTTATCTTTATATATTATGTAATTAAAACCATCTATATAAACATCTATTTAATTGAATTGGAATTTAATATTGATATGATTGAAGAGAATGAGATATCCGTATACCGCAAATATTAAACTAAAAGTCAAAAAAAATTAGAGCATCCAACTAATGAGCACCTAAAGCTTACAGACAGAATTATTTGGCTCTAGATTTTTTGAAATAGAAAATGTTAATATGTCGCCTCACTTTGCCCACTTGTTTTAATCACTCCTGTATTTATTTATTTTTTTTAATTTTTGTTTCTTATAAATAGTTAAGGAATTAATGACTATTAATATATTGGTTTGTTTTTAAATGTGTAAACATGTTAAAAAAGTATTTGAAATAAAATGTAAAAAAAAAAGTGTAAATTCACTAGGAAGCACACCAAATGAGCAAATTACTAAGGAATAATAGCACCACTCTTCTAAATATATAGGCCGCTGCATATAATGAATGTTGCACACTTTACTATTTACAATTTAAGATCTAACCATGCGTCAACGCTTCATTGCCAACCATGCCCGTGCGTATAGTATTTTATTAGAAAAAGGCAAAAGTCACTCTCCAAATTATTATACTCCAAAGTCACGTCCATTAAAAAAAATATTTTTTAATTTAATAATTAAGTAAATATTTTTTAATAATATTGTGAATTAAAAAAAATATTAAAAAAAGTATGAAAAAAAATCGGAAAAAAAAAAAAAAAAAAAAAAAAACTCATGCCTAGTCGGGATCTTACAGAAGTGGCTGTAGAGCCGCTCATTTTATCTTATCTTGGACGTCGATTGACAAAGCTAATCTGATTTGTACCATTCGTCGATCGTATCTGGCTATCTAACTATTTCCCCTAAACTAAAGATCGAGTCGATACAGTTGATCTCTACCACGACTTACAAATTGAAGTGCAATCCCTCGAATCACGGTATCCAGTACTGCGGGAAGCAAACCAAAGTGCATGGTCCTAACACTTGGATCTCTATATGAAGTGGGTGGTCTTTGCATGTGAATGTGTGATTTTCAAAACAAAATACAGGACTCAATCATTTTGGATACTCCATTTTCTAGTACTTCCTTTTTTTCTGAGAATTCTTTAACCCCACTGGGCCATTTTACCAATACTAATGTATCAATTACCTAATAGGGGAAAATAAAAATAAATAAATAAAATTAGTTACGCACCAGCTCTTTGGGGCAGGTCTCTCCATTTCCCTTCCCCATGGAGTTTAACGAAGTTGATAAGGATTTTATCTTCCCAAGCAGTCCATGCTCCCCTGTTTAGACCTTCTTTGTCACAGCATGGCCTCCTTCCCATTTCTCTCCTGTCTCTCACTCAGTACTGTACGTAGTAGTTGGTCAAAGACTTTCGGGATCTTTCCGGATTATTGCCTATGCTCTTCTACACGTTGGTGGAAACCTGATTATATACCCTATACTACGAGGAACAGATGCTTGGTTTAGAGTGACGACTGCATGCATTTGTTAGTAAGAGAGTGTAAACTGTACAGGACCGCCTTCTGATTAAAAAAAATTAACGTTTCAGATTTTTAAGAGACTTTAAAAAACAAATTCCACATCTAAAAGCTGTAATTAAACATGTTGTACCCGTGTTCGATTCCCATCAAGTAAATTCATTAGGATCCTTCTGTGCAAGCAACGTACAAAGGCATGTTATAAAAAATGGGTCTTTTCCATGTGAACTGGGAAATGTTGCAGATTGTTCATCGTTTATTGTGCTCTATATTTTCTAATGATATACAATCTTTTGAATCTAGTCTATCTACAAAATTTTAAATCTTTGTTTTCGTGCGCAATATTGACTGGAAGCAGTGCTTCACGAGAAATTACCTAATTTATTTTTATAAATGAGATGAGATAAAAATTAAAAAAATAAAATTTTGTTATAATATATTTTTTTAATATTAATTTTGTTTTAAGATTTAAAATTATTGTTTAGAGATTTGAAAAAATTAAATTGTTTATATTATTTTATATGAAAATTTGATAAAGTATAATGATGAATTTGAAATGAAATAAAATGATATAGTTTTAAAACACAAACCACCAGGCATATATTTCTTCATTATTTCTTACTTGATGCATCCCTCAGTTTTTGGCAAGTGGCAAGTTAATTTGATTTATCGACGTCTTCTAGATATTGATCAGTTTTCTCGTCCCTTTTAAAAATCTTGCTAGTCATTCTTTTACTAGACTGAGAAGTGGCTTTTGTCAATCTATTATGTCCAGATTAATAACAATAGGAATTTAGTTTGAAGATTTTCAATTGCACCTTTAGAAGCATGAATGTATGCTGAGTATGTGCATGACAGAACCTCTCTACTATTGGATCTTCTCATAAATATAATAGATGTTTTAAGACATCCAACTAACAGATTGCTCCAACAGTCATAATTTTCACGATAGCCATCATTAGAAGGAATTAGTTATTCAGTAAGATTTATAAGGTTCTAATAGAGTTCCGACTATATTTTTCTTCTTGTTTAAATAGAAAAGAAAAAAAAAATTAAAAAGCCCAAAATTAAGCATGTCATAAATGCTATAAATTGTCTGATGATTCATTCCTATGATAATTCTCTTCCCACAATAAAGGGATCCTGCACCACTCTTACATTACAAGTTGCATGCGTTGTCACGTACAGTACCTGTATTCTTCAACTCTATAAAGCAAATTAATGCTATCGATAATAAAAGTGAACTAATTTATTCATTATTTTAAATAAATTGTTTTAATTTTTAGACTAATTATAATGACTTTTTATAGGGTATTAAGTTATTAAGGCGTGTAGTATTAACTGCTAATTAATGATCACCAGTACTTAATTTTTAATTTGTAATTAATCATGCACAGATAAGTACTTTAAATAAGTTTTTTAACATATACCTTAACAAAGTAGATCTACAGACTGATGGAGACTACACTCCTTGATCTTTATATACCGAGTAATATTAGGTACAAATCTCAATATACAAGCACCATATACGTCATTTATGAAAAAATATGTACTAATAAAAAATAATTTTTTTTACATTTTTTTACAAAGATTTGCATAAAACTTGTCTATTTAAAATTTGTACAAATCATTTTCTTATGTATAGCTAACTAACAACTGCATGGAGCGGCTTAATTTCCTTGCATGGCACGCATCCAGTGGAACCACTAATTTTCACTATCCTAGTTTTGGATCTTTTCTATTACAGAAAATTATTTTATATTAATCATCCAAAGAAGAAAATTTTGTGTTTAGAGAGGCGGTCCTTTTACAATATATGTGGAACCATCTTTTAAAATTGCACGCGATGCAATGGCCGGACTGCTTCGAATACAGATTCTAGCCGTTTTGCCATTTTGTTCGGGTCAGAGCTTTCTCTCCGTTGAAGTGCATGATGGGAGTTCCAACTTGCGCTCTGTTGAGTCAAGCAGCTTTTATTTGCAGAATGATGGTTTTTGTTTATTAATCTGATGATTCTTGTGATTTCGAGATATCTGTCCTTATGGACGATTAAGGAGTCTCTCTGTCTTGAGTCATGACCTTTGGAAAGCTTGTCCTTATGGTTCGGTTGGTGGCATAATCATGTGCTTGTACCATGAGTGGAAGATAATTGTCTCATTTGGGTCTCGGCAATGTGCTGCTACTATGGCAAAATTACTGCAGGTTGCAGCATGAAATATAGTTTATTTTAGGGCTATAAAATAAACAAACTATTCGATAAGCAGTTCGAATTCGACTCGATAAAACTCGAAATCGACTCAAATCGTATATTAAAATGGCCGATCGTGAACACAAAATTAGGCTCGATAATTAAACGATACAACTCGTATAAAACTTGACCGACTCATTTAATGTTCACGAACAAACTCGTATATAGCCCGTTCGATTCGAGTTCGATTCGACTCGATTAATGTTTGTGAACAAACTCGTATAAAACTCGATCGATTCGTATATATTTTTACACATATAATACAATATATAATCCAAATTTAAAAATTAATATATAGACATAATTATGTAAGTTCACATAATTTATAATATACATTATATAAATTAATAAATTATAATATTATATTTTAGTGTAATAGAAGTATAGAAGTTCTATATTTTGTGATGATTAATGAATACATGGAAACAAATTCCAACAAATATATAATATTATATATTTACAAATTACATTATATAACAATGTAACATTAATAGTCTAATACTATTAGTCTATTAGGCTATTACCATTTACTAATATATGGTGGTTTATATCATAAGTCTGTACTTTATTAGCACAATATTAACATATATTAATATACTAATATATAAAAAAAAAATGGCGATCTACTAATAGTATTATAATTTAAAGAGCTATATACTAATGCTATAGACTATAAAATATAAATGTATAATATCATTATAATATTATAATTAAAATTTATAATACTATAGACTATTACTAATTTATCACTAATTACTAATCTTATTACTATATATATAATTAAGCAATAATAACTAGAGTCTAGTATTATTTTATTTGTAAGATTATATCAATTATAATAAATTGTTAAATTAGTAATATGCATCATACATGTTTAGTGTTAATGTCTATTATTATTAATAAATAAGCGCATACTAGTATACTACTACAATACTAAACTTAGCAGTACATTAGTAATAAACATTAAAAATTAAAATTAAAATAGGATGACTTAGTACGTATACTAACTTACTAAGTATATCAATATATTTTATACTACTACAATACTAAACTTAGTAGTATAGTAGTATTAAAAAACTATATTTTTAAAATATATTTTGTATTAATCTTATAAGTTACAAGTTTAAAACTTATTAGTATAAGTATTAATATTAGTTAAAGTATTAGTATTACTTATTAGTATCATAACTTATATTAAAAATCTCAAAAACTTATCATATAACTTATAAGTATTAGCATTATAAATTATAATCTATATTATATACATATAACAATTAACATATGTTGATGTATTAATAAATATATAGACTAATATAGCTTGGTACTACTTAAAAGTTAATATACTATTTACTATATACCACTATACTAATTTATCATACTACAAAGTATTAATTGTTATAATTTATCACTAGTTATTAATAATATACATCATACATGTTAGTGTTAATATCTAGTATTATCAATAAATTAACTAATATTAGTATACTACTACAATAATAAACTTAGTAGTACATTAGTATTTAAAAATAAAATAAAAAAATAGGACTTAGTACGTATTAGTATTATAAGTTATAGTTATAAGTTTATAATTTATTAGTATGAATATTACTATTAGTAAAAGCATTTATCTTAATATGCTTAACTTATATTAAAAGTCACGAAAAATATTATATAGGTATAACTTATAATTATTAGACTATTAATAAGGTAATCTATATTATATATGTTGGTGTATTATAAATATTATAGAATAATACAATATTGTAAATTAATAGTTTATTAGTACTAATTTAGGCTAAAATGCTTAATTGTATAGTGATGTATTAATAAATAGTATTAAGTAGTATTGTCTTAAATAATATATAACATTAATATAATAGTTTTATAATAGTTCTAAATAATATTTTGAGGAGAGAGAGACTTACTTTTGAGACCTACTTTTTGAAGGCACATTGGTAACATGCTTTTGGTGAAAAAGTGAAGTTGCTTAAATTTGGCTTTGGAGGCATTGGATAAAAAGATTCTTTCACTACAAAGCACACATCAAAAGTCAATAGATAAAAGAAAAAGTGGCAATTGTGCAGATCGATGCAGATTAATTAACTTTGATTTGATTTCTTTTGCTTTCTGAAGAGGCAACACTACATTTTTTCTCCCTCTAACATGTAATGGCAAAAAAGCAGTAAAAAGATTGAAAAGATGACAAGAAATCATGCAGGCGACAGAATACAGTGCAACAAACAAAGGTAGCAGCAGGCGATATCATTCTCGTCTAACAATAGTCAAGCAGAGACACGCAGCAAGCATAAAAGCATGACGCATGCAGATGCAATCGAGAGCTGCAATTTTATGTCATTTGAATACACAACGAGGCAGGCCCACTCGATTTTTTCTTCACAGGAAGATACATGGGCGTAATCAAATTTTGGCGCCGTTGCAAAATTTGATTACGCCCAAAGAATAACGCGGTCGTTTGCAGTATAACTTTGGGGTGTCGATTCCACAGGGAGATGGATTGAGAAATTGAAAAATAGTAACGAAATTAACAAAAAGATTAAATGAGTGTGATAAGTAAATTTTAGAGTGTGATGTAAATTAAAACTAAATGAGTAATTTGAAAAGTATAAAAATGAGACGAAAAGTAGAGCGTAGGGAATTCCTTGTGTATTTATGGTATTCAAATTTATTCTTAATTCATTGATAACTCAGTTAAGAATTCTATATCCAAATTCTTAATCGGAATATATAACATTAATAACCAAAATTTAAATCAAATATAACTCTTTGAAAAATCATTCTTCGCGCTTAACTCTCATAAATTGTTATCGATATTGAGAAAATCCAACGACGACAATATACCCAAGAGGCGATATTGCAGCAGAGAATTAAATTAATATAGATAATCAATTGCTCCAAACATAATTATAGAACTAATTCACTCAATAGAAAAAGCATGACTGAATCCATAAACGAAATAGATTCTATATTTATTTGAAGACGAAAAACATCACAAATAAATTGAGAATAATAGAACAAAAAAGTTTTAATATTTAAAGACTAAATACATGAATCAAAAATAAATTACAAACACCATCACACACACAAGTTCATCCCTAGCCCTCCTTGAGAATTTAGTTACACATATTGAAAATATGTAACAAAAATTCTCCAAAGGATAATATGGAATAGTCAACCATTATTTTCTTCTCTCTTCTTCGGTTTTTCTTTTCTTTTCTCAAGCTCTCAAAATAATGGCTCTTCCAAAGCATCCTCCCACACTAAGCATTGTCTTAGAACACATACCCCTTCCTTCTATTTATAAGCATCCTTCATGCAAGTTTTCATGACAAAATCATCACAATTTCAACTTGTTTTGCCATGTGACATTCTTGAATCCAAGTGATTTGTGAGTTGTCATTTTGATCATTTGTTTTTCCACCATGCATGAGCTGGATTTTGCTTGTAGGTTGAGTGTTTCAATTTTGCTTCTCTATCCATTAGTTGTCTTGTATGACTTAATATCTTGTGGTCAAATAATTTGTTTACAAGAAACTTGAGTGCACTTCATCTTGCATATGAATTGATCATTGAATTTCCAAGTTGGTGTAGGAGTGCTTACTGGAAAATATTATGATGACATTTGGATTTGATACAAGTGGCTGAAAAATATCCAGGAACGTCAAGTGCAGGTGCGTCCACTTGATGGTCGATTTTGTCTTAGATTGAGTGGATATCTCTTCAAACATAAAACATAAAAGTTATAGATATTTCTCTTGCGGTTTTATATCATTTTGAATTAGCTCAATCGGAGATTGGATGAGAGAGTTATGCCCATATTACGAAAAGATGTCAGAACTGTCTAAAATTCCGCAATTATCTTCATTTGCTCCTAATGCCTCTATTTGTGTCCTAAATCAAAATATAAGAATAATGAGTATATTTAGGTATCAAATAAGAATAAATTATTAAACATTAAGAGAGGAAAATATGACATTTTATATTCTCATCAATATATTAAATCATACTTATATCTATCTCAAGATAAATGACCATTAATTTTAATAACATGAGTTATATCCATTATTTTCTCATTTCTTTTAGTATTTAAATAGAGTATTTAGAGTGCATTTTTGTGCACTCATCAATACGCAAAAGTAACATGAGAGAGAGTGTTGAGTCTGTTGAGTTTTGTCTTTAAAACACCCGACTAGTCTTCATTTTTCAAAGGGGGGAGAGACACGGGTAGTAGAGAGGGGAAGAGAAGTAATAGTCTGTAGAGTTCTTATGGAGTCCAAATTGCCGTTTTTCCAGCCTCCACTTACAATCTCTACCTCCATTTATCTGCTTCTTTTAATCTTATTGTTAGAGTAGAAATATGAGTAGTGTAATTTAATTTTTCATTATCTTATTTTTCAATAATTTTTGGAGTGAACTCAAGTGTGGAAAGAAAGCATGGCAGCAAGGTTGTAGAGCCCTTGTGCCCAGCTATTGTCCGACTTTCCTACTTCACTTGTGGTGTCCATTCCCAGCTTTTCTTTATTTTATTCCATTATGAACTTTAAGATGTATTATTGTGAACTTTGACATTTTAATTTCTTCTTGACATCTTGTTAATTTAATGTCATTTAATTTTCTTGCTCATTTAAACTTTTACTTTTTAATTCCCTGCTCATTCAATTTAATTTCATTTACTTTTCTTACTCATTTAAATTTCTATTATTTAATTTCAGCAAATTTAATTTACTAATTTGTATTTCATTATTTCACATTTCCTCACAACATTCAACTCTAAAATCATGAATCTAGTCCATGACCAATACTCTTTAATTTTTGTTACACTTTTCTATCTATTGCACATATCATCATAATCTATATTGTGAGTTTAGTATTATAATCTATATTATACACATATGTTGGTTTATTAATAAATATATAGACTAATATAGTATTATAAATTATTAGTTTATTAGTATTAATTTATGAAGTAGTATAGTCTTATATTTATAGTATACTAGTATTGTAAATGTATAATTAAATTTAGAGAGTCATATATTATTTATTAATAATTTATATTATGCATATAATTTAATAGACTAATAGTATTGAAAATATACATAATTTAAATATAAATAGTATTATAAACTTATAGGCTAGGTCTATAGATTATTAATATACATATATCATAAATTATAATTGGAGAAAGATTTGAGCCGTTAGATCATGAAAACGAGATCCAAGCCGTTGATTTTAAATACCGCAACTTTCATTTTATAGCCGTTAGATTTATCTAAAATTTGATCTCATCCGTTGAGTCAAAAAGATAAATGTCTAAATATGTGCCATTAGATCTAAACCCGAGGATTAATCTTGGTCGTTCATCTAACTTATATAAATACCCTACTTTTCTCTCTCCATCCTCGTGTTACGATGTCTCGGTATCTTACAGTCCCTAACTCCCCTCACTTCTCACTTTCGCGATAACGCTTTCGAAACTCTAGTTTCATACGCCGACCTTGGTTGATTAATCCATGAAATGGTTCAAATAATGTATTGAATCAAGGCTTGATTCTTGATTCTTGATTCTTGAGGGCTTGTTCTATGTCTGGGACTCTAGAATTATGCGAGACAGTCGCATCTGTGATTGCTCAAAACCCTCGCAATCGCAAATGTCGACTTTGGCTGATTTTGTTGACTACAATCTCACTCTCAAATATGGCAATCAGCTTTGAAAGAGAGGTTCATAAATGCTAGCATTTATGACTCCCAACCAACTATATCTCTGATTTCGTGGTTCATGCTTCTCTAGTTCTATGTTTGGTTTGTTTATCAGTCGATTAGGCATGTTGTTTTCATGTTTCTATCGATTTCGTTGGGAAGTTTGGAGATTTGGCCCTTAACTCCTTTAAGCCTTCAACTATTCGACAAGGGTTTTCCTGTTCTTGTTTATGTTTCTAATTATTAAATATTTTTTTAATTTATGGTTCTCTCCTAACTATTTCTGGTCTCTAATATTATAGATCTAATCATGTTTTTGGATGATGGTAATTTTGTAATTGTATTTGTAAAACCTAGTATGCCGAAATGGTGTGACATCTTGACTATCTCTGTGACTACGTCTCTATTTGTCTTCAGTCTTTTATATCTATGTATTGTAGATCTAATCATGTTTTTTCATGTTTGTAAACCCTATTGCACTTGCACTATACTATCTGTTTCGAGCTTTATATATTATAACTGTCATACTGGAAATTGCAAAATTGAGGGAAAAACCTTTTGACTTGGGGAGAACGTACAAAGCAAACCGTGTCTTGCTTTTGAAAGTTGAAGCAAAACTTGCAGTCCACAATGTTGTAAGCCTGTGAGTTATACTTATTATTGCTTGATTTGGTTCTTGCTTTATGTCTGCTGAAAATATGTAAACATGCTTTTCTTTAACATGTTTATGTAATTATATGTTTATAATTTGTTCTGTTCTGTGTTTATAAATTGTTATTTTTTGTACTTATGTGTTTATGAAATGGTGTTTTATGTTTATATGACTATTTTCTATTATGTGTTTATGTGTTTATGTGCTTTTTTTGAAACTGTTTTAGTTGATTTTAATCTATGTATTCATGGTTCCTGTTCCCAACTATTTAATCATGCCCTATTTAATATGATTTGGTTGATTAATCTTATTTAACCTGTTATCTATTTATGTTCTTGCTTCAAGACTTAAAGCAGGCTTTTTTGAAATTGTTTTGGTTGATTTTAACCTATGTATTCATAGTTCCTGCTCCAACTATTTAATCATGCCCTCTTTAACATAATTTGGTTGATTAATCTTATTCAACCTGTAATCTGTTTATGTTCTTGTTTCAAGACTTAAAACATGCTTTTTTGAAACTATTTTGGTTGATTTTAATCTATGTATTCATGGTTCCTGTTCCAACTATTTAATCATGCCCTCTTTAACATGATTTAGTTTATTAATCTTATTCAACCTGTTATTTGTTTATGTTATTACTTCAAGACTTAAAGCATGCTTTTTTGAAACCGTTTTGATTGAGTTTAATCTATGTATTTAGTTACACCCAAAAAATAACGCGGTCGTTTATAATATAACTTTGGAGTGTCGATTCCACAGGAAGATGGATTGAGAAATAAAAGATAGTGACGAAACTAAGAAAAATGTGTAGACAAGTGCGAAAAGTAATTTTTAGAGTGTGAAGTAAATTAAAACTAAATGAGTAATTTGAAAAGTATAAAAATGAGATGAAAAGTAGAGCATTGGGAATCATTTGTATATAATCGATATTTTAATTATTTTTTATTCAATAATAACTCAATTGAAAATTCTATGTCCAAATTTTCAGTCGGAAGATAAAACATTAATAACCAGATTTAAATCAAATGTAATCTTTCAAAAAAGCATTCGTCGCAATATAAGAATGTGAATTGTTATCGATATTAAGGAAATTCAATGTCGACAATATACTCGTAGAGTAATATTGCAGTAGAGAATTAAATTAATATAGATAACCAATTGAACCAAATATAATCAAATGATTATTCTATTCAATAGAAAAAGCATGACTGAATCTATAAATGAAATAAATTCTAAAATTATTTGGTGACGAAAATATTTATAATAAATTCTAAAAACACATATATGAATAAAAAAAAATTACAAATACCATCATATATACAAATCCATCCCTAACTCTACTAGAGAATTAGTTACACATATTGAAAATGTGTAAGAATAATTCTCCAAAGGATACTATGATAAAGTCGGCCATGGATTCTTTCTTTTCTTTGGTTTTCTCTCTTTCTCTCAACGTAATGAATGACTCTCTTCCGCCTCCCTCTTCATCTATTTATATATTTTTTATTGCAAATTGTCAAGCTAAACTCATCATGAAAACAAGTTATACTTTGTCGCGTATAATTTATCTTCAAAGTTGGTGTGGGTGGCCAAATGCCACTTGAGCTTCATGTTTGGCTACTTGAATGAGGTAATAATGAATGTGTAGCTTCATTTGTTGACTCTTCCTTCTTATGCAAAGCATAGTGTCAAATGTATACTTCTGGTGAATTGCGGCTGCTTTGTTTTGGTTTCTCCAAGTGTTGTCGTGTATGAAGATAGAAGTGTTGAGTTTATCATCATGTGAATTGATCATTAATTTTGGATGCAAGTGGATTCTTTGAAATAATGAGATATCATGCCACTTGTAGAGTAGAACACATGTGAAGAGTCGTGCCTCACTTTACTTCTTTAATTATTGCCGTGTGTATGCTTTTCTTTTTATTTCAAATTGTGGCTTGAAATTATCCATGCATGGGAAGTCTTGGTCGGTTGAGATAAAGCTGGAATGAGGTGTAAGTTATTTGAAAGCAGCTATGTCTTCAAGTGAGCCGAATTTTGGAGGTGCCGTGTAGCATTTTCTTTTTCCTCCACTTGTCTTCTTCTCTTTTGATCAGAAATTCCAGCTTAAAGATTTGAACTATTACATGTTAGATTGCCTTTGAGCCGTGTATGTGTTTTGAGTTCCAGCTATACATGTGGCAATTTAAATGGCTGTGTGGTGGCTGCTTTGCTTCTCTAATTGTTGACGTGTATCTGTCCAGCTATAACATGCATTGGGTGGCATTAAATCAAATGAGTTGGCATGCAAGTGGTATCGGCTTTGTGTGAGCTTGTGGCTTGTTTTCAAGCAATTTTAGCTTGCTTTTGTGTGCAGCCAACTGTAGTCTTTTCTTCCTCTGTTTGTTGCCATGTGTTGCCGTGTATTATTTTCCTATCTATTTGAGATACAACTTGGTCCAACTCACAAGTTTGTGTGCAGCTACTCAGCCATAAAACTTGAGAGCACCGAATGGAGTCTTACATGTCAGTTTGGAGGGAATTGATTGTGCTCTATGTTGGTTTGAACTTGAAATGCCGTGTATCATTTTTCTTCCTCAACTTGGTCAACATTTTCAGCTCACAAGCAGCTGAATTCTTCTCTTCAATTCATCTCAAAGTGTCTCAATTTTCATATCTTCTTCATTCATAGCACGCAGGTCTCTTGAGTTTAACTTCAAGTCAAATGTCATGCTAGATCCATGTGAGTGTGATGAAGCGGTGCTAGTTTATTTACATGGATGTTGCATGTGTGAGTTAAGCTGGTGCCAAGTAGCCGTATGAATCCATCTTTTCGCCTACTACACATGGCTGCAAATAAAATCAATTTGTGAATATGGGATCCATGATTTAGAAATTTAAATTGAGGAATTTAAACGGGGTTCATTGGAGCAAGTGGCATTGTAAGAAAATTGAATTTCCATGGGACTGTTTAATGAATTAAACTCATGTATTTTATTTAAGACTTTAAATATATTAAATCTTGCTTATATCTATCTCAAAATAAATAGCTATTAAATTAAATAAAATGAGTTATATTATTATTTTCTCTTTTCTTTTAGCATTTAAATAGGATATTTAGAGTGCATTTTTGTGCACTCATCAGTATTCATGGTTCCTGCTCCAACTATTTAATCATGCCCACTTTAACATGATTCGATTGATTAATCTTATTCAACCTGTTATCTGTTTATGCTCTTGCTTCAAGACTTAAAAGCATGCTTTTTTGAAACTGTTTTGATTGAATTTAAACTATGTATTCATGGTTCCTGCTTCAACTATTCATGGGTCTTGAACTATTGGTGCTAGCATTTGGCTACCTCATTCAATTGAAACATGCCTTCATAAAACAAAATGTTGATAACATGTGTTCTCTGCTTAGTTTTTTTTCTCCATCTATTTTTCCAACTTCTATAGGCTATATGTTTTTTGTGAGAGTTTGGGCTGCATTAACATGCTTGTATGCTTATGTTGTTTATGTTCTAACTTTTGATGTTAATGTTGTTTCAGTTTATAATATACCATATGACTATTTTAAACATGCTTTTTATTTTTGTTTAGGCTGCCTTAACATGTTTGTGTGTTTATGTTGTTTTTGTGCCTTACTTTTGGAGGCATATTGAGCCACCGATGCAAGAGTACGCTGAAAATGTTAGAGTCAAAACTATTTGACTCTAACTAATCAAATATATCAGTCTTGCCTACTAAAAGCACATTGAGCCACTAAGGCATTGCCTTCCGGAGGCACTTTGAGCCATCAAAGCAAGACTGTATTTTGTATAAATGTTGGAGTCAAATGTTTATGGCTTTAAAATTTTTTGGTGTCCTTATTTTTGGAGGCACTTTCAGCCATCAAAACAAGGGTGGGGTCCCGAGAATTGATCTAAATATGTTGGTCTGTTGTTTAAGTTTAGTGGACCCTACCAAATGGACAATCGCTTCAAGGTGATCTTCCCAGAGGCTGGACCGGTGAAGGAGGAATATGAGAATGAAAATTCTATCGGTGTTAGTCATTTAGAGCTAATATCTGATGATGACGATGGAGACACTGCGACTACTGCGGCTGTTAATACTCAATCTACTGAGGGTCCGACGGCAGTTCAAACAGTTGTCGAGGAAAGAAGGAAGCGGAAGAGGACATCCGATGTTTGGAATGACTTTGTTGAACTTAAACGAGATGGGAAGAAGCAACCTCAATGTAAGTAGTGTAAACAAGTGTTCAAGGCATCTCGATCCAGTTCTATGACCACACTACGTAGGCACTTACAAACTTGTTTGCCATTCATGGAGTCTAAGAAAAAACAAAAGGTCTTAGCAGTTGAGTCTAAGGAGGCAGATGGTGGGTTCACCGTCTCTAACTTTACCTACAATCATAGTAGGGTTCAAGAGCTTGTCTCTCACATGATACTTTGTCATGAATATCCATTTGCTATAATGGAACATGTGGTTTTTAATAAGTTCATGAGTGCGAACACTCCATATTGGGAAAGGATGTCTCGCACTGCTGCGAAGAAAAAATGCATTCGAATGTATGACTCTGAAAAGACAAAGTTAAAGACTTTGCTTAGACTAGTTAACAAAGTTCATATCAATACTGATATGTGGACGTCTTGTCAAAAGCTGTCATATATGGTAGTCACATGTCATTTTAAAAATACTGATTGGCACCTTCAGAGGCGTATTTTGAACTTTTGTAATGTACCTCTCCACATATTGGTCTTCTATGGCTAATGCATTAGGAAAATGCTTGCAAGAGTGGGGAATTGAAAATAAAATAGTTTCAATAACTGTTGATAACCCGACTACTAATGATGTTGCCATTAGGATTCTAAAGGATGATTTTAACTTGAAGAAAATGTTGTCAGTTGAAGGAAAATTGTTTCATGTGCGTTGTTGCGCACATATAACAAATTTACTAGTTCAGTACGGCCTTGGAGAGATAAAGATGATCATTGATTGCGTGAGAGACGGTATCAAGTATCTGGTACGTCAGAGAGTTGGCTGAAACAGTTTAGTGAGATTGCATAACAGCTAGGATTGACCTCAAAAAAATTAATCCTAGATGTGGTTACAAGATGAAATAGCACTTATTTAATGTTAAATGTTGTAATTAAATTCAAGGACGTCTTTTTGAGATACAGTGATAGAGACAGCAATTTTGAAAGGGTTCCAACAGTTGACAAGTGGGTGTAGGTTGAAAATGTGTGTTCTCTTCTGAGTATTTTTAATGAAGTAACCAACATTGTGTCGGGAAGTGATTACCCAACTACGAACTTGTTTCTTTCTGAGGTGTGGAAAATGAAGGATATCTTAAATCAGAATAGCAAAGATCCAAATGAGTACATGAAAGCAATAATAAAGAAGATGAGTCTCAAGTTTGATAAATATTGGGGGGAGTGTAATCTCCTGATGGCAATCGCTGCGGTACTAGACCCTGGATTTAAGTTGGTCTTGATCCAATTTTGTTTTCCTTTAATTTATTCTGAGACAGACGCAACTAATAATACTGCATATGTCTCCAAAGTGTTGCGTGAGCTATATGACGAGTATGTTCAATATTTCAACACAACTCTTGAGGCACAAAGGGAGCAGGAAAACGTTCGCCTTCACGTATCCAGTTCTTCCTCACATGCTGAGAAGAGCATGCAGAGTGGTCAGTCATTGTTCAAATCATTTGTTAGAAGTGTGGATACGGTGCAAGCTACGAAATCAGAACTAGACAATTACTTAGAGGAGAGTACATACATTTGTGAAGAGGGTTCATATGCAAGTTTTGATGCCTTGGAATGGTGGAAAACTAATAGTTTGAAGTTTCGGACTTTATCAAGAATGGCCCATGATATATTGGCTACACTCATTACCATAGTTAGCTCAGAATCGACCTTCAGTGCAGGAGGTAGAGTAATTGATCCTCATCGAGCTTCGTTGTGAACTGAAATAGGACAGATGTTGTTGTGTGGTGCAGATTAGGTTAGAGCCATGTATGACACTAAAAGATACTTAACTATTCATGTAAGTGTTACCTTTATTTTAATTGTTACTTTCATTTTAATCTGTTTAACTTAATTTTACTGTAGTATTTATATAACTAATATGTTTTTTTGTTTTTTATCAATAGAAGGATCTTCCATCAGAAACCCACATTCTCCTACCATAGCCACTTGACTCCTTTGGTACAACAGTTTATATAATGTTGGTTATTTGATTCCTCTTTTAATCTGACTAGTCAACAATCCTTACAGTTTCCTAATTTGTTTTGACTGGGTTCTAATGTTATTTAGTTCATACTATCAGCTATATTTAATTTGGACCTTTAGTTTTTTTAATATTTGGACAATTTCTTTATTCTGTCTGACTAAACTATTGGATCTGATTTAAGTAATGACAGCATGACTTCAGCCTTTAGGTAACTCCTCACCATCCTTCCTTACAGATTTTTTTAAGGCAAATTAAATTTTGCATAGGAAACATCCCTTGACTAAATTACTAAGTTGTAAGTTCTTAAGTAATGATGCAAAGGATTAAGAATAATTTTAATTTTTTTTGTGTATATCAATGTGTGGAGGTTACTAAATGCATTATTGGGCTGAAACACTATACTCCCTAAGAACTCCTGTAATGGTTTCTATGGTAACTATTATTGTCTAAGGACCATTTAAATTACATTTCTATGATTTCTGTGGTACTATATAGTCTATATTGTTTTTCTGTAATGGTTTCTGTGGTTACTAAATTTCATTTTTGTGATACTCCTAAGAATTCCTGTAATGGTTTTTGTAGTAACTAGTATCGCCTAAGGACCATTTAAATTGCATTTCCATAGTTTCTGTGGTTACTAAATATAGTTTCCGTAATGATTTCTGTGGTACTCTTGTAATGATTTCTGACTAGTCGACAATTACTCATAGATTTAACTTGTTTTTCACAATTTACATCTGTATTATTTTGGACAGTTTCCTAATTTGTTTTGACTGGGTTCTAAAATTATTTAGTTTATACTGTCAATTATCTTTAATTTGGGCCCAGTAATGATTTCTATAGTAACAAGTACTGCCTAAGGACTATTTAAATTGCATTTCTGTGATTTTTGTGGTTTTTGTGGTTATTAAATTACATTTCTGTAATAGTTTATGTGGTACTCCTGTAATGGTTTCTATGGTTACTAAATTATAGGCTAGTAGTGGTAGGCTGACAGTAGCCCAACTGGGCAACAACTTTGGTTGACCGAGCTGTTGTAAATTTGTTGTAAATTTTTAATTTCTTATTTGTAAGTTGTAATAATTTAAGTTTTTAAGTTTTAATTTGTTGTAAATTTGTAATTTCTTATTTGTAAGTTGTAATAATTTTAATTTTTTAAATTTTATTTTGTTAAAATTTGTATATCATCTAATTAGGTCCAATACTGAAATCTGAGTATTTAATTAGGTTCAGTACTAAAATCTGAGTATCTAATTAGGTCTAATACTGAAATATGGATTTGGACCTATTATGTTGTAAATTGCAATTGAGAATTACACATGACCTATCTATATTGTCTGTTTGGAATTTGAACATATAATGTTGTAAATTGAAATCTGAGAATAGAAGTTTCAAAACACATTCAAAATTGTAGTTGGGCTTGCATTTAATGGGCCGAGCCTGATTCGAGCTCGAGTTGAGCCCAAAATTAGGCTCGAACTCGAGTCGAGCTCGGCCCTCTTATATGCAAAAATGAGTCGAGCTCGAACCCTAATCTAAGCCCACTAATTAAACAAGTTGAGCCCAAGCTCAACTCGAGTAGTAAATAAGCCAAGTTCGCACAACGCAAACTCGCTCGAACTCGACTCGTTTACAGACCTAGTTTATTTATACCTAGTGACAAATCGTGTTTTCGGGTAGTATTCATATCGTGTTAAGTCAAGAACATTTAATTATATAGGTCAATCCAAAACTCGTTGAACTTATATAGTATTCATATTTATTTTTATGTAAATAGGTTGAATTAAAACGTATAACTCATTTGATCACCTGATTAACATAATTTCACATAAAAGTTAAAATCTATATTTATTAATAACAACGACATCTTAAAAAATATATATCAATATTTTTAGGATTTTAACATATAATATAAACCAATATTACATTAAACCATACAAGAACAAATATGAACATATGTTTAAAATTACAATCTCAACAATAAAAATAATAAAAACATAACCTTATTAAGAAAGACCAATATCAGAACTTAACAATAATGAGAATCTAATTTTGAAAGAAATTCTAAACGGTTTGTTTTATAATAAGCAGATTGACTTATTATTGACCTATCTGTAAATTGTGCATTTATGGGTCAATTCATCTTGATCCAAACATATTAACATCAAATTTAAACTCACTAATTTTTTTGTCCTATGCATATTGGGTTTACTAATTATAGCTAGGTTTGGTGGAAGTCTATATGTTTGATGGGCCATGAGACAGTTTGAATTGATCATTGAATGATTGTTATTTCCTACTATATATGTTATTAGTTTTCTTTTATTACCTTGGGCTGTGACAGATATTAGGCCTTAGCCCGTAACACTTGGATCACTTGCATTTAATTTTCTATGTTTATCTAGGCATCACTGTGTAATGAGCATTTCCCTGCTTAGAAGGGAATCATCGAATTGCACTACGAACTTTTAGCCTCGATCTTTTAATATACTCTTCTTCATCTTTGCTGGAGGTGATCCCCTCCAAGTAAGCAATCCAGAATGTATTTTTATCAAATACTTGGGAAGTATTACAAATTGGTATCTGAGTACTGTGTGCATAAAAAAAATTCTAATTATTGTTCGGAGTTCCCACATTTTTTCTTATATTGTGTAATGTGTGCGCAACAGGAAAAGATGTTCACTTTGTATATAAAAAAAAAATGATGTATCCATTTTTTGAATTTCAGGGTTTCAATTGCAATATCTGAATACAATATGTGATTCTTGAATTATCGTGCAATAATACTCAAAATAACAACATGATAATAAAGTGAGATTGTGTTTTAGGAATTTATAGGTAATAAAAAGTAAGATTTAGGGCATGTTTGGACACTTGCAATATTGAATAGTAATAAAATAGTTTTATTGAAGATGCTTTTATATTGTGTTCTGAAAAATGAGAGAAAAATTAATTGACTCAAAATATTATAAAATTAAATTTTTGTTTGATTATAGTTTTTTATTTTTTGACAAAAAGTTCCATTGATTTTTGCATTCTGTTGTGAAATTTATAAAAGTGTATTGGTTTTCATGTTTGAGTAATGATTAGATAATGATTAGATAAAAAAATATTAAAATTTTGGAATTAAGAATTATTGTTTTGTATTTAAGTAAGCAATGTTTAAAAATCAAATTACAATAAGTTTTGAAAATTTTGAAAACCCTCTTAGAATCCAAACATTATGTCCTTAATTGTACAATATTAATAGGTGGTTGACATGTACACCATCTAATCCTACACCAGTACTACCTCAACATTATACTAATCCTAGAGCATTCGCATTGGGCTCTCTGAAAGCCCTTCCTCACTATAATTTAGGGTCTGTTATCCCAAAAACAGTCACATCCAAATCTCCATAATAAGCAATCGTTTAGGGTGTGTTACAATAGCTCCTCATAGATGGGGAGCCATTGTACATCCCATCCCTAACCCCCGAGTTCCTCTTCGCGCCATTTGCCCATGCAATTTCGTGTCTCCATCCCTTCTCGACATTCGTCTTCCCTTCAGTAGCCCTTTGTCGTCGTCTTCGAATCCACACACACACACACACACGGATGTTTTGTCTCCACCCCCCCCCCCCACCACCTCCTTCTCTCTCTCTATTTCACCACCAATTTGGATTTTAGCCTTCCCATTCACTATTGTTGTTGCATTTATTTCTATACCCATATACCAAAAACTCGATTGCTTAGAGTTGCATTTGTTTGGGTTTGATTTTACTCACCTCACAAATGTAAGGATTTCAAATATTATCCAACAAATTTGAGTGTGATTTACCCATTTGCATGCTAACATTGGGTGTGAACTACTACCTTGGGTTATCTGTGATCATCCCACTTTAATGAGTGTGTGCTTTTTTAATGATGTGCATGCATATTGTCAACCCCTATTGTATCTGTGATGTTCATTGTTGGCATGCATGTATTCCTTATTGTATAATCTCATAATGTTGTTCATATGAGAATGGAAATTGTTTCTCCACAATTTTTTGGCTACCCCTCACATTTTGTTGTTAATCTAAGCATGTTGTTATCGTTTTATTGCTTGAGCATGTTAACTTGCTCACTATTGTCACTTATTCACTCTCAGTTTGGCTACAATTGACTTGCTTACTTGTGGAATTTTTCTCTATTAATATTACTGAAATTAACTTGCTCACTTTCATCATTGCTCCATTTTTGTGTTTTTTTGAGTTTATGTCTTGCTGTCATTACTCAATTCAAGCCCATTTTTAGGCTGCTAAACTTGTTGTCAATACTCCATTTTGTGATTTCTTGGGGTTCTAAACTTCTTGTTGTTGCTCCATTTTGTGATTTTTTTTATGCCTTGATGTCATTGCTCTATTTTGTGATTTTTGGGCTTCTAAATTTTCTTTTTCATTACTCCATTTTTTCTTTTTGGGGGTCTAAACTTGCTGCCAGTTCAACATAATGTGATTTGTGGACTGCTACTATTGCATGCATTTTGTATTTTTTTGGATCTATGCCTTGCTGCCATTGCATGCACTTTATAATTTTTTGGGTTTATGCCTTGCTTTCATTGTTGTCATTGCTCTATTTTGGGCTCAAAACTCAAGTGTTGCTTTATTTTGTATTTTTTGGGGTCTAAACTTACTGTCATTTTAACATAATGTGATTTTTAGCCTGCTACCATTGCATGCATTTTGTAATTTTTTGGGTTTATGCCTTGCTGTTATTGTTATATTATGGTGTCAAAACTTGAGTGTTGCTCTGTTTTGTCATTTTTGGGGTCAAAATTTGCTGTCATTTCAATATAATGTGATTTTTTTGCTCTAAACTTGTTGTCTTTCTCTATTATGTGCATTTATTGGGTCTAAACATCCATTAATATGTGATATGCATTCTTTGGGTTTATGCTTTGCTATAATCTTTATATTTTGTGATGTGCATTCTTATTGGTTATATATTTGCTATCAGGATTGTTCTATGATGGATATCTAATGTAAGGTTGTGATAAGTGGGGTTAATTCAAAAGTGTTCAGGCATGGAGCGACACTAATATGGCGGGGTAGTCTATAAACCCCAGAAGGTCACAATTCATGATTTTGTAGCCGTTCAATCGTGCTTTTTGTCTTACGCATGTTGTTAAGTGAAAATAACATTCCTAAGCCCCAATTATTACACACATACTTTAATGTTTTAGGTATTATTTTATATGTTATGTACTTATATTTGTCTACAAACTTGAAACAAAATAAAAGATAATACTACTCAATGCCTGGGTCAAGTAGTAGCGCTTCCAATATATCACGTTCAGCAAACAATCGTCGTAATAAATACCCAATATGTTATTTTGGTATTAAAACATGCCGACAAACTGTTCATATTGAGGACAATGAGGAGTGGCAATTTTTCAGTTGTCAAAACTATGAGATTAATTTGGTTATAATAAATAAAATACTTTCCGTAGACGTACGGTTGTTGCTTAGTTGTTTGTGTTTATGTGTTGTTTGTTACTTATCAATTGTGTAGGCTGGACAAGTATGCGGGTTTTTTTTTTTTTTGGCATGACCCAAAAATACTAACATATGGGCAAAAGATAATAAACCGATTAAAAATTGAACTTCATAAAATATAAGCCTTAATAGACATCCAAACTAGTAGACATCGAGTAGAAATTGACCTAAAGAGGCATAAGCGAAAACTGGATAAAATCAGTTTTATTATTTGTATTTCGATGTCATGGTTAGTTGTTATTTGTTTTTACTTTGAAAATTTTAAGCATGGCGACAACTTTTTTGTATTTATTATTACTTAGGATTTTTATTTTATTGCAATCTATTTTTATTTTCTGTGATTTTGTATTTCTTTGTTACCAAAAAAAATCGATCAAAAAGATGATTGTTTATTACTTATATTAAATTCAAAACTATTCGCATATCAAGGTAAAAAAAAATAATTATACTGAATTCTTTGGGTTTAACTAAAGCTAAAAATACTCAAAAAAGGAAAAAGACAAAATAGCTTGTAGTTAACAATGGAAATGAAAGTGAGGTGGCAACAAGCTACCTTAGAGGTGGCTACAAGCCACCCTAGAAGGGTGACCAAACAACCTTCATAGAATGCTAAAGTTAGCATTACGAATCATTTTGAAAATAGTAGAGTTTATTGTTTTTAAAAAAATATAGTTTTTATTATATGTGTAATGTATTTTTTTACATTTTTTGAAAGATTATGCAACACTTGCTTACTCTAAGATTATAAATATAGTTTCTCTTTAAATAAATGGTCGATAACTAATTTAACGTGGGATACATTTGAAATATGTTAGGAAAAATAATTAATTAAAGTTGCATTTTTAGCTAAAAATTATAGTTTAATGTCAATGCTCTTAGCAACAACATAAATGGATGACTTTACACCTAGGGTCATTGTTGTCATCCATTATGTTACATGTGCCATGCGGATAAGTCCTGAATTTGCATAAAAAGTTTTCTCTCGAACTTGTCCTAGGCAAGTTTCGCATTATTATGTGAGAGAAAAAAAAATACACTCCCGTATAATGAGAAGATGGATCAGGAATTTCTTAGGGGATTATAATATACTCTCGTATTATAATCTTTTTCTTTTGAATTGTCATATATATAGGAGATGTTTGAAAAATAAGATGAAATGAAAAGTTTATTAATAATAATGAAATGGTTGTGAATAGTATTGAAAATGAAAAAGTTTAGGTTATGATGTTTTATGGGATTTTGGAAAAAGTGAAATAAAAATTAAATAAAGTTTAAAGAAAAATTTTACTCATTATCCTCACATCACATACAATGTATAATTTTTTAATATTATTTTTATTTTAAGATTAGAAAAGATTGAATTATTTTTTGTATTTTCTTTAGAAGTTTAAGAAAATTATAATGATTAGACAATAATTAGATGAAAAATCTAAAAATCTTGAAATTAAAATTTTGTATTTGAGTAATATTTATGAAGGGAATAAATGAAATCATCCCATCTTCCAAACAGCCCCTTAAATTCTTTTATAACTATTTTTACAACATATATTATAATCAATTAATATCAACATATCTTTCATTAAGACTAAATTTCAAGATTTTATAAAATTGCCTTCAATTTAATATAAATTAAAAAAAATTGTAAATTAATTATTTCTCTTTCCTTTTTACTTTAAGTGTTTTCTTTAAACTAGTTTTGCATAAGAATTTAAAACTTGTGAAAAACGTGGTTGTGGGTTGAAGATCCAATTTCTGGATGGAAACTACTGAAAACACAAAATAATCTCACACAAAAATTATACAAATTGATGTGTCTACTGTTCATCCGTTCTTTTAACTTTACTTTTTATTACTTTACCTCTCTCATTCTTATTTTATTTCTTTTACCTTTTCACCAGTGTCCAAAACTACCAGTCTGGGATTAAATCTTTCATCTCTCCTCTCTAGCGATTTCCTTTGTTTGCTAAGATTTAATAGTCTTCGCGCCGGTGTGAGGAAGAGCGGAGCTTCGACTCCGTCTCTCCCTCTTTCTCTTCTTTTCCTTTTCTTCTTCACTTATTTTCCCAACCACCTCTTGTACTTGTCAGTAATGGTGGTTTTCAGGTTTTTTTGAATTTTAAGGCTTAATTTGCAGGTTTGGAGGTAGTGGATGCCCAAAGACCGCCACCCGTGGTGTTGCCGACCTTCCCGTCCACTGATCGTGTCGTCGTCGGGAGTTTTTGTTGATCGGTGAGGCACGTGATCCTCACTCGTGAGGTCCGAATGAAAGTGTTTTCAATGGATCTCACCTCTGGTAGATCATATCAAGCCGATGGAAAGGATTCAGAGATTTGTTTCCACCCAGGCCCGCAGTGCTGCACTCCTAGAGTGGCGCGTGATGATCACGCACCACTGCAGACTACTTTTTGTTTGCTGTGTTTTGTGTGTTTCTGTTGGTTGTTGTATATCTCATTTGTATAGAGAAAACTGATTTGGAGAAATAGTGTTCCAGACTTTTTAGTCTGTGGAATCTTAGTTATCTCCTATTTGAAGATAAGATTTTAGTTTACTTCTTTTTTGCAGTACTTAGTCTCTCAAACTTTTAATTTGAAGAGAATCAGAAACTGTGCGTCTGTATGTAATTAGTTTATTAATTTAGTCATATTGTAATAAAGTAAAACTTTTTCTTCAAAAAAAAAAAACTACCAGTCCATTTCCCAAAAACATTCACTCTCACTCTCTCTCTCCCTCTCCCTCCCTCCCTCCCTCCTCTCTCTCCCACCTGTTTCTCTCCATTTTCAACCAGGAGTAGCAATCAAAGTAAATGTCCACCGGTGAAAATTAAAAACAGAAAGAAAAATTTTAAAAAAAAAAAAAAAGAAAGTAGGGACCGACCATCTTCATGTTCTGCGGTATCATGGATTAGGCTGCAGAAAGGGAGCTCAAAGAAAAGTATTCTGTAATCTATGGTCGGTGCTACAAATCAAAGGGAGCTCAACGAGGTAAATGTTGGAGTGGGAGGAAATGGTAGAATAGTGATGGTGAATATTGAGAGGCGGACTAACAAAAGGAAAAAAAAATGAAGTGACACGATATTAGAATGAAAATCGTAATTTGTTTGATTGTTGAGAAAAATACGAGAGAGGTATTGGTTCTTTGTTGGGGAAAGGCGGATTACGACAAACTACAATGGAGGGGAAAGGGGGATAGGGGCTGAGGGAGAATCAAAATAAATAAATAAAATAAAATAAAAAAGCATAAAAAATTATTAAAATATATAGTGACACTTCAATCTGTGAAATCTCTATTAAAATCTTCGTGTGTTACTAGCCGTCCTCTTTGTAAATTAAGGGGGATTGTTTATTGTAATCATACAAGAGACGAGAGTAATAACTTATTATTAAATACTAATACGTGAGAAATAATTAAGAGAGTTGAGAAATTATTATTATTATTTCTTCCGGTAGACACAAAGCCAGTGAGCGTGCTCACCACTCCAGACTTTTTGGTTGGGTAAAAGCCTTGATTCTCACGGAAGCCCGCAATTCGATCATTTTCGGTCAAAGCATGCATACTTCCATGAATATTTTATCATTAAATAAAGAGTTTTATTACATATAATTATTTTATATTTTTAGGGCAATATTATATATCATCTATTTTTATACTCTTTTACAATCTAAATAATAGATAAATAAAAAAATTGACGAAAACATTCTTATTTACAAATAAAAAACTCTAAAGATTTTAAACATTCATTTTATTTACTCATTAAATAGGAGCATTTTAATTAGGCTTATAATCTAGTTCATATTTGGACTGAAAAAAAATATTCATTTTTGTATACATTCTAATAATGTGATTGGTTAAAATAATTATTTTGTATTTAAAAAAAGATATGCAGCCAATTACATAAGTGAAATACACAAAAAAAAAATACAAAAATGATTACACATAAAAAAATTTACCAAATCAAATTAATAAGTAAAACTTAAAATTCATATTCTTTAAATTTTCAAAATAATTATTTTATATTTTAAAAAAAAAGATATGCAACCAATCACATAAGTGAAATACACAAAAAAAAAAATACAAAAATGACTACACCTAGAATTTTGTTAAATCAAATAAATAAATAAAGCATACAATTCATATTATTTAAATAATATTTTTAAATTATTTTTAAATAAATGTCATAGAAAAAATTAATTTTGTGTGTTTTAAACTCCAACTTGATAATATAATTTTTTTTTAATAATTATTAAAAAATAATGCAAAAATTATAAAATAATTATGTCTACATCTACAATATCAATATATAATAGAAGACGAGAGAGCGCGCGTACGTTCAAATATGTACCTCCTTCTCCAAGATAAATGAAGTCAAAAAGTTTCATAAAAAAATCATTAGTATAAAATAAAATCTTTGACGAGCTGTTTTAAATTTCCTCGCAAGATAAGAATTTGACTAAAAATTAATACAAAATGGGGGTGGAGTTAGCTATATAATGTGCATAAACTTGAGAGTAGAACCATGAATTATTACAAAGCATCTCAGATTTTAGACCCAAAAAATAAAAATATATGTCAAGACTAATGAATGACTCTCTGTTCTATTCTCTAGCTTCCTCTTCACTAGTGCTACTCCTCTACGGTATTGTGAGGATTTCCTACTCAATTTGGTGGAAACCCAAATCGCTAGAGAGGTGCATAAAACGCCAAGGAATTAGAGGCACTTCTTACAAGCCTGTGATTGGGGACATGAAAGAGTTTGTGAAGGCAATAACAGAAGCATGGTCTAAACCTATTTCTCTAAATCATCAGATTGTTCCTCGTGTGGACCCCTTCACCCTAGAGACTGTCCAAAAATACGGTACGTTTGTATGTGGTTAAAAAAGTTACCATCATCTTTTTTTTAAGAGTATTTCTACTTGCGAACAAATGTACATGTAGATCAGGATACACCTTTCAAACTATATATATTAACATGTATAAAATTCGAGTCTTTTTCTAATTTAACATGTTAAATACGTGGAAAGTATGGTCTATATACTGACTTTCAAAGAAGATTTATATTAACATACATGGTAATATAAGTCTTTCTCTGTCACACATTTCACCTTTGATTTAAACACAGGGAAGATATCCATGTTTTGGGCTGGGACAAGACCAAGACTGATTATCATGGATCCGAAGATGATGAAAGAAGTTCTGTCTAACAAGCAAGGGCACTTCCAAAAGCCTCCACTAGGCCCTCTTATTCTCATTCTGACCAAGGGACTCACAACTCTAGAGGGTGAGCAATGGGCAAAACGCAGAAGTATAATCAATCCTGCTTTCCACTCGGAGAAACTGAAGGTGCCACTTTAACTTCTCTTTTAGTTTACACTTGCATGTCAACTACATGCAAGATATCAAAAGCAAAAAAGTTTTGTTTTTGAATGATCTTCAAGCATCCCGTTTGATAGTTCTCCTGATATCACCATGTTTTTTCTTCTACTCTTTACAACTTGTCATCGATTCTCTTCTAAGGGGATGATACCGGCATTCACATCCAGTTGCAGCGAGATGATTGAACGATGGCAGAAGACGGTTAGCCTTCGAGGAGCTTGTGAAGTAGATGTTTGGCCTGATCTTAAAAAACTTACTGCAGATGTTATATCCAGAGCAGCATTTGGAAGCAACTATGAAGAAGGGAAACGTATCTTTCAACTTCAAAATGAATTGATCCTACTAACTCTTGAAGCCATGCAAACCTTAAATATTCCTGGTCTTAGGTATGTTGCTGGTATCAAGTAACATGAAGTACGGTTTTTTCTGGATCAAAGTCCTCTGCAAGTTTCTTTCCAAGCAATTATCTATAGCCCGAGATGGTGAAGATTCCGCATGTTGTGTTTGAGTAATGCTACTCATCATCCCTTTTAACATCATTATCACATCATCTCATGAATTGGAGACAGTTTATTATGATTTATTTATGGACCTATCATTTAATACTACAGTAAGGAATGTTGAGAGGATAATGGTAAAAATGTTGATTAATATATTTATCGTATAACGTGCTATAGCCAATCTTTGTTTACTTTGATATTATCTACAGAGGCATGCCTCCTTGTACGGAAAATATGAGAAGAAAATTTGAAAAGATCACTTCTCTATCTTATTTGTATAGATTTGTACCAACTAAGAAGAACAAGAGAAGAAAGCAGCTGGACAGAGAGATCAAATCAATGCTAAGGAATATAATTCAAAGGAAAGTGAATGTCACGAGGGCTGGAGAATCCAGGGTTGATGACTTACTAGGCCTGCTCCTGCAATCTAATAACCAGAACAATATACCAGAAAATGCAACTGCTACAAATGATAGTGGATTGTCGATTGAGGAAGTGCTAGAGGAATGCAAGCAGTTCTACCTCGCTGGCCAAGAAACAACTTCAAGCTGGTTGACATGGACAATGATAGTCTTAGCTATGCACCCAGACTGGCAAGAGAAGGCAAGGGAAGAAGTCCTACTAGTCTGTGCAAAAAATGAACCCAATTCTGAAGCTCTAACCCACCTCAAGATGGTAAGTAGTCCTCTCAACTTGACCACCTTCTATATTTTAACTACTTGTCTAGCTTAGAAAAGCAGAGACATGCACAATCTTTGCTTTCAAACACAATAAAAGTACTATCAAAATGCTTGCTAAATGACACCTTAATTGGCACCACTTATACCCTACCATCAGTCTACAGTTCTATCCCTACTGGTTATGTTGTCACCATCCACAAAAAAAAAAAATCCAGACAAATTCTTCATCGCAAAATATAGAATGGCTTCAACTAGTTTTCTCCAAGATCCTAAAAGCCCTCATATCATATGTATTTCATCATTGAAAATTGGAAGTTCTCCTTCAGGTCACCATGATACTTTATGAAGTCCAGAGGTTATATTCACCTGTGATTGCTCAATATCAACACACTTACAAGGAAGCCAAGATAGGAGATATCTCCCTCCCAGCTGGAGTTGATGTTGTACTACCTACATTACTCATCCATCATGATCCTGAACTTTGGGGTGATGATGTAGAGGAATTCAAACCAGAAAGATTCTCTGAAGGTGTTGCAAAGGCATCGAAGGATCAGTTGGCATTCTTTCCATTTGGGTGGGGCCCAAGGACCTGTATTGGCCAAAATTTTGCCATCATAGAAGCTAAGATTGCTTTGGTCATGATTCTTCAAAATTTCTCATTCGAGCTCTCGCCTTCCTACACTCACGCCCCCAAGACGGTTATGACCCTTCAACCACAGCATGGAGCTCATATCATATTACACCCACTTCAGTAGTAAGCTAAGCAGACCATGAGAGAATTCCAAATAAAAAAGCTAATATTGTTCTGCATCATAAAGAATACTTAGTCGTCTGTGATGCTTCCTTTCTGTCTCTAATATTTCTAGAATCTGTTAACCATCTATTCCTTCATTATGAAGTGGCTAGATTCTTGTGATATAAAGTTGAGTTGGACCGGTGTTTAGTGGGTTATGCCCGAAGAAGTGATAGATTTATTGGCTAGGTGGAAATGTTTTAAGAATTGCAAGGAAAAAATTATTTGGAAAATGATTCATCCTTGTCTCATGTGGCGTGTTTGGCTCAAAAGAAACAGAAGATGCTTAGAAAACAAAGAGCACTCTTTGAATGATCTTTGAGACTTTTTCTTGAGCACTTGGGATTTTTGGTTAAATCTTTTGTAATGGTTGATAATTTTCAGATTCTGTTTTAGAGTTTTGGAAGATGATTCTTTTTGTTGTTTGAAGGAAGTAGGTATTTCCTTTTGTATATATCTTGTGTGCTAAGACTTATGCCTATTTCTTTGGAATAAAATCTTTATTACTTATCAAAAATATATTTCTAGAATCTTCCACACTATAAAGATCTGGATAAATATTTTGCTCGTACTTGGGAATAACCTTTCATATGTAGTAGCATCTGCTAGGAATGAAATAGTCAAAGTACTCCCTCAAAATAAAGCTTTTTAGGATTACTGAAGCCTAACAGAACTTAACAGATTCACATCATGATAATTGTGGTAGCGTCCCGTGTAGTTTTGCTCTACCGGATCCAAGCTATGCTTTGATTAGGAAAACATAGAAGACAACCAGAATATTGCATCCATAAACTCATCCATTTATACGCAGATCACCTCTCTTTTCGATATTTGTGATCTGTTTAATGAAAGAGACAAATCTTGAATCGCAAAGTTTATGTACCAGTTGGTGTATTAAGCTCATAAAAGATTAAGATGCTTAAAGTTTATGTACATTTTTTAATAAGAGCCTCACAGTTTATTTACATTCCAGAACAACGATGATATTTGAAGTGGAAAATGAAGGGGAAATCCAAGTATCATGAACTATTACTTGATAAATTAGAAATGAATTAAAAGATCCAGGACTAAAGGGACCAAAGAGGAATCTGAGGAACTTCCCCTTTAATAAACATGCAGCTTGGTCTTTGAACATCAACAATGTCATCACACGTAGCCAAATAATGATGATGTAATATGATACATCCATATATGGCACACCATGTTTGAAAAAATTGCACTATTATCATTAAATAATCATGCTCAGAAACACAAACTTCTTTTTTCGTTGGGTAACCAAACACAAAATGTTCTAAGTATCTTGCTATATTTTCCTTCTCAAGAGTAACTTATCAAAACAAAGTTTTCCTTCCCAGGCGCAATCTGAAGCTTTATTTGCAACTCTGTCACCCCATTCTTACTTTTTTCCAACAAAAAATGGTGATGTGAAATTGTAAAATTCTTTCCTCCAAAAAATTATTGGTTCATTATACCAAATATATGTTGCCAACAAGCAAGAATTATAAATCAGCCATACTATTCAAAATGGAGTCCACATCTGGGGTAACCGTGGCATGCTTGTTGAGTTCCCCAACTATGCAACAATGCTTCTCTGCAGTATTGATAGCTACAACATCCTGAGCAGAAACACAATCCATACCTGGAGAAACCTGACACCAATTAAGAAAAGTAAAGGTTATTGGTCAGATGTAAGATGGAAAATCAATGTTCTTTTATTTTGCACTATGTCACGTCAGATCATGTATAAAGTTAGGATCTTGTTACAAGACTATTTAATATAAATTTTGTGTGATTAGCTAACTCAAAAGTTTATCTAAGTAATATAACAAGTTTTACAGGTAATTGATAGGTATTGAGTCAGGCTTAGTTATAGTGAAAAAATCATTGAATCTATCCTGTCAAAAAATGAAAGGGTGAGAGTTTGGCTTATATCCTGTGATTTTGCTTAGTTGATGCATAGAGTAATATAATGATCCATTCTACATTCAACATTCTTGGTAATTACAAAGCCTACTCACATCATAAAGGGTATCACCAATCTTCAGCTTAATAGCACCACTCCTGTACACTAGCATTTTACCCATGAAGCCTGCTGGTAACTCGTTGAAAGAACAGGCCTTTTTTATAACATGCACATCCCCAGGAAGCCTTGAGCTGTCAGTTACCTCCTGGCCATCAGCAGTAGCAGATCGCTTTATCATAGGCATAATCGATGGTAACTGAAGAAAGAACATACTTGGTTCCAGATTTTCCTCCTGCAAACCAGACCTTAAATGAATGATAATGGATTTAAGAGTGAAATAATATTTTATCTATATGAGGTTACCAACCATTAGACCAAGCTCCACTGCTGAATTCACTGAGTTTTCATCATAAGTTATGGTTTCTGGATCATCCATAAATTCCTCCTCATTTAGAGTCTCTGCAAGAGATGCAACGAATTTACAAGTAACCTTCTTATGAAGAAAAACAGACCAATTTTCATCATGACATTCAATGAATCCTCAATGCTAGAGAGGGAAACAGAAAGAAATAAATCAAGCCTAAAACCAGTGAGATGTGGCCCTTTTAGGTAAATAGAAAGTTGACAATGTTTTATGGCGAGTACAACTCATGGTGGTATTGGCAGTTGTAGAAGATAGATCTTACTTTAACTTTTAATTATTTAAAGATAAGATGCACAACTAAACATACCTGGATTTCCTGAATATGGCCTCCTCATGGGAAGAGTAACAGGATAATAACTATAGTAGTCCTGCAGCAGCATCCAACAAAAAGAATAACTACGTAAACACACAGTGTGAGAAGAAAAATGTATGATAATAGGAAACAGCTACCAAGCAAAGCCATCTAGGCTTGTGTACTTGAATGACAGTTTCACCTACCCATGGTTCTCTATATTCTTTCTCTCTCGGGCCCGAGACAGATGCATCACCTGCAGAAACATCACTTGTAATGCACTGGAAGCATCTTACTAGCAGCTAAGAAGAAAGAGAGTGCCTCAAAGGGAGCATACTCTTAATGCCAGGTCTTTGGTTGCTGTGATAACTACTTCCAGCCTTAGGAACACCATATGATTTTATGGAAGGAGATGCACCTCCTATACCAAACGCAATTTGAGACGGTGACACTGCAAATTTAAAAGAGAATCAAACAATCAAGATGCATGTATTAAAATCCAAGAAAAAATTCTCATAGGAAAAGTATATAAAGGGCGAGTCTGAAACTACAAAATCAGCACTACTATACATTAATGAGACTCACAGTAGAAAAATTTTATTTCCAGGACTTATCCTAGTAATGGTAATAGATTTTAGTGGAAGTGGAAACTAAGTGAAGCCCCACCTGCTAACTAGAAATAAAAAGTATTGCATTTCTCCAACATCAAGCCAATAACAGTAAATGATCCAGTTTCAAAAGTTCCTTATATTTTTTTATAGATAAAAGGCAATGCAGAACTCATTCTGCAAACAAGACTATCTCTTGTTTATGGGAAAGATGAGATGGCATCTGGTCCAAAAACCATTAACATTAAAAAATCTAATACCAGGAAAGACTAACTGATTGCTACTGTAATGACAGAAAAACGTACTCAACAAATAGAAATGATTTATTACCAACTACCTGCTAATTTGGAACAAAGAAAAATAATAGAATTTTATAGGCAAATAGGAAAAGTTACGTGGTAGTTCAACCTAAAAACAAGAGTGAGAAAGCAGAATGAATAACAAAGACCTACCTTTCTTTTCACCCTTAGATTTTGCCCTCATAGCGCCTTCCTATACAAGAGGAAACAAGAAAGAAAAGTAACAAATACGTAAGCAAATGAAAGCCCAAGAATGCTAAACTTGGAAGTACATGATTAAGAATACCATTAGGAAAACATATACATTGAAACGTCGTAGCAATTCCTTAGCCTGGTTCGCATCGGTATCCTCGTCGACATCACTGCAAACAGAAATTGAGATTGACACAAATCAGAAATAAGAAGATTTAAGCATGGACGCATGAATTGCCATTTAACCACATGATAAGTACGATTTGACTTCAGGCTTTGGTGCTCTTCTAGGGGGAGCTTTAGGCACAAATCTCATCTGCAGCAGGTCAATAGAAAATCATCAGAAATAGAGTTCGAATAACCTTGCAGACATATATTCAAGAAATAAAAAGGTAAAGAATGAAAACAAACCTTTCTAGGGGCAGCATTAGTGTCCTTGGAGGATTCTGACTCCATTCAAATTATTTGGCAGCCTTCAATGTAAGAAAAAGAGTATAACTTATTGATTAGTCAATTCATGTAATACAGGGTCCTACTTCGGGTTTAAATTATTGTTAGTATTTTTAATAAGATCTATTTTGAGATATTGATTTTATTTGATTGGGTTTCTTCCACTCTCAACACCCGTATATCTCTCGCGTTTGATTTTCTGAGTGCAAAACCTTCCTCCACGACCGGCGTCGACCCCTAAACCCCTCTCCGTTGCTCTCTCTCCACTGTCAATAACCAAACGGCCCGTGTGTTTTTGTTCAGCCCACCGTCGACCACAGGGAACTTCGGAACAGTACCCAGGCTGCTCAGAACTCGCCGACCAGGCAGCCCCTGCAACTTCGCATCATCCCAGTAAGGCTACACCGAGATCCCCCTTCTTGTTCCTTTTCAGTCGTGGTTCTTGGTCCAACAGACCACAAAATCTATTTCTTTCTCTCTCAAAAGGTTACGCCGCCGTCGACACTGACTCACCACTGCCGGCGCATTCAACCTCCTCTATCGGTGAGTCTGTCGCAAGGTCCCTCCCTCTCTCACGAGCCCTCTGTTGTCACTTCTCAGCGCTTTGAGTTTTCCTCGGAGTACGTAGTAAACCCTTTTGAATTTAAAGTGGACTTTGAGTCTGAAGCCCATTGGGCCTAGCTCCTTTTTATTTCTAAGAGAGAGATGAAGTCTCAGATGGGCCTTGTCATGTGCTGGGCTCGATTTTTATTTCTTTTCAGACACTAGTATATAATGTTAAGTGGGTTGATCCCTTGTGTCTTTTTTAGAAATACTATTTTTACAGGAAATCTTTGTATATTGATTTAGATGGGCTTTTTTTTCTCTTATTTAGATGGGCTTGGTTTTACTTAAGCAAAAACTAGCCCAAAAATCTTCTTTTTCAGAAAATGCTTAGGAGTTAATTATGTTATTAAGTACTATTTTACACTTGTCTACAATATATTATAAGGGCTTATCTTAATTTTTAAACGTTTGAACGTGATCAAACATATTTTATGAATTAAGATTTAAGCGACTTATCTAAAAGATTTGTAGCAAGCTTAATTATGCTACTAAGTTATAATTTTAAAATTAAAAATGTATTAGTAATTAGTTAATAATATATTACGAGTATTCATTAATTTTGCATTAAAAAAAAAAGATGATTATTAATTTCAATTCCATTATATGTATTTAATTATGTAGAGTATTACAACATGTTTTTCTATAAATTTAGTAATGCTTAGTGCTTATAAATATCAAACTACGAATAAATATTTAAGAAGCAACACCAAAAGATCAATAACATGATCATAATTTTTATGTGTGCTACAAATATTATATTTTGCATGAAAGATAATAGTTCACCTATGTCATGTTGCATATGACTAATTCATGATTAGTATCAATGATTAATTATGATCATATGTGTATGATGCACTTACGTAGTTACATATGCTATGCTGAATGGTTTGTGTTATGTTATATTATAGAATACTTATGTTATGTTATGCTATACAACGCTCATGACATGTTATGTAGTCTATGCAGGGGCTGAATCAGAATTTTGTATTTGGAGAAGCGATCGACAAAATATATTATAAATATAAATTTTATAAGAATGATCATCAGTGATAAAAGTGTCATGTTTTGTTATTATCGAGCTCTCTAAATGTATATTAATTTTCGAATTGTTCACGTTTTTTTTAAATCAATTATTTTTAAGTACTTGCTCATATTTTTATATGATTTAAGAAAAATTTATAGATTAAGAATAAATTGAGAATTTTCTAATAAGTAATGATGTAACGCTATTAAATTTTTAACAAATTATATCTCATAATCATACAAGTTAGACCGAAACTAAATAAGTGAGTATAATCAATCAATTTTACTATCATATAAATTTATAATCAGTTTTTTTATTAGAATTAGACTATTAGTTGAGTAACTGTGAGACTATATGAGTTGAAATTTGAGTTTAAGTAAAATTAAAAGTTAGAATATAAATGAATATATATTAAAATTTAGATGAATAATTTTAGTAAAAAAAATTTGGGAGTCAATTTTTATTTATTTTTAATTTGAGAGAGAATTTTAATTATATATATTTATATTATAAATTAAATTTTTTAAAAACTTTAGGGGGGTGGTAGCCCCCCACCCACTAAACTGGGTCCACCCCTGAGTCTATGGTAAGATTATATAATGCTTATGTATGTTATGCTTAAATTATACTATGAAATTCTTACGTTATGTAGGTTATGTACATAAAGAATTCATGTTGGTATATATACCATGATTAATGGTATGCCATGCATATATATGCCATGACAATCATGAAGCTAACTGCATGTTCATATGCATTATTACAAAGTAAGTAAGAATTTTTATGTGAAAGATAAGTAAATTATGATTGGCCTTATGTTATAGGTGGAGATGTCTGCCATGAGCGGATAGACCTAAACATGGTCCACAATAAGTATGCTATGATATATCTGGTATACGGACTTAAGTGTGCTTCACCATATACTATGTTAATTGGTGATACGGATCTAAACGTGCTCAACAATATCAGTTTAAATTTTTGAGACAAGTGGTGATTCTACATGGTATTAGAGCAGAGGTTCTGAGTTTGAACACTAACTCTACACTTTATCCTATTTAATTAAATATTACACTTGTTGAACCTACCAATTAAGAAGAAGTCTGGTCCACAAATGAGAAGAAGTGTTAAGATATAAAATAATTAAAATATATCTCATACCATCAACTTAAACTTTTGGAACAAGTGGTGATTTTACAATCCTAACCTACGGGAAAAGGTGCTACAATTCATTACTTGATTAACATTCAAAAGGCAGTTAAAGATTGGGAAGGAAATGTAGTAATGAGTGCATAATGAAACCATTGCACGATTATCCTGATGCAGCATAAGTTGAAGTGAGGGGACTATATATTTGAAGCTATTAATTTATGTAAAGAGCCGAGCTTAAGTATTTATTTATTAAAGGGTGATTCATCCCAAGTGATTATTGCTATACTTCAACAGAAAGGGGAGGAGGGATGTTGTAATTATTAAAGAAGGTGACATGAAGCAAAATAAAATTCAAATTCACAAGAAATCTAGAAGTGATCTGCAATAGTAACCAAGCCAAGAATCCTGTTTTTGTAACTGATACATTTGCTGTACATTTAAGTTAATATTTTGAAACTCGTGTAAATGTAAATTTTGATAGCCATATATTTCCTTAGATAGATTTTTAAGGTCTATATAAAAAACATCCGAAAGATCATTACAAGTGTGTGTTGAAATTTCCATTATGAGCTCTTGAAATATTTACTTTTCTATATGGTATCAGGAGACCAAACCTTCAACAAGAATTTGATCATCATTTCACAAATGTCTTTTGCAAATCAACCTATCTCTTCCTCAGAAATCCCTCTTGTTGTTTTTAACACCACGGCTCAAATCAATGAGAAACTCACACCCTCATCTTTTCCCCAATAGCGAGCTCAATTTGAGGCACTTTTAATTGGCTATGATCTAATGGATTATGCTAATGGAAAACTGCAATGCCCTCCCTTCCAATGGAACCCCACCATTTATAGTCAAGAAAAACCATTGGGTTAGGTAAGATAAGCTAATTCTTAGCGCTATTCTTGCCTCTACATCACCAACAATCACACCCCTCATTGCCATAGCCAAAACCTCGCATGAGGTATCGAAAAAATTATCAACTATGTATGCAAGCAAATCGCGTACAAGGGCAATGCAAGTCAAGGAAGAACTGACCTTGTTCAATGTGGAGCTCGACCAATTCCAGAGTACTTTCATATGGTTAAAGGATTGGCAGATGAGATAGCTCTCATCGATCACCCAATCTTCGATGATGACTTAATCCTATATGTCCACAACGGGTTAGGTCCCCGAATTTTGTGAGATTGCGACACCTATTCAAGCAAGAGAAAAATCACTTGCCTTTGAAGAGTTCCATGATCTACTTGTTGGGTATGAGAGCTACTTGAAGAGAATAGAGGCTGCTACACAACAGCTCGTAGCCATTGCAAACTTCACAAGTTATCACTTTGGTTTTTCTACAAACCAGCAACACAAAGGAGGCAATAAGAATAATGGGCCTTCACATCAACAAGGCCAAAATCATTTATCTAACGACCCATCTCGAAACCAATGGCATGACAATAACTTGGGCCGCTCCAACTCAAACCAAAGACGCTTCCAGCCCAAATGCCAATATCGTAAACAAGTGGACCACACAACTAACGCCTATCCAAAATTACAACCCTCTTAAATGACTGTTAATTGTGCAGGAACATTTGATGGTCAAGAAAATAAATGGCTAATTGATTTTGCAGCTTCCCACAATATCACGGGTGATATATAAAATTATCCATTCACTCTGAATATGATGGTACTGATGAAGTCATTCTTAGTGATAGTATAGGTTTGGCAGTTACACATATTGGTTCTTTAACCTTACTCACTCCTAAAAAAAATCATTTACATGATACATTATGCGTTCCAAATATTCACAAGAATCTCATTTCAATCCATCAATTCACCAAACAAAATGATGTTTTCTTGAATTCCAACTACTTTATTTTCGTGTGAAGGAACGTCCATAGGGGCGATATTTCTAAGAGGTGCGTGTAAGAATGGTGTCTACTTGTTTCCAAACTCAATGGTGGCTTCTTCCCCTCCAAAAACGGTTGCTTACCTCAAATAAGTTGCCATCTTCATGTATTTCTTGCTCAATAAATAAAGCACATCAACAACCATTTGGCTCTACAAGTTTTCAAAGTCATTCTCCGCTTGAAATTATATACACCAATGTTTGGGATCATATACACCAATGTTTGGGATCCCGCTCACATCACCGGGTTAAATTGCGCACGCTATTATCTCATTTTTGTGAATCATTATATCAAATACATGTGGTTTTATCCAATGTCTACAAAATATCTTATTTCTAGATTTTTTCCACAATTTAAAATGCTTCTTGAAACAAGATTTAAGTCAAATATAAAAGTTTATACTCGGACAATGGTGGAGAATTTTTAAGTTTAAGAAAATATGTGTCTGATCATGATATAAGCCACTACACCACCTCCCCATACACCCCACAACAAAATGGTATTTCCAAAATGAGTCATCATTACCTTGTAGAGACGGGTCTTACCTTGCTTCATGATGCTTCTTTAACATTCTCTTATTGGCCTCATGCATTCCAAACTGCCACTTATCTCATAAATCGACAACCAACTCATCTTCTCCAAAATAAGTCTCTGTTTGAGGTTCTTTTCGGTCAACGACCAAATTATCTCAAGTTGAGAAAATTCGGATGCCTATGCTGCCCCCTCACAAGGCCATACAATACCCACAGATTACAACTAAAGTCAATTAATTCCATGCGTTCTCATCGGATATTCACAAACACTGAATGCTTATAAATGCATGGATCCATCAACGGATCGGATCTATTTATCCAGGCATGTGACCTTTGATGAAATGCAAAGCCCACTTCTCACAACCATAAAACACGGCCCAATATCCAAAGAAAACCCACCAGCCAACACCCATTTCTTCCTTAACCAAAATACATGCCCTAACATTTCACTTTCTGTTCCATTAGTTCTAGCGCAGTCACCCATCTCGGATCAACCATTGCAGCCACAAACAAGCTTGGAAAATGTTGCTGTCATCTCCGCGCCACCTCCAGGTATTCCCTCATCTCTCTCTTCCCCTTCTCATTGTGATCACATGCTAGGTGCTGTGATTTTAAATTCAAGCTTGAACTCTGTTTCAAATATTATTGCACCGCATGATTCATTCTCACATCAACCTGCATCTACCTTTATTTCTGGTTCACAATGTCCTGCGCAAAATGAAAATCCTTCATCCCAAACCCATTCCATGACTACTCGGTCCATGAACAATATTTTCAAACCCAAGCAACTGCACACTGTCTCTAAGCATTCTCTCTCTTTATCTCTTGAACCAACATGTGTGAGACAAGCTGTATCTTAGCCTGAATGGCGTGAGACCATGTCTAGTGAATTAATAGCCCCCATGCAACATGGTACATGGGATTTAGTTCCCCTAACCAAAAACTGTAATCCAATGGGTTGTAAGTGGGTGTTTAGAATTAACTATAAAGCAGATGGCTCAGTTGATAAATTCAAAGCCATGCTTGTTGTAAAGGGCTATAATTAGCGTCCTGGAGTTGATTATAAAGAAACATTTAGCATAGTTATTAAACCAGCCACAATAAGGACATGTTGAGCATTGCAGTCATGAATAGGTGGCTCTTAAGACAAATGGATGTAAACAATACTTTTTTACGTGAAAATTTGAATAAAATTGTTTACATGATGCAACCTCTGAATTTTAAAGATTTTTCTAGATCTGATTATGTGTGTAGGTTAAGGAAAGCAATTTATGGTCTCAAACAAGCCCCGAATGCGTGGTATTTAGCTTTAAGAAATGCTCTAATAGAGCTCAGGTTCGACAATTCCAAAGCTAATTCTTTGCTATTTGTTTATCGCCATGATTTCATTATATGCTATTTCCTTATTTATGTCGATGGTTTAGTCATTACAGGAAATGACAAAACATTTGTAGTTCATGTTGTTAACAAACTTGATGATTAGTTTTCATTGAAAGATATGGGCTCACTTCACTACTTCCTAGGAGTGGAAGTCATACCAACTAATGCAGGTTTATTTCTCTTACAATATAAGTATGTTTGTGACATTTTGGAGAATACAAACACAGTTGGTGCAAAGGATGTCTCTACACCATTCTCAACTAGTCAATCACTTCACTTGGTGGATGGAATGGATGCAATGGATAGGACAGAGTATAGGTGCATCATTGGCAGTCTACATATCTTTCCTTAACCCGTCCAGACATTTCATTTACAGTAAATAAGCTGTCTCAAATTATGCATAAGCCAATAGTCACCGGATAGCCACAAAGAGGCTTTGTTGGTACCTCAAGAAAACGATATTTCATGGCATTCACATCAAGAAAGCTGCAATACCATGTTTAGCCACCTACAATGACACCGACTAGGCTGGAAATATTGATGATAGAATCTCTACATCAGCTTACATCACATTCCTAGGTTGCAATCCAATTTCATGGAATTCAAAAAAATAAAAAGCTGTTACTCGATCCACTATGGAAGCCGAATACCGAGCCCTTGCAAAGGCAACTTCAGAAACAATGTGGTTACTTGCACTTCTTCAAGAACTTGAATTTTCATTAAAGGTGTCACCTTTTCTTCTATGTGATAACCTTGAAGCAACACATCTCAACTTTAATCCAATTCAACATTCAAGAATGAAGAATGTACAAATAGATCTTCACTTTGTGGGTGATCAAGTTTAGAAAGGGACACTTAAAGTGAGTCATGTACATACTTAAGATCAATTGGCTGATTTACTAAGCCATTGTCCCAGGAAAGCACAGAATCTTTAAGAGCCAAAATTGGTCTTGCTGATGAAAGCTCAATTTTGCAGGAGTGTATTAAGGACGGTGACACAAAGTAAGAATAAAATTCAAATTCACAATAAACTTGGAAGTGATCTGCAGCGGTAACCAAGCCGAGAATCCTGTTTTTGCAACTGATGCATTTGCTGTATATTTAAGTAAATATTATGTAACTGATGTAAATGTAAATTCTGATAGCTATATATTTCCTTAAACAGATTTGTAAGGTCTATATAAAAAACATCTGAAAGATCAATACAAATATGTGTTGAAATTTCCATTGTGAGCTCTTGAAATATTTACTTTTCTATAGTAGTCCTCTTATTGCTAATATCAAACTCTTATCACATGCAACTAGATGGAAGCTTAGGCATGTAAAAAGAGAAGTAAATCAGGTGGCACATATTAGTAAGAGAGATTATTATGCTTATTGTTGAGAAGATTGATGTTGATATTATTGTCCCTTGCATCTATCATGCTCTTGTAATGGTTGAATGCCAACAAACTCTACAATATAATTTTAAGAGTATATAATTGCAAGTGTTTTTTCTTCAAAAAATGATCTAAATTGTAGAAAAAATAAATTTTATTTTTTGTGATTTTGAATATGTTTATGGGAATTTGCCTTAATAATTTATATTAGTTAATGGAAAATATACAAATCATACTCGACCATTACAAATATATTTCAATAATTTGTAGGACCCATCCATTTTATCAGATCCTCGTAAATAATTAAAAACCATCTCATTTTATGTTTACATCCAAATACACAAATTTTTACAAACCAATTCATCTAAGCTTAACTTAAAGATCTGATTACTATAACATATCATCTCATCTAATTTCAACTGACTATCTAAAAAAATCCAAAATTTCATATTTCGATTGCATGCATACAATGGACTAGATTTTCGCTTTTTGTTTTATTCCTCGTTTGGTTACACAGTTCATAAGAGATGAGATAAGATGTTTTATTAAAAGTTAAGTAAAATATTATTATAATATTATTTTTATTTTAAAATTTAAAAAAATTAAATTATTTATTAGAAAATGCTATGGGACCCGTTGTAGGGTACTGTTAGTGTGCCCCGCTCTATGTAGAATGCCCACGTTTAATTTCCTTCAGCCAAGTCAGTTCTCACTTTTCTCACTTTCCCCCTAACATAATGACATTCCCTCCAGTTGCAGAACCCCAACCCTTCATTCAACACACAACATGAAGCTTTCAACCTCCCCTCTCGTCTCCATCATGTGTCGCCGGAGTCATCGAACACAACCTCTCATCTCCATTATGTGTGTCGCTGGACCCATTTCATGCTGAGCCCTGAGAATGAACGTCAGATCCATTTCATGCTGAGCCCTGAGCACAAAACGCCCAAACTCGCTGACAGACTCACATCTCCTTCAGCAATCCTTCTCCCCGCCAGAATTTAGATCCACCAACGTCCCTGCTCCGACTAGCGAGTTTGAATGTTGTTGGGTTCATTTGACCTCTTTTTTTTTTGTTTATTTGGAATTGTAAGTTGTATTGTTGTTGTGGCAGAGTCCTGTGGGGATGAATCAAGTTGTATTGTTGATGTGGTTAAGTCCTTGTAACTGTAGTGTTAAACTGATGAAGTGACTTTGTTAAGCACCATGTGCTCAACAGAATGCCACAGCAGTTGTATTGTATTGTAATTTTACTAGAAATACATCCTCCGTCTTGTATAATGTTTTCATTATCATGTGTACCTAGCTCTTCAGCATTACATTTCTTTGGCAACTCTTATTTACAAAAATTTGATACACTTCACAACAAGTCTCTCTTAACCTGCTGTCGCTAATAGTTAATTATCATGCCGCCGTTGTAGTTAATTATCACTTTATCACTGAGTTATAACTTCTACTAGTAAAGTGTTGTGCTCTATATATTATTTTACTCGATTGAAACATCACAACAACTATATAAATCAATTAAATTGATCATTTTTCCTTCGTTCTTCACGTTTTCAAAAAGTATGTAGATACTAAATCTATGGTACATTCAAATACACTAAATGGTTTCTTCCAATACTTTTATGGTAGTCCTCAGAAAATAAAATAAATTCAAGTGCTCTTTTAAATTTTTTCAAAGAACAGTGTATATTTTTTAGTAGACTAGCATGTATAGTCTTAAGGGTTTAGTAGATCTCCCTAAAAATTTGAGCTATAGCTTTTGTAGCATGGTAAAATTCTAAACTTTGGGTTTTTTTTTTCTTTTGATCGAAAAAACATTACAATACAACCTTTATCATACTCAATTTTTTTGATCAAGAATGATTGAAATCAATAAAGTCCTAGCTTAAAATAGCCAATAGTTAGTATTTTTTATCTTTGGATAACTGGACAACTTCCCATTTTTGTATATGCTCAACATTGAAATCTCTGTGCACAAACTCAAAGTTAATCCACTGATGCTTCAACTTTGCTCCATATCTGTCATATTAATCCATATTCAAGCTCACTTTTTCTTTTCTTTGGTGAAGAGTAGTTCCAAGTTCCCTGTTTGGACTGAGAAGTGTGAAAATAAGTAACAATGAAAGAAATTATATCTTTCACATCTCATCTGAGTAAATTGTATCATCTTTAACAATATTTTATTGCTCTCTCAGGTCAATCATTATTCAAACCACATTCATTTCTTACCTACAATGACATCAATCTTAAATAGTAATATTTACAACAAAAATTTCCTGAACATCCTAAATTTATATGGTGAGAACTATATCAAACAGAATTCATATAAATAACACATAAGAAAGGAAGAGACAAATTAACAAAATACTTGCTCGCACCCATTCCTTGCATCATAAGCTCTATTTTTTCATGCTTATATTCATCCCCACGAGTCATAAGAGAGGAGTATAACCTTAACAAAAATCTCTCAACTAGATTCCAGATTAACCATATATAATATTAAAGTTAAGAAAGTTTGCAAGCATCTAAACATAAAAACAAATGACAGGTGACGATTAAAAAAATGTCTCATGACATCTATCAATCACAAAAGAAAGTGGGCTTGATGAAGATCCGTAGTGTGTCCAATTTGGCATCTACCAAGCACTAACGTCCTGATGAAAATTTGTATTGTGTTTAATATCAATTTTGTCCTATAGGGGCATAAGAAAATGCTAAAAGTGGCAATGCAATTCACTAAAAAATTTCCCAAACAAATTTAGTTTTTAACTACTTGTGAGTGGTGATGAACAGTCAAAAGAATTGCAAAAAAATCTGACGCATGTGTCCAAACTTGACTTATTGATTCTAGTGGTAAAAATATAAATTAAAAACATTCAAACCATTATACTTTAGCTCTACACGTCTATAGTAAGTGAATTATAAATTTAGTATACAATACAGACAAAAACGAACCTCAGCTACATTATACTGTAATCGCCTTTTAGTACGACATTTCTTAATACACTTTTCGGCGGGGTGCTCTTTCATCTTAGACCGCCTACCCTTATCCGAACTGTATTTGGACTACAAACTCTACCTGTCATGCCCTCCATGGAAGTAGCTAGCCCAACTGTGTTACTAGTGTCATGATTAGCGATACTAGGGTACAGTGTCTTCAACTGTTCTATTTGATTAATCAATTAAACACAACTAATCTCTGCCTTTGAAGCATTGGAACACAGTTCATAGAAGGGATTTTGGATTCTATCACACCTTCGGGCATTGTTGATGCTACTAGTATCATAACTACTTTTTACAAAGGTATATTTTTGCTTAAGATCTTTCCTCCACCATTCCAATATGTATTTTGATGGTATTGTGTATTGGCCCATATGAGTTAGGACAAGAAGAGCATGCCTACACAAAATACCCCTAAACTCAAATATCCTACAACTACATTTCATATCAAGGGGATCTTGATCAACTTCGATATTAAAGGTTACATGTTTTAATAAGTCATTATCAAGTTGAGCCTCATCAATAACAATGAATGTATATCTACCACCCTTACACTCCATCTATTTAGCAACCAAATATATAAATCTTTACAATTCCTCTTGTAATTTTTGAACTTAGGAAGAATATATGCACTTTGAAATTGCTTCTCAAGAGGATAGCGAGTGATGCAAGGAATGTCTGTATTAAAGGACTTGAAGTTGGAAACTGCTTCATTCTCAATCTTCCTCGTAAAGGCCAAATCGTACTGGTCGACAAATTATTTTAGAGTAGTTCTTGAGTGAATATAGTCATCAAAAAATGCATTCATTCCTTCACTATTCTGTGTAGTTAGCATTCCTGTCCAGAATGTATTTCCAACATAGGCAAGCATCCAAAAATGGTGATCACTACACAGTGATAACAACCATGCATTTTCATACAGATCATATGTACCGAATATACGACACCAATGTTCTTCAAACTCATGCTCACCAAAAGAGTCATAAACGCATCTATGTATAGCACTCCTGATTTCCCCATATCAACAATGTGATCCAAACTTCTTAGAAAGCTTTTTCATTATATACCACAAGTAGAATCGATGCCTAAAGTTGGAAACACCCTCAAAATTACAATTTTCATGACTTTGTCTTGGTTTGTGATGATTGCATTTGATGGTTGATTATTCATACATTACAACTACGAATCAAATAACCATGGGAATGTATCTACGTCCTCATTGGATTTCAGCCCGCACCCAAGTAGGATTAATTGCCCATAGTGGTTCACACCCACAAATGGTGCAAAAGGCATTCTATACGCATTAGTCGAATATGTTGTATCAAACATAATTTCATACACAACTCTATTTCAGGCATCTGCCCAAAACACATTTTTTAACCACATGTCACTGTCAACATTTATTTTATAATAAAATTCTGGATTTCTTTTTTACATATTTTCGAAAGTTACATAGAACTACACCACCTCCAATCTTGAGGTGAAGTCGTTGTAGTCTGTCAATATAATTCTGACACTCCTTTTCCCCACATATTACATTCTCATAACCCCCCCTCAACAACCATGGACTTGAAACTCTTGGCCGGCTTTATTCCTGCGTCGACATTTATTTAAAGCCTCTTAGTGACACGAGCCTCAACCTTCTTAAAGCATCTAAAATGTCTTGCTTTTTCAGGACTACATGCATGTGTGTGATCCAATATCGCCTTAGATATATTATATCTACCTTCTTCATCATTGAACAATGCATTAATCCTAGTATTACACCTCATATTTACTGTTTGTTTTGGTTTCATAACATTGGCAGCCCTACTCCTTGATTTGCATCTCGTGCGCATGCCAAGCAAAACCATTTTATCGTTCCATCATTATCCTATCAAGAATTCCTTTTCAATACCTCAAATCCCTCCTTCTTACCATATTTCATATAGTAAGCATACACTTCTTCTATGGATGAAAATTGCATTCCAACTGTAAGTTTTTCAATAGCTTCATCACCTCCAACCTCTTTATCAATTCCTACCTCATCACACCCATTACTAAAATATTCTATATTGGCATCCATTGCAACATTCGAATTATCTACAAGACACAACATGTAAAATAAAGCTTTTAATGTTGTAACCTAAAAATAGGCAAACATCAAGCAATGGTTACTACTAATTAAAATAATAAAAAAACAGCTTCTAACTAAAAAACACTCATTGTAGTGAACAACAACATGCTTACAAAAAAAAAAATCATTTGAAAGTCTAAGAAATCATATGAAGAATAGATGCCCACCTTCCCTCCCTTAAAGATGTTATACTAGAAGATTGGGGTAAAAAAAGTTGGCACCTCTATATTCTTGTAACCAAATTTATTTCTCTGTTTTTTATTCCCCAAAACACTCACTTGGAGCTAGTTCAATATGATTTGAAAAATCACAAGGAACCATTAGAAACAACCATCTACTCCAACAATCACAAGGAACCATGCTTTTATTTTCTACCCGGGATATTTTAATCTACCACGTTCGATAGGGAAATGAAAAATTAGTCCAATGATTGTGAAAAATTAATCTACCAATGTACAAAGCCTAATAGTTTTAAAATAAAGTATTAAACGTAATGAGCATTCCTGGAAAAAAAGAAAAAAAAAACCTTGAGAGTATACAAAAAACCCTTTCTAAATGACCCAAAAAAAAAAATTTGTAGATTTACATGCAAAGATATCCTTTCCAAGGGGAGGGGAGGTCGAACTGGGTGACTAGGTGAGGGGAGGGGAATCTTCGACGGTCGGAGATGGAGTTTGGGTCTGGCATGAAATGGGTCTGGCGTTCGTTCTCAAGACTTAGCATGAATTTGGTTCGGCAAAGATGAGGTCATGTCCGGCGACACACGATGGAGACGAAAGGGGAGGCCAAGAGCTTCACGTTGTGTGGTGAAGGAAGGATTCAGGTTCTACAATTGGAGGGAACGACATTATGTTAAGGAGAAAGTGAGAAAAGTGAGAGCTGATTTGGCTGAAGGAAATTAAAAGTGGGCATTCCACATAGAGCGGGGCACGCTAGGGGGCCCATTTTTAGCGTGCCCTAAAATGGGCCCCCTAGCATTTTCATTATTTATTATATTTCGTGTGAAAGTTTTAAAAAGTTGTAATAATTATATAAGATGATATGAAATGAAATGGTTTTATGTAACTAAACCATTTGAGATAAAAAAATCATTTGAGATAGAAATGGATAGTTTAGAGATGAGATAATTTGGTTGAGTTGAGATAAGTCTGGAGGAAAATAATCACCCCCGGTAATATATATTATGGGTTAGAAATGAAATTCAACCCCGATAATAATATTATTGGAATTAGAAATGAAGTTCATTAATGTTTAGATTTACGAGGAATATGCCCAATATATGTTCATAAATGAAATGACAAAAGATATCAATACATATTTCATATCAGAATCAGCTTCTTTTTCTTTTACGTGTATTGTCTAATTTAGAGAGATACACTATGTAACCCTTATGATATCATTTAAAATCATCGAGAGAAGACTTTCAAACAATGTGGACCGTGTGTATATATATATATATATATTATATGTAGGTTGAATATATATACATATATTGAGTAATGCTAAATATTATCATAGAGTACGCAAATATAATGTAATCGTTTTGAAAAAAATGAATCAACTACTAAAAATAATTTTTTTGGATCTTATTAAAATAATTACACAACGCTTGCATATACACCACTGCAAATATTATTTATTTATATCTTTAGAACCTAAATCCATTTATAATAAACTTAAATGGCAGCTGTACAGATAGCCATCTAATGTACCAGATTGTTAATCACTTTTTCTGAAATTTGAAAACGCTGCTTTTTTATTTTTTGGTAATAATATGTTGCTTTTATCTGGTTTGGAAACCAGAAAGTTGAATTGTTACAGTTCCTAGCCATTGTTCTGCAATACAAGCAAGCACTGATCAGGACATCCACTGCCTGCAATGTTCATAAATGAATTGTATGATGATGATGATGACGATCTTGTTCATTGGCACCTGCCAATACTATTTGATGTTGCTAGGGCATCTATAAGTTGGCTGCTCTTCGATGACTGCTGTTCCTTTTTTTCTTTTCTTTTTTTCTTTTTTATTCCAGCTTTTATACAGTTACTGTACACAGCTTGTTCCAGAATATCTTATGCAAAGCAACCAGTCAATTATTCAGATGTCACAAACAATGTGGAATCTTAAATATTCATTTAGATTTGTAGCCGAAGTAAATATCAAAGTAATAAGAAGTTGGGTGATTCTATATCTTAAAACATTCCATATAAAGTAACTTCTAATTGCCCGCAATACTCGAGCAATTGCTTGTTTATGTTCTATAGCATACCTTTACACCTAGTCTCAAAGCAAGTAGGTTTCAAGATGCCTCAATAAAGCCTAAAGAAGGGAAGGAGTCGTTTATTCATATCGCATACATGGCACAAATCCATCATCCTTTCCTAATTTCTTGATTGCACTGCTTGAACTGTTGCAATTAGTTGAGCCATAACCGTAGCATATTGAACAGCACTATGTTGGGAAGAATAGCTGTCTGCGAGACCATAATCAGCAAAATTTGGTTCTATATGCACAAAATGCCCCGGCAATGATCTTTTTGCAAGAGCTTCTTGCCATATATCAACAAACTCTTCCATGACTTGCCTGCCTTTCTCCATAGAAGAAATGGGAAGATACTCAACCTGCAAACAACAATAGAGCAATAAGGGTTCACCCAAAAAAAAAAAAAGTTACCCTCCAAATTACCCATTAATCTTTTTTTTTATAAGTAAATAATTTTATTAATAGAATGGATGACATCTTAGCCAGTTACAAAACAAAACACACATGCCCTCTTATGAAGGGTCATTAGAAACAAGGAATTCATGTAGGTCCATGCCGTTAAAATCCACGGCAATGGACCATGTATACAGAGTTCTAAAAAATAAAGCTTTAAGCTCTTCTACAGTTCTCTCCTTGTCTTCAAAGGTCCGCTCATTCCGCTCTTGCCATAAAATTACCCATTAATCTAATGTAGATGGTCCTGCAATCCTAAATACTCTGACTAGTTTTCTTCCTTTTTCTTTTCCTTCTGGTGTTATATGATATATGGAGAGAGGGGAGAAAGAGGAAGGGGGGGGGGGGGGGGGGGAGGGTGGCGGTTCAGAGAATCAGAACCACCGTGAAAATGCTCGCAGGATCAATAATCTTAAATGATGTAGAGTTCAACAAAGACCAGAATAAATCCGTAACCTCAGGGCAACAGTAATCACTTCAAATCCATGTGGATAAAGGGAAGACCAATCATTGAGCACGTTGGTAACCCAACTAGGTCCATGTTTCAACAAAATGTCAATCCTCATTCTTCGAATAAAACTTGGGACTAGTCTCAGTCACCTCTCAACTTCAGCTTTTCCTCTAACCTCTATGATTTTTTTTTTTTATCAGTGAATAAGAGCTTTATTAGAAATAACTCCAACCTCTATGAAATTCTCCAACAAAGATCACCAAAACAATATCAGTAAAACATTATTAAAAAATCAACATGTCGCATCAGCACATTTTGCATTTTTTTTTTTTTTTGATGTCGGGGAACCTCTCCAAGGCAGGGCCCTTTGGACCCACCCCTACAGAGTAAACCCCGGTCCCGTGCACCGCACCCTCGGAAGTTTCCACCTGGATTTAGTTAAAGAGAGTCAAAATAAGATATCTAATGTCCAAAACTAAACCTCAATTTGAGCAAGCATTCAAATTAATAAAAATACAGTTGCTACATCAACAAATTCCGTAATCATCTGTCAAACCCCCAGTGCACCTTAATCAATGAGATTTAAATAGTAAATAATATACAAAATGGATGCCAACCAATCAGTAAGAATGCAATTAAAAAATTTACCAAAGGGTGGGAACTTAATAACATTGGTCCAGTACCTCCATAACTATCCCTCTCAAATTCTCAGAATGAGTAGGAACAACTTTTCCCACTCTCAGCTGAAAGTCACCAAGTTGATACTGAAATCCCTACACATAACCACGACGCATAGGCCTTTAAACCAGAACAAATTCAAAAATATCTACTAGAGTTGCCCGTCCAGTGGAAACGAGTTTCAATGATTGATACAACAAAAAGCTTTAAGTTTTTTACTAACAGTGTCTATTTCTACAATATAAATTTTTAATGGATAAAAATTATAAGACGATTGAAGGAAGGAGGAAACAAACATCGAAATAAAGCGCAACGCGGGTTTTGTACGACTGAAGCTTCTCCATCAAAGTCTGGATCGAGGAGTCCGCCTCCAGAACAATGCGCTGCCCGCGAATTATGAGATAGTACTTGCTGGGCTGCTCCGGAAGCGAAATCCCAAGAAAATCACGCGGAAACTCGGAAGCTTGCGACGGCTCTGGTGAAGGCAATTTTTATTAAAATTCCAGAAAGTGAGAAAACTAAAATAAAGGAACGAAATATGGAAATCTTGATGACAGAAAACATTAGAAAGGGAAAATGCAATGACCTCGGGTATGGGGCTTGTAGAAGGTGAGAGTGGCCCTCCATCGGCCTTCTTTGACGCCGTTGATGCTCTCCACGCACTGCGAGACTTCGCTGAGGATTTGGCTATTCACGGTGCTTCCTGCATTGGGCTGCCAGTGCAAAACCCTAGAAAATGCCACCAAACAATAACAAAATATAATTTCAACTTTGTATTGCTTTATTCTAATGGGTTTCTCAGAAGAAATTTTGTTTTATGTTTTCCAAAGCCAAAGAAAAATTTATTGAATGAGAAGAAATGAAATCGCTCCCTCTTTTACCATTTGAGTGGCATCTTCGTTGCGTGGAGAATGTGACTGATGGAGTGAAAGCGCGTTCCGAGAAAGCACAGGAAAAGGCAAGGTTAGCGGAAGTCGGAGCCCAATCCAGGCTAAGAGATTGCGATAAAAAATATTATTTTTAGTTTAATATTTATAATTTAAAAATTAATATAATAAATTATATTATTAAAAAATTATTTATTGTTTAAAATTTATATATTTAAAATATTTATAAAATTAGTTACAGTAGTTTTTTAAAATACATAGTTATTTGTATGAGTTTTTTTATAAAAATTTTAATTTTGTACTTATTAAAAAAGTGAATTTTTAATTTTTTTAACCAACTAAAGTGTTTTTAATAAAGTTATTCAAACATATTATTTTTTTTTAAAAGTGCTTTTAACGGTTTAAAAATACTTTTAAAATTTCGAAATGTAATTCTAAACATGCTCTAATGCTATTAAACGTTGACGTTTAGAAAAATTTTTGTGCATTCAGGATCTCCCTAGTTTCTTTCTTTCTTTTGTATCGGGACAATTTTTTTTTTTTTAACAAAGGAATTATGCTATACCGTTTATTAGTCAACATAAGATAAAATCTGACCTTCTTCCATCCAAATAATTCCACCAACTTAATCTAATTACATATTTAGAATTGCGATAAGAAATATTATTTTTATGTTTAAGGTTTATAATTTAAAATTTAATATAATAAATTATACTACTAAAAAGTCATTTACTATTTAAGATTCATATGTCTAAAATATTTTTTAAAATTAGATATGGTAATTTTTTAAATTATATAGTTATCTACATAAGTTTTTTTTTATAAAATCCTCAATTTGGTACTTTTTAAAAAAGTTGATTTTTAGTTTTTCTAATCATCAAGACATTTTTTATAAAATTATCAAACACGTCATTTTTTTTAAAAACACTTTTGACTACTTAAAAACATTTTTTAAATTTCGAAACGCAATCTCAAATAGGCTTTAAGACTAACTTAACAACAATAAGTGCAACATTGTTTTCAACCCTGGGCACAAATTGGATTCTACACACATGACCAGCAAAGAACAGCTTTAGGTCTTTGATCTTGTGCCCATACCATAACTAGTTAACCTCAGAAGATAGCACTTCTTAGCACTTCTTTGACAACAACTTGAGCATCACCTTCAAATAATACATTTTAAAATCAACTCAGAACACAATTCAGAAGCTCTTCAATACCAACATTTTTGCCAATAGAGAAGAAGTGACAAAACCCTTTGACCAACCAGCAAAAGCAATGATTTCCCCTACCGAATCCTTTATCACCACTCCTCTTCCCATCAGATTTCTCGTGACATCCCATGCAGCATCCCAGTTTAATTTAAACCACCCCATTTGAGGTTTATATCATAATTTTAAATGTTGTACCGTACCAATCAAAATTCTAGAAATGTGTCGTACTGGTCATGTAGCTAGTACACAAAATATTGTGTTTCACTTTGCCTTATTTGTTAGCTGCTTCGGCCTGTACCGACCAAATTACCAGATTTTGGTCAGTACCAAATCTCGGCTAGTACTGGCTTTCGAATTTCGGTAGACATTTTTTTTAAGTAGATTTGCATTTTTTTTTCTTTTTTGTATATATGAAAAGTATATTTTACTTGTATAAACCATAAAATAAATACTAATTTTATATTTTTGTAGTTTATGCGTGTATAGATATATATTTAATTTATTCATATATAGACTATTTCAAAGTGGTACATAAAACGGTACCGATATCAAAATATTTTATTTCAACCTTAATTGGTACGACCTCCAGTACGGTATTCAAAATATTAGTTTATACCATATTTTCAAGTTGCTCCCATAAACATGTGTAGTCAAACCAATAGCAGGTGCCTTCAAATTGTGTTGAGCTTGTTGAAAACTTTCCAAGTCAAGTCTAGCCCCATGCCATACATGAGTAGGATGATCACACACCCCTTCAAAACTTGCTTATTCCTTCTCAACCAAATACTTCTAGAAACAATGACAACTTCTTCAACCAAAGATGTTCTAAACTTTGTGTGAGACCTCAAATTTTATGTATTCTATGTATTATTTGTATTAGTATTAATTAATTAATTATTTTATCATTATTGTTGGTGATTTATATTGCTTGTAATTACGGATCTTGTTGTTTTATTTATGTATTATTATTGATTCTTTCATTTTGGATTGTCTTATTATTATTTTGGTTTAATAGTTTTAGTTTCATTATAATTTAATTTGTTATGTTTATTTTGTTTCAATGAGTATTTTATTTTATTGGACATTTTCGGACTGGTTTAATTATTTTAATTTATCAAATTATTAGGTCTTATTATTTTTATTCTATTTTGGTTAGCGACATTTTGAAGAGTTTCAAAATATTATGATTGTACAGATCATTTTATAAGCCTAATTTTAGTTATTTAAAATATTGTGGGATTTTGATTATGCTTTAAATCTCGGATTTACATATATGACTTTATTCTTTTAAATAATTAATAAGTTTCATCATTTTAATTAATGATGAGCAATATTATTATTATATAAACTAAAGTTATGTAAAAATAATATTCATTTGACGTATCTCCATGTTTTAAGTTAAATTGATTTTATAAGTTTTCGAATTAGTGTTTTAATCGCATCATTTATCTGTTTGAAGACCCCAACACGTAGAGCCTATAAAGAGTCCGAAGGGAAAACCAAGCCCCTCACTTTTTTCCTCTCTCCTTTTCTCTTTCTCTCTCTTATCTCTCTCTTCTCTCCCATGCACTCCCTTTCCCCTTTCAGCAGTTTCGATTCCAGCCTTCACTGCCAGCCACTGCCAGTCACCTTTGGACCACCAATCGCCGGTAAGCAAAACCATGCCGATGGTATCACCCACGGTAGTCCCACCTTCCTTCCACAGCAACACACCCGAAATGGGTTTCTTGCCCTTTCAAGCCATGTCACCTTCACCCATGACCACCCATGGCGCCGGCGACCTACCAGCAACTTCTCACCACTATGGCAAGCAAAATCTATCACCGATAGCCACCCAGTTCCGTCATTCCTCCTCCACCCGAAATGGGTATGTAACCCACGGGTTTAGCCCCTTGTCGCCATCGTTTGCCACCGTCTAGCGTCACCACCACCACCAAAGTGCTCCCTTACCTCAGGCAACCTTCCCCCTAGCTCAGCTCCTTCATCCATGACCCCACCTCCCTTGTATGTGTATAAATTCAAAAATGGGTTTCCACACCTTTTGAGCCAGATCTGCCACCTACCGGTGGTTGCACTGCCTCACCACCACCACCATGAGATTTCCCTTCCTCCAATGAGTATTTTTCTAACTTCAGGTGTCAAACCGAGGACCCTAACCTAAACAGTCACTAGTCGTGCCAGGAGACGAATAACATACGAGTTTACCCATTATGGATCATGGACCGACATGCTTAATTTTTTGTGTTGCTTACTTGCGATGTAAATAGCAGTTGTGTGTGATTTATGTTTTGTTTCGATTATTTATTTATTTATTTATGTACTAACTCTTTTTGGCAGCTTGAAGTGTTAATTAATTGATTAATATTAATAATAAAATTTGGAAGTAGATTGGTTGGGCCTTAGGCCATTAAATCGAGGATGAGATCACCCCGTAGTTGGAATTTATTTGGGTTTGGATTTATTTGTAGAAATTATCTGTTGTAATGTATGGATTGATGATTGAAATTATAAATATTTGATTTGATGATTTTACTCGTTTAATATTGTCATCCCATCCAATATTTATTTATCATGCATATATAGTATTCCTTACTTGCTTGGTCTAAATATTTTTGGGTGGATGGTGAAGTGTTCTTAAGTGGTGTTGTCAGGTGGTTTTGGTCTAATCTGATGTTGTTGGTGGGTGCGTGTGTATCACGACCCCAAGCCGAGATGAGGCTTTATCTCGATAAAGCTCCTCTGATCACTCGAGAGTGAAATATACGATATGACGTCCCATAGGTTATCGCTTAGCGACAACGGGATCAGACGAGATAGTAATGCTCTCGTGCCAACTCCATAGCTCCTCTACTGGTGAGGGCTAAGGGATGCCTGGTCATGATACGTGCTGGGCACGGTTAGCTAGGCATCGCCCATTCTGAAGTCACACGCACAGTCGTTACTTATGGTGTGGTAAAGAAAGTCAGAGTGTATGGATGGTCCCTAGGGGAGACCATGGTATACATGTGTTAATAAAATGAAAATGTGTAGTGAGCCTGAAATTGGGTTTTGGGCGGGTTAGTGTGTTGTGATCTTTTTTAGGAAATGACGGTTGTAGATGTGTTTCTTTTTTGGAAATAATCCTTTTTAGAAAAGGACAGTCCGTTGATAAATTCCTTTATAGGAAATTATGGTTTGATAATGAGGTCCTTTATGGAAAATGGCGGTTAGTTGTGTGGTGTTCCTTTTGAGAAAAAAACGTTGAGTTGTTGTGTTTCGCTCATTTCTGGGAAATGGCAGTTTGGTATTCTAGTGAGGCTTCCTTTCTAGGAAAGGAAGTTGTGTGTGGATTTTTTTGTTTGTTAGGAATTCATTTGTGCATATCATTATTTGTGATTATTTATATGTGTGGTGACTATTGCTTACTGAAATTCACGTCTCATGTGGTGTATCAAGTCCACCTACGATTTTATTTTATGAAATTGTAATTTTTGATGCAGAGGATGAGGATGAGCCCGAAGGGTAGGCTCCACCGGAGGAGTAGTCTTCCGTGATGACAAGAGAGGGATTATAATCTCGGATGCTATTAATGTATTTAGTTGTTTTTCTATTTGAAATGACTGTATAATCTCCACTCAGAGAATTATATTTCAGACTGGTCTGTATCTTTTTAAATTTTCTGGTACTAGAATGAATTAACACTTTTATATTTCACATTGCGAATATTTAATTCTACACTTATGCATGCTTCACACACTCTTTTGAGCACTAAGCAATTGGGATGATTGACACGTGTGATGACCATTCCGGTGTCGCGAGTCCCTCTAAATCCCAAATGGGAGTCTTGGACGCCACAAGTGGTATTATAGTGGTTCAACTCTGGGTAAATCCACACGTTACTTAGGAACTGTACCAAAGAAGTTTGTTGTTTTCAATTAGTTTGTTTTTTTTATTGTTTGGTTATATTACTTTATTTTATTATTTTAATCATTCTCTAGTTTATTCCTATCGATTTATATTTTAAGGTTTTAAATATTTATTTCATTGTGTTGCGCTTTTTATTTTAATGTGCTTTTGTTTATTAGTTTCAGATTTATCTTAGTTATAGTGGGTTGATTTTAATTATTATATGTTATGGTTATACAATGGTTGTGTTATATTTGGTTTCAATCAGTATCTTATTTTATTGGTACCTTGCTTGAAATCGCATTTCATGAGTTCCTTACAAGATAACATTGGTTTGATTTGTTTATTTGTTGTTTACTTACCTTTACGATAACTCTTTTCTTTTATATGTTTCTAAATATTTGAATTTCTTTGAAGAAACGATTTAAAGGACACCTTTACTTTCGTAAACCTTTATAGAGATGCGCTTTGAGGTGACTTTATGATTTGATTTGTCATTTCCCTTTCTTACTTATTTCTTTTTAGTTCAATCTCTTTATCCTTTTAATGATAAACTTTTGTTAGTATGATCTTTGACAAGAGTGGGCTTGTTTTTGGAGAGTTGTTAAATTTTTTTTATTTATTTACTATAGCTCTTTTCTTTTAGAAGATTCTAAATCATTGAGATTACTACTATAAACCTTTTAGAGTTAACTTCGAAGAGAATTTCAAAGTTCTATTTGTCATTTCACTTCTTCGCTTTTCTTTTTTAATTCAATCTTCTTATTTTACTTAATGAATGCTTTTGGTGTTTGGCAAGTGAGGTGGGTTCGTTTTATTGAATCGCTATTATTTATTTATTAAATTTCCCCTTTGTATTTTTATATAATATTTATGTGAATTACTTGGGTTTGTTCTAATATCGTTTCGAAGTAGATTTGTTTTGGTAAATTGTTGGTATTTACATCTTTATGTATATTTCTTCACTGGTGTTTTTATATGTTATTTATGTGTATTGCTTGGGTCTCACTTAGTAATTGAGTTTCTAAGTCCTAATATCTTTTGGAGTAGGTTGTTGGAATTCTGCTCTAAGTTTGATTTTGTAAGTGTTGAATACGTCCCCTTTGATGTATTACTGCTATTGTATCGCTTGGAGTGTTTGGGTCAATTGGTTGTAATTGATCACTTGTGTGATAGAGTTTTGGTTTTGTTTGTGGATGCTTGAAGTTTGGCATATACTGGTTGTGAGTGTGTATAAATTTTGGAAAGTGCATGTCCTTGTATTAATTTTGCTTGGAGAAGTTGCTTGGGTAAGTGCGGTAGTGGAACTGATACAATGGTAGTAATTTCAGAGATCTTAGCCTTAGACTATTTGATGGGTTGATTGGAGTGTGCAATCTAAACATTGATACTTGGCGAATTTATTGGTTGACAAGATTATTGTGGTTATTTATAGGAATTAGTTGGGACTTGAGGACGCATAGGAATATAAACATGAGACAATTCTTTTCTTGAGAGATTGAATGTCCGTTGGGAGAATGTGAATTTTGTTAATTAATCTATGAAGAGAATGATGAGTCATTATGATGAGGGATGTGCATTAGAGGTTTGGGAGTTGAAATATAGGCGTCAATAATGGGTGACTAAACTAGATTTATGAGGTGGTAAAGCATTAGGATTCGGAAGTGTAGTGTTTTAATGTCTAGTGGATGTGATATTCGAATTACAAGGTTTGCCTTGAGGTTTTAGACGTGATATATTATTGAAAAACTTAGTAATGATAATTTTTGGAAGAAGTTTAGTAGTAGGGAGTCCAAACCTTAAGCTAATCTTGATAAGATTGGTGGGGTGATCTGAGACCTTGAGATTATATTTTCCTTAGAAATTGATCTTTGTGGTGCAAATTATGTTTAGTGATGACAGACTTGAAAAGTAGCTGATGAGTCACTAAAGTGAAGAGTAAAATGTAAGCTTGGAAATTAAATTTATGAGTCAATTAAGAATGGGGCGATTCGTTTTATGGAGCTAATGAGATTAGAATCTCTGAGAGTTTATATTAAGGTCATTGTGGATATGGAAATTTTCAAGTACATGGTTGTCCTAAGAGTCATAGACATGATATGCCACTTAAAGACAAATACAAATAGGATAGAAGCATCTAGTGGAGTAATTGTAAAGGATCAACATTTGTAGGTCTTTGAGAAAAGAAGTGATTGTGTAATTTTGTATCTAGTAGGTGATGATCAGTGTGGTGAATAAATTGTTGGAGTTCTTATAGTTTGCAGCCGAGCAAATTTCGAGGACGAAATTTCTTTTAAGGGTAGAGGATGTGAGATCCCAAGTTTTATGTACTCTACGTATTATTTTTATTAGTATTAATTGTTTATTTATTTTATCATTATTGTTTGTGATTTATGTTGTTGATAATTATGGATCATGTTGTTTTATTTATGTATCATTATTGATTCTTTCATTTTGGATTGTATTATTATTATTTTGGTTTAATAGTTTTAGTTTCATTATAGTTTAATTTGTTATGTTTATTTTGTTTCAATAAGTATTTTATTTTATTGGACATTTTCGAATTGGTTTAATTATTTTAATTTATCAAATTATAGGTCATATTATTTTTATTCTATTTTGTTTAGCAACATTTTGAAGAGTTTCACAATATTATGATTGTACAAATCATTTTATAAGCCCAATTTTAGTTATTTATAATATTGTGAGATTTTGATTATGCTCTAAATCTCCGATTTACATATATGACTTTATTCTTTTAAATAATTAGTAAGTTTCATCATTTTAATTAATAATGAGAAATATTAATATTATATAAACTAAAGTTAACTTAAGATAATATATATTTGACATATCTCTATGCTTTAAGTTAAATTGATTTTATAAGTTTTCGAATTAGTGTTTTAAGCACGTAATTTGTTTGTTTGAAGACTCCAACGTGTAAAGCCTATAAATAGTCCGAAGGAGAAGCCAAATCCCTCATTTTTTCCCTCTCATTTTCTCTTTCTCTCTCTTCTCTCTCTTTTCTCTCTCGCGCACTATCTTTCCCCTTTTAGCAGTTTCGATTCTAGTCCTCACCGCCACCCAACCAGCCTCATCGCTGATCACCCCTGGACCACCAGCCGCTGGCAAGCACAACCATGCCGACAGTGTCACCCACGGTCTGTATGTTTTTAAATTTTTTGTACTAAAATGAATGACCACTTTTATATTTTTCACTGCGAATATTTAATTATACACTTATGCATACTTCACACTCTCTTGAGCATTAAGCGATGGGATGATTAACACATGTGAGGATCATCCTAATGTCGTGAGTTCCTCTAAATCCCAGGACGAAGTCATGGGCGCCACACTTTGTGAGTAAATTTTGTCATATACCAATGAAATTTTCTTCCATACAGGCAAATTTCTATAAAGGACTAGTAGAATCGGCCCAAATATCTTGAGCAACAACATACGACCATAGAACATGAGAAGAAGATTCTTTTTCTTGATGGCATATAGGACATAGACCATCTACATAGATCTTTTTCTTAAACAGATTCCTCTTCATAGGCAAGATCTCATTAACTGCTTTCCAGAGAAAGACATTTACCTTATTAGGAGCTTTCAAAGCCCACAACTGCTTCTACATGTCTAAACACACCATTGTGTCTGACCCTTCACAACAATTATCAGCTTGAAGCTTACTGCAAAAATTATAAGCAGATTTCATAGAAAAGTGACCATCTCTAGATTGACCCCAAATCAACTTATCATTTGATCTCAGTTTGCTCACATATAAGCCTGAATGATAACTGCTTCTTTAGAAAAGAAAATGTCATTAATTAATTGATGGTTCCATTCACCAGTAGGCGGTAATAATTGCTTAACCCTAGATTCTTTATGCAAAATCTGAGTAGGAGATTGAATCATGTAAGAAGAAGGTGTTAGAATCCATTTATCACCCTATATTCGAATTGACTCCTCATTCCTCACCCTCCATCTCAAACCTGCCTTAACCAAGTGTCCAGCTTCCCAAATACTTTTCCAAGTCATGGAAGATGCATTACCCTTCTTAGCAGTGAGAATATCCCTAACCAAATAGTATTTCTCACTCATTACCCTAGCAACTAGACTACTATGATTGGTCAAATGTCTCCAAAATTGCTTAGCAAGTGTTGCTTGATTAAAGCACCACATATCCCTAAAACCCATACCTCCCCTCCCCTTTGGTGCACCCATAGCACTTTATTTCTTCCAATTGATCTTCTTTTAATGACTCAGATTTTCCCACCAAAAACCAACAAGCATTTGAGACACTCATCACAAAGTTTCTTAGGCAGATTAAAAACAAACATAGTGTAAGTTGATATGACTTATAAAATTGACTTAATAAGAACCTATTTCCTAGTTTGGGAAAGAAATTTATTATGTCAACTTTGAATTCTATTTTGCACTCTCTCTTTAAGGGATTTAAAAGCTGCATACTCCTCTCTCCCAACCATAACAAGTAGTCCCAGATACCTCTCAGCATCCCCACATTCCCAAGCACCCATTGAATCAAAGAAGTTGAGTCCTAATAGAATGACTTGTATTAGTGCTGAAAAACAGAAGTCTTCCTCATATTTAATTGTTGGCCTAAGGCCTTTTCATACACATTAATAATTCCTTTTAAAAATCTCCACTGATTCATATCAGATTTACAAAAGATTAGGCAATCATTAGCAAACATTAGATGACTAATGCTTGTACACCCTTGAAAACCCCTCCGATTTCAACAGCCTACAAAAGTGAGGTTAGGCTCTAGCACAAAGCAAGAAGAGGTAAGAGGATAAAGAATCCCTTTACCCCAATCATCTAGTTGGACTTAGGGCTGGGTAGTGGGGGATCCAAACTCTGCTCCCCCGCTCCGTCCACCCTGCCCCCACCCCGCTCCAAGGGGCGAAGCGGATGTGGGGTGCTAACAAGGGTCACCCCCGTCCGAATATACCCCCCCTTCTGCTCCGCATACCCATATCTAATATAAATTAATTATGTATGATTATATATACTTATATATATAACCCTAATAGGAAAAATGAGGTCTTTTTGTCTTAGGTTTTTTTTTAATAAAAAAATGGCCTAGGCAAAATAGAATCGTTTTGCTTGGGATTTAAACTAATCCCCCCTCAAACTAGATTCACTCTCTCTCACTCCCATTTATCTCTCTGAGTCTCTAGAAAGTTCCCAAGCAAGGAGTTCCCAACCCTAACTGTGATCATCCTCCCTCAATCTTCAGCCTTTATGATTGCCGGCGACATTTCTTCCGCTATTGCGCCTCTCGAAAGCTCCTCTCCCCCTTAAGCTCCACTTGGTGTCAGTTGCCAAGTGCATTGTGAGCTAGGTAAATCTGAAACCCACCACTTTCATTTTTTTATTTTTGTAGTTTTTTTAATTTGTTGAGTTATGGAGATTGAAGGTTGGTTAGGATGAAATAGAGAAAGAGGATGAGAATTTGGTTACTTTGTGCTATGAATTTTGCCGTGTGCAATGCATGTGTTTGAAATTTGATAATTGATTTATTTGATTAATTTATTTGTTTGATTTTCAATCCTTAATTCTTTACTAATTAGTGTTTTGGATTGGAACCCTAATTTAGGGTTCCAATACGAAACCTCTAAATTAATTATAGGCTTAATTTAGGGTTTCAAAACATGTTTAAAAGCTGATTTTTTGACAATTTTTAATAAAAAGTTAAAAACAAAACATGTTTGACAAATTTTAATAAAAAGTTAAAAACAAACATGTTTCAGATTTTTCAACAAATCTTACATACTAAAATGTAACTAATATATATTCTATTTTTAAAATTTGGTTGTTGATTGATTTACTTTTAGATTTGTGAGTAAACTTGCAACTCAAGAATGTTTTCTACTCCATCAGGTTGTAGTGATGTCATTCCCCTACCATCAATATTGACATACCTGACGACCCTCCTACGACCCTCACCAATCCTAGTCCTGCGATTCCTACCCCCGGTCCCCCACTGACTCTCCCAAAGCCCCCACTGGCCCTTACTCTGCCTCTAAGCCCACTTTTAGAAAACTTGTTTTAATTGTGTGGTCTCACTTTAAGAAAGTAGAGAGTGGCAACCCCGATAACCCCCCTAATAACATCCACTTGAAGATGATTAGTTTCTTATTTCAATTTTTGTTGATTGTTTACAGGTTTTCTACTAGGTGACGTTGAGCATCTTTGATAATTTGTACCCTTCAGTACATGATTTCAGTCAACAAATATGTAGGATACGAATAGAAATAATTTATATGATTTTGAGTGATCATAGTAAGATGCGAGAGATAAAAGTTGCCATGAGGGTCAAATATGACAAATATTGGGGAGAGATGAATAAGCAAAATGTGGTTTTATATGTGACTAGTGCTCTTGACCCCTGGATTAAGATTGAGAGCATGAAATATGGGTTGAGAGTTTCATTGGCCTACAAAGGCTGCTTAGATTGTGAGCACAATTAAAGAGACTCTCATCAAATTATTTGATGAGTTTACACTGATTAAGGGTGGTAGTGCACCCACCCTTACACCTATTGTAGCGCCTTCTTCAGATGTTGGGATATCCAAAAAGCACAAGGTGGTTTGGGCTAGAAATCTCACAGAAGACTCCCAACTCACCTCTCAATCTATTGAGGCGAAATCAAATTTAGACAAATATTTGGCAGCGGGTTTGGAACCATATGTAGAAGACTTTGACATATTAGCATGGTGAAGGTGAATGCAGTTAAGTATCCGATCCTTACTAAGATAGCACGAAGTATTTTGGCTATCACAATTAGCACCGTAGCATTAGAGTCGGCTTTTAGCACTGGAGGACGAGTATTGGATCCATTCTGGAGTTCGTTAGCTCCTACCAGTATGGAGGAAATGATTTGCACGCATAATTGGATCAAGGAGACCACCATTCATGTTCCAGATGTTCTTGATTATGCTGATGTCGAGGAGTAGGATACTTCACAGGCTGGATCTGGTAAATAATAAATATCATTGATTTTATTTTTATTTTATTTTATTTGATTACTGTGTTTTGTTTTAAATTTTTTTAAAATTTAATCATTCTTACATTTTCTTATTTCTTAATGTCAAATTCAATCCTTGTAGGCGTAGGCATGGTTAACACGACATTTGCCTCCTCTGCATATTAACATCCCCATGGGCCCATATTGGCTATCCCCATCTCATCTTGATTAGTTAGATTTTAGTTTTAATTTTATAACTTATCATTTCTAATTTTTATTTCTAATTTCTATTTAACATTTTATTTTATTTTATTTATCTCACAAGTCAGAACCCGTTTAGTTGATTGACCATTTCATCTCATCTTGGTTAGTACTTACTACTTAGATATTATCATATTATATATTACTTTATAATTTCAATATTTTATCATTTCAAATTTATCATTCTAATTTTATTAGTTCTAATTTTAAGTTGTTAATGTTTCAACTTTCAAAATTTGTGATCTCGAGTGTTCCAACTTCCAACTTTCAACTTTCCAAATTTCAAGTCAAAGGCCAAGACTCCAATATCAATGATTCAACATGACTCTGTTTGCCCAACTTTATTTTAATTTTCAGTCACCTTTTTTTAGAAACATTTTAATATCTAAGTAGTTTGTAATTTGTTTTAATTTGTAATAGATTATTAACTTACTTTTAGTTTTTATAGTCTCGACTCTCATTACAAATTTGCATTATTGTAAATTGTAATAGTTTAGGACGACCTATTATTTTGGGTAGTTTGATAATACGTTACATTTTTTTCTTGTATTTCATTTTTTTAATTGTGCTAATTTTAAATTTATTATATATATATTTTAATTGTCTAGGCCCAATATTTTGTTCTGGCAGTGGCAGAAACACTATAATCAGAATGGGCCCAAAGTATTTTTTGGGGCCCAGAAACGCATGCTAGGCCATGAGCCCAGCACAAAATTCGCCCCCTTCTGGCAGAGCGAGGTACCCTACCCCCGCACATAAAGGCGGGAGATAGAGAAAATTCCGCCCCTCTGGTAGGATGAGGAGTGAGGGCGAGGAAGGGGTGCCCCTGCCTCCGCCTATGTGGGGAGCACCCCTTGTTGGACTAAATATCTCACTATTCTTAGCATTCACCATAACAAAATACTTAATAGTAGAAACACATGTCGTAATCAGATTAATCCACTTGTTACTAAAACCCAATCTCGCCATTACCTCCCATAAATACCCATATTCCACCCAGTCATATGCTTTATACATGTCCAGTTTAATGTCCATATTACCCATCTTACCCTTCAATCTATATTTCATTGTATGAAAAACCTCGTAAGCAATCATGATATTGTCAATTATAAGATGACTATATATAAAAGCACTTTGATTGAGAGTAATAACATCAAGCAACACCCTTTTAACCTATTAGCAAGAACATTTGCTATTATTTTGTAAACCATATTACATAAACTAATAGGTCTGTAGTCACTCACATAAATAGGTTTAGCAACCTAATGATAAGCACCATATTCGTTTTGTTTACCTCCTTCATATAGCTGCCCCCATTTAAGAAATTAAGCAATGCTGCAATAACATTGTCCCTTACCATCAGCCAATTTTCTTGATAAAAACATGGTCCTAAACCATCTGGGCCAAGAGATTGCAAAGAGCCCATTTGATGAATGATTGTATCTATTTCAAATCTGGTAAAAACCTCATCTAAAGCTTACCTGCTATCCAAATTCAGTCTAATCCCCAAGCTATGTAGACCTTCTTCAATTGTAGAGTGAGAACGATCAGTTGAAGTATACATCTATTGGAAATGTTCTTGAAAAGACTACCGAATACATCTCTGACTAGATCTTACCCTTAAATTGGCTTTTATCATTTCTAAATTCTTGCTGTCTCTATACCTTTGAGAAGCATAACTACAGAAAAATCTTGTACTTCAATCCCTTGATCTATACCAGTTGTGTTTTGTCCTCAATCTCCACTTGAGATTCTCTTGATCCAGTAAAATATTCACTTCCTTTTTCAGTACACACGGCTCATCTACATGATTCCGCATTCTATTTCTTACAACCTGTTTATTTTCAATGAAAGTTTTGCACTCCTCTTTTCTCCACTGGTCCTTCTAGTTTTAGACCAATAAAAGAACTGTTTGCTACTCATCTTCAGAACCCCTTGCACAAAGGTCATGTCACAACCAACCTCTGCAAGCCCCCTCCAAATATCCTCTATGATTCTTTTACATTTAGCTTCCTTAAGCCAAGCTGCCTCGAATTTAAAGCCTTTGTCTGACCTCTGTCATCCTCATCCCCTTCTTAAAAAAGACACAAGAAGAGGCTTATGATCTGAGCATTTAGTAGGCAGACATTTGATCAGTACTTTGTGACCCCCTTCGAACCATAACTTATTCACAAAGACCATATCAAGCCCCTCCTTTGTAAAACCATCAATAGAATAGTTATTAGACCAAGTGAAAATTCCCCTTCACAGCTCACATCAACAAGCCCATTCACCTCAATTGTTTATATAAATTGTCTCATTTGTGCTACAGGATGAGGTCTATCACCAACCTTCTCATTAGAGTTAAGAATATCGTTAAAATCTCTTATAAGACACCCAGGAGCAATATTAGGATTTAATTGTGACATTAAATCTGAAAAATAACTCATTCTATTTGTCTCTAGGTCACCACAAAATCTCATAACCTAAATCCCAAATTTCCATAACCTTTTAACCATGAACCTATATGCCGAAGAGAATAATTATAAATCTCCAAATCAGTACCTGCCTTCCATAATAAAGCTAGGCCTCCACCTCTCCCACATGATCCATTGAAAAATACTCACTAAATCCTAGTCTACAATGAATCATTTCCATCTTATGAGCAACTAGAGGTGTTTCACAGATAAACACAAAATTAGGAGACTTTTTCTTTACCATTTGGTAAAGATCCTAAACTGATCGAAGGTTCCCCAGCCCTTGACAGCTCCAACACAAAGTAATCATAATGTTCATCGGGGCTGGCTTGCAACCTTCTCAAAGAGGAAGGTACCCTCTCCAGAAATAGTAATACCATCGCCCTTAACTATCTTTCTTTCCACCCCCTCATCTTCTTCGTCAAGCAAAGTCAACGTGTTTGAAGGCTCTACCCTTTTTGTGCCAGACAACAAAGAGGAAGAAGATTAACCTAAACCAACTTTTGCCCTCGCCTTACGCTTCCATTTGGCCCCCCTCCCAATCTTGGTGACCATCGGCTCAGACCCATGACTGGGAACATCATCCACCTTCGAAGTCCTTGCCAAATAAAGCACGTCTCAAACCTCTTCATTTCATCATTTAGCCCCTTCAACTGACTCTGAAAAGGCCATCTTAATGGAGCAAGCCTTAGGTCACTAAACCCACAGTGTGAACCTGTCAATCCTACCGTCTAAGAAGACAACTCAATCATACCCAGAAGTTGGACTTCTTTACAAGCAACTAGCCCAATAACCCCCTTCGCGGCCATGAACCAGAAGGCCCTAGAAGATGCCAATCCATGCCAGAAATAAACCTCCTAATTTAATCATCTCAACAGATATTCCTGCCATATCTTCCTTTAAACAACAGTTGTTTAAACCCACAATCTTATCCACATCCGTTATATCAGTCACCTTTTTCGGAAGTAACCTCCCCGCAGTCACAAATGTGTCCCCCTTATTAACACAATTAAGAGATTCAGCAGTTACTTTCTAACTTTTCACACCCACTGATATCGGACTAACTTGTTCCTCTTCGCCACCACCACCCCAAAAGGATTCTCTACACTTCATCCACTAAGATAAGATGAACATCCCTTACCTCAATCATCCCAGAAAATAGCATCATCCATCCTTGCTTCCTTCTAAAAAATTGGCCCTTAGCCAAGGCCCAAACTAGTTACTAGAACTATGCTATCCAACATTAGGGGATAATTCACAACCATTAATACCACGAACCATCCTTCCACATGAGAAGCAAATTTTCGGAAGCTTTTCATAATAAAGAGGAACCCACATACGTTGTACATTCCATGCACTTAATCTCCTCGTGAGACAGGTTTAAAAACATCAACTTCAACCAACACGCGTAAGAAACGACCCCATTCAAGACCATTTGCAAGAACAACCACCTTGATGACATGACCCACCATTTGTCCAACTTGTTCCCTTATCTTTTTATTTATACATGCCACCGAAATGTTATAGAGTCGAAGCCAAAACCTTTCGATCCTAAAGTTCATCTAGTTAGTTTGCACATTAATGTCCACTAGTTTAAGCACAAATAAATGGTTGTCAACTAACCATAGTCTATAGAAAACACATGATCACAGTCCCCCCTCCACACTGCAAAAGCAAAGGCAAATGTGTTCTCTTGAATCCCTTTGATAGAGATAGGCTTCTCAGCTTTCCATAGACACTACATTGTGGTGCAAAGCACCTCTATATTGATTCGACGATCTGCCTACACTTTCACTATCAAACTCTTATGTTCACAACGCCGCAACTCCTCTACATCTCCTTCTTTCAAACTAATTTCCTTGCTTTCTTCCTCTCGCAGGTTAAACTGCTTCCAAGCATCACTTAAGTCTTCCATACCACGACCCTACCACAAAAACCCCACTAGCCTATGGAAAAACTCCTTACTTTAACAAGCAAAGAGAAGACCTTCACCACTCACGCAGACTTGATGCAAGAAAGAAGATAATAATTGCTTCCTACATCGTCGGAGCAAAATTATAGTTAAAAATGGATCTCCCAAGTTTTTAATGTGTACAACCAAACTAGTGAACATTGTTGTTACAACTCACTCACAGGGGGTGTGCACCCTGCTACTTGCCTCGCCTCATGGTGTGACGAGATACTTTATTTTAAAGGGTGGTGCCACCCACTCTGCTACCTTGCCTTCATTCACCTAGACTCCGTTCGTCCTACTTGGACATGGATAGGATGGACCTTCGTCCACTAGATGTGGATCATAGAGCCACCTATCTCACATTGGCCTCTAAAGAGGGTAAGAGGCATACAATGCCCAATCCCGCCCCGCATTTCCATGCCCCACCCCACCCCACTTACACTTATATATATACATATAAATATACATTACAATTTAGAAAATTCATAACATAGTTTTTATGTTATCAGTTCATAAATTATTGTTATATATATAAATTCTAATTTATAATGTCATTATATCATAATTTAAATTATATAATAATTTGAGTCCAAAAATATATTTTTGGATCTATAAATAATTTTTAAGCCTAATGGGACATCAATATCCTTGAAATGGGCCAGGGCGAATGGGATGTCCACCCCTGCTCCCCAACTTTGGGCCAGAGTGTAGGGGTGGAAACACCACCTCCCGCATATGCAAGGGCGGGGTGTAGGAAATGGTTAATACCTTCGCATATGCTGTATGACCCCTAATACTTTATATATATATATATATAAATATATATTTATATATTTATATATTTATATATTTATAAGTATTTATAAATATATATTAATAGTTTTACTATGTATAAATATAATAATATCTAGCATGTATTAAGTATAGTTTTTACTTAAGTTACAATATATTCTAATGTAGTTTTATATAAGAGCCTGTAATACAGAAGTCTTATATAAATATGTTTGAAAAATGAGATGAGATGAGAATTTTGTAAATAATAGTAACATAATTTTTTAATATTAGTAAAATAGTTTTAATTATGTTTTTTTTAGCTTTTAAAAAATGAGAGAGAAAAATTGAATAAAAAACATTATTAGAATATCATTATTTGATGTTATTTTCATTTTGGATTTGAAAATTGGTAAGTAACTTATAATAGATTTTAAATAAGTTTTAAATAGTTAATATTTAATATAATACTTAATTTTCTTTTATTAAGAGTAAATGATGGTTTGGTTACACAGGCTAAACCTTCTTACTTCATCTTATTTAATTTAATCTAATTTTTACAACTTTGTCAAATATATATACAAATAAATAATTCAAAATTTTTAAATTAAAAAAATATATATTATAACACTATTTTATTCAACTTTTAACTTTTATCTCATCTTATTTCATTTATGTAACCAAACGAGATTTAAATTAGACCGTTCATGAATCTTTCATCTTTACAAATTGATAAATACTTTAACTACAAAGAGATTTAAAAAAGTAAGATACGTTAGATTATAAAACTATTTTTATTATAATATAGATCTAACAAATTATATGAAACTATATTAGATTATAAATTTAATGGATGTTTTTCATCCTATCTCATCTCATCTTATTATATCTTATTCATTTCTCATATATCATTCAAATATAAACATTTTCAAACTAACCATTACAACATTTTCCAACTTTTTGAATTAAAAAATAAAAAATCATTCAACTTTTCAAATATTATATAAAAATTTTAATAAAAAATTTTATTTTAAAATATTTTAACTTTAGAATATTTATTATTTAATTTTTTAAAATTCAATAAATAATATCTTAAACTATCTCATTACCATTAACAATCTATTAATAAGCTCCTGACCATAAAAGATTGGAATTGGTCATTGGATCACAACCCCTCAAGAGATAAACTAAAAATTTCAAAATCACTTTTAAAAAATTTTCCAGACATCAAATCTCATCTTGAATGAAGAAATGGAAAGTCTCTTCCCCAAAAAAAATTATAATAGGGAAAACCTCCAATAGTGCATCATTCCTTCTGATGAAGAGATATGGAACACTGTAAAACAAATCCACCCAACAGAAGTACTTGGTCCGGATGGTTTGTTTTACAAGGCCTATTGGGAGATTATTAAATTTGACCTCATTGATGTGGTTAAAAACTTTTTTCACAAATGGTAAGCTTCTAAAAGAGTTAAACCATACTAATATTGCTCTTGTGCCAAATAAGGAAAACCCTAATGAAGTTCACCATTTCCATTCTATTAGTTTGTCAAATGTTTGTTACAAAATAATTGCAAAAATTCTAACAAACCGTCTAAAAAAAGTTCTTCCAAACATCATATTCCCATACCAGGCTACATTTTTACCGGGTAGAATTATTTAAGAAAACATTATCCTTGCTCAAGAAATCTTCCATCACCTAAAATAGAAAAAAAAAGTAGTAAAGAACAAAGGGTCATTAAAATTGATATGGAAAATGTTTTTGATTATATGGAATAAAAATTTATCCTTACTATCGTGTATCACTTGGGTTTCAATCAAACCTAGATTAATTGGATAAAAGAATGTATAACTACTATAACCTACTCAATCATTCTTAGTGATTTCCCAAAAGACTTCTTTAAGCCAAAAATGGGATTAAGACAAGGGGACTCTTTATCCCCCTTTCTTTTCATTTTGGGTAGTGTGGTTTTAAGTCATCTGATACACAAAGAAGAAACCAAAGATAACATCAAAGGAAAAAAATTATCCAGAAACTGCCCTACTCTCTCACACCTACTATTTGCAAATGATCTTATTCTTTTTGGAATAACTTTTACTCGAACCACAATAGCTTTTGCAAAATGCTTAGAGACTTATAAATCTTGGTCAAGTCAATCTATAAACATGGAAAATCTTCTATTTATTATAGTGGGAACATACAAGTCCAACATAAACACAAAATAAAAAATATTCACAATTTGAAGGCCTCCCCTTCTCCTAAAATACTTGGGACTCCCTCTCATTGTTGGGGCAAACAAAAAACTGTTTCTTAATGAAATTTAAGAGAAAATTCAGAAGAAAAAAAAAATCCAAGGTTGGAAAGCTAAAATTTAATCATAGGCTGCAAGAACAACTTTGATCATAAGTTCCGTGGCCATTCAATCCCCTCCTATGTAATGACCACAACAATGATCACCAAATTTGTCACAAAAAACTTGGATTAAATGCTCAGAAGATTCTAGAAGGGAATAGATTCTCAAACTTGCATAAATTCACTCCAAAATCATGAAAATCAATATGCAATCCAAAAATAATGAAAGGTTTAGGAATCAAAAATCTCTCTCTTTTCAATCAAGCTTGTGTCTAAGATGGCATGGACATTGATCACTGATTCCAAGTGCCTTTGGAAACAGATTCTTTCCAAAAAATACATGAGCAAAGCTTCTTTTCTAGAAATCCAAAAAATAAAAATTCAGATTCTTGGATATGGAAGCAAAGGGACTTCTTGAAAACTAGCTATTGCTTTCAAATCAATAATGGTGCTCGAACAAGACTGTGGCCGTCTGATCCCTAGGTCCCAACACTTTCTCATTTCAAAGTTATCCCAAACCAGAACAATTCAAAAATTGACTTGACAATAACTATTTCTGAACTTACTCTAGAAGAACCTGGAAGATGGAATACTCTTCTTTCTTCATGTCTTATTCAATAATGAAACCATTGAAGCCATCCAAAAGATTCCACTCTCGACCCACAATTTTCACAACATTGAGGACAAGATAAATTGGATCCACCACACTTCTAGAATCCACTCAGTAAAGTCAGCTTACTCAACCCTTGTCATTAATCAAAATTCCTCCCAAAATGCTAATCTTGTTAATTGGAAAAAATTATGGAAATTAAATATGCAAGACAGATTCAAACTTTTTCCTTAGGAAGTGGGTCATGATATCCTCCCAACTAGATCTACATTAAAGAAAATACTACATTGGGATGATAGTCAAGTTATATGCCCTCTTTGTAATGTGGAGGGGGAGACTGTTTGTCACCTCTTTTTAAATCGTTTGTATTCAAGAATCCTATGGAGAAATGTGCCATGGCCAATGAACTTATCTCATCTAACAAATCTCACAATCCAATCCTGGATCCAAAATATTCTTAAGCCTGCTCTGAATCTAAGGTTGCCTACTAGTGAGCACCACTTTTTCCAATCATATGCACAAACTTAGCAATGGAAAACTTTTGGTTTATCAAAAACAAAGTAATGCACCAAAAAGAAAAGAATCTTTCTCCTACTAAATTTCTCAATGACCTTGCAAAATATATTTTTTGAGCACAAATAAAGCTGGAAACTAGGGAAAAAACAAGTTCATAATGGGAAAATACCTCTTTGTAAAGGTTACCATACGCTAACTTTTGATGTAGCAACAAGGAAAGAAGGAAGCTATATATAATAGGACTATGTCTCACAGACTCGAGCTCTACACAATTGGCAAAAACAGACTTTATCCCTAATACAAATCCTAACATTGGCGAGGCATTAACGGCAATGCTTATCCTCGAAGATGCAATTGCAAAGAGAAAAAAAAATGTTATGTTGGCAAGAGACTCTAGCTTAGTGGTACAATCAATTAACAATCCAATGCAATCTCTTGATAGGGAAATGCAGCTGATTATAATTAATTTACAAAATCAACTTACCAACTTTGAGAATTGGAAAATTGTAAAAATTCATCGATCGATAAATTTATATGCGCATGAACTTGCACATTGGGAAGTTTCAATGCAAGCCATGGAAATTATTCCATTGAATTTCATACCTCCACTTTGTTATATTTTCATAGTGGAAAATACTCTTTTAATAATTTATTATAGTCACTAGACAACTGCACTTTATATCTTAGTTCATTAATAAGAATGCTTGCTTACAGGGAAAAATAAAACCTATTTGTTATAAAACTAAAAGGAAACTATAATTACAAGAGAATTTATAAAAGAAAATATTTAGGACTCTTAAGAACTGAGATTTTTTTTGTTCTATATAAATTTTCTTATGAATTATAGATCGATCGAAATTTATATATATAGGCCTTGAGGACTGTGCAAGTTACTGTGTAAAACCTCAAAAGTCGCAATAGAGGGTCATTTATCGAAGAAAATAATTGAGAGAGAGAGGGAGGGGCGGCTGCCCCTTTTATTGAATTATAACACTCCTCCTTAAATGATCACTCATAAAAAATCATCTGTCTCGTTAAATCTTACCAAGGAAAAACTTAGTAGGAAGAAAAACCAATGACAAAGAAAAAAAAGTACAAAATTCTAATGTACCGCCAAGTGCTTTTAGGATTGCCTCATTAAAACCTTACAAAAAAAACCTAATAGAACAAAATTTTAGCGAAAGAAAAAAAGTACAATCAGCACAAATTTTCAAGACATTTACTCCTCCTGAAAAATGCATGACGATAAATCTTTAAGTCTTCACATTCCAATGTTCTGCACAATTTTCTTGAATGCGGTAATTGATAATGCATTCGTGAATAAATCCGCCAAATTATCACTTGAACATATCTTTGATATATTCTTCTCTGATTTGAATGATACAAGTAACATTATTTTCGTATAAAATTGTTAGACTATCATTGATCATGAGAAGACCGCACTTTTCTTGAAAATGTAGAATCACTGATCTCATTCAAATACACTCTAAACTTGTTTCATGAATCGCAATTATCTCTGAGTGATTTGAAAATGTAGCAGATAGTGTTTACTTGATAGATTTAGTATAACTTTGAGACCTATAGTAATACTTATATTCCCTCTAAGAAAATGCATTAGTTTTTCAAATAATAATCAATAATGCATTGGAGGGAACATATTAATATTCCCATCTAAAATATCTCCTCCTCTTGGTGTTATTAGAGAGAACATGCATAGTGAAAATAATTATTGAAAACCACCAATATTCGACGAAAATTACAAAAGCTTGAGGTCTAATTCTATCGATTCAGTGCGGAAGGAAATTCAAATTCGTTTGACATTGTTGACAAATGAGATATTTACAAAGATTTAAAAGCTCTAGGTTGCTATTTAAAGATGATCATTTTCACCCATTAGATACTCACGTAAGATTTCATATTCCTCATTGATCTAATTATTGTTCATCCAAAACGATACTATGGTTGGGAAAAATTCTTTTGTTAATGTTCCAGATTTGAACCAAGAACTCTTTACACCTCAACCACTCATCTTTTCTCTTGACACTGTTAATACCATGATAAGAGCAGAGATACATATTTCTAATAAAATTGATCCTGAAATTGTTGCTGCATCAAAAGTCATCAGTGCTCAATATGCTTTCTCTATTACAACCATGTCTCAAAGTCTACTGGCGAAAGCAAGTGAGATTGATTATCTTAATAATCAATTATTTGAATAGTATCAAAAATTTGCAACTAAAGAGAGAAAAAATAAAAATTTAAGATAAGAAAATAAGGAATTGAAGAAATTTACAGACTGGTATTCTCGTGACCTGAAACTACAAATAGAAGAGCTGGAATGAGAAAGAGCTCAAATACAAAGTCAACAACAGCAACTAATAGCAGAGGTTCAACGTTTATGAGAAAAATAGGGACAGCTGCAATTAATTTTGCTGGCTTTTAAAAATATCCATCCAGCATATCTTGCAATATTGACTAAGTGAGATTTGAAGAGAAGATGATTTGTCTTGTTCTTATTTTCATCTATATAAAAGCAGTTTTCAGTTTTATTTAATTCGCATCAAATTTTCTTTTCATCTCTGCAATTCATCTGTATTCTCATTCTACAAATTTTCAATGGCTCATCAATTTCCTTTCAATATCTCTCATGATCAATATATGAGATATTTTTCACCTTAGTCTCAAACTATTTTTGCATCTATTGTAGGTGTCATGATGCATCACGAAAATGATCTGACTAATAAGTCAGATCATGATGCCATATATGAATTTGTGAATCTCAAAACTCGATACTTATAATCCATTATCTCATTTTTCGCTCGATTGTAGTCCAAAATTTGCGAGATTGAAAAACTTAATGAGAAGATCGATATATTTCAACGACTTGTTCATGAGTCTAATAGAAAAATAGTAGACTTAAAGTAAAAAAATAAGGATTTAATATCATTGCTTGCCTCTTTATTTTGACTGCCTAATCCTTTAGACAAGGATGCCATGTTAATCTTTGAAGAGCAAATGCATTTGAGAGATGAGGCTAAAAGTCTCAAGTTTTTGTAAGTTATCTAATATTTGAATAACAAGATCTTTCATTTTTGAATTCATTCTTTAAATATATAGTAGTTCATGTGATCTCTTCAAGAGTCCAATAAGGTAAATCATCAACGTAAATTATAATAATGGCAAATCCGAATTCTGATAAAAACATATGAGCATATAGAATTATTCTCAGATTCTTTTTTCAATAGATACTCACTGAGTCAATTATACTACATGCATCCAGATTTTTTTAACCCATATAAAGATTTTTGAAACTTGAAAAGTATATACTTATAGATGTACTTAGATTAGATGCTTCAATCATTATATATTCTTCAAGCATTTTCATATATATGTTATGATCTAATGATCTATATGCAGTGACTACATCCATCAACCGCATATCTAATCCTTTTGTAAAAATCAAACTGATTAAAAATCTGAATGTAATTGCATTCATAATGAGAGAATATGTTTCCTCATAATTAATCTCGAGTTTTTGTAGAAACATTGTGTGACAAGTCGTGCTTTGTATCGCACAATTTCATTTTTCTTATTACGTTTTCGTACAAATATCCACTTATATATATCAAGCATTACATTCTTTAGTGTTTGAATAATATGTTCAAATACCTCTCGATTTACTAGCGAATTTAATTTAGTAAATACCCATCGTTTTGCTAGCGAGTTTAATTCAACTTCAATAACTACTTTCCATTTTAGCCAATCATTTCTACGTCAACATTCTATAACTATTTTCGGCTTACTTTTTCATGATTTTTGGTAATGTCAAAGACCATTTTATATGAAAATATGTTGTTGACAACAGTTTTGTTTCTATCCAGAATTTCTCCAGTACTCATGAAATATATCGAGATTTTATTATTTTCATGTACATGTTTCTTTTCAAGGAAAGACATTTTATGAAAAGTTTCTTCCGGAGGTACTCTTCAGGAGTTTCCTCTTCAGGAGGATTATACTTTTTAGGAGTTTTCTCTTCAGAAAGATAAGTTTTCAACACTTCAAGTGTGTCTTAAACTCATCTATTTTTATTTTGACAACTTGTTTTTCAGTGACTTCTATTTTTTCTTGAGTATTAATAGCAGTAATATATGATTTTACAACACTTTTAGTGTCAATAAATATATTTAGTAATTAATTTGCAACATATTGTAAATAAATAATCATCTAAAATTCTGGTTTATTTGTAAAATAATCAAATTCAGATAGGATTTTATTTTTTCAAGTAATTTTTTGTCGTACTTCAGGTGCTGATCTTTCATTATTTCAAAATATGATAAAATATTAAAAAAAAGTTTTACTATAATATATATAAAAGCTTAGTATAAGTGAATCAAGTGTTTGACCGTACAACAAGTATGTGACCAATGTTCAGTCATACAACATCTATGAAAAACATTTTTATCTTTCTATTAAAAATTATTCTGAGTGTCTTTTCCCTTCTCTAAGTTGGATCAATTCTGGTGATACGATATATTTGCAAGTAGATTAATTTAAAACATAATATCATACCGAGTGCAATTTGTAAGATATATCAGAACTCCAATTGCATTGAAATATGATATTTTAGGATCAAGAATTTCTTTATCGTTTTCATAAGGACGGAATGGATCATTCCTCACATCAACTGATCGAACAACTATTGGAGTACTCAGGGGATGGGCATTGTCCATATAAAAGTACTTCAAGACTTTATGTGTATACATAGACTGATGAATAAAAATTTCATTTAGCAAGTGCTCAAGTTACAAGCCAAGACAAGGTTTTGTTTTATCAAAATCTTTCATTCCAAATTCATTCCTTAAATATATAGCGGTTCTTGTGATCTTTTTAGAAGTTCTCACAATATTTAAATTATCAACATAAACTGCAATAATGACAAATCCGGATTCTAATTTCTTAATAGAAACACATGGGCATATAGGATATTCTCAAATTTTTCTTTCAATAGATATTCGCTTAGACGATTATACCACATACGTCCAGATTACTTTAACACATATAAAGATATTTGAAACTTGATAGGATTACATACTTCTAGATGTACTTGTAGATGTTTCAGGCAGTTTATATCATTCAAAAATTTTCATATACATGTCATGATCTAATGATCCATATAAATATGCAGTGACCACATCCATCAACTGCATATCCAATCCTTTTATAACTATCAAACTAATTAAAAATCTGAATTTGATTGCATCTATAACATGGGAATATGTTTGCTCATAATCAATTTCGAGTTTCTGTAGGAAACTTTGTGCGACAAGTCGTGCTTTATACCATATAATTTCATTTTTTTCATTACGTTTTCGTACAAATACTCATTTATATCCAACAGGCATTATACCCTTTTGTGTTTTGACAACATGTTCAAATATTTCTCGCTTTGCTAGAGAGTTTAATTTAGTTTCAATAGCTGCTTTCCATTTTAGCCAATCATTTCTATGTCGACATTCTTCGACAGCTTTTGACTCACTTTTTTCATTATTTCTGATAATGTCAAGTACTGTCTTATATAAAAATATGTTGTCGACAACAGTTTTATTTCTATCTAAAATTTCTCTAGTACTCATGAAATGTATTAAGATTTCATTATTTTCAAGTACTTGTTCTTTTTCAGGGGAAAATATTTCATGAAATACTTTTTTAGGATGTCTATTTTCAGAAGACTTTGGAATAAAAGATTTGATCTCTTCAGAAGCATCAATTATGCTTGTAGCATGTATTGTGGGTATGTGTTATTCAGGAATACTAAATTCATTTTGTATTTTTATCTTTCGAAAATTTTTATCTTTTGCATCAATAGGTCTTCCACGCTTCAAGCGTGTTTTAGACTCATCTATTGCTGTTTTGACAACTTGTCTTTCAGAGATTGCAATCCTTGCTGGAGTATCAACAACAAGAATATATAATTTTACCACACCTTTAGTATCAGTAAATACATCTGGTAATTGATTTACAACATTTTGCAAATAAATAATTTTCTGAACTTTTAGTTTACATTCATTTGTAGGAGGATCAAATTACGACAAAACTTTGTTATCTCAAGTAATTTCTTGTCGTGCTTCAGGCATCGACTTTTCGATACCCAATAATAGAAAAATATATTCGTCAAAGTAACAATTTTTAAAATGTACTTTAAACATATTTCATGTAAGAGACTCAATGTATCTAATAATAGATGGAAAATCAAAACCAACATATATCTCAAGTCTATGTTGATGACCCATTTTTGTACATTGTGGAGATACAATTGAAACATATACATCACATCCAAAAGTACAAAGATGAGAAATATTTGGTTGTTGACCAAATGCAAGCTGTAATGAAAAATATTTATGATATGCAGATGGTCTAATTCGAATTAATGATACTGTATGAAGTATAGCATGTCCCCAAGCAGAAACATATAGTTTTGATTTCATAAGTAAATGTTTAACGATTAGCTGAAGTATTTTGATCAAAGATTTAGCTAAACCGTTTTGAGTGTGTATGAGCAACAGGATGTTCAACATATATTCCTATTGACATGCAATAGTTACCAAAAATTTGAAACGAAAATTTGTCTACATTATTCAATGAAATGGTTTTAATTGGATAGTTAGGGAATTGTACTCGTAATTTAATTATTTGGACAAGAAGTCTAGCAAATGCAATATTTCTATTGGAAAGTAGACAAACATGTGACCATCGACTTGATGCATCAATTAAAATCATAAAATATCTAAATGGTCTACTTGATGGATGAATAGGCCCATATATATCCCCATGAATCCTTTGTAAAAATGATGAAAATTCAACAAGGACTTTTGAGGGAGATGATCTGATAATCAATTTACTTTGAGAACAAATAGAGTACGGATATTCATTGGATAAAATAATCTTTTAATTCTTTAAGAGATGTCCATATGAATTATTAATAATTCGTCTCATCATTATTGATTTCGAATATCCAAGGCGATCATGCCATATTATAAATACTTTGGAGTCAATACATTTATGGTGCATTATCACATCTGATTCACTTGTTCTTATTCTAGTATAGTACAATCTAGAAGATAGAGTGGATAGTTTTTCTAATACGAGCTTCTGATCCGATATTATTTTAGTAATGAAGAGATGCTCTTTACTGCCTTCATTAATAATTTCAATATGATAATCATTACGACGTATATTTTTAAAATTCAATAAATTTCTTTTAGATTGTGAAAAAAATAGAGTATCATCAATATAAAATTTGGTGCCATTAGGCAACACAATATAAACTTTTCTGAAACCTTCAATTAGATTTATTGAACCTGATATGGTATGAACATAGACTTTACTTAATGTTAGATTTTGAAAATATTTTTTATTTTTGAGAATTGTGTGAGTTGTAGTACTATCAGTTAGACATACATCTTTATCATTCAACTCAAAAATAAAAAATTTATCAGTGTGATCCGTGATTTTACAAAATACACAAAACTTTCATTACATATATTAAAAAGTTCTAAAAATAAAGAAAATACATTAATTGGGAGGAGCACTTTCATCTCTAATCAAGTGATCAATTCTACCATCAGGGTCATTAAAGAAATTAGAAATATCAAAATGAGTGATATCATTCTCATCTATATATAATGAATCATCTGATAGTTCTACTAAATTTGTTTCAAACCTTTTTTTTTATAGATGTTTGATATAGATCAATCAAGTGTTCGGCCGTACGACAGGTACGTTACCAATGTCCAGTCATACCACACATCTTCAGCTCTCTTTGAAGAATTATGTTGATGGCTTTTACCCTTATTTGAGTTATACCACTTATGGTGATACTGTATATATTTATTATTATTTCCTTTAGTATTGTCGCTTCTGAGACCAGCACTTCTATAGTTCCTCATACTACGTCCACGCCACCAATTTCCTCTAAAGGATGTATCATTCGCTTTTGAAAATGATGTAATTCCAGTACCATTCACTTAAAAGAATGATGTTGAACTAGTAGGACGTGACTGATAGTTTCTTAATAAAAATTCATTATTTTGCTCAGCTACTAAAAGACAAGATATAAGTCCAGAATATTTCTTGAATTTTCGTTCTCGATACTGCTGCTGCAGGACACATTTGAGTCATGAAAAATAGTATATGTTTTCTCTAACATATCATATCAGCGATTTTCTCACCGTATAATTTTAATACTGAACTAATATTAAAGAGTGATGAGTTATACTTACTAACACTCTTGAAATCTTGCAACCTCAGATGCAACTAGTCATAACGATATTTTGGGAGGATAACAATTATCTGATATTCATATCTCTTCCTTAAATTATTCAACAAAATAAGAAGATTTTTTATCGTGAGATACTCAGTTTTTAATTCTTCGTAAAGATGGTGACGAAGGAAAATCATTATCTAGCACGGTTCTGCAGAGACAATTGCTTTCCTTGTTTTATTGTCTCTCCCAGGTTCATTGCATCTAGATGGATCTCAACATTAAGGATCCAAGATAAAAAAAAAAATTTAGAAATGTAAAAAAAAAAAAAACGATTTCTAACTTTGTATGATTTGAAATTTTCTACATATATAAATAGTGAAATAAATATGTGTATTTAATAAATATATTTATAAAATCATGGAAGTAAATGCAGATTTTATCAAGTAATAATCAGTAATATAATATTTCATATTTATCTCAAAAACTACAAATAATATATTAAAAAACTTACTTGAAGTAGAAGATTACTACATTCAAAATTGGTAGAACTTTGTGCTGATAACGTGTTATAAAACTAAAAAAAACTACTATTATAAGAGAATTTATAAAAGAAAATATTTAAAACTCTTAAAAACTGAAATTTTTTTCGTTCTATATAATTTTCTTATTACATTTTCGTACAAATACTCACTTATATCTAACAAGTATTACATCCTTTGGTGTTTGGACAACAGGTCCAAATACCTCTCGTTTTGCTAGCGAGTTTAATTCAGCTTCAATAGTTGCTTTCCATTTTGGCCAATCATTTATATGTTGACATTCTTTAACAATTTTTGACTCACTTTCTTTATTATTTCTGGTAATGTCAATGTCCATTTTATATGGAAATATGTTATCGACAACAGTTTTATTTCTATTCAGAATTTCTCCAGTACTCATGAAATGTATTGAGATCTCATTATTTTCAGATACTTATTATTCTTCAGGAGAAAATATTTCATAAAACACATCTTCAAGATGTCCATTTTCATGAGATTTTGGAATATAATATTTGATCTCTTCAGGAAGCATCAACTATGTTTATAGCCTGTATTATGGGTATAGGTTCTTCAAAAACACCAAATTTATTTTGTATCTTTCTCTTTTGAGAAATTTTATTTTTTGCACCAATAGGTCTTTCACACTCCAGGCGTGTTTCAGACTCATCTATTACTGTTTTGACAACTTATCCTTCAGAGACTTCTATTCTTGTTTGAGTATTAACAACAGTAATATATAATTTTACAATACTTTTAGGGTCAATAAATACATCTGGTAATTGATTTACAACATTTTATAAATAGATAATTATCTGAAGTTCTGGTTTATTTGTAAGAAAATCAAATTCATATAGGATTTTAAAAATTTTTTATCGTGCTTCCGACACCGACTTTTTGTTATTTCAAAATATGATAAAATATAAAAAAAAAGTTTTACTGTAATATATATAAAAGTTTAGTATAAATGAATCAAGTGTTTGGCTGTACAACATATACGTGACTAATGTTCAATTATATCACATTTATGATAAACATATTCATCTTTCTATTAAAAATTATTTTGAGAGCCTTTATCCTTCTCTGAGTTAGATCACTTCTGGTATTTTCCTTTTTAGTATTGTCCCTTTTAAAACCAACACTTCTATAATTTTTTCTATCAAATCCACGCCATCGATTTTTTTTAAAAAGATACACTGTTCACTTATGGAAATGATGTAGATTAGTACCATTCACTTTAGAGAATAATGTGAAAGCAGTAGAACGTAACTGATGATTTATTAATAAAAACTCATTATTTAGCTCAACTATTGAAAGACAAGATAAAAATTCAGAATATTTGTTAAACTTTCACTCTCGATACTACGGCTGCAGAAACACATTCGAAACATGAAAAATAATATATTTTTTTCTAACATGTCATCATCAGTGATTTTCTCATTGTATAATTTGAGTATTGGGTTGACTTTAAAGAGTGGAGAGTTATAATCACTACTACCTTTAAAATCTTACAACTTCAGGTACAATAAGTCATAATGAGTTTTTGGGAGGATTACATCTTCTAATGCTTATATCTCTCCCTTAAATCATTTCATAAAATAAGATATTTTTTACTGTGAGATATATAGTACGGTCCTGTAGGGACACGTAATTTTCTTCTTTAATTGTATCTCTCAAACTCGTCATATCTTATCAAAAATCTAGGATAAATCACTTTTTCTAGAAATGCCAATAGTAATAAATTTCAATTTTGTAAAATTTGACATTTTCTTCATATATGAATCACGAAAATAATTATGTGAATTTAAGAAATATATTCACATGATCATGAGAATAAAAATAGAATTTTATCAAGTAATATTTAGCATTTCTAACTTTGTTAATATCGAATGATGTATTCATGTAATTATTAGTTTGTAAGTGATTGATTGATCTTTGTACTTGTCACAAAATTTGTATGACCAATTAGAATATTCCACGAGTGATACTTCACTAGGTACCCATTAAAATTGGATGTATTCATATAATTATTGGATTAAGGCGGATGCTATATTTCTATTCTAAGATTTATTCATCAAGATAAACCTTATCATCAATAATTCATAACAAGTATAAAAAAATATAACTTGTATGTAACCTATGTGAATAAAAATTAACCACATATATAATTGAAATGTACATTATGAAAATTTTAATTCACCACAGATAATATTTCCCACAAATATAACTAAAAAATAAATTATAGGAATGTTATTTGAATTTATAAGATTTGACATTTTCTATATATATGAATCACAAAAATAAATATGTAGATTTGAGAACTATATTCACATGATCATAAGAATAAAAATGGAATTTTATCAAATAATATTTAGCATTTCTAACTTTGTCAGTATCAAATGATGTATTCATGTAATTATTAGTTTGTAAGTGATTGATTGATCCCGTACTTATCACTAAAATTTGTATGACTAATTACAATATTCCACGTGTGATACTTCACTAGGTACCAACTAAAATTGGATGTATTCATGTAATTATTGGATTAGGGCAGATGCTATATTTCTATTCTAAGATTCATTCATCAAGATGAACATTATCATCAATAATTCATAAACAAATATAAAAAAAAATATAACTTGTATATAAATTATGTGAATAAAAATTAACCACAAATATAACTGAAAAGTAAATTATGAAAATTTTAATTCACCACAGATAATATTTTTCATATATATAACTGAAAAATAAATTATGGGAATATTAATTTCCACAGATAAAATTGAAATATAAACTATGGAAATAAACATAGAATTTATTAAGTAATAATCATTAATATAATATTTCATATTTATTTAAAAAACCGTAAATAATATATTGAAAAACTTATTTAAAGTAGAAGATTGCTAATTTCAGAATTAGTAGAATTTCGTGCTGATAACGTATTATAAAACTAAAAAAAACTATTATTACAAGAAAATTTATAAAAAAAGTATTTAGAATTATTAAAAATAGAAGTTTTCTTTATTGGCCGTCTCCCATATTAAATTATAAAACTATTATATAATTTTTGATGAACTTTTAAACCAATGGAATTTTTTCACACTAAACGAAATCCCCCCAAGGCAGCAAGCCTGTTTTGATCGGGTTTGGGCCAAACGGTCATTTTACCTATTATTCACCGTGATTTATCGCCGTGCTCCTCTTCAGTTCTTGTTTTTCGTATCTCCCGAGCAGTCCCAGTCCGAGGTGTTCGAAACCAATGGCGTGCCTGTATATACCAGTGCAGAACTCGGAGGAGGAGGTGAGGGTTGCTCTCGATCAGCTTCCCCGAGACGCCGCCGATATCCTCGACATCCTCAAGGCCGAGCAAGCCCCTCTCGATCTCTGGCTTATCATCGCGGTGCGTTCTGTTTTTTGAATTCTCTTTTCCTTTATTTACCGTTTTCTCAACATCGACGAACTTGTAGGTTCATAGCCCTGGTTATGGGACAGTTCTCCAGATTAGCTCCATAATTTGATCAGCATGAACATTTGAGTTTGCTTAGTGCACGAGATTGTTGCTGCTCGTGCTCTGAATAGAATCACCTTTATAGTGGAATTTAAAATAAAAAATTAATAATGAAAGTATAAATAACTGACTAAAGAGCCTGATCCAGTAATTTTTTGATATTGCCTATGTGTAGAAACACAGAGACACAGACCCGTAGATATTTTTGTTCTAGTTTTGTTTTGTACTTGTGAAGTTCAATATCTAATGCTATGTTACAGAGGGAGTACTTCAAACAAGGAAAGGTTGAGCAGTTCCGGCAAATATTGGAGGAAGGGTCAGGCCCAGGTAGTTTCTTTTTTCCATAATTGTATTTTATATATCTTTTTTATTTATTTTATTTATTTTTTATTTTTTTATTTTTTATTTTTATTTTTTATGTTTGTTTAAATTAATCTTCTAGTTGTCTCATAAGATAAGGGTTTTTCACGAGTAATGTGGTGACTCTGTACTGGCTAACTGGTGGTATGATGGTGCAAGAAAACAATTCTCTTGGCTGCCGTTAGCTTTAAATTTTCTCTGAAGAAATAAGATATTGATACTAGCTGATATTTGTATGTACATCACTTGATTGGATTTATGATGTACTTTTTCCCCCTTTTCTTCTTCTTTTTCATTTTTTGCAGAAATTGATGAGTATTATTCCGATGTTAGATATGAGAGGATTGCTATCTTGAATGCTTTGGGGGCTTATTATAGTTACCTCGGGAAAATTGAGACCAAACAACGAGAAAAGGAGGAACATTTCATTTTGGCTACTCAATACTATAACAAAGCATCTAGAATCGACATGCATGAGCCATCTACATGGGTTGGAAAAGGTGAATGCTTGGAACTTCTCTCCATTCTTGAATATCTAAGGAATGATTCAATTGGCTGGTCATCTTACACTTGTAGACATGATCATAATCTTGGATGTTTTTCTTCGTGTGCATTTGAGTAAAACTGTTAGCTGGTGAAGCCTGGACCTTTAAAATGGATTGGCTTATTGGATGGTCCTATTCTTTGAATGCATTAGCCCTGTTTACTCTTCTCCACTGGCACTGACTTTTGGTCTCTGTTTAAATTCATGCTTCCCAAATAGACTGTGATCATATTACCTATATAAAAAAAGAAATAAAAAAAGAAAAAGAACAGAGACCATGATCGTAAAGTGTCATGGTGTGTTTGAACCGTTAAATCGTAATAATTCCTTTGTAGACTTACTTTAATCTGTAAGTGATCCTAACAAAATGTGCTACTTTGTTTTTGAACTTTAGGTTTAGGAAGATGCCGGTTTTTGGGTATAGAATTCACTGGCAAATTACTTGGTGCTTATACCATTCTTAAATGAGTTTCTTAAGGTCTTAGTTTGTAAACTGTGGTTTTTGTTTATAAGTAGTGTGTAAAATGTGATATGTGGGATTATCTTGTTTATCACTGAAAGTTTGAGCCATATGCTGCTTACAGGTCAGCTTTTACTGGCTAAGGGTGATGTAGAACAGGCATCCGCTGCTTTTAAGATTGTATTAGATGGAGATCGTGATAATGTTCCAGCTCTTTTGGGTCAGGTAATATTGAATGTTCTTCATAGACGAAGTAATTGTGCTGTCCCTTACTTGAAAGTGGAAACATTACCCAAACAAAAAAATGATTGATATTTTTTGAAAAGCCGCTCCGCTCTCTGTTGTAAATTTTGTAATGCTATTGTTCACTAGTGAATAATAGTTGGTCATCTTAAAAATACTTTGCCATGCATTGAAACCTTCTTTCCCCAATAGGCTTGTTATGTAGTTTAGATGATGATTTTGCTCAACAAATCCTAAAACTTTTTACTTGTGGCTGGTAAAGCAAAATCATTCGTACTATTTTTATCTCAGAATTTGTTATCTCTTGAGTTATTATATGAGGGGATTTCAATTACAGGCTAACAATTTAACCCTACCTGAGTTGATTATAGCATGACACATACCATCCATATGTCTAGGGCTCATGTGCTATTTGCATCGTACTGTCAGTAGCAAGAAAGATGAGGTAGAAATTGATACAAGAAAACTGTGGTTGGGGGATGGCACCCTGCAGGGTTTGGGGTGAACAGGGCACACCGTGTTAATTTAAAATAACGGCTTGGAGGTTCTTCAACAAATATTTACAAAGAAAGACCAGGTCAGCGTAGAAAGACCTGGCTACGTATGTTGGTGCACAAAATCTGCCTTTGTTGTTTACCTATAAAAGAGAAATAAATAAAATCTGCCTTTGTTGTAAATAATGTGTAAAACCTTGGCCCCACATTGGGAATATAAATACCGCATGTAGAGTGGGTAGGGTATAAAGGTAGCAATAAGTACTGAGATCCACATTGGCTACGTACTAGGTGAAACTGGGCTTTATAAGTAAGTCTGGGGAAGCTTCAAATTGACTAGACCTTTTTGAGGTTATAGCATAGATGTGTATCTAGTGTTTCTCTGGATCATTCCATAATGTGGTCTGGATATTTGCAGGCATGTGTTGAGTTCAATCGTGGACGCTACAGTGAGTCTTTGGAGTTGTATAAGGTTTGTTATTTTTGTCTCATAGTTGGTTTTATTACTTGCATTAATATATACATTCGTATGTGGCTGACATTCATACATGAAACAAAGATAAATACCATAAAATTGACTGTAGTCAATGGTAGCCTTGTACATGGCATAACATGACTGGTATTTGGAGATATGTTCTCGGCTTTGTTCATGATTTTGATGGTGCTTTTGGATTGTAACATTTGAGCTATCTTAAGAGGGCCTTGCAAGTGCATCCCGATTGTCCCGCAGCTGTAAGACTTGGCATAGGTCTCTGTCGCTACAAATTAGGTCAATTTGATAAAGCTCGGCAGGCATTTGAGAGGGTTTTACAGGTAAGTGTTCTCTATGGAATACAAATGAATTGGTTGTATAAATATCTACTGAACATGCTGCAAGTCACTAATCCTGTGGTACATATGTGTTTCACAATTGCATTCATGCAGTTAGATCCTGAAAATGTGGAGGCTCTTGTTGCACTTGCAATTATGGATCTGCATACAAATGAAGGTACGTTATGTCCTCAAATATTGTTTTCCCTCTGATAAACATCGTCTGGCTATTGTTTAGCTGTCCATGCTAATTTCTCAATTTAAGTAACTTATCTAGTGCTCTATAACATCTTTGCAGCTGCTGGAATTAGGAAGGGAATGCAAAAAATGCAGAAAGCTTTTGAGATATACCCCTACTTTGCAATGGCACTGAATTATCTAGCAAATCACTTCTTCTTCACTGGTCAACATTTTTTAGTTGAGCAACTAACAGAAACTGCACTTGCTGTTACAAATCATGGACCAACAAAGTCACATTCTTACTACAATTTGGCAAGGTCTTACCACAGCAAGGTTGGGAACAAAATCCCTTATCTGTTAACCTCATTTTCCCCTTTACTAAAAGGGAATAAAAAAGATGAAATGGGTAATAAAGCCAACTGTTCTTCCTGTTCAAGTGGGTAGATCTCCTTTCTGTATTTTACTAGCTTATTCACCATGTATTAATAATCACTTCGGCATTTGCTCATCTGCTGACACTTACCTTGCCTTTTAAAAAAAAAAAATTATCCCATTGATTTTCATTCCTCTCCAGTTGTTAAGAAGTGGTCTGAAGTTAAATATTATGGTTAATTGTACTTATAAAAAAAAATATATTATGATTAATCAAGCATAGTTTATTGTCTCCTATGTTCTTTCTGGCTACTGATATTCTGGATCTTAACTGTAGGGGGACTATGAAAAAGCTGGGCTGTACTACATGGCTTCTGCCAAGGAGATCAATTCACCCTACGAATTTATTTTTCCTTATTATGGTCTGTCACTGTATGCCATTTTCATATCATATTTCTGCAAGTTGTTTATAAGCATTTTCTTCTAAGTTGATGTGACATCATCATGCATTTTAATAACCCATATTTAGCACAATTCCTATTGATTTGCGTTAGAGTAAAAAGGTGAAGGGAAAACCAAACATGACATAGATCAAAGTTTTGAGCAACGGCATGATTACAGAAAAGGCCACGTGCAGTATGCTCTGGGGCAGGTTGAGTGGAAAAATAAGTTCTCTATGAACAAAATTAAGCATGTTTCAAGTTGCATCGTTCCTCAAGACAGCTCAAGCCAAAGAAAGTCTTAATGCTTTTTTGATTGGTAAATACGAATTTTCTTAAAAAAAGGAAAAGCCAAGTACATGGGAGATATACAAGAGCAACACCTACGCATGGCTGTCTAAAGATACAAGGAAATCATTTATGTTCATACAGTTAAAATATTACTATCGACCAATGGAACAAAGTCTTAATTCCAACTAATTGGAATTTGAATACAATGAGAACGATATTGTTCAACACTCTGACCAAGTGGAAGCAATCTTTGCCGAATTATTATAACCTTGCTTCATATTTATTTTCTTTTCATCTATTGCCTCTTGTTCATCTTCTATTATGTTGGAAACTTGATGACAGGTTTGGGACAGGTTCAATTGAAGTTGAGAGATTTTAGAAGTGCACAGTCAAACTTTGAGAAGGTCTTGGAGGTTTACCCTGATAATTGTGAGACACTGAAAGTGAGTGAGTTAAATAAAAGCGTAATGGTATTGTTGTTTCATGATTTTAGGCTCTATTTATTTTGTGAGTATAACTTGCATGAAAACATTTTTCTTCTTTTCCTATGTCATTGAAACTTCCCTTTGGTCAAACTTGTGATCACCAGCTGCCATTGCCATCCCTTTTTATTCAAGAATATATATACCAAGCAAGAAGATTGCAAAAAAACTAATAATTTTACTGCAAACTTCTCTGATGATCCTTTGAGATCCAAATATTAGGTCTAAAGCAATCAGAAATCTGTTTTGGTCCAATTTTGCTCTTCTAATTAAGCTTGAAGTGATGTCTCTTTTGCATTAGGCTCTTGGGCACATATATGTTCAGCTTGGCCAGACTGAGAAAGGCCAGGAATTTATGAGGAAGGCTACAAAAATTGACCCACGCGATTCGCAGGTAATTGATCATGTTAGCTATTGGTTTTAGATGCCTTATCGAACAGTTAAATCTTTTATGTCGGATTGTGTATATATTCTTCATTTGCTCTTCTTTTGTTTTTAATAAGTTACTAGATCTTACAAGTTGCACACTTTCAAGTAGCATTAACCGAAGTTAACTCAGCTGGTTTCATCTAAGATAGGCATTTCTTGAGCTGGGAGAACTGCTAATTTTATCTGATTCTGGAGCGGCTCTGGATGCCTTCAAAACAGTAAGGGCTTCCTTTTCGCTACTCTGTTGCATATAGCAAGTGTTATTTTTTATATTTAAGGGAGCACTGTATCTCATTAAGTTCTCCAACTTTTCCTGGATAATCTAGACTTAAACTAATGTTACAGGCACGTGGTCTTTTGAAGAAGGGAGGCCAAGAAGTACCAATTGAATTGCTCAACAATATTGGAGTTCTTCATTTTGAGAGGGGAGAGTTTGAGGTTCGATCAATTCTTAAAGGATTAGATGGTAGTTGCAATTGATCCTGTGGAAGAATATTTATATAGCCATTCAAAATTTGCACTTACATTGTTATTATGCGGGTTTATACCTTTTTTTCCATGTACAGTAAATCGTTGGTGCAACCAGATAATAACTTTTATGTCTTCTTATTTCTAGCTTGCTGAACAAACCTTTAAGGAAGGTCTAGGTGATGGTATTTGGCTTGCTTTCATTGAGGGCGGAGAGAACTTCCATGAGATTGCTGCTAGTGAATCTATTCTTCAATACAAGGATGTGCAGTTTTTTCAACAACTTCAGGATTCTGGTCGCCAAGTGAAACTGCCTTGGAATAAAGTCACGACGCTATTTAATCTTGCCAGATTACAAGAGCAGTTGGATAACCCTGAAACTGCTAGTATCTTGTATCGGCTAATCTTATTTAAGGTAATGGTGTGTTTCTGTGTGCATGCATGCCTTCTTAGATCCTGATTTCTGTGTTACACATAAATGCCACTCAGGGGACAAGGATGGTATGAATTTTAATGATTTGTTCTTGGAACCTCTTATGTAACTTTTTAGGGAATTATTGGAGGCATCTGCATGATTGCACATTTATAGTTACTGTATTACATATCAAGAAAAAAAGATATATAGTTGCTCTATTGATTTTGAGAGATTTTTAACAGTACTCTCATTTGAAAAAATTTCAGTTTGTATTTAGTGGGCGTTTCTGTTTTCCTTCCCCAAGGGGCTTAAAATTGATTTGATTACACTCAACTAGGCCCTTATACATGTTGATGAATCAACGTGCATTACTCACCATTCTGCTTTTTTCTAGGAGTCATCTTTTCCTCCATATCCTCATATCTTGGCCGTTTCTAATGTGTTTGTGTTCTTACTGACTTGAACTGAATCGTTACTTTTCAAATGATGCTGTTATGAGCTATGTTTTGCTGAATGATACCCTGACCATAACTATAGGGTAAGAAGAAAGTAGAGCCGACTTCAGAAGAATATTATTGGGAAACTTTTTTTTCTACAGTATATGCCTAAATAAAAAAGAAACCGCCTATTTTCATCCATTTTGTTTTATGTTTTATGGCTTTCAAATACTTCCTGTAAGCGCTTCAGTGTCTGCCCAGTTTTTTTCTTTTTCTTTTTATTTTTATCTCCCATGTGAGTGTGAAAGCCCTTTCAACTGCCTCCCCCACCCAAATACCTCTGGAGGAGGAAGATAGAACTCCCCTTCAGATATGTCACTCTGCCCCGATTCTGTCCCCTTCTTAGTTTTCCCCTTTTTTTCTTCTCCTATTTTTTCTTCCTTTTGCTTAGGCCTTGGAGAATAGTTCTACAGCTTTCTATCCACTAAACCACCACATGCTCCTCACCCCTACAATTGCTGCACCCCAATCCAGCCCCACCAACCATCAGATGGTCAATCCTACCGGCGCTTGGCTACCACGCCCGAGCCCAAAGCTCTGGTTCAAACCTATTTTGGCCTATTTTTATTGCAAAATCAACTAGTTCATCCCTAGTTCAGTTATGGCTTCTCTTCCCTTTTCTTCTCTGTTTCTCCATTTTCCTCTTCCTTTTGAGTGGAATTAAAATCTTAGATCTGCTGCCATCCACCTATCGAAAGCCATCATGCACCACTGCTCTCCGGTATAGAAGATCACTGACCCACGATAATACATCACCGGATCAGATAACACGCACGGGTGGCCCAGCACCCTCTCATTTTGGCAGCACTTATAAGGTTTTGATTTCTCTTTTTGAGGGATGGTCCTCTGTTGTCTCTTGTCTAAAGCACACTATTGTTATTGTTTCTCTTTCCAAGGATATGGAGAATGAGTGCAGAAATCTTCACTGGATGCTCCAAAGTAGTCAAGTCCAATGCATTATTGCCCCCTGTGGCTTTCAGTTGCCAGTCGTAGTTTCACAATTCCATGGAGGGATTACATTAAAACTTGCCTTTCAAGGCATTCCTTTCCTTGGCTTCACCAAGAACATGGGTCCATTTTTGGTTCCACTGCCTATTTATAGTTTGTTTTATTTCCATAAATTGTTCTTGTTGTGTTGAAATATCTTTTGAGGACCCCCATTCTTTTTTAGTTCTCTTCAATTTAATCAAATGTTCGGAAAAAAAAATACTTCCTGGATATTTGTCTGCTGTTTTAGAATCTTGTCCTGGTATGTTTTGGTAACTTTTGCTTAACTCCTATTTCTTGATGTTAAATGGTTTTCAACCAACCTTGTCTCTGGATATTTTTTTGTGGGTTTTTTCTCGATTGATTCCATTTATATTTTCATTGCAGTATCCAGACTATGTAGATGCATATTTGAGACTTGCTGCCATTGCAAAAGCAAGAAACAATGTTCAACTAAGCATCGAACTGGTTTTTAGCTTGTTATCCCCCCTACAACATCATTTGGTTCTGTTTATTACTTGTTGTCTTTTATATATTATGTTTATATATTTTTATGTAATATTGCCTTTATCATAGGTTCATGATGCTCTGAAGGTGAATGATAAGTGCCCCAATGCGTTATCCATGCTTGGTGAATTGGAGTTGAAAAATGATGACTGGGTTAAGGCAAAAGAAACCTTCCGAGCTGCTAGTGACGCAACTGATGGGAAGGATTCCTATGCTACTCTTTCTCTGGTATGTATCTTGTTCACTGTGCATGCTTTTATTGTCAAAATGCATTTCCAGAAACTTCTTTTTACCAGCTTCTGCATCTTGTGATAAGGAACTGCATGTGATTATTCTACGTGTTTCTTTTCTTGTTCTTGTTGCACACATTATCCCTTTGATCATTCATTACCATTTTCATCTCATATGCTTGCTTCACATTTGAAAGGGAAATTGGAATTACTTTGCCGCAATTCGAAATGAGAAAAGAAATCCCAAGTTGGAAGCTACCCATTTGGAAAAAGCCAAGGAACTCTACACTCGGGTACGGTTTTCTGACTTGTCTTGTTTGGTCTGATTGCTGCCTTCTATGATGCTTTATCAATTCCTCATTCCTTCCCTTGAATTGCCACTCTTTGCACTACTTTGTTTTCTCAATTTTATAATATTTTACTTATGAGATTGAATGAGTAAATTGTTTTTAGTGCTTATTGTTTTGCTCATCGCTTGTTGTATAACATCCTCTTGCTGCATATCGTTTACCATAGTACAAAGATTGAAGAATTCCATAGACTGAAACAGCTTTCTTTTTTTAGACTTCATCCTCTGATTTGATTGTGCTCATATAGGTTCCATTTCCACCCCTTCTCATGGTTTTTGTATTTTGGTAATGCTTTGCCGTCATGAACAGAGAAGTCTGATGTTTGAGATTTACTTATCCATATCAATATTTATAGGTTCTGCTTCATCATCCTGCTAATCTGTATGCTGCCAATGGTGCTGGAGTGGTCTTGGCAGAAAAAGGCCACTTTGATGTTTCTAAAGATATTTTCGCTCAGGTAAGCTGAATAAATTACCTCATTTTTTTGGGACATGTATAATATAAGAATTCAAACTTGGTAGAAGATTCACTTTGAGATTATTGTAGGTTCAAGAAGCTGCAAGTGGAAACATATTTGTCCAGATGCCAGATGTTTGGATAAATTTGGCCCATGTTTATTTTGCTCAAGGAAATTTTGCTTTAGCTGTAAAAATGGTAAATTGATCTCATTACAGCATGCATCTCTTCAACTTCAAATTTCTTTTCTTTACTGCCTGCATGTGTTCATGATCATTATTACCTTGCAGTATCAAAATTGCTTGCGGAAGTTTTACCATAACACAGACTCCCAAATTCTCCTCTATTTAGCTCGTACTCATTATGAGGCTGAACAGTGGCAAGACTGCAAAAAAACTTTACTGAGAGCCATCCACCTGGCACCTTCAAATTACACACTTAGGTTTGATGCTGGTGTTACAATGCAGAAGTTCTCAGCATCAACACTACAGAAGGAAAAGAAGACTGCTGATGAGGTTATTTTAGAAAATTCTTTGTCCAAGTTTTGGTGACATTTAATTTTTGTTGGATGATTTTTCCTTTCTTTAGTTGTATGGCCTATGAAAGTTAATCAAACATATTCGGTTATTTTTTTTTTTGTGAGGATGACAACACTGCACATACATTACCCGAGAGTGAAAATATTGCCCATACATTCATAGTAGTATGGGTTAAACTGCTACAATGGGAAAGGGGCTGGAACATTGTGTGCTTGACATACACCTATCCGATGATGAGAACGTTTAGTGCCAATATGAGGTCACAGTTCCAGTGAAATATTTTTTTTGCAGGAAACTGACGGTTGGGAAAAAGTGTAGCATAAATGGACATGGTTAGAAGGATGAGTGGAGCGGAACATAAAATTAAAGGATTTGATATGAAGGCATTTTGGGTAATGGCATATGATATAACAGAAGCGTATAACTAAGACAAGCAGTAAATTGGAAATTCCTCCTCCTTAATTAACAACGAACACATCCCAGGGGACTTAATCCATGACCTCACCCATCACCTCTGCATATGGAGGTCGGCGATTAAATGTGTGATGTAGTTGCAGTTAATGTAGCTTATGTAGCTATTGCCCTGGGAGAGAGTTATGCTTGTTTCATCAACTAGCTGTAGTTGTAGTTGCTTGTGTTAATGGAGTCCTATTTTTCGTTTAGGTTGGCGATTAAATGTCTTAAAGTCTTTTTTTTGCTTCTATTTTTCTTTCTATTGAGACATTTTGGAGTTAAAGACTGCATATATAGTTGGCAATAGCATTAATTATTGTTCGTTTATATTGCACTTCGTTATGCTAGAAGCAGCATTGACATGTTTAACTTTTTGGAAAGGATTTAGTACTCTGAATGTATTATTTTCTTCTCTATTGACTGTCGTATTGCTTGTTTGTTGGATTTTGCTTAGGTACGCTCAACAATTGCGGAGCTAGAAAATGCTGTTCGTCTGTTTAGTCACCTGTCTGCTGCTTCCAACCTCCACTTTCATGGGTTTGATGAGAAGAAAATTGATACCCATGTTGAGTATTGCAAGAACGTACTTGATGCAGCCAAACCTCACCTTGAAGCAGCTATGCGTGAAGAGCAGCAGATCCGGCAGAGACAAGAAGTTGCTCGGCAGGTTGCATTGGCTGAAGAAGCCCGTCGTAAGGCTGAAGAACATAGAAAATTCCAGGTTTACCTGTTTGAACATTCATGCCCGTTGTGCATGGATATATTTCTTTGAATCCTGTATATCATAATTCTCTGATACTTTATATGTGTGAAAATAGTTGGAGAGGAGAAAGCAAGAGGATGAGCTAAAGCGGGTCAGGCTACAGGAGGAACATTTTCAGCGTGTAAAGGTAAGGATTGCTGACCATGTCTTATTAATAAAAGAACTCTCTTCCTTGGTAGACCCTGAATTAGTTTTTTTAATCTAATTAGTAAGAATGCATGTCTGAGATGATAAATGAACAAGATCTAGAATTCTTTGGCTGAAAGAAGGTGATAAATGCACAAATTTTTTTCACAAGATGGCTAATTCTCATCATCAGAATAATTCTATCGAAGTTCTTCACATTGGTGATAACATGGTTTGCAACAAGGAAGAAATTGAAGATCATATTGTGAACTATTACGAGAAGCTTTTCTGGGAAGAATTTTCTTGGAGGTCTAAGTTAGACGGGCTGTACTTTGACTCTGTTGATCTTTTTTCAGTAAGTTGGTTAGAAAGTCCCTTTGAAGAAGAGGAAATTCTTGATGTGGTGAGGAGTCTGTCTAAAGACAAGGCTCCGGGTCCGGATGGCTTCTCCATGGCTTTTTTTCAAACTTGTTGGGATATCGTGAAGCATGATATTATGAAAGTTTTTGCTGAATTTATTTCATTCCTTCATGAAGGTTTTTCATGAATTGTTCTTGGCAGGCAAGTTTGAGAAAAGTCTTAACACTACCTTCATTCTTTGATACCAAAGAAAAGTGGTGCTTCTAAGGTGCAAAACTTTAGACCCATTAGCTTGATAAATGGAGTCTATAAAATTATTTTCAAGATGCTTGCAAACTGGCTAGGAGAGGTTTTAGGTAAAATCATCACAAAGCTGTAAAATGCTTTTGTAAAGGGTCATCAGATCTTGGACTTAGTCTTTATAGCTAATGAATGTCTGGATAGCAGACTAAAGGCTAGGTTAGCAAGGATCATTTGCAAACTTGACATGGAAAAAACATACGACCATGTAAACTGTGACTTTCTTATTTATTGGAGAGATGCGATTTTGGAGAAAGATGGTGTAGGTGGATTAGATGGTGCATCTCAATAGTAAAATTCTCAGTTTTAATTAATGGCAGGTCAACTGATTTTTTCAGCAGTTCCCCTGGTCTAAGGCAGGGAGATCCTGTATCTCATCTTCTTTTTATTATTATCATGGAGGCTCTTAGTAGGATGCTGGTGGCTATGGTCCAAAATGGTTTTATGGCGGGATTTTCTATCGGTGATCCCATTAAATGCACTATTGCTCTCTCTCACTTAATATTTGCATATGATCCTCTAATTTTCTGTGAGGCTGATCAGAACCAACTCAGGGTGCTAAAGGCCCTATTATTGTGCTTCGAGGCTGCTTTAGGCCTAAAAGTTAACTTTGATAAATCCGAACTAGTACCAATTGGGAATGTCAACAGTCCTCGCCTTTCTTTGGGGTGTAAGGTTGCCTCTCTTTTGATGAAGTATTTGGGTTTGCCTTTGGGGGTAGCTTCACGAGCTTTAGCAATATGGGATATAATGATTGAGAAGATAGAAAGAAGATTAGCAGGATGGAAGAGATTGTATCTTTCTAAAGGAGGTCAGGTGAATCTAATCAAGAGTACCTTATCCAACTTACCTACATCTTTTTTGTCTTTATTTCCCATTTTTGCTTCTGTAGCGAAGATGATTGAAAAACTCTATCGAGACTTCTTATGGAGTGGGATGGAGGATGAAAACAAGTTTCATCTTATCAGGTGGGATGACAAGGTTTACAGGCCATTATCATCGGGTGATTTGGGTTTAAAAAATATAAGACCCTTCAATCAGGTTCTTCTTGGTAAATAGTTATGGAGGTATAATTTGGAACCAGATGCTCTATGAAAATTAGTGGTTAATTGCAAACATGGAGGCCTGTGGAGAGGATGGTGTTCTAGAGAGGTGAATGGGGCGTATGGAGTGGGGTTGTGGAAACACGTTAGACAAGGTTGGGGGGTTTTCTCTTGCCATACTAAACTTGTGCTAGGTGAGAGATCGAGAATTAAGTTTTGGAGGGACATTTGGTGTGGAGAGGAAGCTCTCAAGGACGTTTTTCCTTTTGTTTACCGGTTGGCTTGTGACAAAGAAGCTTCTATGCCAGACCTCATGATTCGCTCGGGTGATCAAGTTTAGTGGAATGTTACATTTAGCAGAGCAGCCCAAGACTGGAAGTTGATAGCCATGAGGCATTTTTTACTCTCATCTACTCCATGAGGCCGAATGGAATGCGTGTCCACAAGCTTTGGTGAACACCGATGGGTAAGGGCAATTTCTCGATTTGTTCCTTACAAAACCTTAATGGCTTCACCAAATACACACTTTTCTTAGAGGAAAATTTGGAGGAATAAGGCATCCCCAAAGCTTTTTTCTTTTCTTGGACAGCTACCGTGGGCAAAATCCTAACTACTGATAATTCGAGAAAGCGCCGGATCATGATCACATATTGGTGTTGCATGTGTAAGAATTCTGGAGTGTCTATGGATCACCTTTTACTGCACTATGAGATAGCTAGACATTTGTGGATTGAAGTTTTCAGCCGAGTTGATTTGAACTGGGTAATGCCAGCCATAATGGCTGATTTGTTGGCTAGTTGGACATCACTTGGAGGCACTATGCCCATTAAATTAGTTTGGAAGATGGTCTCTATCTGCATTATGTGGTGCATTTAGCGAAAGCGAAATAATCGAACCTTTGAAGATAAGGAACGGAAACTCGAGAAATTTCTTTCTTTCTTTTTTCGTACTTTATTATTATGAGCCATATCTTTAGATTTCAATGGTTTCTATCTTCATGACTTCCTTGTATCTTACAACCCATCTATGACCTAGATAGGTCTTGTCTCTTGTATACCATCTTGTATATTTGGGTTTTGCCTATTCTATCAATACAATTGTTTACTTATAAAAAAAAAAAATTAGAGATTTTCACCCAATTAGTTTGGTAATGGGATGTATAAGATCATTTCTAAGTACTCACCAATCACCTTAGTGTGGTCATGAGTAAGGTTATCTCGAAAGCCCAAAATGCTTTTTATTTGGGGCCGTCAAATTCTTGATTCTATCTTAATAGCACATGAATGCTTAGATAGTAGATTGAAGTCGGGTCAATCTAGAATTTTAGTGAAGTTAGATATGGAAAAGGCTTTTGACCATATCAATTGAGATTTCCTTCTTTACTTTGGAGAACGAACTTTGGAGAAAAGTGGTGCTCATGGATGCGACATTGTATTTCGACAACCAGATTCTCTATTGTGGTGAATGGATCTCCAGTTGGTTTCTTCAATAACTCCCGAGGTTTAAGGTAAGGAGACCCTCTATCCCCGTTTCCTTTTGTGATTGTCATGGATGCCTTGAATTGTATGATTGATGCGGCTATTTTAGGAGGCTTAATGTCGGGTTTCAAGGTTGGAGATGTAGCTCGTAATTGTTTTTTTTTTTTTTAAAGTAGATGTAGCTTGTAATTGTATCATTGTTTTTTACTTGCTCTTTGTTGATGATACTCTTATTTTTAGCGATTCTAATCAAGATCATTTGCGTGCTCTAAGAGCTTTGCTGCTGTGTTTTAAAGTTGTCTCTGGGCTTAGAATCAACTTCTCTAAATCTAAAATTGTGCCTAAGGATTCCTTCAGCAACCCTCTTGATCTTGCCAACATTTTGGGTTACAAAGTTTCTCCCTTGCCCATCAAATATCTCGGGCTTCCTTTGGGAGCCTCTCAAAAGTTGTGTTCATCTGGGACAAGGTGATTGAGAAGATTGCAAAAAGGCTAGCCGGTTGGAAGAAGATCTATCTTTCGAAAGGAGGCTGAATCACTTTGATTAAAAGCACTTTAACCAATCTTCCCTCCTATTTTGTTGCTTTTTTTCCCATTCCCGCAGGGGTTGTAAAGAGAATTGAAAAAATTTATAGGAACTTTTTTATGGGATGAGATTGGAGAGGATAAAAAATTTCACTTGGTGAGTTGGAACAAAATTTGTGCCCCAGTGTCTTGTGGGGGCTTGGGAATAAGAAATTTAAGGCTTTTCAATAAGACTTATTTTGGGAAATGGCTTTGGAGGTATGTTTTTGAGAAATATGCTTTTTGGAGGAAGATTGTGGATGCCAAGAATGGTAGCATGTGGGGTAATTGGTATACAAATGAAGTTAAAAGGGCCTTTGGGTTGAGCTTATGGAAATCTATTCGTTTGGGTTGGAGGGATTTTGTCAAACATTAGATTTAAAGTGGGAGATGAGAGCAACACTCTTTTTTGGTATGACGTTTGGTGTGGAGATTCAGCTCTTAAATTTAGTTATCCTAATCTCTTTTGGATAGCTAGAAATAAAGGGGCTGCAGTGGCTGATTCATTTCAGTTTTTAAACAATTTGCTACATTGGAAAGTGGAGTTAAATAGGGATTTTCAGGATTGGGAGCTTTGCGAAGTTTCTGATTTCCTTGCTAAGCTTTATGATATGAAGGTTGACTCTTCTAAAGAGGATAAGATGCTGTGTAGAGCTGTACATCCGGTGCCCAAACCGGAATTCCGGGTCAACCCGGACCGGAACCGGATGTCCAAAACCGGGTTGGAGTCCAACCCGGTTTTATCCGGGTTAAAATCCGGTTTGAATCCGGATCCATCCGGTTTTTTAAAAACCGGAAATCCGGTTTCCGGATTTAAACCGGTTTTTTTTTTTTTTTTTTTGTAAAAAAATTTGTTGTAAAAATATTTATCAAAAATACTTTGGAACAAAAGTAGAAATTTGTTGTCGATATGCATAAACTAAACTATCAATTATGCAATGTCTATGTGGAATAACACAACCTGAGCCTTAGGTGAATCCAGATTCATGCACTCACAGATCAATCATTCAAAGTCATCAACCAAACGGTCCATGTCAAAGTAGTATAGCTTCATATAAATTGTAATTGGGCCTCCCTCCCTATCTCGGTTTAATATATAAATGATATTGAAGCTCTATTATCAATGGGGGTGCAATTTCATAAGCAGAACCCATAACCACCACCATTTAAAAAAAAAAAAAAATCAACTTTAATTCATAATAAATCACTTAATACATTGATTCTCAGAATGAACAAGACTTTGAATACATTCAGGCCCCTCTTCCAGACCCACAGTTTCAACTACAACCTCTAATTATGGTGTAAAAACTTTTGAATATAATTTTTCATAATGAAATGACAAATTAATAATATCGTGTCGATCAAATGCATGATTTCCTTATGATCCACTGATTTTGGTGCCTTCACAAGTCTACCCTTTGAATATCTCTTCTTCTGCCCACTCTGATCTTCAGCCTTTTCCTCGTGATCCCTTTGATAAAATTCAAGCATATAAAACTCCCCATTACATGTCAAGTATGAAAGATGGTGAGAGTAATATCATTTGAGGCAAAACATCCTTTTTTTTTTAAAGTAATTTATAATCAGTTGATTTTCTAATTTTCCCATCATAAGGGGTTCGTAAGCATTGATGCCATCCACACCAAAAGAAGATGAATCCATTTTCTAAACTGAAAAGTAGTATTCCTATAAAGATAAGTGGGATTGCAACAAAAAAATAATATATATCTATATATATATACACATATATATGCATGTATATATATACACATATATACATGCATACAAGAATATATATTAATATTTCTGAGATACTAATTAACTATATATATGCTATATGCCATAGGAAAATTCGAATCCACATCCAAGGTGCTAAATGACTGGATAAGCCAAACTCTAAAATAGTATTTTGTTAGACAGATTAAATAAATTTATAGGAGCAATATATGGAATGTGGTCCAAATTTTTTTATTTAAACTTTAACTGACTCTAGACATGGATGATCGGGAGCTACCTATTAATTAGAGGTTGAAATGATATTGCATAATCAAATAAGACATCATATATAACAGTTTCCAGATATAATATCCAAATGATCTCTAGAACAAAGTCATGATGTATGCTCTGGTGGTCCAACCATTTGCTGCTGCATGCTGCATGCTGCAATATATATATATATATATATATTTATAAAAAAAATTAATAATAAAAGAAGAAAAATACATTAGACACAGAGAAAAATTCTTCATTTCTTTCCAATGTCTTGTCATGTAAGTGCTGCAATAATCAATCACAAAATATTGTCTTCCCTATATGGTTAAGATATGTGTTGATGGTTTGTAGAGATAAGATGAACTTTGGTCATCATGATTTGTAAAAAATGAAATATGTTATAAAAAATGATGCTGTTATCATTACTAATGAGTTAAGTATCAATTTAGTTTAAAACATAAGTTATTTGGATAATTTCAAGTTATATATATTAAAAATTTATGACACAATAATCTAACTCATAATGATAAAGGCTTGTTTATATTTTCGAGAAAACTTGTCTTATATGCAATATCGCTTAAACACATGCATGCAAAAGATTACAGTATTCAATCAAACACGTGTAATATGAATATCTATTAATACAATATCTAAATTTGAAAACGTTGGTTATTAATAATACATTTTGTTTTTGTTCACCGGCCAGATGCTGATCTTCCATCAAATACCAATATGATTTTTGGGATTGGCATGCTATGATGAGATTAAACACTGGATGTGTTTTGGGACAGAGGACAAGATTGCTTTCTTTCAATGAGCACATTTTATGAAAGACAAATAAGGCCACTGATCACACTGGTCCAAAAAAAATACTTCATTGCTCTTTGATATTGAATGTCGACCTTTGAAACTACATTGTAAATAAATGCCCAGTTTACACTTGTAATATTTTATGTATATAGACCTCCCTTGAGAAAATAGTAAATAAATGCCTAAATTGTGTCTACAGCTTATGGTACTTCCCTGTCATCAACCATATGAAACTCATAAATTTTATTTTTAAACAAGAACTTGGGATGATGGGCACAATACCTAGACAAGTTTGTGAGTGGTATATTCTCTAAGTTGTACCTAATTATTGTATGAGCATAAACATCAATTCTGAACTATTTTTAATATGATTATATTAGCTACACATCAACAAGTTCCCAGTATCATATTCATATTCATATTTTGAGTTTGAGTTTAATTTGTATTAAATACCTGAATTGTGTTTATTTTGAGTTTGATTTATATTAAATAATTGAATGAGATTCAAATTCACAGTTTGAGTTTGAGTCTGATTTCTTATTTTTTCCTTAACTTTTTTCTCATTTTTTTTTAATCCAAGTTCTTGTGCTGAGAACTATCATATTCATATTCATATTCATGTGCTCTGCCTCTACTTCCCCTGTTTTCTAAAATAAAAACAGCAACCAACCATTCACCACGGAGAGACATATATAGACCAAGACAACAACATTGCCACTAAATTACAAAACAAAAAAAAATCTAATCAATAAAAGTGAACAAAAGAAAACACACACCAAAGGTAGATTAAAGAAATCGTTGTGGACGACGCATAAGCCGCAGCGCTCGATGTGGAGTGCCTGGAAATCGTGGCCATGGTAGATCAAAGAAAGAAACAAATCAGAGACTGAAAAAGGCAGAAATCAGCGATGGAGATAGCTCACAATGAGATCGGCGATGAGAGAGAGGGAGAGAGAGAGAGAGAGAACGTACCCTAGATCGGCGATGGAGATAGCTCACAACGAAATCGGCGACGGAGATAGCTCATGGCGATGATTGGATTGAGAATGGGATCGATTGAGAATGGGATGCGACCATTTGAGGCTAGGGTTTAGAGCTTGAGATTTCGAGGCTTCGAGCGAAATAGATACACGATCACGCGAGAGAGAAAGAAATGAGAACGTATTTAACATCCGGGTACCGGATTTTAGATCCGGTACCGGATTTCAATGGATAATATCCGGACCGTATAAAACTCAAACCGGATAATTAAAACAGCGGTTTTCGGAATGAAATTAATCCGGATCCGGAACCGGACCCGAAAAAAAAAAAACCGGTCCGGATTCGGAATGCATTTCAAACCGGACCGGAAAAAAAACCGGTCCGGATGAACACCCTTAATGCTGTGGATTCATGACTCTAATTCCATTTTTTCAGTTAAATCCTATTATAAAGTGCTGAACTGCAAGGGTGATAATCCTTTTTCTTGGAAATGCATCTGGAAATCTAAAGTCCCTAATAAAGTTTCATTTATTTGCTGGTTGGTTTGTCTCGAGACAATTTTAACCATTGACAACTTGAGGAAAATGGGGCTGCTCATTATTTATTGGTGCTTTATGTGTAATAAAGCTGGGGAATCTGTTAGCCATCTCTTCCTGCATTGTGATGTGGCATTAGCCTTGTGAATGAAATTTTCAATAGGGCTGGTATTGCTTGGGTTATGCCTTTACGCGTGGTGGATTTTTTGGCAAGCAGGAACACCTTTTTAGTTCATGGAGGCAGTGCAGAATTTTGGAGAGTGGTTCCTTTGTGTTTGTTTTGGTGTTTATTGTCTGAGAGGAATAGAATGTGTTTTGATGATTGTGAATGCTCTTTAGGGACATATAGGGACTTTTTCTTTAGTACTCTCAATTTTTGGGTGCACAACCTTGTAAGGGAAGGGAATTTTTGTAATATCTTGTCTTAACTTTCTTTTTTAGCTTGTAGCTAGGTGTTTTCTCTTATACACTTCCTATGTACTTGGTTTGGCCTATTTACATGAATAAAATTCTTATTACCTATCAAAATAAAAAATAAAAAAACAATGCACGTCTAAGATTTATGCTCTCACTAAAGTCTATTACAAGTTATGTTGTAATCAAAGTGAAGAAAGGAGGCTGGTTCTCATGAAAGGAATGTCACTGAAACATGCTATATCTGCCTATCTTTTGATCTGCTTTATGGGTACGATAAGTTGCCCCAAGTGTAAGAGTCTGGATAGGCTTTATTTGGTGCCTTTTTGTTTGTAGTTCAATACATTCCGAGCACTTCCCAGTTTGTATATTTAAGTTATAGGAACAGATAAAACTCGCAAGCATGTATAAAATATAAAGGAAAGCTATTCCACTCAAGGTTACATATCAAATAAGCACGGTTATAAATCCTGCTGAGTTTTGAGGTCGCCACTATTGTGGTGCCAGATTTGTAGCGCACCTCAGAATCTCAGATGGGGTTCCACGAATTGGTTGGTCATGATCATGCCAACACCAAATGGGCTGTTAATCTGTGACCTCCCAACGCTTGTAGTTCATCTGCCTCACGAATTGCATTGAGAGCAACACAATGTTTATGGATGTTTACGTGGTCTCCTTTCAGTTATTAGCTGGTCAGTGGTCTTTAAGTGATGATAAAAATCCTCAATTTTTACCGTCCTTTGCATATTCTTTGCATTGTCAGGAACAATGGAAGAGCAGCACACCTGGTTCTAAGCGGAGGGAAAGGTCAGAGATTGATGATGAGGAAGGTGGAAATAGTGAGAAGAGGAGGAGAAAAGGTGGAAAGAAAAGAAAGAAGGACAAGGGCTTAAAGTCACGATATGAGACAGAAGAGGTAGAAGCTGAGATGATGGATGACCAGGAAGATCCGGAAGATGAAGATGCCAACTTGAGTTATAGGGATCTTGCCAGCCAAAATGATCAGGACGATGCTGAAGAGAATGCTCACGAGCCTCTTGCAGCTGCTGGGCTTGAAGATTCTGATGCTGAAGACGAGGTAACAATTTTACATTTCTGTTTCTGACTTGAGAAACAGTTGGTATCTCAGCTTGGATTCTTAACTTTTCCAACATCTATCACTCCTGTCGTGAGATAAATAATGTTTGGACACAGGACGTTCAGTATTTTTCATTAATGCATTGTTCTGTGTCATACTTGTTGGGAGTTGATTAGTTATGATCCTGATATTAAGCATAGATAATGATGCCTTCCCATCCATCTATCAGATAGGTTTACTCGGTAGTGGTATCCCATATTCTACATTTGTAGCCTGTTGTCCTGTTGCTTTTCTTATAATGAGTAGTGATTTGATACCATATGATTAAATTATCATAATTGCACCTTTTCCACAAGCTACAGTATCCCCATGCCCTGGGTCTAAAGTACCATATTTTCTTTTTAACATTTCTTCAGTCTCTACTAACTGATACTTTTTTTCATTTAATAATTTTATCTTGTTGAAGGCTGTACCTCCAACAAACACAAGTCGACGGAAGCAGGCATGGTCAGAATCTGATGATGATGAGCCACTGGAGAGGCAGCCGTATTCCAGAGAGAATTCACCGGAACTGCAGGAGAGTGATGAAGAAGTCAGAGAAGATGTTCATAAGCCAAATGGAAATGCTGCTGCTGAGGATGAAGATTGAGACAACCATACTTGTGGTCGGTAAGAAAACTGACTTGTAGATTGACAAATGCAATCTGTCTCCAGTCATGGAAAATTTTACTCAGGGGATCGCTACATTGTATATTCTTTATTTGCTGTTTGTGCTCCCCGAAGTTGTGACATATTCCTCATGATTCCATATACATTTTGTTAGTTCAAAAGTAGATCGATGTCCGAATGTTCATATGACATATTTCTCTCCTTGGTGATCGCTTGATGATTTTTAAATCTAGGAACTGGTCATCGTTGTTAGTTATCTATCCTTAGGAGCCCATGGATACAGAGAGTGGCAGAAGTATATCAGTGATTTGCACACTTAAATTGCGGGTGAGCTTGCCCAATCACAGCTCATCACACGGTCTAATGCTGTGCACTACTCTCAGCACTACCTTTTTATTCCTCTAGCAATGGGAGTGGACATTTCCAGTCTTTTGTTTGATGATAATAAATACATATAACACATACATACATGCATACATATATATACACATACATACATGCAAATATATATATATATCTTTACATACATACACGTGCATGCATACATTCATATATATATATATATGTACATACATATATATACACGTTTCTATTTGAAATTGTTTCTATTTCAGGATGTCTAATCACCTAAAAAACAGCGGTTTGATCCGATCACTCCCAATAGTTGGGACACCCCAAAAACAGGATTCTCCACCCCTGCTGTTTTGTTGGGGTGGCTGAATATTCAGCCACCTCCAAAATATTTTTTTTAGAGTTCAAGTTTTACGTTCTTTACTTCCCCAAACAGTTATTCCATAATTTGGTTAGGTATTATGATGAGAACTGGTCATTCCTCAAAATGAAGAATTAATACTATTATTAGGTTTTCATCCTTTTTACTATTGAGTAGAGAGGAAGATTTGCAATTTATTAAAGTCTCCCTTCTCCCAATCTTAAGCGGTGCTCGAGCTTGGGCAAACACGTAATTTCTGGCTCAAACAGAACTTCACTTTACCCTTGCTCGAGCGGGTTTTGGATAAATGCTTTAAAGGTCAAAGCATATGCAATTTAAATACATTTTACGGCTAATTTGGCTGTCCCTGCAGTTTTCAACATAAATCAGAAGAAACATTATTCAGTGTTTTCTTCTCTGTATATATATCTTACCATTGTTTTCTAGGCTTCAGGGAATTTTTTTTTTATTCTAAGTTATTCAGCTCTCACAAATTATGGTAGTGCGATTTGAAGGTATCACATAACATATATATATAGAGAGAGAGAGAGAGAGAGAGAGAGAGAGAGAGAGAGTAAATGAAAGAGCAATTTGAAATAAGAAAAATATTTTATATATAAAGAAATTATACAAAAGTAAATTTACAAATTGATGAATGGCTTGATGGGATATGTCAGATTGTAAAATTACTTTTATTATATAAAATAGATCTAATAGATTTTATAAAGTTATATCAGTTTGTAGGTATATTGTTGAATATTCTCTTTATGTATGTAGTAATTCGTGATTATTGTGCAAGTGCAGTCCATAAAACCACAAACCATACGAGGAGTATCAATTTGATGCAATACTTGCCACCCCTGCTTCTTGTTTCCAGGTGTATTCATCAAACAATTATGACAAGTTAACTCTGCATTTTAACGCCAGTCTTTAATTGGTAATGACTAATGACTATGACAAATAAGTGCAAAGTTAATAATTTTTAATTAAAAGTGATACATACACAACATCATATACAATACCTTACAAAAATCAGATTATTTTTATAAAATGTAGTTTACAAAAATATCCTCATGTTGTGCAAGATGTTGTGTAAGATATTATTTATGTATCAATTCTCATTTTTAATAATAGATGAATGAAATTTGGAAAAATGCATCATTTTGATATAAGAAATGATAGTACCTCAAGGATCTTTTTGCAACTTTTCCACCGCCAATACCAGTTTAGGAAAAGGTCAAACTCTAAAGACTCGTATGGCAACTTTTCCTTGATAAAAGCCACTTTTGATTTTGTATGTGTCTACATAATTAGCTACGGTTTGTGTTGATTATGCATCATATCAGTTCAAGTTGTGTACCCGTTTCCTCAACTTGAGTCTTGAATTACGGTCATAGTAACATGATGAATATTTCATTTCCATTGGACAGTTATTTTTCATTTTACTGTCCAATATAATTTGAAGAGTTCCAAAATCTCGCAAAAAATCATCGTGATTTTTTATTTTATTATCAAGTTGGTGGGTAAAGCATACAATCTACATAATCACTTAAATAGTAACATTTGATTTATAAGATTTAAAATTTAAAATTAATCTTTCAAATCGAATTATGAATTGTGTCATATAAGTATTTTACTATATATGCTCCATATAATAGCTTGAAAATAGAAATTTTCTAATTTTTTAATCTCATGTATTTTATATGATTAAAAAACTTTCCCAAAATCCTTGATCAAGATCTAGATCAATACTTTAAAATGATCATTTTACTGCCCAATATCCAATATCTTTTGATCAAGACTAGGGCTACAAACGATCCGAACAAAGACGAGTTCGAGTTGAGTCGAGTCGAGCTGGACTCAAATAACTCGAGTTCGAGTCGAGCTGAGAGTTTGCCGAGTCGAGTCGAATTCGAGCCGATCAAAGACGAGCTCGAGTCGAATCGAATTATTTATCGATCTTTGTTTTTACTCTCTAACGAACGAGCCGAACTTAGTCGAGTAATTACTCGAGTTTCTTACTCTTTATAAATATTTGAATTAATAATTTTTTTGTGATTTAATACATTATTATTGTAAAGAAATAAAATGCTACTTTTACATAAAGTAACAAAATATATTATTTATACAAAATATCAAAAATAATATATATAACACAGAAAATATATATAATAAAAGAATATATGTAAGAATATATGCAAGATTATATATATGTATATAAAAATATTACGAGTATTGTTACAAGCTCAAAACGAGTCGAATTGAGTTTATACGAATCTTGTTCACGAACACAAACCGAGTTTATACGAGTTTAGCTCGTTTAATATTCGAACCAATATTAGTATTCACGAACAACTCATTTATTAAACGAATCGAGTTTGAATCGAGTTTATACGAGTCGAGCTCAAATTGTTCACGAGCAGCTCTGTTCGTTTGCAGCCCTAATCAAGACCATTAATAATGATTTTTATTGGTCTACAAACTGCTAGATCAAAAGTCACTTAAAAGAATCTCTTTCACGTGGGAGCTAAACTCTCTGTGTTTCTACGTAATATGTGAAGGTTAAAAATCTGTCAATCTAATTTCCATTTTTCAGTCATATTACAAATGTAACAATCTGTCAATCTATTGATATGTGAAGGTTAAAAAACAACTTTCATTTTAACCAGTGATGAACTTTCTGCGTCTGCCTCTATATTTCCCGCTGAAGAAAACGGGAAAGCGCAAAAGCCAGGTTGAATTGCTGATTCTGATACATTTAGGTTCTGGAATTTACTTGATTCTGATATCTTTCTTTAAGCAAGGCTCTTTCCAGAATGAATAAGGAAATGGCTACGGATCATTAAAAGCCTATGAAACCCTATATGAACATTGAGATGGCTATGGCCAAAATACTTATAGAAGACAAGTAAACAGGGGCTTAATCTATAACACATTCTTCAATAATCTGAACATTTGGAAAGAAAGAAAGGGAATAAAAGCCTGCAATAAAAACAGAGGAAGAACAAAAGTGAGGTTTGCATTTTTATGAGTGTTGCTTTTAAAAAATAAAATAAAATAAAATAAAATAAAAAGGAGCCCAGTGGCCTGAAAGGCTGAAACTTACATTTTCAGATATCTTAAAATGAAAAAGGTCAAAAGAGAGTAGTGTGGGGAGTACTGGGGTCTGGGGGTAAAGGAACAGAAAAAGTAAAAGAGTTTAGTAGCAGTAAAAGCTTTAAACCGTACAAACTTCTCAGACAGGGCATTGCTTCAGACACCAACTCTTACAGTCTCATATATAATAATGCCAATAATAATTATTTTTGCTCTTTTGTTTTTCACATTCTTTTATTGTTTCTCCACTTTAGTTTATGGGTTTCCGTAAAGATGTCAGAGACAATTGCTGCCACAGTTGCAGCTTAGCTTCAGGGCCAGAAGCAAGAGAGGTGCAGTCATTACAGTGGCAGAGAGAGAGAGAGAGAGAGAGAGAGAGAGAGAGAGGTGGGCATGCAGCAGCACTCTTCTCAGAACCATCGGTTTTATTCATGTGCAGAAGATTCTGCAGACTAATGGTCCCTGAAATAAATATACCTACTCTATTCCAACAGCTCAACCAATAAGTATTAGCCTAAACACAACTCTGATGCTTCTGGTTTCATCTGAACTCTGAATAGGTTCTTGGTTTCATCTTTCTTTGTTCCCTCTGAAAATTCATTTTCTTTCTTTTTTCTTTCTTTCTTCTTTTCTTACTTCGATGCTGAGTGGAAGAAACAGATATGCCTTCACTGCATCTCAGTGGCAAGAGCTTGAACAACAAGCTCTAATCTTCAAGTACATGGCTTCAGGAACTCCTATCCCACCTGATCTCCTCTTCACCATCAAAAGAAGCTGCTTCGATTCTCCTCTCTCTTCCAAGTTGTTCGCGCACCAACCTCATCAACACATGAGTATGCAAACTAGAATCTTGTCATGTTTTGTGTGGGTCATGTGGTGTTCATGAATTTTTATTTTGCGTATTTGAATGAAATCTCTTGCTTTTGGTGACAAAAGGGAATTTGATTCTTGAGGTGTTTGTGGATGCAGTTAGCTGGAACTACTTGCAGATGGGTTTGGGGAGGAAAATAGACCCAGAGCCAGGCAGATGCAGAAGAACAGATGGGAAAAAATGGAGGTGCTCGAAAGAGGCATTCCCAGATTCCAAGTACTGTGAGAGACACATGCACAGAGGGAAAAACCGTTCAAGAAAGCCTGTGGAAGTTATGAAAACAATTACATCAACCTCAACAATCACAAAAAACCATTCTGCACTAACCCCAACCTCTCATGATTCCCTTTCTTTCATGTCCTCAGAGACCCACCATCACCTTCACCAACCTTTCATTCATATTAATCCTACATCTTCTTCTAGGCTTCCTGGGATTGGCTTGTCACCTCCAAAATATAACAGCCTGTACGTCATGGAGCCTGCTAATTCTTACTCCCAGATCACCAATACGGATTACAGGTCTGTATTAAAGAGAAGTCTATAAAAAGCTAAATCTGGTACTTTGTGACTATTTAATTCCTTGTATCTATATATGTACGTATTTGCTTGTGATATTTATTATCCTCTTTGATCATGGGAATTAAAAAAGAAATAGGTACAATATTAACGGGCTGAAAGAGGAGGTGGATCATGAGCATGCTTTCTTCTCAGAGTCTTCTGGGTCTATGAGAAACTTATCTGGCCCATCCATGGATTATTCTTGGCAACTAACACCTTTGACCATGAGCACATCTTCGAACCAAAGAAACAGCTCTGGTTTCAGCGATTCTGCAAAACAACCCGAGCAAGATGATCGGCACAGCTTTGTTCTGGACAGTGCTGTAAAAAAAGATCAGATGCGGATGCCTATCCCTATCCAAGAAGAGAAGGAAGTGGAACAAGAAGTACAACCCCAAAAGACCATTCATCGATTCTTCGATGAGTGGCCGCCTAAAGAGAGAGATTCATGGCTAAATTTGGATGACAAACCATTGAATACTTCTTCATCAACATCAACATCAACAACCAGACTATCGATTTCTAATCCAAATTATTTCGATGACTTTCCCATCTTCAATTCCAGAACCAATAACGGTAACTGAAGAAACCATAAGTACGGTTACTCCTAATTCCATTTTATTTGGTATGCAGATGGTTGAGCTTGCAGCTCTTTTGTTTCTCAATCAAAGGCCAGAAATGTACTGATTTGGTGGGAGTAGTCGCAGAATTGTGTGAGGTCTTAAGAACTGATTATATTTTGTCCCTTTTGGCGTTCTCCTTTTATTATTATTATTAATTTTTAACGTTGTTTGCTACTTGGGACGTTGTTGGTGTGTGTTTCAATTGAAAGATGCAAAGCATGTTTTGCTTTGTTGCTTCTCATCATGTAACCCTCCAGCCATATCTGTTGGATCATGGCTAGAGTACTCTTAAGTCTATATATATTTGTATGTATGATTAATGTATGTTGTTTAATTTATATGCATCTTCTGGGGGTTTGATATTCGAATCAATGGTATTGTGTTGCTTGTCAGACTGCATTTATGAAGGAGGGGCCCAATAGCACCAATCTTTGTTGTATGTTGTTTTTCTCCTCCTCATCTTCTCTCGTACGAAGTGTTTACGAAAAATGTGATTTTATAAAATAAGTTATACTTATTTATAATAAAAATAATTTTATAATTTAATATATCATGTTAAATCCTATACTTTATAAATCTATTTTTATAATAGATATGTTTTATGGTGAAAACATTTATTTTCATATATACTTCGGTGTAGTCTTCAAACTATATAATATGCAGGCCGCAGTTTACTCATTCAGTACCCCATGCTAATCCACATGATGATCATAATTAGCATTAAAAACATTATAGCAAATAATAATGCCCATTGTTGTTCATCATGAGGCAGATTAATGTCATCGAAAATGTTCAGTAATTAATTGTGGCTGAGTGGATATATATACATATATATATATATATATATATATATTGAGCAATGCTATATTTTAAGACATGTAAATCTTATAAAATCTTATATTGAAAGAGAAATTTTAAAATGTAAATCTAGTTATAATTTAAGTGATGTGAATAGTGTATTGATCTACGCACCGACTTGAGATAATTCTTTTTAATTAATTTGTAACTCAAAAATGATGGAGAAATTTTAAATTAACGGTACTCTGATCCTTGGCTATGGCTGATTATCGATCATCACCCTTGATTGCCTACTATAAATAGCTAAACTGTTCGAATCACGCTTGATTTATATACACAAGCTAGCTTTGGCTCATATATTTTTGTTTTTATAACAAAATAATAATAATAATAATAATAATAATAATAATAATATCCTTCAAAATATAAGAGATCACAATGATCATCTTCTACTAGTGTGATAGATGTAGTTTGGATATTTGAAAATACCTACACATTATTAAGAAGAAAAAAGAGTATTTGCATAATATGGTGCATTCGCATATTTTATAATATTTTTCGTTTACGGATCTCTATCTCTTTATTTAAATATGTAAATAAGTTATAGGATATAATATAAATAATATCCATCTACATAGCTAAAAATTAAATATGATTAATTACAATTAGTGAAATAGTTTTCATTAGATCATAAATTTAGTTCAGTAATTAATAATTTGAATGACCTCGCATGAGTTAGTATATGAAAGTGCATGCACCGTACACGTACGTGTAAGATCTGAATAGTAAAATATATTTTACATCTATTAATAATAGATCAATGAATCAGATTGAAATAACCATGAATCATTGGAAAAGAAACAGGAATAGAGACTAAAATTCAAGTAATATTTGAAGAAGAAAAAACAAATTATAATGGTAAGATGAAATAAACTAATTTTAAATCAACTATTATTTTTAAATATTATTACTATTTTAAAATTAAAAAAATGAAATTATTTATTAAATTTTATATAAATATTTAAGAAATAATAATAATAATAATAATAATAATAAATTAAAGATTATTTTTATATCTAAACAGACCTTATTAGTTTAATACAATTTGACTCAAATACAAACTCAACCACATACTGAAATCTGACGCAGGAATGGGGTTGTTTTGCATCTGTCCAAAAAGGATTGGAAAGAAGTTCTGACAAAATAAGAGTCACAGACTGACTTAAAATAAAAAATAAAAAATAAATAAAAGAAAGAGAAATAAAAAGGACTATCACTTCAGAACCAACCCTTTGCGACAGAACTAAAGAGGATGTACCCTTCTAATCCTCTATATTCATTGAATTGAAACCCATCTGACTCTGTCTGTCACTCTGTCAGTCTCCACCCAATTTAATCCAGGGAAACCTTCCTTCTTTTTTTTTTTTTTTTTAATCTAGGATTTTTTTTCCTCTCTGCGAAGCAGGGAAACCTGCATACTATTCTTCATACTATTATTCTGTATCAATATTATGTGAAAATATTAATTTCTATTATTTTCTTAATAAAAAAATCCTGTCATAAAAGGGTCACCTATCCTGCTGTCCAAAGGGTATAATATTGAGGCCACCATATTGTACTAACCCTTTTATTTTAAACATCAGAGTAACTTATTTCTATATTGATTAGGACAAAAAAGATTTATTTATATTTTATTGAATTTTAATAAGGACATTTTAGATCAATTACTGAATAGTTTTGGGGTTCCCTAATATTTAATGGCTAAATTGGATGAAGGGGGTCAATTGAAATAAATTGATAGTGTGGACTTTTATAAATTTTTTTATGAATAACAATGAATTAATATGGTGAAATAAGTTTTGAAGGGGCATTTAAGATGAGTTTAGATGTATTTAGCTATTAAAATGAGTTTACTTTTTTATGAAGTTTTGAAAAAGTTGTAAATCCCGCATGTTATAAGAAGTATTAAATTAAAAAATTGTAGGTCTAAAGAAATTTTGAATTAAAATAAGTTTAGTAGTTTGTGATGATTAGGTGTTAAATTCAACTTAAAATTATAGAGAAAAATCTTCTAAACACACTAAAGGTGGTATAAGCCGAATAACATCTTTAATAATGTTTAGACATGTAGGCAACTATAAAACATATTGTGGGCACACGATATACCTTATCTGTAGCCCTTTTCAACCTCTCTCTTATCTTAACCCTATTGGAGCCCCTTCTCCTCACCATCTCTCCCATCTCGGCCTTTTCTCAATGCCACAACTCACCAATTTTGACCTCTTCTCGACGAAACGATTCAACCAACAGATCAAACAACCAATAGACCAGACCTTTTTCCATCGCTTGTTCGGAAAGCCACTGCTATTTTCGACTGCTAACCTAAAGGAAACCTCATGATTCCTGCAACCAATGGCAAGACTAAATGCAACCAACATTAGACTAATCGAAAGATGATAAAAAAAAACATATATACCATTGCTTGTACAGAGACCTCATCTTGTTAGTGACTGAAATTGAAATAGATAGAACTATCAAAGAAGAAAGAGAATTGCCTTCATTACTAAAAATTAGAGCTCTTATTTGCACAACTTGACAAGTATGGTGCGTGATAAGTGGTTTTCAGACGGGTTTCTTCTATTGAAAAATGTGATGTTCAACAGTAAAGACTTCTAGTCCTTTTTCAAAGATGGACGACTTCCATTAAATTCAAGAGCTACCAACACCTAAGGTTTTTAGCCCTTTTCTAGATATTTACATTTTTTTCCTGATTCAAAGGAAGAGATAACAAGAGACAAAAAGAGAATGAGAGATATTACCAGTGTTATGAACATAAAACAAAGCAGTGACAAAGATAGCAATAGGTCTAGAAAAGAGGGGGCATTAAACACGAAAACAATGTATGACCATTTTCACTAATAATATGGTGCAATGAAACCTACTTATTCAGCGTATAACTCGCTGACATGTTCCATTTCTATTGGTGGGTGGTAAACCCCATAAAGCACCACGCCTACCTTAAAGCAGATCTAAAAATTATATTAAACTGAACTGATCTTAGTGAAATCACACAACAAGAGATATTAGCTTTTTCGATGCTATGAAAATGCCGTAAATACCTCAAAAAATGCCGCAAATTCCAGTGCCGCACAGTGGACGCCAAAAAAATGCTACTTCTGTCGAACTACATTTGTTCCCTTGGAATGTCGCCTTAGAACGACTATTTGCGGCGCCAATAAAACGTCGCAAATAAGTGGTTTGCTACCGCAAATGCGTCTCTCATATGAGGTTAATTAATGTCGCAAATACTATTTGCGGCAATTTCTTGCCTATTTGCGACGATTATGACAATAAGTTTAATAGATTTATTTATTTATATATGATAAGTATTAAGTTTAATAAAAATTTAAGGTGTGTGCTAAACAAGACCTATAGGCAGCCTCATTTAAATTTGCTGTACTTAGTTAATACAATTTAAAATTTTTTAAACCTTAATGCATGGTTAAGGTGTTTTCTCTCATACCACAAAATATAAGTCTTTAAAATTTCTTGTAACAGCTATCCTACGTAATACATGATTCACTATGTCTCAATCCTTGCCAACCCCATTGTAACAATTGCAGTAAACTCATGCATTAGATGTTTATAAAAATTTTAGACCTCTTGCAGTCATATATAAGGTTCTAAACAACTTGTCCCTTGCTTTTGTTTCATGACTAGCAACAAAAATATGTTAAATTATGAGATTTTTAGATCCAAAACTAAACAAAAGTCTTGGCCTTCACTGCTGTACATATATATTTTTAGACAACGAAACTTCATATATGTGCAAATCAACAAGAATCATGGCAGGGTTTCAACTACACATTTTCAGTATAATCAACATCCAATAATAAAGCAATCATTTAGTTAATTAGCACGGCAATATTAAAATTGTTCCAACTTAAAAGCTATAATAGTAAGTTGAAAGGCAAATAAGAAAAGAAAAAATCCAATATATCCCAAAGATCAACATTAGAGCTCCCCCCAACCTTAAAAAAAAGGTTGAAAAAGCACAATTCAGAACTAATGCCATCAACCAAAGCTAATAAGAAAGAATTAATACTAGCAGCCATATAATTAATACTTAATTTCAAGTCCTTTGTATCCAAACTACCAGCCATATAATTAATACTTAAAATCCATGTGCAGATTCAATTTAATCTCTTGTTTGGGTTTTAATTAATACTTAAAATCCATGTGCAGATTTACTATTAAGATTCATTGGAGGACTTCCTACTTAATCACCAAAGAGGGTACAATCATGTTCAGGTCTTTCACTGAGAATAATTGAAAGATAATGAAAATTTCATCAATAAAATAAAAAATGGTTTACAAACTAGCACTTTACACCCAAAGCTATAAACTAGATGAATGGTGATGATAAAAGAATCATATACCTCAAGTTTGGAGGTAGCAGTTTCTTCATCTACTGTTAAAAGTACTTACACTGAATTGTTATTTTTTTGTAATTTGTAAACATATTTACTTGACAAAGAATGTACCCAATACAATTAATTTATTTGTAGGAACCATGACTATTGGACAAAAACTCAATGATAGGAAAATAAGCAATAAACTCCCTCACTGAAAGGCTAGCTTAACAATAATGTTATCACAAACAAGTAGTAGTGGATGGAAAAATAAAATTACCAAGTTCTCAATGATAGAGTTGTGTTATGCTGAAACTTGCACATCAAACACTACCGTTGTTGCCATCATAGTTTTGTATGTTTTTGCATGGGGTAGCATCTACTACTGCTGCTTCATCTAGCTTTCTCTGCACCCAAATTTAAAAAAAAAATAAAGATTAAACTCTATATAATCATGTATTATGTATTTATTAAGAAACATAAAGAGGCAACCTTCAAGTAACCAAACAGAGCATCAATAAGCTTAAGTGATGTTATTAATTCCAAACGATTTTGATAAAATAGGGGCATCTATTTATTGAAAAAAAAAAAACAACAAAGACAAAGCTATACAAAGAGTCAAAGCTGATGCTATTCTTTTTTCCTATGATGTTAATTTATTTTTTGACAATATCTCAAAGTAGTGTATTTGACAATATCTCAATAATTAAAATGTGAGCTTCAAACTTACCATTTTTCTAATAGAGGTACTCAACACCAAAAATCCCTTCTACAATAGCCAATACCATCTACAATTCGACCTACTTAACAAATGAGAACCAGAAAAGAAAAAGACTTTGCAACTTTAGCATAAAGCAGGTCTCATTCTGTTCACATATTTTGGCTTAAAATTATATAGCTAATAATGCATCACATTATATATATATATATATATATATATATTCAATGAACCTAGCAGCATCATTTCCAATCCAAATTTAAAACATAAGTGAACCATATCCTTAATTTCTCATTCATTCATCCAAGTCACACTTCATCATGTAGTTCATACAATAAGAGTATAAAATTAACATAGGGATAAGAGTATAAAATTCTCATTCATATGCTATTTACTAACCAAAAAGATTCACTAGTCATTTGCTCACTACAAGCATTGAGTGTAGGTGAGGTCTCATTTAAGATGATTCATTTGGTGAGCTCTCATTTATGAGTAAACACACACACACACACACAATTAAGAAATGATGTAGGGAAGACTAATTGTCCCAAGAAACTTTATAGTGAGTTCTCAATGAAATCATGGAAATAAATCTCAAAGGAGCAGAGCTCATCAGGACATTGGATGAGGCCACTAAATCAACTAACAATAACAATAGATGTAGCTACATGGATGTAGCTATAAATAAATCATATAGTTGACCCCAATGGCCCAAAATCAACGAGACACCAAACAACACTAAATCAACTAACAATAATGGATGGATACACCAAAACTACCAAGGAAAAATCAATGAGAAAATCTCCAACAAAATGCAATAAAAAATGAAAAAAAACCTAAAATTATCAACGAGACGCCAAACAACACTATAATTAACTAACAATAACCCTAATCCTCTATTTTCATGAAATCCTAACAGAAAAAATCTATTAGGATAGCATGTGAGGCCACTTACCCTAAGAGTTAAGGTTTCGTAACATCACAAGGGGGTAAAGAAATACCTCGTTGTAGTTGAGAAATAGCTATCCCTCATTGTAGTCACCCAATGAAGAGAAAATAAGAGAAATAGAAAGAGATAGATGTCACTCGATGAAGAGAAAATGAGAGAAAGAGAAAGAGAATAGGGAAATAACAGAGGCGCAGTGCAGAGAGATTACCATTTCGGAGATGGACGATGGCAACGTGGACGATCGACAGGGAGACTTGCTGCTGGGTTGGCGAAGAGAAAAAGAGACAGAGAAGAGAGAGATTAAGGGTGGGGGGAACTATCGCCGGGGGGGTGGGGGGTTGTTTCAAACTAAATCGCATGACATAATCTCGGATTTGTTGCGGTGTACATTAAAATGTGCATTAGAAAATTATGTTAGTGTCAAATAATAGTGCTGCAATAAGACAATATTTATTGCAGCACTAATTATCGCCGTAATAACACTTAAAAATATTGCAATAAATACTTGACATAAATCAAGCGTGAAAAGGGATTTAAAAGCAGAGCTCTTATGCGACAAAATATAAAGGGACGCAATAAGCTACCTTTTGCAGCACTTTTAATTGTGGCACACACAAAGACACTGCAATAACCCCCATTTCTTGTAGTGTCAAACAACTAAACAAAATAAAGTTGCAAAATGAAATTCTCACGTTATTTTATTTTCATAAGATAATATAATTGTGGAAGTGGATGGCGTGGCATACAATAGCAAGACTATCAACTTCCCAAACTACATATGATTACTTGTCATGCATCCAAGTTTATATTTGATTCTGTTATAGTTTTTAGGGTTAATTGTAAAACTTGAATTTGAATTTTCACGTTTTGATCATTTCAGTTCTCAATTTTTAATTTTTATGAAGTTTGATACTTAAATATACAATGATTCACAATTATTAGGTACGTCCATCGAGCATCTAACAAGACATCCTATTTTAATATAATATTAGATGGCACATGATATCAATATACTTTATGAATCAATCAAGAGCTAGCTAGCTAACACGTCGCAAACTAATTCTATGTGGCAATGCTTTTGTTAGTTCTTTATTCCACGTATAAACTGATTGTGGACTTTTTGTTTTTTGTTTTTCCTAATTAAGCATGCATATATTAAAATAAAGTTGATACAAAACGTTTTGGAGGGTCGTTTCCACTATCAATAGACAATATACTAGTAAGAAATAGATAATGTGGAATGCTGTCAAATAAGGAGTTTGTTATAGTGGACTTGTTTAAATGAACGAACTATAATAAGTCAAATATACAAGCAATTGTGGAACCAGGAATTTGTTTTAAAAGGGTTAAGCAAAACTAAAATTATAACAAAATATTTTTTATTTTATTTCTATATAATTTTTTTTGTGGTATAGAACAATCTAGTAGAAAGATCTAAAATATAAATAAAATGCACTTAATACAACTAATGTATTTTTTTTTTTTTAGGATACAGCTTATGTATTAAAAAAATATATGATATGTTAAGAACAATATATCATTAAAATAACATAAAGACACTCATATAAATATATTAAACAAAAGTTATCTAAAAAAATATATTAAACAAAAGAAATACAAAATGTCTAAAATTGTAACTTGCACTCTTTTAAAGAAACAAAACAAGTATTAAATCTGAATCAAAATTCTTAGCTATTTCTATTTCAATGTAGACAACTAAGAGCTAGTTTGTTTTCAGAGATAAAATTGAGATGAATTGAGATTAAAGTGAAAAGTTAAATAAAATATTATTATAAAATATTTTTTAATATGATTTTTGTATTGGAATTTGAAAAAGTTAAATTATTTATATTATTTTGTATTGAAATTTGACAAATGTGTAGTGATTAGATGAGATGAGATAAGATAAGATAGCTTTTAAAAACAAACAGGGCCTAAATTATTTGCTAGAAATTCATCTTCAATTTTGTTACGGAATTTTATTTTAACAATCTTCATAACTAAAAATGCTAATTCACTAGTCCCTGTAGACACTAAGAGAGTCAAAACAAGACAAATCAATCTATCAATAAGATAATATGTTTTTTATTTCTTTGTCTACCAATCTGCAACATAAATCTATAATGGATGACAAATTCTGAAATTTCATATTTGTAAGCACATCAACTTCAAAATCAAGAGGATAATATTCTTTTGCAAGACAACAAATATCATCAATATTAAAAGATTTAAAAGCATCATTTGGATCCAAAGCTGAGCTAGGAATTAAAAGTTTTATCGCTCATTCACCAAATCTACTGTCAAGTTTTGTCACTCCTTCACCAAACTTTCATAAGAGGACGTAATCCTAAATCTCGTTATAGAGAATATATATCAATTTCTGTCAAGTCAAGTGTTGATGATATAAAATGAATATCTTCATACTCTAAAATTGGAGAGTTAAGATCAAGATGTTTCTAAGGTTCAATTCTTGGAATTTTAGAATAAATTTATGGAATATCAACTTCTTTTTTTAAAGGAGCCGATAATTTTTAATTTAATCATCATTTAATTATGAACCTATATTTAAAATCAAATTGAAACATATAAAATAAATTCAAATAAATTTCGTAAATCATTCTGATAATAAGGTGGTGCCAAAAACCAAAGTCAAGTAATTTAAAATTACAAATCAAGCAATTTATCAGTACACATAAAGGTATCGAAAGCAATTTAAATTAGTACACATTTAAATTAGTACACATAATTAATATATATTATATCAATATAAAATCCTCACAAAACTAAAATTCAAACTTAATTTAAACAAGCTAACCGAGGTAGCCGTAAGGAGTTGTGATGGAGACGGATGGCTGAGTCAATGAATTTGACAGCAAGCTTGGAGGCGGAGTCGTGGAGCATTGAGAGTGAGAGAGAGAGAGTGGTGAGAGAGAAATCAAGTGACGAGAAAGATTATGGGATGAAGTAAGTGTTAAATATTTTTAACATGACATTAATTATTGGATATTGGATTTTGTATGATTTACAATAATAAAATAACAATATGAGAAACGTTCATTTCTCCATTTGATTGATAAAGAACTATACCGACTATGAGAGAAGAATCACTCTAGCAACATTGCCTTACAAGTGTCTCCCGATGGCTAAACGCACTCTGATGTTGTAGCTGAAAACCCTTAAACCTCCCAGTGCTATTTATAGACTTCCGACCATCAATAAATCTAAGAGTTTGTGTCGGATTATAATTAGAGATGCAGACCTTTAATCTTATCTCTTAGGAGTAATTTTTATCCCTTCATAACTCAAATATTAACCGATAAGATTTTGAATTATTTCAAACTGATAAAATGGGTGTGTGAGACACAGAGTCTAAATAAAACTCTTATATTCTCCCACTTGACCCATACGCCCATAAAATAATATTTTTCGTTCATGGGCTTATCACAGAAAATTAACCATACTGTGCAAATTTATTTCCTGAACTTTTCATAGTTCAAAACACATTTCAAGAGTTCTATAATATTAATATCAAATTAACTATCAATGCGAGTCATGACGGTCCTTTGTTATATAATCAACAGATTCCCTTCCATGTACCACAACACCAGTAACTAAATTTAACACACGATCTTTAATTGGGATGATTAAGGCTAAAATAGTAATGTCTTTGGGTTCTCATTCATGTCTAACATAGACATTATCTTGTCATCATTCATGCATACCATTCAATGTACATATAAAATAGAAAAGACAAAAAAACAGAAACAAAATAATCATAATTGATATCCTTAAGTGACCAAATAGAATCATAACATTTACGAACTCAATAACATGTTTACATCATAAGACCTATACTGTTAGCATGTTCTTTAAACTGTTTTGCTATCTCTTTTGTTAATGGGTCTCCCATCATAAGCGAAGTACTAATATGTTCTATGGACACTGTTTGTTTCTATACTTCCTCATTGAAGCTTAGGTATTTGAGCTCCATGTACTTAGCACCTTTAGAATACCTATCATTCTTGGAGAAAAAGACTATAGAGGAATTATCACAGTAAATTCTCAGCGGCCTGGCTATAAAGTCGACAACCTCAAGCCCTGAGATAAAGTTCATCAGCCATAAACCATGCACTGTGATCTCAAAGCATGCCACAAACTCAGCCTCCATTGTTGATGAAGCAATGATTGTTTGCTTCATACTTTTCCATGAAACCCTCCACCGACCAGTAGGAAAACATAACCTGAAGTGGATTTCATGCTATCAGGACAACCGACGAAATCTTAGTCTGAATATCCAGTTACGTCCAAACTGTCAGTTCTTCTGAAAGTAAGCTGGTAATCCTTAGTTCCTTGCAAGTATCGCAATACCCTTTTTGTTGCTTTCTAATGAGACATCCCTGGGTTACTCTGGTAGCACCCAAGCATGCCAACTGCAAAGCTAATATTCGGTCTTGTACAAATCTGTGCATATATCAAACTTCCCACAACTGAAGCATAGGGAATTTTTGTCATCTCTTTACTCTCCCACTCAGTTTTAGGACACTATGATTGGCTAAACTTATCAGTTTTTGATATCGGAGTATCTAGTGATGAACAACTTTTCATGCCAAATTTCTCAAGAACCCTTTCTAGGTAACTTTTCTGAGACAATCCTAACAGTCCTTGCTTTCGATCTTGAAAGATTTTGATTCTGATCACAAAGGATGCCTCACCCATATCTTTCATTTCAAAGTTTTTAGAAAGAAAACCCTTGGTTTCATAAAATAAGCCAAGATCACTACTAGCCAATAAGATATCATCAACATACATGATCAAAATTATGAACTTACTCCCACTGACCTTTAGATATATACATCGATCAACGATGTTCTCTTTAAAACCAAAGGCAATAATGGTATCGTTGAATTTTAAGTACCATTATCGGGAAGCTTACTTAAACCCGTATATTGATTTCTTAAACCTACATATTAGGTGATATTTGCCCTTTTTTGAGAAGCCCTTTTCTGAGAAGCCCTCTGGCTGCTCCATGTAAACCACTTCATCCAAACTTCCATTTAAAAAAGTTGTTTTCACATCCATCTGATGTAACTCTAAATCATAATGAGCCACCAATGCCATAATAATTCTAAATGAGTCCTTTTTAGATACTAGAAAAAAGGTCTCTTTGTAATCAATGCTTTCATTCTGAGTAAAACCCTTAGCAACAAGTCTGGCCTTATGTCGTTTAATGTTGCCTTTCGAGTCGCGTTTGGTCTTAAAGATCCATTTACACCTAACTCTTTTACTTCCTTCAAGCAACTTAATGAGATCCTAGACTTGATTTTGATCCATGGATTTCAATTCTTCTTTCATTGCATCGATCCATTTACTAGAATCACTTTCATCTATGGCTTGTGAAAATTTTAGTGGATCTTTACTTGTCCTAATGTCAAATTCAGATTCCTGGAGATACACTATATAATCTATCGAAATGGCAAGTCTCTAATCTCTTTGAGATCTGCGCAAGACAATCTGTTCTGGTGACTCTGAACTTGATTCATCAATGGTATTATTATTCTAACATGGGTGATCATTTACTTGTTCCACGGTATCATCGTGATGATCGATTAGAGGAAATATTATCTTTTTCGAGGATGTAGGTACAGGGACATCTACCCGTATTGCCTCAATGATCACATCTCTGGGTTCAATTCTCCCACTGATCTTGCCAAATTTAATGAATCTGGCATTTCCTGTTTCCACAATTTTTGGACTATGATTAGGACAGTAAAACCTGTATCTTTTGGATCTCTCTAGGTAACCAATGAAGTACCCGCTTATTGTTCTAGAGTCCAATTTCTTTTTATGTGGGTTGTAAAGTTTTGTTTCGGCTGGGCAACCCCAAACATTTATATGTCTCAAACTTGGTTTCCTGTCAATCCATAACTTGAAAGGAGTTTTTGGAACTGCTTTACAAGGAACTCGGTTTAATATATACATTGTCGTCTTAATAGCTTCACCCCACAATGATTTGGGTAAGGTAGAATTACTTATCATACTTCTGACAATATCCAATAAGGTTCGACTACGCCTTTCAGCAACTCAATTTTGTTGTGGCATTCCGGATATTGTGTACTGTGCAACAATGCCACGCTGTTCAAGAAGTTTGGCGAATGAGCCCAAATTGCAGCCCGATTCATCATATTTTCCATAATATTCACAACCTCTATCTAACCTGATGATTTTCATTTTTCTATCTAAATGTCTTTCCACCTCTATGAGAAATAGCTCAAGTACCGATGCAGTTTAAGATTTCTCATGTAATATATAGATATATCCAAAACGTGAAAAATCATCTATAAAGGTGATGAAATACTTTTCTTCACCAAAACATTATATAGAAAATGGTTCACATATATCTGTGTAAATTATTTCAAGAAACTCTTACTCCTTGTGGCACTTTTTTTAGTATGTTTGGTTTGTTTTCCTTTTATATAATCCACACACACTTCAAGATTAGTAAAATCAATGTGTGGTAGAATCCCTTCTTTCACTAATTTCTGTAACCTTTCTTTGAAGATATGCCCAAAACTTTTATGCCACAAGTCATATGAGTTTTCATTCATCATGTTTCTTTTAGTTCTAATACATGTTTCATTGTGTTAGATATAGGTATTTTTAATGAATGTATTATCAAGGCAAAGTTGATAAAGACCATCAGAAAGAAACCCAAAACCAATAGATAAATTGTTTTTAAACAAATTGAAACTACCATTTTGGAACGAAAATGAAAAACTATGAGTATCTAGTCTGAAAATAGAAATTAAATTACGCCTCACAGAAGACAAAAATACTGTGTTATAAAGGTCTAAACAATTATCAGTACTCAAAACTAAACGAAAGATCCCTACGGCTAAAACTTCAGCCTTATTCTCATTTTCCATAAAAATGAACCGCTCATTGGAGTTTGGTGTTTGGCTTGTAAGGTATCCCTGCATGGTTATAGAAATATAAATGTTAGCAACTGAATCTAGCCACCGAGAATTAGTTGGAACATTTATAAGGTTTGATTCAAGACATACAGAGGTAAGTGACTGACCTTTCTTTTCAAATCAAGCCTTACGTTTTGGACACTCAGCTTTCATATGTCCATGTTCCCTGCAAAAATAGCATTTGCTACTGTTGTTCTAAACTTGATTAACTTTGATAATTTGCTTCCCTTTTGATGGTCCAGTTCGCTTCTTTTTACTATAATGATACGTTTTCTTTTCAGCTTCTTTATTCGCGAAATTGACAGAGTGATGTCCTTGTTGTTTCAATCTTGCTTCCTCCTGAACTACCATATTTGCCAACTCATTCACATTCCATTTATCTTTTATAGCATTGTAATGCATCTGAAATGAACCATACTGAGGTGGCAATGAGTTTAGAATAAACTAAACAACGAAAGACTTATCTACTTTCATTTCTAGGGTTTGCAATCTAGCAGCAATATTGGTCATTTTAAGGATATGCTCTTGCATTCATTTAGCACCATCATATTTCATGGTGGTGAGTCTAGCCATCACTGCTCCTGCTAAAGATTTATCAGCAGATTTAAACCTCTCAGCATTTTTCAAAAAAGTTTGGGCTTCCTTAGTACTAGGGAGTGAATTTTTGGTATTTTCGACTATGGTCATTTTCATAAACATTAAACTCAGCCTATTTGATCTCTCCCACTATTTAAAGGATTATTTCTGATCTTTGGTACTAGTTTCAGTGATGGATGATGGTTTTGGACTCATAAGGGATGAGTCTAAATCAAGAACTACTAAAATGAACCTAACTCTCTCAACCTATTTAGAAAAATTGGAGTTATTCAAAATAGGAACAGATGAAGTCTATGAGTGTAGTGATGTGGGTACGCTTACTGCTTATAAACAATAATTAGAATTTAAACAATTATGGATGAACTAGTAGTGTCATCCAAACCCTCATTTGGGAGTAGATCTTAACACACAAATTGTTCTCTCCAGTATTAAATTCTGTGGATGAACTAATTGTATCATCAAATTCTTCTTTGAGATTAAACTCTGACATACAAAATGTTTCCTTTAACCTTACTTTTGATAGATAAACTAGTAGAATCATCAAATCCTCCTTTGGAAGTAAATCTTGACACACCAGGTGTTCCCTCCATCATATCCACCTTACTATGATTTAACGATTTGTCACAAAAATTAAGAAAATCTTGTACCTTTGGGCAACTAATCTTTTTTTAATTTTGATGTAAATCATTTGTCCCATATTAGATATGCATGGCATGACAATAAGAGCCAAAATAGACAGTTCATAATAATAATATGCATACAAATGTAGATAACAATAATATGCATGAAATAAAATGTTTGATGAATTTTATTACAGGTATAAATAATACTTACTAAGTAAGTTCCCAAGAAAGATTATTCTTTTCTAGACAGAATTTCAAGATTTTTAAGAAAGATTGGAGGGTCACAATAGACACATTTAGAATTTCCAATCTCCTAAACAGAACCGCCTTAGTTTGTACACATCCCCACTCTCACAGCAAAATTCATAAAAAAGAAAATTTAATGTTTAAGCCAAAATTGATTTTACAAGAAAATCACAATAATAACATGTATATAAATTAAATAAACATTTCATACATACTTTAGATAATGTTAATAACATGTACATATTTAAATACATGCATATAATATGGAAGTATGCATATAAGAGAGAATAATAATACTTTATTTTATTTTATTTGTTTTTTTGGAACCAATAATAAAATCCGGATTGTTTAATCTGGATCGGGTCGGGCTAGGAAACTGGGTCAGGACCCGGATCATAAATGGTTAACCCTTTGGGTTGAACTGGGTTGGGCTACTGTACAAATCCAACTCCTTTCTTTCCCTATACCATCGGATTAGACCATGAAGCTCGGCCCAGCAGCCCTTTGAGATTTTTTTTTTTTTTTTTGTTTCCATTATGGGGCTGGGCCACAATTTCCATAAGCCTGGTCTCTATTTCAGTTAACCTAAATGGGGCAGAGCCAATGACTCGACCCACGTCAATAAGATGAAATAAAGGTGAACCCTATGGTCCCTTCTTCAACCTTCAGCCACCGAACTCTTCCTATTACAGAGACTTGGTTTGCAACAGATGTAAGGCTCGTTGAAGATGAGAACATGGCAACGTGTCTTCCTTCTTCCGGTGAGCAGCAGAACTCCTTTCCGTGCCTTTTTTATCTTACTGGGAAAACATCACGACAGTGGATTTTAAACCCCACTGTCTCCATTACCGTGAGGGCCGACGATCGGGCTTCTTAGCCCCTTTATGCCGCCACTCCAAAACCATCACTGTTGGGCTAATGGCCACCACATGCCGTGCCCAAAAAATCGGCTTCAGTGCGTGATTACATAGTGCCCAAGCCGAAACTTTCTTTGTTTATAATAATCGCATAACACAGCAAGCATGAAAAAACCAATACCCATATGCATAATACGGCAAAACTAAAGTCGATATACATAAAATTGAAATATTTCAATTTTGCATTCTCGAAATAACAAAGTTGATGTTTCAAATATCATTATGGTTTTAAGTGTCAGATAAAATTGTAGATGTACGTAAACATATATACATTAAATATCACATCGAGATCATAAAAAATCTATAACCTAACGCTCTGATACCACATGTTAAATATTTTTAACATGATATTAATTATTGGATCTTGGATTTTCTATGATCTATAATAATAAAATAACAATATGAGAAACGTACATTTCTCCATTTGATTGATAAAGAATTATATATAAGAGAATAATTGCTCTAGCAACGTTGCCTCACAAGTGTCTCGATGGCTAGAGGCACTCTAATGTTATAGGTGGGAATCCTTAAACCTTTCCATGTTATTTATAGACTTCCGACCATCAAGAAATCTAAGAGTTTATGTCTGATTATAATTAGAGATGCATACCTTTAATTTTATCTCTTAGGAGTAATTTTTATCTTTTTATAACTTAAATATTAACCGATAAGATTTTGAACTATTTCAAACTGATAAGATGGGTGTGTGGGATACAGAATTTAAATAAAACTCTTACAGTAAAAACAAGAAAGACACGAAGGATTAAGGACGATGGAGGAAATGCGTCTATTGCAATGTACTTCAGCCTTCAAGACTTGCAAAATGCAAAGGTAGTCACACTTCAGGGTCGGCAGATATAGCTGATATTTTAGAAGTCTCCAATCTCGAAAGAGGCATTCCAAGGGAGTGATTCATTTGCACACCCGGAAAGTTTCCATATCAATAATAAGAGTCAGTGAGCAAATAGCCGTAGTTTCATAGGTTGCCGTAGTGGAATAGGAGCAATTAGAAACCAAGTGTGTCTGTGTCTCAATGTCTATGACTTGTGAAATGAGATGGATGAAGGAGTAAATTGTAAGTCTGTAAGGACAATAGTGTCGTGCTTAGTGGCAGACTACAGTGGTATAAACCGTGTAACTATGTAGACTTGCAATGATTTGGAAAATGGAAAGAGAGGCTAGAAACATGATCTACTGGCAGAATTGTAGAGTAGAAATCATCCAACTTCATCTTTTATTTGTATCTATAATAAAAATGTGTCATCATGTTATTAGATTATTTGATATTATGTGAGATGTATTTTGTTTATTTTATTTCTAAATCAGATTAAATTCTTTTTAATTTAGACTTATAAGTAATTAATTTATAATATCAATATAATTTGTAGAGGAGGGGCCAAGATAATTTTCTGGAGAAGGGTCCAACGCAAGATGGGATTAATATCATATTAAATTATAAAAAACTAATATATATTATTTTTTCCCAAACTTTTGGGGGGCCATGGCCGCCACCATATACAATTATTGGCAAAATTGCTCTGTTTGGTTTATAGACTCAAGTGAGATTAATTCAATTTAGTCTAATTTTAATCTAAGTCTAACATTAAAATACCCAGCTTTCAAACTACTAAATTCATTTCAATTCAAAATTTTTTTACGCGTGAGACCCATAATCTTTTTTAATTTAATACTTCTCTATACGAGAGACCCACAATCTTTTTTAATTTATCATAAATACATCTAAGTTTATCTTAATATCTAAACACATTTAAATTCATTTTAGGTGAATCTCACAAAACTTATTCTACCATGCCAACTCATTATTATTCTTAAAAAACTCAATTTAGTTCAGTATCCAAACATAGCCTAAGTTGAGCCTGGCCTAGAGATGACCCTTGACCTTCCAAAAATCTTGGTAAAAAATAGTAGTTTACATCAGGAAGTTATTATAGGTTTTTCCCTCTTTTGTATAAGTACTATTTTTTTAACTTTGGAAAATACAATAAATTCTCACATATCTATGCATATTATAAATACAAGCTAGGATAGTATAATAATATAGTTGCAATCTGATCAAGATGATTGAGTAATAGTGAAGCAAAAATTGGACAACATACTCATGTCTCCAATGGGGTCCTCTCGTTCTCTCTAAAAGGTGAGGTGTTCTCTTTGCGCATGCAAAGCTGAATCTTTTATATTGTTGGTTTAGGGTGGGGTGATGGGGGACGAGTCGAAAAAACACTAAAGAAGTTGGAGAGAACCGTTTTCTTCTGAATTCCAAAATGATTATGGTAAGAAGAGGCTGAAAATGGAGAAACCTTAGTCCTTTAACAAATATATAGAGTGTCTCCTAGAGTTTGAGTGCAACACCCCTCATAAGGACATTGCATTCCTTACAGAATTCTTCTGGATTAAGTTTCATAACATCCCTCTAGCGGAGATGACAAAGGAAGTGGGTGAACATCTTGACTCGATGATGGGCAGGGATACTTATGGCAAAAGCTATGGCTAAGTTCCTAAAAGTAAGAGTGGGATTAGACATCACTAACATCACTAAGCTACTAGTCAGGGTAGGCTACTGAAGCTCGATGACTAGTAGTACTGAATTCCTTTCAAATATGAGCAGCTACAAAATGTGTGCTTTCAATGTGGAGTCATCCAACATCAGAATAAGGATTGTTCAAAGATCACTCATGGTACTCATCTAAGAGCACTAGTAATGGACTTACTATAATTTTTCTTTAAATTGTACACTTTTACACACTTTCTAAAAAAAATTCGTCAAATTTGATCAATAGTGGAGAGAAAATGGTGGAGAGAGGGAAATATTTTTCTACTTGTGAATAGTAATATTTCAAAACTCTCTAAATTTGAAGGAAAATTATAGCAAGTCCATTGCGAGTACTCTAAGTGACGCCATTCGACCGGCCCATTATGATCCTTGGTTAAGTGCATTTCCTGTTAATTCCAGTGGGAACAAGTTCAAGCAGTTTGATGGGTCAAAGGGTTTGAATTCTTAAATTGATTGGTGGCAAAGGAACAAATAGTACTTGGTAACCAGAATTTTCAAATTATCAGTGATTTGAAAAAGCTTTTGTGATAGGTCTAAAATTATCTTTTAAGTAATTATAATATGAAAGTGTGATTGCCAAACCAAGCACTTGCCTATTGATGGTCTTTTCTATACAATAAAACAATCTCTCTATCATGACAAGGCTCAGGCTTTTGATAACACTGATGGAATTTGTGAATCAATTTGGTAAGAATCCCATTAGGACGTTTGTCTCATGGTTTGTGGACAAAGAGTTCAAAGGCAGGCAATTATTGCACAAATGGTCTTTATTTATAAACCTATTAACAACGGTAGACAATAGTTACAACTGTTGGATTAAACCAAACAATTGTCTCTCAACACACCTTAACCGACAACCCTAATCGGGAACTGTCATCATGGGGAGAGTGCACATGCAGAAGAGTGCACACTGTTTGTGTGGGGCCTGTGAATTTACAACTAATTTGACACCGCAACTAATTCAATATTTATCCGAATTTAAGGTCCCAAAATAATGACAACATGATTTTGAGAATTATTCAATCTGATTTCAATCAGATTCAAAATCAATGCAAACATTACTAAATCAATAGCTTAAATCAGGTTGATCTTCAAGCCTACATGCATGGGGCCTACTACTGTTTTTATACCATGATTATTATAATAATACCAATTAAGTTGGTGGTTGCTTCGACTTTTGACATTGATCTTGTCGATGGCTGGAGTTGATGATAATGCTATAATTAAAAGTGTAATAATATACAATCATTTTTTATAATTTTTTTACACCGCGTTGTATTTTAAATTGAGGTTATTTTTATAAAATGATATTTTACTTTTATAAGTTCTTTTACAAAAAATACTCCTTATTTAAAATATGATTGTGTAAAGGGTTTAAAGAGTATTGTATGTGTATACTTTTCCTTCTTTTGTTGGCCATGCATGTACTGTTATTACTCATGATATTGTTCGGCAAGTCCATATATTGGTTGAGTGTTGGGAAATAATCTCATTATTGGAATGGTTAAACAGAATGTCATTTTCATGTAATATAAGCTTAAGAAAATGATTAACTACAACTCTCTTACAACTCTTATTACTTATATATATATATATATATACACAACTCCATATTAAATGAAAGATAGTTTTGTAAAAACAGAGATTCAACTTTAAGGAAGTGGTATAGTACTTAAACATCTTTGTCTTTTTGACAAGTACTTGCATTAAAACAATGAAACAAACGTACAAAGATATCCCAATTAGACACAAGATGACAAAAAATTTGGTACCCCATTTTCTGATTTACGAGCAGCTGGCCATCAGAACATTGCCATCCTCATCTCTCATTACCGATCCAATTCTAGACTCATTTGGTTCTTGAAATATAACCCCATTCACATTCAGTTTAACATATCCTTGAGGAGGTTATATATTTGTATGTATGTATGTATGTATGTATGTATTTATGTATGTGTGTATGTTGTTTTATATGTATCTTCTGGGGGTTTGATATTCGAATCAATGCTGTGTTTTGCTTGCCAGATTGCAGTTATATATGAAGGAGGAGCCCAACGGCACCAATCTTTGTTGTATATATTTATCGCGTTGTATTTTATCCCCTCCTCATCTTCTAGCTCTCGTACGAAGTGTTTACGATTTTATAAAAATGTGATTTTATATAATAAGTTATATTTATTCATAATAAAAATGATTTTATAATTTAATACATCATGTTAAATCATATAATTTATAAATTTATTTTTATAATAGAATTGTTTTATAGTTAAAACATTTCTTTTCATATATAATTCGTGTAGTCTTCAAACTATATATGGCAGTTTACTCATTCAGTACTACCCCATGCTAATCTACATGATGATCCTAGCTAATTAACATTAAAAACATTATAATAAATAATAATACCCATTGTTGTTCAGCAAGCAGATTAATGTCATCGAAAATGTTCAGTTATTAATTGTGGCTGGGTGGATATATATATATATATATTATATATATAATATATATAGAGCAATGCTATATTTTAAGATACATCTACATTCTATACTGTTTACGTGATATAATTTAATTTGAAAGATAAACTTTAAAATGTAAATTTTACAAATTAAATCTTATAATTTAAGTGATATGGATGGTGCATTAATTTGTAACTCAAAAATGATGGAGAAATTTTAAAATAACGGTACTCTCCTTGGCTATGGCTAATTATCGATGATCATCCCCCTTAATTGCCTACTAAAAATGGACGCTAAACAGTTCCAATTAGGGGTGATATCCGCCCAAGCGAGGGCGGGGCACCCCTACTTTTGTCCTCACCTAGGCGAGGGGTGAGAATTCAATCCCGCACCCCGCCCCCGGCTACACGGGAGCCGGGTATCTCGTCCCATAGCGGGGTATCAGGGTGGAAGCCCATCCGCTCGACTCCAGCCCCTCGCCCCCGCCCTATAGGGCCTTGGCCTATTTCACAATTTTGGGTATTTTCAGCCCATATTAAGTTTCCAAACTATTTTTAGCCTAAAACACCACCAAATCTAATTTAAACACACAATTATATATTAAAAAATATTTGGTATTCCATTACTAAATTCTAAAGTCACTTGAAAAGATCACTAAAATAATAAAACTTAAAATAAATACTAAGTTATTACAAATTTATAATAATACAAATTAATTCTACAAAATTATAAATTTTATTATTAACTATTAACATTACAATTTACAAATACTACTTCTAGCTTTTTAAGAATCTAAATTCTAAACTAACAAAATTATTTTACATAACATTGGTGATTTATTAATATATATATTTATATATTTATATTTATATATAAAGAAAGGTGGGGGCGGGGTAAAAGCAGGGCGGAGAGACCCCTATACCGCCCCTGCCCCAGCCTTAAGTGTAGAAAGTTAGCAGTGGGACCCCGTCCCCTGCCTGCCGGGCGGACGACTCCGTCCCCTCAAGGCGATGCGGGGCGAAATGCGGGCGGGGCAGTAGGTTCGGGTACCTGCTACCCACCCCTGGTTCCAATCAGGCTTGATTTATATACACAAGTTAGCTTTGGCTCATATAAGTTTGTATTTATAACAAAATAATAATAATATCCTTCAAAATATTGTTACAAAAAAAATTGTTTATTTGTAACTAGTTATTTTTTGCCAAACTGATTATTTCCTACCAAAATATATCTGTTTTTGTTGCTAATAATTATTGTCGTTACTGATAATTCATCATAAATATTAGTGTTGAATCCAAGATTTCAAATTTCGTATCTACGTGTAGATTTTGATGATAACAAATAAATTCAAATCTCAAACTCAAATTATTTACGCAATGGAGCGAAGCGCACATCAAGTATAAAAAAATAATTCTACAAATGAAACTCATAGATTATTTTTGTACATTTCTTGATAAAATTCGAAATTGGATTAAGATTTCAAATTACTTTTTTTTCTCATAAAATATCAAATTATTTTTTTTCACATAAGCAAGACATCTTTAAATGTCTTAGTTTTGAAAATTGTGTTTTTCACATGTGTATAATATTATCAAACAATATAATTTTAAAAATTATATTTTTTTTATATAAAAATTTGAATTTGTAAGATGATTGATTATCATATTTGATATATGCATTTTTTGTTTGAAAGTCTTGAATGATAGTTGTGTGTTTTTTTTTTACAAATGTAAAATATAGATGATTGTGTTTGAAAATCTTAAAGGGTGGTTGTGTGTTTTTTTGACATATGCAAAAAGAAGATAATTTGGTTTCAAAAATAAATCATGCTCATTTTGTCATGTATGAAAAGTAAAAAATTAGGTTTGATTTTTTTGAAAAATGAATGAAGTTGTCTTTGACAAATACAAAAAGGAAATACTTTTATTTGAATTTTTTGAAAAGTGAATAATGCTTTTATTTGACATATGAATTTTTTTAAATTTGAAATTGAAGACTTTTTTGCCTATAAATAGCTCACTTGAGTTTTGTAAAAATCACAACAAGAGCTTACACATCTATTGCTAAGTTTTGCATCATTCTTTCAAAACTCTTATTTTCTCTTTTCTAAAGTTTTGAGTCTTAATTTTTGTTCTTTTTGAGAGAAATATAGGTTGCGCTATATTACTTCTATCTCACTCATTGAGCAGTGTATTTTGATAGTCTACTCACTATCAACTCTTGTATCAATAAGAGGGTGCGTACAACCCTTGTGTGTGTTGAAAGTGTTCTACACAGAGAATAGTTGAATCACCAAGTGTGAGGTGATTAGAAGTGTAGAGGGTGTTCTATACGGATTATTTGGAGCGGTGCTGCTCAAATGTGTAATAGGTTTCTATCTCCATCTAAAGGAGATTGAATAGTGAATTTGGGATCCTCAAGGGGTAGCTTGAGGCGATGACATAGGCAGTGAGACTGAACCTCGTAAAAATACTGAGTTTGTTTTTTCTTACCTTTCTTTTTACATTTCTTACTGATTTATATTCTGTTTATATTTTATATAGTGTATTTGATTTATAAGTGTTAATTTTTATAATATAACCTAATTCACCCCCTTCTTGTGTTAGTCATCTGGGCAACAATTGGTATCAGAGCAAGAACTCTGTTATAAGATTAACTATTTGTTGAGTTAAGATCATGTGGCTAACATTGCAGGTACTTTCCCTAAAGGTCAATCCAGTAGTCGACCTCTGCTATTTTGTGGAGATAATTATACTTTCTGGAAAGCTAAATGAGAATATTTCTTCAGTCTTAAGGTCGAGAAATCTGAAAATATATTGTAAATGGGTCTTATATTCCAACAAAAACTATTGATGGAGTAAAGGTCAAAAAGGAAGAGGAAGAGTTTGATCGCGAAGACAATAGACTTTATACTGTGAATGTAATGGTTATGAATTTAACAAAATAATGATTTGTAGGACAGTAAAGGAAATTTAGGACAACTTGGAAGTAACCTATGAAGCAACTTCGCAAGTCAAAAAATTAAAAATTTATATTCTTACGCATAAATATGAAATGTTCAAAATGAATTATGATGAATCTATCTGTTCTATATATACTCGTTTTACTAATATTATAAATAGTTTGACATCTCTTTGTAAAGTTTATTCCAGCTTATAGATAATAAGGAAAATTCTCAATTCCTTGCCAAAACGTTGGAAATAAAAAGTAACGATGATTCTTGAAACTAAGGATCTTAAAAAACTCGAAGTAAATGAACTCATCGGGTTACTTATTATCCATGAGTACACATTGAAAAGAGGAAAAGAAGAAGGAAAGCAAAATAAGAGCTTGGCACTCAAAGCCGTTCCTCAAGAAAGTGAAAGCGATGAAGATGAAGAAAGCGATGACAAAGAGATTGCAATGGTCACAAGAAGATTTAAGAGATTCTTGAAAAATAAAGTTTCTCCAACTAAACCTTTCAAAAATGATTCATTAATTTGTTATAAATGTAAAAAGTCAGGACATATCAAGGTAGATTGTCCCATGCTAAAGAAAGATCGATACAAAGGCAAAAAAGCGATGAAAGCTGCATGGGATAATGATTCAAGTAGCTCAGATAGCGACGCAAGTAATGAAGAATCTGTAAATCTTTGTCTTATGGCTAAAGATGATCTTGAGGTAACAAATCTGGAAAATCCCTCTTATAAAGAATTGCAAAATGTTTTGGAAGAAGTATATGATGAATTTGAAACATTGGGTATTAAGTATACTGCTTTGAAAAAGAAAAATTCTTCTTTAATAAATGAAATTGATGTTTTAAGAAAAGAAAATATAGTTTCAAAATATGACAATGATGAATTGAAAAAGAAAGCAGTTGATTTAGAAAATATTGTTGAAAATTTCATAAATGGAAAAAGAAATTTCGAAAAATTTCTTGGTAATCAAAGATGTATTTTTGATAAGGCAGGCTTGGAATACATGTTAAAAGAAGAACTCAAACCCTATAAAAATTTCTTTGATAAACCCATTAAATCAAAACCAAATTTTCAAAATTCTTTTCCAAAAAATAGATTTGTCAAAGAAAGATATTATTACAATCACTTAAGTTCTTCAAGTATGTTACATATTATTTGTAATTTTTGTAATAGAAATGGTCATAATTATCATGTTTGTTCTATTAGAAGAAAACACACAATGACTATTAGGGCCATATGGGTACCAAAGAATCTTATTTCTTCTAATACTAATAAATAAAGGACCCAAAGAACATGGATATCAAGAAAAATTATTTTAATTGTTTTTGTAGGTATGCATGAAATCTTCCGTAAGTAAAATAAGATGGTTTTTAGATAGCGGATACTCAAGACACATGACAGGAGATTAAACTAAGTTCATTGATCTCATTTTTAAAGAAGAAGGACACGTGACATTTGGAGACAATTTAAAAGGAAAGATCATGGAAATAGGTAAAGTTGGTAATATGTATTCTCTTATAATTGAAGATATTCTACTTGTTGAAGGTCTAAAAGTCAATCATGTAATAAAAGATTTACAGTTACCTTTAAAAAGGATAAGTGCATTATTTTGAATAATCATGATTACAGTGTTTGTTTTATTGCTTTTAGAAACAACAATGTTTATACAATTTAATTTGAAGAAATTGCCTCATAAGATACTATTTGTTTATCAACTCAACATGAAAATAGTTGGTTATAGCATAGAAGGTTAGGTCATGCAAACATGAAACTTATTTCCAAACTTTTAAAAAATAATCTTGTGAGAGGTTTGCCAAAAGCACATTTTTTTAAAAACAAAATCTGTTATGCATGCCAATTTGGTAAACAAACAAAAACTTCTTTCAAAATCAAGAAACATATTTATACTACTAAACATTTGCAACTAATACACATGAACCTTTTTGGACCAAACAGAGTTGCGAGTCTGGAAGGAAAATATTATGCATTCGTTATTATTGATGATTTCTGTAGATATACTTGAGTCATCTTTCTCGCTCATAAAGATGAGGTATATAATATTTTTACCAAGTTATGCAAGAGAATTCAAAATGAAAAGGGTTATATTATTTCAAACATCCGAAGTGACAGGAGGAAATAGTTTGTCAATAAAAATATTGAGCCTTTTTGTGAAGAAAATGGTTTTCTGCATAATTTCTTTGCTCCTCGAATTCCTCAACAAAATGGGGTAGTAGAGAGAAAGAATAGATCTCTTCAAGAAATGACAAGTATTTTAGGGCCGAAGCGGTAAGTATTGCATATTATGTTATAAATAGAGTTATATTAAGGTCTAAATTAGATAAAATCCCTTATATGTTTTGGAATGAAAAAAAGTCCAACATTAGTTACTTTCATGTATTTGGATGCAAATGTTTTATACTCAATGATAGAGATAATTTAAGAAAATTTGATGCAAAATCTGATGAAAGTATCTTTCTTGGGTATTCAACAAATAGTAAAACTTATAAAGTATTCAATAAAAAAACTTTGACTATATAATAATCTATGCATGTAGTATTTGATGAATCTAACCCTCTACTCTCCAAGAAATCTATTAATGAAGAATCAGAAGGTACAAATAATACAAATAGTCTCAATTTCGACAAAGAGAATACAATGGAAGAAGTCCAATATGGAGATATCAGGAAAGAGCATCAAAATTTAGTACAAGATGCAACCAAACAGTGGAAACATGTGAAAGATCATCCAGTGGGACAAATTCTAAGAGAACTTTCACAAGGTGTAAGTACTCGATCATCTCTTAGAAATAGTTGTATTCACACTGTTTTTTTTTATCTCAAATTGAATCCAAAAATATTGATGAAGCACTTATTGATAAATTATGGATTCTAGCTATGAAAAAAGAGTTAAATCAATTTGAAAGAAACAATGTATAGACACTTGTTCCTAGACCCAAAAATTATGCTGTTATTGGAACAAACTGGATTTTTAGAAATAAGAAATATGAGTCTAGAATCATCACTAGAAATAAGATTCGACTTGTAGCCCAAGTTTCAATCAAGAGGAAGGAATCGATTATGATGAAACATATGCACATGTCGTAAGATCAAAAGCTATTCGAATGTTACTTGTATATGCATGTTATAAAAATTTCAAAATTTTTCAAATAAATGTTAAAAGTACTTTATTAAATGATTTTATAAATGAAAAGGTATATGTTGAGCAACCTCCAGGTTTTAAAATTATATTTCTTCTAATCATGTTTTTAAGCTCGCAAAATCATTATATGGATTCAAACAAACTCTTAGAGTTTGGTATGAGAGGTTTAGTGGTTTCTTGATTGAAAAAAGTTTTTCAAGAGAAAAGATCGATATAACTCTTTTCATCAAATATGAACATGATGATATTCTTCTAGTTCAAATTTATGTTGATGATATAATATTTAGTACTACTAATGAAAATATGTGCCAAGATTTTGCTAAGAGCATGCGGGAAGAATTTGAAATGAGCATGATGGGAGAACTTAATTTCTTTTTTGGATTACAAATCAAGTAAGCAAAAAGTGGAACATTCATTAATTAGTCAAAATACATCAAAGAGTTACTTAAAAAGTTTGAGATGGAAGGTGCGAAGGTAATTGGAATACCAATAAGTCCAACCACCAAACTTAATAAAGATGAAAGCGGTAAGCCAGTTGACTCAAAGGTATATCGAGATATGATTGGTAGTTTATTATATTTGACAGCTAGTAACCTGATATTATGTTCAGTGTATGTTTATGTGTACGTTTTCAATCATCTTCAAAATAATCTCATTTGATTACAGTCAAACGTATTTTGAAATATCTTGCTGGTTATGGTATCCTAAGCACACTTCTTTCGATCTTATCAGTTATTCAGATGCAGATTATACTGGTTGTAAAGTTGATAAAAAAAGTACTAGTGGAACATATCATTTTTTAGGTCATGCGCTTGTTTCATAGTTTAGTAAAAAGTAAAATTCTGTTGCATTATCTACTGCTGATGCAGAGTATGTTACTGCAGGTAGTTGTTGTGCTCAAGTTCTTTACATGAAGCAACAACTTGGGGATTTTAAACTTATGTACAATCATATTCCTATTAAATGTGATAATACTAGTGCTATAAATCTTTCAAAGAATCCAATACAACATTCTAGGACTAAGCATATTGAAATTAGGTATAATTTTTTTAGAAATCATGTGCAGAAGGGCGATATTGTATTAAAATTCACTAGCACACATGATCAATTGGCAGATATTTTCACAAAACTCCTACCAGAAGATAGACTATGTATGATTAGAAGAGAAATAGGAATGATGCATTCCATGAATTTCTGTTAGATATTTTTATTTCATTATCTCAAATGACCTACAGAAACTTGAGACGTTTAGCCTCATCATTCAAATGCATTTGCTCCTCATAGATCATCATATCATCCTTATTTAAACGATTAGGCAATCGAAATGAAGAGACAAGTAAGAATTTTAAATCCTTATTCTGTTGTTTTAAGTCTACTATTTTTCTGTTAGACTCTTGAATAAGTCGTTAAAAAACATCAATCTTCTCATTAAGCTTCTCTATCTCGCGGGTTTTTGACTATAACCGAGCGGAAAAAGTAATAATGGACGATGAGTATCGAGTTCTGAGACTCACAAGCTCGGAAATGGCATCATGATCTGATTTATTAGCCAAATCAGTGTTTTGTTACTTCATGGCACCTACGATAGATGCAGAAATAGATTGATCTTGAGAAGCACTGAAGGAAAATTGATGAGCCATTAAAATTTTGTAAAGTGAGAATGAAGATGAACTACAGAAATGAGAAGAAGATTTGATACGGATTAAATAAATCTAAGGATTGCTTTTATAAAGATGGAAATAAGTAGAAGACAAATTGTCATCTCTTCAAATCTTATTTAGTCAAACTTACAAGATATGCCGGATGTATATTAGCAAAAGTTACCAAACTAATCTAGCGAGATTAATTACAATTGTCCATGTTTCTTTCGTGAAATGCTGCCATTATCTGCTGATGTTGACTTTATGCTTGAACTCTCACTCATTCTGAATCCTCTATTCGAAATTTCAGAACACGAGCTAATTCCGTCAAATCTTTATTTTCTTGCTTTAACTTCTTATTTTTTATACCTTTATTTGAAAGCTTTTGATACAGAACAGATATTTGATTGTTAAGTCGATCAACTTCATTTTTCATCGCTAATAATCTCTGAGATATGGTCGTAACAGAGGCAGCATATTGAGCACTGAGAGTTCTTGATGCTACAACAACCTCAGAATCAGTCCTACCAGAAAAATGCATCTCTACTTCTATTATGGTGTTGACAACCTTAGAAGATAAAATGACTGCTTGAGACGGTTCCTGATTCAAATTCGGAAGATTATTAGACGAAACTTTCTCCGCCATTCTATCGTTTTGGATAAATTGATATTTGATCAATGAGCAATGAGATTTGTTTTAGCATTCGGTGGGTGAAAATGATTATTTAAACAGAAATCGAAAACTTTCAAATCTCTACGTATCTTATTTGTCAACAACATCAAGTGGATTTGAATCTCTTTTCGCACCGACTTGCCAGAACTAGACCTCCAACCTTTGCAGGTTTTGTCAGACACGCATGACTCCACACCGAATTGCTAGATCTCAAACATTTGCAAGTTTTGTTGGACACGCGTGGCTCCGCACCGAATTCTTTAAAGTCTCTACTAATGCATCGTTTTATTTGTCTATTGGTTATTATAGGAAGATGTCTTAATGAACTAATTATGATTCCTTTTTAATGATGCCAAAAGGGGGAGAAGTTTTAGACGTAAATATTTAGATTTTTAACTCTGTTATATATGCTGGAATTATGTTTATCTATTACTTGAAAAATTAACGCATATTCTCAAGAGGAACTTAAGCATTACTGTAAGTCTCAAAATTCCACTAAGTATTTTTCATCGTCAAAAATGGAGAGATTGTTGAATCCAAGGTTTCAAATTTCGTATCTATGTGTAGATTTTGACAATAACAAATAAATTCAAGTCTCAAACTCAAATTATTTACATAATGGAGTGAAATGAACATAAAGTATAAAAGAACAATTCTACAAATGAAACTCATAGATTATTTTTATACATCTCTTGATAAAATTCGAAATTAGATTAAGACTTCAAATTACTCTTTTTTTCTCATAAAATATAAAATTATTTTTTTCACATATGCAAGACATCTTTAAATATTTTAATTTTGAAAATTATTTTTTTCACATGTGCATAACATCATCAAATAATATAATTTCGAAAATTATATTTTTTATATAAAAATTTGAATTTGTAAGATGATTGATTATCATATTTGACATATGCATATTTTGTTTGAAAGTCTTGAATGGTGGTTGTGTATTTTTTTGACAAATGTAAAATATAGATGATTGTGTTTGAAAATCTTGAAAGGTGGTTGTGTGTTTTTTTGACAAATACAAAAAATGGATGATTTTGTTTGAAAATCTTAAAGGGTGGTTATTTTTTTTTTTAACATATGCAAAAAGAAGATAATATGGTTTGAAAAATAAATCATACTTATTTTGTCATGTATGAAAAGTAAAAGATTAGGTTTGATTTTTTTGAAAAAATGAATGGAGTTGTCTTTGACAAATGCAAAAATCAAATGTTTTTATTTGAATTTTTTGAAAAGTGAATAGTACTCTTATTTGACATGTGAATCTTTTCAAATTTGAAATTGAAGACTCATTTGCCTATAAATAGCTCACTGAGTTTTATAAAAATCACAATAAAAACTTACACATCTATTGCTAAGTTTTGCATCATTCTTTCAAAACTCTCATTCTCTCTTTTTTAAAATTTTGAGCCTTAATTTTTGTTCTTTTTGAGAGAGATATAGGTTGCGCTATATTGTTTCTATCTTACTCATTGAGGAGTGTACTTTGATAGTCTACCCACTATCAACTCTTGTATCAGTAAGAGGGTGCGTACAACCCTTGTATGTGTAGAAGGTGTTCTACACAGAGAATAGTTGAATCACCAAGTGTAAGGTGATTTGAAGTATAAAAGGTGTTCTACACGGATTCTTTAGAGCGGTGCTGCTCAAATGTGTAATAGGTTTTTATCTCCACCTAAAAGAGATTGAATAGTGAATTTGGGATCCTCAATGGGAAGTTTGAGGCGAAGATGTGGGCAGTAGGGTTGAACCTCATAAAAATACTAAATTTGTTTTTTCTTACCCTACTCTTTACATTTCTTACTGCTTTATATTCTGTTTATATTTTATATTATGTATTTGATTTATAAGTGTTAATTTTTATAATATAACCAAATTCACCCCCCTCTTGTGTTAGTCATCTGGGCAACAATTAGTTTTTCTTGTAGTGAATAGACAATGATCATCTTCTGGTGTGATAGATGTAGTTTGGGTATTTGAAAGAACCCGCGCACATTATTGAAAAGAAAAAAGAGTATTTGCATAATATGGTGCATTCACATATTTTATAATACTAGGTCGAGAGCAACGTGCAAAGCACATTATCTAATTAAGTGAAACAGATTTTTTAAAAAAAATAATAATAACTCAAACGTAAAACTTGGTTTGCGCCATCATCATCTCTCTAGTTTCCTTCCTCTTGGGAGCAGGCTAATTTGATATCCATGAAAATTAGGATGAGATTAGAGATCAATAGACAAATATTCCTATTCAAAATTTATATAATGATTTTATAATATACACTAAATTGAAGCTATACAAATGTACCTAGTTACCTGAATAACATTAATTTAAATATGCTAATCTTAATAATTTTATAAATACAATATTTTTTGTTCAGTTTTTTTCACATTATTCAGTCGATACCGGCCGTATTAGAATTCTTACAATAGATGTAGTTTTTGCCCTTAATAAAGCCACATCTAATTGACCAAGTGAAAGAATAGGATGAGGTAAATATATGCCAACAAAATCTAATGTCTGCCCTTGTGACTTATTTATAGTCATTGCAAAACTTAATCTGATAGGAAATTGAGTTTGTTTGAATGTGAAGCCACTATTTTCATCAACACTTCGTAAGAATTGAATCCTTAGAATAAAAACTCTTTTTTCACTATGTTGCCTAGTTGCAATTTCTGCATAAATGACATTTCGATCAAAAGCCCGACAAATTAGATGTGTTCCGTTGCATAGTCCTTCTAAAAGATCAATGTTTCTAAGCAGCATAATGAGATAGTTTTTCTTCAGTAATAATTCATGAGGAGGAAGTCCAATTGGAGTTAGAATATTTAGAAAATCCTTCATAACTGATTGTTCAGATGCATCTATTGTTTCATCAAAGCTATAATATCGCATAAGCTCACTAGGAAACCTATGAATTAGTAATGCATTTATTTCATCAACATAACTGTTTTTTGGTGTTAATATGGCCCGATTCATCATAGCTGAAATATTTATTAAATATTCATGAATATCATGGAAAATAACATCTATTAAATAATCCAAAGAAGTACAGTCATCTTCATAGGGAACAAGCATGCCATCAAGAATTTTTATGGTTTCATTAACTGTAATTGGTGGCATTCTGTTGCCTAATTCTAACACATACTCTATAAAAATTGGATCCAATTGTGCTCGTATATTTTTAGTCAAACGAAACTTGATCAATATAGGCCACAAATAGAAAGATACCAAATTGGCATTAATCTATTTTTGTCTTATTTCTTTACGAATCAGTACAGGTAAAACCTGTCAAAAATCTCTACCGAAAACAATAACTTTCTGCCAAATGTTAACTCTGAATCATTGATATCTCGGAGCATTTTATATAATACTTTGATGTGTTCTTTTCTTGACATAGGGGCCTCATTCCATATCATTAACCTTGCTACATGTAGTAGCTTTTCTAGGGCACTTTATTTATTGACACAACAAGTGCTATTTTGTTTAGTATCTAGTAGAATCTTAAAGCGTGAGTGTGTTGTTCGACCCCTAAGAAGAATAGATACAACAACATCAGATAACGCAGTTGCAAGTGCTATTAACTTTCTTGATTGTACTATGGCGAGAAGTACCTTGTACAGGAATGTCTTCCTTATCCCACCAGGGCTATCAACAAAGAATTTAGTAGTTCCATTTGTAAAAACTTTTTTTAATACTGAATTGTAGACATGTTGTTTACTATTAAGGGCTTCTGATGCATCAATATCTTCTTTTAGAATCTCAACAAGCAATTCATCATCGATTTTTCTAGATTCGAATTTGTCTTCATCAAAACAAATGTCTTTATAGAAAAGATGGAAAGAATTAATGTCTTTCTCCATTGATTCAAGTGTAAAAGAGTTGTGTGCAGAACTTACATTCTTACATTTAATATAGAATCTTTAGTTAACCTAAAATCAACTGACATATCTTATTCAAAATATTCTCAAAGTTCCCTCGAATTTGTTGAATTACAATAAACCAACATAATTCCAAATAGTCGTCTCAAATTGAAAGGTATTTGATATAGAGATGTTTCATATAAATAATTTTCTAAACTACTATCTCTCTATAGCAAACTATGCATTATTGTTGTCTCACGGAATATTAGATAACTATTTATTATAATATATAATATTGTATTATAATATAATATATTAATGTTAAATATATGTATATAACTGAAGATAAGAAAAGTAGTAATATAAATTATAATATATAAATGTTTTTTTTATATAATTTAATTAATAGAAAATTTAAAGCCATGTACATACTTAAATCATCATTATAACTTGGTTCGATTTTCCAAAGCAAGCTATGAGTCTGATTCTATATTTTAGTTAATTAATATATATCAGGCTCATGATTATCATGGTTTTGATTTTAAATTAATATATGATATTTTAAATTTTGAAATAACATTTTAGATATAATAAGTGGCTGCTAAATTTAACAGCCACTTAATAGAAAAATAAAAAAATCCGTTAAGTAGTCATTAGATAGTTACTTATTATAATAAAATAGATTTTTTGTTTACAGATCTCTATCTCTTTATAATTTAAATATTTAAATAAGTTATAGGATATCATATAAATAATATATACATAGCAAAAATTTAAATATGATTTAACTACAATTAGTAAAATAGTTTTTATTAGATCATAAGAATAGTTCAATAATTAATTTGAATGACATCGCATGAGTTAATATATTAAAGTGCATGCACGTACCTGTAAGATATGAAGAGTAATTAAGAAATTGGTTCTAAATAAATTTGTTTTATTTTTCTTTTTTATCATCTTTTTGTATTGTTATTTTTTATTTTGAAATGATTGTTGGAGAATTTTATTATCTCCTTACTAATTATTTGCTTAGTTTAATGTTATTAACTTGTTTAAAAAATAAAAAAGATCTAACGAGTAAAATATATTTTACATCTATGAATAATAAATCAATGAATGATCAGATTGAAATAACCACGAACTCATTGGAAAAGAAACAGGATTAGAGACTCAAATCCAAGTAATATTTGAAGAAGAAAAAACAAATTGAATAAGTTTTCCTTTAAATAGTAAAATAAGATAAAAAAATATATATATAATTTAAATTTTTAAAAATATATTATTTTAAAATATTATTACTATTTAAAAATTAAAAATATATATTTATTATATTTTATATAAATATTAAAAAAATTAATAATAAATAAAAATTATTTTTATATCCAAACAGACCTTATTAGTTTAATACAATTTGACCAAACATAAACAACTTGACTGATCAACTACATGCTGAAATCTTGATTAGATAAACAAAAAAAAAAAATTACATGCTGAAATCTGATGCAGGAATGGGGCTGTTTTGCATCTGTCCAAAAAGGATTGCAAGTTACATAAATAAATATATAAATAAATAAGAAAAATAAAATGGACTATCAATTCAGAACCAACCCCTTGGGACAGAACTAAAGTGGATGTACCCTTCCATTCCTCCATATCCATTGAATTGAAACCTTACTGACTCTGTCTGTCATTCTGCCAGTCTCTGCCCTTTTTTTTTTCTAAATAAGTTAATAATATAAAATTAAATAAATAATACATTTGAAGTGAGTGAGATTCTCAATAATTACTTCAAAGTAAAAAATAACAATATGGAATAATAAAAATAAAACAAATTTATTTGGACCAATTTTTTTTTATCCCTATCCATACCTTAAAAAATGACGGTGATTTATCAAAAGAAGGAAATAAAATATTCGTCAAAAAGTGAATACAAAAACCACTACATGAAGCAGTGAAACTATTGCAGGGAGCGATAAAGATGATAAAAGTACTGTTGATTGTTGTCTGAAAATAATTTTTGAATGGATCCACAATCCCTCGATCAAAATCACAATTTATGAAAAATAAAAACATAAAGAAGTAGTCGAAAACGGAATAGAGTCGCTAACGGATAACTAACATTTATTTTTTATGATTGTAGCTACAGTGCACATGCACTGTAGCTATGAGGGGGCTGCTCGACTGCTGGGCTTTCTCTTAGCACAGTTTTTAAAAAAATAGGTGGCCTCAATATTTTACTCTTTGGATAGTAGGTTTGGTGACCCTTTTTACGAGGACAGGATTTTTTGATAAAGAAAATAATAGAAATTAAAATTTTCATATAAAATTGATACAGAAGAATAGTTTACAGGTCTCTCTTCAGGTTGTGCGTGTCCTGCACGCGTCGCACTATTTGTGTTAGTTACAAGTCTCTCTTTAAGATGTGCGTGTCCTGCACAGATGATGGTCATGAAAAATAATTTTTGAATGGATCCACAATCCCTCGATCAAAATCATAATTTATGAAAAATAAAAAAGTATATGATATATAAATAACAACATATCATTAAAATAACATAAGATACTCATACAAATATATTAAACAAAAGAAATACAAAGTGTCTAAATTTGTAACCCACGCTCTTTTAAATAAACAAAATCATCAAGTATTGAATTTAAATCAAAAAAATTAGCTATTTCTCTTTTAATATAGAAAATTAAACTATTTGTTAGAAAATCATCTTTAATTTTATTACAAAATCTTGTTCTAGTAATTTTCATAGCTGAAAATGTCCGTTCATTGGTCGCTGTAGATACTGGAAGACTCAAAACAAGACAAATCAATATATCAATAAGATATTATGTCTTTGATTTTTCTATCTCTACTAATTTGCGACATAAATCTGTAATGGATGACAAATTCTAAAACTTCAGATTGGTAAGCACATTAGCTTCAAAATGTTTCAATTGAAATTTTGAATTAATTTTCTTATTATTAGAAAAATTAAAAGGATAATATTCTTCTACAAAACAACATATATCATCAATATTAAAGGGTTTATAAGCATCTTTTGGATCTAAAGTTGAGTTAAAGGTTAAAAATTTTGTCGTTTCTTCACCTAATCTCTTGCGTTTAAAAATCTATATTAGTATTAAATATTTCAAAATAATAATGATGTTTTATCATAATGTGGTCTCATTGATGACGACCACGACCTTGTACATTATCAGATCTCAATTCTAAAATGTCAATATCAAATTTCTTGGAGAAAGAGACAACATTTTAAACGGATTTTTCCAATCTTCATTTCTCAACTTTTGAATAAGTTCTTTTAAAGTAGAACCATATTTATGGCATTCAAGATATCTTTAGATTTTTGCTGCAGAACTTGACTAAAAATATCAGTAATACCCATGATTTCTTTCATTAAATTAATAGATATAAATTAAAATAATGTAATCATTTTATAAGCAACATTCCACCCTCATGTTGAGAGTAAGTGGTCCTTCTTTTACTATGTTTTCAAGCACCAAGTAAGTGGCTCCAAACATTCATGATAGATTGTAAATAAAATAAAAATGAGAACGCCAACAAGAATCTCTGACTCGTTTGACAATACCAATTTGGTTAGCTCATTTTCCACTTTCAAGTTCATCAATAGCTATCATATGTACAATTTGTGTTGTTTAAATAGTTTGCATATCATCATGACGTTTATATCAAGTGTTCACCACATTAATAATGCAATTCAAATTTGAAAAAAATTCATTAACAGAAACCGCATTTTCTCTAGATGCAGCAACTAATGCAAACTATAAAAAATATTCGTGAACAAGTATTATTTCACTCTAAAGAAATAATACTTGCAATTATTTCCATTCACCAAATATATTACTAGCACCATCATATTTTTGCCCACAAATAATTTGAATATCAAGATATGATAAGAAAGAATTGCAGATATTTCATTCTTTAGAATAAATATCGATGTGTTTTTAACATATACAAGATCAAAAAATGGTTCTTGTACAAAACCATCAACATCAACAAATTTCAAGATTATAACTATTTGCTTCCTCTTAGACTCATATCATGCCTCATCAACAATATTCAAATTTTAGAATTTCTAACATTTTTACGAATTTTATTTCTCACTTTCTTTGTAAGAATTTTCAAAATCTCTTCTTGAATTTTGGGTGAAATATACTCATATGAATTGAACGTATCTAAATCTCAACCAAAATCTGACGTCACTTAAAATTGATTTTTTCTAAAACCAAAACCCAGGGAATGATAATCCATACCTTTTGACGGAGCTATGCATGACTCCAAGGGTCACACATAGGAAGTTTGTTGCATGCATGGATGCTTCTATTCCATCTTTGATTGGCTCTTGAACGGGTTGGAATTTCGGTACTGTCTTGTGTCCATATAAGACACAAGAATTTACACTCTACAAAACCAGTTTGCTAGGGGAAAGTGCTCCCAAGCTTATATATACCATTTGACTCCTAACCAAAAAGGATATAACATACCCTCACCCTTCAAGACCCACACGTTGGTTGAGCACCATAGGAGGCTTTCACCAGGTTGAGGCTCTCACCAGGCTAAGGCAACACGGCTTGTCCCATTGGATCCATAGATGACCACTTTGCAAGCCTAGCCCGTTAGGTGAATCAACAAGGAAGTCCACAATCTGGCCCTAATACCATTTGTTATGTATTTATATAAGGCCCAAAGATTTACAATATAGAAAACCGACTTGCTAGGAGAAAGTGCCCCAAACTTTTATGCATGCATACCATTTTTTACTCTTAAAACATTATAAGATCATAACATACTAGTGTATAGTAGCCTTCTCATCATAATGTAATAGATTTCATCAAGTTATTTTATTGATTATTTTAATTTCATTTTGAATAATGTTACGTATAGTTATAAAATATAATCACTTTGAAAAAAAAGTAAAATGCACTATTAAAGAATATTTTTGTCACGTGAATGTTATATTTTAAGTACTTTTTTCAAAATAATTATGCAATGCTTATACACTTTACGACAAATATAATTTCTCTTTCATTTTTAACTACTCATTGACAAGGAGTTAGAGGCAACCAAGAAACTTAATCCAAATGGACATACTTTCTATGTATGCATCAATGTGTCTCGACAGCATATAAAAATTAAATACATCTCCCTCCTAGTTTTATTTCGAAAGTTGCTCAAAGAAAAAAAAGATTCTCGAAAGTAGGTATAAGTTATGAGTTAAGGTCGGGTGATGGTTCTATTTGGATTGAGGGATAAGATGAATTGAGATAAATTTAATTTATTTTTTAATATCATTCTTATTTTAAAATTTGACAAAATTGAATCGGAATTTAAAAAATATATTAAAATTTGAAAAAGATATGTTAAGATTTATATTTTGTATAGAAAATTGAAAAAATATAATGATGAAATAGAAATGAATTAAAATAAACTCACTCTCTAATCTAATCCAAACAGAACCTAAATCAGTAATTTAACCCAATATGTGTATTCACAATTTAGCTCAAATATAGGGGTGTGAGGGAATTTTTTTTTATATATATACATATATAAAAAAAAATGATATTTGAAGTAGTAAGTACGCAAATGTTTTAAAAAAAATTAATAATATTAAAAAAATTAATTTTTTAATAATAAACTCCTTTATTTTTCAAAATAGCTGCATGACACTTGAATACTTTACTATGTAAAATTATTCTTTTTTCAGTGCCTGCGGATCAAACTTCTGTCTGCAAAGGCTGAGCTGTCAACGACATAATTATAACCCTAAAGCACTACTTTAAAATGTGAGGGCGAGAGATGAGCACTTGGAAGTGGAAAATACCATCGCATTCCATGCCAGCAAAATTTATACTCATTAAAATTTGAAAATTTACATATAATTAACATTCCAGCGTACCAAAAATTTAAAAACAAAAAAAAAAAAAAACGATGCAAACTCCAGACAGGTCAATCTTGCATGACAGCACTATTCCTTCTGGAAGAAAGAGAGAACAAGATCTGTATGTACAGAGAAGAGTTGTGTGTCCACAAAAAGCTGCTCCATTGGTGACAAACAGTGCGTGAGAAACATGTCAATATGGCTTCTTAGCACTCACAACAACATAAAGCATTCAAAGCAAGGATTGGAACAAGTTGCGACGAGAAAAAAAATCATATTCAGAGTAAAGGCTAGATTGGAACAAGTGGTTCTGCAGTTCGTTCTGAGACGATTGATTTGGCTAAAAATGACAAGTTTCTTCAATCTAGCCTTTAAAACTGATATGAACATGAATAATAAAATAATATCCTGATCCCTAACCAATGCTGGGACCCTAAGCGGAAAAAGTTCGGCTTGATACGTCTTTTTGAGAGCTTTTCTCTTAAAAAAACAAAAACAAAAGTATCTCACGCACCCTATGAGACTCAAACCTAAGCCTATCTCACTTCCCACACCGTAGTTTTAGGGGTGAAAGTCCCACTTGTCTGAAAGGCCATTGGCTCTTTCTAAGACGTCAGCCTTTTTTTATTCCCCTTTTTGACGTTCTTATGCAGTGAGTGAAAATAAATGATGACCCTCAGATGGAGAAAAAGAAAACAAAAATCCCATACTTAACATGTTAGCAAGTTAATTCCTCAAATAATGTAGTGTGCGCTAAAATAGGCTTACACAAACTCGTGAAAAATCATGTTGGAGATAAGGAAACACCTTCATAAATGGACGATCACGACTAGGGAATGAATCAATGAAACTCTCCTTCAAAAGCAATGATACCTGTGCAATATAAGGAATTTGTCAGATCTCCAGCAATATGTTTTATGGTTTGCTAGAGTTGGTGTTATCAAACAATTGTCTTGTGGCACAAAGTGATCTCCATTCAATATTTATACCAAAAATATATTATTTTTCACTTGATATCATCCGTATGGATGGGGTCAAATTGAAAATGATTCCTCAGTCCTCTATCATTAGCTTGAGCTATGGTGTTTGCTTTATTTATTTATTTTCACAAGTTTTGGTTATACTTTATTGGTGGTAGATCAAACTCCACTTTGTCTGCTCAATGTACCCAATAAAATTATGCATTATATCGCCTTATTTTCCAGCTTAGTCCTAAACTTGTCGGGCAAAAAGATGTGGCAAATGTGTACACATTCTCTCATTTTCACCCAACGCTAACACAACTGCAAGGTTCCTGAAAAAGTGAAGAACGAAATTTTCCCAAAAATTCCTTCGCAAGTTATCACAGAGGCTTTCAAACGCATCCAAGTAATGGTGTCCAATTGAAAGATAGCATGGTCTCGCTTCAAGAACAGGTTATATGTGACAGAGGCAAAGGCACTGGTCATAATATTCTGATCCCTCAGCTAAGTTTTACATCATAATCTGGCATATATTTCTAAATCTTATCCCGTGCATCTTAAATCTAAAACTTAATATCTTAATAGGTAATGATCACTTATTTCATTGAGCAAATAACTTCTTCGAATAATTTAAGTACCATAACAGACACAAAAAAAGAATAGATATCGAATAATTTGAGAAAAGTTTTAATACTACATTCATTGCTCTCATTCCTAAAAAGACAGGTGCTGTGGAAATGAAGGATTTTCTTCTTATTAGTTTGATAAATGGGGGTGTATAAGATCATTTCTGAGGTGTTAGCTAATCTTTTAAGAGTGGTTATGGACAAGATTACACCGAAGTCTCAAATTGCAATTGTGAGGGGAAGACAAATTCTTGACTCGGTTTTATAGCAAATGAATGCTTGGATGGTAGAATAAGAATGGGTGTAAATCTGGAATTTTAGTTAAATTGGTCATGGAAAAGGCTTTGATTATGTCAATGAGAATTTCTCCTTTACTTACTTGAGAGATTTGGTTTTGGTAAGAAGTGGTGTTCGTGGATAAATATTGTATTTAGCTGGCTAGATTTTCTATATTGGTGAATGGCACTCCAGTTGGTTCTTTCAGCAGCTCCCGTGGATTGAGGCAAGAAAGATCCTTCATCTCCTTTTCTTTTTGTATTAGATGGATGCTTTGAGTCATGCGATTGAAGCGGCTGTAGAAGGGAGTTTTTTGTCGGGAGTTATGGTTGGTGATGAGTCTCGGGGCAGCATTACTGTTTTCATTACTGTGAAATTGTTCCAATGGGTAGGGTAGCTTCGCTACCTATGAGATATCTTGGACCACCTTTGGGTGCTCCTCACAAATCTGCTTCTATTTGGGATGGATTGACTGAGAAGATTAGGAGGTGGTTAGCTGTTGGAAAAAGCTATATCGTCATGAGGGGGAAGAGTTACATTAGTACGTTGTCTAATCTTCCTACATATTTCCTCTCTCCTTTTCTTTTGCCATTGTGTGTGACTAAAAGATTAGAGAGGATTTTCCAGAATTTCTTGTGGGATGGTAATGAGGAAAGAAAGTTTCATTTGGTAAATTGGAATAAGGTTTGTCTTCCGGTTTGTAATGGAGAATGGGGAGTGCGGAATTTAAAGCTTTTCTACAAAGCCAAAGGGGTGTATTAATGAGAGGAATGCTTTATGGAGACATATTGTGGATGTTAAATACGGGAGGTTGTGGGGAATTTAGTGTACGGATGAAGTAAGAGGGGTTGTATGGGGTGGGTTTGTGGAAAACCATTTGGATGGGATGGTGGGATTTTGTCAAAACATTAATTTTAAAGTGGGGGATGGGACAAAGATTTATTTTTGACATGACACTTGGTGCGGGGATTCATCTCTGAAATATGTTTATCCTAATCTTTTTAGGATTGCTAGAGATATAGGGGTTGCGGTGGCTGATTTTTATAGTTTTTCTAATAATATGTTTCATTGGATTGTGGAATTCCCCAGATATGTGCAGGATTGGGAAGTAAGTGAAATGTCTGATTTCTTTGGAAGATTATATGATATGAAGTTTGACCAAAATAGGGAGGATGTCTGATGTGGCTGCCTGCAAAAAATTCCAGATTTTATGTGAGTTCTTTTTACAAGGTGTTAACCAGTCATGGTGTTAAAGATTATCCCTGGAAATGTATTTGCGATCTAAGGTGCCTAGTAAGGTTGCATTTTTCTGTTGGCTGCCGTCTCTTGGGAAAATATTAACCATGGATAATTTAAGGAAGAGAAGTTTATTGGTGGTTGATTGGTGTTATATGTGTAAGAAGGACGGCAAACATATTGACCATCTTTTCCTTCATTGTGAGGTTGCAACGATGTTGTAGAATGAGATTTTTGCTAGGTGGGCATTGCTTGGGTGAATGCCTATACAGGTGGTGGACTTCTTTGCTTGCTGGCAGGGTATTGGGAGGAGAAGAACCAGTGCAGTAGTGTGGTGGATGATCCCATTGTGCTTGATTTGGTGCCTATAGTTGGAGAGGAACAAGAGGTGCTTTAAATGTAGTGAACATTCTTTGAGGGAACTAGGAGGTCTTTCTTTAGTACTTTTAAGTTTTTGGGTGAAGAATCTTGTTTGAAATGGGAATATTTGTAGTGTTGTTTTCGTTGTGTTCTGTTTTAGCTTGTATTTATGTGTACTCAATTGTAAACATCCTGTGTACTTGCGATATTGCCTATTTGCAATAAAATATCTATTGTCGAAGGGTGGATGTTTGACTCTCATTAAGAGTACCCTTTCTAACTTACATATTTTTTGTCTTTGTTTCCTATACCTGCCCGTGTGGCAGCTTGGATTAAAAAATTGTATCGTGATTTCTTATGGAATGGGATGTGAGATGAATTCAAATTCCACCTGATGAGTTGAGACAAGGTGTGTAGACCAATCTCGTCTAGAGGGTTGGGTATAAAAAATTTGAGAACTTTTAATCAGGCTTTACTTGGGAAGTGACTTTGAAGGTATAACATGGAATTAGACAAGGGGAAGTGGCTCGTAATCAAGATCCTTCAATGGTAGACTTCATACTTCGATCAAGGGACCAAATGCAATAGAATGTCACTGTTAGTAGAGCGGCACAAGATTAGGAAGTAGACAGCTTTGACGCTTTTTTAGCCTATTGTATTCTGTAAAGCAAAATAGACAGCAAGCCGATAGGTTGTGGTGGACTCCTACGGGTAATGGCACTTTTTTGATTCGATCTTTCTGCAAGTCCCTTACACATCTAGCAAATATTCAGTTCCCATGGACAAAAATTTGGAGAAATCAGGTGCCTCCTAAAGAGGTCTTCTTTTCTTGAATGGCAACTTTGGGAAAGATCCTAACTATTAATAATCCACGGAAGTGACAGGTAATTATCCTAGACTGGTGTTGTATGTTTAAGAGATCGAGCGAGACAGTGGAGAAGATGATTCTGGATCTACATTATGTGGTAGTTATGGCAAAAGCGTAATGATCGGACTTTCGAAAACAAGGAGCGGTCACCAGAGGAACTTCACACTCATTTTTTCATACTTTATTTCTATGGGCCATAGCTTTAGATTTTGAAGGCCTAAATTTTCATGACTTTCTAGTTTTCAATACCACGACTTAAATAAGTCTTATCTCTTGTATACCATCTTATGTACTTGGGCTTTGTCTATCTTTATTAATAATATTATCGTTTACTTATAAAAAAATATTTAAAAATAATATCTAATAGATGCCACCGACTATTACAAAGGACTCAAACCAAGATTGCATAACATCTCAATTTAAATCAAGATTGACAAACATCCCAATTGGGACAAATACAAACCTTATCGTCATTGGACTGTACATTCGTAATTGTGTGTGAGCGGAGCTTCGAGCAAAGGGAGTCCAAGTAAGACCTAAGCACCGCTAGGAAGCCCTTGGCTGCTTCGACCTGCATTCAAAGAAAGAAACAAAAGTCAACATAGCACCATAATTGTATTTGCATCATCACTACAAGGTACGAATCTCATCTTAACGCATAAAGAACACGACAGATTGGGCATCATCTATTTGATATGAGAAATATTGTAATCAACGGTTTAAGTATTTGTCTAGGCTTATAATAGTTCCAACCAAACGACGATGGTCAAATGAAGACGAGCCCAATTTAAAAAAACAAGGCAGTGAAACGAAAGTTCAATACCAAAAATTAGGGATTATTTCCTAATATAATCAATAACAATGAAATGATCGGACCACTGACTGGCATTCTGTCATCATATGTGACAGGTCAAACCAGTCAAGGGTGCTGCGGTGCAGTTCTGCAAACATTGGATGCTGATATCTTGTCTGGTTGTAATCACCATGGTGTGGCCAATGGCAAAAGAAAAAAATAAAACTTTTTTTTTTTATAAGTCAAGAAAAAATAAAACTAGCAAGCACAATCTCACCGATCTCATGGTATTAATGGGAAAGCCATGGGGAAACCAATATGAAGTGGTTACAAAAACAGAGCACACCCCTTGAACTTAATAGATACAACAATATTTTTTTGATAGGTAATAGGCATAGCCAAGTACACAGGAAGTATACAAGAACGTGTACCTAAATACATGCTAAAAGAAAGCAATTTTTTTTTTTATAAGTTCACCTCAAAGAAAGCAAACTTACAGCAAAGTAATACAATTATTTCCATCCCTTATAAGATTCTTAACCCAGAAATTTAAATACTTTTTTTTATAAGTAAAAATTTAAATTTAAATACTTCAAGAAAAATTCCCTTAATTCCCCCTTACTCAACTAGATTCCCAGTGTCGGCAGCTTCTCAAAGAAGTGATCGCAAACTAAAGCTGCTACTCATTCAATCTTTCTAAAGATTTTCACTATAACGTCTAACAATCAAAACAATATAATTCCGCATAACACGTTTTGACGGAATGTCTTTTCTAATATAAACGGAGTAAGCCTATCTCAATCTTATGAACAAGGGCTTTCTGCTTGCCTATATTTATTGATAACAATAACAGCTGGCAAGCATTGAGTAAAATAAAATTTGAGCCAGGGGATGGAGGATGTGAGGGAAGGAATGGTGAGCATAAAATAGATCAGGCAATAGCATACCTGCACGTCTGTGCATTCATAGACTGGCCGTTTTCTCCCCAAATAACTTTCTCCAACAAGCTTTGCATGATAAGGACTTAAGGAGGAAAGTAACTCCTTTTGTTTTGGCAGTTGAGGTATTGACGATGACTTCACCTAATGCATATGCAATATTGGATTAGATAACTTGGCTATGAAGTTTAAGCTAAACAATGGTCCAACTAGATAATGCTCTATCATGGAACTAAACAAGGCAAAGCAGTTATGTAAAGTAGGTAGCAGGAGTAAAACATCAAATGTAATAAACATTTTTTAAGTAATCAAAATTGTTTTTTCAATACCGTAGTATTTGAAAAGTGATAAACAAATATATGATGCAAAAGAAAAGCATGCACCCAAGTGCCCTTTCCCTTGGATCAGCCTTCATGAGTCCTCCCCCCATCAAAACTATTAGGCATCATTTGTAAACTTAAAGCCACAATTAGATATCCTCCATGCCAAAGATACCAAGAACCCAATGAACATAAACATATTCCAGGATCCATGGGCCTTGCCCTTCAAGGGTCCAAGACCAAAAAGAAGGATGCTTTCTAAGTCTCAACCAATGCCTGTCATGGATTAGAACAGAATCTACTGGATGTAAGACTTTGATATGGTGCATCACTTTTCGTTGTTAAATAATAATGATAATAAAAAGGTTAGCAATGATTATTGAAACAGCTACAATCTTCTATGAATTTTCTGCATTGCTTGATGACCATGTTTTTCTATTTAGAAAAAAAAAAAGAGAGTAACGGACAGAGAAACTTGGACGATGCATCCCCCAACAACCAGTCTATTTACCAAGCCAAATCAGGTATCCAATATAAAATTCTTGAAGAAAATACAAACCTGGTTCTTGTTTATGTCAACGAGAATGACATTAGCCAGCTTTGACTGTACTTCATTGGTTTTGTTCTTCACACCGACCTGTATAGGGAAATTACTTTTAGTAATGATCAGGTGTCAAAAACAGTAGTAACTAAGAAAATGATGAGATTTAAAATAAATAAATAAAAAAACACTAAGGTCTTGTTTGTTTTGAGGGATGAGATCAAAAACCCAAACACGTCTCAAACTCATCATTACACTTTTTCAAATCTCCATACAAAATTTAATAACAAATTCAGTTTTTTCAAATTCTCATACCACTTTTTTAAATCCTTATACAAAACTAATATTAAAAAAAAAATCTTACAACAATATTTTATTCTTTTTTCACTTTTATCTCATCTCATCTCTGAAAACAAACAGGGCCTAAGAAAATGACAAGGGCTGGAAACCACATTTGGAACTATGTAATTCATAAGAAACCTGACATTTTCCAACTATAAGCTGCAGTTGTGAAAAGGTTATGCTGAATCCAACCAACCAAACTTGCAAGAACCTATGGTCTATATGGGCCCATTTTATCTGAGTTAAGTATAAAATGATATATTATAGCACAACTGATTAATACTTACAATGTAAGGGACAGGTGCATCCAAAAAGTCCAGCATGTCATTTGGTAAAACCTGGATGTTTATGCACAGGATTAAGACCAAAATAGTTCAGAAAAATCGTAAGTAACAGAATTGTCCTACAAATTATACTTTACTAAAAAACTTCTCAGGCAAAAGCATAACTCTATACCGGCATTAGAAGGCTTTGCCACTGGTAGGGACGGATTAAAGGGATGATAGACAAAACTGAGGCAGATAAAATTCCCTGTACATAGAAAAAATTTAAAATCCTATAAATCTCAACAAATGACAAAATCTAGAAGATCAAATAGAAAATCTACAAGGCTCTAGCAATGACTAACTCATAGGAACTAACAATGAGCCCAACACTTAGCATGGTTTTCTGCAAATTTGCCCAAGCCCAATCGAAATAAGATATGAATATGAATTGATATGGTATCCCAAAATCATCCTACATGTTTTATAAATTGGGACCAAATAACCATTTCATATTTGTAAGATGATGCCCTCAGCAAACAAAAATGACATCGGTGTAGAATATGCATCTTCCACAGACCATCATAAACTAAACATGAGGCGAACTACATACCAGATTGGAACAAACAACAACAATCTGCTTCTCCAGTAATGCCCCTGCAAAAAATGTTAAGACCTGCAAAGTGCAAAGAGAATCAAAACCCATGTTTCAGCAATTATATAAACCAGACAAGCAACACAACTGTAACTTCAAAACCTATAGATTAAAACAGCCACCAGCAAACAATGTCATTATAGATTCAACATAAGATGCTGGAAGAAACCACTATAGTTGCCTTGATCATAACAAATTCATATTAAAGATACAGAATATCCATCAAATGTGAGAGCAGAATAAGAGAAACCAGAATTATGTGCAGGAGGCTTTAATGTTTGATAGTTTATTTTCACCTTGCATTTATTGCCTACATAAATTTATTTCTATAAACATACCACACCCACATGCATACACATCCAAATGGAGAGCAAACAACAGCAAACAACAGCAACAACAACAATAAGACAAAACCTATTAATTTTTTTTTAAAGGTAACAAGAATTTTTTTTTATAAGTAAGAAGTAATTTTATTGATGTGAATGAAATAGGCAAAGCCTATATACACTGGAAGTATACAAAAGTAGGCCTAAATACATTCTATGAGAACTAACTTAAAGAAAGAAACTCATGGACACTGTTTCCCTCCAGAACAATGGCTGAAAACCATAACATAAGTGTTCTAACAAAAAAATTCTGCAACTCAGTCATAGTGCGCTCCCTATCCTTGAAGCAGCGCGCATTCCTTTCTGACCAGATACACCACATGATGCACAAGAAGTTTTATTCTCAAAAGCTATTAATTTGGGAGTTCTATTAATGAAATACAAAGACAGGGTACAAACTGGGTATCAACTTACATTCTCAAGTCGTAAGGAGCCACATATGCATGCAATAGCCCATACGGATAATGCAGTTGCTTCCTCCTCCACCAAGAGTGCACTGTGTGCCTGATAAACCAAAATAAGATGCCGTTGACCTATCATGCCTAAAATATGATTCATTTATTCTATGCGGTAGAGAATTCTATTCTGACAAAATAGCTATAGAAAAACTAAAGCCATAATCCACCACACATGAAGCGGTTAGGTTGAATCTACGAGGTTCTCGGCAGAATCATTTTTTTCAACTAGTTATCAGCAGAATCTACCTCCGCAAACTCCAGACTTGTGCTGCACGATCTCACATCAATAGTTGAGCCAGCAATGTGTAAAACCATTTCATCTGGTCTGTGATATTCCAAAGGATGCAAGTGCTCCAAAGGATGAAACCTAAGCGTTGAACCCCTGGTAGGGCAATGTAACTGGTAATATTCACATATTATCTGTAATGACCCATTGTTGTTTGCCTGAAAAACAGGGAAATTCAACCCTTAAGAGGAGACCCAGGATTGTGAGGCAGACAACTTAAAACATGTAAATAGGCATATCTCAAAATGGCTCATTTGGACCTTAGCCCACTCAAGAATATCAATGAGGTCACTGGGATCTTCCTGGCCAGAGAAAGATGCCTCTTCTGTTTCCGTATCATCAACATCACTTCTAAAATTTCTGTCTTCACTAGGAGAACCCTGAAAACTGCATACAAAAATACATATGACATCTCTAAGCAGATATCAATAAAAAAACAACACTTCCTAATTAAAATGCATAAAGCACAGCCAAGAATCAAATATCAATACTTACAATTTTATCCTTCCATGACAGAGTAAATTGCGTTCATGGGCTTAGGGTGGAAACACAAAATATAAATAAAAAGTTAACACAGATTTCTGTATGTTCCAGTTAAAATTATCAGTTTTTACTCATTTTATCACCTCAAAAAGGGAAAACAACATGCATTCAGAAGGTGCTATTGTCCCTATCACATAATACACTGACCAATAGAGATATACCTAGAGGAAGATTCAGAGCTTTCATACTGATAATACCGCAGGAGAGGCAATACAGCATTCGGCAAACGCCTTTCTACCACTTGTTTGTTTCCCAAGCAATCATCAATATTCATATCACAATCTTCAGAATGGGCAGCAGTAGATTCGCTTGTAGCTGTCACTGTTTCAGAATGTGCATCTATAGGAAGGACGCGATTATCAACAATACCTTTCAACAAGCCATAGTCCCCATCAAGTATTTGATGCTCTTCATGATTCCCATCAGCTCTATCTTTTTCAAGTTTAGACTCTCTTAAACTTAATTCAGAAATTTCTGGGGTTTTGTTCTTTATGTCCTTTGCAGCTTCACGATCCAGTGATTCACAATCTGAATTTGCACCTACATTTTCTTCCAAGGTTTCTGCCTTCCCACAGTCCTCAGGGGACACCAAATTTAAAAGATCAAAACCTTTCATCAACCGCTCCAACCTTTCTTCTGTGAATATGCTACAGGAGAATAGTGAACAATGTCAAGACAATGCAAACAAATATGAAACGTCTAATTTTGGCATTGAATAGTAAAGACAATGCATCGTGTCAAATAGAATTCTGCTCCCTAGAAACATAAACTTTCACCCAATGTTTAACCACCAATTATGTGGACCAAAGTCACACACACAGTGGTTTGCCTTCTGTTAACACAACTAAAAACTTTATTTTTTTCCCACAAGAGAAAATCTAAATACAAAGCCGTTAGGGAAACACATCTGATTTTGTTGAGAGTTTTCTTAGCCAGGAAAAGCCAGATGCCAAGTTATATTACTTGTTCTCTATTTCTCTATTTCATAGTGATCAAATGAAGCAACATAAAATAGCCTTTGGCATCTCTCATGATATGCAACTTTTGATGGATATATTGTTAGCTCCATTGAATGATAATCTGGCTAGCACATTCTAGCTGCTGAAAGAGCCAAGCCATTGTGTTTGGACTAGGAGGGAACTCGAGGGCAAGGAGCAGTCTGCGGGAAGAGATAAAAAAGGGATTCCGCATTCTCCTAGTTTCAAATCGTCCTTGTAATACAGCCTTGGGTTCTTTCTTCGATTTATATATCCATCCAATGGTGCCTGTTGTTAAGCTTTATGTTTCAAATTTGATTTGAATTTTTTTTCTCATCCCTTTCCTTCCTCCTAGAACAGTATCCGCTGGTTAGCTTCCTGGGTACTAGGGTTATGACCCATTGAAACTTGTACTGTTTAAATGCACTAAATATCAAACATCATATGTGACAGTGAAGAACCCCATTGTTAAGTAAGCTTTTTTTTTTCATCAAATAACATACATGAACTTAGATACATTTCTTTTTTATCGGTAAAAAAAAAAGAAAATTATGAACTTAGATATATGGCATATAAGATGCATGTTAAATCATATATTATTACGTTAAAATTTGCAGCATGCACACACATATACACAACTTCTGATGGCAACTCCTACTTAAGTAAATTAATGACATACAACATACCTATTCAACACACCAAAATGCAATTCGAAGAAGGGAAACCTTGAAAGAATGCAATAACATCTCCTTGTGGTCAATATACGACGGCTTAAAGATGGACGGGAAGGCAATTTATCTGAAATCATGGAAAGCAATCCGGAGGGCTTGTGTACTAGTTCATCAACTAACACACAGCACCCGTACATTGTTGAATCATCGGCAACCTACGAAAAAAATGCATAGGTTTGTAGCAAGAGAAAACAAAAAAAGAAGAGTAATAATTTTAAAAGTATATCAGCCAGTATATCAGCCAGAGCTGCCAAACAGTAAAAAGCAAAGAGTCCTGCTTTGGTCCAGATGTGGCATAAATTATTATTTACACCCTCAAATGGCAAGCTACCACACCACCCACTCATAATTTTCCAAAATATCTCAGACTGGATTATCTGCCAAATAAAAATTGCTCCTTGATTAATACGAATTTTCAAACAGAATATATTTGTTTCATAAATATTAAAAGAATAACCATTTTTCATATTTTTCTATGCCACTCTGCATCTCCGTGTTGCAGCCCCACTTCGCTCACTGGCCTCTTTATGTTGCAGCACAGACAAAACCACCCAACCATGCTATAATTTTGCAATCGAACCTGTTTGTGAAAGGTGCAATAGGCCACAAGAGTGAAAACTGAAAATTGACGACATTTATGGAACCAAAACCAATCATTTTGTCTTTCTTTGATAACGATGGGAATTGTTCAATAGGTCACAAGAAGCAGTTATATATTGCACTGATTTTGCTTCCAAACTGAAACCATTACAAGGTGACAACACATGAAACACTCTAAAAGGTGAAAAAACCAGCAGAACAGAGGACAAATTCTTACAAGAAGATTGCAGAATTCATTTCCAAAAACATGAGAGAAAACACTTCAAACTTCCTATGAGATAAGAAGGAGAAAGCGAGATAATCTGAGTTTGTAAAGTATTGGTTTTGAAATTCCCTTTTAACCTTAAAGCTTACAGAAATTTCCTTTATTATCTCCTTGATGGTTTGTGTATGCCCTCACTATCTCTGTCCGTCTCTCTACTCTGTTTCTCTCTCTCTCTCTCTCTCTCTCAACTTCAGGAATGATCTGGTGTACCTGCTTTTTCTTCCAAGAAAAATAGGAAGCCTATGTGGCAGCCTGCCATTGGGATGTGTAAAATCATACTTTCACATCTTATCTGGACTAAATTAAATCTCAAAAGTAAAAGAACACAATTATGTAATCCTCTCAAATCTTGCTTGCCTTCAAGAAGGAAGTTCTCTGCCTTGAGTGCCACATACAACCCCAAACAATCTTTGAACGTGACTCAATATGCCAGTTCATTGCAAAATCAGCAACTTCAAAACATGTGACTCATGAGACCTATAACAACTCTCCAATTTATATTAATTTCTCCTCAGATGATAAAATCCTTTCACCAAAATAGGCTATAGCTACTTTGGGGATCTTCGGAGAGGTTTCAGAACTGATGTTATCACTACTCAATAGATAGATAATTTATTAAATGACACAATCATCACTTATAAAAAAATTAAATAATGTAAACATCAATAGGGTATGAATCTCAGACATTATTGATAATACTGGCCAACTGGTGCTAACAAAACTTAGCAAACATCGACACAACAAAGATTTCTGCAAGTTTTTTGTGTACATGGATTGCCCTTCTGCACTTTTTAACAAAGACATCTTACTTGTCAGAAAAATATTTCTGGCAGTCTTAGCACTAACAAAGTGTATGCGCAGGAAATTATAAAAGCACACAGTTCGGCATTGGTGAAATAATGCAAGTTGGACTAAATGACCATGGCACTCATAAGTCAATAAGCTAGACTCAAAAGTAACCAAAGATCAATTGTATAATCGAGGAAACCCAACTTGATTAGTACACAATACAAAGCGAAAACACTAAGAAAGAAAAGGAACCTAGGCAGATTTCTAGACCACAGAATATAAAAAGCAATCTCCTACATGAATATCAACACTGTAATCTAAAGTATCAAGAACTGCACTTATAAAAAAAAACGACGTATCAAGAACTTCACTGCATCCCAAAAAACATCATTGTATAGGCCAAACAGCAGATTTTGAATGGTAACAAAGCTTCATTATTCTTGTTCAGGTCAAATGATACTAATACAAACAAATGAAAGCAACAAGATATAATAACATCAGTAGCTCACCTGTAACCGGAATACAAAAGAGAGATCACTTTGTTTAAGGTGTTCCTGCAATATAAACAAGAAACAAGTCGATCAAAAATTTTTCCTCAATTATACTTGGAGCTATTAAAGTTATAAAGTCAAAGGAAAAATACTTGGTAAACTTGAATTATTAACATGTGCAAGTAAGTAACATAGGCATAAACTGGCTGATGAAAAAAACTACTTATTAAAAAAAAGGGTAATATTAAATACCTGCCCAAGAAGAATTTCATTCATTTCACTCATGGAAGGAGTTCTCTCAATGGCATGAACCTGAAATCACATACCACCAAGGTTTAGAACACCTGCATAGAAGTTCACATCTACTTTAAGAACAAACAAAAGGAAAATCTACTTTGGGTATAAAGCAAATAAAAAAGAAACAAAATTAAAGACTAAACTCTCAGCCAGTCAAGTACATGGATTTTTTTTTTATAATTAATAAAAGCTTTATTACCAAGAAAAGACAAAGCCGAAGCACACAAGATGTATACAAAGGAAATACTTACTACATTTTAGAAACAGAAAAAGACTAAAAAATATTCATTACATCAACATCATCCCTTACAAAAATCCTAACCCACAAAGACAAAGGAGAAAAGAAAAAATTCGGAAGTTCGCCAAGAGAGCTCTCTTTGTTTTCAAAACATCTCCCATTCCTTTCTAGCCAAGTGCACCACATTAAACACAAAGGAATCAAATTCTAACAGGCAGCCACTGATTTCCTTCCAACTAAACCTCTCAAACATGCAAGAAGATCTACCACATCCCTTGGCATCACCCAAAATAATCATGTCCGACCCAATACCTCAACCCATAAAGACAATGCCACCTCACAATGAAGAAAAAGATGATTTACAAATTCACCATCCTTCTTGCACATCACGCACCAGTCAACAATACACCAGACACGCTTTCTGAGATTATCCGTGGTCAAGACTCCCCCTAAAGCAGCCACCCAACTGAAAAATGCCACCTTAGAAGGAACATTCACTCTCCATATCGCTTTCCAAGGGAAATCACACCCAGGATGACCAACCAGCACCTTATTAAATGATTTGACAGTAGATCTGGAATTTTCAGAAAGATCCCATAGTAAGCTGTCTTCACTTCCTGGCCTTACTTTTGACTTCTAGATTCTTTCCAGAAAAACAACGACGTCATTCACTTCCCCATCATTTAGCTCTCTAATAAAGTCAACATTCCTAATGATATTGTTATTTGTACAGATGAAGTAATCAGCCACAGCAGTGTTTTGGTCCCTTGCAATCCTAAAAAGAGCAGGAAAATCATATTTGAGAGTTGATTCCCCACACACATGTATCATGCAAAAAACGAATCCTCTTTCCTTCCCCCACCTTGAATGAGATATGTTTCGAAAACTCCCCCCAACCGTTCTTAATAAACTTCCATAAGCTCACCCCATACGCTCTTCTACCTTCAATAGAACACCAATCCCCCCACCCATTCTCATATTTAACAGTAACCACATTCTTCCATAATGCATCTTGCTTTAAATGATATCTCCAAAGCCATTTTCCAATAAATACTTTATTGAACATCATTAAATTCCTCACCCCCAAACCTCCATAAGAAAGAGGTTGACAAACCATGTTCCAAAATACCAAATGATATTTTTTCTCCTCACCTAAGCCTCCACATAAGAAATTCCAGAAAACTTTCTCAATTCTATTAGCCACCCCTGCTGGCAAAGGGAAAAGAGAGAAAATAAGTAGGTAAATTTGACAGTGTGCTCTTAATCAAAGTGATACGACCCCTTTTTGACAAAAAAAATCTTTTTCTAACAGCCAATTTCTCTCAATCTTCTCAATCACGTCATCCTAAATGTGAACAGATTTATGAGAGGCACTCAAAGGAAGACCAAGATACTTCAACAGAAGAGATGAAATCTTACACTCCCGAATATTAGCAAGATCTGAAATATTGGCAACTGCACCAACAGGAACAATTTCAGACTTATTGAGATTAATCTTTAGACTGAAACAACTTGGAAACACAACAAAAGAGCTCTCAAAGATGTGTCGTCGGCAAAAAGAAGGTGAGATACTTTAATGAGACTTCAATCCCCATTTCCAACCTCAAAACAGCCAAGAACCTACCATCAACCGCCACCTCAATCATTCTACTTAATGATAGCACAAAAAAAAAGAGAGATAGCAGATCTTCTTGTCTCACGAGAGCTATTGAAAACATAACATTTAAATCACAAAAATTCCTTAAAATCCATGAAGGTAGAAAAGGAATGATAACTGAAAGATGCTATCCAGTTAAAAAGGGAAAGAAAAGCAGGATATTGAGGGCTTTCGTGATAATAATTTTCATTCCTAGTGAACCGTGGTGCATTTCTAGGGACATGCTCCAGAAGTTTCCAACTTCCCACAATTTCCAAACTTCCATGATGATTCTTCTTGCGTCAGCGAGATGGAAACTGAATAAACTTCACAATTCATAAATTCACAAAAACGCAGCTAACTTAAAGTCATGTGGAAAAAAAAAACATAGTTCCTAACTTTCAAATGCACAAACTGATCATTCAACATATTATCCATTAAGCATACACCCAACCTCCAAGCCTCCAGGGAAGCAAAAAGAAAGAAGATCTTTGTATTTGAGAGGCAGCTCCTTTTCTGGAGGGTAAACAAATAACACCTAAAAACAGAAGAGGGAAAAAAAAAAGACTCATGTCAAATGCTTAAACGAATAACCAAATGCAAATGAATTCAAAGTTCTGATAAGAATACTGCACACCTGAGGTTCAAGGCTGGGCTCCACACGCGATTGATTCTGAAAACTTAGTGCGCTTCGCAATTTTCCAGAACCTTCAGACCTTCTGGCATTGTATAGCCTATCAAGTGCTTGAATATCACAGTTGGGATGAAGCCCTACGACTACCATGCCCTCAAAAAGTCTTGTTGGTTCCTTCAAAGACCTATGATCCTACACACTTGTAGATGATAGATATTACAGAACTACCATAGATAAATGCACTGTGATAAAAGAATTCAAAGCACAAACAGAAACACGATCACATTCCTATATCAAACAACGAGATGAAACAAATGTGATGACCTATTTACATCAAATCAAACTCAGAAAGCCCATCAGTAGTAGCTTGCTGTTTTCCTCCATTGAGGTGAATTAGTAACATTAGCATAGAGAAGTCCACTGAAACAAAATAGCATACCAAGTATTGTAACTGAAAGCTTGCCCACTGACGCTTTTGGCTAGTCAGAATTTCGGGATTGTAAGTTGAACTTCTAACTTCGGGAGGCTGCGAGAATCCTTTTAGCACTCTATTGACTTGACGCTGCAGTTTTTGAATTGTGCTACCACCAGCATCCTCTTTCAAAGAATATACCACAGATGGCCGTGGCGAATGAGCAGCAGTGGCAGCAGCTGCAGCAGCAGCAACAGCTCTTGCAACATCTTCCGTTGTCTGCATGAAGAATGAAGCACCCCATCCTGGGCTACCTGTATCTTCATTATTAGCCATCTTAAAATCTTCCCCCTGCCACATACATAAGAACATGATAAACTAGAACACAAAATATCTGCAAAGGCACAAAGTTTGATATTCAAGACCTTGCAATAACAACTGATACTGGAAACTCAAACAATTAGCTTGGCAACAGACGACGGATGTTAACAATTTAGAGCATAGATTTTTTTCCTTTACTAAGATTCTCAGGAAACTTGTAAACTGTACCTGTATTCGAAGACAACATAGAAAACTATATCTAAATGAAAGGAAAAATCACAATTCAACTCCTGTAGTCACTTAAGAACTGTTAAAAAAATATATATACTTTTATGCTTATACGCATTATTTGGACCTTCCCAACGAACCTTGAGATTTTCAATACCCATTGCATAATCTAAACTAGTAAAAAAAGGATTAGCAGAACTAACAAAAATATTCCCCCTTTTTTTTTCTTTTCGCTGATAGAAATGATCCAAAATTCAATCTTGTGCATGATTCCTTCTAGTTTCACTGCATACCTGAGTGTGTATGCATGTATATCAGGCGTATATACACATATAGGTATCTAGAAATTTTCAAAAAAGAGCATCTGACTTATATAGTGATCCAGAAGCAAGCTTGAGCATAATTTAATGAAACAAATTTAAACGATTAAAAAACAAAACTTTAGATGTTCGGTGAGTTAATTCTCGTTCTATCCAACTCTGACAGTCACAAGTTCACAAAATTCCAAAGGCGACAAAAGCCACACACACACACACACACCAAAAAAAAAAAAAATCTCACAGCTGAACGAATTCATGAAAACCCACGAAATTAATGTCACGGCAAACCAAAAGAATAACGGAACTTCAGTATCCGTGTCTGAAAGCGAAAAAATAAACCAGAAGCGGATTGAGCGAAACGCATAAGAAAAAGAGAGATCACCGAAGAGAAACAGAAACATGATAAAAAACGAAGCTCACCTTTGCACAACCTACAATTGAAAAGTTTCAGAGATGGCAAATAAAGACGGACAAGAAGAAGAAGTTCAGGCGGCCATAACAAAGCTCTGCATCTGGAAAAAAAAAAAAAAAGTCCACACAGAGAGAGAGAAAAGGGGGGGGGGGGGGGGGGGGGGGGGGGAGACGGAGGATGCGTGCCAAATTAATTGACTGAAAATTAGAAGAAAAAAACGAATGGAGGTGTTAAAAAATGGCTGCGGAATGGGAGAGCAAAGAGGACCCACGTCCAAACTGCAATACAATGAGAGGAAGGAAGCAAGGAAGGAGAGAAATACGAGAGGACCGTCAGTTTCCTCCTTGTCTGTGCGACTCACTTCCATCGCTACGCTTTGGTGGGTCTTATTAGGCTTAGAGCTCCTGTTTGGTTACGAGCTTTCGCTATTCTTCCCCTTTCTTTTTCAACCATATTAATCAATGAATCTACATGCACGTCATTTTCCTATCATATTATTATAAATTAATATTTATATAATTAGTTTTAATATAATGAATCTCGTTGCATTTCATGAGGTTCAAGTTATTAAATCGATCGATTCTGCTCTTAAAATTTTGTTTTGACGGTAAGAAAGGATCCCTTCAAACAATTAAAAAAAAAAACAAAGGGTTAAGAAAGGATTACATAGATTATAATGTTTGATATTACGGAGTACATGACTTATAGTTAATATTAGATATATGTTTGGTCTAAGCAAATAATTATAAAGAAAAAATATTTGTCTAACGTGATTTAATGTAACAAGCAGATCTGCTTTATAATAAATAATATTTTGTATTATAATGGATATGATTATGTTAAATCAGTTTATAAATAATAATATTATTATTATTTTAAATTTTAAAAAAATATTTATTATATTTTATATATGAATTTAAAAATATTATAATGATAAGATGAGATAAGATAAAATTAAATAGTTTCTTTATCTAAATGAGATAGTGGCTTGATTTATTTTTTAAGTTAAGATAAAATTGAAAATTGAATAAAATATTATTAAAATATATTTTTTAATATTATTTTTATTGTACTATTTAAAAAAATGAAAATATTTATTTTATTTTTATAAAAAATATATAACATTTAAATAAAAATAAGTTGAGTTGAAATAAATTTAAAAGTAATGTTACATACAATCATGAGGTGTGTAAATACTATATAACCATTTTAAAAGTTAAATTTTTTTTATTGGTCTTATATATTTTTTCACTTTGTTTAAAATAGTTATGCAATAATTATCTAATTTATGATTATATAAATTTTTTCTCTAAATTTAAAAAAAAAAATTATAAAGGCTTGGAAAGGGAATAATCTCTTCCATTTATTCAACGCCACGTGGACTAGTTTTAGACTTGAAGATTGATCTGCGGTCAAAGATGATGAGAAAGTCAATTAGGCCCCTTTGAATTGAGAATTATAACAGATGAAATTAGATTAATTTTAAAATTTAAATAAATTATTATTATTATTTTAAAATTTTAAAAAAATTAAATTGAGATTTTAAAAAATTGTATTTAAATTTGAAAATTTTATAGTGAATATTATATTTTATTTTAAAATTCAAAAAGTATTATAATAAGTCTGAAAATAATTTTATGAATTTTATTTTTAAAAATAAAGTAAAAAATTAGTTTTCGAGTTATGATGCAGCATGATGAGGGAGACATAAAAATGTGGCCTTTTGCACTCGTGCCGGAAGAGTGGGCCCAAGATGATGGCTAACATCATTATGCACAACAATGATACTGTTCTATGGGTATCCAAACATACCTACCATTTAAAAAAAAATATATTAATGATGTGTAACTTATTTTATAATTTTATATGACTGTATTTTAAATTTAGAATATTTTTATAAAATAAACATATAAGTAATGTTAAGTACAAATTCTATATAGATGAATTACATGCAAGTTCTTTGGAAAAATTTAAAAAAAAAAAATGAGTCTCAATATTAAAGAATTTATACTTTTTTAAAGTGAGACCCACTTTTTTATAAAAAATTTATATAAGATTGTCTATTTAGGATTTATACAAATTATTTCTTATTATCCTAATCATCTGCTAATACTATATACGTTTAATATTGTATATGAGATTTTAATACTGTTTCCACTTACATGAAATTTTTGTTGCGATTAGATTAAAAAGCCTTGATTTTGGGAAAAGCATATATTGAAAAAAAAAAAAAGTAGGTGGTTGGTGGGAAGTGTGGATTCATCACTTGAGATTTTCATTAAAAATACTAGGAAGTCGGCGAATTAATCAATAATTTGATTCTGCGTGACAAAGTCACAATTTTAAAAATTAAGCAATAATCTTTGTTTTTTTATTACAACTTCTTTTTTGAATTAAAAATTTTCTTTATGTTGAGCAGAGAGAAGAAAGTTTGGAATAAAATAATTTAAAATAATATATATAGTCATAAATTATATAAACACGACATTCCTTTTAAAAAAATAATATATATAGATTATTTTTTTGGTAGTAAACCTACTTATTTTAAAACGGAAAGTAGAATACTTTTGTAATTTATAACTGTATATAATATTACTCAAAAACAATTTCAACTTATTCGTAAGAGTGGCTTTCAAACAAAGTGAAAATTGCCACATTAAAAATGAATCGAGATCACTTAAAATTCATTGTGATCTCAAATTTGTTAAATTTCAAAATCATTTATCTTTTTCAATTTACGAAGACAAAAATCAAAATTGATTTGTCAAAAATCACCAAAACTTCATGTATCAGTACTATGTATGTAACTTAATTTATAAATCGAAATAATTGTGTCATGTACAGTATGTGATCATGATAGTAATCACTATATGTGGACTCATATGTTTATTTCCAAAGCCTAAAAGGGTTTAGTGCGTTTATTCTATACTCACATGACATAATATATTTTTTTTCAGTCAAAGTGAGCTATTAATAATGGTAGTTATGGCATCCCGTCAACTTTTCAACCTGCTGACTTTTGTGGCATTAGACGGTAGACCCATATTGGCAGCCTATGACTGCAAATTTCCTTGGAGATGATCAAGATATAGTGGAAAGTGAACAATCACTTTGGAAAAAGGGGAAAATAAAACATACAGAAAAAGTCATTCTTGATTGGTTAGGATAGATATTCACAAACTGTTGGTTGAATGAACAAAAGCTAAAATCTGAAAGTTGAAAGTTGATTGGTGAGTATGGATTAGACTCGAAAGACAGACAGTTTTATGACAGAAAACAACCGATGCATGGATGCAGTGGATTCCCCCCTCAATGGACACTTATGACCAGCCAAACAATCAAATCTTCCTCTCAAAACTCCAACTTAGAAGCTGTTGCTACCTTAGCATGCAGAAATTGCAGCATTCGATTCATTAATCTCACTTTGTATTCAGATATAATTTAAATTCATTTTATTATTATAATTTTTTAATATTTTATATAAAATATAAATAATTTTTTTAATTTTAAAAATAATAATATAATTAATAAATAATATTTCATAATATTTTTAATTTTTAATTTTAATTTTTATTATTTTTTCTGATCTCATTTCTTAATAGAAATAAGTAAATATTATTGAGTTCTCTCTCTCTTGCCAAAAAAAAAAAAAATCTTTTGGTGCCAACTTGAATATTACTTGGGCCCTCCCTTTTCCTTAGATCTCTTTGAAGGCTTAGGTTCCGCTTGAATTTGGAGATGAGATGAGTTGAGATGAGTTTTGTTTATTTTTTAATATTATTATTATTTTGGAATTTGAAAAAGGTGTGTTGGGATTTAAAAAAGGTGTATTGGGATTTGAAAAAGGTGTATAGAAATTTGTGTTTTGTATAAAAAATTATAAAAATATAATGATGAAATGGAAGTGAGTTGAGATGAGCTCAATCTACTTTCCAATCCAAACGGCCCCTTAGTTAATTAGAAAGCCATTCAATTCTTGTAAGAAATTTTCGTTTAGATTAAATTTGAATTTAAAGATAAAATGAGATAATTTTAAATAAAAGATAAATAAATAAAATATTATCTTTTAATATTATTATTGTTATTAAATTTTAAAAATTAATTATTTTATTTTATTTTATATAAAAATTTTAAAAAAATTTAAACAATAAAATATTTTCTAAATCCAAAGATCAACTTAGTTGTAGTTGCGTTATGAACAAGGATTTATTATTTACATTTTACAGCTTTTTCAACTTCTCAAAGCAACACGTGATGCGGTGTCCGAATCTATTAATAGACCCGGCCCTCATGTGTTTCCCTTGCCCGCCCGCCCGCCCGCCCGCCATATCCATCTTCTAGGCAGTCACCTTCCTTCATGCCTGTTTAAGGAAGTCAATCCGTCCCATCCTACGGCGTGATCTACATTCATTAATGCTGGCGTGTGAGCCTTAATTATGTCCTGTTTAGAGTACCCAAAAAAACTGTACGTAATTTGTCCAATCCTTTATGCTTATTTATCCTAAAACGTTTTTTTAATATAATATAAAAAAATTTGAGATAAAAAAATTAGTTAAATTATTTTTTAATTTAAAATTTAAAAAAATTAAATTTTTTATTTTATTTTATACAAAAAATTTAAAATTTTTATAATAAATAAATAAAACAAGAGTACTATTTTAAAAAACAAACCACATCATCGATTTTCAAGAAGATTATGCTATATATAAAAAATTTTGTGTATGAGAATGAGTTTAAAATTTTATATTAATTAAAATAGAAAATATAAAAAATAATTATTTACTCAATATAAATAATTTGAAAATTAAAAAAATGAAAATATAAAATACAATTAAAAATAAATATCTTTTATAAAATTTCTACTTAAAATTTTTTATAAGTATCATTCTCCATTTCAAAAAGCCAAGAACCACATAAACTGTCCAAAGGACTCATGTGGGAAGCTCTGCGAGCACGTGGGATGTATCTTTGCTTTTTGACTAGTCATCTTCATAATATATTTATATTTATATACTAAGTAAAAGTAATGTACAAAATACATTTGTCTAATATAATTATATAATTATTTTTAAAAATTTATATTATTTTTATTAAAAAATAAATTATGATTAATAATATAATGTTTTTAGATAAATGAATGTAATTTTTAATAAACATTTGACGGTTATTAATAATTAAGTAAATGATAAATAATTATACGCTTACATATATTATAAAAAAAACATTAGTAACAGTAATAAAATAGTTTCATAAATAAATATAACCTATAGTTTTATCAAACTTATTTTATATTTTTTTTTCATATATAATATATTAATTATATTTATTGACTATTTATTTTATATTAGTATATTATTACTATGGGCTTTTTGTGTGTATATGTATTTTATTTTAACTTGTTGGACCCCTTTTTGACTGTTGGGTTGGGTCAAGCCTATTCTCTTTTATTCAAGACCCACCCTGGCAAAACGACGTCGGCCAAGCCTCTTCTCCCTTATTCAGGCCACCCATTGAAGAAACGAGTTTTTGGCGTGCTATAAATATGAATGCCTAAGGCTCCATCACATTCAACCCACGCCGCTTCATCTTATCATCTTCCCCCTGCTGAAACCCTATCCCTTAAACCTCCCTTGCAGCGTTGCTTTCGCGTTCGTCTTTCTCCTTTCCTTAGAACCAAAACATTTCTAGTTCAAAACATTTTCCTCTCCCGGTCTATATAAAACCTTCCGAAGACCATTTAGATATAACATACAAAATATTCAGAAAAGAAATTCTCTCTCTCGCTAGCCTTAATCTCTCAAGATCCTCGGAATAAACACCTCAATCTCTCCGACAAACCCAAGTCATTCCATATCGCACCTTGACCAGAGAAGTCCAGTGGACGTCGTCGTTCAGCCCTAACCCAGATCGCAGTTGGATATTCTCTATTTTCCTCTCAATAAATTCAGTCATCTATTACGCAATGCGAGCTTGCCTTGTTTGGTTCCTTTTCGTGTTTTGTTTCAGGCTTTCAGCCTGTAAGGGTTCTCTGGATGAACAAGCGAAATGTGGAATCAAACAATCAATAGAGATGATGAAATAGTAAGAAATAGTTCAAATAGAATGATTGTCATGCCTTGGGTTATTCAAGGTCTCCAATTCCTCCAAAGAGAATACAATTAGTTTTAACAATATTTTCTAGATTTCATATCCTTCTTCCGCCCCTCACATCTATGCTATATAGGTCTTTCTTTGTAACTAATTCTTGTAAAAATGATAAATTAACATGCCTATGTAGCTGTTGAACCCAAAGTTTCAAATTTCGTGTAAATCTACAAATGAATTTTGATGATAGCAAATGAATTCAAAGAATAAATGAGTCTCAAGCTCAAGTTGTCCACACAATAGAATCAAGCACATCAAGGAAGCAAGCATGAGCAAGAAGATAACAAGTTCACATTAAAATCATAGAGTAATTTTGTAAATCTCTTAAAAATTCGAAATTAGGATTATGGTTCAAAATTAATATTTTATCATAAAGCATTAAAATATATTTTCCACATATGCATGAATATTTTGAAAATTAAATTTGAAATTTTTGAAAGATGATTAATTGTCATCTTTCACATGTGCATGACATGATTAAAGGTTTGAATTTTGAAAATATTAAGATGATTGATTGTCATCTTTCACATGTGCATGTTTTATTTGAATATTTTCAAAAGTGGTGGATGCTTTTCTTGACTTATGCAAAAGGTAGATATCTTTATTTGAAAATTTTGAAAAGTAAAGTGTGCTCCTTTTGTCATATGCAAAAAGTAAAAGATTATATTTGAAATTTTTGAAAAGTAAAGTGTGCTCCTTTTGTCACATGCAAAAAGTAAAAAGATTAGATTTGAAATTTTTGAAAAGTGAATGATGATATTTTTGACATGAGAATCTTTTCAAATTTGAAATTGAAAACTCATTTGCCTATAAATAGCTCACTTGAGTTTTGCAAAATATATAACAAGAGCTTACACATCTATTGCTAAGTTTTGCATCATTTTTTTAAAACTCTCATTCTCTCTTTTCTAAAGTTTTGAGCCTTACTTCTTATTCTTGTTGAGAGAGATATAGGTTGCGCCGTATTGTTTCTATCTCACTCATTGAGGAGTGTACTTTGATAGTCTACCTACTATCAACTCTTGTATTTGTAAAAGGGTGTGTATAACTCTTGTGTGTGTAGAAGGTGTTCTACACGGGAAATAGTTAAATCACCAAGTGTGAGGTGATTGGAAGTGTAGAAGGTGTTCTACACGGGGAATAGTTAAATCACCAAGTGTAAGGTGATTGGAAGTGTAGAGGGTGTTCTACACGGATTCTTTGGAGCGGTGCTGCTCAAAGGTGTAATAGGTTTCTATCTCCATCTAAAAGAGATTGAATAGTAGATTTGGGGATCCTCAAGAGGTAGTTTGAGGCGAGGACGTAGGCAGTGGGGCCGAACCTCGTTAACATACTGAGTTTGCTTCTCTCTTACTCTTACTTTTTATATTTATTGTTGTTTCATATTTTGTTTATATTTTATATTATATATTTGATTTATAATTGTTATTTTTTTAAATACAACTCAATTCACCCCCCCTCTTGTGTTAGTCATCTGGGCAACAATTGGTATCAGAGCTAGAGCTCTATTATAATATTAACTATCTTTTGAGTTAAGATCTTATGGCTAACATTGCAGCTTCATTTGGTAAAGGTCAATCTGGCAGTCGGCCTCCACTCTTTTGCGGAGACAATTACTCATTCTGGAAAGTTAGAATGAAAATATTCCTTCAGGCTCAAGGTCGAGAAATCTGGAAATGCATTGTAAATGGACCTTATATTCCAACAAAAGTAGTTGATGGAGTAAAGGTCAAAAAGGAAGAAGAAGAGTTTGATCGTGAAGACGATAGACTTTATACTTTGAATTTAACTGCTATGAATTTATTATATAATGCTCTCAATGGTAATGAATTTAATAGAGTAATAACTTGTGCTACAGGAAAGGAAATTTGGGATAACTTGGAAGTTACTTATGAAGGAACTTCTCAAGTCAAGGAATCAAAAATTTATATTCTTACTCATGAATATGAAATGTTTAAGATGAATGATGATAAATCTATTTCTAGTATGTACACTCGTTTTACTAACATCATAAACAGCTTGACAGCTCTTGGCAAAGTTTATTCCAAAGTGGAGATAGTAAGAAAAATTCTCAACTCTCTACCAAAACGTTGGGAATCAAAAGTGACAGCGATTCTTGAAGCTAGAGACCTCAAGAAGCTCGAAGTGAATGAACTCATCGGGTCACTTATCACCCATGAGTACACATTGAAAAGAGGAGAAGAAGAAGGAAAGTCAAAGAAGAGCTTGGCACTTAAAGCTGTTCCACATGAAAGTGAAAGTGATGAAGATGAGGAAAATGACGACAAAGATGAAAAAGTTGCGATGATGATAAGAATAATTCAGAGGTTTTTAAAGAAAAATAAATCTCCTTCGAGGAAATCCTTCAATAAGTTTTCCAAGAAAAATTCAGGTAAAAATGACACTTTAATTTGTTATAAATGCAATAAACCTGGTCATATCAAGCCAGATTGTCCTCTACTAAAGAAAGATCGAAACAAAGGCAAAAAAGCAATGAAAGTTACGTGAGATGATAATTCAAGTAGCTCAGATAGTGAAGCAAGTAATGGAGAATCAGCAAATTTTTGTCTTATGGCTAAAGATGATATTGAAGTAACAAATCTTGATAATATTGAAAATCCTTCATATGAAGAATTGCAAAATGTTTTAGAAGAGGTATATGAGGAATTTGAAAAATTGGGTATCAAGTATACTGCTTTGAAAAAGAAAAATTATTTTTTAACAAACAAAATTGATATTTTAAGAAAAGAAAGTATTGTTTTGAAAGATGAAAATCTTGAGTTGAAGAAAAAGAAAACTGATTTAGAAAATATTATTGAAAACTTTACGAATGGAAAAAGAAATTTTGAAAAACTTGTTGGTAGTCAAAGATGTGTTTTTGATAAGGCAGGGTTGGGATATAAGCCAAAACAAAAATACAAATCTTATAAAAACTTCTTTGATAATCCTTCTACATTAAAGTCCAATATTCAAAATTCTATTCATAAAAATAATTTTGTTAAAAAAGGATACTATTATAATCACTCAAGTTCTTCATATATGTCACATGCTATTTATAATTTTTGTAATAGAAATGGTCATAATTAATTTGCTTGTCCTATTAGAAGAAAACATTCAATGACTATTAGGGCCATATGGGTACCTAAAAATCTTATTTCTTCTAATACTAATAAATAAAGGACCCAAAGAACTTGGGTACCAGGAATTGTTTTTAATTGCTTTTGTAGGTATGCATGAAGTATTCTACAGGTAAAAATAAATTATTTTTAGATAACGGATGCTCAAGATACGTGACAGAAGACAAAACTAAATTCATTGACTTCACTTCTAAAGAAAAAGGATGTGTGATATTTGGAGACAATTCAAAAAGGGAAAATCATGGAAATAGAAGGAAAGATCATCAAGACTTAGTACAAGATGCAACCAAATAGTGGAAACATGTGAAAGATCATCCAGCGGAATAAATTCTCGGAGAACCTTCACGAGGTGTAAGTACTCGATCATCTCTTAGAAATATTTGTAATCACACACTTTTTCTATCTCAAATTGAACCCAAATATTGACGAAACTCTTATTGATAAATCATGGATTCTATTTGTGCAAGAAGAACTAAATTAATTTGAAAGAAATAATGTATGGACATTTGTTCCTACACCTAAAAATTATGCTGTTATTGGAACAAAATGAGTTTTTAGAAATAAGAAAGATGAGTCTAAAATCATCACTAGAAATAAGGCTCGACTTGTAACTCAAGGTTTCAATCAAGAAGAAAGAATCGATTATGATGAGACATATGCACTAGTCGGAAAATTAGAAACTATTTGAATGCTATTTGCATATGCTTGTTATAAAGATTTCAAACTTTTTCAAATGGATGTTAAAAGTGTTTTCTTAAATAGTTTTTTATTGAAAAATGTTTTTCAAGAGGAAAGATTGATATAACTCTTTTCATCAAGTATGAATAGAATGATATTCTTCTAATTCAAATTTATGTAGATGATATAATATTTGGTGCTACTAATGAATATGTGTCAAGATTTTGTTAAGAATATGCAGGAAGAATTTGAAATGAGCATGATGGGAGAATTTATGTTCTTTCTCGTATTGCAAATCAAGTAAGCAAAAAGTGGAACATTTATTAATCAGTCAAAATATATCAAAGAGTTACTCAAAATTTGAGATGGAACGTGCGAAGGTAATTGGAACATCAATGAATCCAACTACTAAACTTGATAAAGATGAAAGCGGTAAGCCAGTTGACTCAAATGTATATCGAGGCATGATTAGTAGTTTATTATATTTGATAACTAGTAGACCTGATATTATGTTCAGTTTATGTTTATGTGCACATTTTCAATCATTTCCAAAACAATCTCATTTGATTGCAGTCAAACGGATTTTTAGATATTTTGCCAATACCATTGACTTAGAGTTATGGTATCCTAAACACACTTCTTTCGATCTTATTAGTTATTCATGTACCGATTATACTGGTTGCAAAGATGATCGAAAAAGTTTTAGTAGAACATGTCATTTCTTAGGTCATGCACTTATTTCATGATTTAGTAAAAAGAAAATTCTGTTGCATTATCTATTACTGAGGCAGAGTATGCTGCTGTAGGCAGTTGTTGTCCTCAAGTTCTTTACATGAAGCAACAACTTGAGGATTTTAAATTTATGTACAATCACATTCCAATCAAATGTGATAAATATAAGTGCTATAAATTTTTCGAAGAATCCAATACGACATTCTCAGACCAAACATATTGAAATTAGATATCATTTTCTTAGAGATCATGTGCAGAAGAGCGATATTGTATTAGAATTCACTAGTACACATGATCAATTGGCAGAAATTTTCACAAAACCCCTATCAGAAGATAAACTATGCATGATTAGAAGATAAATAGGAATTATGCATGTCATGAATATCTGCTAGATACTTTTATTCCATTATCTCAAATGACCTACAGAAACTTGAGACGTTTAGCCTCATCATTCAAATGCATTTGCTCCTCATAAATCATCATGCCATCCTTATCTAAAGGATTAGGCAATCGAAATGCAGAGGCGAGTAAGGACTTTAAATCCTTATTCTGTTGTTTTAAGTCTACTATTTTTTTGTTAGATTCTTGAATAAGTCGTTGAAGAATATCGATCTTCTCATTAAGCTTCTCTATCTCGCTGGTTTTGGACTGTAGCCGAGCGGAAAAAGTAACAATGGAAGATGAGTATCGAGTCCCGAGACCCACAAGCTTGTAAATGGCATCATGATCTGATTTATTAGCCAAATCAGTGTTTTGCTACTTCATGGCACTTACGACAGATGCAGAAATAGATTGATCACGAGAAGTACTGAACAAGAATTGATGAGCCATTAAGATTTTGTAAAGTGAGAATGAAAAAGAACTACAACAATGAAAAGAAGATTTGATGCGGATTAGACAAAACCAAAGATTGCTTTTATAAAGATGGAAATAAGTAGAAGACAAACTGTCATCTCTTCAAATCTTACTTAGTCAAGATTACAAGATATGCCGGATGCATATTGTCAAAAGTTACCGAACTAAGCTAGCGAGATTAATTATAATTGTCCCTGTTTCTCGTTCCAATTCCTCTATTTGAAGTTTCAAAACACGAGCTAATTCCGTCAAATCTTTATTTTCTTGCTTTAACCTCTTATTCTTTCTGCCTTTATTTGCAAGCTTTTGATGCAGAACAGATATTTGATTGTTAAGTCGATCAACTTCATTTGCTCTCGCTAGTAAGCTCCGAGACATGGTCGTAACAGAGGCAGCATATTGAGCACTGAGAGTTCTTGATGCTGCAACAACCTCAGAATCAGTTCTATTTGAAAAATGCATTTCTGCTTCTATCATGATGTTGACAACTTCATGAGATAAAATGATTGGTTGAGACGGTTCCTAATTCAAATCCAGAAGATTATCAGACGAAATTTTTTCCGTCATTCTATCGTTATGAAAAAACAGAATTTAGGTCAAGAAGCGATGTTATTTTTTTGGTATCCGATAGGTGAAAATTATTTTTTTTATAGAAACTCAGAGCCTTCAAACCCGTTTGTCAACAACATCAGGCGATTGATTTAAATCTGCTTTCGCACCGACTGCTAGAGCTAGGCCTCCAACCTTTACAGGTTTTGTCAGATACGCGTGGCTCTGCACCGAATTTCCAGAATTAGACTTCCAACATTTGCAGGTTTTGTCGGACATGCATGGCTCCGCACCGCATTGCCAGAGCTAGGCCTGCAGCTTTTGTTGTCTTTGTCGAACACGAATAATTTTAATTATTCAACTTCAAATCTCTGGAACATCTAATTCGTCAATAATATCAAGAGGATTTAAATCTTCTTCCGCACCGAGATGATAAAATTCGGCTTCAACCTTTGCAGGTTTTGTCTGGCACGGATGGTTTCAATTATTCAGCTCTTTACAAAATCTCCTTCCGCACCGAATTACCGAAACTAGGCCTCCAGCCTTTGCAGGTTTTGTCGAACACGTGTGGCTACACACCGAATTCTCTACAGTCTCTACTAACACAGCGTTTTATTTATCTATTGGTTATTGTAGGAATATATCTTATTGAACTAATTATGATTCCTTTTTAATGATGCCAAAAGGGGGAGAAGTTTTAGACTAGAACATTAACATTGTTTAAATTTCTAAACTTGTTATATATGCTTGGAATTATATTTATATTTTTGCTTGAAAAACTAACGCACATTCTCAGTGGGAGCTTAAGTATTAATACAGGCTTCAGGTTCTATCAAGTATTTGTCATCATCAAAAAGGGGGAGATTGTTGAACCCAAGGTTTCAAGTTTCGTGTAAATCTACAAATGAATTTTAATGATAACAAATGAATTCAAAGAATAAAGGAGTCTCAAGCTCAAGTTGTCCACACAATAGAATCAAGCACATCAAGGAAGCAAGCATGAGTAAGAAGATAACAAGTTCACATTAAAATCATAGAGTAATTTTGTAAATCTCTTAAAAATTCGAAATTAGGATTAAGGCTCAAAATTAATATTTTATCATAAAGTATTAAAATACATTTTCCACATATGCATGAATATTTTGAAAATTAAATTTGAAAATTTTGAAAGATGATTGATTGTCATCTTTCATATGTGCATGACATGATTAAAGGTTTGAATTTTGAAAATATTAAGATGATTGATTGTCATCTTTCACATGTGCATGTTTTATTTGAATATTTTCAAAAGTGGTGGATGCTTTTCTTGACTTATGCAAAAGATAGATGTCTTTATTTGAAAATTTTGAAAAGTAAAGTGTGCTCCTTTTGTCATATGCAAAAAGTAAAAGATTATATTTGAAATTTTTGAAAAGTAAAGTGTGCTCCTTTTGTCACATGCAAAAAGTAAAAAGATTAGATTTGAAATTTTTGAAAAGTGAATGATGATGTTTTTGACATGGGAATCTTTTCAAATTTGAAATTGAAAACTCATTTGCCTATAAATAGCTCACTTGAGTTTTGCAAAATATATAACAAGAGCTTACACATCTATTGCTAAGTTTTGCATCATTCCTTCAAAGCTCTCATTCTCTCTTTTCTAAAGTTTTGAGCCTTAATTCTTGTTCTTGTTGAGAGAGATATAGGTTGCGCTGCATTGTTTCTATCTCACTCATTGAGAAGTACTTTGAGTGAATAACCCTTGTGTGTGTAGAAGGTGTTCTACACGGGGAATAGTTAAATCACCAAGTGTGAGGTGATTGGAAGTGTAGAAGGTGTTCTACACGGGGAATAGTTAAATCACCAAGTGTAAGGTGATTGGAAGTGTAGAGGGTGTTCTACACGGATTCTTTGGAGCGGTGCTGCTCAAAGGTGTAATAGGTTTCTATCTCCACCTAAAGGAGATTGAATAGTGGATTTGGGGATCCTCAAGAGGTAGCTTGAGGCGAGGACGTAAGCAGTGGGGCCGAACCTCGTTAACATACTGAGTTTGCTTCTCTCTTACTCTTACTCTTTATATTTATTGTTGTTTCATATTTTGTTTATATTTTATATTATATATTTGATTTATAATTGTTATTTTTTTAAATACAACTCAATTCACCCCCCTTTTGTGTTAGTCATCTGGGTAACAGTAGCAGTAGGATAACAGACACTAAAATGTATAAGGCCCATTAGACTTGGCCCCTTGAGCTTGGCCCACTTACATTGAACTCCTAACAATCTCCCCTCCTTTAAAGAACCTTGTCTTCAAGGTTATTTTTCCTAAATAAGTGAATTGAACAAAAAGACTAAGATTCAAACATAATCAATGCCAAAAGTGTGTAAATAGATAAAGTAAATTCCATTGTTTCCTTCATCATGTATGGATTCTGAGTCCTTGTAGCTGCAATTCTTCAAACTCTAACAGTTCTGCTACCAACATCCAAGGAGTCTCCTCATGGCCATTGCAGCTGAGTCCAAGACATAGAGATGCATCTCGAATACAATCTTCAAGAAACGGCTCATCATCTTTGATTGCAATGCCTAATGAGTACCAAAAGTAGTCTGTATCATCAGCTATGGTATTTCTTTGCTCCAATAGTCCAAGTTTCCCTAATGCATCATCCTTTGAGATGCCCATTGGTTCATTAGTCCAACTCCAATTGGAACCTAATGCTTTAGATAATTCAATATTACCTTTCATAGATTGATGACTGAAGTTTGGAAAAACAACACATAAAGATCCTGCTTTATAAACTGCAGCCTCTAAGTTTTGATCAAACACAAACACAACAAAACTCTTGACCAGACCACTCTTCTTTCCTACCACATTCAGCTCATCAATGAAGACAACGGATGGAGCATCTTCCCTTGCTTCTTGGTACAGTGCTCTGACACGAGAAGCACCGACCCCTACATATACTTCTACAAACTGAAAGGTAGAAATTGAGAAGAAGTGTACGCCTACCTCACCCAGCAATCATCGCTTGACTACAGTGAGAATCACGACATATGAAATCATGCCCTTAACGACTCCGCCAATCTGTATCTTGTTGATCTACATCTCCTTCGCGTTGATGAAAATCTGGGAGATTAAGTCCTTAAGAGTATCGCTCTGAAGCTTACTCATAGGCGGATCTTTCTCTTTCCAGATGCTTCTCCAATGGTATCCTAAGTGGAGGCTGTTGTGAGCGAGTGCGATGGTAGGATTTGTGGTTGAGCTTCTTCTTCCTCTATCAAAGGGTTCCAAAATATGCTTAAGGGTAATTTTAGCAAACAGCATAACCGCCCTTTGCTCCTGCCATTTTTTATTAAAAAGTCCCTTCAAGTAGCTATGGTCATACGGAGGCAACGATTTTCCACACTCATTCGTATGATTGTTCATATATTTAAGAAAGTTCTCACGATCACCGTACCATTGTGATCACTGTGCTTTGTAGGACACGTCTTGGAAACTGAAAGAACATTGCTAGACACGCCCCAAAAAACTTTCGAATTGCTAGCTTTGACGAGGGCCTCATCCTTCTTCCCAACTTTGTCTGCTGCTTCTTTTCCTTCCTCTACACAATTGTTGTCTTTCGTTTCATTTTCCATCGACAGTATTGCTTTCAGTATTGCATTGGTTAAACACATAATGTCTTCCTCCTCTTCTATGAACTCTTCTTCTTTGTCTTCTTGATCATGCGACTCCATGAAACATTGTCTGAAAATTGTGAAGCTTTCATGGTATTGATTGAGTAAATCGGTTATGTGCAGCGATTGTTCAAGAGCTTTTTCCATCAGTAGCAAGACTTTTTGACATTTGTTGAAGATTTCCTGGTTAGCCATGGAGGACTATAGGCTCTGGATACCACTTGTAAGGGTTCCTATGGATGAACAAGCAAAACTTGGAATTAAACGAACAATATAGATGATGAAATAGTAAGAAATAGTTCAAATAGAATGGCTGTCACACCTTGGGGTATTCGAGGTCCCCAATTCCTCCAAAGAGAATACAATTAGTTTCAACAATATTTTTCAGATTTCAGATCATTCTTCCTCCCCTCATATCTACGCTATATAGGCATTTCTTTGTAACTAATTCTTGTAAAAATGATAAACTAACATGCCTATGCATCAATAAGATAATAGACACTAAAATGTATAAGGCCCATTAGACTTGGCCCCTTAAGCCTAGCCCACTTACATTCGATTTCTAACACAGCCCCTGCTCGTAAGCCTTTGAGTCTTTATTGGTCACTTTATTACTTTGTTTTCAGATTTCCCTCATCCAGACTTTAACCCTAATGAAAAGGTTAATCTTTTCTTCTATTCCAATTCCGTAGAGTTCACCAATTTGGATATCTTGAATTTTTTTTTTTCATAATGGGTTTCTCTTGTCTAACTTAAGATGAACACAAGTTTTGAACTTTGGATTGTAAGAAAATTATGGGTTTACTTTTTCATATCATAGAGTTTGAGATAGATAATGGTTGTTGGGAATTGAGTTTTATGATTTATCTCAAGTTTTTGAGATAAGCTAACACCAGTGCTAATGCATAGTCATAGAAGTAACGATTAGAGCTTAAATTAGATTTTCTCTGTCGGATTTCGATTTTGTATTAAATATTTTCGATGAATAATGTTATTAAATATATGTTACAAACTTAATATTTATATATGGTTTTAAATATTTCAATATTATTTACTTGATCGATGATGCATTAATTTATATTGATGTATGATGAGGAGAAGTGATTTCCACGGCCAAAATAATTGAATATATGCTTCCAATCAAGTAAGGTACAAAGAAACTCCAGTCCTATGAATGGATTTCTCAATATTTTCCTAGCCATTTATTACAAAGTCAATGCATCCAAAATCTTATAACTCAAACCAAAACACAATCACATGAAAAAACCTACATGATGGGTATGAAAAGAGAACTTTCATAAACCATATGAAGGATTCATTTGAATATGCTATTAGTTGAACATAATAATATGTACTGAATTAATGCAATAACAAATATATTCAAAAGACTGATACAAAGATGTATATGCAAAGAGACTCCCTTGTATTTACATCTCTTCCATTTGATGGTATCCCATCCTTTGTTTTAGTTCTATCTAGGTTGTATCATAAGCAAGAAGCCTTACCATTGAACTCAGTTAAAGAAAAATCATAGCTGATGTACCATTAAGCAAAGTAAACAATTCGACATATGATTGTTTTCTTCTTGAGTCAGTTTGACACAAACTTTTCTATGTAATCTAAATTATCTATTAGTTTATTTGTTTGTTTGTTTGCGTTTTTTTAGAATTTGGATTGTGATCTGGTCTTTTGGGTTAGGTCTCTGAAAAAAAAAAATAGGTGGGTTTGGTCTTTTGGGTTTGTGTTTTTATGGAATTATCTAGCCCTTTCAAATCTTATAAATCTGTTTTTTCAATTTATTTTTTTTAAACAACAAACTGTAACCAAGTCTCTCATATTAAACTATAAATGAAAAAACCATATACATAGGCCAATGGATAAATGAATATGATGCATAAACATATCATAAACAATTCAACCATATAAACAAACAATTTAACCATCAATGAATAAAGGAAGGCATAAAATGACAATAAACAAAAGAAACCAAATACTTCACGTTTCACATAACGACAATTTCACTTCACATTCTGTATACTTGGATTATGTTTATTTACTTATTAAAAAATATAACATTACTATTTTGACAGTATTTTATTGGCATAAGATATTTGTAACCATGCTCTTGTAATGAGCTGGATTACTATGTATGTGGATTGATAACTGTCTTGGTTGGTATGAATAAACAATTAAACCATAAATGAATAAATCAAGACATGAAACCATAGCAAAACAAAGAAACAAAATACTTAATTTAAAACATATACTTACAAAATTGAAAAAAGAAATGCTAAGCTCCGAAACCCCCCAACCAAAACCTGAAAAGAAAATAACAACAATAGAAGATGAAGTTACATTTTAATAAATAACTAAATAGAAGAACATGCAAAACATAAATACAAAAAATGGAACAAAACAGAGTTGAAAGTATGATCTTGGATTTGATGGAAGAAAATAGAAGATGAAGTTTAAAAAAAAAAATTAACAAAACCAAAAACCAGATTTTGAAAAATAACAAAATATAAGAATATATCAAATCTGAAAACAAGGAAAAAAATTTTACAAACTCAAATAATAATACAGAAATAGGAATAAAATATGATGACACCCTTTTAAGTGTACTGTCCTCTAGAACAAAAATAAATATATTAGATAAACGATTAAACAGAAGAACATACGAAATCTGTTTTGTTATTTGAAAGTAAGCTCTTAAATAATAAAACTGAAGAAATAACAAAACAGAACATGAAGCAAACAAAAAATTAACAAAACAGAATAAAGACTTGCTTTAAAGAAATAATAAAATAAAATAACATACAAATTACAAAAGGAGGTATGCTCATAATATAGAATGGGAATGAAAATAAGGATAAAAATAGAGTCAACGCCTATTTTGACTTTTGAAATGAGTTACTTTCAAAATATATGAATATGAAAGGATTCAATTGAGTTTTATTGTACTTTTTTCTTGATAAACATAACCTTACAGAATATTTATTATCCTTGCAGGGGTGAATAGTGACAGTGAATGAATCCAGAATATTTACTTGCATGAGTTTTATTGTACGTTGAGCCGAATTGCATGAATATTTAAATCCAGAATATTTATTTTCATTAAATTGCATGAAAACAAATTTAAATTGTACCAATACTGCGGAAAGGACTTAATGGATTTTAGTTATTTCCTTTAAATTGCATGAATTCAGAAGGTGGATGATTTTAATGGAGTTAATGGACTTAAATTTTTTTATTTTAAGTTATCGAATTTAAAAGATAACTTCTTGCTATCATGTTAATTTTTAATAATAGCAAATTATTAAATTTAAATTCAAGTTATTTTAAGTTATCCATTTGTAGTGTGAAAACATTAATGTTTACTAACAAATGTGACTGGAACGTCTGATATGTGAATTAAATAGCCATAAATTCTATTTTACGTGAAGAGCATCAATTTTGTTTTAATTGAACAATGCAAATAGAAGTTAAACGTTAAATAGAGACGTTAGATGAGATCAGTTGTAAGTTTAAAAAATTTAACAGTACTGTTATACCAACATTTTTTTGTTAGAGTAGTCACGTTATATATATAAATTATATATATATATATATATCCTAGATTGTGAGAAGTGAGAAGATTTCAACGGCAACTGCTTATTAAAAACAAGACCATCAATCAAACAAGTACTAATATTGTAACAGCCAAGTAGTTAAGACCACCTGGGATCTGAACTACTGCTTGGTTAGTCTAAGATTATGTTTGGTTATTCAATTTAAATAAGATAGAAATGAAATATTATTATAATATGTTTGTTACTATTATTAATTATTTTGAGATTTAAAAAAGTTAAATTATTTATTATAGTTTATAAAAATTTGTTGAAATTATAATAATTACATGAGATGAGATAAAATGGTATGATTTTGTACAACCAAATCAGACCTTAACTTCAACTCCCTCTGTGTATTTTCTTAATTTACATTTTTTAACTATTTAAAACCTATATAATATATATTATCATTAATTTATATCAATAGATCAATATTGTTCACTGACACTTAAAACTTGTTAATTAAAAATCAAATAAAATCTAATCTCTAGACGGACTTATATATTTGAGATGAGGTTAGGTCTATTCATCCGAATTTTGGATTCGAGAATCCAGATTCAAAAGATAAATAATTTTCTAAAATCTCTTAGATAAAAGTATTAAAATTATTAAAATATAAATAACTATGTTAATGCGTGTTTTGCAATCTTTAGTAACTCGAAGACTCCAAGCTAATCGATCTGCATAGAGTCAAATAAAGAGTACGGCTCTAAAGTCCTTTGAACCCTCCGATGCTTTTGTTAGAGAGAAAATTCATGTTCTTGAATAATAATGAATTGAGATTGTTTTTCATACATTGTTTTTTTCTAATGATCTTTTCCTTTTATATGAACTGAAATATTGTGCTGATACGTATATCACCATTCATGATTGTTAGGGAGGATGTTAATCAATCGGACTCTCTTTTCTCTGTTGTCTTGAATCATTCATTACTTTTGTTACTTCTGAATAATATCTTCATCAATATGATCATATTTGGGCGACTTATTTTTCACTAAGCATATCTCATGCCCGCTCTTGATGTTATAGTGGGTTAGGTAGCATTTAATGCAAAAAATCAAACTGTAAATGTCCCTATTTCTTCTGATTATTTTATTATTTTGATAATAAGGATAAGGATAAGAATTCATTAATTGAATTCAGTGTGCTTATCTTTACCGAATCAAATAGAATAAAAATGTAGTTAGGTTAGAATGAAGGTGGATTCAAAAATTTCTTTCCTCGCTTCCGTCTTAAAAAGATCTCAGAGATCATAGACAGATGCCATTTTTTTAGACATGCAGAATTATCGTACGATTGACCCTCCTCTCACAAATTAAAACAAGGAAAATTTTAGGACTAGGATAGATTTTGTCCGATCCAGAGAAACAGGCTTAGATGAGAGTATATCATATGATATTTTCTTGTAATCAAACAAATAATATCAGACAATGATCTATTGAAAAAATAAAAAACATTGAAGATGAGGTCGTGCATGGCACATCCAGATCGATGGACCCAGCTCCCACGCAACCTTTTGCCCCCCACTTGCGGTGTGCAGACCGTGTGGAGATTTATCAATAAGCAAAAACGTGATGATCTGCAGGAATTGATGCCTACGGTGTACTTATCTAAACACTGTCGTTGGGGATGGATAAAGCATTGGACCTCATCTCTTTACGCAACGAAAAAAAAAAAATAATAATAATCTACCCTTTTTTACTTTCGGTCCGACAATCATTGTGGCAAAGTTTTAATTACTTGGATAGATGAGTTTTTGATTGACATTATAAAAAAATTATTTATTCATAATTATTTATTTTTAATAAAATAATTATTTTTAATTAAAATGAATCTATTTTTATGTTAAATAATTATTTCTGTTATAAATAATTGATTATAAATATATGTTTATCTTTTAATGTGAGTTGGATCTTGTGCTACAAGCCTACAAAGCAATATAATTCATTTTTCACATGCTTCGTAGTCGTGTAGATCATCACAAAAAGTAGGAGACCCTCTTAATTTACTTCAAAAATTAGTGGCCATAGTTAATATTACAAAAAAAAATAAATATTTATGATGTTTTAATTGTAATTAAGATAATTATTTACGATTAAAATAATCTATCTTAATTATAAATAATTTTTTATGTTGTAATTAAAATATCACAAATACTTATATTATTATTATTTTTTAGTGTAAATGGTGGAGATTATGTGCTAAGAATTCTCTTGATTAATTTGGTGTCATTTTGAGTGCCTGAAGAAACCACGTCACCATTTCGTCACGTCACCTACAAAAGTTATAACAAGAAGAAATTGAAAATTCTCGATAATGGTTTACAAAGCAACAGTTTGTGTGTGGAACTTAGGCTACGATTGGCAATTGAAAATAATTAAAGTATTTTTAGAATATTTTATTATTATTTATTATTTTAAATTATTTTTTACTTATTTTTTATTATCATTTATTAGTTAGTTTTCACTATTATTTAATATTTTGTTATTATTTTTTTAATTATTATTTATAACACTTCTCGACACTGTTTACTATTCAAACGATACCAATTACTCATGTTTATCTTCAAAGGGGGCTTGACTAGAAATGATTACTTCTAAGCTATATAAGGTATAGACGTACGTTAAAATCATAAGTAGTTATCAAGACCAGATTTGATTCTATAGATTATGATCTTTCTCAAAAAACTTCTCTAGTACTACAGATCGATGTAATACTCACGTAAGTACATCATTAATGTGATAAATATTGATATGTCTGTCACATTATAAAAAATGATAGAACTTAGTATTATATCACATGAAACGATGTTACACTCGGAGATACTATGGGTAGAACCTTTTCTTTGCAGGATGGGTTATAATTTACCATAATTAAAGTTTTAACTTTTCTGTTTTGGATTTATGTAAAAGAGAAATTTCTCTCTTTAGTAAGATCTTTTGCTGCTTCAGTGGAACGACCATGACAACTATGTGTTGGGTTCCATCAAGTGGGCTAGGCCCAACTGTAAAGAGGTACGAAGTGGTCAGCAGGGCCCAAGTTTCATCATTTTTAATACCATTAGTAGCATTCATTTATCTTTCTTTCTTTTTTTCTTTTTTGGATAATTTGATTTATCTTTTTACAGACTCGTGTTCTGCTTTTTCTTCATTTACTTCGTTATTTTATTTCATTTTTGTTGGATGGCATGTTTGGCTTTTTCCTTGGTTAGATGTCCATTATAGTTATTAGGAGTAATATCTAATAAATGTTATAAGGTTTTTAATTATACTCATAAGTAGTGCCCAACAGTAAGATCTAATATCTTTATACATGTATCAATGATTATATATTACTTACAAGATTTAAGTAAAATGTTTGATATTAGGAGTAACATCATATCCTCTTATCCCTAAAATATTATATATTATATATGACAATATTAATTATAAGAAGAAAAAATATGAAATTATTGGAATTTATAGGAGCGAAATGAGAATAATTTATGAGTTGTATCATTTAATTATCAATTATGATTTTGTGTTCACAAATCATTCATTTAATAAAAATAAATAAATCTACCCGATCTCAAGTTTATTAATGGAGCTGATCTTAAACAGCTTGTTGGATAACCTTGTTTATTTACTGCCCTAGCTACCTAACATATTTTGTAAGGAAAATGCTTGTTTGTCACGAGCCCTAGGTTTGCACTTAGGCTTGACGGCTAGTACATTTTAATTTTTTTTAAATATTTAAAAAAGCAATTATTAGTAAATTTGTGTATTTATAAAAAATAAATATTTAAAAGTTTCTTTAAAAAAATGTTGAAAAATCGAGATTGTACTAACGGACATTTTAAACAGTAAAAGCTGAGCAGCAAAATAGAAAATCCATTACGAAGCGAAAAGAGAAGTGTCCACCTAATGGGAGCCAGCAATCTCCGGAGCTTAAACAATATTTTGAATATTGTATTGAAGAGTATATTGATTAAAATATTAGAATAAAATATTTTAATATTAATATTTTTTCATAAATTATTTTAGAATAATTTATATATATATATAAATTATATATATATATATAAATTATATATATATATATATAAATTACATTTTAAAATAATAGTTAATATATGAATAAATTATATATATATATATAAATAATCTAGTCTAAATTTGAATAAAAAAATAGTAAGAAATGAAATTTCAAAATTTGATACAGACCAGTACAGCCAAAATATTGGCTAATCAAAATATGAACCAGTACAAAATAGACACAATTTTTGTATCGGACACTACTCCAATACGATACATATGACCAACCATACCGGCTAGTGCAATACAAAATTGAAAATTATGGCTCAAAGACGTCCGTTACGTTTGTAGTGGCCAATGGTCATGCTATAAAGTTTTTATTTTTCCTTATTTTCTCCATATTTAAAAAATAATAATAATTTTCTTTCAAACTATATAATTTTCTTTCTAATTTTGATTTATAATATAAAATTTAAATATTGTGCAAAATTACTTATTTTTTAGTTTTATTAATTTTTAAGTTTCTTGTTTTATATATTTTACTTTCTTAATTTTAAATAATCATTTAATTTGTGACTCTTTTTCTAATCTGTTTTAATTCTTAGTTTATTAAGGTTTTTTTGCTGTTATATTATATTTTTAAAAATTTTATGTACTTTTCTAATATTTTTATTTTTTATACTTTAATTATTTTATTTTGTTTAAATATTTATTTTTTTCTTATTTTTAATATATTTTAGTGACGTGTTAATAAAACAATATTTGTGATACATGGTATCCTGATGTTTTCAGGATTAAGGAGAGGCAACAGGGTCTCATTGCCCCACGCCCACATGGTGGGTCGGGCAACCCCACCTTGCAAGGCAAGACAATAGTGGGTGCAGGGGACGGTATGGCCCTAGTGGAGCCTTGCCCCGCACTCAAATTTTCTTTTATATAAATATATATTTACATATATTTATACCATACATAATTATATATTTATAAATATTTATTATTTTTACTATATATAGTTATAATAATATGTACTAAGTAAATCATTTACATAATATTTTGTGTAACTTTTAATGTAATAGGGTGATATTTTTATAGATTATCTTAATAATACAAATCTCATAGTTAAGTAACGTAAGACTTTGTATAATTAAGTATTGTGAGACTTTGTATATTAGGGGCCCATGCATGCAAGACAGAGAGTGGAGAAGTGACTACTCCATACCGTATGATTCGGATAGCATCTATTTTCTTTAAATTATTGATATGACAATTATTAATGATAATTGATAGGGGCCCATCCAGCCTATTCGTGATATTGATATGACAATTATTTATGATAATTGGTGTTCATTTTCTTTAAATTCCAAATGACCAGTTTGAAATAGGAGCAACCCTCAAGACCCAAAACAATAATTTGTCCATTATTCGAAGGTAGCATCTCATATTAGCTTGAGAAATCTCACGAGTGATCAGCTGCTAATTAATCATGTAATACAATGGTAACTTATAGACACAAATCCTGAAGGTACTCTTTAATTGAATGATATCTAGATGTACTTATATATTCTAACTACATTAGAGATGTTATTTAGAAAATAATAAACATACGACACTTTATACAACTATATATATATTCTAAATAAGGAATACTTTTATAAAATAATGTATAAAAATAACCTCAATTTAAAATATGACTAAATAAGAGTATTAACATTGGTTTCATAATTTTTTTTTTTAAATTTGATGAGTACAAATTTAGTGAAAAACTAATAAAAAAAAATCATGTGCATTAATAAGAATATTAGCATTGGCTCCATCAAAAATTTAAAATTTAAAATTTGAGCTAGAATATTTGAGCATTATTTTTTATATTTGAAATATTACTATTCAAAAATTAAATTAATTTGTTTTTATTTTTTCTATTTATTTTTCTTCCTTTTCTATCAAATATGATTTTTTTTAATAAGTTTGATATAAAATTATTTTATATTTTTTTTCAAATTTATAATTTTATTAATTTATAATTTTTTTTATATAAAACTAATTCTAATATTCTAAGATATGATTTTATAAAGAGTAGGGATATCCAATACAACGGATTTTACTACATTTTTACAACTTATGTATATTTGAGTTTTTTTTTTATTATTTTATTTTAAGTTTATTTTAATATTTTTAATCATTAAAAAAATATAATTTTATTAATATTTATATTCTTAATTATTAAAAAAAATTATAAAAAAAATTATAAAATAATAATAATTATATCATTTCTCTTTATAAATTAGGTATCTGATTACTCTAATAATTTGAAATTATGAAGACGAATTCTGACAAGACAGGTCTTTACGGCGGAGGATATCATAATCTAGAAAGTAGAAACCGTGTAAGGGGAAGAAGCCCTAAGGATCACACACATATTTGCATGGCTACCATTTAAAGCGTAAGGAAGACTTGCAGTACTGTGCTTTTAGCTGTCCAAATGTCTCATTGTGCCTCCTGCATGTTAGCGATTCCTCCCATGCATATTTAATGGACCACATGATTTTGATGTTTGTTCTATCAATTTTCCTGGCATTTTCCTGATCATAGGCAAATTCACACTCACTATTAAGTTATATTTGCAAGTTGGTATGGAGGATATTTCTTCCGGTCTAATGGACCACATGAATCATCCGTGACTCCTCCCATGCATATCTAAGGGACCACATGAATCGTCCGCAATAATTTTTTTCGATCATTTCTAATTACCAAACAAAAAGAAACTTTTTGTTCTTACCCTAAAAAATATCACATCAAACATGCATCACAGCTCAATATCGTTGTCGTTTCTTCTTATTGTTTTGCACGTGAAGCCTTGCATGGAGAATCCAAAGTAACCGGTTTGAACCGCTCAAAATCCAACTTCTTTATATAAATTGTACCCTAAAACCCCAAACAAGCACAATCCTAAAGTACAATAATATTCATGTGAAGATGATTACTCCAATTATCTTTATCTTTTCCCTCCTCCTTTCCTCCTCCCATGCAGCTGTTCAAGACTTCTGTGTAGCTGACCTAACTCTTCCTGAAAGTCCTGCCGGTTACGCTTGCAAAAAGCCTGCAACTGTGACTGTGAGTGACTTTGTCTTCTCCGGTCTAGGCATTGCCGGAAACACCTCAAACATTATCAAAGCGGCGGTGACTCCTGCATTTGCCTCACAATTTCCCGGCGTCAACGGTCTTGGAATCTCCTTGGCTCGCTTGGACCTGGCCCCTGGTGGAGTCGTGCCATTTCACACCCATCCTGGAGGTTCAGAAGTTCTTCTTGTTGTGCAGGGTACAATCTGTGCTGGGTTTGTTTCCTCAGCGAATACCGTTTACATCAAGACTCTTAAGAAGGGTGACATTATGGTTTTCCCTCAAGGTTTACTCCATTTTCAGATAAATTCTGGAGGTTCTTCAGCTCTTGCTTTTGTCAGCTTCAGCAGTGCAACCCCAGGTCTCCAGATTCTGGATTACGTATTGTTTGCAAACAACTTGCCCACTGAAATTGTAGCTGCAACTACTTTCCTTGATGTTGCTCAAATTAAGAAGCTTAAAGGTGTTCTTGGTGGGACTGGGTGATGATGATCTTTATGTCGTGTCAATATTCCTATTCTCATCAAAATTATGCTCGACCGTAAGGATAGGATTTAATTTCAATATTCTCCAATTATGAGTAGTACTAGAGCTTTTTAGGTGTATTAATAAGAGCAAACATGTGATCAGTTGTTTTTGTTTAATTTGTTTTTAGAAGTTTTCGAGTCTATGCTGGATGGGGGTACTGCGTTTTGACTGCTAAGGTACTATGTAACATATCTGTTAAAGCCAGAAAATTCCATGAAAAATGAATAAATATTATATTGTGTTTGATTTGACGTCAAAGATCGATTCCAAATGGGAAATAGTACTATTCTAATCCACGGAATAAAGTCACAAAAAGTTATAAAAATATAAATTTAACAAACTCTAAGAGTGTTAATGCATGGGAATTAATTAGTTTTTGTGAGAATTATTGGCTCATTCAATCTAAACATCCTAGGTCTGGGTCGAAGTATGAAGAATGAAACACAAGACCCCATTATTGTATGTATATATATATATATGGAAGTACTTCTACCTCTGAGCGATTGAAAATTTTTTAAAACTCTAAAAATATTCGCCTTTAAATCAAATGGATAAAAAACGTTATCAACTATATTCTATGGTCAAAAATTCTTGACAGCTAGCTCACATATATATGCCAAAAGTCATGAACTTGCTCCCATGAACATTCCATTTAGATGCCAAGAAGATCTGTTTTGCCAGGCTCAAAAGTTGTACAAAGACAAAACCCTATCTTCATGTTTAATTTGTCATGTTCATTTCAAATTTGATTCTGAACTGCATGCATTGATAAGTTATCTTATCTTAAACTATATAAGAGGGGGATATGGCTCATCAATTGTGTGTATGTCCAAAGACATCCTTATCTTTTATTTTATTGAATATTCACCTCATGTATTCATCGCGTGATAGTACACATGATGATCATGAGTAGTACTAATCAGTAACAAAAGTTTCTAATTTGTTTTAATTTTTAGTTTATTAAGGTTTTTTTCGCTCTTATATTATATTTTTAAAAATTTTATGCACTTTTCTAATATTTTTATTTTTTATACCTTAATTATTTTACTTTGTTTAAATATTTATTTATTTATTTTTATCATTTTTAATATATTTTAGTGATGTGTTAATAAAACAATATTTGTATACATGCCTTGGTATCATGATGTTTTCAGGATTAAGGAGAAGCAACAGGGTCTCGTTGCCCCACGCCCACATGGTGGGTCGAGCAACCCCACCTTGCAAGGCAAGACAATAGTGGGTGCACGGGGCGGTATGACCGTAGTGGAGCCTTGCCCCACACTCAATTTTTCTTTTATATAAATATATATTTACATATCTTTATACCATACAAAATTATATATTTATAAATATTAATTTATTATTTTTACTATATATAAATATAATATTATGTACTAAGTAAAACATTTACATGATATTTTGTGTAATTTTTAATGTAATAGGGTGACATTTTTATAGATTATCTTAATAATACAAATCTCATACTTAAATAACGTGAGACTTTGTATAATAGGGGCCCATGCATGGAAGGTAGGGAGTGGAGAAGGGGTTACTCCACACCGTATGATTTGGATAGCATCCGGCTTATTCGTGATATTGATATGACAATTATTTATGATAATTGGTGTTCATTTGAAATTCCAAATGACCAATTTGAAATAGGAGCAACCCTCAAGACCCAAAACAATAATTTGTCCATTATTCGAAGGTAGCATCTCATATTAGCTTGAAAAATCTCACGAGTGATCAGTTGCTAATTAATCATGTAATACAATGGTAACTTCTAGACCCAAATCCTGAAGGTACTCTTTAATTGAATGATATCTAGATGAACTTATATATTATAACTAAATTACAGATGTTATTTAGAAAATAATAAACATACGACACTTTATACAATTATATATATATATATATTCTAAATAAGGAATACTTTTATAAAATAATGTATAAAAATAATCTCAATTTAAAATATGACTATATAAGAGTATTAACATTGATTTCATTTTTTTTTTCAAAATTTGATGAGTACAAATTTAGTGAAAAACTAATAAAAAAATTTATATGTATTAAGGAAAATATTGGCATTGACTCCCTCCAAATTTAAAATTTGAGCTAGAATACTTGAACATTATTTTTTATATTTGAAATATTACTATTCACAAATTAAATATTTAATTTGTTTTTATTTTTTTTCTACTTTTTTCTACATTTTTTTTATCAAATATGAATTTTTTTTAATGAGTCTGATATTAAATTATTTTAAATGTTTTTTTTTCAAATTTATGATTTTTATTAATTTATGATTTATGATTTATGATTTATGATTATTTTTCTTTTAATAAAACTAATACTAATACTCTAAGATATGATTTTATAAATTAGGTATCTGATTACTCTAATAATTTGAACCTATGAAGACGGATTTTGACAAGACAGGTCTTTACGGCGGTGGATATCATAATCTAGAAAGTAGAAACCGTGGAAGAAGGGGAGGCCCTAAGGATCACACATATTTGCATGGCTACCATTTCAAGCGTAAGGAAAACTTCCAGTACTATGCTTTTAGCTGTCCAAATGTCTTCTTGTGACAGCGCCTCCTGCATGTTAGCGATTCCTCCCATGCATATCTAATGGACCACATGATTTTGATGTTTGTTCTATCAATTTTACTGGCATTTTCCTGATCATAGACAACTTCACGCTCACTATTAAGTTATATTTGCAAGTTGGTATGGAGGATATTTCTTCCGGTCTGGCCTACCGTTAATATGATAAAATTTGATTATTATTTAAAAAAAAAAAGAGTTTTGTCGATAATTAAAAGAAAATTAATTTTATCATATCATCATGTACAGAATGGATCGAGACCTGTCATGATTAGCACCACTTGCAAATAAAACGTATATAATTTCGACAGTTTAAAAAAAGAAAAATGATAAATTCACAATATATTTTACAATATTTTACATAATATATATTATAAAATAAAAATATTTCTATAAAGTGATGTTAATTTTATATATAAGACAATTTATAAAAATATATTTATTTTATAATATGTGTTATATAAATATTATAAAATATGTTGTATATATATCACTTTTTTTTTAAAATATTGTATATGACACAACAAGCTAATATATGTATATAATCTAGCTGTTAAAGATGAAAAATGGTAGATCATATATAATATATATATATATATATATATATATATATGTATGTGGTTTGAGTACTTACTAAGATCAAGATTATATTTTGAAAAAAATATTATATTTAGTGCTAGAAAAATTTGATTAGCACGAGAATTTATATTATATCAACGTAAAAAAAGGTGTATCGTAGATACCAACCACTTGCAAAATAAAGAAGTCTTACATATATATATATATATGTATATATATATTATTATAATAAATAAGATTTTTTATTACGTTTTATTTAATTGAAAGTTAAATTCTGTCGTAAATAGTAGCATTTATTGCGTTTTCTAACCACAATTAGTAGCATTACGACGAAAAATTAGACTTATTATCACGTCCAAATAGTCGCGGTTAACTCGCGATCTTCAAAACGCGGCAAATGACTTTTTACTACGATTTTAAAATTTTTGTGATGATTTTAAAACTTTTTACGGCGACTTATCAAACGCTATAAAAGTCTCATGTATTGTAATGTATGTATATCCATATCTCATGTTTGTTGTACAAGGAACTTGTAATTAACAACAGTAATAATGTGATTTATCCATGTATATATATCTACTATATATATAAACGCAAATAGCTTGCTACAAGATTTTCGTCTAATTTTTTCTATACAATTTTGCTCTTTGTTTTATTTAAAAATTACAATTCTTTAAGTATTATTTTGTTTTGCCGATAGATATTTTGGTCTTTTAATATGAACAATAAAAACATTATTTATGTGAAAGATTGTTGCAGGCTATATAAATAGTAAACAGTTGCCCAACACAACTCTTTTTTCATACCTCTAAAACGTTATAATATCATTAAAAGATACTTTTTTAATTATTAAACATAAAAGATTAATCTACTGCTTCGAGACACCAGTAACATGTGAACACGAAGTACGTGTATATATAAAATATCACTATAGCAGTGCACTTATTAATGTACACATGATTATGTGGCTGCTTCTATTTTTTTTTTTTTTAAACCAAAACGTGAAAGCATGAGGAAAGATGAAGATGAACAGTGCGAGAGATAAATTTTAAATTACTAGATGTTTTAGTATATTAAAATTTGATTTGTTTTAATTTATATATTAATAATTATTGCAAATTTAATAATAATATTTATAAAAAAAAATTCATTACTTAGCTATTAGCACATAGTTCATCTAAATTTGTTCATTTAATATATCAATTTTACATAAAATTGTATTAAAAATTTAAAATATAAAAAGATGAAATTTAATATATTTTTTCACTTAATCCTGAACATAATAATGAACTTATTAAGAAAAAAATTGTGTGAGTTCTTATAATTTGGTGTTCGTTTAGAAGCAAATAGCAAAAGACTACTTTACTTATTAATCACTTCAAAATTATGGTTACTGAGTTTTTATACATAGATTCAATATTTAGTTTCATTATTTTTAAAATTTGTTAAAAAAAATCCAAAAATTTGATAAACAGTAAGTCATTATTACAAATATTGTAAGGAACCAAAAAAAAGAAAGTAGCATTTCTATTTTTTTGTGGTTTTTTTACGGCTTTCTAATTGTTTTTTTTTAATGTCTTTTTAAAAGTATTTTTGTAATAAATTTCATTTAATGCATTAATTCTTTGCTTGTAAGTTTTTTTTTGTTTTGTAAATATTGAATTTATTTATATAATTTTTTATTATTGTTAGGATATTTTTTTATGTATTTTTTTTTTTTATAGATTGGTTGCTTTTGCTTTTACTTGACTCTTCATCAATCTAATTGTTATCAATTTGTTGTGTTCACACTCTTCTTTTGCTTGTCCTCCACTTCCAGGTATGTTCTTTTCTATCTCATTTGAAAAAATATTATTCAATTATATCCTTATTATGTGAATATTTATTTTTCTCATTATATTCATTTCTTTTAATACATTTGTTTTATTCTAAGATTTGTTATCATGTTTGATCCATTTAATATGATCTGTGTGAAATTATTTCGAATTAATTATTTTCTTCTTTCGCTTTTACTATAAATGCTTATGATATTTGTTATGCATATATATTGCTATATGTATATATCTATTCACATCTTTGATATATTTTCATATATATTTTTAGATTAGGCTTCAAAATCGACACAAAATGTACAATCTTTCATAAATTTATGCCGACTGGTAAGATAATATTATTAAATGCAAAAATATACTTAAACATTATTAACACCATTTTTTTTTATTTTATCTAGCTTCTTTTATGAATAAATCTTGAAGAGGGTGAAAATGATCCAACATGAAGAAATTGGTATAGTACCCAATAAAGAAGAGATTTGTCAAAAAAAAGAGAGAGAGATATGTTAAGTTGAAAAATCTTCGAAATAATAAAATATGAAGGGAAAAACAGTCTCAAAATGTTTGCACTCTTTCTTCAAATGACAATGAAGGCATTTGTATAAGGGAAATTAGATCGCATTTGAATATCAACTCTTCTGAAATTAATATCCATAACAATACTTCAACTTCAATATTGACCGATCAGGTTTATTTACAACCATTTTTTATTAAAAAATATTTCCTTTAATTCTTTTCTCATTCTATTCAATAAATATTTTAAAAAAAATGCTTCAATGGGTTAATTATTTAAATGAAGATGGATTCAATTCTGAAAGAACATCAAATTTCAATTTAGGTAATGTACAAATTAACACATTCTTTCATTAATTTTTACACCAATATTTAATACTTTATATTTACTTATTTTGTTTTTTTTGTTTTTTATATAGGAAAACTATAAAGCAATCTCCTTGTTTTAGAAAAATATTACACACTACAATTTTTTAACCAAATTATTTATCATTAGTACCATCATGTAAATATTGTGGAGCAATTTTTTTTTTTTATCATGAACCAAACAGCTTTTGTTGTGCTGATGGAACCATATCATTAGCTTTTAGTCAAGTTCCTAATGGACTTTATCAATTATTTACTTCTAATTCAAACGAATATGAAAATTTCTATACATATGTGCATACATATAATAATAAATTTATTTTCATATCATTTGGAATTAAGTTTAATACAAATATATGTAGAAGAAACGGAGAAATTTACCTATTTAGAGTTCAAGGACAAATATGTCATTACATTAATAATTTAATTCCCGAAGATGGATGTCCTTCATACTTGCAACTATATTTATATGATATTGAACGTGAATTAGAAAATTGTGTTAATGATACAGAAAGATTAGATCCTTCCTTTATTAGTTAATTGATGGCTATACTCAAAGTTAATCCATATAATCATTTTTTTCGAAGTTTGAGCAACATTCCAAATCTCAAAAATCATATAATTCACATAAGATCAAACGTTGGATTAGGTCAACGTGTTTATAATATCCCATCAGTATCACAAGTTGCATCTATTTGGATTGAATCTGACAATTATGCAAAAGAAACAAATCAAAATATTATTGTTTTTAGTCATACAGGTCAAAATCATATTTTTCAATATTATTTTAGTTGTTATGATTCACTTCAATATCTATTATTATTTCCTCTTGGTGATTCTGGTTGGCATGAAGGAATCAAAAAAATCAAAAAAGGAATAATATTATTAAACAATTAAACGTCAATACTAAATTATTTATACCAATCAAATAATGCCGATGAACCATTTGGAACTAAAGAAGAAGGTAATAATAATTTTATTTATTCTAATTTCTTTAACTTAAACTTTTATATGTTTATATTTCTAAATTTTCTCCTATAAGTTTTGTAGTTTTGAAGAAGAAGAAGAAACAACTAACAGTTTCATGCCGTAAATATTGTTGTTTCAAATTACAAATTAGACAATATAACAAATCAATTATATTATTATCTGGTTGTTTATTACAACAATTTGTTGTTGACATGTACATTAAAATTGAAACATCAAGATTAAATTATTTTCGTTCGAAACAACAAGAAATTATATTAGAAATATATCAAGATATTGTTGATAGTATGTCAATTGGAGAAACTAATGTCTCCAAAATTAGAAGACGAATTATTTTACCTTCATCTTTTATTGGAGGTCCAAGAGATATGCACAAGAGATATATAGAAGCAATAACATTAGTTCAACATTTTGGTAAACCTGATATTTTCTTAACTATGACATGTAATCCAAGTTGAAAATAAATTTTAGATGAACTGAAACCACATGAAGAAGCTCAAAATCGTTCTGATTTAATTGTAGAATCTTTAAAGCAAAATTAGAAGATTTAAAAATGAATTATTTAAACGAGAAATTTTTGGTAAGGTTGCAGCATATGTTTACACAATTGAACATAAAAAAGAGGCTTACCACATGTTTATTTCTTAATAATACTACAAAAAGATTGGCGAATTTATGCCCCTGAATCTTTCGATGAAATTGTTTCATCAGAAATCCTGATAAAACAAAAAATCTATACTTATATAAAACTGTTGTTAAACATATGATACATGGTCTTTGCGGAATATTGAATCCAACTAATATATGTATGAAAAAAAATGGAATTTGCAAAAATCAATATCCCAAAAAATTACATCTAAAACAACTGTTGGAATTGATTGTTTTCCACTATATAAACATTCTAATGATGGAACAATTGTGAAAGTTAGAGACAAAATTTGGATAGTGTATAATCCATACCTTCTTTCAAAATTTAATTGTCATCTAAATGTTGAAATTTGTTCTACAATTAAAGCTGTCAAATATTTGTATAAATATATTTATAAAGGACATGATCGTATCGCTTTCAATTTAATTAACGATAAAAATAACCAAAAAATTGAAGAAATTGAGCAATTTCAATCAGGTAGATGGATTACACCACCTGAAGCCACATGTAGAATATATGGTTATGCACTTAACAAAATATATCCATCAGTTTATAGTTTATATCTGCATCTTGAAAATCAACATTTAGTAGCTGCGCATGAAAACTTAAACAATATTTTAAATTCAGATTTATCAACAAAATCAATGTTAACTAAATTCTTTTTAACAAATCAAATTGATCAAAATGCATGCAATTTATTGTACAGAGAATTTCTTGAAAAATTCATTTGGAATCAACAATATAAAATTTGGACTCCAAGAAATAAATGAAATGTTATAGGCCGAATTGTTAGTGTAAATCCAATTGAAGGTGAAAAATATTACTTACGAATATTACTGAATCACATTAGTGGGCCAAAATCATTTGAAAATTTAAAAATAATTAATGGCATTGTCGTGCCCATATTTCGTGAATCAGTTAATTTACATGGTCTATTGAACAAAGATAGTAGTTTAAAAGAATGTTTAGAAGAAGCTTGTTTATACCAAATGCCAAATAGCTGAAGACGTCTTTTTGCAACAATTTTAGTATATTACAATCCTACAAATCCAAAAGAACTTTGGGAATGATTTGAAAAAGAAATGTGTGTAGATTTTTATTTAACAAATACAACAGTAGAAAATATTAAAAAAATGATATTACAAAACATCTCTTTTGTGCTTGAATCCATGGGAAAAAATATAAATATGTATCATTTTGCTCCAATTGATATATTTTCTGACAATGAACAATTTAAACATCAATAAATTGATGATGAATTAACTATTACAATTCCACAAGAAGATTTGTTTGCATCAAATCATCTAAATTCTGAACAAAAACAAGCATATGAATTAATTCTCGAAACTTTACTTCTCATCAAATCTGCTGCATTCTTCAATATTGATGGTCCTGTTGGCACTAAAAAAATATTTCTATACAAAACACTTTTTGCTGAAATTAGATTGAAACATATAATAGCACTTCCAACTGCATCATTTGGTGTTGCTGCATCAATTTTACCTGGAGGCCAAACATGCACTACAAAAAAATCAAGGATTATCGGCATTAGCTAAGCATTGGTAACTATCAAAATAAACATCAATTAGCGGCGTTTATTTATCGTCGCAAGCAAACGCTGGCATATTGTGGTTGTTATTTATACATCCAAACGTTTGTTTAAACGCCGAGACTTGAAAATCTCATTAGTGGCATTTTTTTGGTCTAAATTATCGACATTTATTCAAAGGCCACCAAATTCTTAAAATTGCTGGCGTTCACCTAAACGCCACTACTAGATCGTTGTCATTCCTATGCATAAAATACAATAAACGCCGCCATTACTACGTTATCGACGTATTTTATAAATTACATGCGTTAATATAAACGCCGTTATTAGTCTATTTTCACACATTTTATAAATTACCGGCATTAATATAAACGCCACCACTAGTACATTGCCAACGCATTTTATAAATTAACGACATTTATATAAATGCCACTATTAGTCTATTTTTGCCTATTTTATAAATTAACGAAGTTAATATAAACGCCGTCACTATTTAAATTACCGGCGTTTATGTAAACGCCACTACTAGTCCATTTCCACCCATTTGAGAATGCGCCAATAATATGAGATACCACAATAAATATATATATATATAAATTAATAATAAATATAATATAATGGTTCATTATTCATATAATAAAAAAAATTACAAATCAAATCACATAAAAGTGATTTAATAAAAATTATTATATATAAAATCATTACATGTGAGGAAACCTCAACATCTTAACTAACAAACAATTTTGAAACGAGAAATGCTGCTGACCAGCTAGTTGTATTTGGGTCAAAACCAGCCCTACCAAATTGTAACACCTAAACAATATAGGAGTTTCTAAAATAGTCATGGATGCAACTGGTTGTTCTGAAATATTCATCTTCCATTCAGTTTATTTTCCTCCATGGAAGTTTGTTAATGGCCGTTAGCTTCCTATTCACAACTTTTGATGCCGCAAAGCCTTTTTCCTTTGCTTCTCTCTGGCATCTGAAGAAATGAATGAAAGAAGCATCTGACGAAATGAATGAAATAAACTGTTACTAAAAGCATGGCAGGGTATCTTTCTGGAAACTAAAAAAATAAATGTAGGTGAAGAACTTGGCTTTGGGCACTCATAATAATTAAAAAAAAACTTAACCAAAACCTCAAACAAACAAAAGCAACCACAAATTTAACTCGCACTTCAAATAGAGTACTCTACCGAAAAAGAAAGAAATCCCAAGTAGATTCACTTCCTTATCGATCTTCTTAGAGCTTCAAAGCTGCAAAATTAGCCACAAATGGAAATCTAACTTCAAACTTGTTGAAGTAAATAAAGTAACAACTATAAACTGTTTGAGAAAATGCCTCAACGGGCTGATTGTATTAAAATAACAGTTTTTTTTTTTTTTTGTTGCACAAATCACACTTTATTTTGGCCCTCCTCTTTCCCCTGTTCAATTCATTGAGACTTCAATATCCATAAATAAACATGTAATTCACTCTTATCATCCCCAAAAAGTTACAAGATGGCAATTATCATTTGCTTAGGAAAGAGCATAACATACATATAAACACCTCATTGTGGAAGCAGCAAATAATCAGGATGAATTTGGATATTATGCCATGTTATTATGCAATATTGATTGAATAAGAGTATACATCTAATCAACAATTATGGCTACCGCACATGTAAAGAGATTTCCAGGTAGAAATAAAACAGAAGGAACAAGGCTACCACTAGAAAACAAAAGCTTCTATGGATAGCTTCGTGGACATCAGTCACTATAGGAATATCATGTGCTAGTTTTACCTTCTCAAGTATCTGCAGATAAAGAGTAGAAATAAAAATAAATAATTTTATTGGGTTTCAGGATTAAATCTTAGGGTAATTAATCCACGTACAGAAAGAAGATAATGTTCTTCCTCTTTACTCAAGAAAAATACTATTCTAGATATGCAATCATGGTTCCTATGCAACTTTTTATTAGAAACAATTTTTTAATGAGTATTGTATCATAAATAAACACAGAAAAACTGCAAGATGAATAAAAATGCATCTAATCACCCAGTACTCTATTTGAAACTCAAATTAGAACCTAAATTTAATTTTTTAATTTCATATCCAATATTCATGGCTATCTAATGTATATCATAATGGCAATAGTGATCTGAGCAATGTGTACTTTTAGACTAATACAAGTGATACACAGACATTTCAACCATACTTTTTATGAAAGAAACTTTCAGACCTAAAGATTGCAGTAGTCAGCCTTACCTGGTGCAAAAGGATAATGAATTGACTTCGATAAACTTCGATGGCTTTGAAGTTTTTTTTTATTCTTAAATGATCTAGTGTTATCTAGACTTGACCATAAGAAATCAACATGTGTTGTTGCAGAACTCATGGCCCATGCCTAAACCAATAGAAAAAGGATCTTGTCCATCGAGAGACTATCAATCATCTAGATAGCCACTTGCTTGTTGATGATGCAGCATCTCGACTCAGCCGGTACAAAATCAACGATAACATAAACGCAAAAAACAAACAAACAAAACAACAGAACTAATCTATTGCATTACCTCTTTTCGATACCGTGCGCCCATGAAGAACAACGACATCTTCTTACTATGGTATCCAAAGCCAATTGACCTACGTCTCCTTCAACCTTCGGCATCTTCTTCTTCTTCTTTTCTTCCCTTGTTCTCATTTTCGTTCTCTGTTTTCAACATCAACACAATGGCATCTCCCGAATCCTCCCCCATTTCTGCAACCCAAAATACAACTTCAGGTCCTCCACCTGCGCTCCACTCTGCAAATCACACGGGCGATAAAAAGTGAGGTGCTCAACCATTTTTTGAAGCCATTGTTAGAACCAAACATCAGAAAAATAGAGGAGGCAGAACAGGATGCGATTGTTAAAGCCAAATATCAAAAAACATAACCACAAAATAGGCAATGAACACCTGGAGATGAACAATCATGCAGTAGCCATAACCAATAAAGAGCCTCTTCTACGAATCTCACTTGCATCAATCGGCATCTCTGCCCTCTATTTCTCCCATTTCAATTGGCCTTTAGGGTTTGAAATCAAAAGAGCACCCAATGTATTTTGAGGGCAGGCAGTGGAGGCGAGCGATTTTTGGCTCCACGTATCTTTATTTGAGTAGCACAATTGGCATCAACGTGAGAACTCTTAATTTTACTGCCTATATAATTTAAGATTTTAAATATTAAATATATTTTAATTGTAATTATAATATTAAGTGTTATGAGTTAGTAGATATTAATATTATTTTATTGTACTTATATTTAAATATTTGAATATATTTTATTTTTATTTAAAAATATTATTTCTATGATTTAATTGTAAGCTAATTAATTATCTTGTTATGTTGTTGTGATGTATTTAATTTAATGCTTGAATTTATTATCATTACTCTATTTTATTACGTTGGTATATAAATTAACTTGGAGTAAAGTTTTATTTTAATTTAATGTGTTTTATTTATTTTATTAAGATGGTTTTTCGGATGGGCCAATTTTGTAAGTGTTAATGGCTTTAATGGGTATGAGTTTATGGTTTTGAACCTTTTAATTAGTCTAGCCCATAGCCCAAACACCTTTGAAGCCCAACCCGTGACCAACCAGCCCAGCACCCTTATCAGCAGCTCTCCATCCTCACTGAAACGGCGTCGTTTGGTTTAGTGCAGGGGCTTATTTCGGTTTTCTTCTTTTTCCACTGCACGTTTTTCTCATTTGGCTTATTTCCTTCTTCTTCCTCTGTTTTCTGTCTCTGTTCACTCGTGAGCTTCAACCAATTCTGTAGCTTTATTCTTCCTCTTTGCAGTCACTTATGCCTCCTTCCGAAGCCTATCATCTAGTAGAATCCATACCTACAAATCTAGCCCCGATCCGTACGGTACACGCCAGGAAATCACTCCAAGCAGTAGTCGACCAGCTCACTTTTGCCCCTATTTTCCCCGTGAAAACTGAGCTTTTCCCCTTCCATTTCGGATCAGATGTCTTGGTTTGGTTGTTGTGGGCTTCACGTGAGTCTTTCCGGTCTCTTTTCCGCTCTATATTGTTCCGGTTCATGCCTATATAAGGCGTTGGCGTCCATTGTTTACAAACCATATTTTTAGCTCTCGCTTTCACCCTTAATCCGACCTTTTACCACTTCGGTTGTTCATTTCTTCTCTTTCTCTTCAAACTTAAACACCTCCTCTTCAAAACCTGTATATTCCAAAAATTTTAAGGGAGTTTTTAGTAGGTAATTTCTCACCGTAAGATTACTGTATTTTAACGTTTACGATACTCTCGATAAGTGTTTTTCTCCGATTTAATTGATTAAATTGTTTTTGTGTTAATTTTAATTTATTTTTGTGGAATGATTTTATTTATGATTAAGTGTTTAATTTAGTTGGATGATAATTGTTTTTATTTATTTATTTGCATTGAGATGATTAATTTAATTGGGTGTAATATTCGGAATAATTATTTGAGTTGGTTAGATATATATAAATATTGTTTTATTTATGTTATTTGTTTAATTAAATTGTTAGGTTTATTATTGTTTTTATTGATGTTATTATATTTTATCAGTGTATTATTTGCACCTAGATTTCAATTATTTTTATTTGTAATGATTTTATACATTGGCGCTTTGGGTTTGATTATAGCGGCCAGTACACGGTTGGAAACTCAGAATCGCTGTGCAGCATTTTCAGAAATGATTAGCGAGCATACTGTAAGTATTTTCCAAATAAACTTTAAGATTTAAATATATTTTTGTATCGACAGATATTGTGTTTAATTATTGTTGGAATTTATTGGTTATTGAATATTTTGTGCATGGTCGTATGCATTATGAATTTACGCGCATGTTCATGGTAATATTTGGAAATTAGATTTTTGCATGATTTCGGATATTCATGTGTTGGATTTGAAAACTGGGTTTCAAATGTTTTAATGTTTTTTGGGTGCTTGTGTATCACGACCTCAAGCCGGGATGGGGCATTATCTAGGCGGAGCTCTTTTGGTCACTCGGGAACGGAATATACTAAGTGATGTCCCCTAGGTTGTCGTCGGGCGACGATGGGATCGGACGGGATAGTAACGCTCTCGTGCCGACTTCGTGGCTCCTCTGCTGGTGGGAGTTAGGGGATGTCTGGTCATGATACGTGCTGGGCGCGGTTAGTTAGGCATCGCCCGTTCTAAAGTTACATGCGTGGTCGTTACTTTCGACGTGATGATGAAAGTTAGGGTGTGCGGATGGTCCCTAGAGGAGATCATGGTGCATACGGTTAATAAAATGATTGTTTAGACCATTTTCTGGGAAAATGACGGGTTTTAATTATTGTTTTTATGTGAACCATTTTCTGGGAAAATGATTGTGGTTTTAATGGATTTATAGTCATCATTTTTTGGGAAAATGATTGATGATTTTATTGGACGTTTATTTTGGGATTTTGAAGTATATGATTTATTTATTTATTTTGAGGGTGATGATTTTAAGCCTCATACATATTGTATTTTGTTCATGCTTTTTTTGTTGTTGCATAAATGTATTTATTATCTTGGATTTTTTTGGGATTTTTACTTACTTGCGGTACTATTTTTAGTATCGTAGATTTTGATGCAGAGAACGAGGAGATTGAGCCTGAGAAGGTGGCTCCACCGTTGGAGTAGCTTGATCTAGTCGTCTATTGGGAGCTGTTTTTCCTGCTTGTTATTTATGTAATTGTATGTTTGGGCCTTAGGATGATTGTATTAAATCTCCTGTTGGAGAATGTGTGTTAAACTAGTTTGTAAAATATTTCTAAAAATTCTGGTACTTAGATATCGACTTAATTTATCCGCTGCGATTTATATTTTATGCATGTCACGTGTTCGCACACTTAACACTTGATATTGGGGGTGTGTGACCCATGTTATCAGTATCTTGACGTCTTAATTCCTATGTTTCTTTTAAAGAGAATTTGGGGCGTCACAATTTCACTTGCATCAATCGACATCTCTGCCCTTTGTTTCTCCCATTTCAACTGGCTTTTAGGGTTTGAAATCAAAAGAGCTCCCAATATATTTTGAGGGCGGGCAATAAAGGTACGCGATTTTTGGCTCCACTTATCTTTATTTGAGTAGCTCTAGTGCGACTGGGATCCCGCGCAAAGTTACTCTTTTATTTTTTGATTTTGTTCTTTATTAAATTTATTAAATAGTTATAATATATATATTTTTTAAATTCGCAACATTATTAAAAAGAACTTACTTATTCATTAAATAAATAATAATAATAATTTTTTTAATAAAGTGTAATTTTTGTTTGTAACTTTAATAAAATAATTCCGGTTTAGAACAATCCAATTTTTTGATTTTAATAAAATACAAATTTGTCATAAAAAAATCCATTTATATAAAAAATAAATGAAAAACTGCATTACATTTACTAATTTAGTATGTAACTAATATACTTTAAGTCTATATATAAATTACTATATAAACCTCACTATAGTAGTAGTTATATCAATATTATATTACTGAATGATATTACTATAGTGATATAGTATATAGTAATATCAATACCATCAATGGTATAAATATAATTAATAGTAATATAGTATTAGCATAAAGCCATAAATAAAGTATAAATTGATAAATTGGTTCTTTCAAAAAAAGAAAAAAATTGATAACTTGGCATGGAAAAAAAGAGATAAATTGGTAACCTTTTTATAAATGCTAGCAACGGCATTTTATAAATGCCGTTTTGTCATATATTATTATCGGTACAATAATATAAACGTCGAGAAACTTAATATTAGTCTGCGCATAAATGAAAAATTTGCAGCGTTTTTATAAACGCTGGATATTACTGACGTAATAGTATAAACATCAGGAAACTTAATATTTGCCGGTGCATAAATGATAAATTTCTGTCATTTTGATAAATGCCGATACAAATGTATATCATTACCAGAGTACCAGTAGAAACGCCGAAAATTTTTTTCATTTACCGGCGTAAAAATTAAGCGCCAGCAATAATTCATTTTTACCGGCGCATAAATAAATGCCGCTAACATGAACACCGCTAATTCTAGATTTTTTTGTAGTGACAGCACATTCATGTTTTAAAATTCCATTAAATATAGAAATAAAAATAGTACATGCAACGTTAACAAATAAGGAAATCTTGCTAAATTATTACGTCTTACAAAATTAATTATATGGGATGAAGCACCTATGTCTGGAAAACATTCTATTGAGGCTATGGATAAAATGTTACGAGATATAAATGATACAGTCCTTCCCTTTGGTGGAAAAATTATTGTTTTTTATGGAGATTTTCGTTAAGTATTACCTGTAATTCGTAAAAGCACAAAGAAGAATAAATTGATGCAAGCTTAGCCTGTTCTCATTTATGGTTTTCTTTAACCAAAATTAAAATAACAGAAAATATGAGAGCTAGATTGGATCCTGACTTTTCTCGTTTTTTAATTGAAGTTGGTAATGGTAATGAACCAAATACTATTAATGATATGATCAAAATTTCAACGAAAATGCTTATTCACATTGAAAAATTCCCTGGTGATATGGTGCGATATTATAATTTTGATGAAACAATTGATGCATTTGAACAATGTGTAATGGAAGATTTTTTAAACATTTTAACACCAAATGGATTGCCACCACATGATTTATTGCTTAAAAAGAATTATCCCATCATGTTACTTAGAAATATAAATTTTTCAAAAGGTTTATGCTATGGCACACGATTGATTTGTTGTAATTTTAGTCGTAATGTTATTGATGCAAAAATTTCGGTTGGTCATCACAAAGGAAAAAGAGTTTTTATACCTAGAATTCCATTCTTGTCAAATTTAAATGAAAATAATGGTTTTCCATTTAAACAAACACAATTTTCCATCAAATTAAGTTTTGCAATAACAAAAATTAAATCACAAGGATAACACTAAATTATGTCAAAATATACTTACCTGAACCAGTATTTTTTCATGGACAATTATATGTAGCATTATCAAGAGTCAAATCCACTAATTCAGTAAAAAAATCTTATAAGACCACCTACAATTGATAATTATGAAAAATATTTTACAAAAAATATTGTGTATAAAGATTTCTTAAAAATAACGAACTCATTATAATGCTATATAAATAGTCATATTTAATATCTTAGTTATTCTGTTCAACTAATCTTTTTCAAATATTGTTATCATTTATACATTCTATTACTTTTTTTAATTATCTTATAGAGTTTATTATATATATATATATAGTAATACTTCTTTGTCTTCTAATTTATAAACATAGCAAATATGCGAATTGTTTATGCATCAATCAAAGACATTACTCCAGCTATCAAAAACTGGAAAGTAAAAATGCTCATCGCAGAAAAATCGCCAAAACGAATTGCACGAAACTCAGTAACAAAATATCAAAACCTCACATTGATAGATCCTCTGTTATAAATCATTTTGTATTTATTATATTTTATACATTTCAATCTATAAATATATTTTTCTATTGTATTTATTATATTGTATTTACTATTGATATATAAATATTTATTTGTTTAAATTTATTTAAATTCAAATGATTAATTCTTCAATTTTTTTTCTTGAGGGAAATCGATTACAAGCAGTAATATTTGGTAAAGATATCGATATGCGCAATGATACATTGCATGTTTTTCAATCTTATTTTATAGGCAATGCATATGTAAAAGCAATAGATCCAAGACACAAAATAGAAGCGCATGAATATCAATGGATTATCAATTCGAAGACGATTATTGAACATCTTGAAGATGATGAACCAGCGCTAAAACCTCCAGAGTACAATATCATCCCTTTCACAGAGCTTGATGCTTATAAGGATACCGATTCTAAAATAGGTAATAACTATATAAATAATTATTATATATATTTATATAATTTTGTTTCATTATGAACTAACAACAAATATTTTGGTAAAATAGAGATTTTAGCTATTGCAATCCAAATGATGCCATCCAGAGAAGTCAACACTGTCAATAGAAATACAACAGTTCAAGATATGCAAGTTATTGATGAAAGGTTTAAACATATCTCTAATTATATTTATAGCATTTTTTATTTAACACATTATAATACTTTTATTATAACAAATTTAATTCCATTTCTAATTTGTATAGCCTAAAGCCTTTACGTTTAACAATGTGGGCTCAATTTGTTGATGACAAGTGTCAACAAATTTCAAACATCATTACAGCAAAATCAATAATTTTCGCAAATGCGAATTAAAGTTGGTTCTTATAATGGTACTTTTCATTGAAAATAATTGTTGAACTCAAGGTTTCAAGTATCGTGTAAATCTACACATGGATTTTGATGATAACAAATGAATTCAAAAAATAAAGGAATCCTAAATTCAAGTTGTCCACACAATAGAATCAAGCACATCAAAGAAGCAAGCATGAGCAAGAAGGGAACAAGTTCACATTAAAATCATAGAGTAATTTTTTAAATCTCTTAAAAAATTCGAAATTAGAATTAAGGCTCAAAATTAATATTTTATCATAAAGCATTAAAATACATTTTCCACATGTGCATGAATATTTTGAAAATTAAATTTGAAAATTTTGAAAGATGATTAATTGTCATTTTTCACATGTGCATGACATGATTAAATATTTGAATTTTGAAAATATTAAGATGATTGATTGTCATCTTTCACATGTGCATGTTTTATTTGAATATTTTCAAAAGTGATAGATGTTTTTCTTGACTTATGCAAAAGGTAGATGTCTTTGTTTGAAAATTTTGAAAAGTAAAGTGTGCTCCTTTTGTCATATGCAAAAAATAAAAGATTATATTTGAAATTTTTGAAAAGTAAAGTGTGCTCCTTTTGTCACATGCAAAAAGTAAAAAGATTAGATTTGAAATTTTTGAAAAGTGAATGATGATGTCTTTGACATGTGAATCTTTTTAAATTTGAATATGAAGTCTCATATGCCTATAAATAGATCATTTGAGAGCTTCACATTCACAACACCAAGAGCATACAACATTCATTCAAAGTTTTCATTCTCTCTTCTCTAAGCATTGAGCCTTAACCCTTGTTTATTTTGAGAGATATAGTTTGTGCTGTATTGTTTTTATTTCACTCATTGAGGAGTGTTTTCTGATAGCCTACTCACTATCAATTCTTGTATCTGTAAAATGGTGTGTATAACCCTTGTGTGTGTAGAAGGTGTTCTACACGGGGAATAGTTAAATCACCAAGTGTGAGGTGATTGGAAGTGTAGAAGGTGTTCTACACGGGGAATAGTTAAATCACCAAGTGTGAGGTGATTGGAAGTGTAGAGGGTGTTCTACACGGATTCTTTGGAGCGGTGCTGCTCAAAGGTGTAATAGGTTTCTATCTCCACCTAAAAGAGATTGAATAGTGGATTTGAGGATCCTCAAGGGGTAGCTTGAGGCGAGGACGTAGGCAGTGGGGCCGAACCTCGTTAACATACTGAGTTTGCTTCTCTCTTACCTTTACTCTTTATATTTATTACTGTTTCATATTTTGTTTATATTTTATATTGTATACTTGATTTATAATTGTTAATTTTTTAATACAACTTAATTCACCCCCCCTCTTGTGTTAGTCATCTGGGCAACAATTGGTATCAGAGCTAGAGTTCTGTTATAAGATTAACTATCTTTTGAGTTAAGATCTTATGGCTAATATTGCAGCTTCATTTAATGAAGGTCAATCTAGCAGTCGGCCTCCACTCTTTTGCGGAGACAATTACTCATTCTGGAAAGTTAGAATGAGAATATTCCTTCAGGCTCAAAGTCGAGAAATCTGGAAATGCATTGTAAATGAACTTTATATTCCAACAAAAGTAGTTGATGGAGTAAAGGTCAAAAAGGAAGAAGAAGAATTTAATCGTGAAGACGATAGATTTTATACTTTGAATTTAACTGTTATGAATTTATTATATAATGCTCTAAATGGTAATGAATTTAATAGAGTAATGACTTGTACTACAGCAAAGGAAATTTGGGATAACTTGGAAGTTACTTATGAAGGAATTTCTCAAGTCAAGTAATCAAAAATTTATATTCTTACTCATGAATATGAAATGTTTAAGATGAATGATGATGAATCTATTTCTAGTATGTACACTCGTTTTACTAACATCATAAACAGCTTGACAACTCTTGGCAAAATTTATTCCAAAGTGGAGATAGTAAGAAAAATTCTCAACTCTCTACTAAAACGTTGGGAATCAAAAGTGACAGCGATTCTTGAAACTAGAGACATCAAGAAACTCGAAGTGAATGAACTCATCGGGTCACTTATGACCCATGAGTACACATTGAAAAGAGGAGAAGAAGAAGGAAAGCCAAAGAAGAGCTTGGCACTTAAAGCTGTTCCATATGAAAGTAAAAGTGATGAAGATGAGGAAAATGACGACAAAGATGAAGAAGTTGCGATGATAACAAGAAAAATTCAGAGGTTCTTAAAGAAAAATAAAACTCCTCCAAGGAAATCCTTCAAAAAGTTTTCCAAAAAAGATTCAGGTAAAAATGACACTTTAATTTGTTATAAATGCAATAAGTCTGATCATATCAAGTCAGATTGTCCTCTGCTAAAAAAAGATCGAAACAAAGGCAAAACAGCAATGAAAGCTATATGGGATGATGATTCAAGTAACTTAGATAGTGAAGCAAGCAATGGAGAATCAGCAAATCTTTGTCTTATGGTTAAAGATGATATTGAGGTAACAAATCTTGATAATATTGAAGCTCCTTCATATGAAGAATTGCAAAATGTTTTAGAAAAGGTATATGAGGAATTTGAAAAATTGGGTATCAAGTATACTGTTTTGAAAAAGAAAAATTCTTCTTTAACAAACGAAATTGATATTTTAAGAAAAGAAAGTATTGTTTTGAAAGATGAAAATCTTGAATTGAAGAAAAAGAAAACTGATTTAGAAAATATTATTGAAAACTTTACGAATGGAAAAAGAAATTTTGAAAAATTTCTTGGTAGTCAAATATGTGTTTTTGACAAGGCAGGCTTGGAATATATGCCAAAACAAAAATACAAACCTTATAAAAACTTTTTTGATAATCCTTCTACATCAAAGTCCAATATTCAAAATTCTTTTCATAAAAATAATTTTGTTAAAAAATGATATTATTATAATCACTCAAGTTCTTCATATATGTCACATGCTATTTGTAATTTTTGTAATAGAAATAGTCATAATTATTTTGCTTGTCCTATTAGAAGAAAACATACAATGACCATTAGGGCTATATGGGTACCTAAAAATCTTGTTTCTTCTAATACTAATAAATAAAGGACCCAAAGAACTTGGGTACAAAAAAAAAATCATTTTAATTATTTCTATAGGTGTGCATGAAATCTTCCACAAACAAAAATAAATGGTTTTTAGATAGTGGATGTTCAAGACATATGACGGGAGATAAGACTAAGTTCTTTGATCTTAAATCTAAAGAAGAAGGATACATGACATTTGGAGACAACTCAAAAGGGAAGATCGTGGGAATAGGTAAAATTGGTAATGAGTCTTCTCTCATAATTGAAGATGTTTTACTTGTTGAAGGTCTAAAACATGATCTTTTGAGCATAAGTCAATTATGTGATAAAGGATTTACAGTTACTTTCAAAATGGATAAGTGCATTATTTTGAATGATCATGATTGTAACATTTGTTTTGTTACTTTTAGAAGCAACAATGTTTATACAATTAATTTTGAAGAAATTACCTCACAAGATCCTATTTATTTTTCAGCTTAAAATGAAACTAATTGGTTATGGCATAGAAGATTAGGTCATGCCAACATGGAACTTATTTCTAAATTTTCAAAAAATGATTTTGTGAGAGGTTTACCAAAGACAAATTTTCTTAAAGACAAAATTTGTGATGCATGCCAATTTGGTAAACAAACAAAAACCTCTTTTAAAACCAAGAAACATATTTCCACTACTAGACCACAGCAACTGATACACATGGATCTTTTTGGACCAAATAGAGTTGCAAGTTTAGGAGGAAAATATTATGCATTTGTTATTATTGATGATTTCTCTAGATATACTTAGGTCATCTTTCTTGCTCATAAAGATGAGGCACATAATGCTTTTACCAAGTTATACAAGAGAATTCAAAATGAAAAGGGTTATACTATTTCAAGTATCCGAAGTGATAGGGGAAAATAGTATGTTAATAAAAATATTGAAACATTTTGTGATGAAAATGGTTTTGTACATAATTTTTCTGCTCCTCGAACTCCTCAACAAAATGGGGTAGTAGAAAGGAAAAATAGATCTCTTCAAGAGATGGCAAGAACAATACTCAATGAGAACAACTTGCCTAGATTTTTGGGCTGAAGCGGTAAGTACTGCATGTTATGTTATAAATAGAGTTATGCTAAAGTCCAAATTAGATAAAACCCCCTATGAGCTTTGGAATGAGAAAAAGTCCAATATTGGTTACTTTCATGTATTCGGATGCAAATATTTTATTTTAAATGACATGGATAATTTAGGCAAGTTTGATGCAAAATCTGATGAAGGTATATTTTTCGGGTATTCTACTAATAGTAAAGCTTATAGAGTATTCAATAAAAAGACTTTTACTGTACAAGAATCTATGCATGTAGTATTTGATGAATCTAATTCTCTACTCTCCAAGAAATTTATTGATGAAGAAACAGGAAGTATAAATAATACGAAAAGTCTCAATCTCAACAAAGAGAACACAATAGAGAAAGTCCAACATAGAGATATCAGGAAAGATCATCAAAATTTAATACAAAATGCAACCAAACAGTAGAAATTTGTGAAAGATCATCCAGTGGAACAAATTCTAGGGGAACTTTCACGAGGTGTAAGCACTCGATCATCTCTTAGAAATATTTGCAATCATACTGCTTTTCTATCTCAGATTGAACCTAAAAATATTGATGAAGCACTTCTTGATGAATCTTGGATTCTAACTATGCAAGAAGAGCTTAATCAATTTAAAAAAAAATGATGTTTGGACACTTGTTCCTAAACCCAAAAATCATATTATTATTGGAACAAAATGGGTTTTTAGAAATAAGTCCGGAGTCATTACTAGAAATAAGGCTCGACTTGTAGCCCAAGATTTCAATCAAGAAGAAAGAATCAATTATGATGAGATATATGCACCAGTCGCAAGATTAGAAACTATTTGAATGCTACTTGCATATGTTTGTTATAAAGATTTCAAACTTTTTCAAATGAATGTTAAAAGTGCTCTCTTAAACGGTTTTATAAATGAAGAGGTATATGTTGAGCAACCTCCAAGTTTTGAAAATCATATTTTTCCAAATCATGTTTTCAAACTCACAAAAGCACTATATGAACTCAAACAAACTCCTAGAGCATGGTACGAGAGACTTAGTAGTTTCTTGATTGAAAAAGGCTTTTCAAGAGGAAAAATTGATACAACTCTTTTCATTAAATACAAAAATGATGATATTCTTTTAATTCAGATTTATGTTGATGATATAATATTCGGTGCTACTTATGAAAATATGTGCTAAGGAAACTGGAACACCAATGAGCCCATCCACTAAACTTGATAAAGATGAAACCGGTAAACCAGTTGACTCGAAGGTATATCGAGGTATGATTGGTAGCTTATTATATTTGACAGCCAGTAGACCAGAAATTATGTTTAGTGTGTGCTTATGTGCACGCTTTCAATCATCTCCAAAAGAATCACATTTAATTGCAGTTAAGCGCATTCTTAGATATCTTAGTGGTACAATTAACTTAGGGTTATGGTACCCTAAGCACACATATTTTGATCTAATCAGCTACAGAGATGCAGATTATGCTGGCTGTAAAATAGATCGAAAAAGCACTAGTGGAGCATGTCACTTCTTAGGTCGTGCACTAGTTTCCTAGTTTAGTAAAAAATAAAATTTTGTTGCACTATCTACTACTGAGGCAGAATATGTTGCTGCGGGTAGTTGTTGTGCTCAAGTTCTTTACATGAACCAACAACTTGAGGATTTTAAACTTATGTACAATCACATTCCAATCAAATATGATAATACAAGTGCTATAAATCTTTTAAAGAATCCAATACAACATTCTCGGACCAAACATATTGAAATTAGATATCATTTTCTTAGAGATCATGTGCAAAAGGGCGATATTGTATTAGAATTCACTAGTACACATGACATTTTCACAAAACCTCTACCAGAAGATAGACTATGCATGATTAGAAGAGAAATAGGAATGATGCATGCCATAGATATCTGCTAGATACTTTTATTTCATTATCTTAAATGACCTACAGAAACTTGAGACGTTTAACCTCATCATTTAAATGCATTTGCTCCTCATAAATCATCATGCCATCCTTGTCTAAAGGATTAGGCAATCGAAATGAAGAGGTAAGCAAGGATTTCAAATCCTTATTCTGTTGCTTTAACTCTATTATTTTTTTATTTGACTCATAAACAAGTCGTTGAAGTACAGAAACAATCTCGCTAAGCTTCTTAATTTCACGAGTTTTGGACTGCAACCAAGCAGAAAACGCGACGATAGATGATGAGTATCGAGTTCCGAGACCCACAAGCTCGTAAATGGCGTCATGATCTGATTTATTAGCTAAATCAGTCTCTTGTTGCTTCATGGCACCCACGACAGATGCAGAAATAGATTGAGACTGAGGTGAAGAATACCTCAAATCTTGATCAAGAGAAGTACTGAAGGGAAATCGACGATCCATTGAAAATTTGTAAAATGAGAATGCTAGCAAATTGCAAAAATGAGAAGAAAGCTTGATGCGAAATAGATAAACCTAAGGATTGCTCTTATAGAAACGGAAATATGAACAAGACAATCTTACAAATCCTAATAATATCTCATTTTTCAGCAACATCAAGCGGATCAAATCTCTGCACCGAATTGCCAGAGCTACTTTTCCAGCTTTTACAGGTTTTGTCGGGCACGGGTGGTTTCAATTATTAAGCTCTTTACAAAATCTCCTTTTGCACCGAATTACCGAAACTAGGCCTCCAGCCTTTGCAGGTTTTGTCGAACACTTGTGGCTATGCACCAAATTTTCTACAGTCTCTACTAACGCAACATCTTATTTGTCTGTTGGTTATTGTAGGAATATATCTTATTGAGCTAATTATGATTCTTTTTTAATGACGCCAAAAGGGGGAGAAGTTTTAGACTAGAATATTGACATTGTTTAAATTGCTAAACTTGTTATATATACTTGTAATTATATTTATATTTTTGCTTGAAAAACTAACGCACATTCTCAGGGGGAGCTTAAGTATTAATACAGGTTTCAGGTTCTATCAAGCATTTGTCATCATCAAAAAGGGAGAGATTGTTGAACTCAAGATTTCAAGTTTCGTGTAAATCTACACATGGATTTTGATGATAACAAATGAATTCAAAGAATAAAGGAGTCTCAAATTCAAGTTGTCCACACAATAGAATCAAGTACATCAAGGAAGCAAGTATGAGCAAGAAGGGAACAAGTTCACATTAAAATCATAGAGTAATTTTGTAAATCTCTTAAAAAATTCGAAATTAGAATTAAGACTCAAAATTAATATTTTATTATAAAGCATTAAAATACATTTTCCACATGTGCATGAATATTTTGAAAATTAAATTTGAAAATTTTGAAAGATGATTGATTGTCATCTTTCACATGTGCATGACATGATTAAAGGTTTGAATTTTAAAAATATTAAGATGATTGATTGTCATCTTTCACATGTGCATGTTTTATTTGAATATTTTCAAAAGTGATAGATGTTTTTCTTGACTTATGCAAAAAGTAGATGTCTTTGTTTGAAAATTTTGAAAAGTAAAGTGTGCTCCTTTTGTCACATGCAAAAAGTAAAAAGATTAGATTTGAAATTTTTGAAAAGTGAATGATGATGTCTTTGACATGTGAATCTTTTTAAATTTGAATATGAAGTCTCATATGCCTATAAATAGATCATTTGAGAGCTTCACATTCACAACACCAAGAGCATACAACATTCATTCAAAGTTTTCATTCTCTCTTCTCTAAGCATTGAGTCTTAACCTTTGTTTATTTTGAGAGATATAGTTTGTGCTGTATTGTTTTTATTTCACTCATTGAGGAGTGTTTTCTGATAGCCTACTCACTATCAATTCTTGTATCTGTAAAATGGTGTGTATAACCCTTGTGTGTGTAGAAGGTATTCTACACGGGGAATAGTTAAATCACCAAGTGTGAGGTGATTGGAAGTGTAGAAGGTGTTCTACACGGGGAATAGTTAAATCACCAAGTGTGAGGTGATTAGAAGTGTAGAGGGTGTTCTACACGGATTCTTTGGAGCGATGCTACTCAAAGGTGTAATAGGTTTCTATCTCCACCTAAAAGAGATTGAATAGTGGATTTGGGGATCCTCAAGGGGTAGCTTGAGGCGAGGACGTAGGCAGTGGGGCCGAACCTCGTTAACATACTGAGTTTGCTTCTCTCTTACCTTTACTCTTTATATTTATTACTGTTTCATATTTTGTTTATATTTTATATTGTATACTTGATTTATAATTGTTAATTTTTTAATACAACTCAATTCACCCCCCTCTTGTGTTAGGCATCTGGGCAATAATAATATTATTTTTAATTATTTATCATGTATTTATATATTTGCTAACATATATTTATAATGTAGGTCCATCTTTATCATCGAAACCAACAAGCGTATTTATTATCGATCATCTTTTACCAGCTACAGTTTCATTACATACATGGTAAATTATATTTTCAAAAAAATTTATTTCAATAATTTATTTTATAATATCTAAATTATTTATTGTCTTATTCGTTATAAATTAATATCGTATAGTTTTAACATAAATTATCCTTTTTCTTACTACATATATCGCTTTAATTATTAATCTAATTTTTTAGGGCAATACAAAATGATGCATTACTAGAAGAAATCATTGCTTAAGGTTTCAATACATCAATAGGATCAAGTTCAAGCAGTGTCATGCAGATGATAACAAAATTTTCTAAAATTGCTGAAATTAAAGATTCTACAAAAGCAATGACGGTATAACTTTCTTTTTAAAACTAAATTATTTCTTTTTATTTAAATTCACTTTATTGCTACATTCATATTAGAAATTTATTTCTTCATGTTTAATGCAGAAACCAACATTCATAGTTAAAGCAAAATTTGTATTACTTGACTTGCATCAGTAGTAGACATCAGCCGTTCTACTACATGTGCTGTGTGAATTGCAATAAAGCAAATGGATATGATTATAATGAAAAATTATTGTGCTACAATTGCAAAAATAAAAGCATTGGACAATCACGGTAAACATTTTATTTCATCACTTTAAATTATCATTTTTTACATAATAAATATAAAATAATAAATATAATAATTATGCAATAATAACATTCTCATTAATTATAATTGTCGAGCCTATTTGAAAATAGAAGATGACACTGGATGCATAGCAGTTGTTGCCTTTGGACTGGTGGCAAAAGAAATACTAAATTCTACAGCCGTTAATCTGTTTGAACACAGGCGAGGTAAAAAATCTCTTTATAAATTTATTCAAAAAAACCTATTACATTATTTTTTATATTTTTTTCATTATTACAGGAACACCTACCATATTTAGCAAACATTGCAAGTGCAGTTTCAGAAAAAGAATGGATTATACACTTGCGTGCAAAAATGAATCAATATGGACAATTACGCCAGAACAAACTCAACGTTCTCTTTGTCGAATCTATAAATTAAGCTACATTAGAAATACTCTAAATCTCTTTTTGTTAAACTTATCGCTTTTATTACTATATCTTTAATTAGAACACTAACTTGTATGTATAGTTCATATATATATATATAATTATTTACTTAAATGGGACACACACTCGTATGCAGTAAAGTTCATATTTATTTTCTTTATTTCTATCATTTGGTTATACATATCATGCATATTGCCCTTAGCATGTATATATATAATTAATATAAAAATTATGCCCCCCACTAGGCAAACGTCCAAAAGGATGTTCCCTTTACTAGTATATATATATATATATATATACATACACACATATGTGTGTGTGCGCACGTGTGTGTTTATGTTAATAATAATAGTCTTAGTCAAACTGAAATAATTGATTTATTAACTATTAGATTTTCTAGTATGCTTCGTTTTTTGTAGGATAAACATCTACTATAAATAAAGCAAAAGAAACAATTTGAAATGCAGCTAAACATGATAATAAATGTTTATTACTTTTGATACAACTATAGGAAGCATTATGAGAAAATTATTTATTTGCGATCAGTTATTTATAACAAAATGACTATTTTCAATCAAAATAAGTTGTAATAATCTTTTCATCGCAAATACTTAGTTACAAAAGTTCAATTTTTTTATAGTGAAGGGGCATCCCTATCGTATTAATATATATATATATATATATATATATATTAGTTATCTTGAGTCGAATAAAAGTTGTACAACTAATTGATTTTCAGTACTCAATTTCTAGGTTTGGATACAAAACAATATTTATCAGTATTTTCATAATACTTCATTACTATTCATTATTTATTATTATTTTTCACATATTTTTTTATTACTATTCACAATTATTCTCAACATTTCTCACTATCCAAACATAACTTAACAGAAATGAATCCAACGGAGATGTTACACATTGGCATTAAATTGGACCACATTAATATATATTCTTCATCAATAATCAGTACTGCTAGATAAAATGGGACCATATACACCTCATTCAATATATATATTATCACAAATTAACGATCGCTAGTGCTGATGGCTTTAAGCTTGTGATTTATATATTCAATCACTTTTAATTTGCAGAACTTCACGAAGTAATTCTCTTCGTATTTGAGAGCAGATACATAAAAATAAATCACACTAGCTAGAATTGATTAGTAGAAATGAATTGCAATTAATGATCGAGTAACTTTTTGTTGCAGACATGAATCATCTGCAATAATTTCTTTTCGATCGTTTCTAATTACCAACCAAAAAGAAACTTTTTGTTCGAATTCTAAAAAATATCACATCGGATATGCATCACAGCTCGATATCTCTGTCGTTTCTTCTTGTTGTCTTACATGTGAAGTCTTGCATGGAGAATCCGAAGCAACCGGTTTGAACCGCTCAAAATCCAACTTCTCTATATAAATGGTACCCTAAAACCCTAAACAAGCACAACCCTAAAGTACAATAATATTCTTGTGAAGATGATTACTCAAATTTATCTTCATCTTTTCTTTACTCCTTTCCTCCTCCCATGCAGTTGTTCAAGAATTCTGTGTAGCTAACCTAACTTTTCCTGAAAGCCCTGTTGGCTATGCTTGCAAGAAGCCTGCAACTGTGACTGTGAGTGACTTTGTCTTCTCCGACCTAGGCATTGCTGGTAACACCTCCAACATTATCAGAGCGGCAGTGACTCTTGCATTTGCCACACAATTTTTCGGCGTCAACAGCCTTGGAATCTCCTTGGCTCACTTGGACTTGGCCCCCGGTGGGGTCGTGCCATTTCACATCCATCCCAGAGGTTCAGAAGTTCTTCTTGTTGTGCAGGGTACAATCTGTGCTGGGTTCGTTTCGTTAGCGAATATTGTTTACATCAAGACTCTTAAGAAGGGTGACATTATGGTTTTCCCTCAAGGTTTACTCCATTTTCAGATAAATTTCAGAGGTTCTTCGACTCTTGCTTTTGTCAGCTTCAGCAGTGCAACCCTAGGTCTCCAGATTTTGGATTACATACTGTTTGCAAACAACTTGCCCACTAAAATTGTAGCCGCAACTACTTTCCTTAATGTTGCTCAGATTAAGAAGCTTAAAGGTGTTCTTGGTGGAACTGGGTGATAATGATCTCTGTGTTGTGTCAATATTCCTATTCTCATCAAAATTATGCCTAGTCGTAAGGATAGGATTTAATTTCAATTTTCTCCGATCATGAGTAGTACTAGAGGTTTCTTGGTGTATTAATAAGCGCCAACATGTGATCAGTTGTTTTTGTTTAATTTGTTTTTAGAAGTTTTTGAGTTTAAGTTGGATGGGGTACTGCGTTCTGACTTCTAGGGTACCATGTAACATATCTGTTGATGCTGGAAAATTCAATGAAAAATGAATAAATATTGTATTGCGTTTGATTTGAGGTCGAAGACCGATTCCAAATGGGAAGTAGTACTATTCTGATCCATGGAATAACGTCACAAAAAGTTATAAAAATATAAATTTAACAAACTCTAAGATAGTGCTAATGCATGGAAATTAATTAGTTTTTGTGGGAATTATTGGCTCATCCAATCCAAACATCTCAAGTCTGGGCCGGAGTATGAAGAATGAAACACAGGGACACCATTATTGATTAATTATCATGGAAGGAAAATTCAGCTGATAAATATATATATATATATTTATATATGGAAGTACTTCCACCTCTGAGAGATTGAAAATTTTCAGATTTTTAAAAATCATTCACCTTTAAATCAAATGGATAAAAAACCTTATCAACTACATTCTATGGTCCAAAATTCTTGACAGAAAGCTCACATATATATGCCAAAAGTCATGACCTTGCTCCCATGAACATTTCATTTAGATGCCAAGAAGATCTGTTTTGCTAGACTCAAAAATTGTACAGAGACAAGACCCTATCTTCATGTTTAGTTTGTCATGTTCATTTCCAATTTGGCTCTGAACTGCATGCATTGGTAAGTTATCTTATCTTGTACTATATAGCAGGGGATAGGGCTCATCAATTGTGTGAATGTCCAAAGGCATCCTTATCTTTTATATTATTAAATATTCACCTCATGTAATCGTCATGTGATAGTACACATGATGATCATGAGTAGTACTAATCAATAACAAAAGTTTCAGTTGATCTAAAAATCCTATATTTAGTACTTAATTGATCCAACACCCTTCGACTTAGAAACTTGATTGCAGTTTTAGACCACATAGTAAGCATGCCCCCCATCACTCTCATCATTAATTGCCCATGCAATTAGCTCATTCCATCACTCTCATCATCAATTGCCCATGCAAGCTAAATCACTCGCACATTGCGCCTTGTGTACGTAGCACGAGCATCATGCTAATTTGAAATCTCATTTAGTTAAATTTCTCCAAATTAATACCTGATTTTAAGAACATCCGCAATTAGATACTTACGTCAATCTCACAATTGTTAAACCTTGAGAAAACAATTTCTAAGATTTGCACAGTAGGTGTTTGTCAAAATGACAAAGCCAAAGCCAGAGAGCAAATAGAGGTATCATATCTTGAATATTGATCTTGAATTGTGAAAATGTAAAAACTTGAATACTCATGATCTTGCAATTAATGTGAAATTATTATAAAGATTAAAGATCTTACAAATAAACTTAACGTCATGGATAACATATAACTGATAGAATAAGTAGTAGTGCAATAGTACTACGCAAAATGTTCAATGCAATCAATAGGCATGCACCAAACATGTTGAAATCTTCTTAAGTCCTACCAATTCTAGCCCTCTCCACAATATAATCCAATATCATTAAGGATTCGGCCTACCTTGTTGGTCTTAAGCTTGGTTTCCTATTAAAAGAGAACTCGTATTGCGTTTACACACAAACACTTATATATTAAACCACATTAATACTTCATAGGATATATATTTCACTATATATATATAAGTGATACACATACAATATATTTTACAACATTTATACAACACATGATGTTATAAATAAGGGTATTTTTGTAAACTGTCTTATAAAATTAACACCATTTAACAAAATATCCTTATTTTATAACATATGTTGTGTAAAATATTATAAAAAATATTGTGAGTATATCATTTCTAATATATATATATATATAGAGAGAGAGAGAGAGAGAGAGAGAGAGATCCATAAAGATTTCATGTACCAGACACGTATGCCCAGTTGAAGATGATGTAACTAAGCAATCTTGAAAGTTGACTCATATTTTGAAGTAACAACAATGCTAAGTATAGGCAAAATGGGGAACCCATTTGCATACCTAGCAAACGTGGAAATGTAATTCAAATGGATTAATTAAAAAAAAAGAAAGGCGCAGTAAAAACTGGAGCAAAGCAAAGCTTGTGTTGGAAGCTTCATACTATTGGAAGCGTACCTAACTTCATTCGAAGAAACAGAACAACCCACGTGCAAGAAAACAGAGCAACCTAAAGAAGGCCAAGATCACGAAGAAGTAAAAATTAAATGAAACATGAACAAGCGAAAACCCAGACCAAAGAAGAGAAACACTTGTGTCAATAAGCTTCATCTCTTGAGAAGCCCTAAAGTTAGTCCTTTCCCTACAAAGTTGATGTTTAAACTTCCATAAATCTCTATCTTGTTGGTCGATGGTCTAGACAAAAGAATAACGGATAAAATAACTTGTCTATGCAGAACATTTTAGGTAGATTTGATGAGCTTGAAGTGCTGCAGTCTTGTTTTGGTAAGCTTCAATTTTTTTTTTCTTTCTGTTGCTTCATTGATGTTTAGGTGAGTTTTTTCAGACTTTGTTTTTTTTTTTCATTGCTTCATTCATGTTTCGGTGAGTTTCTTTCATTGCTTCATGAACACGCATTGCAAAAATTGAGACTTGTATTACGAAAACAAAACTACTATATGCAATAATTTTTTTGTATTTTATTTTTGTGTTTAATTTCATCTCTTGTGTAGCACTTCATCATATATTTGCCGTATTTTTTTCTGTGCTGATGCTTGAATATAAGAATTTGATCAAAACGAGTTTCAGTTTGTGAATTTCTAACATGAAATTTACAAAAATGGGTTTGTGATTTTATTATACAAATTTCCAATGAAATTCACAAATTTCTAATTTACTTCATACCTGTAGATTTCAAATATCCAATTGAGATAAGTTAATCATGATTCAAATAAATTTACTTCATGCTTCAAATAAATTTCAATAACTAGACTTCATTAGATATTTACTTCAATATTCATTATATACTTCATGCTTCAAATATCCAGCTGGTCAAGGTTAATCGTGCTTGCAAATTTCTGTATTAGTTCCTTCCGGCATCCACCTATTTTACAAATTTACACAATTTACTTCTATAGTTCTAAATTATACAAATTTCTATACTACATTTTACCGACCGAATTATATTGTGACTTAAAAATACTTTTAATGGAGTATCGGATTGTTTGTTTGCCATTTGTTATTTAGTCTTTGATATCACATAATAGAATAAATCAATTTAGTTTACTTGTTTTTCCTTTCATATTTATTTACTTGATTCAATATTATCTAGTTAAGCATTTAAGGATAAGATTATTAAATTGGTCCCTAGGCATTGACAACGTATGAAGTCTTATGAAGATTGACAGGGGGTTTTTTACTCTTTACCTTTAGTGTGAATAGGCTAGATTGATGGATGCCCCTTCCTCTCGAAGATACATTTTCTTACTTTTGTGTTAAAGGCCTAAGTAACTCCCACTTTTTTAGATAATTGTTATTTTTCTAAAATATGGATAAATATTTTGTAGATGGAAAAAGGGAAAGAGCAAGTATCTCTTATAACACCTCCTACCAAAAATACATTAAGCAATCCATCAACTCAAGTATGTGGAGTATTCTCACATCTTTCATTTTCCTACTCATTATCATGACATGTATCATGGCATGATTGTTGACATCTTAGATTATACCAAGACCATCTTATACATATTTGACAACACCTCCTAACACAAATATATCTATCAATCCAACAATTCAGGTACTCTGAATAGTAATTTGACACAATAGTTATATGAATGTCTATATTTATCTCTAGCTAACTTTCATTATTAATCTATTTGTTAGGTGATGCCAATGTTCTTTTATCTGGATTTCTCAAGCTATATGCATGGGGGGCATACACCAATGCCACATGCTTAATTACCACTTTTCTTACCTCGTCCTGATGCCAACCCATCTACATGAAATTTTCAGGTGAATTCTTTTCATTAAGTAGGGTGAATTTTCCTTTGAAAATGGTTCTACTTCTTTAAATATTATTTTTTATTATTGTAAACTATAGAAAAATCTTATGCCGATATTTTAGTCATCAGCCCCTATTTGATTTGTTTAAATTCTATAAGCTCCAACCATGTTGAGAAAATTTAAGACCCCACACTTGACGTGAGGGAGGTTGAAACCTTGTCTACGTCCTCTGAATCCGAACATAGCAACGAGGGAACCAAGGTAGAAAATACAATGCATATCGAGGGGGCCAATATAGTAAATACAGTACAAATCGAGGGAGCCAATATCGTTGACAAGTTGAAGGTGGAGATGGTTTTTACATCTCAAGACGATTTAGTTTCCTATTATAAAAGATTTGGGAAACAATGCGGTTTTGGTATAATGACACAGATGAGTCATATGTTTGAGGATGAGAGCCTTAGATATATCATGCTGAGTTGTTCTCGTGGTGGGAAGCCATGGAGCCGGATGACAAATGTCACTCGGCCACGTCCGACATCAAAGACAGATTGCAAGGCAAAGATAAATGCTACATTCATGGATAGAGTGTTGAAGCTGTTGACTGTTCACAATTTCCACAATCACAGTTTAAGTTCAAAAAAGTCGAGGTTATTTCAATATAATAAAGAAGTGAGCGAGTTTGTTAGAAGAGTGTTGGACACAGATGATGAGGTTGGCATCAGACCGAACAAGAGTTTGTCAGCACTTGCGCATGGAGCTGGTGGGTATGAGAATTTGTCATTTAGTGAAAAAGATGTTTGTAATTATATTGATAAGGCACGCCACTTTCAACTTAGGTAAGGTGGTGTTGAAGCCCTCAGTGAATATTTTACGATGATGTAATACAAGAATTATGGATTCTTTTCACTAATTGACCACGACGAGGATGAGAGGTTGACGAATGTCTTTTGGGCAAATGCATGCAATAGGGCGACCTACAAATATTTTGGTGATGTTGTGATATTTGACATCACTTATTTGAAAAATAGGTATGCAATGCCATTTGCACCGTTTGTTGGTATAAACCACCATGGTCAGTCAATCCTTTTAGGAACGGGATTGATTTGTAGAGAGGATACTGAAACATTTACATGATTGTTTTAGACTTGGTTGAACTATATAGATGGTGAAGCTCCAAAGGCTATTATCACAGATCAAGATAGAGCTATGAAGAATGTGATTGTCCTCGTCTTCCCAAATACATGACACAGGTTTTGCTTATTCAACATATTGAAAAAACTATCTGAGAAACTCGGTTCACGGCGTGCATACAAAATTGGGTTGAAAAGTTATTTGCTAATGTGTATGTATGACTCTCAAACAATAAAGGAGTTTGAGAAATGTTGCGAAGTATAAATTACGGGATACAACTTGTAGAAGAATGCTTGGTTTCAAAATTTATATGCAGATCGTCCGTACTGGGTATCGGTATATTTGAAGGAAACTTTCTAGGTTGGGATGAGTATAACCCAATGAAATGAAAGCATGAATGCTTTCTTTGATGAGTACGTACATTCTAGAACAAACTTAAATGAGTTTGTTGATAAGTTTGATAATGCATTGTGGAGGAAGATTGAAAACGAAAATGGGGCAGACTTCAACTCTTTCAACTACACAATTCTCGTCGTCTCTGTTTCTTCACTTGAAAAGACACTTTAGAACATATACACTTATAATGTCCCGATTTTTCACTTGGATTAAAACGTAAATTGAAGCGTCCGGACAAGTAACACAAGGCTACTTATCCTACATAAACATAAGGAATAACATGCATGCATTTTAGCTTACTAATTAAAAACGATGCAAAACATAACGAAAAAAGATAAATTTCCAATATATGCAAATAGATCTAACTCTTGTATAAATAAATTACATGGCATGGTAAAACTATAACATTCATAATCTCACATTTACAAAAACATATTGTATCCAAGACTTACATAACCCAGTTAGTTTTCTTAAAACAAAATATCTTATCTCACCGTCATCCAGTAATTTTACTATTCACTTGATCACATACATGAGAGATCATTACAACCGGAAATGAGTATTTTGTAGGACCCTGAGGGTACCTCGAAATGTCTTATGCTGTCTGAGTCTCATTGCAATTTATCTAATCCTACAACAATATCTATCATTACATAAGGAATGATAGATCAAACTTAAAATAGTGAGATTTCTAATAAATCTCAATAAGTACACAGTTAACATAAGGCATAGATAACATAAGAAATTATCATATATAGCAATGATCACAGACATGTATTTTATGAAAATGTTTTATGAGACTTATACATGTCAATGACCACTCTTCCCATACAAACTTAGATCTTATTTGGACCCACCATCTTATACTTAAAATTTATACTTTTTTTTTATCTTATTTCTTAATCTTGTGAGTCTTACTTAATGCTTATCCTCAACAGGTATTACGTATCGCCGTCTCTGTCGAGTCTTTCTTATCTCTTATCCTCGACGAGCATTACGTATCGCCGTCCCCATCGGGTTTACTTAGCATGACGCGTCAACTTATCCATAAATATAACTCATCATTCGTCTGGGTGTTACGTATCGTCATTCCCGTCATGATGAGTCTCGTGTCAATTTTTTGGGCGTTACGTATCGTCGTCCCCGTCGTAACACGAAAAATACTTAACATAGCGAGAGTTACATATCGCCGTCTTCGCTAATCATGTCAGTCGTTCGGGCATTACGTATCGCCGTCCCCGTCGTGACATAACTCTTACTTATCCTCGATGAGCGTTACGTATCGCCATCCTCGTCAGCACGCCAGTCATATGGGCGTTACGTATCACCGTCCCATCATGACGTGACTAATGTCTTAATCTTTTCACTTATAAAGTTTCTTTTTATCTTATTTCTTAAATGCTCGTCATGACTTATGACAGTACTTACATGACGACATGTAACATAAATTTTTCTTAAAATAGACGTCATGACTTATGACGACACGTATATATCGAAATGCAACATACGCATAAATTTAGACTTTTGACATACATGTTTCATACCTTCATAATTCATATAACAACAATAACATGTCATAAGAACATACATTACATATACATGTACATAAGAACATACGTCATATAAATTCATAACATCAAAACTTAACGAATGATACGCATACAATTAAATAAAATATTATAATATTATTAAACTAGAGCTGGCCAAAATTCATGGAAAAATTAGTCTTAATTATTTATTTAAATTATTTAACTCAAGCCAAGATTTTGCATAATTATACAACTTAAGCATTTTTATTTGTTTCTTGAATATTTCTCTTATATATATTTCTTTTTTTATTATATCTTTTTATCATAATAATTCTTAAGAAATCCTCCTAATATATTAAGATTCCTAAAATTATCATACTTGTCAAAAATCTTATCAAATAATTCACTAGAAGTTTTAAAATGAAGGAAAAACATCCATTTTTAAGGGTTACCTACTCTATTTTGTTACTTATTCTCAATTTCGTCCTTCATAAAGTTCTTATCTCTTAAAACTTAAAATACAAAAGTTGTAGATCTATGTCTTATATTTCCATAGCCTTTTGAATCACTCAATTTATACATCACACTAACAAGTTATAATTCTTTAACTGTAAGATGTTAAATCTGCCAACTTCACCCCCTTAAAGTCCAAAAGTTGACAGGGTTGTTCTATCATTTTTTTTCTAAATCATGACATCATATTTTCACATAATCCTCTTATTATATGATCATAAATAATATTCATAAGGTTATAAAATTTTTCTAGTATTTTTCCACAACAAAAACCACTTCATAAATCAAGAGTATCTAAGCTACTTCATAAATAATACATAGACTTAAACAAACATCAATTAGGCATCAAATTAAATCTATAAATTAAACCACTTATACTACACCAAGTTTATGTTAAGTATTGCACTTAGGAATTTTCTCCAAGTTTGAATTGATACTTAGGATAGGTTTTGCACCACTTCTCCTCCAATGCCCTCAATTAGCTTTATTTTGATACTTAGGTGATGTAAGGGTGTTTTTTTTTTGTGTATTTTCTTGGATATTTTCTCACTATGGTCGACTGTTTTTACTAAAGGGAGGCTTTAGGTACATCTTACACATATATATAGGTGAATTGGGAAACATGTATGGGGTTAGGGGTGAAAAAGCTTTTAGGCAATTGGCTAGAGTCCTTGCCGTGTGTGTGTGTGTTGAGTTTCCCTTCCCACTTAGCTATCATCATACCTCTAATTTAGGCTTAGTTGTTCCTAATTCCTCATCACATGGTTGAGTTTAATCCTCCTCTAAAATTATCTTGATCAATGGTTTAAGAGATGCCATCACATGAAGATAGAAACAAAATAATATCATGAGTAATCTCCAAGGGATGCAAGTCCCGTTCTTTGGCCCTTCAAGTGTCCTCAACTTTCCCAAGGGATCCACCCCATTTATCCACCATTTCCTTACACCTGACTAAATGTCCAGAAGCATAAAAAATCCAATTAGATTTCGTCTCTTATCTAGGGCGGTGGAGATAATCCAATTCGGATTCCAATTCTGCCATTTTTACATTTGATCACTTCTTAGCCCAATAAGTCATTGATCTATTGAGATTCTATAGAAACTCAAAACATAAAAATTTTATATAATCCTCTTAGTAATCCATAGGATTCTTAATCACCTTATTCTGAGATCAAATGAGATAGATATGATTAATTCACCAAAATACATGAAAACCACCCGAGAACACCCAATCAGAGTTTTCCATTTGTTTTCTTATCCACCAAGGCTTCTAGATAAATTCTTATCAACTTGACACATGTTCCCACACATGTTGAGACCTTATAAAGTTTGGTAGCTAATCAAAATTTTTGTCACATGGCCGAACATAAGACAACTCATCTAAGTCAGTTATCAGTTGACTCATATTCCTGTCCGTCCACTTCACACCAGATTTAATCCTTGATACATTCATTATCTTCAAAAATCTAAAACATAAAAGTTATCTATCTACCTATTATGGTTCTATAGGAACTATAATCACTTTATTCTGGACTCATATGACCAAATTATGATTTTTCTATTAAAAGTTGACAAATCAGTCCGAGAGCACCAATCCGGACACGCTAAGTGTTTGATAAATAATCCCTCTTGTTTCACAAAAAACTTCCTAGATAAAATCTCCTCATTTTCCATATGTCTACACACTTTTCATGATCTTAGGATAATTTAGAAAATAATCCACAGACTTAATCTTAATCAAAGTCACTAGTCAACTTAAGGTCAATGCCTATATATCCAATTCAGATTTGCCATTTCAATCTCAATTTCGTATTTGGTTAAGTCCATATCTCTTAAAACTCAAAAAATAATAATTGTACATATTCCTCTTATATTTTTAAATCATCTTGAATTATCTCAATCCGACATAAAATGAGTAAGTTATGTCCATATTACTAAAAGATGTTGAAATTGTCTAAATTTGCCTGATCCGAAAATATCATAGGGTATTTTCCTTACTCATACTACTTGACTTCCTTTGTAAATTTTTTTCAATTTCTATACAATATTTCCTTGAATATTCAAAAACTATATATTCTCATCATATTTAGTATCTCCAATGATTTTCCTTCAATGCCAATAAAAAAGTTCATAGGAAGGTTCTCTAAAATAATCTCAAAAACACATAATTATGCCAAATGTGATAACTAAAAGAATACTTAAAAATTCGGATTATCACAACACTAATGTTAAATTTAGATGATAAGTACATAAAGAGGTAATGAGGCAACTTAGTGTTCTTCCAACTCTACACCGAAAAGATGGTGTAATTGCAACGTACCATGTTGAAGATGAAATTCCTTTGATGATTTCATTAAGGAGGTGACCCAGAATGTGTATTTTAATGAAGCTGAATGTGAGGTGAAATGTTCATGCGCACTCTTTGAAATGAGAGGAATATTGTGTAGGCATGCATTGGCTATTATGAGAGTTAAGAAAGTGAAAAATGTGCTAGAAAAATATATAATAGATCAATGGAGGAATGACATAAAAAGGACATACATTTTTATACAAAGTACTTATGATTCAGTTGATGCGAGACCAAAAGTGAGTAGCTATTCATGTATCATCAAGGCATGCTACGAGGTTGCCACAAATGATGTGTCATCTAATGAAAATGCTAAGGATATGATTCATAAATTATATGCAATGAACATTAGGTACTGCACCAACAAGTCGCCCCATCAAACTTATCCTAACATTGTAGTTACGACTGTCAATACTACCAAATATGGGAGTTGTGAAAAATTACTGGATCCCCATATAGTGAGAGGCAAAAGCAGACCGCCATTTCTAAGGAAGAAATCAATGATTCAGAAAGTCAGACCCATGACGACAAAGGCTACTGAAAAGGAAAAACGTAACAGGTGAACTTAGTGCTCCTTTCTAGTTTTTTTTTTAATCTATCATTAGTAGCCATTTGTTTATCGATTCCTTGTATTTGAATTAATCTGGTTAATTTCTGTATCCTTTGTTAGCATCCAAAAACCCCACGAGACATTTGGACTTAGTGGAAACCATTTTGATTTTGCAGCCAGTGAGACTTAAGAAAGTGTAATTTGGTTAACTTGGTCACTCTATCGAAATTGAATTATTTAATTACATGTGAATGAATTTTTAACTGTTACTTAATGGTTCATAGGCACAACTTAAGGTAGATGGAACCCAGCTAGATTGCTTGTTTGGGACCCAATTATTGTTCGAAGTCCATATACTTGGGGAAAAGTTGGTTTTGGAATTGGGTATCGATCTATGATTTTATTTTGTTGTTTAGTTGAAGTAGTTTTAAGTCAGGACTATTTCATATATGTTGTTCTACCTAGAGTTTTGGTTTACGGGAATGTGGATTGTCTGTTGTGCAGATTGTTAAGATGTTGTGAAATGGTTATTTTATGCAGATTGTTAAGATGTGGTTCCACAAAACTTTCTGGTGAAGACAAATTTTTTGATAAGATGTTGTGCAGGATCTAGGTATAATATTATATTCCTTCCAGATTTTTTGGTGACGACAGATTTTTAGGTAAGTTCAAATATCTAAAGTATATGCTTATGAGTCATAGGTTTGAAGTTAAGCTTGATTACTCTCTCCTGACTAGGGAGATCTTTTCGTTCCTAAAATCTTAAGTTTCATCAAGTTTCTTATTATTCTTTTCCCCTTTTTAGGGAAAATTTATAGAGAATACCACAATCTTAGCATCCTTTGTCTCTTTGCAGATTGTTTGGATTGAGGGCAACCCCCTGTTGCCCAGATGACTAACACAAGAGGGGGGGTGAATTGAGTTGTATTTAAAAAATAACAATTATAAATCAAATATATAATATAAAATATAAATAAAATATGAAACAATAATAAATATAAAGAGTAAGGGTAAGAGAGAAGCAAACTCAGTATGTTAACGAGGTTCGGCCCCACTGCCTACGTCTTCGCCTCAAGCTACCTCTTGAGGATCCCCAAATCCACTATCCAATTTCCTTTAGGTGGAGATAGAAACCTATTACACCTTTGAGCAGCACCGCTCCAAAGAATCCGTGTAGAACACCCTCTACACTTCCAATCACCTCACACTTGGTGATTTAACTGTTCCACGTGTAGAACACCTTCTACACTTCCAATCACCTTACACTTGGTGATTTAACTATTTCCCGTGTAGAACACCTTCTACACACACAAGGGTTATACACACCCTTTTACAAATACAAGAATTGATAGTAGGTAGACTATCAAAGTACACTCCTCAATGAGTGAGATAGAAACAATACAGCGCAACCTATATCTCTCTCAACAAGAACAAGAATTAAGGCTCAAAACTTTAGAAAAGAGAGAATGAGAGCTTTGAAGAAATGATGCAAAACTTAGCAATAGATGTGTAAGCTCTTGTTGTGAATTTTGCAAAACTCAAGTGAGCTATTTATAGGCAAATGATTTTTCAATTTCAAATTTGAAAAGATTCCCATATAAAAAACATCATCATTTACTTTTCAAAAATTTCAAATCTAATATTTTTACTTTTTGCATGTGACAAAAGGAGCACACTTTACTTTTCAAAAATTTCAAACATAATCTTTTACTTTTTGCATATGACAAAAGGAGCACACTTTACTTTTCAAAATTTTCAAATAAAGACATCTTCCTTTTGCATAAGTCAAGAAAAGCATCCACCACTTTTGAAAATATTCAAATAAAACATGCACATGTGAAAGATGACAATCAATCATCTTAATATTTTCAAAGTTTAAACCTTTAATCATGTCATGCACATGTGAAAGATGACAATCAAGCATCTTCATATTTTCAAAATTCAAACATTTAATCATGTCATGCACATGTGAAAAATGACAATCAATCATCTTTCAAAATTTTCAAAATTCAAACATTTAATCATGTCATGCACATGTGAAAGATGACAATCAATCATCTTTCAAAATTTTCAAATTTAATTTTCAAAATATTCATGCACATGTGGAAAATATATTTTAATGTTTTATGATAAAATATTAATTTTGAGCCTTAATCCTAATTTTGAATTTTTAAGAGATTTACAACATTACTCTATGATTTTAATGTGAACTTGTTCCCTTCTTGCTCATGCTTGCTTCCTTGATGTGCTTGATTATATTGTGTGGACAACTTGAGCTTGAGACTCCTTTATTCTTTGGATTCATTTGTTATCATCAAAATCCATTTGTAGATTTACATGAAACTTGAAACCTTGGGTTCAACACCCCCCATGATTAAGTTGCCATTTGTCATAGTTTATGTAGTCCAGTGCCAAATTAAGTACCCACCCCCCCACCCCCCCCGGAAACTCTTTTGATGAGTCAAGCTTTTTGCATTTGTCCTGTTCACTTGCTAATATGAATATTGGAGCCATTGTGAATCCAGAGAGAAGATGAAGAGGTTGAATTTTTGGGGTGGCATTCAATCAACACCTAGCTGAAGGTTTTTAATTTGAATTTTGATCAATAGTGGGAAAATGGGGTCATGGGGTTTTGGTGCCTACTCAAATCAAAAGCTGGGAAGTTGCCTAAGTTGAAATACAATTAGTTTTGACTTTTGAATCAAACTCATTCATTGTACTTGAAATATTTGCGAGTATTAAAAAACAAGCATGTGACAAATTTTTCAAGAAACATCTACATTTTGCATCATTCATATTGAGGAATCGAAGGCAATTATTTTGAAATAAACATGGCTTCATACCTCATTTACATGATGGCAACTGCAAACATTTGAAACCATTTGGCACTTGGTTTTTGTTAATTAATTAAGCTTTTTTCAAATGTGAACACTATAGCGTTGTCCAGCCCAATGATGAAGCAGCTTGCGCCATTATCACTTGAACTTCACCCAATAGACATTATTATGATTTTTTGGTATCTACATGGGTTTGAGATTTGTATGATTTCAAAACTTTTCGCCATTAGAGAAAAAAAAAGGAACAACTGGTACGCACAATTGCATTGAAATAGACCAAAGTCCAAGATCGAGAAAATCCACCACAATGGCGATCTCCAACGACTTTCTCCCAAAAAACTGTCCTCAAATGAAGAATATGGTTTCGAATCACTCGGTTTTCAAATGTTGCACAGTATTTTTTTTACCAATTGTCATTGAACTTATAGAAATTACAACCACCAAATAAAAATTTAATGGCTCAAATTACAATATTAATATGTACTTCTATCATACATAGAGTTTCCAGCTACATATACGTGGATACAAAATTTATGATTTTTGGAGCTTTTGTCCAACTAAAGCAACACCATATATCAACCTACCTTTCTAGTGGATATTCATTGTGATAGTACAAAGTACAATAAAATTAAAATAGAATTCATACAATAGATATGAAGAAGGGTGCATGTCAGATGTTTGCATGTTGCCTTTGAATATGCAGTCGGTCGTTGTGGACTTCAAATTCCTTCTTAACAATCTCTTCCCCTCCTCTTCGAAACTGTTACTCATTTTGTAATCGCATAATTTCTATCTTCATATGTTCTTTTTCTATTTCCTCACTACTATCTGCCCATTTAAAATAGTTGTAACGTGGTAATCTCTGAAAGAGACCAAATCACAGTATATAAAATAAACAAACTTTCCAAAAAACTTTTCCCCTAATTATTGTACTTTGGACACTCAAAGAATGATCTTCCGGGATTTGTTTGTGCATATGATGTTTTAGGGTTCTGTTTGGATTCAAAAATGAGATGAGTTAAGATGAGTTTATTTTTTTTTTAATATTATTATTATTTTAGAATTTAAAAAATGTATGTTGAGATTTGAAAAAAGTGTATTGAAATTGAAAAAGATGTATAGGAATTTATATTTTATATAAAAAATTATAAAAATATAATTATCTTTCGGAATTTGTTTGTGTATATGATGTTCCAAGTGTTTGTGTATATGATGTTCAAGTGTAGCGGGTTGGCCACAGGTGCATATTGGGTTGTTCACCAAAGTACGAATCCCGAGAGAAGATAAACAGGTTGACATTGACATCCTATGAACAGAGTATAGGGTAAGAGTGAAGTTCAAAATCATCTCTAAGTAGGGGCGGATTTAGAATTTTGTATTTGAGAGAGGCGATCGATAAAATATGTAATAAATATAAATTTTATAACGATGATAATCAGTGATAAAAGTGTCATGTTTTGTTATTACCAAATTCTCTAAATGTATATTAATTTTCGAATTGTTCACGTTTTTTTTAAAAAAAAATTAATTATTTTTAAGTACTTGCTTATATTTTTCTATGATTTAAGAAAAATCTATAGATTAAGAATAAATTTGAGAATTTTTTAATAAGTAATGATATAACATTGTTAAATTTTTAACAAATTATATCCCATAATCATACAAATTAGACTAAAACTAAATAAGGGAATATAATCAATCAATTTTACAATCATATAAATTTATAATCAATTTTTTTATTAGAGTTAGACTGTTAGTTGAGTAACTGTGAGCTTATATAAGTTGAAATTTGAGTTTAAGTAAAAATTAAAAATTAGAATATAAATGGATATATATTAAGATTTAGATGAATAATTTTAGTAAAAAAAATTTGAGGGGGACAATTTTTATTTATTTTTAATTTAAGAGAGAATTTTAATTATATATATATTATAAATTAAATTTTTAAAAACTTGGGGGGCTACCCCCAATGAGTAAGCTGGGTCCGCCCCTGTTTCTAAGAGTACGATTTGTTAATCTCGTGTATATATGTGTGATTTATTTAGTGAATTTGTAGAAATTTGAAGGGATTATGTTTGGATCTGCCTTACTTTCGTCTAATATGGACTTGATTTTTAGGCTCAATTGCACAAATTCAAACACAAGAAATTAAGTGCAAAAGCATAAATACGAGAGTAAAGCAGAAGAATAAAATGGAAGCGAGGAATAAAATGGTAAATTATAAAGATAACATAAAGAACAAAAACGTAAAAAGCCAAGTAGAAGGTAATTGAGCTGAAGGACATAAATTGAAAACAAATATAAAAGCAGAGGCAAAATCGTTAGAAAAAATAGAGATGAGGGACAAGAGTGAAATTAAATACAAAAGTAGGGGTAAAATTGACAGAAAAGTGTTATACAATAGCTCTTTGCTTATTCTCACTTATTATATATGAGATAAAAAAAATATATTTTACGCACAAAAAAATTATATAGAAATAATCTTATAAATTGATGTGGTTTGACTTAATTTGTTAGATTATAAAATTATTTTTATTGTAAAATAGATTTAATGAATTAGATAAAGTTATATTAGTTTGTAAGATTATTTTTATGTAATTTTTTTTATTTTTTTTTAATATGGCAGTATTCAAATAAGATATATCACACACACTCATTATAAGGATTCTACGTGCAACACACATATCTTAGGTTGAAATGCACTATATGTTGGTATGTGGTATGGAGATTATAAAAAGTGTTTTTAATAAATTGTTGTAAAAATGATATAAAGATAATTGTTATTTTATTATTGTAAAAATGATATAAAGATAATTGTTATTTTTAAAATAATATTATATGAAAAAAATATCATTATTTTTGTATCTAAGAAGATTATAAAATATGCTAAGTTGTTAATTTGTTCCACAAAAGTTTAATAAACCAAAATCTTCAATTTAGATTATACGTAAATTATTAATATTTCATTTTTATTATTATTATATTCTAATTAACATTATATTAATAGAAATTCTACTTTGAAAAATAATATGAATATAACTGTTTTCTTTTCAAATAATTTTATATGAGAAAAATACAATTACTTTTAGATCTAAGAAGAAATATAAAAATTCTAAGTTCTTAATTTATTCCGCAAAAGTTTAATAAACAAAAATCTTCAATTGAGATTCTTTGTAAAATATTATTTTTTTATTATTATTATTATTAAATTCTAATTAATATTATAATAATAGAAAATCTAATAGTATTTTTAATAATGAATTAGAAAAAATACGTAAAGTACAAATGAGGGCAAGGACATAATTGTGCAAATGGGATAGTGTGAACTCAAACACAAATCAGTATTCAGAGGGTATATGTCCATCAATTTGCTCACTTGGTGTGTTATTATTGTAAATTGCATTTTTTCAAAATTTTAAATCAATTTTTTTTAAATATGTTTAAATATTTAAAATAAAATTAATACACTAGTAGTCATATACTTAATCAATAAGCAATTTTTAAAAAATAAATAAATACATAATCAATCAGGATGAAAGAGTAAAATAAGGAAACACACTAGTATCATTTTAAATAAATAAGATGAGAAGATAAAAAAAAAAGTAGAAAAGAAATTCACAACATGCACAAAGGACAAAGTTGTAATTATGTCTATCAAACAAGATTACACTAATAATTTTTGAATGGAAAGTGATATACACATAATATATTTCACACTACTTATATAATACAAGTTATAAAATAAAAATATTTTTATAATCTACCTTATAAAATAAACGTTACTTTATAAAAATATTTATATTTTATAACACATATTATATAATATGTTGTGTAAGTCATCGTAGGTTTATCATTTCCCTTTCTGGATATAAGAAGAATAATAAATCTCAAGTTGAAACATTTTGTCTGCAGTGTTGTGGGAATATTTGCGTTAAAAGAAAGGTTGACTTGGTTAATAGACAGGCATGTCCAGTTTGGAAAGTAAGATTCTATACTATAATGAAGACTGGGGGAGCCTACCGATCCAGCTCAACTGGCAACTTGATTGGACCAAATTAATTATGCCACTCCATCTTCTAATACCTACAGCTAATTAGATATATAATGCATACCATTTTTAATTGGGTCCCATCCTCACAATTACTTTTCTCGCATCCTTTTCAATTAATGACATGATTTGCTTAAAGGATAAGGTTTCTATAACAATTTTTCTTTTTTCTTTTTTCAGGGTTTGAGATAACAATTAATAATGTGATAAATGATAATACTTGTTAACTCATAAAATACTCATTTTTCAAAGGGTTTTATTTATTTATTTATAAAAATTATACTCTTGATTTTTTTTTCTCATCATCTTATTATTATTATTATTATTATTATTATATATTAATGTGATATTAAATAATAAACTCATAAGTAAGATATAATAAATAGTTTTTAATTAATGAATAACATTATTCTTGATTTATATATTTTTAGTTTTTTTTTATCGACATAAAAACAAAATCATGTATGGATCGAAAATCTATTTGGATGATCAAAAAACAACATGCGTAAGTTTCGATGTGATCAGACTCTCAACGAAAATGGATGATACAAAGAAAGGGGCAACAAAGTAAAAGAACTACTCTACAGACTGAGTGAATAAATCAACCGGGTGAACAGGTTGGCAAATGGAAGGAGCTTGGCTGGCTTTGAGTGTGAGAGAGAGATTGCTTGACCTCTCCAATGCCAGACTGTACTTTCATTCTCTCTCTCTCTCTCTCTCAAACTGCCTTTCTCTTGCTATATATAGTATGCATATAAACATGGTGGAAAAGCTTCTGCCGATTCACCTACTTCTTTGCTCAACGTTTTGTCCTGCTTTCTCGCCCTTGAATTCTAGCGAGAGTGAGAGCGAGAGGGAGAGAATCAGAGATAGAGACGCTATGAGTCTCTTCGGTCTTGGAAGCAGGTATTCATCATCTTTTAAGTTCCCTTATCTTAAATTTCTTCTCTTTCTGGGACATGCATGACTTCCTGTTTATTATTCGTTTCTACATGTTTGGATAATTTTAAGACCACATCTGATGAAAATCCCATTTATATACATACATACATATATATATGTTTTATTGTGGGAAAGCATCATGGATTCTTCTCTGATTATAGGAATATCGGACTTTTCTTTCTTTTTGGCATAAATATATATAGTTGCAACTGGATGAGATAGAATCTGCAACTCTGTAAGCTTTAATCTGCAATCTGCAATTCTGGACTTTTATGTATGGCATGTTAGCTGGCGTTTGATGAGGTAATTTGTGCATGGCTTTGGGAAACCCAAGCTGGTTTCTTACGTGTCCCTGTGGGTTTTAAAGATCATTATTAACAAAAAAAAAAAAAAAGTAATTCCACGACATAAAATTACTGTTGTTCGATCAGAACATGAACGTCTCGTAAGAATTTTAAGACCAGTTTAGACAGTGGGATAAGACGAAATGACCTATATAAATAGTAATAAGATTGTTAGTTAAAATAAAATGAAATGAGGTGAGATATCTATATATTTAAAAGTCTAATTTGTATTTAAAGATAAAGATGAAATAAAAGTTAAAAATTAAATAAAATATTGTTATAATATATATTTTTTTTAATATTAATTTTATTTTAAAAATTAAAAAAATTAAATTATTTATTTTATTTTTTAATAAAAATTTAAAAAATATAATGATGAGATGAGATATTTTTGAAAAAGTGTTTGCCTCACATTAGAAAAGCAAATAATGCCCTTAGTGTATTAGCAATAGATCTATCAATATTTTTATTTTCTTTTAAAGAATAAATTTGCATACATATTAAATTTTTTTTATCATATTTAATTAAAAATAAGGAGAAGGAAATAATGCCCTTATAGATATTGCCGCCATTCTCTTTCTAATTTTCATTCATTTCTAGACCCCTTTCCATTTAGTACCCTTTTTCCTACTCGATAAAATTTTCTTTTTTTGAATATATAATATATATATATATATGCAGTATCATAGAGATCATATCGCATTTTAGAATGCCTATATCTAGTACTTTTGATCGGTGTAATTATGAGTTTAGATCATAATTCTCAGTCATCTTGAGGCTATCTAATTGTTTACTTTGCTGCAGATGATGTTAAGGGATTAACTTTGACATTTAGGAAAACAAATTAATACGCAACAGGGATGTTGTAAATCTAATTGCACACAAGATTTTCTGCTTCCAATATTGTTGTATTAATCGTATATATAATATGGGTATTAAAGGGAATTTTGTGTAATTCTGATATTTTATATTAATGATTTTAATATGTTTACTATAGTACTAGTGCTGCTTCTAGTGATTTGTTTGGCTATAAAAAGCACTAATACTATTTCCGCAGCTTAAATTTTAATTGAAGTTTTGGCTTTTTCTGTTATTGCTATCTGGATTCGTACTAAAAATCGTCAAATTAACTTCAATTTATGCAGGAACCAGAAAACATTCCGTCCAAAAAAGAATGCTCCCTCTGGAAGCAAGGTTTGCTTTCTTCATCCAGCTGGTTAGGTGGATTTGTTGTTAATTATGATCTCTCTGTTGATCCTTATCCTTTTTTAATTTGTTGGCTGATACATATTATGCAATATTAATTAATTGTATCTCTCATCTAAATACAAAATAAATTAGGGAGCTCAACTTCAAAAACACATTGATGCAACCTTGGGTAGTGGCAACTTGAGGGAAGCTGTTCGACTACCTCCTGGAGAAGATATGAATGAGTGGCTAGCCGTAAATGGTAATTGATCATAAATGAAACAAATATATAAGGATATTTATGCGACTGTTTGAGTAGGTGTGTCTGTGGATGCGTGATATAATATATATATATATATATATATATATATATAAGAATGGAAAATATTTTAGCCACAAATTAAGGATTACACAAAATTAAATTCATAAATTGATGTAACTCGATGTGGGTTACTTTTATTATATAGTAAATCTAACGAATTCTATAAAATTATTTCAATTTGTAAGATTACTTTATATAATCTCTTTGAATCTATAGCAGTTTTCAATTAGAACATCTGCAATATGTGTTTTGCAAGTTCTACTTTCTTTTTCCTCTTGTTAAATAGTAACTTCTAATTTTACTTTTATCCATCAATATTATCATTTGTTACAGCGGTAGACTTCTTCAACCAAGTGAACATTCTGTATGGTACCCTGACAGAATTCTGCACGTCGCTCAACTGTCCAACAATGTCTGCAGGAGCAAAGTATTTTTCATAACTAGCCTTAAACCACCGTTGCTTTATGTTGTTGTCAAGATCCTTTGAAACTTCATAAAATGTTTACTGCTTTATTACACGAGTCTTGATGAACCTCGTAACATCATTATTCACTATTTAATTTGTGTTCAGGATAGGGCTCGGAGTATCATTTTCCAGATTTATATGTATTACTTGGTTCCTGCAGGATTTCTTGACCAACTTGGCATGAAATTGTTTAGGTCTAATCAATAATCATGCTCCGCCGCATTTTGTTGTGACACTTGATTTAGATTTTGGTGGGGGGGAAAGGATGTCTTGGAGTTCATGAATAAAATGGTTAATCAAGATTTTTCAGTCTCACTAAGAGATTCATAAAGTGGATAATAGGAAGGTATATGCAGGAAGATTACAGAACAGTAGATCTGCAGTTGTATCAAAAGAACAGTTACATATGTGAAGGATGAGATGTTTTCAGGAATAGTAAAAAAAAAAAAAAGCATTGTTGAATGAGGAAATCAATTTTCTTTTTGGCTTCAAATTCAAATTTGAATGAGAAAATTGTGATTGTCTCTACTGTTAAGTATATTCATGACACAGGGTTACTACTTTTTTTATTTTTTATTTTTGGTTCAACACAAGGTCTAATTTGGTTATACTTTGCACAGATACGAGTATAGATGGGCTGATGGAGTTACTATTAAAAAACCAATAGAGGTGTCTGCTCCAAAATATGTTGAGTATTTGATGGATTGGGTTGAAGCTCAGTTAGATGATGAATCAATTTTTCCCCAAAAATTGGGTTAGTAATGTTTCAGTTTTTGATCAAAGGACTTTTGTTTTATTCTAGCTAGCGATTATGTCCTACAAGGAGGCACCTTATAAGTTTTATTTGATGCAGGGGCACCCTTTCCATCCAATTTCCATGATGTTGTCAAGACAATTTTTAAGCGATTGTTCCGGGTATATGCACACATCTACCACTCCCATTTCCAGAAGATTGTGAGTTTGAAGGAAGAAGCTCATCTCAACACTTGTTTCAAACATTTTGTTTTGTTTACTTGGGTAAGTTTATAATGCTGACTTAAAGTCATATGATTAATCTTAGTTGTTTGGGAGAATTTTGAGCACAATACCCATGACTTGTTATTGTGTTTTTTTTTTTTTTAATATACTCTGCATTTTAGTTATATTAAGGACTCGTTTGGATACAAAGGTGATATGAAACTATTTTATCTCCTCTCAACTTATTTTAATTAATAATTTTATTACTATTTATAATTTATCTCAACTCGTCTCGTATCGCTATTCAAACCAGCCCATGTGCAGCAGCACACGTTCTAATACAGCCAAGATGCTTGTGGTGCAGGAATTCCGGTTGATTGACAAAGGGGAGCTTGCACCTCTCTGCGACCTTGTTGAGTCTATTCTACAGTTATAGCATCATGTGATTTTTTTTAGTTTTTTGTTATGACTTTTGGCTTCTCCTCGGTTTGAGGGGTTTAGACTGCTTTTTTGGTTCATATTTTTGTGGAAGAAGTTGCCTTCTTTAATAGCAACCCATTCTTTTTGTTATTTCTAATTTTGCAATTTGAACATTGGTTAAATGTCTTCCAGACATTGCAAACACCAACATAGTAGGCCAATTTTAAATTATTCGTCAAAAGGATGAAACTAGGATGTTTAGACATAAGATTCACCCCCATGCTACCGTTTATTTTCATAACAAAAAACATTCTGGGAAGATATTCTTTGGGGTTTTTTATTTTATTTTTTGGTGTCCCCCAACCTTAATTAAGCTTCAGTGAGGATGTGGTCCTCCGGTAACAGTAAAAATCCTCTTTTTTTTATTTTTTTTATTTTATATATAAAAAAACAAGAGAAGAGGACAGGAGACATGACAAAAATTGCTGGCTATATCCATTGCCACCCACCACCCTACTAGTATAGGGGCGGCAAGCCACCTAGGATGTGATTGCCGGCCATCCCAAAAACGTGTGGTAATTTGTGAGATTGTCACTAGAAAACTTCCCTTTTACAAAAATAAAATAAAAATATTATGAGTTATAATCAGAAACGTGTTTTTCCGTGAGTTTTTCTATTCACCAGTCTTTACTAAGACAAAAAAATATGGGCGGAAGCCGGATTTCTGTGTCCGTTCCTAATATTTAATAGTAATTTTATTGTTGACATAAATAATAAAATTACTGTTTATACGAGGAACGGATGCAAAAGTTCAACTTCCACCCAACACGGCCCTAAAAACGCATGACATCTTGTAAAATTGTCAGGTGAATATATATATATATATACATATATTAAAAAAACACCAATTTTTTAGAAAATGTATTTAATAATTTTATTAAAAAAAAGTCGCAATTATGTCCATTGCCATGTCTTTTTTAATTAAATTTTGTATTGGTTTAACAGAAAATCATGTTTTTTCATATATTTATTTAAAATTTAAAATTTAAAAGAAAAGTCCACCCCTATAACACAGCAGGCCTGTTGGAACTAGAATTGTTAGATTTCCTTTATCATCCGTTCTATATTCTACGAAGTACCGTTTGTTTTGAGATGTTCTCAAACGCTGTACATTTTAGTTTTATTAATCCAAAAAAAAAAAAAAAAAAGTCTCATCCGTGGGCAAGAACGGTTAGTTATTTCCTTATTTTAAGTTTTAGTTTTACTGATGTGCCGAGGCTATTTTGGTTTCGAGGTTCTCTACCTATCATTATTAAGGTATCCAATCTGAAATCTCAGCCCCACTCTTGATCGATCTTCTCAAGCTAACATTGTTGCTTGGTTGGTTTATCAAGGCAGGGCTCATCTTTTAGCCATCTAAGATGAAATGATGACCCACCCTGCTTGCTTCTCTTTTGGGACTAATTCCAGATGAACAATATACATGATTTATTCCTTTCAAGCATCTCATGTTTTTAAGAGTAGAGAATTATCGTTAGGGCCATTTTAATATAGTCTTGAGTAAAGGAGTACATGATAGATATGCACCTCTTCCTATCTTCATTTATGTCATAACACAAATCCATAAAACAAGTTTGCACATCAACAGCCAGCAAAAGTGCTGATAAGGTAAGGAAAGGAAAGCAATCTGTTCAGAGCAGCATTTGCTTAAATGATTAAATCCCAATTTTACCATCATTGATATCGTGAAATAATACATCTTGAAATAATATAGTACATTTGGTATGACCCCCGCCTCTCATTCTTTTTCCACCTACAAAATGGGGTACAAGAAATTCACCCAACCCCCCATCCCCTCCCCTCCCCTCCCCTTTCCAGAGAAGATATATTTGTTTTGAGAAGCATGTCGTTTTGTAAGCACAAGGGTTCAATTCACAGTATGAAAGTTTCCTTTTCAGATGTCTCTCCTTAGGAGTGGTATACCTAACCAAATAGCAGTCAACCTTGAATTAGTCTGCTGCGATCACAGCTTAATTGTATCGGTTCCACACTGAACCAGGGACCTCTTCCACCTATAAACAGGAGCATCTTCTACCATATCTTTTCTTTCAGAATTTGTGAAGTTTGAGATTGTCACTTCCAGAGACAATATCATTTTAGTAATGGCATCCACCCTTCAATGTCTTTTGCATGCATCTGAACACCATTAAATAAAATTACAAAACCTAATGCTTTACTTTCTACTTCTGTCTGGTTTCACAAATACATCCAGGAAGGGGATTTGCATAAAAACTTTCCTCCAGCTTCGGAAACTCCCCGTGCTTCCTTAAGTATGGAGCTCCAACACGGTCTTTGTGAAGCTTTCTCACTTTGGAACTAAATTTTTTCCAGGAGATTTTGCCTTCATCAAGCTTATCAACAAGTTCTACAAAATGCATCCTGAATGAACATAATGACAATTATCGAACACTGCAATTTTGATGAGTGAAAAACCAATACAGAAACAGAACAAAAAACACCAAATCAGATGTGCTAACAATGCTAAGGGGAGACAGGTCAGAATATTACTTGTCAGGATTGATGGTCTTCCTAAAGTCCTCAAAGCGCCTATGACCTTGAACTGCCTTTGCCATATTGCCATCATAAGTATAAACAAACACATCACTCTGGAGGGCAACAACATAGTCTATACCGGCCAGCATGTTCTGGTGGTTCTCAAAGGGAATAAGCTCTTTGTCTCTAGAGAGACTGGAATGGGAGAAGATGTTTGGGAAATCATTCTTAAGGTATTGCATGGTTCCGTCACCATAAGCTTCACCAGCTACCAAGTAAATCCTAGTGCTAGATGGAAAACCAAGCCCTTTAAGCAGAAGTGCTGTTTCCCTAGGGGTCAATGGGCAGCCTCCAAGCAACCTTTTTTCTGTCGCATTGATCTCTTTCTCCTTCCAGTGACTGACTTCATACCGCATCCTACGTAGCTCATCATCTTCTTCTGCAGTTAGATTATGACTGCAGCCAGTAAATGCAAGCATATCCTTCTCATACCTGTAACAGAAAGAACAACAAAGAGAAAGAAAGAAAGAAAGAAGTATGATAGATTAGAAAAATGGGTAACATTATATAACTTACCTAAATTAATCCAAATTTATCACAAAATATTAACAACTTAAGTCCCAGTAGGAAAGGGATTAACAATTAAGGATGCCTACAAAATTGATCCATTGTCCAACACAAGCAAGCATTAACTCATAAAAAATCATAACATAAGCAGGAGCCCACGAGTAAATTGAAGGTTCCCTTATTTGTGTAGCTCATTCCAAGGAGATTATTCATAAAATCACCTGTTCCATAAAACACAAAATCACAGGATATGGGCCTTCCAGAGTTCATGCCCAAAGTCTATGCAATAAATGTTGTAGGCCCAATGCTCTTATCTTTCTCTCTCAATCTCTAGAACCAAGAGCACAGGCTAGAACTATAGGGGATCCTAATACAAAATCACAAATGGGAAGGTCAACCACATAACTTCAAAATACCATTGAGTCCTGTAATAAATATGAGCTGCTGTGACGTTGAGGAAGTTTAAACTTCTATATTCAGCTCATAAACTTCATGGCCAATATGATATATAGATAATGGAGAATCAATGGAAGTTTAACATCAGATTGTAAGGAGGAAATTTAAAAAAAAAACAAAACAAAACAACAAACAAACAAACAAACCAAAGAATATAAACCTTAATAACTAGTCAGTGCACATTCTATCAGCAGAACAGCACTCGTGCAGAACACAACCAGAAGCAACAGAAATAATGTTTCAATAAGATGTATAACTGTCAAAACTTGCCTCAAATGGAGGGCAAGATAAGGGCTTCCATTCTGTCGCATTCTAGAAACCAAGGTGTTTGCATGTGCTTCTATTGGAGCTGAATATTTCAAAGCCTTGTAATTTACACGGCACCTCAGCATTTGAATGGAAAGTGGGATGTCATTGTTCGCAAGCCGAGAATCAGTGTGAGTGAAATAGATTACTTGGTGCTTCTCTAGAAGAGGGTGGACCTCAGTCTTATAATAACTGACCTGAAAAAAAATATGAATAAAAATAAGACTGCTATCAATCTCAGAATGAGATTGAATAAAATAAGATAATGACATTGGATTTTTTTTTTCCTTTTATAAACGTCATTGATGTTAGAATTATGTGGGAACTTGTACCACATTTATGCACATAATGGAACATACACAAGTATCCCAATATCAGACAAATGAGTCTTTTTCATATTACTCAAACTGAATGGTGAACGCTAGCTAACAGGATCCAGCATGTTGTTTTAGCTAATGATTTATTGTGTGAAGAAAATAGCATTTGGTCCTAGGGGGAGGCCTTGTATTATATTTCATTTCGCTTTAAAGAAAGTGGGTCAACTCAAGATAGCCGAGTTTTTGTTAGACCTTGGACCAAGATATTGGTGTTTTGTTGAAAGGCTCAAGTCCAGCATAGGCAGGTGGCAATGTCTCCACTATGTTGATATCATGTTTCAGAGTTTTGATGAAGTGTTGCCAATCAAAAAGATCTTTAAATCCACTGCAAATATATATACATATGAAATAAGTTAGGCCAAACGCCAAAGTAGATAATGAAAAACTTGTACACATGCAAGATATTATTTAAACTTTAAGCAGCATAAGAATAAGCCCTCTATATGTGTCACAGTAAGGCATCTTCTCTTGAAAGCAGCTGCCCAATAGAATCCTCTGGGGAATGAATTTCACACCTTTACCAGAAAATACCAATGCTTACATTTTTAAATAAACAGAAATTATTTTCCAAGGTCTCGGAAAAAGAAGGGTCAAAGATACCATATGTTCATTTATTTTTTAAGAAATGAAAGGGAAGGAAAGGATAGAAAATTGTAGACTTTTCAGTATTATGAAGTCGCTCTCCAAAAAACTAGCTTATAATATATAAAAAACTAGAGACCTCTCCCTAAATTTTTTACCAAGTTTAGCCACTTTCATGTTAAGTGTGTTAATAAGGCCAAGGTCGTTAGAATACATGGCTCCAATTACTGCACAATGGTAGAAGTACAGAAACAAACCAACCTCTCATCAGCCCAATAGGAGGTGTGATCAAGCGAAGGCAGGACAAGTGTTGCATTCATAACCTTTGCAATGGCAACCATATCACAAATCTGCACTCTAGAATTATTGACAGATCAGACTCTGGCCAAAATCCACATAAATCAGTGAAAACTATAAAAACATCAATAGGCAGACCCCAAATCTCATCTGATTTAAGCCACCATTAGCATTTACAAGGATGTATCCATTTGTCTTTGCATCCACCACTGTCAATAGAAGCAAAAAGAATGAAGACAAAGCAATAACCTGAGAAACTCACATATAGACACAACAAAGCAGATGAGTCAAAGAGAAAGATGCACATCATACGTTTGTAACTGCTTGGCCGGTCGATGCACTGGGTGAAATTCTCACTATCTGGTTTGGACCAAATACTTGAGTACTGAACAAGAAGTCATTGTCAGGAGAAGAAATTAACAAACTCTTAAATAGGCGTTATCCGCCATTTGGCCTCAAGATAAGCCATTTTCATGACATTATGGTCCATTTAGGACAAAGAGTAAGAAACAATCGAAGCAGAGGGAGTAAATAGTGAGCTAAAATATAGATCGGAAACTTACTTCACCCTTGCCATTTTGACTGCCAATTATACCCGATGCCACCATCATGAGAGTCCGTTCCACATCACTTCCTCCCTCCCTATATCCAGATTCATGGGAGCTTTGATCCATTAGATTTAGACCAGTGATGGAGTCAGTTGAATCCTAATTAAAAAGATTGAATTTAGGTGAGATTAAGGATTCTTCACAAGCAACATAATGAAAAAGAACACCAAGACGCAAAAGACTCAACCATCGCATGAAATTAAGTAAAGGCATACTAGAACTCAAGCACAGCAAGAAATTATCTACTCCTTTCAAGGTATAGCATAGACGATTAGAGAGTGACGAACAAAAAAAATCCAATAATCCAAACGATAAGGTAACAGATGAAAACTAATATATCTTCAGTCACGTGATATTTTTCATAGGCAGACAGAAAGATCAACATACATATAACACCGAGCCAACCTGATTGGACGCAGCTCTTTCAATGGCAGATCCAAACCATCCTGTGGCGCAAATCTTTAGAAGACCCAGAAACAGACACGCCCCACAGAACAACAAAAACATCCAATGGCTCAGCTTCTTCCTCTCCCTCAACCCCAACTCTACCATTACAGATCCCATACGACTCCTTAGCAAGCGCCTGACTACACCCCCATGAACCTTCTGGCTCACATGGTGGTGGCTTTGCTTCCTTTCTAAGACTGACTCGAACCCGTCGAGGGCAACGGAGTCGGCGCCCATTTCGGATCTTGGTGAGCTGAGGTGGACGTCAATTTCATGGTGGTTACTGAAACCGGCAATATTACTGCCATTATTGCTGTCGTTAATGTTGCTGCCGTCGTCCTTGCTGCCATGGGTGTTGCTGGTGACGGTGTTGCGCTTGAATGAATGGCCTCGGCGAGTTATTGGACCCGAGAAACGAGGGCTGTTGATTCGCTGGGAGATTCCATCACTGGCGTTATGGTGGTGGTGATGGTGACCCATCACTACTATGTGCGTGTTTCGTGAAGGTGATGTTGTCAATGAGTGGATTTGGATGAGATCGCCATTAACGAATCACTAGAGAGATAGAGAGATAGAGAGAGAGAGAGGGGGGGGGGGTTTAGAGAGGTGAGGAAGAGTTGATCCATTTGTATGGAAATTTCAAACTAGATGGACTCGCTGCGTGAAACTACGAGCTATTTCAATGACAACTTTTCTAAATGACAACTTTTGTGAGTAAATTTATTTCGTAATGAAATAATTACAGCGCGTTACGACATAATAATTTTGATTTGTTAAGGCGATTATTTTCGCCTGGATAGAGTATTTTGGATTATAATTTATATCGTATATTTCTCCAACGATTTTTGAGATCTACAAGGATTGACCAATGATACTCCATCCAACGGTCAAGATTTTTCAGGTCGTTGTTTACCTTATTTGAAAAATGAGATGTGAAACACAGTTACTTTCTTCAGGATTTGGAATATATATGGCCAATGTTATATACAATATTATTTTATAATTTAAGTAAGGATAAATTAAAAATTTTAATTTAAGAAATTAATTTATAAAATAAAATTTAAAAAAATATAAATATTAATTTTTTATATAATCTATTTTATAAAAATATATTTTAAAATTTGATTTTTATCAAGTTTTAAAAATTTTGAAGGACCAAAACCTCCCAAATCAAAAGATGTTTTTGCTCTTAAGTCCAAATAGTAAATAAATAGAGAAATTTTTATTTTAGAATAAAATTAATTAAAATAATTTTATTTACAAATAAAAAAATTTTAAAATCTGAAAAATATATTTCATTTAGTCATTAAATTAAAATATTTTTATGTAAACTGCAATGTAGTTCATATTTAATAAACTGTAAAAAGAATTATTCTATATATAATATATATATATATATATATCATTAAACTTTTTTGAGTCTTTCTACTAAAGATGGATGATTATGAATGAAAGGAGAAGAGATGGATTAAAAATTAAAAAATATATATTATTATAATATTAATTTTATTTTGAAATTTAAAAAATTGTGTTAGAATTTTAAAAAAATAAATTATTTATTTTATTTTATATGAAAATTTTAAAAAAATTAATAATTAATTTAAGATGAAATAAATAAGATAAAATAATTTAAAAAACAAACAAACATCATTCAATATAATCCCAATTCAAACGGTTCTTGCATGATAAAGAAAAAGTGTGTCAATTTTGATTGACATGATAGAAGTCTATGCTTTTTTTTTCTCTGAAGAAGTATATGCTTATTAAAATAATAGACATATAATATTTTTTATATAATTATATTTTAAACGATGTGTATATTTTATAAAATAACTGAAAAAATTATCCTCGCTTTGCATAATTATTTTATTTTAAAATATGATTATATAATTGATTGTAAAAAAAAACTTGGTGCGTGTACCGTTACCTGTGCACTTAAGAGGTAATTGACAATCTTCATAACTTGTTATTCAAATTTTAAGGTTAACTTTGGAGAGCAAAACATGAGGAACCTAAATATTTAATGCTATTTAAAAAATTTATACAAATAAAAATAAAAGAGAAGTAACATAGAACAAAGAGATCCCATACGCTAATTCTATTTTATAAAATTTGTGTAAATTTTTATAAAAAAATAATGACGTTTGTCTACTACTTATCTCTAACATTTATTTTTAGCATTGTTCAAAATTTTGTGAAGTATAATAATTTATTCCATATGTAACACGCGGATTGACTGGAAAAGAAAAAAGCCAATACAGGAATTGCCCGTGCATGACCAAGGCCAAAAAAAAGTCATTGGAGGTGAAAGAAATTAAAAATATATGTATTAAAAAATATTATTAACCACCGCAAAAGGCAAAAGGATGGCAAAGACCAAAATGAGAGAGAGTCGTGTTTGATGGCCAGAGTCATGGTGTTTTGGCAAAGAAGACGAAGAAAGATCGAGAGCAGATTGGATAACTCAAAACAAGAAAGAAGCACCCAAACGAAGACCTTTCTGGCACGCCTCTGTCCCCTTTTTTTTTTTTTTTTTTTAAATTTTATTTGATCTCATCCATTCATTTAATTATTATAAATTTCTTAATTTTTAGATAAAATAAAATTAAAAAAATTAATTTTTTTAAATTATAAAATAAAAATTATATTATAATATATATTATAATAATTTTTAATTTAAATTTTAATTCATTTTATCTCATTTCATTCACAAAATTTGTGAATAATCGTGAATGAGACACTCCGATTCAAACTTTCAATGGATTCAAGGCGACTGGACTTTTCATGGCCAAGAAAACATCATTTAACTCTTACAAAGAAGTAAATATATGTGTAGGAGTGGTTATCCTAACAAGCATTCCGAGATGGTGGATTTTTTGTTTTTAAACCCAAAATAGTGGTTAAAGTTTTAAACACAAATTAATTGGAAATGATACCAATAATCCAACTTAACTCATGGTTGGCCACCACGAATATGATTTTTTTCTCTAAAAGTATCGAATGTGGAGGATAAAATACTGAATAATTTTGAGTGTATATGTTCCCAGTAATGAATTGAAAAGAGTAAACTATTTCATCTGAACTTTTCTTTCAAAAAGTTATCTCTAAATTTATTTTTTTAAATTTTTTTAATTATTAAGAAAGTATTTTTTTTGTAATAATAGTAGGAATTTTTTCTTTTTTAAAAATTATTTAATTTTAAATGATGACATTATTTTATAAAAAAAATTCTCAACTCATAATATTATTATAAAATATGTTGTAAGAATATTTTTTTTGTATTATTACTCTTTTAAAAAAAGTGATAAATTCATCATCACTCTTCGTGTAGTGGGCCGAAACTAATTTCCCAAAGAAATTACACATGAAAAGATTTGCGCGTAATCATAAAATTTGGCATGTGAAGGTTTGTAATCAATGTTGAAAAAACAATGATATATAATAAGTAAAATATGTAAATATTGTATAATTATTTTGTAAAAAAAAATTAATTTTTAATAATAATTTTTATTTTATTTTAAAATAATTACATTAAAAAATGATTAAAAAAAAAGAGGAATTTGGGGGTTCAATCTGACCACACCCCTCCCTTTTGTAGACTCTACTGTCGCCGCTGGCGGTGTGCGACACTACCCAACTCATCGGAATTGGAGGGAGTCGGCAATCCCACCTCAACGACGGCAACCTCCAGTGTGCCCCCGACGGGATCTTAAACCCATTTCAAACCCGAATCTTCCTTCGATCTTGATGGGTTGGGCGGTGTCGCTACCGCCGCCGACAAATTTATTTTAAAAATTCATCTTTATTTTATTATATTTTTTATTTTTTTATTTTATTATATATTTTAAATTTTATTATTTTTATTATATTTTTTATTATATTTTTTAATATACTTTTATAAAAAATTTAAGATATTAAAATGAAATCCGACCGCATCCCACGACCCTTAAAAAGTAGTTTGAAAGGAGAGACTTGAATGTCTTTTTAGAGATGGGAGGAGGGTCGCATCTCAAAAATGGAAATAAGAGCTGGCTATTTCTCTTGTCCAAATGGCAAGATATAATTCGCCGCCGTCCAATTTGGACTTTTCCTTGAGAGTCAAAATTATTCATATAAAGTTACTCTTTACTGAAAACACGTTAGTTATCCCCCCAAATAAAAAAACACGTTTACGCGGCGGTACAACAGCGGCTGCACATGAAATGAAATGAAATAATAATAATAATAATATGGACAGCATTACATATATTTCATTATGTTAAATTTCTTTACATTCCAAATATTAAAAAAAAAAAAAAAAAAGTTGAAAAGTCTATATTTTCTAATAATTTTGATTAAAATTTTTTATTTATAAATTTTTATTTTAATTTTTTTATTCATAATTTATTTATCCATAAAATTGGAGGGTTTTATTTTTAGACTTACAATGCAGTTTATAGATGTGAATTATAAAAAAAAAAAAAATTATTTTAATAAAATAAAATCAAATATTTTTTCTATTATAAAAAATAAATATTTCAAAATAAAAAAATAAAATCTTAATAAATTAATAATATATTAAAATATAATTTTTAACACCGATTAACAAATAAAGTAATTCAAAATAAATGATCTCTATGTGTCATGCAGCATGTTAGTTATCTGTTTTACTTTATTATTATTATTATTATTATCATTATTATTATTTTTTATATGTATTATAATGCTTACCTGGTCAATTTTGGGCATGTAGCTTGCTGTCTGATGTGATTCTTAGATACGTGGCAGTGTGCTTTCCTCTTATTTAATCCTCTAATTTCTTAAATAAATATGGACGGATAATTGTTATAACCTATGCAAATTCAGAAATTATTGTGATGGGAAATTATGTTACCTCTACTTACAAGGAAACTATGTTCACAAAGGATACTAATTCCCCCACATTGGTTTGATTTCTAATGATTAGTGAAACAATATCTTTAAAATCAATTTCAGACAAACTATTAGAGTTTGTAAATTTGAATAATTCGATTTTTGTTATGTTAGCATTATAGAGGCCGACGTATTTTCATACATAAATATATATTATAATTAATAAATATTTGCTAGTTATGAATCATGATAATGAGTGGTTTTCAATTGTTAACTTTCATGTAAAACCATCTAATCTAATCTAGTCTTACTATTTAAACGATACCTTAAAGTCAAGCTTTCCGACTAAACAAACAAAACAAGGTGATCTATCTCTATCTATAGACGAAACCGTTTGGTTTATAATATATAGAATTCAAGCTTTTTTCTTGATGAGCAGGAGCTACTTGTCTTGGAGGCTTTAAGACAGTGATAAATGATGGATCACGCATGTGACATGTTCTACAGTTATTGGAAAATAGAGTACCTCATCTCACAATCTTTGATGTCTTTTATATTTATTTATAAATATCTCGGTAATAAAGTGTGCGAGTGGTTTTATTAATAAAACAAATCCAATCACAAGAGGCATTGATACCATTCAAAGACAAAATTGACTTGAAAAAAATAAGAGAAAAGAAATAAACAAAAAGGAAAATCAGATATGTTTGAGTGGAGTATGAGTGGGAATTAGTGAAAATATTGACATTATTCAATTTCTGCTAATTATTTGCAGCCCACAAATGTCTCACCCCAGCTTCTCTCTCTCCCTCTAGCTTTATTTATGCTTATTAGAATTTGATGCTTAATAATTGATCAAATGACATATATCTATATCTATATCTTTATATATATATAAAGTGATTATCTAACGAAAAATTTTATTTTTCTGTTAAAATTAACACTTTCCATCCATTTTTGTTAAAATAAATACTGCATTTAATGAGAAATATTATTTTAAATACAATCCATTAATTCTATTAATCATCGAAATAATATTTTTGACATTAAATTTAATTACACCACTTCAATTTTCTATAACAAATAAACTTTTCATTAAATTTTTTTTATGTAAAATAAATATAGAATAATAATAATAGTATAGAATGACATAATAATAGTATAAAATATATAAGAATATATATAAATAAACCATTCATAACAATATAACAATGTAATCCTTACTTAGAAATGTTAATTTATACGTTAGAGAGTTTAATTTTATTTATGAAAATTTATTCTTATTATATGATTAATAATTTCATTCTTTAAAAATTATTTTATAATTTTAAAATGAATGTATTATTTATTTATTTTTTGAGATGATAAATATACGGTATATACAATTAACTATAATTATATTAAATTGGTAATAATAGACAATAAATATAATTAATATATTATATATGTTTGATATTTAATTGAAATATATATGATCTAATAAATTTACATATTTAATATTAAAATTTCATATTATAAATTATAATATAACATTCTTTTATATAAATTATAAACTACATAATTTATTTATTTTTTTAAAAATTATATTATTTCTTAAAAATAATCACATAACTAAAAAAATTGTGGATGATTCAAGTTTATGTATATTTAGAAAAACTCAAACACTAAAAACATAGGTATTTTAATGTCCTCTCTTTTGAGACTGTGCAAAATGACGCAAATATTAAATCACCGTCTTAGAATTATAAAAATATAATATTTTGAACGAATCTTTTATTAAAGTTTCAATCAAAATTATATTAAATAAATTTAATAAAACTATAGGTTATGTTTATTTATGAGACTATCTTATTATTTTTATTAAATTTTTTTTATAATGTATGAAAACGTGTAATTATTTATCATTCATTTAATTATGAATAATTTTCTAATTTTTGTTAGAAATTAAACTAGATAAACGTGCTTTGCACGTTACTTTTATCTAATATTATAATAAGTAACTATCTAACGATCACTTAACGGATTTTCTCGTTTTTTCGTTAAGTGACCATTAAATTTAACAGCCACTTATTATATCTATATATTTAAAATATCATTTTAAAATCTATTTTAAAATTGAAAATATCATATATTTTAAAATTTAAAATATGATTGACTTAGCCCCGCTTGGATTCGGAGATTAGATGAGTTGAGATGAGTTTGGTTTATTTTTTAATATTATTATTATTTTGGAATTTGAAAAAGGTGTGTTGGAATTTAAAAAATGTGTATAGGAATTTGTGTTTTATATAAAAAATTATAAAAATATAATGATAAAATGGAAGTGAGTTGAGATGAACTCAACCTACTTCCGAATCCAAGCAGCCCTTAGCATACCAAATGTATTCGACTTGAAAAATGAAGCCCACCTACCCAAAGAGAAGTTTTGCTCGCTCAGTCATTCTCGTGTCTTGGTAATTAATACTAATATGAAATAGTATTGCTCTTTGGTCCCTACTTTAATATAATTTTGTCATTCACTCTAAAAATAGGCAAAAAAAAGAAAATAAGAAAACTGTTATAAAACTATAAACAAAATTATTACTATTGCAAGAGAAATATAAACTCTCTGAAACTTTCTTCCTTCTCTATATTTTCTTATGAATTTCATTACAACTGAAACCCATATTTATAGGCGTTGAAGTTACTATGCAAGTCACTATATAAGTCACTATGCAGATTTTAAAATAATAGTAGTGGGGTCATTCATATAATTTTAGTGGTGGGACAAGGGGCGGCTGCCGTTTCTGTTGCCCAGATGACTAACACAAGAGGGGGGTGAATTGAGTTGTATTTAAAAAAATAAAAATTATAAATCAAATATATAATATAAAATATAAACAAAATATGAAACAACAATAAATATAAATAGTAAGAGTAAGAGAGAAGCAAACTCAGTATGTTAACGAGGTTTGGCCCACTGCCTACGTCCTTGCCTCAAGCTACCTCTTGAGGATCTTCAAATCCACTATTCAATCTCCTTTAGGTGGAGATAGAAACCTATTACACATTTGAGCAGAACCGCTCCAAAAAATCCGTGTAGAACACCCTCCACACTTCCAATCACCTTACACTTGGTGATTTAACTATTCTCCGTGTAGAACACCTTCTACACTTCCAATCACCTCACACTTGGTGATTTAACTATTCCCCGTGTAGAACACCTTCTACACACACAAGGGTTATACACACCCTTTTACAAATACAAGAGTTGATAGTAGGTAGACTATCAAAATACACTCCTCAATGAGTGAGATAGAAACAATACAGCGCAACCTATATCTCTCTCAATAAGAATAAGAATTAAGGCTCAAAACTTTAGAAAAGAGAGAATGAGAGTTTTGAAAAAATGATGCAAAACTTAGCAATAGATGTGTAAGCTCTTGTTGTGAATTTTGCAAAACTCAAGTGAGCTATTTATAGGCAAATGAGTTTTCAATTTCAAATTTGAAAAGATTCCCATGTCAAAAACATCATCATTCACTTTTCAAAAATTTCAAATCTAATATTTTTACTTTTTGCATGTGACAAAAGGTGCACACTTTACTTTTCAAAAATTTCAAACATAATCTTTTACTTTTTGCATATGACAAAAGGAGCACACTTTACTTTTCAAAATTTTCAAATAAAGACATCTACCTTTTGCATAAGTCAAGAAAAGCATCCACCACTTTTGAAAATATTCAAATAAAACATACACATGTGAAAGATGACAATCAATCATCTTAATATTTTTAAAGTTCAAACCTTTAATCATGTCATGCACATGTGAAAGATGACAATCAATCATCTTTCAAAATTTTCAAATTTAATTTTCAAAATATTCATGCATATGTGAAAAATGTATTTTAATGTTTTATGATAAAATATTAATTTTGAGCCTTAATCCTAATTTCAAATTTTTTAAGAGATTTACAAAATTACTCTATGATTTTAATGTGAACTTGTTCCCTTCTTGCTCATACTTGCTTCCTTGATGTGCTTGATTATATTGTGTGGACAACTTGAGCTTGAGACTCCTTTATTCTTTGGATTCATTTGTTATCATCAAAATCCATTTGTAGATTTACATGAAACTTGAAACCTTGGGTTCAACAGTTTCGTTCGTTCATTTACAATTCATAACACTCCCCCTTGAATGACCACCCATAAAGAATATGCCTCGTTAAAACCTTGCCAAGGAAAAACCCAGTGGGAAGAAAAACCAATGGCGAAGGAAAAAGAGTACAGTCTCTTTATGTATCCACAAGTGCTTTAAGATTGCCTCATTAAAACCTTGCAAAGGAAAACCCAATGGGATAAAACCTTAGCGAAGGAAAAAGAGTACAATCAGCACAAGTTTTCAGGACTTTTACTCCCCCTGGAAAGTGCATGACAATAGTTTTTGAGTCTTCACATTTTAATATTCTGCACAATTTTCTTGAATGTCGCAGTTGGTGATGTTTTCGTGAATAAATCTGCCAGATTATCACTTGATCGTATATTTGATATATCTTCCTTTGATTTGAGTGATACAAGCAGCATTATTTTCGTATAAAATTGTTGAGCTATCAAAATACCACACTTTTCTTGGATATGTTGAGTCATTGATCTCAGCCAAATATACTCTCGACTTGTTTCGTGAATTGCAATAATCTCTGAGTGATTTGAAGATGAAAAATAATATCTGGTTAACAAACTTAATAGAAATCCGATACCTGCAGTAATACTTAAACTCCCCCTGATAATATGCGTTAGTGTTTCAAGTAATAAGCAAATATGATTTCAGTATATATAACAAGTTAAGAATTCAAACACGATCTCCAACTAAATAATGCATTAGAGAGAGTATGATAATATTTTCATCTAAAATTTTCTCCCCCTCATTCGGCATTATTAGGAAGAACTTGTTTATATACGGCGGAAATAACATTGGAAACTATCTATGTATGATAAAAGCTGTAAAAGCTTTGAGGTTTAATATTATCGGTTCGGCGGAAAATCAAATCCGCTTGACATTGTGGACAAACGAGATCTTGAAGAGATTTGAAGACTTCGGGTTGTTGTTTAAATATAACCAATTTTACCATTGGTTTACTCTAGCAAAAAGATTTCGCATTCCTCATAGATTCAGTTGTTGTTCATCCAGAATGATATTATGTCTGATAGAAATTCTAATGTCCCAGATTTAAACCATGAACCTTTTATACCTCAATCACTTATATTTTCTCCTGAGGCTGTAAGCACCATAATAGGAGCAGAGATATATCTATCTAGTAAATATGATCTTGAAATTGTTGCAACATCAAGAACCCTCAGTGTTCAATATGCTGCTTCTCTTACAACCATGTCTCAGAGGCTATTGGCGAGAACGAGTGAGGATGATCATCTTAAAAATCAAATATCTGAGTTGCATCAAACGCTTGCAACTAAAGATAGAAAAAATAAAGATTTAAAACAAGAAAACAAGGAGCTGAAGAAACTTATAAACTGGTATTCTCGTGACCTGAAAACACGAGTAGAAGAGCTGGAATGAGAAAGAGCTCAGATACAAAGTCAACAACAGCAGCTAACGGCAGAGGTTCAGCGTTTACAAGAAAATAGGGATAGCTGTAATTAATCTCGCTGGCTTTTGAAATTATGCATCCAGCATATCTTGTAAAGTGAGATTTGAAGAGATGATAGTTTATCTTGTTCTTATTTCCATTTCTATAAGAACCGTCTTTAGCTTCATTTATTACGCATCAAATCTTCTTCTCATATCTATAATTCATCTGCATTTGTATTCTTATTCTACAAATTTCCAATGGCTCATCAATTTCCTTTTACTATTTCTCACAATCAACATATGAGGTATCCTTCACCTCAATTACAAGTTGATCCTGCATCTTCCGCAGGTGCAATGTTGCAACAAGCAAATGATCTGGCTAATAAGTCAGATCGTGAAACTGTTTATGAGCTGGTGACTCTCGGCACCCGATACTCCTCCTTTATTGTTGGATTTTCCAACCGATTACAATCCAAAAATCGTGAGATTGAGGAGCTTAACGAGAATGTTTCTTTACTTCAACGACTCGTTCAAGAGTCTGACAGAAAAATTGCAGACTTAAAGCAGGAGAATAAGGATTTAAAATCCTTACTTGCCTCTTCATTTCGATTGCCTAATCCTTTAGATAAGGATGGTATGTTACTTTATGAAAAGTAAATGCATTTGAGAGATGAGGCTAGAAGTCTCAAATTCTTGTAACTCATCTATGAATTGAATAATAAGATCTTTCCTTTTCAAATGCATTACTTGAATTTATAGCAGCCCTTGTGATCTTTTCAAGAGTTATAATAAGGTAAATCATCAAAGTAAACTGTAATAATGCCAAATACGAATTTTGATAAAACACATGGACATATAGGATTATTCTTAAATCCTTCTTTCAATAGATACTTGTTGATTCAATTACACCACATGCGTCCGGATTGCTTTAACCCATATAAAGATCTTTGAAATTTTATAAAGTACATACTCCTAAATATACTTGGATTAGATGCTTCAAGTATCGTAATAATCTAATGATGCTTATAAATATGCAGTGACCACATTCATTAACTGCATATCTAATCCTTTTGTAATAACCAAATCAATTAAAAATATGAATGTGATTGCATTCATACCAAGGAAATATGTTTCCTCATAATTGCTCGGGTTTCTACTGGAAATCTTGTGCGACAAATTATACCGCATAATTTCATTTCGCATTACGCTTTCGTATAAATACTCACTTATATCTGACAAATATTACACCCTTTGGTGTTTAGACAACAGGTCCAAATGCATCTCGCTTCACTAGCGAGTTTAATTCAGTTTTAATAACTGCTTTCCATTTTGGCCAATCATTTATACGTCGACATTCTTCCACGATTTTTGGCTCACTTTTTCATTACTTCTGGTAATATCAAGTGTTATCATATATGTTGTCGACAACAATTTTATTTCTATCCATAAATTTTCCAGTACTCATGAAATGTATTGAGATCTCATTGTTCATCTCCAGGGGAAAACATTTCATGAAACACCTCTACAGGAGGTTCCTCTTCAGGAGATTTATACTTTTCAGGAGTTTTCTCTTCAGGAGTTATACTCTTCAGGAGTTACACTCTTCAGGAGTTATACTCTTTAGGAGTTATACTCTTCAGGAGTTACACTCTTCAGGAGGATTATATTTTATACAGAAAATACGGTCTCTTCATGAGCACCGATTTTTTATTTTTCTTGTGCACCAATAGGTCTTCAACGCTTCAGATGTATCTTAGACTCATTTATTACTGTTTTAACAACTCGTCCTTCAGGGATTTCAATTCTTGCTTAAGCATTAACAGCAGTAATATATGATTTTACAACACCTTTAGTGTCAGTAAATACATCATGTAATTGATTTGCAACACTTTGCAGATAAATAATTCTCTGAACTTCTGGTTCACATTTATTTGTAAGAGGATCAAATTTAAACAGGGTTTTATTATCCCAAGTAATTTCTTGTCGTGCTTCAGGCACCGATACTTCATTATTTCAAAACATGATGAAATATTAATAAACTTATATATAAAAACTTAGTATAAGTAAATCAAGTGCTTGGCCGTACAACAGGTACGTGACTACTGTTTAGTCATATTACATCTATGACAAACATCTTCATCTTTTTATGAAAAATTATTCTGAGGGCCTTTACCCTTCTCTGAGTTTGATCACTTTTTTAAAATCTGCATAGTGACTTGCATAGTAACTTCAACGCCTATAAATATGGGCTTCAGTTGTAATGAAATTCATAAGAAAATATAGATAAGGAAGAAAGTTTCAGAGAGTTTATATTTCTCTTGCAATAGTAGTAGTTTTCTTTTTAGTTTTATAACACGTTATCAGCACGAGATTCTACCGATACTGAAGCTAGTGGTCTTTTACTTCAAGTAAGTTTTTCAATATATTATTTGCAGTCCTTGAGATAAATATTAAAGGTAATATTGCTGAATATTACTTGATAAATTTTATTTTTATTCTCATGATAATGTGAATATATTTATTAAATTCATAGATTTATTTTTGTAATATAATGTCAAATATTGAGATTTATTACTATTGACATTTCTGAAAAATGTTATTTATCCAGATCCTTGATGAGATCTATTTGAGTATGATGATGAACTTGAAAGATACAATCATAGAAGAAAACCATGTATCCCTGAAGGACCGTGCTGTGTATCTCATGATGAAAAATCATCTTACTGTGTGAAATGAATTAAGAGAGTGATATAAGTACTAGAAGATGTAATCCTTTCAAAAGATCATTATGATTTATTGCACCTGAAATTGCAAGATTTTAAGAGTGATATTGAATATTCTGCACTCTTTAAAATCAGCTCAATATTAAAATTATACAGTGAAAATGTCATTGATGATGATATATAAAAGAAGACATTATTTTTCATATCTCGAATGTGCTCCTGCAGTAGCAATATCGAGAGTGAAAGTTCAACAAATATTCTGAATTTTTGTTTTGTCTTCCAGTGATTGAGCTAAATAATGAGTTCTTGTTACACCAGTTACGTCCTATTAATGATATCGAATTTACACAATTCACAGAAGTGAACGGGAACTAAGGACGTAGACGTGGTAGAAAAATTATAGAAGTGTTGGTCCCAAAAGCGACAACACTAAAGATGATAAAAATATATCTAGTGGTGGAGTCATTCACATAATTTTAGTGGTGGGACAGGGGGCGGCTGCCGTTTCGTTCGTTCATTTACAATTCATAACAAAAACGAGTTAACTTACGAGAAACTCTCTTATAGATCTAAATAATTAACACAGCTTGCTGCAGAGACGCCTCTTCGGCTTGCAAGTTCTCATAATATTGGAGGAACACCTTCCACCCACTAGGGCACATAATATTTACGGTACATTTCTTCCATGACCATACAAAGGTGTCCCATATGGGAAAGCTAGATGCTCAAGTTGTATGTGTGCTGTATTGACAAATAAGTTAGTTGTTTAGCTGTTTGTTCATGGTACAAGTCTTCTAAGGTAAATTGATTATTTAAAAAAAAAAATATATTATTCATAAAAATTTAATTAATTTCAAATTTGTTTCACACAATAGTCTCTACCACCACAATAATATGAAGTGCACAAATTAATCATCGACCCCTAAACCAACCAGCTATGCTATAATCTAATGACACAATCATAATTAAATAGCTAGCTTAGTTAACATCACCTATTTAAGTAAACATATCTACAGAATAGCACGAGTTACTCATTAACTAAACTTAAAACCTTTAAACACCAAAGTTTATAACTTCATAACTTAATACCTTTAGAAATCATATAATATATACCAATTGCATATAATATGTTTTATATGTCCAAAATATATAAAATTGGTATATATTCAAAATATATTTTATCAATATAATATGTTTTATTTCCCGATTTAGTTTTGATCATTTTGATCTATATTAAAACAATGATTGTTTTGGATGGTTAATTGTTGGACCCAAAATTTCCTTTTTGTTTAAATCTGTTTTTGTTAGCTTGATGCAATTTTGATTTTGAATGAAAAAAAAAACAGCCACTTAATTTTTAAAAATTTAAAACCAAAAAGTAATGAAATATCTTATATCATTTCAAAATTTAAAATATTCTATATTAATTTTCAATCACACAAGTGAAAATATCCTATATTTTAAAATTTAAAATATCCTATGTTTAAAATATCCTATATTAATTTTGGACCCCTCAAGTAAAGAATCACTATTGTCGATCACTGGAATATGTTTTTACCTAACCTGCCGCCCATTTACAAAGAAAAAGAGGCTAGCTCATTTACAAAAAATAGTCCATTTATAAAGTTGTTAAGAAAATAAAATATTTTCTGATATGTTAAATTATAATTTTATTATAAAATTTATAAATATATAAAATATAAACAATGTATAGTTAAAATATGGAGTAATAAATAAATGAGGAAGAACATAAATAAGGAAGGTCTATTTCACTTAATCAAGTAACGTGCAAAGCAAGTTTCGACCTTATATATATATATATATGTTAACATATAAAATAATAAAATTTACTTCTTTTTATTAGTTTAATTTTTTAAAATAAATGATAAATTTTACATAATAACATAGTAGAAATTTTAAATTTGAATCTTGAGTAGTTGAATCCACTAATTAAAAGGAAGTCTGACTTACAAATAAGGAGAATTGTTAATATATAAAATAATAAAATTTACATCTTTTTATTAATTTAAACTTTTAAGATAAGTAATGATTTTACAATATATAAATATATATATATATATATATATAGTCCCAATGGTAGGATGTGTACAGTGCGTCCATGTCTTCATAAAGTAGAGAAAATGCACAATAAATAAATAAAATATCGAGTTTATGAAGTTCACTATAAAATAAGTGTTTAATATAAGCTGTCAATCTTCATGTTACTCTCGGATACAGCAAGGGTAGAAAGATGAAGTCAGGGGATACAGAACATCAAAATGTCTCTTGATTTAATATTGATTGTCTCAAAATCAACAGTCCCAAGTCCCATTTCCCTTCTGTCTTTTGAGTTAATCTTGTCCATCAAAATTTTTGGAAGGTCTTTGTTGCGTGGGATCCAGAGCAAGTCTAGGTCTTATTTATTTTTAGGGATGAAATGAGATGATATGAGATGAGATGAGAATAAAAAATATATATATTATTATAAAATATTTTTTGAATATTAATTTTGTATTGAAATTTAAAAAAGTAATTTTAGAATTTGAAAAAACTTAATTTTTTATTATATTTTATACAAAAATTGTAAAAAATATAATAATAAATTTCATATAAATTTAAAATTTTAATTTTATCAAACAAAAGAGATTAGTCTCTAATAAGCAAGAACTATGAAAGAATGTCACACAGGCCTGTGCCAGTTAAAATATGATTGTCTTCCAATGCCCATTAAGGTTTTCAATCCCAATTCCAAATTAATTACGCTGGCACTCATGGGGCGTGCGCACTGCATATGACAGCCTGGCTCCTGAGCCACCATCCAAACCTAAGCCCATTAATGCAACTTCACCTGTTTTCCTGGATAAAGTTTATTTGGATAGTAGAATATTATTATTATTTTATCCATTTTTTATTATTATTATTTTTTATTCACAAACTATCTAAAATTATCTCACTTTCAAAACACAATTAGGCTTAACCATCCATAAATAAATAAATAAACAAATACTAGGTTGTCCGATCCAACAAACTGCTAAGCCTTACATATTCATGCCACATTGCTTCTTAATATTAAAGAAAAATAAATAAATAAATAAATAAAATATTTCCTTGTTTAGATTCGGAAAGTATTTCATCTTATCTTATCTTATCTCATCATTACAATTTTCTCAAATTCACACATAAAATATAATAAATAATTAATCTTTTTCATATCTCAAAACAATAATAATATTAAAAAAATCATATTTTAATCATACTTGATTCAACTTTCATTTTTAACCTATTTTGTCTCATCTCATCCCTAAATCCAAACCGATTGTTTCTAATCCAAATCGTAGAGAGCATTCTTTGGGTTGATTCAACTTCGCATTACAATAAAATATGCTTTTTTTTGCAACTTTTTTCTTTGTAACTACCATGTATTTTTTGTCAAAATTAAGTTTTTGTTACTAAATGCATTCATAGCAGACTCGTAGGAATAGACCGATAACTTGATCCAAGGTTTTATGGACTTTTTTTAGGTGCTTGCAAAGATTAGGTAGTAACTTAAACATTGAACTTGCCATCATCTTTAAGGATATATCTACTCTTTTATGTGTCATTCTTGAAGAAAAAATTGGGGCAATATATCTCTCTGCTATCTATGCTATCTTTTCAGAATCCACGAAGGCAAATTTAACTTGAGCCTAAGTCTAATCTAATGAGGAGGATGAAGAAGGTTGGCAATCATGAGACGCTGAGGTACTTGTTAAATGGTTAGGGGCACTTGTGGAAGACAATTGTTGGAAACTATTGTGAAAGTTAAGCATCCTTTTCCCACATCATATGGGCAAGGTTTTCTAATGAGGGAGAAGATCTTATGAACTTTGAGGTCAAGGATCTAAAAGGGAAAGGGACTGTAAAGGGAAAAATCTAAGAAAGAGATGAATGTAGATGAGAAGTGTTGAGCGATAGTATTAATGGAAATGGTGTGCTGGAGACTTGGCCCCATTGAATTTAAAGATGAGATGAAATGAGTTGGGGTTATTTTTTAAAGTTGAATAAAATATTATTGAAATATTATTATCATTATTTTGAAATTTGAAAAAGTTGAATTGAAATTTGAAAAAGTTGAATTATTTATTATATTTTGTGTGAAAATTTGAAAAAGTATAATGATAAATTTGAAATGAATTAAAAGAGTTGATATGAGTTCTAAATACAAACGAGACCTTAAGCGATTTTGAAGACCAACAGTGTTTACGAAGTGAAGAGCTTCTAAAAAAATATGTCATCACCCTAGGATGTTTAAGCGATTTACAGTCCCAACTACCAATAAAAATTATGCATTATTACTAAAAATCAATATTGCCACGTGCGAGTGCTTGGTTTGGAACAACTGTCGATATGTAGGCAAAATTTAGCATCAGTTTCAACCAATAGGGAAAATATAAATATGAGTTCTCTTAACTCCAAGTGGTGTTGAGTCAATGGGAGAAAAAATCTCTTCTTTATGCTCTCATGAGTTCAAGGAAGAGTCTTATTTACAGTTCTGATTCTATTAATGTTTAATTGGCAAAGTTACGAGAAGAAAATGGATGAATTGGAAAGTAAGGGGAAATGACTGAAATTTTATGAAGAGGAGACAATCGTGTTGGACATTGGAACTGAAGTGAAGGAAAAGGAAATTGAGATTAGTAACCAAAGCCTCATAGGAAAGCTATGGATGGATCGTGTCATCGACAAAGAAGTTATCGAGACAATGATGGCAAAAATATAGCGAATTAGTAAGCCTGTGGTTTTCAAAGCTTGTGGTGCTAATTTATTTATTCTTACTTTTGCTAATCAAGCGGATAATATGAGAATCATGGCTGGAAGACCCTAGCTTTTTGAAAATCATTTGTTTGTGTTGAAAGAATTTGAGGGCTATGTTCAACCAAATAAAATGAAGTTTGATAAAGAGTTGTTCTGGGTATGGTTCCATAACCTACCTTTTGCCCTAATGAATCAAGATTACGGGGAAAAAAAAAGGAAATCGGTAGGGAATGTGGTGGAATTGGATGTTGATGAACATGGCCTGGGATGGGGTCCATATCTTTGAGTCAAAATTGAGATTAATCTATTCAAGGTTGTAGTCAAGGGGAGAACTATTAAAGTAAAAGAAGAGGATGTTTGGATCCCTTTTAAATATGAAAATTTGCCTAAAGTATGTTTTGGATGTGGAGTGATGGTGCATGCTAAAGAGGATTGTCCTTTAAAAAATACTGATTTGGGAAAGAGCCCTAACCATGACATGCAATATGGCTTTTGGTTGCGAGCTGATGTAGTCAGTGGAAGAAGGGGTTTGTGGAGTGTAGAACAAGGGCCAAAGCTTCTAGAAAGAGGTCCTAGGTCAGATTTTAGTGATGACAGAAAAAGTGGCAGTAAGGAAGGAAGTTGGAAAAAGAAAGAACAACATAGCCAAGAAGAAAAGAAACTTCAACAAAAAGAAGCTTTGGAAGAGGAGTGTTTTTTATATGGGGTCCAACTCTGTAGTGGGGGCTATATGCTACCTAACAAATGAAGATAGTAGATATGTCATAGTTGAGCAAAACATGAGAGAGGATGTGATAGAAACAAAGGGAAATCGAAGTTTGGTAGCCACAATAAAAGAATTCAGAGTCTTAAGCAAAAAAAAAAAAAAAATGATGGAGGTGGAGAAAGCAGAAGGGGATCTGATTATTACCAACAGGGTAGCACATCCAAGTAATATGGCAAATAAGACAAGCTTGAAAAGAAAAGCAAGGAGTACAAAGGAGACAGAGGCTAGCCATGTTAATGTATCAAGTGGCAAGAGAGAGATGGTAAAGGATGAGATCAGTCAAGAGGATGAGTTACTGGGGAAGAAGCAAAAGAAGATTGGAGAAATGGCATAACTCGATGGTAGTGATAACTTGGTGTATTGCAGCATCGCCAAGAGCAATGAAAATAATAAGTTGGAACTATCAAGGGTTTGGAAACTCCTGAATAGTTCAGGACTTCCACTTGATGATGGATGAAAAGCGCCCGAATTTAGTCTTCATTATGGAGACTAAACTAGTAGCAACAATGGAAGTGGCTGCAAAGCAATGGAAGTGGCTGAGAGTAAAATTGAAATTTCCAGGCTGTTTGGTGGTGAACTTAGTTGGAAGAAGTGGATGGCTTGCATTATTGTGAAAAGCAACTACAGGGGTAACTATTTTTTCCTATTCTCAGTGTCACATAATTGCTATAGTGGAGACAAAATGGAGAGTAAAAGAGTGGTAATTTACTGGTTTTTATGGGATGCTAGAAACTAGTAAGAGAATAGTAACTTAGGAACTATTGGAATCATTGAAACTTGTGGATAACAAACCTTGGATGGTGTGTGGAGATTTCAATGAAATTTTGACTCAAAATGAGAAGGTTGGAGGTAGCAGAACAGTTGAGAGTCAAATGGAAAATTCAGATTTGCTTTGGAAAGGAGTGAACTATATGATCTTGGTTAGAGTGGCTCCAGATTTACATGGAGCAATGGACATGATGATTCAACCTTCACAAACGAAAGACTCGATCGAGGGGTAGCTAATGTGGGTTGGATTAATTTGTTCATGGGGTCACAGGTTGAAGTTATGATTGCCAAAACCTCATACCATAAACCCATTCTAATTCATTGCTTTCAAGCATAATATAGAAACAGACATAAGCGGAGCCAAAGGTTCAGATATGAAATAGCATGGGGAAATGAAGAAAAATGCAAGAGAAGAATAAAGGAAGAATGGGGTCAGGAAATGAGACAGACTTTCTAGATAGTAGAGATTCAAAGAAGACTAGTAAAAAGCAACGAAATCCTGGCAAATTGGAATAAAACTCGAGCCTCACAAGATGGGCTTTAGATTACAAACAAACAGAAAAGCTGAAACTTTTACAAAATGTGGAAGATCAAAATAATGCTAAGGAAATTCAAGAGTTGCAGAAGGAAGTGGGAGAATTGATGCAACGAGAGAGCAATATATGGAGACAGAGCAATTGTGCACTGGCACAACAGGGAAATAAGAACTCAAAATTTTTTTATGCCTGTGCAAAAGACAGAAGACAAACAGGATCAAATTGATCAAAGATGAAGTAGGAAGTATAAAAGAGGCTAAGGAAGAAATTAGCCATGAATTTCATAAGTGTTTCCAGAACCTTTTTCTCATCAACACAGCCCAACATAACAATTATTGAAGAATGCATGCAGCACATGCAGCCCATGGTAACACCAGAAATGAATGATGCTCTCAAGGCTACATATACAATTGAGGAGATAGAAGAAGCTCTCAAAGAAATAAGTCTCGTGGCCCTGATGGACTAAAAGCAACCTGCTATCAAGATCACTAGGAAGTTGTGGGATCAAAGGTGAGTATGGAAATATTAGAAATACTCAATAGGGGTCATTGGCCTAGTGATTTCAATTATACATTTATAACACTGGTTCCTAAGGTTACTAATCCCAAGTTTGCTAGTGAATATAGACTCATTCCATTATGTAATGTAATATATAATATAGTTTCAAAATTTTTAGCAAATCGGCTCAAAAGAATTCTACTAAACATAATATCCAGATGGTAGCCAGCTTTTGTTTCTGGAATAAGCATAATTGATAATGCCACGGTGGCTTTTGAAATTCTCCACTTAATGAAACATAAAAAAAAAAGGGAAAGAAGGGAGCCTAACACTAAAGCTGAATATTTCAAAAGCACATGATAAACTCGAGTGGTCATTTCTAGAATTAGTAATGAGAAAGTTGGGTTTTGTAGAGGAATGGATTGCCATGATTATGAAAAGTGTAAAAATAGTGTCATTTTCAATACTTGTGAATGGAAAATCAAGGGATATTTTTATGCCAAATATAGGATTGAGGTAAGGTGATCCACTATCACATTACCTTTTTATCCTTTGTGCATAGGCATTAAGCACTATGTTTTCTAATGCTAAATTGGAGGGAAGCATGATAGGTGTATCTACATCAAGAAAGGACATTGAAATCAGTCCTCTATTGTTTGCAGATGATTGTCTAATATTCTGTAAGATAAATAAGAAGAATTGGATGACAATACAAGGAATTCTTGACATATATGAAGAAGGCTCCAGACAAGCACTCAACAAACAAAAAACTTCAATTTTGTTTAGCACCAACACACAACAGTCCATCAAGACAGCAATCATGAAGTAGCTGGGACCATGATGTGTTATGATTATGGCAAGTACCTGGGGCTTCCTACAATGATAGGCAGATCTAAAATAGCTACTTTTAAATAGATTAAAGAAGTGATATGGAAAAAAATTCAAATCTGGACAAACTCCTTGTTATCCACTGCAGGGAGAGAAATACTGATCAAAGCAGCGTACAATCTATTCCTACATATACAATGAATGTGTTCATGCTTCCAAAAACACTGTGTGAAGAAATAAATGCAATGCTATCTAAGTTCTGGTGGAAGAATAAGGAAGCAGGCAAGCCAATTTACTAGAAGAAATGGGTCACAATTGATAAAAATAAGATGGAAGGAGGCATGGGATTCCGAGACATTGCAGTTATTAATAGAGCAATGTTAGCAAAGTAAGGCTGGAATTTACAAGTAAACCAAGTCTCTCTAGTGGCAAAAGTGTTCCAAGAGAAATATTACAAAAATAACCAGTTCGGTGAAGCAAAGTTGGGATTCTGTCCATCATATATTTGGAGGTCTTTAATGCAAATTCAGTCTGTTGTCAAAGAAGGATTGATGTGGGGAATTGGCAATGGTAGAAAAGCTAAAATTTGGAATCATAAATGGATACTTCAAACTGTGTCATAGAGAGTTAGATCCCAAATCCACTTGCTTCAAGCAAATGAAAAAGTTGCTCAACTCATTGATGATGAACACCATTGCTGGAATGAAGCTTTGTTAGATGAAATTTTTGATAGGGAAGAAGCACTTAACATTAGTAGCATACCTTTAAGCAAGAGGGAAGGAGAAGATAAACTTGTATGGAGTGCTACAAAAGATGGCACATACACTGTGAAGAGTGATTATTTCTTGTTAAAAAATAAAATGGAGCAAGAAAATGGAGAAAGCTCAACTTGCAGGAAACAAAATTGATGTGGAAGTAGATATGGCATCTGCTAGTTCCAAAAAAGATTCAGCAGTTTCTTTGGAAGGCACTTCATTCAATTTTACCAACTTAATTGAACTTGTTGAAAAGAAAGATAGTGAAGTCGGCAGCTTGCCCTATTGTCTACAAGAAGAGGAGTCCATCCAACTTGTGCTATGGACATGTCCAACAGTAAGGGATGTATGGGCAGAGAAAACTAGTGAATTATAAAAATAGTGTTCAACAAAGGAAGATTTTATTTTCCTATGGAAACAATTAATGACAGCCTTGGAACAAGAAAAATCGAGTAGAATAGCAGCTATATTTGCATCCATTTGGGCTAGAAGAAATAATTATGTGTTTCACAATCAATTTGCAAGCCCAAGCTCGGTTATTAAACAAGAAAAAACAATGTTGGACCTATATAATGAGGCTCAAGACAAGCAACAGCTACAGAGAAGAGATGTAGATAGGTGATGCACATAAGCAAAGCAGAAGAGCAACAACAATTTGGACACCACCAATTGGAAACTGTACCAGGGTAAATTTTGATGCTTCAGTAAGTACTCATGATAAAAAGCTTGGTATTAGCATAGTTGCAAGAAATCACGAAGGAGATGTAATGTTTTCTTGCTACAATACCAGAAAATACATGGGGGATGTATCTGTGGTAGAAATACAAGCTTTGTGGAAAGCTATGTAACTTGCAGCAGAATTACATATTCAGGAAGCCATATTTGAAAGGGACTCACAAAACATTGTTAAAGCTATTAAGAGCAACGTCACTAACCATGGGGGAATTGATCAAACAGCAATGTATTTCAAGGAAGTCCTCTCACATAGACCAACCTGGTCAATACAAACCACCCACATAAAAGCTAATAAAGTGGCACATGAGTTAACAACAAAAGCTAGACTAATGAATGATGATGTATACTTGATGGAAGAGGTACCAGAGGATCTTGTAAATGTAGTGGATAATGAAAAACCTTGTGTCCAAGGACATATGAGAGGTTGATGAAATGAAAATACCCACGATTTCTCAAAAAAAGGGAAGGGGGGAGGGGGGGGATTACAATACATCAAAAAATAATATTTGTCATTCGGAATATTTCATCAATCAAATTGCAACTCATTTTAACATAAATTTAAAAATGAAAGAATAATCATTAATGAGTCAAAATTCTCTAAATGAACCGCGCTAAAATCTATAATATATTAAGATGCATTCTTTCAAATGAATTTAAAACTAGACTCGACATTTCATGAAAGCTATTACATACGTTTATTCTCATTTACCTCAATCTTTTGTATTTCTAAAAAAATGACATCCTTCACTTTAACAAAATGAATACCTCTTATTATTTAATAAAATTAAAATAGCTCTATGTTATTACTCAAAATACCTATTATGGGATTGAGGAAAAAGATAACAATTACTAAAAATGTTTGTTAATACCTTGAGAAAAAGTTGGTAAAATGACACTATCAGACTTGTCATTTATGAGATGAGTCCAATATTTTATATATTTGCAGTTTGATTCTATACAAGGCGATATCCTAGATGATTCACAAATCCATATTATTATGTTAATGCAGGCTATACAAAATAAATTTGTTAGTCTGGCCTAATTTGTTCAAATCTAGTGGCTCTTCCTAACTACAGGCAACTGTAAGTGTGAGTGGAGACACGTTTAGCTTGGACCAAAAGAACAAAAACTAAGGCTTGGAGAGGCTAATGGTGAATATATAAGCAATCTAAAAGACAAAGGGATCAAACTAAATATAAGGAGCACTTCGGTCGCTTATACAAGAAATGATAATCAAGGTTAATGTGTTTAGACCGAGTGTGAGAGACAGAATTAGAGGACATGGAAATAATATTGTGATTGCACACAAGATAGTAGTTGGGCCAATGGAGAGAAAAAGATCCCGTAGAAGATTAGAGAGCCAAGTGAGCTTAACTGAAATGAGAGCTAAGGCCCGATATTTTGATTTAGCACTAGATCATGACACATTAATCTATTTCTTGGCACTCAAAGAAATAAGACTACGACCAAATAAGATGGTAAAACCATAAGTTGAATGTTTGGTGTTGGGGTGACCAACCCAATCTACATCAGAGTAGGTCAATGATTTTTATTCACTATCAATTGTAGAGACCTAAGTAAAGAGAACCTTTGAGATAACAAAAGATACGTTTGACAACTTGATTATGAGCCTCTGTAGGGGCATGTGTGAATTGATACACTGTGTTAAAATTATGAGAAAGATTAGGATGTGTGATCACCAAGTATTGGATGACACCAACAATGGAATGAAAATGAATGAGATTAGCATAAGGGAAACCATTAATAGAAAGATGTTGTCCCCCACTACCATAGGAGTAGAGACTGGTTTGCATTCAATCATGGATGCTCGCTCAAGATTATCAAGGGTATATTTGGATTGGCTTTGTAATTGATAAATGAGGAGAGAAGGATTGGTGTGCAATGTCTAATCGAATGAGAAATGTGCTACAATGGTGAAGCCAAGCACAACTTGTTTGAGATCGTAAAGAGTTTTATTGAGACAACACACATGATTAGGATAGTAAAGATCAACATAACTAGGGGTTTGGTCTATATAGACCTTTTCATTGAGATTGTCATATAAGAAGACACTCTTGAAGTCAAGCTACTGAAAGGACCAACTAGGGCTAACAACAAGTGATAAAATAAGGCAGATAGCAATGGGCTTTACCACCAAAGTAAAAGTTTCATTAAAGTTGAAACCAACTTGTTGGGTGTATTGTTAAGAAATTGAGAGTTGAAGAAAATTTGAATGAAGAAGATGAGAGAATTCCTATTTCATTGATGTAAAAACTCGAAAGATAGCCAAAATGGTTCTATACAGTGTTTCTTTTATACACACCTCATAGTAGATGCTATATGCCAAAAATATAGAAAGCAAAATACATACCTATTACATTATACACCTATACTAAGAACACAAAAATGACAAGATCTGATACAAAGTACATACGGACCATTAGGAGAATGCCCTTTATCAATCTCATAGTGTCAGATATCAGAGTGAGTGGTCTTGCAGTTTTGTTGTGGCCCTTGAAGTAGAGTATTGTTTGCTTAGTTGTTGCATTTCCTAGTCTCTCGTAGCAGGGGATTTGGCGCATTTCTTTTGATCTTTGATGTGCAATTCTTGAGACTCCCACTCAAGATGGGCATATATATTAAGTATGTCCATCTTGGACAATAATAAGTGAAAGGGTGGTGTTGTTAGAGCTTTGGTAAGTATGTCAGCCAGTTGTATTTTGAAAATACATGAACTGGTTTAATGATATCTACTAGCTTTTTTTCTCGAACAAAATGACAATCCAAATCCACGTACTTTGTTCTTTCATGGAAATAGGTAGTGCTGTAATTGAGCCAAGTCGAGTCGAGTTTTGTCTTGCTGAGCTCGAGCCCGATCTCGAGTTTTTATTTATTTTTTGGTCGAACTCAACTCAATAAACTAAATTTCTAATTCAAACTCAAGCTCGTCCCACAAACGAACTCGAGTCGAGCCAAGCTCGAGGTCGATGTCAATTTTTTTTAATTTTTTGAATATAGTTTATAAATACATAAATAAATAATATTTAATATTTAATATTTAACTAGTTGATATTTACTCATTATAACAATATATTATATGTTTATATATTATTAATAAATACACATAATATGATAGCATATACGTATTTCACATGCTTCTTACGTACTAATATATAAAATTATTAAATTTTATAAACTAATAATTGTACAAATTATACTTATATATTGTGAAAATGCTATACTTGTATATTATATATTTAATTATGAAAATGCTATACTTATATTATTAGTAATACATATATATAACATATATATGTATATATATTTATCAATATATAAATGAATTTTAATCGAGTCGAGTTAACGATTCAACTCAAGTATAAATGAGCAAGCCTTAGTCAAGTTGAGTCGAGCCTTGTCGGGTATGTGTCATTTATTAATTGAGCAGATATTTTCTGTCACAAGCGAGTTTTTTTTTTTACGAGTCGAGTTCGATTTGAGTTTAACCGAGTGAGTACCGAGTGGACTGTCGAGAATCCTATTTCATTTACAACCCTAAATATAAAATTACTGGTGAGGTGTAATGTGGATTGATTACACAATACAACATGGCTACTTGTGAATGTGTAACATTGAAGTCTTTCAAGAGGCATTTCAGCCAAACAATTTCAGAACTTGCATGGGCCAATGCTCTATATTCTGCTTCAGCAAATGATCTCGACAACACCATTTGCTTCCTTGATTTCCAACTAATTAAAGAGTCCCCAATGAATATGCAAAAAACAGTTATGGATCTTTTAGATTTAGGGCATGCAGCCCAATCAGAGTTACTATACCCTTTCAGATGCAAAGAAGACTTGGAAGAGAAAAATATTCCTTGACCAACCGACCTCTTAAGATATTTAAGTATCCTACAAGTTGTGGATAGGTGAGCATGAGTGGGTTTGTCCATAAATTGATCGAGAATTCCCACAAAATATGTGATGTCAAGCATTGTGGTGCTTAGATAGATGAGTCTTCCTATCAATCTTTGATAGGTAGTCATATTCTAGAGTTGCTCACCAAAGGAGTGAGTTAGTTTATGATTTGGTTCCATGGGGGTGCTCATGGTTTTGCTCTCAAGTAGTCCATCATTTTCTATGATTTCCAAAGCATATTTCCTTAGGCAAATATGGATTTCATCCTTTGATCTTACAACTTCTAAACCCAAGAAATATTTAGCCTGCTGAGGTCTCAAATTTTGAATTGATTATGTAGATATGCTTTGATAGAATTGATGGCATCCAAGCTATTGCTTCCCAAGATAATGTCATCAATATATACCAAGAGAGCAATGAAATCATCCTTGTTGCTTCTAGTGAATAATGAGCAATCTCATTTGGATTGAGAAAAGCCAGCAGCAACAAGTAAAGTTTTAAATTTTTCATTCCATTGCCTTGATGCTTGTTTCAAACCATACAAGAATTTATGAAGCTTACACACTAGTTTCTTGCCTTGAGACTCCTCCTTAAGCTGAAATCATTGTGGTAATTCCATGTAGATCTCTTCATCGAGCTCTTCGTGTAAAAAAGCATTATGAACATCTAGTTATTCTAAATGCCAATCATGAATTGAAGCAAGAGTAAGGGACAATCGGATTGTGGACATCTTTGCCACAAGGCTAAAGGTCTCTTGGTAATCAAACCCCTCACATTGAGTATACCCTATAGCCACTAGTCTTGCCTTGTGTTTATCTATACTTCATTTTGATTTTAATTTCACTTTGAAAACAAATTTGTAGCCAATAGCTTTCCTGTCGGCAGGAAAGGGAGTGACTGACTAGGTACCATTACTTTCAAAAGCTGCCAGTTCTTCATTGATGGTAGCATGCCAATGATCATGCATAACTGCTTCTTCATAACTCTTTGGTTCATAAATGAGGGTGAGAGACAAGGTATATGCTTGATGAGATGAAGATAATTGAGAGTATGAAAGGGTGTTGTGTAGAGGATGTGCAGTTAAGTGGTTTGAAGGTGATGAGTTTAAGATGGAGGAGGCAAGTTGGCAGATGTAATCATGTAGGTATGAGAGTTGTTGTTTAGCTCTTTCTGATCTCCTAACTAGTAAGGGTGAAGGATGCTGAGGAGAATTTGGAATCATTTCGAGAAAGGGGTCAGAATTGTTATTTTCAGAAGGAACTGCAGGTATAGATGAAGAGGTAGGTGAAGGTGTAGTCACATGAGAAGATTCAGGAAGTGCAACCATCTATGGAGGTTCATGGGGTGTGGCAGTGGGCATTTGAGGTTCTGTTTCATATGAGAGATGAGTTGATGGATAGAAAATGTTATCTAGAAATGCTGGAGGAAGTGAGAGATTTGAATTGAAAAGAAGGGAAGATTCAGGACCTGTTACAAATGGAAACTCTTGTTCTATGATAATGACATCTTGAGACACAAGAGTGGTATGAGTGGTGAGGTCATAGAGTTTGTATCCTTTGATCTCAACAGGGTATTCAATAAAAATGCATCTTTTGGACCTAGGATCAATTTGGTTCTATCTCTTTTGAGCGTGGACACAAAGTAAAGGCAACCAAAGACCTTGAGATGGTTATAAGATGGTTTGGATGAGAAGAGCATCTCATAGGGTGATTTATTTCCAAGTAAAGGAGATGGGATTCGACGTATTAGGTGTGCAGCTGTCAAAATAACATTACCCCAAAATTTTGTAGGGAGGTTGGCTTGAAGAAGAATGGCTCTACCCACATTCAAAAGGTGGTGGTGTTTTCTTTTCACCACCCCATTTTGTTGGGGTGTGTAGACACAATAGGTTTGATGAATGATACCATGGGTTTTATATAATTTTGTCATGTTAAATTCTAGCCCATTATCACTTCTGATTTGTTTTTATTTTGGATTCAAATTGAGTATTGATCATGAGAATGAAAGTTTGCAATATTGATTGAGTTTCAAATTTGAATTTCATGAGGTACACCCATGTGGTGCAGCTATAGTTATCTACTATTGTTAGGAAGTAGTGATGTCCATTTAATGAAAGTTGAGAATAAGGTGCCCAAATATTAGAGTGAACAAGATCAAAAGAAGAAGTTGAAGAGCTAACACTTGATTGGAATTTTAATCTCTTCTATTTAGCCATATAACAGACAGTACAATGATTGTCCTTAGACAAATGACAAATTACATCCGGACATGAAGAATGAATTAAGTTCATTCTTTGACTAGACAAATGCCCAAGTCTAGGGTGCCATACATCAAGGTCTTGCCTATCTTAGACTTTACAAACATGGCTTTTAAAGGAAAGCGAGAAAACTTGAGGAAGCTTGTAGTCTTTGTTGTACTCGAGAGAATTTGTGAGTAGGTAGTATAAACCAAGATGGATTTTAGCTAGTTCAGTCGTCATCCATGAAACAAGGTCCTGTAAAAAATGAAAGTTTTTCATGAAAATGAGGTATAGGAAGGGATTGAGAGTGAGCTTGCTGACAAACAATAGGTTGAAAGTGAAGGAGGGGACACACAATACATCTGTGAGTATGATGTGTTTTGAAACTGGATGATTCCAATATGGGTGACAGAGACCCGAGAACCATTTGGCAGTTGGACATAAGCATGAGTGTTTGAAGTAATGGAGGTAAGGGTTGAGGAACAGACTATGTTATCTGTTGCCCCTGTGTCAACTATCCACTGTGTTTGTGTTGAGTGTTGTGAATTGTGATGTAGCAGGGATGACATATGGTGTTGTTGAGTTTGTGAAAAAATGGAAGCAGTAGATAAACACATACCTGCCATATTTAACTAACAAATGTTAGGTAGGGAGTTGGATGGTGGAGCTAGAGCTGAGCCAGTGGTAATGTGGTCTGATTGTTGTGCTTGATCAGTAACTAACGCTATCAATTTTTGAACTTGAGTTTGTGAGAGATAGCTGCGGCATGATGATGGCTTTCTAGGTTGGAGATAACACTTGGTTGGCTAAGTGATGAGTGGAAGCATTGCTGTGAGATGGTCCCTGCTTGACTTTGGTGAATTTAAAATTAGGAGGGAAGCCAATCAACCTATAACATTTATCTCGAGAGTGACCAGCCTTTCCACAGTGGTTGCACACAACATCTGGTTTGTCTTTCTTCTTGAAAGGTGTGTTATGAAAAACTGTTAAAGTCGGCGATTCAACAGTGGGCAGCAGCAGCACCCTTGTTTGTCTTTGTGTTTCTTCTTGCAATATTAGAGAAAAAGTCTTGTCAAGTAAAGGTATGAGACTCATCAATATGATTTGGCCTCCAATGCTTTCATATGAGTCATTGAGACCCATGAGAAACTTAAAAACATAGTCTGCCTGTTGAGTTTCACCAACTGTGGTGATGGCTTTGCATATGCATAAGCGACATGAATAGCATGGTGTCGACCATTAATTATTGAGTTCCTCCTAAACTCCATTTAGGTTAGTGAAATACTCACTCATTGATTGTGTGCCTTGGATGAGAGTGCCAAGCTATTGTTGGAGTTGATAGATTCGCATAGAATTTGGTTGAGAGAAGTGGGTGTTGAGTTTATCCCATACAGTTCTCGTTGAACTTATGTAGAACACACTAGCTGCAATCTCCTTGGTGATGGAGTTGAGGATCCAAGAGAGGATGATGTTGTTGCAGTGTGTCCATGGGACATAGAGAAGGTCATTGTGTGTCGAGGTTGGGATGCTTCCATCAAGGAAGCCGAGCTTGTTCTTGATTGAGATGGCAAGAGTGAATGACCTCTTCCATGAGAGGTAGTTGGAACCCTAAAGAGGTGGAAAGATGACCACAGTGTGGGAGCTGTCACTATGGTGAATGTAGATATGGACTGCTTGGGTTCTCTGAGGGTGAAGGATTGTTGCGTGCGAGAATGTGTGGGTTCATTTACGTCATCATCTACCATTATTGGAGGTTGAGTTGAGAGATTGTGAGGAAAGTGTTTATGAAAAGGCCTGTTTGAGAAAAAATTTGCAACGGTGTTGAAATGTTTAACCTAGCACTGATGCCATATTAAGAAATTGAGAGTTGAGGGAAAATGGAATGAAGGAAATGAGAGAATTCCCATCTCATTGATATAAAAACTCGAAAGATAGCTAACATGACTCTGTACAGTGTTTCCTTTATACACGCCTCATAGCAGCTGCTATATGCCAAAACTATAGAAAACAATATATACGCTTATTACATTATACACCTATACTAAGAACACAAAAATGACAGGATCTGATATATAGTACATATGAACCATTAGGAGAATGCCCTTTATCAATCCCAAAGGGTCAGATATCAGAGTGAGTGGTCTTGCGGCTTGGTTGTGGCCCTTGAAGCAAAGTATTGTCTACTTAGTTGCTGCATTTCCTGGTCTCTTGTAGTGGGGGATTTGGCGCATTTCTTTTGATCTTTGGTGTGCAATTCTTGAGATGTATCTTTTGACAATGAGACATATTTTATAGCGCTCAATAGAACCATCTGACAACAAATTGGTTGTAAAAACCCAGCAACAACCAATAATATTTTTGTGAGTTGGGCAAGAAATCAGATTCCAAGCATGCTTTTGCTTAAGATCTAAATGTGTTCTTCCACTTCTGAGAGCCACTAAGGTGCTTAAGGATAGGAAAAGCTTGAGCGAAATAAGTGTCTGAAAAGGAAGTGATACATTGGTAGACTCACGGGCAAAAATACCAACCTTGCTATGAGAAACCATAGCATTTGTGTTGACCAATGAGTTTAATATTAGAGATGGAGATGACACCAATTCAACGGCAATAGAGGAAGCTGTAGAAATTATAGATGGAGTAGAAGTAGGGACATCAAGAGAAAGGAGAGGCTCCACAATAATAATAGAAGGAAGGCATGATCTAGACGGAAAAGAACAAGCATATGTACAAGAGTGGAGGAAAACAAACTTGCAAGAGATGAATCACTGACGCTGCAAGACAAAAAAGGGAGGGGACAGGAAAATTAGAAAACAAAACGTAGTTAGATGAAGGAGAAAGTGGAAGATGGAGAAGTGACTAAAAAGGAAAAATAGTTTTATCAAACACTACATGATAGGAGATGTATACACGTTGAGTGCGACGATCTAAGCCGAAAACCTTTGTGTAAGGTACCATAGTTGAAAAAAATACCAGTGACTTTGATGAAAGTTTATTTTCAACATAGTCACGAAGATAAGAAAAAAAAAGTAACCAAATGTATGCAACATGTAATAAGAGGGAACTGATTAAAACACAAATATTGGGAGCTGATTGATAACATAGCTAGCTATGGCAAAGGCTTCCACCCATAAGTTCAATGGAGTGTCAGAGTGAAAATGGAGAGTAAACCCGGTTTCATTCATATGTCGGTGCATTCAACGGTTTTCTTTGATTTGGAGTGTATGCACAAATAGGGCTAGACCAAAACTTCGGAACTCCGACACTTGCTTAACTCCAACTTTGTCGGAGTGAAGGAAATCAGAGTTCGAAATCAAAGTTAGAAATTAAGGGTGAAAGATAGTTGGAGTCAGAGTTTAGAGTTGAGCAAGACTTCCAACTACACTCCAATAGTTATACTTAATATATTTTAGAAAATACTTTAGGTACAAAAAGATTACACAAAAGCAATTTTATAAATTGATGTGGCTTGTTAAATTGCAAAGTTATTTTTATTATAGAGTAAATCTAACATAATAGATGAAGTTGCGTCAATTTATAAAATTATTTTATAAAATTATTCTGTAGATGTAGTAATACTCATATATTTTATATTTTAATATAAGTGATTGAAGGCTGAGTAGCTTAAGAGTTGGGACAATTTTGGAAGAGATTCTCCATTGCCAACAAGGAATCCTCGTTACCTAAACGAGGAGCAATTGTGTTAAGTGTATAGGTATTGTTAGTCATGTGAGAAGTTGCAACAATATCGGAATGCCTATCATGGTTTGAACGATCTTGAATGGTGCAAAAAGAGAGAGCTTCTGTCAAGTGTGCAGCACTCTTATGAGGGCTCCCAATAAACAGTTTGGTGATATGCTCATGCATTTCACAAATTTGGCAACATTAAGGTCCGGTTTAGATAATGAGATGAGATAAGATATTATGAGTTTTGAAAATTGAAGAAAATATTATTTTGAATATTATTATTATTTTGAGATTTGAAAAAATTAATTTAGAATGTAATACTAAATTTGAGATGAGAACTCCAAATCCAAACCATACAAGACAGTCAAAACAAGTCTCGTTTTGTTATTCGGATCATATGGCCGTATTTTTTCAAAAAGAATGTCTATGAGTTTGCAATGCTATTTTGCGAGATTCTTTTAGTTTAGTTGCAATAGTGAATTGAGATGAGATGAGATAAAATAAAAAGAGATAAAAATTAAAAGTTAAATAAAATATTATTTTTTTAATAATATTATTATTTTAAAATTTTAAAAATTAATAATTAGATAGTATGAGTTGGAGAGCTTTTATATTGAATTCGTTTTATTTAAATAGTAAAAATATTTCATTTCATTTTATTTTGTTTCATCATTATAATTTTTTTTATATTTTATATATAATATAATGAATAATTTAATTTTTTAAATATAAAATAATTGTTATAAAACTAAAAGAAAACTACTATTGCAAGAGAGAAATATATAAGAAATTTTCTGAAACTCTTAAGAATTGAAATTTTTTTTTTCTCTATATTTTCTTATGAATTTCATTACAACTGAAACCCTATTTATAGGCTTTGAAATTACTATACAAGTCACTATGCATGATTTAAAATAATAGTGGTGGGGTCATTCACATAATTTTAGTGGTAGGACAGGGGGCGGCAGCCGTCGCACTAATTTTCTTCGTTCACGTTCATTTCATTACACTCCCATTTGAATGACTACCCATAAAGAATCTACCTCGTTAAAATCTTGCCAAGGAAAAACCCAATAAGAAAAAAAACTAATAGCGAAAGAAAAAGAGTACAGTCTTCTTATGTATCTACAAGTGCTTTAAGATTGCCTCATTAAAACCTTACAAAAGAAAACCCAGTGGGACAAAAGTTTAGCAAAGGAAAAATAGTACAATCAGCACAAGTCTTTTACTCCCCCTAAAAAGTACATGATAATAGATTTTTGAGTTTTCGCATTCCAATGTTATGCACAATCTTCTTGAATGTCAAAGTTGGTAACGCCTTTGTGAATAAATCTACCAAATTATCACTAGATCGTATCTGCTTGACATCAATTTCACATTTCTCTTGAAGTTCATGAGTATAAAAGAATTTAGGTGAAATATGTTTGGTTCTGTCACCTTTGATATATCCTTCTCTTATTTGAGTGATACAAGCAGCATTATTTTCATATAAGATTATTGGGTTATTATTGATCATGGGAAGTCCACACTTTTCCTGGATATGTTGAATAACTGATCTAGTCAAATACACTCTCGACTTGCTTCATGAATATCAATGATCTCTAAGTGATTTGAAGAAGTAGCAGATAATGTCTGCTTAACAGATCTCCATGATATAGCAGTATCTCCATAAGTAAATAAATATCTAGTTTGACATCTACCTCTGTGTGGGTCTGAAAGATAACCTGCATCTACATACCCAATCAATTGTAAACTTGATCTACGTTGATAAAATAATCTCATATCAACCGTACTATGAAGGTAACGAAGGACATGTTTAATGCCATTCCAATGCTTTCGAGTTGGTGCAGAACTATATCTTGCAAGCAAATTAACTGAGAATGTAATATCTGGTTGAGTGCAATTTGCAAGATACATCAAAACTCCAATTGCACTAAGATATGGTACTTCAAAATTAATAATTTTTTCATTATCATCACAAGGACGGAATGGATCATTCTTCACATAAAGTGTTTGAACAATAATTGGAGTACTCAGGGGATGAGATTTGTCCATATAAAAATGTTTTAGGACTTTCTCAGTATACATGGACTGATGAATAAAAATTCCATTTGCCAAGTGCTCGAGCTACAGGCCAAGACAAAATTTTGTTTTGCCAAGATCTTTCATTTCAAATTCATTCTTTAAATATATAGCGGTTTTTAAGATCTATTCAGGAGTTCTCACAATATTTAAATCATCAACATAAACCGCAATAATAATAAATCTGGATTCTGATCTCTTAATAAAAACATATGGGTATATCGGATTATTCTCAAATCCTTCTTTCAATAGATATTCGCTTAAGCGATTATACTACATGCGTCTGGATTGCTTCAACCCATATAAAGATCTTTATAGTCTGATTGAGTACGTATTTCTTGATGTACTTGTAGATACTTTAGGCATCTTATATCCTTAAGGGATTTTCATATATATATGTCATGGTCTAAGAATCCATATAAATACGCAGTGACCACATCCATTAACCGCATTTCTAATCCTTTTGTAATAACCAGACTAATAAAAAATCTAATTGTGATTGCATCCATAACGGGAGAATATATTTCTTCATAATCAATCTCGAATTTTTGCAGGAAATCTTGTGCGATAAGCCGTACTTTGTACCGCACAATTTCATTTTTCTTATTACGTTTTCGTACAAATACCCACTTATATCCAACAGGCATTACACCCTTTGGTGTTTGGACAACAAATCCAAATACTTCTCGCTTTACTAGTGAATTTAATTTAGTTTCAATAACTGCTTTCCATTTTAACCAATCATTTCTATGCCGACATTTTTCGACGATTTTTGGCTCACTTTCTTCATTACTTCTAGTAATGTCAAGGACCATTTTATATGAAAATATGTTGTTGACAACAGTTTTATTTCTATTTAAAATTTCTCTAGTTTTCATGAAATGTATTGAGATCTCATTATTTTCAGGTACCTGTTCCTCTTCAAGGGAAAACATTTCATGAAACACCTCTTCAGGAGGTCTATTTTCAGGAGATTTATACTTTCTAGGAGTTTTCTTTTCAGGAGGTTTTGGAATAAAAGATTTGAACTCTTTAGGAGTACCAATTATATTTGTAGCCTGTATTGTGGGTACGCGTTCTTCAGGAACACTAAATTCATTTTGAATTCTTTTCCTTCTGGGAATTTTGTCTTTTACACCAATAGGTCTTCTACGCTTCAAGCATGTCATAGATTCACCTATTGCTGTTTTGACAATTTGTCTTTTAGGGACTTCAATCCTTGTTGGAGCATTAACAGTAGGAATATAAGATTTTACTACACCTTTGGTGTCAGTAAATACATCCAGTAATTGATTTGCAACATTTTGTTAATAAATAATCCTCTGAACTTCCCGTTTACATTCATTTGAAGGAGGATCAAATTGAGACAGAGTCTTATTATCTCAACTAATATTTTATCGTGCTTCAGGCACCGACTTTTCTTTACCCATTAATGGAAAATTAGATTCGTCAAAGTGACAATCCTCAAAACGTGCTTTAAACATATCTCCTGTAAGGGGTTCAAGGTATCTAATAATAGATGGAGAATCAAACCAACATATATCCCAAATCTACGTTGAGGGCCCATTTTTGTACGTTGTAGAGGTGCAATTGGAACATATACAGCACATCCAAAAGTACGAAGATGAGAAATATTTAGTTGTTGACCAAATACAAGCTGTAATGGGGAATATTTATGATATGTAGATGGTCTAATGCGAATTAGAGATGTTGCATGAAGTATAGCATATCCCCAAGCAGAAACAGGTAGTCTTGATTTCATAAGTAAAGGTCTAGCGATTAGTTGAAATCTTTTGATCAAAGATTCAGTTAAACCGTTTTGTATGTGTATAGGCAACATGATGTTTAACATCTATTCCTATTGACATGCAATAATCATCAAAAGTTTGAGATGAAAATTCACCTGCATTATCCAATCGAATGGTCTTAATTGAATACTTAGAAAATTGTGCTCGAAATTTGATTATTTGATCAAGAAGTCTAGCAAATGCAACATTTCTAGTGGAAAGCAAACAAACATGTGACCATCGACTAGATGCATCAATCAAAACCATAAAATATCTAAATGTCTCACTTGATGGATGAATAGGCCCACATATATCTCCGTGAATCTTTTGTAAAAAGGATGGAAATTCAACAATGACTTTTGAGGGAGATTGTCTGATAATCAATTTATCTTGAGAACATGCAGAGCACGGAGATTTATTGGGTACAAATATCTTTTGATTATTTAAGGGATGCCCATGCGAATTTTCAGTAATGCGTCTCGTCATTATAGATTCCGGATGTCTAAGGCGATCATGCCAAGTCATAAATACTTTGGGGTCAATGCACTTCTGGTGCACTACCACATATGATTCAATTGTTCTCATTTTTGTATAATACAATCCAGATTATAGAGCTGACAATTTTTTTAATACCAGCTTCTGGTCCGATATTGTTTTACTAATAAGAAGATACTCTTTACTACTTTCATTGGTCGTTTCAATATGATAGTCATTACGACGTATATCTTTGAAACTTAATAAATTTCTTTTGGATTGTGAAGAGAATAGAGCATCATCAATACAAAATTTGGTACCATTAGGTAACACAATATAAGCTCTTTCTGAACCTTCAATTAAATCTGATGAACCTGATATGGTATGGACATAGGCTTTATTTAATGTTAAATTTTGAAAATATTTCTTTTCTTTTAAAATTGTGTGAGTTGTAGAACTGTCAGCCAGACCTATATCTCTATCATTCAACTCAGAGATAAAAAACTCATCAATGTGATCAATGATTTTACAAAATATACAAAACTTTTATTACAGATAGAAAGAAAATACATCAATTGAGTAGAACACTTCCATCTCCAATTAAGTGTTCAATACTACATTCAAGATGATTAAAAAAATCAGAGACATCAAGATGAGTAACGTCTACATCTACTGAATCTAATAAATCATCTGATGGTTCTACTAAATTTGTTTCATGCATTTTATTCTTTCCTTTAATAGATGCTTGATATAAATCAGCTAAGTGCCTGGCCATACGACAGGTACGTGACCAATGTATAGTTATTCCATATCTATGGCACACCTCTTCACTTTTCTTTGAAAAGTTATTCTGGAGATTTTTACTCATTTCTGAATTGTACCACTTCTGGTGATACAGTATATTATTATCCCTTTTAATGTTGTCATTTCTGGGACCAACATTTCTATAATTTCTCCTACCACGTCCACGCCCTCGATTTCTTTTAAAGGATGCACCATTCACTTTTGAGAATGATGCAAACCTATTACCATTCATTTCAGGAAATAATATTGAGCCAGTAGGGTGTAACTGGTGGTTTGCCAATAAAAGTTCATTGTTCTGCTCAGCTACTAGAATACATTATATAAGTTTAGAATATTTCTTGAATTTTCTCTCTCGATACTGCTGCTGCAGGAGCACATTCGAGGCCTGAAATGTAATATAAGTTTTCTCTAGCATATCATCATCGGTGATTTTCTCACCGCATAATTTTAATACTGAGTTTATTTTAAAAGTGCGAAATTATACTCACTAACACTTTTATAATCTTATAACCTCAGGTGCAACCAATCAAAACGAGCTCTTGGGAGGATAACAGTTTTCTGGTGTTCATATCTCTCCCTAAAACTGTTCCACAAAATATATGGATCTTTTACTGTAAGATATTCAGTTTTCAATTCTTTGTGAAGATGGTGGCAAAAGAAAATCATTACTTTAGCACGGTCCTGCAGGAACGTTTGATTTCCTTATTTGATCGTCTCACTCAGGTTCATCGCATCAAGATGAATTTCAGCATCAATTATTTAGGATAACTAATTTTTTCCAAATATGTCAAGAGCAACAAATTCCAATTTTATAAGATTTGTCATTTTCTATCCATATAAATAATGAAATAAATATATGTATATCAGAAAATATATTTATAAATTCACATAGATAATCATCAATAAATTATATCAAAAACTGCAAATAATATATTGAAAAACTTACAGAGGAATAAGGCCACTAGTTTCAGAATTGGTAGAACCGTCGTGCTGATAACGTGTTATAAAACTAAAAGAAAACTACTATTGCAAGAAAGAAATATATAAAAAATTGTCTGAAACTCTTAAGAACTGAAACTTTCTTTCTCTTTCTATATTTTCTTATGAATTTTATTATAACTGAAGCCTCTATTTATAGACTTTAAAATTACTATGCAAGTTACTATGTAAGTCATTATGTAGGATTTAAAATAATAGTAGTGGGGTCATTCATATGATTTTAGTGGTAGGACAGGAGGCGACAACCATCGCACTAATTTACTTCGTTCACATTCATTTTATTATAGTAATAATAATATTAAAAAATAATATTTTATTTAACTTTTAATCTATTTCTTCTCATATCATCGTCCAAATTGCATAGAATTTATCTATGTTCGACTATAAAAAATAATAGCTCTTTAGCTTTTTTCTGGTCGATGTGAAAATGATTTCCAATATTTTTTCCCGAAACAATCATATTAGATATTTTGAAATTAAGGGAAACTGTTAGAAAATGCATGACATATTTTTCAAAAAAAAGAAAGAGAGAAAAAACAATATATATTATTTTACTTAAAAGTTGATGTGCAAAATACACCTTTTATTTTTCTGATTAGTAATTATATTCATTATCTTAATTTCTATTATTTTTTCATCATCTTATAATATAATTATAAATTATAAATTATAAATTATTTATTAGATTTTATTTATAAATTTATTATTTAATACTAGATTATAGGATATTGAAAAGATGAAAAAATAAAGATAAATAGATTTTTTTTCCTACTAAAATATAAGATATACTTTGCCTACAATTCCATATTTTTTAAGTTTTATTTTTTATTTTTTTATTTTTTTTTAGCACAACTCAAAATAGAATTGATAAAAGAAAGAAGATATATTAATATTATACACTGGCGGGAAATTGTAAGCATTGCAGTCAGCTTGCGCGAGAAGTTTCTGTCCCAAACCCCTTGCATCTTTTCCGCGCCTTCATCATCTCCATTTCGTTTCCCATTTCCTCTCTCTCTCTCGCTCTCTCTCTCTCTCTCTCTGTGTGCGACACTATCAAATGACGGTTTTGCGGTCTCGCAAAATAGTCCCGATTAAACCCAGAAAATCCATATTTCCGAGACCAAGTCTCAAGATCGAGCCTTCTACTCCCTCCCGAACCCACGAATCCTCCGCTCCCCAATCTCTTACCCCGCCTATGTCCTCCAATACCCCTTCTTCTCTACCAACAAACCCTAACCCGGTATCTCCCGGGTCGGGCTCAGATTCTAAAACCCATTCCGGTCTCGTCCCTCGTCGGAGTCTCCGGCTCGCTTCGAAATCGGGCTCCGATGAGGGCCTTCGTCCGGATTCGATCGTTTCCCCCCACAGTCGCAACCGCAAAAGAAAGAACGTGTCGGGCGATGTCGAAGCCTGCCCGAGTGGGAAACCGGTGGAAGGAGAGAGTATGAGGAGAATTGATGGTTGTCTTTCTAGTTTGTTGGACAAGTATAAATTCGAATTGGAATTGGATTCGGATTCGATCTCCCGGGACTTGAGGGTTATGGCAGAGAAAGCAGGGGTTACCAATTTGGAAATGGGTTCTTGCGTGGACAGGGTTCGTGGATTGAATGGAAATGAGTCTGGTTGGAAAGAGGACAAGGGTTTAATGGGTTCTGAAGAAGCTGGGCTGGGTTCAAAGTTGGCGAACGGGAATAAGAGGAAATTGGGTATTGACGGTGGCGCGCTAGGTTTGGAACATGCGGAGGAGGATGGAGAGAGTAAAGTTTTTCTAAATTTGCGGTCGGGGAAGAGAGTTGCCAAGAGAGGAGAGGGTGGGGTTTTGAGTGGTGTTGGTTGTGATAAGTTGGTTGACAATAAGGGAGAATCTGAGATAGCACCAATTGCTGCTGAGAACCATATCGTTGAACGTGAAAGGAGGCTTAATAGAGAGGAAAAGGGGAAAGGAAAGTCGGTCATAGATGAATTAGTATCAGTATTTGGGATCGATTTTAGTGACAACGTGGTCAAGAATGGTGGTTCTAAGCCGGTTTTTGAGAGACGGTTGAGTGCAGAAAATGAGAAGGGGAATAAAAATTTAAACGGTGCTGGTGAGGGGAGTGTTGTCATTGAGATAAATGCTGTTAAGGGGAAGAGATTCGGCAGAGAAGAAAAAGGGAAGGCCGTAGAAATTGATGGTTCTTTGTTTTTGAACGGTGACGAGAAAGTGGAATTGGGGTTGGAATCCAAGTCCAGAAACTCAGTTGAAGATGTGGTGTCGGGTCTCCATTTTTTAAGTAATGCAGCATCGTTGGGTCAAACCAAAGATTGGAAGGCTGAGACAAGAGAGAGTGAATCAAGCAGAAGGGGTTACATGAACCGGTACTATGAAATAGCCAGGGAAAATGCTTCTCGATTTGCTAATTATCTTCCTCAAGAGGAAGAGGAGAACCATGTGTATTCTGAGGCTGAAGAGGAGCGGGACCTTGAAGGTTGGCCTGGTCCCTTCTCTACTGCCATGAACATCATCAAAGATCGAGCAACTAAGAGTCAGCGAGTGGAGAATTCCTCTTTGGAGAAGAGAAAGTGCGCACCATTTATATGGGTTCCTAAGTATAGCCAAAATCGCCCTAAGCGGCTGGTTCCCTCGCTGAAAGAACTATGCTTGGCAGTTCTTGCCGAGAATGTTGAAGCAATTGCTTCACTTGAATGTGTTCCTGATGCTTTGAAGCACACACTCAGTCAAATACTATGCGATTCGAGGAGAATGAATAGTCATTGTTTTGAGCTTCTTATTCGTGGATCACCAACAGAGGTTCGCGTGAGGGATTGTTCATGGCTAACGGAGGAACAGTTTACAAAATCTTTTCAGGCTTGTGACACCAGCAACCTAACGGTATGTTAATTTGCCTTATGATATGCTTACAGTTATCTCGAATGCTCAGTTAATTATTACTTGAATTCCATCCCTAATATGTATAATGGGACCTTTGCTCGTCATTGTGACAGAATAGAGGTCTGGTAAGTGGAAGAATGCTAAGTTTCTTTAAGGTTCGGTATTGTTGGAGTTTCAAAAATAAATGCTTAGCTGGACGTTTGCTCATATGTTTTTGTGCCACGGTTTTGGAATAAGAGTTTGCGGGATACTTGAAACCCACGTGTGTCCAACTAACGGTTATATTGCATTGAATGATCATGCAATTGATTCATAACCACGAAGTGTAGGATGGTCATTTGTTACGTTGTATGATTATCCTCTAGGCTGTTGTATATTAAATCACTCACTTGATCATTATCCATTCGCTTGATTCTGTTTACCATCTCTTTTTTGATGCATATGTTTTCATTCCATCACATGGTTATGCCAACAAATCTGTGTTTCCTCTATAAAAAGCTGTTGGTGTAATATTGGTTCAACTTAATTTAGTTGATGAGAAATGCTTTGCCATTATGGTGTACCAATACTTATTTTTTTTATATCCTATAAAAGTAACAGTTCTTTATATGCATTTTTTGTTTCTCCATATTTTCCTCATTTGAGTTCTCACGGCAAAATCCCCCACCGCTTGAGGTTCATCAAATTAAGTAATTGGAAATAAGCAGCTCTTGAATCAATAGTTGAACTTAATATTGGCTTCTGTTTTTTGTAGTCTTTTTTGCACTTTAGAACTAATGATTCCAAACTTCATTTCATTAGTCTTATACATACTGCCCTGAATCCAACTTGATGTTAGTTTGGGTTGATATGGTGATAAGTTGGTTTTACAATCCTAGTTTTGCAATGTCAGTTTTACAAGGATGATATTCCTCTGGAGTTTATTGCTGTTGTTTATTTGTAATTGGTCTATGGACTAACATCCTTATTATTTGACCACACCAAGTGTACTCTTTTGTGAAATCAGGTGTTACAACTTGACCAATGTGGGCGCTGTATACCAGATTATATATTACTTTCTACCTTAGCTTGCTCGTCAAATAGCTTGCCGGCATTAACTACTTTATCCCTCAGTGGTGCATGTCGTCTTTCAGATGTTGGCCTAAGTGCAATTGTTTCTTCTGCCCCTGCACTAAGATCTTTAAATCTCAGTCAGTGTTCCCTCCTTAGCTCCTCCAGTATTGACACTTTGGCTAACACGTTGGGATCAGTTCTGAGGGAATTGTATCTTACTGATTGTCAAAGCATTGACACCTTGCATATCCTACCGGCATTGAAGAAGCTCGAACAACTACAAGTATTATCATTATCTGGTATACCCGATGTTTGTGATCATTTTATCAAGGAATTTATTAGGGCTCGCGGTCACAATATGAAGGAGCTTGTTTTGGCAGATTGTGTGTATGTCTCTTTAACACCTCTTATGCCTTAGGGGATGATCATCTTTCATTTAGTTTCAGAGAATATGTTTATGTCACTTGCGCTATTTTAATTCTGCTTTGTGCTCCAATTTTGTGCAGAAAATTGACAGATTCTTCCTTGAAAGTCATTGCAGAATCCTGTCCGGGATTATGTGCAATTGATCTTGTCAACTTGTGCAAATTGACAGATTCTGCCCTAGGATATCTTGCAAATGGCTGTCAAGCAATTCAAATATTAAAACTCTGCCGTAACCCATTCAGGTTAGAACAGTTTTAGTTGATGTTAGTGCTTTTGATTTTCAATAAAGCAGAATGCTACATCATCGCAATGAATATATTGTTGTGAGATATGGGAGATGCTAATAATTTTTCTTTTTTGCATTAATATTGTAGTATATTGCTTTCCTGATGCATGCTGAATCTATTTGCATGTTGAATACTTTAAACTTGTATCTGGCTAGTACATCTGTTTGAAAGTCCAGGGAAAATTTACTGTAACTGGAATTGCTGATCGAAAGATGCTGTGGGTGATGCTTGACATTGTTTTGGGGATGAAATAACTGAGTAATCTTTTCTGCGTGACAGCGATGAAGCTATTGCTGCATTCCTGGAAACCTCTGGAGAGTGTTTAAAAGAACTATCACTGAATAATGTCAAGAAGGTTATTCTCTCTCTCTCTCTCTCTGTCGTACACTCACAGGAACACATGGGTGGCCACCCTTGTTAAGTGACTTCAAAATTGACTGAAACTAGTTGCTTACACAGGAACGATATACGGTATTTAATTAAAAACAAGAGATATATTTCAAAAAAGTTATTATCTTACTCATTACAAAATTACTATTACTTCAAAAAATTTTAGAAGTTTAAATGTTTTAAAGATGTACAAAATGTTGTAGATTCATTTTATGCCATATTCCGCCAAGTAAAAAAAAAAAAAAGAAGAGAGTGGATTAAATGTAGACGTGCTTATTCTGTGGTTGGTTCTTTTATGGCTTGCATGAGACAGACCTATTGCTGTTTGTGGGAGGAATGATTGTACCTGATTTTTAGGCTTCGGCCAATTTAGATTATGATAATCTCCCTGCCACTTGGTTTAATTCTAGCCCTTGGGTTGAAGGGGTGACAGGTCTTTTATGGTAAATGATGTTTTCTTTTTTCTGATTTGGGTCTTCTGTGGCTTTTATTCAGGTTAGCCACAACACAGCAATGTCGCTTGCCAGGCGATCGAAAATGTTGCATACTCTGGATCTATCTTGGTGCCGGAATTTGACAGATGAGGCTATTGGTTTCATTGTAGACAGCTGCTTGTCACTGAGGGTGCTCAAATTGTTTGGATGTACTCAGGTATCTGTTTTTTACACCACTCTAGGATGGGGATGCAAAGTCTTTGAAAATTATGGCCAATTTTCTAACCACTCTCATACCTGTTTTGAAATTTTACTTAAGGTTAAAATTACATGAATTCAGATAGTTTTCCAAAAATGGTTTTAAGATGTAATGGCTTTTTTTTCTTTTTACAGATTACCAATGTTTTTCTGAAAGGCCACTCGAATCCAGATGTACAAATTGTCGGCTTGAAAATGTCTTCGGTACTAGAACATGTCAAGGTGCCTGATCATCAATGTCTGTTGCGTTATTCCTGAGTGTCTTCTCCAATGTGATCTCAGTTAGGATAATCAGACATGCTATGCTTAACATCATACAGTGGCTAGGAACACATAGAATACAACCCCTGTTACCCACAATATTCTCAATATATAACTGATTTTGAAAGTTCCTTTTATCTTAGAAAGTTCTCATTTTTTGAGCCCTGTTGCTTCCTTTTGTAAATTGGTTGCAGCAATGTACTGTGCGCAGATTAACTTAACTGGAAATTTTTGTAGTAGAAGCATTAACATGATTCCAGCAAGATGCTTTGTTTAGCAATTCCCTCGGGCTCAAATTCGCTTGTGTTTGTATGCAGCTTTAAGTGCTCTGCCAACAAAGTCAGTAAACTAATTACATCTTACAAAACATATTTGCAAAGAATGTTTGCGTAGTTGGAGAATGGAGGTTGTTGGTATGGAGATGTTGAAGGAAGAAGGATAAGGGTTATATGAGTATGCCCCCGGCATTGATAGCCCAAGATTCAAGAATATGTCTTAAGAGATAGGTCGACGATGATTAGGTATCTGAGGGGGATTGAAGGAGTGGAGTTGGTTTTGTATTGGATGAAGAACAGAACCGAGTGGTTTATCTTATGGGAATTAGACGTCTCAAGCGTTGGGCATTAGAGAGCAGAGAAGAAAGAAGGTAAGTAAAATTGATCGTGGATGATGGATTTAGCATGGAGGAGTAGTGGAACTGATGTGAACTTAGAATGTGAAGCCGATAATTTAATACAAGACATAAATGACACGTAAGCGGGATGTTGACCGAATCAATCTCGAGACCCTAGCTTGTGCTTGATCTTTGTAGTATATCATAACAGATCATGGCTTATTTTGGACTGCTGATTTTGCTACATTTTTTTATTTTTTGGCTTTAGATTTGGATGTATCGACCATTCTCCAATCTTGATGTACAACAAAAAGGTTGATTATGACTTATATTATATAACAATGGTCAGTATTATTACAACCTCATGACTATATCATATGAGGTAAAGGTTAGAAATTAATGTTTTGAAACTAATGTATCTGTAACGAATGCACTTATTGATATTTGGCCAACGATGTTTTCAAGAGACTGCCTCTTGCAACTGTGCTGGGACCCTGGACTTGGAGTTCAATAATATATAGGGGGCTTGTGCATCTCATGGCGGAATAGCTTCATCTTCACCGCAGTTTTGACTTCTTCTAGGCATTTGGGTCTAGTAGAAGAAGGGAGCAACATTTTGACCCTAAGCCTGTACATTTTTATGTCCGTCCTTATGTGGATGGAATATATATGCTGAATAGTGAGGTTGAAAAACCTTATGATAGTCAAAGAAATGAAAAAGATGGCTGGCCATAGTCAGGTTGAGGTGATCAAAGATTCCATAGACTCATCCCATTTTTATTAATATTTGTCTACCCCATTTAGATAGTATATCCTAAAAATTAACTTGGACTAACTGCAGTTGGTAGATACATTTCGACACCAACTTTAAAATCAACTTGGCAATTATTAGTCAGCGTGGGGGTGATTTTGAGTGTTCTAGGCTTCTAGCTCTGGCTGTAAACAAGACAATTTTGAACCAAGTGGTCAGAGTTTGTTTATTTAATTTTCAATAAAAAGCGAGCTGTTTGAGTTATTTAATTATAAAAAAATATAATATTTAAATTATGTTTTATGATTTTTAATATATATATATATATATATATATATATATTTATGAGGTTAGGATCGAGCTTATGAATAAAAGAGTAGTGCTACTTTCTACTCTCTTTTTTATCATCAATCCTTTCATTATCCTGATGTAATACCAAAGAGTTGAAAACTATTTATTATTTATTTATTTTCCAATCATGTGATAACACATAAGGGAGATGAATGGTATCTTTCTTAATTTAGACGTAACCAGTCTCTGGTAGTATTATCTATTTATTTACTACCATAACCCTAACGAAATTTTGGTAGGGGAAAGAAACATTCGACTAGTCCAAAATCAATGCTCCAATGGGCCGCGCACATTGGAATGAGCTCTCACTAACATCCCCTAATTTTGAAAGAGGAACTCGGAAATCACCATTTCATTGCTGGAATGCCTATAAACATAAAATATTTTACAATCTTGTGTACATTGATTTTTTTCCTTATCATCATACAACAAGAGAGACACACACAGAATAATTACTATGATTTGAGTTATCTATGTCTTGAAACAAAGCAAGTAAGTTTGATCTTCTAACAATTGAGGGCTTGCCACTTCGACCATCTGATCAATAATATAAAAGCTGTTTCAGCCCTACATCTAAAGAAACAAAAACTCACGAAATGAAACCAGAAGTACATTTAGATTAATTGCATTGACATTACCTCAAACCCCGTCTTTTGATAAAGTTCTTGTGCAGGTATGTTGCTTCTGTGCACATGCACATATACCTGTTCTACACCTGCTGCAGAAAGAACAGATCAGAAGAAAAAATTTTCTTATTTCAATCATGTGTTCCATATCAGAGTTTTTACATCTCTTAGGGTGTCAATGAAAGATGTATGTCTTGACTTTCGTATTACCATCAGATTTGGCCGATTCAATGGCAAAATGCAACATAATGCTTGCAATACCCTGGCGCCGTGCTGATTTGGCCACGCATAAGTTTGCTATATAACCATATCTATTTAGGTCTGTTTTGTTGATGCTGCAGAAGAGAGGAGTTTTCACCCTTTCCTGTAAAGCATTAAATCCATTGCAAGTTTGTCCAAAGGATTGGATTAGGCAGAGTTAACACAAGGATTGAAGCTGCAAATTTAAACAAAACGTAATTCTACCCCAGGAAAAGTCTCTCCATGCAACAAGAAACGGAAGCTCAAATCAAGGGTTCCCACAACACTTTTCAGTACGGTGCGTTTTACATTCCTCACTTCCTTTTTAACCTGAGAATTTGATAGCAAAATACCGTATGAGGAGCTTAATCTAATCACACAAGTAATGATTCAATCATCTCTTTTCCCATCATAATAAAGAGAAACTGAGAGAATGTTTTTTGTATCAACCAGTTCAACTCACCCTAACCGGTGGCATTCGACCAATATACAAACTAAATCAAACTAAAGGGTATGATCTTAGTGGATTGGTTTCATACCGTGACAATGCATGCACATTTCTGCCCGTTTAGTCCTCTGCATCGCCTTTTTATGGCATTAAACTCCTATACAACAAAAAAAATTACCCTTTAAAGAACTTCATGCATAAAAGATATATAATTGAAGTTATATCAAACAATTTAGACAGTAAGGCGATATGTCCTACCTGCTCTGCGAATTTCCTTTTGAAGTTATCAACATATCTGTGTTAAGCAAGCATAGCTAGAATTAGTGGTTGGTCTCCAACTCTTCCTCTTTTAATGCATAGATGCAGTTAACCCATTAGAAACTGAACTCATGCCAAATGGCCCACCATTTGCAGGGCATCAAAGAATTAAACTAAATACGTGATAGGGGATCGGAAAAACCTGGTCTGTTCCTAATTGTTAACCCCTCTCAGCTACTTTTTTCAGGTTCTCTAATGATTGGTAAAGCCTGTTTCTGTATCATTTTTAAGGAGATAATGGGCCAAAGTAATGAAACCATTATCTCGGATGAAATGGTTCAGATTTATTCATAGCAGCTCCCAATTTAAGTACATACGATGATTATACGCTGTAATTAAACTCCTATGCATATGCATATGAAAACTTTACCTTTCGTAATTTTTATTTTCCCAGTGACTTTCTGCGCGTAGCCATGCTGCTGTCTACCACAGAATAGAAAAACATAAAAAAGAACACATTATTTATTCACACAAAATTTAATACACAAGTTTTAGGTTAAAAAAAGGACAGACCTCATTAATTATTGTGGTTTAAGGTTTTTATTTTCGTTTCTGTTTTAATCTTATAATTGCAAGGGGATGGTAAGTCACGTACCCAATACTCTTCATCGAGCACGGCCTCGCGAGCCACGAACTGTCCAAACTGAAGCCGTTTCTCTTGATCTAGTTCCTGATCCGACGGCTGCAGCCGGTCGAATCGGAGATCGGACGGCGTTGACGACTCGAATTGAGTAGTCGATGGATTCGGAAGCTGAACAGAAAGTTCTTCCTTCTTCCTTGTATAAGAAGGCTTGGAATCCATTGCCCTGTGAATAATATAGAAAAAAACCCCAAAGCTTAAGCTTAGAGCTATACATACAGATATACATATAAACATCCGGTGATCAGAGGAGCAGAAACGGTTGGGGTCTGAAATTAGAGAAAGGAATGACTCAGAAATTGAGAGAAAGAAACAAACAGATGTATGAAACTCACATCGTCCAAGAGGCCTTGATTGTTTGGGATTTTTGTTGATTTCGAAATCCAGCGTTAGGAAATGTCAGGAATTCAGGTCCGTGAATGGAAATCGTCGACATCGCAGCCTTGATTCCTCCAGATTTATTATTTTTCACTCTTATCTTCAGCTCTGAAACGAAACGAGAACGATTCCCTTTTACATTGATTTAGGCGATAAAAGTAAAGAGAGATAGAGAGAAAAGAGTACTATTTCCGAAGCTAATATATATAACTTTCCAAACAGTTTCAGACAAAATCAGAAAGAAGAGAAAAACATCTTTGACCCTGCAGACAGTTGGATAACCTGCCGAGAAAACTGAATTAAAATAAAATAAATTAAAAAAACAGTTGGATAACCTGAACATTTCTATTTTTCTATTTTTAACTGCCGTTTGCATAATTAAATTGAGATAAAATAAGTTAAAATGAGGTTGTGTTTGAATATAAAAATATTATTAATTTATTTTATTTGATCTTGTTTTATTTTATTATTATAATTTTTACAAATTTTTATATAAAATTTAATAAAAAAATTTAACTTTTTTAAATCTTAAAATAATAATAATATTGAAATATAATATTATAACAATATTTATTTAACTTTCAAGTTTAATTTAAAATCATTTCATCTCATTTCATAATTTAAACAAGGACTAAATTAAAAATTGAATAAAATATCTTTAAAATAATATTTTTTTAGTATTGTTATTATTATTTTGAGATTTGAACAAGTTAAATTATTTATTATATTTTGTATAAAAATTTAAATAATTATAATGACAAGATGAAATAAAATATTTTTTGTATTCAAATCAAGCCTAATATCAAGGAAAGATAAGGTGTTTAACCATCTTGAAGTTTTTAGCTTTATTTTATAATAATTAATCTTAATATTAGTAGATCTTAAATGTGAAGAGATTGATATAAAGAATAATATTAGACCCAGTTTTAGAGTATGCAAATCTTATATAAGTTTATATTAATTTCAAGTGTGTTTATAACATGGATCATCATCATGCAAATCTTATAACATGTGACAGTCCAGCTCTCGTTTGAGTTTTGGGGTAGTTTGGAATTCAACAGTAACTACTAGTACTAACTAGGGGCACACGAGTGCCACATAAATCATAAATGGTGTTTTGTGTTTGTATTCGCATGTTAATGTTTGTGTGTGGGAGAGAGTGAAGGTGGTTTTTGAAGGCAACGATGAGTGCACAAATTTGGAGGCGCAAACTCCAAACATACAGTTGAGTTGGGTGGAACAAAACCAGTTACGTCTTTCATGTTTTCGATTTCGTTGTCAGACAAAACAAGTGGATCCTTCGATGCACCTTCCCTCCCAACCACCCCCCCCCCCCGGCAAAAAAAAAAATTTCTCATACCTTGACATTGAGTATTTGGCTTAAAACGAAGAACTTTATTATTCTTACACATTTACAATTGTCCTCGTGATATGGTATATTATTTACGACTCGTTCGGATTATAAGATTAAAAATTATCTTAATATTTAAATAAATATTTTCTAATTTTAAATATATAATTTTTTTATTTAATCATTACAAAATTTTCACACTCAAAAAATAATTTATGAATTTTTTCAATTTTAGAAATAAAAAATTATATTAATAGTCATATTCCTACAATATTTGACTTGTCAACAGCAAAAAAGCAAAGCATTAGTGACCCTTCATCAGCCCCTTCCTATATAAGTTTGGGCGTGGGAAGAGATCAGAATGGATTTTTTATCAGGGGTTTTTTTTTTATCAACAACTATTCATGATGTTTTTCATGTCTCCGTGCTTCAAAATATGCTACGGATCCTCCTCATGTCTAGGAAGAATAGCCCCCTTCAAATTCGAGACAGCCTCACCTATGAAGAGGTTGCCATCAGAGTATTAATTGTGCGAAAGGCCCATGTTCTACGCAGCAAACTCAAGCATTTGAGAACTTTTTCTCTTGTGCTTAATAAAACTCAAGCAGAAATCTATCTGACTAAATTGAGTTAATGTAGAGAAAAATGGTAGCTTTACGCGAATTCTACAACGTTTAGACTCTATAGATTTGGAGATTAAATGAGTTAAGATGAATTGAATTTATTTTTTAATATTATTATTATTTTAAAATTTAAAAAAATTGAATTAGAATTTGAAAACAAATGTATATTAAAACTTGAAAAATATATATTGAAATATTTGTATTTTATATGAAAAATTAGAAAACTATAATGATGAAATGGAAATAAGTTAAGATGAGTTCGGACCTTAATGTTACATCTTCAAGAATTTTGGATAGAGTATTTTAACATGCATTGGACCATCTAATTTATATTTATTATTCTCTTATGCCAATTGGTAAAAATAAAGAAAAGAAGATCTGGGTTTAGGTATAATGGAGTGCAGATTAACAGAGAAATGTTAAGACTACATGAGGCAATAGACACAATAGTACATAACTGCTACACAACCTTCACATCCCAAAAGAACAGTTTAGTCCACCTGTTTCTTCCACACCAACACACGCTCAAATTGGCCACACCAATAGTGATCCCCAGAAACACTAAAAAAAATAAAAAATGGACATAAAACTCACATTTATAGGATCTAACTAGGACTTGATTTTAGCCTTCAAAATCAGTCTTAACCCACTGCACATGATACTTGTTCTTCATTTTCTCATCCGACTCCTTTGCTCTAACCTCTGCAATTTTTGTTGCATTGGCCATGGATTCCTCCTGCACTTTCGCAATCCTTTTACTTCTCTTCCTTGCCGTTGCCTCTCTCTCTGCCTCCAGTCCCTCGTATTCTCTCACCCAACAGCTATGTACTGCAAAGCTCAACACCAACACAACCAACTGCATCATAAACATTCCCATCAAAACCCCACATTCGAGCCTCACCAAAAGCTTTGCCTCTCTGGGGTCCCTTGTCGACTTGAGCAAGGAAAGGCTGGACCTTTCTTTTGTAAATAAGGCCAAAATGCTGAGTAATTGGCCGATAACTGAAGCGAGCAGAAGTGAGATGTGGGTTGTGAAACAAAAGTGGGAGAGTTGAGAATAGAAGCCCGCAATGGAGGAGAGCATTGAGATGCAAGAGACCATGAGTAATGCCATTCCCATCGAAGTCGGAGGCATCCTGAGGAGTATTATGGGAGCAAGAGAGGCTGCGGAGAGGATGAAGAGTGTGAAATTCAAGCATGAAAGCAGAAGACTGGAGAAGGAACATGAGCTTCTGAGCTTAGAGGAAGCCATTTTTTTGTGACGGATACTGTAAAGATAGAATTTTGCTTGATCGGAGGTGTCCATGGAGATTTTGAATTTATAAAGCAGGTGGAATTGGGCCGTTGAAGGCCATAACGGCTAGGTGAGGGCGGACCCATGATTTTACCTTAAAAGGTGTAATAAATTATTAGATTCCCACCTCAGGGTTTCGAATAATAATTTTCCTATTATGAATTTAAAATTTGGAATTTGGACGAGGCGTCTCAAATTTGATAAATGATATTTATAATCTAAGTCTGATATATTTATTTTAAAGACAAAAAGTTAGTAAATTTGAAATTCATATAAAAAATTATTTTTTTAATAATATATTTTACTTTTTTTGAATGGGGGTATACGAGACCTGTAGATTTTAGCAATATCTAACATTATTTTTTGAAATCTTAATTTCAAATGAGTAATGTAAATAAGAAAGTGACACCAGCCGTTTGATTGCAGAGAATTTCAAAAGGGAAATAAGAAAGTTAATTGTTACGAATACCCAAAATCAGTGTGGCTCGTCATTGACACCTAAATCTATGGACTGACTATGGATTAACTTAACACCTAAGGAAAAGGGCAGTGCTATATGCCCCGTTTTAATCTATTCCCATCTCATCTTTCGTTTTACATTTATATTGTTTTTCAATCTTTTTATATAAAAAAATATAATTTTTCTATGATTTTTTTAATATTTTAAAATATTTTTTAAAAATATAAAAAATTATAATATTTTTTAAAAATTATATAAAAAAATAATAAATAAAATGAGATATGACGAGAACGAATGAAAACGAAAAAGATAGCATTTTCCTTAAATAATTTAGCCTTTGAACTAAAACCTGTTCTGCAATGATTGCTCCACACTTCAATTTTTGGCACAACAAATTATTAAATATTCATTTCAGTTAACTGTAGACCCCTTTTTTATTATCATCTAATCATCGCAGCACATTGCGTGGTGCTTAATTAGTTATTCCGAATAATTCAAGTACAAATTGTTAATAGAAAACGTTAAGAGTTGACGATGGATAAAAACATTTCTAAGAATTAAACAAAAATTATATAGCATAACTTAATTTAGAAGATAAATTTTTAAATTTTGAATCTTACAATATCTGAAATGAATAGTATTTTTTAAAATCTTAATCTTAAGATTTAGAATGTAATAGATAGATAGATATATAAATGCTCTACCAACGGTTTGCATTGAACGAAGGGTTGCGTGTGATGTAATTGCCAATATCATATAAAAAAAATTGGAAGATCAGTCAACGGCCTCTTTTCAAGAGGTTGCTAGGAATGTTTTTATCATAACTTTTGCTAATCATGCTGACAAGCAAAAGGTTTTTTATGCTAAATCAGGGCTGGTTGACAACCAATCGTTTGCTCTTGCTGTGTATGATGGGATCTTCCAACCATCTAATATCATGTTTGAAATTGGGTTTTTTTTGTTGCAGATTCACAACCTTCCTCTAGGGAAGATGACATGAGATTTGGGAGTACAAGTGGGAAGTTTTGTGGGGATGGTAGTTGATGTGAATGTAGATGAGAATGGTATTGGATGGGGTAACTGTTTATGAGTGAAAGTCGAGATCCCATTGCAAAAGTCCATTGCGAGGGGTCTTTATTGAATGGGAACTTCAGAGAGTATGGTTCTCTTTCAAGTAAGAGAAGCTCCAAAAAATTTGCTTTGATTGTGGGTGGTTAATTCTTGAAGAGAAGGGTTGTAGACTAAGCAATGGTGGACATGAAACAGATTGAGGCAAACATCCCTAGTTCAATGCTTGGTTGCGTCTCGATAATTCAAAATGGAAGCCATTGCCATATGTTCTTGATGCTAGTTTAGATGGCTTTAGGGGGTGGAAAAAGGAGAGTGTGACGAGTAGAGAGGTTGGAAATAGAGAGAATTTTGTTGGTGGTTTTGATCACGGCAAAGAGGGACCAAGGTCCGAGCAGGGTCCAAATGGTCTTTCAAATCTTGGTTTGAAATTAACTGAGCCCAAAATTCGCGGGGTAAGTTGGAATTGGTGGTGAAAGTGAGTTTGGAGTCATAGCTGTGGAAGGAATGGCTGAGATGTAAGATATCTTTATCAGAAACAAGAAGAGTTTGAAAGGGTTTTCTACTAACAGTTTGGATCACGATTCCTAAGAAAACATAATTTTGAATCTAGATAAGATTCAAGATGGACGGTTTTTAATAATTGATGATAGTAGTCTCAATGGGATGGCCTAGGTTAATGGGTTTGAGAAGGGTCATATAGAGTCTTAGGGCCCTAGTTCTACAAAGAGTTGTGAAGGGGGGATTATAACAGCTAGCTTGGGGATAATGGAGCACTATGAAGGCAATCCACTATCAGAGGTACTTGGCGCCCTTTCTAAGGGGGGGGGTAGACGATGGAAAATGAGAGCTCGAGAAAAAGGGATGGTTCCCTCTTCCCTAGGGATGAAGTTGATAGGTTAGAAGAGAGTGTTGGAAACTGATGGAGTCACTAATTATTCTTCAAGTAAATAAAAAAAAGTCTCAAAACATAGTAAACTTACTAAAACTCTTAAGCTAGAATTGTTGAGGGCTTAGGAATTCTCGAATAATTCAGAGACTTTGCCTTTTAGTAGGGGAACAAGATCCGAATTTGGTTTTCTTGATGGAGACCAAACTTTCATACAACCGTGCTTAGTTTATTGTTAAGAGGTTTAAGTTTGAGAGTTGTGTTATTGTGGAGTCCCTTGGGAGAAGTGGAGGTTTGATGCTGTTGTGAAAGTACAATGATATGCTTGAGTTAATTAACTATTCACAAAGACATATAAATGTGTAAGTTAATGATGTTTTATGCCTCTTAAAGTGGCTACAAACATGCTATTATGGGCAACTCGAGACCAATATCAGAAATGAATCGTGAGAATTACTTAGCCTTTTAAACGTAGAGATAAATGATGATGTGTATTGGGTGATTTGAATAAGGTGATGTAACACCTTGCCTGATTAACCATTAAGGTTAGTCCCTAAGTGTCCTTTTATTAAGTTTATGATTTATGACATTTATATGCATATTCCTTTTCTTTTACTCTATTATAGTTAGATTTATTAAAAACATGACATTTAGAGTCATATTTGATTAATCTTAGAGGGTTAGTGGAGCAAGCCCATTAGTAATCTTAGTAAGACGTTTTGAACTTTCGAGTGTAAATAGGCCAAACTTTTAAAGCATTGGACCAAGCCTCTTAAGAAGTGCAAGTCTTGGTAGGTTAAAGGTTAGCCTAAATTTGATGAAGAATGCATTTTGGCCCAATTTAGTGTAGATTTGACCCATGGTCCAATTAGGTCAATGTAAGCTTTTCAAACCCTATCTTTGTGAATTTTGAGGCTTCCCATATTCTCGCAAAATCTAGAAATAAAGGTCTTTCATCAAACCACACCCAAAACCCATAAAACTATCACTCATACCTATACCTTTTTAAAGCCTAACAAGACCCAAAACCTTTATTTTTATTCTCTTCACTCTTCAATTTGAAATCCAATACACCATATCATGAGTTTCCTCAAGCCTATAGCATACACTAAATACCCAAATTAAGTTTTAAAAACTAGTTAAGACCTTTAATCAACCTACCAATGATTAGTGATCTTTAAACCTTATTTTGAGCTTAATTTTTTTTCTTAATCTTTATAGATTTTTTGATCTGAGGTTTTCTTATTCACATATTTAAATACACCATTCTTAGATCATATAGGATCCTACATAATTATCCACACATATAACTAAGGAAAATGATAGCAAACTCTAAACTACACCAATTGGCACACATATATGTCCTTTGTGTGCATCTGATTGTTTTTCCCTTAAACCAAATATTTTGTGCCTTTTTCTCAAGGTTAATGTGGTCATTAAACACCTCATGAGGCCCTTTTAAACCTGGACTAAATCAGTAAAACCAAATCAGTAAAACCAATTGCACCAAGAACCAAACCAAGAATTTGGTAACAAGAACCAAACCAAATCAATAAAACCATTTGCACCTTAGGTTCTAGTTGGATGGAAACTAAGTTGGTTGAGTTTCAACCTCCCATCTTCCCTTGGCTAAGCCACCACCCCAAGCCATCTACTTAACCACCCATCCTTAATAGTTCCTCATAATCATCATGAGCTTTCGATTCATTCTTTTTAGTCAATGAAAACTCAAAACCGAAATCAGCCTAAGAGAAAACCACCATTGAACCCATCAGTTTGCGTATGATGTTTTGTGCCTTCTTTTCCTTTTCTTATACACCACGACCAGACAAGATATCTTTAGGCTCAATGTAGCACCTAAATTGATGAATTCATGGCAAGATTAGGTCACTATTCCCTCTGCACAAGGTGACACAAGCTAATGAAGGCAAACTGAAAAATTTCAGCTACCACCTAGACCAACCAATCCCCAAGGGCTTAGGCCAACGTCCCCTCCCCCATTGTTGACTATAAAAGGCCTTCTTACTTCCTCATTTCCGTCACATTTCTCCTCTAAGCCTTCTCATGAGTCTTGAAAGCATTCCTCTCCTTTAGTGAGTAATAGAGTGAAACTGAGTGAAGTTTTTGAGAGTTCTTGAGTGTTCTTAGAGTTCTTGGTATTCTTGTGTTGGAAGCTTGAGTGGGCCACAAAATTTGTGAATTTTATTTGTTGGAAGCTTGAGTCTTGAAAGCATTCCTCTCCATTTTAAGTCTTGTTTTCTAATATTAGAATAAATTTTGGTTAAATTTAGATAAGGTTACCATCTAAGTTCATTAAGAATGGTTTAAGAGTTTAAATTACTTTTAATAAAGACTTTGGCTATATCATGTCTTAGTACTTTATGATATGGTTTATTAAAATCTTAGGACAATCATGGAAGGCTTGATCTTGAGATTAGAAGCATTTCATAATAAGTTTTTATTCTACCTTGTATTGATCATCAAGCATGCATGGTTTTTAATTAAGTTATAATTAAGGCATGAATGTTTAATTTATTCCTAGGATTGATCATTGAGCATCTAGAAAGCATTTCGATTAGTATAAGAATAAAAATGAATATTTTGAGTGAATTTAGAAAGCATGCCTCTATGACTTAAGTTGAGAGCATCAAACTTGATTTATGAAAGATTAGTGAAATTAAAGTCCTTAGTAATGATTAAGTGTTGGAATGAACTTATTCACCTAAGAAATTGTTCATACTATAAAATTAAGGATCTTAGTAGCTATTTTTGATTGAAGAAAACATCATAAGATGCGTTCATATGGATCAATAGTTGAAAACACACTTAGACACCAACTAGAGTGCATACCATGGGTTGGACATGTTTGAACTAGTTCCACTTTGAATTTTACAAATCAAATGGTATAGATGATTTTGAAATATGAAAAATATGAGGTCCATAAAGTTTGATTAAATTTGAGGTTCGTTTGCAGATAGTAAAAATATAGGGCCTAAATGGCATTTTTGAGAGTTTAGGAGTATTTTTGTAAAGATCCATTGTTTTGAAGCATTTTTCTTTTCTTATTATAGCCGCTATGACCCTTCAAATTCAGGAAATTTGTAAGTTGACCTCTAACTTACATCTTGATAAGTTATTTATGATTTATTGATAAATGTTACATTCATATTATAATTGTCATTTGAAGTATTAAAGATCATGTCATATGATATATTGAGTGCATACTTACATGACATGTGATATTTTCACCATTTTAGCATCTTGCATCTATGAATTTCATTTTTACATGAAAACTTCCTACATATGTGCATGTCATGAAATACATTTTTTAACATAGCATGTAAAATAATTTTTTTCACGACACCAAAAGTTAGGATGGGGAATTTTTCTAATGGAATTCTTCTGTCCACTTTAGAGTATTTAAGAATGGAGTGATAACTCCAAGATAGAAGAAGAATAGTCAACGGGTTTCAAATGGATTATTTTAAAAAAATGCCGGAACGAAGTCAAATGTTATGACACCTAAGGCTGGTAGGTGTACATGTTATGATGTTATGTTATATTACCAATGCATTAAAAACGAGTATGCAGACAATGTAGTTTCAACGTAAGTTGCACCACGGTCATTGGCAGGTAGGGGTGTAAGAATTCCAGTTCAGACTGGACTGGACCAGACTTGAGTGTGATATGGACTGATTCGGTCCAATTTTTTTAAGACCAAATTTTTTCGATCTGGTTTCGGTCCAGGGGATTTGGTCCCTTGGATAGGACCAAATATCACAATTAAAAAAATTTATATATTATATATATATATGATATATCTTATAAATAATAGTATATAATATTAATATTAATATATATTAAAAGTTATAGTATAGCATATTAATATATAATATATACTCTTATAATATTAACATAATGTAATAGTTGTAGTATAAAAATATAAATTATAGTATATCTATATAGAATATTAGTAATAAGTTAATAGCTTATAAGTAATAAGTGTATTATTAGTAATTACTGATTACTATTCACTAATAGCAAAAAAAATTATAATATATTAATATAATAGTATTATTAGTTATAGTTAACCAATTTATGATGTATTACTAAATCATTATTAACTAATTAGTAATGCTATTTATTAACATCTACATTGATATCACTAAATCACTATTAAGTATTAACTAGAGCGGTCAAGGCAGTAACCTACGGTGCTTGTGAGTGGTGCAGTTAGGGCAGTAGAGGTGGAACGATGGAAGCCCTTGAGGAGTGATGGGGATTGTTCAGGCTAACGGAGGAAGAAAACGAATAGATTGTTATTGAGGTGGAAAGTTTGGAAGTGGAGGCCGAGAAGGGGGAAAATCCCTAGTTGCAAAGCTGATATCGGACAGGAAGGCTCTAAAGGATGTTATTTGCACTACCTTAATGAAGATCTAATATCTAAAGGGTACATTCGAATTCCTTGAAATAAAGCAAAACTTATTCGTCATCTCCTTTGAGTTTGAGTCGAATAAATTGCGGGTTATGGAGGGAAGGCCATGGTTGTTTGACAACCATTTCCTAGCGCTGCAACTCTTTGATGGCCTTGTCCTCCCACACAAGCTTGCTTTCGATCGAGAGAGCTTATGGGTTGGAATGCATAACCTGTCGTTTGCATGTATGACTAGAAAAATAGGGAAGCAGCTTGGGAAATCTCTGGGCATAGTGGAAGCAGTGGAAACCAAGGAAGACAGCACGGCCTAGGGGAGCTTTCTTAGGGTTCATATGTCTCTAGATTTAAGGAAAACTTTGGCACGAGAAAGAACGACAAACCCCTTGGGGAATAGAATCTAGATTCCTCTTACCTATGAGAAGATGCCAAAGCTTTGGCCGTATCAAGCATGGAAATGAGGGTTGTAAGGAGGGTTGGATGGCGGTGGCACAACCCAATACAGGAGCTGGCTCATGGCTCAGATTAGCCCTAGGGGCAGGGAAGGAGAATACAAGAGTAACTCTCCAAGTGCACAACAAGAGGAAGATAGTGAAGGGGTAAACAATGATACAGAAAAGGAAAAGTTCTCTTCAAAAGTGTGCCCAGTTGTTAGCTTGGGGGTCCCTTATTGAGAGAAGAACAACCCAATCAAAAGGGAACCCAAAGAATCATGATGCAGAACCTGGAACCAGGATCGTACCAAGCGAGGACAAAGTGTTTATGGAAAGTCCCATGTGGGGAGATAGTGTAGGGGAAAATGGAGTCATGGCACAAAATGATCAGTTGTTTGAGGTAGCTATTATGGATTGTACAAAACTGATCGATACTGGAAATGTAGGGATGGTTGAGGTATTGGAGTCCATTGTTAAAGAAACCCCTACTAAGAGTGCGAGAGAAAGGAAGTGGAGAAGGAAAGTAAGAGGGGTGAATGGGCCCAAAACAGCAGCACTACCAGAAGAGAAAAAGAGAAAGGGAGGGTCAAAAGGGATGAATGAGTCATGTATGGTGAAAAAAGGCAAGATATCGGTTGAGAGTTCTCTAGAATCGGTGGAGGCTGCACACAAGCCCCACCGATCACCATGAAAACCTTAAGCTGGAATTGCTGAGGGCTTGACAACCCTTATACAGTTCTGAGCCGTCACTGTCTAGTGAAGGATAAGAGGCTGGATATCTTTTTCTTGATAGAAACCAAGCGACCATAGGGGAAATTTGATAAAATCAAAAGGAAATTAGGTATGAACAACTATTTTGTGGTGGATTGTAGGGGGAAAAGTGAGGGTTTGGCACTATTTTGGGGCCATTCTGTCATGGTAGAGGTGACTTCATTTTCCTTTTAACACATCAGTGCACTAGTAACTGGGGACAACAGTCAAGGGTAATGGGTCCTTACGAAGTTTTATGGTCATCCAGAGTCATGGAGGAGAAATGAGTCTTGGAGCTTATTAGCCAGGTTAAACCCCCACAGTAGTCCGTGGTGTATAATGGGTGACTTCAACGAATTACTCTTGCAAGGGGAGAAGAGTGGTGGCGGACAGAGGGGAAAGGCCCAGATGGATGAGTTCAGATAAGCTTTATTGACAAATGGGTTATCGAATTTAGGGTGGATAGGATGCAAATATACCTGGAGTAACAAACACTCGAATCAATCCTTTACTAAAGAGAGATTGGATTGTGTGGTGGCAAATGTAAGGTGGATTGATGTGTTCAAAAATAAAACGGTTGAGGTAGTTCATGCTTCTCAATTAGACCATAAGGCTCTTTTTACACACTTAAATGGAGGAAGCCTGAATAAAAGATGGTATAGAAACCTATTTAGATTTAAAGCTGCTTGCGCACTGGATAAGGAAGGGAATTCTGTTATTGATGGGCTTGGAATTTGAAAAGGGACGAGGCTGGTAATTTAAAGGGCATCCTGACAAAGTTAGCACACTGTGAAGAGGGGCTTACCAAGTGGAGTAAACAGAAGAAAAAGGAAGCTGAGCAGGTCCTGAGATAGCATCAACAAACTTTCAAAGCTAAACAAATGAATGAAGGCAGACATAATGTTGATTTGATCAGACAATCGGAGTCGCAAGTGAGACTCATTCTTGAAAAAAAGGACTTGTGATGGAGGCAGAGAGCAAAGCACGGCTGGTATAACCTAGGGGATAAAAACACTAAGTTTTTTCATTCCTTTGCAGATCAAAGAAGGAAGAAAAATACCATCAAGAAGCTGGTTGACTCGCGGGGCAACACTGTAACGAAGCATATAGATTTTGACTTGGTGTTTCATGAATACTTCTCAAAGCTATTTAGATCCATGACCCCAACGCGACATGATATCCTGGTATGTCTTAATGATTTAAATTCAAGGGTCACCCTTAGATGAACATCGATCTAGAGCATTTTTTTAGTGAGGAAGTTTTTAATGCTTTAAGTTTGATGGGGTCTATGAAATCCCCTGGATCAGATGGGTTTGGGAAAGGGTTTTATAAAGCATATTGGTGTATTATTGGGGAAGATGTCACGAGAGCCATTCTGAAGTTCTTGAATGAGGACCATGATATGGACTCTTGTATTAACCGAACTCATATAGCCTTAATCCCTAAGATCCCAAACCCTACCATGGCTATAGACTTTAAGCTTATTAGCCTTTGTAATGTCTTGTACAAGTTGATCTCGAAGGTGTTGGCCAATAAACTCAAACAAATTCTTCACTCTATTATATCAGAGTGCCAAAATGCCTTTATCTCTCTGAGGCTTATCTCTAATAATGTGATGGTTGCCTATGAGGCCTTGCATACTATGAAAACTAGGGTGAGGGAAAAATGGGGAGTATGGCACTGAAACTTGATATGTTGAAAGTGTATAACATGATAGAATGGGTAGAGGTAATGAAAAAAAATGGGTTTTGGTCCTAAATGGGTTGGCTAGATAATGAAATGTGTTTATTCTATTTCTTATTCTATTTTAGTAAATGAATTTGAAGGTAGTTGGTTCAAACCAAGTAGAGACTCAAGGCAAGAGGACCCAATCTTCCCCTACCTCTTTATATCGTGTGCTAAGGGACTGTCTTCCTTGATAAAAGGGGCCGAATCTAATGACTCGTTGAGAGGTGTGGCCGTGGCAAAAGGAGGGGTGATGGTGAGTCATCTCCTCTTTGCGGATGATTGCCTCATCTTTGGGAGAGCAAAGCTGTCTGCATGGAATTGTATCCAAAACTTATTGAAAGTCTATGAAAAGACATTCGGGTAGTGCCTAAATGTGCATAAGACTACCATGTTTCTCAATTCTAACATTTGCTACACTATTAGATCAAGCATCAGGAGTGTATCAAGTGTGAAAGTCTGCAGCAGCTATGAGAAATATCTTGGACTACTAGCCATAATAGGTAGATCAAGATTTAATAATTTCAGGGTACTTAAAGAGAGGGTTTGGGCCAATATTAGTGGTTGGAAGAATAATCTCTTATCCCAAGCAGGAAGAGAAATACTTCTTAAAGCTGTAGCTCATGCAATTCATACCTTTTCTATGAGCATATTCTAGCTTCCTAAAAGGTTTTGCTCTGAGATTAACTCACTTATGGCAAATTTCTGGTGCAGACAAGGACAACAAGAGAGGAAAAATCACTGGAGAAGTTGGTAAAAAATAAGCGAGTGCAAAGATAATGGGGGACTTGGCTTTAAAGATTTGGAGTATTTCAATATAGCATTACTTGCAAAACAGTGCTGGAACTTCTTAGTAAAACCTGCTTCTTTAGCCGCCATTGTGATGAGGCAAAAATATTTTAATAATGGGGATTTGTTTAATGCAAAGCTCGGTAGAAGACCATCGTACATCTAGAGAAGTTTATGGACTGTTCGTGATCTTATGCAAGCAGGGGAGGCTTGGAGGATCGGTGATCGCAGGAAGGTGAAAATCTGGGGATCAAACTAGCTACCTAGCTCTACCCAACCTTGTATTCTATCACCTGCAGTAGGGATAGAAAAGAATGCTCTAGTCAGAAGCTTGATTAATGAGGAAGATAAGTCATGGAATCTGAATTTAGTGCAAGAACTTTTTTCTATAGAAGAATTGAGTGTAATTAGAAGTATCCAATTGGGGAGCATGCAGTCCAAGGATAAAAGGGCCTGAGGTGCCTCAAAGGATTGCAAGTTTAGCATTAAATAAGCTGTTATTTGGAGCATCGAAGGGGTAGTAGACAAGGGGGTGAATCCTTCCTAGTAGACAAGGGGGTGAATCCTCCCTAGGGGACGATGGCCAGCTATGGAAGAATATCTGGAATCTGAATGTATTGTTGAGTATCAAGCAATTCATATGGAAGGCTTGCCATAACATGCTCCCACTAAAGATAACCAATGGAGGAAATTGGCCTTAAGAGATAATGTGTGCCCTATATGCTTAAGGGCCCCTAAAACCACAGTGCACACTCTATGGCTTTGCCCTGCAACATTTGATGTCTAATTGGAAGATCTAAGCCCAGTCAAAAAATAGAGTTGTATTGAAGCTTTATGGAAGTCTGGAGGGACCTTGTCGAGAAACTAAAGAAAGAGGATCTTGAGCTTGTGGCATATTAACTGAGGAAGTTTTGGCTCATGAGAAATAGTTTTACTTTTCAGAACTCATTCTTGGATCCTAAACAACTAATCATGGTAGCGACAGAAGAGCAAAGTGGTTTTTATTGATGCACAAGAGAAAAGATCATGTCTAGCAAGCCTTGGTTCAAAATGTGACAGAAAGAAGACATGGACAAAACCATGTAGCTCTTGGGTTAAAGCGAACTGGGATGCGGCAGTGTGTAAGGTTGGAAACCAGGTAGGGATAAGAGTTGTGGTTCGAAATGAGGAAGGGGATTTGATGGCCTCCAAGTGGTCGAAGGTGGACTGCCTCTATGATCCATTTGTGGGAGAGGTGCTTGCTCTCCAACAGGCTATGTTCCTTTGCATTGATCTTGATTTTCCCAAGATAATATTAGAAGGGGATGCCCAGATGATTGTCCATGTTGTGAATAGTAAGGATGACTTACCACATTTGTTTGGTAATATAGTTGATGAGGTTAGAGGTTAGTTGCATGGCAACCCTCACAGGCAAGTTGTTTTTGTAAATAGGGAGGCTAATCAAGTAGCTCACACTTTAGCTAATTTAGCTTTTCATTTCTCTAGTGATATGTGTTGAATAGATGAAGGTTCGTTTGAGATCTTACACTTGCTCCAGAAGGAGAAATTTTATAATGGGATTTTCCACGATTAACGTTATGGAAGTACATGTTTCCCTTTCAAAACAAAAATTATATACAGTTTTTAACTATATATGCATTACGAACATTAATATCATTGATTAATTGATATGACTCCTCTATTTAAGGATTGCATTTTTTTTTCTTTTTTTTTTCTACTTTTATATTTAGATTATTCTTCTTTTACCATTTTTTGAAGAGTAATTTTTTTAATATTTTTTAGCTTAAATATGTAATAAATACGTAAAATAGGCTGAAATAATTAAATTTGGAACAAAAAATAGATTTGATTATTGCAAAATTTTGGGTTAAATTTAGTTCATTAAATCATATCAAGTGCCTTTGGATTGGACCGATATGGATCGAATAGGAATTTGGTCTGGTCCAGGATGGAAAAATCTTTGGACCGATTGGAACCAGTCCATAACTTTCCTAGACCGGATTGTTTACAACCACCCTACCAGTAGGTACTCAAAGTGCATAAGGGGAACTGTGACGATACCACATGTTATAATATTACGATTAAGTATGAATTCCTAATAATGACGAAACGTCATGCTTATTTTTATCAGTAAAGTGAAAAATGTTATATGTAAGAAAATGTGTCTCAATTTTTATGAAAATGTTGAAGAATCTGGATATGAGATATACACTGATTTTTTTTTTAGTGTATGCATTTCATATTTATCATTCATCATACATATTTTATCTTTGTGCACGTTGGTTGATTAACTTAGTGAAATTTTAAGTAAATCCCACCTTTTGTGGACCCACTATCATTCCACTCAAAATGATAAAAGTTGTATCAGGACTCAAGGATGATGGACTAGATGGAGTGGTGAATCCAACTGATTAAGGAAGAGCCAGACCTCGAGAAAAGACTGGACGCTATCCTAATGTTTATAACAATAACCCTTCATGAAGCAGTTGATGTAGCTTTGGAGACTTTTGTTTTATGATGATTAGCTATACTGGGATTTGCTACTTTATAGTTTGAACTCATGGTGATTATTAAGGAATTGAGATGTTTTTAGTTATTCTAACATAAGTTTTATTTTATCACCCTTAATTTGTTGTGAATATTATATTCTGCTAGTTGCACTTATAAGATGCATTGCATGTTAACTGTCATGTACATGAGAATGTAACATTTTATTACATGTCCCGACTCTCTGATTTTTCGTTTTATTCCAAGCGTAGGTTGGGGACATCACTAGTGATAACCAATGAGGAGAAATGGGGGCTAGACCTCGGTATGAAAAGTTGATGGATAGGTTCAAAGTAGTTTTAATAGAAGGGAACCTGGTAGATTTGGGATGGTAGGGAGACATGTTTACTTGGAGTAATAGGCATGAGGATGCCTCTTTTGCCAAAGAGATGATTGATTGAGCAGTAGCAAATTTCCTATGGAGAGTAAATTATTTCGAGCATTGTGTTAAGACTTTGGTGACATTATGCTCAGATCACAGACCAATTCTCTTGGAATGTGGAGTCACGAAGGATGTCTTTCCTTCACCATCAATTCAAGTATGAGCTTAACTAGATAAAAGAGCAAGGATTTCAAGATGTAGTGGCCTCAAAATTGGAGAACAACATGGGTTCAAGTTCCTGTTAGCAGTAACTCAATACATAATGGAAAAATGTAGAAACAGCCTATAGTTTTGGAGCACAAACCTACACAAAGAAAGAACAAGGGCCATCAAATTGAAGACTAAAGAGCTAAAGGAGTTACAAATAATTGAGGGTCCACATAATCTAGTAGCATAGAAACAAGTTCAAGCAAAATTAGGGTTTGTTCTAGATCAAGAGGATATACAGTGGAAGCAAAGAGCCAAAAGTCACTAGTTAACAAGTGGGGATAGAAATACTAAGCCTCTGATTGTTTTCGAAGATGAAATGATATGAGTTGAGATTAAAGTTAAAAGTTAAATAAAATATTGTTATAATATATTTTTTTAATATGATTTTTGTTTTAGAATTTAGAAAATTTGAATTGTTTATATTATTTTATATTATGATTTGAAAAAAGTGAAATGATTTGATGAGATGAGATTACATGAGATGAGTTTGGAAAACAAATAGGGCCTAAATTCTATCATGCTTGTGTCAATCAAACAATAAAAAAAAGAACACCATAAAGAATATCATGTCTACGGGAGGATTAGTATTGCTAAGCCAATATGATATTGCAACAGGTTTCTATGACTTGTTTTCTAATATATTTCAGTCCTCTTCTCCAATGACAGAATGTATTTTTCAGTGCATTGAAGGGATACTAGTGAGGGTTACTGAAGAGATGATGATTCAGCTGGACAAAGATTTTTTAGAAGAGGAGGTAAAAGTAGCACTCTCTCATATGTCACCATATAAATCACTAGGCCCTGATGGATTCGGGGTTGAATTCTACCAAGATCATTGGACTATTATGGGGGAGGCAATGTCTAAAGCAGTTTTGGATTTCATGAAAATTGGGAAGATGCTGAGGGAGGTCAATCACACTCAAATACAATTGATTCCTAAAGTGAATTCTCTTACTTCTCAATGAATTTCGCCCTATTAGCTCATGCAAACCGAATGAAAAATGTTTTAAATGAAATCATTTCTTAGAACCAAAATACTTTTATTCCTAGCAGTCTCAATACTGATAACATAATGGTAGCTTACGACCTCATTCTTACAATAAAGAAGAAAGGAAAAAAGGGCAGCATGGCCATTAAACTCGATATGTCTAAAGCATACGATATAGTTGAGTGAGATTTTTTAGAATCAATGATGTTAAAATCAGATTTAGTTAGAAATGGACCTCTTTGATAATGGAGTGTGTAAAAACAGTGACATACTCGATACTAGTGAATGGGATTCCTAGTGAAAGCATTGTGCTAACAAGGGATTTGAGGTAAGGGGACCTCTTGTCATCATTATTATTTTTGATTTGTGCTCAAGGTTTATCATGTTTGTTAAATATGGCAGAGATGAATGGTTCTATAATAGTTGTTAATGTAGCAAGTAGGGGCCCCATGATTTCCCATCTATTATTTGTAAATGATGCAGTCATTTTTTTGTAGAGCATAGCATGAGGAATGGGTTTTCAATAATGAATTGCTTGCAAAGTTTAAGAAGGCATCCAGAGAGACTTTAAACAAATAGAAAATCAGTTTTCTTTTTAGCTCTAACACCATAAATGAGACCAGGGATTACATCTTACAGCTGGCATGGGGAGTTAAGAGCAACAATTATAATAGATACTTGGGTCTTCCTAATATAGTGGGGAGATCTAGGTACAACTCACTTGGAGACATAAAGGACAGGGTACGGAAGAGGATAAGTAGTTGGAAAATTGCTTATTGCTATTGCAAGGAAGGAAGTTTTGATAAAAAAAAAAGTGTACTTCAAGCTATTCCAACATACACAATGTCAATTTTCAAGTTACCTCATAATTTAAGGAAATTGAAGGAATGATTGTTAAGTTTTGGTAGAGTCATAGTGATATAGGGAAGGGCACATTCACTAGAGGAGTTGGGCAAAGTTGGGAATGATGAAAGGAAGAGGGGGATTGGGATTTAGAGATTTGGATAGATTTAACCGAGTCTTAATAGCAAAACATGGGTAAAGATTGATAAATAACCCCTCATATCTAGTGGCAAGTATATATAAGAGCAAATATTTCAGGTATTCTAATCTAATGGAGGCAAACTTGAGCTCAAACCCGTCATTTATATGGAAAAGTCTTCATTCTTGTTTAGATTTACTGCAAAGAAACTTGGTCTGGAGGATGGGAATTGGCAAGATAATTAACATGTGGAAGGATAAATGGTTAACGCAGGCTATATCTTTTCAAGTTCAAACACCCATCAATACCTTCGATTCTGATGCAAAAGTAAATGTTCTAATTGGTGAAGAGAAGTAAGAATGGAAACAAGAGTTAGTAAAGGTAGCTTTTAGTTTTGATGAAGCTTCAGATATTCTGTCACTACCATTCACTTGAAGTGGAGCTATAGATAAGTTATTATGGAAAGTATCTAAAAAAAGTATTTATACAGTTAAAAGTACCTACCATGAGAACTTACAGTTCAAACAACAACAAAAAGGAGGACCCTCGGTTATGCAATATGATGAAAAATTGTGAAAGGTGGTATGGAAGTCAAGGGTTATAGGGAAAGTAAAACATTTTCTATAGAAAACTTTGAATAATATCCTCACATCGAAATGCAATTTATCAAAGAAAACAGGCAGTTGAAAGCCCATTATGCCTCTTGTGCTTGATTGATGAAAAGATTGTTCTTCATACTCTATGGACATGTCCAACCTTAACTAATGTGTGGTGTGATGTTGCTAGTCCAATTAAAAAATAGTCCATTAATTTACTAATTTCAAGTGAATTTGGATAGCCTTATACCAAACTCTTGAATTGGAATTGTTAGAAATGGTTAGTATGATTGGTCACACTATGTGGAAGAGAAGGAATGAATTTTTTTTTCTTTCTAATAAGATCATAACTCCTACAATGGTTATTGAGTCTACTAGAATAACGTTATCTATGTTTAGGGAAGCAAACATGAAGATATCTGCAACACAACATGTTTCACATGCAAGTGTAGAAGAACAAAAATGGAAGCCTTCAATCTGGCCTTGGTTAAAGGTGAACTTTGATGCCTATTTGGATAAGGACTCGGGTAAGATGGGTATTAGAGTTGTAATCAGAGATAGCAAGGCGGACATTTATGCTCTACTGGTTAGCAAAAAAGATCATATATGTTCAATAGTGGTAGCAAGAATTATGGCTTTGATATGAGAAATTGAACTCTGTAGTGAGTTAGGCTTTATGCAAGTAATTATAGAGGGTGAACCTGAGCAAATTATTAATGCGGTTCAGTCATCTGCAGTGAATTACTTTGATGTTTTGATTGAAGATGTTGAAAAGCTGATGTCCAATTATCCTTCCATGAAGCTTAATTATGTTTCTCACAAGTTAAAACAAGTGGTTGATGTAGCATCTACGAATGCTTTTCAATTTGATAGTGAGAGACTTTGGCAAGATGAAGAGCCATCGTTTATTTCTTCTGTTGTTATGGGAGAAAAGCTATCATGTAATATTTAATATGAACAGTGATGTCTTCCTTTCCAAAAAAAAAAAAATGAATCTTAAAAATTATATCTCACCATTAATTAATATAAATGATGTGCTCTACACATAATTTTGAGAATATAATAACTCAAACTAAAAGACAGAATGAAAGAAACTGTCTTGACAATATAAGTAGTGCATCAAATTAACAATCAATTCGCGTTAACAGCTACTGATAATCTAAATCCATTAAGAAAACTCCACCAAATCTATAGAAAACTTTTTGTTGGACGAATTTGTGTATATTAAACTCTTTTACCAACAATCAAGGAGGTGAAAAAAAAATCGATTGAATCGATCGAATCAGAGGGTTCTATTTGGTTCATAACCAATGGGTCCAGTCTAGTTTGTAATCGTTGGGTCTAGTCTGGTTTGTAATTAGTTCAATACTGATTTGGTACCAACTTTCAAATTATGAAAATCCCTTTAAATCGAACTGATTGATTTTGCCAGAAAGGATTTAGAAGTGGAGAAGAAACAAGGGAGAGAAGTGAAGGCCAAGTTGTAGCTGTTGTTGGTCATTAGGTAGCTGAGATCTCATTTCTCCACATTCTCTAAGTCATGGCTAGTGTATATGAGAATAATGGAACAGTGAAAAGGAAAAGATAGAGGATAAGGCATCTCCTTATAAACCAATTAATGAAGAAATTAAGCTCTTTCCATTCATTATTCTTGTCGTTTCAATTGCTATTGGAGTACTTTTAGGTGCCATTTGGATAGTAAATTTAGATAAAATGAGTTGAGATGAAAGTTGAATAAAGTATTATTAAATATTATTTTTATTGTGAAATTTGAAAAAAATTGATTGTTTATTACATTTTATGTAAGAATCTAAGAAAATTATAATGATCAAATGAGATAAGCTGAGATTGCTTTTGTATCCAAACTAGGCCTTAAGTTTGGTGTAGAGGCTTGTAATTCAATTTGAAAGACATTATCAATGAACAGATATAAGCCAAGCCCAACCAACAAATGAAAAATATAGCTAGACTGAGAGCCTTATAATACTTCATTTTGATAAGTGATAAGAATAGGTGGTGTATAGGATCTTATTGCTTGAGAAAAAGATATTTTTACTCTTTATAATTGCAATGGTGATCCAATTATATAACTGACCAGTCTTTTTAGATTATAGGCAACTTGAATTGGACCATTAGGGTGTTACAGGCTTCCTTTAGCACATGACTCTTAAGGAGAAAGTCACTCCAAATGACTACCATCAATAGCCATTTTGTAAATGATCCGTTCATATATTTCATCTTTCTAGTTTTTTCGGCAATTTGTTTCTCTCTTATAAACTTGTAGAAGTGGTCTTGGATTGGTCCCAAGATTTCTAAACAAGACAAAATGAAGAAGAAAATTACTTCTAACATAGATTTAAGAAACCATGCATCTGGTTTGAGAAAAAAAATAAAAGATTGTTAGATAATTTCATTCCTTTTTAAATCAAACTAATGTAGTAAACAAACTGGAGGTTGATATAAGCCTTCTTACAAACTGGTAAGCCAGTATATGCCTTGTTTTAGTGACTGTAGTTTGAAACTTATCACTAATTCTACATGTGAATGTCTAAATCCCCAACTATTTAGCCATGTAGGATTGCGATGGTGATTTCGTCAAAAAATTGTTCACTTACATGAGTAGCCTACCTTTACCTAGCGATTTTGCAAAATTGCTGTAAATCATGTCTACACCATGAACTGAAATATGTACTGATCATACAAATTATTGGAGATCAAACATATACTCATTGTTGGATTAATTAGAGGTCTAATGGTTAACAGATCCTGAATGGAGAATTGTTGCAAATTTTATCCAACTATACTTTGAAAGTGCATTAAGGAACCTTATAAATTAATTACCATAACATGGACAAAGATTTATGCAATACTGGATGTATCCTTTAATTATGAACAAATTATATTGACCACTCCTACCTTGAATATAAACATTTCTATATCACAATCTCAACTGATAAGCAATATTATCAAATCCTATGTAAGATTCTTTTGTGGTAAATATGAACATATTCATACATGTTAAAAATTCTTGATCAGTTTACCTCCTTGATCAAGGATTTTTAGCTATTACATTCCAAATCTCAGAGTTACAAACTAAACGAGCAAGTCTTACCAAATTCAAATGTAATACAATATTAGCATAATCTATTGAATCCAAAATGGTCCATAAAACTTATAGGCGGCAATATCCACTAGCTTAGCAAGGTAGGGTGAGATAGGAAATCATTTCACACGCACGACAGTGCTCCACTTAACAATTTATCTACCACCATGAAATTTTTCGTGTTGAATTGTATCCCAACAAAAAACTACCTAATGAGATAGAGGATATTGATCTGTTGGCATAATTTGGGATGTGGAGATACTACTATAAAGCTGGATTTCCTTGACCATTCAAAACATGCAAGGGACCAAAATGCAGCTTTAGGTGAGATGGAATAGTAGGTTATTCGATATAAGTGAATGAGACATCTACATACTATGAACTGCTCACCTAGTAAAAAATTTGCTTCATATATACAGGTTTTCAATCATATATTTTTATTAGGTACGAAATATAACATTAAATAAGTTATTGCACTAGACAAGTTTATGTTGAATAATACACAAACACTAAAAATGAATTATATCTTGGGGCGCCCTCGATCCCCACACGTGACTTGGTAGAGGTTGTGATACCGGGATGATAACCACACGAATCAAGCACCCCATTGCCAAGTGTTAGTGCGTGCAACATGTAATATGTGTGCAACTTAATGAACGCAACGGAAAGATCAAATCAATGGTAGTCAAGCTAAAACAGTACAATAAAAAGTAATTATCCACTAGCAGTTTATACAATCATCCGACATATTAAAACAAAATAAAGTGGTAATAAATCCCATGAAAAATAGTGCAAATCTCCATCTATTACTCCTCTGGCAGAATCGATCCCTTTGGCTCGTATTCTCCCTCTGCATTAAACTCTATGGTTCCATGAAACGGAATCGTAGGTAGGAGTACTATAGTGATATTTCACAATCTTAGCAAGTAACCAACATACAAAAACTAAGAGTTTAAGATATGACAACCATACAAGCAAAGTGTGCGATAACCAATTCTGCCCTTTTTTTCCAAAAACACATTTTAACCACATGCCAAAAAATCTCTTTGGCCCAAACACAATCAATTATTACGCGTGCACCATTGTCTCCCGTAAGGCCAGTTGTACATTATGGCTCCATTCACTACATTATGGGTAACTAGAGGCGTACAAAAAAATGGGATCGAAATTAGACCAAATTCGGTAAAAGTGGTACTACTAGTTTTGTATAATTAGTTTTAAAAATGAAAAACTAATGGTACCGGTTCTAATCTAAATTTTGTCTAAAATTGGACTGAACCAGACCGGTTACACTCTTATGAGTAAAGATCGTGCATGCAGCTTTAAATGAGCGATGTCCAACTTCGTGCTCAGCGCGTACAATGACCAAACATCCTCTAGGTCCCACCAATGAAGGAACAAGGGTCGTGCCAAGAATGTTACCATCTTAACCAACTCAAATATCACTTGGAGACAATTTAGAGGATATCACTTAGTTTAATATACTCTAGAGTGACCAGAAGAACTCTATCGAGATAATGCCTTATCTCAACTTGGGGCATGAAAAGCACGCACTCACATGTTAGCACAGTATAAGAAGACCCAGTTTTCAAAACATACAACATGGTATAACACAACACAATTAGATAATTAATCGAATAATAATAATAGGAAATACGTAAGTTCATGACAAGCAGTATATTGGATGACATGATATATCACACACAAAGCAATACACAATACCACAACAGTCATATATACACAGATTCACAAACCAAGCTACATATGTAATCTCATCCTCCATCCGGCCCAAGACCTAATTTCCATCCACTACTACAATATCAAGCCCAACACTTCATCAAGCCCAAGGCCCTTCCCAACACAACCAAATTGCATTACATTGTTAGTGTAAAAATACACATTCTAAACTCAAGGGTTGTGTTGGAGAGCTACTGACAATAGCGATAGGCTAATCTGGAAGATCGAACTCACGTCAGTTTATGGGTCTCATGATTGGACAAGAGAAGTGTCGCTATGCAGACGATCACCAAAACATGAGTAAATAGTCAAAATGTAAAAAAAATTAATTAAATTATACACATGAAAAAATTGTGAGGTGAAGTCAAATGTGGCAAAATAATGATGGGACAGTGGCGATACAAGTTGGTAGTGGTAAATTTAGGGCAAGCTAGAGAGTGTTTGGTGGTTTTTCATGAAGGGACCTCGGATCTGGGAAGCTAGTGCGTGGTTAAGAGGGATGCACTGGTGGGGCATTGCAAATTAGAGTCTGTGGTTGGCTAAAACCCACGGGTTGAGGTGGATATAAGGGAAAGGGTCATAGAAATAAGGGTGGTTGGCTCACGGGGTGGTTGAACACCTTGAAGAGGTACCGAAGGGTGGCTAAGCACAGTGGCACACGGCAAAATTTTTCAAAAAAAATGCAACTAATGGTTTCAGGACCTAGATCTAGAGATGGGGAAACGAATAGGACTTGGTTTGAGGGGCAGAAAATTTATTTGATGGGTGGTTGGACGGTGAAGAAGCTCAACCTATTTATAGGTCAAGTTGAGGTCTCGGCCATCGCAGATGGCACTACAATTGGAGCAATGGGACAATGGCTTCATGAGCTACACATGAGTGGCTCGCGGTGACAGGCCATTTGCGACGACAAGCCACTACCATGGTAGAAAAGGTACGGATGGGTTAACAGACACTCTGAAGGCCACAACCATCATCTCTCTTGTAGAAACGATGGCTGGCTATTCGTAATTTGATTTCCACAATTGCATGAGTTAGGGTTTTTGCAATTACCATATGCAATTTGTTGGGGATTGAGGTGTGGTACTCTTAATCTAGTATATAAAAGCATTTATATGAAGTTATTTGATTTGTGCAAGAGTTGGACGAAGGGCTCTGTGTTCATGTGCGATAACCACGATATTCTGGGGTCAATTTCCCTTTCAATGTTGAACAACGTCCATTGGCTTCCTTTGAAGTGAAGGTATTGCTCTTCTAAACACTCGGATCCATAATCAAAATATGTATTTCTTCCACAAATTCTCTTTATCATTTTTCTATTTGTTGGAGAGGAAAAGTCATTTGTCTAATCTTTGCCAAATTATATAAGGGAAAGATTCTCAATTAATTATGTATGTGACTTCCTTTTTCACAATCATTTCTTCCATTGAACTAGTTGTAGATCCATATCAGTATTAGAAAGGGTCTTTGCGTATAATAGCCTAGATCATGTATCTATATATACAAAACTCTAACTATATATACATAGCTCTCTAACAAGAATCTATGACTAACAAGATAGATAGGAAACCATATCCAATACGTGCAAAATATATTTACCCTTTTCCATAAGATTAATCTATTAAGATTATGCATATGTTCTAAGAAAATTATTGGTCATGTACATGATGCATCTTCATATATATGTGTGTGTGTGTGTGTTTGTGCACGCATGCACATGTATTAGATTATGCCAAATTATATTGACCCATATTTTTCTCCAATTAAACTCATTGCCTTTATGTTCTAGTTTCGAGCCTAGCTTGTGCACATGAGTGGAAGCCCAGACCCACCCATCTAAGGGACATTGTTTATGGGCTAGGAGAGTTTTGCCCCATCCCCCAAAACTGCACCTTCCATTTTCTTAAGGGTGAAAATCTTAGGAATTTATCTCTTTCTCCCCAACACCGCATGATGCTCTCTCTCTCTCTCTCTCTCTCTCTCTCTCTCTCTCTCTCTCTCTCTCTCTCTCTCTCTCTCTCTCTCTTTTCCCCTTCTTTCATCTTCTTCTGATCTTGACCCTGCCATCATCCCTATCTCATGTCTGTGAAGAGGACCTTGTAGATAAGGATGCATGGCCACGACAAATAGGCGAGGACGGTAGCATATGGGTCATGGGCTGAGGAAGAAGAAGAAAGAAAAGAAAGGAATAGAGGAAAGAGAGAGCATCGTGTGGTGCTAGGCAGAAAGAGAAGAAACCTTTAGATTTTCACTCTTCAGATAACGAAAAGGCCCTATTTCGAGAGATGGGGGAATTTTTTTGTAACTCATAAATAGTGTCGATCAGATGGGTGAGGTTGGGCTCCCACTCATGTGCATGAGCTAGGCCCGAAACCACATCCCTTTTCAGCCCAAAAGCAAAGCACAACATTTAAAACTCTCTTCTCACAACCAACTACACAACAAAGCCCAAATCCAAAAAGAATAAGATACAATGCAAAAAACAAAACACAAACAAACAAACAACCATAATAATAATAAAATAAAATAAAATAAAAGAACCAATAATCCTATTAATAAATAATAATAATTACAAATGCACTAACTTGAGATCTCACATATCTGAATAGATCACACAATTAATATAGCTTTGATATATAAATCCCAAATATTAAATAAAGAAAAAGATATTGATTCTATGTCCTAATAATAATGACTTACACAATAAGCAAAATGGATCCTGATTTAGTTTGAAGATGGAAGGACTACATTTTACAAATGTAATAAAGGGCAAGTACTTATAGATAGCCTAACTTTGAGAAGGTCTTTCTGAAAAAGATTGAGATATGACTTACTGAAACTCAAAGTGTTGTTCAATCAAGGATGAAACTTTTGAGATGAGTTAATATAGTTTGGTTTAATCTTATACACACATGCATTAAATACAACTACAAAAGTAGTTTTATAATGAGTCTTATCATTTAAAATGTCCATTAAATTATGAGTTAAATTTATGAATTTTCTTTGCATATAAAGCATTTTTCTTCTAGATAATGCGACGAGTTTTGATTTATGTAACATCCTAACAATTTGTGGTCCAAAAATAAAGATGCATAATTTAAATCGGGGACATCTATATAATAGTTAGTTTTTATTACTACTGAAAATGACAAGATCAGCCGCCGCAAGGGATCATCATGAGATCTTCAAGGAAAATCATTCATGTAGTCATCATTTTTAGGAAAGGAAGTCAATTATTCTATCAATTTCAATTTCAAGCCATGATCAATGTAACAAGAACAAAAAGGCAGTGAGCTTAATTGGGGAAAAGTATGAGTTAATATAATCTAGCATAATCCAATACACACACACATATATGAACTGCATGCATCATGTACATGATCAATGATTTGCTTAGAACAAATGCATAACCATAATTGACTGATCCTATGGAAATGGAAAATATATTTTGTACATATTGGATATGGTTTCCTATCTATCTTGTTACTCATAGACTCTTGTAAGAGAGCTATGTATATATAGTACTTAGAGTTTTGAATATATAAATACATGATCTAGGTTATTAAATGCAAGGACCCTTTCTAATACTAATATGGATCTACATCTTGCTCCATGGAAGAAATGATTTTGACAAGGGAAGTTACATACATAATTAATTTAAAATCTTTGCCCTATATAATATGGCAAAGATCATACAAATGGCTTTTCCATCTCTAACAAATAGATCAAAAATGATTAAGAGAATTTCTGCAAGAAATAATTACTTTGATTAGGGATCCCAGTGTTTAGAGGACCAATACCTTGACTTCAAAGGAAGTCAATGTATGCCGTTCAGCATTGAGAAGGAAATTGACGCCAGAATACCTTGGTCATCACACCTGAACACAGTGCCCTTATCCAACTCTCGCACAAATCAAATAACTTCAAATAAATGCTTTTATATACTAGATTAAGGGTACCACATCTCAATCCCCAACAAATTTCATATGGTAATTGCAAAAACCCTAAACTGCACAGGAAATCAAATTACCAATACCTAGCCATCGTTTTTGCAAAAGAGATGATGGTTGTGGCCTTTGGAGGGTCGTTTCAGCGGAGTATGTCAAAGAAGAAAATGAAATAACCGATATAGGCATTGCAAGTTTTAGAAAGGGGAAGAGGAAATGACATTCCTTGGAATTGAGGCGATGATGTTTCACAAGAAGGGAGAAATGTATAAGACAATCGAAATGAAATAAAGGGATTTATTACGGAGATTTTTCATTATGTCATGACTGGAATAATATTTATTCCCGAAGTAAATCAACTGACACTTTTGTACTGTCGGCTAATGTCGATGTAATAGGCCAAAAATCGCTGCAATAGATTTGAACAGTGTTCAAGCGAGCTACTATACGAATTCCGTATTGAAAATCAATGGCAAGAAAAATGTCACCGTAATTACTCCGCATTACCAGTGAACTCTATTGCGGTGATACCAATAGCTAGCACCGGGAAAGGCTATATTTCTTGTAGTGGGAGATAATATAACACCCGGGCCCAAGCCCACTACTCAGGCCCAGGCCCATACCCGGTTCAGCCAACCCAAAGCACACGGAAACGACGTTGTTTCACCTCAAGTAAGTTGTCTTCAGTCCCTTTCTTCTCATTTCTTTCCTTTCTTTTCTTTTCCTTTCTTTCCTATGCTTTCCCCGACGGTTTCCTCTGTTTTGCTGTCTTCCGTTTTTCACTCACCAATCCCCATGTAGTCAACGGTTTCCCTTCAAATGGAAGTTCAATTTTATCTTCATCGGCTTCTCCTTCTCTCTCTCCCTCTTCCATTAGCTCTTGCTCACGACTTGGGTCTTTTTCCTTCCGTAAACCTCCCATTGGTTTCAATTCCACTACAAGACTCACGATAAGTTTTTCTAAATTCTTTCTACGATTTATTCTATTCATGAGTTTCGATTATGGTACATTTAATCACTGGAAATTTGTGTATTTCCGTTAGGTAAAGTCGAGCATAGAGAATCAAGAATTCAGTCCCTTTTTGCCCTATTTTCATGCGGGTTGTTGCCCTGTTTTGTGCGGCTTGCTCTTCTCTTTAGGTAAGACTCATAGATTTTGGATGGGAGCGCATCCTAGGTTTTTGATTGAAGAAATTTTTTTTGTCAATACCGGATCAGTTTTGAAGAATTTTCGATGGTTGCCCATGGATTTTGTAGACATTTTCTTGCTGGGTAATGTTTTCGTATTTGTTGCTTAGCTTTGGTTTTGGGTTGATATAGGATGAAGGAAAATGATTAGTGGGTGCTGAAATTTTGTGGTTTGTGAAGTCTTGTTGAAACGCATATAACAATACTCTGTTTGGTGGTGACTATATGTAATTAAGAAATCATTTTTTTTATGGTATTTTGGAGTTATTTGAGATAAATACATAGTGAGCTGAAATGATGAATTTGAGGGAGACATTCTTTTCGTGCAATTAAATGGTTTCGGGTGGCTGGTTGCTTGGTAATTGATTGCTAGAAATTATGAATTTAGGCGGGCAACGTAGTTAGTTTATAATTTTTCAGATTTAAGCCTTCGGGGTAGTCATTAACATAAAGGAATTTATTTTTATAAATAGGTAACGAGAATCTTAGAAATCGGACTCAAAACTTTGATAATTCGCTACAGGAGTCAGGTAAGCGGGGCTTATATTCTAAATTTGCATAAAAAAAAAATTATTTGAGGTTGATTTTATAAAATGCACATATTATGATTTTAAAAGAAAAGTGAAAAACAAACAACCTCAGTATATATATTTCTGTATCTTCTCATGAAAATTTATATGATAGAGAAAGTTTCTTTTGACATGAAATGTGTAGACATGAGTTATATTTGACATGATTCTAAGATATGCATATGGGCGAATATGAATTCTAATGTTTTCTTATATATGTGAAATAAAATGTTTTGATTTGTTTTTATTTATCTGAAATGATAAGAAAATGAAAAGCATGTGGTTTAAATGTTTATGGAAAATCTTTGACATGTTTTTCTGTTTGTCTTAGTTTTCGGATATGGTTCTGAGATGAGAGTATGGATTCACGTGATATAATTGGTACCACCATAATATGATATGATAGGAGTGCAATTACTTTGGAAACAAAGTGATCCTTTTATGTGTTTCTTTCCTATGTGCACACTCGGGACTCCGAGAACGAATAAGGAAAAGTTTCACAATATGATACCGCCTGATTTGGCCATCGGGAATAGCACAACCTTACCACGAGGGTTAAACATAGTACATGTTTTGGAATGTTAATAAGATGAAATGTGACAGTTATCTGTGCCAAAGTATTTTGGTTGAAAAGTTGGTTTTGTTTATACTTTACGAAAAATAAAGGTTCGTTCAGTTTTGCTGGTTTATAAGTTTTGGAGTTGTTTCCTTTAAATAAAAGTTTTTCCGTTACATGCAAAAGAGTTTTATTGAAAATGCTCATATTTTACACACTAGTATAGGTGTTTTGCTTACTGAATTGTGGTTAAACTCACCCCCTTATCTATATACATTTCAGATTTCAGATAAAGTGGAGGTCTCGACTGAGGACCAAGACTAGTATGTTAGGACCAGGATAAGCGGCTACCCTTTGGTTGAAGTGAAGACTGTATTTAATGATTTGATGTTACGTTATTTAGCATTATTAGATTCAAGTGTTAGTAGAATATTTTTATTCTTGTGATGAGAAGATTGTGGACTCTATGTGATAGTATTATTTTTAAATTTATGAACTCTGTGGATATATTTAGGATTGGATTGTCTGGATTTGGAGATGAGAAATTATTTGTGGATTATTGAAAAATATTTAGAAATAGTATTTGTAGATAAAAATAGGCCACATCAAACAAGTTGGATTTCAGGACTCCCTACGAGTATGGGGTGTTACAGAAAATGATTGGCAGTTGAAACATTAACATATTGAGCTGCTTGTTATATATGTTGATCCGCCAATGTATGAACTTATTGAATGCACATTCAAAAACTCCTTTGGTGAAATAAACAGTGCCATGCCCTTAATTTGTTGTCCCTCGGACTCTTGTGAAAATTTGATTTCCAAACAAGGAAATTGTATTAATCAGTCTAACTGAAATTTCCATGCAAAGATTCGTAACATTAATTGTGCCTTGTCATAAACAAGCTCTTACTTAAAATGATGTTGACGCCAACAAAGTCATTATTGACATTGATAAGGACAACATTATGGACCTTCCTCATTTTAGTTTGCACTTCTGATCATCAGATATTGGTCCCTCTAAATTTTCTGGGATTGAGAAGTCAGTCGTATTTGTGTGAATTTGAGGAGCCTCTTGAGTCTTGACCCCGGCTACACTACTCGTTTTGCGAAAGATCAGCTGCATATTGGAAACAAGTCCCTACTCGAGAAGAATTACCTTCAGGTTCTCTATCATGTTTCTTAAACTAGTTTATGGCACTAAAACACATTGCTTAAAAAATTACTGAAATTTTTTGCATCAGCGCCCTCCACTTTTCTTATAATGCTCTTCGGATGGATGATCAAACTGATTTTTTTGCAGCCTCAAAGTTCAATATAAATGTTTTCAGAACGCATTAATTCTCTCCAGTTTCACTTCTCTAGCATGTTGCTATCCAGTGAAACTTCCTTTCTCTTAATTCTTTTGATACTGGGGCCAAAAACTTATTTTCTTCTTTGGTTCCTATTTCGCTCTAACTTGATATTTCATGGATGATTTCGACGGTGGTACGGTGGTCATGATAACATGAACAATATTGAAGATTTCATTGATTTAGGCGCAGGAGTCCAGATCAAAAGGATGGCTTCTTCATCTTCTTTTGTCTCTCAAGAGGAGTTCCACATATTCCATTCCATTGACAGAGAGCTCTACACCATTCTTGTGATCAACCTCTGGCGAGATCCGGTAGAGTCTATTCAAGTTATGGCTTTATTTCTGTGGTTGGAGAAATTGGGTTTTGATAATGTTGTGAAGAAGATGACAACTTTGCCTTACATTTTGATCAACGAACTTGCAGACGAGGCTATAATATGCCTCAACTGCATTCACAGGAACCTAATATCTTCCTCATCGGAAAACTACGATATTCCTCTCCTTCAAGTGGTGGTGGAGAAAGATATCTCTCTCCCATTCTTCCTCGATGATCGGCTAAACGGCATTGCCGGAGTCGCCAAAATTGTGAACGATGTATGCATAAGAGCATTCTCAGACATAATGCAGAAAGCCATTGAAAGAAATGCTGCTCAAAGCTTAGCAGAAAGCCAGATGATAATGTCATCTTCGATTCAGCAATCCTTAGCTGTTCAGTACTCAGGACTCCATCAGATTCAGCAGCAAAGCTCAGCAAATCCTGAGATTCCAGCAGATGACAGGACCATGTTTGTTACATTCTCAAAAGGATATCCAGTACAAGAATGGGAAGTGAGAGAGTTCATAACAAGATCGTATGGAGATTGCATAGAGTCATTGCACATGCAAGAAGTGCAGCCTCATGAGCAAGCTTTGTTTGCTCGTATTGTTTTTCACAAGGCTTCGGCCATGGAAAGGATACTCGGCGGCATCGGAAAGGTAAAGTTTACCATTAATGGTAAGCATGTTTGGGCTCGAAAGTTCGTGCCAAAACGTAACAAGTACTCCTCCTCCTCTTCATTGCTGCCACCTCTGATGCCATCTCATTTGCCCGCCGGCACCTCTTTCCGGCCTTGAATATTTAATGCATAGAAATTAATAGCTAATTTTGCTAAATGAATAATACTGATCATGCTAATGTACCTATAAATTTGGTGGGAGACCTCACCTCTACTTTATATATAATAAAATGAGTTTTACAATCAGTAATATATGATATCAAATATGACGTACATCAGTAATTTGTAGATTTTTTTTTTTTTTTTGTAATTAACTATTTTGTAGACCAAATATCTCTTTGCATTTGAGGCATTTAATTTGCTAAATGAAAATTAATACGTCTCAACCTAAAAGTATTTGCATTTGATTTCCACAATCTAAAAGGCCGTACTATATATTAGCACTTGATTTCCACATTAATTTTGCTTGAGCAACTAATTTTCTATCTTCTTGGTCTCACTTATTTATATTCTAATTAACGGAGAAGTACATCATGACCAAATAATTAATTTACTTGAATGAAGAGAATGACACCAATTTATATTTTGGGCGAAATCATGATTAAAACAACGACACTGGCCGGTAATCAAGATCAATCATAGTGAATAGGTCGGTCCTTTTAACTTTTTTTTTTTTCAATTCAATAACATTTATAGATATCATGTTCATGATTATGAAACTAAAAACGAGTTTTTTTTTTCTTCCTAAAATACAGTACACATTAAGAGAACTAAAACTAAAAGACAGTTAATTTTGAATAAAAAGTAGTACTTTAACTGGATATATATTATTTTTTATTCAATAAATTTAATTATCTAATGACATAATTTATGTTTCTTTAAAAATAACAATGCTGAAAGTAGATAGCGTGGATTTACACTACTTATAATCTATGTTTATTAGTTGTATAATGAGATAGTAGATCCCATTACTTAATTTATAGAAGATATATAATACTATAATAAAAATATATATCTATATTTGAATTTAAAAGAGCTTATACGAGTTGATCATCAGTTGAGCAATTTTATATATAGATAAGTTGAGCAATTTTAGAGTACTTCGTATCCTCTAAATTTCAAATAGATAAGTTTTGTTAAAACATTTTATAATTAAAAAATGAATTTCATTAATACAAAATATTTTCTTTATAATTTTTTAAAATATGATTCCCTTTTTTACAAAAACAGCAGCTTGCACAAAATTTCTTATTTATCTAAAATATCGAGAAATCATTTCTCTATAATAATTTTCTTTCAAATATTCCCTTTCAGTATTTCACCGACCCTCACAAGTAGTACTACAAGAGGCCCCATTTTTCCAATTTATATAAATACTAGTACAAAATCTGGCTCCTACTAAAGTTCTTGTGTAGTAGCAAATTAAGCCGAATTGCATGATCTAATGGCCGTGCGCATCTTCCATTCCTTCCTCTTCCAGTTCAGAACAATGCGACATTAATTTAAATTTGATGCCATCGGAGTTGTTTTTGAAGTTTTGGAAAGAAGTAGTACAAGATATTCGTGTCATTCTTTATTTATAGGACGTATCCTTCCACGCTTGACATCATTAAATTGGTATTTTGGCCAATTCAAATGCTTTTACTTTCTGAATAAGTTTAGTTCTGTTTTTTGTCAATGCCAGTGAAAATGTGGAGGCAATTTATTATGGACTATGTATGCATGTAATTGATGGGTTATTAGGTTGTTATTGCACCACTTTAGGTAACTATACTTACATTACTGCAAAAAGTGTGTTTTGGTTAAATGTTATGGATTTTAAAGGTATAATCGTATATAGCAAATGTTTTGGATTTAAACACAGGTCTAGACTTTCTCCTAGTCTTGCATTTTGGCTGGAGGCTAGGGCTCATTATGTTCTAGCAGATATGACTGCATGGATAACTCCTCAATCTTGTATATATACATTAATTACCATGGAATAAAAGTAAGAACTGTGATCTGGGTTTAAAGAATTTTTTAAGAAAAACACTAGAAACATTTTTCTAGATAATTTAAGTGATTTATCTTCCAAGATGTACAGCTAGTAGTAATCTAACGGATTCTTAGCATTACATGCAATATTGTTATTCATATTCCTTCGATTATCTTATTCTTCGTATATATTCACATGATCACTGACAGTTTTCATGGTCAAAAACTTGATTTAATTGGGCTCTCAGTAGTGAACCATTTTTCCACAAACTTCAGACGTTTGCAAGAATCACTTAATAGGTTTGAGGCTATGCTAATCTACAATAGTATATAAGAAAAATGAGTATTTGTAATTAAGATTATTTGCCATCAAAACAAACTCGTTTTAGCAATAAATAGTTATTTTTGTAGAAAATAATTGACCACAAATAAATAATTTCTTGTAATGTGATATGCATTACTGGCCAAGTAAAAAAAGTAAGTAGATTTTTTCAACAATGTCTCTTTACACTTAGGGGGCTTTGTTTTTCCTTTTGAAGTCTCGATAGACGGACTTTGATAATATCGAAGATTATGTTATGAATAAAAGATTGATGTCAATTATCCAACGATAAATACAAATCATGTAGACAAAGAACTAATTAGAATCATAATCATGCAAATGAGAAATATTGAGCAATAGCTACAACTTGATTTTGTCAAGGTCGATTGTAATTATCTTCAGACTTGTATATAAATTAATGTCTTGTTGTATTTTCAAAACATCTGATCTGATCTTAAACTCATTATTATATTTTTTTCAAATTTCTATATAAAATAAAATAAATAATTCAACTTTTTCAAATCTCAAAACAAAATTAATATTAAAAACGTATATTATAACAATATTTTAATATTTTTTTAACTTTTATCTTATCTTACTTTATCTAATTTCTGAAAATAAACCGGCCTAAATGAGTTCACGATATATTGACCATGGATAAAATTGATGAAATTTTCAAAAGTAATTAAGTAATTTGTTACGATAATTTAACCATCTTCAATGACGATGCATAAGAGCTTAATATAACTGTTATCTCAATTTATAAATATAAATAATTTTGCAGTAGCTGTTCAATCTACTTAAAAGATTAGAGATCGATGTACGTAGCTTGGGAAAGTCCAGGATTGCGTTCATATCCACTACAAGGAAGATTATTTATCCCTAAGAAGGGTTTTGGTGGCTAAACACTTGGTCTCGACTCTCCGTGAGAAAAAGGATTTTCCCACCTACTCATGGTGTGACGTTCGTGGAATAAAATTGGTAGGATAAGGTTTTTTTTCCACGAAAGCTTCAACTCCTAAGAAAAAGTTGGCTTTCCCCACGAGACCATTCGCGGGCAAAACATAAATAGTACTCGTGGCAAAATATTCCACAATAAGTATAAATCTTGTGAAATTTAGTATTATTTACCGTGAACCCTATTTTTGGGTTTTGGAATATCCATAAAGGTTGTTTGTGGAAATTATCATCAATTACAACCAGCTAGTGGTGGTATTAGATTTAATAATTAATAAATTATGTAAAAATTTTAAAAAAAATCTAATATTGCATTTGTGTAACTAACAAGCAGCTAAATCTTTATTAAATTATAAGATTTTAAAAGTTCATAAATAATTAATATATATCCAACTAATTGATATTTAATAATAATAACAATATATTATATGTCTACATATATTATAAATACATACATAGAATATGATAGCACATATTTATTTCATATGTGGTTCTCACATATTAGTATATGAAATTATTAAATCTTATCGACTAATTATTGTACAATATAGCTATAAAATATATTTAATATATAGACATAAATAATTAGGTTACATATTATATATTTAATTATAAAAGTATTATACTTATATTATTAGCTAATACATATATATATGTCTATATACGTACATAGGTGTATGTGTATGTTGATTAATATATGAATGAGTTTTAATTGAGTCGAGTTAACAAAACGACTCAAGCATAAACGAGTAGGTATTAATGAAGTGCTTTAACCAATTTGAGTCGAGTTTTGTCAGGAATGTGTCATTTACTAGTCATTCGGGGAATGTGTCATTTATTAATCATTCGGTATTTACTTTTAGGAGTGAGCTTCTTTTTTTTTTTTTTACAAATCGAGTTTGACTCGAGTTTAACCGAGCGAGTTATTAAACAGATTGGTTCATTTGTAGTCCCAAAGATAGGAATACAGTAATGTGGAGGTTGAGGCTTGTGTGGATGCTGCTGACTGCATTATATACAACAATACTAAGTGGTGAAAGGCACTAAAGATTAGAGCTCTATTCAACTGATGTTGCTGCAAATATCATTAAGATCATCTTATGCCTTAATGAACAAGAAGAAAAGTGGATATGGACTTAAGAAAGAAGTGGTAGATCCAGTATGAAAAGTACATACAAATCTTTCAAAGACAAATTGAAGAGAAACCCAGGAAAGAGTTACCTGCAAGTAGATAACAAGCTCTTTAGAAAGCTTTGTGGAAACTGAAAATTCCTACTAAAATCAATGTGTCTGGTTGGACTAATTGTAGAGAGAGATTACCTACTCAGTACAATCTCAAGAGAAAACATGTAGAAGTTTAGGACAAATACTATTTTTATCAGGGATACAATAGAAGATACTCCACATGCATTATTATTGACCACACTATCTGAGAATATTGGGACAAATATTTACCTTATGTGAAAGGAATTGACAATGATCTTTTGATCAATTATATGGATATAGCTCTGATTGTGAAGGAGAAGGGTAATACAGAAGACCTAGCCACTTTTTTTTTTATGGTTTGGGGGTTTTAGTTGAGAAGAAGTAGAATGGTGCATGAAAAAAGTTTTGTTGATCCTAGATAGGTGATTAGACATGCTTTATCTATGCAAACAACTCACAAGAACCTGATAGCTACTCAAAGCACACAGTCAAAGATCATTTGCTCCTCAAGGATTTATAAAACTAAATGTAGATGGAGCAATATTCTTTGATCAACACATATATTCTTTGACAGATTGTGATGGTAGCAAGCAAAGGGGAAAAAGAGGTTGCTGATCCAAAATCTATTGAACTACTAACACCATTTAAAGCTACAGTTATATGTTAATATAGGCATCTTAGAACTATGAGCTGCAAAAGACTATCTCAATGCAAGGGATCTATTGAAAAATACAAAACGACTTATGCAATTATTCAGAAATTGCAGAGTTCAATAATTATCAATAGTTTAGGAAATGAGACTGCTCATAGATTAACACATTATGCTTGAAATATAGAAAGTATTGAATATGATGGGATGAAATTCCAGTAGTTGTCTCTTAAGTTGTATGGCTTGATAAAAACAATTTGTACTGATTATGGTTTCCAATAAAAAATAAATTTTTTTTTAACTTGTTTTTCCTTATTGAGCAGTAGGCCTGTTCATCCATATTCCAAAATTGAAAATCTGGTTTCAAATAATGAGTAATTTTCTTAAACCTCGTTACAAGAGAATAAGTTTTTTAAGACAAATGAATTTTTCTCAAAAAGTCCATTTTTCGTCCCAAAATATTTTTAGAGATAAAAAAAATTCCATCTCAAATTTGTCTCAAAATATTTTTAGAGATGAAAATTGAATTTTGCCTCTAAAAATTATTTTTAGAGATGAGATCTCACTTACCCGTCCAAATCCGTTCAGATGGGTGTTTTTATTTGAGACAAAAAAATTTCATCTAAAAAACCTGTTCGAATGAAACTTTCATCTATTCGAACCGACACACACCATTCAAATTGATAGATTTTTTATTTGAATAGATTGCCACATCCAAACGAGATCAACGTCTGAATAGATCTTCTTTGTTCAAACAAATACATTAATTAAAATTACTTGTTCGAACGGATTTGCATGTTGTTTGAATAGTGTTTGAACAAACTCTTTTTCATTTGAATGAATTATTAAATTGTAATGTACCATTCAAATATTATTTTTCTGTTTGAAGGGTACCACTACACAGATTCACATTTAATTAAAAAGGCAATACTATTATTATAAAAATATAATTTATACATCAAAATTGTTCAAATATTGTTGTTAAACAGAATAATAAAAGTATACTTAATAAAAAAAAATTAAGATCGTGGTAGTGGCATAGAATTTTAAGACATCTTTAGCCATTTTTCAAACATTGTTCAAGTCTTTGACTCTAGTATCTCTTCTATTTTCACTTCTAACTCTGTTGCTCTATCTAATTGGGTTAGTAACTCTTGTTTTTTGGACCTCAATTGTTTTATATCAAGTTGTACTGTTTCTAACTCCTTAGTCTTTATTTATTAAATCTGGCCTTAGATGATGAGGATGAACTTGTGGATGGTTTCACGCAACGCCTTAAACCCCTCAAATATCCAGAACATAATTCAAGAACTTCATATAGAATCTGAATATCGTTGACAGATGATTCATCGAATAGATCCACAATAGCTTCTTTAAGAGATTTCATCTTTTCCTACAAAAAATAAATCATTAAAGTTAGTATAAATAATAAGAATATTATATTAGATTTGAGTTAATAAATTTAAACTTACATAATTTGTCTCTACTTTGGGATCAGTCCAAACACTATCACGATTTTTATGTGTTTTAGCATATAATTGGATCAGATTAAAGTCACCAGAATTTTTCGCTTGCTGTAAAATAAAAAATATATTAGAATTTGAATAAGAGAAGTGCATATTTTAATATGATATTGAAACTATTAGCACTAACTTTTTTTTTTTTTTTGCAAACGATAAAAAGACAGTGAACCCGCATGATGGTATATGTTTAAATTTGGTCTATTTGCTTTATTCATAGTACTCCGTTGCTAAAAAAAAATATTAGAAGTTTCAAATTCTATTAAAAAAAGATAAATGCGATATTACCTTATAAGCAGGATTTTTAAACAAATCACAAATATTCTCCCACTCGACTAGTGGTATTGTTTGGAATGGATTTGGACGCATCTCTACCGCAGTACTAAACTTGGCTTAGTGTACATGGCACCAAGATTTGTACTTCTGGAATACACTTGATATCAATTCCTCAACTGCTACTCGATCCTCCCGCTGACTAAAATCAAGATCAAACTCATTCTTGATAAAGTTATAAATAAGTAGTATAAATACAATTAGTTTTAAATTAAATTTATAATTAGTTTGTTGGGATGTAGCTCATTACCATCAACAATTTTTTATGTGATTTTTCACATCTTGGGGAACATTAACCCAATAAGCTGCTGACATCAGAGCATACATGCGAATGATGTCACCAACATTAGTAGAAAGCCAGGCTATTGAATCATTGTGCCCACTGGTGTGACTCTCTAATATATCAACTTTAATTTTATCTATTTTTCTTACTTTCTCTATGGAAACACTCATCGTAGTGCCTCGCCCTTGGTGTTGGCATACAACAATTATATCTATAACAATTAAAATAGATGTATATAATTTGATAAATATATATATTAACTCATGTGTTAAATACCATAATTTGACAAAATACTTAGTTCTGGCTCTGGTGATGTTGGCCCAATATTGATGGCCAGTGAATCGCATACAGGGGAATTAACAATGAGTGAGGGTGGGAATGATGCATGCACTGCTTTGCATTTGGAAGGCATATCTATTAAAAATTGCAATAAATTAAATATGCCATATACAAATGTTGTAGGTATTTATAAGATTTATAGTTATACATATATTTTGATTCATTCATTATTAGTTTTATTGGACCAGTCCCTTTCATCATCACTAAACATGCAAGTAGATTCATATTTTTCGACATTCCACCCTCAGTAGATTATAGTGCGACGTCTTCTTTACACTGTGAAACCATGTCATATTGACTTAGGCCAACAAATAATTGATCCCTGATTCGTTTTCTTGATATAATTATTCATTTGTCGAACCATCAAATTCTTCATGTGATTCATCTGCTTTTAGAATGTAATCATATAAATTTATTGGTGCAAACTTCTCCACCGCTCGCCATGGGTCCCATATTTCGAATCATCTAAATAAAAAACTTGATTCGCTTGGCAAGCAAGAATGAAAGGATCGTCCTTATACAAGGTTCGAGATGTATTCACACTAACAAAATTTTCATCTTTACGCACTCCCACCTTAGGATTTAAAACATCCCATCAAGTACATTTAAACAACTAAACAATATATCCCCCCTCATATTTTAATCTTATAATATCTTCCATAACTTCGTAGAAGTCAATGTTATCATCCACATTGCTCCATTCGACTGTGACCCACAATTCTGAATTTTTTTATATCATTCTTTGTCAAATGTATGAAATCTATATCCACGCACCAAACACCCTGAGTATTGGATGGCCCATCTACCTGAACTACATGCCAATGCATAAAGTTCTAGTGAGATCTCATGAGGATTTTCAACATATTTTGATAGAACCTATATCAATAAATATATTTAGTTATATATTAAATATCAATAGAAAAATTATTATTTTTTAAATAATAGTGTATGTTCAAATCACGATGCGAATTCCTATTCATGCTTCTTTTCTACATTAGTTACACCGTCAGAGCGAAATAGTTATAAATGTTCATTGCCCATTTTCATGTGAAATATTAATTTCTACGAAAATACTATATCATATGACTTGTGTATGTAAAATTTGATTGATACGTAGATTCATTACCAACTTCAAGTATTCACTACTCAATTTTTGCACAGTTATTCAAGACATATCATCGAGCTCTACCAAAATCTTGTCCATACAAGTCGTAGCTTCCTTATACACCTATGAGACGTACAGTTTGGAAAAATATAGAAAATGATGATGAGACATCCATTTATTCACCTTCATAATTTTCGATCTGGTTTTGTAAATTTGTTATAAACCCCACAAAAATATTTTGAACAAAAAGTGTGACATTCATTATCAATGTATGACTCTATAGTCGAACATTTTAGACGAGTCTTATTTCTCATAGTTTGCTTAAATTTTCCTAAAAATTGTTTTATAGGATACATCTATCTATATTGAATCAGGCCAACAACTAAAGTCTCACGAGGTAGGTAAATAGCCAAATAAATCATTACATCAAAGAAGGAAGGCGGGTACAAACTTTCTAGTTTGCACAATATCACTATGATGTTGATTTCCATTTTTAACAATGACTAAACTTGTAACGTCCTATTACAAATTCCCTTGAAAAATGCCTCTAACTTTGTGAGAGTTGTACGAACATCTCAAATAAGCTTTCCACGCACACCAACTGCCAACAAACGTTATAAAAATACATGACAGTCGTAACTTTTAAGACTAGTTATCTTCCAATCATATCTTCGCACACATCTTGACATGTTTAAAGCATACCCATCAAGTAATTTGATTGTCAAAAACCAATCACAAAGTTTTTTTCTCTCATCGCTTGATAGTTTATACCATCCGAGAGTTATATAAGCTCGAGACCTATTATCTTGTAAATACAATTTCGGTCTTATTCCTAACTCTTTTAAATCTTTATAAGAGTTAACTGTATCTTTTGTCTTCCTTTCTATTAACTCTGGGCATATAGGCTGCAGATATACATATATGTCATTTCCTGGTAACCTCGGACTTGGGATCAATAGAGCCATCATGAAATAAGGATCGTTCATACACTTCTAAGGTAGTAAATTATAAGGCATTAATATCACAAGCCAAGTACTATGAGAAGTGTTTATATTGTCGAATGGATTAAAACTATCAGTTGCTAACCACCCAAGGCATACATTTTGAGACTCTTCAGCAAACCATGGATACTCTCCATCAAACTTCTTCCATTGTAAGGAATCTGCTGGATGCAAGATGAATTAATCATTTTGAACTTTTTCTGCATTATGTCATGTCATATCTTTCGCAGTCACTCAAGAAGTAAACAACCATTGAAGTCAAGGGATCAACGAAAAATTTCTTAACACTTTATTCGATATATTACGCTTATTTGATATCTATCTTGACTCATGATACATTGGACATGAATCAAATTCTGTAAATAGCTCCTAGAAGAGTACACAGTCATTCTTACATGTGTAGTTAATATTATAATCAAATCTCAATCTCTACTTCAATTTCTTCGTCTCGTAAAATTTACACAACACCACTTTATCTTGTGGGAAAACCTCTTTAAATAACTCTAGTAGCATGCCAATAACCTTTACAAAAATTTGACATATTAACTTGATATGTAGCAACCTTACCGTGAATAACAACTTATTATGACGGGTACACCCCTCATACAATTATCATTGTGCATTCTCTCATAGTCTTGCAAAGTTCTCGTTTCCCTTAAAAGATTATGAAGATGTTCATTCTCCATCCCAAACTCCAAACATGCATACACCAATATCACTTTACATCTCAGTCATATCCTCTCCATTATCATCACTATCATCAGAAATGGCCTCCATATCAACTCAGCACCAGTTTTCTCCATTCGATTAGAATGACTCCCAAATATAACTCTTTTAGGAAATAGTTTGCCGTGTAGAACCCTAGACGAGTATTTAAGATCTATCATATTCACGAACAAATGGGACTTTACTACTACCAAGTTTAAATAATTCAGGTTTTTGCACTTCTTGCACGGACATCTTATAAAATTTCGACTGTCAACATTGTATTTTGCAAACGGTACGAAAAAATTTTACCCCCTGTGCATACTCTTGATAGTCTCACCCAAGTATATATCTCAATAGCACTCAACTTTTATCTATTTTATTTTCATTACCCTTCCACTTTTTTTAAAAAAACCTAATTTATTTTCTAAAATAATATATTTATATCATCATAGCACTACTTTGATAAGATAGTTGGTCATATCTCATTCGAGAAATTATCATCTATATCGTATATATATATATATATATATATATATATTGTCTAAAACTCTAATGCTGGTCAAAATTTTGGCAACATTTCCCTACAATTCTTCAAGTATGCTAGCCACGATACTGCATATGCGAAAAATGTAAAGAAATGAACACCAAGATTTTATAAATTAACATAAGAGTTTTGACTAAATATATTTACCATATAGATCATAGAAACCCAAACTGTCCACTTTGGACAATTTAAGAGTTGTTCCCAATCATTCTTTAAGAGAATACTTGGCCACAACTATCGAACAGGTCCAAGATTCAACGTAGCTCTAAAAGTAAGTCTAACATCTAACTATAATGGTAAAGTAAGTCTACAAGATTATTATTAACAAACATATATTATTAACAATGATATTATGTCTGTACGATTCTCGTTCGAACATACATTTAAACGTCCAAAAATGACTCAAAAGAAACTCAATTCCCATTCGGACGAGAAGATGTTTGTTCGAACAATAATCATGCAAACAGAATACCATAACCAATCCTCAAATGAAAGTAACATATACCCAAATAAACAAATCATAACTCGAGATGAGTAATATGATAAAACCCCCAAATAAAAAAATCTCTAAACTCTATATAAAATCATTGCACATTCAGACTTTCTAATAATTAAATATCTAACCTCAATTTTTCACTTCCAACAACAAAATCCAATTAAATAATGCTATCCATTTCAACAACATTGTCCACAATCAAAAATCACAATATGAGAAAATCTCCAACTAATTTTAATGATAGAAAAAATAGTAGAACTCAAAATACACAAAAAAGTATTGAGAAATCAAATTTACCTCCTCTCTCAAAAATCCTTCTTTTCTCTCACCCGAAAATCCTTCTACAGTCCCTGGCTGTTTTCTACCTCTCTCTCTTAAAAATAGTTCAGTCTCGCATGAAAGTGAAGTGAAGAGTCTGGTGTTAAAATTTATAAAGTTGCATTCAGACAGGAAATTTATCCGTCCAAACGCGAAAATTTCAAATTCCAGCTTTGTTTTCCCACGAGGAATTTCAACTTTTGCCATCCAAACGGATATATTTTCAAGTTTGGACGCAATATCCTAAACATATTTTGAGTATTTCAAACACAAAGTATGAGATAAAGTACATTCGACATATACTAGATTACAGTTCAAACGGGTACTTAATATTAATATACTAAATAATATATTAGTAATATTATATTACTAGGTAATTTTATACTACTTTTATAATATTATATTAGTATATATTATTCGATTAGTATTATAATAGTAGGATTATACTATACTGAGTAATCTATATTAGAAGTTATATATAATATTGAAAAACAAGTTATGACATCAAATAATCTATATAAGTACTTAGTATAATACTTATATACTAAATATTCTATACTAGTATAATATTACTAATACTTAAAAACATATTTTTTAAGCACTACGATTTAATAGTATAATACTTATATACTAAATATTCTATACTAGTATAGAATAGTATTTGTACTCGGTATATATGAAGTACTAATTACTATAAGTATTATATATATAACTATCATATTAGTAATATATACAGTATATCAGTATATTATATGAAAGATATCAGTATTTTTTTGTGCTAAGTACTTTCTCATATATAACTAATTTTATTATTTGCACGTCTTCACACGAAACAAACACGAGCACTGATGCATATAAGACTTAACAGCTCGTTCAAACACTAACTAAAATGCCCGAATGAGCCTTACATTTACAAAACTTGTTCGAACGCACACTTGCTTGTCCGAACAAGTGTCAGGGTATATAATACCCAAAACCTCCGAAAGCCTTCATTTGTGCATTGAATGAGAAATTCTCAAAACCACTCTCAATCCACCTTCAAGCACCCAAGAACAAGCCATATTTCATTTATACAACAAAATATCAAATGTATGTACCTTCTAACACCTTCTATTGATTTGAAATGGGTTGTGAACACACCCATTTCCATAAGGGTCGGATTTCAAATCAAATCCAGCCCATTTTTCGTAGTTTTTGTTGTTTTTTTCAAGAATAGATAATTCCAGACTTTTAGAAGTGAACTAAGGTTGATTTGATCCGAATAAATATTAGTTTTGTAGAGAATGGAGAAATGGCCTAGTTAACTCGATTATTTGTCTTCAGTAAGGTTTTCCATTCGAACGAAAATAAACCTTGTCCAAACGGATTGAAGAAGACGACCTAGCTCGTCCGGATGAACAACTTGTTCATACGAGTAATAACTCGTCCGAACGAGTAAGTGGCACATAACATAGTTTGTGCGGTTTTATTTTTTATTCATGTATTTTGGGCAATTAACCACAGTTTAACATTTTCTACAAATGACAAGTAGAGGAAGAAAGCGTGGGAGAGATCAGACCATTGTACCCAATAGCACACCCCCATATATTGGCAGCAGTTTGGATAGCGCTCTAGCCCACACAACAACCCCACCAGCCGCTGCCCCTATTGCCCTGCCCCTGCTATTGCTGATAGGGGTGTCCTTCTAGAGTAGCCTGTCACGTTGGCTAACTTCGAGGATCTAGCCTAGGAAGGATGCTGCATCCATCATATATTCACCAAACGAGGACGGGCGCCACTATGCACGCAGAGTGTGGACGCATACCTTGACATGGGATGCGAGTTCTACCGTGCCATAAGAAAGTAGCCCAGAGAGCTATTCCATTATGTTCTAACGATGTGGGGAGTCAGGATAGCTTTCAGTTTGAGGATTATTGCAGACTATTTGGATATCATGTGCGTCATAGATGTATATCTCGCACCATCTGCAGCTGCAGCGACTATAGTAGCCAGTGCAAACAGAGAGGGCAAATCCTCAGGGCAAGCTCCCATATTCACTGATGAAAATCTGTAGGTTGACTAAGATGATACTGAGTCTGATGAGGAGTACGTACCTGATGATGATCTTACAGACGATCAGGTACATGCCATATTACGACATCTGGATGCTCCGCCAAATGACAATGGGAAGGTGATCAGACAGGTCGACTACATCGAGTTCTTTAGGATGTTTAATCTGATAGTCGGCTATAACTTAGACCCAAAGAAGCATCAGATAGATTTTGGAATGGATCGGGCCAGACTTCTATTGCAGGTTACGTGGATGGAACCGATTGATCTGGCCCTCTATATCTTCTTTCGCATCAGGCTGGAGTCGCATTATGAAATTGGAGACAGTTACCATTTGGACTGCTAAAACCTAACCTCCTACTTTGAGTGGGAGTTACAGCACGGGTGGGTGAGAAAACAACCTTATAGATGGTGCCTCTCAACAAAATTAGCCTTAGCAAGGGTAAGGAGCATCCTAATGTGAGGACTCCCGCATCGACTGATCCTACTACGTCCAGTTTTGCTATCCGACCTGCTGGGAGCCAACCCACTGATTTAAACTGTAGCAGTTGGAGACAATGGTGGAGAGAGTTGCTAGATGCATGATAGGGGAGGCAGAGGAGCGCATCAATAAGAAGATAGTTGATATAGAGTCACAGGTCAAACCTATGTAGGATGATATAAATTTGATACCAAAGATATATGTGTGCTTTTATTTTGTTTTTTTACTTTACATGTTGTATTGAACAATATTTTTATTTTGGGATGTAATTAATGTATTTTTTTGTGTTTAGAACAATATTTACTTATTATTTTTCTCATTTTACTAATCGCTTGTGATAAAATAAATAATATTTTGAAATTAATTACATAAAATTAATTTGTACATTTATAAATATTTTAATCGCTCCGTAAATCAGAATATGTAATATATATATATACATTTTTTATATTTTGAAAATTATAAAATGAAATTAATGGAAAATACATATATATATACACACAAATTAATGCTGATGAATAATTAAAATTTAATTTCTAGCTTGTTTATCGTCCAAACAGTATTTTTTCTGTTCGGAAGGTCTTGCAAGTTTTTTTCTAGGTTTTCCTCCAAATATATCTCATTCAGACAAATAATTATCCGTTTGAACAATTTTTTTATTTTTTGAGATGATTTTTTTTGTCACCAAATGTCATGTTCGGATGAATTTTTGTCCGTCCGAAAGAATTTTGAAACTCATCCAAATTTTTAGACGAAATTTAAAATTCGTCTCTAAAAGTTATTTTTAAGGATGAAATTTAATTTTTCTCTAATCAATTTCGTCTTTAAAAGTAAAAATTTTTATAGTATCTTTTAAATGAAAGTGTTAAAATTATTTAAAAATAAAAATAAAAAATTTAGTATCGGGTCATTTTGCCCAGCTATATGAACGGGCCTGTTGAGCACTAGTTCAATGATTATGTAGGATAATTTTATCGAGATGAAATGCTCAGGGCAATGTGAAATAATCACTTACATTAAAAGTCTAAGTTAATAAAAAGATGTAATTTTCTCATTTAATTTATATCTTAACATGCACAAAAAGTATACAATATATCTACGTAACTAACAAAAAGGAAAAGGCACTAAAAATTCTTTAGATCTATCTACGTATAGAGAAAGTTGCACTATTTTGGATCACAATCTATTATAAAGGATATGGTTCTCTGCTTTGTCTTTTTCACAAATTACATCTTGTTTGGATACAGAAATATATTTATCTTCGTCTCATCTTATTCTATAGTCTTATTATTATAATTTTCTTAAATTTTTATATAAAATATAATAAAAATTTTAATTTTTTTCGAATTCTAAAATAAAATTAATAATAAATAATAATTTATTTAAATTTAAACTTTTATATAAAATATTTCATCCCATCTCATTATCTCATTATTCAAATGGACTCTTAATAACTTATCACGATGTTTGATCATTATCTACTTCCATCTCTATCTGGAATTTTGGAGGGCTGTTGAGACTTCAAATTGGAGAAAAACTGTCGTTATTCGAAATTAGCATGCGTTGATGGTCTTCTTATGTCAAGTAAGCTACGTCGTCTTGCTTGGCCCAGGGGGAGAGGGGGGGTGGTGTTTTGGATATGAGATTTTGTTGAAGTTGCTTCCACTATGAGGTTTTCTGAAAGTGGAAAAACTAATTAAAAATAAATATATCTGAATATGGAGAATTTTTTTAAGATATTTTATTGGAGTTTGAAAGTTGTGGTTTGCACCAAATTATGTTTGGAAATAAGATTTTGATGAGAGTGTTAAGTTATCTTCTTCTTTTTATTATTATTGTTATGGAAATTGAGGTAAATGTTTAAATGAAAAATTATTTTTGATAATGTTTTAGATTTGAGAGAAAAATAATTTTGAAATAAATTTGAAAAATATTTAATTTTCAAATATCGCCTAAAGCTAATTAATGTGAAGGTAGATTATTTAGGTGTTAGGGAAGTGCTATTCATCCCAGTGAAATAGCATTCCGATCCTCATCCTGCTTTTATTTTTATTTTATTTTTTTAGTTTTTTTAATATGATTTTTAGGTAAGTGTTTTTAAATAATATTGTGATTTTTTTATATTTAAAAAATATATTTTAAAATGTTAAAAAAATCATGTATAAAAATATTTTTTTTACATGATTTTTTTAATACATTAAAATATTTTTTAAAAATATATTAAAATCCTAATATTATTTAAAAAAAATTATCTAAAATTTATATAAAAAAAACTGAAGAAAAATAAAAATACAAAAGCGGGATCGGGATCGGGATCGGGATGCTATTCGCCGGAGTGAATAGCATTTTCCATTATCTAATTAGTATAGCTTTCTTAATATCATTTACCTTCAATATTTCAGAGCCTCAAAATATTCGGTTCACTGTTTAAAGCTCTGCAATGCCATCCAAACAAGAGGACGCACTTCTCGCAACTATTAAATTTCCTATTTGATTTATGCTGCTTAAACGCCAGTGTTTAAACGCACTACAAGTCCTCTACTTCAAACAAGATGACTGCTTTTCTAGAATGGTGCCAGATAAAGCAGCTTTGACAGGTGAAGCAAAGATCTAACTTCTACTATCATACAATAAAGCATTCTGGTCGTTACATTTAGGCTAAAGCCAAAAAAAAAAAGTGGGAAAACAAAATACTGTTACAATCATATTTTCAAAATGCCCAGATAATTGTACACCTAAATCTGTTATTACAACGGGCAAAACTGTGAGATTAAACCAAGAAACTGCCTGCAAAGAAAAAGCACAGAAAACAAGCTTCCAACCTCAGAGACGACCTGTGATGAAACACAAGCTAAACTGTATGTAATTCATTGTCCTTGCCTCCACTAAAAATTGCCAAGTCAGTTATGTTAGGAGTGGATTCAGCTACACACTGTAGATCGGACAGAGAGAGTGAGCGCCATGGAGAATTTCGTTGTGGAGGTGGTGGCAATGAGCTACTGCAGGGTGACTTTTTAACATGAGGATGCAGAGGTGGAAGACAGAATGATGGTGATGTAGAGAACGTGTTGGAGTCCTCACTGTTAACATTGCTTCCAGAGCCGGTCATAGTCACCCCCATAGGAAATGTGATTCGACTGGAGTGAGTTACTCTCTTTGATATCCCACTACCATTGTTTGGCAATGGGAGATTCTGATTCTTGTCCCAGAAATTACTACGAGCTATTAAATTCTTGCGTTTCCTGGTGTAGGGATTTTCTGCCTTTCCAAGGTCTTTAATAGAAATAGCAGATGAGACTTCTGCTAGACATGTGAAGGACTTTGACTTGCCACTATAAAAGTTGGATATACCTCTCCTGGCATGAGAGAATGAATATTGCGAGAATAAGAAGCGGGATGATAACAGAGAAAACAATGGATACCCCAATAAAATTCTTGTCCAACTATTACATTTGTAAGACAGGCAACGCACACTCTATATATATACTCTTGAAGATGCATCATTCCAGTCAAAATGATCCCCTAGGGAACAACTCAGTGATACAGGAAATTCTCTTCAAGGAAGAAAAAAATGGGAAAATTTGCAGAACAAAATTGCATATAGAATATGCAAAATATGCTAGTTGCAGCAGTATATTTCCAAGCAGTTATAACATATGAACAAATAATAACTAGAATATTATTTGTGTCTGTGTCTGTGTTTTAACCTAACTCATGCAACTAGCATATTTTTAACTAGAATAAATAATACGGAGTACAAGAATGTTGAAAACTTGTTCTCTTTTATTCAAAATGAAAAGCTCAGTGATATTCGAATTGCAATTGATCAACAGAAAAGTAATTGGCATTTAGATATTTACAGAAGTATAAACCTGGAATATTAGGCAACAATAAATTGTGAAAATCGAAAATTCCAGAAAGTTGTTGAAAGCTTGCAGAAAATGAAGACAGAGCCGAAAATTCATGTTATATGAACACTCCCACTTTACCAATAAGCAAGAAGAGACAAGTATTAATACCACTCAAGCTGAGACAAAGACATTGACACCACCGCCTACCTCACCCACCAGCAATATGAAATACAACCAGATAAAAGTAAGTTCACAAACGGAGGTTTTTCTTCTTCTTCTGTTTCCCCCCTCTTCGTCTCTAGAGGATAAATCCACTAACCAGAAATGAAAAGTAGGACTAAATGATTCTCAAAAGTAAACCCTAATAACGATGAACTTAGTTATCTAAGTTCTAGATGCTGAAAAAAACATATAAATTAATTTCACTCATCTCGCAAGCCTCAACTCATGTTTAATCAAAAGGATAAACAAAACCACACAAAGTTATCCCAAAACACAAAAACTACCAGTTTAAATTGAAATTAAACCACAATCAACTAAAGTAAAAGCCAAAGAGTAGCCAAAAAACACATACTTGATCGGCAAAACTTCCTCCAAAGCATCCATGGTATCCAACGGTCCTTTATATGAACTCTGAACCTCACTCTCTCCCTCCGACTCATCACCACCGTTCGACGACGATTCAGTGTTCCTCCCGATCGACGACGAGCTACAGGAGTCCATGTCACCACCTCTGTCCTCCGCCGGGAACGGAGTTGAGTCGTAGATCGGAATAGAAGGCGCGCCACCACCGTGGATGCATTCGGACCGTTCGATCGTGATCGACATCGTTTCAAATAGAAGGACAGGAGTGTCTGTGTCTGTGTCTGTGTGAGGAATTGAAGAGAGAACGCAGAAAAAGCAGTGGGTGGGACTGAGATGGTAGTCGCGGCGGGTGTCAATATTAAAAGAGTAGCACATGGGCTGGCGATATTTTCGCCATTGTTGAAAAGAGTGGGGAGACAGAAGAGCTTTTGATTATGGATTTGGTAACTGAAGAAACTTAAGGCAAATAAACGGAATAATCGAGGAAAGAGTCCAACCTTATCCTCTATGAAAACTGCCGTTAACAATTTTTATTTTTTATTTATTTTTTATTCTTTAAATTCATTTTAATTATTTGAAATATTTTCCTCTTTATTTTTAATTATATCGAATTTATTTTTTTTTCTACTCATCATCTTTATATATTAGACTGTAAGTGCAGGTTTGCACATTTGAGAATTTCTATTATGTCTCAAATCTTAAATTATAAACAGACAAAATTTACCATATCTTTTTCTTTTTCTTTCTCTTTCTCTTTTGCCGAATTTCTTCATTTCTCTCCTCTAACTGAGCAGCACACCAATTTCTTTTAAAGGCCTTTTTCTCATATTCTTCAAGTTCAAGATTTATTTGTATAGGAAGTTAGGTAAAAGTTAATGAAGATTATATTTACGATATTTAATTGTAATTTTTTAAGTTAATGATATCGTTTTACCAATAGGCATATCTTATACAAAAATTAAGGATTTTGCGCCTATTTGAGAGGCTAATCTAAAATATAAATAATAATGTTTTAAATAATAATGTAATACAAACACAATATTAGAACTATTTAAATATGAAGTATAAGAAAGAAAACCGACAATGCTACCAAAAGGCTTGTAAGAGAAAAAATGTCGTTCGAAGAAACTACAACTAAGATCAAGTATCTGGGAATTCTATCGACGTTTGGAAGATTAAAAAAACAAAAAAAAAAAAAAAGACTTAGCGAAATTCTATGAAAGTAAATAAAAGACTTGAAAGTTAGAAATTAAAATTGCTCTCTCGAGCGGGGAGAACATGCCCATCCAAACAGTGGCAAGTACCATCCCACTTATCACATATCGATGCACATGGTACCAAATTTAACCAGTAAATCTTTGAACACTAGTTTCAAGAATTTCTTTCTGGTAGAGAGCTACAACCTACAAAAGACAAACAACATAATCTCTGTACCAAATCTGGAAATTAATTTGCCAACAAAAAAAAAAAAAAAAAAAAAGTTGGACTGGGACTACGACCAATGAAAACTATGAAAGAAGCATTATCAGCAAAAATAGGACGGGAACTAAGCCAAGAAAATTGAAATATTTGACATCAACTTCTAATATGAATGAGCTTTTGATAAAGGATTTCTCAAGACCCACCAATTGTTGGAAAAAGATACGTGCTTTCAAATCACAAATGGTTCATCGGTAAAAGCCTAGCTTGATCCTGGAATCCCAATTCAAGCATTTACCCCTAACCATATAATCGATCTTGCATCTACTCTCAAAGTGTCGGACTTCACTCATCAAGTCACTGGTTCTCAGAGTTTATTTAAACTCCAAGCTCTATTAAGCTAGAGTAGTGTAAAAGAAATTAAAAAAATACACATACCTCGCTATCAAAGAAGACCAGATTACCCAATTTGGACCAAATCCCAGGACGAGAGCTTTTTCATCAAAAATACATATTATCTTGCCTGTTAACATTTTTTGGGCAAACATCCCAGATTTTCATTTTGACAAAATATGGAAACTCATAATACATGATTGTCACAAACTCCTCCTTAGAAAAATTGTCTGGGATATTCTATCAACAAAAGAGCGTATTAAAATGTTCCTTCCTAATATCCCAAATTCGAGTTGCCCACTCTGTGACGGAAGTGAAGAAACCTTCGTCCACCTATTTCTCGAGTGTCCAATATCTTGAATTTTGTCTAAATAGCTTGCCTCTAAGCCTCTCTTCATTGGCTATGAACTCTACGAAAGATTGGATCTCTATCATCATATCTCCCAAATCAAAGTTGAGTCTTAGTAATCAAGAAGAACATCCTTTCCAAATATTTGATGCGTTGATATTAGATTTCATCCGGCTCCGAAACGATCATTTCCATAATTATTCTGAGCTTTCCATCTGCAATGCTTCTCAGCAACTAAGGTCTTGTTCATTTTCACAAATATTTTCATTTTATCTAATTTCATCTTATTATTATTATTTTTTTAAATTTTCATATAAAATAAAGTAAACAATTCAATTTTTTTAAATTCTAAAATAATTTTTTCAAATATCAAAACAAAATTAATATTAAAAAATATTTTAATAATATTTTATTTAATTTTTATTTTTATCTCATCTTATCTATAAAAACAAATCAAGCCTAAGTCATACCTCCCAGCAAAACCTCCGACTTGAAAAATAAAAAAGCAGAAGCATCTAAAGCAGATTTAGAATGGCAAAAATCTTCCTCTAGTTAAATGTGCATATCTTTTGATGCTGTGGTTAGAATTTCATCTTCCATGGCTTTTGTAGTCAATAAGGACTCTAATGGCAATATTCTTGAGATTTGGACAGAGGAGCTAGATATTATAACTCCGAGGATGGTAGAATCTCTAGCGACAAAATTAGCCTATAAATTGGCAGAGCATCTTAATGTCATTTCAATCTCGCTGTAAGGAGATTTCTTAGATAATAATCTCTTTTGTTTGGCAAAATTTTTCATCACCAGAGATATTGCAATTTCTTTGAAGTCTCGTTATGGATGGAATTTTAAAAAAATAGATTTATCTCAAAATCGATTTATGCATTCTGTCCGTAGCATTAATAAACTGTTACAAACCTCCTGTAATAAATTTTAAAAATGATTTTGAAGATTTCGGATTTTTAACGTAGTCTGGTTTAAATTGAGTGATGAGATGAGTTTAGTTCATTTTTTAATATTATTATTGTTTTGAAATTTTAAAAAAATATATTGAGAATTATATTTTATATGAAATTTAAAAAATATATAATAATGAATTTGAAATAAATTGAGACAAATTCGTATGCAGTTTAAATGAATGAAACTGGTTTACCTAAACTAAAAGAAATATATGTAAGTTTGTCCATCTATTTTAATACTTTATTTTGACATTTTATTTATTATAATTGTTTTAATTTTTTATTTTACTTAATAATTCAAGAAGTAATTATTAATATATTAATACTTTTCATATGTTTTTAAAATATTTTAAAATAATAAAAAAATAATAATAGAAAAAATTGAAAAATAAATAAATAAATAAATAATTAGCCTAGCGGTCCGCTGCGGCGGTCTCGGACTCTCGCTAGCACTAGCACTACCCAAACTAAAAACCCACCACCGCCTAAACCCTTTAAGCAGGCAGCAGCAGTGCGTAAGGCATTCACTGACCTCGCAGCCACTCTGCTTTAGTCGCCGAGCAATGGCCGTCGCCAAGAGAGTTGAAACTTACGAGGACTTCGTGAAAGTCCACGGCCTGCTACTCACGGCGTCTGGACTCCCTCAATCGCTGCACTACCAGCTTTTCCGGAAACTCTCATCGGATACATTCGATGGCGGCGCCCATTTCAGAATCGAAACCTGCGACGGTCGTCAGAGGCGTCTCGTCCTCACCTCCGACTTCATGCCCAAGGACTCTCACGTCTTCCTCGTCGACCACGCCTGGACTTTCCGCCTCTCCGACGCCTACCAACAGGTCCTGGGTTTCAGCATAACCTCCTAGTCTCCATTCACTTATATATCATTTTCTTCTATTTTATTTTTTATGTCTTTCTTTTTCAGTTGCGGGATGTTCAGGGATTGGCCGAGAGGATGGCCGCTTTGATGTGCTTGGAAGATATCGATTCGAATTCCGATCCCGAAGAGACCAATGAATCTGTTGACGGAGTTTCTCATCAAACCGGTACCGAACTGAGAGTTGCAGAACTGGTTGAGAGTGAAATCAATACTTCCAAAGAGAACGGACAAGACGGCGCCGTTTTGTGGTTGGAGCTTGAGGAGCTTGGCATTGACGATGACACGTTGTTGTCCTTCGACTTATCTAGTAGATTCCCGGTGTGAAAGATATGCTTACTTGAGTTTTTTGCATTTAGAATATTTTTGTGAATGTTTTTGGCGTCTCTATATGTTTTTCTCTGTTGGATATGCTAATTAGGGTTTACTTGCGCTGAGTCTGTGCGGAAACAAACTTGAGAATATGGAAATAGTTTCCCGGGAAGTTACAAAATTTGGAAACTTAAGAGCGCTGTGGCTTAACAATAATCCTGTTGTCGACAATTGGTAATGTTATTTGATACTTCGGAAATTGTTGGTTTAAAAGTAGGTTGTTTATTAAGAGATAATACTGAACATTTTGTTCCAAAAAAAAAAAACCAGCAAGGAGCAATTAGCTGATATGGTTCTTCAAAGGTTGCCGAATTTAGAAATCTACAACTCACGATTCACCATCAACTTCGGGGAGTGGGCATTGGGCTTCTGTGGAGGAGTTTATGTAAAGGATAATCCAGGCAGAGTCCATCAGGATGACCCTCCATTGGAGAGTGTGGCCTCTCTCGACCTCTCGAATAGGTGTATCCACAGTTTGATCAATAAGGTTGGAACATTATCTATTTGCAGTCAGATATGCAAAGAAAAAAAGACAAAGTTTGATTTCTTTTTTGATTTTGTATTTGCAGTTTGCAGTAATATATTAGTCCAAATTGTGTACTCATTGCAGATTCTTCTTTAATTCCTCTTTTGTCAGGCTTTTTCCCCTGTTGAGTTGCCATCTCTAACATACTTGAATCTGCGGGGGAATCCGTTGGAACTTAATTCAGGTGGTGACTTATTGGAAATCCTGAAGGGATTTCCCTGCTTACAGTCTCTGGAGGTATTTTTGTTTGTTATGGCTACAATGCTCCACAGAGACACTAATGTTGAAGACTTTGAAGAGTTCACGAGTCTTTCTAGATGTTAAATCATTGTACAGATTAGTTATAAAAACAAAATTATTGTACAGGTTGATATTCCTGGGCCCCTTGGAGAAACTGCCATCCAAATTCTTGAATCCCTTCCCGAACTTTCTGAACTGAATGGTGTCAATGCCTCAAAGATATTAGAAACTGGAAAGCATGTGATTGACTCTATGCTTCGGCCACGTCTTCCTGAATGGACTGCTGAGGAGAGACTTGGTGACCGTATTATAAATGCAATGTGGCTATATTTGATGACATATAGACTTGCAGATGAGGAGAAGATTGATGAAACCTCTGTATGGTATGCATTTATTTAAGAAATGATATGCATTAAAAAATTGATTAAAAAATCTTCTAAATTCAGTGATACTTTGAAGTCGTGATGGTTGTTTGGAATTCTTTGTAGGTATGTGATGGATGAATTGGGCTCGGCACTAAGGCATAGTGACGAGCCAAATTTCATGGTGGCTCCCTTTCTCTTCATGCCAGAGGGGAATCTGGCATCAGCTGTGAGGTTTTCCTTATATCTTTCTTTAGTTTCCTTTGCTGCATTGATACAGATACCATTTTTGTCATTGGTGCCATTTGGATAGTGAGTTAAGTTGAGATGAGTTGAAATGAAATATGAAAGTTGAATAAAATATTGTTAGAATATTGTTTTGAAATTTGAAAAAGTTGAATTGTTTATTATATTTTGTATAAGAATTTGATAAAGTTATAATGATGAAATAAGATGAGATGAGATGAAACAATTTCACCATCCAAATGGACCTTAGTTTGTTGACGTAGTACTTTGGCATTTGATGGATTTTTATACTTTATTATTTACTTAAGTATGTAAAATTACTTGGTGCGTGTTCTACATCTCAATTCGTCCGTATTGTTAATCTCAACACCCATATGAACCTTGTGCTTTTGGTTTATAAAAATGTATGTGGGACTGGGACCTGATATGCATTTTGTTTTTATGCTAGTTTGCCTTTGTTGTAAAGCAAATGGCATTAGCAAAATTGTTGACATAAACAATTCCTATTTTCCTTTTTTTTTTCAGCTTCTCTATTTTGTGGCCAACACGGAATGTTCAGAAAGGAGATGAGTGTACCCGTGATTTCCTTTTCGGTATTGGGGAAGACAAACAACGATCTGCTAGACTCTCAGCTTGGTTCCATACTCCGCAGAATTACTTTATCCATGTATTGTCTTCGGTTCCTATATTAGATGGTGACTCTCACTGTCATTAACCATTTAAACTTTGACTTTTTCATCAGTTAAAGATAAATTAATTCCTTCAGGAGTACGAGAAACACTGTCAGAAATTGCAATTGAGAAGCTTGATCCCTCCATCCATTCGGTCTTCTACAACTAGTAGTATACATCGTACTGATGAATCTGCTTTATGTGTTTACACTGATATTCCTCAAGTGGAAGAGTTATTAACACGTCCAGAATTTGTTATCAGTATGTGCTGTGTTTCACTGCTTTCAAACTCCTTTATGATGACTTTTAATTAGTATATTTATTTTCTTTTGTGGTTGTATTTTAATATGTAGCATTTTTCTATAAATTAGTTGGATGTTTATGCATCTGTGAGATATCAATAAGGATGTGCGATATTACAGGCTCCATAATTGGATCGTGGTTTTTAAGCAAAACTTAGATTTTTTTAGTAGTGGTGTTTTTTTTTTTTTTTTACCATAATTACTTCATATTTGTCATTTAGGTTGTCTTTTTTGACTATCCTTTCTTCTCTCCTGTAAGCTCTCTTCTATGATTTGTTTTGCTTACAGCATCTGAACCAAAGGATGCTGATATTATATGGACTGGCATGCAAGTAGATGAGGATGTGAAGAAGGCTACTGGCATAACGGATCAGCAATTCATAAACCAATTTCCTTTTGAGGCTTGTATTGTCATGAAACATCATTTGGCAGAGACTATTCAGAAGGTTAGGAAAGCAAGGTCACTTTCATGTATACATGCTACGGTCAGCACTCTTGAATGAACTGACCTTTTTCGGTCATTAAATTTGAGTAATTTTCTTTCCAACAGGCCCGTGGATCTCCTGAATGGTTGCAGCCCACTTATAATCTCGAAACCCATTTAGCTCAACTTATTGGTGATTATTATATACGCAGTAGAGATGGGCTTAACAATCTTTGGATCTTAAAACCTTGGAACATGGCACGAACTATTGATACAACTGTCACTGATAATTTATCTGCTATCATCCGTCTGATGGAGACTGGGCCTAAAATTTGCCAAAAGTATATTGAGCACCCTGCTTTGTTCAATGGGAAGAAGTTTGATATCCGTTACATAGTTCTGGTTCGGAGTATGGATCCTTTAGAACTGTTCCTTTCTGACGTTTTCTGGGTATGCACATTATTTCTTTGGTCTAATAGTTTTCTAGCTGCCTATATGACATGCATATAAAAAAGATGCCCATATGATATGCACCCATTGCATTGTTATCTAAAGATGAATGAAGAACACTGTCTGTGGCCTATTTCAGATGGTATATGCTTTAGGACAACCCATGCTTTTAAGGTGGTATATCTGCTTTAGGACAACCCATGTTTTTAAGGTGGTATTTTCACTTTCATTTTCAGGTTAGATTGGCAAACAACCCATATTCCTTGGACAAGCACAGTTTTTTCGAATATGAGACTCACTTCACTGTCATGGTATGTTTCTATGCACCATGTTTTAACCATGCCCTCTATTAACTTTCTGTTACATGTGGTTATGGACACCTCCCATGGGATTTAAACCTGAAGGCCAAGTGGAAGGAAATATAATGAAATCTGCCCGTTTATTTAGAAACAAGTTTCTGCGATTACAATGAAAGCTCTACTTTATTCAATAATCATTTCTATGGATTCCAGAACTATCGTGGGAGATTCAGTCATAAAAACACACGAGAGTTTGTGACAGAATTTGAGCTGGAACATAAAGGTATGGCGGCTTGCTCATCTATAATTACTGTTGGTCTTCTTCAGAGCCCACACTTTCTCATTACAACCTCTAGCGTAATTCCTATGTTTGTTGTAGTTAAATGGTTGGAGATCCACCTAAGAATAAGAAAGATGATACGGTCTGTCTTCGAGGCAGCTGCTGCAGTACATCCAGAGATGCATAGTCCTAGATCGAGGGCTATCTACGGTGTGGATGTAATGCTTGATAGCTCTTTCCAGCCAAAGTTATTGGAGGTTTGTACTTGGAATTCTGAATGCCAGATTCCAGTTATTTGTTTCTAATTTGTTTCGATCCAAATTAAAAAATGATATGCTGTTTGTTATGAAGGTGACTTACTGTCCTGACTGTACAAGAGCGTGCAAGTATGATACCGAATCTATAGTTGGAGGGGGAGTCATTAAAGGTCAAGATTTCTTCAATGATGTGTTTGGTTGTCTCTTTCTGAATGAAACTACCCATGTCAACCCATTGTAATTCGAGGTTTTGAGGATTAGTTTCTTTCACTGTGTATTCGATCCATAATTTTGTCACTTAGAACATCATCAACTATAGTGTTTTGCAGAAAAGGTCTGGTAACGTTAAGCCGACATTTTCTCTATAATTGTTATGGTTTGTGTATCGAGCCAGGCAAAGCCAAAAGTTTTCAATCGTGGGAGAGACGTTACATTTTGTTGTAAGGTTTGGGGTGAGGCCACTCAACCATTATTTGGTTGACTCAAAGGTCATGTTGGATTGTATTTGAGCAGATAGGGCGACTTGAGGCTGTCTGAGTTTGGTCTCCGCTCCAGTTCAGCTCGAGTTGTGGACAATCCAACTCATCCGAATTCAGGCTAAAGAATTTAGCTCGACCTCGGTTCGAGTCAAGCCCGATTCAAAACTGTAGTTGTTACTGAGTAGTCGAGTAGCATGTTCAGATTACACGCCTACCCGATCATGTATAGGATATAGCCATTTTGATCAGATTTTTCCCGAAACTTTTTACTTGAATTTTGAATAGATAGATAGAAAATATGTCGTACAATACTTATGTAACATATAATAATGCTATTCGTAATATCCCTACAAACAATAACAATCAATATTGTAATATTCATGTTGTGTAATATGGTGGTGCCACCTCAATTAATTTTAGAGTTTAGAACACCGGTTCAAATTGAATTAGACCGACACATTATATCAAAAATCATTTATATGAGTTCTTATATTATATGCTAGACTTCTAATTATTATAAAATAAAATTTCAAAATATTATTATTCATGTCTATAATATAAAATTGATATCACATTTGATTATGATATAACATAAATTAATTTTATGATTTTTAATATAATATTTTAAATCTGATATAACATATAACATATAAATTTTAATTGTATAATATAAAAATAATATAACATTAAATGAGAAATATGAGTCATCACTTACTATAGTTTTATCAGAGCACGATTGTTTATCCGTAAAACTGGAAAAATAGGACCACCACAATATTCTTGTTCTTTTTAATTTAAGTTTATGTTTCAGTAGATCCAATCTAGTTTAGGTGCATATTTCTATTCTTCAATAGAAAATTAATGAGTTTTTTTTTATTTTTTTATTTAAGAGTATAAAGAAAATTATGGACGCACAATTATATTGCAAATTTGACACCCATATATTCAGTAAAGTATTATTGAAGAATTATATAGAAATTGAAAAATAGTTGTCTTATCATTTTTGTTTGCTTAAATTTCTTGGATCATTCTAGTTTGGCATATCATTTGACAATCCAACTCGACCGAATCCATACAATAATTATTATTATTATTATTTGGGAGTATAGAGAAGTCATTTTTTTTTTTAAAGAAAACTCAAAATATTAAAAAAAGAAAATTCGATCAAATTGAATTGTCTAATATTATGCTAGATTATCATTATCGAGTTTCTTAACACCATATGTACCCCTGGGCCCTGGGCCCTGGGCCCTGAGAGTCAAGGACGTCTACAAGAGACCCTTTAGGCCTACACAGTACTGAAAATGGGCTTATTCTCCCGATACTATCTGCTTTATTGGTCGCAAGCTCCCTTGGGAGGGCGGTGACGAAAAGCCGCTGAAAACCCTAGCGTCATGACCATCATCTCACACCCATTCCCTCTCTCATCTCATACAATCTCGTTCTGGGAAATGTTGTTCATCGTTTGCGATAATGGGTCAAAATTTGTCTCACTCCCTTAATCTGAAACCACTGAGTTTCAGTTCCATAATCCTCCATTTCTGCGTAAAGGGCTGCTCTTAGTTTTATGCGTCGCTCTGATCTAACTCACTTTCTGTATTGGAAAGTGGTAATATATTTTGTATTGGATGGTATAAAAGGTGTCTTCAGGCTTTGGTTGCTATGCTATCTTTACCGGGATATTCACCATCTCCATGAAGAGCACAGAGTCAAAGCAAAATCCCAACACAAAGTCTGGGCGACCCAGTTTGAATTCTGGCCATAACCACAGAAGAATCGTGATTGAAAATATCTGCGAACCTAGAGCTGAGCCTAGCGATGGCGTGGCGTTGCAGATGACCCTCTTATTCTTCACAACCCGTACTCCTTGGGTACGAGCCTCTAAGGTTGCCATTGCTCATTTCCACAGTCTCGCCCAAGGAGTATCTTGGTCCAGGCCCTTCAGTGATAAAGAGGTAATTTCAAACCGAAGTTCCGACGCTTGGTTGGTTAAGATTGTGTGTACGCTATTTATTCGTTCGCATCTGTCAGATACTTGTTTGGGTTATTTGAGTAAGAACTTGACCCCACTGATTGCGTTTGAGGTTGTTAGAAGGTTAAACAATCCGAAGTTGGGCTTGAAGTTTTTCGAGTTCAGTAGGGAGAGTTTGAGTGTCAGTCATACGCTCAGGACTTACAATTTGCTTATGAGGTCTCTCTGTCAAATGGGTGCTTACGATTCGGCAAAAGTAGTATTTGATTGCATGCGGAGTGATGGGCATTTGCCTGATAGTTCAATTGTGGCATTTTTGGTATCGTCCTATACACAAGTGGGCAAGTTTGATCTTGCTAAGAAAATGCTCGCTGAAGCTCAGCATGATAAGGTTGGATTGAGTATTTTCATATATAATAAGTTGTTGGATGAGTTGGTTAGGCGTAATATGGTAGATGAGGCTGTTTCCTTATTTAGAGAGCATATTGAATCACATTCTCATCTTGATTCTTTCAGTTTCAATATTCTTATTCGAGGTTTGTGCAGAAGGGGAGAAGTTAATCAGGCGTTTGTGTTTTTCAAAGATATGGGGAGGTTTGGTTGTTCTCCTGATGCTGTTACTTATAATACTCTTATAAATGGGTTATGTCGAGTGAATGAGGTAAATAGAGGACATGAATTGTTAAAGGAGGTGCGGACAAGAGGTGAGCCTAAACCAGATGTTGTAACTTATACATCATTGATGTCGGGTTATTGCAAGTTGGGTAAGACGGATGATGCCTCTGTTCTTTTTGATGAGATGATTCATTCTGGAATTAAACCAAATGCAATCACTTTTAATGTTCTCATTGATGGTTTTGGTAAGGCTGGCAATATGCTTTCCGCCCTGTCCATGTATGAGAAAATGCTCTTTCTTGGTTATGTTCCAGATGTTGTTACCTTCACTTCCCTAATTGATGGATATTGTCGAACTGGACAGGTTAATCGGGGTTTGAAGTTTTGGCATGAAATGAGTGCAAGAAATGTGGGTCCAAATGTGTATACTTATTCTGTTCTTATAAATGGTTTGAGCAAGGAGAATAGAATGCATGAGGCTCATGACCTCTTGAGGCAATTGAAGCGGCATGATATTGTACCAAAACCCTTTATGTACAACCCTGTAATTGATCTATTTTGCAAGGCTGGCAATGTTGATGAGGCAAATGAGATTGTAGCAGAGATGGAGGAGAAGCAATGCAAGCCAGATAAAGTGACATTTACGATTCTCATCATTGGGCATTGTATGAAAGGAAGAATGCTTGAAGCCATCAGCATTTTTAACAAGATGTTATCGATTGGTTGTGCCCCAGATACAATTACTGTGAACTCTCTAATATCTTGCCTTTTGAAGGCTGGGATGCCTAATGAAGCTTTTCACATTAAGAAAACTGTATACCAGGACCTGGACTTGTTTATGCCATCTTCGAAAAGAACTATTCCTGTAGGAACAAATATTGATATTCCAATGGCTGTTTAGTTGAAGGGCTACTATAGAAGCGGACTTGATTTTGTATGCCTTATGGCTGGACAATGCTATTCAGCCATTTTTTTTTCATTTAGTCCAAATCAGGACCATAAGCCTGTGGCTCAGAAGTTTGACAAGTTGTAAGTTCTTCATTCATGTCTATCCCCTCGGTGGAATTAAAAGGAGTGGGCTCAAGATTGGCACTGACTGTCTTGAACTTGTATGTGTATATGCTTCCTTTTGCAATCTGCTCTCCTCTCTCTCTCTCCCCCCCTCCTGAATTTGAACTTACTTAGTCTGTGGCCCTGGTTAGAAAGGGGTGGAAGGTTGATCTTGTTGGGTTTGAATCTTCTAAAGATTGGTAGAGGCAAGAACGACAAACTTTTTCGGGATGTTTCCCTCGATCTTCCCTCAACCCCCTCTCCATTGAGGATGCCTGAAACTTTCTGAGGTTGAAAATATGTCAGGGAATTGCAATGATACTTTCTTGTTGTGATCCCAAAGGATCATGTTTGGTCATCTGTACTATAGAGCACCGCACTAGTTTAAAGAACCATAATTTTGTTGGTTAACTTTGGTTTAGGTAATCAAAGGCTAAAGGTTGAGTGACAATATATGTACACCTCAAATTATGTTGTCGGTTGCACACATTACATTGGGCATCCCATATCCCATGGTCGCTCATGTGTCAAACTGCACAATGGAAGATTATATTATAGTCAGGACCTGGAAGATTATATTATTATAGAGTCAGGACCAAAATGGGATGCCGATTGTCACCAAGGCATCAGCTGACATGATGAAATTTGTAGATAGTCTAGCTTAAAATCTTTTCCGAAGGATTGATGTTAGGTTGCCTTCTTTCTTTTAATTTTCTTAATTTTAATGCCCATCTTGATTATCTGGACTTGCAGGCTGGGGATATTTTGGATGCTTACCAGATGTATGGAATTCTTCTGAGTGACATTTAACGGTTAATGTCTTCTCATCTCACTCGCAATTCTCAACATTTTACATATCTAGAGCAGAGATTGAATTTGGGGTTTTATTGAAGAATAAATATCTGCCAGCAGTCGCTCTGAGCTCAACAAGGTGTTTGCCGGATGTCAGAAGTGGCTAAGATCTCTGGGTGTTTTGATGTTAAACGAGATTCCCACATGCATGGAGCTAGATTTTCACCAAACAATTAAGTAGTTCAATTTTGTTCGGTAGGGATTTATTTATATAGCACATAGTTTTTAGCTGGTAGGGTTTTTGTTGTAATCAGTCAGGATGACTTGCTACCGTCGAATATGTTGAGAACAATGGCAATATATGTAGTGCAGTGTAAAAGAAGCACAAATTCCACTGTAGAAGTGGGAAGATTTTTGCTGGAGCTGTTAATTTTAGATTTTCCTCATAATGTAACTACTGATTGCATCACAGCATCCGAGATCAGTACAATTGCTGTTCTGTTTTGTCAAAAAAGAGATATACTAGAGTAAAATGTTGTTGACAAATATTATGTTTCTATTTGCACCAGGCTTTTGTTATTCTGTAGTTGGTTTTTTTTTAGGTTCTTATGTGAACGGAGTAAGACCAAGTTAGAAGTAACTAGCAACCTCCACATTTTGAAAATACATATCTCAACAAGTTTCACCCTTTTGCCTTCTTGTCTTGGTGGTGGTGCCATTAATCTGAAGCCTCCAATAGGATGAGAAAAGATGCAGAGGGGAGGGAGCGTATTCTGGCTTTCTCATGTCCCATGAAATGGTTCATTGACCAATATATGATTTTTCTCCATCTCTTATTTCCTCGAGCATCTTTTGGTTGATGAACACAATATCATTCTTAAAGAAACATCTTCAATTATGTATTTTTGCCTTTATTTAGTACTTTCGTAGATAAAAGATATACATTATTTACACAAAAAAAAATTTATAATATAATATAAATTTGCCCCCCAGAAATAAATTAACACAAACCATTTTCTTTGGTGTTGGCACAATCCCGAACTTTTGTCTTATTGGGCACCAAACAAAGAGAACCTGTGTGTTTCCACAGGACCCCAACGATGATAGATTGCTCATCAATTTGTGAAGATTTTCCTGTTTGATTCTCAAATCCCCCTCACCTTAGTTCATTTCATTTCATCATTACAATTTTTTAACAATATTTTATTCAATTCAACTTTAACTTACAAGTTTTATGATATGAAAATCTCAAATAGTCCACGTCACCATTCATAAAAATGAAAAATATACACTGATCGTGTTTGTATGTTACATTCGCCAGCACTGATGATCTTGGATCTTATTTTGTACAACGACCTTACACTACTTGATTAAATCACACGATGACCCTTCAACTTAAATGCAGACAGATTCTTTAAACATGGTAGATTGAAACAAGATAGGACTGCATAATCCATCGAAAGAGCCAATGCCGTATCTCCCAAACAATTATGCGACGATGGGGTATGATGCACATGTTGAGATACCTGCAATTTTTATGATCATTATTAGCATAATTAAAGCTGCAACATAAATATAACCCAAGTTTCATTACAGTATTCAATGGTGAATCTAGAATTTCAATCAAGCATAGGCCAATAATGACCTTCAATAATCTGATCAAATTTCATAACCTATGTGGTTCTGAACTTTGGCAATGTAATGAATTTACAATGGGGATCAGTTGGAAAGCTTACCGCACATGTTCTTTCCCAACTCCATTTTAAAGTAGCCATTGTCACCCCAGCTTTCTCCCCACGAGTTCTTGACGAGCCAGTAAGAGATGCCATCTTCAACTCCATATCCCACTGCTAGAACAGCATGGTTCACATCCTGGCAGATAGATTTACAGTTTGTTAAAAAGAATGATACGATTCGTGGATTTTCCTCAAGGAATGATAATATACCAGGAGATATGTGTGTGGATGTATGAACATAATTCTAAAATAGTATACAAATTTTAAATTCGTATATTGGATGAGAGAATTGATGCATACAGATGCTCCTAAGCCAATAAAACACCAGAAGCATGACTTAAAAACTTCCAAAATCTTTATAAAGCGTATTACAAATAATTCTAGACCAACATCTAAAGAACTTATGATGATGCTCTACAGCCTTAAAAATGCAAAAAACAATAAAAGCCTTGAAATTTAACAACATGATCCATCGACTAAACATGGTTTCATGGCCCAAATTCCATCAAAATATCATGTATCCTAATGAGAAAAACTCACCATTGGAGTGGTGCCACACGTCTCACTTGTGTAAACTCCTTCCTTGTAGAATCGGAAGCTTTTTACCACCTGAAATGCCACACTCACTGGCCTCACAATTGCAACCGCATGCTTTAGCTCATCTTCAGCACCCTGTAAACGTTCACCAGATGTTAGAAGTTTCTCAAAAGTCAATACCATCTAGAAGTGATATTTGGTTTACACAAACGTCTCATCTATTTAAACATCAAGTGCACAAGACACAGAAACAGAAAACCTAAAGATTATATTAAAAAAGGTAAGGAGATTTGCCCAGGATGCTTACCAGGGTAATGTTAACAGAGTTGAGGACTTGAACGCCAACATTTTCCGCTGAAAATTTGCATGCACCATCTTTTCCTTTGTAAGGATATGCCTCCTCGGTGTCTAGGCCACCATTGTATTTGATGTACTCAAAGGCTTGGGATGGCAACCCACCGCTGCAGCCAAAGTTATTGAAAGCTCCGGCACAGTCCACAAGCTGCTGCTCAGAGAGAGAGACTCCCTTTCCAAATGCCTGGGCGTATGCTGCCTCAAGAGCTCCAGTGGTGCTGCAACAGACAAAGATTGATGGTTAGGAGGGCATAGATCTGTACATTATATGTGCCTTATTTTGACCATTAGGTGTTTTCATTAGTAGTGGATGCAAGATGGCGAGTTAAACTTTTCACTGAAATGTTATATTCTTTCCTCACTACTTATCTCCCTATCATTTTTCTGTTCTAAACTCATGCCACACCTGAATGTCCAGCAAGATCCGCAGTGGCCTTGATCTTTAACTGGGCTGACTATGCCTTCTTCCCTCCAATCTTTCTGCATACAAATACACATGATGATGATGATGACAATAGTACTAAATGATGTGTCATTTGCACCAATTTCATACCATTGTATGATTTGTTATAAAAATTTCAAATGCATACCGTTTCGGGAAGAACAACATCAGTAAGCTTGTGGTTGCCCTTCAAAGTGGCAGAACAATTTTGAGCAGCTCCCAACCTGTGCCTTTGGAACTCTTCCCAAGTCCAATCAGCAAAGTCTGTTCAATAAATTAACACCATAAGCTGGTTGACAGTAACAAAATTTAGTGGTTGGTTAATTTAAACCTCATCTCACTTAATGCTTACAACATTTTACATAATCCACGACTCAAATATGTACTAAATACAAAAATAAAAGGTTAGGGTTGAGTGTTATTGGATATGAGCCAACACAAATTGACTCAGTTCGGCATTATAAAATAACGTATGTACTCTGTTTGTCTCTTTAGACATTTTTATTGGAGTTTAACGTATTTGAATTAGAAATGCACTGAGAGTTATGCTTGTGAATATGCATAATAAGTGTAATTTGTACTTATAAGAGATTATGTTAATCAAGTCACATCAAATATTTGGGTTAAACTTATATTAAATGGGTTGAAACAGCTTGTCTTTGGGTCAACCCAATAAGCTTTGCACATTAAATGGGTTATGTGGGTTATGTCCTGCCAATTGTATTTAAACGGGCCATGACAGATTGAAGGTTTTGCTCCATTCAATTAGGTAAGTCCTATGCAAGTTGATTTAGAATGATATATTTATGACTTGGAATAACTTGATCCATGGAGATGAATTGGCAATCATAATTCTCACTAGGATGTTAAGAGTATTAATTTGACCTGTAAGATTTTTAATTATTATTCACAATTTAGTTTTGGCTACTCACCAACGAGAAAATCCTTTCAATTATTCTCGATTTATCACTTCAAAGATTATTTGCACAGAAGTTACGCTTGGTAGAAAATCAAATCATTTAAACTCGCAACACTTTACCATGGCCGTGCAAATAGAGAGAAAAAATATATAGCACAAATGAGTAAGCAGATGAAACCAGTCACTGAAAGACATCCTATTGTAGTATGCCAATATCTCAAGCTCCAATTGGTTCAGGGTACTTTTCTCATAGACAGACAGCTTGGGAAATGAGCCTATATTAGTATGGTCAGCTATCTTGCAGTGTCTGACTTTGTCGTTAGGGTCCCAATCACACCTGAATTCAATCAATCCAACGGCTAACGAAAACCTAAAAACTAATTTTCCATAAAAAAAAAAAAGGGAATAAGAAGCTTGGTGCTAGGGTTCATACATATAAACTATAACTGGTTTCCAATTGAAAGCTTGAAAGTCTTGAGTTAAAGCAATCGACTTCACCAGATGTTTATCTCAAATAACATATAATTTTTAACAAAAAAAGAATAAGAAAATCAACGCTCACGATTAACGGCAAGTTTGTAAGATAAGCCCTTCCGGTTGGTGGATCTGATGAGTTTCAGATTTTCAGAGAAAATCTCAAAACGGAGCTTCATCTCCTCCCCGGTCTCGTACCTCTTCCCATACCTACAAACACAGTACAGTTCAAAGAGGGGTGTCTTTAGCTCACTCACTCTAAACATATATCAAAATAGAAAACAAATTCATATCTTGCGATCACTGATGATCGGATGACAGAATAGGGCTGGAATCGCACCGGTGAGCGAATCGGGCAAAGGAGAAGGCGTGTTTGGTGTGGCCGATGACTTGGAGGACCTGAGCCTCTAAGTCGCGAAGGCCGTCGGATGCCAATCGGATGGGATTGGATTCGTCGAAGGTTGATCCTGCGGCGGCGCAGAAGAGCAATAGGAGGATCGACGAGACCAAGCTCACGCAGGCCATTCTCTCCATCTCTCTATCTCTCTCCGAAGATTGTGGGGGTGGGCGACAGACTCTGTGCTGGGGATTGGATTCTTATTGGACGACTCGGGATTCAGGATTCCTTTATGCATGTGTGTATGAATGGTAGGTATGGGGCTCTGGGTGACGCATACGCTGACGTGGATTTCCATCACGTCGTTGTATCCTTGTTGGCTTTTTCCTATTACATTATCACATTTGTCATGACCCTCAATATTCAATAATTCATTTTTTTTTTAATTTCTTCGGTTTTTATAATTTAGATTTTTTTAAAAAATTTTAAAACAAAAAAAAAAAATCTAACTGAGGTAAACTCTCTCTAAAATAGGCCAAGGAGGAAAAACTTATGAAATTAATTATTAATTTAAAAAATAAAAATAAACATGCGATATTCATCTTTTCATATAATTTTATATCACTAAATATTTTAGTTGAGTAAATAATTATAAGGATGCGTGATAACTTACTTATAAGTAAAGAGTGGTTCAATTACTGAATAATAATAGATTATTTCGAATTTTTTGTATAACTTTGCTTTAATCAGAATGTTTGTAGTTGGAGTTTGGAGCAACACAAATGCCAACAAATCGCGTTCCGACTCTTATTAACTATAGTCTATACATATTAGATTAGCTTGAGTTACAAATATATGGCAAGCAGCTGATGAATTGGTTAGAGGCCAAGGCCACTCTTGGTTTTAAAAATAAGGTTTTATTTACATTGAAAAATAAGATAAGTTAAAATGAATTTTGAAAGTAAAGTAAAATATTATTATAATATTATTTTTTAATATTATTATTATTTTAATATTTTAAAAAGTTTGATTGAAATTTGAAAATTTTTAAAAATTATTTATTATATTTTGAATAAATTTTTAAATATATATATATACAGAGGCGGACCCACGTTCAAGGTTGGGGGGGCTACGGCCCCCCCAAAACTTTCTAAAATATTGATCTATTATTTATATAGTATATATATTTACATATATATAATATATAATTATCTCTCAAATTATAAAAAAATTAAAAATTTTCTCCCAAATTTTTATTAAAATTATTCTCTTAAATCTCAATATACATAAAATTTTATTTTAACTTTAATTTTATTAAAATTAAAATTTTAACTCACCTAATTTCATAATTATTTTAATAGTTTAATTCTAAAAAAAATAATTGTAAATTTATATGATTGTCAAAATTAATTAATTATATTCACTCAAATAGTCTCACTCTAACTTAATGGTATGATTATGATATATAGATTGTTAAAAATCTATCAGCGATATATTATTAATTATTAGAAATTTTTTATATTTATTTTTTATCTATAATTTTTTTTTCAAATCATAAAAAATATGAACAAGTTAAGAACAAATGATTTAAAAAAAATCTTGAATAATTCAAAAACTAATATGTTTAAAAAGCTTGATAACAACGAAATGTAATACTTTTCTCACTAATAAGCATCTTTTTAAAATTTATATATCACATTTTATCGATCGCCCCCCCAAATATTAAGTCCTAGTTCCGCCCCTGTATATATATAATGAAAAAATTGTGATAGGGTTGAAATCTCCAAAGTAGGGCTAAGTCTCACGTTTCTTTCCATGACTTTTGCAAAATATTAACATTCAAACGTTTTCTACATCCCCCAACCCTGTAGTATTAACCTTAATTGAGTCCTTGACTTTTCTCAATCTCCCATTCTCTTTTATCCCTCATTGTTTTTCCATGTCTTATTTGCACATCTCTCTCCTAGCGTGCTCATATTTGTCTAACCCATTCTCCCTACCAAATTTGACTCAAAGATTATTAATGTTACGTGTATGATCAAAAACATATCATATCAATTTAAATCTTAAATATCTTATTAAAATATGATAGACATTAAAAATGGACAGCGGGCCTCCACATCTGGCTCATCCGCCACCTCCATCGGGCCCCACACATGGCGGATAGAAGAATGTATACACTCATTTGGGTGCCCAAAGACATGATCCAAGCTTAATAATGCTAAATATAAATTAAGGACATGCAACTCTAATATAAGCTAGCTCTTTGAGAACAAGTGATACTAATATTAAGAAAAAAAGTTAAACTTTTAACGTACATCTCATTTTATTTTTAAAAGTGCCTAGAATAGAGTTTGCACATTCTAGATTTGCATAAATAATTTTAAAAAATATATATTACTCTTATTACAAAAACGTTACGCACTATATACCATATAATTGTCAGTCATTTATCTAATCACAATAACACAAACACCCCATTTGTGAAAATCCAAATCTTCGCTCCCTCTTTCACTCTAACCAAAATAATATAATTTTCATATGATATCCTTTTTAAATTTACTCAATTTAATATCCTTTTTACGTCGAAGGTAGGCCAATTAATTAAACAGTGCATGAATCTCGAATAAAATGATAAGAAAATTACTTATTTTTGATTATTTATTAATTGTAAATAGTCTATTTTAATTATTATTTATCTATTTTTATTATAAATAATCTATTTGAATGCAAATGTTCGATTACAAATACCTATTTTTTTGTAATATAATAATATACATTACAAAGAATAAAAAATTCAAATAGTTATAAAAAAACAGACCATAATAGAAAAAAAAAATTTAAAAAAAACATATGAACAGGTTAAATAAATAATTGCCAGCCACATTAAATATTATTAATTCGACAACGACAAAGGATCTAATTGAAATGTAGGACAAGACGATGAAGATGCCGCCGCCTTATGAGACAAACCAAAGGGGTTATGATATTTTCACGTCATATTCTCTCACCCTTGAATCTATGTTGGGACAGATTTTTATTTTTTTCATTTTCATTTTCTCGGCTTGTGACAGAATTAAAATCTACCAAGATAATCTTATTTGGGGTTTTGCATTTTAGGTTTTGAAAATAGGAGATATAAATATATGAAGTATGAATATTTACGTAAACATTTGGCTTAATTCTCTCATTATTGTTTAAGTAATGCTTGACCATAAATAATTATTAATAATAATATAAAAAAACAGTCTTCTAATTATTTGATATAGCTAAAGATAATAAAAGAATGATAAATAATAGTAATTATATATTAAAAATATGAAATTCTTTAACAAGAAGATTGGGAATCTGACTTTAACAACGAAGATGATTGGTAATTATATATTAAAAATATGAAATTCCTTAACAAGAAGATTGGAATCTGACTTTAACAACGAAGCTGATTGCTGGCTTTGTAGGAGTAGTGGCTGCCACTTGATGATAGAAGACAACAATGCATAATCCATCTGGCTAACATATGTGGCTGTTGTAAACTCAGAATCTCTCTCTCTCTCTCATGTGTTGATGAACTGAAATTTAGCATCGCGAGTGTGACACTTCTATTTTTCCTGTTTTGGCTGCTCCCACATGATTGTCTCGCGCGCATGCATGGATGGCAAGACATGAAAGCCATATCTTTGTGTTGTTTCTTTAAAGATTCTGACCAATTGCATGCATACGCAGGGATGGAATCGAAATTTAATATTTGTGAAGATGATCCATAAAATATGTAATATATATAAATATAAATAATTTATATTTTTTACACATAATTATATATAAATTTATAATTAAGTTAGAGTGAGATTATGCGAGTATAATCAATCAGTTTTAACAATCATATAAATTTATAATCAATTTGAAGTAACAAAAGAACAAATTAGTAATTAAAAAATGTCTCATAATTCACAAAAAACCTAATATCAACCAAATAAGTCAATCAGCAATTCATCAAATCTAAGGTCAATGCACAAAATTTAAGTAAAAAAAATTCAAAAAAATAAAACATTTGAAAAAATAAGACATAAAATTCTAAGACGAGAGTAAATTGAATTCAATAAGCGAAAATAATATAATTATACAATGCTTAGAAAAAAAAATACAGATAGGCCGCCTATTTTTAATAAGCTAGTGAGACTCACAATAGATAGACCCACAATATCTTAATCTCTACCATTTTTCAATAATACATTTACACATTACTTACAAACAGTTAAAAATATTATTATATTCTTAACTTTTAAATATTGTCATCATTATTACAGATTAATTTATGATAAACAAAAAAAGGAAAGAGTTAAATACAAATTTTTGGATAATATTTTAATTCAATTAGATTTGCCCACACAACAACTCTAATGATAAACAAAAATTTCAAATCTTTTGATTAAAAACAGTTAAAAATTTTCTTGTATTATAAAAGGTTTGTGATTTCAAGTTTTCAACCAAATAACAGGAGCACTGAGCATACTAGCAATTGAAGAAGAAAAAATATTAGAATTTGGAGGCTAATTTTAGTAAAAATTTGAGTGTTTGTAAAATTAAAAATTAGAATAGAACTTGATGAATATTGAAATTTGGAGGATGATTTGAGTAAAAAATTTGGAGGGGCATTTTTTTTAATAATCTAAGGGAATTTTTTTTAATAATATGAGGGGTAAATTTTAATTATATATATATATTATATATAATAGCCAAGTATTACAATTCACTTGGCAGCCAATCCATAAAATATGATAATTCAACCAATCATTTCTCAGCAAATACTCTCTCCATTAATGCAATACGAAATTAAAAAAAATATGTATAGGCTATTAATGTCACAATAATGGTCACAATTAAAAATAATCCGTTAACGAAATATTCGCAAATAATCTTATTATTGGAATATATATTAAGATGTTTTTTAACCCATCCAAGACATCTATATATTACTATATATAATAGCCGAGTATTACAATCAACTTGACAGCCAATCCATAAAATACGGTAATTCAACCAATCATTTTTATGCAAGTACTCTCTTTATTAATGCAATATGAAATTATTCTTTGCTAGATTAATTTATTGATATTGTGATCATAGGCTATTAATGTCTCAATAATGGACACAATAAAAAATAATTAAAAATAATCCGTTAACAGAATATTTACAAATGATCTGATTATCAGAATATATATTAAGAGGCTTAATATATATATTAAGAAGTTTTTTAATCCGTCCAAAACATCAGTTTATATATTATATTCTTTTTGCATCTCATTATTTTTTTAATATTATTTATGAATTTATTATTATCAGAAGCCTAATAAATCATTTTTTTATCATTCATTATTAATAAAGGGAAGCCAGCATAAAAGTCTCGAAATATTTACAAATGATTTGATTATCAGAATATATATTAAAAGGCATTTTAATACATAAAAGCCTAACTGGATCTGCCCCATGCACATGATTCATGTCCGATGTGTTGGTGTGTAATGTAAAAATAATAAGTAGTAGGACTGTTCAACCGGATCCGGATCCGGATATCCGGCCATAACCGGATCCGGACCGGATTTTAAAAACCGGGCGGTTATCCGCCCGGACTAAATCCGATTACAATCCGGATAAATAACCGGATCATATCCGGATACCCGGTTTTAAAACCAGATAACCGGATTTTTTTTTTAAATAAGAGTTAAAACTAAAAAAAAAAAAAAATTGGAAAAAATTATAATATCATAGTGTTCATGAGATTGGTTTTCGATATTGTAATTACGCATCCTCCAGGTTCCTAATTTTAATATTGTTGGCCCTTGTGTTTCTATAATGTAGGGGACGTTTTGACATAGAGTTGGGATCTGAGACTTTCTAAATTTCTCATAATTTTATTTCTCAACAAGTGAGTCTAACATCTTATATCGATCATCAACCGTCTCCATCGGAGGGAATTCTAGTTCTCTCTTTCTATCTCATATATTTTTGATTAACAAAATAACCAATCCTTTACAGAATAAGAGAGAGAGAGAGAAAAAAAATAACCTACCTTTGGTTTTGGAGACTCGCAATCGGCGACTCACAGTTGTAGACGACTAGGGGATCGAGAGTTGAGAGAGGCGCTTAGGGTTTTGACAGAGGAGATCGAAAGATGAGATCGACAGTTGAGAAGCGCTTAGGGTTTTGAGAGATGAGATCGAGAGTTGAGAGAGGCGGTTAGGATTTGTCGATATCCTCTGTTTATGTTTAGGGTTTCGACAAAGGAGATCAACAGAGGAGATCGAGAGAGTTGAGAGGCTGGATTCGAGAGAAACGGAGAGACTGGTTTCGAGAGATCGAACCGTTTGCTTTGTATTTGCTGGGATCCGATTACGGATAACCGGATTTAAATCCGGATCCGTAAGTGCATCTGGGCGGATATTTAAATCCTAATATCCGCCCAGATCTAACCCGGGTGGATATCCGCCCTATTATGCGGTTTTCCGGAGTTATAACCGGATCCGAGAAAAACCCGAATCCGCTTGAACACTCCTAATAAGTAGGATTATCTTTTATTAAATTATCTTCTCCAGATCCAATAAAGACGCTCAAATCTAATATAGATGATGCATCAAGAAGGAACGCAGGGCGAGCTAATCGGAGCACGCGAGTTTTCACAAATGGAGAGAAAATTTTGCAACACATGGAGCCAGTCGGGAAGTTTTACATAATCTTTCAATTTTTTTATATTATTATTTTTTAATTTTCTTACATTATTATTTTTTAATTTTTTTTAATTTTTTACGTTTTAATTTTGAATTTGATTTTTTTTAATTAATTCAATTTTTTATTTATTATTTATATATTAAATATTTGATAAAAATAAAATTAAAAAAGGTATGGTGGGTAAAAGATTGTGTAAATAGTAAGTATAAAGTTTTTCGAGCCAGCTTGGGCAAAAACAAAATGTTTGGCATCTCTTTCACATCCCTCAAATTAGGCATTCTGGCTTTTGGCACTAGCTTCTGAATAATCAATGTTTTTGTTTATGCCACTAATAATATAGTTTTTATATAAAATTGTGACCTGTCTGACATTTAGCAAGTTGGTGACGTGTTTGGCATTCCCAAGAAATAAAAAAGAAAGAATAAAGAAACAGAAGAAAACAGTTTTAAAGAGTTGCGTGGAGCCTTAGATCTTTTGACGTTTGGACTTTGGAGCTTTTGGAGTACATTGAACAGGATAGCTGAAAGATGGCCGTCCGTCCCAAACCAATAAAAAAAAAAACCAAAATATTCTATAGCCTTTTGTCGTTTCCACCTGAAATTCTAAAACGTACCTAAATTAATAAATATGACTGCGAAATTGAGGACCATTTGACAAAGATTGAGCACTTCAAAGGATAATATGCATATTTGACAATAGACCCGACGATTCCAAGCCTCATAATTCTTAAGCTGTTGCTATAAATGATCATACTTCCTAAACAAATAGCCAACTCAAAGTTTAGCCAACTCAAAGTTTAAAGTTTAATGATGAATATGATCAAATATCTTTTTTATATATATAAAGTGATTATTTAATAAAAAAATTTATTTTAACAAAAATTCTTGTTTTTTATTAAAGTTAACACTTTTCGTTAGTTTCTGTTAAAATTAATACTACATCTAATAAAAATTACCGTTTTAAACACAATTTATTAAATTTATTCACTAAAATAATGTTCTTAGCATTAAAATTAATTCCACATTTTTAACTTTTTACAATAGTAAACTTTCTATTTAAAACTCATTTAACATATATTTAATACCACTTAATATTTTAAATACAATTTATTAAGCCCATAAATAATGTTAGAAATTTCTATTTTAGAATTCCTACTTAAGACATATTTTTTAATTTTATTTTCTGTAAAATAAATATAGAATAATAATAATAGTATAGAATGACACAATAATAGTATAGAATATATAAATACAACAATATATATAGAAATAAATCATTTATAACAATTTATACGTTAGAGAGTTTAATTTTATTTATAAAAATTTTATTCCTATTATATGATTAATAATTTAATTTTTTTAAAAATAATTTATAATTTTAAAATGAATGCATTATTTATTAAATTAACTATATATATGGTATATATAGTTAATATACAGTATATAAAATTTATTATAATTATATTAAATTAGTAATAATAAGCAATAAATATAATTAATATTATATGTTTGATATTTAATTAAAATATATATGATTAAATAAATTTATATAAATTATAAATTATAATATAACATTCTTTTATAAATTATAAACCATATAATTTATTTTTTCAAAAAAACTCATATTATTTCTTAAAAATAATCACATAACTAAAAAAATATAGATTTTTTAATGTCATCTGTTTTTAGGCCATACAAAATAATACAAATGTTAAATTATCATCTTGAAATTAAAAAAATATCATATCTTAAACTAACCTTTTATTAAAACTTTAATCAAAATTATCTCAAACAAGTTTGATAAAACTATATGTTATGTTTATTTATGAGACTATCTTATTATTTTTATTAATTTTTTTTTATAATATATGAAAATGTATAATTATTTATCATCTACTTAATTATAAATAATCATTTAATTTTTATTAAAAATTAAACTAAATAAAAGTGATTTACACGTTATTTCTATCAAATATAATAATAATAATAATAATGTTATATTATTTTAAAAAAATAATAGCATTGTCTAGCAAAAGAATCTAATTTGCTAACTGAAGAAGAGTATGATGTTTTAACCAATATTTGTAATCTCATTTTCTTATTTATGGAAGTTTCTTCTCAAAAAACAAAAGAAACAAAACAAATAATAGTAATGAAATTTCACTTATTGGTGAACTCAATTAATAAACGCTATCATTCTTTGAAAAAATTGATAAATAGTATTTGTTAAGGGTATAAATAGTCCAATTCAAAAGGTAATTAACCAGTTTCATTTGATGCATCATTAACTTTTTCCCATTCTAGACCAAACTGAATTCATTACAAGTCCAATTCGGTCCGGTCTAAGTGGTCTACTCGATTCAATAATTTATTTTTTACTTTTTATTCTTTTAAAAAAAATAACTTAATAAATTTTTTAGTTAAAATACTAAATTAAAATTAAGTGACTTATTAATTTGGATTATGTAACTAACTCAATAAAAAAAAATATTTTATATGTTAAAATACTAAATTAAAATATTTATAATACTCAATAAAAAAATTTAAAATACTAAATTAAAATTAAATGACTTATTAATATGGATTATGTAACTAATTCAATAAAAAAAAATATTTTATATGTTCAATGATAATAAATTAGATGAAAATTATATTATTATAGGTTTATAAATATTCTATAATTTATACTATAACTCTTATAATTTGTTAATATATATATACTAGTACTATATATTATAGTTATACATTAAATAATATAATAATACATACAACTAATAACTATACTAGTAGTTTTACTAATATACTATATATTATTGATAAATTAATAATAGTATATTAAATAATAATAATACTCTCATTACTTATTACTAATATTCTATGTAATTAATAAGTTATATTAATTTGATACTAATATATTAAACTATACTAATACTATTACAAATATATACATATATTATAATTTATACTACAACTCTTATAATATGTTAATATATTAATATTATATACTATTACTAATATATTATATATTATAGTTATACATTAAATGATATATATAATCTTATTATTATTATTATTATATTCGATCTGGTCTGTCTAGTTCAGGGGAAGAAAATCATTGAACTGGAACTGTTCGATCCAATTTTTCTTTAATTGAACCAGACCATATCCCAATTAGGTTTAGTCCCATCGAGGCCATATTTCTTACACCCCTAGTATTAATCCATTTTTGTTGATAAAATTTATATTATTCAATGGAAAATACATGATAAACAAATTAGAAGGAATTTTCTTATAAATTGATGTTGTGACTTAATGTGATTTGTTAGAGACTTAATGTGATTTGTTAGATTGTAAATAAATATGATTGTTTATCTAGGCTGTAATTTTTCCTACCCGATTTGGAACTTGGTTATCCGAGTTATAACCAGGTTCCGATTATGGGTTTTGGGCCGGAAACCAATTGACCTACCTGTGCTTGGTATGGTTATCAACTTGCATGGAGTAGACATATCTATGTTCTTTGCGTTGTCGATTAAGAAAGTAGGAATATAACATTTGTGCATCCCCTCTTCAAATGATTTTCTTCTTTTATTTCTCAAGTAATTTTCAATATCCTTACTACTACAACTAACGTTAAAGTCACCACTTGATTATTTACTCACCGACATAATATTTCTTGTCGATACACCAGATTCATTCAAAGTAATAATAATTTTTTTAAGAGTTTAGTAACTCTCATACATCCATGGAGCGAACTAGTATTTTTTGGTATAAGTAGAACATGGTTATGTCCAAACACAAACTTGCATACTATACACTTTTTAGCATCTTTTTCTTTCCGACTTTCTCGTTGAAATCTTTCCCTTGAGCAAAAATAGTCTATTGCAATTAGTTTTCTTATTTCTTGACAATCAAGTATGATTCGTCCAATTGCAAAACATTTTCGTCTTGTATACACATTGTAAAATGCTTGGGCGTCTTCTATATCGTCAAATATTATACCAATGAATGGCTCCAAATGACCACTACTCGAGAGAGGAAATCATATTGACTCCATTATCTACACTCACTCCATCCATGACATTTACTTTATTTCTGATATTCACTCTATCTTTCGCATTTAATCCATTTTCTACATTCACATTACATTGAATGTCTATTCTTTTAATCTCAAGTTTATCACTATCAAAACAAGAAATTTGTTCCTTCCATATGGAAACCACCACATTATAAATTTAATAGTTATACAAAATAAGCACATTAGACATTGAAATAAACTACAACCAATTAATAATATCAAACTTATATAAGAGTATTCATCAACCCCATTTAATAATTATAATTAATTCAGTAGTTATACAAAATAAGGTGAATCTATATATTGAAGTAAGTTCAAACTAATTAATAATATCAAATCGATATAAGAGTGTTTATGAATTAACAATGTGTGAAGGAAGGCCCTTCCAGGAAGGAAGGCCCTTCTAGGAAGGAATGACTCAATCCTAGGCCCAGAAGGAAACAGCCTTAGGTCCTTGGTGAAGGAAAAGCCAATCAGCGAAAGGATTGACCCCCGACCTAGGTAAGGTGTACCCAAACATTCACTAGGTAAACCAAACCAACTACGCAGTAGATGTCTAACCCAGGAAGGTAGCCCATAGCAGGAATGCCTCAAAGTTCTAGGGACTAATATGGCATAGGCAAACTGCATTAAATGAGGGTCAGTCGTCACAGAGTTCCGCATTAAATCCAATTAGGCTAGGGGCAGAAATAACGAGCATCCATAGCCTCGCATTAAATGTCGATTAGGCCAGGAGCACATCACATTAAATACGAGCCGAAAATCCCTAGTATCCAGAGTCCCACATTAAATGTTGATAAGGCCAAGAGCACGCCACATTGAATGCAAACTGGAAATCCTGGGCACTCCGTAAAGGGAGGTGAGTTAACTGAGCAGCTCGGACAAGATATTTGCTCCTTGAGTTCCCTTGGTAACTCCCACCGAATCAGACCTACTCCATGACACAGTCGAATGAATGATGATTAGACTTACACAGGACACGAGATCCTCATCATTCTCCCCAGCAAACAAGATCCGAGCAACACATAAATAGAACAACACCTCTCGAAAAAACAAGTTACATTTTTTCTCTCATCTACATTGCATATCTCATCCCACCACCTTTAATTTGGCCTAACTTTAGCATCAAAGTGGTCATCAACCCTCATGCTCCCCGCTTTCTCCCTTTGCAGGTCATGCTCCATTTGGGACAACGTCAAGTAGCCTAAGTCGCAAAACATGACATCAATGGTAGTGTTATCAATGGGATAAATGTTGTTCATTTCCAAGAGCATCCTTTGGAATACAACACAATTTTACATCAATAGACGCCAGTCGTTCGAAAGAAGCTGAGCAAAAGCCCACTTGAAATAGTGCAAAACCTCATAGACTAGGCATATGAATGGAAGTCGGAGGCCGTAGGCAAACATCGCTGGGAAGAGTACCACCTTCCATGACTTCCTACTAGAGTCTACTGTGTGCTTCATTCCTCGAGGCAACTCTAGGACTATATGATGAGAAACCTTGTAATCATCCCGTAATGCCTTGAAGTCAATGGTGGAGGCGACGAACGTCCAGTCCTTCCCTGTTAAGTAAGGAGACATCATGGCATTAATTGGAACTAGGGGAGCAAGATTAGAACTTTTAATGGCCATTGTAGCGAAAGGGAAGGAAACGAAGGTTGAATAAAACAAGAAATAAAAGAGGGGAAGAGAGAATCGAAAGTTCTAAAGAAAGTAAAAAAAGCGAGAGGGAAGAAGGAATCGAAGTGAAAAAGGGAAAGGGCTTTTTATAGCCAACAGATGATTAAATGCGCACGAAAAATAAAGCGGTGTGGTAGCCTAACAGTTAGTCTAGCATGAACGAGGATAGTCGTGTTAGGTGTGTGGACGACATGATCCAATATGAATCATGAGGCATAGGCGACAATTCTTGAGTGGTAATCATGGTAGGTGCATCAAGAAGGACAATCAAGTTCCCTATATGTGGGAACACGATAATAACTAATGTCCCATCAGCTGTCCATTAACTGTTGCCCCCTATGGTTGGATTCTGCAGCACGCAAACAGATGAGTTCATAACGTTTGGGTCTAGAAAGACGTACAGACAAGTTCAAAACGTCAGGAGCTTGGAAGACGAACAGACGAGCTCAAAATGTTAGGGGCTCGGAGGGTAGCCAGACTGAAGACGAACTAGTAGCATTGAAACATTGATTGGAGAATTCCCACCAAAGTCCTTATGGAAAGAATTCGCGGGTTATAAAAAAAAAATCCTACCAAAGTTCATTCACTAAGAATTTGCGCCATATTATGAGGGGAAGCTCTTCCAAGAAAGAAGAGAAAATAAGGCTAGGCCCTTGACAAAGTAAAGGCCAGCTAACAGAAGGATGGACCCACGACTCAAGTGAGGCGTACTTAGACATTCACTAGTAAACCGCACCGACTACACAGTAGGTGCCCAACCCGGGAAGTTAGCCCACAACAAGAGTGCCTCAGAGTGAAGGGGCTGATATGGTGCAGGCGCATCGCATTAAATGAGGGTCACACGGCACAGAGCCTCGTATTAAGAATTTATTAGGCCAAGGGCATGTTGCATTAAATGTGAGCCGAAAATCTCGAACATTAAAGCCTTACATTAAATGCTGATTAGGCCAAGAGCATGTCGCATTAAATGTGAGCTAGAAATCTCAAGCATCCAGAGTCCCGTATTAAAAATTGATTAGGCTAAGGTCATGCCGCATTGAATGCAAACCGAAAAGCTTGGGCACTCAACAACGGGAAGCAAATCAAACCTACTCCCTGAAACTCCCATGACAACCTCATCATTCTCCTCAGCGAATAGGACCCAAGCAACGTCTTTCCAAAATACTGGTTACACTTTCTCCCTTCTCTCCATTACAAAATTTTTTATCTTATCTTATTTAATCATTACAATTCTTTTTTAATTTTTATCTAGAATAAAATAAATAATTCAACTTTTTCAAAACCGATTAGGCCAAGAGCACGCCACATTAAATGCGAGCTGGAAATCCCAAGCATCCAGAGCCTCGCATTAAATGCTGATTATGCTAAGGGCACATTATATTAAATGCAGACCTGAGATCCCAGGCGCTCAGCAATGGAAGTGAGTTAACTGAACAACTCAGACAAAACATTCGCTCCTTGAGCTTCCTTGGTAACTCCCACCACATGTATGATGACTAGACTGATACAAGATACGACTCCTCATCATTCTCTTTGGCGAGTAGGACCCAACCAACATATAAATAGAGTAACACCTCTCCAAAACATAGACTACATTTTTTTCTCTCATCTTCATTCTAATTTTTTTCATCTCATCTAATTATTACAACTTTTTAAAATTCTTATACAAAATAAAATAAATAATTCAACTATTTTAAATCTAAAAAAAATATTAGAAAAAAATATTTTAATAGTATTTTATTAAAATTTCAACTTTTATTTTAATTTATCTCTTTTCATAATCTCATTTGTGAAAAATAATTAGACCTAAACATAATGAACGTGATGGGGGCCGGGATCATGTGTGTGTAGCGCAGCTTGGACCACAGAACCAGTTCTGAAGCATCTAAAGAAAGAACCCATGCATTCCAGAGTCAAACAACGGAGCGCCCCCAGGTTTAGCCCATATCACCAGGCCCCTCCCTGTTCATCTCTTTCAATTTCAGGTTATTCCATCTATCTGGTGACTCCCACCGGGCTATATTGACAACATGACCCAGGTCCTAGAAAACACATTTTCATATATATATATATATATATATATATATATGTATATATATGAAAGAATTAGAGCAATTTTATTGGATAAGTTAAAATTAAATAAAGTTTTAAATTTTGTGACATGAAATGCCTTTACCTTTTCCATTCATATCTAATTTTCACATTAGATTATTTATTCATTTTTATATAATAATAAAATAATAAAAAAATTATTATTCTTTTATATATTTATAATTTATTTATTTTTATCACCTTTTACCATTCTAACAATTATATATTAATTAAGAATCATATTCTAATTAAATATATGGTTAAAAATATTCTACGTATAACCAAGAAAAGCTAGAAATGCAATGCACAATATTAAAGAACAAAAATAATCTTATTTTAAGATTTGGTTGATCATGATCTACATTAAAGAGCAAAGATAAGTACTTTTATTTTTCATTTACTATAGCATAAATTAACCATTCATACATCTTGCATAATCCAATACACACAATATATAGTTTATCCTAATAGCTTCTAATTATAAGCATATATATATATATTTTTTTAATCTTCGCTAATCAGATTGCTCTAATTAGAAATACTCTTGAGAGATCTTGCTTGGCTGAGATATCGGGAACAGTTGTAGAGTTTCGACAGCATGCATCATGATCTCTTACGAGGATGTCTCCACAATATTGTAGGTTAGGAACCATTAGATAATATTCATATAAAAGATGAAGGTCAAAATGTCAATTACCTTTTAACGCAAGCGGATATGGTAAACCATTTAATATCATCATCGGGGCTAACAATATTCAGCTTTATCTGGAAGCTTGTAAAGGTCAAAGATGGTTTGACCATTGCTAAGATTTTAAATAAATTATATATATATATATATATATATATATATATGAAGTTTGTGCATGAATGGTTTGAGATCTAGAAAAAGAAGCAGTTGGACCTACGTAAGATTTACGTGCCCCGGCCAGTAGTCATGCATGCATAATTACTTTGCGACATTATTAATGCCAAAACAATTAATTGAATTGAAGTCGCCGTGATGAGTCAGGCGCTTGACATTATTATTTTTAATTTGGGTTGTCTTGACTGGGCCAAGAGGGTTCTAGATGGAGTTGCATGGGCATGACTGCATGCAGCTTAATTCATTATAAAAAATATATATATTTATGACAAATTATTTATTATTAAGATCATTATTTATGACATAAATTAATTTATTTTAATACAAATTAATTATTCTTTTTATAAAAAATAATTAATCAAAAATAAATAATTTTCTTATAATAAATCTGGCTCACTTAACTTAATTAATTATTATTTTGTTTTGTATGCTCTCCTACAAAAAACAAGAAAACAGGCCAAGCATTAATGAGTGCGTAAGATTGATGTCGATGTGATGACACAGGGCGTATGCCATGATGTCATTTTCCCTATTTCTTGAAGTTGTTTTTTCATATACTTGACAGAAACACAAATAATTAAGATGAGATATTATATATATATATATAGAGAGAGAGAGAGTATGAGAGAGAGAGAGTATCTCATAATATTCTTATAATTGTTTTATAAGAAAATTTGGTACAAATATCTTAGTCTCCCCTATTTTGTATTTATCGAGTATGATTAATACAAATCAATTTCGGACAGATTATGACTAATTTTTAAAATTGAGGAATTGGTTCCAAATCGAACCGGTCAAAATTAAACCAAACCAACGGGTCTAGTTCGGTCTAAACTGATTTTTCAATTTTTCTTTACACCTCAAATTGTTTAAGAGTTTTAGGCAGCGTGCATATAGTTCTTTAGAAGTAAAATAATATTTGTTAAAAAAAAAAAAAAGAGTGAAAGAGTAGGCAGAGAGTCGGATTAGGTGTAACGACAGGATTGTGTGTATATATAAATTTTCTTTTTTAATTAAGAAAAGGAGGGATACTTAAAAAAAAAAAATTGAAAATTGTCCTCTTACTTGTATGTGATGATTTCTTCTTCGAACCGTTAATATCGATGGCGACCACCTTCAATGGTTGGTCCAAATTATCTATGAAAATGAGAGAGAGAGAGAGAGAGAGAGAGAGAGAGAGAGAGAGAGAGAGAGAGAGAGAGAGGTCAAAGATATAGTTTTATAAAATCCAATTATGTCTGATATAACAAGGAATATTAAAAAAATAAATAAAATGGGTCCACCGCTTCAAATTTTCCTTCGCATACGCGGTTAGCAAATTTCATTTTTTAAAGACACATGCGCACACACTCTCTTTGTATATGTACATATACACTCTAAAAATAATTCTATTATATCTACTTATTTTGATACATATTTTTGACATTTTATGTACTTTGATTTTAAAATTTTTTTATTTAATAATTAAGAAAATAATTATTAGTATATTGATATCTTTTTTATATTTTTTAAAAATATTTTAAAATGATAAAAAATGAGAAATAAAAGTGAAACAAAAAATAAAAAAATAAAAATATACTAGCGATACATTTAGACGGTACTACTCAAGTAGCTGAGTAGCACCGCCCTACACTTTAATGATACACATTTTATAGCTGTAAATATAATTTTTTTATATTAAAACTTAAATATGATGTATTTTTTACAATAGCTTTAGATAAAAATTGTCAACTTATACCTTATAAAACTGTACAAATTATTTTTAAATAAAAGAATATGTGCAGCGAATACTAACTATAGTCACTTGTTTCAAGAGAAAGTAAGGAGACAAATATAATCCTCTATATAACATTGTTCTAAAACCAGGATATTTATATCAAATAATATTATTTTTATAAATTATAATCTTGGATAAAAAATAGCCAGATGCAAATGCAATGCAATTTTTGAAGGAAAATTATCCTATATATATCCTCTGAGTTTATTCCTTCATGTATTTTATTTTTTAATATCTTTTATTTAATTAAAGAAGTGATGATTAATGTATTAATATTTTTTTTAAAATATTTAAAAATATATAATTTTTATTAGAGATATACTTAATATGCTAACTTAGATGACATAATAGTACTATTCATATTGTAAAGAGTAGTGGCCTAACCGAAACTTGTCGGCGTGGCCAAGTAAAGAAGAGTAATACGATATGTATTTATAATTTTACTTAATATTTTTATTTGCAAGATTTATTTTATTAGTTATTTATAAAAAAATAATTTTTTTTAAAAATACATTTAACATTTTTGAAAAAAAATATATATATATATAGGAGGTAAGCAGTAGAATCAGCTACGGTTCGAATCTTTGACATTTGAGACCAATCCTACAACGTCACCAGGACGCGTAGCCACCAGCCAACACGGTTAATCGCCCTTTTTCTTGTACTGAGTAAAATACTATTATGAACAATAATAAAATAATTGAATTTGAGTATTTTTTTATATTTTAAAAAAGGATAAATAAAAAAGTTCAATAAAAAGAATTATTAAATTAAGGTATAATTTTATCATATTATTTTTATTTAAAATTTTAAAAAAGTTAAATTATTTTTTATTTTTTGTTTGAAAGTTAAAAAAATTTATAATGATTAATTTGAAATGTTTATATTTAAATTATATTCGAAAAAAAAAAAGATGGGAGGAGCAATCCAACGGTAATAAATAACACAACAGCTGCCACTTTTTTAAGGGTTGACGTCTGACTCTGACCTCCCCCAATTATTTAAGAAAGGATGGATGTCTTTTGAAAGCATGGTCCACCTCCCCATTTCTCCAGTCTCAAACGCGCTACAATTACACACAAGAGCTCGGTTTGAATTGGAAGGTAAAATTAGATGAAATGAGTTAAAAGATATGAATTTTGAAGATTTAATAAAATATTATTTTTTAATATTATTATTATTATTTAAAAATTTAAAAAAATTTGAATTATTTATTATATTTTATTTAAAAATTTTAAAAAAATATAATAATAAATTTAAAATAAATTGATCACAACTGCCAATCTAAACTGGGGTTTATATAATCCTAATCATAATGCCACATTTTTCTTCTTTGTGTAATTACTATTAGTCTGGACCTAGGCTAAAGATCAACACCTTCCCTGTTTGAAATAGAAGGGCTAGCTTTGGTGGTTCAACAAATTTTATTTCTATATTATGAGAGAGATGAAATTACATTGAAAATAAATTAAATATAAAATGAGGTTTCAATAGTTGTCTTGACTGAGTAAGATCTTCCACAATTTCCTGAGTTAAATAATTTCTAAAATACAAAAGAGACAGACATTTACAATTTCCAATCTTTTTTCTATTTATTTTTCAGTTGTAGATAAAAAATAAATAAAAAATGCTTATGTACTCTGATGATCCTGATCTGTATAATTCATGGATGCTCTCTCAATTAACAAGGTGTTGATTTTTTTTTTTCTAAGATTACGTTGGGATTTTGAGAAGTGTTGAAAATAGTTATAAATAATAATAAAATATTAAATCATATAACAAAAAAATAAATAATAATAATAAAATAATAATAAGAAAAATAAATTATTATAAAAATATTTGAGAATATTTTGTTATCCAAATGTAGCAAATCAACGTTTCTTCAAAAGAATCAGAGTTAGTTAGCTGAGTAGGTCGGAATACGAGTCATTATAAGAAATAAGATTTTTTGTGGTGAAAATTTTGGTCACAAAAAGTCGTATTATTCTTTTGCTTCTAATCTACTACAGCGAAAGGCAAAAATATCTGCAAAGAGTTAATCCAATTAGTTTATTAAAAAACTGAAAAGCGAAAGATTGGGCCAGCTTTTACAAAAAACAATATAAAACAATATATAAGTTTTAGAGTAGAATAATGTCAGTATGCCGATCATGCATGCATGCATGCCGGACTTAACTTAGATCGTGTTCGTTACCTAATTAATTAATTAATGTACTTCCAATGGTAATTCATGATTATCTAATTACGGCAGTCAAACCTATCTCCAAGTCTGAATTATATTGATATATAAATCTTTTTTTTTTGTTTTTTTGTTATAAGATGCCTATTAATATATAAATCTTTATTTCACATGAATGAAGAAGATCATGTAGGATGTTGTAGTGAATGGTCATGATCATGAACACGTAATATGTCTCAGTCTCATTCTCAACCTCGGCCTCCTTCCTTTTCTCTTTAATGAGATTATGTCAAACTTTTCTGCTTCTACATTAATTAATTTGGCAGAGATCAGTCGGAATTAGCTGCCAAATATTCAAAATGTTTCTTTTAAGACATTAATTAATTCGCTTCTAGAAAGCATGGTGCACCGGTAAAAATACTTCGTGAACAAGAAACTTTTAGGTCCCACTTGAATTTAAAAATGAGATAAAATAAATTATAAATACTAATAAATTAAGTGATTGAGATAAATTAAAATTTGAAATGAATAGTTGAAATAAGTTGAAAGTACGAAATGAGATGAGATGAGTTAAACCCAATTTGTAAAACAAATTGGACCTTATTTTTAATTTGATTTGGATTCAAAATTTTATTTATTTATTTTTATTTTATTATTATATTTTTTTAAAAAATTTGAATAAAATATAAATTCTTATAAATATTTTTTAAATCTCAATACATATTTTTTAAATCTCAATTTAATTTTTTCAAATTTTAAAATAATAATAATATTAAAAAATAAACTAAACTTATTTCAACTCATTTTATCTTCGAAGCCAAACAGGACCTTAGTCTCATTTAAATTCAGAGACGAGACGAAATAAATTGAAATAAATTGAGTTGAGTTTATTTTTTTAATATTATTATTATTTTGATATTCAAAAAAGTTGACTTAAGAATTGATAAAATTATATGAAAAATTATATTTTATATTAAAATATAATAATGAGTTTGAGATAAATTAAAACAAACTCATCTCATTTTTAAATATAAACGAAGCGTTAGAATATTAGAGATCAATGTCAATGCAACATACGAAATTCTCAAGAGAATTTCGATCCTTGTTTGGTTAAATACCAATAAAGAAAGAAATTAATTAATTAAATAATAACAATAATAATAAGGGGGTAGTTGAAGTTGGCTTGATTTGTTGATCCAAATTGTTTGACCTTTCCAAAGCGGCCATATGCTCATAATATATTATATGGAGAAAGAGGTGATTAATAGGCTTGCAAAAGTAACCAAAACTACTCTAAAAATGGGGAAAAAGGGACCAAAAAAATCAGTTTTTTCAAGGAATTTGTTTCTCTTTAATAATAATAAAAAAATGGTCAAAATAAATTATTCGACAGCAGGAATTTCGTTGCCATAGTTTGGAGTTCTCAAATTTAATTATATATCATTGTCGTGTAGTCATGATAAGTATAGCGACAATGTGATTGTGAAATATTGATTGCGGTCCAAAGCTGCAGCCAGTCAGGCTTTGTAGTTTTCTTCAGCTGCAAGCGAAAAATACAGCTTCCAACCTCATGGCCAAGAGATTAAATTTCATTTGAATTGGAGAATGAGTTAAGTATATTTTAATTTATCTTAATTTTATTATATAAAATATAAATTTTAATACATATTTTTAAAATTTTAATTTGATTTTTTTAAAATTTTAAAATAATAATAATATTAAAAAATAAATTAAACTCATTCCAACTCATTTATCTTTCAATCCAAATAGAAAATTTAGCATGCAAGTGTAAAGGTAAATCAAATGCTTTATTAGTAAAGATATTTTATAAAAATAAAATTATAAATTAACGTGAATATATATGATTATATTAAATTATAAAATTATTTTTATTATTAAATAAATCTAAATTTAAATTATGTCAAATATTAAGTTTATAACTTTCGTGAAATCTACTAATTCATCTGTTAATTGTTGTGAATGTATATCACCTCTCAAAATAAATTCATGAGAATTTGAGATGAGGTGATATATATCACTTCCAAGATATATATCACATCACTTCTTAGTATTATTATTATTTTAAAATTTTAAAAATATATATTAAAATTTTAAAAAATGTGTATTGGGATTTATATTTTATATAAAAAATCAAAAAAGTATAATGATAAAATGAAAATGAGTTGAGATGAGTTGAACTCACTTTGCAATCCAAATCGGACCTAAAGTTATTATATTTTAATTTGTGACTTTTGAACTTGTTTGAGGTTGCATTTTGAAATTCAAAAAGTACTTTTAACTTCTTAATTTTCTTTTAAAAGCAAAAATGATATATTTAGTAAATTTATATAACGTGTTTTAATCACCTATAAAAATTAAAAATCAAAGTTTTGTAACATTTCGTTAATATACATGGAAATATCTCTCTCCAATTATTTTTTATAATCCATAGATTTTTATATAATTTTTATATATTATCTATTTTCATCAGGGCATTCACTTGTCACGTCAAAATCAAATTTTTAATAACATGTGTAATAAAAAATACATAGTTAACGTGTTAAAAAAAATAAAAATGCCTTAATAAGCATACCATGTCATTAAAATCTTAAAAAATAAATTAACAAGCCGGGGATTCCAAATATATATGGTACATAGCATGCATAAGGATTGTTTTTCAAATGTGTAGTTTATTTATTTATAATTATTTTTTTAACACTCTTAACCACTAAGAAAAAAAGATAGAAAAATATATAACTTCATTAATAATTGCTTTCTTATCACTAAATAAACTAAAAAGAATTTAAAATATTCAAGCTTAACTTTAAACGGTAACAATGAGTGGGCTAAAATATAGCATTTTTCATCTTAAAAATTAACCCGTTTGAGATTTGGGTAAGACGTAGGGACTAATAAGTTAATAACCCTCCCTTGTTGTAATTTCCTTACTTTATGGTGAATAGGAGAGATCAGATGAGTGTAACGCCACAATTCTTTCTTGAGCTCAATACGTGTCAATCCATAATCAATGGGCTATTTTTTGACACTTAAAAGCCCGACCGACCCCTACATCATCCTTTTGGATTCTATTAGGTTGGCAGCTTTTCTTCCCAGTAATGGCCCGAATGGGTTCAAGTCTTGTGGCTTTCACGTTTGGTCGAAATTTTCATTTTGAAATGACAATTATGCCACATTGACTTTCGTTGGTGATGAGTGATGACACGACCATGAAGATCAGTTGGTCCCACATACCTACTCCCTTGAGCCATGGCCAAAACTGCCCTTGGGACAACTTCATGGATCATTCCGAAGGGTGTGCCAAGGCAACGAAGTTCTACACGTACCAACGTGTGGACCAACTTCGTTTCCACCATTCATTGTAATTAGTTTATGCTAACTTGTCCTTAGACCAATTAATAACAATACAATTGGGGATATCCCAATGAAAAATTTAATTCTTTCTAGGTTGTATTATGTATAATATCTCAGTTGATTGGCTACGTTAGATTTGAATTTATGTTTAAAACATTATATTTTATATCTTATATATCTTCAATTATCCACGTTAATGTAGCTTGTTTTAAATGGTTTTGTATATATACGTATACATATATATATATATTTTATTCTCAAGCTGATGTATGATGAATGATGTGTTGTATACACCGATTAAAAATAGAATAACACATATATAGTGACCATTTAAACAAATACTAATTTAGTATGATTAAAGAAAATAAAAGTTTAGATGAATAATGTCATTATTTATTTGATTTAATATGTTTTGCTAGGAAAAATGTGTTTTTGATTTAAGGTGACACCTCAACCACCATGCAACAATGGTCCCACTTTGTGATGTCTAATGCCAACTGCGCATAAATAATAACGACCATCAGATCTGCCGAACAGGACAAGTCCGCCAATCGATCAGACAGTTGTATGTGATCGGTTTGAGTTGTGAAGGGGATTCATGTTACGTCGTTTTGTACATCATATAACATATATATATATATAGACTAATATCATTTTATAATAAGAATTCTAGAAGCTCCATTAATGCATTGGAGGCAGACAAACCTTTGTTTTTGTTTTTGTTACGAGGTCTATAGAGATCAACACATTCCGCCAATGACGAGATTGCCCTTTGACAGGATCACTACGAGGAAATTAATCAACCCTTCTTTCCCTGTCATGATATATATATATATATATATATATTTAGTGTGAATTAGCTGGATTCATTTTCTTTTCTTTATATCTCTCGTCTCTTGAAAACACTTTCCCCATCATTTCCTTCATTCTACGGCTTTGCTTTCTTATTTAGCTGGGACTTGTCTAACATAAATCCACCAACTTAATAATCATTGCGATCTGCGTAAAAAAGTTGCCAACTTGTTCTTAATCTAAGCGTAAGATCAGAAGGAAGAACGAAAAAGTCAATATATATAGGAGGGTGAAAAGTTCAGTTTCCGGCCAAAAGTGGGTCGTTTTCATACTGTAGAACCCAATCTAGGTTGCCTTTTTGCCCAAAAAAAAAAAAAAAAAGGTCAAAGGAGGGTGGCCTGGTCATTTCATATTGAACCAACTATGTAGACTTGGGACTCTTCGCCCGGCCAGATTTCTTCAAATTATTTAGTTTATATCCACCTAATACCCGTGTGTGTATATATATATAGATATATGTTTATTAATTATGGATTGTATGGGTGGAAGAATTCCTGTGCCGTATAAGGAGAAACAGAGAAAAAATCAACAGGGTTGATAGAAAGGAGTTGTAAACCTCTATTCTGCGTGTCTGGTTTGGAGAGCAGTTGGTGATTTTTGAATATTAGACTTCGCTCTCTCCCTTTAAAAAGTCTTCCAAAACCATATCCCATTTCATAAATCTACTACTACTTCTTCTTCTTCTTCTCTCAAAAACTCCCATTCTTTCTGATTTGCTCATTTCTCATCTCTCAACCAAGAATCAAACGCTGTACGTGTTAGTTTGAAGACAATTCGTTCTGAGAAAGAATGGGTGTCAAGAAAAGCGAATGGAGATCGATATTTGTAAGCTGTTACAGGCCGGAATACCAGGAGTCGGAGGCCAAGAAAGTGTGCGTGAAACAGACGTCATTTCAAAGGATATCACTGTCTGATTTGAGTAATCCGAGCTCGACACTTTCCTCGGACCTCTCTATATCTCTGGCGGGATCGAATCTGCATATATTTACGCTTGCAGAGCTGAAGGTGATTACCCAGAACTTCGCGTCCTCTAACTTTCTAGGGGAAGGTGGGTTCGGACCCGTGCACAAGGGATTCATTGATGACAAGCTTAGGCCTGGTCTCAAGGCTCAGCCTGTTGCCGTCAAGCTTTTGGACTTGGATGGCTCTCAGGGCCACAGGGAGTGGTTGGTAAGCACCTTTTTGTACTGATTCTTTATTTTTATTATCAAAACTTATTTCGTGTAATTTTTAAGATTGTAAAATTATTTTTATTATAAAATAGTTTTGATGGATTATATAAAATCACCTTAATTTATAAAATTTATAATATTTTGTAGCTGTCGCACTCTTTTGTTTTAACTGAGTACTGTTGATCTTAGTTAAATTATCTAACATTTTCTGTGTCTTCAGACGGAAGTTCTGTTTCTTGGGCAATTGAGGCATCCACACCTTGTGAAGTTGATAGGGTATAGCTGTGAAGAAGAACACAGAGTACTCGTATATGAATACATGCCAAGAGGCAGCTTAGAGAATCAACTATTCAGAAGTACTAATACGACTCTTGTTTTCCCTCTTTAGAGAATTTTAAATTAATTTTCTTTGCGTGGAACTTGAAAACTCATTTGTTATGTCTACCTTTGTGGATCATGAGCAGGATATTCTGTATCTTTACCGTGGTCAGCAAGAATGAAAATTGCTCTTGGAGCTGCAAAGGGGCTTGCCTTCCTTCATGAAGCGGAAAAGCCTGTTATTTATCGAGATTTTAAGGCTTCAAACATCTTGTTAGACTCGGTAAGACCCTGAAAATTACTTTATTTGATTATTTTTTTCTATAAATAAATGAGACTCCATGCATTATCTTGTTAATTTGTTTTTTAGAACTACTGCTACCTCCACCAGAAAATTACACAAAATAATTTTATAAATTATAATGTGATTTTCTCTTTTTTATTAAATTTATTTTATAATAAAAATAATTTTACAAATTTGATAAATCATATAAAACCACTTTAGTGTTGGAATTGCTTTGGTATAATTTCGATGAAATATTTACCTTGTTTTTATGATCGAACTCTAGCTTATCAAAGGTTTTAATTTGCTGCTTCCAGGATTACACTCCCAAACTCTCAGATTTTGGGCTCGCAACAGATGGTCCAGAAGGAGATGACACACACGTTTCCACCCGAGTTATGGGCACTCATGGGTATGCTGCTCCCGAATACATCATGACCGGTAATTTTAAACTTCTGGCTTTTCTTCAAAATTTTCTACAGCTTTTATACACAAAAGTTGAAATCAAATTGTTTGAATTCTTTTCAGGTCACCTAACATCAAAGAGCGATGTGTATAGCTTTGGAGTTGTACTGTTAGAGCTTCTCACAGGTCGTCGGTCGGTGGACAAGAGCCGTCCAAATAGAGAGCAGAACCTTGTCGATTGGGCAAGGCCAATGTTGAACGATGCTCGAAAACTTAGCCGATTCATGGACCCAAGATTGGAAGGCCAGTATTCTGAAACGGGGGCTCGAAAGGCGGCTGCACTCGCTTACCTATGCCTGAGCCACCGGCCTAAGCACAGACCGGCAATGAGCACAGTTGTCAAAACTCTCGAGCCCCTCAAGGACTTCGATGACGTTCCCATTGGTCCTTTTGTGTACATGGTTCCTGCCCAAAATGATTTGAGCAAGGAAGATGTTGTGAAAGATCAATACCAAAATCAGAGGGAATTGAAGAAGAGTTCCCACAAGAAAGAGAACGGCCACCATCATCATCACCATCACGGACATGGTCATCGGCATCAGCAACGATCATCACCACCAAAGTCACCCAATGCTCACTCAGAGACTGATCTCCGAAAAAAATGTCGAAATGGGATGCAATCTCCGGTGGGCCATATGGGTAGCAGGGCGGCGTAGATATTACGTAAATCATACATACTGTAAATAGAGATTTATAAATTAAACTGTTTGATTAATTTTGGATAGTTTGGCATTTTTAGTGCTAGACTCAAGTGTAAGATCTTTTTTTATTTTTATTTTTTTTCATTTTTTGGAACTAAATGTAAGAATTTTTGAGAGGACAACGTGCTTGGTTTAATTGATTTCTTCTTCTTTTTCAATATATATATATATATATATATATATATATATATTTGGATTTTGGATCTTGTGTGAATTGGAAGACAAGCTGCAAACCTAAAGTAAATATAAAGAAAGTTCCTAAAATATATATATTTAAATAAAGAAATAGAATCACAGTTTCAAATACCGTACTGTATCTATATATATGTAATTAATTTAGTCTAAATTAAGGTTAAAATATAGTAAAAAATTAAAAAAATAAATTTGGAAGGTCGAAATTCGGTATGGCCGTATCGGACATTTTTCTATATAATTTATTTATATATTGACTATTATTTTAAAATATAATTTATAATTCTATTTATATATATAATTTATTTATGTATAAATTATTTTAAAATAGTATACGAAATGATATCAGTATCAAAATATTTTTTTAAGTGATTTGACTTATTTAAAATATTGAATAGAATCCAAAGACCATTGAAACAGTTATAGCCAGTCATCCACTTAGATATTCAAAGTTGTGAAATAGAGTAGAAGAAGAAACATTATGAAATACAGCTAAGCAGTTTGAATCCAAACGCGGATTTATCTTTTGAGTGACAAACAGACAGACGCCAAGGCAATTTCTTTTTCATCTGTTTCTTAGCTCCACCAACTATTTTTCCAAGTATATTATTCATGCTTAAGCAGCCGCGCTTACAGAAACATCTTGGAAAACTGATGCACATATTGTTTATTTTGCGTGATAAATGTGCAGAGGATCTGTCAGTGCTTTCCAGTTTCCCCCCTACGGCTTACAAATAAGGTTAAGGTACTGTTTATATTTGAAGGTGGGTTCAATTTATTTCAATTTATTTTTATTTCATCATTATATTTTTATAATTTTTTATATAAAACACAAATTCCTATACACATTTTTTAATTCCCAATACATATTTTTCAAATTTTAATACACATTTTTCAAATTTTAAAATAATAATAATATTAAAAAATAAACTAAACTCATCTCAACTCATCTTATCTCCGAATCCAAGCGGGGCCTAAATGTCCGGAATTGACGTGACATTAAGATTGATTTATTTTTAAAAATGAGGTGGGATAAAAAGAAAAAAAATATTTTTATAAAATATTTTTTTTAATATTAATTTTATTTTAAGATTTAAAAAAGATATTTTGAATTTTAAAAAATTAAATTTTTTATTATATTTTATATGAAAATTTAAAAAAATATAATAATGAATTTGAAATATATTTTAAAATTTTAATTTCATCTCAATAAACAAATCATACCTTTATTCATTTTGATAATAGGATTATTATATTTGTATATGGTTTGAGAAAAAAAAATACGCCTTTATAGAAATCTTTCATTTTGAGCATTTACTTCTTTACATTTTAATTATTGATTAATTAAAAATTTTAAAATTCAAATTTTAAAAATTTTAAAAAAATTAACAAAATAAATATTATAAATATAAATATAAATAAAACTGTAAATATATATAACATTACTCTTATATAAAGTTCAATAAGGATAGACTTGGCTCTTAAGACTACGTTACCTTTTCTATTTTTTATTTTTATATTTTTGCATATGTGATTATTAGAATTGAACAAATGTGTTGTTTGACAATAATGGGAAAATAAAATGAATATACATATAACTTTGGTTTGCATACCTAGATTTGTACAAATGGTTTTCTATAATTTACGAGCATATAGCCAGTGCAATGCATGGATAATTATTTATTCTAAAATAATTCATTATACAAAATCAATCTTACAATTATTAAAAAAAAATATATTAAATATATATAAAATAGAACATGCATGCATATATAAAAGAATTTACTTTACAAATAAATATTCAGATAAAGAAATGTATGGCCATCATTTACAATATATTCAAATAAATACAGAATTCATTTTGACTGAACGTCTACAATTTTCAAATCTCTGTAAATTTAAATACAAAATTGTATACCTCTATAAAATGAATTTGTTTGGTTGTAAGCACTTCACTGGTCATAAGCAAAGAAAGTGCTTACAACAAAGCAAAAGAGAACACTAAAATCAAAATGCATATAATCATTTAGAAAATTTCGCAGCCAAATGAGATAAGAAAGGAAACACCATTAAAGTCATAAACTGCTGCAACGACTATTTCATTAATGCGAGCCCTATAAACTTGGTTATATAATTCAACTTCAATTAACAATGACTCAAGTACCCAATTGAATCCTCTCTAGCGGATACACAATAAATGGGTCTTTAACAAATTTTTGATAGTAAAGAAAGAAAATAACCTTATAACAACAATTTTAAATAAATCTGTTCAAAGTAGATATATAATAAGAATTCACATTAGTTATTATGAACTACCTTAAATAGGGAAAAATGATTATGCTTGAACCAGAGAACTAGTTAGAAAGATACAAAAAACTACTTCAAAAAAGAAAAAGTTGTGAAACAGATTAAATGATTAAGAAGCATTAAATGAAAGAGCAATATAAGAAAAATTCTGAAAAATACACTATCATTGTATTGGTTTATTAAATTCCATTTTTACCAATAGAAATTTACCATTAGAAAAAGCTATAGAAACAAATTCCATTCTAGACCAAATTTGAGATTTTTTTTTTCTATAGAATTCGATCAGAAATATCATGAAAGATACAAAACCTAAATGAAAGAGCCCAAAAGATATCTTAGGACAAAAAGGTCAAGTAGACAATGAGAAAAAAGATGGAAAAACAAGATGCATTAATCATCTAATGAAAACATTCGTAATTTTGAGTGTCAAAACAAAAAATATTTTAGAACCTACTGGACAAAAAGGTAGCCCATCAAACACAATCCTCCAGGACAAAGAAGTAATTTTACCCATCAAACACAATAGAATCTTATAGACAAAGAGGTAATTTGCTCACCAAACATATACCTCAAAGATATAAGGGTAATTTTTCCACCAGACACAAACTTAAAGAATGCAAAATTGAACTGCAAGAGGCAAAAAGGTCTGGTATTTTTACGCAGGGCTGTTCTCTTAGGTTGGACGCCACATCTGGTTTGGCAAGTGGTCAATTTTCATATGACAATTGGAATCGCTATCAGTACTCGAGGATAAGATTAGGCCAGAACTTAGACCGACCTTAATAAAAACATGGGCGAAACCGCCACCATGTAAGAAATGATTTCACATATGCTAAATAAGCAGCAAATAAAATAAACATGGGACTGCTTAAGACGGTTGAATGTTTGGTGCACTCACTCACGTGACAGAATAAATCTTTTTCTAAGGTTTGAATGTCTTTGATATATAATATGTTAAAAAACTTTCTAACAAACCTTAAATTGTTATAAATAATGGAAGAGGGCATGAATGACCTTCCTCCCCACTTGACGTTGAAGAAAATGTTGGGATCGGCGGAAGCTCACAAATAATATGGAGACCAGAATATAACGTGGTTCGGCCAATTTAGCCTACATCCACACACACAAAGAAGAGAAATTTGTATTAAACAATAAACCAATTATTTACAATGGTTTCTCTCTTCTAATCTCTCCAACGGACCTCACCTCCGACTCTCCTCCTCATTACAATCTTACATGTATTTATAGGAGAAAGAAATAGTGTGAACGTGTAAAAAACGGTGGAACTCCGGCGGCCGACTTTCTTGAATTTTCCGGCGGCGCCTACCTTCCAGCTGCTACTGACGGTGCCGTCTTCCACCTTCCAGAAGCCTCCAGCTTCTTCAATTTGCGTGTGTTGATTTCTAACAATCTCCCCCTCAACACCAAATGGAGGATATCCTGTCACATTTTAATTCAGGGTACTTAACCTGGCTATGTCTCTACATAGCTCAAGTTTTTCGTATGTGACTACCTTCGTTAACATGTCCGCTGGATTCTCCTTTGTATGGATCTTTACAAGCTTCAACAGTTGTTGCTCCATTACTTCACGTATCCAATGATACCGAATATCGATGTGCTTTGTTCGGGAGTGGTACATCGAGTTTTTACTCAGATCAAGAGCACTTTGACTATCACAATAGATTCTGTACTCTTTTTGACTGAATCCCATTTCTTGGAGGAACCGCTTTAGCCACAACATTTCCTTTCCTGCTTCTGCTATAGCAATGTACTCTGCTTCTGTTGTAGATAAAGCCACACATTTCTGCAGTTTGGACTGCCATGATACAGCTCCACCTGCAAATGTGTAAATATATCCTAATGTAGATTTTCTACCATCAAGATCACCTGCCATATCAGCATCTGTATAGCCATCCAAGACTGGGTTAGCTCCCCCGTAGCACAAGCACAACTTTGATGTACCTTTAAGGTACCTGAGAATCCACTGTACTGCTTTCCAGTGTTCTTTCCCTGGATTTGAAAGAAAACGGCTCACAACTCCAACAGCGTGAGCGATGTCAGGTCTGGTACAAACCATAGCGTACATTAAACTTCTTACTGCTGAGGAGTACGGTACTGTAGCCATTTCTTGAACCTTTTCTGGTGATGAGGGACATGAGCTTTTGCTCAATTTGAAGTGATTAGCCAGTGGAGTACTGACTGCCTTTGCTTTCTCCATGTTGAACCTTCTTAATATTTGTTCAACATACTTTTCCTGTGACAGCCATAGCTTCTTTTTCTTCCTGTCACGAGTGATCCTCATGCCCAAAATCTGCTGGGCAGGTCCTAAGTCTTTCATCTCAAAGACTTTGGAGAGATCCTTCTTTAGCTTCCTGATAATGGATGGATCTTTACCAATAATCAGCATGTCGTCAACATAGAGCAGTAACATCACGAAGTCACCTTCTGAAAATCTTCGGATGTAAACGCACTGATCTGCAGCAGTTTTCTTGTAGTCATGACTCATCATGAATGAGTCAAACTTCTTATACCACTGTCTGGGAGCCTGCTTCAAACCGTAAAGGCTCTTTTCCAACTTGCAGACCATATGTTCCTTTCCAGGAACTTGGAAGCCTTCTGGCTGCTCCATGTAAATTTCTTCATCAAGGTTGCCGTGAAGAAATGCTGTCTTCACATCCATCTGTTCAAGCTCCAAGTCAAGACTTGCCACCAATCCGAGTACCACTCGAATTGAAGTCATCTTCACAACAGGTGAAAATACCTCATCAAAGTCGATTCCTTTCTTCTGCTGGAATCCTTTGACAACCAAGCGAGCTTTGTGTTTTACCTGCTTGCCATCATTTTTCAGCTTGAACACCCATTTGTTTCTCAGTTCTCTCTTATCGTTTGGAAGTTCCATCAGCTCATAAGTCTGATTCTTCTGTAACGAGTTCATCTCATCCTGCATAGCCTGCATCCATTTGTTGCTATCTGGATGAGATATTGCCTCCTGGAAGTTTTCTGGCTCCCCCTGATCTGTAAGAAGAATATAATCTGATTCCGGATATCTTCGTGACGGAATCAACAATCGCCCTCTAGAGGATCTGTCCTGCTGAGGTTGATCACCTGACAACTGTGGAAACTCTGCAGTTTCTGATGGAGAAGGCAACTGCTCCCCCTGCTCAGTGGTGGTTTCTCCGTTGTCAGTATCCTCTTCTTCTTCTGGGGAAACTTCCTGTCTATCTTCAGTATTTGAAACAGACTGAAGTGGTAGTGAACTCGGAGCTGGTTCTGGAGCACTTGGAGTTGTTTGTTCTGATCCAAACATCTGGTCTTCATGGAACACTACGTCCCTGCTTCTGATGACCTTCTTCGCTTTTGGATCCCATAATCTGTATCCAAACTCTTCATCTCCATAGCCGATGAAAAAACACGGAGTAGACTTTTCATCAAGTTTCTGTCTTTTCTCCTTGGATACATGTGCAAATGCTTTACACCCAAATACTCTTAAATGAGAGTATGAAATCTTGCGGCCTGACCACACCATCTCTGGGACTTCAAACTGCAGTGGAACTGACGGTGTTCTGTTGATCAGATAACAGGCTACTTTTGCTGCTTCACCCCAGAATGGCTTAGGCAACTTTGCCATACTCAGCATGCATCTGGTTCGTTCCACAATGGTCCGGTTCATCCGTTCTGCTACACCATTGTGTTGTGGGGTGTAGGGGACACTCTTCTCGTGTCTGATGCCATGTCTGGAGCAATATTCTCTGAACTCTCGAGAAGTATATTCACCTCCATTGTCTGTCCGGAGGCATTTCAGCTTCTTGCCAGTTTCTCTTTCTACCATGGCATGAAAGTTTTTGAATTGCTCAAAAACTTGATCTTTCCTTTTTAGGAAATACACCCACACTTTTCGTGAAGCATCATCAATAAAAGTAATAAAATATTTGTTACCTCCAAGTGATTCAACTTCAAAAGGACCGCAAACATCAGAGTGTACCAAGCTCAATAACTCTGATCTTTTTCTAGCAGATGTCTGGAATGAAACTCTATGCTGTTTACCAAATAAACAGTATTCACAAGGATTGAGAGCAATACCTTTGTTTACAGTAATCAATGCTTTCTTTGCAAGCATAAACACCCATTTTTCTCCCATGTGGCCAAGTCTCCGATGCCACAAGTTTGGTGATGTATCATCTTCAGCTACATTGAGACTGCTTGCACATATCTTAGCACTTGATTTATACAAAGTGCCACAGACATGTCCTCGTGCAACAACCATTGCTCCTTTCTTCAATTTCCAAGTATTGTTGCTGAAGATGCTCTCGTAACCCTGTTGATCAAGGGTTCTTATAGAAATTAGGTTTAGTCGAAGATCAGGTACGTGCCGAACGTCATTTAGCACCATAGTACAGCCAACACTGGTTTTTATCCTGACATCTCCAATGCCCACGATCTTTGAGAAACTCGAATTTCCCATCTTGACTGTACCGAAGTCTCCTGCCTTGTAAGTACTGAAGAAATCCTTACAAGGAGTGGCATGATAGGATGCTGCTGTATCTATTACCCACTCGGCTTCCTCGCTTGAAACGTGCAAGCAAGATTCTTCACCAGCAGAAAGGAGTACACAATCTCCAGAAAGCGTCACTGCAGCTTCGCCTTCTTCGTGCTTTGACTGATTGCTTGGCTGATTTTGCTCCTTCTGCAGCTTTCGGCATTCTCTTTTAAAGTGGCCTTCAATACCACAATAAAAGCATTTTCCCTTCTTTCGCTGTTTACCGCGACTTTGGGATCTCCCTTTGCTTTGACTTCTGTTCCTTTCTCGACTTCTACCTCTACTATTTCTCTGATGCCTTCCTTCTGTTACAAAGGCATCTGTCTCGTCTCCTCCAATCTCCTTTCGTCTAGCCTCTTCATTAAACAAGGCGTCTATCACCATTGACATGGCGAGCTTTCCATCTGGAGCTGAATTACTAAGTGAGACCACTAGCGTTTCCCAGCTATCTGGTAGGGAACTGAGAAGTAGTAGAGACTGCTCTTCATCTCCGAGCTTAAAATCTACGGATGCAAGTTGATTTACAAGATTCTGAAACTCGTTGGTGTGTGCGGCCACTGAGATGCCGCTTTTGAGTTTCAAGTTGACAAGGCGTCTCATTAGTAATGCCTTGTTCCGAGCAGTTTTTGCCTGGTACATGCTTTCCAGCTTTTTCCATAGCTGATAGGCATCCGTTTCCTGTGCAACATGATGAAAAACACTATGGTCAATCCACTGCCGGATCTGACCAATAGTTTTCTTATTCAACTTATGCCAGTCTTTTTCCGCTACATCATCTGGCTTTACGCTTTTCTCTTCAATTGGATCGAAGAGATCTTTACAATTCAGGAGATCTTCCATTCGAGGTCTCCATAGTGCGTAATTTGTAGATGTTAGCTTGATCATTGCACCTGCTCCCGAATCCTCCATCAGTTCGGCTTTAATCTTTGATTTGAGTGACCGCTTCTCAACGTTTAGAGTTGAATCTCAACAAACGGAGCTCACCGTTGCGTCCGGAACGGTGGAAAACCTTGGAAACGACTCTTGTCTCGTTCCAAACCGATCAAAATTGCGCCGAAAACCTGAAAAATAAGAAAAATGGAATATTCCCCACTATTCACCGGAATATTCTCTCCGGCCACCGGAATATTCCCTCCGGTCACCGGAATATTCTCTCAGTCACGGAATTTTCTTGCACCAGAATATTCTTTCCGACGACGGAATATTCTTTTCCGGTGACGGAATATTCTTCCGGCGACGGAATATACCGACGGAATATTCTTTTTCCGTTTGGTTACTGTAGCGGGTCGGAAACCGGGTCAAACCGGTTCGGGTCGGGTCACCCGGATTTAACGGGTCGGAGGTTGTCTTCTTCACTGCGCGCGCGTGTGGCGCGTGGGTCCCGTTGCCGGCGCGTGGCCGTCGCCGAGAAGACGCGTGTGGAGCGTGTAGCTTCGTCCGGTGTCCGTTTGAGACGAAATTTTCACCAAAATTTTCGTCTTGACCTGAGGAATCTGATGGTATCCTCCAAACTTGATTTCGATCAAGTTTAAAAATGGGCCTCTCACGAAAATTCACAAATCCGGCCTCCTACCGGCTCTGATACCACTTGTTGGGATCGGCGGAAGCTCACAAATAATATGGAGACCAGAATATAACGTGGTTCGGCCAATTTAGCCTACATCCACACACACAAAGAAGAGAAATTTGTATTAAACAATAAACCAATTATTTACAATGGTTTCTCTCTTCTAATCTCTCCAACGGACCTCACCTCCGACTCTCCTCCTCATTACAATCTTACATGTATTTATAGGAGAAAGAAATAGTGTGAACGTGTAAAAAACGGTGGAACTCCGGCGGCCGACTTTCTTGAATTTTCCGGCGGCGCCTACCTTCCAGCTGCTACTGACGGTGCCGTCTTCCACCTTCCAGAAGCCTCCAGCTTCTTCAATTTGCGTGTGTTGATTTCTAACAGAAAAAATATGAATAATTGATGGATGCTATCATCCATCAATTATAGCAATCGACAATTAAGTCGTGCGTCACTGTCTATAAATACTCATTCATTCGATAAGTTTTGTATAAATATGAGTAACGAAGAAAGAAAAGAAACAAAGAAGGTGAAGAGAAAAAATTGAGTTCTTTTATAATTACCTTGTAATAGTAGTTTTTCTTTAATTTTATAACAAGTTATTAGCACAAAATTCTACTGATACTGAAGTTAGTAGTTTTTTATTTCAAGTAAATTTTTTAATATATTATTTACATTCCTCGAGATGAATATAAACTATAATATTGCTGAATATTACTTGATAAAATTCTTCATTACTTGATAAAATTCTTCTTTTATTCAGATGATTATGTGAATATATTTCTTAGATCCACAGATTTATTTTTGTGATTCATATATATAGAAAATGTTAAATATTATAAAATTGATCTGTATTACTATTGACATTTCTGGAAAAAGTTATTTATCCAAGATCTTTGATGAAATCTATTTGCATATGATGAATTTAAGAGATACAACTAAAGAAGAAAATCACGTGCCCCTACAGGACCGTACTGTGTATCTCATGATGAAAAATCCTTACTGTGTAAAATGAATTAAGGGAGAGATATGAATACTAGAGGATGTAATCCTCTCAAAAGTTTATTATGATTTATTGCACCCGAAATTGTAAGATTTTAAAAGTGGTAGTAAATATAACTCTGCACTATTTAAAAGCAGCTAAATATTAAAATTATATAATGAGAATATCACTAATGATGATATTTTAAAAGAAAACATATATTATTTTTTATATCTCGAATGTGCTCCTACGCATTTAATCATCTATTGGCTATAAAAAGCCCTTTCCCTTTTTCACTTTAATTCCTTCTTTCCTCTCGCTTTTTTTACTTTCTTTAGAACTTTTGATTCTCTCGCATTGAGTTTTTTTTTTACAAGGTTTTAATGAGACAATCTTAAAGTACTTGGCAGTACATAAGAATACTGTTTTTTTTTTCATTCACTATTAGTTTTCTTCTCACTGAGTTTTTCCTTGACAAGATTTTAACGAGACATATTCTTTATGGGTGGTCATTCAAGGAGGAGTGTTATAAATAATGAAAAAGGGCATGAATAACCCATCTCCCTACTTGACATTGAAGAAAAAAGATAAATAATTGATTGATACACAACATCCATCAATTATGACAATCAGCAATTAAGCCGTGTCTCACTATCTTTAAATACTCATTCGTTTGATAAGCTTTGTACAAGTATGAGTAATGAAGAAAGAAAAGAAAAAAAGAAAGTGAAGAGAGAAAATCCACTTTTTTTATATTACTCTTGCAATAGTATTTTTTTTTTTTTGGTTTTATAACATAAATCAAATTTAGTAATCTTATTTTGTTCCAAGTAAAAAAGGGTCAGGCTAGAAAAGCATGTATATAATTAATTTAATGAGAATTTCATAACAATAATATTACTCATATAATTAGGAAAGAATGACTTGCATGGGTTAAAGAAATACGCCATATCAAAAACCCACATGCAGCCCAAGACTAGAATGCAAGTTCAAGGTCGACCAAACATATTCTAGACAAGCATACCATTACCAAAGAAAGTACAGTAATTTTATGAGCCCTTGTAGTTGAATCCTTTTGCATTTTCACAGACTTTTTAAATTAAAAAAAAACAAATATACTTTAAGTCGTGAACAAGTGCAAAATAAATTATAATTATGGGAGCGCAAAGAGACTCCATCCGTAGGGCCCCATATCATTGTTCAAATAAGTAATGTTTGCACGATCACCCAAAACATAGTGAAATTAACGTTCACAAAACAATCGCATGGCCTAATGCTTAATGGATAGCTGTTGTTTTTACAATTCACCCAAAATTTTGGCATGAACAATAGCCAATTGATGTAATTCATAAACAAAGAAGAGGCAAAAGAGTATGGATCATCATCAAGCACAAACATGCAAACAAATTATAGCATTTTCAACCATCCAAACACCCATAAACCCATGAATAGCAAACTCACAAACTAATCTCATGCAGAGCATAAATTACGAATAGCAAAGCATAAACCATGAAGAGCAAAGTTTACCTATACATGAGGGCCCATGGCTTTACGTCAGTATATTTTTTGTCATAGGCTTGCCGATTCCAATGGATCAGAAATTCGATCTTGGTTGGGGTTGATAGGTTCTCCAAGATGACTTATTTTGTAGCTTGTAGGAAGATCATGAATGCTACATGGATTGCCCATCTCTTTATTTCAAAGAGATTCTTTGCTTGCATGGAATTCCTTGGTCCATTGCCTAAAATTGATCCATAAACTTTATGAGTATTTTTTGGAAGAGTTTGTGGAAGAAAATGGGAAAGAAACTAAATTTTAATGGTATTTACCAACCCCAAATAGACGGCAAAACTGATTTGGTGAATCATAATTTTGGACAACCTTTTAAGGATCTTAGCCGATACTATATAATTCAAAGCAATGAGACCTTGTCTTATATTAGACAACATTTGCTTACAACTGATTTAAGAACAGAATCACACGGATGAGCCAATTTGAGATTAGGTATGGGTAGAATCCTTTGAACATACTTTGACTTGGCACCCATTCCATATATTGGTTTCTTGAAAGTAAAGGCAGAGAAGATGGTAGCCAAAAATTATCATGTGACATTCATGGCATATGATAGATAATTATTGAGGCACCTCACTTAGTTGCCAGCCCACAAGGCTCTACCAAGCACGTCACACCAGTGTAATAGATTGTTTCTGAAAAGCACAGTACTAATAAACCACTGCAGAAGGAATGATTCAACTATTGAAAAGAACAATTTGGAATATTGTATTAGAATATAATAGCTAGTATATACATGTGTCATACTGTGAGAGGAAAATGAATTAAGTTAGTTATGAATAGTGTCTTTAAATACCAATGTAATATACACTGCAATATATGAATGAAAAGAGGGATTCCGAAAGTATGTATGAGTACGTGCTAGACCTTTTTCCAAACACCTGTTGCGCTTATCTTCTTTTAGTAATTTAGTATGGTATCTTGAGTCATTGACCAACGTCAACTAGTTCATTCATGACATCCTTAGAAAATACCTCCGAAAAAAATCCCACCCCTTCCCTTCCTAGTCTTTCTCTTATCTCTTCATCTACTCATTTTGTTAACATCAAACTGAACCTCAAAACTTTTCTCCTTTGGTGAGCACAAATCTTCCCTTTCCTTAAAGCCTACCAACTATGCGGCTATGTTGATGGTTCTAAACCATCTCCCACTGTGTTTGTTGATGGTCTCCCTAACCTTGAGCACTCCAAATGGGTCTCACACGACCAGTTGCGCATTTCCATTCTAAACTCATCTCTGTCGGACTCGGTTCTTGACCAAGTTATTGATTGCATAACCTTTCATGGAATTTGGAATACCCCTCAAAATATCTTTTCTGCCAAATCTAATGCTCATGTGGTTCAATCCTAGTATCAACTAGCCACTCTTCGAAAAAGCTTTGAAACTATAACAGAGTATTACAACAAAGCCAAAGCATTAGCCTCCACCCTAAGTGTTGCTAGTCTTGCCTTAATAGACAAGGAGTTCTCAATCTACCTCCTAGCTAGACTAAGGAATGAATATGAATCTCTCGTCATCTCTTTAACCACTCATCCTGATCCACTTTCTTCACACCAGATCTATAGTTTCCTCTTCAACCATGAATCGCGTCTACACATAGACTTAGCACTTACTCTTGGCTACTCCATTTTCTGCTTATAATACATCTTCTAATTTTTCTTCAGAAAACAACATCTCGAACTGTGGGCACTACCCTCCCACTTGTTGTGGCAGACGAGGTCATGGGTGCAACTCTGGTTAACCCTTAAACCTGCCGTCGACTCCATCTTCTTCGTTTGCAACATCAAGTTCGAAAGCCTTTCTCAGCTCCAAAACCTCAGTGCAACAATGGCACTCTAGGTCAGGACACATTTCCCCTTGTGTCACCTCTTTCACTCTTCAGAATTTTCTTCCTGTAATTGATCGTGGGTTGGGCTTCTATCAATCATGTACTTCAGCCAATGCTCATGCCTTGGCCCATCCCCCCTCCCCTACATGGTCCACTGGACCTTTTCTTTTGCTTTTTGTTGATGTATGGGGCCCCGCCTTGGTATTATCTAGTAATCCAATATATTTTATTTGTCCATTCTTGATGATTACTCAACATATCTGTGGTTCTTTCCTTTACAATCTAAGACTAATATTTCTTTCATTATGATTGCCTTTCTCTAATATGTTAAAAATAATTTCTTTCGAAATGTTACTCACTCCAAACGAATAGAGGAGGGGAATTACAATCACTAAAATAAACCTTTCAAATATATGGCATTAAACATCGAATCACATGCCATTATTCTCACCAACAAAATGTGAGAATAGAGAGACGTTACCATCACATTGTTAAGATGGGCCTCTCTCTTCTCTAAAAAATATTGGGCCCAAACCTTCCAAACCGCCACATTTCTTATTAATCGAATGCCAACACGATCCTTAAACACAAATCACCTTATGAAGTTTTAATGGGCCAATCTCTGAATTATCATTTTCTTCGTAATTTTAGATCATCATGTTGGCCCAACTTAAGGCCCTTCAATATTAATAAACTTGATTTTCAGTCCAAAATGTGTGTATTTGTGGATTATAGCCCATATCATAAGGGTTATTTATGGTTACATATTCCATCAGGCTGCATCTATGTGTCCAGAGATGTAGTGTTCGACAAAGCCATGTTTCTCTTTGTCCAAAAGCCCAGTTTCAATAGTATAGTTTCCGCTCCACTCTCTCAACATTTTATTCCTCAACTGGATCCCTCACTTTTATGCTCGGCCTCACCCACCTCACCTAATACCTCACTCTCACTCTCACCACAAACACAACCCACGACCCACATTCACTCATCCAGGCCCTTAACTACCTCACTTTCCTTCTAGAACCTTAATTTCTCACCACCTCATGTTGCCTCTCCAAACCCTAGCTTCATAGACACACCCCTTTCCTCGAATTCAGATCTCATCTCCTCCCCTTCTTCAACACCCCAACCATAACCTCATCCCACGGTTACAAGATCTCGAGCAAATAAACATTGTCCAAATATTCGAACCGATGGTACTATTCCCTATTCTCCACCTCATTCTTCTTCATCTTCAGATATAACCCCCTCTGTTTTCCATTCTAGGGTTGTTTCAGAAGAACCATCTTGCTTTTTGGAAGCCTCTAAGTTTCTTGAGTGGAGGGCTACGACGCAGCTTGAGTTTCCCTTTCTAGACTTGGGACCTTGTCCCTCCTTCTTTGGATCTCAATATCTTAGATTCAAAATGGGTTTTAAAGACCAAAAAAAGTGTGCTGATGGAACCTTAGAATGCCGCAAAGCAAGGCTTGTGGCCAAGGGGTTCCATCAACAACCTAGGGTCAATTTCTTCAAGACCTTTAGTCCAGTTGTGAAATCTATTACCGTGTGTCTCTCGATGTCTCTTATAGTCTCTTCTTGATGGCCTCTTCACCAACTTGACGTGTAGAACGCTTTCCTTCATGGAGATCTTGGGGAAGCTATTTATATGAAACAACCGCTGGGATTATTTTGCTCGGTTTCTCTAGTTACAATCAAGCCTCACACTTAAAACTATGCCGCTTGAATTGAAGGAGGATATTGGGTCATCTCACTCTGCCAGCCCACAAGGCTCTGCCCAGCACACCACACTAGTGCAACGAATTGCTTTTGAAAAGTACAGCACTAACAGACCATTGCAAAAGGAATAATTCAACTATTGAAAAGAACAATATGAAATATTATATTAGAATGTAATAGCTAGTATATACACGTGTCATAATGTGAGAGGAAAAGGAATCAAGTTAGTTATGAATAGTGTCTATAAATACCAATGTAATATACACTGCAATATATGAATGAAAAGAGGGATTTCGAAAGTTTGTGTGAGTCTGTGTTAGACCTTTTCCCAAACACCTTCTGTGCTTATCTTCTTTTAGTAATTTAGCAATAACCATGTACAATAATATGTGACATAGCATGACATATTATAGTAATTAATATAACCATGATAAACAGAAGTATAGAGTTCTTATCACCACAAATATATATAAGTACCGAAAGTAAGTTAAAAGCTAGCTAACTCATTATCGAGATTAAAAAACCTCATTGTCGAGATTTTTGAAAAAATAAACGATGTTTATTTACATGCCACCCCTAGTACATGATTGATGTATTGTATAAATTAATAGAGCTTATCTAAACGCTACCACTAATACATTACTATGCAGTGGAAGAACTGTTGCTGTAGGATGTTTCCTCATTGTTCTTTTGTAATTGTATAAATATTAGGAAGATTTGGAATGCCATATCATCATTTCCAATAGGAAAATGTTTTATTTACAAAGAGACTATATAAAAGTAAACGCACAAACTAATGTGAGTTGATGTAGTACATCAGATTATAAAATATCTTTTATTATAAAGTAGATCTAATAAATACTATGGACCAACATCAGTTTGTAATTTCTTTTTTTGTGATATCTCTTTGTGTCTGTAACAGTTCTCTTCTCAATAATCGTATCTCTTTGTTCACTAGCCCTTTCAATGATTTGCAGTTGCTTCAAAAGTTTAGACATTGCCCATTCAATTGTTATGGCAGCAACATCTGTGTCTCCAATTAACAAATCCTTATATTAGTGAACAAAATCATAATGTTCATTAACTAATATTTATGCGTCGAGGAATGTCAAAATCACAGGTCAAGCATAGGAACAAACTAAAACCAAAGTGGTTAATCATATATGATTTACTTGAGTGATCCCCTTGATCTTGTCACAAGTGAGATTCACACAATATCAAGATCAAGAACTTGCTGTAGAGACCGGATTTGCATTATTTTGTGACAATTTGTGCAGGAAGTTGAGGGCTAAGAACTAAGAAGGTTTATATTGTCAGTACCATTCTAAATAAATAAATAAAATGGGATGAAATATACAATAATTTATTGAAGCCAATATCTTTTGTAAGGTGCAGACATTTCATCTAGTGCCGGATTGTAATGGAGCCAAAAGTAAAAATAGAATATTTAATGTCAAATAAAAATGGAGAGAACAATTTCTTTTTCCTCAAATAAAAAATTTTAAAACCTCTCAAAATTCCTCAAAAAAATATGAAATCTCTCTCCTAAAAATCCACTAAAGTTCCCGAGTTTCCATTTAGTAAGAAAAAATGTTTCTTGGTTTTGCTAAAATCCAAAAAAAATCTTCTCCAAATCTAAAATAAAAGTTAGTTTCTAAATTTTTGAATTATTAAAATTTGACTCTAGAGTTTTTAAAGTTATTTTTTAAAAGAATAATAGATCTTTATTAATCAATTATGGATAAAACCTGTAATATATTGTTTCATTTTTATCAACTCTAGATACTCTTCAATCCAAACCACCACCTCCTCCTCTTTGCATAATAATGCGTGCTTGGCTAGTAAATGTGTAGCAATGTTACCCTCTCTTGGTGTGATCTGATGAACCACTAGTCTCTGAGCTACCAAACGTCTAATGACTTCAATGAGCTGACCATACGATGAGCAATTCTCTTATGAGTTGTTAACCTTTATAATCACTAATTTAGCGTCGCCTACGAATATCACTTCGTATAATCCAATTTCTGAACATATATAGAACCATAACTCTCCATAAAGCTTTAACTTTTACTATCAATGGAATAAATAAGGACTCTTCCTTCATGTACATGATTGTTGCAATTACCTCCCTTTTCTAGTCCCTTATGATTATACCATCTCTTGTCTTCTTGTTTTTCACATCAAAAGTCATATTCCAATTAGTTTAGAAGAAGTTTTCAATTGGATGCTACCATTAATTTACTCCTTTCTCTACTCTTAGTTGAGCTTGCTAAAAAATATTCTCATTCATTTTTTGCTTTGATTATCATTGATTTGGACACTCAAATTTATCTTAAGAAATGAATTTATTCCTTTTATTCTTGATTCTTCTTAAAATAACAACTTCTTCCTCCACTTCATGTGCTTGTCTATTCATTATATCCTCCCAAATATAGGAAAAACATCCTCTTTATTGTGCCATTTTTGAATAGGACTTTGATCATATGCCCAGATATCATTAGAAGTAATACAACTCTATAAAGCATGACTGTTAGTCTCCACTATTTCATAGATAGGACGATTAGTGTTATCAATTATTTTCCTAAAAAATAGTTTATTTTTGGTAGGAAGAGTATCACTAACTGCATCCCAAATAAACGCTTTAACTTCATTTGGCACATTCATATACTATAAGAAAAATAATTATTTATGACAGATTATTTGTGGCAAGAATGAATATTTGCGATCAAAATAAACTCATTTTAACATAAAATAATTATTTTTACAGGAAATAACTGGTCACAAATAAATAATTTTCTTGTTGTGATATCACTAACTGCTCCCTTTACTACTTGATGCTTTTTCTTTCTCTCTTCTTCTTTTGTTGGCTTCTAAGTAATATGCACTCTTGATTGAAAAAAGACCGTTCTTAGAACAACCCCAGATCAATTTATCTTCCAACCCCAATCTACTAATCGGCATACTGTAGATAACTTCTGCCTTTTTTTCATCAACTAATTCTCTATTAAAGCCTCGTTCCAGCAACCTTTTCCACTTTCTATGAGCTAGCTCCTTGACATTAGCTTCATTGTTAAAAGTTTTTTTCACTAGGTATATTGAACGTACTCTGTGTTGACAACTATTTATCTTCCTAAATCTTTATGTTACTACCATTTCCTACCTGCCATCTTAGCTCTTCTCTTAGTAAATTTTTGGAACCTCATACACTCCTCCATATTTGTATTGGACATGCTCCCAGCTTTGCCTCCATGATGGCTTCTCTTTTGTAGTGTTTTTCATCATAATTCTACCTACCAAAGTAGCAGAATTAGTAAGAAGTCTCAACATTTCTTAGCCAACATAGCTTGACTAAAGCAATTAATATCCTTGAAACCATGTCCTCATTCAGCTATAGATACAACCACCTAATCCCATTTTTTTCATTGAGTTTTCCTTTCCTGTTTCATATGGCTCCACCAGAATCTACCCATAATATCAGTTATTTCTTTACACAATCACTTTGGTAGCTTAAACACTTTTATAGCATATGTAGGGATTGCTTGTATCATAGCTTTGATGACGATTTCCTTGCCCGCCTAGCTGAAAAATCGAGAAAGTTATTCTTCAAATTATGCACTTTATCCCAGACTCTCTTTTTGATGCCTCTAAAGGTTTTATATTTTAACTTTCCAACCATTGAGAACGACCCTAGATATTTCTCAAAATCTCCACTCAAACTTGCACTAGATTGTCTCACTATCTATGCCTTAATATCCCTACTAGTTTTTTACTAAAGAAGATGTTGGTCTTCTGCATATTTAAACATTGTCTTGAAGCTTGCTTACACTGATCCAACAATTATGCTACATCCTCCATTCTTTTAACTTGGCTTTACAAAACAATATGCAATCATAAACAAAAAGAAGATGATTGATCCTGCTTCATCCTTGTGACACTAATATGCCTCGAACATCTCTTCTATTTTCGAAGTTCATCAATGGATTAAGCCCTTCTGCGTATAAGAGGAAAATGTAAGAAGATAATGAATCTCCTTACCTTAATTCCTTTATAGGAATTATTCTTCTACCTGGTTGTCCATTCACTAATATTGAGTAATTTTGTTGTAACACATTGCATAACTAAATGCACCCATTTCTGACCAAATCTCAATCTCTTCATAATCCCCTTCAAATACTTACATTCTAACATATCATAATCTTTAGATATGTCTAATTTAAGACCCATCCTTCATTTTGTACTTTTTTTTCTAGTTTTCATAGTGTAAAGCTTTATATGGCATAATGATATTGTCAGTTATGAGCCTTTTAAAAATGAAGGCACTTTGATTTGATGAAATGATAACTAGAAACACATTTTTTAGACTATTACCAATGGTTTTAGCTATTATTTTTGTATAATAAATTACGTAGACTTATAGGACAAAACTCACTAACAGACTCAGGTTTCTGCACTTTAGGTATTAGAGCAATAATATTAGGATTTACATAATCTAAAAATTCATCACAATTTAAGCATTTAAGAATAGTTTTTCTAACTTTATCCCCTACAAAATTCCAGTAGGATTGATAGAATAGGCCCCAAATCCATTAGGACCTAGGAATTTTAAAGGGGCCATTTGATTTAGTGCTTCTACAACCTTCACCTTGGTAATTCTTTCTATAACTCCATATTCATCTCTACTCTCACTCTTTCATCCACATATTTGTCACTTTTGTCTCCACATATTGTAAACAATTCTCTAAAGCCTCTACTAGATCCATTTTTATAGACTTATGTGTAATGGTTCTGAAAGCCTGTCGAATCCCTTCTTGCTCTATTCTAATAACCGATTTAGAGTTATGATCTTTAAAATCTATTTATTTTTGTCTCATTTAGGTGGCACACACATGGATATACTTAGTATTTCTATCTCCAAATTGGTACCAATTTTTCTTAGCTTTGCTTATATTTTACATCCTCCTGCTTCAACATACCACCTATTTCACTCTAAAGTTTTTTTTAATCAAATCTACATTTTGAGGCCCCCTATTGATGATAGCCTTCTAATGAGATCATGTTTTTCCTTGATCGCTTTCTCATTAATTGGGCTTCTTTACTTGCTCCACTTAGACAAAGCACTACTACAATTACTTAGAGTAGTTTGTGCTCTTTCTATATTATGTAAAAATAAACCACCACCTTGTCACTTTCTTGCTCTATGATGTCTGCACATTCCTCTTCTTTAATCCAACTAGATTCAAGTCAGAAATTTTTTATTCTCCTATATTGGCACCTAAAACCTCTTGTAAAGGAAACTAAAATAGGTCTATGGTTTAAGCATATGACAGCTAAGACTTTTACCCTAATTCCATTGAACATACATTTCCATAAATTATTTGCCGCTACCCTGCCGAATCTCTCTTTTGTAACGCTTTCATCAAACAATTAATTCTCATCTAGAGCTGTAATAAACAACTATTATCTTATTCTTTAGGCCTTGCTCTTCACCCTATCTTCTCATAGTGGAACATAATGTTATTAAAATCGCCAATGAATAACCAAGTTGTTTAACCTTTGTTTAAGTCTCTTTAAAAGCACCCATGACTTTTTTATTTTGCTCAATTCTAAATGGCCATAAAATCCAATAAGGAGCCATTTGGTTTTTAGATTCTCATAACTCATCTAAACACTAATATGTCTCAATAAATAATTAAGAGCTTCGAATTCTATATTTGTGCTCCACAAGATTGTCAATCCTACACCCATTCCAACTAGATCAACACCAAAACAACTATCATATCCTAACTTTCTTCTTAGATCTTCCAATTTAGATGACTTAAGAAGTGTCTTCATTAGAAAAACCACCTTGGGTTTCCTTTCATTTGTCGTAATACAAAGGTCTTGAGTTGTCTGAAAGTTCTCAAGCCTTCTATACTTCCAACTTAATAGATTCATTGATCTCGATGAGCTTGAATAGCAACCTTCATCGATAACAAACTGTTTCCACACTCTCCAGTGTTTTACGCAACCTTAAGCTTCATCCCATCATTTTCCTCACCACTTCCTATACTCAAGCCCTAGTTTGAGCATTTTCTAAGAGAAGGTAAAAATGTAGACTCATATGTACCTTCAAAGCCTCTGGCCCTCTGCTTCTAGCTTCTTCTTGCTACCCTTTCTTATTATTGATCTTGACCTATAACAATTTTATCTTCATTCAACTGGTTAGATTCTAATAAAGGGATTAAGCTAACCTTAGATCCAATGTCAAGCTTTTTAATTCACCTGCTAATAGGTTATCTGATATGGACCAAGATAGATTGAAATTTTAATTCCTTTCCAGAGCCTTATTCACATTTTTTCCAACTTCCCCAAGATCATCATCGATTTCCTCTATACTCCCCACACTTCTCACAATATTTTTTAAGGATAAACTCTGATTTGTTATTTACCCTGCCATCTCTTCTTTTCTTTTCAAATTACCCTTCATCTCGCCTCAATTTTCTCATACATTCGTTGGCTCTTATGAGGTTTTGTGCTTTTTTTTGGGTGGGGGGCTTCCCTATGCATTGGTTTGCAACTGGACTCCATTGGACTAAATACTGCTTCCTTTCGCTATGATTTGTGAAGTTGATTGTCAAAGGACTTTTAAACTTCTTCACTATTTTCTTTGAATCCAAACAATTTTCCATGGCTACCATTCTCTGCCTTTAATCATGGTCCAAATTGGCATTCTTTGTCCATATTGTAGTTTCTACTTTGACACTGGATAAAATAAAAATTATTCTACAGGCTACTTCCAATAGATAATTTACAGGAAAAAAATACAAGAAATTCACTTAAAACTCAGAGAGAACGCCTCTGAAATTCAATTGAATATTATCAAATCAAGCAATAATTGAAAATCAGTCCACAAACTGAACTATAGAGCCAAAATCGTCTTTATCGAAATTTTACCAAAATTAGCAAAAACCCAATAATCATTCCAAAATCAAATACAGAATAAAATAAGTATTTTACCAAAAATATGGCCCAAATTGAGTTCAAAATTACTTCCTAAACAACAAATAAATATTATAAAGAAAAAAGGCAAAAAATAACTAAAAATGGGCATTGAAAGGGAAAATGACAGATTTGGGATCATAAACGATGCACACCAAATGGATTTTGACGACGTGTGAATCGAAAAGAACTTTCCAAATTGGGATTTTATGCGCAATTTTGATACCTTTAGCCAAAGTTATGGCTTAAATACTAAAACGCACCCAAATGTGTCCCAATTGGGAAAAAGTCACGGTTGCTTACCATCTTTGTGTTGATTTGTCAACTCATAGTATCTTAGTGGCATCAACGTCCAATCTGACAACTCAGCATCATCTGACTCGGATCCCCCTACATCATACTCTGATTACCATTCAAATACCTTATTCCCATGAATGCTTTTACCACATCTAAGTAAATTTTAGTAGTTTCTCATATATAATTATCACCTACATACTTAGTGAATTTACATTAATGGTATGACCCCAAACTATATCTTTCCTCAAATCTAATTCAATTTTCACCCTTTAAAAGCTTTCCAAGCCCACACCATCTTCAGGCACATCAACTTCTAGAATTGTATCGATTTGTGCATGCCAATGGAAGATCACGCATCTGAATCCATAATTGTTCACAATTGAAATTTATTGCGTGGTTGCACTATGCCTTCAAATTGGTTCATAACAAAAAAAAATGTTGACAAACAATAATGGTCTTCCTTCTATAACTTGATCTCCATCATCTCGATTTGCAAAGACAATAATTAATGTATTCAAGCAAATCTCCTTAAAAATAGTATTCTTGTCAACTATCCACTACTTTAACATAGTGGTTCGAATGACATCTTTATTTATATGTTATTCAATGCAAATTCTTCCGATCAGATTACATTTTGCCCACTTACGTCCCTGTCCCTTATTTGATCCAAATCATCAATCTTAAGCCCTATTTTTGCCTGTTCTTCGTTGTTGAGCTTTAATTGTTTGTTAGCCCCTTATTCTTTCATGATCACTCTCTCGCTAATTACGTTGCTGCTCACACACTTAATTGTAGGGAAGAAATATATACTCCTAAGGAGTAGAAAATGAATACCCCTTCTCCTCAGTCGCCTTATAGAGAAGACGAGAGAGAAGACTAAAAAATGCATTTAGAAAATGTTCATTTAATTTGTGAAGTTATTAAGATATATGTTTTTTTTAAAATATGTTTTTTAAAAAACCCAAAATACTAACCTTGTGAATATCTGTGTCGATTTTTTTTTTCTTTTTCTATAAAACTCAAAAGTTTCATTGTTTTGAATTTAAATGACATCTTTTCAAAAAAACCCAAAACATGATATGCTTTAAATTGAGGAATTTTTGTACAACAAATGCTTCAAAACCCATGGCATTTATACAATTACGTTTTAAATGGGCGCAATATTATTGTAAAATAATCTATAAAAGTAACATCATTTTATATATAAATATCCTCTTTATAGAACATAGTTATAGAAAAGATTATGCGTGTATCATTACTCTTATTTTTATATCCTTTCTTAATTTTCTATATCATGTGAAAAAATACACAAACAAGGAATATGCTATGATTTTTTATTATACTCAAACTGAATAATTTGACATGACCAATTATTAAGTTTGATCATATTTGTTAATTATAATACATTGAATTGAAATGAAATGAAATTAATGCGCCTCTTTGATGTATGTATATATATATATATGCATATAATTATAAACAACAAAGATCTATTCATATTCATACACACACATATTAACATAAACTCATTGAAAGTTTCTCCTTGGCATTATTGCCAGCTTCTTCTTCAATTATTAGCAAATATAAATTATATATCACACAACCCAATTACTTGTCCTCTAACTAGGGAATTATTACAAAATACTACTCAAGATGAATAATTTATGCTAAAACTGAAAATTAATTAGTAAAGATGGCATGGGAGTCGAGGCTTCACTACTGCAACAAGTGGGAACTTTCTTGGTGTTACCAAACCATAAATTTCCTCCATGCCCAAATCTTCAGGCTTCATATCATCTTCCAGTTTCCACTCAAATCCATGCAATATATTGGCTAAGATAGAGCTAATCATCTTTAGTCCAAGACTATATCCAGGGCACATCCTCCTTCCTGAACTAAATGGCAATAGCTCGAAATGGTGTCCTTTGACATCAATATTTGTTCCCAAGAACCTCTCTGGACAGAATTCTTCAGGTGCATGCCAAACTGATGGGTCTCTTCCTATACTCCATATGTTTACGAAGGCTCTAGTTCCTTTACGAATATGAAAACCAGCTACTTCACAATCTTCCATAGCTAGGTGCGCTGGTAGCAATACAACCACAGGGTGTTTCCTCATCGTTTCTTTCATAATTGCATTAATATAAGGAAGATTTGGAATGTCCTTCTCCTCTACCCATCTATCTTTCCCAATAACCCTGTCAAGCTCTTCAATAGCATTATTCATGAGGTGGGGTTTCTTCAAGAGTTCAGACATTGCCCATTCCACTGTAGTTGCAGACGTGTCTGTGCCTCCAGCTAGAAGATCCTAATTTTAAGAAGAACCAAAGCTGTCATAGAATGTTATTCATATTATGGTCACATGGCTAGTTCGAAATGTAAGAGTTTCATTTAAACTCTATGTCCACACACCTATGGATCTAGAATAGCTCAAGACTTATCACCTAATTAATGAGTCACAGTGGGATAAGATGAGCTCAACTCATCTCAACTCATCTCATCTCTGAATCCAAGCGGAGCCTATGTAATCACATGAGACATTGGCCCGAAACCTATAAATATCACTTATCTCAACTCATATCAATCTTATCATTACACTTTTCAAAATTTTCACACAAAATCTAATAAATAATTCAACTTTTTTAAATTCCAATTTAACTTTTTCAAATTTCAAAACAATGATAATATTAAAAAAATAATATTCTAATAATATTTTATTAATTTTTAGAACTCATCTCTCAATCAAAATGGGGCCTAAAGAGTTAAAGTTGGAATTTTACCTACAATATTAATGTCTGTAGCCATCAAGAGACCATTGAGATTATTAAGTAGTTAGGACGATCATTCTATCGTAATTAGGTCGGATTATTATCAACCCAAGATGGAGGCAGGTATGTTTTCTAATTGTTATAATTTTATTATTGTGCATAATAAAAAATCGAACACCTAATTATTTATATTAATCATATTAAAAGATTTAACAAAAAAGCTATGACTCAGTGTTATGAAAGGATTCACATATTTGAAACAAGATGTGCTTCGAAAATACAATACCTGAGTGAGGCCCTTGACGTTGTCATAAGTGAGCTTAACCTGATTGTTAGAATCATGATCATCATCAGCGAGCTGCAACAATAAATCCACCATGTCCTCTGGCTCAAAATCTCTCACTCCTAGTCTCTTGGCCTTGTGTTCTTCAAAAACATGGTCGTAGAATCGATCAAATTTTCTTGTCACTGTCTTCATTCGTTTCACGTATCCCTGCAAGTCCAAGAAATCTAGCCACGGTATATAGTCCCCAATATTTAGAACCCCATTAAGCAAGAGCAACTCATCTAACATTTCTTGGAATTCTCCGAGTTCCACTATAGATTTTTCATGTTCAGATTCGCTAAAATACTTCTTACCCAATACAATTCTACTGATAACACTAAGAGTGAGATGTGCCAGATGCTCTTTCACCTTGATGGGCTTCCCAGATAATGTCCAAAGGCGTGAAAAAAGAGCATGTCTTTCTTCAACACGAATGTACTCATAGGAGTCTAGTCTCCTTGATGTAAATAGCTCGGAGATATATATCTTGCGCGCATGGCGCAGATAAGGTCCCCAAGGTGCCCATGACATATTGGTGTAGTTATGAGTGGTGTATTTCCCAGCTGCTGTTTTGGGTCTAGAGGCAAAAATGTGATCATGGGTCTTCAAGAATTGCTTTGCCATTTGAGGAGAGGAGGCAACCACTACTGGGAATGACCCGAATCTAAGTTGCATGATTTGCCCATATTTTTGAGAGAGTTTGTGAAGGGATCGGTGAGGGAGAGGACCAATAAGGTTTAGATTGCCAATGATAGGCCAAGGTTTGGGACCTGGTGGTAGTTTTAGCTTGTGGGATCGAAATGGCCGGAGATGTTTCGAGAGAAAGAAAAGAGAAGCTAGCCCCGCCATGGCTAACACAGCAAACCAAGAAGTGACCTCCATGGCTGAGTTTGTTTATTTTTTGGTTTATTATGCAAGAGTTCGGAATGGTTAAGGACGATTATATAAGGTCCAAGGAAGATGATTGTTCTGTTCACAGCGGCATGCAATATAAACCGTAAAAATATTGTTTATAAGAGATTTTTACAGATTATTATAAACAGTGAATTACTGTCCAAATTTATTCATTTTGAAAACCCGTCCCCTTGCGGTTTGGATACTCAGAAGTTTGAGAATTGCTCAATTATTTTCGTACGATGCTTACCATTCAGACACATTCAAACGCTGTCAAAATCGTGTGAAGTACTACTGCATTATGAAATGATTTCTCACCTATCCGTCAGTCATTTGCAGCCTTCCTCTCTCCCTCTATATTCACGCCTTTCTCTCTCATCTATTATTTTGCAAGCCTTTTTTTAAAACATTTCATTTCCAATTTTTATTTTTTAATATTTATTATACTTATAAATAGATTGAATTAAATAATTTTTGAAATGCAAAATATATATAAAATAATGCACCAGAAAATTTAAAAAATATATATATAATCAAATATTGATTTTATTAATTTTGATTTAAATAAATTTTTTTTAAAAAATTGTGCAAAATTATTTTTTAAATATGTTGAAAATTATCTATGATAATAATTCTATTTATCATTATAACATATAAATAACTTCATCAGCTCACTATCATTAATAATAAAATCAGTTATTGATGAGACCATACATTTTTGAACTTTTTATTCAAAAGACAATATTTTAATATTTTTCGTTCATTCAAATAACTTAAACTATTTTTTAGGGAATTTACAAATCCACTCCAATCTATACTCACAATTATTCACAACGAGCAATATTAGAAGTACACGATTTCATGTACATTTTATTGAATCGATGACGTGATAATAATGTCACGTCAATTAAAAAATTAAAAAAAAAATAAATAAAAGTGATATAATAAAAAAAATTAAAAATACATAATACAAACAGTTAAATTAAAAGATACGTAAAAATAATATTTTTATATGACATATTTGTACATGAAAATATCAATAATAATAATTAAAAGATATAACTTTTCTCGACACTTCTCACTAAAATGACTTATGTGCCACATTCTTTCAAATTTATTATATATTTGTTTTAATATTTATATTTTTAAAACTTTGAATAATTAAAATAAAGATAATTTTCATTTAAAAATGGGCAATTAAATTCCTTGTGGAAGGACGTAATATTTAGAAAATAGTGGGTAAAACCGTAAAAAGTCTTGGCCGGTCTATATATCAAAGCATGTGATTATCCATCACTCACGTTCTATTAATGTAAATAAAGATAAGTTGAAAATATCTATTCAATACTCCACATATAAAAATTTGTGAAGATTTACAATTCAAATTCAGAAATAACTAATTCTTGTGAGTACTTAATCTACGATGACCATTTGTTAGTATTCTACCGATTCTTTATTTTTAGATTTTTTCCTAAAAAGTCATTTTTAAGTCTCTTTCATATTTTAGATATTCTGTGAATGGTAATAAAATAATAAATAATACTGAAAAATAAGCAAAACTAATTATAAAATAATAAGTAATAATAAAAGCCACTGACCAAACCGAGCCAACTGAATAAGTGTACCCACATTATACCCATAGCCAAAAAATATGTCAGTTTTTGGTCTTCAATTTTAGTCCGTGAAATAAAAGTAAATGTAATGTATAATGTATAGAGTCTCTTTTCTAAATTCTAATTTTGCGATGGCGTCTTTGATTCAATGTCTATCCTTGAATAGTTCAATTAAAGCACTAGTATTAGATTCATTACAATTTTATTTAATTAATCTTAATAGAAAGTACAATTTTAATAGATCTATCAAATTTTCAAATCTATAACTCTATATTAAATTCATTATTAGATCTATCAAAATAATGAAATAATAATTTTTTTAATAAGAATATATTTAAATATTTTTTCATATTTTATAATTACACTAATGATATGTATATTAATAATTTAATTTGATATTTAAATAATTATTTTAAACTAATAAGAAGGAGAGCAATTTGTATGATACTTAAATTTTAATATTGTAGGGTTGTTTAAATTTAGAGATGAGATGAAATGAGTTATAAATAATAATAAAATTAGTGGTTGAGATGAATTAATATTTGAAATAAGTAGTTGAAATGAGTTGAAAGTACGAAATGAATTGTGAATAGTAAAATTCAGTTTGTAAAACAAATCGGACCTGTATGACTAATTTAATTTGAATGACTGATAATGGGGTTTTAATTTGTTTACTAGCTGGGTACTTATTTTAATTCCTTTTTTTTAAAGCCGTTAAATGGAAAAAAAATAACATTAGTATTAAAGTATTTTAATTGAGCTAAGTTGCCCACAAAAATTGGCCCATATCTTTGTAATATAATTGTATTGTAATAAGTACTCTTCTTAATTTATGTAAGCAGACCTGGAGGTGTGTGATGAAAAAATCAACAACTGATAGTCATGAAATTCAACAAAGTTGCAGTATCAATACGCGAACGGAAAAAAAAAAAAAAAATGAGAAAATACAGTAAAAGAATAAAATATATTAAAAATATATATTTAATATGTGAATAATAATTCTTTGAATATAAATGATGGAGAAAATTTATTATAATTCAAAATTAGAGAATAAAAAATAATGTAATAGATCAAATGTAAAGATTTTTTAATAAAAATTATTAAATTTGTGTTTAATAAATGAAATGATAGATTTACCGTTAATACCCAAACATGTGAATCTGTGATCCACCAGTACTACCATGATTTTCTTCAATAACATGTGATCCACCTAACGAATTATTGTGCGTTCCCATCATGTACAGAGCTAGTAGTATTGTATTGATTTTCAAAACCAATTAATTTCTTTTCTTTTTCTTCTTTAAAAAAAAAAAAAGGTGACCAATAATATTAGTCACTTAATTTCTCCCCACATCCAATTAAGTTTAAAAAATTATACACATGCATGCGATTGTCATGTCCTTGCTAGAACCATGCATGTAGCACTGGAGATATTTATAAAAAAGAGCAAGGGTTTATTAGAGAGTGAGATGAAATAAATTTTTTTTTTTATAAATAGTAATAAGATAGATAGTAAATATATAATACTAGTGAGATAGTTTAATTCCTAAGGTAAAAAAAAAAAAAAAAAAGCTAAAAATAGATAGTGTTAAGTTTTCATTTTACTCTAATTTTAATTAATTATATTATTAAAAAAATTTAGAAGTAGGATTTGTTTGCCACGTTAGAATTAATCAATCTGATTGAAATTAAAGATAAAATTATAGAATTAGTTGAAGTTGGATCACAATTTCATCTTTATCATGATATTAATGATCAGGGCCCAAATATATATATAGCTAGCTAGCTAGCTAGCTAGTTACGGACACATCTTGGGATTTGGTTTTTTCCGCTAAAAAAGTTGCCAAGAAATTTAGAAGTAGGATTTGTCTGCCACGTCACATCTAACATCTTTGTTGGTGTGATTTGAACTAGCTAGGTACATTAATATATATGTGTAACATGTTTAGTACGTGTATTATGAGATAAATTAAATCTTCGTTTTTTTCGTATTATAACGGAACATGCAGTACGTCTGCACTGAGTAAGGATCGATCGAACCTATTATTCAAAATATAAATAAGGTAGTACTGCGCGCTCAACTTTCAGCAGTACTCACGTTTTAAATAAGTTTTAAAGGATCAAACAATAATGAGGAATCGTTTGGTTCACGAAATAAATTTAATGGAAATTTCGATTCTTCCTATTCCAGTTCTTTTGATCGCTAACAGAAGATGAAGGTTTCTTTAGAATCGAGTCAATCGACCCTTCTCCTTGATACTCTTCCAGTATTAATTCAGCAAACCTCATCCTGAATTACAGCCTTCTGATCTTCACTTGTTTCTGTTAACTATCTCTGCTACAAAAACCGCCATTATTTCCTCACAATATCATATCACCCCTTTTATCCAAAACTGCATTCTCATGATCTGCATAAAGTCCCACACAATAGGCCCAAGTGTGTTTTCAACCTTTGTACTCCCAAAACTACAATAATATCACAGCCTCCCGGATATTCTTCAAGTTTGCTTTAATAATATCCTCAATAACCTATCCATATGTTGCCCAGTAATTCCCTTCATTTGCAACTACCTTTATAAAGACTTGCACATCTCCCTCAATAATATCCCTATTGCATCATAGCTCTAAGCAAAATTCAGTTGCCTTCCTCATTGCTAGAGCCTCTACAAGCTGTTCTAAAATTACTGGTGTACAACACGTGCCTATGACTTCACAGTTGCAATCCCGAACTATAATACACAGGCCAACTTTCTATTTTTTGGATCCACAACCGCTTCAAAATTTGCTTTAAACTATCCTTGGTCTGGGTTCTTCCATCTATATAATTCAAGTCCAGGGGCTTCTGAATGTTGCGAGTTTTAACCTGTGCTCCTTTGTAGTCTTACAAGGATTGAATGTCTTGCATAAGTACTTGTGTTGGACTCTGGAACTTGTTTTCAAAAATCACCTTATTTCTTTTATACCAAATTGTTTTAAATATGACTACTGCCTCTTCTAAATCCTCTTGTTTGAAACTATCCATCATTGTTTCCATAATGTCAAAAAATATGCAATCATAATCGACCATTTATGGAGTTTGCATCCCTTTTCAGACCAGATATCATTGATAGTAAAGCATTTCCATAAAGCATGAATAATGGTTTCCTTTGTCTGTTGGCATAGAGGGCATGCTTTTGAATCTCCTATATTCCTCTTATGAAGCTGAGCCATAGTTGGAAGTGAGTTAGACCCTACTCTCTATAAGAAATGCTTTATGGCTTCAGGAACTTTCAGATTCTAGATGGACTTCCAAACCTTCCCCTGCATTTCACCTCTCGTAAACTCTCCTTCCTCTCTTATTCTTCTATCTCTAGTCACGTAACAGACACTTTTTATATTAAATATCCCATTGTTGGTAATTCCCAGAACATCCTGTCCGCACCATTCCTTTTGTTGATTAGGGTTCTATATATCATTTCGGCATCTTCTTTGCTAAATATCTCTTGTATCAAGTTTACATCCCATATTTTCAACTTTGGTATAATCAATGAATTTGCAGTTGCATGTAGCCCAATTCTTGAATCTTTGATAGCTTGGAAATAGTGAGCTATTCACTTAGGCATCCGGTTTGTCCCCATATTTTAATCTTCTGACCAGTGCCAACTCTCCACATCATTCCCTCTCTTAATAACTCCTTAGCTTCACATATACTTCTCCATATTAAAGAATGAGAGTTCCCTACTTTGGCTTCCAGAACTCCACTTTTTTTTTTTTAAATATTTGCCGTGATATATATCAACCACTAGAGCGATAGGATTTTGAATAAAGTTCCAGCATTGTTTTGCTAGTAACGCTGAGTTAAAATCTCCCAAATTCCTAAAACCTAATCGCCCTTCATGCTTAGCATCCCCGTATATTCCCAGTTGTTCCCCTTCTTGCCCTACTAGAATTTTGCTAGCATGGCTGAGATCTTACTACACAATTTCCTTGGGGGTTTAAAAACATTCGTAGTGTATGTTGGCAATGCCTGAAGCACAGCTTTAATGAGTACTTCCTTCCTTGCGTCTGAAAGAGAACAATTTTCCTAGCTATTGATCTTCTTCCAGATTCTGTCATTTGGGCCTCTACACGTGTTGTACCTTAATCTACCCACTAGAGAATGCAAACTAAGATACTTCTCATAGCTTCCACAAAATTGCTACACATGCTTCAGTTTTGATGTTCTTTCTGATTTCCTGTGATGTATTGGAGTTGAAAAATATATGGAAATCTTATCTCTATTTAATACCTGGCATGAGGCTTTTTCATACCACTGTAGGGTATTTTGAACATTACCCCATTCAGATCTGACAGCGCTGTAAAAGATGACACAATTATCTACAAAAAAGTTATGATTAAGTCTTGGTCCCCCATTGCCACACTCACCCTTTTTATCATCTTTTATCTTTCTGCATTGTTGAACAAGCAACTTAATCCTTCCACACATAAGAGGAAGAGGTAAGGGGATTGTGGATCTTCTTGTCATAATCTTCTTTGGAAAAAAATTTCCTCACTTGCCTTTCCATTTACTAACACAGCATACTTCACTATTTTGACACATCGCATCACAAGACAATCCACTTAGAATCAAATCCTAAACTCCCCATAACAGCTTGTAAATATTCTCATTCCATCCTATCATAAGTTTTAGACATATCCAATTTTAGAGCCATACTTCCCACTCTTCCCTTCTGTTTAGTTTTCATTTGATGAAGCACTTCATACGCCACCATCACAAAATCTATGATATTTCTTCCTGGAATTAAAGCATTTTGAGTGGGTGCAATTAATGTGTTAAAACCTTCTTAAACCTATTTGCAATTTATTTCAAGATTAGCTTGTAAAACACATTACACAAGCTAATTGGGCGAAAATTCTGAACAAACTCAAGTTTCTTAACCTTTGGAATTAAGGCTATAAGAGTAGAATTAATAGGCTGGAAATCAGTACCATTATTGACAAAATCTACGGTTGTCTTGCATACCTCTTCCTTAACAATACTCCAATATTGTTGATAGAAACCAACACCAAAACCATTAGGGCCGGGTGACTTCAGAGGGCTCATTTGCTGCATTGCTTCCCCAATTTCTTCTATTATGTACTTTGCTATCAGTTCGGTATTACTAGATTCTAAAATTCTACTTTCCATTTTCTCTAAACAACCTCAATATCTTGTATGGAAGGTGGTGTTGTTGAGTACACCTCTTCAAAATACTCCTTGAATGGCCTTACAATTCTTTTTTCCTCTGCCTGTAGTTGCTAAGCCTTGTCCTTCATCTTATACATGCTATTTATTTTCCTTCTTGCAGTAGCACAGGAGTGAAAATATTCAGTATTTTTATCACCCATCTGATACAAGTGAGTTTTGCTTCTTTGTCCTCACTTTTGAACTTCTTTTTTCAGCATCACTCCTATTTCATTTTTCAACTTTTTTATTTCCTCTACATTTTCCTTTCCTTCATTTTGCTGCAATGCTCCCAACATATTATATTTTTCCTTAAGCACTTGATCTTCTTGAAGTATTGCTTACTCCATTGGCTCACTTCTACACGACACCTCCTCAACTTTTCATAAAATCCATTGGCATTTTTAGCACCCTTAATAACTCCTTCCCAAGCTGTCTTTACAACCTCTTTACATCCTTCTTCTAGAAACCATCTATTTTCATATCTGAACGTACTGTTTTGAAAGACCTTGCTTCCACTTTCTTTATTGGAAGATAGTATAAGGGACTTATGATTTGAAAAGCTTGCATAAACCACTCCTACTATTGTATTTTTGTAAGTTTCAGACCATCTTCGATTTTCTAGTCCTCGATTCAGTCTCTCTATTGTAGTGCCATCATCCTGATTATTACACCATGTGAAAAAGCTATCAGTCCAGCCGAAATTAAATTGGTTGCACTGATGAAATACCTCTCAAAAACTATCCATTTGTCTGTCCCCTCTTAACCTGCCCTCTCATTTCTCATTTTGTGTTAGGATTTCATTAAAGTCTCCAAGAACACACCATAATGCATCTGACTGATGTTTTAGAAACTTCAACAAATCCCAACTATCATGTCTTCTTGTTGCTTCTAGATTCCCATAAAATCCAATCAGAATCCATCGCACATCTGCTTCTTTGTCATCAACCTCTTCATTCCATAACATCAATAACCCTCTACTTCTTCCTCTAGGTTCCACTACAAAGCATCCTTCTTATCCTGACTTTCTTTTAAGCCACTCAGATTTCTTGGTTTTGAAGTTTAGTTTCATTAAGAAAACTAAACTAGGTATCTTAGTTCTTACCAATCTAATAAGATCTTGAACTATCCGAGGGTTCCTAATCCTCCAACAATTCCAACTTAAAATTTTCTTTGATTTTGGAGGGAATGCAATGCAACCTCCACCAATTCTTCACCACTTGTGACCTTTTCCTCATCCCAAAATTTCCTTACTTTCTTTTTCATGCAATCAATTGTTTCTACCTCTACTACTACTGTCAAAGCTCTCTTTTTTCCAATGTCATCTTGAAAGTTGTTCTCTATTCTCCTCCTTCTAGCCAATTTTTAATTTCTCTTATTGACACATTTTTTTTTTTTACCTCTTGCTTCTTTTTTATTGTTTTCTTGTCCGTCATCATTTTCACAATCATAAAAAATACTATTCATACTTCGAACAACAGGTAGTCATGGGAAAATTGGAACATGTTTTTTTTTGGGGGGGAATTGGAAGACACGTTACTTTTGAAGACGTGAACTTTTTTTTTTTTTTTCCCAAAGTGAGAGAAAAAAATACTCTATACAATGGCTTAAATTCTTTTTGCAGTGTCCATGGGCCGAAGAGACCCATGGGCCTGATTTGAAACAAACGGTATCATAGCCCAGCTTATATATTAGTCTCAGTTACTGCCATTTTTTCATTTTGGCCCGTTAGGACAAATTTCCAAACACCGAGCAATCCCTCTGCTCTACGAACTCCGAAGCCATGGCGACCTTGGACTCCGACGTGCCCATGGTCCCCGCTGGCGAGCCCTCGAGCAGCTCCGTCCCTTCCTCCTCCACCAAAAAGAACAAACGCTTAGAGATCAAGAAGTGGAATGCCGTCGCTCTCTGGGCCTGGGGTAACTTTTTCCAAACCCTAGCCCTAGTTTCTCTCTGATTGCTTTCATGTAGTTTTGTACCGTTTATCTCTTTTATATATATATATATATATCAGTTGGTTTACATCTCTCGGATTTGTGATTTTGAGGGATTTGATAATTGATCTTCGAGTAATGCAATGTCGGTTGATGCGTGCAGATATCGTGGTTGATAATTGTGCCATTTGCAGGAATCATATCATGGATCTATGTGAGTATTTATCTTTTTGATTATTTGTTTAAATTATGGGAATAATTGTTTATTTATTATATCTCGGTAAAGTATTTTTGAGGTATATAATTTTTCTGCTGTGCTTTGGTGAGTAGGCATTGAGTGCCAAGCTAACCAGGCTAGCGCCACTAGCGAGGAATGTACAGTTGCTTGGGGTATGCTTTCTATTCCCTTAAACTTCGTTGAGAGTACCTTTTCGGGTGTCTATATCTTTGTATTTGGCGCGATGTGGTGTCAGAAAGGTAGTTGTGTAGGAAGTCGGAACAGTACTGATTTCTATTAGGAGTTCGTAACTGAACTCTTCTATTTTACTTGCTGTATTAAATGAAGTGTGCAGTAAGGGAAGGTGAATTATTGTGTAATTTTGGATTGTCATGTTTATTAGGATGGTAGGATGGTAATTGTTGGCTTCATTTACTTTGATTTGATTGAATTTTGGGAACTAGCATGTTTATATATCAGCATGAATTTAAACAGTCCTTTCACCGTATACAACACATTTAATATAACTCTAAAATGTTTAATATATATCTGAAACTTTTGTGACAAATATTTTATTGGAGTAGAATATTGGATGAATGAAAACTTACCGTTATATTTCCTGTTCTGTAAAAGAAGCCCTGTCCATGTGGATTGTGATATAAGCTGTTCAATCCATTCAACACAATGGCTCCATTATTCTAATTTTCTTGTTAAAAATGATTTCAAATTGATAATGGCGGACATAATATTTCTGAGACTGACATTAGGAGGGTGGGGTGATTTCTCCTAGTGTACTAGATTTATGGTGGGGGATGGCTCAAGATACGCTTATTTCTCCTAGTATATAGAATCTCTCTTGCATGAAGAAGGATGAAGGGAGGCATATGTTCAGACCTCAAAATTCTCAGCTTGATTCAGCTCAGTGTGGTGTCATATTCACTAGGGAGGCTAATGATTGGGAGGTTGACTTTTTCTCATAGTTCTATCACACAAGTTGTATTGCATGTATGGTGAAAGAAAATGGTGTTGATAAGTTTTTTTGGACCCCTTCTAGGATACGTGTCTTTGAAGTGAAGTTTTAAAGTGCTATGTTATCATGCCAAGGAACCTTTCCTATGGAAGGTTATGTGGAAGAATATGGTTCCTCCAAAGGTGGCTTGCTTCATATGGATGACAGCAGCTCTTGGGAAAATATTTACCCTGGATAATGTTAGTGGAGGGTTATGATAGTGGTCAACCGATGTTGCATGTGTAGAAATGAGGAGACCGGGAATCACCTAATTTCTGAGGTTGCTAGCAATTTATGGAACATGTTCAATCTCTTTGGGATTAAGTGGGTGATGCCTTCAAAGGTGGAGTTATGAACATGTTGGAATAGGTAATGTAGCCACCATCGGTGTGTTTCATTCTGCAAGATGGTCCAATTGTGTGTGCTATGATGCATGTGGAGAGAAAGAAACTGGTGTAGGTTTGAGGTTAGCAAAAGATCAGTATTGGAGCTAAAGTTGTGGTTTAACACCTTGTATCCGTGGACAAAGATCAGCGTTGGACAAAGGCCCATTATGCTGCTCCCTTTTCCATTTCTAATTATCAGGAATTTGTAGTGCTTTCCCATTTGTCGGTTTAGTGAGTTCGGTGGGATATTATATCTTTTTGTTTTTATAAAGTTTATCATACTCTTAAAAACAAAACATGGTAAAAGCAATAAATAGCACTATTCTGAAGTTGTAAGTTCCTTTAGACTTGATTCACTTGAACCATCATCATTGTATGCGTGAATCTGCTAATTGCATTTGCTTTGACATGTTATTATGGCCCACTTCTGGAATGGTGTTACGAATTACACATTATTGTTCTTTCTTCACATGTAGATAATGCTGCATGGGAAAACTGCATATTGTTGATAGTAAATTGCACCTCAGATCTCCTACCAAAAAGTGCTACACTTTCAGATCTATGATTTTTGTACATCCCTTATGCCAGGGTAGTTGGTTGATTTCGTAACAGAGTAGAGAATTAGGAATAGCCGACTGTGATAAGGTAGTATGTTCCTTTCACTTTGAACTGTAATAAGTCTTTTTTTTTTTTATTTGTATTCCATCCCCCCAAAATCTCAGGGAACCTCAAGGATTCTTTTTTCGAGGCAATCTAACCCTCTTTCTATTTATTTCTTTGGGCTTTCTATTGTTATCCAATTTGCGGCGTGAGGATGTTTATTTATTTTTTATTAAGTAATCCATGCTTGCATAAGGTGTAGGTAGTAGTGACATGCATGTCATACGTGTTTCTTTATGCACTCACTTTTGTCATCATTATCTCAATATTTGAGAAGGAAATCTAGCTGATTATCGTCATTTTCTTGCATTACTGTGTATGATCTCTTTTGCTGAAAGGCTGATTTTTTATTTAGGGGTTTGTAACCATGCCTTTCATTTCCACTGCATCAGCAGATGGCTCAAGACCCGTCAAGTATGTCCATTAGGTAAGCTCTTGCATTCTCTTCTTTTCGATTTTCTCTTTCACCTTTGTATCGTTGGAAGTACTCTACTCATTTCCTCTCTGTTTTGGTTTTCTTATTGCTTATGCAGATAACAGCGAATGGGAGTTTCAGAAGTATGGTCACTAGAATCTTCATCCAGTGGTGCCCTCTGGAGTCCTCATTGCTGCTGTTGCTGCTGCTGCTGCTGATATAGCAGTAGTGCTATAAAACTTTTCGTTGCGTCTATTTTCATATTTCTTTTACCTAAATTTCACTGGAATTATCTTAATTTCAAGAATCATATGGGGTGGTATAACTGTTTTGAGTTTGATTCAGGTGCACCATTTGAAGCCTTCAATTGCTTTTTGCATTAGATAGCTCTGGCCTCACTGCCTGTTTTTCTCGTAAATGGTTGTGTATGTTAAGGCAAAGGCTTCGGCAAGCTCAAAATGGCACTCTACTGTTCTATTGACCGCAAAACTAAATTTCTAGTGCTTGGTTTATATTGTTATTGAATCCTTTTTCTCTTCTTTTCTTCTTGAATTTCGGGACCGAATTTGGGTTTTGTTATTTGCCCTTGAAGGGAAAAATGGGAATTAGGTTCTGAACTCGCAGTACGAATCAGAATCCATTGAACGACAATTGGGTTTTGCTTGATCCCGTTAAAAAAATATCAAAGCCTGTCAATTTAGCCTCCCTAAATGCAATTCCTTTCGTACTTTGTCTTTAAGATTCAACCCGGGAATCGTTTTATGTGACCCGTTCATTATTTATTGATTTTAAAAATCCAGGCAATAATCCGAAGTGGAGCGCAAGCAGGCGCGGAGGGAAGATTGGAGTTTGTAATGATCGGTTAGGAGAAGTGGTCAGACATTCTTTCTTTAGATCAATGACATGGTGGTTGAAGAACATCGTTTTGTTGTTCTTAAAAGCTGGCACGAACCCCGGAGATTCTCTGCCTGACCTGAAATCAGTGGCCTTTCCAATGCCTGTACTACTTTGATTCAACTTAAGATATGAGCCCCCTATTCTTGGGCCTGGTCCTACTTTCTTCTTGGGACTTTCTAATTCAACTGAAAACATAAACGAAAATGAAAAGATATAAAAGCCAATTCGTCGCCTGAGAGATTCGAACTCTCGCGGGGAAACCCCATGTACTTAGCAGGCACACGCCTTAACCACTCGGCCAAAGCGACTTCTTGTTGCATTGTTTTCTTTTATTATTACTTTCTTTTAAACTATATACCTTGGTTTTGAAAATAATTTGTGCGATTCAATCACATACAAGCCTCATGCACTTCTTTAGTGAACTATATGAGAAAAAACTTTATTTTTTTTAGTTATAGACTAATTTTTTCAATAAAAATACGTAAGACTTACACATAGTAATAGTAAATCTAAAATTACTTCCTGTCGTTATGTTTATTAAATTTATTTTTTCCTTTGCGTACAACTAATCCCTAGATGTAATCATAAACCACATACATATTAACTGTTTGTTTATGTTAGTGATGCTTTCTTTCTCTAAGTCTTCTTCTTGATGGACCACCCCATACTCTCTTCAAAAGTAGATTAAAGAAATTTCCACAAAACACTAATGGTGCATTTTAGTTTCTAATTAATTATATACACAAAACTTTAAAAAATACAATATCTATCTGATCATCCCAACAATTGCTGAAAAAGATGATATGATCCACACAACAAGCAACTGTTCGTGCTCCACTTCTGCCCACTCTATTATCACTTTTGCATAACTTTCAAATCCACACACCAATGTTCCTTCACAAACCTTTTCCAATATGAATATATTATTATTCTATCCCTTTACTATATTTGTATTTTTATCTTTGTTTATTTCTTTTTCTTCTCCCTTTTTGGGTGGAAGACTGGATTTAATGAGCGGATTACAGCGGTTTGGCAAAGTAAAATGATTAGATGAAAAAACAAATCTTATTTTTTTAGTTTTAAAAGATGTTTAAATTTAGAAAAAATGACGACCACACATATCTCTCGTCTCTCCCTCGATTCATCAAAAAAAGAAAGGGGGGGAGGGGGGATATTATATATAAAGAAGATAATGATGGGAAATATTTGGAAGACAGCTTCAACAACCAATCATGATTTTGTTGGGGGAATAGAGAGCATCTCTCCATGTGCATTTGATTGAGAAAAAGGCCTAGTGTTTCGGAAACAGGAAGGGAACTTATTTGTATTCACACATACAAAACCACCCCATTTTTTGCTACGTTCACATTATTTAAGATTGTTCTTTAATGGGATATTATTGTGTTTCATCACTTTTCTTTGGAAAAGAAAGAAAATATCCCAACAAGTATTTCAAACCAAACAAAGTACTTCATTCCAGCATTGCTGCTAATTAACCGTGGAGATTTATTGTACTTTACACAAGAAACCAATCTCATTTTCAGCATAGGGAACATAAATCACAAAAAGTTAAATAATGTGCATTTTCGATGAAGATCTACTAGCTCTCAAAATTAATGACGCAATCTTTATATATGTTTTTTTTTTTTTTAAAGAATACTGTTACCATTTATTCGTCAAAAAAAATTATATTCATCATCGGCGATATATTTTGGAAGAAAAATGCTTTTACCATATGTCTCCTATAAAGAGATTTTAACGGAGATCAATCTCCTGCTGCCATGTAAGGAGTTCTAAGGTGTTTACCATAGGACGGACGTGATGTAGGGAACCTGAAATGTTTTGTCCCTTTCTCCACTCTCCCCAGAACAGAGCACGCCAAAAAGAAAGAAGGAAAAATAGTGTGACAAAGAAGAAGACTGTCTGCAATTCGCCGTCACGAGCAAACCCCGAAAAAACAATTGAACGTCTACAATTTGTCGCCCCGAGCAAAAATCCCAAGAAGGCCCAGAGACTAGCAAATACCCGGTCTTTCCGAGAGAGAGAGAAAGAGTAAACGATTGAACATCTGCAATTCGTCTGCAATTCAAGCTCGCATTTCTCGAACTCTCTTCTCTTGTAATTTTGTAGCTTTGCCATCTTAGAGTTTCCGGATGGACAATTTTTGCTTCAGGGAACTTGTTGATCTTTTCTGCTAGGTTTAGTATTGTATTAGTAATTGAGTATTTAGGATTTTAGGCAGGTTTGGAGATTAAAAAAAAAAAAAAATCTCAAAACACTTTATATTATTATTTATTATTAATTTTTTTTTATCTATTTTATTATTATTTAATATTTTATTATTATTTTTTACATACTTATTATTATTATTCATAAACACTTTCAAATATTCTCAACATTCAAACGTAATCTTAGAAAGATTCTCTACTAATTTTGAAATTTAAAATTATTTTCATGTTATTTTATCACATTTTTTTACAACCAAATAGAGATTTTTTTTTCTTAGAACTATTTTATTTGGATGAGATGTTGAGGTTGCTCACCTTGTCTTTTTGTCTTTTGGTCCCGTTTGAATTTCGAAATAAAATAAGTTAAAATGAGTTTAATTTATTTTATAATATTAATAATATTTTAGAATTTGAAAAAAATATATAAGAATTTGTGTTTTATATAAAAAAATTATAAAAATATAATGATGAGATGAAAATAAATTGAAATTAATTGAACTGAATTGTGAATATAAAAGATAACTTAGTATTTGTATCGGCCATGCATTTCTTCAACATCCTTCAGAAGTAGATGAAGCAGAGAGACTAAAATTGAGATTGAAAACTTTAGGAAGCTAAATTGAAACAAAAGAATCACTAGGCAAGGAGTCGTAGAGAAAGCTAATTGAAAAAGACAAAAGGAATTCAAAAGACTTGGAAAGCTTCTCGCTAGTTTGATTTCAGCATATGCTACTGGCCGTGAGGAAAGATGAAGAGCCCGGAAGCTTCTCGCTGGTTTGATTTCGACATATGAGAGAGAGAGAGAGAGAGAGAGAGAGAGAGAGCAATTTGGAAGGGAAGGTGTGGAATGAGAGTATTCCCTGCTATTGAGCTCACAATAGCCTTCTCATTATTCTTACGTGGCAAACTTCCATTGAATGTGTCACATATAACAGAATCCTTTAAAAAAATCAGTTTATTTCGGGTGGTGTATGCTGTTTAGAACTTTAGGCTTTATAGTGTCACCCACTACAAAATCCACCAACACGTACAAATCCCATTAAAGAAGTTTGGGAAAAAGTTATGCACATTGGTCAGGTTCTTTTTAATGTGTAATTTAAAAGATTCCTAAGATATATATATATATATATATATATATTTCAATAGTATTATTATTATTATTATTATTATTATTATTATTTTGATTGGATCCACTATCTTTTTATGTGATCAACTCATCTTACCTACTCTTTATCTTCAACAAACAAAGTAGTCGTTGTGGGTAATATATAGACTAGAGCAACAAAAGAATAAAGGAGATATTAGCGATCTCGATTTTAGGATTATGATGCATTCTATTTTTTTATATATATAATTTTTAAATAAGTATTTTTAAATAATGTTATGATTTTTTTATATATTTTTAAAAAAAATTAAGATGTTAAAAATATCATGTAAAAAAATAAAGCGAATGTTAGGGATCTTGATTTTTGGATTCTGATCCATCCCAATTCTTTTTTTTTTACATGATTTTTAAATAATGTTGTATTTTTTTATATTTTCACAAAATATTTTAAAATGTTAAAATAATCATGTAAAAAATATTTCTTTTAATATGATTTTTTAATATCTTAAAATATTTTTTTAATATATAAAAAAATATAAAGATATTTAAAAATATTTACTTAAAAATCATGCAAAAAAAAAAAGAATAAATAAAATAAAATAAAAATCAAGGTTCTAAAATGAGGATAAAAAACATTTTTCAAAAATAAATTGACTTGTTGATGATTTAGCCCTACTTGGATTTGGAGATGAGATGAGTTGAGATGAGTTTAGTTTATTTTTTAATATTATTATTATTTTAGAATTTGAAAAATGTGTGTTAGGATTTAAAAAAGGTGTATTGAGATTTGAAAAATGTGTATAGAAATTTATATTTTATATAAAAAATTATAATAATATAATAATAAAATGAAGATGAGTTAAGATGAATTGAAATGAATTGAGTTCATCTTCAAATATAAACGGGGTCTTAATGAAATATATTTTTTTATAATAAAGTAGATTTGTCGTACAATAGCTTTTTACATAATATATCGAGGATGTAGAACGGGTTGTCTAGATACATAGTAAAAAAAGTTCTGATTTTTTTATTATTTTTATTCATTTTGTAAATATTCTTAAACATTTAAAAAAAAAAATGAAAATCATAACATCATTAAAAAATATTATTTAATTACTAAGTAAAAAAACTAAAAAAAAAAATTATGGAAACATCTCATGACAAAACAATAAGGACAAGCAGATTTATCCAACATACAATATTAGGGTATATCATTTTTTACTTTGAAAAGTATATGTTTAAAATTATTATTATCATAGACTTTACTTTTCCGACTTGATGACAATGGCACGTTGTTATTATATCAAACATTTTCAAAGCTTTTGAATTGAGGAAAGCTGAGGTGCTGATGCTGATTGCGGGCCGGATTTGAATTTAGAAAGGAGAAGAGATAATTTTAGATAAAATTTGAATAAAATATTATTAAAATATTATTTTTTAATGTTATTATTATTTTGAAATTTAAAAAAAAAAATTGAATTATTTATTATATTTTATGTAAATATTTAAAAAAATATTATAATAAAAAGATTAGATAAAAAATTTATCTAAATCTAAACGTGGCTAAATCAAAAATATCCGGATCGACTATGATTGGTGATCATAGTTGCCGTCGCATGCTCTTTTAGTTGATTAAATCTTTGTATTTTAATTTTTGTTTTAAAATGATGGATAATATTAACTATATTTTGAGAGATTGAAGCTTATTTTATAGTTCAAATAAAAAAATTATAATTTCATGTAATGCCTGTGAATAAGTTCTGACACTGCCACCTAGAATTAAATTAGAATGATAGCTGATGCAGTAATTTGGTTTGTCTTCTCCCTAACCTAATCATTTAAACCAGTTTCTCCACTCAACATCTTTATTCTTTGTTCAGTCATCACCGATCACTACAAGAATTGCTTAATATATTTTCCATATCTCACTCTTATTTATATATATATATATATATAATATTATATAATATTATATTAATATATATTCTTGCCATGTATAAATATAAGCTGTAAGGAACTGCGCCACGTTTTTAATAAACATGATATCATATTATTAATATTAAATTATGGTAATAAAAAATATATAAAGATAGCTATGTATAGCAAAATAATCATGTGCATCTCCATCGGTGGCAGCTAACTTAAATTAATAGATAAACTAACAAACTTTTATCCTTCACTCTTCATATGAATACTTAGAATATTTCAATATATCTATAAATAATAGTAAAGTTGTTTGAGTTAAGTTATTTTATTAAATTTTAAAAAATAAAAAATAAAAATAAAAAATAAAAAATAAAAATTTGAATAAAAATATTATAAAATTAAAAAAATAATTTAATATTTTTTTATTTTAAAATCTAAAAAATAATTCATTCTACAGTTTTTTTTTTTTTTTAAGTAAGCATTCTAACTAGCTTTTGACTACCATCCAATTTGTATAAGTTGATATCCTATAGTCTCAAAATCAAGAATTTGAGTTGGATGTAAGTCTAAATTGCTTGTAGGAATAGTGCCAAATTAAGAATTTATGAAATGAGCTTTATAGTGGCTGACAATTTAAGCCTCGTTTGTATTTAAAATCCGTCTCAACTCATGTTCATTTCATCATTACATTTTTATAATTTTTTATACAAAACACAAATTCTTATACATCTTTTTTAAATTTCAATACATCTTTTTCAAATTTTAATACATATTTTTAAAATTATAAAATAATAATAATATTAAAAAATAAATTAAACTCATCTCATCTCAAAATTTAAATATGACTATTGAATAATAATTATGACTCAAATATGGCCATTGCATTCTACAATACAAATAGACTTTCATAATCAAGCTAGAAAAAAAAAAAGTAACTAACTAACTTTTTACTAATTTAAAAATAGACTTTCATATAAACTACAATTTAAAAAAAAAAAAAAAAAAAAGCATTCTAACTAACTTTTGACTACCATCCAATTTGTATAAGTTGATATTCCATAGTCTCAAAATCAAGATTTTGAGTTGGATGTAAGGCCCTGCTTGTATTCGAAAGTGGGTTGAGCTCATCTCAACTCATTTCCATTTCATCATTATATTTTTATAATTTTTTATACAAAACACAAATTTCTATACTCCTTTTTCAAATCCCAATACACCTTTTTCAAATTCCAACACACATTTTTCAAATCTCAAAATAATAATAATATTAAAAAATAAACCAAACTCATCTCAACTCATCTCATCTCCGAATCCAAGCGGGGCCCGTCAAAATCACTTGTAAGAATAATACTTAATTAAAAATTTATAAAATGAGCTTTATAATAACTGATAATTTAGCAGTGTTGTAGTGACTTGACTCGTCCATTGAGTAATAATTATGACTTAAATTTAATATTTTAAAATAAAAATAGACTTTCATAATCATGCTAGAAAAAAAAACTATGACAGTCGTCCCACCTCATTTTTTGAAAGAAAGAAAAAAAAAATTAGCTTTTTATTATCTAAATTGTAAAAAGACCAAGCACATGCACATAATTACTTAAACTTGACGCTGCTATCTGTAATTTGGTTCTGAAATCATGAACATAAAAAAACAAAAGTAATACAAATCTGATTACAAAAAGGCTATGAGAGTACTTGACAAAAGTAAAAAGAAAAACACAACAACCTTGTCGTAAGTGAACACCCTTGTTATAATTGTAATTAAAACTGTTTCTTGCAGACAAATTAGAAGCAAAAGTTGAGTGTGGGGCCGCCAAATACCCAAAAGAAACAAAGAATAACACGGACAACGACAAAGAAGTGAGTGTGAGCCGAATGGCAGAAAACGCGTGGGCATAATGAAAAGACTCGTGAGCATGCGGAATTCCTGCACTTTTTCTAGTTTCAATTTTATATCAACTATATTTTTTTAAGAATAACGAGATTTATTATTCAAATTAATTTTTTATTTAAATTTTATTTTTTAAAAATTATATAATTTTATATATTATATAATTATAAATATCATATCTCTTTATATATTCTATGAAGAGTGAGAAAAATTGATCAGAGTAATTAAGGGTGTTCATCCGAACTGGATTGTACCTAACCCGATTTAAAATTTTATATATTTCTTAACATTTTTAAATTTTTTTTAAATAATTAAAAAAATTTTGAATCCAAATTTCAGATTTAAAAATTCGAAATCTAAATGAACATTTCTATCAGTGATCACTAATTATTATAAATATCATTTATCTATATATATAAGAAAATAATAGACTCATATACAACAATTTATAGAATATATTATATAATATGTGTTATAAAATATTTATAAAATAGAATTAATTTTATAATATAGTTTATAAAAATATTTTTATTTTATAATTTATGTTAGGTAAGTATTATAAAATGTGTTATATATTTCTTCCCATATATATATATATATTTTTAATAAAGATAGAGAGGACAGAGAGAGGGGGTGTGTGTGTGTCAGTGTCATCGTGAGAGGTACTTGGGTTGGCTTAATTAGCGCCACCATCTGCGGTTTTTGTGGTGAGGTCAGAGAACCAACTCCCTCATCATGTGCACGCCTTTCCACAATCCTTTACTTTTCTTTTTCTTCGCCTAATGCTTGGCCTACTTATGTAAACTGCACGCCCGCACTCTTTCGGGACACACAGACGACTCTTTGGCAGCATTTTCAATGCTTCTTCAACCAATCTTTTAAAAGATCAATTATATACATCATCCTCTACATCATATATCATTTTTTTTAAATTTTTTTCTTAAATTAATTAAATTCTTTTATTATTTTTTTTTATCTATATATCAAATATTTAATAAATTAATAAAATAAATAAAATGAAAAAATGTAATATCTAGTATGAAGGATAATGAATAAATTTTTTTATTTTAATATGTATTATTTAATTTTTTTAATTTTTATATATTAAATTATACAATATACAATATATCACTTTATATATTTTTTCTTTATATTATTTAACTATTATATTTTTTAATATTTTTATTTATTTTAAATATTATTTCTAATTATTAATGATATACTCATATCTTTTGACATTTACAATATCTCTCCATATATAATATCATATATTTCTATTATATTTTGAATTAATTCAGATTTATAAGTTAAACCAAAATCTAAATTAATTCAAAAAATAAAAGGAGAAAATTATATAATGAAAATATTCTCCAAGCATATTATGAAGATATTTATTTTTAATAATTATGAAGAAATATTCTTAATATATTTTTTAGTATATTATGAGAATAGACCTTTAGGCATCTCAAAACTTCAACTATAACTAACATCATTTATTCATAATGTTTCACCAACATTTACATTTACACAATTCCTCTAGTTTTTCTTTCTATATAGTTCTTATGAAATCTTGCCTTTCAGCCTTTTAGGTATATGACAATGAGTTGGAATTAAATTTAGTTTTTGCTATGAAAGAAAAATGTTCGGGTAATGAAAAATGCTCAACATCACGTTGTAATTCTATTCCGCATTGTAATTCTCCTCTACATCATATATTCAACTGAATAAATTTTTTTGAAGGCCACCAATACTTTTTTGAGAATTATTTTATTGAATCATCCATATAACTTCCGAATGTATTTAATAGGAGATTTTTGAATGCAACATCATCTTTTCTTATGTATTCAAGTCGCAATCGAAACATAGAACCCATACTTCATTCCAAAGAAAAGGTGTTGTTAGAAGACTTGGGCATTCATCCATTAAAAAAATAACTGTTGTAATGAGAATATTAGCTTATGAAATATCTGATAATTTTGTGGTCAAATATTCAAGGATAGTATAAAATACAACAATCGAGTATTTAAAGAATGTTATGATTGTCATTAGCAACTTCTCTAATAAATCAAGTAACAGCGATAGTACTAGATTGCTCCTATTTAGAGAAAGTTGTTGGATTTCTTGGGATATTAGAGAGTATTAATTACATATATTGAAGAAGGAAAAATTGTCAAAGTTCATGAAAATAAATGTATTATAGTCATATTCATGAATTAATGATAGTTTTAAAAGTCGTAGCATCATACGATATTTGAATATGACATGCGTTCTTTGGATTACTAGGCTCTCATGATAATATTAATGTTCTACAATATTGTTTTGTTTTTACAGAGCTTGTCGAAAAAAATGTTTTGAATGTCAGTTGTCAACTACTCAATTAATAGAAACAACTACTTAATGAGATGCTAGCTTGCTGATGATATAAATTATTCATGATCCACATTTGTCAAAAAAAAATCATGCTTCACATGTAAAAATAAAAATGTGCTGCAGCTCAAGAATAGATAAGAAAAGATATCGAACGTGCATTTAGAGTGCTTCAAATTTAATTTGCAGTTCATTCTTCATAAATTTCTAAAACTTTTGATTAAACACATCATTTTTAAGATTTTATCCTAAATTTTATGCATATTTTCAAAAACTTCTCACATCTCATTCTCTATTATTTATATATTCTATTAAAATAATCTTTCTCTATTCTTTTTATTCCCCTCTCATGCACTTCAATTTCCAATCTTAACTAGTCACTTTTGTCATTCATTTTCAACTATCACATTTCAGCTAATATTTTAAACAAAAAGCTGATTATTTTTACGGGTTCAATAATAGTTTTGAAATTATTACGGTTTTAAAAATCATAATTTTTTTTTTTTATAAAAATTTATATTTTTACAGTATTTTAATTGCAATGAATAAATAAAAATTAAGATTATAATTTTCTCTAAGATCAAACAATAACATTTTTTGCATAAATAAAGAGCACTTATGGTTTTTATGTTTTGTCTAACGGTAACATTTATTGTCATTTATCTAACGATAATATTTTTTGTCATTTATCTAATAAAAGCATATCTTTTATGACTTGTAGTGATAATTTTTGTTTTTTTTTTGTTTTTTTGCCATTTTTCTAATGGACATATTGTCAAACAATAACATTTTTGCATAAATAAGAGCACTTATGGGTCTATTCACATATACAAAAGCCTAAATTTCATTTGATCATTTTAAGAGAAAATTCTCATATCGGCCTCATTTTTTCTTCCCAAATTGCTGGCTCATTTAGACTCTGAAGATGAGTTGGAGCTTATTCTTAATTGACAAATGGAGGATGAGGAACGGTGAAAACAGAAGTGGCCGGCAATTTGCTCAACGACTGCAACATTGGTTGCCAATATTATTTTATTTATTGGCCGTCCAAGTTACCCTGCAGCCATTTAGTATGTGCCAATTTTCCTTTGTCCCTACTCTAATTAATTTTGAGATCATAACAGCCGCAGGCTACACGGTTTAACTTCCAACTTACAAACAAATCCAACCAACAATTAGGATTTATAGTAGACCATGATAAATGGAACATTAAATAGGCAATGAAAGAGTCATACAAGAACATTAATATGAAACACATGAATGATGAATCTTAATATATAGATCATGAGGTTTCCACTCAAAGTCAAACCATGAAAGCCGGGGTTCAATACATTGCAAACTAGTGGATGGATTTTCTCAAAAAGTAAAAGAGGTAAAAAAAAAACTTGACAAATAATTAATGGTTCAACTCATAGTACTTCAACTAGCGAATTTGTGGAAAAGAATAAGAGCAATCTTATCCACTTCCCCAAACAACATCATGTATTATGAAAAAACGCATGCCTATATATACTCAATTTGTCCCCTAGTACTTACTTGAGTACTACGCAATGGACCAGACCACAACTAATAACAAATTAGGGATAAAGTAAATTGACTCCATAAGTACTTATAATAGCCAAATATTAATTATTATTATTATTATTCTATTGGGTTCAAAATAGGTTTTTTGTTTACAGCATGTGTAGGAAAGGAGTTGAAGCTCGAATGGCCGCAACACTTTCAACTCCGGTTGCCTTTCATGTGAAACCATCACACTAAAAAAGATGGCCATTCGGGTTAAGATTATCCTGCCATATCGATTGAACCACATTGATAACACTTGTGATTTTATACATGGAAGAATAGTTGAATTATCATGCATTATAGCGTTACACTAGACATGCAGCTCCAACATTAAGAGCCCTAAATCAATTCCAAAAGATGAAAAATTAGCATAAAAGTAGATCAACTAAACATCCAAGCAAATAATCAATGAATAACATGAACCAAGTAAGCAAATAACACAAAACAAGATGATCAGTACTAGAAGATATCACGAATAGCATCTGTAAACAACAATATGTATATATATATATATATTGTCCACGAATTAATCACATGAACAGATATTTCAAAATTTAAATATCACAACATGAGCAGATTTCTCAAATCACTGAGGCCCAACGAGTACAGCTACCAGCTAATTCTCCATCAGTAGTACATAATCAACACATTATAAGTGGCTCAAATCACGGCATAATTTTCAATAACAGGGGCTCAAATTCAACTCCAACAACATACAATGACAATGGCTAAAATCACAGATCAGTTTAAAACAACATAATCACCAACAACGAACCATCTTATATATAATTGCGTGTATTAAAAAAACAAAATTTTGGATAAAATTAACGAAGTAAGGATTCTAAAATATGAGAACGTGGAAACGATTATAATTACTCCATTGAAATAAGGAATTAAATCATTTTCGTAAAAAATGTATGGTATAATTAATTTCTTTAATTTATCTATTTTTAATGAGACTCATCTTTTGAGGTAGATTGTTTATGATTGTGATTAGAGTTGTTAATAAACAAGTAAATGATTGTTTATAATAAAAAGTATGTAAAAAATAATAATAAAATATTAAATAATAATAAAATAGATAAATAATAATAAAAAGTATTTGAGATTATTTTTTTTTTTAATCTCCAAACCTGCCTAAAACCCTAAGTACTCAATTACTAATACAATACTAAACCTAGCAGAAAAGATCAACAAGTTCACTGAAGCAAAAATAGATATAACAAGTAAATGATTTGTAAATGAAAAACTATCATTAATTTTTAGACAATTCCATTTATATAACACTTGACTCGACTAACATGGGATGTATAGATTTGAATAGTATTATAGTATTATATTATTTAAAATGAGAATATCATAAATATATAGAAAAAAAAAGAATCGTATTTATTATATCTCACGTGTTACTTAAAACTATATATTTGTTATTAGAATATTAGTAGTAGACTCAACAAAATTTGATCAAAATTTGTTAAAAACCTCACTTTTTTAATTTTTTGAGTGGAAATCTGGTGATTTCATTAAAAGATCAGCCTTGTTCATTGTTACACAATTTTTCAATTTGCACAATATAAACAATTTCAAAAGGGTCTTCCTCTATCCAAATCTTTTCTATAGGAAAATTGAATGCTAATAAAAGATTAGCTACTACATTAACCTCTCTATGAATGAAATTTACTTTCCTGAAAGCACCAGCATTCAGCCATCTCCATACCTCTTCCATCATATTACCATGTGTTGTGTACAACTCCTCTCTACTATTAAGTTATCTTGACTATGACTTGAGCATCCCCTTCAAGAATAATCTTGCTGAATCCCAACTCATTGCACAGGTACATTGGTCTTCTCAGCGCTAATGCTTCCCCCATTACTGTATCTTGTATACAATCTACCACAGTACAAAGTGCTGCCATTATTTCCCTCTCCTCATCCCTTACTATCACACCAAAGCCCACTTGTTTCTTCTCCACATTCTATGATGCATCCAATTAGCTTTAACCCAATGTCTTGCTGGTTTACACCAACATGCATTTCGATCACATGTTATATGTTGATTTCGCAGCACATCCCTCCTTGATTGAGCTTCAATGTACTCCTTGTAGCATTCCATAGTTGAATTCATCACTCTCTTAGGTTCTAAAAATTTTTCTTCAAAAACCCAACTATTTCTCATCATCCAAATTCTTCTCATTATATAAGCAATTTGCTCAATATTCTCCAGTTTCAATTTAAGTATAAATTCATTCCATAACTCAATAAATTCACTTTTATCAAAGTACTAAATAATAAACTCTCTAAATCTATCATTATTCTAATAAAAAAAATTAATTTTGATCTTTTCATTTTTTTTAATTCTAATTATAATTCTAACCTTAAAATAATTCTTTGTGCAGAAATTTTAATTAGTTTGCAAACTGTTTTTATCCCTTTATTATCAAATGCTTTTTTTCAAAAAGTGGTGATACACATATAATCTTTTTTATAACTTATAGTATATTTAAGTTTTTAAATTTTTTATCATTTTCTTTTAAGTATTTTTTCAATATTTTTAATCGTTAAATTTTTTTTTAAAAAAAATATAATTTTATTAATATTTATTTGGTATCTCAGTGAAAGTGGGATCTATGAGGAGTTGCACAACTGCAAGTCTCCTTTCGCAGGAATAGCAAGAAGATGAATTTTTTATTCTCGAAATATTATTGGGCTGGTCAGATTTGGCCAACTAAATAATATTATATTTACTTATTATTTGTTGAGTTTATTACAGTATATTAACCGTGCATACTAATTATTTTTTGGCTAAAATTTAATTTTATTGAGTCTATTATCAATGCTCTTATTATTCGAAATAAACATGTCAACTGATTGAATTCGTTTGAATAATAAATTAGCTATTTGTGAACATCAAATATAATTCAATAATAAGTTTGAATTAAATTCGAATTTGAATAGAATTTAGAACAATTAAAGCTTAATCGATCAATATTATTCACTCGAACTTAACTCACAATAAGCTACAAAAAAAAAAAAATCTATAATTGTAAAACGTGTAAGTCATTTTTTCATTTTTTTTTATAATAAATATATGATGTATAGATTATGAATAAAACAATTCAATTAACTTAATAAAAAAAATTCAACTAATTTAATAAAAAGTAAAATAAAGCAAATATATAATATGTGACGTGAACATCTAATAAAAAAAACTCACCGTATAACTTACTTTTTTTTTTTTTTAATAGAATATAACTCCCTCTTTCTTCAAAGTTTCCGTTGGGACTTGCAGAACTATAATGAACCGTTTACTCATGTAATAATATAATATTGAGCCTACTTTTCGGGGTGGGGAATGGGATAAAAAAAGGGGTTATTTTGATTGAAGAGAAATGTTTGGGATCTTATTTTGGGATTTTTATTTTTGTTTTCAATTTTACTTTTATTTTTTGGATTTTTTTAAACATGGTTTTTATATAAATATTTTTAAATAATATTATATTTTTTTAATTTTTATAAAATATTTTAATATGTTCAAAAAAGAAACATAATCGAAAACAAAAGTAAGGATTCAAATTTGGGATCCTAGCATTGCGCTTGGAGTAATTTTAGATGGAATCGACTGACGTGGAGTTTCTCTTTACATGGAATTTCTTCTTCTTAGTGCTACCTTCAACTTCATTTTCTGTCTTTTTTTTTTAAATAATTTTTGTCATTTATGGATTGATGTGGCATCGACTCTCATTCTATTATAAAAATCTGACTCCATATAAAATTATTGTTACTCTTAAAGTAATATGCATGCCACCTAAGTGACATGTGTCAATTATTATTTCGATTCGAGAAATATTTTAGTTATAAAAAGATTTCACAAATTTTTTTTTTATAAATTGATGTGATTTTATATGATTTGTCAAATTATAAAATAAATTTTATTATAAAATAAATTTAACGAATGATATGAAACTAAAATTAATTTAAAGAAATTTGTTTTTATGGATATAGCAATCTTCTTTCAACCCAGTCGGAGAATTTGGTGGTTTACTTTAAGGGAGATGTCGGGCTGCACTTTAGGGTCTTTCTAGCTCACTCATTTCCCACTCCTAAATTTTTATAATTATTATAAAAACATAATAAAATATAATAAAAAATCCAAAAAATAAAATAAAATAAAATTTAAAAAACACAAGAAAAATATAATAAAATAATAAAATGAAAAAAATATAATAAAAAATATAATAAAAAAATAAAATGAAGATAAATTTTTAAAAAAATTTCAATCTTATTCAATCTCCTCTACTGCCATCGATAGTTACGGATTCATATTTGAATTTAAGACTGCTGGAATGGAGGTACATTAGAGATAGTTAGAACTGGTCGTCACAGTAATAAAATCGCCGATATCCTTTGATCCCAATAGAGTAAAGGGTGTTGCTTACCGCCAACATCAATAGAAGAGACTACAAAAAGTGAGAGTTCGGTTCGCAGGTGCTCTCTTACTTTAAAAAAGAGAATGAGAAAGACTGACGGCCGGGCCTGCTGGAAAAAAAATAACACATAAAAAACTAGCCGTTGCAAACGACAAAACAAAAAATTTAAAGAAAAAAAAAATAAAAAACCAGGAATTTCGGTAAAAGCACCCATCTCACCATCACGACCGTGTTGTCATTTTTTATTTTTGGATAAATTATACTTCATCTTCTTTTAACTTTCATTCAATTTATTACGTAGTCTTTAAACTAAAAATTATAATAAATTAGTCTTGCCTATCTACAGTTAGCATTAAATCAAATGAAAGTTGAGCATATACAACTCACGCGTAACTTTTTCTTCTATAAAGACAAAAATACCTTCACAAAATTTTTTTACTTGACTCCTCAATTTAAGCGATTCTCAATTGCCCCTCAATTTAAGCGATTCTCAATATGCTCTCTACAGCATATTAAATTAAATTTTTATAATAAAATAAATTAAATCTTTTATAATAAATATTAATATATAAATTTGGTATAAAAAATTATCAAAAAGATAAATTTTTTAACTCAGTCAAATATTATGATATATTTTTTTAATATTATTAATATTTAAAAATGTGTGTGAATAACTCTATATAAATCATACTTAATATATAAAATATATAACTAATCATATAATATTAATAAAAATATAGCTTTATTCCTCTACCTTATGAATAATAATTATTCTCATTTTATTCTTAATTTTGATTAATTGCTTATATTCTTTTTCGTGAAACACAAGCTATTATTCTTCATCATAAAATCCCACAAAATTAAAAAATACATAACTAATTATATAATATTAATAAAATTAAAGTTTTATTCCTCTACCTCATGAATAATTATTATTCTCATTTTATTCTTAATTTTGATTAATTGCTTATATTCTTATTCATGAAACAAGAGCTATTGACAAACTCTTTTCCCCTGTTACTTTTAAGTTATCCCATATTTTTTTTTTTTGTCTTGCAAGTTATTATTCTGTTAAATTTATTGTCATTAAGAGTATTATACAGAAGATTCATAGCCATTACATTCACTGTATAAAGTCTATCATCTTCACGATCAAACTCTTCTTCTTCCTTGTTGATCTTTACTCCATCAATAATTTTTGTTGGAATATAAGGTCTATTTATAATACATTTCCAGATTTCTCGACCTTGAAACTGAAGATATATTTTCATTTTAGTTTTTCAGAAAGTATAATTATCTCTACAAAATAGTGGAGGCCGACTACTGGATTGACCTTCAGCGAATATAGCTGCAATGTTAGATATATGATATTAACTAAACAGATAATTAATCTTATAATAGAACCCTTACTCTGATACCAATTGTTATCCAGATGACTAACATAAGAGGGGGTGAATTGGATTATATTAAAAAATTAACACTTATAAACCAAATACACAATATAAAATATAAACAAAATACGAAACAGTAATAAATATAAAGAGTAAGGACAAGAAGAAACAAACTCAGTATTTTAACGAGATTCAGCCCCATTACCTACGTCATCGCCTCAAGTTACCCCTTGAGAATCCTAAATTCACTATTCAATCTCCTTCAGCTGAAGATAAAAACCTATTACACATTTGACCAACATTACTACAAAGAATTCGTGTAGAAAACTCTCTACATTTGCAATCACCTCACACTTAGTGATTCAACTATTTCCTGTGTAGAATACCTTCTACACACACAAGGGTTATACGCACCATCTTACAAATATAAGAGCTAATAGTGGGTAGATTATCAGAATACACTCTTCAATGAGTGAAATAAGAACAATACAATACAACGTATATCTCTTTCAAAATTAATAAAGATTAAGGTACAAAACTTAAAGAAAAGAGAATGAAGGTTTTGAAAGTATTATGCAAAACTTAGCAATTGAAGTGTAAAATCTTGTTGTGATTTTTGCAAAACTCAAGTGAGCTATTTATAGACAAATGAGTCTTCATATTCAAATTTGAAAAAGTTCATATGTCAAATAAGAACACTATTCACTTTTCAAAAGATTCAAATAAAAACATCTTATTTTTATATTTGTCAAAGATAACTCCATTCATTTAAAAAAAAAAATCAAACCTAATATTTTACTTTTCATACATGACAAAATGAATATAATTTATTTTTCGAACCAAATTATCTTCTTTTTGCATATGTCAAAAAAATACACAACTACCTTTCATGATTTTCAAACAAATCATCTATCTTTTGCATTTGTAAAAAAAAACACAACCACTTTTCAAGATTTTCAAACAAAATGATCTATTTTTTACATTTGTCAAAAAAACATACAACCACCCTTCAAGATTTTCAAACAACACATGCACATGTTAAAGATGACAATCAATCATCTTACAAATTCAAATTTTTATGTATATGTAGAAAAATAATAATAATTTTTTAAATTAAATATTTTAATAAAATTATGCAAATGTAAAAAATGTAATTTGATACTTTATGAGAAAATATCAATTTTGAACCTTAATCAAATTTCAAATTTTAAGAGATGTATAAAATTACTCTATGTGCTTCATTTGTAGACTTATTTTTCCTTTTACTCATGCTTGATTTTTTGACGTGTTTAACTTTCTTCATATGTAGACAACTTAAACTTGAGTCTTAAATTTATTTGTTATCATCAAATTTATACGTAAATACGAAATTTAAAACCTTGGGTTCTACAATCTCCCCATTTTTGATGATAACAAATAATCAGTAGAAATCTGAGACCTGTAGTAAGACTTAAACTCCCGCTAAAAATATACGTTAAATTTTCAAATAAAATTTAAGCATGATTCTATTATATATAATATGGTAATATAATACTAGTATAAGACTTCTCCCCCTTTTGGCATCATTAAAAAGGAACCGCAATTGGCTTTAATAAGATTTTATTCCCACAATAACTAAAGAAAACGGTGCGTTAGTAGAAATTATAGATAATTGAATAATTGGAGCCACCCATTTTCAATAAAACTTGCAAAGGTTGAGGCATAACTTTATCGTCTCGGTGCGGAAGTAGATTTAAATTCGCTTAATGTTGTTGACGAATTAGATATTGCAGAGACTTGAAGTTAAATAAGTGGAGTCATTCCTATCCGACAAAGCCTGCAAAAACTGGAGGTCTAGTTCTGGCAATTTAGGGCAGAAGTAGATTTTGTAGAGAGTTGAATAATTTGAGTTATTCGTGGCCGACAAAACCTGCAAAAACTGAAAGTCTAGCTCTAGCATTTCGATGCGGAAGGAGATTCAAATCTGCTTGACGTTATTGACAAGCGAGACATTGCAGAGATTTGAAGTTATAATAATTTGTTTTGTTCTTATTCCCGTCTCTCTAAGGGCAATCCTTAACTTTATCTATTTCACATAAAATCTTCTTCTCATCTTTACAATTCGTCTACATTTTCATTTTACAATTTTGTAATGGCTTATCAATTTTCATTTAGTAGTTTTCGTGATCAATCTATTTCTACATCTGTCGTAGGTGCCATAAAATAGCAAGAGATTGATTTAGCTAATAAATCTGATCATGACACTATTTATGAGCTTATGGGTCTTGGGATTCGATACTCATAATCCATTGTTACTTTCCGCTCGGTTGCAGTCCAAAACTCGCGATATTGAAAAGTTTAGCGAGACTGTCTCTGTACTTCAACGACTTGTTTATAAGTTAAATAAAAAAATAGTAGAGTTAAATTAACAGAATAAGAATTTAAAATCCTTACTTGCCTTTTTATTTCGACTACCTAATCCTTTAGATGAGAATAACATATCAATCTATGAAGAGCAAATGCAATTGAAAGATGAGACTAGAAGTTTCAAGTTTTTATAAGTCATTTGAGAAAATGGAATAAAAATGTTTAATAGATATTCATGATATGCATCATTCCTATTTCTCTTCTGATCATGCATAATCTATCTTCTGGTAGCGGTTTTGTGAAAATGTCTGTCAATTAATCGTGTGTGCTTCTGAATTCTAGTACAATATCACTTTTCTGTACATAATCTCTAAGAAAATGATATCGAATTTCAATATACTTAGTCCTAAAATGTTATATTGGATTCTTTGAAAGATTTATAGCGCTTGTATTATCACATTTGATTGGAATGTGATTATACATAAATTTAAAATCTTCAATTTGTTGTTTCATATAAAGAGTTTGAACACAACAATTACCTGCAATAACATATTCTGTTTCAGCAGTAGATAATGCAGCATAATTTTGTTTTTTACTAAACCATGAAACGAGTGCATGACCTAAAAAATGACATGTTTCACTAGTACTTTTTCGATCAACTTTATAACCAGCATAATCTGCATATGAATAACTGATAAAATTGAAAGAAATGTGCTTAAGATACTATAACCCTAGGTCAATGGCACCGACAAGATATTTAAAAATATGCTTAACAGCAATCAAATAAAATTGTTTTGGAGATGATTGAAAACGTACATATAAACATGCACCGAACATAATATCAGGTTTATTAGCTGTCAAATATAATAAACTATCAATCATACCTTGATATACCTTTGAATCAACTGACTTACCGCTTTCAACTTTATCAAGTTTGGTGGTTGGACTTATTGGTGTTCCAATTACCTTCGCACTTTCCATCTCAAACTTTTTGAGTAACTCTTTGATATATTTTGACTGATTAATAAATGTTCCACTTTTTACTTGCTTGATTTACAATTCGAGAAAGAAATTAAGTTCTCCCATTATGCTTATTTCAAATTCAACCTGCATATTCTTAGCAAAATCTTGACACATATTTTCATTAGTAGTACTAAATATTATATCATCCACATAAATTTGAACTAGAAGAATATCATTCTATTCATATTTGATGAAAATAGTTGTATCAGTTTTTCCTCTTAAAAAATTTTTGTCAATCAAGAAATCACTAAACCTTCTATACCAAGCTCTAGGAGTTTGTTTGAGTCCATATAAAACTTTTGTGAGCTTAAAAATATGATTAGGAAATAAATGATTTTCAAAATTTGAAAGCTCAACATGTACCTCTTCATTTATAAAACCATTTAAGAAAGCACTTTTAACATCCATTTGAAAAAATTTGAAATTTTTATAACATGCATATGCAAGTAATATTCGAATAGCTTATAATCTAGTGACAGGTACAAACGTCTCATCATAATCAATTCCTTCCTTTTGATTGAAATCTTGAGTTACAAATCGAGCCTTGTTTTTAGTGATAATTTCAGACTCATCCTTCTTATTTCTAAAAATCCATTTTGTTCCAATAATAGCAAGATCTTTGGGTCTAGAAACAAGTGATCAAATTTCATTTCTTTCAAATTGATTTAGTTCTTATTGCATAACTAGAATCCACGATTCATCAAGTAGTGTTTCGTCAATATTTTTGGGTTCAATATTAGATAGAAAAACAGTGTGATTGTAAATATTTTTAAGAGATGATCGAATACTTACATCTCGTGAAGGTTCTTCTAGAATTTGTTCCACTAGATGATCTTTCACATGTTTCCACTGTTTGGTTGCATCTTGTACTAAATCTTGATGATCTTTCCTGATGTCTCTATATTGGATTTCTTCTATTGTATTCTCTTTGTTGAGATTGAGACAATTTGTGTTATTTGTACCTTCTGATTCTTCATCAATAGATTTCTTAGACAATTGAGGGTTAGATTCATCAAATACTACATACATTGATTTTTGTACAGTCAAAATCTTTTTATTGAATACTATATAAGTTTTACTATTTGTTGAATACCCAAGAAAGATGCTTTCATTAGATTTTGTATCAAACTTTCATAAATTATCTCTATCATTGAGTATAAAATATTTGTATCTAAATACATGAAAGTAACCAATATTAGACTTTTTCTCATTTCAAATCTCATAAGGGGTTTTATCTAAATTAGATCTTAACATAACTTTATTTATAACATAACATGCATTACTTACCACTTAGGCCCAAAAATAACTAGGTAAACTATTCTCATCAAGTATTGTTCTTTTCATTTCTTAAAGAGATCTATTTTTCCCCTCTACTACCACATTTTGTTAAGGAGTTCGAGGAGCAGAGAAATTATGCAGAAAACCATTTTCATCACAAAAAAAAATTCAATATCTTTATTGACAAACTCTTTTCCTCTGTCACTTCGGATATTTGAAATAGTATAACTCTTTTCATTTTTAATTCTCTTGCATAACTTGGTAAATGCATTATGTACCTCATCTTTATAAGTAAGAAAGATAACTCAAATATATTTAGAGAAATCATTAACAATAACAAATGCATAATATTTTCCTCCCCGACTCGCAACTCTGTTTGGTCCAAAAAAGTTATGTGTATTAGTTGTAATAGTCTAGTAGTGGAAATATGTTTCTTAGTTTTGAAAGAAATTTTTGTTTGTTTATTATACTGGCATGCATCACATATTTTATCTTTAAAAAAGTTCACTTTTGGCAAATCTCTCACAAGATCATTTTTTGAAATTTTGGAAATAAGTTTTATGTTTGCATGATCTAACATTCTATACCATAACCAACTATTTTCATGTTGAGCTAATAAACAAATAGCATCTTATGAGACAATTTCTTCAATTTCGATTGTATAAACATTATTTTTTCTAAAAGTAATAAAACAAACATTACAATTATGATTATTCAAAATAATGCACCTATCTTTTTTGAAAGTAACCGTAAATCTTTTATCACATAATTGATTTATACTTAAAAGATTATGCTTTAAACTATTAACAAGTAGAACATCTTCAATTATGAGAAAAGACTCCTTACCAACTTTACCTATTCCTATAATATTTCTTTTTGAATTGTTTTCAAATGTCAGGTATCTTTCTTCTTTAAAAGTGAGTTCAATAAACTTGGTTTTTTCTTTTGTCATGTGTCTTGAGTATTCGCTATCTAAAAACTATTTACTTTTACCTATGGAAGACTTTATGCATACCTCAAGATCATTTTTAACCATAAGATAAAAATTTACAGATTTTTCATTACTTACGTCGTTGTCTGAACTTACTTGAATCATCATTCCATATAACTTTCATTACTTTCTTGCCTTTGTATCGATTTTTCTTTAGTAGGGAACAATTTGCTTTGATATGTCTAGACTTTCTACATTTATAACAAGTTAAGGAGTCGTTTTCACCTGTAATTTTGTTGAAAAACCTTTTGAATAATTTTCTTGGATGAGTTTTATTTTTCTTTAAGAATTTTTGAAATTTTCTTATGATCATTGCAATTTTTTCATCTTTATTCTCGCTTTTCTCGTCTTTATCACTTTCAATTTCATAAAAAACAACTTTGAGTGACAAACTTTTCTTTTGCTTTCCTTATTCTTGTCCTCTTTTTAATATGTACTCATGAGTAATAAGTAACTCAATGAGTTTATTTACTTTGAGTTTATTGAGGCCTATACCTTCAATAATCGCTATTACTTTTGATTCCCAACTTTTTGGAAAAGAGTTTAGAATTTTTCTTATTATCTCTAAGCTATAATAAATTTTTTCAAGAGTTGTCAGACTATTTATAATATTAGTAAAACGAGTATACATAGAGGAAATAGATTCATTATCAATCATTTTAAATATTTCATATTCATGTATAAAAATATAAAATTTTGATTCTTTGACTTGCGAAATTCTTTCATAAGTTACTTCCAAGTTATCCCATATTTCATTTGTTGTCTTACAAGTCATTATTCTGTTAAATTCATTGTCATTGAGAGCATTATACAGAAGGTTCATAGCCATTACATTTACTGTATAAAGTCTATTATTTTCACGATCAAACTCTTTTTCTTCATTGTTGACCTGTACTCCATCAACAATTTTTGTTGGAATATAAGTCCATTTACAATATATTTCCAAATTCTCGACCTTGAGACTTAAGAAATATTCTCATTTTAATTTTTCAAAAAATATAATTATCTCCACAAAATAGTGGAGGCCGACTAATGGATTGACTTTCAGCGAATATAGCTGTAATGTTAGCCATATGATCTTAACTCAACAAATAACTAATCATATAATAGAGCCCTTACTCTGATATCAATTGTTATCCAGATGACTAACACAAGAAGAAGGTGAATTTGATTATATTAAAAAATTAACACTTATAAACCAAATACACAATATACAATATAAAATATAAACAAAATACGAAACAGTATGAAATATAAAGAGTAAGAGCAAAAAGAAGCAAATTCAGTATTTTAACAAGGTTCAGCCTTACTGCCCACGTCCTCGCCTCAAGCTACCCTTTGAAGATTCCAAATTCACTATTCAATCTCCTTCAGGTGGAGATAAAAATCTATTACAACTTTGAGTAACACTGCTATAAAGAATCCGTGTAGAACACCCATTACATTTGCAAGTACCTCATACTTGGTGATTCAACTATTCGCTGTGGAGAACATCTTCTACACACACAAGGGTTATACGCACACTCTTACAAATACAAGAGCTGATAGTGGGTAGATTATCAGAGTACACTACTCAATGAGTGAGATAAGAACAATACAGCACAACTTATATCTTTCTCAAAATGAATAAGGATTAAGGCACAAAACTTAAAGAAGAGATAATGATGGATTTGAAAGTATTATGCAAAACTTAGCAATTGACGTGTAAACTCTTATTGTGATTTTTGTAAAACTCAAATGAGCTATTTATAGGCAAATGAGTCTTCATAGTCAAATTTGAAAATGTTCACATGTCAAATAATAGCACTATTCACTTTTCAAAATATTCAAATAAAAATATCTCATTTTTATATTTGTCAAAGATAACTCTATTCATTTTTCAAAAAAATCCAACCTAATCTTTTACTTTTCATACATGACAAAATGAGTATGATTTATTTTTCAAATTAAATCATCTTATTTTTGCATATGTCAAAAAAACACACAACCACCTTTCAAGATTTTCAAACAAATTATCTATATTTTACATTTGTCAAAAAAACACACAACCATTCTTCAAGATTTTTAAATAAAATTATCTATCTTATGCATTTGTCAGAAAAACACACAGTCACCCTTCAATATTTTCAAACAACACATGCACATGTTAAAGATGACAATCAATCATCTTACAAATTTAAATCTTCATACATATGTGCAAAAATAACAATAATTTTCGAAATTAAATATTTTAATAAAGTTATGCAAATGTAAAAAATGCAATTTAATGCTTTATGAAAAAATATTAATTTTGAGCGTTAATCCAATTTCAAATTTTAAGAGATGTATAAAATTATTCTATGAATGTCATTTGTAGACTTATTCTTCTTTTTGCTCATACTTGATTTTTTGATGTGCTTAGTTCTCTTCATGCATAGACAATTTGAGTTTGAGTTTTGAATTTATTTGTTATTATCAAAATCTATACGTAAATACGAGATTTGAAATCTTGAGTTCTACAATGTAGATTGTACATATATTGTATTGGTCTTCAAGAGTTTTATTTGAGCAATGTGAGACTTACTATTGCAATGCCTCATTGATAAAGCAAAACAAGATCCCATTTTGCTTAAGTATGAGACTCGTATTATAAGAGAAGTCTATAATAAGGCCATCCTACTATATTACAATTTACGTATATTCTTTAAATTTGCATATTTACTAATTGAAATTTAAAAATTAGGTCTAAAAATATATTATTGATTACTTTGAGACTTAGAAATAATTGTTAAATCTAATAGATTGTTGTTCATTTTTGAAGTGGGTGTTGGGCAGAAGGGATTGAGAATTTGCACCATCTTAGCCCACTAGGATGGGGTACCCTATCCCTGGGATGTTAGGGTGGGGGATGAGGGTGAAAACCAACCACCCACCCAGATGATGAGGGTTGGGGTGCAGGAAAGAGTCCATTCGTCTCTGAATCATACGGGTATTGTCCCTACCTTATTTTATTATGTGTGCATCTTTGGTCATGCATAGAAGATATACACATTTGTAGAAAAAATACACTACGCATGATTATTTAGATATAAACTAAAATACTAGAATACAAAGTTTGAACTCATAAGATATATAATCTTAGTTATTTTTAAGATTATCTTCAGCCACCACTCCATGTGACGTGTGGTGGTAGTCACCTTGAGAGTTGGATGACACAATAATAATAATAATAAAACATACAATCCTTGCCATCCAGAGTTGTTGGGATCGGCGGAAGCTCACAAATAATATGGAGACCAGAATATAATGTGGTTCGGCCAATTTAGCCTACGTCCACACACACAAAGAGGAGAATTTGTATTAAACAACAAACCAATTATTTACAATGGTTTCTCTCTTCTAATCTCTCCAACGGACCTCACCTCCGACTCTCCTCCTCATTACAATCTTATATGTATTTATATGAGAAAGAAATAGTGTGAACGTGGAAAAGACGGTGGAACTCCGGCGGCCGACTTTCTTGAATTTTCCGGCGGCGCCTACCTTCCAGCTGCTACTGACAGTGCCGTCTTCCAGAAGCCTCCAGCTTCTTCAATTGCGTGTTGATTTCCAACAATCTCCCCCTCAACACCAAATGGAGGATATCCTGACACATTTTAGTTCAAGGTACTTAACCTGGCTATATTTCTACATAACTCAAGTTTTTCGTATGTGACTACCTTCGTTAGCATGTCCGCTGGATTCTCCTTTGTATGGATCTTTACAAGCTTCAACAGCTGTTGCTCCATTACTTCACGTATCCAGTGATACTGAATATCGATGTGCTTTGTTCGAGAGTGGTACATCGAGTTTTTACTCAGATCAAGAGCACTTTGACTATCACAATAGATTCTGTACTCTTTTTGACTGACTCCTATTTCTTGGAGGAACCGCTTTAGCCACAATATTTCCTTTCCTGCTTTTGCTATAGCAATGTACTCTGCTTCTGTTGTAGATAAAGCCACACATTTCTGCAGTTTGGACTGCCATGATACAGCTCCACCTGCAAATGTGTAAATATATCCTGATGTAAATTTTCTACCATCAAGATCACCTGCCATATTAGCATCTGTATAGCCATCCAAGACTAGGTTAGCTCCCCCGTAGCACAAGCACAACTTTGATGTACCTTTAAGGTACCTGAGAATCCACTGTACTGCTTTCCAGTGTTCTTTTCCTGGATTTGAAAGAAAACGGCTCACAACTCCAACAGCGTGAGCGATGTCAGGTCTGGTACAAACCATAGCGTACATTAAACTTCCTACTGCTGAGGAGTACGTACTGTAGCCATTTTTTGAACCTTTTCTGGTGATGAGGGACATGAGCTTTTGCTCAATTTGAAGTGATTAGCCAGTGGAGTTCTGACTGGCTTTGCTTTCTCCATGTTGAACCTTCGTAGTATTTGTTCAACATACTTTTCCTGTGACAGCCATAGCTTCTTTTTCTTCCTGTCATGAGTGATCCTCATGCCCAAAATCTGCTGGGCAGGTCCTAAGTCTTTCATCTCAAAGACTTTGGAGAGATCCTTCTTTAGCTTCCTGATAATGGATGGATCTTTTCCAATAATCAGCATGTCGTCAACATAGAGCAGTAACATCACGAAGTCACCTTCTGAAAATCTTCGGATGTAAACGCACTGATCTGCAGCAGTTTTCTTATAATCATGACTCATCATGAATGAGTCAAACTTCTTATACCACTGTCTGGGAGCCTGCTTCAAACCGTAAAGGCTCTTTTCCAACTTGCAGACCAAATGTTCCTTTCCAGGAACTTGGAAGCCTTCTGGCTGCTCCATGTAAATTTCATCATCAAGGTTGCCGTGAAAAAATGCTGTCTTCACATCCATCTGTTCAAGCTCCAAGTCAAGACTTGCCACCAATCCGAGTACCACTCGAATTGAAGTCATCTTCACAACAGGTGAAAATATCTCATCAAAGTCGATTCCTTTCTTCTGCTGGAATCCTTTAACGACCAAGCGTGCTTTGTGTTTCACCTGCTTGCCATCATTTTTCAGCTTGAACACCCATTTGTTTCTCAGTGCTCTCTTATCGTTTGGAAGTTTCATCAGCTCATAAGTCTGATTCTTCTGTAACGAGTTCATCTCATCCTGCATAGCCTGTATCCATTTGTTGCTATCTGGATTAGATATTGCCTCCTGGAAGTTTTCTGGCTCCCCCTAATCTGTAAGAAGAATATAATCTGATTCCGGATATCTTCGTGACGGAATCAACAATCGCCCTCTAGAGGATCTGTCCTGCTGAGGTTGATCACCTGACAACTGTGGAAACTCTGCAGTTTCTGATGGAGAAGGCAACTGCTCCCTCTGCTCAGTGGTGGTTTCTCCGTTGTCAGTATCCTCTTCTTCTTCTGAGGAAACTTCCTGTCTATCTTCAGTGTTTGAAACAGACTGAAGTGGTAGTGAACTCGGAGCTGGTACTGGAGCACTTGGAGTTGTTTGTTCTGATCCAAACATCTGGTCTTCATGGAACACTACGTCCCTGCTTCTGATGACCTTCTTCGCTTTTGGATCCCATAATCTGTATCCAAACTCTTCATCTCCATAGCCGATAAAAAAACATGGAGTAGACTTTTCATCAAGTTTCTGTCTTTTCTCCTTGGATACATGTGCAAATGCTTTGCACCCAAATACTCTTAAATGAGAGTATGAAATCTTGCGGCCTGACCACACCATCTCTGGGACTTCAAACTGCAGTGGAACTAACGGTGTTCTGTTGATCAGGTAACAGGCTACTTTTACTGCTTCACCCCAGAATGGCTTAGGCAACTTTGCCATACTCAGCATGCATCTGGTTCGTTCCACAATGGTCCGGTTCATCCGTTCTGCTACACCATTGTGTTGTGGGGGTGTAGGGGACAGTCTTCTCGTGTCTGATGCCATGTCTGGAGCAGTATTCTCTGAACTCTCGAGAAGTATATTCACCTCCATTGTCTGTCCGGAGACATTTCAGCTTCTTGCCAGTTTCTCTTTCTACCATGGCATGGAAGTTTTTGAATTGCTCAAAAACTTGATCTTTCCTTTTTAGGAAAAACACCCACACTTTTCGTGAAGCATCATCAATAAAAGTAACAAAATATTTGTTACCTCCAAGTGATTCAACTTCAAAAGGACCGCAAACATCAGAGTGTACCAAGCTCAATAACTCTGATCTTTTTCAAGCAGATGTCTGGAATGAAACTCTATGTTGTTTACCAAATAAACAGTATTCACAAGGATTGAGAGCAATACCTTTGTTTACTGTAATCAATGCTTTCTTTGCAAGCATAAACACCCCTTTTTCTCCCATGTGGCCAAGTCTCCGATGCCACAAGTTTGGTGATGTATCATCTTCAGCTACATTGAGACTGTTTGCACATATCTTAGCACTTGATTTGTACAAAGTGCCACAGACATGTCCCTGTGCAACGACCATTGCTCATTTCTTCAATTTCCAAGCATTGTTGCTGAAGATGCTCTCGTAACCCTGTTGATCAAGGGTTCTTATAGAAATTAGGTTGAGTCGAAGATCGGGTACGTGCCGAACGTCATTTAGCACCATAGTACAGCCAACACTAGTTTTTATCCTGACATTTCCAATGCCCACGATCTTTGAGAAACTCGAATTTCCCATCTTGACTGTACCGAAATCTCCTGCCTTGTAAGTACTGAAGAAATCCTTACAAGGAGTGGCATGATAGGATGCTGCTGTATCTATTACCCACTCGGCTTCCTCGCTTGAAACGTGCAAGCAAGATTCTTCACCAGCGGAAAGGAGTACACAATCTCCAGAAAGCGTCACTGCAGCTTCGCCTTCTTCGTGCTTTGACTGATTGCTTGGCTGATTTTGCTCCTTCTGCAGCTTTCGGCATTCTCTTTTAAAGTGGCCTTCAATACCACAATAAAAGCATTTTCCATTCTTTCGCTGTTTACCGCGACTTTGGGATCTCCCTTTACTTTGACTTCTGTTCCTTTCTCGACTTCTACATCTACTATTTCTCTGATGCCTTCCTTCTGTTACAAAAGCATCTGTCTCCTCTCCTCCAATCTCCTTTCGTCTAGCCTCTTCATTAAACAAGGCGTCTATCACTATTGACATAGCGAGTTTTCCATCTGGAGCTGAATTACTAAGTGAGACCACTAGCGTTTCCCACCTATCTGGTAGGGAACTGAGAAGTAGTAGAGACTGCTCTTCATCTCCGAGCTTAAAATCTACGGATGCAAGTTGATTTACAAGATTCTGAAACTCGTTGGTGTGTGCGGCCACTGAGATGCCGCTTTTGAGTTTCAAGTTGACAAGGCGTCTCATTAGTAATGCCTTGTTCCGAACAGTTTTTGCCTGGTACATGCTTTCCAGCTTTTTCCATAGCTGATAGACATCCGTTTCCTGTGCAACATGATGAAAAACACTATGGTCAACCCACTGCCGGATCTGACCAATAGTTTTCTTATTCAACTTATGCCAGTCTTTTTTCGCTACATCATCTGGCTTTACGCTTTTCTCTTCAATTGGATCGAAGAGATCTTTACAATTCAGGAGATCTTCCATTCGAGGTCTCCATAGTGCGTAATTTGTAGATGTTAGCTTGATCATCGCACCTGCACCCGAATCCTCCATCAGTTCGGCTTTAATCTTTGATTTGAGTGACCGTTTCTCAACGTTCAGAGTTGAATCTCAACAAAAGGAGCTCACCGTTGCGTCCGGAACGGTGGAAAAACTTAGAAACGACTCTTGTCTCGTTCCAAACTGATCAAAATTGCGCCGAAAACCTGAAAAAATAAGAAAAACGGAATATTCCTTTGTCTGCCAGAATATTCCCTCCGGTCACCGGAATATTCTCTCAGTCACCGAAATATTCCTGCACCAGAATATTCTTGCCGGTGACGGAATATTCTTTCCGGTGACGGAATATTCTTCCGGCGACGGAATATACCGACGGAATATTCTTTGTCCGTTGGGTTACTGTAGCGGGTCGGAAACCGGTTAAACCGGTTCGGGTCGGATCACCCGGATTTAACGGGGCGGAGCTTGTCTTCTTCACTGCGTGCGCATGTGGCGCGTGGGTCCCGTGGCTGGCGCGTGGCCGTCGCCGAGTCGGCGCGTGTGGAGAGTGTAGTTTCGTCCGGTGTCCGTTTGAGACGAAATTTTCACCAAAATTTTCGTCTTGACCTGAGGAATCTGATGGTATCTTCCAAACTTGATTTCGATCAAGTTTAAAAATGGGCCCCTCACGAAAATTCACAAATCTGGCCTCTTACCGGCTATGATACCACTTGTTGGGATCGGCGGAAGCTCACAAATAATATGGAGACCAGAATATAACGTGGTTCGGCCAATTTAGCCTACGTCCACACACACAAAGAGGAGAATTTGTATTAAACAATAAACCAATTATTTACAATGGTTTCTCTCTTCTAATCTCTCCAACGGACCTCACCTCCGACTCTCCTCCTCATTACAATCTTATATGTATTTATAGGAGAAAGAAATAGTGTGAACGTGGAAAAGACGGTGGAACTCCGGCGGCCAACTTTCTTGAATTTTCCGGCGGCGCCTACCTTCCAGCTGCTACTGACGGTGCCGTGTTACAGAAGCCTTCAGCTTCTTCAATTGCGTGTTGATTTCCAACAAGAGTGGTGGTTGGAAATCCATTAACGTCGATGTGGTTCAATCTAGCCAAATTTGACACCTTACCCTTGTGCTAAGGTTGATAGCCTGGCTCGTCATCCCTCTAAAATTATTTATTCTTAATTTTTCTTTTTATGAGATTCAATGTAAATGTGCTTTTCTTAGTGCCAATTGAGAATATGTGTTATATATTTTCACTGAAAAGATGTGTTATGTTTTCATCCAAAATAAAATATTATTTACAGCAAAGACTTTAGAATCTTAGAAATTTTTAATTCCTTTAACTCATTATGGATTTTTTTTTGTAAAATAAAATAATAATATTTACAATCATACAACAATAAAGATCGTAGTACTCATTTTTTTGAAAAAAACTAAATAAAATATAAGATATAATAAAAATTAATTTTTTAATAGTTAAATTTTATTCTTTCAAAGATAAATGGGCGACATTGCACCATACATAATTGTATCTGTCATTATAAAAAATAAAAATAAAAATAAAAATAAAAATAAAGCACGAAAAATGAGATCGTGTTGCAATTGGGACAAACAAAACGACAGCCTAGCAAGGGTTGCTCAGAAAAGTGAGAAAACAACAGTCGTCGAGTGACGCAGAGAAGAACGGCCAACGATGGCAATCATGTAATAAATTAAGAATAAAAAAAGGCACAAAACTGTCACATACTCACATGAAATATTACACACATAAATCATATATATAAAGAAGCGCACCCCTAAATGCTCTTTCTAATCTTCTTCTATCTGGTCTCCCTGCCTCTCTGTCGCATATTTCAGAGCCATGGGATCCATTTCCATGGCCGTCCTCTGCTTCGTTCCACTTGTTTTTCTTTCTTCCTGTCTCTTTGTCATGGCCAAGCAAACTTATATAGTTCACATGAAGCACCAGGACAAACCCTTCTCCTTTTCCACCCACCATGACTGGTACTCCGCTCACCTCCAAGCTCTCCCCTCCGCCACTTCTGATTCACTTCTCTACACCTACACTACTGCCTATCATGGTTTCGCCGCCTCCCTCGATCCTGACCAAGCGGATTTGCTCCGCAGATCCGACGCCGTCCTTGGTGTCTATGAAGAGACCATCTACACACTGCACACCACTCGCACACCTGGATTCCTCGGCCTAGACACCGAGTCCGGCCTCTGGGCTGGCCATAACGCACAGAACCTTGATCATGCTTCTTATGACGTTGTCATTGGTGTCCTTGACACTGGGGTCTGGCCCGAGTCCAAGAGCTTCGACGACACGGGTATGCCCGCGATCCCGACCCGGTGGCGTGGCGAGTGCGAATCTGGACCGGATTTTAGCCGCTCGCTCTGTAACAGGAAGCTTATTGGGGCTAGGAGCTTCTCAAAGGGCTATCAAATGGCCTCCGGTGGTGGCTACTTGAAGAAACCCAAAGAGGCCGAGTCTCCTCGGGACCGAGACGGACACGGCACTCACACCGCAAGTACGGCCGCTGGATCTCATGTCGGTAACGCCAGCCTCCTCGGTTACGCCAGCGGAACGGCTCGTGGGATGGCCACCCATGCGCGCGTCGCCACTTACAAGGTTTGCTGGAGCGTAGGTTGCTTCGCTTCCGACATCCTCGCGGCCATTGAACGTGCCATATCCGACGGTGTCGACGTGCTATCACTCTCTCTAGGTGGGGGGTCCGCCCCCTATCACCACGACAGCATCGCCATCGGAGCATTCTCCGCCATGGAAAGGGGCATTTTCGTCTCTTGCTCCGCCGGGAACAGTGGGCCCAGGAGATTCTCGTTGGCGAATGAGGCCCCGTGGATCATGACGGTTGGGGCCGGAACTTTGGACCGGGACTTCCCGGCTTTCGCTCAACTCGGAAACAAAAACCAGTACACGGGAGTATCTCTTTACAGTGGGCATGGAATGGGAAATAAACCGGTGGGTTTGGTCTACAATAAAGGGAGTAATAGTACTAGCAACATGTGCTTGACCGGTTCACTCGAACCGTCCTTGGTACGTGGGAAAGTGGTGGTCTGCGACAGAGGGATAAATGCACGCGTGGAGAAGGGAGCAGTTGTACGCGACGCGGGTGGGATTGGGATGATACTCGCGAACACTGCGGAGAGCGGTGAGGAACTGGTGGCGGACAGTCACCTGTTACCGGCCGTGGCTGTCGGAAGGAAGACTGGGGATTTAATAAGGGAGTACGTGATGTCGGATCCGAATCCAACGGCTGTGCTGAGCTTTGGTGGTACCGTTCTGGACGTACGGCCATCGCCGGTGGTGGCGGCGTTTAGTTCGAGGGGGCCCAATCTGGTGGCTCCTCAGATTCTGAAGCCGGATGTTATTGGGCCTGGTGTTAACATCTTGGCCGCTTGGTCAGAGGCCATTGGACCCACCGGGTTGGAGAAGGACACCAGGAAGACCCAATTCAACATCATGTCAGGTAACTGTCCTCCAACGGCATGATTGGGTTCTTAAATCTCAATACATTTTATTATTATCATTAAAATAATTGAGAGCATTTCACTTATTACACTCACCCTTATCTCTTTATATATTTCTCTTTATATAATACTCTTTATATAAGAATGCGGATGATAAATGTGAATGCTTTTTAACAATATTCTTATTATTATTATTATACGTCTTGCATTATCATACGAAATGAGAAATGCTCCGGTCAAAAAGTGCCTATACAAAAGCAATTATATAAATTATGGTGATTTGATATGTTTCATGATGTCAGGCATCTATCTTCCAACAGCATGATTGGGTTCTTAAATCTCAGTACATTTTATTATTGTTACGTCTCGCTTTAAATTTTACCATATATAGGCTTTGGTGAAATGGGAAATATTTTAGACAAAAAGTGATTACATAATTTTTTTTTTATTAAATGAAATTACATTAATTTATAGAATTGTTTGTATTTTCTTTGAGTGTATAGCAGTTGCCGAAGGAAATTAATTGCAGGTACTCCATTTGTTGCATGGATAAACTTAAATGAATTATGCTATTATATTGTAGCATTGCTCAAGTAAACTTCAGGCAATGAGAGATTCCACTACATTTGTATTAATAGATTCGGTAAAACGATTGATATGTAATATGTTTATATATATATTATTGGTATCGGGTATCCTAAACAACATTCGGACTAATTTTAGGGTTGCACATATAATAAGGAGTTTTTTGCAAATACACCTCAATTAATTTAAAAAAAAATTCTCTAATCCGATGACTCTTAAAAATTATTTACACTCTCAGAATTTAAACTTTAGACTTAGGAGAAGTATAATCCTAAGACTAAGGCCTTTACGCCTGACCTTTACCACTTGAGCCTCTATGGGTTTGCAGTATTTTTTTATGTATGAGTTGATATACACAATTGTTTATATTTTGTGTTTCAAACTTTGTGTAGGTACATCAATGTCTTGCCCCCATATCAGTGGGTTGGCAGCATTGCTCAAAGCAGCTCATCCAGAATGGAGCACAAGCGCAATCAAATCTGCTCTAATGACTACTGCCTACAATCAAGACAACACCAAATCCCCCCTCCGTGATGCTGCTGGTGGTTCATTCTCCGATCCATGGGCTCATGGGGCCGGCCATGTAGACCCTCATAAGGCCCTCTCTCCGGGCCTCGTCTATGATATCTCATCCAATGATTACGTTGCCTTCTTGTGCTCCTTGGGCTACACCATTGATAAGGTCCAAATCATTGTCAAGCGCCCCAATGTTACATGCACAAGGAAGTTTTCCGACCACGGACAGCTCAATTACCCATCGTTTTCCGTCGTGTTTGCAAAAAAGAGGGTTGTTCGATATACTCGCGAATTAACGAATGTGGGGGCAGCTGGGTCGGTCTATGACGTAGCCATCAGCGTGCCATCAGTTGTGGCGGTGACGGTGAAGCCCACAAAGCTTGTTTTCAAGAATGCAGGGGAGAAACAGAGGTACACGGCTACCTTTGTTGCCAAGAAAAGTGTACCTCAAACGACTAGGTACGAATTTGGTTCAATTTCTTGGAGCAACAAGGAACATCAAGTAAGGAGCCCTATTGCTTTTACATGGAATTCGTTGAGGTCTTAGCTGTGTTTGGGTGTTTGATCTCTTGCCTTCTATGTAGTTGGGCCCGTTAGTGTGTGTGAATGAAGTTTGTGACTGAGATTGGGAAGTCAATGTGATACTCAACTAAATGTTTATTGGCATGCAAGTGTTAGTCTAAGTCTGTTTCCTTCTGTGGACAACCATCATTTGCATAGTGAGAGTTTGGCCCAAACCTTCAAACCAATTGAATGTATGTTTTGCTTGAGAAATTACTAGCTAATACATACTCAACCTTAGTGAAGTGGAAGTTGGAAATTGAGCACTTGAGAAATTGTTACTTGTTCATTATGCTTCTTGGTCCCAATTTGATTTGACTTTTGCAATCCAATTTGTGCAAGTGGGATCTTTTTCCTGGTATCTAATTTTAGTATTTAAAGCGTTTAGAGCAAAAATTAACAAACTTTAAGACCATAGCAGGAATCGGAATTTGGGTTCATACATTGGCCTAATCTTTTGTCGATGTGATATCAAATGATTAAGAGTAAAAAAATAAGAAATAATTTTTCAGTCATTTAATATTATTAAGAGATAATGAAAGGACAATAAATAGCCTTTTATTTTTTTGTATGTATAGATAGTCTTGCTCAAAATTGTAGAACGCCTGTTATCTAATGTTAGTATTGGAAGTGTTTGGAGCATAAACTAACAAACTTCAAGACTATTAATGCTGGAATGAGAGGCTCATTTGATTTATGACATCTTTGATAATGAAGAAGCTTAACAAATCAGGAGTATTCCTTTGAGTGGAAGAGGAGCAGATGACAAAGCAATTTGGTGTTTCACCATGGGACGAAAATCTTCTGATAGGAGTGCATATCATCTGAGTATGGACTTAGTGCAAGAAAAACGTGGCGAAACATCAAATTCTTATGCACAAAAGTCAGTTTGGGAGGTGTGGAAGGCTGATTTGTTTTCATAGATGAGATAAAAGTTATAAAAAAAAAAAAATTATTATAATATAATTTTTTTTTAATATTAGTTTCGTTTTGAGATTTGAAAAATTTGAATTATTTATTTTATTTTGTATGAAAATTTGAAAAAGTGTAATAATGAATTTAAAATAAAATGAAATAAGATGTTTTGAAAAAACAAACAAGGCCTAATGCTCCGGGTTCAACTAAACAGTTTCTTTGGAGAGCTTTAACTGCCATTCCTCCAACAAAACAAAAACTTTTTCGGAGGAACTTAGCGGCTAATTAATTATGTTCAATTTGCTGTAGAGAAGTGGAAACTATCCAATATTCTTTGTGCAGCTGCCCCGCAGCAAGTGATGTATGGGCTGTGAAACAAAGTTTAGTTCAGAAACGGTGTTGCAGTGATCAAGACTCTGTCACTTATGGTATAGGTTGCAACAACAGTTGCATCTAGCAAATTTAGAAGAAATTTCTGTCATTTTAAAAGGGGTGTCGACAAGAAGTAACCGCTTTGTTTTTAAGAATAGTTTCTTTGTCCAATCATGTTATTAATTCAGCATTGATAAGTTTCCTAGCCAGAATTAATAGACGGGAGGTTCTATTCTATATTTGTTGTGGTAGATCTTTTATTGGGGATCCTTTCCTTGCAGAATGTGCTGCACTTTTGAGAGCATTTGAAACATGCAATGAGCTTAAAATACAAGATCTCATACTTGAGTGAGGGTGATGCAAAAAATGTGACTAAATTGGTCGCTGATTACAAGTATGATGGTTCCTGGGCAGGTGAACTTGTGGCTGATATTAGGACTTTATTTTTCAAACGAGTAGTAGACTGGCATCTGGGTTTCAATTCTAGGGAAAGGAATGTTGCAGCTCACTCTTTAGCAAAACAGTCAGTGCAAATGGAAGGAGAAACCACATGGATGGATAAAGCTCCAACTTTTGTTCAGTCTGCTATTTTGAAGGATATGGCTAGGGGTGGTATGTTTTTAGGTCGTGTTTGTGTCATATTAGGTCATGAACATTAGACTATATAGGTCAATTTGAACTCGATCCGTTAAATTAAGTTAAACGATTAAATGTGTCAATCTTTCAAATTCTAACTCAATTCATTTAGATAACGGGTCGTGTCGTATCATCTGTTTTGACCTGTTTAAAAATTAATTAGAAATAAATTAATACAATACGACCTATTTAAACCCATTTCATGTATATGGGTTGACTTAATAAGTATAACTCCTTTAACTTGATTCACATAATTTCACATAAAAAAAACTAGAGCTTTGCTATACATAATAAGCCTATACACCACACACCATACAATTTTCTTTATTTTTATTTTTATTTATTTTTACTTTTTGCAATTTTTTTCTCTATTTTTTCTTTTTAAACTAATTGAATTCTCCACTCATTATTTAGATACTAAATATTTTATAAAAGAAAAAAAATTAAAAATATATATAGTGTGTGGTGTATAGGTTTATGTATAGATTTTTTCTATAATAAAACCAATATTTCAAACCATATAATAACAAATATGAGCATATGTTTAAAATTACAATTCCAACAATAAAAAAAGGCATAATAAGAAATACCAATATTACACTTAACAATAATAAAATTTAAAATTTGAAATAAAATGTAAATAAATCAAATCAGACTAATTTCGTGTTAAGCGAGTTAACCTGTTAATAAATTGTGTTTTAACGAATCAACCTGTTTTGACTTGAATGTCTTAATATCGAACCCAAATTTACTAATTTCGTATCGTGTTGGTATTGGATTATATAACCAGCTTGATTCATTATTTTCTCAATACGAGATATGAAATGATCAATAGAATGAGAATGAAAAGTATTAAATAGTTTTTCGGTCATTTAATATCATGTTTAACGAGATGATGATTGTTAAAATGATGATGAATAGATTTTGTGTGTGTATATTTTTCTTGAAATGAAAGAATCCCATGTCATCTAATATTAGTATTTAAAGCATTTAGAGCCGTAATTAACAAACTTCTAGTCTATTAACACTTATTAGAGATGGAAATGGTGAAGTTCAAGTTTCTGTATGTTCCAACATACAAACCTTCTAGTCATGTTCCAACATACAGGCTAAGTTACAACTAGGCCTGTTCAGTCAGATTTTGGATTTGGAAATTTGGATGAGTAATTTTCTTTAACTTCTTTAAAAAAAAATTTGTCAAAACTATTAACAAATAATTAAAAAAAAATTAGAACCAGGTCAGATATACCCGACCCAGATGAACAGACCTAGTTACAACCTTTAGTTGCTGAAGCCATGTCTTTAAGGAAGGCCGTGCTACTTTGTATTGAATTAGGCTTTTCAAGTGTGCTATTTGAAGGTGACTGTAAGGAGCTAGTTGCTGCAATTGCTAAAACTGCTAGAAATGTCTCAGGGGCTGCTGCTGTCATACATGATATTAAGTTTTTGATGCAAAACAGGAGTGGATGGCAGATTTGTTTCAACTATAGGGAGACAAACATGGTAGCACATATGTAAGCTAGACATGCAATTTCTTTAGTTGGAGAACAGGTTTGGATGGAGAATTGTCCCATTCATGTTTTGAGTACCGTGATGCACGATCAATTGTATCTGATTTGATGTTAATGATAAATGATATTTCATTTCAAAAAAAAAAAAAAAAGGAATTAGAAATTTGGTTCATATACTAATTGGCTTAAGCTATTTTTCATTATGATATTAAATAATTAGTACAGTTCAAAATAAAATACTTATTTAATATTGCGTCAAAAAATAATTAAAGGATGATGGCTACAGAAAAATTGTAGGGTCGGATACTTTTGACTCATGAGCCTGCACTCCCCCCATATGGGTTTGTACCAGAGAACTGAGGTTTACAGTCTAGCAGGAAAATGAATCTGACAAACCGAAGAAGGTCCAAAATATGGACTGCCCATTTCATAATACGCACCAATTATTGGGTTTGTTGTAGGACCAGTTATTTGAATTATGCAAGTATGAAACCTGACCAAAAATGTTAGATTTATGACCAAAATATGTTGGAAGTGACACTTATTCAGTTATTTGTCCCGTTACAACCTATGATGTTTGGACAAAAAGAAGAATGAACAACCACATAATCACAAAGATATTCGAAATCTAAGAAAAAAAATGGTTTTTAATGGGAGGTTTTAAAATTTAATGTTTTAATCTGATTGTGAAACTTAACAAACAAGTAGCAGATGCGCAGTTACAGAATGGATTGAAATATATGTGATATGAGATATATGCCTCCACAACAGATCTACTTATACCCATTTACAATAAATTTGAAGAACAATACTCCTAAATGGAAATGCTTGAATATGCTAGTAACATAGATAACAAGGGTTACAACAAGTTTTTGTACAACAGCAACAACAGCGTACCTTTGGACATTTAGGACGCGAGCATCTCCAAATGCAGCAAGAGCAATCTGGGCATGAAGGAGATGGAAAATTGCAACAATTTCTGATGCATGAATCTTTTTTACAGCAATTGGATCGGGGAAAGGCACAACACCGCCACTTTGGCAAATGACAACTGAAACAGGAAGCACATTTACATGTACTGCAGCAGTCACAGGAAGCAGAGGGGACACAGGAATCACAATTACATGTATTACAGTTGCAAGAACCACAGTGCAGACAAGAACCACAGTTACATCTACTATTGCATTTACAGCAGCGGCAGCTGGGACAGGAGCAAGAGTTACATGGATTGCAGTCACAGCAGCAGCGCGGCATTTCTAGATGAAGTGAGCACCCCTTATAGCAGCAGCAGATCCAAGAGAGGTTAAAACAAGGCATTCGACTGCAAAAAAGGGCATTCTTCAAACTCTTCTTCTAATGGGAAGATTTTAAGAAAACATTGCTGATTTGTTGTACATGTGCTTCTAAGAGACAGTTAAAACAAGTGGTTCTGTTCAAGTTATTACTCTTTGCTGAATGAAAACATGAGCTGGGGATATGTTTGCAAACAGCATAAATAACCAAAATAAAGTGTCAACATGATGAACCAAAATAGGTTCATCATGCTCACACCTTTGTTCAGCACAAGGACATTGTTATTCATCACAACCAACTGAATGTTCATAGCAGGATCAATTTATTCTTCTTGATACTATTAAGAGCATTGCATACAGTAAAAGGTTATTAATTCTTGGATTTTCTATACAAGAAACGAAAAAAGTCTTTCCATCTGGTAAATTTCCATATTTCCTACTATAGTAAAATAGTACTGCACAAAGCAGTATTCTATACAATAGTCTGGTATTGGTGCCTCCCAAGCTCTAACCACTTTCAAGACGGAAGGGAACCTAAGTAAAATCCCATAGTTCTCTGTCAACCTTCAATTTTAGAATCTAGAAAGTAATGAATCACCACAGCAGAATGAGTGGTTAGATTCTATGGATCCAAAATGCCAAAGAAAATTTCCCTTATAAAAGGTACAGATAATATAGAATATTATTTCCTAACTAATCAGCCGGCCAGAGAGTAAATGCACAAAAAAAAAAAAAAAAAAACTAGACGGGTAATAATTTCAAGATCATATGAAATTCAAGTAATTGAGCCTGGTAGCAATTTTCCCGACACTGTGAAGAATATAATTGAAGATCACAACCACATCTACAAATGCAAGCAAGTAGAATGTCCAAAATCATATGGTAGTAATGGTGAATCCTATTAGTTCTCGTGCTCATCATTCTCCAATATGTGATCACTTTAAAGAGTGTGTATGGTGAAACTTAGTGCACAGATGTTAGGGCATAATACAAAATGATCATAGTACCACAGCCATTTCCAGAAGCGACAGCGACGACGATTCTTCCGATTTCTGCTTAGAAGAAAAAACATAAGAATCGTTAACCCTTGAAAGTTTATAGAAGACTTGATGACAGAATTCTTACGTAGCTATAAAAGGATCCGAGTTTGCCACCACATAATCAGCAACCCTGCAATGTGATCATGTTCCCCAAATACTTAGAATACAGAAAAAGAAAAAGAAACATGAAAAAAAAAAAGACAATTGCAAAATTGAACATACTCTTTGCAGCATCTAGAAGCAGGTTGAAGGCTTTGAACAGATTTTAATTCCTCCTGCTCAGAGAAAAGTTGTGATATAACATCTTCACCCACCCACTCATAAAAAAAAAAAAACATCTTCACCCACTCATATGTATTAGAAGTATATGAAAAGCTTCTCATTGGATTAATTATGCAGAAGATTGTCTTTGTGAAACTTTATTATAGGACAAGCAAATTAGAGGCAATTCCTATTATCAACGACTACCTTCCATCAGTCACGGTGTTCTGTTAGTATCAATCTAAACCTTAAACACATCTCGTTGAGCTGGAACTGAGTTAAGCTAATAGATCAAGCTTTCCAGATACGAAACCTTAGGTAAAGCCAGAGAAAATCGTGTACAATCACTTGCATATCTCTATTTACCATTTCTATTATAACATAGCTAATCACTTGCAGAACGGATATATAGACTTAGGGCTCGAGGATGCTTAGGCAATGACCAACACAGATACTAACAATGACCAATTTCAGCTTTCACCACTTCAATTTGGGAAATGGTATGTATCGTATGCAATGACAATATCATATTTGTACAAATAAATAAGGGCAAAAAGGATCAAATTTTTTATTTTCCATCTGTGAGAAAGAACTCCCATTATGTCCTTAAGGTTTAACACATTCCCCCTTGGTTGTCTGTATGTTCCAACCTTGACATTCAAGGTCCACAACTACATATGAATGCTTTCAATCTCTTCAAATTGATCCCATAAAACTCCCGTCCCTTATCAGATTCACTAATCAAAACTCTTTCCCTGTACTCGTCTCATCATGCATTTCCGTTGCTTGTTTTCACTTCCCAAAAACACTACCTGTGAGACCTAAAAAACATGAGTGCCTTTACATTTCCAAGTTCTCCTTTAGCGCCTTTGAATTTAAGCCATCTAAAACGAACTAGCAACACAATTAACAAATAAACCACTAACTTTAGGGGGAAAAGTGAAAACCGCTCTGTTTACTGCTAAATAATCACAACAAAAGAAATTAAAACACAATAGAACCATACCTCAAGAAAACCAATCTCTCTTTCAAGCATCTGAACCTTCGCCATTTCACGGCGCTTCCCATATAAATCAGGATATTGCGGAGGAGACTTTGGAAGTGGGGGCGGCAGCGGCGACGCAGAGGAAGAATAGCTCGACGGTGCAGCCATTTGCTCTCCAACTTTTCCAATTTTCTCGATCCTCTAAATCACTCAAATTCAAACGAAAGAGTGAAGAAATAGACCCAGCAGCAAGAACTGCCAGTGGTACTGAAGTAGTAATAAGCAGTAAATGCTGGAGTGCTTGTAGTAGAAACGAGCACATGTAGCAGTAAAAGGAAGTAACAAACAAGACATGACAACAAATTATGCTATAGATGTGAACGCTATGCCAAAAGAGAGTGGCGGAGACAGTAAATAGGGTGTCTGACAATGATAATTACTGCCCAGAAACACAAAAAATCGAAAGAAATAAGAAATGGGTTCTGCAAAAACAGAAGGGTACATAAATGTTTGGTATCCCACCGTGGTTGCAGGGAGAAAATGAGGCTGAAAGGGTAAGAGAAAGAGCGATAAAAAGGCTAAAAAGGGAGCCATTATTGTCACAGGCTATGAGTGAAAAGAAGGGCGTGGTCTGAATGAATCTGAGGGTCTCTCAATGCACATCGTTTGTGCATGTCAGTAGTAGTAATAATAATAGTAAAGACGGCTGTGAAAAAATGCCTGCCACTGCTAGTGTCTGTACGAACCCCATTTGGGAAAGTTGAGGGATTTTGATAGAAATCTTAGGGAGATCTTCGTGTTTTGCAATTCAGAGGGTGCCTTTTTTCTTCTTTTTTTCAATTTTCCCCGTCTTTGTTTTTTTCTCTGACAACGGTTGCAGAGGAAGAAGCGAAAAGCACGATGGGAAAGAGAAACAGGATGGTAGTTGAATCAGCCCTGAATTTGAGATAAAAAAAAAAAAAATAGTAACGGTAATTTCTTGTCAATTATTAAGAGTAATGATAATCTTATATCTTTTTATCACTTTTTTTTAATAAATTTTTAAATTTTTTTATTTAAAAATTAAAAAAAATTTATTGTTACAATTATATATTTTTAAATTTTTTCTTAATAATTAAAAATTATACAAAATACATAAAAATATTTAAAAATAAAAATAAAAGTATTATGAGTAGTAAGAGAGTGATAATATTTTTAATTATTATTATTTATTATTTATAAAATATTTAAAATCATTTCACTACTCAAATGCAATTTAAATTAACTTTCATGGTAAATCTAGGTGGTATGGTATAATAACAATATTTTAAATATATATATATATATGTTATTTGATCCCTTAAACTTATTAGTTAAAATTACCAGTCGGATATTTTATTTTGGGCAATTCTATGGGGCTCCGGCGTTGGGGTCCCTTTGCGCCCCCATAATGTAAATTTTTTTTTACACTTCTCTACATTTCATTTTTATTTTTACCAAATCAATAAAAAAATGTATGAAGATAAAATATATGTGAGTTTTTTAATTTTTTAATTTTTTTTATTTAAAAAGCTCCATGGGAGCGCAAAGGGGCCCCAACACTGGGGCCCCATATATTTACTCTTTTATTTTACTTTGAAACTAGATAAAAAAAAATCCTAGCAACACCCTTTCTCTTTCAAAAAATTCTCATCTCTTTCAAACCCTAACAGCGCCTGCCCCGAAAGGGAGGGGGGGAGGGGGGGACGAGGGCTACGGTTTCATCCCCTTCTCCTTTGCTGTTCTTTCCCTTCTTCTTCCCCATCATTTTCGTCAGTTTTCTTTAGGCTCAGTGGTTTCTTTTGGTTTTCTTTTTTTCTCTTTTTTTCTTGGCATCCAACCATGGGGGTTTGGTCTGCACTTTTTCAGTGGTTTGCCACCGATACATGCTCTACTGGAGGACTCTACGGCTGCTGATTCTCTTCTATCTAAAGTTCCATCTAGAAGGGATAGTGAGTACCCCACATGCGCCGTCGATTTCGTGTGACCATCCACATGTCGCAAATGGAGAGGCCTATTGTAACTACGCGCAATGGCGCTAGGCTTAGGGACCTCGACCGAGTAGGGGTCGACTGTCTGAACTCACCCAGTTGGTGGGTGTTTGCCACGCGCCACCCTCCGCCGTGCAATTATGTCTGTTTTGTCCTGAACCCGATTTTGTTGATCTGGATTTTGGCTTTGTCGTTTGTGTTGTTTTTATCTTCTTTTCCTATTTTTGTTGGTGTTTTGTAATAATAAATAAGAATATGATTATTCCTTATTTAGCTCTCCCTCTTCCTTTGGAGGATGATGGTTGCATGTCCTCCTCTCCCTTTAGAGAATGAATGTGGTGATCTCCTCTCCCTCCTTGGAGGGTGAGAGTTTGGTTATCTCTATGCTCTCTCAATCAAGTCACACGTCAGTATTGGTTTGACTTTTGAGAAATTAGATGTTTAGAAAAAACCTACAACTGATGTGTGCAGGAATACTACTGATAGGTGTTTAGTTAGACTTGTAATACAGATTTTTTCACACTTATTAATTTCAGTTGTAAACTTCATTTAATGAATGAACTATGATCCTTTTCTAAAAAGACAGAGAATATTTTATTTTATTTTACATTGTCATTGTATAAACTCCATACGAGAGCTAAGTTCCAAGATATGGGTAGGTCAACAACATCTATGGATCAAGCATTTTTTGAACAAAAAAAGGCAAATGAACTATTGCTTTGTGAAGCTGCTATGTCTTTTCTTAATGCTAATCCTTTGGATCCCCCACTTAATTACACTTATCTCATAAGTGTAAGAACTTAAAAAAATGAAGGAGTATAGGCCAATAAGCCTCTTAATACAATGTACAAGAAAGTCTCCCAAACAATTTCAAACATACTCAAGTATTTGTCAGGGACGATAAATGATAATATTATGGTGGCTTATGAGTTGTTACGCTATATGAAAATTAGAAAAAGGGAGAAGGTGGGGAGCTTGGCGATAAAATTAGATATGTTTGAAGTTTATGATCATGTTGAGTGGAGGTTTTTAGAGGCTGTAATGAAAAAACTGAGGTTTTGTAAGAAATGGGTGATGCTTGTCATGAATTGTGTTAAATCTATCTCCTATTCATCTTTTATTAAATCTGTCCCCCTAAATTTATTTAAAAAATTAATATAGTATGTACATATATATAATTATATATATATATATATATATATAATTAAAATTTCCTCCCATTTTATCCCAAAAAAGAAATATGGTCCCCCTAATTGCCTCATATTTTCTTTTCTTTTTGTAATGGTCTCTAACAAATTACGAAAATCTTAAGATCTTATAAGACATATTTTTGTATACAATTTATGACGTATGATTAGTTATTATATATAGTCATATGCAAAAAATACATATTATTTATATTTACACATATTACACACTTAGTCAATTGCAATCTCAAACACAAATTCTAGTTTTGCTCTTATTTGTCACCCTATCTTTTTGTTCTTTGTGCTGAAGGATTAAGCACTTTATTAAATTCCTATGTGAATCAGTAACTTATAAAAGGGGTGCAAGTGGCTCATGAGGGCACTACCATTAAATATTTTCTCTTCGTAAATTGCATCCTTTTTGGGAGGGCATTAGAAAAGTGGAATAGGCTCCAAGAGTTGTTGAAAAATATGAGAAGGCCTCATGCCGGTTTCTAAACAAGGATACGACTTTAATTTTCTTTAGCAGCAATACAAAGGTAGTTGATAAGAAGGTTATGATGGAAGCTGGCAACTTTATAATTTGTGGTAGTTATGAGAAGTACCTAGGTCTCCCTACTACTATGGGAAGATCTAAGTTTAACACCTATAGAGTTTAAAAGAAAAGATATGATGGAAGAAGATAACAAGCTGGAAGAATAATTTTTTTATCACAAGCTAGCAAAAAATTATTGATCAAGGCAATGTTATAGGCCATCCAACTTACACTACATGTGTGTTTAAGCTCCCTAAGAAGTTGTGCCAAGTGATAAACATGTTTTTGAAGTCTTGGTGGGATAAATAGCAAGAAGGCAAGAGTATTCATTGGAGAAAATGGCAGAGGATGCTAATGTAGAAATAGAAGGGTGGTTTGGGTTTTAGGAACTTCGAAAATTTCAACATTACTCTACTAGCAAAGCAAGGGTGGAATTACTTAAGAATCTTGGTACTTTGGCAATTGTAGTGCCTAAAGAGAAGTATTTTGGGCAATCTAATTTTGCGGAAGTTAAGTTGAGTTTGCATTCGTCTTTAATTTAGAGAAGTATATGGTTGGCTAGGGACCTTTTAAAAGAATGTATGAGGTAGAGAGTGGGAGATGGTAGTAAGATACATATTTGGGAATAAAAATGGCTATCAACTACTTCATCTTTTTCTATATAGTCACTAGTTTCTATTTTGAAGGAAGATGCTAAGGTGGAAGAGTTAATTGTCAAGCATAAAAGGGAGTGGATTGAGGGAAGGATCAAAGCAAGTTTTTTCAAAAGAAGAGGCTGAGCAGATTCTGAGAATTCCTTTGAGTAAAGGCAAGGCATAGAAAAATTTGATTTGGAGTCCATCCAAAAAAGGAATGTTATTTATCAGCAGTACCTATTTCTTGCAAATGGAAAGAATAAAAAGAAGTATAGGAGATTGGACAATGGAGGTCAAGTTGGATGAAAGGTGGAGAAGTATATGGGATTTTGAAGTGCCAAGTGTGAGAAAGATGGTTCTTTAGAAAGTTGGAAAAGAAATTTGTTTAAAAGAAAGGCCATGGAGGATCAAAGATGCCAAATTTAAATTGCATATGAAGAATCATTTATGCATGTATTATGAGAATGCCTAGCAGCAAATGACAAATAGACTTCAGATGAAAGTTATGTTCAGAAATTGGGTAGAACAGAAGATAATTTTTTGCTATTGTGGGAGAAATTGATGAAATGGTTGAGTAGGAATCAGCTGGAGGAGATGTCGGTTTTGTTTATAAGATTTTGTTTGAGAAGAATGAGTATTTGTTTGAAAAGAGATTAATTTGTCATAAATTTTTACTCAAAATAGCAAGAGAAGTTGTTCTAGACTACGGGTTTCTTAGACAATTTAGAAAAAGGAAGTGCAGGTGCAAAATATTGCCGCTAAGGGTTCACTAAAATGAGATTAAACCAAGAAGCGGTTTTTACAAGGTCAATTGGGATGCTTCTTTAGACATGAAAGGGCAAAAATTAGATGCTAGTATCGTGATAAGAGATTAGGAGGGTGAGACTTTGGTTACTATTTGTGATCAAAAGGCTAATGTTGATAGTCTAGTAGTGGCAGAGTGTTGTGCTTTAAGAAGGCTTTGGAATTGTGCAGTGAACTCAATATTCAGAAGGCCATTTTCGAAAGAGATGCAAGATCTGTCATAGTGGTGGTTCAAAGTGATGAAGAGGAGTAGTCCTATTTTGGTTCTTTAGTAGAAGATGTTAGATTCCTTTTAAAAATTAGATCCAATTGGCATTTACAATTTGCTTATAGAGAAAAAAATATAGTGGCACAGACATTAGCTAGGAAAGCATTAAGTTTAAAAAAAGAAATACTGTGGATAGAGGATGTTTCTAACTTTATTGTCAACTATCCGATTAGCAATAAAAGTTGTAGTACTTGATCCTTGTTAATGAAATGCAGAGGTATTATTATTTTTTTTAAATCTACTGCTTTGGACCTTTGCTCCTTGAGATGATTCCTAACATAATAATATAAACTCATGAAGCAAATTTATATAAACTAGTATAAAAGTATTCGAAAAATTTATAAAAGTATTCAAAAAATGTTAGAAAAAATTTAAAAAAGCAAGTACAATTTGTACTAGGCTAGGACACACTAGTGCTCAAACCTAGAAGGCATAGTAGCACTACATGAATTGTAAATTGTCTCCAACCGTAGGAGCATGCTTCCATGCCACTTCTCCATCCAAAACTCTCTCTATATATGCAACTCACACAACTATGTTATGTTTCAATTTGCATCATTCTATGTATTTGGATTCTAGAGAATTAGTAGTCAAATTTTAAATTCCTTGTCTCGAATCTTGAACTTTTAGATTTACATTTTTTAATCTCTTTGATTGGTGTTGCTTATAAATAATATAAAATTATAATCTATAGATCCATATACCAAGTATTGGCCATGTAACATGCAAAACAAGACTCCACACTGCAAACATATCAAAATATATGAAACACTGATAATATTATGAATAAACTCTTATGTTAAGTCTTCATGTGCTCACTTTAAGTTAACATGAGTATTAGAGAAGATTAAAATATTCAACAACTATGTATGTTATTATTAACATTGTGTTTTGTATACCTTTGGACTAGGTTCTAGAAACTCAAGTCTTCGAATTTGGTCTTGCAAACGCAAAGAATATACAAAGGGTGGGGCCTTGGTGAGGTTGGGGAGTCTTCGATGTCTTAGTAAACTTTACAGGACAACCAAATCTAAAAAAATCAATTTTATTATTTGAAAATTCAATTACAAGTAAGTTCGCAATTACAAAATCTTTACTAATTGACTCTCTTACTTGACCAAACAAATGATCCGTTTGTCTTCTATCTCAGTAGCAGCCAAAACTTTTGACGATCTTCAAATATTGACTTGATCTCCTAGAACTTCTAGTGGTTGAAATCTCATCAACGATTCTCTCAAATTTTGAGCACGATCATATTTACAAGTGTATGGAAAACACAAGGGAAATTATTCAATGAATTTTCTCACATGGCACAATAATATCTCTGAATATACTCTCTTGCCGAAAGTCCTAACTAGGATTATTAAATGAGTTTTTTTAAATAAACGATCTAGAAAGAGTCCTGGTTAGGATAGTAATTTGCTGACGGATCAAGTTTGTTGTGAAATACTTTGTTGATGGTTTGCTTACATGTCACGATAATCTCTACAGCACTTTGAATTTTATCCAACTTCTGTTTTAGATAATTGTAGATTCTAAAAATCACACGAGTAGTATATTTATCTGACTCTTATGACTTATAAATAGACTAATATTGGTATGGATAAATCCAATAAAAAATTTACATTCATCCAAAATTTAAACTCCAAGATAAGATTTTATCTTATCATTTAGTTTCCTACTTTAATCAAACTCAATAATCTAATCACCTAATCCTTGCCAACATATGGGTGAAAAAAAATAAAAATAAAGGAGGCACTCCTCTTTCAGTTTTATTTATAGAAAACCCTAGCTTTCTTTCTCATTTAGCCAGTGCCACAGGGGGGTGGGAGCTTCGACTACCCCTCTCCTCCTTTCTATTTTCCTTTTCTTCCCCTCCCTTTTCTCCGATTTCCACTTTTCTTTTACTTTCTCTCGTCTCCCCCCATCCCCCTCATCCCCCATTCTTTCTTGTTTCATTTTTTTTTTCAATTTATGTTTCAGGAACCCTATCGACGGTCTTTTGGTCTCTGGCGGAGTAAGTGGACGATGGTGCGACGAACAATAGCTATTAGAGTTTTGAATCATCCACATTGATATCGAACGATGGTGTCTGGTGTTCTCCAGCGTCTTAATCTCCCTATGCACCCCTTCATTGGTCTTACAAGATGTCGATCTCTCACTTGAAGGTGGAGTTTCGCCAAATGAAGCGACGCGTGTGGCATACGCGCTATCTCAGAGTCGGAGGTTGATCTCTTACGCGCCACCTCTAGGGTGGATTTATACCACCATGTGCGACCCCACTATGACCTAGATGTCTGGCCGCTTCACTCCTTCCCATCCACCACCTTTAGGGGCGGTGTGTGTCCTTCATGTGCCACGTACAACCATAGTTCTCCTTTGCGTCTAATTTAACTTTCGTCCAAAGTTGAAAATCGGTTCATATTATTCAGTCTTCGCAAGTGTTTTTATTTCTGTTTAATAAAAAAACAAAAACACTAGTCTATAGGACTTCTAGTCCTTAGAGTTTGTCCCTACTCCATCTTAGTATGGATTCTGGGTTGGTTGTTTTGTTTTTATTTGGTTGTGACTCTATCTTGGATAGAGTTGGGCTGTTTATCAAATGATGATCTGGAGAGGTTGTGTAGTCAGAGCTAGACTATGTCAATCACTCTCAGTACATTAAGGAGTTATAGTTCGTCGCTTAGTTGGCATGTAATTTGTTTTTCAAGTCCAATTGTAATACTTGTTATTAATGAATTGCAGTTGTTTCCTTAAAAAAAAAATCCTTGCCAACAAATTCTACATTTACATTCTTCCCTTTTGGCGGATTAGTGACAAAACAAATTTTGATGAATGTACTTTTCCTGTAAACACCAAATAGCAAGTCATAAATAACAAAGTTGAAAATTAATTTTCGAAACCATTCAATCAACCATTCACATCATGTTCAAACATTCATATCATGTCAATCATTCACGCCACATTAGATTGTATCAAAACAGATTGAAATTGGATGTTAAACTAATCAACACAAAACAAAAAGCTTTCTGCAAAATTAATTTTCTTGCATCAACAAATAAATCCTTGCTCGGGCTTCTCCCCCTACATTAATGCTGCTCCCCCTCACTTTTTCTCTCCTTTTTGTCATCAATTTAGTTATAAGAGACTTAGTTTTCAGCATCCGAGTCATCGACTATATGTGCTGTGACTTGTTGGATGTTGGAGGAGAGTTGAATCAACTAATAATTTGCTTGGAAGACCTCATTACGTACATATGTAATATTATCCTCTAATCTGGCAGCAATGGTATGAAACTTCTGATTTATGAGATAAAGTTGCTCCATGACTTGAGGAAGAGACATCGTTGGCTCGGGACGTGATGAGACGGACTCGTTGGCTGGAAGCCTCTTCTTGGTAGCACTCGTGATGACAGTTTCATAGTTAACCACAGTCAAAACTGAAATAGGTCCAACCATTTTCAATGTTGGCTCTTTTGATCAAAGTGGGACCTTTGCTTTCATAGTTGACTTTGTAATCCGGCTGCCAAAGGGGGGCTTTTACTCATTTTTAACATGAGTAGGGAAGTCCATGGAGAGACCCATGGCCAAGGCATAAATAAAATAGGCTCAATAAAGAGTCATCTCGGTATGACGACTAATCGGCCATAAGTTGGTGAGCACTATCTTTGCCAAAAGTCGAAATTGTGGAAGCTTGTGATGTAAAGGCAACCTATGAGTTCTAGTCATCCATCCGGGTCCACTCAGGCTAGCAAACAAATTCCTCATAGCAGTTCTTGATGGGAGTCCTAAACCCGTGAAAGTATATTGAGGTGATGTCACCTTAGGCAAATCATAAAGCTTTCGAATAATGGTGAGGGTACTTGAACATTTGCTCCAAACAATAGACATGATGCTATGATTATCCAAGTTGAAGTGGGCAACGTTGGAGTATAATTTTTGAACCATCTTAGCACATGGTGCAAGAGGTGCATGTGTAAGTTTTTCCCATCCTTTTTCCACAAAAATGTTTTGGATGAGTTGAAAGTCATCTGGGGGAAATTCGTTTAAAATAACCCCTCATTCTCCCGTGACAGTTCTCTTGGGGAATTTGTTAATGTAGGCACTCTCTACCTCGGGTGATATGATCTAGTCATAGACAACCTCAAATTGTGCAAGCTCGGATTGAGTGGGAAGAGTTGAAGTCTCTCCAACTTGTTTGATATCAGTAGAGGGTAAAGCTCTTATAGATGTAATCATACTATATAAGTGAAATAACCATAACAATTTAAAGACAAATAAGCATTATGAGTTGACTTAGGCAAAACATCAAACACTTAGTATGCATTTGAGAGAATCAGAAATGTAGAGGCTCAGAACCCATAGAAAATAGTTCTCAATAAATGCACAAACTAGTTCCAAGTCACTATATTTAAATTCCTACTCAACCCAACCAATTTCAACACAAACTTCACAAAACACGAATCAAAATCCCAAACTCCATATATGTATTTGCTAAACCCCAGAATTGGAGAGATGGAGAAAGTGATTTAATAAAACTCGAAAACATACCTTGATTAATACTTAGAAGTTGAAGACTCTTGAATTCAAGTATTTTCCCTCAAGAATTTTGAGTGAAATGTGAGAGATTTGAGAGTTTGGATTCAAAGGAGGAGTGCTGTGAGCTATGTAGGATATGGGTATTGAGTTAGGTGTGTTTTTGAACGGGGCTTAGAAGGACTTAAGTCATTTATGTGCCGTGTCGTGCATCTGCCTCAATAAGGTCGAACTTGACTTATCTAGCGCACTCTAGTAGTTTCCCACTAGGACTTAGACACAACCCAAACCCATTATTTGAAGTACATAGTACCTGAGACACCTCTCCCAGACTTTTGCATCAGAATTACTTGCAACTCAAAGTTGACCAAAACAATTTTTTTTTTCTTTCAATATATAGATTTTTTGTTTTGTAGGCCAGAAACAAATATGCCAAAAAAATAAAATAAAACTTTTATTTTAATTATTTAAAAAAAATGAGGCAAGTAACATGCTTAAATGCATCTTAGTTCAACCATAATGTCACTCACAAAATAAATTCAAAACCATATACCCACTTGATTGCAACAATCATAATGTATATTCACTCCTCATAGAACATCAATTTCAAAGTTCATATGAGTGTGTGAGTGAGCAAACTTGTGTAAACTAACAACTCTTTATTCTTCTTATATATATATATATATATATATATATATATATATTATTTTTTTAATGTTCTTCTTGAAAATGCTTCCAAGAATTTATCATTTACTTTAAAACTTAACTTTATGCTAGGGCCTAGATATATAGTATCTCCTCCATTGCTTGCATAGTCATTTTTATGTCCATTTTTGTTGCACATCTATTTCCGTAATAATTTGAGTAGCTATTTTTTTTTAATAAGCACTTGGAGGAAAATTCCATATAAGATACTAGTCTCTTTTTGTAGTGATTTAACTGATTTTTTTTATATGAATCAACAAATGGTGTTTGGCAATGAAGACCTCTTTGTTTTTCGTATTAGATTCAATTAGTATTAGTCACTTTAAGACACGAACTCCCTCTATGATGAGCATATCAATAACACATCACTTTTTAGATTTTAATTATGCATCTATACAAGTTCTTCACAGTACATTAAAATCGAACTTTGTCAAAATGACCCATAGGTTTAGTATACACAAAGTGGACTGCATAATAAAAAAAATGAAATTCATGAGTTCAGGAATTTACTGAGTGAGTACCCACATGCTCAAAACTTCAACATATCAATCATGCACTTCAAAAGAAAATCTGGCTGAAACACACATTTTTTTATTATCATTTTTTAAAGTTGAAAAACAAAAAATAAATAATCAAAATAGAAAATAAAATAAAATGCATGTCCTAAACTACTTAGAGGCATAGTCTCTCACTTGATATCATACACACCAATGGCTTTCCTAAAGAACTCAAATCTTAAACCATCTAGAGGTTTAGTAAATAAGTCAATAAATTGATACTCAGTAGGAACATGCTATAAAGACACTATTTTAAACTCAACCAATTCTCTAATAAAATGATGTCTAATGTCAATGTGTTTGATTCTAGAGTATTGAACATGATTTTTTGAAATACTAATAGTATTATATAGAGAAATCGAGTTTTTCTTTTTACTCATCTAAGTTACAACATTCCCACCTACATAAAAACACTCACTAGTAGTATTCTTCCTATCATCAGCATTCCCAACCCAATCAACATTTGAGTACGCAACAAGTACTAGATTAGTATCTCTAGTAGACCATATTCCATAATCAATAGATGCATTAAGATCTTTTAAGATTCTTGTTACTATAATAAGACGAGATTTTTTAGGATTGGTCTGAAACCTAGCACACACTCCACAATTAAAGGCTATATCAGGTCTAGTTGTAGTGATATACTATAGATTTCCTATCATGCTTTTATAAATACTAGGGTCAATATTTTTATTTGTAGGATCCTTATTGACTTGTACCGATGTACTCATGGGAGTACTAGTACTGCTTTTTTCTTCAATTTTAAACTTTTTCACAAGGTCTCTAGCATACTTAGATTATGAGATAGAAATTCAATCTTTAAATTGTTTTACTTGAATTCGCCAAAATAAATTTAACTCACCAATCATGCTCAGCTCGAATTCAGATTTTATCTCATTTGCAAAGTCATAGGCAAGAGACTCAAGTGTAGCTGCAAATACTATATCATCAACATAAATTTGAGAAATTAGAAGCTTCTTACCTGATCTTTTTATGAAGAGTGTCCTATCGGCTTGTTCTCTATCGAAACCATGCTCAAGTTGATAAACTGTCAATCTCTCATACCAAGCACGGGGTGATTGTTTCAGTCTATAAAGAACCTTCTTTAACTTTTACATGTAATCAATATGTGAGTGATCAATAAACCCCTTAGGTTGTTCAACATATATTTCTTCTTATAGTATTCTATTGAGGAAGGCACTCTTGATGTCCATTTGGTAAAATTTGAAATCTAAATGTCAAGCATGTGCAAGAAGGACTTAGACAGATTCCAACCAAGCCGTGGGGGCAAATGTTACATCAAAATCTATCCCCTTCACTTGAGTGTATCCTGGAGCAACCATCCTTGCTTTATTTCTTAAGATAATCTCATGCTCATCAGACTTATTTCCGAAGATCCATTTAGTCCCAATGATATTATAGTTCTTTGGTGTTGGAACTATGTCTCATACATCATTTCTAGTGGATTGATGGAGCTTTTCGTCCATTGCATTGAACCAACTTTCATCTTTCAGCGCTTCTTCAACTTTCTTGGTTTCAACCTACGACAAATAGCACACAAATGAGATTTGATTTAAAACTCTTTTTCTTAATCTCATAATTTCATCTAGTTCACCAAGAATATTCTGTCTTGAATAATTTTGAATAATTCTTGACGAAAGTTCCTTTTCTTTGGGATCACTTTTCTCTATGTGATCTTCTTCATCTTGCTCTTGTGAGTCCTCTTCACTAGTTTGTACTGACTCCATCATATTTTCAAGTTCTCTCATGATAGTTTCAGGGAAAATGTCATCCACAACTATATTAAATAATTCCATAACAGATTTTGCGCTTAAGTTGTAAACTGTATAAGCCTTACTATTTGAGGAATAACCAAGAAACAAAACTTCATCACTCTTTTTTGAAAATAAGAGTGTTTTCTTTGTCTCTTAATATGTAACATTTACTACCAAAAAGTCTAAAATACCACACTATAGATTTTTTCACAAACTATAGGGAGTATCTTTAGTGTCGGGTCTTAGGATTACTCGATTCAAGATGTGATTCAGTATATTTACAACTTCTCCCAAAAAATGTATATCCTTTTTCTTATAGCACAGCATGGTCTGAGCCATTTTTTAAATTGCTCTATTCTTCCTTTCCACCACTCCATCTTATCGTAGAGTGATAAGTGCTAAAAATTCATGATGGATTTACTGTTCATCACAAAAAATAGTGAAATTAGTATTCCCAAATTCTCTACCATGGTCACTACATATTCTAGAAATGGAAACATCCCATTCTATTTTCAATTTCTTGAATAGATTTTTGGTAAGATCAAAATCTAAAAACCTTTAATTCTCTTAAGAGAATAGTCCATGTGGATCTCGAAAAACCATTTACGATCAACATGCTATACTTCTTTGCATGTGTAAAAACTCAAGTGGCTGAGAGGTAAGAATGTGGAAAATCTTCTTGTGTTAAACTCTTGTTTGCTTCCCTTCTTGGCATTCTCCACACATTACTTTCTTGCCTTTAATGACCTTGAGCAACCCATCTATTGCTTCTCTTTTTGATATGTTCACCAAATCTCAAAAGTTGATGTACTCTAGGCGTTCATGTCAAAACTTAGTTTCATCAAGTAAAACTCTATGACAGCTCAATCTTGATGTTGAGGAGATCCTATAGTAATTATCTAAAGTTCTCAAACCTTTTAAAATCTACTCTCTAACTAGGTTGTATACATTGCATTTGTCTTTTAGAAACTACACAGACAAATTTTAATCACAAAACTGACTAATGCTTAGTAAATTAACTTTAAGGCTATTAACAACTAAACCATTTTTTAAAATAGGCAATCTTGGTACTTAAATACTCTCTTTCTCTTCCACAACGGTCTTAATACCATCTCCAAAGGTTATGTATCTCCATTGGTTGGTTCCACTTTCTTGAGAAGTGCTTTATCTCCAAATATATGTCTTGGTCTAGGTACCAAAGGCAATTTTCTATGGCTCTAATCGCCATGTGAGAAATGGAGCACACGGCATCATCCTTCACCACCCATTTTGTCTTGAGTTTTGATTTGTCCTTTGCATTATTTTGAATGCACAACTTTACTAGTTCAAGAAGCCAGAGACTTATAAAATTGATTTGTTGATTCATATCATTAATTTGGTTCTCTAGACTTCTTCATTTCCTATTTGTTTTTTTTTTAGTTTGATTTTTCACATTGAGACAAGTTTAAGCAATATGGTCTTATATGACCAAAAATTCAACAATTATGATAAGTAAGAGTAAATTTACCTTGATACCTACCCTTCTTCACCATTTTGGTGATTGATTTCCTTGCATAATTTTTGACTGAACTAACTTTGGTCCAACATGTTTTGAACATTTTTATCTTTACTTCCCTTAACAAAACAATACATTTAGAAGTAGTCATAGCAGATGATGAAGTTTTTTTTTCTTTTCCTTTGGAAGTCACATATCCTAGGCTAGTTCTATCACTATTCATTTTATGGAAACTTAAGATTTTATCTAATTTCATTGTTGCCGTTTTTTGTTTGCACTCTTGATTTTTTTTAAACTCTTGTTCTAGTGCAGCATTTTGATCCTTCATTCTCATTACTTTAACATCATAAATTTTAGAGCGTCAACTAGATCATTTTTCTCATTTTCCATTGTTGTAAGTTTATTATACAATTTTTTGTTGAGTTTTTTAAGCTTGACTGTTTCCTCACATACCTTATTGTAAGCATCCTGTACACTTAGTTCTTAATCAGCATCAACAAGGGTAAATATTGAATCACTATAAGCAAATTCACCTTCAGATTTTATTAGTGAAATCTTAGGTAAATCATTTACAATAGTAAAAAAAATTATAAAAGATTTTTCATCATCCGATGATAAGTCTTCACTTTCAGAATTTGGATTATCACTAAGACTAGCATTCAATGTCTTTCCCTTTTTTTTGAAGTTCGGACATGCAATTCTAATATAACTATAACCTGAACAATCATAACACTTTGTCATTTTTCTCAGCTTTATTTTTATTCCAATTTTCAGATTCATTTTTTTTGGCTGGAAATTCTTTTCCTCATTTTAGTTTGTTGTTAGTCTTTTTATAACACAGAAAAATCCTAAACTTCCTAAAAATAAGAATTATGACCTCATCATTTCGATTTTCCTAATAAAAAATTCTCTCACGCTTATCTTTCACAATTTTCAAAACAAAAGATTTATCCTTTTGTGCTTGAGGGAGATATGATTCATATGTTTGTAAGGACCCGACCAGTTATTCAACTCTTTTTGCATCTAAATCTTTAGTTTCCTCAATGGAAGTAACTTGAGTCTTCGAATTTTTCTTCGAGATTAAATCTAGAATTCACAATGTCATTAAGCTTAGCATATAAATCATTAAAACATTCATCTTCCATCATTTTAATCTCTTCAAATTTTTGAGGTAGGTAATTGCAATTATGAGTTTTTCACAATTTTTGTTCACTTATGTGTGACCTTCAAGATGTCCCATACTTCTTACCTATCTAACACATGGATATCTTTTTGAACTCTCTTGAAAATACTGCCATAAAAATGGCATTTTGTCCCTTGCTATTCTAATCACTATTGCCCATCTCATCTCTCGTCTAAGCATCAATATTTGCTTCAGGTTTAGTCCATCCTCATTGAACGGAGTACCAAACTCGTTAATCTAAAGATTTGAAGAATGCTTTCATACATATATTCGAATATGCATAGTTTTCACCATTGAAATGAAGTGGGGCAGTCAACGATGACATCATTTCTAGGAGCAAGGATCACACTCGGATGAGTGAATCACGCTCTGATGTCAATTAAAATTCTCTATGTATACTTGTATATCACCGACATTGTCTAACAATTCACTTGAACAAATTGGTTAGTTCTCAATCATGTGATTATTTAATTAATCAAATATTTGAAATAAATCAATAAAATTGCATAATACAATAATTGGTAACGAAGAAAAATTATTTGAAGAACTCCTTAAAGATAAAACCTTACGAGGTAGAAAATCTAGAGAAATCAATTTTATTATTTGAAAATTTAATTACAAGTAAGTTCGCAATTAAAAAACTTTGCTATTTGACTTTTTTACTTGATCAAACAAATGGCTTGTTTGTTTTCTACCTCAATAATAGCTAGAACCTTTGATGATTTTCAAATATTGACTTTTCTCTTCGAACTGCCAGTGGTTGAGATCCAAATACTGATCCCTGAACACGATTACACTTACAAGTGTGTGAAAAACATAAGGAAAAATATTCAATGAATTTTCTCTCTCATGACATAATTATATCTCTGAATATACTCTCTGGCTGAAAATCCGAACTAAGGTTAGTAAATGAGTTTTTTTACATAGGCTGTTTGGAAAGAGTCCTGGTCAAGATAGCAATTGACTGACAGATTGAGTCTGTTGTGAAATACTCTCTTGATGGTTTGCTGACATGTCGCAATAATCTTTACAGCACTTCAAATTTTGTTCACCTTCTATTATGGATAATTGCAAATTTTGATAATCACACCAGAAAAATATTTAATTTACTCTTATGACTCCTAAATAGACAAATATTGTTATGGACAAATCCAACAAATAATTTACATTCATCCAAAACTAAAACTCAAAAATAAGATAAAATCTTATTTTTTTAGTTTCATAGTCTATTCAAACTCAAAAACTGAAATTCTTATTTTTTAAACAATTTACAATTTATCCAAAAAGATAAATCTTAAATAATTTACATTCATCCAAAACTAAAACTCAAAAATAAAATAAAATCTTATTTTTTAGTTTCATAGTCTATTCAAACTCAAAAACCTAATCACATAATCCTTGCCAACAAATTTTGCATTTACAGTTAGTATCTAGCTTAATACATATAGACATGATTAATGTTTTAAGAGAGAACCCATAAGGTTAGTTGGATGTGGGGGAGTTCTCAAATCTTCCACAATCTCCTTCAATATTGGTTTCTATTGTCAGAGCACTAGTATTGGTTTCTCTATATACATATGCAAACTTAAATCTTTTGGAGATTTATTTTGTTATTAAAAAAAAACACATTGATTTATGCATCCTTGAATCAAAATAAGAATAAAATAGTAAAATATGTATTTGTATTTGCATATGGAGAGTGGGAGGAGAGAGAGAGAGAAAAAAAAATAGTAAAATAATATTTATAGAGTAAATAGTCTATTTGCAAACTTGTTGGAACATTATTTATAGCTATGTAGAATTTTATATAGACATAATTTAATGCAGTCAAATTAAACATCACATTATGCAAATGTGTGTTGTGTCTGTATTTGGATATGGAGACACTAATGCTAATGCTCGAAGTTGGAATTGATACTCTTGCTGATCAATTATTAGCTTTAAAATTGATTTATTTTTGTGCCATCAATGAAGTGGGCACTAACTAATTTGTTAGTAGTTAATTGGCTTAACAACGCACAGCCCCTTGGATATTGTCTTGGCATTTGAAATTAATTACAGTTTACAAAGACAAACTTGGTTGCTTTTTAACTACATCCATGAAGAGTTTAGAAAGAAAGACAACATCTATTTAATTTTAACAAGTAGAAGGTTTACTGGTAAGCTTCTCCCTTTTATATGGAGAAAACCTCTAGCTTCCCTCTAACACCATTCTCTAGCTGTTGAGTGCCATCGCCAGAGAGGAAGGTGGAGGGTGGAGCTGTCTCTCATCTTCCTTTTTTTTTTCACATTATATATACACTTCTTTGATGGTGGGTTTTTCCCTCACTCCTCTATCAACAGTTCGGATTTGGTCGGATCTGTGGCTTTCTAGCCGCCATTCATTAACACGGGCCCTACCAATGCATCCTACTAACGTTGATTTACTGGGATGACTAAGTCGCCAAAAAAAAAAAAATTTGGCGCATGGTCAGATCTAACCGCGCGTAGTCTTCATGCGCTACCACACCTCGACGTTTCCGATGGCTACACTGGTTGTACTAGTTGCTTCCTCTAGTCGAGATTTTCAAGATCTTCCCTATCCCGTCTCTATCCCACCGGCACGTGGTCTCCATGCGCTATTTCAGAAGCACAGGTCCCAGATGAATGACTATAGATCTATCTATTCAATACTGTGTTTTTCACTATATTATCATTTTTTTTCTAATTGCTGATATTGAAAAAGGGATGTGAATCTCTCTAAAAATTATTTTAAGATAAGAAATAATAATGTACCTGTCAATTTCACTGCTTCCAATAGAGGTTTTACCACTGCCAACAAAAGTTCCATTGTTCATATTTTTTGCAAACAACTTATTTTCATCTTTAAAAATTGTATCCTTTTGGTAGGATTATGGGTGAAGATTAAGAAATAAGTTTCAAAAATTCATTTTTTTTCTCACTTTTTATTGCTGTTTAATAATTTAGGATGTTTAATAATTTAGGACGTTTGTTAGAGAACTCCACGTATCATTTTTTTTAGTCTAATACAGTTTACTTAAGAAAAAAAAAAACTACATTCATGACTATCCGAAAGGTACCATGTTTGGCCAACACCTTAGCCTTGTCCCTTGCAACCTTTGGAGTAGCAGGTAATGCAACTCGTTTCCTGTCGTGCATTCTCACAGCTACCAAACCCACATGGGTCGTTTTCAATAGACAGTATTCAAGTACTATTCTATGCTTCACGCACCAGTTTTTAAAGTGATAACTAGAGGGTTTTTTTTTTCCTTTTTAAAATTTATATTTATAGCAATTCAATGTTACATACATACCTGATTGTAGTCAGTATCATAGTTTTGTGTACAAAATTTTTCCAAACTTTATTTTTGGACTGTGCGGTGCTAGCATGTTCGCTGCACCTTATCGCTAAGTCAAATTCTTTTTTATTTTTATTTTTTAAAATATTTTTTTAAAATATAAAAAAATTAATACATTAATAATCACTTAATTGATCATTAAATAAAAAAACTTAAAAATTTAAAATATATAATATATTCAAATAAAATGTCAAATTAGGTAGGCAAATTAATATTTTCCTTTGGAATTTCTTTCAAAATCGTAGCCATTTTACTTTAAAAAACATAGTTTACAGAAAAAATAAGTATTTATAATAAAAATTATTATTTATAGCATGAGTTGACTCATTTTAATAAAAACTAGTTCTTTCATAACATATAATTTGTTACAAATAAATATTTTTTAACACACTTTTATCAAAATTGAGGATTAATTAATACAATATATCTTCTTAGGAAAAAAAAACAAAAACAAAAAGTTATTGGCCGACACTATATCGTTAGTGGGAAGCAAAACCGGGAAGATTCTTAAGTTAAAGAAACGAAGAGGGATGACATGGTTTCGTAGGGGCCTCAACCTTGACTGCCGTGTTAAGCGTGCAGAAACAGATGCGCAGTGCGTTAAGAAGATGGAGAAAGAACAGTTGCAGAGGCCTGATGACCACCACATGCTCACGCGCACTTTGACTTGCGTGAGCACACATCCCTAACTAGTTTTTCTTTCCGTCTTTGCTTAGGGTTCTTATCAACGGATCAGATCGACACGTCATTTTCATGTCAGTCTGTGCTCTTTCCCAACGTACGAACCATTGCGGAAAGAGTGGTGAGGGGAGAGCAGTGCAGGTTATCATTTCGAGGAGATTATATATATATAAAAAAATAATACCCTCACATCATTTTCTACGACAAATTATACAACAAACATACGTGTCACTTCCTCCTTTCTTTATTAATTCTTTTTATTTTTTGAGTAATTCATTAATTCTTCTAATAAAAGTGATTTAAAAAACCTGTCACAATTTGAAAACACTCCAACCCCCATACCCTGCTCCCGACGTGCAGATGCTCACCTCGTCTCCCTCCCTTCCATCTTCACGTTCAGCGCAGAAGCTCACCTCATCTCCTTTTCATCTTCACGTTCAGAGCAGAAGCTCACCTCACCTCCTTTCTTTTTTTCTCAAAGCATGGGCTATCAAAGAAGCAAGGGGCTTGGCGAGTAAAGTAAAAAAAATTACTTTGTTTTCTACAAACCCAATCTCACCTCTCTCGCGCGACTCTTCTCAAGTTAAAATCCAAAACCCCCAAAACTTGATAAAAAAAAAAGTAACCCTCAAATCAAACTCAGATCAGAAAAAATCACAAACCCAACAGAACTAGCTTTACTGAGCTGGGTTGTTGGTATCACAACACTAAATGCAAAATATTTTTATGTCTAACAGGTGGAGTTCATTTCTTCCCCTCAAATTTCGGAAATTAACAACCCTTATAGACTTCTCGTGCAAGACTAAGCTCACTCTGAGGGGAAACTACAGCAGAGATTAAGCGGAGTTAGTGGCTGCGGAGGAAACTGCGACGATCTCGATGGCTGTACACTAAGAGAGAGTGATGAGAGAGAGAGAGAGACTGAAAGTGGTGAGAGCAAGAGAGAGAGACGAAGATAGAACCGGGGAAGACTTACCGAGTGGTGGTCACAGGGACTTGAGTGCACGACAAGCGTCTTCTGGTGATTCCCGCTTGAGGCTGAGCAGCTGGGTGGTGGCGCTGTGATTTGTTATGGAGCATAGCAGGCCTGTCTCTGTTTCGGGTTGTTTAAAACAGGGGTATTTAGTTGCTCTTCACAGTCTATGCAATAGTGGTGCAAAGAGGTTTGGGATGGTGGTTCCTGGAGCCCAAGTCGAACGTGAAGATGGAGTTTTTGGGGGAGACGAGATGAGCATCTGCGTGCCGGGGGCGGGGGAGGGGGGGCTGGAGTGTTTTCAAATTGTGAAAGGTTTTTTAAATCCTTTTATTAGAAGAATTAATGAATCACTCAAAAAATAAAAAGAATTAATGAAGAAAGGAGGAAATGCCACGTATGCTTATTGTATAATTTGTTGTAAAAAATGATGTGGGTGTATCATTTTTCATATATATATATATAAATCGATCGCATTCTTATTAGATTATATAAAATTATTATTTAATAAATATAATTTTACATAAATATTAAAAAAATTTAATGATATTTGATAATATAAGAAGAAATTTGTAAAAAAATAAAAAAATAAATAGTAAAATTTAATTTTTGTCTAACACAAATTAAATTTTAGACAAAAATTAAATTTGATAATTGTTAGACAAAATTTTAATTTTATTATTTATAAAAAATATTTTTATTCTATTTTTTTATAAATTTTTTCTCATATTTGATTAAATATAACTATTTTTTTTAATATTTATACAAATTTATATTTTAAAAAAATTCATTTTAAACCATCTAATAAAAATGTTCTTAAGGGGTGCCTATTGCGCAGCAATAATCCCTTCTTGCTTCTTCTGTCAAAGACTCAAAACCATTCTTTTTTTTGTTCGTCTTTTTCCTTCATTCCTATTCTATTTTTTTTCTGTTTCTTTTTGTTTCTTCTTTTACTTCCTTCAATTCATGTGGTTGCTGTTAAAAATGCAAAACAAATAAACTTCTTAACTTTTATTAATTCAAAGAAATACTTGTCCACACCATAATTTTATAAAAGTAAATTAGAAAATGATAAAAATATATTCTTTTACACGACACAAGTAATAATGTGAGAATATTTTGATAAAATAATATTAATTTTATAAAATAATTTATAAAAATATCCTCACTTTATTACTTGTATTATATAAAGTGTTGTATAAAATAATATGGAAGTATCATCCTCAAATAAATTTATAATTGGGAAATGAAACTCTTTTCACTGGTAGCTTCCACTAGAGTTATTGATAGATTTTTCAATTTCTTTTTATCTTTTTACTTAATAACTAAATAAGTATTTTTAATAATATTATAATATTTTTTAACAATATTAAAAAGATACATGTAAAAAATAACAGAACGAGTAAAATGAACTAATGGGAGCTTCAGCTCCCAGCATTGATTGTAGAGCCACCTTTTATAAAATGAAAAATACAATATGTGATATTGTAAAATACTTTGTATAAGAGGAACGTGGCATTTGTAAACTTTTATTATTAGAGACAAATTACAGATTGTCACGTAAGAGGAAGTGAAAAAATACTTTGAAATGCATTACAGAGAATCCCCTTTCTCGACTCCTCATTTGCTCTCGAACCTCTTTTCCCTGCAACTCTCACTCTCTCTTCCTCCATAGAAAATGCATAGCATCTACCCCCTTTACACTACCTCCTCTCGCTTCCGCCGCTTTCTCAAGTGCTTCTCCCTTTTACCACAAGGTCTCATTGGTGGGGCCAAATCCTCAATCCTCTCTAACTCTTTGTCATGGTCATTGGCGGCCCTGCCTGCATGTAGCTAGATTGACCTTTTACTTGGCCGTTGAGTTCTTCCATGTCTTGCACATGGTGATGAAGTTCTGCATCCCTTTCGCGGTGCCCAATTCCCGAGTCTTCGGTCGGGGCAAGCTTGTCATGGACCCGTCTGCCCTCGCCATAACTCTCTTTCTCTCACTCTCTCTTACTCTCTCTCTCTCTCTCTCTTTCATTTTCTCTCTATACAATACGAGCTTAGATGAGTTCCTCTTCCATTGAGAAACAAAGAACACAAGAAAAAAAAAACAACTAAAATAATAATAATAATAATAAATCTTGTTAGTTAAAGGTTTTGATTAAATGAATTCTATAAGTGTATTGTATGGGATTGGTGGGTGAATGTTTTGGTATGGAATCTTTATTGAAGTTTGCAATTGTTGTTCGAGGAGTGCTGCATAGATTTCTTTTTTGTCTCCTGCCATTTATAAACAATCATTAATTCATTATTCAAATCTTCAATGCAATTGGTGAGAGGGGGCGAGGAAGGAAGATTTTTGTACAAGGAGAGAGAGCAATTCAGGAAGAGGGAGGAGCGTTCGAGAGAAGGAAGAGAGAAGTGAGTATCACATGCGAGAGACCTCCCGCTATTAGTGAAATGCTAATCTCATTATCCTTATGTGGTACTCTCATATTCGCTTCTGATAAGAAGCGTTTGAAGGTGTCACCTATTAAAAGATAAACTCTTTGTATAATTGTAAAATAGATTTAACTTACATACACATCATTATATAAATTTGTTTTTATAAAAATTTCTGTATAGATTTAATAATTCTTTTATTTATTATTGGCATATATCTAAAAATAAAATTCTGACTAATTTTAGATGAGCATCGGCTAGCAATAGAGAATTTTACGTAAATGCATCTCGGATGAAACAAAAATGATGCACAACACAAAATAATACATTCATTGATGACCTTAGCTAATATTGGTGTAAATGTGTAAGAGAGGTAGAGAATTTCTAGATTTCAACGTGATTTTTCTATTGATCATTTACTTGTATTTATACATAGTAGAAAAGATTAATGGAATATTGTATTGTTACAAAACTTTAGAGAAATAAAAACTAACTTCTCTATAGTTACTTCTAGAAGATCTTGTTATTTGCTGATTGTACATTGTGAGAATCCTGCTCTGAGTTGTCTTTGATTGGTGCAGTGCTATGCATGCCTGCCTTGTGTTTGTGAAAATGCACAATAGGATCAGTAAGTCTCATACGCCCCCTCGAGTCCAGTGGGGTATCAACCACAGTGAGGCTCAATTGAAAATGAAGAAATTTGTTTAAAACAAGAAGTTTAATAAAAACATCTGCTATTTGATCCTTGGAACTGCAAAATTGAACTTGAAGAGTGCGAGCTGCAACCCGATTCCTTATGAACGGAAGTCCTATGTTATCACACCAATGAATAGGAGCTTTACTGAGAGGTATACCCAAGTCACGAAGCACAGTCTGAAGCCAAATGACTTCTGCAGCTAAGGAAGTTAAGGATTTATATTCAGTCTCTGTTGATGATTGAGAAACTGTCCATTTCTTTTTCGAGCTCCATGAGATAAGGTGATGACCAAGATAAATATAGAAGCCCCCTATTGATCTACGGTTGTCTGGACAGCCTCTCCAATCATCGTCAAAGTTTGAAGAGTGAGGTGAGATTGTTTTTTGAAGATAAGGTCTTGATTGATGGTGCCTTTGAGGTACTTGAGAACTCTCTTAACATCAGCCCAATTAGAATTTTTGGACCATGCATGAATTGACATATTTTGTTCATGGCAAAGGAGATGTCTGGCCAAGTGAGTGATAAGTATTACAATCAACCCATAATACTTCGGTATAGTGTGGGATCATCAAAGTCTAGGGAATCAAACTTTGATAGCTTCAAGGATGTGGCCATAGGAAAGGATATGGGCTTAGCATTGACCATTTTGCTGTGACAAGTAGGGAATGAATGTATTTCCTTTGTGAGATGAGGAGACCTACTGAAGTATAATCAACCTCTAGTCCGAGAAAATAGGATAGTTGACCCAAGTCTTTCATTGGGAAAGCAAAACTCAGATCATGTAATAATAATTCAATTGCTGAAGGTTTAAAGAATGTGATGACTATGTCATCTACATATAACAGTAGATACATATGAATACCACTATGTGTTAGAATAAACAAATAGGAATTAGCTCGAGAAGCAAGAAAGCTATACTCGAGAAGCTAGGAGCTAAGTTGAGCAAACCAAGCTCTTGAAGCTTGCTTGAGGCCATAGATAACCTTGTGAAGTTTGCAAACACGGGTAGGTTTGTGAAGATCCACAAAATCCTGGAGTTGCTGCATATAGATATTATCAGTTATGAAACCATGCAAAAATACATTTTGAATGTCAAATTGGCACAATGGCCATAAGTTAGTAACAACAATTGATAAAATGAGCCGTATAGTTGAAGGCTTGACCACGAAACTAAATGTTTCATTGTAGTCGAAACCATGTAACTGATGGTAGTCCTTAGCTACTTGACGTGCCTTATTGCGTTGAAAAGAGCTATTTGTGCTAGTTTTGGTATGAAACACCCAACGACAACCTAAAATGTTGATCCTTAGAGTGGAGGGAAGTAAAGTCCAAGTCTGTGTTTGTTGAAGAGGCTGGAATTCCTAAGACATAATTTTCTTCCATTTAGTGTATTTCACGGCCATGGAATAACTGAATGGATTATCTGGGACAGTAATCGCGGTGGTGAAACATGAATGCGAAGGATACGAAATTGTGCCATACCTAAATTGTCATGGCTTGGAAGAGTTGGTCTGGGCTCGGGTTAATATTAAGAGATCATGATAGGATTAAGGCCAGTGTGGAGGATGGTGGTGTAGAATTTGCAGAGGCAGGAACAGGGGAGTGAGAGGTAGAAGAAGATTGTTGTGATGAAGAGGAAGTGGGTATAGGTGGGCTTGGGCTAGGCCCAAGAATTGAAGGCTGAATGAGGGGTAAGGTGATAGTATCTGTTTTAGAGGAAGAGGAAGGAGAGTTGGGCCGAAAGTTTGAATAAGGAAAAAGAGCTTCATTGAATAATACATCTTTTGAAATGTACATGCGATTTTAATTAATGTCCAAGCATAACCCTTATATGAAGGATTGTAGCCTAGGAATAAACATGGAATGGATAAAAAATTGAATTGGTTTTGAGATATGGTCGAATATTAGGCCAAAATTGGCAGCCGAATACTTTTAAAAACTTGTAATCCAGATCCGATTTATACACACGAAAATGAGGGATTTGGTTGTTAATAACTAGAGAAGGGAGAATGTCAATTAGATAAATGGCACATTTGAAGCCATTAACCCAATATGAAAATGAGAGGGAGGAATGAGCTAAAAGGGCTAAACCGGTCTCAACTACATGCCTATATTTTTTTTTCAACTAGGCCATTTTGTTGGTGTGTGTGGGGACACGAGAGACGATTTGTTATGCCCAATTTGGAACAAAGTTGAGTTAAGGGTTTGAATTCCCCTCCACTATCATATTTTAGATTAAGAAGTTTTGTATTGAACAATCTTTTGACATAAGGTAAAAAAGTGGTGAAAACAATAATAACATTAGACTTTAGTTTCAATGAAAAAAACCAAGTATACTTGTATAATAATCAACTAGAGAAAGTTAATATTTGAGGCCAAGTCTTGAAATATGAGGGTATGGGCCCCATAGGTCAGCACATATTAACTCTAAGGGTCGTGTATATTAGGCCAGACTATTACAAAAATAAAGTTGATGATGTTTTGCAATGGGACATTCAGGATAGTAGAATGCAGATTCGATGAGAGATTTAGGCAAAGCGTTGGTGTGCAATATTCATGAGACCAGTGCAAGAGACGGATGACCGAGCCTTCAGTGCCATTGATCTAAAGTGGTACATTTGCCAACATGTGTAGAAGGAGTTGAAGCTTAGGACATATTTTCTGGAAAAATATAAAGGTAGTTTTACGTGGGTCTCATGAGGAGGATGTTTCCCATTTGATTGTCCTTCATAGAGAAATGGGGGGAGTGAAACTCAAAGAAACATAAATTACCAATGTACTATCAAAGTACAGAAACTCTTGGTTTGTTTTTTCAAACCATCTCATCTCATTTTAAACTCATCATTACACTTCTACAAATTTCTATACAAAATAAAATAAACAATTTAACATTTTCAATTTTCAAAATAACTTTTTTCAAATCCTAAAACAAAACTAATATTAAAAAAATATATTACAACAATATTTTATTTTATTTTTAACTTTTATCTCATTTATCTCATTTCATCTCTGAAAACAAACTAAAAATTTTTTTAGTAATGGTCGGGATATGAAGCAATTTACGAAGAGAAGAGGATAGAGAAGAAGAACTAGTGGAGAGACTGGATTCACCAAGATGTTGAATAGGTAGGCCAGCACCATCTCCAAAGCGTAATGTGGCACCACCGTGATACTATTCAGAGGAGATATTCAGATTACTTAGATCATTAGTAGAGCTGTAAAAAGACCGAACTGGAACGGTGGACCGGACTTGACCGAACTCCATTCGGTCTGGTCCAATTTTTTTATAGACCGAAAATTTCTGGTCCGGTTCAGGGGGAGAAACATTTCTCCCCCTGGACCAGACCAAATACACACATATTTTTATTTATATATATATATATGTATATATAAGTAATAATATATAAATTTTAATATTAATATTAATATAGATTAAAAGTTGTAGTATTACATATTAATATATAATATATACTTTCATAATATTAACATATTATAATTTATAATAATTGTAGTATAAAAATATAAATTATAGTATATCTATATAGAGTATTAGTAATAACTTCTAAGTAATAAGTGTATTATTATTTAATATATTATTATTAATTTATTACTATTCACTAACATATAAATTTATAATATACTAATGTAAATTATATAATAGTGTTATTAGTTATAGTTAACCAACCTATGATATATCACTAAATCACTATTAATTAATTAATAATTGCTCTTCTTATGATTACATGTAGTAATTATAAATATTAATTATTAATGTTGTTTTTAACTATATATAAAGTATGATCAACGATCATTAATATCATTTATTAATTGATATGACTTATGATGATTAAATTAACTAATTAATCTATGGGCTATATATAATATAGAATATTAGTTATAATTTATAATATAAGTATTAAGTCTATAGACTATAAGTTATAACTATATATTTTGTTTAATATTTAGATGAGATTATAAATTGACAATTGGTAAAGATGATTTTTTTTTTTATGAAAGTAGTACTAGTATATATTTAATAATTTATAAACTTAGGCAAAAAAATATATTTAATTATTACAAGATTTTAGATCAAATTTAGCTTATTAAATCATATGGGGTACCCCTGGACCGGACCGAACCGCCTCTGGACCAATATGGACTGAATCCTATTCGGTCTGGTCCAGGATGAGAAAAGTTTTGGACTGAATAGAATCGGTCCATATTTTTCATGGACCGGACCATTTACACTCATAATCATTAGTAATGTGATGTGTTGCAGTGAAGTTTGGATACTGGGTCGAATCAGAGAAGGAAGCTGGAGCTGTTTAGTTTGTCAAGAAGAAATTAGAAGGATCCATTTGATAAGCATATCAAACCTATAACTGCATTTAAGGGAAACATACCCAATTTTGTTACAGACCTGACATGTGGTCTCTGAGTAGAGTAATGAGGAGCAAGATTCTGAGAGTTGGTGGAACATCGTTCTCCTTGTGAAGGGTTGGGATGATGACCTTTGTCATGTCTTTGACGTCCATGCCGAGAGGAGCCACGACGTTGGCCAGAGGCATTACAATTCGCAGAAGGCTCGATAGTGGAGATAACACTTTGAGTTAAGTGTGAAACACTAGTTTCATGAATTAATAGCAATTGATATAATTCATGAGAAGAGAGGGGCTATGCCTTGTAGTAACTAAAGTAATGAAAGACTCATAAGATGTTCGAGACCATTGAGTAAATAAGTGAATACCTCTTTGTAAGGGAGAGGTAGTCCAGTAGCTGCTAGACAATCAACCAAGCTCCGGACCTTGCTGAAGTAGGCAGAAATAGTTTGATCTCCTTTGGAGAGGTTGGTAAGTTGAAATCGAAACTGAAATTCTTTTACTTGAGAGTGAGAGACAAACATCGAATCCAACGAGTTCCAGAGTTCTCAAGCGGTTGTGGAGGAGAGAACATGCTCGAGAATGGAATCAGAGAGTGAAGAGAACAGAACGCTCAACACCAATTGGTCTATTCAATGCCATGCGGTGAAGTCAGGATTGACTTTGGGTATGGATCCTGTTGGCTTAGGTATGGTTTGATTTGAGTACCATCGACGTAGTTGAAGAGGTCCTAATCCCGTAAATAGGTTGATATTTGAACTTTTGCAGAGGATGTTATGGTATGTATTGAACTTGGTGGTGACTGTATGAGAGAAGGAGGAGAGGTTGGAGGAGGAAGAAGGATTCGGAGAGGGAGGAATAGCCATGGAACAAGGTGATATTAGTCCTTGCTGGCTCAGGATTATCATGTGAGAGAGGTAGAGAATTTCTGGATTTCAACGTTATTTTTCTTTTGATCATTTACTTGTATTTATACACAGTAGAAAAGAATAGAGGAATATTGTATTATTACAAAACTTGATAGAAATAAAAGCTAATTTCTCTATAGTTACTTCTAGAAGATGTTGTTATTTGCTGTTTGTACATTGTAAGAATCCTGCTCGGAGTTATCTTCAATTGGTGTGGTGCTATGCCTGCCTTGTGTTTGGGAAAATGCACAATAGGATCTGTAAGTCTTATAGAACGCAGCTTTTAGTAAATTGCTGAAGGAAAATATATAATTTGTACAAGTGTGTGAGCTACCCTTTAAAAAAACAAGACCTATTTGAAAAAATCATTTACTTTTATAATAAGTTGTAATTTTTAATTTCTAAGAGTTGAAAATTCTGGCTATTTTGTTACACAAAACAAACTATCTCATCTTATTTTATATAATTATTACAATTTTTTCAAACTCTCATATAAAATATAATAAATAATTTAATTTTTTCAAATCTAAAAAAAAAAAAATTAAAATTATATTAAAATTATATTATAATAATATTTTATTTAACTTTCAACAAAATATGATCTCATCTCTTCTTAATTGCGTAACTACGTAGTGTTGCTCATTTTAGTAACAATATCTATTCTCTTTATAGAATTTAAATAAAGAAATAATATTCATTTAGCATAATATATAATGGAAGAAAATCACAGTCCAAAGTATTAGTGTAATTGCAGGCTAGCTAGCTTCTTGTACGTACAGGTAAAATTAATTGCTAGCTGTAAAATGTATAAAGCTTCTACATTAACTAAGGGTGAAAAATAATGATCCCTTATTCTTGCATGTAAAAATTGGTATTTATGGCTCGATAGTACGTACGTAGTTCAGTGCCTCTTGATAAAGTCATTAGAATATGCTAATTTGCTTCCTTCACTTGCCTCGTCTCCTTCCTGGTGGCCTTCCCTCAGCACTATTTTCCAATCTGGATGGCACTTTGCATCTTGGAGGGGCCGCCGGGCCACACAAATTGCAAAGAGATAAAAGATAACAAATGTGTAAATGCATCATATAATTAAGGATATGTATTATGTAGGAGTATTTGGGGGAAAATCATTTTTTGGTTTATAAAAATGCTCCTCAGTTATATCAATGATTGGATGGAAACATGTATACTTGAGTTGAAAGTTGCAAAATATATATATATATATATTTTAAACTAATTTATGCGAAGATATATCATTACTTTCAATGGAATTAGATGCTGAGTACATTGGTCATGTACGATAAATTGGAAGCCGAATATTGTCGAAAATAAATTGCAAAAGGAATATTGATAATTGGATGGAACTAGTGTCGCCAATGTTGGAGGCCGAATATATATTGGTGTATAAATCTCTGTATATATTTCGAAATATTGGCCTGGAGTCGATCTTTTGGCGTATCAAATCATATATGATCCGTGGCCACGTGAAAAAAGAAAAAGAAAAAGAAATTCAAACACATGTCCAAGAAAATAACAATTAGTGGAGAAACCAGATTAATTTTTCCTCTTCCTCTTTGAATTAAATTTTATTTATCTTTTTAAAAAAGATTTGAGATACTGTTTTTATATTATTTTTGTAAAACTTTTAAGTCGCTGGTCAAAACATATATACTTGAATAGTTGAATTTAGGTATTTGTACCGGCCTGTAAATTTGTAAAATGTCTCTTTCTTTACATAAATGAGATTAATATGTTTTATTATTATTGTTATTATTATTTTTTCATAACAAAACATTTCATTGCTCCAACGTCTGCTACAACAAATAGATTTATATGGGAAACTAAGAAGATTAATGGACAATTTACAGTTAGAAGTGCCAATAGACCACATTTAGTGTAACTTTTTTATCACATGAATTCAAAATTTAAGTTAGCCATTTTTACATGATGGGTGCATGCTTAATTAACTTGGATATGATATATTGATTATTTTTGGACCAAAGGAAGATTATATAAAAACTGCTAGTTTCTTATTTACGACTATATAGATATCTAACTCTTCATATTTAATAATGTTATTGACTTCGTCTTGATCAAGTGCCTGTAATTACCCCAACTCGTATAAGTTTCCAACTCATGAGCTTTTATCAGCAGCATGCATGGAAAGTGCAATATTTTCTAAAAAGAGTTACCTCTAATTATTCAAATGAATTAGGCATTAGATTCTTCTTATATATATATAACATTGCTAGTACTGCATGAATAACCAATTTTATTGGCAATTAAAACGTCAAACCTAAGAATCCCCACGGGTCCCCCAAGCTTAATTAATAGATCAACCTAACTCACTACAACATATTTGGATTTAAGTGATGCTTTGAAATTTGGGACAGTCTCTATAACGTAACCAAAATCTATTTTTTGTGACAGTTTTTTGAAACCTTTATTAAAGACAACAACTGGATTTTTTAACTTATTTTATTTACATTTGAACAATAATGATTATTCATTCAAACGTTGAGTGTACATTTGAACTATGTGATCAATGACGTTCGAACGTAGATTTTTCTGATGCCAACATTTGAACTATATGAAATAATGTTCGAACGTTTACATTAAATTAAAAAAAATATTTTGACACCTTATTTTTGCACCTTTAGTATTTTAATACATTTAAGATTTTTTTCTTTACTTAATAGTGTAGGATTTGATTATTGGATTGAATTGATATTTATTTTTTTAAATATTTTAAAATGATTAAAATATGAATAAAAAATATATAAAGAAACTAAAATAAGATTCTACTCTAGCGGACCCTGTAAATATTATACAAATTTTATACTCTATTGAATTATAAAATAATTGAATCTATGAAAGATATGAAGTACGATGATTTAAAATTAAATTTAGATAAGCTAACGTTAAAGAAAATTGAGAATAAAAATAAAAAAAATATATATATACACATTACATGACCAGTTGATCTATTACATAAATTAAAAACCAAATACAAAAAGACTTATAAAAAAAACATAAAACCACTGACTAGATGAAGATTTTTAATGCCTTGACCTCGCCAAACAACGTCTCGACCTTGAGACGCAAGGTCTCTATATCAGTGAATATGTGTCCCAATGCCCGATCCATGTGCGCAATGATCGAGATAGTATGTGCAGTGAGCTGCTTCTCCATATGCGTCTGTAGCTGTCCGATCTAAGTAGGTGGTACGTCTCCACCAGCAGTCTGTCTCGCACGATGCTGTCCACTGGTGCTGGCAATGTCAGCGAGATCAAGTTGGACGGTCTAACGTTGGGATGATGGCGCTAGATCTGCTACAGGAGGAGGCACACGCCTCTTCTGCCCCCGACTTTGGTGATAGTTACTAATGTCGAGAGGGCTAATTTGTTGCTGCACTAGCTCTAAGACCCAAGATGGCACTCCATGTGCCAAGTGCAGTTGAGCGATGATGACTCTGTAGGAGAGATTGTCTACTAAGAAAGTGCATGTTTTGTAGCAGATCCTCTCAAAAATCACCCACGGGAGGTCAATCAGGTCTCCACGCACTATCTTAATGAGAAACTGGGCGCGTGTTCGGCTGAAGGTCGTTGTGTATGCCAGCGGATCCACATTTGCTACAACAATGAGATGTAGCATGTGGAAGAAACCATTGAGGGCACTCTAGAAGAAAGTGTCTGAAATCTTTTGCGCCTGCCCGTTTCTGCCCATGAGGATGTAGAAATCCTCATCTCGCTGTGGACCTTCCTGCTCGGATCCAGCATTGTCGCTTGAGTCAAGGTCGATGTAATGATTGCCCGTAGATGGAACTGAGCTAGTCTGGGACTCCGCCATGCCCATGTCAGCATTTGGCGGCAGAGCCTGTGCAGCAGCTGTGTCCTCCACGTGTTGCTTAATTGTTGGCTATGGTGGCTGACGCCGGATCTGTAGTAGATCGGCGATGAAATCCGCTGAGATAGTGATCCGCATCCCACGGATCTCGATGATGTGCGAGTCAGCGTCGTGCGGCAATGTGGACATCGCCTGGTAGAATTCGGGGACCATGCTGGTGTACACGATCACGGATCGTAGGCTCCTCTGCTACCAGAATAACGAGTCGAAATTGTTAATCAAGACCTTCTACTCCAGTGTAACTGTGCGGGCCTCTATTTTGTATGCCTCCTGTGAGACTCCTTCCCGACCTCTCCTTCGTGTAGTCCGAGATTGCTGAGCCATTTTAAATATATCTGTATAAATGAGATAAAAATTAATGAAAATAAAAAATAAATTTTTAATAGAACAATCTTAGGTCTAGGCCAAAAAATACAATTCTACGTAAATTTTCGAACGTGAATTTGCTTTCCAACATTGCAAATAGTCACATTCGAGGGTACCATATGGTACGCTTAAACGCGATTATTCTTATTCCAACGTTTAAACAGTTACGTTCCAACGTTGGAACGTGACCGTTGGTATTCCAATGTTCCCAAAGTCACGTTTCAACGTATGGAATGTACGTTGGAACATGATTGTTGGGCTTCCAACGTTGGAAACATTATGTTTGAATGTATTCAGTTTACGTTCGAACGTAACCCTTCATCTTCCTAAGATTCAAATTTGGATATTTGAATGTTTGTATGAAATGTTCGAATGTAAAATTGGGAATGAACTCAGCTATTCTAGAAATTTTATTTCGTGGAGTTTTAGGGCCAAAACACTCAGTAGAAATGAAGTTAACGTTTCAAGGAATCTTTCTATGGATTCATTTTGGCCAATGAAGAACCGTGGTGGTTGGAAAATCAAAGCAAAATTCTAGCCACCGCTTTTTTTAAAAACTTAAAAAAAATCAAATTCAATACAAATTATATGAAAAGAGTGGGTTTAGAGTTAACTACCAGTTGGTGATGGTTGTGGTGACTTTGATGACAATTAAGGCATGTGTGCTGGAGAGAATTTGAGAAAAATGAGGGAGTTTTGATGAAAATGCTCATTGCCGTCGGGATTACTGTATATATATATATATATATATATATACACACACACACACACGTAACATTCGAGTTCGAACGTCATGTACCCATAGTTTGAATGTGGAGTTGAGTATTTTGTTGCCTAAGTATTATCTATATTCGAACGTTCCTTATGATGGTCCGAATGTTAAAATGACACGTTCGAACGTAGTTTTGTATTTTTAAATTAAATTAAAATTATTTTATAATATATTATAACACAGTTAAATATATTATATTATATACTCTAAAACATTATTAAAATTCTTCAAAGCCAACACTATATAATACTATAGTATTAATTATTATATAATGTATTATATAGTATTACAATAGTCTACTATCTATGATACTATAACACTTAATATTGTATGATATTACTATAGTAGATAAAATATATAAATTGAAATTTAAAATATGATTAGTTAACACTATATAATGTTATGTTGTTTAGTATCATATAATGTTGTCTATTTCGTTATAACACTAAGTAACACACATATAGGCAACACTATCTAATACTTAACAATATAGTATTATATAGTATTGACTACATAATTACTATAGTATATAAAACCTTTAAATATACAATATTATATCATTATTGTTAAATATATTTTTATATTTACTATATCTCTATTAAATATTTTTAACATATTTTGGTTTAATAAATAAAGCAATCTAGGGATTTAATCATACAAAAATAATAAATAAAAAACTTTCGAATGTCATCTAATTACATTCCAACGATCGAAAAAAAGTGTGAAAAATTTCCCGCACTTTCTAGGAGAGAGAGAGAAATCCAAGCGAGATGCTTCTATTCTTCTCAAATATAACTTCACAAGTCATTTTTGTAGGGATTTTTTTATTATGCTATTGATTTTTGTGTGAATTTAATGTTTCATTGTTGTTGGGTATATTATATTTGTGCATTTTTATTTATTGAGTGATTACAAATATTGAGTGATTGTGCATAGTTGGTCATTGTGTATATTAACAACATTAGATATTTGTATTTTTTTAGTAGCATTAAACTTTATTTCTATGAAAGATAATTTTTCAAACATGTTGGAAGATTATTTGAATGTGTTTTATGGTATATTGAATATGGGTATATTTGCATATTGAGTATGACAAGTTGTGCCTCTTCTGCATATTTGTGTTGGGTTGTATATTGTGCCTTTGTACATTTTTTGCAAGCAGGTATTGATTAAACCCTAAACCCTAGACTTTGCAATCCCAAATCCTAAACACCAAACCCTAAATCCAAACCATAAACTCCAAACACGAAACCTTAAACCCAAACCTCAAATCTTAAAGCCAAACACTAAACCCAAATCCTAAACTCTAAACCCAAATTCTAAACCCTAAACTCAAGCCCTAAATCCTAAACACAAACTCCAAACCCTAAACCCAAATCCTAAACTCTAAACCCTAAACCCAAATCCTAAACTCTAAACCCTAAACCCAAATCCTAAACTCTAAACCCTAAATCCTAAACCCTAAACATAAACACTAAATCCCAAATCTTAGACCCTACATACAAATCCTAAACCCTAAACACAAATCTTAAATCTCAAATCCTAAATCCTAAATCCTAGACCCTAAACCTATATTCTAAATCCCAAATCCTAAACCTTAAATTCCAAATCCAAAACCCTAGACCCTAAACATAAATCATAAATCCTAAATCCCAAATCCTAAACCCCAAATTCTAGACCCTAAATTCTAAACCTTAAACCTTAAACCCTAAACCCTAAACACAAATCCTAAAACCCAAACTCGAAAATCGAAACCCAAAATCCTAGACCCCAAATCCTAAACCCCAAATCCCAAATCTTAAACCCAACCCTTATATATAGTTGATATAATAGTTAGAAATCAACAAATTAATATTAGTTAGTATCCTATGTGACATTGCATATATGATTAACTTTAGACCCATTTGGGAATCAATGTACACTTAGGTATCCATTGATTTCTAAATTGTCAGTATGCACAGTTTAAGATTATATTATTTGTATTGCAAATTTTTGTTACTTCTACTAGTTTCCACATTGAGTATGAAATTTCAGTATCTTTCTCATTTGTTCTTCAGGTATACTATTTATAAGGTTACAATCCCTCTTTACAAACATGTATACTTGGAGAACTATGGGGAGGTGCTGCCAACATTTCTATTGGCGTAAGAAGTAGAAGTAACAAAAGCTGTGCAATATGGATAATATAATCTCGAACGAGATAAGACCATCTACTGTATCAAATATGAAGTGAATTACTTTAGACTATGATTTGTATGTGGGTTTAAATGCCTTAAACTAATAGATAGGTTTTTTTAGAAATGGATAAAAATTGGATGTGTCTGGGCGATAGACTTAGGAAGGACTTTGTTCCCTATGCATGGGGAGTCAGGACCTTCATTGAATTTGCTCGGACCTCTGTTGATAGTCGTGGTTACATTAAGTATCCATGTCGAGGTTGTAGGAATTTGTGTGCTATAGGATTAGATGAAGCCAAGCATCATATCTTTGTCAATGGGAAGGATCTGAGTTATTCTCGATGGGTACTCCATGGCGAGCCATATCAACTGATACCGGATGTATACTTCGATCATTTAGATTACATGCGAGATATTGGTGATGAGAACGAACAAGATGATGCCGATGAACGGGATGAGATGGAGTAGATGTTGGGTAACATTGGTGCTGGGATGTTTATGGATGAACTTGAGAACGATGACCCAAGCAGTTGAGGGAGTGATCTAAATAATTTTGCCGTAATGTGAGAAGATGCAAAGCGCGATCTTTAACCTGGCTGTACAAAGCACAACAAAATATCATTTATTGTGCGGTTGTTTCACATTAAATCACTGTGTGGAATGTCAACGAAAAAAATAAATATGATATTGAACTTATTTAATGAGGTGCTTCTTGAAGAGTTTGCATTACGGAAGAACTTATATGAAGCCAAACAATTGAGAAAATGATTAGGATTTGAGTATAAGTCCATACATGCATGTAAGAATGATTGTATTTTATTTTGGAAGGAGAATGAGGAAAAACAAGCATGTCCTTTATGCATAGAGTCAATGTGGAAAACTAAGAAGAACATGCCAGTCAAGGTGTTGTGTTATCTTCTATTGAGACCTCAACTGCAAAGACTATATATGTCTAAAAAAACAGCTGAAGATATGAGGTGGCACAAAGAGAAAAAAGTTAAAGATAGCGCATATATAAGACACCTAACTGACTCACTAGCCTGGGAGTGAAGCTCGGAACGTGCATCTGGGACTCACAACTGATGGATTTAATCACTTTTGCAACATGAGTACAAGTTATAGTCTATGACCGATTGTGTTGATACCATACAATCTTCCCCCATGGAGGTGCATGAAAGCGCCAAACTTTTTATTAACTCTAAAAATCCCTGATCCGAGATCACCGGGAATGACATTGATGTATTCATGCAACTGATAATTGAGGAGCTCAAAGAGTTATGGGAAACGAGCGCTAGAACTTATGATGCATCAACTGGGACGTATTTTTAGATGCATACTACAGTGATATGGATGATAAATGACTTTGTTGCATATGAAAATTTGTTCGGTTAGAACGCTAAAGGGAAGTTGGCATGCTCGACTTGTAATAAAGAAACTTCTAGTGAGTGGTTAAAATTTTCTCAGAAGATGTGTTTTATAAGTCATCGCCGGTATCTCGCAGCAAATCATGTATGGAGAAAAGAATGATATAAATTTTTTAGGAGAGTGGATGAAATATCTGCACTGAAGGAATTTTTTGAGGATGACATATTGGAACAACCGCAACATTCACCCACGAACAACTTTTGCAAAGGTTGAGTAAAGAGCAAAAAAAAGCCAGGCACAGTAGAATTGAATTGGACAAAACGCAATTTTTTTTTTTTATTTGTCATACTGGTCATCCTGTATGTTGCGACATAACTTGGATGTTATGCATATACAGAAGAACATCTGTGATAATATACTTGGAACAATTATGAGCATTAATAACAAGACGAAGGATACGACCAAGACAAGGAAATATCTTGAAAGAATGGGCATTAAACATAATCTATATCTGCGGGTGGATGGAAATCGGATGGCCATGCCACATGCATGTTTTACGATGAAGAAATATGAGAGAATGAATTTTTGCAGATGGTTGCAAGGTGTGAAATTGCCAGATGGTTATGCTTCACATATTGATGGGTATGTGAACCTGACTGACTGGAAAATCAGTAGATTGAAAAGTTATAATTGTCAAGTATTTTGGCAGAAGTTGTTGTCGGTTGGCATCCGTGGCAAATTGACATCTAATGTACGTGTAGCTATTACCGAGCTCTATATATTTTTCAGGGACTTATGCACTTGGTTTGTAAATCGTGATGTGCTGCAGAAGATGAAAGACGACATTGCCACTATCTTATGTAAATTCGAGTGTATATTTCCACATTTATTCTTTGATGTGATTGTCCACTTATTAATACATACCTGAGAGGTATTATTAGGTAGACGGGTATAGTTTTATTAGATGTATCCAGTCGAAAGATATGTGGGTCGATTAGAGCGCACAATTGGAAATAAGGCCAGAGCTGAAAGTATAATAGAAGATGACTATATACACGATGAATGGTTAACGTTTTGCTCATTATACATTCGCAGTGTTGAGACATGATTTAATCGTGAAGGGCGAAATGCTGATCTTGCTGCTCCACTTCCTCGTGTACTATTAGTGTTCTCCTAGAATGTACGACCGTTGGGTGCACCAACTGGTTATGAATTTTTTGATGGAGAGTTGCAAAAAGTTTGATGGTACGTGTTGAATAATTGTTGAGAGATTGACGACTATCTCAGGTAGGGTACTTATCCAATTTCTCCTCAAATTACTAGATTTTAACACATTGGATGTATTATAATATTTTTTTTTTTGCATTTGTATACAATGAGCACTTGGATTGGCTTAGTGTAGAAGGCGTAGATAATATGGAGGCAAGATGTGAAAAAGAATTTCCCAACTGGTTTGAACAACGTGTATGAACTACAAATTTGAACATTTTTTACTTTAAAAATTTTAAACATTCTTGGTATTTTAGTAATTATATATTTTATTTTATATTGTTAGATCTTGGAACAATGTATTCGTGATCTCGGGTCAATTTCTCTTGAAATGCATGCATTAGCCCGTAGTCCCTCACATAGAGTGAAGTGATAAACAACATGCACCGTTCGAGGTTATAGATTTCATATTTTGGATCGTGAATGAAATAAAAAGACACAGGACTGTAGTGTATTAGTCGAGGGGAGTCATGAGACAAATGATTGACTATTACGATATCATACGTGATATAATTGAACTGAAATATTTGGGTGGGTTTATAACATATGTTTTTAGATGTGATTGGTAGGATCTAGGTGGTGGTTGGGTTTTAATGCATAAGGATAATCACTTCACGAGCGTCAACACTGCATCAAAATGATATGAAGATGATCAGTTTATATTGGCTTGTCAAGTTACGTAAGTCTATTAATTAAATGATTCACTAAAAGATGTTCATGAAAATAGTAGACAGACTGATGGCTACATTATTTCGATGTTATAAAGGCCGATGTCATGAGCACTTCAAAAAGTTTCAGACTTACGAAGAGACTACGAAGTTCCCTTTCCAGAAGATGTAGTTTGATGATTGGATGAAATGTGATATTTTCGTAAGTCCTGATTATCGGATATTCTAAATTAGTTAGTTATTTACATTTGTATCTGTTATAAATTAACAATAACAAGAATTTTGTAGAACTTAAGTTTGATGAATGCACAAAATAGATCTGCTTTCACTGTCCACCATTATTCTGGTTCAAGATCGTTCCATCGTCTTGCTGTGAAGATAATTAATAACTTATAGAAATTTATTTATTTTTATATATTTAATGTTATTTAATTACTAACATTAAACTTCTTAATTGCTAATGTGTCTTTATTAGAAACGTGATGATTTTAACATTTTTTTCCTTATTCATATCTATGCTGATGCTCACACCAATGCATGTAGTGAATGTAGGGGTGTAAATTTAAACCAAAAAATTAGAAAACTGGCCAAAACCGAACCGGATCGGACCGAAAATTTCGTTTTTGGATCATTCCGATCCGATACCGGTTTTATAAATTGAAAAACTAGATAATCTTGATCCGGTTCCGGTTCCATTCATTTTAAAATCGGACCAGACCAAACTGGACTGGTTCTATTTATTTTTTCTATTTATTATTATTTTTTTAGTATTATTATATAATATGTTCTATACTATATATAATAATATAAATTATAATAAAATATGAGATAATGTATATTTTTTATAGAACAATTTTTTTTATAGCAGTTTTTTTAATTCAGATTTTTTTTTTATAACAAATATTGATAAAACAGATTTTTTTTTTATAGAGCATTTTTTTAATACAGTTTTTTTTACTTAGATGATTTTTTTTCAAAACAGATTTTTTGTAATGGATTGCAATCTTTTTACTAAAACATAATTTTCAAACCATTTTTTTTTTAAGAAAAATAGATTAGTTTTTATAAATTTACATTTTATTAAAATCAAAAAATCAGACCGAAACCGGACCTACCGATTTTTGGGAATAATCGGGAAGTAATCAGTTTTAAGAAATACAAAATCGGTGATACCGGTTTGGTTCTTAATTTTGTTCAAAACCAGACCGAACCGGACCGGTTACACCCCTAAGTGAATGGATGGATCCTGCCACTGCGAAAAATTATGTAAATGATATTAATTTTATTAAATTAATTATACAACATTTGAATAATTTATTTTTGTTCGCATTTCAATTAATTTTGTTGCTTTATGTGTGTTTTCTTTCAAATTACAGGACATAATGTTGGAGATGCATTTAACTTCTGGGGAATCCTCTCCTAATGATATATACATATTTATCAAAGTAGTCGGGTCCAAGTCTAGCATGGTCAGAGGATTGAGACATTGAGTGAAACATTCAGCTGGTTCATCATCCTCCACGAGCTCCTTAACCTCAAAGATTAATAATCTCACCAAAGATTTAGAAGAAACACGATGAGAAAACGAGATTATAAAGTTGAGACAACAAGAGTTGAAGTCTTTCTTGAAACGACATTTTGATCTAGAGATGCATGTGCAAGAGCATCAGAGAGAGCAGTTGGAAAGAATGCATGCTACAGTCCAAGAATAAGTGTAGAGGGAGATGGTGGCCCAAATGGAGCTTGTTATATCATTACAGTAAGATCGTAGTGAATGAGGAAAAAAAGAGATAAATTTAATTTTTTTTATTATTTATAATTTATAATATTTAACTTTGATATACTATAAAACATTGTAAGTTGGTATATTGATTATATAATATGATACAATTTGTATACTTTTTAATTTTATTAAAATTTATCATTTTTGACAAATACGTTTGAATGTACACATCAAACTTTGGAACCTTAATTCCAACTACATTCGAATGTACCACACAATGTTCGAATGAATTAACAAAAATGTTCGAATATTTATGAAACTAACATTCGAATGTTCAAATTAATGTTTGAACATACTAAAACTTAACGTTCGAACGTTAGTTTAGGAACGTTTGAACGTCAAGATGAGACCAACGTTCGAATGACATTAATAACGTTTGAACGTTGGAGAAACGAACGAAATAGTATGTCATTCAAATGTCAGTCAAATGGGTTTACGTTCGAACGTCATGTTGTACGTTCGAACGTGACTTTTGGTAACACATTTAAACCGTCACTAATGGTTCTAACGTTCGAACGTTACATTGAACGAAAAAGCACCAATCGTCACAAAAAAATACTTTTTATGACAGTTGAACAGTAAAATATTGCAAATACTTATCTGTGATACACTTACTGTGACGATTGCTATGATGGTTTCTAACTATCATAAAAAAAATTTCGTGACATTTTAGTCATTTTTTGTGAGGCTTTTGTTTGTCACTAAAGTTTAAATTTGTTGTAGTGGGTGATCATCCCCTGATTCAGTACTAATCGCCACGTGTCAAGATATATACATTGATCTCAAATAGATCATCATCATCATGTGGCTAGTGCGTGCATATATTAATTTGGGGGTGAACCAAACGTTACTCCAAATTCACCATGTTAAGATATCCAAAAGAAGGCAAATCGTGTTCAACTTCGTCAAAGCAAGCTGACCATTATAATATCAATAAAATATTCTCTTTTGGCCCTCAGCCACTTGAGGCGCAATTTTCAAAAGCCAAAAGATCCTTTTAGAATTTTCAAGCTTCCATACAAATGACCCGGGCCTTTCCTATCAAATTAAGTAAATTTTCCTAGCATATAATCGTTTTCACACAACAAGAAAATCGGGTTTATAAAATCAATTATTTATAACTAAAAAATTATTTGTAACTCATTTTGGACATAAATAATCCTTTCGTTAGAAATTATGGATCGCAAATAAATAATTTCCTCATAGTATAGTATCGTTACAAATAATCATTTTTTTATTATTTGAATATTCCCTTAATGTTAATATAATCATTAAGGGTGTTCATTAATCCGGCCCGATTTAAAATTTTATTTATTTCTTAATATTTTTGAATTTTTTTTAAATATTTAAGGAAATTTTGAATCCGAATTCCGGATTTGAGAATTTAGAATCCGGATAAACACCGCTAATAATCATCATAAGTACTTACTTTTCTATATGGACCAGTATTTATTGTTTTTTACATAACTCACGATAAATATTAGAAAGAGTACTGAGGTAGTAGTACATCATGATAATATTCTTCTTAACTTTGATTTTGTCGTAAGTATTTATAATTTCATATCACATATAATATTATTGTTGCAAAAGACTTATTCCTCTCTTTATATTAACAAGAAAACCTATAATATATATTATAATATCAATAAAAAGAATAATTTACAGATTTCTCTTAATTTCTATTTAATTCCTCTTTTAATCATAGAGAATTCTCAACTAAAAAAAATTAAGAAAAAATATTAGGAGTATCTAACCTTCATAGTATAAACTCATATGAATAGTACTTATAAATATTATAATACTATTTATTTGAATATGTGCTATAAATATTAAACACTTCCTAGCATTACTCAAAAATTAATAAGGAAGTACCTAGTGATCCTTGAGATGCATGCACCGAGTCTTCCAGGATCCATCAAGTTGGCTGACGTGGAGGGGCGCGTGAACAAGGAGTTATCCTCTTCAACAAGCAACATTGACATTTGCCACATGATATTCTCCACTCTTATACCCAGCCTTCTACGTATATCACAATACAATATTGTCAAAAGCTGCCAACCTTTGAATACGTAGAAAAACCAAATTCAGCAAACATTTGGTATTGTTTTCCGCTCTCAATATTATTGTATATATATAAGTGTGTTGTGGGAAACCAAAATGAAAGAAGTAGTAGTGGGAGATATTATAATGGCTGCAAAAGCTAACATGATTCCAATCATAAGCAAGATGTACTGTTCCTCTTCGCAGGTTGTCCTTGTTGTGAGGAAGAGGCCGCATGTAATAAGTGGTGGAGGTTTTGTGGTGACAGATTATAATCAGAAGGTGATTTTCAGGGTTGATGGCTGTGGAATTATTGGCAGAAAAGAGGAGCTGATTCTCAGAGATAGTGCTAAAGATGCTTTGCTGCTCATCCGCCGAAAGGTATCAGCTGCATATAGGTTTTTTTGAGACAAATTAAAAACAATTTTTTAGACGAAAATGGGCTTTTATAAGACGAAATGTTTCGTCCCAAAAAACCAGTTCTCGTGTGTATACATTTCAAACTACATAAATGTTAGTTCAGGGAAGAAAAATGCTTATTCTGTTGAGCAGTACGTATAAAGGTCTTTAAAGCATGCAGGAAAAGAAATAGATAAATAGGGAAACCTATTATTTTGTGTGTTAAGGCTGTTTTTTACCTTGTTTTGAAAAAAAATTAAGCAGGGGGCAATGGTTGAGGTTTTGAGCCCTTATAAAAATTGGAAGGGTTACACTTCTGACTTATACGAAGGATCTCAAAGGTTGGTTTTCAGCTTAAAAGAACCCAACTCATTTTTGGTAAAGAACAATGTAATGAAGATCACCACAGAACCCAGGTTAAGCAAGAAAGACTGGGACTTTGAGATCAAAGGCTATTTCCCTGATAGAGATTGTAGCATCGTCGACACCAAAGGCAACATAGTAGCGCAGGTAATTTTGATTATGTCGCATTGAAATATGTTGCTCTTTTTTAGCAGACGATCGAGACAATTCATGTCAGAGATTTTATATACCAATAATATATATATATATATATATATATATATCTGTGATCCTTTAACTTTTGTATGTTAATTTACAGATGGCCGGAGCCAAGAAGGCAGATCAGTTTATGACAAGCAATGATCTGTACCATGTGGTGGTGCAACCCGGCATTGATCAAGCTTTTGTGTTTGGTGTAATTGCCATTCTCGACTATATATACGGTGAATCTACGAGGTGCTGATTTGATTTACAAATTTTACAGATCAGAAGATGGGTAGATATATATAGTTCTTTCGGTCCCATCAGAACATGAAAGAAAGGACAGCTACAAGTTCTGATTTTCATATGTTAATTATACATGCATTTCTGGCCTTGTATTTGGTTTTGTTTTCTGATCTTTGTTTCTGATCAGAAAGTTATAATGGAAGAAAGATTATTATGGTAGGTGGTTTTTACTATCTTCGGCAAATTTATTTACAAAGCATATTAATATGGTTAATTTGTAGTTGTATGTCTTTAATATATGCATGATCCGAAGTGCAAAATGTTTCATACCGATCGCGACACTAGTACTGTTTGATGATTTGATGGAAAATGCTTCACCCAATAAAGATTTGTTGCTTATAATATTCCACCAATCATGAAATCATCATGATTAGCGCTCCACAAAAGGAGCTATAGTATAGGTTTATAAAGCATGCTGATCTACAGGGTTTGCTCTGAGTAACGAAAATTAAATCAAATAGATGGAAAATCCAATTTTACTCATTCATTTTTATTGTGAATGCATTCACGTGCAATATCCTAATTTCACTTCCAGGCCGACAAACAAAACAGAAGCAATGCCATCTCATTCTCTGCGCTCTTTAATTTGTATGTATGAACAGTTATTACCGCCCATGTCAATAGGATGCCTTTAATTTCTCTTCTCAGAACTAGGCCGTTTCTTTTTCTTTAATACTAGATATTGTCTATAAAAATTGCAACATACACCAGAAAAGTAGATAGTAATTTCTTTTGTGCAATTTGAAATTTTCATTGAAATTATTTGTCTCTCTCTCTCACTTAAGAGAACTCGAGGAGATTTTTTTCCATTCACCCACGTGCTTTGGAGGTCATCATGACTTGGCCTTGACTATTGACCGTCACACAAATAATTCAAAATGACAAATAATAAGAGAATGTTATAAGTCAATAAGAGAGGCGGCCACCCCTCTCAATTATTTTTCGGTGAATGACCCCTCCATCGTGACTTTTGAAGTTTTGCACAGTAATCAAGCCTTATATATATGAGTTTTGATCGATCTATAATATATAAGAAAATTTATATAGAACGAAGAAAACTTTAGTTCTTAAGAGTTCTAAACATTTCCTTTTATAAATTATGTTGCAATAGTAGTTTCTTTTTTAGTTTTATAACACGTTATCAGCATGAAATTCTATCGATACTAAAACTAGTGGTCTTCTACTTCAAGTAAGAATTGAAGTTCCTGAAGGACAAATTGTCAAAACAGCAATAGATGAGTTTAAGACAGACCTAAAGCGTTGAAAACCTATTAATACAAAAGAGATAAGCAAAAGGAAAATAAATTGGTACTTTTGAAGAGATCGTATTTACAAAACAAGTAATAAGATCTATTCAAATTTTCTGTACAAAATAGAAACTCTTGAAAAGTACAAACCTCCTAAAGAGTACAAACCACTTGAAGAAGACACTCCTAAAAAGTACTTCCTGAAGAGGTGTTTCATGAAATATTTTACCCTGAAAAAGAACAAAAATCTGAAAATAATGAGATCTCAATACATTTAATAAGTACTGGAGAAATTTTAGATAGAAATAAAACTATTGTCGACAACATATTTTCATATAAGATGACTCTTGATATTACTAGAAGTAATAAAAAAAGTGAGCAAAAAACCGTCAAAAATGTCGATTTAGAAATGATTGACCAAAATGGAAAGTAACTATTAGAGCTGAGTTAAACTTGCTAGTGAAGCGAGAGTATTTAGACCTGTTATCCAAATACCAAATACTGTAATGCCTGATTGATATAAATGAGTATTTATACGAAAGTGTAATGAGAAAAATAAAATTGTGCTGTACAAAGCACAACTTATCGCACAATATTTTCTGCAGAAACCCGAGATTAATTATGAGTAAACATATTTCCTCGTTATGAATGCAACCACATTCAGATTTTTAATCGGCTTGATTATTATAAAAGGATTAGATATACGGTTGATGGATATGGTCACTCCATATTTATAAGAATCATTAGATCATGACATATATAAGGATATATAATGCTTGAAGCATCTAATCCAAGTACATCTAGGAGTATATACTTTATCAAACTTCAAATATCTTTATATGGATTAAAACAATCTGGACGTATATGATATAATTGACTCAGCGAGTATTTATTGAAAGAAGGATTTAAGAATAATCTTATATGTCTATGTGTTTTTATCAGAACTCGAATTTGTCATTATTACAATTTATGTTGATGATTTATCTTGTTAGAACTCCTGAAAAGATTACAAGAACTGCTATATATTTTAAGAATAAATTTGAAAAAGAAAGATCTTGTTATTCAAATACTAGATGACTTATAAAAACTTGAGACTTCTAATCTCATCTCTCAAATGCATTTGCTCTTCAAAAATCAACATGATATACTTATCTAAAGGATTAGGTAGTCGAAATGAAGAGATAAGTAAAGATTTTAAATCCTTATTCTCTTGTTTTAAGTCTACTATTTTTCTGGTAGACTTTTGAACGAGTCGTTGAAATATGGAAACTTTCTCGTTAAGCTCCTAAATCTCGTTATTTTTGGATTGTAACTGGTCAAAAACCCGACAATAGAGAAGAAGTATCGAGTTCTAAGAGTCACCAGCTCATAAATGGCTTTACGATCTAACTTATTAGTTAAATCATTCACTTGCTGCAATATGGCACCCACGGAAGATGCAAGAACAACTTGTAACTGAGGTGAAAAATACCTCATATATTGATCATGAGAAATATTGAAAGGAAACTGATGAACCATTAAAAATTTGTAGAATGAAAATGCAAATGAATTGTAGAGATGAGAAGAAGATTTGATACAAATTAAATAAAACTAGAACCTACTCTGATAAAAATGAAAATAAGAATAAGACAAACCATCATCTTTTCAAATCTCACTTAGGCAAAATTACAAGATATACTAGATGTATATATACAAAAGCTAGTGAGGTTAATTGCAGTTATCCCTATTTTTCTCATAAACGTTGAACCTCTGCTGTCAGCTGCTGTTGTTGACTTTGTATTTAAGATCTCTCTCGTTCCAACTCTTCTATTCGTGATTTTAGGTCACGATAATACTAGTCTGCAAATTTCTTCAGCTTCTTGTTTTCTTGTCTTAACTTTTTATTCTTTCTACTTTAGTTGCAAGATTTTGATGCAATTCAGATATTTGATTATTAAGATGATCAATCTCACTCATTATTGGTAGTAGCCTCCGAGACATATTGTAATAAAGGTAGCATATTGAGCATTGAGGGTTCTTGATACTACAACAATTTTAGGATCAATTTTACTAAAAAGATGTATCTCTACTCCTATCATGGTGTTGACAGTCTCAGGAGTAAAGATAAGTGGTTGAGGTGTAAAAAGTTCTTGATTCAAATTTGGAATATTAACAAAATAATTTCTCTTAGTCATAGTATTGTTCTGAATGAACAACAATTGGATCAACGAGTAACATAAGATCTTGCGTGAGTATCCGATAGGTGAAAATGATCATCTTTAAACAGTAACTCAAAACTTTCAAATCTCCGCAAAGATCTCATTTGTCAATAATATCAAACGAATTTGAATGTCCTTTCGCATTGAATCGATAGAACTAGGCATCAAGTTTTTGTAATTTTTGTCGAATATTGGTGGTTCTCAATTATCATTTTCGCTATGCATGTTCTCCCTAATAATGCCAAGAGGGGAAGGTATTTTAGATGAGAATATTAACATATTCCCTCTAATGCATTATTGATTATTACTTGAAAAACTAATGTGCTTTCTCAGAGAAAATTTAAGTATTACTGTAGGACCTAGATTTCTACTAAGTCTATCAATCAAACACTATTTACCACATTTTCAAATCACTCAAAAAGAATTGTAATTCAAGAAATAAGTTTAGAGTGTATTTGATTGAGATCAGTAATTCAACATATTCAAGAAAAGTGTGGTCTTCCCATGATCAATGATAGCCCAACAATTTTATATGAAAATAATGCTACTTGTATCACTCAGATCAGAAGATGATATATCAAAGATATGATCAAGAAATAATCTGACAGATTTATTCACGAAGATATTACCAACTGCAACATTACCAACTACGATATTCAAGAAAATTCTGCAGAACATTGAAATCGAAAACTTAAAAATCTATCATCATGCACTTTTTAGGAGGAGTAAATGTTTTGAAGACTTGTGCTGATTGTACTTTTTTTCCTTTACTGAGGTTTTGCCCTTATTGAATTTTCTTTTGCAAGGTTTTAATGAGGTAATCCTAAAGTATTTAGCGGTATATAAGGATATTGTAATCTTTTTCTTTTGTTATTGGTTTTTCTTCTCACTAAATTTTTCATTGGCAAGGTTTTGACGATGTAGATTTTTTATGGGTGGTCATTCAAGGCGAAGTGTTATAAGTCAATAAGAGGGACGACCGCTCTTCTCAATTATTTTTCGGTGAATGAATTTTCCATCGTGACTTTTGAAATTTTGCATAATAACTTGCACAATAATTAAGGCCTATATATATGAGTTTCGACCGATTTGTAATATATAAGAAAATTTATATAGAATGAAGAAAACTTTAGTTTTTAAGAGTTTTAAATATTTCCTTTTATAAATTCTCTTACAATAGTAATTTTTTTTTTAGTCTTATAATAGAGAATAAGTTCTAAGTTGGCCATGGTAGTACTACAAAGTTTTGGAATATCATTAATGGCACATGTTTGTGTTTGGTCTCAGTACTTGCAAAATATTAAATCTATTATTCAGGCAAATAATTAGAGTGATTAAACATACAAAAAATAATCAAAGCAAGACACAACATATTTTACAAGGACAAAAGGGGAAAACATATACGGGATAATTCCAATCAAATCTACTATAATAAAATAGAGTTCACAATACTCAAGTTTATGCCCAAAACTTGAGTACTCAATAAATTGAAAAAATGCAACAATCATCAATCTATAAGAAAATAATAATCTCACTCTAAACCACCAGTTTGATATATAATGCGTAAGAGATCCCCACTTTGAATACTACAATTCATTGAAGTTCATAAAAAATACCTGTAATTAGAGAAATCTCCAATTTTAACCGTGTTAATAATCACCTATGTAAAATCCACATCTGAAAAAAAAAATCTTTTCTTTTTCGCTTTGCTGCCGCTGCAACCTCTCTCTCACTTTTTCTTTTTGTTTTCTTGCTTTCACACTTGCACACACATGCTGCTGTATGGCACATCAACTCTCGTTATTTCATTTGAAAAATAAAATCCTACTGGGCTTAAGTGACATTAGGGGATGGACCCACGTAACAATCTTTCCTTCCAGCCCATCATAAAAGGAGATTATAAACTAACTTCTCAGTTAGAGTCCATGCTGGCTGATTCGGGACAAAGTTTCAGCTTCTTTTTGATAACAACCTTTGTCATCATATCGGTTAGGTTCTTCTTAGTGTGAATCTTTTTCAGTAGTAGTGATTGTTCCACAACTACCTAATGTAGCCAATAGTATCTCACATCAATATGCTTTATACGTGAATGATATGTTTACCACGATTAACTAGAAATCTACCAACAACTCACACTGCATAAGTAATATCAAGGCGTGTGCAAACCATAGCATACATCAATCTCTCAATTGCGGAGGAGTAAAGAACGATTGACATGTTGTCTTTCTCTTCTTTGGTAGAAGGAAAAGTCTTCTTACTTAGTTTGAAGTGACCACCAAGAGGAATGCATATAGGTTTAGGATGCTTTATATTGAACCTCTCTAGTATTCACTCAATATATTTCTTATGTTATAACTACAACTTCTTAGCTTTTCTATGATGAACAATCTCTATACCTAAAATTTGGCGTGTTGGGCTAAGATCTTTCATGTCAAATGACTTGAACAATTCTATTTTCAAACTCTGAATCAACTGAACATCTTGTCCAACTATCAACATATCATCTACATATATTAGAAGAATCATGAATTTAACGTTAGGGAACCTTTTAGCATACGCACAATGATCTGCCATCGTTCTGGTATATCCTTGACATATCATAAATGAGTCAAACTTCTTATACCACTGCCTTGGAGCCTACTTCAACCCATATAGACTCATTTTCATTTCTCAAATCATGTGCTCATTCTCTCTAACTTCAAATCCTTCTGGTTCAACCATGTAGGTCTTTTCATTCAAGTCACCATAGAGAAAAGCAATCTTTATATCTAACTGCTCAAGCACAAGATCCAAGTTAGCTACAAGACCCAATACAATTCAAATGGAACTCATCTTGGCAACTAGAGAGTATATTTCATCAAAATCTTTTCCCTTCTTTTGATTGAACCCTTTTACTATGGAGCGAGTTTTGTGCTTTACTAGCTTTCTACCATGACTCTTACGCTTGAACACCCATTTATTTCTTAATGCCTTTTCACCTCTAGGGAGTTTCTCATGAATATCATTCTTATGTAAAGAATTCATCTATTCTTGCATAGCATTCATCCACTTTTGTTGTTCCTTATGAGCTTTCACTTCTTGAAAGCTTTCTAGCTCTCCCTCAATAGTAATCAAAACAAAATTTGACTTTGGATATCTAATTAATGGATGATGCTCTCTTGTAGACCTTCTAACCTGAGGTTCTGTAGAAGTAGACTACTCCTATTGCTCAATACCCTGTGTGCTAAAAGTATCATTCTCATCAACTACTACTAGCTCATAACTCTGATCTTCGACTTGTATCTTTTCTCCATTAGTGGCACTCTCTTGAGACAACAAGATAGGTGTAATGTTAGAAACACTTTCAACTGCTTGTCTCGACTTCTACACTTTCTCAAAGTCTGCCAATGTCTGATTTTCTGTGAAAACCACATCTCTACTTTTGATGATTTTCTTCTTCTCTAGATCCCACAGCTTATAGGCAAATTCTGTATCTCCATAGCCAACAAATATACATGGAATGGCCTTATCATCAAGCTTAGCATGTTGTTTCTTTAGCACAAGTATAAATACCTTGCACACAAATGCCTTCGAGTGAGAGTAAGACAAATCTTTCCGGCCCACAATTTTTCTAGAACCACAAACCCCTAAGGAACTGATGGAGATTGGTTAATTAGGTAGGACAGCTTCACCTTAGAATGACCTAGGCAATTCTGTAATCTTCATCATGCATCTGACCTTCTCTAAAATAGTGCGATTGATTCTCTCTACCATACCATTATGTTGTGGGGTACCTGAAACTATCTTCTGATGTCTCATACCATACTCCAAGCAATACTCCTTAAACTCATTAGATGTGCACTCACCTCCGTTATCAGTACGAAGGCAATTTAAAAATCTTCTAATTTCTCTTCCTACCATGGCATTGAACTTTTTGAAGTGCAAGAATGCCTGATCTTTTCTTTTCAAAATATATACCCACAACTTTCGTGAAGTATCATCCATAAAAGTAACAAAATAATTATTTTCAACTAAGGACTCCACTTCAATGGGACCACATACATCAAAATAAATTAAATCCAACACATTTTGTTTTTTACTAGAGATTTTCTAAAAAAAAAAAAAATTCTATGATACTTACAAAGGAGACAATAATCACAGGGATTCAGTGACGTACATTTGGGAAAAGGTATGGTGGAATATCATCTGTAGTTGCATTCACTACATCACCACACACATTTACTCTAGTCTTATAAAATGTCCAGCAAATCTTGCCTCTAGCATAAAATATTGACTCATTTGATAGTATTATAATATATTGCAGTTAAAATTATTTGAATTCTTGTCATAATATTAATTCTTTATATTATGGGTAGGATAAAATGATTATCCTTCATACTGGAGGTACAACAGATCAGAATTCCTCAACAAGTGATGCTGATATTTTTACACAAGTTCTAGGTCAATTCTTGAGATATTTGAGGAGTTTGGGTTGCTGTGTAAAGCTTTCAATCTCTTCATCAATGTCAAGTATTGCCTGTAAAGCGTTATATAACACAAATTTAACGATCAAAGAATTGCCTGCAATATAGTAAGAATTAGAGGCTCAATTAGCGAAACATATAGACATGGAGATGCACATGAAATAGTATGAAGAACAATAAAGGCAACTCCAAATGCAAATGCTGATGCAACAGTTTAAGCCTCTGAGCAACTAATTTTTGTATTTTGCATTAATCAGTTACAATTTATAAACATCTATATGGATAATATTAACAATAATATTACTTTATGTTTATTTCCCTCAGACTTGTTAAATTAGTATTATTTGTATTAAACAATTTGTAGTATTTTATAAATATAAAAAATAATTTTATTATTTAATTTTGGCTAATATCAAAGTTGGCATTCAAACGTCTTCATACGACAAAAATGTTCAAACGGTGTCCTCGGTTGTTCTATTCATTACACGTTCAAACCTCTTATTCAATCCAAAAAATTAATATAATTTACATTCGATCATCAATTTATTATTTCGAACATTTCTTCAAGTTTTTTTGAAGCACACTTTTGAACATATATCCTGTGGTTTGAATGTTTCTTCATGTATTTTTGAAGTTCATGTTTGAACACTTTTATGACTGTTTGAATGCCTTTCTGCGACAAAAGCCAGCCTTCCTAGAAAAAAGGGGCTTCGAACACGATCGAACGGTCAAGTATAATTTCTACCGAAAATATATTTTGTTGGGGTGAAATTGATATTTTTGTCCCAAACTTTGAGACAATGGTATTGGGGAAAAAGCGATATATTCCAAAATTGTTACAAAACTAAAAGGAAAATACAATTACAAGATAATTTATAAGAGAAAATATTTAGAATTTGTTGAACCGAAAATTTCAAGTTTCGTGTAATTATAAATCTACACATGGATTTTGATGATAACAAATGAATTCAAAAAATAAAGGAGTCTGAAACTCAAGTTGTCCACACAATAGAATCAAGCACATCAAAGAACCAAGCATGAGTAAGAAGAGAACAAGTTCACATTAAAATCATAAAATAATGTTGTAAATCTCTTAAAAATTTGAAATTAGGATTAAGGCTCAAAATTAATATTTTATCATAAAGCATTAAAATACATTTTCCACATGTGCATGAATATTTTGAAAATTAAATTTGAAAATTTTGAAAGATGATTGATTGTCATTTTTCACATGTGCATGACATGATTAAAGGTTTGAATTTTGAAAATATTAAGATGATTGATTGTTATCTTTCACATATGTATGTTTTATTTGAATATTTTCAAAAGTGATGGATGCTTTTCTTGACTTATGCAAAAGGTAGATGTCTTTGTTTGAAAATTCTGAAAAGTAAAGTGTGCTTCTTTTGTCATATGTAAAAAGTAAAAGATTAGATTTGAAATTTTTGAAAAGTAAAGTGTGCTCCTTTTGTCACATGCAAAAAGTAAAAAGATTAGGTTTGAAATTTTTGAAAAGTGAATGATGATATTTTTGACATGTGAAACTTTTTAAATTTGAATATGAAGTCTCATATGCCTATAAATAGATCATTTGAGAGCTTCACATTCACAACACTAAAAGCATACAACATTCATTCAAAACTTTCATTCTCTCTTCTATAAGCATTGAGCCTTAACCCTTGTTCATTTTGAGAGATATAGTTTGCGCTGTATTATTTCTATCTCACTCATTGAGGAGTGTACTTTGATAGTCTACCCACTATCAACTCTTGTATTTTTAAGAGGGTGTGTATAACCCTTGTGTGTGTAGAAGGTGTTCTACACGGGGAATAATTAAATCACCAAGTGTGAGGTGATTGGAAGTGTAGAGGGTGTTCTACACGGATTCTTTGGAGCGGTGCTGCTCAAAAGTGTAATAGGTTTCTATCTCCACCTAAAGGAGATTGACTATTGAATTCGGGATCCTCAAGGGGTAGCTTGAGGCGATGACGTAGGCAGTGGGGCTGAACCTTGTAAAAATATTGAGTTTGCTTTCTCTTACCCTACTCTTTACATTTCTTACTGTTTATATTCTATATTGTATATTTGATTAATAAGTGTTAATTTTTATAATATAACCCAATTCACCCCTGTGAGATCCCAGACTTACGTGTATTTTTACACGTTATTTTATGTTCGGTGTTAATTATTTTAATTTATTTAATTAATATTATTAGTCATATTTTATTTGTTTAAGATATTTACTTGAGCTATTAATTAGTTAATATCGAGTTACGTTACTTTTCTTATTTATTTTAATGAGTTAATTATTTTAATGAGTGGAATTAAATTCCTTTATCTTATTATGTGAATTTATTTGATCTGCTTTTGTTATATTAATTATCGTTTTATTTTAATATTGTGCTTGAGTTTAATTTATTTATATTGTTGGGGCTTTAAATATTTTATTTTATTGATATTAAAATTATGGTATTTAAAGCCTGCTTTTATTTAATTTGTTGTGTTTTCTAGTTGGTCTCTTTTTTTTTTTCCCTTCTTTTTCCTTTTTCTCCTTTTTCTTTTCTTTTTCTTTTCTTTTTCCTTTCTTTCCCTTATCTGTTCGGTCCATTCCCGCGTGCCCAACCCTCCCCTGTTCCCTCTCGCCGTTCCTTCTCTCCCACCCAGGACTGCCGCCAGCCACCCACTGGCGACACCGCCCAGCCCACTACCTTCCCCTCACGCCGGCGAGCTCAACGGCACCAGTGGTGTCCCCTCCGGCCACCCCACCGCCCCTCCACGGCCACAAACCCGAAATACCCATTTTTGCTTCCCTTGCATTTTCCGGCCACCGCCGGCCACCCTTTGGCCTCCGACCACCACCACTAGACTCCCCAACCTCCGGCGAGCATAACCCACCTCCCAAAGCCACCCATCGCCGCCGGTTAGCCCTCCACCCGAAATGGGCCTTAAACGGGTCGTTTTTCGCCGCGCCGCCGTCCGGCCACCGTAGGCTTCACCACCGCCACCATTCGACTCCCCTCACCCAGCCGGTCAACTCCCTAGCTCAGTTTCCCCAACCGTGCCCTCACCTTCCCGGTACAACCCCAAACTCGAAAATGGGTTTTCACCCCTTTTGGCCCCGATCCGCCACCTTCCGGTGGTTGTGCCACCACACCACCACCTCCATGAGATTCCCCACCCTTCAATGAGTATCTCCCTAAATTTTGGTGTCAAACCGAGTGTTTTTGCCTAACGTACATGTGACCGCTACAAACGCTGCAGATTGGCGTTGTTCAAGGAAATGCGTTTTTACTGCTGTAAGTACTTTCCAAACAAGTTTTAAGATTTAAATATATTTTTGGCATCAACAGTTGTTGTATTTGATTATTGCTGCTATGTGTTAGTTGATGTTGGTATTTGTTGGTTGATTGGATTAATTAAATGTTGGATAATTGGTGTATGGTTGCCTGCATTGTGTATTTACGCGCATGCTCATGAAAATATTTGGAAAGTGGATTTTGGCATGATTTTGGATATTCATGTGTTGAGAATGGAATCTGGGATTTAAAATGAGTTTAATGGATTTTATTGGTTTTGGGCTGAGTCATAACGGGGACGGCGATACGTAACGCCCGTTGTGATTAGCGTGTGAGTGTGTGGATGACATAATGGGGACGGCGATACGTAACGCCCATTATGGTCATTGGGTGTGCATTTCATATCGGGGGCGGCGATACGTAAGCCCGGTATGAAATGAGTATGTGTGGATCGTAATGAGGACGGCGATACGTAACGCCCATTATGATTTTGGGTGTGTGTGTAAATCATATCGGGGACGGCGATACGTAACGCCCGGTATGATCGATTTTGAGGATATTATTTTATGGAAAATGATGGGTGATTTTATTGTGTATTAAATTGGGATTTTGACGAGTGTGGTTATTTCATCGATTTTGAGGAAGATGATTTTGAGCCTCATGCATATGGTAATTGTTCTTGGTTGTTGTTGTGGCATTAATGTATTTTTGTCTTTTGGTTTGGTTGGGTTGTACTTACCTGCGATGCCATCTTGGCGTCGTAGTTTTGTTTGGATGCAGACTTTGGAGAGGCCGAGCCTGAGGAGACGGCTCCGCTATTGAGGTGATGTTATTAATTGATATCTCGGGAAATTTATTTTCCCCTTTTTATAATTATGTATTTGTTTGAATTGTATTTTTGGATAACTGTATTAAATTTCCTGCTGGAGAGTTTTTATTAAATTGGTTTGTAAAATATTTCAAAAAATTCTGGTACTTAGATATTAATTTATTATCCGCTGCGACCTTTATTTTTATGTATGTCACGTGTGCACACACGTTCGACACTGGTTGATGGGATGTGTGACCTGTGTTGTCATCATCCCGACGCCTCGATTCTCGTGTTATTTTATGGGGAATTTGGGGGCGTCACAGGTGGTATCAGAGCAGTTCGGCTCTGGATAAATCCACAAGTTATCTAGGGACAGTACCAAAAAAGTTTGTGGTTTTTTTAAAAATTTATTTGTTTGATGATTGGGTTATTTTATTTTATTATTTTATTTGTTGTCTTAGTCTTTCGACTAATTTATATGGTAACATTATCGGTATTTATTTTGTTGTGTTGTGCTTTTTATTTTAATGTTTATATTGTTTATTTATTTTCATAATTAAATCAGTTCTGATTGATTGGTTTGTTAGCTTTGTTTTATTTTATTGTAATATTTGTTTAATATTGTAAATGGGTAGCAGTTAAGATTGTAGTTAGTGATTTTATTTGGTTAAGTTGTCGAGTATGTATTTAATTATTTATTTATTTTATATATATGCCTTTGTTTTTGTTTAAATTAGAATTGGGATATTTCGGATTAAATTATTATTTTAAATCAATCCATTTATTGAATCTGTTATTTTAAAAAGTTGTGTTATATAATTCCTTATTTTAAAGTTTATTTATTTTGTTATGGGTTATTTTATTGTCGTAAGCTTTTATTCAATTATAATCAGGATTTGATTTTAATTTCAGTTCATAGGTTTCCTACGAGATAGTTTTGGATTTGGTTTATTATTTGTTTATTTTAATTATGGCTCTTATATTTTAAGTATTTCTGAACGTTTGAAAATTTATTTAGACAAAATTTAAAAGTATCACTGCCTTGTTTCTTTTTAAGTTTATGCTTTGAGATAAATTTAAATTGATTATCTTTTCATATTTCTATTGTTTTATTTTTAGGGACATGCTTTGAAGTAAATTTTAAAATTTATTATCTTTCCGCATTCTCGTATGTTTTATTTTAAAAGTTTATCTATTTACTTTAACGAGTGGATTTGTTTTGGCGACTTGGTGGTGTTTATTTATTAATTAATTTATCGATTTAATTATTTTATTATGGTTCGTTTCTTTTAACAGGTTTTAAATTTTAGAGATTTCTACAGTAATCTTTTTAAGAGTTGAGTTTTGTAGAGAATTTTAAAATTTTATTTGTGATTTTGTTTGTTGTTCTTATTTTAATTTATCCTCCTTTCTTTATTTAATAAAAGTTTTTGGTGAATTTGTGTTTATTAAAGGAGGTGGGCTTGTTTTCTTGAATGAGTGGTTTTTACTTAATTGTTTATTAAAATCTTTTCCCCTTTTTGTGTTTTTATATAATAATTATGTGAATTACTTGAATTTTTGTTTAGTATTTGGATATACTATTATTTATAATTGCGAGATGGATTTGTTTGATAATTTGTTGGTATTTATGCAATTGCATTTCTGTGTCGGTATTGTATATGCTATTTTTGTGTATTTAATTACCTGGGTCTCACTGAGTGTTTGAGTGTTTAAGTTCTAATTTTATTTCTGGGAGATTATTGGAATTGTATTTAGATAGACTCTTCATGTGAGTGTAAAATTCTTAGCCATTGGTATAGTGTTATAGAAATTGTTTTAGTAATGCTTATGATGGTGGGCGATCAATTATTTTCTTGGTGAAATTTTGATGTTAATTGTGGATAATTAGAGATTGATATGTAATAAATGTGCGTGTAAATTTTGGAGAGTATTTGTTTTTGGCTAGTGTGTAACTTGGGAAAGATTTATTTGTTAAGTGATAAGGTTAAGTTGATGCGATGGAAATAAATTTAAGAGATATAAATTTTAGGCTTTTGGGCGAATTGTTAGGAGTGGATAATTTAAGAATAATATTTCGGTGAATTTAATGGTTAGCAGCATTTGTCGAGGTATCTTAAAGAATTTAGTTTTGGCTTGAAGTCACATAAGAGTTTAAATAATTTAAGTTATTCCATGTCATAGGTAATGAATGTTTGATTGAGAGAATACGGATTTAAGTAATTAATCTATGATGAGAGTGAGGAGTTATAATGATAGAGAAGTATATTAGTGGTTTGGGAGTTAGAAATTTTTAGGCTTTAATATTGAGTGGCATAACTTGAATTGTGAGATGACAAAACATTAGGATTTGTAAAGGTGGCAAATAATTTCTTGTAATAGGTGTTGAGCCAAATTTTATTCAATGGTGTTAATTTATGATAACTTAAATTTTTAAGAATTTAGCGAGTTATCAAAGTGCGTGCGGAAGCGTGATGAATTGTAATATAGTTGGAGGTTCAATTCTTGTGTAAATTTTGAGGAATTAGTGGTGAGTTAAAATTTGAGATGATACTTGTAAGTGAGGATTTATCTTTTAGTTGGGTAAATTATGTTTATTGGCGATTAAGTTAGAAAGTTAAACTTGGGAGTTATTTTAGGGTAACACAAATTGTTGTAAGGAGTTAGTGAATATTAAATTTTTGGGAGATTGTACTGAGATTTTTGTGCATGTGGGGTTCAGATTGATTGGCTACCTCAGGAGTTTTAGAGATGAAATATTATTTGGAGACTATACGTCTATGATGAAATAAAATCTATTTGTGTTTAAGGAAAATAGATGATTGTACCAATGCTTGGAGTTAGTATTAAGTGATGTAGTAGGTGAATTATTGGAGTTTTATTAGTTGCAGCCGAGCAAATTTCGAGGACGAAATTCTTTTTAAGGGGGGAGGATGTGAGATCCCAGACTTACGTGTATTTTTACACTTTATTTTATGCTCGGTGTTAATTATTTTAATTTATTTAATTAATATTATTAGTCATATTTTATTTGTTTAAAATATTTACTTGACCTATTAATTAGTTAATATCGAGTTACGTTACTTTTATTATTTATTTTAATGAGTTAATTATTTTAATGAGTGGAATTAAATTCCTTTATCTTATTATGTGAATTTATTTGATCTGCTTTTGTTATATTAATTATCATTTTATTTTAATATTGTGCTTGAGTTTAATTTATTTATATTGTTGGGGCTTTAAATATTTTATTTTATTGATATAAAAATTATGGTATTTAAAGCCTGCTTTTATTTAATTTGTTGTGTTTTCTAGTTGTACTCTTTTTTTTTTCCCTTCTTTTTCCTTTTTCTCCTTTTTCTTTTCTTTTTCTTTTCTTTTTCCTTTCTTTCCCTTATCTGTTCGGTCCATTCCCGCGTGCCCAACCCTCCCCTGTTCCCTCTCGCCATTCCTTCTCTCCCACCCAGGACTGCCGCCGGCCACCCACCGGCGACACCGCCCAGCCCACTACCTTCCCCTCACGCCGGCGAGCTCAACGGCACCGGTGGTGTCCCCTCCGGCCACCCCACCGCCCCTCCACGGCCACAAACCCGAAATACCCATTTTTGCTTCCCTTGCATTTTCCGGCCACCTCCAGCCACCCTTTGGCCTCCGACCACCACCACTAGACTCCCCAACCTCCGGCGAGCATAACCCACCTCCCAAAACCACCCATCGCCGCCGGTTAGCCCCTCCACCCGAAATGGGCCTTAAACGGGTCGTTCTTCGCCGCGCCGCCGTCCGGCCACCGTAGGCTTCACCACCGCCACCATTCGACTCCCCTCACCCAGCCGGTCAACTCCCTTGCTCAGTTTCCCCAACCGTGCCCTCACCTTCCCAGTACAACCCCAAACCCGAAAATGGGTTTTCACCCCTTTTGGCCCCGATCCGCCACCTTCCGGTGGTTGTGCCACCACACCACCACCTCCATGAGATTCCCCGCCCTTCAATGAGTATCTCCCTAAATTTTGGTGTCAAACCGAGTGTTTTTGCCTAACGTACATGTGACCGCTACAAACGCTGCAGATTGGCGTTGTTCAAGGAAATGCGTTTTTACCGCTGTAAGTACTTTCCAAACAAGTTTTAAGATTTAAATATATTTTTGGCATCAACAGTTGTTGTATTTGATTATTGCTGCTATGTGTTAGTTGATGTTGGTATTTGTTGGTTGATTGGATTAATTAAATGTTGGATAATTGGTGCATGGTTGCCTGCATTGTGTATTTACGCGCATGCTCATGAAAATATTTGGAAAGTGGATTTTGGCATGATTTTGGATATTCATGTGTTGAGAATGGAATCTGGGATTTAAAATGAGTTTAATGGATTTTATTGGTTTTGGGCTGAGTCATAACGGGGACGGCGATACGTAACGCCCGTTGTGATTAGCGTGTGAGTGTGTGGATGACATAATGGGGACGGCGATACGTAACGCCCATTATGGTCATTGGGTGTGCATTTCATATCGGGGAGGGCGATACGTAAGCCCGGTATGAAATGAGTGTGTGGATCGTAATGGGGACGGCGATACGTAACGTCCATTATGATTTTGGGTGTGTGTGTAAATCATATCGGGGACGGCGATACGTAACGCCCGGTATGATCGATTTTGAGGATATTATTTTATGGAAAATGATGGGTGATTTTATTGTGGATTAAATTGGGATTTTGACGAGTGTGGTTATTTCATCGATTTTGAGGAATATGATTTTGAGCCTCATGCATATGGTAATTGTTCTTGGTTGTTGTTGTGGCATTAATGTATTTTTGTCTTTTGGTTTGGTTGGGTTGTACTTACCTGCGATGCTATCTTAGCGTCGTAGTTTTGTTTGGATGCAGACTTTGGAGAGGCCGAACTTGAGGAGACGGCTCCGCTATTGAGGTGATGTTATTAATTGATATATCGGGAAATTTATTTTCCCCTTTTTATAATTATGTATTTGTTTAAATTGTATTTTTGGATAACTGTATTAAATCTCCTGCTGGAGAGTTTTTATTAAATTGGTTTGTAAAATATTTCAAAAAATTCTGGTACTTAGATATTAATTTATTATCCGCTGCGACCTTTATTTTTATGTATGTCACGTGTGCACACACGTTCGACACTGGTTGATGGGATGTGTGACCCGTGTTGTCATCATCCCGACGCCTCGATTCCCATATTATTTTATGGGGAATTTGGGGGCGTCACAACCCCCCTCTTGTGTTAGTCATCTGGGCAACAATTGGTATCAGAGTTAGAACTCTGTTATAAGATTAACTATCTTTTAAGTTAAGATCTTATGACTAATATTGCAGCTTTATTTGGTGAAGGTCAATCTAGCAGTCGGCCTCCACTCTTTTGAGGAGATAATTATTCATTCTGGAAAGTTAGAATGAGAATATTCCTCAGGTTCAAGGTCGAGAAATCTGGAAATGCATTGTAAATGGACCTTATATTCCAAAAAAAATGGTTGATGAAGTAAAGGTCAAAAAGGAAGAAGAAGAGTTTGATCGTGAAGACGATAGACTTTATACTTTGAATTTAATTGCTATGAATTTATTATATAATGCTCTCAATGGTAATGAGTTTAATAGAGTAATGATTTGCGCTACAGCAAAAGAAATTTGGGATAACTTGGAAGTTACTTATGAAGGAACTTCTCAAGTCAAGGAATCAAAAATTTATATCTTACTCATGAATATGAAATGTTTAAGATGAATGATGATGAATCTATTTCTAGTATGCACACTCGTTTTACTAACATCATAAACAGCTTGACAGCTCTTGGCAAAATTTATTCCAAAGTGGAGATAGTAAGAAAAATTCTCAACTCTCTACCAAAACGTTGGAAATCAAAAGTGACAGCGATTCTTGAAGCTAGAGACCTCAAGAAGCTCGAAGTGAATGAGCTCATTAGATCACTTATCACCCATGAGTACACATTAAAAAGAGGAGAAAAAGAAGGAAAACCAAAGAAGAGCTTGGCACTTAAAACTGTTCCATATGAAAGTGAAAGTGATGAAGATGAGGAAAATGACAACAAAAATGAAGAAATTGCGATGATAACAAGAAGAATTCAGAGGTTCTTAAAGAAAAATAAAACTCCATTAAGGAAATCCTTCAAAAAGTTTTTCAAAAAAGATTCAGGTAAAAATGACACTTTAATTTGTTATAAATGTAATAAGTTTGGTCATATCAAGTCAGATTGTCCTCTGCTAAAGAAAGATCGAAACAAAGGCAAAAAAGTAATGAAAACTACATGGGATGATGATTCAAGTAATTCAGATAGTGAAGCAAGCAATGAAGAATCAACAAATCTTTGTCTTATGGCTAAAGATGACATTGAAGTAACAAATTTTGATAATATTGAAGATCCTTCATATGAAAAATTGTAAAATGTTTTAGAAGAAGTATATGACGAATTTGAAAAATTGGGTATCAAGTATACTGCTTTGAAAAAGAAAAATTCTTCTTTAACAAACGAAATTGATATTTTAAGAAAAGAAAGTATTGTTTTGAAAGATGAAAATCTTGAGTTGAAGAAAAAGAAAACTGATTTAAAAAATATTATTGAAAACTTTACGAATGGAAAAAGAAATTTTGAAAAATTTCTTGGTAATCAAAGATGTGTTTTTGATAAGGCAAGCTTGGGATATATGCCAAAACAAAAATACAAACCTTATAAAAATTTCTTTGATAATCCTTCTATATCAAAATTCAATATTCAAAATTTTTTTCATAAAAATAATTTTGTTAAAAAAGGATACTATTATAATCACTCAAGTTCTTTATATATATCACATGCTATTTGCAATTTTTGTAAAATAAATGGTCATAATTATCTTACTTGTCCTATTAGAAGAAAACATACAATAACTATTAGGGTCATATGGGTACCTAAAAATTTTGTTTCTTCTAATACTAATAAATAAAGGATCCAAAGAACTTGGGTATCAAGAAAAATTATTTTAATTGTTTTTATAGGTGTGCATGAAGTCCTCCACAAACAAAAATAAATGGTTTTTAGATAGTGGATGTTCAAGACACATGACGGAAGACAAGACTAAGTTTTTTGAAATTAGATCTAAAGAAGAAGGACACGTGACATTTGGAGACAACTCGAAAGGAAAGATCGTGAGAATAGGTAAAATTGGTAATGAGTCTTCTCTCATAATTGAAAATATTCTACTTGTTGAAAGTCTAAAGCATAATCTTTTGAGCATAAGTCAATTATGTGATAAAGGATTTACAGTTACTATCAAAATAGATAAGTACATTATTTTGAATAATTATGATTATAATATTTGTTTTATTGCTTTTAGAAGCGACAATGTTTATACAATCGATTTTGAAGAAATTACCTCACAAGATGCTATTTGTTTTTCAGCTCAAAATGAAACTAATTGGTTATGGCATAGAAGACTAGATCATGCCAACATGGAACTTATTTCCAAACTTTCAAAAAATGATCTTGTGAGAGGTTTACCAAAGGCAAATTTTCTTAAAGACAAAATTTGTGATGCATGTCGATTTGGTAAACAAACAAAATCTTTTTTTAAAACTAAGAAACATATTTCCACTACTAGACCATTGCAACTGATACACATGGATCTTTTTGGACCAAATAGAGTTGTAAGTTTAGAAGAAAAATATTATGCATTTGTTATTGTTGATGATTTCTCTAGATATACTTGGGTCATCTTTTTTGCTCATAAAGATGAGGCACATAATGACTTTACCAAGTTATGCAAGAGAATTCAAAATGAAAAGGGTTATACTATTTCAAGTATCTGAAGTGATAGGGGAAAAGAGTTTATTAATAAATATTGAAACATTTTGTGATGAAAATGGTTTTGTGCATGATTTTTTTTCTCATCGAGCTCCTCAACAAAATGGAGTAGTAGAGAAGAAAAATAGATCTCTTCAAGAGATGGCAAGAATAATGCTCAATGAGAACAACTTGCCTAGTTATTTTTGGGCCGAAGCGGTAAGTACTGCATTTTATGTTATAAATAGAGTTATGCTAAAGTCCAAATTAGATAAAACCCCCTATGAGCTTTGGAATGAGAAAAAACCCAACATTGGTTACTTTCATGAATTTGAATGCAAATATTTTATTTTAAATGATATGGATAATTTAGGCAAGTTTGATACAAAATCTGATGAAGGTATCTTTCTCGGGTATTCTACTAATAGTAAAACTTATAGAGTATTCAATAAAAAGACTTTGACTGTACAAGAATCTATGCATGTAGTATTTGATGAATCTAATTCTCTACTTTCTAAGAAATCCATTGATGAAGAAACATGATGTATAAATAATACGAAAAGTCTCAATCTCAACAAATAGAACATAATAGAGGAAGTCCAACATGGAGACATCAGGAAAGATCATCAAAATTTAATACAAGATGCAACCAAACAGTGGAAATTTGTGAAAGGTCATCCAGTGGAATAAATTCTGAGAGAACCTTCACGAGGTGTAAGCACTCAATCATCTCTTAGAAATATTTGCAATCATACTGCTTTTCTATCTCAGATTGAACTTAAAAATATTGATGAAACACTTCTTAATGAATCTTGGATTCTAGCTATGCAAGAAGAGCTTAATCAATTTAAAAGAAATAATATTTGGACACTTGTTCTTAGACCCAAAAATCATACTATTATTAGAAAAAAAAATGGGTTTTTAAAAACAAGAAAGATGAGTTCGGAGTCATTACTAGAAATAAGGCTCGACTTGTAGTCCAAGGTTTCAATCAAGAAGAAAGAATCGATTATGATGAAACATATGCACCAGTCGCAAGATTAGAAGCTATTCGAATGCTACTTGCATATGTTTGTTATAAAGATTTCAAACTTTTTCAAATGGATGTTAAAAGTGCTTTCTTAAACGGTTTTATAAATGAAGAGGTATATGTTGAGCAACCTCCAGGTTTTGAAAATTATATTTCTCCAAATCATGTTTTCAAACTCACAAAAGCACTATATGGACTCAAACAAGATTCTAGAGCGTGGTACGAGAGATTCAGTGGTTTCTTGATTGAAAAAGGTTTTTCAAGAGGAAAAATTGATACAACTCTTTTCATTAAATACGAAAATGATGATATTCTTTTTATTCAGATTTATGTTGATGATATAATATTTGGTGCTACTAATGAAAATATGTGCCAAGTTTTTGCTAAGACTATGAAGGAAGAATTTGAAATGAGCATGATGGAAGAGCTTACATTCTTTCTCGGATTGCAAATTAAGCAAGTAAAAAGTGGGACATTCATCAATCAATCAAAATATATTAAGGAATTGCTAAAGAAGTTTGGGATGGAAGGTGCTAAGGAAACTGGAATACCAATGAGCCCATCCACTAAACTTGATAAAGATGAATCCGGTAAACCAGTTGACTCGAAGGTATATCGAGGTATGATTGGTAGCTTATTATATTTGACAGCTAGTAGACCAGATATTATGTTTAGTGTGTGCTTATGTGTACGCTTTTAATCATCTCCAAAAGAATCATATTTAATTGCAGTTAAGCGCATTCTTAGATATCTTAGTGGTACAATTAACTTAGGATTATGGTATCCTAAGCACACATCTTTCGATCTAATCAGTTACACAGATGCAGATTATGCTGGCTGTAAAATAGATCGAAAAAACACTAGTGGAGCATGACACTTCTTAAGTCATGCACTAGTTTCTTGGTTTAGTAAAAAACAAAATTCTGTTGCACTATCTACTGTTGAGGCAGAATATGTTGCTGCGGGTAACTGTTGTGTTCAAGTTCTTTACATGAAGCAACAATTTGAGGATTTTAAACTTATGTACAATCACATTCCAATCAAATGTAATAATACAAGTGCTATAAATCTTTCAAAGAATCCAATACAACATTCTCGGACCAAACATATTGAAATTAGATATCATTTTCTTAGAGATCATGTGCAGAAGGGCGATATTGTATTAGAATTCACTAGTACACATGATCAATTGGCAGACATTTTCATAAAACCCCTACCAGAAGATAGACTATGCATGATTAGAAGAGAAATATGAATGATGCATGCCATGAATATCTGCTAGATACTTTTATTTCATTATTTTAAATGACCTACAGAAACTTGAGACGTTTAGCCTCATCATTTAAATGCATTTACTTCTCATAAATTATCATGTCATCCTTGTCTAAAGGATTAGGCAATCGAAATGAAGAGACAAGTAAAGATTTCAAATCCTTATTCTGCTGCTTTAACTCTACTATTTTTTTATTTGACTCATAAACAAGTCGTTGAAGTACAGAGACAGTCTCGCTAAACTTCTCAATTTCGCGAGTTTTGGATTGCAACCGAGCAGAAAACGCGACGATGGATGATGAGTATCGAGTTCTGAGACTTACAAGCTCGTAAATGGCATCATGATCTGATTTATTAGCCAAATCAGTCTCTTGTTGTTTCATGGCACCCACGACAGATGCAAAAATAGATTGAGATTGGGATGAAGAATACCTCAAATTTTGATCAAGAGAAGTACTGAAGGGAAATCGAAGAGCCATTGAAAATTTGTAGAATGGGAATGCAAGCAAATTGTAAAGATGAGAAGAAAGCTTGATGTGAAATAGATAAAACTAAGGATTGCTCTTATAGAAACGGAAATAAGAACAAGACAAGCTTACAAATCCTGATAATATCTCATTTTTCAGCAACATCAAGTGGATCATATCTCTACACCGAATTGCCAGAGTTACGCCTCTAGCCTTTGCAGGTTTTGTCGGGCACGGGTGGTTTCAATTATTCAGCTCTTTACAAAATCTCCTTCCGCACCGAATTGCCAGAACTAAGCCTCCAGCCTTTACAGGTTTTGTCGAACACGTGTGGCTACGCACCAAATTCTTTACAGTCTCTACTAATACAGCGTTTTATTTATCTATTAGTTATTGTAAGAATATATCTTATTGAGTTAATTATGATTCCTTTTTAATGATACCAAAAGGGGGAGAAGTTTTAGACTAGAACTTAACATTGTTTAAATTGCTAAACTTGTTATATATGCTTAGAATTATATTTATATTTTTACTTGAAAAACTAACGTACATTCCCAGGTTCATTGCATCCAGATGGATCTTAATATCAAGAATCCAGGATAAATGATTTTTTTCAGAAATGTCAATAGCAATAAATTCTAACTTTATAAGATTTGATATTTTCTACATATATAAATAGTGAAATAAATATGTGTATTTATAAAATATATTTATAAAGTCACGAGAGTAAACGCAGATTTTATCAAATAATAATTAGCAATACAATATTTGATATTTATCTCAAAAACTGTAAATAATATATTAAAAACTTACTTAAAATAGAAGATCACTAATTTTAAAATTGGTAGAACTTCGTAATTTATATAGAACAAAAAATTTATAAAAGAAAATATTTAAACTCTTAAGAATTAAAATGTTTTTTGTTCTATATAAATTTTGTATATGAATTACATATCGATCAAAACTCATATATATAGGATTTGAAAACTGTACAAATTATTATACAAAACTTTAAAAATAATGAGAGTTATTCATCGAAGAAAAAGAAATGAGAGGGGGGTGGGATACCGCCCCTTTTAAGACATTCATCGAACAAAAATATATTTTAAGACAAAAACCTTATATTTTGAGACGAAAATAATTGGTTTAAAAAAACTTGTAATTAGAACCATCTCTTGTAGTATTAATAGCGTGCCCACCACGAGACTATGACCCTTCACACAAGACTATGACCCTTCACACAAATGCGGTTAATAAATAGGCCGTAACGTGCTGGTTCTAATTACTTTAGCTTGATGTCTCTGGTTTTTTAGTGATCAACAGTGACGCAGATTGACGTGCTTGCCCCTAAAAGAGTGTGTCTTACCAAATTCTAATTTATGATCACCAACCATTCATAACAGCATGATCGAACTCGGCCTTCCAACTCCTTGATCTCAAGAGCTAGCTTTGACGTCATGATCCCCTACCCTTCATAAATAACCTACCAATCTTCTCTTGTCTGGAGAGTTGACTTTACCAACTTTTATATTCATTTACCAAATTATTTTTCTTCTCTATATCCTTTTTTGATCTATGTTTTATTAGTTTATAAAGTCGCGGTCTTGATCTTGGTTTCGTAAAATAAAAGGAAATCTAGTAATTGCTAATAGTACTTTACGTACTTTTGAACATCTTAATTAATAGAGCAACTTGAGATAAATCGAGGACAAGGTCGGTCCATTAATTACATTTAATGGTAAACGAGATATTATAAATTACTTGATCAAGTTTAATATTATAGGACAATGTTGCTCACTATTTTTTTTTTGTTCGGTTTTTTCTATCTAATTAATGATTATATACTTGCCATATATATATATATATATATATATATATATTTATTTATTTATATTATTGGGGGCGACTTCCATCCCCTTAATTATTTTTGTGAACGATTCCACCATCATTATTTTAAGTTTTGCACATTAATTTATATAGTAATTTTAACGTCTATAAATATGAGTAATTTCATTCGTTTTAAAATTCATAAGAAAATATATAGAACGAATAAAATTTCAGTTCTTGAGAGTTCTTAAGAGTTCATTTTATAATTCTCTCTTGTAATAGTAGTAGTTTTATTTTTAGTTTTATAACACGTTATCAGCACGAAATTCTACCGATACTGAAACTAGTAGTCTTCTATTTCAAGTAAGTTTTTCAATATATTATTTGCAGTCCTCGATATAAATATTAAAGGTAATATTATTAAATATTACTTGATAAAATTATACTTTTATTTTCATGATTATGTGAATATATTTCTTAAATTTACAGATTTATTTTTATGATTTATATATATATAATGTCAAATATTGAGATTTATTACTATTGACATTTCTAGAAAAAAGTTATTTATTCAGGATCTTTGATGAGATCTAATTGGATATGATGATGAACTTGTGAGATATAATCATAGAAGAAAATCATGTGTCCCTGAATGACCGTGCTGTGTATCTCATGGTGAAAAATCATCTTATGGTATGAAATGAATTAAGAGAGAGATATGAGCACCAAAAGATATAATGCTCTCAAAAAATCATTATGATTTATTGTACCTGAAGTTACAAGATTTTAACAGTAGTATTGATTTTCTACACTCTTTAAAATCAGCTCAATATTAAAATTATGCAGTGAGAAAGTCATTAATGATGATATTTAAAAGAAAACATATATTATTTTTCATACCTCGAATGTGCTCCTGCAGTAGCAATATCGAAAGCAAAAGTTCAACTAATATTCTGAACTTTTATTTTGTCTTCTAGTGATTGAGCTAAATAATGAGTTTTTGTTAATAAATTACTAGTTACGTCTTATTAATGATATTGAATTTACATCATTCTCAGAAGAGAACTGTGCATCCTTTCAAAGGAATCAAGGGCATAGACGTGGTAGAAAAACTATAGAAGTATTGGTCCCAAAAGCGACAACACTAAAGATGATAAAAATATACCGTATTACTAGAAGTGATCTAACTCAGAGAAGGGTAAAGGCCCTCAGAATAATTCTTCATAGAAAGATGAAAATGTTTGTCATAGATATGATATGACTGAATAGTGGTCACGTATTTGTTGTACGGCTAAGCACTTGATTTACTTATACTAAACTTTTATACATTATAGTAAAATTTTATCATGTTTTGAAATAACAAAAAGTTGGTGTCTAAAGCACGACAAGAAATTATTTAGGATAATAAAATTCTGTCTAAATTTGATTCCTTATAAATGAATGTGAATCAGAAGTTCAGAGGATTACCTATTTGTAAAATGTTGCAAATCAGTTATAGGATGTATTTACTGACACTAAATGTATTGTAAAATCATATATTACTGTTGTTAATACTTAAACAAGAATTGAAATCCCTGAAGGATGAGTTGTTAAAATAACAATAGATGAGTCTAAGATACGCCTGAAATGTTGAAAACCTATTGGTACAAAAGAGAAAAAAAAATCGGTGCTCTTGAAGAGACCGTACTTTCTGTATAAAATATAATCTTGCTAAAGAGGAAACCTCCTGAAGAGGTAACTTCTGAAGAGTATAACTCCTGAAAAGAAAACTCTTGAAGAGTACAAACCTCCTATAGAAGTTTTTCATGAAATGTTTTCCCCTGGAGAGGAACAATGAAATCTCAATACATTTCATACGTACTGGAAAATTTATGGATAGAAATAAAACTATTGTTGACAATATATATGATAACACTTGATTTTACCAGAAGTAATGAAGAAAGTGAGTTAAGAATTGTCGAAGAATGTCGACGTAGAAATGATTGGCCAAAATGAAAAGTAGCTATTGAAGCTGAATTAAAATTGCTAGCAAAACGAAAGGTATTTGGACTTGTTATCCAAACAGCAAAGGGTATAATGCCTATAAGATATTAGTGAATATTTATATGAAAGCGTAATGAGAAATGAAATTGTGCGGTATAATTTGTCGCACAAGGTTTCCTGCAGAAATCCGAAAGCAGTTATGATGAAACATATTTTCTTGTTATGAATACAATCACATTCATATTTTTAATCGATTTGGTTATCACAAAAGGATTAGATATGCAGTTGATGAATGTGGTCACTGCATATTTATAAGGATTATTAGATCATTACATATATAAAGATATACAATATTTGAAGCATCTAATCTAAGTACATTTAGGAGTATGTACTTTATAAAGTTTAAAAGATCCTTATATGGGTTAAAGCAATCCGAACGCATGTGGTATAATTAAATCAACGAGTATCTATTGAAAGAAGGGTTTGAGAATAATCCTCTATGCCCATGTGTTTTATCAGAAGCTGAATTTGTCATTATTGCAGTTTATGTTGATGATTTACTTGGTTAAAACTCCTGAAAAGATTACAATGGCTGCTATAAATTTAAAGAATGTATTTGAAAAGAAAATATCTTATTATTTAATTGATAGATAAGTTATAAGAATTTGAGACTTCTAGCCTCATCTCTCAAATACATTTGCTCTTTATAAAACAACATGTCATCCTTATCTAAAGGATTAGGTAGTCGATATGAAGAGGCAAGTAAGGATTTTAAATCCTTATTTTCTTATTTTAATTTGCAATTTTTCTGTCAGATTTTTGAATTAGTCGTTGAAGTACGGAAACTTTCTCGTTAAGCTCCTCAATTTCACGATTTTTGGATTGTAATCGATTGGAAAACCCGACAATAAAGGAGGAGCATCGGATGCCGAAAGTCACCAGCTTATAAACGGCTTCACGATCTGACTTATTAGTCAGATCATTTGCTTGCTACAACATAGCACATGCGGAAGATGCAGGAACAACTTGTAATTCAGCTGAAGGATACCTCATATGTTGATCGTGAGAAATATTGAAAGAAAATTGATGAGCCATTGAAAATTTGTAAAATAAGAATGTAAATATATATGAATTATAGATATGAAAAAAAAATTTGATGCGAATTGTATGAAGTTAAAGACGGTTCTTATAGAAATGGAAATAAGAACAAGACAAACTATCATCTCTTCAAAACTCACTTTACAAGATATGTTGGATGCATAATTTCAAAAGCCAGCGAGATTAATTACAACTATCCCTATTTTCTTATAAATGTTGAACCTCTGCCGTTAGCTACTATTCTTGATTTTGTATTTGAGCTCTCTCTTGTTTCAGCTCTTCTACTCGTGTTTTCAGGTCACGAGAATACCAGTCTACAAATTTCTTCAACTCCTTGTTTTCTTATCTTAAAATTTTATTTTTTTTATCTTTAGTTGCAAGCGTTTGATGCAACTTAGATATTTGATTTTTAAGATAATCAATCTCACTCGTTCTTGCCAGTAGCCTCTGAGATATAGTTGTAAAAGAGGCAGCATATTGAGCACTAGGGGTTCTTGATGCTGTAAAAATTTTAGGATTAGATTTACTAGAAAGATATATCTCTGTTCCTATCATGGTATTTACAGTTTCAAGAGAAAATATGAGTGGTTGAGGTATAAAAGGTTCATAGTTCAAATTTGGAACATTAGAATTTCTATCAGACATAATATCATTCTGGATAAATAATAACTGAATCTATAAAGAATGTGAGATCTTTTTGCTGGAATAAACCAATGGTAAAACTGGTTATATTTAAATAACTACCCGAAATTTTCAAATCTCTTCAAGATCTCATTTGTCAATAATGTCAAGCAGATTTAATTTTCCGTCGAACCGATAATATTAGACCTCAAACTTTTACAGCTTTTATCATACATGGATGGTTTCCAATACTAATTCCGTCCTATATAAACAAGTTCTCCCTAATAACGCTGAATAAGGGAAAGAAAATTTTAGATGAAAATATTATCATGTTCTCTCTAATGCATTATTTAGATGGAAATCATGTTTGAATTCTTAACCTGTTATATATACTGAAATCATGTTTGTTTATTACTTGAAAAACTGACGCATATTCTTAGGGGGAGTTTAAGTATTATTGCAGGTATCAGATTTTTACAAATTCTGCCAATCGTTTTATATGTGGGGTTCCCTCTACCTTGTCCGGCATATTTTAAACCTATAAAGCCTTGAAGTGCCAAAAAGGACAATATCGGATGGGGATATAAAACTGCATGTATCTATCAAATCTTCAAATTACTCAAAAATTATTGCAATTCTTAAAGCAAGTAGAGAGTGTATTTGGCTGAGATCAATAACTCAACATATCTAAGAAACGTGTGGTTTTTCATGATCAATGATAGCCCAACAATTTTATATGAAGATAATACTGCTTGTATCATTCAAATCAGAAGAGGATATATTAAAGGTGATAGAATCAAACATATTTCATCTAAATTCTTTTATACTCACAAACTCCAAGAGAAATATGAAATTGATGTCAAGCAGATACGATCAAGTGATAATTTGATAGATTTATTCACGAAAGCATTACTAACTGCAACATTCAAGAAGATTCTGCAGAATATTAGAATGTGAAAACTCAAAAATCTATCGTCATGTACTTTTCAGGAAGAGTAAATGTCATAAATACTTGTACTGATTGTACTCTTTTTCCTTCGCTAATGTTTTATCTCATTGGATTTTCATTTGCAAGCTTTTAATGAGATAATTTTAAAGCATTTGTGGATATATAAAAAGACTGTACTCTTTTTCTTTTGCCATTGGTTTTTCTTCCCGCTGGGTTTTTCCTTGGCAAGGTTTTAACGAGTTAGATTTTTTATGGGTGGTCATTCAAGGGGAAGTTTTATGAATTATTGGGGCCTCGTCTCCCTTAATTATTTTTGTAAATGACCCCATCACCATTATTTTAAGTCTTGCACGATAACTTGTATTGTAATTTTAACGCTTATAAATATGAGTTTTATTTGTTTTAAAATTCTTAAGAAAATATATAGAATGAAAAAAATTTCAATTATTGAAAGTTTTTAAGAATTCATTTTATATTTCATTCTGATAATAATAGTAATTTTATTTTTAGTTTTATAATAAATACTATATATATTTATATATCTGCCGATATTGGGCACCGCATGTCATAAATGCATCAGTACTTCACTGTTTTAACTTTCCAGAATGTTATTGTTTTCTAGTAAAGCATGCAAATACTATCATGTACGTGATTTAATAACATTATACAGTGTGGAAACCTATGCCAATTTGTGTCATGGTCTGAGCCACGCGCGTGGTGTCTTATTTATACTCATAAAATTACAGAAATACATGAGATCACACCACTAATTCTATTCATGCTGCAGTAATTAAGGGGCGAAAAATTAACCTAAAAACTAAGCCATGCACGTTCGATCTTTTATTGAAAATTAAACAGAATTTTAGCCACATGTCGCCAAAATCATTCACAAGTACTTATTCGTAGAACATGGCCAGTACGTAGCAGTACTTCTGCAGACTTGCTTTTTTTGTAGTAGTTCAACTTAGAATCCAGTACTCGTCTTCTAAATTTAGAAGGGCTGCCAATGTCTTGAGATCCAAAGCATCATTTGGTTGGGGATTTGGTTCAGTCTGCGGCCTCCAATCACCATGCATGGCTTGATCATGTCCAGAAACATGTAGAAAATCGTCACAACAACTAGTCGTGAAATAATTGTTTTTGTTCATTTCTCCATCCACCATATTCTCACATTCATTTGACTCTTTGTGATCTTGGTGGCTATCTAAATATGGGTGCTTGTGATCATCAGACTGCATCAAAACATCATTCACAACATAATCCATGAGAAAATTCTCGGCAGAATTCTCCTCTTGCCGGGCTAAAGAACTAATTCGGGGTTGATTACTGCCCCAATTGGGGATGTAAGTAGTAGCATTTTTCTCCATTTCAATGTCAAGCTGCTTTGGGATAAAAGCATTTGATGAGCACCTCATTGCTTTTGTCCGACTCACCGAGTGATCATGAGTTTCCTGTCCGGTTTCTTGATCATGAATGAACTCCGGTCTAGTACTTCCCTCATCTTCATCTGTCATCAATTCTCCATTTTGTTTATACGAATCTTGCAGAATCTTGTAACCATCTTGCTGTATTCTCCTGCTCAGATGTGTGTTCCAATAATTCTTTATTTCATTGTCAGTTCGCCCGGGTATTCTTCCGGCGATCAATGACCACCTGCAGCACCCAGCCATATATATATATATATATATATATATAACTCAGCATTTTTATTTTGTAAGCACATTGATCAATCTATTCATGAGCGTATAAATTTAATTGGACGTTTTAAACAAAAGAAACTCGAGAGCTAAAGATAGCAGCAACAAAAACCTTTATAAAATATAATTTTGTCGACATCTGGGAGATAATTAAACACTTTTTGCAGCAGAAGTTAAAGAGGAATTAGAGAGGTAGGACAAGGAGAAGAAGATTTTGGATACTGGCCTGTTACCCAGGAGCTTATGCATTCTGACAATGAGCTCTTCTTCTTCCACAGAAATGTTGCCTCTCTTGATATCTGGCCTTAGATAATTCAACCATCGCAGCCGGCAACTCTTCCCGCATCGCTTCAGCCCTACAAGGTTTAACATGATTTATCAACTTCGATCGTGAATCAACTACAAAAATGAAGAAAATGCACCAGAGTAATTAAGCACCAGCTCTTTCAGGAACGTCTCTCCATTTTCCTTCGCCATGGGCTTTAATATAGTTGATAAGGATGCCATCTTCCCTAGCAGACCATGCTCCCCTGTTTAGACCTTCTTTGGTGCAGCATGGCCTCCTTCCCATTTCTGCTCTCTCTCTCTCTCTCTGTGACGCTGTTGTTCAGAAGCTTGGGAGGAGTTTTTATTTCCTGGTTTTGCTTTATAGTTTATACTCTACTCTGGATACAAGTAGCTGTCTAAACCTAGCTGCCTTGTTATATTATGCATACACGCGGTATAAAAGCTTACCACAGATTTTGAGGACGACAACGATCTGATTTCACGAAACCCCATACATGGGAGCTCATTGGCTTAATACGCAAATCTGTTGTTGTAAATTTATTAAAAGTATTTAATTGACATAAAAATATATATACACATATATATAAATAGATCCCGAAATGTATGCACACTTGTATACAATATCCACTCCTATTTCATGCTTTTGTTAACTAGAACTTTTCTATTTTTTTTTTTTTTTTTTTCTATGGCAAGGAACCACTCTACGCAGAACACTTAGGACTCACTTATGAAACCTAAACTCTCAGTAAGACTAGCAAGGCAACCCACCAGTACCTTGGTCTCCCATGATTTAACTACGACTTCTCTTTCTCACATATATATGTATATGATCGGTGCTACAAGATGTACTCTTACTCTAATTTTTATTCTTTTTCAATCATTTTTTAAACATATTTAAATATTTAAAAAATCACATTTTATTAATATAAGTCATTTTCTTAATTAATATAAATAAAATAAAATATATACACAAGCTGCAATCAAAATGATGGTCCAAAACCGTGTGTGTGTGTGTGTGGAAACCATGGTGTCGTTCTCAAATGTGAGATGAATGGTGGAGTACTCGATCCATGTTGGCTGGGTGACCCCAATTAGTCGTCAAGTCTTGAGGGTCAGGCGATTTGCTACATTACATGTTGTTTAGAATTGATGACATGATCTGGATTTTTCATTGATTCGGGGTTTTAGTTCCATCATTGTATGCTTAATCATCTGGGGAAAAAATGCAATTTTGGGATTTCTTTGTTGAGTTTGGCTTGATTTCCCGGTGAAAATATATTTTTTGAGATGTGGCTTGATGTTGCTCGACTCTAACTCGATGTTGTAGTTCTCGCTTGACATTGACTTGACACTTGGATCGAGCGAGATTTAGACAAAGAGTTCGCTTAACACTTGGCTCAAGCGAGATTTGACCTACTTGTTAGGGTTCCATGCCGTTTCACTATAAATATATGGGGTTTTCATTGTAATTTCGTAAGAGACACTTGAGAGAGCAGCTAGATTTTATTTTGAGGGATAGAATCATTTTCTTAACAATCCTAACAATACATTGGGTGTATTGAGACCTTGGAATTGTGATGATTTGTGTGATTGATCTTTTGTTATCCATCTCTGTTGATGATGAATTTGCTCCAACCGATTCCAATAGTGGATGTAGGCTCACATTAAATCGAACCAGATAAATCTTAGTGTTCTTTGTATGACTGTTATTATAATTTTTCGTGTTTGTTTCTGCTACAATATTTCAAATTTACTATTCAATACAATTTATACCAACATTCTTGGTCGTTGTTTGAGTTATGAAAAAAAGAAGTCGAGTGGTACGTCACCACTATATGTCAATCTTAATTTTTATGCCACAAAACTTGTCAAAAAAAAAAGCTTTTATTAGTACAGAGATCAACCATACGATAATTTGAACACCCACATTTAAAAAAAAAAAAAAAAAACAGAACAAAAAAAAAAAGGTGTTAGCTAATTAATTCAAACTCTCTGACTTTAGTTCCAGGCCGTTTGGATTTATCGATGGTCGCAATTTCGTTTGGATCAACTGTTTCTCTTTCTAATGATCATGTCAAATAGTACTTTAATTGGAAACAATAATTAAGTTGGTGTATATATGTATGCAGATTTGTTGGATTTATGGAGTCTCGTTTATTACTATGGCGGTCCAACTTGGTTATCTACTATAAAAAAAAAATTTGAGTTGTTGTGACATTTTTATAGTAATTAAATAGGTAATTATGACATTTTTATGTTTTAAATAGTCTATCTAACTATTATAAAAATATCACAATAGACCAATTTTTTTATAGTGATCTAACTCGATAAAGATTTGTTGCGGTTTTTGATAATTCAAAAAAAATTTAGAGTTGCTTTTGACTCAAGAAGAACTAAGATAGAAAGTTGCTTTTGATCTCTTGTAGTGGAATGCTGGCAGCCTCCTTAATCTACTTCTTTTGGTGGGTACCGCATGAGGTCCATTAATTGTTATCATTTTTTGTTTTGAGAAAATCAAACAACGTTAATAAATTCATTATTAACGTGCATTACAATTGGATTTAAAATATACATTACAAGCCAATTAACCAACAATATATAGCTCTACAATGCACTAAAAGTGACTAATATAATCTAGTCCTAATTGTAAAATTCTTCAGATCACGTCTGAGAGAAAGTCAAACTCCGTCTAAGACAAAGTTAAAACAAACCTTATCCTACTAAAATGGAATAGGAGAAACACACCCTTTGAACAATAATTCCAAGGAGAAACATTCTACAGAGGTCTTAGAGACAATGTGTCTTTTTTATTTATTTATTAAAACTAAAAATAACAAAACATAAAGTGAAAACATAAGGTGGCGCGACTATAGGTGGCGTGTGGGTTCACATGCCATCCCTGGAGAAGAGCGAATGGTCAGGTACAAGGTGGCTTGTGGCCTGTGATCTTGGTCCCAACGACATCGCGTGTAGCAGCAGAGTGTCATCCTTGGAGATGGAAGGTGGGAAACATGCCTCGGAGCGCACGTGTGGCTCACATAGTACTCAGTTAGGCGCGAGTTCTCTCCTGACTGAGAGATTGGTGCCTTGGGGGGTATGCGGTGGGTCGTGTTTGGTGCCTTGGTCGCCATATTGCTTCAATCTGCCGTTTGCTATTAAAATTTCAAAGCTGAAACTGAAACACAAAGAGAGAAGAAGAGAACAAAACAAAAAAAGGATGAAATGAAAGCAGAGGGGAGAGATGAGAGGGCCAGAGGAAAATCAACAAGAATGAAACAAACAGAAAGGAAAGCAAAATAGAAAAGCAAAAAATAACAAAAAAAAACTAGAAAAAAGAAGCGGGTGAGGGGGGAGAATAGAGACCCCCCCCCCCCCCCCTTCTTTCTTTCTCCCCATTTTCCTAAAGGTTTTGTAGGATTTTTTTTATCTACGTTGTTGCGTCTATCAATTATTATTATATATAAATATATGTGTTTGTAGATCATTTGGAAAGTATCTTTTATTTTCATCCTAGATCGATCTATCATATATGTATCCACCCATTCTTGCTTTCTCATTTCCTTTCTTTCTTGTTTAATTAACCTGATATTAATTTTACTGTTGTATTATGTACCTTTACATGACTATTGCTACATTAGAATTTGAGTTAATGGCAAAAGAGCTTTCATGTTATTTCTAACTTAATATATCTATTTCCAATTTCTAATTGCACATATAATTCATTTATTAAAAGTGACTTTCATGCTGACAAAATGATTGATTATCTGATGTTAATCAAAGGTTATCTGAAATTAATATATCTGTTTATCTATAAAAGGTTTATAGATAAAAGGTTTATCTATAAAAAGTTTATCTAAAGATCAATCTATTAATATATCTGTTTATATATTGTGCATTTTATTCTGTTGTCTGCAGCATTCATGAGTATTTAATGTTAATGCTAGGGATGTTGTTCATATGGCCAATGGAGAAACCATTGCTTAGTGGCATAAGTTCTACTTTTCATGCATGTGTGTGCATGGGGATAAAAGTACATGTTCAAAGACTTATGTGTTTGGATGTGCATCTATTTTGGTTGTCATAAGCCAAACAAAAAAAATCTGAATTGTGTACATGGCCATCTTTTTAGTACAGGCCTAACCCGAATTAATAGAACCAAAATGAAAACATAAACAAACACTTTAGATCTTGTTATTAGGATGACTGAACTTCTCCCTTCAAATGACTAGAAAATAGTAATTATAGACAATAAGACAATGAGTCTACACACATCTCCAATATATAACTTCTCTACAAATTCAAATAAATAAGAGATCTTACATACAATAAATTCTGAACAGCCTCTACATGAGCCTAAAACCTGCAAACAAATAATTTGTTGAGCTAGGTAATGATTTTTATGGGAATCAAATAGTTTTTATTGCCTTCTAAAATCTAAAAAAATATTTTAGATCTATACTCATTGCTGTTAATCCTTCCTGCTACATGCCTCCTTTAATGAAAAACTATTTTTTTTTTCTTTCATGTTACATGCCTCCTTTAATGATTTGAAACCATTACAATGGTTTCAAACTTTGGAGTTGAAGCTAATACTTGAAGTTAAAGATTATAATAAGACTTAACAATTATAGGAAACAATGGTAGAAACCAATTGCCATTTTTGTATATGGTCATTACTTTAAGGTAGTAGTGTTGAACTCATCATCACTTGAAGTGTTTTTTATTTTTTATTTATTTTTTTTTTGTTTTTTTGTTTTTTGTCTTGAAGTGTTATTTTCCTTTTTTTTTTTAATCTTGAAGTGCTATATTTTTCTCTTAATGCATTTTCTATTTTATTTATTTATATATAGTTGAATTTATTTATCTAGTTTATTTATCTCTTTTGAATATTTGCATCTTTGAAATTGGTCTTTGTATTTTCTAAGTGAATGTTGGTTGTTTTGATATTTTTGTCTAGGTTCATGTTTACAAATAAGAAAGTTATCATTCTTGGAACTCTTGATTTAGTGAAGCTGTGGAAGATTAGCAAGAGCATTCTCATTTAGAATTATGGAAAGGTTTCATTTGTTTGTTTGTTTTTTTTAAATGTATTTGTGTATGTTTAGAAATATATTATGGTTCACATGCCACCAATGCTTGATTGCATAAGGGCTTGTAATTGTATTTATATATTATTAATCAGTAAATTTCACTTAGGGTATACACCATAATCATTCATGCTTTTTTTATTGTTAATAACTCTTCAATTTAAGCAATTTTTTTTTTATACTTTGTTTTATAACTCTTTAATACTTTTGACGCCAGACATAATAATGATTATTCTGCAGGCTAGTTTCAACAGATGATTTATAGAAAAGAACACAAGAAAATCGTCCAAAACACAGAGAATACGTCTTTAAAGTTTAACTGAATATTATGAAATCAAATAATGTCGAAAAGCAGTCTACAAGCCGGATTGTATTGCCAAAAACTAAATTTTACCAAAAACGAAAAAATTCCGAAAATCACATCAAATTGAAATTCAAAATAAAATAATCAATTTGCGAAAAATCCGGCCCAAATCTAGTTTAAAATCACTTCCTAACTGACAAATGAAATATTATCAAAAATAGTAAAAACTAACTAAAAATAATGATTTAGAAGAGAAAACAGCGGAATTTAAGGTTGAAAAAATGGCATATGGAGTCATGCTCAACGTGGACAGCGTGCACGTCGAAAAGAATTTTTCGAATTGGGATTTTATACGCAATTCTGACATTCGTATTCAAAGTTATGGCCAAAAGATTGAAACGCACCCAGAATTGCCCCAATTAGAAAAATATTACAATTAGTTCCTACCTTTGCTTTGATATGCTAACTCATGGTATTTCAGCGCTATCAACGTGCAATCAGACAGTTCAGCATCATTTGTCTCGGATCCCCCTGCATCAACTTTAAAGAGAAGTGAGCTGCCAATGTTTGTAAATTTTGTATTTTATATTGATATGAAAATTCGTGTAATAAGATTTCGTGGTCTTATTTAATGGCATTTTTTTAAATTTTTTAAGGGGTCATTTTTCGGTTTTTTGTGTAGCCGATTATATATTTCTCAAAATTCTGACACTATTTGCGGCAAACTCTATTCGTTGGAAAAAGTCTTTCTCCCACCCTTAACCAAGATTGAAGGCTATTTGTGGCCATTTTTATGACTTTTGTGGAAACATAAATTTGCCGCAAAAAGTCATCCAATATTCAGCAATCATCTTATTAAGCTTATGTCATGCTAAAACACCGACGGGTTCACCTACGACTTAAAAATTGTAGCAAAAGCTCATTCGCCACAATTAATTAGTCATTTGCAGCCATTTTGTATCCACTACAAAAATTATATAATGTTGTAGTGTGACGATGAGGCTAGTTTCCTCAACCCCGAGTGTACAAAGTTGACCAAGAATCTCAAACTTGACGTGAAGTCAGTATCCAAAATATGCACAAAATGCGAAGACCCGAATGCCATTAGGTACTTTGAGCGCTTGTTCGATGAATTCCATGAGAGATGATACACACGCAATACTTTATACAATAACTTATACAACACAAACATAAAAGTGAGGGTATTTTTGTAATTTGATATTAATTTTAACAGCAATTTATAAAAATATCCTTAATTTTATCACACGTTATATAAATTTTTGTAGAAATTTTTGTATATCTATCATTTTCCGAATTCCATATGCTTAGACTTATATAGAGAAAGCAAACTGTTGTTGAGACAGTGAGCCATCGGCGAGTAGGCTAGCGGATATAAGAAAAATTTCACGTGAAAGTGGTTATCATTTTGGAGGAAACAAATAAATAAATAAGGATAATTTTATGACGTTCCGGCGTTGGAATTCCTTTACACTCCCTTAGTGTAAACTTTTTTAACATATTTTGGTATTTTTTTTAATAAAATTAATAAATGTATGAAAATAAAATATATGTAATTTTTTTAATTTTTAATTTTTAATTTTTTGTTATTTAAAAACTCTTATGGGAGTATAAAAGAGTCTAACGTCGAAATCTCATATATTTAAATAAACAAATTTGCTTTTTGGATCGGGTCAGAAAAGTACTTGGCCGGATCAGCCCAGCGGTTTTTTTTAGAGCTGTCCTAGTTGATACTATGTACGTCGAGAGTGCAAATTAGTGGGGCACTGACATTGATAACAGTCCCTGCATAATTAGCGCAAATTAGGAGTAATTCTATCAACTTCTTAACCTTTACATATCATTTTTTTTTTAATTTTTTAATTTTTTTAATATTTTTTTTGAATTTATTCTTTTTAAATTAAATTAAATTATTTATTATTTATTTATATATTAAATATTTAATTAAATATAAAATAAAATAATATATAATATGTAAAGATTATATAAATAATAAGAAAATGAATAGATTTTTTCCTCAAATTAGTGGGGCACTGACATTGATAACAGTGTCTGCATATTTTTCTCGTTACTTTTCTGATCACTTGCAGTTTGCCTTTAGAATTTTTAACTTTTTCGGATTCCGTTTTGGGGTCCGTTCATTAATTTTTATTTATTTTAATAATTAAGATAATATTATTTAAAAATATTATATTTTTTTTATTTTTTAAAAAAATATTTAAGAGTATTTAAGAAATGATGTAAAACTAAATAAAATAAAATAAAAATTAAATAAATATAAAAGATAAACTCTCCATTAAACTCTCTCACATCACTTTTTTTTTTTTTATTTGTAGTGCAAAAGGTACAATAACTGTTATTGAAAAATTCTTATTATTATATTCTATGTCATACGTCAATATTTAATTTCTTATTTTTTAAAATAAAATAAAGGCCATTGAAAAGATATAAGTAGTTCTATTTTCAATTTTGGATGGATGATGTTAGTAGACTGCCCAGTAATGACCACTGGATGTGTCCTCGAGTATAAATTTTTATTTATATATTTTTTAATATATTTTAATATTTTTAAAAAATAAAATAAAATATATATTAATATATTAAAAATTACTTCTTTAATCATTAAATAAAAAAATAATAATAATAATTTAAAGTGCGGTCAAATAAAACAATACATTTAAGACGATAGTACATTAATAGTACTGTTCAAACATGATCACGGAATCAATATTTTAAAAGGGAGTTGTATACAACTTCTCATCTTTTACGTATTATCACTTTTTGTTTTTATTTTTAATTTTTTTAATTTTTAAAATTTTTATTTTGAATTTTTTCTTTTTAAAAAAATTTAATTTTTTTATTCATTATTTATATATTAAATATTTAATTAAAAATAAAATAAAATAAAATATTATATTATATGTAAAAGTTATGTAAATAATAAAAAGTTGAGTATATTTTTTTCTATTTTAAAACAATCAACAGATTGGTTTCGATTTGGCCGAGGAAACATTAGGGTACTACTACTGGATCGAAGAAATTATATCTTTCAATTATTTAATATTGTTTTTTATTTTCGTACCGGCCTTTTTGTTTTGTCCTTTGGACGTAGTTGTTTTGTTATCATGACGATATTTATTCTAAACTATAGACTAGTTGCACTACTTATTATTATATATAAATACTTATAAATCTAACTAAATTTTGTGTCTTCAGGATTGTATTATTATTACTTTACTCTTATTGTGATACTATATATTGAATTAGCAATTTTCCGTTTACGTTAATATTTTTTATTATTATTTTTTTTTTCACTTCATTATTTATTTATCTCTGCGATATAAATTTTTCAGTATTATTTAGTTGTGCTACAGTACCAATTATATTTGTTAGATATAAATTTAGCTAAAATCTGTTTTAGCCAACTTTTACAAAAATTAAAAAGGAAAATGCTATATCATGTTAATACTTAAGAAATACTTACAAAAAAAAAAAAAAACTTAATTTTTCAGTACAAAACTCTACATGTCAATTACTGATATGTTAAAAATGATGAAGTTTAAAATTCAAAACTTTAATTTAAAAAAAAAAAAAAACTGGCATGATAACGTAAGTCTTCTAATTAAAAATAAAAGTAAAATTTAAATATCTAAAAATACTGGTGAGATTTGATAGATATTCTTCAAACTTTAGCAGCTATATATATATATATATATATATATATGTATATATATTAATATTTTTGCAAAAAGCCAATAAAGAGGTTCCAAAAATTCATTTAACACGTACATCTAAAAAATGAATTGTTTTTTAAATGAAGACCTAAGACAAAAACTCCGATATATACGAGACAGTGTAGTGGAAGTAAGGCACAACTTGATGATGAGCAAATAGCGAGCTAGGGCCAGTGGAATCAATCATGATTGGTATAGACCCAATCATATCCGTGTCATGCAATGTATATATTAACAAAAGCAAGACAACCTCCTCTTGTCAAAGAGAGAGAAAATAATTATTAATATTTTGATATATTTTTTATATTTTTAAAAATATTTTAAAATAATATTCCCTGCCCACATGTGAGATATATACCCCGCGTGTCGATCGACCGATCTATTTATGCCATAATTGTGCATCCAATTGTGGGGAAGCTTGGACGATTGCGAACCTATTCCTCATTGATCATACTGGATGAAAGCGAACCACTGAGAAAAAGCGAACCACGTGATGAAGCCATACTGGATGCAGACAATAGGACACGGCCATTTATATCATGTAGTACTACCTCTACTTTTTTCGATTTATCGTAGTCATTGTAATTTTGACCTATAGCTATAAAAAAAAAAAAGAAGCATCTCTCTCTCTCAACCTCCATTCTAATTTTTCTGTTGAAAGTTTGATATACATAATATATTGTTGGTATTCGATCCACCTCTCTGTCTCTCTCTCTTTGTGTCTCTCTTTGTGTCTGCATTAGGTAGGACCTATCATGCTCTTGGACATTTCAGATTCAGAACAGACTTTGTTTTAAATGGGATAGCCATGTGCACAAGGACGGAATCAGACTTTATTTTCAGATTCAGAACAGACATTATTAAAGATAGTTTTTTGCAAAACTTTTGCAGGCACTAACCCTCCACCCCGACTTACTCAACTATACAAAGACCGCAGACTTACGTAAATGTAAAATTACATAAAAGGACACATACAAGCTTAAATACAACATAAAATTGTGATACTCTCCTGAAGGAGAAGAAATCAAATAAACTCTCATCATAGATATTAAAGTAGAAAATTATTGAAATTCTAATTGATGCAAGGAGATTCGAGACAGATGATACTGAACTGTCTGATTGCACATTGATGATGCTGAGGTATCATGAATTGGCAGATCAATATAAAGGTTGGAAATGATCGTGATCTCTTTCTAATTGGGGGAGTTTTGAGTGCGTTTCATTCTTTTGGCCATAACTTGGATTACGGGTGTCAAAATCGCGCATAAGATCCCAATTCGAAAATCTCTTTTCGACGCGCATGCTGTCCACATCGAGCATGGCTCCATGTGCCATTTTTTCAACCTCAAATTCTACTGTTTTCCCTTCCAAATAATTATTTTTAATTATTTTTTATATTTTTGATAATATTTCATTTGTCAGTTAGGAAGTAATTTTAAACCCGATTTGGGCCAGATTTTTCGCAGATTTCTTATTTTAATTTGAATTTCAATTTGACGTGATTTTCGGGATTTTTTCATTTTTGGTAAAATTTGGATACAAAAGATTCTTGGCTACACAATCCGACTTCTGGACTGATTTTCGACATTACTTGATTTCATAATATCCAGTTAAACCTCAACGACGTATTCTCTGTGTTTTGAGCGATTTTCTTGTGTTTTTTCCTGTGAATCATCTGTTAAAACTAACCTACAGAATAATCAATATTCTGTCCGGCGTCACCAATTTTTTAATATGAACATCAGTAAATTGATATTGGAATGTAACATAGAAGGTTTGAACAATTCCAGCTTAAAACTTATCCCTTACAAAGTGGAAGTTAAGCTTAATATGTTTTGTGCGTTCATGAAAAACATGATTAGCAGTAATATGAAAAGTAGTTATACTATCACAAAACAAATGAACATTATTAGTATGAAGAACTTAAAAATCTAAAAGTTAGAAGCCAAACTATTTTACAAGTTATGATAGCTATAGAATGATATTTGGCTTCTACAAATTATTTGGAAACTGTTTGTTGTTTTTTTTTATTTTCAGGAAACCAAAGAATTTCTAAGAAAAATACAATATCCAGTAGTAGATCTTCGAGTATCCAGACAAAAACCCTAATTAGAATCTGTGAAAGCCTTGATATGAAGAGAAGAAATGGCTGGAAAAAATAAACAATGTTCAGGAGTAGATTTAATATAATATAATATACATAAGCTGTTCGTAAATGAGACTCACGAGAATTATCTATATATTGATCGATTTGATATACAGAAAAAGTCAAATATGGCCATGTTATTGTTAAATACAATAATCTCCTAATTAATCATCTAAAAATAGTGGGATCTTTCAACAATTCACCATCATCCCTACTAAGTTTTAGATTTTTCTCCATGGAGAAAGATGATAGTTTCACTCCAAGAAACCCAACATCTTGTAGAGTTTTTAAGACATATTTTCTTCGACATAAAGAAAACATTATGGGTATCTTGCTACTTCCAAATCAATGAAGTATTTAAGTTCACCAAGATCTTTCAACTTAAATTTGTTATCTAGTAATGTCTTCAGTTCACCAATATCATGGAGATCATTACTAGCAATTAAAATTTCATCGACATAAACAAATAAATAGTGCAATAAAGGTTTTTCCTTTGGAAAGAGTAAACAGTGCGTAATCGGCCATAGATTGGTTAAAACCAAATTCAATAAGGGTATTAGAAAATTAGAAAAATAATTAATGAGATGCTTGTTTCAATCCATAAAGGGTCTTGTTTAACTTGCACACTTTAGACTTCCTCTTAGTGTAAAACCCAGGAGGAAGAGCCATGTAGACCTCCTCAAGTAGATCACCATTTAAAAAAAAAACATTATTCACATCAAATTAGACTAGAAACTAGTTGTGGATAACAATAATTGTGAGAAGAGTACAAATAGTAGCCATTTTTACTATAGGAGAAAAAGTCTCAGAATAATCCAAACCTTCTCGTTGGGTGTATCCCTTGGTAACCAAACATGCTTTATAACGCTCAATTGAGCCAACAGTTATTTCTTGTCAATGGATAAAGAAAAAACAGTCAATGTGTTATTATTTTCTAGGGTTACAATTTTTGCTGCCATTGCATTTCTCCAATGAGAGTGCTTGACTATCTGATGATAAAACTCATATTTTATATCAGCAGTTATGGCTAAAGCAAATGACTTATGTTTAGGAAATAATCTATGATAGGAAAGAAAAGAATTGAGATCAGATGAAGTACCTACTGGTATAGGAGTAAGACCTGAAGAAGTTGTGTAAAATGTGTAGTAAGAGAGTTACAATAGTAATGCTACAAATAACCAGGTGTTCCTCCAACTCTAGAGAACCTACGAACTGGAATAGCAGGAAACTAGAAATCTGAAACTGGAATAAAGGGAGTTGGACACTGTTGTGATGGTGGAAAAGGTATAGTTTGTGGGGAAGTTATGGGGTCAACAACATCCCTATTTGTGTGAGCTGCTATATCCGAAATGGAAGAGTCATCAAAAACAATTGAAGTCACATTAAAATGATCAAAAATTGAGATTGAATTTGAAACAGGTAATGGAATATCATTAAAATGCATAGAAGTTGAAGGAATGGAGGATGTAAAGGGTAAAGTAATGGAGTGTTGTTACACACCAAATAAAGAACACAGTAAATGGATAAAAATGGTGATCGAATCACACACATATATTGATGGGATATGGCTCTCTTTGAGGGGAGCTCCTCCAATTTTGCTGAACAGAAACAATCTCAAGGTTCTAGATGATTCTCTCTCATGCACTAGTACTGGGATATACCCTTGTGTAACAAACTTAGGAATTATTTAAAATGACCATACTCTTACTCTCTACTGGTCACAGACCATTACTAACAAGCAAGACTAATTGAAAGGGCCCGTAGCCAATTCAACAACAACATAATTAAAAGAAAGCATCATAACTAGGTCTCAGCCCTTACAGGAAGAATTAAGACTCCATGGGCAATCCACGATCTCGGCCCACGAATGCAGCTCACAATGCTTCAGCGAAACATCTCAAACTCTGAACCCTGTTACACTATCCTTCATGGCACACAGTGAAACCAAACCCTAGCTTCCAACTCTCTACTTTGTCGTGTAACATTCTACCCCCCTCCCCCAATCAGAACACCTTGCCCACAAGGTGTGGGTAAGATATACACAACTGTGTATACGGCTCCCAAGAGGCTTCATCAAACAACTGGCCAGTCCAATGAACCAACAATTCCACCAACGGTAAGTTCCTCACTTTCTTCAATCCCCGGTTTGAAATCTCCTCGGATTCTAGCTTCAAGACACCATTTTTATTTGTAGGAGGAAGTGTGGGATTAACACTGATATTCTGTCCTAACTTGTGTTTCAGTTGGGACACATGGAAGACGTCGTGTAACTGGGCTGAGGGTGGAAGCTACAAACGGTACGCCACGGTACCCACATGTTATGTGATCTGGAAGGGCCCAAAAAAAAGGTGAATGTTTGAAGCTTTTATAGTGCTGAAAGGAAGCTTGTCGATATAGCTAAAGCTTGAGGTAAACTCGGTCACCAACCTGTAATTCTTGCTCCTTTTGACCTTGATCTGTGTATTTCTTCAATCTTTCCTGAGATTGCAACAAATTCTATTTCAATAGACTCCAAAGTTGGTCCATTTCCTTCAAGGTTAACTCAGCCTCTTGTAGGTGGGTTGTTCCTAGTATATAGCTAGTTAGTCTTGGGGGCAAGTAGTCATAGAGAGCTTGGAAGGGAGTTAATTTGCTTGATGCATGTGGACTTGAGTTATAACACCATTCTGCGAGGGCTACCCATTTAGACCATTCCTTAGGTTGATCACATACATAGGATCTGAGATAGTTTTCCACCCATTTGTTAACCACTTCAGTCTGACCACAGTCTGTGGATGGTATACAATATTGAAAGCCAACTTGACCCCTTGGAGAGCTAGTAATTCCTACCAAAACTCACTAAGGAGGTATCCTTGTCTAATATAACAAGATTAGGCATGTATGGAATTTAAACACATGAGTAAGGAATAACTAGGCTAATGTCTTGGCAGTATAGCACTAGGCCAGGGGTATAAAATGATAGTATTTAGTAAATCTGTCCACAATAACCCATAGTGTATTAAATCCACCAGAAGTAGGTAAACCTTCAACAAAATCCATGGTAATGTCAGTCTAAGGTAAAGATGGAATTGGGAGGGGCTGAAGGAGACCACTTGGCATGGTGTTGTCCACTTTGACAATTCAATAGATATCACGTTGCCTTAAAAAATTCCTCACTTCATTTTTCTATCCAGGCCAATAAAAATCTCTTCTTACCTTGTAAAGAGTCTTATCAAAGCCTAAATGACCTTGTAGGGGACTCTCATGCAACAAATCCAACAATTTATGAATGACTGATGGGTTGGCTAGAATGTTAATTCTGTCTTTGTAGAACAATATATAACATTTGACAACATAAGAAGGATGTAATTGTCTGGACTGGTGTTTAGTCAATTCCTTGACCCTAATATCCGTGGTATACAAAGCCTTGATCTCAGTCATCCAATCCCAGTTAGGAAAAGAGATGAGAGATAAAGTGACTTCCGAGGTTGTCCCTTGTCAAGAAAGGGCATTCGCCATCAAATTCTTCTTCCCTTTTTTGTACTCCACAATAAAATCATAACCCATCAGTTTTGCAATCCACTTGTACACTGCATAATGGTGCCAACCCGCTGCTCCAACAAAAATTCAAACTCTGGTGATCCATTTTAATTATAAATGGCTGACCCAGTAAATAATGGTGCCATTTTTGGACAACTGACACTAAGACTAGGATTTCTTTTTCATAAGTTGATAGTTGTAGTGACTTCCCTTTTAAGGCTTGTCTAAAAAATGCTAGTGGTCTCCTTGCCTGCATAAGCACTGCACCAATAGTTCTTCTTGAAACATCACACAAAATGACATAGGGTTTTTGAAAATTTGGCAAAGCCAAAACTAGAGATTCAATCATGGCTTGTTTAAGCTTATCAAAAGCTGCTTGGGCTTCCTTATCCCACACGAAGTTGTCCTTTTTCAATAACTGTGTCAGTTTAGCTACAATTGCCCCATAATCTCTCACAAATCGTCTATAATATCCTGTAAGGTCTAAAAAATCTCGTAATGCCTTAAGGGAAATAAGTGGTAGCCATCTTCTCATAGCTTTAATTTTCTCAGAATTAGTTCTCACTCCATTCCCAAAAATTAAATGGCATAGATAAGCAATCTCAGAATATCCGAAGCTGCATTTACTTAGTTTAGCATAAAGTTGATTTTCCTTTAAAATGGCGAAGGTCTACTATAGATACCCAAGATCTTCCTCCTCATCTTTGCTGTAAATTAAAATGTCATAAAAGAACTAAAATGAACTTGCATAAATAAGGTCGAAAAATCTAGTTCATCAAGTTTAAAAAATTGAAGGGCACGTTGGTTAAACCAAATGATATCACCAAAAATTCATAGTATCCCTCGTGTGTCCGAAAAGTAGTCTTTGGAATATCTAGAGGTCTGATCCGGATTTGATGATATTTCAACCTTAGGTCGAGCTTAGAAAACACCTTAGCCCCATAGAGTTCATCCATTAATTCCTCCACCATAGGAATTAGGTATTTATCCTTCACGTGACATGATTGAGGGCCATGTAATTCACGCATAAATGCCAAGTGCCATAAACTTTTCTCACCAACAACACGCGTGAAGAATAAGGGTTTTGGCTAGGGAGAATAACCCCTGACTCCATGCTTTTGAAAATAGGGGTAGTGATAGGGGCGTATTGAAACTGGTTGTGAGCCGGGTTGGAGAGTAATGGAATGGTCATGGGATCTTTATGGAGGTATGCCTGAGGGCAAGGCAAAAATGTCAGAATAATTATCGATGAGTTGCTGAATAGGTTTGGGGGTGGGAGTATTTGGATGGATGGGAATAGGTTGGTCAATAAGCTGCAGGAAAACACCTATTTCTTCCAAATTTGTGACCTTGTTAAGAGATCCTTCCTCCATCAAAGTAGTACCTTAAAGCCCTTTGAGGAGTACCAAGCAATCCTGGTACTAAAAATGCATGGTGACAATGCGAAAGTTCCACATTATGGATTCTAATTCTTGTAGCCATTTGACCCCTAGCACAATGTCATACCTTGCCAACACTAACAAATACATGTCCACCATGAATTTTATCTCTTGAATAATCAATGGTACTGTTTGGATTTGGCCTTGGCTTTGAACTTGAGCCCCATTTGCTACTTGCACTTTAACTTTGTTATTTGTTAAAACATTGAAGGTTAGGGCATGTAAAAGGGAGGGGCCTAGAAAATTATGGGTGCTTCTCGAGTCAATGAGGATGGTAACAGGGTGATTGCCAATTTTGCCCACAACTCTCAAAGTTTGGGAGGGACCCTACAATAGTGTATAAGGTAATTTTTGGGAGGCTATTAGAGATAGGTGGGGTGATCGAAATTAGCTAGTTCTCAGGTTGCTCAGAATCAGTGCCATTGGAGTCCTTAACTTCCTCAATTTCTTCAATCAAAAGGAGCTTAGAGTTTGCACATTTGTGACTTGGAGCCCACTTAGCATCACAAGAAAACCATTACCCTTAGCTCTACAAGACTTCATCTCTCCCTACTAACTTTCTAGACTGGAACTAAAGTTGTTTGTGGTGGGGGTGGATTTTTTTTCTGTGGAATAAGAGGGGATGGGTAGCTTAAGGTAAGCTAGTTCATGGTGGTGGGAGAGTGTTAGGGAAGAAAATGCTATATGGAGGTTTTTTTGGTAATTCCAGTTTTTCCACTTGGGTTTTGGCTAGGCCATAGGCTGAGGTGAAAGTAGTAGGGTCAAACATCTTAACAGTCAACCTTATACCGTCCTTAAGGCCACTGATATAGTAACTCAACTTGTTGGCATTTGACAACCCCTTCAATCTATTAGCCAACAATTCAAATTTTGCTATATAATCCTCTATAGTGCCATGTTGTTTTAATTTTGCTAACTGACAATTAAGGTCAAATCTAACTGTGAGTGTCTTTACAAAGGCATCCCAATCAAGAAACTCACCAAAGTCTTCTAACTCTTGAAACCACACCAGGGCTCTACCTTCCATATGACAAGATTCCAAACATAATTTATTTTGAGGAAGAATATTATGATGGTCAAAGAAGTAGTTTAACTTATAAAGCCAACTGTGAGGACTTTCCCCATGGAAAACAGGAAACTCTAGATTAATAGGCTTGATTTGGACATCAGATTTGTCTTGATTCGATGGAGGTTGATTGAGGTCATGTGTGTTGGTATTATGTTGATTATTGGTGTGTGGATTTGATACTGCTTTTGATACCGTTATGCTAACCTTGTGTAGACCTACTGCCATATACTCCATCTTGGCCGAGAACTGGACCATCATTGATTCCATCTGGCATTGCATAGCTAGCATCTCCATGCCAACAGTGCTAAACCAGTATTCTGTGTAAGGGCATTGAGACATTTTTGAAGGTCTTTGAAACGATTTTCTTAGCCATGAAAATAGGGTAGGAAAGGGCTCTAGATACCAATTGTTACACACCAAATAAAGAACATAGTAAATCGATGAAAATGGTGATCGAATCACACACATATATTGATGGGATATGGCTCTCTTTGAGGGGAGCTCCTCCAATTTTGCCAAACAGCATCAATCTCAAGGTTCTGGATAATTCTCTCCCATACACTAGTGCTGGGATATACTCCTGTGTAACAGACTTAGAAATTATTCAAGATTACCATACTCCTACGCTCTATTGGTCACAGACCACTACTAACAAGCAAGATTAATTAAAAGGACTCATGGTCAATTCAACAACAATGTAATTAAAAGAAAGCATCATAATTAGGCCTTAGCCCTTACAGCAAGAATTAAAACCCCATGGACAATCCATGATCTTGGCCCATGAATGCAGCCCATGATGCTTCAACAAAACATCTTGAACTCTCGAACCCTGTTACACCTTTACTCTTCTGGCACATAGCGAAATCAAACCCTAGCTTTCAACTCTACATTTTATCGTGTAACAATTGTTTATATGGAAAAATATGTTCATAGAAAATCACATTTCTTTAGACAAATGTAGTTTTTGTATTCAAATCCAACAATTTGTTTCCTTTATGCCGAAAGGATAACTAAGAAGAATGCACTGTCATGCTCTAGGATCAAATTTAGATTGTGACTGAAGAAGAAATGAAGTAAAACAAAGACAATTAAATAGTCTAAGATTCTCCTAAGTAGGAGGTGAATGGAAAAGAAACTCACAAGGTGATTTGTTACCTAAGACAGGTGTAAGCAATATGTTTATAAGATGCATGACTGTGAGAAGTGCATCACCCCAAAAAATAAGTGGCAAACCAGATTGAAACATTAAAGCCCAAGACATATTTAGGAGATGTTGATGTTTATGCTCAACAACAAAACTTTGTTGAGTTTCAATACAACTGAATAGATGAATAACACATTTGGACTGAAGAAAGAAGTTAAAAAAAATCATTACCATGATTAGTATGAATTTTCTTAATTTTTATGTTAAATTGAATTTTAACAAGCTTAAAAAACTGAGAAATAAGAAAAGAAATTTCATATTTGCATTTTAAAAGATAAATCCATATGTCTCGTGTACAATTATCAACTATTGTTAAAAATAATTTGTGACCTTCAATTGTAAAGATAGAAAATGGTCTCCACACATCATAAAAGATCAAATTAAAAGGAAATTCCGAAATATGGAATTAGTAGGAAGTGCCAATTTTTATTTTTATTTTTTTGTGCTAAAGGACATACAAGACATGGAAAATCATAATCTTTACTATCAAGGCATGGAACAATATTATGTAGCAATTGCATTCTTGAAACAAAAGGATGACCTAGGTAAGATAAAGACCAAACAATGCATTTTTTGAACAAATAAAAGACTGTTTAGGTAAGATAAGGATAGATACGAATCTAGAGTGATGAAAATCACTGACTGAGAAGCCTGATTTTTGCAAAAACATATAGGCCTCCCTTGTGCCTATCCATTCTAATCAGCTTCCGGTATTTTAGGTCTTGTATAAAAACAAAAAAAAGGATGACAAGCAACAAGTTAGACCTAAGGTTAACTTCCCAATGTGTGTAAGAGAGAATAGGAATGCAGAAAATATTTTTAAGAATTAAGTCTTTTGAGATGTAAACAATGTCAATGTGTGTAACAAAAACATTTTGGCCATTAGGAAGTTTAACTTAAGTGTTAAGTACTAGAACATAAGAGAAAAAAGAATGATATACATGGAACCATTTGATCCGGCTCCAGAATCAAGAATCCAAATAGATGAATCAATATCAGTAGGTACACATCGTGTAATGGAAAAAATAGATGGAAAATGAGAAATTAATGAATTTATACTAGCATGTGAGGTAGAGCAAACAACATTTATAGTATGTTGTGAAGAAGCAGAGTTAGATGGATAAAGCATAGCCAATAACTGGTTATATTGAGACTCAGTTAAAGAGAAAGAAAATGCAATCGAAGAAATGTTGTTACAGACAACTTGATTTGCCATGGCTTGCTGCTTCGATTTGAATTTGTATCCAGGGGAAATCCATGGAGCTTGAAGCAATTCTTAATCACATTTCTTATAGCACCACAATGCTTGCATATAAGACGTTCCTTCTTAAACACAGGCTTCACAAGTTTCACAAGTCGGTTAGCATCAACAATAAAAGTATGATTGTCAAGTGGAGCAACAAGAAGAACAGAAATCTCACGCTGTTGTTCTTCTTGTAGTACAAGACTAAAAACCTTGTTAAAAGGAGGCAAGGGTTCCATCAATAAGATTTGAGCCCTAGCCGAAGCATAAGACTCATTCAATCCAACAAGAAATCGGAGAACGTGTTCTTGTTGAACGTATGAGGTAAGAATTTTAACAACTCCACAAGTACAAACCATAATAGGTTTGTAATTAATCAACTTATCCGAAAGTCCTTTCAGTTTTGTGAAATATGCACAAACAGTCAATTGAGCTTGAGATAAAGTCAAGATTGACTTCTGTAATTGAATAATTCGTGGTCCATTTTTTTGAAAAAAAGGCTTCTTGAGATTATGTCAGATCTCATGTGCGATATTGATGTACATAATACTTGTAGAAATTTTAGAAGAAGCAGAGTTAAAGATCCATGATATTACCAAATTATTGCACCGATTCTAAGAAGCAAGCACTGATTTAGACGATCCTGGAGATTTGAGGATAGATCCATCCACAAAATCTAGCTTATTTTTTCGCAAACAACGCCATGTGCATCGATCAGGACCATGTGTGATAGTTGTCATAGTTGAGAGGTTGAGTGACAAGAGTAACACCTGGACTATCACTTGGATGAAGGAAGTAAGGGCTTAAAGACTCAGTCATCGACGAACTGTTCAAGGATGAATAACTGCTTGAAGACGACGGATTGCTTGATTCCATGGGAGAAAATCGAATAGAATGTTCAAGAAAACTTAAGGAAGTAAATCGAAGTGAATCACGAGTGAAAATCGTGAAGAATCTAGAGACAATGTGAAATCGCAAAGAAGACTTGAAGAGGCCCGAAAGAGAAAAGGGGAAAATCACGAACCTTAATTTGCGGAAGACTTTATAAGGCTTATTTCTCTGATATCATATTAAATCTCACACATGTCTGAGAAATATGCACCATGTGTTATTAAAATATAAGTTGATTACATGTATTTATAATACATTTGGATTGACTTACTCAACTATACAATGGACCACCAACTTATATAAATTTAAAATTACATAAAAGGACACATACAAGCTTAAATACAACATAAAATTGTAATAAAGCGCCCACTATGGGTGCCATTTTACATTCCTACTTGCACATAGTGAGCAAAATCTCAAGCTTGTGCGACCATCGAGCACACCTGTAAATAGGCCTACGCATCTCTTAATATTTTTTAATCTTGTTCATATTCACAAGTATGTTGTGTGATCATTGGGCACAATTGTAAACAATGGAGCCATACCAAGAGAAGACCATATTATTTGGTGGAGCCTAGCATGGTAAGAATAGTGGTGTAATTGGTCCTCTTTTAGACATATTTTTTAACCAAATAGTATATACCAGTTTTAAGATTTGAAGAACCAATCTCGCACTAATTATACTTCTAAATTAGTATTTTTAGTTCTACAAGTTTTGGTCTAATTTTTTCGATATATTATATATATATATATATTGAGAGATTCTGAAGAGAAACCTCACTCACTATACACCCACTTAAATATGTAAGATTACTTTTTACCCTCTTGTAAAAATCTCACCCCTCTTTTATACTAATCAAAGCAAAGAAAGTGAAAAAATCGACCCCAACCAAAGCAGTTTGCAAACAATTACTAACATTAACATATCTCATGCCTTAGTGATTAACTCAAATGAAAGGTCGACATTTGAAAAGATTAAGAAAAGAAAAAGACCAAAAGATGTCGAGTCGGTACTCTACCTCAATTTCATCAGCTTCAATCCGTCGTTCCTGTACTCAAATTATATAATGGTTTTCTTGTTCTGCTTTCCAAAAAAATATTGCCTGTGTTCCATTTCTACAAGTTCATATCTTCTGCTAATCAAAGGGTACAAACAAAATATATAACTCACTGTTTTTCTTGAAAAGATATATTTTTGAAAAAATTCATTAACATAGTTAGTAAAAAAAAACCCATTAAATGGAACACATGTGATATTTTGCTGGAACATAGGCGAAATCATCAATTTTGTTTTGCTTTCCTAGAAAAACAATCTTTTCATTTTTTATTTTTTTATTTTTTGGATTTCAAGAAAATAATGGAAAGAAAAAAAAAATGCTCCCAAACAACGATAAAAATAAAAGGCGCTATTGGATTAACGGAAACAGAGACCCCATGCTAGTGAGGTTAAAAACTTTAATATCATCCCTCTTTTTTGCAAGGGAGAAATGCTGGAAGTGGTCGACGATCTCCATGGGACGATGCTAATTAGGCTCCCATAGTTTCTGTTTGGGTTTGAAGAAAATCTAAACTGAAGCTAGATTTCCACAACGTGGTCTTGAAAATGAGAGTTGGAAAAGAAATAAGACTGGAATGACAAAGATGCGGGAGGTTTCTCTCGCACAGCTCTATTCGTAGGAGAAGAAAAATAACATAGAGAAGGAATAAAGATGCGGGAGAAAGAAATAAGATTGGAAGGGAAAGGGACCTACTCGCTACACACCGTTTTCAATTTATTTCATGCGTTTTTGTGCTTAAGCAAGGGCTTCCCTGTAGTTAGCCTCATATATTTTATATGTAATTAATATGCTATGTATATTATAGTATATAATAATATAGTGATAATATATTGTACTATATTATAATATATATTATAATTGTATTGTGGACTATATTGGTATACTATAATATAATATAATGATATATTATAATATATAGTGATATTGAGTTAGTATAACTACTAATACTATATTATAATATATAGTTATTTATATAGGATTTTAAATTTTATTGTTATTTTAATTAGTAATTTAGCATATAAACATTCTTATTTTTTATGATTATGCATATTAGATATCAAAATTACATATAATATAAAAAATCATATAAAAGTATTTTATATAATAAAAGAAATTAAAAATATATATTTACATGAATTGGTCTGGTGTTAGAAAGAGTAAAACTGAAACCAAATCAATTTTGATCAGTTTTGCAAAATATGAAACTGGCACTGGACCAAACCGATTTAGACTTGGACCGAACTCATCGATTCAATTATGTCAGGTTTACCAATTCACCAGTTTTTTTACCCATAGGTAAGAACACTTGAATCCTAGCCTCATTTTTTTCTTACACATATGCACATACCAAAGGAATGTGAGGAAGGTTTCTTCTTTCAAGTTGTACACATGATGCACTTTTTGTATATGGCACAAGTACACAATATTGTTGCATGAAGTTTCATAGTTACATGTCTCATGTTTTCGGTTTGTGCATTAAAAATAGTTTTGTGACGACCTCAATACTAGGATGAGAGAATATTCTAGTAAGATTTCCATGTACACTCTCGAGTGATTAAATTATAATGGAGACCCTTGAATTGACCAAATATAGGCAACGAGATTTGAATGGGTCAAAGAATCTGGAGCGAACTAACACTAGTGGATGCAATATATTGATAATGCATTGAAGGCCAATTACAAATTGTCGTATTATTTGGACTCTAAAGTACTCTTACCTAGTCATAGGGCTAAGCATCGACTAAGTCGGAATCGGAAATGGAATTCTCCGACTCCGACTTGGACTTTGTCGCAAATGAAATCCGATCTCCGACTCCGACTCGGGCTTTTTTGTTGGACTTTTTCTTAACCCATTTGACATTTCAATTTTACAATTTCAAACTATAATAAATCGAAGTTGGGCTTCAATATCATTACATAACGAAATACAAAGCCAAAAGTCCAAAATTACAAATTCCAACCAATTAAAATTACAAAACCAAAGTCAAATGTCAATAATAAAATAAAATCATTCTTACAAATTAACAATACAATATACATAATCAAAACCAAATATTTGGAATTACAAAATAAAAGTATTCTTACAAATTAACTAAATACATAACTTGATGGTAGTAACCATACTATTGTCTTATTTCAACAAAAAATAAAAGCAAACAATACCCATTATCTAGTATCCATCATCTATCATGGTTCATCATTGAACCCATATTTCATCATCCTGGATATGCAAACAACACCCATCACGTACCATCATTGAATCTATATTCCATCATCTATCACATCATATAGATGATTCATCCACATTCCACAATTTATCTTCCCAAATTTTAAATTATCATCCAACAACAAAAAATAAACAATAGAAAACAAACAAACAATCATTTTCACATTTCAACAAAATAACTAATACAAATTATAAATTACATGTCATTTCAAATTTCCCACTTGTACGGCTATGTTTGAAGAAAAATAAAATAAAATTAGTAAGAAAATAAGATACCACATAAATTTCTACAAATAAGAAAATAAAATTAAACAAATAAAAAAGTACACAAACTCAACAATAACAAAGCACCTCAAACCTCAATCATCTTCATTCTTCATGTAGTAAGTTCGCCATATTAGTAACCAATTCTAGATTAACATATTAAAAATATAAGCTATAAGTATTAAAAAAAAAAGACAAATCAAGTTATGTAATATAATTAATTAAATTTGAAATATGTTACCTGAATCTAATTTATAACTCTCTACATCATCAATTAAAGATAAATGATCTTGACTCAAGCATATATGAGTAGAGTTCAACCAGTTTTGCGTACACACAAGGGCCTACACAATTCTAGGAGCCAAAGAACTTTGGAATTGATCCAAAATACGACCTCCCGTGCTAAATGCAGACTTCAAAGCAACAATGGTAATTGGAATGGCCAAGATTTCTCTCGCCATCATTGAAAGAATTGGATATTTGGTAGAGTTGACCCTCCACCAAATTAAAATATCAAAACTCTGTGAGGGGATCTCAACAGCTTTCAACAAATACCGTTCTAACTCTGACTTAGTATCCAACATACTTGAACTCTTGTCTTTATGGAGATCCGTGTAAATGTCGTTATCAATAACGCTATTGTTATCCCTTTTTAAGATAATAGTATCACTCTGAGCACTAGAAGTATCATCTCTAGGACCACTTATGCTAGTGTACTCACCATTGAATTCTGCATATTGTTCATATAGTCGAGTAAAATCATCCTTAAGGATTTCAAAAAATTCCTCACATTTATCCTCACCCAATGCTTTTTTTAACCAATATTCTTGAGTTTCCAATTTGTACTGTGGATCAAGAATCGCAGCAATAAACAATAACCTATTTATTTTTTCAATATTCTCCCAGTATTTATCATATTTTTCTTTCATTCTCAAGGTCATTGAACTGAAGCGTTGATTGTTATTCTCGCAAAAACCCATCAAGTTTTTATGAATGCCAGCAAGCTCTTTAAAAAACAGATTCAAAGTGACATACAATGTACCAGAAATATTGTGATATTATAAAATACTCCCAAGAACTTTGAAAAGTTCTCTATTGCCTCCCAATCATCATGCACGGGAGCTCCCAATCCTTTTCTCTCATGCCCATCTTCAGACAAATAAACTCGAGAGTACGGGTCATCATCAAGCAAAAGTTGTAAGACTTTTTTATACTTGTTAGCCACATCCAATATAAGAAAAGTTGAGTTCCATCTAGTGGGTACGTCAAGACATAAGAAACTATGACATGGAACTTTTGACCTTTCAACACAAGTCTTGAAAGTGGCAAATCTTTGAGGAGAAGACTTTACATACCTAATCAAATTATGGATCTTGCTGATTAACTCATCAACTTCGCTTAAACCTTCTCGGACAATAAGGTTTAAAATATGCACAGTACACCTCATGTGGATATACGCATGATTCTCAACACATTCCAATCTTCCAACTTTAACTGTTTTCAACCAATCAATAGTGGAATCATTAGTGAAAGCATGTCTACAGTTATTGTAAGCAATTTGTTAATCCCCCAATCAAGCATACAATCCTCTAATGCCCTGCCAATTGTTGACCATTTGTGATCACCAATACGAGAAAATGAAATTATCCGCTTATGCAACTTCTAACTACTATCAATAAAATGAGCCGTAACACACATGTAATTGATGTTTTGGATAGACGTCCAAGTGTCAGTGGTCAAGCTCACTCTTTGCTTAGTAGTTAAAAACATTTTCTTCAAACTATCATTTTCTCTCAAGAACAGTCTCATGCAATCTCTCGTTACCGTAAAGCGAGAAGGAATAGGAAACCTAGGATCAAGACATCTAACAAATTATCGAAACCCTTCACCTTCCACAACTGAAAAAGACAACTCATCAATAACCACCATCCTAGTTAGGGCAACCCTAATTTTTTTCTCATTATACTTGGTCATCCCTAATTTCTTTTCCCCTTTCCTTCCATCAGTTCTTGCCTCTGGGATCAAGAATTGTTGATTTTTTCGTTTCTTAGGTCCTTTAGGGCAAAGATCAACGTAAGTTTTCAATGCTGAAGTACCCTGCCTCTTAAGATGACATTTAAATTGTTTCCCACAATGGTTACAAGTGCATGTGGGTTCATTAGGATCGCAATTCGTATCTTTTGTGAAGTTATCCCAGACAATAGATCTATTTTTGGGGGGATTTCTTTGACGAGTAGAGCAGGTTGTTTTAGAAGTGGGCTGAGTGGCCGTCGTAGAGTCTAATTGTTCATTAGACTCTGTGATCATGGGAGATGGAGGTTCTTCCATAGGGGGAGATAGTGGTCCTGCTGCACATGATGCAGAAGTGGATGTAGGAGTGCTTCCAGAGCCTTGAACATTCATGATTTAAAACTTCAAAAAAAAAAAAGAAATAGAGGAAATATAAATATCTGATATCATAATATTAAATACAAAGTATATTTCATTACAAACATAGATTTTTTTAATATATTTTTATGATGAGATTTACTGATCATGAATCATGATTTACAAAATCCCTCCTCCCCCCTTGACCTCAAAGACTAGAAGTACTTGGTGTATAAATTAGTCTTCCATTATGTTCATATTTTTCCACTCCTTTTTTTCAATGTTCTGTTATTTTTTGTTGGCTTTGCTTTTTTGCCGCTTTTTTTCCCTTATGCTTTGCCTTTTTTTTTTCTTTAAATAAGATTGGTGTACACATAGAGTTTTAAGTTTTTTTTTTCTTTTTAATAAAGCTAACATTTCTCATATCATATAATATGCACATTGTTACTTATAATAATATGGAATTTCTTCTCTCATAATGATCACGTCGAGCGGTTATATTTTATGTTGGAATCTCATCTAAATTCTTTTTTATTTTTACAATCTCATCTAGACTCTAACATCAAGAAAATACTAATTTTTTATAACAAAATAAAAAAGACAAATAGTAATCTCTCTCTCTGTATATATATTTTTTTAAGAAAACTTGTATTAAAAAATAAGTCATTACAATGCTTTTCTAATGAAATAACAGATAAAACCTATGGTGGCCCATTTTCAAACAAATTTTGCCATTACATGCACTGCTCCATTAGACCATTACCATTACCATTACATATGCTAGAAATATTTCTTTTTTCTCTTAATTTTGTTAACATCAAGGATTCAAGTGCTAGAGATGAGATCATTTGGAAATAAAAATATATTTCATTGCAAATCAAAATTAGATGACTTAACTTGAATAGGATGAGTGGGTGGAGCTAATTTAAGGCATAGTATGGCACTTTAAGTTATATTTCATTTCGATTCATTCTTGCATGTAATGTATTGAGGGGAAGCACTACTTTTATGTGGTTGGATTGAAGATTGCTCAAATTTCATCTCATGAGGAAGCAAGAGTAGGAAATACAACGATGGCGTCTTGTTAAAAAAAAACAAACATTATACACCTCAAACCTTCAATGAATGCCTCTGCAATTACCCCCCAATCATGGAATAATTCAGGCCAAATGTAAAAATGAAGCAAAAACAGGGGAGATGAGGATGGTGCTTACAAGGAATGCAGTTGGAAACAACAATTTTTTTTTTTCATTTTTATAAACAGAAACAACTTACAACCTAGTTATCTTTTGCTCACTCATAAACATAAACGGATTGCTTTATACCATTTCCAATACTTATAAAAATTGAAATTGAGACACCGAGACTGGGGACAGAGTATGAACATGAAAACCCACAGAAAATCAATACTCACACTAACATAGATTAGAACCAAAATCAATTAGACCAAACTCAGCGCAGATCAATCGAAATCCAAAACTCACAATAAATTAGACTAAAGTCATGAATAATAGAATAAGCATGTGGATTATACGAACTAACCTCTTTCAGTAAGCGGTATTGATCTAGAGGAGAGCAACAGTAGCTCCCGGCAGCAACTCTTGAACAGTTGAAGCAAGCGCGTGGGGAATGGGGCTATCGTTGAGGTGCGCAGGGGAGCTCCAAATCCGTTAAAATGAAGAGAGCATGAGAAGTGAGGGGAGGGGCGCGGGGGCAATGGGGATATCGGTAGGTAATAGGTTAGTGGTGATGTATATGTATTTAATGTATACCGTTAGATCTAGGTTAAACCTAAATCTAACGGTATATATTAAATTTATAAATAAGTTTATAAATAAATTAAATAAAAATAGAAAATTAAAAGTATAAATATAATATAATTAATTCAAAATAAATAGTAGAACTAATATTATTTTATTATAAAATTAAATAAGAAAGTTTATTAAATATTTTTAAAGAAACAAATTATGTTAGTAAATGGAATTTAAAAATAATTTAAAATAATTATAAGTTTTTTAAATAAAACAAATTCCTTAAACTTTATGCAATAGTATTATGATACATTATGATATTTTATTATTCATTAACTTATAATACATCACTACTTATATGTTAGTCTTTAAAAACACATTGGTATTTATACATTAATATTGCTATTATATTATTATTAAGAAATTATTTTGAAAAAGCTTGTGCTTATAAAATTATACAATAGTAATTATCTACATTATAATATTTTATTATTTATTAACTTATAATGTATCATTACTTATATGTTAGTCTTTAAAAACACATTGGTATTAATACATTAATATTACTATTAATGTACATTAGCTCATACATTAATATTTATACATTATCCAACATACTATTATTTCATTTAATTATCAATTTATGGTTGTAATAGTCTAGGATTTAAGATTAAGGATTTAGAATTTAAGGTTTGAACTTTGGTCTTAATAAATGTCTATTATATTATTAAGAAATTATTTTGAATAAGTTTATGTTTATAAAATTATACAATAGTAATTATCAACATTATGATATTTTATTATTTATTAATTTATAATACATCACTACTTATATGTTAGTCTTTAAAAACACATTGGTATTAATACATTAATATTACTATTAATGTATATTGGCTCATACATTAATATTTATACATTATCCAACATACTATTATTTCATTTAATTATCAATCTATGGCTGTGATAGTATAGGATTTAAGATTAGGGGTTTAAAATTTAATGTTTGAACTTTGGTCTTAATAAATGTCTATTATATTATTAAGAAATTATTTTGAATAGGTTTCTGCTTATAAAATTATACAATAGTAATTATCTACATTATGATATTTTATTATTTATTAATTTATAATACATTACTACTTATATGTTAGTCTTTAAAAACACATTGGTATTAATACATTAAAATTACTATTAATGTACATTAGCTCATACATTGATATTTATACATTATCCAACATACTATATTTCATTTAATTATCAATCTATGGTTGTAATAGTCTAGGATTTAAAATTAGGGATTTAGAATTTAAGGTTTGAACTTTGGTCTTAATAAATGTCTATTATATTATTAAGAAATTATTTTGAATAAGTTTCTACTTATTAAATTATACAATAGTAATTATCAAAATTATGATATTTTATTATTTATTAATTTATAATACATCATTACTTATATGTTAGTCTTTAAAAACACATTGGTATTAATACATTAATATTACTATTAATGTACATTGGCTCATACATTGATATTTATACATTATCCAACATGCTATTATTTCATTTAATTATCAATCTATGGTTGTAATAGTCTAGGATTTAAGATTAAGGGTTTAGAATTTAAGGTTTGAACTTTGGTCTTAATAAATGTCTATTATATTATTAAGAAATTATTTTGAGTAAGTTTATGCTTATAAAATTATACAATAGTAATTATCAACATTATGATATTTTATTATTTATTAATTTATAATACATTACTACTTATATGTTAGTTTTTAATTTTGCATATATCAATATTACAAAATATTACATTAGTAATTCTTAATATATTAATGTTTATAATTATATATATCTATTATATTATGAGTAAATTATTTGGAAATAATAATTAATTTAATATATTATGAGTAAATTATTTGGAAACAATAATTAATTTAATTATCTATTTATAATAGTTGTATATGAGAAATACATATTTTTTTTTTTACAAATTATATGCAAAATGTCAGAGTCGGAGTCGGATATATAGTCGGAATCGAAGTCGAAATCGTAATCGAAGTCGGAGTCGCATTACAAATCGGAGTCGGCATGTCGGAGTCGGATCAGGTCAGAGTTGGAGTTGGAGTTTTCAGGACTCCTTTACCGACTCCGTCTCCGACTCCGATTAAAGTCGGAGTTTTTCCTCCAACTTCGACTCCGACAAGTTGGAGTCGGAGCAGAGTCAGGGCGGAGTCGGATTTTCAAATTTTTGCTCAGCCCTACCTAGTCAAGAGGGTCAAAAATGTGATTTGGTAACTAGTAAGGAGCCCACGATTTCTTGGGATAGCCATGAGTTGTCCACCCATATTGTCATATGCCTTAATTATTACAAGTGATTAATACAAATCAAAGTTGTGATATTTTGTTATATATTCATTTTATTACTCTGTTATATGATTACAAGATCAATGGTTTTGAAAAAAATATATATTAGAAAGAAGTGAATTTAAGTCAAGTTCATATATGTGCTCATGCATTCACTTCCATGATTTGCCTTATACATGTTTATGTTACTACTTATATGCTATTGATTTAACTTGTTGAGATTTATTGAATCTCAACATGGTAGTTTCTACTACCATCCTCTCTAGAATGGTAGAAGTTGTGACCTCCAAGGATATTGTAGAAGATGGATGAGTCTTCTAACCTAATTAAGAACAAGTTCACCATAGAGGCTCAATACCATATAGCCATGTCTTCTTTAAAAGCTACCTCACGTTTTCTTAAGGAGATTTAAGACATTCTGAATGAAGATTACACCCCACAATAGGCTCCCAAGATTGAGGAAGCTCTCACTCTAGGGAACCATTTGGATTACATGAACAACTATATAAGAAAGGCATGAGAATTTGTATTGGAAGCTCAAAAGGTTAGGCGAAGTTTTGAGTTGCAGCTTTTCAAGCCCTATATCTTAGAAAAGGATACTTTATTTTATTTCTGTATAAATGGATTTTGTAAATCACAAGGGTTGTGATTTAAACCACTTATCTTGTATTTGGAGATATTTTGAACAAGTATTTGGGATTTATAGATACTTTTATTTGATATCATAATTTTTACTCAAAACTTTATTTTGAAATGAACTTTTTCATTGTGATTATTGTTTACTATTAAAAACATGTTAGGGGCATTGCATGTTAACTGTCATGAATGAGGGGTGTGTAATCTTATATTGCATGTTCTGACATCTCAGTCTCCATCCAATTCCAGGCAAGGTTTGGGAGTGTCACACTATCATCTCAACATTCAATGGAAAATACCCTACCGTTGAAAGGTCTCAAACTCCATTCAAACTAAAAAAATTTATTCAAACTAAGTGCAACCCTCCCGTACTACAACTATAAAAAAAACTTCCCGCCACAAATATTGTTTGAACGCATATCGAAACATTCGACTATAAAATAGATTATATTTTGAATCGATTACCTTACATTAGAATATGTTTATGTTTTCAGGCACTATTTTGTCCCAAAAACTATAGTTTGAAAGATGTTTTTATATTCAAATAGATAAAAAGACTGCTTCCATATTTTGGGATTAAATTTAAATCATTTTGTCCCCAATAACTACTATTAGGGATGAAATTTAATTCATCCCAAAAAATCAATTTTCTACAATGAAATGTTATAGGATTTGATGTGTGTAGCTTTACATATTGGAGACTCATTTTCAAGTACAAACTTTATTGAGCCTTAAAATTAGGTTTGTGACAGTTTTGAAAGATTACTTGAAGCTCTATGTTTATTTGAAAATATTTAAGTTTTGTATCTACGTATAGATATTGATAATAATAAATAAATTCAAGTCTCAAGTTCAAGTTGTTTATGCATTTGAGCCAAGCACATCAAGTATAAACAATAAAGAGAACAAGTCTACAAATGAAGCTTATAGAGTAATTATGTATATCTCTTGATAAAATTCGAAATTTGATCAAAGTTCAAAATTAATCTTTTCTTATAAAGTATCAAATTATATTTTTCACATGTACATGACATCAGTAAAAGTTTTAATTTTGAAAATTATAATTTTCACATGTGCATAACATCATTAAAAACTTTAATTTTAAAAATTGTATTTTTCACATATGCATGATATCATTAAAATCTTAAATTTTAAAAATTTGTAAGATGGTTGATTGTCATCCTTGACGCATGCATGTATTGATTGAAATTTTTGAAAAATAAATGATATTGTATTTGAAAAATGAAAAAAATGAAATACTTTTATTTGAATATTTTGAAAAATGAATGATGTTGTCTTGACATTTGTAGAAAGGATATACTTTTATTTGAAAATTTTTATAAAGTGAATAGTACTCTTATTTGATATGTGAATTTTTTTCAAACTTGAAAATAAAGACTCATTTGCTTATAAATAGTTCACTTGAATTTTACAAAATTACAACAAGATTTTACATATCAATTGCTAAAATTTTGCATTATTCATTCAAAGTCTTCACTCTCTATTTTCTAAGTATTGAGTTTTAATTCTTGTTCATTTTGAGAGAGATATAGGTTGAGCTGTATTGTTCTTATTTTACTCATTAAAGAGTATATTCTGATAATCTACCTACTATCAGCTCTTGTATCAGTAAGAGAGTGTATATAATTCTTGTGTGTGTAGAAGGTGTTCTACACAAGAAATAATTGAATCACCAAGTGTGAGGTAATTGCAAGTGTAAAAGGGTATTCTACACAGATTTTTTGCAGTGGTATTACTCAAATGTGTAATAGGTTTTTATCTCCACCTGAATGAGAGTGAATAGTGAATTTAGGAATCTTCAAAAGATAGCTTGAGGTGAGAACGTAGGCAATGAGACTAAATCTCATTAAAATACTGAGTTTGCTTCTTATCCTTAATTTTTATATTTCCTAATGTTTCATATTATGTTTATATTTTATATTATGTATTTAATTTATAAGTGTTAATTTTAATATAATTAATTCATCTCTCCTTTTGTATTAGTCATCTGAGCAACATTTCTCATCTCAACATCTAAATATTACTTAAATATAAACACTTTTTAATTTTAAATATTCAGTTTTTTATCTAATAATTACACAATTATCATTATAATTTTTTTAAATTTTCAAATAAAACGTAAAAAATAATTATGCTTTTTCGAATGTCAAAATAAAAATAATACTCTAATACTAATTTAACTTCACAATATTTTTATTCAATTATTTCTCTCTCATTTTTCAGAATCTCATTAAATATCTTAATTCAAACCATTTCAATAGCATTCAAAAACCATTTCAATATTATTCATAAATTTTTCATTTAATCTCATCTTATTTCAACATCTAAACGAGACCTAAATATTGTCTACATTTATTACAATATAATAGACGTTAAATAGAAAATTGGTCATTTTCTAATTGTTGGACTGTATCATAATATTTTTTAAAAACAAAATCTAAAACCAAGCATTATGATGCAAATTATAATCAGCATTAACTTGGATGGCCATATAAGTGGTCTGTTTAACATTCCAAACTAAGAATGTTAAATAGCTTTTTTTTTTCATGCATCTGCCTTCTTCAAGATTCTAAAAAAGTGGTCTTTTGAGTTGTTTAAAAAAATTATTATTTTAAGACAACGAATTTGAGAGGTTATGGTAACCTATAAACAATTTTGTGAAAAATCTATCAGACATTGAAAGGAACAATATATTCTTCATTAAAGTTCAAAATTCTTATTTTTTATTCGTAGTTTTTTACTTTTGGTTTTAATTTTATAAGAGTGCTGCTCTCTATCGTAGAAGCCCTTTTGAAGCTTGGCCTGCTCAAGGGGGCTTCTACAACATAGATTCTCCAAAGTTTATCCTCTTTGTATTTTTCTCTGCTCACGGCATCTATTCTCTTGCTACTCGTATCATCTTTTGTCCTTGTAATTATATTCTCCACTCATTTACTGTTATTCATACTAAAGCTGTTCTAGTACTGTTCAAAATAATTTTCTAGCACAATAATTATTAGATACACAAGCGAATAAGGATACAAGTAATTAAATGATGTTTAAATTTTGTTCTCAACCCTTCTTGTTATTGGATTATTTTTGCTGTCAACTTGTAATTTTCTTTTTGCTATTTTTCTTGGGCTTTGATTATGATTTTCAGGATTTCAATTTAAGACTTCTGATTTAATACCAAGCAAAATTAGTATTTATCTTAAAAATTTAAGTAAATTAAAATATTATAACTTTAATTATTTGTATTATATTCTAATTAACATTCAATTGTATGGTCATTGTCTTCGAAATGGAATTAGCAGCATGAGGATTTTGGAATCAAGCATCATTGGGAGCTGTTAATATTTGCTACAATCTTTCTTCGAGTTGGACCAACCAAAGATCAAAGTTCATATAAGGTCATAATGGTCTATTTTATTTAAACTGATATCGATATCTTGTTCTTACAGTTTGTCCTCGTTGGTGCTTTATTTATGGATGATTACCAGGCCACTTTGGAGTTCTCAATATATTACAAAAAGGAAATAGGTTGCGTGGAGCAAAAGCTCAAATAAATTACCAGATTCAATCGATGTAGTGTTTGGATAGAGGAGTGATTTCTCTACTATTATTTAATATATTTTTTTTTACCTATTTTTTATTTTTTATTATTTCTTATTACTATTCATTTTTGTTTAATATATATATTTTTTTTTTTACTACTCTTTCACTACTATTTACAAATCATTTGAAACCAACATAACATAAATATTGTATTAATTATTGTCAACGAGCTTCAAAGAAAAAATTTAATTGTCAACGAGCAACACTATATACATTAGGGTCTACATATTGTGCCTAGAGTAGATGATTATAAGAAATCTCAATCCATGAAAACATACAACGGTCATTTCTTCAATGTTTCACCCAATAATCTAATTCGGAAAGGGGAGATACTTTGTGCACCCCAAATATGCATGCATACTAGTATAATTGCAATTCTTTTTTTCTTTTTTCTTTTTTCTTTTTTTGTTAACTTTTTTAAACGTTCTTAACCAGTAAGAAAAAAATATAAATTCACTCTTATGAAGAAACCAATGAAAGGACAAGTAAAAAACCAGTGTTTCACACTGCCATTGATGATTGAATTAGAAGTTATTATCTTTACAAAATCTCACACATTAATAACATAAAATCATATAACATTTGTAGATCAAAATCCAAAAACATTTATTTAGGAAATCTCAACACTTACAAGCACAAAGGACGGTCCCCTAGACCGTGGCGGTGTCAGTGATCTCCACGACTTCTAAACACCAAATACCCAGAAGACAGTCCCAACACAATGGCCAAGATGACCCCTCCATTACATGACATGATGGCAAGCATAAGGAGATACCCCATTGCAGAATGGGCGCCAAACAACAGTGAGGTGGCTAACTGGGCACGGTGAAAATATCGGCGGTAGTGGCCAAATTTGGAGAGAAGTGGGGCTGTGATTGTGGAGGAGTTACTGGAGGGGGAGTACTTGAAGCGGATGCGATGGGCCTCCACGTACTGGTGGAAGGCGGAGAAGAGGAAGCAGGCAAGTAAGGTGATGAGGTAACTCATCCATGTCCTAGTCTTCCACCAGTGGAACAGGAGGGTCACCTTCTTTCCCCAGTATATGGTCACGTGCATCATCTTGATTCTTCTCTATTATTGCCAAGAACAACACACACACACACAGCTATACAAGCAAAATACACATAAACACAGAGCATTATATAGCTGTGGGTTTTTGGGTTTGTTTGGCTGCCCGTTTGGATTGGTAGGAAAAGATAAAAGGAGAAGCTTCGTGTGTGTATGACACTGCGGTGGGAGACCTGATGTTCACTGTTGAGAACGATACTTCGCTAAGCTAGGCCATGCACTTGGAAATTCTCTCTCAAAATTACCGATGCTATTTTCAAGCAAAGTACCATACAGTAATTCTAGTAAGGATACAAAAACTATACATCTGTCTAAATAGGGCATTCAATGCATATTATAGGCGCCAGTGGAATGGACAAAACAGACTTGCTTCACAAAAAAGTATATTCATAATCACCTACATATAACAAAGATCAAATCTCAATATGCACATGCCAACCATCAAGCAAGAAGATGCCACTGGTGTGAAAAATCACATAAAAACACTTGTTACGAATACAGACAGCGAGTTTCAAATTAAATTCTAACATTGCCTTCGACAATTTACATGCATCATCATTCCAGATGTCCAATCTATGTATCAGTCTGATCAACAAATTAGATGAACTCGTATTCAAACTCCAACATTACCTTGCTTAAAGATGGAAGAGCAAGGAGAGCTGCACAACAGGACATCCTCGAGAAATTTTATAGCCGACTAATGTATAATGCATATATTATCTGTGAGAATAAAAAACAAAACTGTAACTTCCAACCACAACGTGATAGAGCCCAGGCTGCCTGAAGTCATTTATCTGATAAGCTGCAGCTGGTGTTAAATTTGAGCCTGAACGACTGAACCGATAATGAACAGCATACTAGGTCATACAGAAAATTGAAACTAATATCATGAGTACTCCACAAATCTTAGTAAACCATCCACATTTAACAAACCCATAGCTCGTGAATCACAACGTTCAGCATTGCATAAAGATGCAAAATATGACAAAGGAAATATAACCAAAAACCAAAACAATGAAACAGGATCAAGCATTGAAAATATAGCTGTGAGAACTGAATTGAATAGATTCTTGTAGATTACATGAAATCATCCATATATGTACTTCATTGAGAATAAGTACAACTCTGAGACACAACTTACAGCATTGACACAGCCATTCCATCTCGATACACTGCATAAATGCATGAATTTCATCTAACAGCCACTTGTTAAGATAAAGAAGAGGGTGAACCGACCACCACCAAAATCAATTATGGTCTCAGGTTCATATATCATCGAATATCACCATGCTCATGGCAAATATGGAAGCTGTCACTAGGAACCTACTACTGACATGACACCCATTGATGTGCTCACCCTAAAGGAAAGAAATATCAGATAAATTACTATGAGGCCAATTCCTAACATCTTGTTAGGGCGCATATCATTCCTTGGTAACACAACAAGTGACCAAATAAGTCCTGTTATTAGAAATCCCATGGTAAAAAATAAGCTAATATCTCTGGGAACTACGTATGATGCAGGCCTGTTAGACCAGGATCCAATCAGCATTGAGATCCCCAAACCAGCAAGCATGTTGAACATAGGTCCAGCAAAGCATCCTGACATGGCAATTTGCACACCATCTCCACCTTTCATTGCAAGTGCAAGATTTGACATTAAATCGCCCATTGAGTTTCCCCATGCCAACACTGTTACTCCAAGTATTGATGGGTTAATTCCAAATATTATGCCTAGTGCCACCAGCAAGGCAACAAGCTCATTTGCAACAATATAGAACCAGATAATACTCATAAAAAATCCCCCCACAACCCATGGAAGTAAAAATTTACGGGGTGGCTGATCAGGTCTTGTGTATAAATATGCAAGAACACCAAGTGTACCCCCAGAGACAACTCCTATAAAATATGCAATTTGCCCACTTAAAGAGCTTACATCATCCTGGGAGTTCCACAAAAATGCCAGAAGAAGAGGTGCAAATGAAGAACTTGCAACAGCATACCCTTTCGACCATCTCTCCTCCTCAATTACTGGTATTGTAAGTCGTCTTGGGAGTGACAATGGCATCTCCAGCAGTGATAATAATTTATGGAAAGGGAAGGAAAACTGTTTGTTCTCCACCTCCTCATCATTCCATCCCCACAAAGACCTTGGACTCTCTGAATCAGCCTTCACACCCTGGTTCGAATAGATTGCTACATTTGACGCCCACATCCACTGAGGCAACTTACTTTGGAGATGTGGCACATCACTATCAGAGTCCGATTGAAGCAGTGAGGCATAAATAGAATCATCCTCTTCACTTCCCTGAGAAAAGATACTTCCTTTGATAGGCAGCAATGGGGTCACAGCATCCAACCTTAACTTTCGAGCATGTTTTCTCAGAATCTCATTCGCAGCAACCGCAAATGCATAAACCCCATAAATGAAAACAAATGCTATAGCACCCCCAATGGTCACATTACCAACAGTCAATATGATGGCAAGCGAGATGACACTGAAGAGGAAGAAACATATATCTCTGATGAAGCATTTCCTATCAATCTGAACCCTACTCTCTGATATACAAATAGATATAGCCCCCACAACAATACAAGTAACAAATACAGCACCCCCCAGCACACTGTTAATACCCACTTCACCGGCATCCTTACCCACAAAGGCAGCAATGCTGGCAAACACATCAGGAGCTCCATTCCCCAAAGGAAGCAAGGTAACGCCAGCAACAGTCGCTGGCAAGTTCAATAGACTTGAAAGCTTCTCCAAAGAGCAGCAAAAGTAATCTGCTGCAGTATTACCCAATAGATAGAACAAGGAAGACAACCATATCACCAAGACCAAATACCCCAAAACACGAACATTCTCACAATCACAATAAAAAAGCTTGACATAATTGAAAAACCCACCGGCCGTACATTCCGGGTGGGCAACCAAATACTCGCATTCGCTCTGGTAGCCCCTGTGTTCAGACAATCCGCTGCATAATTTCAAGTCCTTGAGCGGCAAATCATTCGTATCAGGCCCATTAACAACGCTGCTCCCACTATAGTTAGCAGAACTAACAATAACCTGAGCAGTTTTCCGACGAATAACCTCAATCCGATCACCACGGTTGTCAAACCCACCACCTTTCAAGCTCCACTGTGGAAGAACGGAATGCGAATTTGCGAAAAATGGGTTTCCCGGAAAACTAAAGTGATTGTAGAATAAAAAGAACAGTACCAGAGCCGAAATTCCATTGAAAATCCCACGGAGCCAGGGATTTTTTGTACCCAGAATCCCTGTCGGCTGTTTTATCATATTGTTTCGCTTCAAACCCTAATTTTCTGTTGGAAATAAATCCACCAAAAACAAGCACGTTGCAATCAAGCAAAAGAGGGGTCTAGGGTTTCGAATGCAAAAGACCCAAGTTGGAATTGACCGAACAGATGAACCATAAAGGGGGACAGAGCTGGAATCATACATACATGCATACATAAACATTCATATGCATATATGTCGATCTAAATCCACGGAACGATTTGAAGTACGACGAGGTTGACGGGCAAGAATGGCAATTGATGTACGAAAGGAGCGAGATTTATATTTACAAAGATTTTTCTTTTCAGTCTTTTTCGTGTTAAGAGAACAAAACGAGGATGTAGTTACCTGAGGGGGCCGGAGCGAGATTGAGGTAAAGGGATGTAAAGAAAAAACAAGGAACAAAAGAGGAGCAGCTTCTGCGTAGTTTCCTCTCCTCAAAACGAATTGTTTGTTGTGAGACGATGATTCGGCTGAAGTTCGTGATCGTTGGGGGTATGTTTTTGCGCGTGTGGAGCGTGGGACAGCGCAATCAGGGCCAGAGGGGTTGCCGAGGGCGTGTTTTGGACAGCGCGTGGCTGAGAAGGAGGAGGCTGCTGGGATGTATTGGGCAGCAGTACTGCGCTACGATTTGGACTCATCTCTTGATTTCTCGGTCCGCTTCCTGGATACTGTTTGCCATTATTTTCGTCCAACAAAAACTATCTACCAAATCCTTTATTTATTTTATATTTGAAAAAAAAAAACGATACCCTTATATATTTTCTTCATCTTGTTAAAAGTAAATAATTGATAGTGTAAGTCTCCGCCTTTTTTTTCTTTGTAAAAAATGCATAAATATGAAAGTCATATATAAAGTTATTTTTTAATAATAGTTTTTATTTTTTTAATAAAATACTGAAAATTATACATTTAAAAATTATGTATAAAATTACCCATAAAAATATATATCCAATTCCAACTGTTTTTTTTTTTTTTTGGTTCTAAATCATATGTATAGATGTTGATATGACACATTTTAAAATCACTTATGGCAGTTATTTAAAATTTTAAAATATGTCTCATAATAAATGTGATTATGGAATATAAAGTCTTTAAGAAGAGTAAACAATCCCAACGGAGCATGTAAACTAGTCATTCCTATAAAATTTAGATAAAACCCACCAAAATGTTGCTCTAATGAAGCATGAAATCTATTTGTTTATTCATTTTCTTGTTTTCTTATATTAATTTTCTTCTCTTGTTTCACTTTCTTTATTTGCATTTCAGACTTAACTCAAAGCCATCATCACCAAGCAAAAACTCAATGTGCCTTTCGACTGTCCTCACTTCCTCGACCTCATGGCCAAGCACAAGTAGGTCGAGTCCTTCGATCGACAGCTTCGCGACACTTTCAAGATCCACGACATGGACTCTACTGGCTAATCTCCAAGTTCCGACACATCCTCACCAGCATCACGCGAGAAGCTTAAGTCCTCCGATTCGAAGATATCTTATACAACTATCTAATATGATATTTATTATTTTTTAATTTATTTATTTGTTTTTTTTTCTTTTCTTTTTTTGGTGAATTTGAATTAAAAAATTATAATTTTTGAAAAAGTGTAAGCAAAAATTGTAAAATAATTAGATCTCTATAATTCTTCTTTCGCATTTGTTTGAGGCCCTCTATGACTGGATTGGTTATCTTCCTCATTTCATGCATGAGGAACATTTAAATCTTGATATAATCGGATGTTTTCACCATCATCCGTGTTGTTTTGGACAATTGTCCCTATAATGTTTTTAAACTATTTTTTGGAGTCTTTAAAATGACTGTTGATGGTTTGAAAATTTTTTTTGTGAAATGTATTAAGAAAAAAAAAACTTTAGGAAAGAAGAATTTGAGGACGGTAATGGAAGGATCACCTTCATGTCCGACTGTGCGAGGTTGAGAAATATTCCCCCTATGCTATGCACGTCCTTTAAGAGGAAATCGACTCATGTAATTGTTATAGTTGGGTTACATTCGAATTAGTTTAAGACCCACGGATTTAGCAATTTCGTTGTGGTTTTGGTAGGCCTATTTTAGGTACAAATGGTATAAGAAGGCTGAATGTGAATTTCCATTTCTTGTATGTCTCTTATTGGAGGTGCGATCTCCCTCAATTTTTTCATTTATTTGACTTTCTTTCCATCCAAACACTAAACAATACCCTTATTTATCTTTTTTACATATATGTTGGGTGTGAGATTTCTTGTAGCCAGTTTTGAAAGTAGAATTAAAATTGTAGTTGAATGGAGTCAACTAGGCAAATTAACCAATGACACATGTAAAGTTGATAAATGAGCAATTATGTTGTTATTAATACTCTTATATATTGGATTAATTGAACTTTATATAAGATACTAATCAGACAATGTGAATTAATTATTTATGGCATGTGAAATGACACTTTACCCAAAAATAAATACATATGAGCTCTTTATTGGATTGAATAGCATTTAAATGAACTTATGCTTGTGTATGGCCCATTGTAGGATTGAGGCTTGTAGGAGACATACTTGTGAAGAAAGGGCCAACTCGTGAAGCCCATGATCGAAGCCCAGGATTGAGGCTCGTAAGAAGATTAACCCACGACTAACATGTGAAGGGAGAAAGAAGGCAACTCGTCCATGTGATTAAAGCCCATGACTCGTGAAAAACATAAAGCAAGCTTCTGGAAACAAGGCTCAGGGCCACGAGAATAGAGGGAAGAAAGAGAGAAATAGTTATAGGATGCAAGAGATGTAATATGTGGTAAGGGGAGAGAAGAAATAGGAAGTATCCGAGCATTAAAGAAAAATGAGATTTTAGAGGGAGAAGTTAGTTAGTTCTTCATTGTTTTCTTTATTTTCTCACTTTATTTCAGACGGCACTTTCGTATTTTCTAGGGTTTTCCATTCGGATATTTTGCTAGTTTGATGATGATGATGTTCGGCTAATATCTAAGGTTGGGTTGTGATAAAACTTTCTATTGTTTCTCATTGGTGCTAGATTTTATGTTGTTTTAATTGCATGCCTTGCCTTGTCTGAGGCCAAATTCTTAAGAAGGAAGGTTGAAGAAATCTCTTACTCTTGTTCTTGTTTGTTGTTGATTCAAGGCATAGCAAAACCTTGAATTTAATCGAGGATTTTTATCAGTTGAGTGTGACATCGATTTTGGTTGATGCTTAGTGGGGGTATCCTATTTTACGAACTGGTATGTTTACTTGAACTTAAGCTTCTCACTTTGTTTTATTAATACCTTGATTGGGTTAGTAAAATAGGAGTAGTGCCCAGGAATCTTATAAATAGTGGAAGCAAAAAATGTCCTAAACCGTAACACAAGTGCTTGATAAATTGATTCAGTGAACTTATTAAATTTCAACTACTGGTTGAATTCTGTTTTTGACTCTTGATAATACTTAAATCACATTTTAATATCTTTTGAACCATTTAATTTTTAGTAATCAATATTTCATGATTTAGTTCACTTTTCAAAACAAACATCATAAATTTGAGACCCTCCAAGCTCAACCATACATTCCATTTTCAACAAATCCTTCATTCTGTATACATTAACTTTCATTTTACTTACTGTTTACATAATCATTAAAAGTTCAAAAAAGGAGTTTTACATAGCATTTTGTTTTCTCACATTTCACATTCAACATCAAAATTTTAAGAAAATCTTGAAACAATTTATAAATACTATTTCATGAATACAGAGTACTCCTCTTTCTCTCTAGAGACTATGTGAGGTTTTGAGTTTCCTTACTTGCGAAAGGGTTTTAGTCTCTTCTCGTGAGGGTTTTGGTGAGTCTCATTATAGTGGGTAGTTATGGAGGGGGAGGATTTAGCAAGAAGATGGGAGAGTCTCAGACTGTCAACGGTGGAAAGTGAAGTTTTTCTGGTTCCTTTTGATGAGTTAAATGAAGGTAGTTTACGTGGAAAGTTTGCATTGTAGGAGAGGTCATGGCCAAGAAGAAACTGAACAATGAGGCCTTTCGAGTGACAATGTCACAAGTTTGGAGGCTATAGGGTTGGGTTGAGTTTAAAGATACGGGTGAGCACATATTCCTTATTGAGTTCTAGTTCCTTACTAATAAAGAGAAAGTGTTTAGTGGGTGCCTATGGTTCTTTGATAGGATCTTAGTTTCCTTTCAAGAGACCGAAGAATCAATCCCCCTAAACACGGTACAATTCTAGTATGAGCTTTTTTGGTTGCAACTCCATGGGAAGCCTCTGGCTGTGATGAATGCAGATATTGGTAAGGACTTTGCCTCTTCAATTGGCCATGTAATTCGTGTTGACTCTGATTCAGATGGCATGGCATAGGACAACTGCATGAGAGTAAGGGTGGCAGTTAACTTAAACAAACCATTGTTACGTGGGAAATGGTTGCAGTTGGAGGGCCATAAGCATTGAGTTTCTCTTGAGTATGAAAGACTGCAATCCTTTTGCTTTCGTTGTGGGATCCTCTCTCATAAAACTAAAACTTGCCATCAGTAGAGGAGTTTGATACATGAGGGTGAGTCAAAACCTCTGCAGTTTGGGCCATGGTTAAGAACTCAACTAATGAACTCTAAAAAGTTTTGAAAAATCAAAATATGGTGGTACATTGGAAGCTCACCACTAGCAGAGGGGGTAGCAAACTAAGATGGCAGCAAAAGGATTTTAAGAGATAATAGAGATACTATTTTCCAGTTTGGTAAGGATTATGAGGATGACCATAACAAGGACCCTCCAAATAAGACAGTCAATGAAATTGGCCAAAAAAAGGGGGTCATAGATTGCTATAATATTGATAGCTTCCTATGGGAGATACCTCGACTACACAACTAGTAAGATCCGTGTCTACATGTGTTATGAAAATAGACACCTCATCAGCTAATTTTAAGAAAGTTGTAGACCAGACATTCTCTTTTCAAACGAGGATTGAGCCTAGGCAGCCCACCCTGGTTAGTATTTCTAAATATAATACCCCTCTCTTTAGTGTCTTACCCCCAAAAAAAGAAAGCTTATTCTGTCCCTGAGCTGTCAAGCTTGAACAATGCAAGGCGTACAAAAGAAGGGTCTTCATGAAAAACAAGGGCTAGGGAGGTCCATAAGAAGGGGCTTATATTTTAGGGGATGGAAGAGGAGACCCATTTCTGAACTCGAGGGAAATATTTCTGATATAGAGTTGGTGGAGGTTGCAAGGCAGCTCCACCAACAACAATGATGGGCCTCAATTGGAATTGTAGGGATTTGGGAGCTCTCAGGAATCCCCTTACAGTTTAGGAACTTCACATGTTAGTGAAGACTAAATGACCCAAATTTATTCTCTTGATGGAACAAAATGTGGTAGGAAAAGGGTGAAGGAAGTGAAATAAAGTGGGGTTTGATTCCAGCTTTGTAATTGATAGTAGAGGCTTAAGTGGTGGCCTTGCTTTAATGTGGAATAGCTCCCTTGGTCTAACTCTTGAGTCACACTTTCGTCACCATATAACTATGAACTTAGTACAAGAAGGCTCAATGCAAGAGATTTTGATATCTGGTTTTTATGGCTCACTAGCTACTACAAAAAAGGGAGGATAGTTGGAACCTATTGAAGATGTTGAAACTCAAGACAAAGAAAATACGGCTATACTTTGGAGATCTCAATGAAATACTACATCACCAAGAGAACTATAAGGTTGTGAAAAGACCATACCAGCAAATGGAATCTTTCAGGGAAGCATTGGACTCTTGTGGCTTGAGTGACTTAGGATATAAAGGTCTCAATTTTACCTAGAGTAGTAATAAAGAGTGGCACCAATTTATTAAGAAGATACTTAATCATATCTGTGACAGTCTTGAAAGCTACTATTTTATTTGATAATTACAGAATCTATGTACTGGCAACTCAAACATCAAATCATAGTCCAATTGTGATGACTGTTAGGAGTGGTGGAAGGAGACTATCTAATGAGGTGAGGGCAAAGAGAAGATCTTCAGATTTGAAACCAGTTGGAATCTACAAGAGGAATGCAGCAACCTCACTAAAGACTATTGGTTTACCCAGTTCTCTCAATAAGGTCTCTCACTGCACTCAGTCCAGAGGAAACTTGAGAACTACAGGGTCTCTTTGATTAATTGGAGTAAACATGCACTTCAACTACAAAAAAAGGCTACTCAATCCAGCTGAAACCACTACCCAATATGCAAAATTGCAATACATGTGCAAACATAGCAACAATCAAGGCCTTACAAAAAGATATAAATAGATTGCTTGAAGAGGAAAATATCAAGTGGCAACAACGTGCAAAATATAAATAGTTGGAAGATGGAGATAGGAATTCCAAGTATTTTCATCGGTGTGCTAATCAAAAAAGGAAGATTAATGAGATTAAAGCACTGAGACTCAAGGATGGGAACATGATCACTGATTTGCAAAGCATAGAAGAAACTTTTTCTATCAGCATTATTAGGCCTTCTTCTCTTTAGCCAATCCTTTTGAATTGAAGTTGTTTAAACCAAATATATCCTAGAGTCACTGATGAAATTAATAGTAGCTTCTTAAACTCTAACTACTAAGGAAGTTAAAGATGCATTATTCAAATGAGCCATCTGGGCTCTCTAGGTACATATGGTTTCTCAACTATTTTTTACCAAATTAATTAGGCAGAGGTAGGAAAAGAGGTCACAAAGGTCATATTGGTGATTCTGAACCATGGAGAGAACATTTATTGTGCCAATTCCCAAACAAAAAAGGCCACAATCAATATTGGACTATAGACCCATTCTACTATGCAATATACTTTACAAAGTGGTCTCAAAAGTGTTGTCCAACAGGCTGAAGAACATTCTTCCACAAATTATTTCACCCACACAGAGTGTCCTTGTTCTTGGGAGAATGATTCTTGACAATATTATTGTACTTTTTAAGGCCCTATACTCAATGAGTAATAAGAAGCAATGGCAACAAGGTTATATGGTCATCAAGTTAGACATGAGTAAAATATACGATGGTGTGGAATGGTTCTTCTTAAGAAGAGTGATGGAGAAAATGGACTTTAAAAGGTGGGTCTCTCTGGTTATGAAATGCATAACATTAGTTTCATATTCTATTTTCATCAATAGGGCTCCTCAAGCAAGCTTTATTCCATCTAGAGGCATTAGACAAAGGATCCACTCTCCCCTATCTATTTATTCTTGTGGCTGTGGTATTGAGTAATTTGTTGAATCATGCTAAAGTAGTTAAAAATATCCACGCCTTCCCTATTTGTAGAGGCATTCTTAGCATTAACCACCTATTATTTGCAGATGATAATTTGTTGTTTTGTAAAACTAATGTAAAGGAGTGAGCTGCCATCCATCAACTACTTGACTTATATGAAGAAGCATTAGGACAACAACTCAATAAGTCCAAGACCTCAATATTTTTCAATGCTAATACAAAAAAATGAAACTAAGGAGTACGTGCTGAGTTGTGTAGAAATTGAATCAACAAACTGTTGTGAAAGTTACCTAGGTTTACCTGCATTAATAGGTAAATCAAGGGATGCAGCTTGCATAGGAATCTTGGATATTATAAGAAGCTGAAGGAGTAATTGGAAAATTAATTTTTTATTTCAAGAAAAAAGGGAAATCTTATAGAAAATTGTGGTACAAGCTCTTCCTACGTATTGCATGGGGTGTTGATATTGCCTAAGTCCCTGCTGCATGAAATTAATAGGCTCATACATCAGTTCTGATGGTGCCACATGAACGATGAAAAAGGGATGCACTGGGTTGGGAAAAACTAAGGAGGAGAAAGATATGGATTTTAGGGATTTTGAGAGTTTCAATTGGCCCTATTGGCTAAACAAGGACGAAGACTCATCCAATTTCCTAATTCCCTGGTAGCCAAGGTCCTCAAGCTGAAATACTTCCTTAGCACAGATTTCTTTCAAGCAAAAGTCGGTACAAGGCTCTTTTATATCTAGAAGAATTTGTGTGCTACGAGAGGCCTACTTGAACAAGGTTCATTATAGAGAATAAGGAATGGCCAGGACACTAAAACTTGGAATAGCAGGTGACTCACTTGACCTTCAAGCTAGAAGGTACAATCACTCATCTAGATTTTGCATAAGGAAGCTTGAGTTGATGAACTAATAGTTTAGGAGACAAAGTAATGGAATAGAGGCTTGGTGGTGGCTGTACTTGGAAATGAGGTTGCTGATCTTGTTTATAAAACCTTCATTAGTGTTGCTGGGGTCCATGAAAAACTTATATGGCTAGGAACAAAAGATTTATAATTCACAATAAAAAGTGCTAATCATAAGCAAAAAGAGCTATTGGAAGTGCACAAGGATCATACCCTTTCTAGAGTCTAGAGAACTGAAAGGTGGACATGTTGCTGGAATTTTAAGATCCTAAATATTACAAAAGTCTTCATGTGGAGGGCATGCCTTGATTCTCTTCCTATGAGAGTGAAACTATATAAGAAAAAGGTTGTAGATTCACATTTGTGTCCCATATGTTGTAGAGAGGAGGAAACTACTACTCATGCCTTATAGAGCTACTCTTCAACTATGGATGTATGCATTCAAGGACCTATGGGCTTCCAAAATAATCCCAACACTACAAGGTCTTTTAAAGAGCATGTTGAGAAGTTGTGTTCTACATCTAAAGAAAAGCTGATGGATCTCTTCTATGTGATAACTCTAGGCATTTGGACACAAAGGAATATATCAATCTTTCAAGGCTCCTTCTTGCAGCCTTCCTAAGTTGCTAGACAGGTAGCAACTTCACTGGATCAAAGCAACACAAGGAGCTCATAAGGTCAAGGTTCAAGTGATCCACTACCAATCCTCTGAATGGGCTCCTCCTCCTGAAGGTTACATCAAAATCAACTGGGACGTGGCACTGAATGCAACTAACAACATAATTGGTCTAGGCTTGGTGGCTCGTGAATATCAGAGTTCTATCTTGACTACTAAGAAGTTTTCAAAGTCTAGTTTTATGGACCCACTTTTAGTTGAAGCTTTAAGAGGCCCAAATTTCTATATTGGCAAAAGAAATGGGGTTGAAATCTGTAATTCTTAACGGGGACTCACAATAAGTTGTCCTAGGACCTAACAGATGGGATAATGTGGGTTTAGTCTTACATGATACTAGGCTCATGTTATCAAGTTTGAAGCAATGGCATGTGGCTTTTGTGAAACAAAGTGGCAATAATTTTGCCCGTCGTCTAGCTAAGGAATGTCTTGAGTTAGTTGAGGATGTGATAGAACTGGTCATTAGTCCAGTTTTGTAATTTATGTTCCACTTGTAATCCTTGTTTATCAATGAAGTCTTATATTTCTCTAAAAACAAAAAACATCATAATTTTACAATGAGTTTTCACAAATATTTTGATGTTCTTTTGTCCTTATAGAATACGATCTTGGATTTATTCTTGATACAACTTGACACTTCTACACTTGAAAGAGCACATTTGAGACCACGTCAAGCAATAACTGAATTACAAATGACAAAATGAGAGAGTAACAACAATCTCAAAATAAATTATAAAAGTAACCAGCTTCTAGAATATGTAATAAAACGTTGCGTTCTACCAAGTAATTAACTCCAGGCATTCCATTAATCACTTGCCAGCCTTCTAAAGTCTCAAATTCTTTGTTTCACTCCCCTTACCAGAATAGTGCACTTAATCTTGAATGAAGCCTGGACCCTGAACTATCAAGTGTTCCATTGTGGGTCTCATAACAATCAAAAATCAATTTAACCAAAAATGATTTCTTGAGAATGATTTTCAAATAGACTGCTTTTAAATTAAGCAATTCAAATTTATTTTTGATTTTTCTTAAATTTTACAAATTTCATACTTATCATTTTAGTATTTATTATGTAGTATAATTCAAACTTTATAAACATCCATGTAAAAAAATCGTGCTACCTATAGAATATAAGATATTTTTCATCAATCATCAGAAAATACTATACAACATATATAACACCATATATAAATCTATATTATAATTCCAAAATACACTAAATTTATTCCTAATTTCTTCAAATAAAACGCTATAAAATATAAAGATTATTTTCTCATGAACATATGTACCAATAATCTTAAAAGCAAAACTTCCTATCCTCACCTTTAGAAACTTTCATATCTCGCGCTCTGCATTTCTTTTAGGTAGTAGGTGCATATGCCTAAAAATATCTTTAAAACTTAATTATAACAAAACAACAATATATTTCAAGATACCTACTATAGAGCTAGACATACTTTGGGAGACTTTGAACTAGATTTTTTTTTATATATTTATTTGTTTTCTTTAAGTCTACATAATCATCAACCTTTGCTGTTTTGACATCAACTATAAAACCTGCTCCCGAAGGTTAAGAACAAAATCACTTTTAAAGATTCTCAAGAGCCAGAAATTACTATTAAATGTTACTTAAAAGTATTTTCTTTTACATTGAAAGAAGCGCCAGGTACAAATATTCTTTTTAATAAATAAAGTCTTCTGTATTAAAATATTAGGAACATTATAGAGAGTGCACAGAACTATTTATTTAAATTTTCCAAAGCGTGTGCTATAAAAATCATAACTTAGGTCCTGTTTAGATTTAGAGTTGAGATTAGATAAGTGAAAGTTAAATAATATATTATTATTATTATTTTAGAATTTGAAAAAAGTTGAATTGAAACTTGAAAAAACTGTATTGGGATTTAAAAAGACTGTATTGGAACTTGTATTTTGTATGAGAATTTGAAAAAGTGTAATGATGAGTTTGAGATGAGATGAGTTGAGATGAGATGAGTTTGCAATCCAAACCGGACTTTAAAATCTCTGTACATGATTTAGGCCACATCATACTTCCCTAGACAAAGTCTCGTTCTACAACTCTATCATCATAATTATCTTGATATAGAGTGATTTAAAAATATATAAAATAAATTAAAATAAGTCGATGACTCAATAAGAAACTCATCATAACATAAACATATTTAACATTAGATTTTTCATAAAATATTTCACGTTTAAAGTTAAAATCATGATTGATCGTATTGATGTTTATGTTATGCATAATTGATTTATCTGAATTAACTGACTAATTTGATTTATTTGACTAATATGACTCATCTGGCTAACCAACAGTTAATATTGTTGCAAGGTTGTGCACTAACTTTTATTGTTGCAGCAAGAGAAGCCAATTGTGTAGTATTTTGACGTACTTTAATGGACCATGCTTGAGTCTGTGGTTTGCATGTCTACCCTGCCGCATTAGTACCATGCATCTGAATGACTATCTAGTTAAGTATTATAATTATATCTTACACTTGATCTTATGAAAACTTACATTTCTTATGTAACGTAAGATGTGCATATACATACATAATTATAATATGCAAAATAAAACATGATGAATAACTTTTTGTAAATATCATTACATGTGTGCTACGTAAAAATAACTTCAAAATAATTGATTTTGATAATAACATATATATAATTAGCTAACTTATGCTAATTCTAGCTAGTTTATAATCAAGTTTTTTATCTTGTATTGTTGCTTCATAAAATTCTAACACAAAATTGATCACGATACTAGACTGAGAGGTTTATGGTTTTTTTTAAATAACATGCAGAATGGAGATGTTTATAGAGATATTTAGAAATGGGTGATGACCAATTTTAGTCGTACTTCATTTAAAGAGTCTTAACGTGAAAATGACTTGTATAGTTGTATTCTCGTTGGAATAAGATGCTGACGAGTTTGAGTTAGACTCAATCATGGTCATTTAAGAAAAGAGTTTGAATTTAAAAATAAATAATTGTACTTATCATCCCCATACACCATACATCATAACTATTTTAATTTTTTTTCTAACTTTCTATAACAAATATGTGGTTTGTGATGATAAGGAGAATAAGTTAATCAGTTTAATAAAATAAAAAAATATTAAAATATGTAAAGTGTGTGGTGTGTGATGATTAGTAACATCCCTAATTAAAAATACGATCTAGTAGTTCATTTAATGTAGAATTTGAAAGTGAATGAGATTATGTAGGAAATCAATCAATGAGGACTGTAAATTGAAATAAATTTCTAATAGCCAATCATTAAATTTTAAACACAACATCTTAGTGTCGGTCGGGCTACAACCCTATTTGAGTAGCCCACAACTCATGGTTTGACACATCATAGATTTCTCTCTCACATAATTGAAATCAGTTATATAGGATTACTTCAAATTGACTCCTCTACCTATCTATTTTTCCATCTCTGTGCTAAAAATCCTACCATTGGTGATTGCTCCTTCCTCAATCTCTTGCATTTTTTCATCAATTTTCAGCCACTGCCTCCGACAACCAAGAGGAATCTTCGACCAACTGAGTTGCCAATGTTAGGTTTTTCGACCAACTCACACAAAAATCGCACCATCGGTTTTGCACTCCCACACGGCATCTTGATAATGCAACCATGACATCTTACCTTTAGAAAAATATAAACTCAACAATGCAGGAAACATTTGACTTCTAATTTTCTCTTACAGCTTATTTATCCCCTTAGTTATGCGTTAAATTCAAGTGGAGGAAGTTCACTTAGTACTTTTATCAAATATTTTTTGTGCTTAACCAACATGTGTCAATCCAAAGTGTAGTCTTTATCTTCTTCTTACATGAATTTACATTTCAAGAACATTATCAGTAACAATTTCAGGCATATAGTGGAATTTCATGAAGTATAGTAGAATCAATATTGTTCACAGAGAAAGTTTGCCCCTATTCGGCATCCAAGAAGTATAGTGGAATTTCAGGCATTCATTGAGTTCGAGGTTTACTTACCTTTGTTCGGCAGTGACTGGTAGACAATCTCAAGCCGAGATAGGCGAGATGAAATCATGATAGAAGTGCTATTTGAGAGCCTCTGTGTTGCAAGATAGATGGAGACGAAGAAACCTTCTAGTACGAGGTGATGTTGAGAGGGGGGTGGAGGGTGGGTGCTGAGAGGGGGTTGCAAGAAGGGCAAGAGAGGACTCGGAGTGGAGAGTTGGACATACATTCAAAAATGATTTCGATGGAGCGTCCCCACAAGATAAGTAAAAAGGAAGGCTTAGTTGTCAAATGTTGAGTGGTGAGCTGCTATTTTCGGTTTGCTACCCTGACCGTTTATAAAGTTTTCTTAATTTTAAAAGAAGCCTACCTCTTTTAATTAATAAAAAATATTTAACCTAGTTATTAAGCCCAATTAAAATACCTAATCAATCTCAGTAATTTATCGCTCGTGGGCTTATCCAATATGGCTCATTAAATATAATTTAGACCCAATAAAATTATTAATATCTCGACCTTAGAATTATTGGACTGGGTCGTTACACTCACACAAAAAATTAATTTTTTAAAAGTGAACCTCACCTTTTTTTCAAATAGAGTTTATAAGATTTATACATCCTAAAACTATATATAATATTACTTATTCATGCAATCCTACGGTATTTGTGCATCCAAACATATTGAGTCGTTTCATTCTCTGTCATACACTTGATGCATCTACTTCCAAATATTCGTATGACTTTCCTTCTCTATCGTACACTTAAAAAAAGGGAATTACATATATTGAAAAATAAGAGATGTTGTTAATCCAATCAGGATGTGCAAATAGGTAACTGTACTTAAAGAGAGGAAAAGCAGGCCTTGTTAGGTTCTCTAAGACAGGCAAGTGTGGGATTCTTTTCCCATCCATCTAGAAACCAGTCATTCAATGGAAAACCCCAGGCCCAGTGCGGTTGGAGTTCCAGAGTTGGTCGGAGTCTGATTCTTGTGCATCGTTGGATGTCCTGCGGTGAAGTGGCATGTCTGTCTTTCATTTTTCATACACATTCTTACTCATCTATAAAGGCATGCTTCACCTCTTTATTGTCAACTTCTTCAAGCAATTCTCCAATTTCTTCCTTTGTCACAAGTTCTACAAAATTATTAGTAACTTGGACTTCAATTTTTCCCTGGTTCATAGACTCATCTTTGCAGGCCCTGTTTGGATATAACAAGTGTTAGCTCATCTCATTTAACTTTATTTCATCATCACAACTATATCAAATTTGTAGATAAAATATAATAAAAAATCTAATTTCTTTAAATTATAAAACAATAATAATTGTAAATACATGAAATGTATTTGGTGGATGACCATTAAAATTCTCTCATATTCATATATCCCTATTTCTCTTATTCATATATCTCATTAATTCATGTATTATCATTCTTAAGTTCATGTACACATTTAATATTATATATCTTCCATGCCTATAAATGGATGTCTTGAAGAGCATTTGTAGTAGACACACAAGAAAGAATTTGAGAGAAATAATACTTAGATCCTGAAAAACTAATTTAAGATATTGTGGTCTTTCAAATCTCTTATTACTTTTATACTTTTATTTAGTTCTACAACACGTTATTAGCACAAGACTCTAGTCAATTGTCTTGTTCTTTGACATTGAAAGTTATTTGTGAGATTGCTCTAATCACTTTAAGTCATTACACAATTTTATAATGTCATTTTTATAATCATCATGATATTTGCATATTTTCAAATGATGTTATAACATATAATTTATGCAATACTCTTTGACATAAAATATTATATTGTCAATGCAATTCATATTACTTTATAAAATTTATAATTCTTGCATATTCTAAATCTTATAATATTTACTTATATGATTTTTAATATATTTCTTATAGATAATATCGAGTCTTACAAAAATTAGAATTTGTTACTTTGATGTTTCTAGCAACAATTACTTATTTTGGATTTTGGATGTAGAAATTTATCTTGATACAATAAATTTTAGGAATAATATAAAAGAAAGGAATGAAATGTCCCTGTAGGACTGTACTTAAGCAACATTTTTTTTTTTTGTCATCATTTGCATGAGGAATTGAAAACTGGGTACCTCATTATAAAAGATCACTTGATTTTATAGAAAAGTCTAAAGAAGACATATGAGCGCTAGATGACCATTATTCTCCTAAAGACTATTATGATTGGATGTACCTGAAGTTGCAAGATTTTAAAACAATATATGAGTACAACTCTGAACTATTTAAAATAATCTCAAAGTTGAAATTATGTAGTGAAAAAGTCACTAATAAAGATATTTTAGAAAAAACATATACCACATTTTATGTTTCGAATATATTCCTGTAGCAATAATATCAAAAACGCAAGTTTACAAAATATTTTTAATTAATATCTTGTCTATTGGTAGCTGGATAGAATAGTGAGTTTTTAATGAAAAATCATTAATCTCGTCCAACTGGCACCACTTTATTCTCAAAAGCAAATAGAAGTTCATTTAATAATCATAAAGGAAATCATGGCCATAGTTGGGGTTGTTATAGAAAAAATTATAAAAATCAAGATGATCGTACTCAATATTACTTAAAGAAAAATCCAATATGCCACCAAAAGTGGAATAACACTGATAAAAAAAATGATGAAAATAAAGTTCTCAGAATAAGCCTGCGAAGAATTATGAGGATAAATGTTTCAAATATGGTATAAATAGACATTGTCATGTATCTGTCGTACACCAAAATATTTGGTAGACCTATATCAAGCATCCATTAAAAAAAAGGAAAAGGAGGTCGAAATGAATTTTGAAAATCACAAGAATCCAGTAGATTCAATTTTTACCCCTAATGGAATGGATCTCACCCATCAAGTTGTTTTCTATTTCTTTATGAACCCCAACGGAAACTTCGATTTTCTAATGGGTGATGATTTTGATTACAATAATTTTATAATCACATTATATTTCAGTTATTATATTCGAATATATTGTAATTTTTCTTTAAATTAATAGAGTTTTATATGTGTCTTGCTTTTATTAAGGAAATATGGATTTTATTGATCAATTGATCAATTTGAAGAAAATTGATGGAGATATGTGTCTTGTAGACAGTTACACTACATATATAATTTTCAAATATAAGAAATATTTTCAATATTTAACATTGAATAGAAATAATATCAATACTATATCCGATTTTTCAAACCTAATTAAAGGTTTCGGAAGAGTAAATATAATGTTACTAGAAGGAACAAAACTGTGTATCAACAATGCTTTGTATTTTTCAAAATTTGAAAGAAATTTATTAAGTTTTAGAGATATTCGTCATAATGGTTATCATATTGAAACTTATTGATAGTAATGAATATTTTTACATTACTTTTTATAATTTGGGGCCATAAGCTCATATTAAAAAAACTGACAGCTTTCTCTTCGAGATTATATTATATAACTATGAGTACAATTAAATCAAATATTATGATGCACTGGAAGTGCTTTGATTCATAATTTTTTATATTGTGGCATGATCGCCTTGGACATCCGAATTCAATTATGATGCTGCAAATAATTGAGAACTCACTTGGGCATCCTTTAAAGAACCTAAAAATTCTTTTACCAAGTGATTATACATGTGTATTATGTTCTCAAGAAAAATTTATTATTAGACCATCCCCTTCTAAGGTAGTAAATGAATATCCATCATTTTTATAAATGATTCATGCGAACATATGTAAGCCATTTAGATATTTTATAGTTTTAATAGATACATCAACTAGGTGGTCACATATTTGTTTACTCTCTACTCATAATGTTGTATTTCTTAGACTTCACGCACAAATTATTAGATTACGAGCTCAATTTTTTGATTATCTAATTAAGTCTATCAAATTGGATAATGCAGCAAAATTTACATTTCAAGTCTTTGATGATTATTGCATATTAATAAAAATTCATGTTGAACATTCAATGGTTCATGTACATACTCAGACCAGTTTGACTGAATCATTTATTAAACGACTTCAATTAATTTCTAGACTTTTGCTTATGAGAATAAAACTATCTGTTTCTATTTGAGATATGAAATTTTACATGCTACATCATTGGTTTAGATTAGACCAATTGCTTATAATAAGTACTTTTTATTGCAACTTGCTTTTGGTCAACTAACAAATATTTTTTATCTTCAAAATTTTGGTTTTGTTGTTTATGTTTCAATTGTGCTCTCAAATGCACTAAGATAGGCCCTCAATGAAAACTTGTAATTTATATTTATTTTTATTATCTTTCTATTATTAAATACCTTGAATCTTTAACTGGTAATATTTTTAAAGCACCATTTGAGGATTGCTATTTTGAAGAAACAAGTTTTCCACCATTCAAAAAAAATATATATATGCCTGAAGCACAAAAAGAAATAGCATGTAATGCTTTATCATTATCTCATATTGATCCTCATACAAATCAATGTGAATTGAAAATTTAGAGAATTATTCATTTGCAAGGTATTGTAAATCAATTACTAAATGCATTTACTGATAGTAAAAAAAAAAAATATCATATTCTAGCTACTAATATCCTTACGAGGATTAAAGTCTCTATAGTACAATGAAGAAATCAAGCAACAAATGAATATAAAATATGCATGAAGTGTGAAAGACATTTTGGTGTAAAGGACAAAATTTTCTAAAAAAAAAAAACAAAAGAAAATGAAATTAGTATTTCTAAAGAAACCATACCTACAAAACAGGCAACAAAATCAAGTGATACATCCAAACTTTTAATACCAAATTCTTCTAAAAAAGAATATCCTAAAAAAAAATCTCCTTAAGAGACATCTCCTGAAGAGGAACAAGTTGTATATAAAAATATTAATATCTCAATAAAATTGTGTAAGTACAGGAGAATTATGAGATAAAAATAAAATTATTATCGACAATATATTTTTATTTAAATTTGCAATTGACATTACCATAAATAATGATGAAATTGAACCACACACCGTCAAAGAATGTCGACATAGAAATTAATGGCTAAAACGGAAAAATGCAATCCATGCAGAATTGAATTCATTTTCATAATGTGAAGTATTTGGATCTGTAGTCTAAACACTTAAAGGTGTTACGCCTGTTGGATATAAATGGATATAAGTACAAAAATATAATGAGAAAAATGAAATTATGAGATATAAAGCATGAATTATTGCACAAGGTTCTCGCAGAAATCTGGTATTGATTTTCAAGCAATATATTCTCTTGTAAGGGATTCAAAGTTTGGAAATGCGTTTAATGAATATGATATTGTATATTTATATGAATCGCTAGACAATGATATATACATGAAAATTCTTGAAAGGATAAAAATGCACAAAGCATATGATTCAAGATCCAGAACTATTTATTCTATCAAGCTACTAAAATATTATATGGCTTAAAACAATCTAGACCTATGTGGTACAATCATTATAGTAAATATCTAGTGAAAAATTGATTTGTGAATAATTCAATTTGTCAATGTATTTTCATTAAGAAGTTAAAGTCCAAATTTGCAATTATTACAATATATATGGATGATTTAAATATCGTTAGAATTTCAGAAAAGCTCACAAAAACTACAACTTATTTAAAAAATGAATTTGAAATGAAAATTTTTGGAAAGACAAGATTTTATCTTGGTTTACAAACTGAACATCTTTCAAATAAAATTTTAGGTCATCAATTTACATATATAAAAAAGTCTCAAAACACTTTTATATGGATAAACCTCACCCTTTGAGCACTCCAATATTTTTCGATCACTTGATATTGAGAAAGATCCCTTTTGACCTCGAGAGAAAGATTGAAAAATTCTTGATTCTGAAGTACCATATGTTAGTGCAATTGGTACTTTAATATATCTTGTAAATTGTGCAAAACCTGATATTACATTTTTCGGACAACTTACTAGTAAGATATAGTTCTGCACTAATTCAAAAATATTGGAATAGAGTCAAATATGTTTTACATTACCTTTGTGGTATGGTCGACATGAAGTTATTTTATTCAAAATAATCAAGCATACAATTAATTGGATATGCATATATAAGTTATTTATCTGATTTGCATAAAGGATGTTCTCAAACGAAATACCTATTTATATAGAGAAGTACAACTATTTCATGGAAGTTTGTCAAATAAACAATGGTGGTTATTTCTTCCAACCACTCTGAAATTATTGCAGTATATGAAACAAGTCGAAAGTGTATTTAGTCAAAATCAGTAATTTAGTACATTCAAGAAAAATGTGATTTACCCACAATTAAAGGTAGCCCAACTATATTATATGAAAATAATACAGCATATATATTATGTAAATAAGAAGTGGCTACATCAAAGATTATAAGACCAAACATATTTCAACAAAAAGGGCGGTGGCATTGATATTTAGAAAATACAATTAAGTAATATTTTAGTAGATTTATTTACTAAAATTTTATCAACTACAACATTCAAAAAGTTGATACACAATATTAGAATATGACTGCTCAAGAATCTTTCCATATGAACAATTGAAATTTGAATACTTATTTAGGGAAGTCGATTATCATTTGGATTATACTCTTTTTCTTTCACTAAATTTTTTACTATAAAATTTTCTTTTGCAAGGTTTTAATTAGACAATTCTAAAGTATTCAAATACACATTAGAATATTGTAATCTTTTTCTTTCGTCATAAGTTATTTTTTACTAGGTTTTATTTGACAAGATTTTAACGAATCATATTCTTTTGTATCTGGTCATTTAAGGGAAAGTATTATAAATACATGAAATGTATTTGGTAGATGACCATGAAAATTCTTCTATAATCATGTATCTTTATTTCTCATGTTTATATATTCCATTAATTCATATATTGTCATTTCTTAAATTTATCTACTCATTTAATATTATGTATTCTTTGTACTTATAAAAAGATGTCTTGAACAGCAATTATAGTAGACACATAATAAGGAATTTGAAAAAAATAATACTTAATTCTAGAAGAACTAAAATACGATAATATGGTCTTTTAAATATCTTACTACTTTCTTTAATTTTATAATAATAATAAGATTATAATAATATTTTATTTAAGATTAAACTTTTATCTTAACTTATCTTATTTCAACTTATTAATAAATCCGCACCTTAAAAGAGTTTGCAAATAATAATTTCGTGTATAAACAAATTACTCACTAGAGGATCCATCGTAATTATATAAAAAAAAAAAACTCAAAACATTTATTAATATGACAATATGTGGTGTAAATCTGTGATATTAAAATAATTTGAAATATATTTTTTTCGGACAAGAATGATAGGAAAACCCTGGCCTTCTTAACCGGATCTAGAAATTAATATCAGAGGGAGGAGACACGAGTCACATTGTCACATGACCCGTTCTTTTGCACTGAATCCAACCATCAGAAGAAACGTCCGAACCACAACTTCCGTCTTCTTTTAAGCAATAGACGCCCACGACGACACGTAACTACGTAAGTATTGCAGAAAAACTCGTCAGCTTTGCCGATCATATACACACTGACACGTGTCACACGTCAATCTTCTAAGTTGCATTATCTGAGAAACCGAGTCGATCACTTTCTTTGCTGATCAAGAAAATTGCAGCTTTGGTAATTGCAGAGATGGGGTTCTCTAAGAAAGAATATGAATTTATAGCTGAGATCGGTCTGGGACCCGATAATCTTGGTGGGTACGTAAATGGTGAATGGAAAGCAACTGGATCTGTCATCTCTTCCGTGAATCCTTCAAACAATCAGGTTTCTTTTTGGATTATTCGCCTTTTTAAGTTCTCTATAACAGAGTCGGAGCCAGATGTTTAAAGAAAAGAGTACACTTTTTATCGTAGTGTTTTTTTCCCCTTCTTTTATCACACTTTTAAGTGAAAGGACGAGAGGGGTTTGAACTTAATTTCCAAATCCTTAATCTGAGCGTAGTAGATAGCCTCCCCCCAAATAAAAACCCACAATCTTTTTGGTTTTTATTGTTTGTGTTGCGTTTATGTTTCTTGGGTTATTAGTAGATGAATTTAACCTGAGTCTTGGTGTAAACAAGTTCCTTTATAATCTTTCTCATTTGTAATATGAGTTTCTTGATTAATGAAAGCTTTCTTATTTTATAATCTTTTAATAGAACATGGGCACTTTTAAATTCCCTTAAAAATTACAAACAGCAAAAATTAAAAACGAGTACATTTAAATTAAAAAAGGTGGCCATTCACCCTCAATGGGTGGTCCGGCCACCCCATTTGGGGTGCGACTGGCCACCCGTGGTCTGTGGCTTGGGGTGGCCGGACCACCCTTGGTGGTTACAAATGATATATATTTTTTTAATATATTAGTGGAAAACCAATGCGGTTGAGACTTTTTGAAAATTCAATGGTTCTTGGGGTGCCAGTCTTTTATTGAAGGGTGACACATTCTAACAATAGCTGCTCCCTTACAATATTCTGATTTTCTTGCATTTTGGATCTAGATGATTGCTAAAGTCACGGAGGCATCTGTTAAAGATTATGAGGAGGGAATGCTTGCTTGCAATGAAGCGGCCAAGAAATGGATGAGTGTGAGTTTAAGATAGCTCTTAACATCACAAAACAACAAAAACTGTCAAATTTCAGCATTATTTTATAAGTTAAAATTTGAGCGTTGATAAGGATTACCTGGATGAAGTTTGCTTGATAGTTGATATCGTCATTTTTCTGCACAGATTCCTGCTCCAAAGAGAGGTGAAATTGTTAGACAGATAGGGGATGCGCTAAGAGCCAAATTGGATGTTCTGGGTCGGCTTGTGTCACTTGAGATGGGAAAGATACTTCCTGAAGGAATAGGGGAGGTTCAAGTATGATACTACTCTATAATTTGGTTAGATGTATTCTTTCGATTATTTTTATTGGACAATGTTATTACCCCCATTGTTGTAAGAGAAAGAGTCAAAGGTCGTGGCTGTGAGGTCTTGTGCCGTGACGCATCTTCCTTGAACGCCACTCTCAAGCAGGCTTTCGGTGCAGGCCTCAGCTGCTTTTGGGACTATATAATATTATCAACTAAATTTGTAATACCCAGCAACTTTCCATGTGGTGGTTTCCTCTTTTGTAAGCAAGGGTTGGTTTACTCTCGGTAGTTGCTTATCAAGTGGTTGTTGAACAGGGTTCACTTACTATTCACCTCTCTAGGTGTCCTAGTTTTAGTAGTTCTATATGCCTAATCTGTTTGTCATTTTCCTTGAAGAGTTACTCGGACTAATCCAATAATCTCATTTCTGGAGTATGCATTCTTCTACATCTTTTTTCTTTTAATTTTTAGTCTGCTCTCTCTCTCTCTGTGGCTGGCATCCCATGGCCAGATGGTGCATAGAGACTTGACCTTTGAAGCAAATTGTTTGTAGTTTTCCAGACATCTTTAGACAAACTTTTTGGTTAGAATTTCTAAACCCTTTCCGGTTAATCCAAATCTTTACTTGCAGGAAATTATTGATATGTGTGATTATGCTGTTGGACTAAGCCGACAACTGAATGGATCTATCATACCTTCAGAACGTAAGCTTGTTCATTATTAAAGTACATGACAATTCGTATATCGGTGTCCTTCTGATTGCTAATTTGAATAGTTTAATCAACAACAAGAAGCTTCACGAGAACTTAATATGAAAACTTTCGGTTGTGGAGCTTAAAGTGTGATATTTTTGAATTTTTCCATCCACTTTGGCTCGTTTCTTTAAAAATACTAAGTCATATCTGCCTTTTTTCTTCTTTCCCTTTTCAGGTCCAGATCATATGATGTTGGAGGTGCTGTACGAATTTAGACATTGACTGTGATTAAATTTCAATACTTAATAAAAATAAATATTCAATATTTGACTAAAGAATTTGTGCTCTAATTGCAGGTGTGGAATCCACTGGGAATAGTTGGTGTAATTACTGCTTTCAACTTTCCATGTGCCGTTCTTGGTTGGTTCTAGTTGCCACTTTCATTGAGAAAGTTTCATTTGTCAATCCATGTAATGATTAGGATTATTTAGATCTATGGCATTTATGTTGGTTGGGAAATCTTTAATTGCTTGGATACACCATACGCCATCCACATGGCATGATTTAATTTGTAAAGATTCAAATTTTAAAATTTATATTCCAAATCAACTTATGCCACGTGGATGGTGTGTGGTGCAAAGGTCTTCAAATAGTTATTCAATATACTTTATTCATGATTGTAAAACTCTATGTATGGTTCCCATATGAAGAATCCTACATTAAATTTTCAGTTTCGTAGTTATGAAATGTTCCAGCCCTTTTAACCATGGGTGGTTTCTTGCTCTGATGCATTAGGGTGGAATGCCTGCATTGCGTTAGTCTGTGGCAACTGTGTTGTGTGGTAAGTTAGATGTCCGTCTCCTGAATATATTTCCTTAGATTCTTGACAGTTACTCTTTCAATCTTGGTTTGCTTTCCTACCAAGATATTTCGTTCTGAAGCTTGATTGAAATGAAAACTGGTTAGACCAACTTATCTCAGTCTATTCTTGGGCTTGAAACTTTGTATGTTGTTTTGTAAGCAAAAACTCAGTTTCTGATCCTCGCATCAACACTCTAAAATGATAACAAGGGTTTTCCATCATTCATTTTTTTTTAATATTTTCTTCTTTATTCTTGAAGCTATAAGAAACTTTGTAGTGTCTTTCAACCGTTCCGCCTCTTCCCCACCAGAACTAACAAGAAAAAGAACATGCTAGTTATTGATTCCCTTGATCAACTAAAATAAGATCTGATAATTTTTTTCTTTTTTACTCACTAAAAATATATATATTTGCTTAGAAGAAAAGCAGCTGAGTTAGATAGGCATTTAGTCTGCTCGATGAAATAAATGCCCAGTCGTCTGCTTGATGATAGGCATTCAACACCTTCTTGCCTTGGAGGCAGCAGTATGATCTATTACATTCTTATTTTACATACAATGGTAATTACTTGCTGCGTTATGCATTTTAGGAAGGGTGCTCCAACAACTCCATTGATAACTATTGCGGTAACAAAGCTTGTGGCAGAGGTTTTTGAGAAGAACAACTTGCCAGGTGCGATATTCACCTCTTTCTGTGGAGGTGCTGAAATTGGTCAAGCAATAGCGAAAGATGCACGCATAGCACTGGTCTCATTCACTGGAAGTTCAAAGGTATATCGGTGATATGATTGTGCCATTGTCATTATGTTTTTATGGAATATCCAATATAAGAAAAAGGTTTTGCCTTCAAGAGCTGAAACATATTTCATGGTTTGCATGATGATTTAATAATGCACTCTTTTTATAAAGAGTTTTGGTGTAAAAGATCTAGGGGGCTGCTACAGCCCCCATTACTTGGGTCCCAATTTGGGACCCGCTAGGCTTTTTTTTTTTAACATCATTTTTTTAATGCTTTTAAACATTTTTAAAAGAAGAAAAAAATATATAATATTATTAAATAATATTTCCTTAATCATTAAGTCAAAAGAAAAAAAGGGGGGGGGGGGGGGGGGAGAGGGGGACTCAAATAGTGGTGTCTTTATCATTTTCCAAAGATCTATTCCTGGGAAAAGGTTGCTGCCTACAAAAAGGCACAAGCATCTTATTTATGAATGAACATTGATGAATTGCGGTTCATATCTGGTGACATGAAATTATGTGGGTATAATGAGCATGTGGCCATATCTGTTTCCACTGGTGGCCCCCACAAGAAGAAAACCAAAACTATCTATGCTATCTGTTTGGGAGCTTTATTTAATAGTAAGTCGGAGCTATTACTTTCAGACTCATCTTTATTACCTAAGCATGTCTTCTGCATTTTGAATTACAGGTAGGTATGATGGTCCAGCAAACAGTGAACGAAAGATTTGGTAAATGCTTGCTTGAATTAAGTGGGAACAATGCGATAATTGTTATGGATGATGCCGACATCAAGCTGGCTGTGCGTTCAATTTTATTTGCAGCTGTTGGTACAGCTGGTCAGCGCTGCACAACATGTCGTAGACTGGTATATGCATCTAGTTGTGATTCTGATGACACAGCTACAATATGGTTGTAGAGGTTATAGTTCTAACAACAGCTTCTTTGTTTTTCTTTTTAAATATAGTTTCTTCATGAAAGCATATACCAAAAGGTATTGGACCAACTAGTTGGTGTTTACAAGCAAGTCAAAATTGGGGATCCTTTGGAAAAAGAAACTCTGGTTGGACCGTTACATACTCGTGTCTCAAGGGATAACTTTGAGAAGGGAATCTCAAGCATAAAATCTCAGGCATATATCATCTCTTGCAATTGACCATCCCTAGTATGACCAACCCGTGTTGGCCTTATACCTTGTACTTAAGTGCTTACTGTTTATAACTTCTTGGTGCTTGCATAATCAGGGAGGGAAAATCCTGGTAGGTGGATCTGTTATAGATTCAGATGGAAATTTTGTACAACCAACCATTGTCGAGATCTCTCCAGATGCCTCTGTGGTAAAAGAAGAATTGTTTGGTCCAGTTCTGTATGTTATGAAATTTAAGGTAGTTTATTCATGACATTCCATCCATTTGGATACATGTATATTGTATTTTATTTTGATCTTATCATATTAAACTTGAATTCATACATTATCTTGTACAGACTCTGGAAGAAGCAATTGAAATGAACAATTCTGTACCTCAAGGATTGAGTAGTTCAATCTTCACACGCCGGCCCGAAGCTATATTTAAATGGATTGGGTGAGCGCTTAGAACTTGATCCTTAGTGTGTATGAAAGAATTGTATGTTGTTGCCCTGAGCTATTTCACTATTTCATTTATACTGAACTGACTATAGTTTCTAACTGTTGTACTGCTTCAAAAGTTTAATTGCTAATCATCACTAGAAGCTAGAGGTATATATAAAGTTTACTGCCACAAGTGACTTTTGCACTCAAATATTAGATAATAATGCAATTAGAAAGTCTGAATAGTGCATGCTGCAGGCAATTTCATTACAGATTTGCTATAGTTCTGCACCATCTTCATTACATGTTTGTATAATGTGTTCATGCATTTGAGTATTCTGTAGGCCACATGGCAGCGATTGTGGTATCGTGAATGTGAACATACCTACAAATGGAGCTGAGATTGGTGGTGCTTTTGGTGGAGAAAAGGCAACCGGTGGTGGTCGGGAAGCTGGAAGTGACTCCTGGAAGCAATACATGCGACGCTCAACGTGGTATGATTTTACCGAACTTGTCGATGTGCATGTCTGACTACTCTCATGATAGTTCCCCAAACACATTAGTTTGCTTGAATTTGTGGCTGAAACTTTTCGTCTTCTGTTATATTTGCCATAGTGACTAAGACTATCTTTTCCTTGACAGTACAATAAATTATGGAAGTGAACTACCATTGGCTCAGGGAATTAGTTTTGGCTCATAAATAGGCAGTGCGGCATTGCTGCCGTGACCTCTGCGGCTATTTTCGACTGGAGGATCGAGATACTCTCAGCAAAATCTGCAGTCAGGGTTGTGCTTCTCTGTCCTATTTTAGTGTTTTATGAAGACAAAATAGAAAAAAGGGATCTATGACATTCCAGTACTGCAAACAAAAAGCAATCAGAAATAATTTATCTGATATAAAGGCCGTCTTGTTTGTTATGTTTTTTTTTTTTTGTTTTCCCAGAGCTCTATCTAGGACATGGGTGAACCACGTAATGGTCTAATATGTTATTGCGGTGATGATAGTTGAAGAAAAATGTCCCTAAAAATGTCTCAAAAGGACTTTTACTGGGTTAGGATTTATATCACTCTCATCAGGTTAAATCTTCCTACCACTGTGTAGGGGTGTTCGGGAAAGCAGCAAACCTAACATGAACTGATCTAACCCAAAAAATGTTAGTCAGTATGGGTTGCTTCAGCTGTTAGCTCAACCGATGAATATCAGGCAGATTGGTTCGATGATCCTATCGGCCGGACCGGTTCTATAATTCCGGAAATTTTCCCCAATAGTACATCTTTTAGTGCACTTGATTCCACTCCCAGAAAGAGCGTTAAATGCATAGATTCAAAGAATGTTGGAAGATATTATCAAATAAAATAAAAAGTCTAAGATAGTGCTAATTTTAAATAATAGAAAAAAAAACATATGCATGCTTTTTGAAATTCTCATGTACCCCTGTATATCAACGAAAATGTCTATCAATTCACTTGAAGAAATTAGTTAGTTCTCAATCTTGTAATTGTTTAATCAATCAAATAGTTGAAATGAACAAATAAATTTGTATATAACACAACAATTGGTTACGAAATAAAATCTTTTGAAAAATTCCTCAAAGACAAAATCTTACGAGGCAACTAAATTCAAAAAAGTCAATTTTCTTATTTGAAAATCAAATTACAAGTTCTCAATTACAATATCTTTGCTAATTTGACTCTTATGACTAGACAAACGACTCGTTTATCTTTTACCTCAATAGTAGCCAAAACCTCTAACGATATTTAAATATTGACTTTTCTTCTGGAACCTTCAATAGCTGAAATTCAATTATGATCCTCACAACTTCGAGCACAATCACATTTACGAGTATGAAAACACAATGAAAATTCTTCAGTGAATTTTCTCTCACACGACAGATGAAAAATATCTTAAAATGCTCTCTAGCCAGAAACCCTTACTAGGATTATTAAATGAGTTCTTTTAAATAAGCAGTCTGGAAATAGGCATGATCAAGATAACATTCTGCTGACAAATTGAGTATGTTGTGAAATCCTCTTCTGATAGTTTGTTGACATGTCGCAATAACAATTCTCTACAACACTTATTTTTGTTCAGCTTCTATTATGGATAGGTGCAAATTGTAATTTTACGCCAGCAACACACTTAAACACCTCTTATAACTCTTAGATAGACTAATATTGTTATAGATAAATCTAATGAATATTTTATGTTCATCTAAAATTCAAACTTAAAGATAAGATAAAATCTCATATTTTAATTTTCAAATATATTCAAACCTATCAACCTAATTACTTAATTCTTGCCAGCAACTTCTACATTTACATCTCTCCATTTGATAAATTGGTGACAAAACAAATTATGATGAATGTAATTTTCCTGTAAATTTCAAACAGCAAATCACAAATATCAAAGTTGGAAATTTTTACGGTCATTTTACAAACCCAACAAAACTAACAAGATTAATCAAGTCTCTAAAACAACTTTAGCTGAACAGTACGAGTCCTTAAGGTCAAACAGTCACACCATATTAGATTGTATCAAAACAAACTTAGAATGAAGGTAAGAACTAAGTAAGATATCAAAATATTCTTGCCAAATAATTTTCCTATCAAAATATTCTTGCCAAATAATTTTTCTGCACAAAATAGAAAAAAATGGCCACTCCTGCTCGTCTACTCCCCCTTTCTTAATGTTGCTGCTCCCTCTCACTCTTTCTCCCCCCTTTTTGTCAACAATGTGGCCATGGGAGTCTAGTTCTTAGCATCCGAATCATCAACCACATTTTCTGCGACTTGTTGGATATCCAAGGAGAGTTGAACCAGTCTATGACTTGCTTGTATGCACTCATTACATACAACTGTAATCTTGTTCTCTAATCTGGCAGTAACAGTAACAAGCTTATGAGATGAAGTGTAATTTGTTCTAAGACTTGAGGAAGAGACACGGATGGCTCAGGAGGTGGGGAGATAGACTAAGTTGGTGGAGGCCTCGTCTTACTAGTGCTAGCAATGACAGCTTCAAATTTTACCATATTTAGAATATAAATAGGCAATGTTTTTAATTTCATTCCGTACCAGACGTTTGTCCGATACAAGGCTTAAATGCATTTCGTACTGGCCAATACACATGATTTTGACTGGTACTGGCCAGTACACAAATTTCGCTTGTGCCAGATTTTGACTTCTTATACTTCTTTTTTTTCGTTTCTTGTTATTTTTTTATTATCTCAATTCAGACTAGACTATTTATTTATATATAATTTATTTATGTATGGACTATTTCGAAACAGTACTAGTACCAAAATTATTTGTTTCAGTGCTTTGATCGATATGCCCACCGGTATGGTATTTAAAACATTGAAAATAGAACCAACCATTTTCTGTGTGGGCTTATTTGCTCTAAGATGGGCGTTGGCTTTCATAGCCAACTTTGTGATCAAGCTACCAAACGGGAGATTTTGTTCTTTTTCAACATGTGAGCGTTAAACAATATCAATAACATGACTTGAAAAGTCAATGGATAGACCCATGGCCAAAGCATATATAAAATAGGCTCTCTCAAGTGTGATTCAGTATGGTGACTAATGGGCCATAGGTTGGTGAACACTATTTTTGCTAAGAGCCTAAATTGTGGAAACATGTGATGCAGAGGTAACCTGTGAGTCTTGGTAGTTCATTTTGGGCCATTCGGGCCAACAAACAAACCTCTCATAGTTGTGTTTTAGGAGACTCCTAAGCTCTTGAATGGATATTGTGATGATTTCATCTCAGGCAAATCACAAAGCTCTCTAATAATGGCAGAAGATACCTTAACTTGTATTCGCCGAATAATAGACATGATGTTATGATCATCCAAGTTAAAATGGGTAATATTTGAGTAGAATTCCCAAACCACCTCAGCACATTGTGCAGGAGTTGAATGAGTGAGTTTTTTCTATCCTCTTTCCATGAAATATTACGAATGAGGAGTTGGAAGTCATCTATTAGAGAATCTTTCCAGATAATTTCACATTCTCTTAAGACAGTCTCTTAGAGAATGTGTTTCTGTAAGCATTTTTAGCTTCAACTAATTTGAACTATTCAAAAATAGCTTCTAACTGTGCAAGCTCAAATGAAGAAGGAGGAGCCGAAGTCTTTCTAAGTTGATTTATTTTGGTAGAGAGTTCCTCCTTGGTTGAAGAGTGTTCTTAAGCAATTGGTGTAGATAGCTTCTTTCTCTTGGCACGTTCCGTGAATCTCATCTGAGTTCTCACATCAACAATGTTAGAGAAAACAAATATGAAGTTAGTATACATGCATTGATTCAGAAACAAAATATGTGAGTAGTAATTCTCAACATTGACCAAATGGCACACACAAAACTCATACATATATAATCTTGCTATATTGGTGAGATAACTACAACAAATTAGAGGTAAATGAGCAATATGTTGACCTAGATAAAACATCAAATACATGGTGTTCAACTATTAGAAATTGAAATGTATAGGTTCGGAACCCTTGAAAAACCATCCTCAACACCCGCATAAAACAGTTCCAAATCTTCATATGTTTAAATTCCTACTCAACCCAACCAAATTTCATTGCCCAACTTCTCAAAACAATAATCAAAATCCCAAACTTCATTTATGCACTTGCTGAAACCTAGACTTTGAGAGATGAAAGAAATGGTTTGAAACAACATGAAATCATACATTGTTGGGGAATTCATGAGTGAATAAACTTGGATTTGAGTGTTCCGCCCAAGAGATTTGAGTGAAATGTGAGAGATTTTGGCAAGATAGGGCATAAGATGAGTAGCATCGTGTGTTTGTAGGATTTCTTCGGGGGCGTGGATGCGTGAGCTATGATTTTAAGTTACTTAAGTTAGTGCTGTGCCATGCATGTACCGAGATAGTCTCACATGGACTCATCTTGTATAGCCTTTTAGTATCCCACTAGGACTTAGACACAACACAAAGATTCAGTTAAAACTTATAAGAGCCTGAAACACTACTTCTAGCCTTAAAATAAAAATAAAAATATTTTTATTTATTTATTTTATATATGCCAAAAACAAAAACAATAAAAATAAAGAAATTGGAAAAAGTTTAATTTTAAGTTTAAAAAAAATGAAAAGATAAGGCAATTAACATACTTAGACGCATCATAGTTAAATAGATTCAATACTGTACACCATCTTGCTTACAACAATCATAATGAATATTCACTCCTCATAAAATTATCAATGTCAAAGTTTGTGAGTATGTGAGCGAGCAAACATATGTAAGGTAGTAACTCTTTATTCTTCTCTTTTATTTTTTAATGTCCTTTTTTATTATATTTTTCATGAGTGTTTTCTTCTTAAAAATGCTTCCAAAATTTTATCACTTATCTCAAAATTCAAACCTTAAATTAGGGCCTAGATACATAAGTGTTTCTTTCAAACGCTTACTTGCACAACTCTTTTTATGTCTATTTTTGTTGTTCATATTTTTCCACAATAATTAGAGCAGCAATTCTTTCTATAAAAACTTAAATGACAAATCCGTATAGGGTGTGTCTTTGTTTGCAATAATTTAACACCGATTTTTTCTATATGAATAACAAGTGATGTTTGGCAAGGGGAGACCTCTTTACTCTTGCACTAGGTTCAACTAGTATTAATCAATTTAAGGTATGAACCTCTTCTACGGTGAGCATCTCAATAACCCTTGTCAGCTTTAATAATAATATGCATATATACAATTTCCTCACAGTACATTGAAAATGAACTTTTTCATAATGACCCATAGGATTATTATGTACAAAATGAATTGCACAAAAAAGAGAAATGCATGAGTTCAAAAATTTATTGGGTGAGTACCCACATACTCAAAACTTCAACACATCAATCATGCATATAAAAAATCTGACCGAAATATTTTTTTCTTCGTTTTTTTTCTTTAAAAGCTGAAAAATAAAAATGAAAAAACAGAAAACTAAAATGCATGTCCTAAACTACTTAGAGGCAAAGACTCTTACTTGAGCTTTCCTCAATAACTGAAATCTTAGATCATTTAGAGATTTAGTAAACAAGTCAGCCAATTGATGTTCAGTAGGCACATGCTCCAAATATGCTATTTTAGACTCTACAGATTCTCTAATAAAATGATTTATAATGTCAATATGTTTAATTCTAGAGCGCTGAACAAGATTTTTTGAAATACTAATAACACTAGAATTATCACAACAAACCATCATAATATTTTGAGAAAAATCATAGTCTTAAAACATATTTTTCATCCACAATAACTGTATACAACAACTCCCTATAGGTATATACTCAATTTCAGTAGTAGTTAGGGAGATAGAGTTTTGTTTTTTACTCAACCATATTACGAAATTTCCACCTATATAAAAACATCCAACAGTAGTACTCTTCTTATCATCGGCATTCCTAACTCAACCAACATTCGAATACTCGACAAAATGTTAGATTAGTGTTGTTAGTAAACCATATCCCATAATTAATAGTTGCATTAAGATATTTTATGATTCTTTTACTTCTGTAAGACGAAATTCTTTAGGATTGGCCTAAAACATAACACACTCTAAGTACTAAAGGCTATATCGGGTCTACTTTCAGTGATAGATAATAGGCTTCCTATCATATTTCTATAAAGTGTAAGGCCAATATTTTTGCCTGATGGATCCTTGCTGATTTATACTAATGTACTCGTGGGAGTACGAGCATTTTTTTTCCTCCTATTCTAAACTTCTTAATAAGGTTTTAGCATACTTAGATTGTGAAATAAAAACTCCTTATTTACATTGTTTTACTTGAATTTCCAAGAAGTTTAACTCAATCATGCTCATCTAAATTTTGGATTTCATTTCATGTGCAAAGTCATACATAAGAGACTCAAGTGAAGCTCCAAATACTATATCATCAACATAAATTTGGGCAATTAGGAGTTGCTTATCTGATTTTCTTATGAAAAGAGTCATATTGTCTTGTCCTCTAATGAAGTCATGATCACGTAGATAAGTTGTCAATCTCTCATCCCAAGTATGAGGTGTTTGTTTCAATCCATAGTGAGCCTTCTTTAACCTGTACACATAATCTGGTTGTGAGTGATCAATAAACCCCTTAAGTTGTTCATCTTTTCTTGTAGTACTCTATTAAGAAAGACACTCTTGATATCCATTTGGTATAATTTGAAGTCTACATGACAAGCAAGTGCAAGGAGAATTCAGACAGGTTCCAACCAAGCCACATGGATAAATGTTTTATCGAAATTTATCCTCTCCACTTATGTGTATCCTTGAGCAACAAGCTTTGCTTTATTTCTCACAATGGTGCCATGCTCACCGGACCTATTCTTGAAGATCCACTTAGTTCTAATAATATTATAATTTTCTGGTCTAGGATTTAACTCTCATACATCACTTTTAGTGAATTGATAGAGTTACTCATGCATGGTATTGACCCATCTTTCATCTCCAAATGCTTCCTTAACTTTCTTGGGTTCAACCTGCAATAAATAACACATAACTGAAACTTGATTTAGAACCCTTTTTATTAACCTCATACGTTCATCTAGTTTACTAAGGATATCCTCCATTGGATGATTTTGAGTAGCTCTTAACGAAGGTGGTTTGTCTTGTGGATCACTTTTCTCTATGTGATCTTTTTCATCTTGCACTTCTGAGTCATCTTCACTAGTTTGCACCGACTCCTTTAGATCTTCAAGTTCTCTCATGGTTGTCTCAGCTGAAATGTCATCTACAACTACATTAAATGATTTCATAACAAATTTTGTACGCAAGTTGTAGACTCTATAGGCCTTACTATTTGAGGAATAACCAAAAAGTATTCCTTTCATCACTTTTACTTTCAGGTTTATGATTGTTTTCTCGATCTTTCAAGATGTAACATTTACTACCAAAGACTCTAAAATACTTTACCATGAGTCTTTTATTTTTTCACAAACTATAAGAAGTCTGTTTGGTGCCGAGTCTTAGGATTACCCGATTCAGGATGTGATTTGTTGCATTTATAGCTTCTCCCAAAAAATATAAAACCATCTTCTTGTTGCTTATAATAATTCAAGCCATTTCTTGAATAGTTTCATTCTTCCTTTTCACCACTCAATTTTATTGTAGAGTGATGTATACTAAAAAATATTATTGATGGATTCCCTATTTATAATAGGAAGAAGTGAAATTAGTATTCTGAAACTCTCTGCCATGATCACTATGTATTTTAGAAATAGAAACTTTCTTTTTCTATTTGCAAGTTTCTTGAATAGTTTCTTGGCAAAATCAAAAGTCTCAAATTTTTCTTTCAAGAGGATAGTCTATGTGTATCTTAAAAAATCATCTATCATTATGATATACTTCTTTCCACCAAGACATTTGGCTTGTTTTGGACTCATCAAGTCCATGTGCAATAATTCAAGCTACCGAGAGATAAGAATATGGAAAATGTTCTTGTGTTGACACCTCTTGTTTGATTTCCTTCTTGGCATGTTCCATATACTATTTTCTTGGCTTTAATGACCTTGGACAGTCCATCTATTGTTTTTCGTTTTGAGATCTTCGATAGATCTTTAAAGTTGATGTGCCCAAGTGTTGATGCCACAACTCAGTTTCATCAAGTAAAACAGCTTAATCTTGATTTGGGAGAGATTCCATAGCAATTATCTGAGGCTTTCAAGCCCTTCAAGATCTACTCTTCGGCTAGGTTGTATACGTTGCATTTTTTTTTTTGAAAACTGCACAAAGAGATTTTCATCACAAAACTGATTAATGCTAAATAAATTAGTTTAAGGCCATTAACAAATAAAATCTTGTTTAAAATAGGTAAGCTGGGTATCTTAATATTCCATTTCCCTTCAACAATAGCCTTTCTACCATCACCAAAGGTTATGGTGACTCTATGGATTGGTTCCATCTTCTTGAAAAGTACATTATCTCTATACCCATGGCTTGAACACGTGCTATCCAGGTGCCAAAGGCAATCGTCCATGGCTCTAAGTGTCGGGTGAGCAATGAGGCACACAACATCTTCCATAATCACTGGTTTTGCCTTGAGTTTTGACTTATCCTTTTCATTTTTTTGAATGCACAAATTTACTAGTTCACCAAGTTTGAGACTTACGAAATTGATTTGTTGACTCATATTATCAACTTGATTTTCTAGACTTTTTCCTTTCCTTTTTGGATATGTTCTACCTTTAATTTTCTACATTTGAAACAAGTTAAAACAATGTGGTCTTGTATAACTAACAACTCAACAATCATGATAAGTAGGAGTAAGTTTACCTTCATACCTACCTTACTTTGCCATTTTAATGGTTGGTTTCTTATATTGAATTTTTGAATGAATTGACTTAGGTACAACATAATTTTGAACATTTTTATCTTGATTTCCTTTAACTAAAACAATACATTTGGATGTAGTTGTAGTGGATGATAAGGCTTGTTTTTCTTTTCCTTTGGAACTCACATATCCTAGGCCAATTCTATTACTATTTATGTTTTGAAACTCAACATTTAATCTAATTTCTATGTTGCTGATTTTTGCTTGCACTCTTGAAATTTTTTTAATTCTTATTCTAGTGTAGCCTTTTGATCATTCAATCTCATCACTTCAACATTAGAAATTTTTAGTAACATAGTCAAATTACTTTTCTCACTTTCCATAGCAGTAAGTTTATCATACAACTTTTTGTTGAATTTTTTCAGTTTAACTACCTCCTCACACACCTCATTATAAGCTTCCTGTAGATTTTGTTCTTGGTCAGTATCATTAAAAGCAATATTCTAATCACTATAGACACATTCACTTTCAGATTTTGTTAGTAACTTCTCACGCAAATCATTCACAATAGTAGAAAAAATATAAAACATTTTTTATCATCGAATGATAAGTTTACACTTTCAGAATCTTAATTACCACTAAGGGTAATATTCAATATCTTTCATTTATTTTTCCTGAATTCAAACGTTCAATTATAATATGATCATAACCTGAATATTCATGATACTATACTCTATCATTATTCTCAGTTTTGTCTTTATTCTAATTCTCAAATTCATTTTTCTTGGCGAAAAAAATTTCTTTTTTTGTTTGCCACTAGTCCTTTTATTAAACATAAATTTTGTGAACTTCCTAACAATGAGAACTATATCCTCATCATTTAGATTTTTATCATTAGAAAACTCCTCATGATTTTCTTTCACATTTTTCAAAGCAATAGATTTATCTTTTCTTGCTTGAGGAATTACAGATTTATACATTTGTAGAGACCCTCTAACTATTAAACTATTATTGCATCCAAATCTTTATTTTCCTCAATGACAATGACTTTAAGCTAAAATATTTTAGGTAAAGACCTCAAAATCTTCCTCATAACTAGAGTCTTTGGCTTTTTCTCCGAGATTAAACCTGGAATTCACAATGTCAGTAAACTTAGCATAGAAATCATTAAAACATTCATCTTCCATCATCTTAATCTCTGAGTTTTGAGGTAAGCAATTGTAATTTTAAATTTTTCACAATTTTTGTTTCTTCATGTGTGACTTCCAAGATTTTTCATGCCTTCTTAGTTATCTCACATGAAAATCCTTTTAAATTCTTCTAGAGATACTGTCATAAAGATAGCATTTAGTCTCTTACTATTTCAATTGCTATTGCTCATCTCATCTCTCATCCAAGCATCAATATTATCCTCAGCTTTAGTCCATCTTCTTTCAATGGAGTGCCACATACCTATTCATCTAGTGATTTGAGAAATGCTCTCATGTGTGGCGGGGCAGTCAATGATGACATCCTTTCCAAGGACACAGATCGCATTCGATTGAGTGAACCACACTTTGATGCCAATTGAGATTCCTTATATACCCTTGTGTATCAACGAAAATGTCTATCAATTCACTTGAATAATTTGGTTACTTCTCAATGTTGTGATTATTGAATCAATCAAATACTTAAAATAAATAAATAAACTTGCATAATAGAACGATTAATTATGAAGGAAAATCTTTTGAAGAACTTTTAAAAGCTGAAACCCTACAAGGCAACCAAAGCCAAAAAAATCAATTTTATTATTTGAAAATCCAATTATAAGTAAGTTTTCAATTACAAAACTTTTGATAATTGACTTTCTTATTTTACCAAACAAACGACCTATTTGTTTTCTTTCTTGGTAGTAACTAGAACCTCTGATGATCTTCAAATATTGGCTTTTCTCCTTGAATTTTCAGTAGCTAAAATCAATTAACGATTCTCTCAACTTTAAGCATGATCACACTCAAGAGTGCATGAAGACACAATGAAAATGTTTTAGTGAATTTTCTCTCACACGGCACATGAAAAATCTCTTAAACTGACATCTGGCCAAACATCCTTACTTGGATTATTAAATGAGTTATTTTAAATAAGCAGTCTAGAAAGACTCTTAGTAAGGATAACATTATGTTTAGAAATTGAGTGTGTTGTGAAATCCTCTCCTGACGGTTTGCTGATCACATGTAGTGATAACAATTCTCTATAGCACTTGATTTTTATTTAGCTTCTATTATGGATAAGTGCAAATTCAAATTTCACACCAAAAACACACTTAAACAACTCTTATGACTCATAGATAGACTAATCTTGTTATGGATAAATCCAATAAACATTTTACATTCATACTTAAAGATAAGGTAAAATCTCATTTTTTACTTTCCTAATATATTCAAACCTATCAACCTAATCACCTAATCCTTACCAACTTCTGCATTTACACTTTTGAACTTGAGAAATGCTTGTCTACAAAGAAATTTTACTCCGTAAAGTTTATAAATTGATGGCACAATGTGATACGTCAAAACTACAGAGCCAATAAACTTCCCTCCAAAAGAGTTGTCTGTCAACCTAACACTTCTCTTTGAACTTAACACCTAGTCCACATTTTTCGTAACACTAAAGATTAAATTAAGATAGATATTAAATAACCTTCATGCCTACCATGCAAAATTCGAGCATAAGCAAAAAAGAGTCATAAATCCAAAGAACAACCAATGGCCCATGAAAATTAACAAAAGCCTCTAATTTGATCACTATTCATTCAAGGTTGAATAAAATAGGGAAGAACAAAGAAATTAAAACAAAAACAAAAGGAGTTCACACACCCACACACACACACACACACACACACAGAGAGAGAGCATATTTACATAATATTGATAAAGAATTTGGAGAAGGAGAACCTTGGTCAAAAGGACTCGTTTATTTTCACATATTAGATGGGTTAAAATTAAAGTCAAAAGTTGAATAAAACATCATTAGAATATATATTTTTAATATTATGAAATTTAAAAAATTTGAATTATTTGTATTATTTTGTATGAAAATTTAGAAAAAAAAACTTAATAATTAGATAAGATGAGTTGAAATGAATTCATGTAAACCAAACAAGGCTAAATGTTCATTTCTTTATTTGGGATTGGAATACAATTCCAATTTTTTAATAGCATATGTAAATTGCATGCATTTGCATGTAATTCAAAATATCTAATTGGATGGATGATGGGTTATTTTGAGCACAATGGAACTAGCTACGTGCTTATTTTTCCCAAGTCCTAGAAAGATCAAAACGAGTAGCCGTAGTAAGATTGTTTTGCAATCAAACGTTCAACAAGGGTGCATTTCAAAATTAAATTTAAATTGAACCTCAATATTAAGAATAATTCTTAATATATATTAAGCTAAGTTTAATAGCTTCACAAACGTACCGTAATTGTCCTACCAAGGATAGATACTAGTTTTCGTTAATGGGAAGCCAAGTAAGGGTCTACTTGCAAATACTATATGGTTCATGAGGTTACTAGGTAATCCAGGCAATATTGTAAGTTGATAACTTTTACACAACTTCCTAATCTCTACACACCATCATTTTTTATTTTTTATTTTTTATTTTTTATTTTTTGAATTTGTTCTTTTTAAATTAAATTAATTTTTTTATTCATTATTTATATATTAAATATTTGATTAAAAATAAAATAAAATAATGTATGGTGTGTAAAAATTGTATAAATAATAGGAGGTTGAGTATGTATTTTCTTTAAGGTTAGGTACCCTTAGTAGCTGGTTACGAACAGCTGCATTTCAAAACTAAACATTTTCAAAACTAAACATACAATTGAAAAAGAGTTATGAAATGTACAAATTTAAAATTTACATGTCTCAGAGTATTTTTATTGGGTTCATCAATTTTTTTTTTAATTTATATTTTTTATACATTAAAAAAATCTGATTATATTTAATTAAAAATAAAGAGAAATTTGAATAATAAATTTAAAATTTATTTTAAAAATTTTGATAATTTTAATAGGATGCTCTCACATACGTCTTTTATGAAGTAGTTTTGCTATATGCAGCCAGTTTTAAGCAGTTGGAATACAGTCAGCTGACGTGACATTATGCCCGTGTAAGTTTTTAATTAACAAAAAGAAAGTAAAAGAAAAACCGACTGCGTATAGTATTTGCATTTTCTCATTCCCCTCTCCATTTCTCGTCTCCCTTTCCTTACTTTTAGCATTTTGATTGCCTGACGAGTACTCTCCATTTCTCATGTTCTTTCCATATTCCTTTTTTTTCCTCCATTCTCAAATCCATATCTTGATATGCACGCAGCTATGGATCTAGCCCCTGAACAGCTCCAATACCTCACAATCCCATAAATTCTCTGAAAAGCAATCTTCATCCCCAAGCACTAGTTATGGTTGATGTTGTAGGGTTAGAATCTTTAGATCACTTCTTCTATTTTTCATAGTTTTCTTAATTTTATGTAAAAGAGATCTTTTTTTATACATTTCTGTTGAAAATCTATATATGGATAGACGAGAAAAAAAAAAAAAAAAAAAGAAGAAGAAGAAGAAGAAGAAGAAACCGGAAGAAATCGAAACAAAAAAAGACAAAAAGGAGAAGAAATGAGGAAAACAAAAAGAAACCAGACGAACCCGAAAAAAAAAAAAAAAAAGACAAAAGTAAGAAGAAAGACACTAGCTCTTCGTGTGGGTCTTGGTCATCGTCTGGGACCTAGGTCTCTAAATCTCTCAAATCGCGTCTAAATCTTCTTGTAGATGAAAATGGCAGCTCCTTGGATCTGTTCAGATCGTGTCTGGGTCTTTCTTGTTGCTCTTTCTTGTGTTACAACGTTGTGGCATTTGTTTTGTCTTTGTTTTTTTGTATTTTTTTTTTTGTTTTTTTTGTTTTAAATAATAGTTGATGTCAGCCAACTGCACCCAACTGCATGTAGCATTTTTCTTTATAAAAATATGTAAATATTTATTTATTTTTTAATAGAGTCTATTTTTTTTTAAAAAAAGATTTGTACAAAATACGTGTATTTGAGGTATTTGAAGCTTGTCCTAAGCATTACTCGTTACAAAATGAGAAAAGAAGTCCATGAGGTTAAAAACATGAAGTGAGAATGAGATTCAAGTTAAATCTCGTGGCCTCCATTTTCAATTTTAAGCAATGTTGGGACATTATCTTGTCTGCACGATGGGTCTTAAGGACTTATTTAGACATTATCTTGCCTTGACAATGGGTCTTAAGGATTTATTTAGAAGATGGGTAGGGTTTGTTGGAAATAGATCTCATTTTATAATTGTCATCTTATTCCATCTCCTTCCTAAACATAATTTAAATACAAAATTTTTAAATTAATCATTACAATTTTTTTAAACTTTCAAATAAAAAATAATTCAATTTTTCAAAATTTTCAATAAAAATAATACTATAAAATAATATTAAAATAATATTTTAATTTTATAATATTTATAATTTTTTTTTTCTCTCTTCTTTTTTAAAATCTAAATATACTCTATACAAATTATTTTATTAATATTTATAAATATTTTATCTCACCTCACTCTTTAAATGAACCCTTTTTCCTGTTGGAGAGTCTTCATACGGCCATGTTGATGGAATAATTCTTTAGGGACGTTGCAAGGCATGTAACTCGTGTATTGATGATATTTTTCCAAGTCAATGTCAATTGTCAATGGTCTCTAGGATAATATAAATTTAGACTATGGATAAGATTTATATGCAATGTTTTGAATACTGTATCGGTATCCATATTGGTACTAGTCAAGTCATTTAAACGAAATATTTCGATATCGGTATCATTTCGTGTACTGTTTCGAAATAATTTATACATAAATAAATTATATATATAAATATAATTATAAATTATATTTCAAAATAATAGCCAATATATAAATAAATTATATAGATATATATAATTAATTTAGCCTAAATTGAGGTTAAAAAAAATAAGAAAGTCGAAATCTGATACGGCCAGTACTTTTCGATCGATTTCGGCTGTACTAGTCGATACGGCCAAAAAATCTGTCGAAATGAAAAAATATTTTTTTTTTACCAGCCAGTATGAAATATTCTAACCATACTAGCCGGTATAGTACGATATTTAAAATACTATTTATGTCTCGACTTAAAAGTTACATGTCAAACAAATTAACGTTTAACTCGAATCAACTTTTTCTTTGAGTACTGTATACTTCCACCGCAGTTTGTGCACCCAAACGCGAGTCCTTTTTCTTGAATAATTTTTATTATAATTTATATTTAATAGATTGTATTATAATTTATATAAAAATATTTTTATTTTAAAATTAAATAAAATAAACTTTTAAGATTTTAAAAATTTTTTATTTATAAATAAAGATATTTTAAATAATCTTATTTTAAAATAGAAAATTTTTTCTTTTTTATTATTTAAATTATAAAAAAAATTAATTTTTTTAAACGATATATAACATTGTCTTTTTTTTTTTTGGATGAGAGCGAGAGCCATTTAATTAGGCGTTCATTGTGCATATGTTAGGTAGACTACTTTCGAGAAAATGCTGCATTTATATATATATATATATATATATATATATAGGATAGTGCTAATCATCTCGGTAAAAGTTATTCAGATTGAGTCCCGTTTTGAGTTTTTTGTTTTTTTTAGTTTTATTTTACATAATTTTTATGATTTTTTTAATATTTTTAAATATTTTAAAAATTATAATATTATTTATAAATACTTACTTAAAATTTATATAAAAAAAATATTAAAAAAAAATCTCAAAGCGGAACCCAATCAAGATCTCTTTCACCGAAAATATAGCGATATATATAAACTATAAATTAACACAAACGGGCGAACCTAGCAAGGCAGACTACCCTTGCCCATATGTAAACGTAGCATGTTTGGATATCCATGCCTTTAATCCTGACTAGTGAATTATTAAGCTAGGCGGGCAATGATTGTTTGCCAACGTCAGCCTACCTGACGTATGTTTTTAACTTTCTATCTCATATAATAATGTTCTTTAAAAATGTTACGTATAATTATAAAATGTGTATATCATTATCGTTTTGAAAAAAAAAAAGTTCGTTTGAATTTAAAAATAAATTAGGCTTATTTTTATTTATTTTTATTTTATTATTATATTTTTATATTTTTTTTATATAAAACATAAATTTTTATATATTTTTTTTAAATCTCAATACATATTTTTTAAATTTTAATACACATTTTTTAAATCTCAATATATATTTTTTAAATTCTAACATAATAATAATATTAAAAAATAAACTAAACTCATTTTAACTCATCTCATCTCTAGATCTAATAGAGTCTAAGTTTTATTATTAAAAAAAATAATTTTTTTTTGAAAAAATATAAACTTCATATTTAATTTTTTTAAAACGGTTACAAAATTTTATACAATTACAAATATCACAAATATATTTATTTATATTCTTTTCTTTCTGTCTTTCGTCTATTTACCATTTTCCTCCCTTAAATGGAGCCGTCTTCTCTGCACAATTTTTTATTTTTATTTTTAATTTTTTTACTTATCTCAATTTTGTTGACAATTCTTATTTAATTATACTGGATGAATACTTTGAACAAGAGAGATCTCGAGAGTTACATAAAGAATTCCCAAACCAAGGTCCAATAAATAATATAAAAATAAAATCTAAATTTACCATAGTACTTTTGTTATAAACTTTGAGATTTTTACAATATTTGAGGGCAAACTTAGTATTATTAGAAAAGAGAAAGAAAAAGCAAACTTTAGCATCATCTTCACTATAACACATTTGGTTTTTCGTGACAATTGAAAAATTGTGACAATCTCCACGGAGTCCCTATCAAGTTGTTTTTGTGATGATTTGTGAAAACTATCACTAAAATCATATGAAAATTATTCTAAAGACCAGATGTAGGAAATTTACGGTCAAGCGTAACTATTACATTCGAATATTAATGATACTCATGTGCGAATGTGAAATATTTTGATGCTAACATTCGAGTGTTAGTTATTGATGTTTGAACATTACTCTAAAATTTGTAAATATCACTATAATTAATTGGAATTTGTGTAGTTTTAAAATTTATTGGTGTATATTTTGTAAAAAAAATTAAGAAGGCGTAATATATACAAATTTGGTAAAATATATATATTCATATATATATATATATTTAAATATATATATATATTTAAATATATATATTTATGTTTATTTAGATATGTTTATTTTTGTTATAAGTATGTATGTTTTTATATCCATGCATAAGCAGAGGGCAAAGTAGGGGGGGCAGGATTGGGGTCTCTTAAATTAATTTTAATGAGTATATACTATTTTAATTGTTAGATTTTGAATAACGTGTACGTGATCCCAGATCAATTTTTCCCGAATTGCATGCATTGGCTTGTGGTCCCTTAAATGGAGCACTATGATACATTGCATGCATGATTCGAGACTATAGATTCTATAATTTGGACCGTGAATGTAATATAAAGAAGCAAATTGTGATGTGTTGGTCGATGAGAGTCGTGGAAAAAATGATATTGACTATTATAGTATCATATGTGATATTTTGAGGTTAATATATTGGGGTGGATTTGTAACATAGATATTTGGGTGGGTTTGTAACATATCTTTTTAAATGTGATTGATAGGATTTAGGCAGTGGTTGGATTTCAATACATAAGAATAATCACTTTACAAGTGTCATTACTGAATCCAAATTGTACGAAGATGATCAATTTGTATTGGTTTGTCAAGCTACCCAAATCTATTACTTGATTGATCCAATAAAAGAAGTTGGTGAAGATAGCAGAGAGATAACTTGACAATTTGCTCCTAGAAATATATATGAAGTTGGAACGAGTGTGGATCATGAAAATAGTGAAGATAAAGATTACACTCTAATTGTAGAGACCTACCAAGAAGATGGAGAGTGTATTAACTTATTTGTTAATATTGGTGCACTAGAGTTACTCCCTTTATGTAAAGATGATGTCCCACTCGTCCATCTCAACCCATCCGTACTAATTGATCTTTCAATTGAAATAAGTGAGGAAGAAAAAGAAGAAGTAGAAGAAGAATTCGAGGAAGAAGTAGATGAGAACAAAGAAGAAGCTGATGATGATAACGAAAATGTTATTCATGAGAGAGATTCTAAAATAACCTAGTATAAAAAAATATATACGAAAATGAAGAAGAAAAGTACTAAATATTTTATTCATATAGTGAGTATACAATATTATATATTTCATAATTTCTTCTAACTAATTTTTTTTTATCATATTAATCATTTTTAAGGAGGTTGCCAAAAAGAGAACAAATAAATGTGTCTCTTTTCAAGCACTGAACTCGTGAAAGACTTCCTACCTGAGGAATCCGCTCCTGAAGAAGTTAACACATAAGAAACAGACAACCAATCGACATCTACCAGTAAAGAAATGTCGTTGCAGATAATGAACTATATCTTAATATTCTCAATAACTATATAACTATATGTATACTATTATCTATTAGTTGATGCATTGGCCTCTCATCGTGGTTGTGACTATACATGTGACATCTCGCTTGAGAAAAATAGAAGGTATGGAAAAATTAAGGTTACCATTCCTGATAACTCCACTGAGGGAGTGGATGATACTGCATCAGCGCTTTCTTCCTATATTAGCATGCTAGTTCGAACTTATACTTCATTTTATGTGCGATCATGGAGAGATATTCCTAATCAGGTTAAAGAGCATGTTCGGAGTCGTGTGCTAGTGAGTTCACTTTGAGAGAATATTTTTTTGGCTAAATTAGTATATCATATTTTTTACGTAATCTACTTCTTATGATGAGTTTAACTCGATTTTAGTTGTAGCGGGGATTTAAGAACTGTGAATAAGTTAATGGCTATACTATTTCGATATCACAAGGGACGATGTGATATCGAAATAGAGGTGCAAGAAAAAATGATAGAGATGCAGGCATCTTCTGAGGAATCATCTCCTAGTGACATAAATATATTCACGCAAGTGCTCGGGATCAAGTTTGAACTGGTAAGAGATTTGAGACATGCTTTCAAGCATTCTATCTGTTTATCCCCCATGATTTCCTTGGCTTCACAAATTAATAATCTTATAAAAAATGTAGAAGTAACACGGCGAGAAAATTAGTATATGAGGTCGAGATAGCAGGAGTTAGAATCTCTCTTGGAGTGATAGTCTGATTTAGAAGCACATTTGTAAATGCAATAGAGAGATCAGGAAGAAAAAATGCGCAATGAAGTCCAAGAACAAGTACAAAGAAAGATGATGGTCTAGATGTAATATGTTATATCATTGCAACACATCACAGTGGGCAAGGAAAGATGAAGAAATAAGTTTATCAATTTTATCATTGTTTATAATTTTTAATATGTAATTTTACAACTTTATAAGACATTGTTAATTGTTAAATTGATGATACAATATGATATAATTTGTATGTTTCTAAATTTTTTAAAATTAGCATTTCTAATTTGTCCGTTTGAATGTAAATAAGAAAAGTTGAACATTGTTTCACATTGGTGGATTTCTTGCCCTCTTGAGACTATTTTACATTGGTGGTTGTTTTAAATCGGTGCTAAGTAGGTGGGGAGCCCAACAAACTCTCAAAACCATCTTAGGCAGTTATCAAACCCATCAATTCATTCTCGAATGCAACCTAAGACGATTAAGAGCTTAAAGAGAGTTAGTCCTAGCTGTATGAGCATGCATTAACCTTGATTGTTAGTGGTGCAAGTGCTAACCCCAATCATAAACGTGTGTGTTAGCCTCGATTGCTTATTTTGATTGGTGAAGGTTAGCCTTGGTCTTGGATGTGTGCGCTAAAACTTTAGTCATCTATATTGCGGGGGCTTAAGTGCTTGACTCTAAGGCAACTTGGTGCAAAGCTCGAGTATTTGATTCTAGGGTTGCTGGCTTTTTTGAAAAGTTCTCTTTAAAATCAACCTAATTAGCATAAATAAAATTCAAATAGCAATTTTGAGGGAGAAAAACCCAAACAATTAAGACGTTGCTTTAAATATTCTACTTTTTGTCTGACAAAGATTTAGCACTATTAAATGGGATTGATAGATAAAATGCATTGTTTACTCATCTTCTCCTGATGTGTCGGCTATGGTGGGCAATGAATAATTTCCTCTATTGTGGTGCCTTGTCTCGTTGGCTCTAAGTAATTACTAGTTTCAATAATGGCCTACAAAAAGGAAACTCATAAAGTGACTAGAGTCACATACAAAGTCTCATAGGAGGAAAACAATTTGAATATTCATGTGCCAAGCTAAGAGGCACAACTAAGTAGTGAATGGAGACATGTCCATGCATGGATGTTCTTCGGTTGTGGTAAGTGTGATTGTGGCTAGTCATGGTGGCGAGATGTTAAATGTGTGTATACCCTAGCCCATGAACCAAGGTTGTGAGCCACTGGATGGGCTAAGCTCCGCATGCTCATGTGAATTGGCAAAACAAAAGGTGGTGGGCATGAGCTGTTATATGGAGCCCAAAGATTGCATCTAGTTTGGATTCTAAATCCTTCTAAACTCACTTCATCTAGTCATTAGAACTTTCCCAAATCTCTATATACTTTACCAAATTCTCATACAAAATATAATAAACAATTTAACTTTTTCAAATTTCAACACACTCATAATATTAAAAACTAATATTCTAACAATATTTTATTCAATTCTACTCAGCTTAGTTCAACTTGACATTCAAACGCACCCTAATGAACACAAATAATCTGGCTATTTGAGGTGTCATGCCACCCACACACTCACAACTGAGAAATTAGGCTTCTGACACTCTTTCATTGAATTTAAAGGAATGTACTTATAGACATGAACTTTGTAAATAAGAATTAACAAACCAACCCACAATGGTGACAAACTGACTCACTAAATTGAACATGGCCCAACTTGGGCTCAACTAACAACAAACAACAATTGACTAATTCTAGGAAACAACTGACCCATCCCACGACTTAACATAAATGATGAAAAGACCTTTGAAACATTACATAATGACAAACACATATAAAGGGCTTTAGAAACCCTAATTATTCTCTGAACACTACTCGAGTGTTCTGCAGGTCTCCTAACATTTGCCCCATTCTCGAAAATTTTGCCAACAAAATCTGGAAATTTCCTCTTCAAGTCTTGGAGATCTTCCCATGTAGCATTATTTGTTGTTGCTCATTTCCACTGTATCAAGAGCTCCACTCTTGCTCGATGCCCCTTTTTAGCAAGGGTTCCATCATTGTTGATTTAGGGAAGTTGTGGTATTGGCTGGATGTGAGCTCCGAGTTTCCTTTTGAGACACGATACATGGAAGGTTGGAAATATTTGTGATTCTTTAGGTAGATATAGGTGATATTCTACATTTCCCACCTTTTGAAGGATCTTGAGTGGTCCATAATATCTTGGGGAGATCTTCAAGTTCATTCTCATGGCCACAAACATCTAGCGATAGGGCCTTAACTTCAGGTAAACCCATTGACTTTCCTCAAAGTTTGTGTTCATACAATTCTTAATAAAGTACAACTTCATCTTATTTTGTGATTTTTGTAGGTTTCCACAAACCAACTGGGTTATGAAATCTCGGCTCCTCATTTCCTCCTCCACTACTTGCACACAAGTTAATCCCAGCTCGTATGACAACAACCAAGGCGGGGTTTGCCCATGTACAAACTCGAAGGGTGAGATCTGTATAGAACTGTGTCTTGATGTATTGTACACATGCTTAGCTAGAAATAGCCATCTTGGCTAGTCTTTGAGGTTGTTATTAGAAAAATATCGTAAGTAGCATTATAGGATTTTGTTTGTTACCTCTGTTTGACCATCTGTCCATGGATAGTAGGCTAAGCTCATAAGTAGATCTATGCCACATATTCTCAGTAACTCCCTCCGAAACTAATTTGAGAAAATTGGATCTCTGTCACTTACAATTGTCTGTGGCATTCCATGTAACTTAAATACATTTTCCATCAAGAGTTATACCACTGTTAAAGTTGTATATAGATGTGAGAGAGTCATAAAATGGGCATATTTACTTAATCAGTCAACCACCATCATTATGACACTTTCTCTTCTTGAGGGGGGCAATCTCTCTATGAAATCCATACTAATGTCTTTTCAAATTTTTTTCCTAGTATTGGAAGAGCTTGAAGCAACTTGCAGGGTGGAGTGTTTCAATCTTGTTTCTCTGGCATACATCACATTCTTTGATAAAACTTCGGACATCCTTACATTGACTAGGCTAGAAAATTTTCATTTTTACTCTTGTATTAGTTCTATGCACTCTCGTGTGACCCCCTAACGGACTACCATAGAATTGTTGCAGAATTTGTTGCTAAAAGGGTATGAGAGTTCCCAAATATAATCTATGCTTGTAAAAGAGTAGATCGTTGTGGAGTTGGTATATGGTTGTGTCCAAGACCCTTTGATGGTAGAGGCTAACATGCTTCTGCAACTTGGGATCTTGGTGGTAAGAATTCTCTTAACTTCTTTACTCACTTGGCTTGCACCATACTTTTTTCTTGGTTGATTATGGTGTGAATTTGTTTTTAGTCAAGCTTTAGGGCCGGTTGGTGTATGGGTTGATCTGGGGTGAATTGGTCAATGGTTGTGTTTGGTTTGTTGGTTGTTTCTGATTATGTATTTGGTTTTTTAGTGATGGGTGGCCAGGATAAGGTATCTGTTACTATATAGTTTTTCCCACTCATAAATTCCATAATAAAATCTTACCCCAATAGCTTAGATACCCACTTTTGTTGGGTTGAAGTCTCTACCCTTTAATAAATATTTTAAGGTATGTTGATCTATGTGTACCTTAATATTGTGGCCCAATAATTAATGTCTCCACTTCTGAATTGCCATCACCAATGCCAACAATTCTTTCTCATAGGTGGATAGGGTTGGACTTCTCCCCTTCAAAGCTTGACTTAGATAAGCAATGAGCTATACTTGCTGCATCAATACTGCTCCTAAACCGTCTCCTGAAGCATTACAGTCAATAACAAATTCTTTAATAAAATCTAATAATTTTAATACCAGGAGACTCATCATAGCTTCCTTTAGGATTTTATGGATAGCTACTATAATTCCTCTTTTTGGAATTGTTGGGATGCCATCCATTACCTGCAACCATATTCCTTTAGTAGAAGTTTTCTTTATTTCTTGCAAATGATCCCTCTCTTCAATTTCAGAGTTGGGTAATTGAATTCCTTTTAATGTCATAGCTTCACAGCCGTTATAAAAAGTCATGGTTAGATTAACAAAACCCTATAAAACTATACCCAATATCCTTAACCAACCCATCCCCAAAACCATATCACATCCTCCTAATACCAATAAAAATAGATTGTCCATATAATGTAACAATAGTAATTGCACTAGAGGTTATCCCCATTGGCTACCTAAAAGCAGTAGTAAAGGACTTGCTATAATTTCTCTAATTTAGAGAGTTTTGAAAGATTACTATTTATAATTGGAAAAATATTCTCATTTCTCCATCTTTTTCTCCCCACTATTGATCAAATTTGATGAAATTTTTTTTAGAAAGTATGCAAAAGTATATAATTTGAAGAGAAATTATAACAAGTCCATTACTACTAGTGCTCCTAAATTGATAATTGGCTCTTTTTCGCTATCAGATTAGCATTTCTTACTACATGAGAATTAACAAAACTATGTGTACTCTCCAAATCTATGAGGATTAACACATTGTGATGATTGATTTTTCCTTTTATTATCATTGTTTTAAGAGCTATAGCTCCTATGATAGCATGTAATGAAATCTATAGTAATTTCTCTACTTCTCTTTTCTCAATTTGATCCTCCCTTGTTTGACTAATAACTAGAGTACCTTCAGTCTCTTCTTCTATTGCCTCCTCCCCGTCTATTCTTTCTAATAAAAACAACTTCGATCAATTACACCCATGTCCAAGGTGAAATTTTTCATCACAATACTAGTATAGTCCATTTTCCCTTCTTTTTTTCCATTTGGGCAGGGGCAATTCTTTTGATGGGTAGGTTTGGCTTGCGGTTATTGTTTAGAAATCTGGAAATTTGGTTTAAAGTGTTGGATTCAGGTTTTTTGGGTGGGGGTGGTAATCATAATACAAGGTTAGATGCAGGCAATCTTAGGAATGTTGTGTGGGGTACTGACTTGCTAAATTTTTAAACTTGTGACCCAGATTTCTCCTTATCACCTCCTCCTCTTGTAATCTAGCCAACCCAAAAGCAGCAAAAAATATTAAGGGTTGTAACATGGTAACCATAATACTCAAACCATCTCTTAGTCTACTGAAGAAGGTACTAATGCGAAACTTTTCAATTATGCTTTTTATTTTATTAAATAATACTTCAAACTACCAAGTGAGGGCCTTGCCCTCTATGTAAAAGAAGGTTATTTGTAGCCTTTAGTCATCGGGAGTATGATAATATTTAAAGAATTGTTGAGCCTTGAGTATCCACTCATTTGGTTCAATCCCATCAAATCTAGAAAAATCTAAATGAAGTGATCTAGCTTGTATCCCCCCATTCCCTTTAAATAAATTATTAGTACTGACCTTAAAATTCGTAGACCCTTTCTCCAAAGTTATGGTTTACTGCCAAATGTTCATAATTGGATGCTAAGTTGCTGACTTGCTAAAAACCTAATGCTAACATCTCCTTTTGTCTTTCTTATTCTTCACGCAGGTGACTATTTTCTCCTTTCAGTGATGCCAATGCTTTCGTCATTTCAGATTGACAAGTACCCTCCACCATGTCGTAGGAACATGGCTATCAAACCATTGTTATGGGGAGCCCAAAGATTGCAATTTAATGAACACAATAATCTGGCTATTCGAGGTGACAAGCCTCCCACACACTCACAATTGAGAAATTAGGCGTTTGATACCTTTTTATTGAATTCAAAGGAATGTACTTATAGACATGAACTATGTAAACAAGAATTAATAGAGTGACCCACAACAGTAACAAACTGACCTATTAAATTAAACGTGGCCCAACTCGGGTTCAACTAACAACAAAAAGCAATTGACTAAGTCTGGGAAAAAATTGACCCAGTTCACGACTTAACAGAAATGAAAAAAAGACCCTTGAAACATTACATAAGGATCAACGCATATAAAGGATTTTAGAAACCCTGATTATTCCTCAAACACTGTCCGAGTCTTCTATGAGGCCACTAACATGAGCCTGCCTATGTTTCTGATCCCTTTTACAGCAGTATTGGCTTCACACATTCTGCCATGCCCACTCGTGACTTTAGGTAGTTTGGTCATGTGTTAATTCCCAACTTTGTTATTTCGGTTGTACCTTGCATGGTTGTCATGTAATGTGTTGTGTAGTACCCTCTTCTCCCATTTTTTAAATTGAAAATTCTAAGCATTGTGAGATGTGAATGGTGGCTAGGCTAGATACATAGTGTGGGATGTGAATTGGGGCTAGGAAAAATTCGAATTCAGCTCCGACTCTGGATTCAGAGTTTTGAGTCGAATCCGGAGTCCAGTGTGGCTCCGACTTATGACTCCAAACTTCAATTATTTAAAGATTATATATTATTTATTGTAAAAGAAATAGTAGATACCAAGTGGCCTACTGGTTAGATGTGTTTTTACCTTCTGTGAGAATCTAGTTTCGAGTTATGAATCCCATTTCTCCACTTGCATTTTTTTTAGAAAACCTTAAATGACTCCATTTTAATAGGGTATATATTCATCTCTTTTAATCAATAAAATCCTAACACTACACATTTCCTCTCCTCTCTCTTCCCTTTAGCGCCTCCACCAATACTCTAGCTATCTCATTTATGCTAATCTAAGACTAGTAAGAATGCAATAGCTAGATGAGGGTTTTGTCGATGTCAACTCTGGGAGATCAACCGGCAATGCAACCCTTACTGCAAGCGTGACCTTTATTTGAGTACAACCTATGATTTTTGTTGATGCAGACTCTGATAGATCAACTAACAGGTTTTGTTGATGTCAAAGACTAACTCTGACTTTCTTATTGATATATATATATATATATATATTTTATAATATTTAGGGTTTGCTCATTTTATTTGATTAATGGAGCAACTCATTTTCTTTGAATTCTTGGTGCCAATTTGATGGCGGTATCAACCTATGAGTTTCGTTAGTGATAGAATAAGGAATTTTGATCGAAACTCTGACATCTGGTTGAAATCGAACTCCACTCCTTTTTGGAGTCGGAGTCGGAGGGGATTTTAGACTCCGACTTCTATTGGATTCGAAGGTCAGAAGGTATTGTTCCATTTCCGTCGGAGTTAGAGCCCAGGCGAAGCGACAAGTATGGTGGAAAGGAAGGGAAGAAGCTCTAGGGCTTGGCCCATTAGGCTGAGGCTAGATGGGCGAACTCATAGCGGAGAGAGATGTTTATGTTCAATGCACTCACTTTTGGCTTTATCTTTTTATTTTATTCTTAGCAATGAGTTTCTATGTCTCTTATATAATTTCATTTTATATACAACTATCAAGTTGAATAATAGTATAAATAATTACTTCTAGGTTTATAAAAAGAGTAATCATTCTATGTCTCTAATTTGTACCACTCATTTTGCTCTACTGACTTGGCACTATGATGTGAGATCATGTAATTTATTAAGAAAAGTTAAAAACTAAATATATTTAAAACAAAATGATGCACTAAAATATAAAAACAAATAGAGGAAAATCTTAAGTTCTCTTTACTATCTATGTTTATACTTTTATTTTTTTTAACAAGTTGGTTGATTCCGAAATGTGGTTCCAAGTATAAAAGTTGTTTTTATAGAATAAAGAGAGTTACCAAAGTATTTCCACTGGGACAACTTTAATTAAATGACTAATCTAACAAAAATTCATATATCTTGACCACATAAACTGAATAAGACCAAAAAGGAAAATTAAATCCTAAGCTAAAATCAAACACAAAAATTTGGCAGGTTGTATAGACACTGAATATGTACTTAATTGTGGGAAGGGTTTTCAGATAGACTGGAAGGTTGTTTTAGAATTATTTTCAGCACTTTTTGAAAGCCTTAAATTGAGTTCTCTTTCTGTAAATTTGCTTAAAATCTTCACAAGTAAAAATTAATGAAGGAAATTGCTAGAAAAGTATTTCATTGAAGTGAACAAAACAAGGTTTGATAATATTTGAAAACAGGCACCGAGATTGCAAGGTTAGGGTTTCTCACTCTCATGATTAAGGTCATAGGGTGGACTAGTTGGGTTGATTTAGTCAAAAATACAACTCAGAAACATTATTAAACATTCAATCTCAATTTGCAATACTAAAAATTAAATAATGTCTTCTTTGAGTTAGCATTCATTATCACTTTTGGATCCTAGGGTTGGAAAAATCCTTGATTATTTCAAGGTTCTGTTGTACCCTAACTCTACAATAGGTCAAGAATAAGAAATTCAATCAAGCACCGACAATATTCAAACAAATCTAACTCAGAAATGGACATTAAAATTCACAGCAACCATTAATCAAATAAGAGGATGAGTAGACACCAAAACCCTATATTTCTAGTGAAGAAAACTAGCCTAGAATCATCTCGATAGAGATTATTTCCAAACTCATGTAAAACACTAAGATCGAAAAGTCTCCCCCGAGAGAATAATACAAACAGAAAAATGATCATTTTCTCTCTATATTCCATTTTCTTTATCCCCTTACATTTCTCCTTCTCTCTTCTCTAACCGTTTCCTTACAGTTCTCTACCCTTCTACCAACTATCAAGACTTAGGGATTATCTACTTAAGGCCTTGGGCCTAACGGGTCCTTCATAGCTACACCAGAATCAAGTTTCGATGTGAGCCTTTTGTTCTTCTTTATTTATTGGACAGTTATAGTAATGGGTTAGTCTCCTGCAAAACAACCAAAACATAATATAAGCCCATCTGACTGCTCTTTTATAGGAAAGAAAATTATTTTATTTGTTAACACTCATTAATTATATTATTACGGAATACTTTTCTTTTAACAAATGAAGTTCATCAAACCTACTATCTAAGAGTATTAATTAATACAATATAATTGGGCCTTTATCGCATGTCACGTGGTAATGCCACGTTAAGAGTATGGGTGTTTATCTAGGTTCTGGATTTGGGAATCCGTAACCCGGATTTAAAATTTTCTTAAACCTTTTTAAAAAAAATTTAAAAGTACTAATAAATATATAAAATTTTAAACTGGGTCAGGTACAATCCGACCCGGATGAACATGCCTAGTCAAGAGGACAAAATGAGTGCAAAGTAATATAAATTAGGAGGCATAATAATATTTCTTTTATAAAAATAGGTATTAGTGATAGTTTTAGGCTTGTATAATACTAGATACTAAACAAATTCTACACAGATCCTTGATCAAAAATTAGATTACAATTTATATATATATATATATTGTTTTATAATGTGTGGTTTATATATATATTTTTTATAAAGACTTTATCTTTTTGAATTAAGCTTCCAAAAACCATTTCTGGCTGCTACTTCTAAAAAGTCAAATTATTTTGCTGTTAATACGACGTGGCAGTGGCAGAATCAACCTTAATTTTTTGTTGCCAAGCCTGTACAAATGCGTCCAATGTTAATAAAAATATGACGAGAAACCTTGGATCTGTTCCATCTGAAATTCTGAATAGATACGGAACCTATCAAACTGCCCCACTTTTTCTTGGCCGTATTTGATATATTCAAATTTCTATGACCATGAGTTCCCACTTTCACAAGATTACTCTCAAGAAACGTCCTGAGGATGTTGACAATCTTGATAGATTCCACTGCCTGATGATTATCAGGTTAATTGCCTGGTGGCGTTAAAATCACCTGCTTAGTTGTGCTGTGCTGCAATTCTTGCTGCAGCTTTACCTCAAGATCATTTTTTTTTATTCTCATTTTTTAATATTTTTTAATATTTTTAAAAAATATTAAAATATATCAATACATTAATAATTATTTTCTTAAATATTAAATAAAAAAGTAAAATATATGAAGTGTCAAAATACTTAAAATTAAATGTTTTAAAAAAAGAGATTGAGACTCAATAATTAGATTCTGATTTATTAAAATTCAATAAAGATATAAGCTGAGATATATTATATTTATTAGACATTTAATGCAAATCGAAAAATCAGACATTTATAAATATTGTAGAATTGATCAGTTTATCCTTTTTCAACTTTAAAAACTTTAGAGGCAGCATTCCAGAACTCTAGGGTCTGGATTTGGAGTTTCTCTTTTAATTAAAGAATTTTTAGTGTATTTTTAAAAATCTACAAAAATTTATTTTTGTATCCAAAAATATAAAATAACTCCCTTATTATACATCTAGAAGATTTTTTTGTCAAAGTTTTTGTTTTTTTTTTTACAATCTAATCCGAAATATGGAACAAAAATATTGAATTTTTCTTAAAAATTTAATCTCTATATTATTCTTGGAATCATCTTCAAGATTTTGTTTTTGTTGTTATATTTTATCTTCTCTACACATGATTTTTTCTTAAATGTTTTTAATAACTAGAAGTAGCAGCACACCTCTATCAGTGAACGCTACTCCAGTTGCCTCCACTCCCGTCCCTCCCGCTACTCCCACTGCTCCCACTGCTCTTGTCCGTAGGTCTGTTTTAGTAGAGCGATCAGTCACCTTGAATGACTTCAGAGAACTGGAATGAGAGGGACATACCATCCACCAGATCTTCACAGAGTAAGGATGAGCTCTATTCTACACGCAGGAGGTGATCGCATGTCCTGATATGGTATACGAATTCTATCGTGCATTGGGAGATTAGCCTGGAGATAATCACCACTACGTGTTGATGGTGCAGAGAGTCAGTATCACATTCTCTCCTCGGGTGATTGTAGAATATTTGGACATCCCGCGCGTGATGGACGCATATCCTCATCTCTCCACAACAGCAACGTCTAGATCTGCCAGGGCAGACACGGAGGCTGGAGCCTCATCGCCTTTCGTAACATGGACTGTCGATGAGTTGACTGCTGGCTCAGACGCTGATGATAGCGATAAAAACTTCGTACCTAATAATGGTCTTACAGACGATTAGGTACATCAGTTACTATAACATCCTGAAGCTCCTGCATATGATGGTGGGAAGGCGATCAAAGAGGTCGACTGCACTTCATTTTTCAGATTGCTGAATTTGATAATCGGGTACAACGTGGACCCGAAAAAGTACAATACAAATTTTGGAATGGATCGAGCACGACTTTTGGTGCGGGTAGCGAGGGGAGACTAGATTGATCTAGCGTTGTATATCTTCTACCGCATCAGACAAGAGTCACAATATAAAAGTGGAGCTAGTCTACCATTTGAATTGTTGATATCTAGCCTCCTACTCCAAACTGGAGTTACAGAGCGAATTGGTGAGAAAAGAGAATTTTAGATGGTGGCTCTCAACAATATATCTATTAGTAAGAGCAAGGAGTACCCCTATGTAAGGACTCCAAGATCGACTGATGCTAATACCAGTATTGCTACCCAGCCTGCTCATAGCCAGCTAGAAAGATTTATACTGGAGAAGTTGGAGGCAATGGTGGAGTGCGTGATGGAGAGAGTGGCAACTTGTGTAGTAGTAGAGGCTGAAGACCGCATCATAAGTAGGATAGATGATGTAGAAACACAGATCAAATCTATGCAAGAGGACATAGATTTGATACCGAAATAGTATGAATATTTTTATTTAGTATTTTATTTTATGTATTGTATCGAACAATATTATATATATTTTGAGATGTAATTAGTATTTTCTTTTATTTTTGGTGTTCATAACAATGTTTTTTTTTTCTCGTTTTACTTACTGCTCGTGATAATAAAAGAAATATCATTTTAAAAGTAATTATATAAAATTAATTTGTGCATTTATAAATATTTTAAATGTTTCATAAATCATAATATGTAATATAAACACATTTTTTATATTTTGAAAATGATAAAATGAAATTAATAGAAAACAAATATATATATATATATATACAAATGAATAATGATGAACAAAAATGAATCATTTCTAATCTGTTTTCCGTTCGAACAGGATACTTTTGATCTGGACGGACTTACAATTCTGCCTCCATGTTTCCCTCCAAATATATTTCAAACAAATAATTATCCGTTCGAATGTATTTTTTCGTCTTGTTCAGACGGATTTTTGTCTCCTCAAACGGAATTTGCAACTCGTCTAGCTTTTAGGATGAGTTTTAAATGTCTCTAAAAACTAAATTTCATCTTAAAAACTAAAATTTGTTGTAGTGACTTTCATTAATATAATTACCTACGTCACTGACCCTATCATGTTTTTGGTAAAGAAGAAAAATTATCTATCCCTATGCCAGTAAATATATTAATATTTTTTTTTATCCCATATTAATTTTTTTTGGACTTATATATATATATATATATATAGAAAAATGATGTGCTACATTGAAAAAGAAAAAAAAAAAATCTGAACGTGGTGTGTCACGTTTACAGCAACACAAGGACTGCTGCATAACATGCCCGATATATATATCGTATGTATTGTATGTTAGACTATAATATATATATATATATATATATAGTAGAAGAGTACTGGTTCTACAGCCGTACATGATGAGGGACCGACTGGAATTCTAATAGTGTAAATTTTATTTTATTTTTTTATTATGTATTTTTAAATATATTTTTTATAATATTTACATCATTAAAAAAAGATTTTCTTAATTATTAAATAGGAAGAAAAAAACTATTGGTATCCCGATACGTACGTAAGAATAGCATTAATTCTCATAACATTAATCATTAACCAAACAAACTCCCAAAATTCTTCCGTTCATGAGAAAATTATATTTGTAAGTCCAACAATATTGACTTGAGAAACTGTCACATAGGTAAAAGAGGAAAATATTTGTATTTAATTTATTTTATAATTGAGGCAGTAAATGTATTATATAATATTTGGTAAATGACAGATCAATTTGTTTACTTGCTGTCCTGCTTTAATCATGGGCAAAACTACTGGCTCCATTAAAAGCTGCCCGCTCTCTTTCTTGGGAATTTTCTATGCACTTTCATTCTGTGTCACCGTTCGCTCCTATTTACCTTATTGTGCACTGCTTTCTTTGTCTGATAGAGTACCTTCCAAATAAGGCCATTAATTAATTAAACACAAAATTGACTTAGAACAAAGCCATTAATTACACCAACAATCAAAAAAGAATGCATGTAAAAGTCTTTGTAAAATGTCTCATATATATGTATATATATATATATTAGATAGAAATAAAGTGTAAAGTACGTTTATTTAATTTAATTTTTAATAAAAATTTAATGTTTATTTATAATTAAGTAGATGATTAATAATTATACGTTTTCATATATTATAAAAAAATTTATCAAACTTGTTTGAGATAATTTTGATTAAAGTTTTAATAAAAGGTTGGTTCAAGATATGATATTTTTTTTTATTACTTATTATTATCAATTTAATATAATTATAATAAATTGTATATACCGTATATTAATTATATATATCGTATATATAGTTAATTTAATAAATAATTCATTCATTTTAAAATTATAAATTATTTTTTAAAAAATTAAATTATTAATCATATAATAGAAATAAAATTTTCATGAATAAAATTAAATTCTTTAACGTATAAATTGTTATGAATGGTTTGTTTCTATATATATTGTTATATTTATATATTTTATACTATTATTGTGTTATTCTATACTATTATTATTTTATATTTATTTTACATAAAATAAAATTAAAAAATATGTCCTAAGTAGGAATTCTAAAATAAAATTTTCTAACTTATTTATGGGCTTAATGAATATTTAAAATATTAAGTGATATTAAATAGATGTTAAATGAATTTTAAATGGAAAGTTTATTATTGTAGAAAGTTGAAGAGGTGAAATTAATTTTAATGTCAAGAACATCATTTCAGTGAATAAATTTAATAAATTATGTTTAAAACAGTAATTCTCGTTAGATGCAGTATTAATTTTAAAAGAAACTAACAAAAAGTATTAATTTTAACAGAAAGATAAGAATTTTCATTATATAACCAATTTATATATATAAAGATATTCCACCTTTCATTTCACTTATAATACAGCCAAGACAAGTGAAATTGATCCTAGACGTGTTTAATTTGAGTGGCCACCGAAAACTAAACCCAACCATTTTCCTGCAACTTAAAAAGAAAAAAAAAAAAAAACCGGAGCAGTCTCCTAATCCTTGACGATTACTGTATATCAAAATGGCAATGGAGCAATTCAATTTTGATGGAAAATCCAAGAACACCTAATTGACATGATGATCATTTCACCATCAAGAAATAGGAAGAAGAAAAATAGAAAACCCAGAAATCTTAAGTTGTCTGAAATAATATCATATACAAAATTAAAGCTCCATGAAAATATAAATGAGAATTTAGCATCCATTTTCGGAAAATAATATAATTTTCATATTTACGTTAAACCTCAATAATTTCCATAATCCATTAACGGGAAAGAGAAGGGAAACAACTTCCGGACCGAACAAGAGTACCGGAACTCCGAACGTCCCCATCAACTGGAGACAAATCGGAGCTCGAACTAGACCTAAGAGCAAGAGGGCCGCCTGGGGAATCCAAGCTTCGCCGGAGAAGCCTGCTGATGGCGGAGATAGGGTGTTCAGATTCTTTGAGAGAAGTAGAGGATCTGAACTGCTTGTAGAAAGTGATATGGCGGTTGAGAGCTTCCTCGGTGGAGATGCACATGTCGGATCTCAGAACCTCGTCTTTGACAGCCTCGACGCAGAGCCCGCATATCCACCGGCCTTGGTACCTTTCCCGTACGCGAAGAATGTATGCGGGGGTGCAATCTTCTGTGAACCCGCACGAGTCACATTTTACTGATAAAACATCCATGGAAGGAGGTACTTTTGAGGGATTAGTGGCGGTAGAGTGAGTTTCAGAACCTTTGATCGCCATTAATGCTTAATGCTCAAGGTATGGCATTGAACTTTGTCTGATATATCTCAGAAATACGAGTGTTTGTGATTGCTCGGAATTCGGAAAGAGAGAGAAGGGGGGAGAGAGAGAGAGAGAGGAGAACATAAACTTATCATTTACGCGGTGGGTGGTGTCTATAGACTATATCCTTGTAAAAATGTTACTATATATGACGTTGTGCGCGCGGTGGATTTTTTACTTTCAATCGACATCCGATTAAGGGAGTGAAATTTATCGGTGGGCGCTATGCCGCTATACACCCAAAAGTCTATTGTAGATTGTGATTTTTATTTTTGTTTTTATATTTTTCTACGCAAATGATAAATGATAATAGTAATCGAGAATATGAGTGTAATCATCTAATTTGATCTAATTTTAGATAAAATTTAAAAATAAATCGATAATACAAATTTTATATTTTTTAAAATTGATTACGTACGCACCAATTACATCTCTAAATCGATATTTTCAATTTTATTTGTTTTAGTTTGGTTTGGTGTGATTTTTCAGTGTTAATATATTAAGTATATTAGTATTATTAATTATTTATCAAAAGAAATATGTTGAGAATTTATTAGTTAATAAAATGTATCAAATAAATATTTACATTTAAGATTAAAATGTTATGTTATAAATTATAATATATTATTTCATACATAATTATCTATATATATAATTATAGAAAAAATATAGATAATATGTGAACTGGTCCGGTCTAGAGTTGAAAAATGTAAAATAGATTCCAAACCGAATTGTATCAACTTTTAAAATGAAGGAATCAATTTCAAACCAAACTAGTCAAAAATTAGGCCAAACCAACCGGTCCACAAGCCCACCTGAGCCTGTTTCTAATTTTTTAGTTTACTTTTACACTCCTAGTCGAGGATATTGATTTTCATAATCATATACTTAATTTGATATTTATCTTATCTCTTTTTTATATAATGTTTTTAGAAATAGAGATCTATGCTTTGTATTCAATAAAAATAGTAAAGATGTAATATGTATATTTTAGATTGTCGATGAAAAATTTAACTTATAATTTTAAAACTTATAACTTCTAACTTAAATTATAAGTTATATTGTTAAAATGTTATTTAATGTTTGATAACCATATATTTAAAATATTTTTAAATATGTTACATTTTTTTGAAAAAAATTAAAAAAGTGCTTTGTGAGGTAGAAATGAAAATCGTTTGACTTTTTAATTAAACATTATGACCATATCCTTAAGTTTGAAAGTTGTAATTATCTAAAAGTTGTAAGGATATATTCACCTATTAACAAATTTTCTTTTTGGAATTTGAATTACGTTTTGGATTATCCTAAAAATTAGCATGTTTAAGGAAAAGTATTAAATATATTTTTTAGCTTATTTGAGATTAAAAAGTACTTTAAAAAGTACATTAAACATACTTTTTTTTAGCTTATTTGAGTTTTAAAAAGAATTTTATGAGATAGCAATGAAAATCATTTGATTTTTGAGATTATTAGCATATCCTTAGGATTGATATTTGTATGTGTATATTCACCCATTGACAGTTTTTTCAATTGGTAAGGGTTCCTCTCTACTTATACAACATTCTGGTTCTAGTATACTTTACATTCCAACATCCTCATTTTTACATTAAATAATGTCTTTCATTTTCCTAAAGCTCCTGTCATTCCTCTAATTAAGCATCTAGAAATTGTGTTCAAACAATAACTATTCTTTTGAACTCACTACATCCGAATTTTCTATCAAGGATTGCAAGACCAAGAAGATACTATATCACGGGCATAGTGAGGATAGGTCATACCCCATCTACCTACAAAGGGCATTTCAAAAAATAACATAAGATTCATCTGCATGACGGGAGTCAAAACATCAAAGTCTCTGCAGCATCTCAGACTTGGACACCCAGCCAACCAATAACTGATCATATTCTCAAAAAAATTCAACTTCCAGTTTCCCAACAAAATGTATCTTCCTTTGTGTGCGAACCTTGTTAGCTTGCAATAATAAAACAATTGTCTTTTGTTAGTTATTCAAGTGTCTGTTTTAGTTCTTTAGAAGTCATTCATTATGGTGGTTGGTAAGTTTGTAATCATTATGTTATTTTTATTGATGTCTTCTCCAAATTTATGTGGTTGCTTCCAATGACTTGAAAATCTGAAGTTTTCTCATGCTTTGTCAAGTTTATGTGCTTTGTTGAAAATAAGCTCAATACAACTATCAAATTTTTCTAAACTAACAGAGGGGAACTCATCACCTCATCAGTTCAAGCAGTTCTTAGAAACATATGGAATCCTTCATTCAATGTCCTGTCCTCATACACCAACCAGAATGAGATTGACAAAAGGAAACATAGACACATCATAGAAATTGGGCTATCCTTACTATAACACATTTAGGTACTCTCTCCTACAAATATTGTGTTGACAGTAGTGTTTCTCATAGACAGATTGCATACTCCTCTCCTCAGTCCTGAATCACCCAACACCACTTTTCTTTCCATAAGCCACTAGATTACAAACAATATTTTAAAGTCTTTGGTTGCTATTGTTACCCCTTACTCAAACCTTAAATTCTCACAAACTCAAATTCTGCAGTAAGCAATGCATTTTCTTGGGTTGCAATCTGAGATTCTGAATCATAGGGGGTTATAGGTATCTGGATCCATAGAGCAATCAGATGTACATCTCTTGCCAATTATTTTTTATGAATGCACTTTACAGCCCATGATATGGTAAATGCTTCTATCCCCCACGCTTCTCCCATTAGTTTACTAGTACCACCATTATTGTCATCTTTTTTATCTTACCATTCTGCAACACCACCTACTTCCCTCTCAACCAACATCACTACTTCACCAATGTTGCCCTCTACTCCTATAGTTGCCACACATGATAGTGCCCCCAGTCCTTTCCGTAGGGGTGTAAGAAAATATTTAAAAATAAAAAAAAATAGAAAACCAGACCGGACCAGTCAAAACCAGTGAAACCGATCTAGTTTTAGACTGGTACAGTCTAGAACTGGTTTTCGTAATGTCAAAATCGATAGTACCAGTTCGATTCCATTTTTAAGATTTTTAAAATTGGACTAAACCGAATCGGTTCGATATAATATATATTTTAAATTAATTTTTAAATATCATATATAATATTTTTGTATTAAATATAATTTTTATATATAATATATAATAATATAAATTATAATTATATATAAGATAATATTATTATAATTTATTTAACATAAAATTTTAATCTTAAGCATGAAAATTTAATTAATGATATGCTTTAAACGTAATATATAATAATATTGTATCATAAGAACTACTTAAATTGAAAAAAGATACTTAAAAATAAAGCAAATTTTTTTACTACAGGATTTTTTATATAACAATTTTTTTTTACTAAAAAATATTTTTGTTATAGACTACAACTTTTTCAATAAAACAGATTTTTTTTAGTCAATTTTTTTTAACAAATTTTGGTTTTAGAAATTTACATTTTATTAAAACCAAAAAATCAGACCAAACCTGGATCGGGATCGACAAAACTACCAATTTTGGATGATAATCGATGCATAATTAATTTTAAAAAATATAAAACCCGTAATATTGATTCGATTTTAAATCTTGTCTAAAATCAGACTAAACTGAATCAATTACACCCCCACCTTCCCATCAAACAACCATAATACTCCCTTGTCCTGAACGGTACCCCAATTACCAACTGTTTTATAGCACCAATCATCCTTATGTTTTCCTCCATACCTCTACTCTACCTTTGCTCAAGCTACAAAATCTACGAATTGGATGCTTGCTATGGCATCTAAATTTGAAGCCTTACATGCTATGTTAAAACTTAAAGTCAATCGTACCATCAATAAATACAAAGCTTGATTGGTGGCAAAGGGATTTGACATTGATGTTACTAAAACTTTTAGTTCTATAGTGAAGCCAACAACCATACAAAATGTCCTTGCCTTGGAAATATCTTAAATGCATTTGTGCATGGCCACTTGAATAGGAATTATTCATGGAATAGCCTGTTGGGACGTTCAATATTGATGAATCCTATCCTCATCATATTTGTCGGCTCAAAAAGGCCATTTGTGACCTCAAGCATGCTCCTCAAACTTGGTTCACATAGATGTCCCAAGCTTTTCTTAGTCTTGGGTTTGATAAATCTCAAGTTGAATACTCTTTTCACATATTACTTAGACTCCGTCAGTTTTCTTGTACTGGTTTATGTGGATGATCTTAGCAATGAATCCTTTATTCATGCGCTAGCTCATTACTCAGCTAAGTCAATACTTTGCAACGAAAAACCTAGACAGTTAACATTACTTCTGGGGTATTCAAGTTCATAGAGACTCCAAAGGTCTTCATCTGAATCAATCAAAAATATAAAGCTAATCTACTTCATCGAGCAAAGATGTTAGGAGCAAAACCTTACTCCAATTCACTAGCCTCGGTTTCAAATTTTCCAAAACATACTAAAGAGTCTCTCACAGATGGTACTGAATATAGACAATTAGTTGGAACACTCCAATATTGTACTATTACCAAACCAGACATAGCCTTTCTAATGAGTCAATTCTGTCAATTTATGCATTCCTCCATAACTGAAAATCTCACAACACTCAAAAGACTATTCACGAGATATTTGAAGGCCACTCCTCACTACGGACTTCAGTAGACGCCATGCTCACTTCAGCTTAGTGCATAGTACTGTTAATAGCACTAGGAGGGGTCAATCCATTGATGGTAGGAGATCCAAGAGTACTCATGAGTGATCTAAGCAATGGGACTCACACACAGGTTGAAAGCAGATACCTAACCAAGAATGGGATACCAATGGCATAAGCATGGTACTCGACGGTCGACCCCCGGCTGCCCCACATGCAAGGCTCTAAACAAAACTACATATTACAAGCAATTAATTTTTTTTTTTTAATTTCAAATTAACTGGAAACTAATATTTAATATTTTAGGTATATAATTTTTCATGTAATTTTATTTCATATAATATTTTGATAGAGCAAATTAATCTCAATTCTTAGGGAAATTTATTAGAAATTAAATAATATTTATTTTTAAACATAGGAGAACATAAATAAAGTACTTTTATTTGTAGTCATGATCATTAATATTCTCTAATTTCTTTTTAAAGATTTTAAATCATAATTGTAACTTCTATGTTTGCTTAAACTTTATATATACACATTTTGATTAATTAAAACAATAAACAAACTATTTGTTGTTATAATGAGCACGTACTTTTGTGAAATACCTAGCTATTTTCTTTATAGGTTCTGGATTTATTTTTTGTGTCTTACTCTTTAATCACTTTTTTTTTTTATTATCATAATTTTATAAGTGGTATACTTTTTAGAGAAGTCCAATATTTGAACTATTTATTCCAACTTAAAATGCATGCTAGACCTCTCCAAAATTATAACTCTGGCTTCGTCCGGCCTGGACCTGAGCAATGAGACGTAGTACGCTCTCTGCAATGTCATCATGTGTAACTTGGAGAGGTGGCCACAAACACAATATGCCAATCTTTATCCAAACGTACTAATTAAGAGAGGATTAGCTAAAGAGGTAGCGCTGGAGCTCCTAATTATAAATGTAGCTGTTGTGAGATGGTGCTAAAAAAACCATAAAATTCTACGTTGTTAACGTAACAACCTTTTCAATCTCTGTCATTAGTGGTAGAAGTTCACGCCTTCTATGGAGGGATATATAGCGTTTTGAGCAATTATTCAGCGTACAAATTAGGGTAATCGATCATATATTTTTTAAGAGGAAAAATCAATCAATCAATCAATTAATTAATTAATTAATTAATTACAAGCCGTATATATATACCTCTAGTGTGGAACTCTTTCACGTTATATAGCTATCTTAAAAACTGATTTCTATTTTTTTTTTTTTTAAGTTTAATAGGTCTCACATTAATTAGTAGTACTATGTTAAGACAACAGCTTTCATGCGTACGAACGTATATATATATTAGCAAAACTCAAATATCATTGTTTACAAAATTAAACATGATTTCGGACAACAGGATTGTATAATTCAGTCTAGAACATGATGATATTGCTTAATTATTCCAGATTTGTTTTTTTTAAATCTCAATTCAAACCTTTTTACAAGTTCTGCTATATATATACAACTACTTTTATGTATTCATTGTGCATTCCGTTAATGTGATTGATTAAAATAGTTATTTTATATTAAAAAATTATACAATCAATCACATGATTAGTGGATGGCGCAAAGAGTACGAAAAAGTGACAACACATATAGAGTTTTTCTTTACAATTAAATTAACTTAGGAAAAAAACTCCCATAAATATTTTCAACATAACGAATTAATTACTATGTCTAGATCAAATAATTTAGACTAGCTAGTGTTAGACTATTATAGAAAAAACTTGAAGGAAAAATTTAATCACTTTGTATCAATTAGTATTGGAAAAGTTTAATCAGTTTGTATCAATTAGTATTGAAAAATAAAAGCTTTCGACAATAAAAATTGAATTCTTAATTTTAACTTATAAAGATGATCATTTGTTAGGGAAATGAGAAAGTTGTGTGATGAAAGAGTCAAGTTAGTATCAGTTTGGAAGCATAAAGAAGGAAAGATAGAAGATTGAAATATTTTTTATATGAGAAACGCCTTGTCCACAAAAAAAATCTTATAAAATAGACTTGTTATAAGCTCTAATAGAATGCCCAAACTATATATTGGTCTATACCTCAAAATAACTAATCAATGATACAATTAGAATCTCATTCAAACTTTAAAAATAATAAGAACTTCTACTTCTCAAATAATATTAAATCACATACACCACCACATAACCTTATCATATAGTGGGGTATCACACTTGCAAACTAAAGTGGATGAGTACATCAAACTATAAAATTTCTATTATTGTAAAGTAGATTTGACATCTTAATCAATTTATAAAATTCCTTTATTAATGATGAGTAGTTATCTTCCCATATATTATTTTCGCTGCCAAAGCCTAGAAAAAAAAATCAATTTATTTAAGGTAGTTTTGTTTTTGGTAGTGGCTGATTGTTAATTTGCAATGTGAACTTGTACTAGCCTTAACACGCGTACTCTTCTTAAGGTAGTTGTTTGTGGAGGATTTACTTGAGGATGATGAAGAAGCATAGAATCGAATTAAGTACTTTCTTCACATGTTAATTACTCATGGGTTCCAAATCAAGAAAACAGCCCGAATCACATGATTAATGCAATTGTATGATATATATGCAATAGTTTGTGGGTTGGTTTTGTCGAAGTGTACTATTAATGCTAGATCCAATCATAAGCATAAGGGATTAACTTGTTCAAATTCTATTGATCACTCCATTTGAAAAAAGGTTTGAGTTTTTTATTGGTAGACCCATGTTCCAACTTTCAAAGGAAGTACATGAGACGTGTATAATTGAGAACAGTAAATATCATTTTTCTCCCAATGAATAATATTATATACAACTTTAAAACATGCAAATCTCATACAGTTTCTTCGAAAAAAAATTGGGTTCACCTTCTAGAAAAAATGATTTTTTTATGTGGACCCAAATTTACACAATTTTTTTTAAATAGTACTGCACGGAGTTTGCATATATATATATATATATATATATATATATATATATCATATAATTGCATTCTCTTTATTAAATAAGTAATGTTAGATAAAATTCAAGACTGTAAATATCAATTCTTTGTTCACAAAATTTTTATTATAATTATTATTTAAAGTGGGACTCAGTACTTGAAATTAAGAACATGAAATTTTTTATGGTCAATCTTTTTCTTTTAATTAAAGATCTTATTATACGACCTGCAAATTTATATTAATTAGCATTATTCATGTGGTCATGATACAAGGCATGTGAAATGTATGCCAATGTAAGCGCGCGCAGCCCTGACTTTTTCCTGATCAGCAAGTTGATCATGAGACTCGTCTGACTTGGCAATACTAAGGCCATGGGAATCTTTTCCTGCTGGGACCGCTAGCTTAGCTGATTGCAGGGATGATGTTTCAGAGTCTGTTGGTATCTGAGATAAGCATAGTGCAACTGCTGCAATCACGATTTTGTTATTTTGCACTCGCTTACTAGGACATTCCACATACATCTGAAAGCTGCGTGCGTTTCGGAGATCAGTCTCTTTCCTCTCACGAGTATGTCTAATATATAGACTATTTAATTTAATAAAATAAAATATAAAGTCAGAACTCAAATTCAATTCTATCTCGTTCTGATACCATACAAAACTATGACTTATTTAAAAATTTTGAACTAGCAAAAGTAAGTGCATGAGGTGTCAAATTAAGATATATATATTTATTTTTTATTTATTTTTTAATTTTTTTTTTTACTTAATGACTAAAAAAGTGATTATTAATTAATTGATATAATTTTTTTATATTTTCTAAAAATGTTTTAAAATGATAAAAAGAAAATAAAAATAAAAATAAAATAAAAATTTGAATTTTACCTAGCAGTCACCCGAAGTGATAAGCTCTAGACAGCAGGCTAGCATCGTCCTTATCCAATATGACTCATCAAATGAAAAAATCCAATTTGTAGCGTTTTTTGGCCACATGCTTGGACACCCATTTCAATAATGATAAGGAGTGTGAAATTATACATTGACACAAGCAGCACTCATTCTCAAGTATATGTTATTATGTTATTATCCATCCTATCCTGCATGCATATATAAGCTCTAGCTTCTCACTTTCAAGAATCCAAGATTTTCATATTGTGTATTTTTCTTCGATCAGATCTGTAATGATAATTTAGTTCCCTGGCTCCTGCGTCCAAAACACCAGTGCTGTAATTTGTCGAAAAATACCAATCGTCTTAAATTGCCACATGGCGCATAAATAATGCAGTTTCAGCCCCCACAGTACACAGCCATGTCTTCAATTGCATAAAAGAAACAAGACGTACGTCTCATTCAAAACAATGCCAGGTTCATTTGGTTTAAAGTATATCCGTTTGGGAAGGCGAATTTATTATGAAACTGAACTCTTATCTTTTGGAGAAATCTCCTCGCTGCTGGAATCCTTGTCGTGAGGTTAAAGAAGTTGAAGTTGAAGTCTCCCCAAAAATCAATTGAAAGCTTCTTTTATGCTTTGCTTCTCTTTTACTTTATGTCTCATATTCTCTTTTTTTAGTCATATCTCCACTTTTTCTCTTCACATTATTTCCCTTTTCAGCTTTCTATTCCCTCCCTCCTTTTCTCTTTTTATTCTATCTTCTGTTATTTTTTAGTGGAGGCACTTTGATGGGCTGGACTGTTTATCTGGGCCTAAAATATTTTAAACCCTCTGCCCCTATCATTATCCCAAAAGCACACCTCTCCACCTCAAACTCCATTGAAGCGTACTGATTGAGGCCATGACTCCAAAACATGGCCTACAGGCCATTGTTAGAACCTCAAAGCGTTGCATTCCAGCAGCATGTTCAAGCTTTCTGCTAGCTTGCTTTCTTGCCTTAACTCTTCAAATCCTTTTATTCTCACCCATATCCCCAGCTGGATCGCTTGACTTGCCTCTTTCATCTTCAGCTTCCTCCTTTCCCACAAACAACAAATTACAGGTAAATATCTTGCTTCTGTTAACATCTATTATTGGGTTTTCGCTTCGTGCTTATCCATTTGAAGGCTTGGAATATGTGTTTATTCGTTTTTTTTTTTTTGGGATCCGCAAGGGAGTGGTCAAACTTGGAGAAGGATTTCTGAAGGATCCAGAAGACGTTTGTGTGGATAGAGAGGGCACAATCTATGCTGCAACTAGAGATGGTTGGATTAAAAGATTGCATAGAAACGGGTCTTTGGAGAATTGGAAGATGGTAAACAGTCATACTTTACTTGGTATCACAATAACAAAGGAAGGCGATCTTATTGTGTGCGATGCTGAAAAGGTAAATGTTGCTCCAAACACAGTACAATGCACAAAGGCTGAGAAAGAAAGTAATAATAATAATAATAATATAAATCATAGATCTGTGCATAGACTACATGAAACCGATCTTCTAGCCCAATAAATAGAAAAGGAGGACTCTGGCATTGGCCCATTTGCATAAAATGATTAATACAGCTAGGTCATGAGTTGAACCAGCACTGTTTATTTAACAATGAAACTGAGTACATATGTATATGCAGGGTCTGCTCAGGATTGGGGAAGATGGCGTCAATGTTCTTGCAACACATGTTAACGGTTCCAAAATAAGGTAATATTTAGCATTGAATGGCACGAAGATATACAATTCGTTGTGATCTGTTCGTGAGTGCTTAGATCAATTACGATATGAAAAATGAAAAGGAGCAGGCACACCGGCACACTGGCTGTGAGAAGGAAAAAAATATATATTGTGAGGGGTGGTGCAGGCGACTACTGCCAATCACCCCCTTACGATATTGATTAAAAACTTAAAACTCATAATATTCAATTCATAATAAAACATTCGTTGCTTTGCAAAGCGAGTATTAGCGGTCCTACTCTCACTCCCGGACTAGTGGCCGATTGATGGCCCCGCTCCCACATGGGCCGGAGGGGGAGAGGGAGAGTTGGGCCCTTTTCCGGATGCCAAGAGGCGGATTGGCTCTCGAAGCTATCCACCTATGGCATCACGACGGGATAAGAGAGAGCTTTTAGAGAGAGAGTGAGAGAGAGAGAGAGAGAGACTGCGAGGAGGTAGGAGGCATTTTTAAAACAAAATGTGAAATGATGATGTCACGGTGAGTTCTACCCAAAACACGTAATCTTATTAAAAAATAATATCTACTACACGAAGGTTAATTTTCAGCATATTTTCATTCCATTTTTATACCTTAATAATTCTTTTATTCACTTATCTATCTTTGTTATTTACACTTTAATTTCGGTTGGGTTGTTTTACAGGAAGGTTAAATTTGGTTTTTAACGTAGTGCATTTATTGTTTGACTTTAGAGTCTGAAATTTCAGACCACACGTTACGGGCTCAGCTTTCTCTCATTCTTCACTTCATCTCCTTCTACTTCTTCTCAGCTTTCTCTCTTCGCTTTTGTTCTCGGAAAGTAATAGTAGTTGTGTGTATTTCGTTTCTGCCAGAGGAATAAAGCGTTTGAATGAGAAAAGAGGTTGAGAAAAAACTGAGTGAAGGAGAAAAGTTGGGTGGTGAAGGAGGAGAGAACGGTGAATAGCTCGCTGGATAAATTTTTTCCTCTGTTTGGTTCTGTTTTCGATTTCGTTGTTCTTTGTTTTCGTTGGTTTTGTGGTTTGTTTGGCTGGATTTTATTTTCGATTTCTTTAGCTTGTCTTTTGTTTTCGATTTCGTTGGTTTTTGCTCTGCGATTTTTCTTCTGGGGTTTTTTTCCCTTTCCGATTTTGTTGTGTTCGATTCGTTTTCGTCGATAGATGTAAGAATATTTCGAAGAGTACGTGTGAAATTATTTGGGGGACGGAAGAGGAAAGAGGTGGAGAGGAGACTAGATCACCGGAGCTGCACTGTTGGCGTCGTTCTTCGAGCTGCGCCATTCGTCAATGGAGCTGAGCGTGCGATTTTGTGAAGGAGAACAAAGCTTCGTCGCATTTCCAAAGAAAGGAAGACGAAAGAATGAAGATTGCAAACGAAAGGAAACGTCTGACAGTAGAACTCAAAACGTAAAGTAAAAGCAATTGAAAAGTCAAAAAGTAAATAAAACCGTAAGGTAAAATCAAAGCAGTCAGAGTTTGTATAACTACTCAAATATATATATATTATATAAAATAAACTATAAAATACAATTAAATACAGTTAAATAATAAAATAATATATAATAAAATAAAATAAAGTAAACTATAAAATAGAATAGAATAAAACAGTAAAATTAAATACAATTAAATTAAATAAAATAAATATATATACTATAATATAAAAAATTGAATAATGAAATAAAATAGAATAAAATAGAATAATAAAATAATATAAAATATATCTCATGATTTTATATAAAATATAGATTAATAAAATAAAGTGGTCTTCGAGCGGTGCGTTTCATTTTAGTTGGGGAAGAAATGCAAAACGGTGCGTTTTGAGAGTGTGGTTAAGGTTGGGTCTGAAAACAATGCATTTTGGAATAGTTTGGTTTGGGCTTCAGCTCGCTTCATGGGTTATTGATAATAACAGATTGAAATGAAAAACTCAATAATAATGAATAATCAAAAATTATTTAAAAACTCAAATTTTTGTATGATCTAAAAATAAAAAGTACATTGTTAACAATTTGAGAAATCGAAATAATAATATGCACATTAAAAAAATAACAAATTACAAATAAACCTAGCAATAAATCATGAAGAAAGCAATTTAATATTTATAACAAATATAAATGAAAGAAACCAAAATAATAGTAATAACAAATCTAAATGACAAAATTTAATTAAAAGGTCAATTAAATAATTACCAAACTATAACTAAAACTAAGCAATGAATGACAAAAGTTATTTATTCATTAAAACCAAAAATATTAATTATAACAAATCGTTAAATCAATAAAAAAAAAAAAAAAGGCATGACAACTTAGCAGTCATATTAATTCTTTTATTATTATTGTATTAGATAATACCAACTAATTATAAACCAAATTAATAATTATAACAAATCAAAATGATCAAATTGAATAAAAAATGCATTAAAATAATGAAAAAAGTTACAACAAACTACAATGTTCTCCTTGTGCTAATTTTCTTTTGTTGATTTTGGCCACCCACTTATTTTATTGCCATGTAATACTTAAATAATTAACAAAGATTCAAATATATACACATACATACCAAGTCAAGCGAGCAATCCTGCTTATGCTCCTAAGTGGCATTCATTATAAGTTTATGTATAAAGGTATTAATCTAAGAGGGGACTAATAGAAATTATTTTTACTACATAATATATCATTAATTTACATTGCATAGGTAGACATAACTTTTCTCATCTTAATATAATATTTTTATTCTTTTCAATAAAAGTAATTTTTTTCATAACTTTTTTCTTAGAACAAGGCAAACGTGCATCGCACGTTGCAACCAAAACTAATATATATATATATATATATATATGTTGGATCAGGGAGTGGGAAAACCTCGAGCGAGCTTGGGCCTAGCCTAGCCTAGCCTAGGCTCCATTCCCTAGCAGCCATAGTTGTGTGGGTGGGGTCAAGCGAACAAGGGAAACCCCGGGCTGGCATTGGCTCAATCCAGACCCCACTCCCGACACCTAAAGTCGTGTGGTCGAGAGCCTATGTGCAGCTACAGAGCCACGTTGGGGGAGAAGGGCATGCCACGGACCCCACCCTTACTCTTTAAAAAGATTAAAAAGATTATATAATATATGTTTTTTTTAAAAAAAAATATAATTTTATAGGATAATATTAATTTTATTTTGTATGAGCCTCATCTGTAAAAATTATCTTGATCTCTCTATATAAAATTAATTTAATTTAAAAATATAATAAATCTCATACAAAATAAAATAATATAATAACATGGTAACATGCTTTTATCATATTATATACTTTTTTAATACATAAATTGTATTAAACGTATTTTATTTTTATTGTAAATCTTACTATCAAATTATTTTATACTACATAAAATATTGTATATAAATAAAATTAAAAATCTTTTATATATTTTATTTAAGCCTTGGTTGGCCCTCCTAATCCAAATTTCTAGCTCCGTCACTACCTGCACGCACGCCAACAAATATGATGCAAAATGTGGTAGATCAAATGTGGTGGCCTGCCGCTCACCGCTAGTGAGTGTATGATGCAAAATGTAATATCAGCTGCCTTAGTTCGGGGTTTACCACATTTTTTTGGGTTGGGATCCGTGACAACAAATAAATTATATATGCATCAGGTTGATTAATATTATTCGAGATAAATGCATAACTCTTGCAAAGCATTGTCTTGTTCTTCTCAAATTTGTGCAGCTTGGTTATGCATTATGGTATTTCTTTGATGGATGTCCTTAGCAGTCTGGAAAATTTTATTTTTGCTATTTGTATCAAAATGGAGCCTATCAAGTTGGGATTTATTTCAAGTGAAAGAAAGATAGACACATGAATTAAATTTATACAATTTATTTAGCAATTAATGGTGCCCGAGAAATCCACGCGGGCAGCATGCAATAAATGCTGCAGCACTTCATATGTCTCAGTTGAAAGCTCTCAAATTGGCACAAGAAGTCAAGAAGTTGAGGGTATCCCTTTTTTCCAATTTTCAAATTTCAGTATTTTCCTTTTCTATATACATGAAGACATTCGGTAATAAGTTAGCATGTTGAATCAGGTTTGCAGACGATGTTATAGAAGCATCGGATGGGAATCTATATTTTAGCGTTGCAAGCACCAAATTTGAATTACACAATTGGTATCTAGATGTGCTGGAGGGAAAACCACATGGGCAACTGCTAAAGTACGATCCATCTTCAACCGAGACATCGATTCTGCTTCATGGTTTGTGTTTTGCTAATGGTGTTGCACTCTCAAGGGACCAAGACTATCTAGTGGTGTGTGAAACATGGAAGTAAGTATTTATTATTCCATGTATATGAAGAGGAAAAGGTTTAATTATGACTTTGTGCCCATTATTCAACAATATTTCCATTTACCTTCTCCCCAAATAATTTAATTATGCTTTTGTGTTTATTTAAGCTGCTTTATGCTAATTAATACAGTTGCGAAATTGGGGAAACATGCACATCCCATAATTATTTATTAATTCTCTCTTTTTTTCTGACACAGGTTTAGGTGCTTTAAATATTGGCTGAAAGGAGAAGATAAGGGAAAAACTGAAATATTTATCGACAACCTTCCGGGTGGTCCTGATAACATCAATCTTGCACCAGATGGATCTTTTTGGATTGCTCTGCTTCAGGTACTTAACTCCATGCTCAAAGATATAATATCATAGAAAACAATTATATTTTGACACAAGTTTTACATTCTCTCAAGCTATCAAATACTATAATGACCCTTTTAAGGGAAAAACTAATAATTTTATGGTGCAAATGGTGTAAGCTAGTGTGGTAATTTGTTAGAAGCATATCTTTTTAAAGTAAGATAATATTTATAGTTGTAGAGTACGCAAGTACGCAAACTTATTTTGAAAAAGTGTAAATATGAGGCCCACTTGAAAAAAATTATATTTTTAACGTAACTCTACTTTTTTTCAAAATATCTTATAGCACTTGCAAAATTTATGATTGTATATAGCATTTCTTTCTTTCAAAATTGACGATAAGAATTTGCACATTGTCAGTTAACTTCTGAGGGGATGGAGTTTGTGCACACTTCCAATGTAAATGACGTTTACAGGAAAGCAACGGTTGTAAATGTGGCAGCAGATGGCAAGATAATCAAGAGATTTGATGACCCGAATGGAAAGGTGATGTCCTTTGTGACTTCAGCCTTGGAATTTGAGGATCATTTGTATTTGGGAAGTCTGAACTCCAACTTTGTTGGAAAACTAGCGCTAAAAGACACGTGAAACTTAAAGCATATTGAACGTAGAAATTAAGCACAAATAAGGCTACGGCCCTAATTACATGCATCAGGCAAACATTATGATCTGTAGCAGACAACTAGCTTTACGGGTGCCCCGCGTGCCACAATACAATCCTAGTCTCCTTTGTAAAATGTTAAATTGTAGTTTTAACTTGTTAAAGATTATTTCAATCTTAAGATATTGATATATAGCCATTGGTCTTTGTAAGAGCTTTCTCACTTTTTTCTCCATTGTAAAATTGTTTTTCCACGTTTTGGACTTTTTTTTTTTTAAAGAGATCAAAAAGGGAATAATTGTTAAAGAGTTATCCTATCAATCTGTTTAAATTAGGCCTACATTTGGTCAAATTTCTCTATATGTGTAGAAACTCAAAAATTTTAAAGTAGATTTTTTTAATTACTTAATTGTTATTCCCCTCTGTTTCTATTGTACTAATTCTAAAAAAAAAAAGTGTTTTGATGGACTAGTTTTGGAGTTATAGAACCGTTTTCCCCCTTTTAGAAGTATATGCCCTAAAACCATTCGAGAGTTTTGATAGACGAGTTTGGACGAAACATTATGAGCTATTAAAATAGACAAAATACAAATTTTGGATCAGCTTATAGGCCTAATTCTTTCTCAAGATTTAGCTAGAAAATCACTTTTATTTTTTATTTTATTTTATTTTATTTTAGCCCAGTTTTCAAAATATGCTATATCATGTGTATATATAATTAGTTCTCTCTCTCTTCTATTCAAACAGGAGCAACTCATGAGATAGAGGATTAACCCCCATTGCAATTTTACTATCGAGCTAGTCTAGTACGTATTGTATGCATGCCTTTTGATGGGCCCAAATTTTTATTCGATTTCAAGGAATAAGTTGATGTCAATTATAATACCGTTAAAATACCCATACTCCATCCATCCATATTCCTCGTATATTTATAGCTTTACATGTGTTTCTTTGAACGCAATTTCATCGTCATATCTTTTCAAACAATAGGATACGAGTCAGGATAATAAGCATACTACGAAAAAGGTTTACATACATCATGTGTAAGGAAACCAGATACACATACAGATTCGAATAGTAATAATTAAAACGACTGAAAACAAGCAGTGCATTATATTGCATGTGAGGTAGTGGATATTGACTATTTATGATTTATAAGTTTTATGCCGTTGGATAAGAGGCTTCCATAGCTATACCACATAGGCCTTCTTTCGCATCAACATCTCTTTGCATCCTCATGTACCCTTCTTCACCCCATTTTGTACTTCATGAGTTCTTCACTAGCCAATACTCGGTCCCATCAGTAGTAATCCTATAACCAACAGCAGTAACACCGTGATCTAGGGCCCTAGGCTAGTACCACACTCTCCTGTAAAAATTCCGCTTGAATAAAATTGGAAGTCAGATCCTCAAGCATCTATTGCAATAGAAATTGGCTGATTAGCTACAGCCTTAAGAAGTGCCTTCTCACTGTTGGCTGGCACATCTTCATACCCGTTTATGTTAGCTGCATGGTTGGCTTCTCCCTTTGTATTGCAGGTTCCATCAACACTCTTGTAAGGATAATTAACTTCCGTCGTGAGACCATGATTGTTTTGAATGAACTTGAAAGCGTTGTCCATCAAACCACTGCTACAACCTTTGTCCACTCCTTTAATGTCACAGTCAACTAGCTCTTGCTCTGACAAAGAGATTAGTTTACTACTTTTTAGTTTAGTAATTCCTTCCATGACTACCACTACTGAAAATGCCCAGCAACATCCTACATTTCATCACGAGAAAGTGTTATAAGCTTATAGTGGACACAGTTCATCTCTAAATTAGGTACTTACCACATTAGCCTTGGTCTTTAATGGGTGTTACAACTCCCTTCTTTCTCCAATCCATAGTTGAAGGTAACGCAGTCACATTTTGATATTTGAAGGAAGAAGTCTTTGTTGATCATTCATGCCCCTTAAATCTATTTGGTGAGGCTTTGAACTCTTCATTCGTAAGATCTCAAATTGGTTTACTCTTAAACTTGTAAGGTTTGTTCCCAACGTCGTTGAAAGATTCTATAAATGCTACATTTTCCTTAAATACTTGGAAACGCTTCTCTTTTTCATGAGTGCTCTCATATGCACGTCCATAACGACTCATCCACTGCTCATATCTCTCCCTCATTGTTGCATCTTGAAGAGTGCGAGCAGCAACTTGAGAAGCCAAAGCTCCCAAAGTGAGGATCAAACCAAAACAAAGGCATTGGCATTTGCTTGTGAAACCCATGGCTTGTTCTGGTTGTTGCAATGATTTGATGATATGAATTATTGAGTGGCATACTTGCTCTTGACATTTATATAGAGACAATCCTCCTTGATCAATTGCATACTATAATGTTAGAGGAAAACATAGCGTTGGAAATGATATGATTTGGACTAATAAAAGAACTAAGTAATTTAATTGGCTATTTTCAATTGGCATTTTGGATCTTCTCGCTACAAAGTTGTCTCTTTATTATTATATTTGTCTATATTTATATGGTGAAGTGTTAAATTAATATGATCTTCATTGGTTGATAAGAACTGGCCCTTTACTTGCATGGGATATATAGCAAACCATACGAATTGTTATTTCGTCTTTTATTGTTGGGGCTTACCCATGAAATCAAAACCAAAATGCAGGTCTCACCGGTACTCTCACCGTACCGTTTCGCCTGTTAATTTATAAGAAATTAATGTAGAACACAACGTTGGATAAACGCAGTAATTTGATCATTCTCCAAAGCTGGCATTACGACGTTTCTGTTGGATTGGCATGAACTATATATATATATATATATATATATATATATTAAGTATTTCCATTTAAAGTAGCATTCATACATTAGTAATACTTGAACAGGTTTATGATATATTCTCAGCGTGTGAACATAATTTTCATGAGCACGCAATTAAATCAAAACACAAAGGATAATAATATATATATATTTAATATACCTTTATTTGTTGAATAATTCTAGTCTCTAGATATAGTCCTGAAGTGTACAAACCTTACGCATTCCGTAATTTAGAAAATAGTAGAGTCCATATATATCATAAAATACGCTTTCTATGTAGGTCTCAAATTTTACTTTTTTCAATGGAGTCCGACTTGAATACCCAAGGACTGTAAAATAATCGTTCTCATGCTTGTAGTCAAACGAGACTAATCACCAAATACTTTAGAATAATTCTTTTTACAATGCATTAAATATGAATTATATTGCAGTCTACATAGAAACGCTTCAATTTTATGACTAAATGAAATAAATTTTTCAGATTTTAAAAGTTTTTTATTTATAAATAATTTTATTTTCATTAATTTTATTCTAAAATATGGATTTCTCTATTTATTTATTACTTGAACTTAGGGATGGAACCACCCTTTGACTTAAGGAGTTTTGGCCCTCCCAAGATTTTTAAAATTTGAAAAAAATAAAATTTTGAAAGGTATTTTTTTGAAATAGATTATATAAAAAATTAATATTTGTTTCGCCCTAAATTTTATTTTGTAAATTAACCCTCCCAAACTAGATTTTCTAGTTTTGCCCTTGCTTAGACTACAAAGGAGTTTAATTTTTTAGACTGTATGTAACATTGTCCAATACTTTAAGATGCACAGCTGCTCTGGCATATTGATTAATTACAAAACCTTGTGAATAATTGTTAATTAAGGACATGAAGGTCGATCTAGAATCGTACGTAAGACTACTTATCTAATTATATAACATCCTCCTATATATGTGTGGGGCATTATTATTCGGAAAGGCCTAAACATATTTGTAAAAATATAAGACCATTTTTAATTAAATAAATAAATTAAAATACACCCATATGAAATTACCATATGAAATTATAGTAAAAACAAAAGTATGATCAATACAAGTTAAAAATGTTTCTGATAACAATGTATTATAATTTTCACTTGAATTAAATATTAAATTGGATTAACTCCACGTTCTTGAAGATTTTGAAAATGATTTTGAATATCATCTATAGAAAATTCTACAACAAGTTATTACATGCAAACATCAAAGGGCTTTTTTTTTATATAGTTAGAAGCTTATCTAATTTAAAAACATTAACAGAAAATCTTAGATTTGTAAGGGAAAACTATCTTTTCAAAGTCAACGGATTTTAGTATTTACTCGTCCAAATATTTATAGAGCATCGAGAAAATAAGACATTTTTTGAAGAATATATTTATATAGATATATAGTAGACGAGAAATAATGTGCAATAGCACGTTGGCCTAATTGAGTGAAACGGATTTATGCATAAACAAAGAAAATAAGAGGACTCTTAGAAACACACAAAAATTCCATAAAGAAAAGTTACAAACTGACATGTCACTACAAGCTTTGTTTGTTTGTTTTTTTTTTTTTTTTTTGGAAAAGTGAGGGGAGTAGCCAATACTCGGTACACTCCTCTCACATGAACACTCCTCAGACATGCTCTTTTTTTTTCCTTCACCCCAGCCACAGCCTCAATCCCACTTTTCCCTCTCCCATCGCAAAGTTCAAACCCAGTTTTCGCCAACAAAGACATAGACGCATACTTGTTCCCGTCTGCAAACCCAGTCATGCCCCAACAAAGATAGATGCACAGCAGACTTGTTTCCATCTCTCACCAACAACAAACGGCATACTTCTCTCTCTCTCTCTCTCTCTTTCTCTCTCATATTCTTTCAAATTTGTAACTTTCTCATCAACTAAACAGATTATGGTTTTCCTTCTCAACAACTTAATAGAGAATACAAATTATTTTCTTTTCATTTTCTTAACAATCAAACAAAAAATTTCCTTTCATTTTCACAATAACCAAAAAAAAAATGCAAATAAAGAGTATCCAGTGGTAGAAGGTTGCCGCAACATGATCATCTGAGCTATCTACAACTTAATTAGAATGAGGCACTGGGTGAACTGAATGGGTCTATGTGAGGAGGGCTTGCCAAAAAATAAAGATGGGGAAGGGAGACTAGACAGGAGAGACGAAATTTAATCAACTTTTTAGATGCTAAATTCATTTGTTCAGCACACAAATATTACTCTTAAAAACGAAGGCGTTAAAAATTTAAGAACGGTAGATTGTGATACCTCATATAATAAGGATAAAAATGGCCGGATGGTGCATACGATTTCACATTACTGGGGAATGAAAAATTTTTTTCTTTATAAGATTCCAATGAAACTCCAATTATATTATTGACTAATTCTTATGGAATATAAATCATGCAATTTGAACATTCCATAGAAACGTTACGACCTTAACCCTAGAATTCCACCTTCATAACTAGGCCAATCATTTGTAGCTATATAAATATTTTTCTATAATGAACTTATAAAAACACAAATAATAATGAATAGGCAAAACGCAGACAAAGAAATTTTCAGAGGTTAAAGCCAACTAAATAAGAATACTTCAATGATTACAAAAATCATTTTCACATAGTTATTATGATTATTTGTTGTATTGCTATTTCTTTTCTTTTCTTGATAGGAAATGAGCTTCATTATAAATAAAGTGACCTTACAAATGATTGTCAACCAAAGAACATGAGCAAGTACATCAAGTGAAGCTAATTTCCACCATAAACTAATCCCATTCAAATTCACACTACAAAAATATGCGGCTATCCCAGTGTTTTTAGCTGTGTAGCCAAAACTATTGGCGCCTATGTACCCTACTTGCGTCACAGATGTTTGCAGTGCTAAATTCAGGCATAAATTGTTAGACTAGCACGTGTAAACAGTAAGACACACTTTTAGCAGCGAGAAATGGTGCAACTACGATGGTTACTGTGCCGCAAAACAATTAAACGACATTCGGCATCAATGTAAACACCGAAGAAAAAATACTGCGGCGACTTGCCATGTCTGCCGTAATAATGTTTAAGTTTTTCCCCTTTTCCTTCTTCGTTTGTGATGTGCGTTAGCTGCCGTTGCTTCTCACATTTTTCTCTCTGCCATTTTTTGACTGATTCTCCATCTTCGGCGACTTTGATCTGTGAAGTGCCGTAACAGTGTTTAGATTTAGCCTCTCCTTCTTCGTTTCTCTTATGCATTGTGTGTCGTTGCATAGCTTATTTTTCTCTCTGCCATTTAAGACTGATTCTCCCTCCCTCACAAATCTCGATCTGTGGGTGGCATACGTTCTCCCCCAAATTTTTACCTATTTTGCAAGAACTTATGATCGTCTCTTCCGTGATCCTTCCATGGTAATGTGCTATGAAAGGGTTCTCCTTGATGAAGTTAGGGTTTATTTCAGTTTCTAGGGGAATTACCATGCGATTCTCTAAATCACTTCTTAATTCTTCTTCACATATACCAAATTAATGTGGAAATTCAAGAAATAAACCCAAACAAGCTTCCAAAAGTGTCGAGGGTACTTGTAGAAGAGAGAACTAGTCACTATCTTACAATTAGTTTTTGCCACATTTAATCCTTAGAGAAACTGTTTTAAGGAGATTATCGGTATGAAGCAGGTAATTGGTAGGTGAGGAGCTGGTGATCCACACACTCTGCTAAAAAAATGGGGTACCTGGCTAGCAAAACAACCCAAATGGCTGCTGCACAAGTCAATAAAATTTCCTCAGGGGATTTGAAAACTGGAACGAGCAGGTAATATATGTGTTGCGACCACTGGTTAATTTCTAAGTTTAATGATTCCCGCAATCATTAGAAGTTTATAATGTGTCATTAGAAATTATACGATATCTTATGGGGTTGTTAGGAACTATTTTATTAAACTTTTGACTGGCATTACTCTGGGGCTGCTAGAATACAAGGAATTTAATTGTGAGCTGGAACATGCAGAAAGTATGTTCCTATGCTAGATTACATTTGGGGTCAAAACATGAAAGAACACATGATTCAATTTTACCCCTACATGGGAGGTTCCCTTAGACTTTAGGATTATTGGTATAGTTTATTGTCCACTAATCATGGTTTATAGAAATAAATTAATTGGCTGGACATGAGCTTTCTTTGTCAAATAAAGTTGTTTACGTATCACAAAAAAATAATGTTCAGCATAGGGACTTTTAATCTGTTGCATGTGTAGAATACAATACACGAGATTAGCATTTGATGCATGCTAGATTACTAGTAGTAGGGTTACAGTTATTCTCCTAAATTCCAAGGCGGATGTAAGGTTTGCTTACTTCTTAGCCCTCTCTCTCAAGCTAATTATTCTTCAAAAGAAATATAGTTAACTCTAATTACCCATCTGCATTGAGTGATAATTGTTCCCTAGCGAATCTTGTTATTTAGTTTACTAATATTAGTCAATCATTGTGTGGATTAGTCAATTTCACTTATATTTTCCATTTAAAGGTACCAACCGATGAGTAAAATGGCTTGAGCAGTGGGGTTAATGGAAACTATGTGATCCCATGTGTGGTGGAAGATGAAGTGCAGATTTGTCCCATAGTTTGCTGTACAGAATTGTCATTTTAAACTTTTGGATCTAATGGGGATATAGTACGGTGGAAATGGACAACACCCACTTCCTATTGATTATAAAGATGCCAAAGAGTAGTGGGGGTCTCCCAACTCACCCTCAACACCATCAATCATTACAGTTTAAGGACTTAAGCTGGTATAAAGTTGAAGTTTTCATACCCAATCAATGATGGTCATATTCTTGTAAATGGAAAGTGTTCCTTTCTAGTTATTAACTACATCAAACTAATTGGAGTAATGTTGGTATATTGATAACATGGATTAATTCACCACTCCAAGGGTAGTATTTCTATTTAATCCATAGGGATGTCTCAATGTAATAGGGTGGTAGTTGCTGCTCTTGAATCCATGTGTTGGTATTTTGAGATTATTGACCTTAAACTATGTGAAGTGATGATCATGACTTAGATATATTATAGTTCTATTTATTTCATTATCAAACCTGCTATGACATGTTCCTTAATTATGAGTTTTCTTTTCATGTAAAGTAGGTAATATATTAATTTCTATGTCCAATTATCAGGGTTCCATTTATTATATGCTTATAATTAAATGAGAAGTTATTATAATTAAGTACTTATAAAAAAATTATAAGTACTAAATTGTTAGAATCATCATCAATTCGTTATAACTGCATTAGTAATTAATATTGTTACTAAATTAATTGTGTATTCTTATTATATATAGGAAATGGGTATTAATTTATAAGTACTATTTGATATTAATTTTTTAATATATATATTTAGACCATCGAGTTGATGACAAGCCAACTCTCAAATAACATATCTAAAGGAAAAATAGCAATCATACAAATTTTGAAAAAGAAAGAAAGAGAGAAAGACCTCAGACGACATTTTACAATATTGCTGCAAATATAGAATCTTAATATATTGTTGCTGGGTGATTGCAGCATTGTCCAGGACTTCTTGGGCAAAAAAAAAAGTGATGGAAAAATGAATTTAAAACCTAGCAATGAACATTGGCAACGTAATAAATGATAAGTGCGACGTACCATCAATGCCACCTATAAGAAAGTTAATCGGCATTAACTTAAATGTCGCAGTTGTTTTATACCTATGGCAACGAACAAACTAGGCATTAGCTGCATTACGAAATGCTGAGGATACAATTTTGTGACATCTTACGTCAGCTAATTGGTAGCTTATTTGCGGCACATTAAACCAGAATTTTTGGTTATTTCCTAGCGCCGCACATAGAGGGAATTTTGCAGCATTACCAAGAAAATGACGCCTCAACGCAATGGCCACATTGGTAGGGGCCTCGGTCTAGCCCCTAACCAATGCGGGTCCTACTCTACGCACATCTCATCCTATGACCGAACAGTCTCAAAAGTTTGGTCGGTTTAGGCACTTTCTCTTGCTTTCTTGAGTTCTTGTGACAATGAGATTAGGGTGTTTAAGCGATAGGTTTGGTTTGGATAGGGATATGTGGTGGTCTAAGTGGTAGATTATAATAGAAAAGGTTTAAAGGAATGCCTTTTGGGTAGGACTATGTATTGAGGTCCTTTTGGTAAGGAATATGGGTCACATGGTGTAGTAGGGCTAGGGTTTTAGTGAAGGCTAAGGAGAATTTCGAAATTGAGGATTAGGGTTAGGGTTTTTGTCATTTGGATAAGATAGTAGATGAATGAGGCTAGGCTAGGGTTGCTAGAGTGTTTCAGCTAGGACTAGGTTTGGTAATTGATTATGTGATTAGGTCAACTCATGGATTGATTGACTAATCAAATAAGGAATGCAGTTATGATAAGATGATGTGGCAAGAGGGTTTGGCTAGGGTATTGGGGATGAGTTGCCAAATAGGGTTAGGGTTGAGGTAGTGTTTCAGCTAAGGGTTTTAGGTTAAGTAGTGTAGAGTTTTAAGGTGATTTGGATAATTCCTAAAATTTAGGAATATTGGTTGTGTCAAGATTTGGTGGGCGGCAATGGCTTATGTGTGTGTGGCCGAGTATATGCTTTTGTTTTTGGTAGGATTTGTTTGATGCAATCAATTGGTTAATTGATCAATCACTTGAGAGAATTAAGGGATAATTTAGTGATGTGGCAATAGGTAAATCTCGGCTAGGGTATGATGGTATAGCCGAATGAGATTAATAAGGAAAGTGGATTTGAATTTTGAAAGATTTTGAATTTAAATAGAAGATATGTGGCCAGTTGGTAGGGGTTTGAATGGGGCGACTTTGGATAGATATGGGAAGGAAATATTTGTTGGAGTTGAAAGAAATTAGGAATGGATAATGGGGAATATGGCCGGGTATGGTTGTTGGGGATTTGGTTTGAATTTTGATTTGAATTTTTGAAATGATTTGAAATGGTGGAATGTAGGTGGCCGGATATGATATGGAGGGATATGGGATCGGGAAATGATTGAGTCAATTAGGTATTAATTGATCGATCAAGATGATATTTAGGAGATATGTTTGGTGAGTGGACAAGGGAATTTTCGGCAAAGACAAGTGGTGCCTTAGCCGAGCATGGTGGTTATGGCAAGTGGCTAAGGTTGTGGCATTTGAATTATTTTGAAGTGGAGGGAATTAGTGGCCAGTTATATGGGGTTTATGTTGGACAAAATTGGTTAAATTTAGAAAGGAAATAGTTGATTGAATTTGAAAGAAAATAGGAAGAGATATGGTAAGGATGGATAAGATTGATAAGGTGGTTAATGGGGTTCGGCTATCTCTAATGGATGAGTTGGCCGAGAAGGTGTTTTTGTAGGATTGAGGTTCATTTGAATTTGAATTGATTTGAATTTAAATTGATTTGAATTTGAATTGGTTTGAATAGGTGGGAGGATAAGGATAAGGTGATGTGTCAACTAGGATTCTATGGCTTATGGAATGAGTTGTTATGGAAATGAGTGGGCAGCTAAGTCAAGGGATTGGGTGGCCGAGTGAGATATTTGGTAAGTGGATTGGTGTGTTTGGCAAGTAGAGCTAGGCTTGGTCGAGCCAAGCTTGGTATAGGATGTAGGATATGGTCTTGAAGTGAGAAGTTATGGTAAAATTGATAGATGATTGAGTGGTCGGTTATGGGAAATATGGTGGGGCAATTATGGTAAAGGATGGTTAAGGTTGGCCGTGTGGAGATGTTTGGGGAATGTGAAACTTCAAGGAACTCAAGAAAGTTGGATGCACATACAAGTAAATGAATGAACACGCCACACTCAATGCACCAATTGGGCTTCGGCACACTCAATGTAACATGCACACAATCACTTCAACACAAACACTCACTTTCCCCACAATTGATGAATTCGAAATTCACAAGTGATGTGAATTAAACTCACCAAGAACACTCGCACACAATTTTCAAATTCACAAGTGGTGTGAAATTGATATTAAAACAAGACACTATAACACTCAATTCTCAAATTCACAAGTGGTGTGAAATTGGCACTCAAAATAAGACACAAACACGAAATCACTCTTTTTGTAATTTTTCAATAATCAAATAAATAGAACGAACTCCTAATCACTCGAAGAACCAAAGAACACTAAAATAAACAAGTACATTAAAATAGACAAGACACCAAACGAAAACAATACATCAACAACTTGATTGATAAATAAGGGATAGATGTGGATAACCGATTCACGAATTACATGGATGATCCTCTTCCAAAGGAATTAACGAATTGCACCCTTAAGAAACCCAAGTGCAAAGCACTGAAAATCCAATCCACATTAGGTGGCCGGCCTAAGCTCCTAAGGAAGCCACTCCACACACAAGGTATTTTCAAAATGCCAAATGATCAAAAAGTCAAAAACTAAGAGGCCTAAGGTTCTATTTATAGAACTTAGAAAGTGGAAACCCTCAAAATGTCCCTGACAATTATTTAATTAAATAAAATAACTAAAAGCAACTAATAAGCAAATAAGATAGTTTTGGAAGCCCATATGGCCATGGCCTTCAAAGGTGGATGGTGGGCTTGGCCGCCCATGGCATGGGCCATGGGTGTGAACGGCCTACTAGTTGGTCCGCACTTCAGGTAGTCTTGGTTGGTCCACGGCAAAGACCCTAACCATGGTCAGGTGTTGGCCATGGTTTGCAACTAGTGTGCACATGGCTTGATGGTGACTCGGATGAGCCCGTGCATGTCTTGGTCTGTGGGGCATTGGGCATGACCCGGGTTGGCTGGCACGCTGGCATGCTAATGGGACGCACTAGCATGTCAGTGGCTGTGTCATGGTGCTATCAAAGCCTAGTCGTGGCACCGTCAAAGGAGAACAAGTGAGTCACGTCCCAATTGACTCGTGTGTCTCCTCTAAATTTCCTAAAACACACTCAGAATTCTCAAGAAAGTCCTCCAATGTTGAACTTGGCGACACAAGTGGTGCCAACTCAGGTGTTAATGTGTGTCTAGGGCCTTGATCATCGACGGTTTTTGATGGGGTGTTATCACACATTTTTTCGGCGCCCGTCACATGGCACTTAAAAAATGTTGTCTTTACTGATTTGCGAACTTTTTTAAGAGTAATACTAACTATTCTTAATGCTACAAAAGCCAAGTACTCTTGTAGTGTCAATGCGAACTTCGCAGCTTTTGCCCAAATGTTGAACACCATAACTAGCAAATCTGTCCATAATTAGTTCATTAGCCTCCTTAAACACATTTCCAACCATAGACTTAGATAGGATTACAAGAAAAATTAGCTTTTGTGGACAATTAATTGCAATGAAAAGATTATTTATAATCAATTTTAGTTATAAATAGTTATTTCGCTAGAATTAACTGGATGCAAATAAAATGTTTTCTTGTAGTGCGGCGGAACTAGGTGGGGATTTGAAATTTCCAAAAAATTATTTAGTATATAGATATATATATATATTATAATTGAGATTATCCCTCTAAATTTCAAATTTTATCTAATTTTATTCTAACTTTTAATTTCATTGACACCCAAATTTTTACTAGAATTATCCCCGAAATCTAATATTTTTTCTTGTTCTTCTTCTTCTTCAACTACTAGTCTACTCAATACTCTGGTTATTTGGTTGAAAACTTGAAATCACAAACCCTTTATAATCTGAGAAAGCTTTTGAATGTTCGTCATTAAAAGGTTTGGATTTTTTGTCATTTTAGTATTTATTATAAGAGTTCTTGGGTGGACAAATATAATTGGATTAAATATTACCTAAAAAATTGTATTAATTTCTTTCCTCTTTTTTTTATCATAAATGAACCCGTAATATGATGACAATACTTAATAGTTAAGAATCTAAGAATATTTCCAAATGTTTGTAAGCCATGTGTAACTGTGTTACTGAAAAAGAGTAGAGACTAGAGAGAATGATATTGTAGCTCTCATCTATTGTGAGTCTCGCCTATTGAAAAAGGGTGGCCCATCTGTCTTTTTTTCTCTAAGCACTATGTAACTGTGTTATTCTCATCTATTGCATTTAATTTATTCTCTTCTTAAAATTTTTTGTGTTAATGTTGGATTTTTTGTGAATTGTGAGATATTTTTTAATTGCTAACTTGCTCGAATGTTACTTCGAATTCATTATAAATTTATATGATTGTCAAAATTGATTGGTTATACTCACCTAGTCCCACTCTAACTTGATTATAAGTTTATATATAGTCACGTGCAAAGAATACACATTACTTATATTCACACATACCATACACTTTATCAATCACCCTCCGAACATCAAATCATGATTTCGCCCATAGACTTAGACTTATCATGCTTGTTCATCTCACTAATCACAATCAATGAATTACTCTCTATAATGAGGTTGTGAATGCCTAAGTGAATCACTCTTTGTATCATGTAACTTGAATATTTGGTTTTTCCCTAAGTAAGTTGTTCTCCTTGTACTATCCCTTACAACCTAGAGTTGTTCTCTTACAAGATTTTATAATTTCTTGTGACATACAAGATGTGCATTCTAAAAAACTACACCTTAAATCGGATCCATTGCACTTTCCAATTTAGAACTAGTGCTAGTCTTATGACCATATTGTCTTTTGTTATAATTATAACAAAAACTTAACAACTTTCTATCTATTTATCCATCGACTTACTATATGAACATGCTTGTCAAGAAAATAATTCTTTGTATTGTGGAACTTGAATTTACATTAAGGAATCTGTCAAATATATAGATACAATAGATAAATATATCTAAGATAACTAATTGTTACATATAATTTTACAATTATAAAATTAATGATAATTTCCTAAAATCATGGTGCTGCAAATTTGGAGGGGAATCTTTGCTTGATTTGTGGAGAAGAATCTGTCAATACGCCCCCTCAAGTTGGAGCATGTAGGTCATTAATGCCCAACTTGCGTAGATTTTCCTAACTTTCATCGAGTAATTGGGCAACTCACCCAATCAGAATTAGCTTAGGCAGTGACATGGAAAGTTGTGGATGAAGAGAAGAAGATGCATTGTCCAATACTGCCTTTGATATAGTAAAGGACTTGATTGGTAGCCTGCATGTGAGGGGCACAAAGAGCATGCATGAACTAAGTAAGGATATCACTAAAAAAAAATATCAAGACGGATGATAATAAGATATATGAAACGGCCAGCAAGTCTTCGATAAGAGTTGGGATCGTCAAGTAGTATGCCATTATGATCAGTGAGCTTGAGGTTTTGTTCCTTGGAAAAGGAAGCAATACGGACGCCAAGTTAGCCAATGTCGGATAAGATGTCAATAGCATATGTGTGTTGATTGATGAAGATGACTTAAGATGAGCGAGCGACTTCAAAACCAAGAAAATATTTAAGAGGGCCTAAATCTTTGATATTGAAGTGTGTGGAGAGAACACTTTTGAAGACTTCAATTTGTGAGCGATCATTGTCGACAACTAAAATATCGTCGACATAGATAAGATCAACAGTGATACTGGAAGAAGTAACCAAGGTGAATAAAGAGTGATCTGCCTGAGATTGTGAAAATCTTGCATCAAGAAGCACAGTTATTGTTTAGAAAAACCAATTGTGTAATGCTTGTTTAAGGCTATAGAGGGATTTGCGAAGATGGCAAGCACGAGTTTCTCCTTTCAGAAAATAACCAGAAGAAGGGGTCATGTAGACTTTCGCATCAAGATCTCTATGAAGAAAGGCATTATTGACATCAAGTTAGTGAATAATCTATTGTCGAGAAGCAACGAACAATAGTTATCTTCGCAATGAGAGCAAATGTCTTATGGTAATCGAGACCTTTGACTTGAGTGTAGCATTTGGCAACTAGTCGAGTTTTTTATCTTTCAATGGAGCCATTTGTATTGACTTTAGTTTTGAACACCCATTTGTAGCTAATGGGTTTCTTTTCATGAGGGGGATGCTCAAGTGTCCAAGTGGAAATAGCTTAAAGAGTACTGAGTTCAACAGATATGGCATCTCACCAATAGGCATGTTTAATGGCAGTGGAATCATAGGAAAGTTAGCAAAAACAATAAGAGCATTTAAAAAAATAAGTTGAGAATGTGATAAATAAGAATAATAAAGAAAAATAGATAAAGGATGAGTAATGCTACCTAAGGTCAATGCATTGAATGAAGATGTAGTGGTCTCGGTGTATAGGGTCAGGCATATATAGTCTTAAAGGTAGGCAGGTCTGGCAGTGGTGCAACGAGGATGAGTTGGAAAAGGAGGAGGCGATGGTGGAGAATGCTCGAAAATAGTAGTAGGAGATGGAGAGGGTGGTAAAATGGAGAGGTAATATAGGGAATGATGGGGGAGATGGATGAGGGGTGTCTTGGAAAGGGAATTGGTGTTTGTGAAAATTGACATCACGAGAATAAAAAATAGTATGGGTATCTAGATTGTAGAGTTTGTATACTTTATGAGTGTTAGGGTATCTGAGGAAAAGACAATTAGAGGTGCGAGGAGAGAATTTATCGCGGGAGGCATGGAGAGTTTGTGCATAGCAAAGACAACCAAACACTCAGAGATAGTTGTAATTCAATGGAATATTGAAAAGGAGTTCAAAAGGATATTTATTTTGAAGAATGCAACTGAACATGCGGTTAATGAGGAGGTAGTAGTGAGAACACATTCACCCCCAAAATCTCATAAATAAGTGAGCTTAAAAATAAATGTTACGAGAAATATTCAGGAGGTGGCGGTGTTTACGTTCCGCAACACTATTTTGTTGTGGAGTTTCAACACGTGTACACTTATGGATGATGTCGTGATCATGAAGATAATTTTGAAATTTTTGGAAAAGAAATTCCTGGACGTTGTTAGTTGAAAAGTTTTAATTGTGGTATTGAACTGATTTTTTACGAAAGCAAGAAAATGCATTAGATGAGTGTAGGCTTTAAAATTTATAACGCATGAGATAAATCCAAGTGATGCGAGAAAAATCATCAAGAATGGTAAGAAAATAATGAGCACCACAAATAGAATGTGTGTGATAGCCACCCCATATATCACAAAAAATTCTATTAAAATCATAGCACTTTTATTAGCATAGTGATGAAAAGGTAATTTGGTGTGTTTAGACTGAGTACAAACATCACAATCAGAAATGACACAAGAATTATTGAAAAGATTAGGGATAACTAAAGGGAAAGAATGACCTAAGTGTTGGTACTACAAAATTCTAGTAGTGGTGTTCTAAGTGGAGATAAGCATGGTGGGTACTAACCAGTACACATAAATTCATTGTAAAGTTCACCAACTCCAATCAACCTCTTCGAGTGCAGGATCCTGAAAAGAGATAGTGGAAAAAAAAAACAATGTAAAAATTAGTATTTGTGAGCTTAGGGACTAAAAAAAGATTAAAAAACAACTGAGGGCAAAGAGGACATTTTGTAAAATCAAGTTTTCGGCTAACACACATGTATTGATGTCGTCTATGGAAATTAGGGCTCCATTTGGTAAAGTGACCTTATGGTCTAAATGGGAGGAATCAAGTAAAAAAATAGGGTGTGATTGTGACATAGGTGGTTGGTGGCGCCACTGTCCACCACCCAATTACAGTGGCTATCAAAGAGGGGAGAGGAGGAGACATTACTGACGAAGTTGACAGTGGGATGAAGGAGATATAGGCAAGGAAGAGGGTTTGAAGAGGAAGCCATGGAAACGTTAAATGAGAGATTGGATTTGGCTTGATACCATGTCAAGAAAATAATCCTTTGTATTGTAAAACTTGAATTTACATTGACAAATCTATCAAATATATAGATACAAGAGATAAATCTATCTAAGGTAACTAATTCTAGTATGATATAGTTTTACAATTACAAAATTAATGGTAATTTTCTAAAAGCATTACTGCATAGAAGAGATCTTTGCATGATTTGTAGAGAAGAATCTATAAATAATGCTTAAAGCAATATCATAGGTACAAGAATCTATAACTTTATGAATAATAGAGAAATGAAGGATACAAGGTTCTAATTCTTAGTTTTGATAACAAATAAATTACAATTTTTAGAATGTAAGGACAAGAATAAGGCACCACAAGAAGGTGAGGTTGATGTTGAGGTTGAGGTTGAGGGCATGGACACATCTATCAAGCACCAAGATTCAATTCAGAAACTTTCTTTTAAAGAATGATAGAATTTATGACCCAATTTGCCAATCTCAAGCAACAGTGCATGCATGATGGAGGAATATGCAGCCAAATTTTCAGAATTACTAATTCCTAACGAGGAACAGAGGGCCATGAGCTTTGAAGAATGATCGAAACCAATGAATTGAAAAAAGTATGATAAGAAAGGAGAAATCTGGTTGTAAGAGATTATGCACACCAATACACGCACTCATTCAACATAATTGGTCAGAAAGTTAGACTTTAATAAAAACGGTGTAGATTTGAATTTTGAACATGTAGATAACAAAATTGATACGCAGATCGGTCTGCAAATTCGTTTGTATGTAAACAAATTTCGATAAGAAATACATCATTCCTTGCTCATAATAGGAAAAAATGTCCAACAAGAACAAAAGCCCAATGTGAGGAGGGAAGTCCTTAAACATGTGAAACAAGAGGCCCAATTGCCCCAAATGCAGTAAGGCCCACCTCAATAATTGTTGGAAGTTCGAACAATGATCCCATTTACTAAATGTGTCACAGGCCATGAAACTAATCTAGAGCATGCGTTGAAAATGTTGCATAAAGCCTAACCATTGGAATTGTTCAATTTGGAAAGGCTTTCGGCTCTACCACCACTTGTATGCTGAGGCAATCAAGGGAACATAATGAGTATTTGATCTCAACCTAGGTTTGACATAGGAAAATGCATATGTGGTCACAAGTAGCTTACAACTATATGATTATGGGTTTACCCATTCTTTCTTATCGTAAGTGTACGTAGTCTACGTATATTAAGTGCATATTTGGGATTGCAGTAGAAAATATAGTTTATAACATTAGGACTTATAGCTTATAACTTAAATAATAAGCTCTATATTTCAAAATATGTTTAGTGCTTGATAAATATGTATTTAAAGCGCTTTTAAAATTAGTTACAATAAAATTTTCAAAATATATAGTTATCTGTATGATCTTTTTAATAAAAGTTTCAATTGATAATTTTTGAAAAAGTCAATTTTCAACTTTTTTAATTGATTAAAACACTGTTTATAAAGTTATCAAACATATCATTTTTTTAAGAAGTGTTTTTAACCACTTAAAATCGTTTTTTAAGATTCGGAACGCAACCCCAAACAGGCTATTAGATTTGTATATAAGTTCCATGCATGTTTCTTCCTCCTCTTTGTTTCTCTAGGATTTCTAGCCACCTATATATTTATACATGCAAGTATACACATTCAGGCACGTAGAGAATCACAAGCATAGGTAGGGCTGTAAAGTCAACCGCCTTTCTACTGAGCCCCACGCTGCTACCACCCACTCAATCATTTCGATTTCTTCCCTATATACCAACAGTCATCATAGAACCACTGTGGAGTAGCCCTAAGAGAAACCGGCAACCATCTACATAAATAACCAAACAAGCCTCTATTTGCTCCTCAAAACAAAACACAACCAGGCAATAACCACCCGACAGTCATTGTAACCTAGCTGTGACCCCACAATGAAGCCATCGACAACTGTCGCAATTTTGTCTCCATGACATAACTTCTAGCCGTGCATCAGTGTTGCACCAGGGCTAAACTGAGAGCCACACCTTGCAACAATTGAAACCACGATGCCACTGCTAGCAGCAACAAAATATACTAGGAAACATATCTCCAATTTCAAACACCACCCAGCCCACACATTGCAACATACATAAGACTCTAATTCTCTCAGTTCCTTCCTCTTTCTTAACGTAAACCCTCTCTCTCTCCCCTCTTATTTCTCTCTTGAAAAGTTCTAAACATAAGCCCCACACATTCTTCACACCACTTAAACATGTGATTTTACTCTTTTATCCTCTTTTATTCTACATTTAAAAAATTCTGTTTGCGTCGAGTGTAGGACTTTGTATAGCATAACTCTTCTCCCCTACTATTGGTATACCTCATCTAGGAACTGATTAGTGCAAATATATTACAGGCCTACATATGTTACTGTAAATGGGCCAGGGCTTGGACTTATGTTATATGGGTTTAACGGAGAATATTGATTTATGAGAGTTTGGGTCAATGAAAGGAAATTAGACTATTTTAGAGTTTTGAGGATTTTAGGATTTTAGGCTTAAGGGAAATATAGAATATTTTATTATTTCAGGTTTTAATTTAAAAGTATGTGATTTATTATAAATTTATTGAAACTACTTGCATATTTTATAGGTAATCAATATTAAATTAACGTTGCGACGTAGTAAGTAGCATGATCATACCCTTGCATATATATATGGTAAACGACATGCCTTTTATAAAAGTATCATGCATGTACACCCTCAATTGAAAATTCCTCTTTACGTACCAAAGTCATGACAAATTTATTAATGCCATGATATTATGCAAAAGTCTTATGTTAGTTGTATGACATATGCATCAAGATATTTTATGAAACTAGGGATTCTCGCAAAAAACTTTCTAGAAAAAGGCTCTTTCTTCTCTCTAGAAACCCAAAGAGAAAACTGCCTCACAAAGGGGTGGGAGCTTCAACTCCTCCCTCCCTCCTTCCTTCAAGGGAGTTTTTCATTTTGATTTTGCTTTGTTTTTCCGTTCAAAACATAGAGAAGTGGTGTTTGATATTTTCTATAGCTAGCAACTATCACGTGCCCCACCACAAGGTTCCTAAGCCGCCGATCTGTCAAACTACTAAGGGTTTTGCCAAAAATAGCGGTGCATGCTCCACAAGCACATGTCAAAGTATGCACGTATGATTATGATAAGATATGAATATTAAGATACATAACGACCTATGCTATGATATGAATAGGATACCATATGTTATGACCATATTGCATTGCTAAGTTGTACATACTAGTAGTGCACCAAGTGTATTTTCCTTCTGCATAGATTTCACAATCTGCGACCACAGGGGGAAACAAAATCTACTTAGATATGCTAACCCTAAGTCATAGGGTTAATAGTTGGTATCAACCTATGACAAGTTAAAACATGTCATGGACAATTCAACTTCATGTTCATGTTATTCATGTATCTAACTATCAATATGCATATTTTTCAAGAAACCCTATGTCAGAATTATGTTTACTGCATGACGTATTTCTTATGAATTATTCAAATCATTTTTATATATTTTATGTTTTAACCCATTAGAACCTTTATGAGGATGGAGTTGTAAGACGGGAATTGGCCTAGTGAGGTGAGGCAGAAATCTAGACAATTTATGACATGCTCAGTTTCATGATTGCATTTTAATAAGATTCTTGATAAGCACATGAGACTTAGTTAAAATTAATAAGTTCTTCCATGTATTCTCTTTTATATATATTTTTAAAAAAAAAATTGACCTTATTATTTATGAACTTTTTTGTGTTTGGCATTTGGTTAAAAGGAAGAAAATTTTATGTCAAGTTTAGTAGCAAATTATTTCCCCGAAATTTCTAAACATGACTTTATTCATAACTCTAGGGGAACGGGGTGTTACACTAGTACCTACAACATGAGTAGGTTCAATGTCATTCTTGGAATGTACTTCCCATGTTATCCAAAATTATTCCTCACTCCATCAACCTTTGCCTCACTCCACCAAACACAAAATAACCCTATCCTTTATGTCTATTGTCCCACATGCCCACTTAGTTCTCTTCACTTGCACATAAGAAAACATATAACACTTTACACTTTGAGAGCAAACTAAACAAGCACAATGTGTGTAGAGTAGAGGAAATTCAATTTCTTTTATATGCTAGACCTTTGTAAGTTCTTTTTCTATCATTCTTCTCTTCTATATTTTGTTACTCAAAGTTAGGGACTTGATGGTTTGGGTGTTTGAATGCTTTTCTTTGAGTTAAAAAGGTTGAATCTTGGTGGTGATATGGGGTATGATTATTTCGGCTAGCATGTGTTGTTTGTGTTGGAGTTTTGTCTTGAAATGCCAAATAGTTTTGGAGCTTATTTGTTGTTTTCGATTTTAAAGGGATTAGTGACATGTATGGTGCATCAAATATTGGCTTGAGTTAGTAAAACCAGAGCATTTACCCAAAAACTTGTATGAATCGATTTAGGGTTGGAGAAGCCAAACTACTAGTGTGAGTTCTATAGAAGAGGTAGTTTCTTTTGAACTCTAAAGCTAGTTTGATGATTAGGCCTTAAAAAACCATCTTATAAGAGTTAGATCTATGTGATAAACCTTTTTTTGAATGATGAAAGTAGCTTTTGAGTTAAGGCTTTGATGAATACTCATAGATGCATCATTTCAATGTAAGCATTGAGGTTCTTGCCTAATAATGTTTGATTTAATCTTGAATATTGGTTTTGATATAATTGAAATGGTGCAACAACCTAGCTAGGATTTGATTATGATAATCTTAGGTGTGTGGTTTAAGAAAATTTACATGTTGCATAGGATTAAGTCTCTAATGGTATACAAGTATGAAACTCTAATGTCGATAAAGTTCTATTCTATAAAAACAAGTCAATGTCCACCATGCATATATGTCATGTTTATTAATGGGCATGCTTTATAAACTAGCTTAGTCATATATCTTTGAGATTGAAAATTTTCACTGTGATAGTCACAACTACAACTCCCATCCAAAATGATAGCTATGATATGTTAGCGTGGAGTTGAACATTCCCACCTTGGTGAGATTGAATGGAAAGGGTTCTAGACTCGCAAGAGCTCATGAAGAGCATTCTCTAGTTTTTAAATACCCTCCTGGCACTAGTCACCAAGTTGCATGAGCAGATTAATGTGAAGTTGACACACTATGTAAGAGTTTGTAATCAAGGAGTTCATACTCTAGTAAAATGTCTCTTTTTAGTGAAGTCATGTTTTATGGATGATGAACCTACCTACATCTTAATGTTATGAATTTTGGGATTTATTTTGTTCTAGTACAAGTTGTAAATTGAATAAAAGACTTTCGTTGTGATTATTGCATGTTATCCATAATGAATTGGAGCAGTAGTTTTGTGTTGCATGTCCCAATACTTCAATCTCTGTCAAATATCCCCAGCAAAAGTTGGGGGCATCACAAGACCCATTTGAGAGGTGATCTTTCAGATTGAGCATGGACTTTTGTATACAAAAATACTGCATTTTAAGTGTTTCCATATTATCCTGCAAGCTCATACATTCGCATTGGTCTTGTCGTTAACCAATGCTTGGCTAACGCTTATACCTCACCCTTTGTTAAAGCTGCCAACCTCTTCAGTTCCTCTTTCTTGTCTTTAGCATTTCTTGCATGTGCTTGCTTGCCCGACACTAAATGAAAAGCCCTTTATCATACCCTATGTTGAGATGCTTATACCCATTTTTCTAGACAATGTTGCTAGCCCATTTGTTGGACTAGCTATACATTTCAGACCTATCCTCCTCATTTTTAACCAAATTAATGAGAGAAGGTAATCTTTGCCCTCAAAAGGTGGTTTGTCTTCTTTCACAAGCTCACGCTACATTAAAGTAGATGAAATACAAAACTTGGATCATCTTAAGCCTAATTCATTATTTAGATTTAGCTAGGAAATCCACTTATTTATTTTAGCCATCCACTTTTCAGAATATGCTAGATGTGTATATTTAAGTTCTTTCTCCCTTCTATTAAAACAAGAGAAACTCATGAGATAGTGGATTTGCTCCAATTACAATTTAACTATCGTTTTCACACAACTAGCCACTACTGTATTTATCCATTTGATGGACCCAAAATTTCTTATTGAGATCTCAAGGAATAAGTTGATATCAATTATATACCATTAAAATACTTGTACTCCAATCATTTATATTCCTTTTTTATTTCTAGTTTGCATGTGTTGTTTTGAAAGCATTTTCATTGTCAAGCCTTTTTAAACAATGACGTGCTGGTCAAGAGAATAGACATACTATGGAAAAGGTCTACATACGTCATGTATAAGGAAACAAGAGAGTTCACGCAGTGGGAATGAAAATGATTGAAAACCAGTAATGCATTATATTGCAAGCAAGATAGTGGACATTGACTGTGATTATGATATATAAATTTTATGCTGTAGGATAAGACGCTCGCGTAGCTATACCACATAGGCCTTTATTCTCATGAACATCTCTTTGCATCCTTATGTACCCTTATTCACCCCATTCTGTACCCCACGAATTCTTCACTAGCCAGTACTTGGTCACATTATTAGTAACCCCATAACCAATAGCAGCAACACCATAGTCGAGGGTAATACCACACTCTCTTGTAAAAATGCCGCTTGAATAGAATTGGAAATCAAATCCCCTAGCATCTATGGCAACAGAAACTGGCTGATTAGCTATAGCATTAAGAAGTGCCTTATCACTATTGGCTGGCACATATTCGTACCCGTTTATGTCAGCTGCATGGTTGGCTTCTCCCTTTGTATTGCAGGTTCCATCAACACCCTTGTAAAGATAGTTGGCTTCCGTCGTGATACCATGATTTTGTCAAACGAACTGGAAAGCACTATCCATCCAACCACCACCACAACCTTGGTCCACTCCTTTAATGTCGCAGTCAGCCAATTCTTGCTCTGATAAAGAGATTAGTTTACCACTTTTTAGCTTAGTAATTCCTTCTATGGCTGCCACTGTTGAAAATGCCCAGCAACATCCTACATTTCATCACCAAAAAGTGTTAGATATATAAAGTGGACATAATCCATGTCCAGCTTAGACTTGTACCACATTGGCCTTGGTTTTTAATTGGTGTTATTGCTCCTTTCTTTCTCCAATCCATAGTAGAAGGCAATGCAATCACATTTTGATATTTGAATGAAGAAATCTCTGTCGAGCACTCATGGCCCTTGAATCTATTTCGTGAGGCTTTAAACTTTTCTTTTGTAAGATCTGCAAATTGATTGACTCCTAACATCTAAGGTTTGTTTCCAACGTTGGTGAAAGATTCTATAAGTGCCACATTTTCCTTGAATACTTGGAAATGCTTCTCCTTTTCTTGAGTGCTCTCATATACACGTCCATAATGAGACATCCATTACTCATATGTTTCCCGCATTGCTGCATCTTGAAGAGTGCGAGCAACAACATGAGAAGCCAAAGGAGAAGCATTTCATGTTCTTGTTACACATTTGTCTCTTTATGATCATATGATTTGTCTATATTTATATGGTTGAAGTGTTTAATTAATAGGCACTTTGGTTGATAGTAAGCATTCGTGAGATTGGTATTTTGCTTTTTATAGTTGAGGTTTACCCACCAAATTAAACCAAAAATGGTCTCAACCTAACGTTTCATTTGTTTATGAGGAAAAGTAAAACACACAACGTTGGATCATCATCTAAAGGCATTACAAAGTTTCTGTTCGTTCGACAACTACGTACACAGTATTCACATAAACTAGCATACACATATTAGTAGATGTACTTGAACTAGTTTATCTATTCTTGTAAGCGTGTGAACATCATTTTTCAAAAGCATGTAATGAAAAACATAAATGATATTTATAACATTATCTATTGAATAATATTAGCTTTGGTCTTAAGGTATGTAAGAGCATTTTTATTGGTCTCATCAAAAGATTCATCAAACACAAATTTGATGATTTATATTAAAAACAATCACACATTGGTCTCATCAAAATGTATTTCTTAAACTTTGAGTTACAGTAAAACTTGACAAACCCTTCAAATTTGAAGAGTTACTATTTATCCTTTATATTATTTGTTTAATATATTTTATTTCCCCTACACATTTTCCTCCTTTTCTTTTTCTTCTTTCTTCTTTATTCTCTCCCACGTTTAATCCCAAATGTGTTTATTATATTTTTTAACTTTAGTTTTATTAAAAATTGTTGAAAATAATAATTTAAGTATCAAATTAAATTATTAATATACATATGGTTAGCATAATTATAAAATATTGGAGAAAATTTAAAAATATTCTTTTTAAAAAATATTATTGGAGTGAATGTGTTCATTATATTTTTTTAATTTTAGTTCTATTAAAAATTGTTGAAAATAATAATTTAAGTATCAAATTAAATTATTAATATATATATGGTTAGTATAATTATAAAATATTAGAGAAAATTTAAAAATAATATTATATTATTATTTTGATGAGTCTAATAATGAATCTAATGTAGTGTTTTGGTCAATATGGTGCATGCATCTCATCAAATTTTGATATATTTTAGTGAGACCAACGAGGCTGCTCTAAGTTTTGCATTCTATTTGTAAAACATTAAGACCTGCCATTAAAATAGATTTTTTCACATGGATCACAAATTTGATTATTTTTTTCAAAAATAATATGCAGGACTTACACGTCCTAGGGCTATACTAAAATCTTGGGAAATGATAGTTACAATTCTATTACTATCTATTTTATATTTGATTTTTTTTTCTTTTTACTTTAAGATTGAAGAAGTGATTATTAGTAAGATTACATATTTTTTCAATTTTTTCTTAATAATTAAATATCTGGAAAAAAAATCCTTAAAAGAAAATAATAAAAAAATAAAAAATATAAATATAAAAGAGTGTAGTAAACGAGTTGTAATAGGATAGTAAGCCTATCACTAAAATCATTCCCCTGATTTGAAGCCAAACAAGATCACTAATTACCAATAAATAAGACGAACATGGACTCTGGCCGATTATAAGATCTTAAGACAAGGTTGACCTAGAATTCTAAGACTTCTTATATTCCTCCTATATATGTGTTTGGCAGTAATATTCGTACAGGTCTAAAACTAATTTTAACAGGTTTAAACTTTAATTATAGACATAATATGTGCATCTTCTTTGAATTTTACATATAATAAACGATGAGTATTAAAATTATGAAATATAAAGATAAATGAAATATATATTTTATGCTATCTATATGTATCACACACACAAAAAAAAAAGGAAAAAACATATATACTAGGCTCTATATAAAACAAATAAAACCCTAAAATGTTACAAATAATCATAAAGGAGTATATATTTTGCTTACTCCAAGCAATTTCTAGTTTGATCCCAAAGACTGATCTTTGGTGGCTTACGCTAGATACTAGTTGGCCTTAGGTATCAGATGGTGAAGCAAGACGCAGTGTGGGTGGATTTCCCTATATGTCCATAGGTTTCTCATTAGGAGCTTACACAGCTGGGGCAGAGCAACAAGAGAAAGGAGAAATGTTGTATTACTCCATACGTCTACAGGTTCTCCATTATTAGAGGTAGCAATATATAATGTTGTATTATTGCATACGTTGTATTAAATATATTTTATTTTTATTTTAGATCTTACTATCATATTGTTCTATATTGCAGAAAAAATTATATAGAAGAAAACAAAAAAAATATTTTATTATAATTTTAACTTTGTTTGGCCCCCTAAAACAAATTTCTAATTTTGTCACTATATACAACTATATATAAATATATCGAATATATATAAGAACAAGCTAATAAGTTGAGTTAACAAAATGAGTTGCACTTAAAGAGCAGCCTTAGGCCCCGTTTGGATCAGGGGTAGCTCAATATCAATTGAGGCCTTAGGCAAAATTTAAATAAATTATTTATAATTATAATATAATAACTTATAAATTATTATATAGAATATTTTTAAAATCTTCAATCAAAGAAGATTTTATTTAAAATATTTGAATTATTTTTTTGAATTTATATTTAATAAAATAACTTAAAATGAGGCCTTAATACAAATTTTGTACTTCCATTTAGCAAAATCTTAAAATATTATTTAAGAATATAAATAATTTATTGTATTAAATATTAAATTTAGTATCATGAGACCTTGTAAACATTGAAAATATAAAAAATATTTAAATTTTTATTTAATGAAATAATTTTTATTAATTAAAAAAACTCATTTTTTTAGAGCCTTATATAAAATGGGGAGCCTTAGGCAATGACCTAAGTGGCCTTACCATTGAGCTAGCCTGGTTTGGATGTTGAGTTGAGTTATTTATAAATATGAGTAAGTTGACATTGTGGAGTGAATTTATTGGAGATGGCCCAAGATGATTTTAGAAATTGAAAAAAGTTATAAATTCTGCATGTAAAGAGGTGTTGAACTAAAAAAAGTTATTAGTATTAAGTATGAAAAGATTTTAAGTTGAAATAAATTTATAAATTTAAGAGTTAAGCATTTGGATTATGTTAAACTTAATTTAGAGATAATTTTCCAAACGGCACCTTAATTTTTTTCCCTGAATTTTTCAAAAGGCTTACAATCTTATGGTAATATGTTAAAAACTTCTATTTTTCTTATATACACCACTTTATATCTTTATGCGGCACGTGCATGTCATTCGTGGTGATTGCACTCACGACTTCACTCGTAACGATTAGATCCAAACCTTTCTTTTTGAAATGACTTGCTCGTTGGGGGTAGAAACCACCCTCCTCCCCTTTGTTAATATAAAAGGTTGAAGTACCAGTTCAAGTAAAAGTCAAGAGTCATTATTGAGTGTGAGTTCAGGTTGATCGAATTGATATAATAATCGGGCGGACTTTTCACATTCATGAGTGAGTGTGCGCTTTTACAAGTCAAGGACTCAAGCTCATGCCCTTTTGGTAAATAAAATAAAATAAAAATTACCAATGAAATCTTTTTAAAGAAATATGATGTTTGGACTGAATAGGAGAAAAAAATACTAAATCATAACGTTTATAATGGGTTTGTATTCTTATTACCAACACCCCCCCCCCCCAAAAAAAAACAAAAAAAAAACAAATCAAACAAAGAAAATGTTAATTCATAATAGATTTGATAGTTTTGAGATGCAAAGTGAAATTTTCCCCATTTTATTTTTTGTTTCAACACAATCTAACCATTTTCCATAAACGAGTAGAATAATGGTTAATTAGGAAAAAATACACAGTATAATGGTTGTGTACATCCATAGAATCATGAACCGAAGCAATAATTACTTGAGAAAAAAAAAACCTTGTTACAATTTCATCCTTTTCCCGGGGTTCTTCTCAACTGTTGTTCTAGGTAATTGCTTTTGTGATGTATGAGTTAGGCTTCCTTTTGCCTTTCTGCTGTTGACATAATCAGAGAACGGTGGAATTACCGGAAGATCTGTACTAGAGGAAGTACTTTGTAGCGGTGAAACTCCTAAAGAAATCTCAGATCTAGAGCTGCCATTGAGCTCTTCGCTTGTGAATTTTGTTGGTCCCTGATCCAACAAAGGCAATGATGTTGTAGAAGGCTCTGCTTTAGACAAAATGTCCTCCGAGGTCAAACTAGTGGCGGGGCCAAGCCGAGTTGTTAACTCCGACAAACTCGTGGTTGACAGCCACCTTACAGTACTCGCCACTTGTGAATAATAAAATGATTTTCCAGTCTTCCCATATTTCTTGTAGCACTCCTTCTCAAGGAAACAAGCAGATGTTTCCATTTCAATTCTGCACAAAACATGAACACCAGGAGCCCAGTTAAATGGTCTTGACTGTTGACTTAGCAGAAGTTTCAATTATTACAATCTAACAACTCTATACCCTAGTGTTAATATAATGGACTACCAAAACATATCACTTTTGTATGCCAATTATTAAGATCGAAAATAAATGACTCTAAGCAGGCATAATGGTGAGCATACTTCAAGTTGCCAAGCCGCTGCTGAGCCTGCTTTAGAGCATTTTGTAATCTTTGCTTGCTTGATTCCCTCAAAGTCTCAGATATGACATTCTTCTCTAGTTTCTTATTCTGTCATGAAAAAGAAAAGGGGTCAGGCAGGGAAAATCAATTTAAAGTAGGTTAAATATCAGACAGATTGAGTTCAAATATGTGCATTCGTTAGACAGATGTGTTCTAAATATTCCGTCATTTTCCTCTGTGTGGCTTAAAAGGCAAGTCACGGCATGTTCTTGCTGACTTTACCAAGCAGATCGTTCATAATTGCAAATACTAAGGTGCAGAGCATCGTAGTTTTTTATTTTTTGATAACGCAGAGCATTTTAGTTTAAACCTGTCTATCAGAGATATTATTCTGGTAATATCTTTCTTCTGCACGCTGCAAAAACTCCATCTTCTCATCTAGTCCCAAATGTGATGGTAACTTTGACCCTGCTAAGCTCCAAACAGCTTTAGTGGTATCGTCTGAAAAGTTGAACCAAACAAGTGAGATAAAGAGCACAGTAAAGCAAACCCTCCATTGCCTAAGGGAAAGAAAGAGGACCATCCTGCACAAAGGAAGATGAATGATTTTAACAGAAGGAAGATATACCATCGCAGTCAGATATATCCTCATCAGAATGGCTTGTCTCATCGTTATCGTGATTCCAGAATTCAGATAATTGTTCTCCGTCAATCATATCTGAGGAGCTAAAATAGAAGAAAAAAGTGGTAATGAGTTATATTGTGAAGTTCCATACATATCAAAATCAGATTTCAACTGCATGGTTATGACAGCAGTGCTAAACTCAATCAAAATATGAAATATATGATCTGACGCATTATGGTATTTTCAAATGATGGATGAAAAAGGGAAAAACCTGTTTAGCAAAAAATAATGTCATTAGTTTTTTAGAAATGATTGTAAATTATAAGAGTTGCCTTTCTAAGAAGCCCATTAAGAGAGAGAGAGAGAGAGAGAGAACTATTTATGCAAATAGTTCAATACAAAGTAGGGGTGTACGGGAACTGCCAGAACCAGCCAGGAACTGATCAGACCAGCCACCGGAGCATGGAACGGGTCAGCGGGCGAGAGGAATTGAGGGAAAATTGATATCAAATGTTCAAAGCTAGTTTGAACCCCTGGAAAACTGCTGAACCAGCTGATCCTTTCTATTTATTTATTTTTAAATAAATGTATATAAAACAATGCCATTTCCCTTAAATGAGTGAAACGGCGTCTGTTGCCCAGATGACTAATACAAGAGGGGGGTAAATTGGGTTATATTATATAAATTAACACTTATTAATCAAATACACAATATAAAATATAAACAGAATATAAAGCAGTAAGAAATGTAAAGAGTAGGATAAAAGAAAGCAAACTCAATATTTTTACGAGGTTCAGCCCCACTGCCTACGTCCTCCTCTCAGACTACCCCTTGACGATCCCGAATTCACTAGTCAATTTCCTTTAGGTGAAGATAGAAACTTATTACACTTTTGAACAGCATCGCTCCAAATAATCCGTGTAGAACACCCTCTACACTTCCAATCACCTCACACTTGGTGATTTAACTATTCTCCGTATAGAACACCTTCTACACACACAAGGGTTATACGCACCCTCTTACAAATACAAGAGTTGATAGTGGATAAACTATCAAAATACACTCCTCAATGAGTGAGATAAAAACAATATACCTTAACATATATCTCTCTCAAAAAGAATAAGAATTAAGATTCAAAACTTTAGAAAAGAGAGAATAAGAGTTTTGAAAGAATGATGCAAAACTTAACAATAGATGTGTAAGTTCTTGTTGTTATTTTTGTAAAACTCAAATAAGCTATTTATAAGCAAATGAGTTTTCAATTTCAAATTTGAAAAGATTCTCATGTCAAATAAGAGCATTATTCACTTTTCAAAAAATTCAAATAAAAGCATTTCCTTTTTGCATTTGTCAAAAACAACTACATTCATTTTTCAAAAAAATCAAACATAATTTTTAGCTTTTCATACATGACAAAATGAGCATGATTTATTTTTCAAATCAAATCATCTTCTTTTTGTATATATCAAAAAAATACACAACCACTCTTTAAGATTTTCAAACAAAATCATCTACCTTTTGCATTTGTCAAAAAAACACACTACCTCCCTTCAAAACTTTCAAACAAAATATGCACATGTCAAATATGATAATCAATCATCTTATAAATTCAAATTTTTATATAAAAAATATAATTTTCGAAATTATTTTGTTTGATAATGTTATGCACATATGAAAAACATAATTTTCAAAACTAAGACATTTAAAAATGTCTTGTATATGTGAAAAAAGTAATTTGATATTTTATGAGAAAAAAGAGTAATTTGGAGTCTTAATCTAATTTTGAATTTTATCAAGAGATGTACAAAAATAATCTATGAGTTTCATTTGTAGACTTGTTCTTTTATGCTTGATGTGCGCTTCGCTCCATTGCGTAAATAATTTGATATTGAAACTTGAATTTATTTGTTATTATCAAAATCTACACGTAGATACGAAATTTGAAACCTTAGATTCAACAACGTCATTTTAGGGTCTGGATGTTAAAAAAACATATAGAACGGCAGCGTTTTAAAGCCAAACAGAACCGTTTTGAACTAGGTTTAATAACCCCCCCCCCTTTCTTCTTCTTCTTCTTCCTCACATACTGTTCCCTTTGCAACCCTAAACCCTAAGTCTTTTACTCTCACTCGACAATGGACACGGCATCCCTCCATCACAGAGACCCATCACAGAGACGCCGATGGCAAACCGAAGAACCGAACCGCACCGCATCAGGACCAATAATATCAATTCTCTCCCCTAATCAATTGGTTTTGGCCGGTACTAAGCTCTCATGGCAGACATCAGTGGGGTCTTGGTTTGGCACCGAAACTGACGCTGAGCCCATCGGTGTACACCCCTAATACAAAGCCAAAAGGTCAGCTATTTGCTCCAATTAAAACTCAAACCACCACGTAACAATTATATCTGTAACCCCCAGTTATTCAAAAATAATATTTTTTTTATAAGTATAAAGGTTATATTTGAGGGCCCAACTAGGATTTAGAAATTATCTTATTAGAGTACTGTTATGTATGATTGGTTGTCTAATTGATAATAATATATTACATGTAGATTAGGTTATTATTATTTTATTGGGATTAGTTAGAAGAACCCTATAATTTGGACATCTAGAGCATTTAGTGTGTGAATTCTGCATGGAAGAGTGGGATTAGAGACAACAGTGGGTTAGAGTAGGGCTTAGAACCAAAACTTAAATCCTTTGGAAGGCCTAAAATCGTGACCCAAAACCATAAACTCGCCCCTCAGATGACCCAACCCAGTTGCTGGAGTAATTGCATGAACATAATGTACAGGATGTCTAATCCCACTCGTCCAGCCAACCTATCATCCTATAAATACATCTCTTCCTCCTTCGTGATTAATTCCAATAGTTTTCTAGCCGTTACAATTTCATCTTCATCTTCTTCTTCTCCTCCACCTCCTTCTTGTCGTTGTGCTTTGCTGAGAATCATTGCATCAACTGTGACTTGCAAGAACGGACTAGCCTTGCAAGAAGAGCAGTGCCACAAGGTTTACTGAGATATGTGTTCCACTATTAAGTCACCTTGTTCAAGCATTGCTAAATCTCATTTGTGTGCCGCTCAAGGATCACCAGTAAGTCTCTCACGTTGCAGTACCCTGCATCACACTCGTAGCACACACAAATCACATTGCATATACTCTGTTTTGTTAAGGGAAAACAGAGGAGGACCAAGGTGCATGTAACACACCCCTACCATACTGAACCACCTCGAAATTGTGCCTTTAGGTGTTGTCGATCATCGCTCAATCACCAGAATAGAAAGAATGGAAGAAGGAAAGCCGCCATATCTTCACCCCCGTCCACGTGCACCACCGCAGTAAATCTTTTCCAATACTCACGAATTCATGTATGCTCTCCCTTCACATACCAACCCTTAGACAGACTTTTAAGTTTCAGGATTATGACTTTGGGAAGGGGGAGTGAGGCAAGGAAAGACAGTGTGAGAGTTGTGAATACGAGTGGAGTCACACTGACAGGAGACCGAGGTTTATGTTTATTTTGAGTGATGGGTAAGTTCAGGTTTAAATTGGTAAGAAGTTGGGTGAGGTAAGGTAAGGAGAGTGACAAGCGAGCAAGTCTTAGGTGACCAAGGTGTTACGCGAGCAACGGTTTAAACAAGTGAAGTGTTGTAGCCCCAGGAACTTAAATGTCCCAAGTTACCTTTAGGTCTAGTGCATGATGCATATTCCTCTACTGTTTAATGTAAAGAATGCTTATTACGTTGCCTCATTAGTGTAGGTTCAGTTTAACGCTTGGAGACACACTAATAGCTTAGTTTACACGAGGCCAAGGTAAGTGACTATGATCACGTCTTTCTACACATCACTTTATGTAAACTGAAAGGTCTTTTTGCAGCTGTATGTATGTAGTAAATGTTTATAAAGGTATATATATGTATAAGCCTTTGTTGGAAGCCCCTTTTCATGAACCCTATTTATGACGAAGTTTCATTATGATTTTAAAACTACATAAATGATGATGATTGATTACTATGTGGTATAACTATGTAATTTAGAGATGATAAGTGAGGTAGGGTAAAGTTAAAGAATAGAAAAGAAAATGAAAAGGTATTACTGCATGTGTTTGAGGATAATTATTTTTTTTATTAATATATGACAATGAAGATGGTACCACAAGGTAGGGATGGATTGCAATAGTAGAATGCATCACTAACGTTGCGCCTAGTGATGACCCATTCCTAAGGAGGCTAGGTTCTTATCCACTAGCCATAAAAAGAGCTATCAACCGCAAGGATTGCTAACCCTAACACATGGGGTAATGGTGTGTAATGGCCATTAAGGATGGAGGTTAAGGAAAGAATGTTTATGCCTTTGACGTTAAGAAAAATAATATTTCTTTAATGCTATGAAGTTGAGGAAAATAATGTTTCTTTAATGTTTTGAGGTAAAGGTTTATGTAAGCAGTAAGGTAATTTTTTTCAAGAATGTTAATGTTAATTGAAACCCTGGACTATTATTATGTTTACAGCATGATGTGGTTCTTACCGAGTATTTGAGTCATTTTAGCTTTTTCTTATTTAAAATATTTTTCTCACACCAGATGAGGACATTGTTTTCTAGGGGATGATAATGACGACATGGCTTGAGGCACCGAGGAAAAACTCTGATGTTATTTCTTTTCAGTTTTCAAGGAATTTGTAGCACATGACATTTTTATTTACATTTAACAAGTGCTTCCGATTAATGTAGTTTTTAGATTTCATTTCTAATCAAGTACTCTAATTTCTTATGGAATCTTTTATACCTAACGCAAAAGTGTAATGTTTTAAGGTTGATAGCATCCAGTTCCTCTAGCCTTAAATGCCATAGAGGAATGAGGTGTTGCAATATCCAATATGTATATGTGATTTGAGGTAAAGTTCCAATGCTCACAAAACTTTAAAATTACTTTTTGAAATAATAAATAAATAAAAAAATACCTGCTTATAAAAATTTGAGAAAAACTACTTCTCTGCCGAACAGCACAAGTAGTTGTGAGTTCCTCCAAATACTTGGCCACTAAGTTTGGATGTTTGCAAGCGTCACATGATTTTCTACATAGTGATGCAGGTACCTAAGTTCAATAATGGAAAATGATTAACTTTACTTTATTGTTGATAAAGAATAGAGCAGCCTACAGCACATACAAAACACAAATTACACCTAGAGCTGAATACCTGTTCCCCAAAACTCTCAAGAATCTTTTTCCTTCGGCATCCAGAACCTTCGCAAAACTCAACCATCTGAAAGTTTTGTTTTTAGATGCTACAAGACATTAACAGTAGAGAGATTTCATTCAGATATGATTAAATAATCACCTGAATGAAGTCAGTCAAGGACTTTTTTGACAATCCTTCCTCTGACCTAAAGGACTGTAACTTCTTCTTCTCACTATTGCTAAGAATAAATTCCTGCCACAGCTCCAAAAATGGTTCAAGGCATTAAGAAACTGTGCGACTTAAAAGTATAAAGGTATGGCAGAGTTGAAGTCAGTGAAGTGACCATTCTTTTGCGATCATCCATTCCATAGTACAAAAGACTTTTTGAGGGTAACTGATCGCGGCCAGCTCTACCTGACTCTTGATAGAAGGCTTCCATCGACTTTGGAATATTAAAGTGGCAAACAATCCTGACATCCTTTCTATCAATTCCCTAAAAAATTATCAATCCCTAAGTCATTAGTGGTAGAAGATATCTTAATGATAGCACCAATATTTGAAATATGATTCACTCTAATGGCAATTTAGTTGCATACCATCCTGAAGAAATATCAGTAGCTCAGTAACAGTGCAAGCACCAGACAGCTCCAAGCAGAAATGAAGGATGAGAATCAGGAAAAAAACAAGGATTGCTCATCACAAATCTTAGGTAAATCATGAGTGAAGCAAAATGTATTAAACAAACTTTCCTCAAATAAACTCCCCTCCCTAATGGAAAGTTTAACAAAGCTCATCATTCCCATTGAAAAACTTACTATTCAGAGCATCCACCACGTCATATGAAGATTTTGCTTAAGGAGCTTCGCATTACACAGAAGTTGAAAGAAGAAAACTATACCATGAGAAATCCTACAATTTGTTTTCTTGCTTCTTAAATAAAAACGTTTCAAAGTAACAAATAAAGGAAAGTCGCATTCTGAAAATCATTTGGAGACCAGTTTCTTGCAAATGTTTACAAATATTTCTAGAGATGCTTTAGGAGCAAACGTTTTATAAAACTATGGCATTAGTAACTCCATTATTTAAACTCTATTATTTGATGAACTATTTGAAAAAAAAAAGGTAAAAATAAAATCCCAAAAAAAAACTAAAGATTTAATAAAAAATATGATGTTAAACACAAAAATTTTTAGCGAATGAAACCACATCATGAAACTATCATTTCAACAAAAATAACTTGGTCAAAAAATAGTGTTGAAAATTTGAAAAACAAGAACCACACATTGCATATTGTTAGATGAAATTTAACGGTGAGACAAATCAGTGAAACACTAATATTGCAATGATGCTGCCTAAAAAAAAAATGCAATGATTGGACATTCTTAAATCAAGAAAGCAGCTGTAAGTTAGTCCTACAGGATCAGAGGGTATGCAATTGCTAAAAAAGTGAAAGAACATAAAAGGGCTCCATTATTATAGATTTTGAGAGATTATCATACCCAAAAGCTACTGTGGCCACTACTACTTGTATCTTAGAAGAAATCCAATCATCTAAAACAGATGTCCGCACTTTATTATTCAGTCCTGCATGATAAGCTGAAAAGCAGGATAACACTTAAATATATCAATCTTTTCCAGAACTAAAATTTTGGAAGGCAGAAATACTGCAAGTTACCAGCAGATGAAATGCCAGTTTTTGATAGATGAGCAGACAAGTCATCACAGGTTGTACGTTCAAGGCAATATACAATTGCACAAACACCTCCAGTCACTTTGAGTAGATTAGACAAATCAGCATAGGCATCATCTAGAAGATCTTTGTATCGAACTGCATCATTGAGACTTCTAGTTAAAATTCCACCCACAGTAACACTCTCTCATAGAAAATAAACTTTAAGAGAAACCTGTAAATCATAAATCACACAATCAAACTGTCTCAAGAAAATGATTACATTCAACCAAGCCCTCTTAGAAAAGTGGCTATGGCCATATACCAATGAGAGAGATCCTATGGAGATTGGTAATTCAAATGAAATATGATAGTGCATGTGTTGGAGGGAGCTCTGACCAGGTGAATGGAACACATGGAGTTGGACAAAGGAAAAATATTAGAAGGGGCTAGGGGGAGTTTTCATGCCAATGGAAAAATATTATAAGGGGCTAGGAGGTGTTTTCACACCATACCATATATGATGTGGGGAATAGATCTAGAATAAACTACTATCATGATGTGTGGTTCAAACATCAACCTCTTAAAGGGCTTCTTTTGTATCCATTCTGCCTTGCTCAGGCTGAAGATGCATCGGTGGTAGATACAACTTTCAAATAGATCTCCTCAATGGGCAGTGGACGTAATCAAAATGGAACAAAATTAGGAAATGAAACTTTTCAATTCATTCTATGCTCAGTTATTTTCTACATGTATGAGACAGTATGAAAAGATGCAATGGGGCATATTCAAGAAAGCAGTAATTGAAGCCAAGTTGTTCTATAATGCATTGATCCCTCGCAACAGTGTATGTTTCCATAGAAGCCTATCTGGGGAAGTAAGACCCTCTAAGAATAGCCTTTTTACTTGGACGGCTACATTAGGGAAAATCCTTATTAGAGAACGTATGGAAGAGTATTTTGTGATAATCGAGTTGTTATTGTATGTGCAAAGACTAAGGAAACCATAGATCATGCCCTATTTCCTTGTCAGATAGTTAGTACTTTGTGGCAAAAAAAAATTGGCCTCTTCAGGTTGGTATGGGTGATGCCAACAAGACGATTGGCAGATCTATTAGTATGCTGGAAAGTCATTTTGAAAGTGAACTTAGCAGACTATTATGGAAAATGATTACTGATTTGCATAGTATAGTGGATTTGGCGTCAAATAAATTATTTAAGTTTAGAATTCAGCAGAACAGCAATGGATGATCTCAAAGCTTTATTAACTAGTTCGCTACACTTGAAGGTGGTTCCCATTTATGTTTCAGTTTAGTTTTCAGGACTTTATTGATCATTGTTACTTTCTCTAGTTAGATGTATCTGAGGTACATTACCTCTGTAACAGGATGGTGTCTATTGATCATGTGTAAAAAATTATGTCATAATGAAATAAAAACCACAGTTAAACTCATGCAGAGTCATAAAATTACTTCAACAATTCCTAATTTCCCAGTCCTTTTGGACTTTTTGTTGAGCAAGGGCTACTTTAAACAAAATTAATTTGTTTATTTTCTTCTTCTCTCTTTAGCCCGACGACCCCGTTCCATTGGCATCATATATATGGCACATGTCATTGAGCTCAGAGATTGATTTGTACCTAAAAGTCCAGTCAAGAGATTTCAGTTTTGTCCACAGGTGTCTGGCAGTCAGAATCACGGTATCAACCTTGTAGTGAGAAAATAGGGATGAAGACCTAGTTCACCATTCCTCCAATCTATGGCATAGTATCTTCAACAATCCACTATTGTAATTACTTTAGCATTGATGGTTTTACCTTAAAAGCTAATTTTTCAAGATTATTACATTACTCTTTTTTTTTTTGTTTACTTCGAAAGTTGCAGCTTCATGAGAATCTTGTAGGTGGAGGATTTGGGAAAAGGTGGAAAAGCATGGGTCTATACACCATCCTGTGGCATTACACTACTTTGGGCGTGAAAATTCTCACGGCAGCATGCTGCATGCATGTAATTGAGGAAAGACATCTGGAAACGCACTAAAAGAAAAATCAGGAAGTCACAATCAACTAGTGTGTATAGGCTGGCAATTTGTGTTGTCATGTCAGGTTTGAGTTGTCTCAAGTCAGATTCAGGTCATATGAGTCAACCTAACCTGACCCATTTAGTTAAAAGTGTCTATCCCTCAACCCTAACCTGCTAATTTCACGTAGATCTCATGTCAGGTTCACATGTTGGGTCTATAAGTCATGTCAACAATTGCGAGCTACACTAATTACTCACAGCTGTATAATCTGAGTTGACGTACGCAAAAAAAAATTGGATTGGCATCAAGTCAATTTGTGGGACCCACCTTCATAATATATATTAGGACGATTAAAAGATGACTTTAGGACTAATGGGTTTTGCAAGCATAAGGACTCTATCACATCCTGCTGAACTCTGCAGAACAAGAAATAATAAAAGGAATTAGTATTTCTTCTTGCTCTTTACAAACAATTGAAGATGAAAAAACAATATGTGAATCTTTACGCAGCGGTGGTGTAAGCATTATAATTTTCAGCTCAAGTGGAAATTTTTCTCTCCATACAAAAAAAAGTTTTCTTTGGTCCATTTCAAGATTTCTGGTTTGTTCAATGTGTTTTCTCGTTGAGTTTTTAGCGGGTTAACTGGTTGCAGACCCCTATGGGTCGTTTATCTGTGGTGAAGATAGAGTCCAAGTGCTTTATCCTTGCCAACGAAGGTGGCTGTTGTTGTATTACGGAGAAAAGGCAGAAGTCTGAACATGAAGTAGTGCTCGGGACTACCTCAATACAGTGGTTACTGAGAGTCTTTAAGGAGTGCCTGAATGGTGGGAAGTTCAAAGAGGTTTATTCAGCAACTAGGGAAGGCTTCTGTAGCATTCTTGCGCAGAGATGTGCGAATGGGAGAGGACGTTTCTTGGAGGTCTCAGAGTACAATCAAGGGGGTAGGAAGAATGTCCTCTGTTTCCCGGAAGGGGATGGAGGTTGGGGATGGCGCAAGATCAAAGATGAGCTACTATCTTGGCGCAATCATAAGGGAGGAGGTAGAGGAGATACAAAATCCAGATTCGTGAAATAGGAGAAGGGCAGTCCTTTGCATTCATACAAAGAAGTTATGGTTTCGGAGGTGCCAACGCAGATGAAGGCTACAAAGTCGACCGTTAGAAACCCTAAGCCACCATTGAAGCGGTCGACGCAAAAGGACTCCTCGAGCCTCATCCTAGTCAGGACTGAAGCCTGGCATCTGCGAAGGAAGCTGATGGAGGTACAATGTCAACTCCGCAAGTTGCAGAGGGATATGGCCACAGTACTTCACTTTGTCAGTCTATTTAAGGAAGGAGATGGCTTTATGGGTAAATCTTCACTTGTTCTCTGTGAGGTGGAGCAAGGGCTGGTGCGAGCCTTAAAGGCTCTTCCCCTCTGTTTTGAAGTAGTGTCGGGTCTGAAAGTGAACTACAACAAATCTGAGATGGTCCCAATTGGGGATGTGTGCAATACGCCAGTGTTGGCTGGTTTACTTGGGTGCAAGACTTCTTCGCTGCCTCTGACATACTTGGGACTTCCCTTAGGATCGGCTTCAAGGGCAGCAAGGATATGGGATACAATGATTGAAAGAGTGGAACGGAAACTTGTAGGATGGACGAGAATGTATCTGTCTAAGGGGGGGCAGGTCACTCTGATCAAGAGTACTCTTTCCAATTTACCCACCTATTTCTTATCTCTCTTTCCTATCCCGTCTGGGGTGGAAAGTCACTTGGAGAAGTTACAACGAGATTTTTTGTGGGGTGGGTTGGGGGAGGAGTTTAAGTATCACCTTGTTAAGTGGGAGACGATTTGTCGCCCTCTACCAAAGGGTGGTTTGGGTATTCGTAATTTGAGAGTTTTCAACCAAGCTTTGCTTGGTAAGTGGTTGTGAAAGTACTGACAAGAACCAAAAACCCTTTGGAGAATAGTGATAGATCACAAATTTGGGAGTGAGGGGGGGGGGGTGTTAGAGCTCAAATGAAGTGAGAGGGGCTAGTGGTGTAGGGGTATGGAAAAAACATAAGAAGTGGGTGGGGGGTCTTTCAGTTGCACACTAGGCTGCAATGTGGTGTAGGCACAAGAATCAGGTTTTGGAAAGATGCATGGTGCGGCGATAGGCCCCTGTCCATCGTGTTTCCTTCTTTGTTTCAAGTTACAAGAGACAAAAATATCACTGTGGCAAAGGCTCTGGAGTCAGCCGAGGGAGGTCGCCATTGGAACATCAACTTCATCCGGGCAGCATAGGATTGGGAAATAAATTCTTTCGTGGACTTTTATAGTCTCCTATACTCCCAAAGACCGAACATCCAGATTCAAGATGGCCTATGGTGGATCCTTGCAAGGCGAGGAATCTTCACAATCCGTTCTTTCTATAAGGTCCTCATCCAAAGTCCTGAGTCACAATTTCCATGGTGGAAAATCTGGCGCCATAAAGCACCCCAAAAAGCGACCTTCTTCGTGTGGACAGCTGCTCTAGGAAATATTATCACTATGAATAACTTGAGAAAAATGGGAGTTATCATTGCAAACTGGTGTTGTCTGTGTCGAAGTGGGGGTGAGTCTGTTAATCATTTACTCCTACATTGCGAAACCGCTAGAATTTAGTGGAACGAGGTTTTCAGAAGATTGGACTTAGCCTAGGTCATGCCAGAGTCTATGGTGGCAACCATGGCATGCTGGAATTCGATTAGGGGCAAGCGCTAAATTATAGTCATATGGAAGATGATTCCTATATGCATCATGTGGTGCCTTTGGTATGAGCGTAATGAGAGAACTTTTGAAGACAAGGAGAGATCCCATGAGGAGCTAATAGTTTTCTTTTATAGAATTATTTGTACATGGTCCATTGCCGTGGATTTTAATAGCATGGACCTTCACAATTTCCTTGTATCCAACATGGTCTCCTAATAGGCCATGTTTTCCTTTGTAAACAGCTTTTGCCTATCTTAATAAAATTTTACTTATCAAAAAAAAAATCTTTACGCCATACAATGATTACAAGTTTGAGGAGAATATGGCAAAATACACATCAAATAATTTCTAGATTGTAGTTTAACTCGAGTATTTGCATTAATGAGCAAAGAATCTAGAGACAATAAGAGATAATGGAGCTATAACTAAGCTTCACTCTCAAGAGTACATACTCTAGAGGTTCTTTGGGTTTGTTTGGTTAGATTACTACTGCATTGAGTGTTTTGAGTAGATTAGGGGGATTATGGGGTTTTTGAAACATTTGGTGATAGAATCAAAGAAGTTTGACTTGCGAAGGATGGGAAGTTCTTGTTCATTACTGAGGAATGGGAGGGTGGTGAAGGAGATGAGGTTGGGAATTCCTGCAGTGCATTGGTTTGCCAAAACACTTTAGGATTGCCTGAAGGGTGAAAAGAATGATTTTCACACAACCTCAAGGGAGGGTCCAGAAGCTTCATCGTAAAACGTTCATAGACATTACATGGCTCTGGTGGAGTACAATAGTGGTAGCCGAAAGTTTCATTTTCGTACCTAAAGAGTTGGGAGGTAAGGGCTAGAAGAGAATAGCGGATGTGCTGTGGAAGGCAGTTATGGGCAAGAGTTTCGTGGCAGAGGGGTAGCATGCATTGGTGGTGGTGAACCACTCACAAAGCCATTCATATAGGAAGGTCCTGGTGCAGCAGAATATGCCGACTCATGGATTTAGTGCAGTATAGGGTGCCAATAGGTGTGGAAGGGCTCCACCTACATCTAGGACAGCAAGTGCACAATGAAAAGGTGGAGGAAGCAAGCATGTTGTAGGTATGGTAAAGGAGGACATGCACAAGACCTTGCTGGATGTGCTAATGCAGTTGTCAACAATGCAAGAGAAGGTGGAGGCTCTAATTCGATGCATTGAGGAGGATTATAAGATGGGCTTGGGAAGTGATGTGAATGGATTGGGCAATATAATGGGCTTAGCTATGGGGCCCTTGGCAATTAAAGGAATTTGAGGTAACAGGCTGGTAACTTAAGGAGTCTAGGTTAGGCTCTAAGCAAATGGGTCATCTGATAGGGCAATCAAAAGTGACTGGGCTAGGTCCAAACCAAATGGGTCACTCAACTAAGCTTCAGGAAACAGGGCAAAACAGAGAAAACTTAGGGCTTGAACCCAGCCCATGTGGAAAGTTAGGGAGAATGGAGAGGCTAGGCCTTCTACCAATGGGAGTTAGTCAACCTCACCAAAGAAGGTGCCAAGATACCATCGGACATGCGAGTCACTCATTGGACACATGAGAAGGTGACGGTGGTACCAAGGAGTTCATCGACAGTGATGAAGGATCCGAGAGAAGGTGATGAAGGATCCGAGAGAAGGTGATGAAGAAGCCGAAGAGCTTAGGAACGTAGTTGACGCCGAATGAACCCATCAAGATCGCAAGTGGTTGGGAAACATCAACAGTGGCTCAAAAAGTGATCGTGGAGTTGCTGATAACTGATTCAAAAATCGATCTCAATGTTTTCTTACTAGCGAACATGGGATCTCAATGACATCATCCACAAATAAGGCCTATGGGTAGTGGGGAAGAGGCTCAGGTGATTTTCTTCTTGGCAAATGTCTCTGGGCAACTTCAATTAGTCCAAGGGAAGGTATAGGGGGTAGAGAGTGGCATAGGGGTTGGTGAGGAGAAGTCAATGCCTCTTGATTTCTCGTCTAAGTCAGAGAATGTGGATTGCACTCTTCATTTGCTGTATAAGGAGACTGAGGCAAACCCGGAACCGTTATGCACCTTGTCTCCCTTGCTTACAATGGGAGGCTCACCATCAAATCGGGCGACTCAGAAAGTGAAGGATATTCAGGAGTGTGGGGATTTTTTGTGACAAATTTGAGGAGCAATTCAGGGCATTACTTATCGCTATAAAGGAGGGTCGGTTTCAATCCTCTAGATCTGGTTCTAAAAAGAGGGAGCTGAAGCATCTCACTTCTTCAATCAATTATGACAAACAGGAGGGGAGTACTAGCAAAGTTAGATCCAAGGGGAAGGTTGTTTCTACCCATGAAGCCTAGAATTATTTCTTGGAACACTCAGGGTCTTAATGATCCTAATAAGCATCTACAGGTGAAGAATAATTTACACCACCGAAAGTTGGATATTGCTTGTTTGCAGAAAACCAAGATGGAATTCATGGATCCTAGCACCATCACTCATTTGGGGCTGTCCATTTGTGAGATGGGTGTACCTTGCTTCTAAGCCCGGGCGTTTCCTTATATGTGGGACTTGAGGGTGTCTGAATCTATCAAGGAGTGTATTGGGCATTATATGGTGGCATGTTTGTTCAAAAATGTGGAGGACAGTTTTTGTGGACTTTCGCTGTGTATGGGCCAAATGTGGACACATATAGGAAGGTTTTATGGGAGGAGCTTGCAGGTTTGGGCAGCTGGTGGAATTTACCATAGTGTATTGGTAGTGACTTTAGCATCACTAGATTCCCTATGAAAGATCGGGAGAAGCTAGTCTAGCCAGGCAATGATTGAGTTTTCTGAATTTATTTTTGACATGGATATGGTGGATTTACCACTTGTTGATGGCATGCACACTTGGTCTAATAATCCGGCTTGGTCTCATTGGGACAGATTTTTGATGTCTCCTTCATGGGAGGCACATTACTCTACCTTGCTATAGAAGAGATTGGATAGAGTTTGCTTGGACCATTTTCCCATTGTATTGGATTGTGGAGGCATTCACGAGAGTAAAAGATACTTTATGTTTGAAAATATGTGACTGAAAGTTGAGGGTTTTGTGGAGAAAGTGAGGTCGTGGTGGTCCTCATACTCTTTTGAGAGTTCACCAAGCTTTATATTGGCAAGGAAATTAAAAGCATTGAAGAGGTGGAATGTTGAAGTCTTTGGACACATTAATAGTAAAAAATGCCCCCTTATAGAGGAATTAATTCATTTGAAGGAAAGCAAGTTTTGCGCTCCTCTTTCTAAGGTGGACTCTTGCAGGAAATAAGCCATCACTTTAGAACTGGAGAAGGTGCTACCTACGGAGGAATTTTTAGAGAGAAAAGTCACGAGCCTTTTAGCTGAAGGAAGGGGATTGATGTACTAAATTTTCACTGGGTGGCTAATTCTCATTTAGGAATAAATGCTATCGGGGTGTGTTAGGTTGAGGGACGGGTTTGCTCTGATTATGATTCTATTAAGAACCAAATTGTTAATTTCTACAAAGACCTTCTTGCTGAAAAATCCCCTTGGAGACCCAAACTTGATGGTATGCCTTTTGAGACTATTGAGATCAATTAAGCTCTATGTTTTTGGAGTGACCTTTTGAAGCGGAGGAGGTTCTTTGGGTGATTCATGGGATGGCCAAGGATAAAGCCACAAGTCCTGATGGGTTTTTTATGGCCTTTTATCATGATTGTTGGGATGTGGTGGGGTGATATTATGGAGGTTTTTCAAGAGCCATACACCTTTGGTAAATTCGAAAAAAGTGTGAATGTGCCTTTTATTGCCCTTATCCCTAAGAAAGTTGGGATTGTGGAAGTGAGAAATTTTCGACCTATTCATCTCATTAATGAAATGCATAAGATGATCTCAAAGGTGCTTGTTAATCGCATGAATACTATTATGAGTAGCGTTATTTCAAAATCTCAAAATGCGTTTGTGAAGGGGAAACAAATTTTGGATCTAGATGCCTAGATTGTGAAATTAAGGTGGCTACACCCAGGCTCTTGTGTAAGTTAGACATGGAAAAGGCTTACGATCATGTTAATTGGGATTTTCTATGTTATTCACTTGGGAGGTGTGGTTTTAGGGATAGATGGATTTCATGGGTTAGGCATTGTATAACTACAGTTCGTTATTCAGTTTTGGTGAATGGAGCACCAAAATGATTCTTTAACAGCTCGAAGGGGTTAAGACAAGAAAATCCTCTCTCTCCCCTTTGTCATTTGTCATTGTCATGGAAGCAATGAGTCATATGTTGAGAGGGGTGGTTACTAGAGGCTTCTTGCTGATGGCACTCTACTTTTTGTGAGCCAGGCAATGATCATATGCAGTACTTGAGGGTTGTATTACCTTGCTTTGAAGTTGTTTCAGTCCTAAAGGTAAATCTCTTGAAGTCTGAAGTGGTTACTGTGGGTGGTGTGAACAATATTCAGGGCTTAGCAAATATGATGGGCTATAAGGTTGCTTCCCTACATTTGAAATACCTCGGTCTTCCATTAGAGGCCGCTTTCAAGACAAAATCTATTTAGGATGGTGTGTTAGAAAAAATTGAAAGAAAATTGGTTGGGTGTGAACGGATATATTTGTCCAAGGGTGGTAGACTAACTCTCATCAAGAGCATTTTATCTCACCTCCCTACCTATTTTCTATCCCTATTTCCGCTACTTGCAAGTGTCGCCTCTCATATTGAGAAAACTTTTTCCAACTTTCTTTGTGGAGGCATTGGGGAGGAAACTAAGTTCCATGCGATGGATTAGGGGTGCATAATGTGAGGATTTTCAACAAAGCACTTTTGAGGAAATGGTTGTAGAGATATCATAGGGAAGGAAGGAAAGGGGGGGGGGGGGGGGCTTAGTCATTGATTCCAATTATGGGAGTATTCCGGGGGTTGGTGTTCTAAGGAAGTTATATTGTGAAGCTCCTACTCTGGCTAGTCCTATTTACCTCACCTCGGAGGGAGAGCTCTTATTCAACAAAACTAATATAGCCTCTTAGGGGCCCAAAAGCAAAGGCAATCTCTATGAGAAGCAAGGATATTATATCACCCTTTCCCCTTGCCCCTCTCACTCCCTAAGGAATTAGAGGGCCAAATCTAACCACTGTTCAAGAGATCGGAATACGAATGAGATCAAAAAGGCCATCATTGAGGCAAACAATGCAATAGATTCAATTAGAGCAAAGCCCAAAATGGCATAACCAAATGATTGTTTAGCCAATGATGGATTTCGTGCCACATGGATTGTGAAAAAACATTAAAGCTGAATGGGGAAGACTCTCCAAGTTTTTCAGATTCACATTAGAAGAGGTAATAGCATTTATTTTTGGCATGATGTGTAGTGCAGTGAAAGGGCTCTAAAGCATGTGTTTCCCATGCTCTACCAAATTTCTTGTGAAAAAGAGGTTGTTGTGGCTTATTTATTGGTATTTTCTAATGGTGTTGTCCTTTGGAATGTAAGTTTTTCGAGAGCAGCTCAAGATTGGGAGTGGGATGTTTGCTGATTTCTTTGACTCATTATATGAAATGTTGATGGGCAATGAGATGGGGAATTTCTAATGATCACTCCTTCTATAAAGCTATTTGGAAGTGCATGGTTCTCTTGGGAATAAAAAATTCTAAGTGGAAATAAAAAATCCTTCTATAAGGCTTTTTGGAAGTGCATGGTTCTCTTAGGATGATTTGGTATCCAAGTGGAAATAAAAAATTCTCGATGCACTCCTTCTATATGGCTCTCTTGGGAATTTCTAATGATCATAGTTTTTCTTGTAAGGCTATTTGGAAGTGCATGGTACCTCGTATTATTGTTACTTTGTATGGACTGCATCTCTTAGGCAGATTCTCACTTCGAATAATCTGAGAAAACATGGTCTCATCATCTGAGACTAGTGCTCTATGTGTAAGAGAGGTGGGGAATCAGTGGATAACCTTTTGTTACATTGTGAGGTGGCCCAGTGTTTATGGAATGAGATCTTTAATCAGATCGGGGTGGCATAGGTTATGCTTGGAAGAGTTGGGGATATTTTGAGGTGCTGGACAGAAATTAGGGGAAATGTCCACAACGCTACTGTGTGGAGAGTGATCACTCATTCCATTATCCAGTGCTTGTGGCTGGAGAGAAACAAGAAGTGCTTTAGAGATATGGAGCGTTCTCTGAATGAGCTGAAGCAATTTTTTTTACAATACTTTACTCTCCTAGGCTTCGGCCATTATTTGTAATACGGACAATCTTCATGACTTGTTTGTATCTCTCACTAGTGCTTAGATGTAATTAGGCATGTTCGTTGTATACAACCAGTATACTTAGGCGATGCCTTTTATATCAATAAAACTTTTACTTATAAAAAAAGGATCTAGAGACATCACTTAAAAATATATGAATCAATTTTTTTTTCTGCAGATAGAAGTAGTTGAAAACTCACTTAGGAACAGCAGTAGCTGTCAAAGCCAGTATTGGTACATCAGGAAGCCGGTTCCGCAGAGATGAAAGCTTACGATAGCTAGGCCTGTTTCAAATTGATAATAAAGTATAGGAACAATTACCCATTACACGCACAAACACAGGCACAAGCTAACTCAAAAAGCGTAAGTTTGGAAGATTGCGATAAGTTCTTCATTGTTTTAGATAGAAGATTACAAGGGACCAGTAAATGTTGGGCAATCAAACAAACGGAAGAATATGCTTGTGAAAAAACAAATGAAAGAGCATGACAATGATCCCGACATGATGATGAGAGGAACTGCCTTTTTGCATCTATTTCAAAAGATCATTTTTTTTTATAAGTATCTATTCTAAAAGATCATCTGCCATGCTCATCAGTGGATATGTTACAAACCTGAAATCATGACCCCAATTTGAGATGCAATGTGCCTGAATTTACACAAAAACAAGCATATTAAACACATACAGCTAAAAATTCTAGTAGAAACACTAGAATTCCACACACAAGTGGTCTAAAGGCAAAGTAGTTCACACCTCATCTATGGCAATGAGATTCAACAACCCTCTAGCATAGATCTTAGTCAGCTTTGAAATGAACCCAGGAGTTGCAATCAATTCTGGCGTTACATACAGTAGCCTAAGTGATGGTTTTCCAGAATCAAGGTCCTCGTGGATCTACAAATTAACAAGTAAATGCCAATATTCCAATTATAATAACATGCGCAAAATCTAAAACATCTAAGAAATTAGTCTTGGAAAGCATAAAGTTTCAAACAATAATTTCCTAAAGTAACCAACAATCTCCCTGATTCATGATAAAGCTCAAGCTTAACACTCCTTTGTAATTTAGCTTGGGAAGCAGCTTGTTGTTTATTATAACCACCATACATTATTATGATGCGCCTCTAGGTACCACATGTATGTAGAAAAAAAAAAACTCAAAAGCACGGATAAGTCACCTTGTTTTTGGCATGTGATGTTTGGTTTGAAGAGAGATATTCAGCCGCAATTCCTTTCTCTTTCAATGCCATCACTTGGTTTTCCTAAAAAATATAAAAACAGATGAAAACCCACATCTCAAAATGGCTCAAAGATAACAAATATAGAACAAAGTTTATACCATACTTATTGCTTACCATTAAGGCTGAGATGTAAAATGAACACCCAACAATGCAAGAAGTTAGGATGTATGCTTGCATTCAAAGACCAAAAAATGTTAAGTAGCATTTAACTCCCTGCAATTATATCAAACAATAAGAAATGAACTAAGATTAAACACCATTCACCTATTAGAGGACAAACAACAAGCACAATTCCAGGTTTCGCCAGTGCAGGGATCTGATAACACATTGACTTCCCTCCACCAGTTGGCATCAGACAAAAACAATCTCTCCCTAGACCACGGCCGCCAAACCAAAAAATAAATAAAAATTGATATCAAGACTACGTGATAAGCAATAAATTGATTAAACGTGCTAAATGATCAGAAATTATAGAGAGTTTTTTTTTTTTAAGAATACGGACCCGAGAGAACAGCTTCGATAGCTTCAAACTGCCTGCCTCTAAATTCAGCATGACCGAAATGCCACCTCAGAAGCTTCACCAGAGCTTCCTTTCCGCAAACCTGCTTCACGGAACCGCGAATGCTCTGTAATGGCAGCGGTGACTTCTTCATTTCCAGTCCTGTCGAAGCTCTTCAACGAAACACAGCCACTTTCTCAGTCTTTCCCTTATTTTTCTAAATATGTTTGGAACGTAAGAGTCAGAAAACGAAGAGGAAACTGAAGAACCCAGAAAAATAGACACAAAAGAATCGGAGTTCTGTTCTCTGACGACGCGCTAAAGCCCGGAACTTGCCCCTATATTTTGCGCTGGATCTCTCTCTTGAGAAATGGGCCGGTGGCCTTGCAGGCAGCAAAACTTGTAAAATGTCTTTCGGTTTTTTAGGATAAAAATTCAAATTTGTATATTACTAAAAGGACTAACATCCGTCAAGGGCCTTGGCCCTTGACATGTATTCAGGTATGGCGGTAACATGTGACACCATCTATTAGGAAAAAAAAAAAAAAAACCTGATGATCAAAAATTAGTAAATTTGGGCTTCAAGTTAAAATAGGTTGACTCATTATGATGCAGCCTTACAGGTATCATTCATTAATGGCTAGGCAAAATTTTAAGTTTTCTCCTAGATTCTTTGGTCCATACAAACGATTGATCAGGTTGCGTATAAACTTGATCTGCCTCAGCATGCTTCACTTCATCCTATATTTCATGTTGGTTCGGGAAAACAACGCCGTTGGATAGAGTGTCTGTAAGTAAAAAGTGACGTCGTTTTAGTAAGAATAAGTTGAGTTCTTCTAATTGTATACAAAACGTTATCGTCTTAATTCCACTTGGGGCCAGGCAATGATGGGATTAACAGAAGCTCCCAATTTGGGGAGACTAGGAAAATGGAAATCTTCAGTAAAATAAGTAGCACCCATGGGTGTATTGCTCGCCCCTTAGTGTTAGTTACATAATAAGTAGGTGGTTTTGGTAACCATAAATCTTCAGTAAAAATAAGGATCATGCTATTTGGCATCTCATTTTTGACAACCCTCTGAACAGCAATCAGTAAAAATTATTTTCTTCCAGGCATTCGACAACCATCAAGAAAAACTCATTTCCCTTAAAGAAAATGTAATAGTTATGAGGAAAAAATTAAAATAGTTTTTTTTTTTAAGTAGAATCGTCAAATGAGATAATAACTGATAAGTATCATTCTCCTTGTCACTTTCTCCTGCCTGATGCACACAATCATGAGGAAGACTGGCAACAGAAATTTAGAAGACCCGCAAAAGATAACGCCCAAGTGCAGAAAGATCAGAAGATTCACAAAAATATAAACGACGTGTTCTTTCTATCTCTTGCTGTATATCCCATTGCTTACAATATTGGTTGATTTGCAGCAACCCAAATGCCGAAAGCAGAAAGGACATCAGCATTCGTGAAACACAAACAACTACTCGAGTTTTTCTCATCGAAGACTCAAGGTATTTTCTCAACATCCTTGTTTTAGTACGGCGGTACACTTTCCAATAAGTGATCTATCCGCTGTGCTAGATTACTTGGCTGCCTTTTCTATGAAATCCTTAATGTCAAAAGCATCACTGCTAATCTTTGTAATGACACCCTGCACAGATAATGCAAGTTACCAGCAATTACACAACCCGACATTCTATTTCATAAATTCACTACGATGCATGTGTGTGTGTGTGTGTGTGTGTGTGTGTGAGAGAGAGAGAGAGAGAGAGAGAGAGGGAGAGAGAACCTTCTCTGTTATGATACCAGAGATCAGATTAGCAGTGGTGACATCAAAAGCCGGGTTCCAGACAGAGATTCCAGATGCAGCAACTTGTTCCCCAAGTCCTCCACGTGAGTGTGTCAATTCCTTTGGAGATCTTTCCTCTATAACAATCTCTTTTCCAGAGTAAAGAGATAAATCGATGGATGTCAGAGGTGCAGCCACATAAAATGGAATGTGATGATGCATTGCACACAAGGCAAGGCTGTAAGTTCCAATCTTGTTAGCAGTATCACCTGAAATTAGATTAAAAGGGCATCATTTAGATAAACTTCCTAGAATATGAAGATAGAAATGCAGTTGAATGATTAACATGGAAGTACCATTTGCAGCCACACGATCAGCTCCAACAATGACAGCATCCACTCGTCCATCCTTCATCAATGCAGCTGCAGCTGAGTCTGCTATAAGAGTGGCAGGTATGTTATCATGCACCAACTCAAAAGCTGTGAGTCTAGATCCCTGGAGATGGTAAAACGATCAAACAGATGAACTTGAACAGATACAATACAAGTATATCACAGCCCACTTTGTGTAACACAGGCATATTGCCATGTTAAGCTCGGATGCACGAAAAATCCTAACCAATAATTTGGCAAAACTTTTTGTTCAAACAACCTTTAATATTAAACCCCACCTCACTTCTCTGTATTCAGAAAAAAAGTCTTCCTCCTTGTGTTGAAGTTAAGCCAGCACTTCTCATTTCTCGAACGTGAAAAGCAAAACCATTGCTCGTTACTTCAAAACAGATTACCTACTTGTAGACAAACCAGTCGAAGTCTGGTTTGTCTATGAGGTAAGAGTCGTAAATGTTTTCTGCCATAAAATGACTAAGCAATAACTTAATTAGCATTGTTTGTATTACAACATTTTCTGATTGAAAACCTCAGCTGAAATATAGAGGACATTTGCTTTGAGGGGACAACATTCTATGCATTTCAAGCTATAAATATTGAGTTTTCTTTGGTCAAGACTACAAGATACATAGTCCCTGGTTACTCACCATGTCTCACTATATAATTCACTGAAGCATCCATACGTAAGCATCATTGCACTAAGGAGCTTCCAACTTATCATTAGTCATTAAGCTTCGAGATATTTTCAAGAACTGATTCTAACTGTGCAGTTCTTTCAACTGCCAACTGTCTAGCCATGTTTGCAATAGATAGGTGAAAAGTTGCAGGACATCAAACTTGTCATATGAAGAGTTTGTTACTTTTTAACTTTTGCAATATCGGAATCACCTATGCTATTTTCAAGGTTTCTGGCTCGTATTAGAGTCCTTTCATGGTAGCATATTAAATAGATCATCTTACCAACATTTTCTAACAGAATGAGGTTTTTTTTGGGTGGGGGGGTGGGGAAGGAGGGATCTTTAAATAAAACAAAAACCATATTTATATATAAATATATATCTCCCATTTTATTTCCTTTACCGGCTGGAGTGGCTAACTATATTGAAAATTTGTATAGAGCTTTTTTGTGGGGTGGTTTGGGAGAGTATAAGACTCTTTTAATGAGCTGGAAAAAAGTACGTTGCCCGATTGTTAATGGAGGATTGGGGGGTCATAGTTGTGTAGTTTTAATAAGGCACTATTGGGAAAGTGGTTGTGGAGATATCATGGGGAAGAGGAAGCATTGTGGAGGGGGGTGATCGACCGGTGAATTGGAGGGGGCACTTAGGAGCATAGGGGGTCTTATAGAGTTTATGGAAGTTTATTAGGCAAAGATGGGATTGTTTTTTTAAACAAGTCAACTTTGTGGTTGGTGACAGCTCAAAAGTTCGATTCTGGTTTGAAATTGCACACTTATCCAGCTGTCTTCAGACTGGCTGTTAATCAGCAGGCATCAACTTCAGAGTTGATGAGCTATTTTAATGGAGAGGTGTATTGGGATGTTAGATTTTTTTCAGACCTGTTCAGGATTGGGAAATTGAGGAGATTACTGATTTTTTCAGATTGTTGTATTCAGTGGATATTAGAAGACATGGGAAGGGAATTGTGCTGGAGACATACAACATCTACAACATTTTCTGCTAGAACATTTTATAAGTTGTTGCCCAATCAGCAGTACATTTGTTTTCCTTGGAAGAGTATTTGGAAGGCTCATTTTCTGTCAAAGCTTGTTTTCTTTGTATAGACAGCAGCAATTGGGAATATCCAGAAAATTGATAATCTGAGAAAGCATGGAATGATTGTTTTGGAATGGTGCTTCATGTGCAAAAAAGATACAGAATCAGTGAATCATTTATTTCTACATTGTGATGTGGCTAAAATGTTGTGGGATGCTGTGTTTAGAACATCTGGACTGACCTGGGTTATGCCAAAAGCGGTGGTAGATTTACTAGCATGTTGGACCAGTCTTCATACTTGCTCTCAAGTGGCAGGCACGTGGAAGATGATTCATTTGTGGTAAATTTGGTTGGAAAGGAATGAGAGGTGTTTTAATAAATGGAATGCAATGTAGATGAACAGTGGAAATTTTTTATAAGCTCCTGGTTTAGTGGTTTTCTGCAATTGTACTCAACAAAGGAGCTTTCAATGAGAGTTTATATATATATATATATAATATATAAATATATATCAGTTGAATAATCAATAATGCTCTTTCTAGAGTTTGTGCATTATGCACATCCTAAAGTTTTCCTTGTAGATTATAGGGTTTTTACTTATAGATTATTGCTGATTGGTGTGTGGTGTGTAAGAAGGATGGGGAATCAGTTAATCATTTCTTTCTTCACTGTGAAGTGGCAAGATTCTTGTGGAATGAGATTTTGAATTGGTCAGTGGATCTAATAGCTGGGTGGAAGTGCTTGAAGGGCTGCAAGATTGATTGGTGAGAGGGTTTGGAAGATGATTCCTTCTTGTATTATGTGGTGCATATGGCTTGAAAGAAATGGGAAATACTTTAAAGATAAAGAGCAGTCTATGGGAGATCTTAGGGATTTTTTCTTTAGCACTTTGTGTAGCTGGGCCAAAGCTTTTGTAATGGAAGAAATATTCAGAATTCTGCTTTAGTTTTTTGTTATTTAGTTTCTCTTTTTGTTTTTTAAAAGATGTAGATATATCTTTTGTATACTCTCGGTGTATTTGGGCTTATGCCTATTTCTTTGGGAATGAAGTCTTTTATTATTTATCAAAAAAAGATTATAGGGCTTTCTCCTGTCAAGATGTGCACTAGCCTTCTGTCCTCATCACCCTATGTCACAAAATGGAAGACCATGAAGATGCTAATGAAGGCTATAAACAACTACAAACTAAGTATTTCACCTGGTTGAATGGACGGGTTTCAGTGCAATATGCCCTTTCCAACAATCCTTCAGAATGAACAGCACGGATTACACCAAGGGCAGTACCATATCCAGCGGTTGCAAGGCTACAAAACAAAATGAAACAGTCAGAACAATATTGTGTGATGATCATAAAAAGGGAAGAGAGTGGTGGAGAGAGAGTTATGTGGTTAACAGGAAGAAGAAGAAGAAGAATTGCCTGCCAGTGTTGCAATGAGTCAAGATAGAAAGCTTCTTAGAGTTCTTCAGCTGATTTCGAAGAAGATTTACCCCATAAGACCCAATTGCTTTATTTGAAGCAACATCATCCTTGAGCATAATTTCAGCAGCTTCTATATAGGCCTATTAAATTAAAAGATATGAAGATATGGAAAATTAGTAACAAGGCTTGCATCAACTTCCAATCACACTTTAAGAATTTAAGAAAGAGGAAACAGCCAAAAAGTAGTTTTTTCAGGTTTTTTCAGGTTTCATCTACTATGTATCTGGTCAAACCCTAAGATTCTAGGCCAAAGTCACTATCAAATAATAATTCAACCTGAAAAATGCTGGGTGCTTCTGAAGCAGCAGTAGCAGCCCTTGATATAACTTCTTTGAGTTTTGTAGCAGCATCTGAAAGGTTCACTGCAGTTGGACGGCTGCAGAAACATGAAAGATGATCACATAATCAGACAATATTATGTGGATTAATGGGCATATGAAAAGCTAAGGTTACAACTGATACCCAAGATTATCTACCATTACCAAGGCTAGGAATCAGATTCACAAGGAGGTACCTTGAGACGAGATATTCCAACTTCTTGTTTAGAAAGAAAGCAGCATCATCAGTCGTTCCATTAAAAGCCTCTAAATTGAATACTTCAACTGCCAGGGATAGGGCAGCTGCAATAGCAATAGCAGGTGCACCGCGGACCACCATATCCCTTATTGCAGACCTGAGAATTTAAACAAGATATTGCCCATTTGAGAATTTAAACAAGACATTGCCGGTGTAGTTGAAATTTCTGGTTGACTAGCAGTCTGTCAATAAATCTAACAAACGCAAATGGGTGATATAAAGAGAGGATATTATGAACATGGAAATGGTAGATAGTGTTCTATAAAATCAAAATGTCGATGGAAATTCTGAGTGCATAACCACATATACTATAACGCCTTGGATTGAGTGGAGAAGTATGAAAATGAGATCCCACATTGCCTAGGAGGAAGAAGTTCTTGTGGTTAATAATTCCAAGGGACTCTTACCATGACCTTGACTGGTCCTTCTACCCAACTATAAATTAGGTTTTCCTTTAGTCATTATAAATAGTATCAGAGCAAAGCCCCAATAACAGGCATGGGATTTGAGGCATATCACCTATAACGGAAAAACCTAACAAAGAGGTCGGTGATTTAAGGGCAAAGATTGTAATAAACCGGAATGAATATAGAATGATTGTAAATGGAATCTCATATTGCCCATAACGTGAGAAGCTATTATGGATAATACTGAAAATTATTTTTTTAATACAATCATTAAGTGGAACATAAGGCTAACATTGTGCACAAGGTACTAACTTTTTTTATTTTATTTTATTTTTGATAAGTACACAGGGAACTAACTTATGCCCGGTTTGTTTAAGAGATAAAATGAGATAAGATAATATGAGATACAAATTAAAAAAAAGAATAAAATATTGTTGTAATATTTTTTTTAATATTAATTTTGTTTTGGAATTTGAAAAGATTGTGTTAGGATTTGAAAAAAGTGAATTGTTTATTTTATTTTGTATGAGAAGTATAGTGATAAGTTTGAGATAAGATGAGATAAGTTGGAAAAACAAACAAGACCTTAGTTTCCTGAAAAATCTTCAAAGGAACTGTCCAGGCTCATCTGTTTTTTTTTTTTTAACGTAGGTCACTTCTAAAAGTTGACATTATAATATAAATTACTAAGGAAAAAGCTGGATGCGCACACCCTTGCGTAAGAGATGCGTTTATTTTAAGGGGTGTGGAAGGTGGGGCTCATTGACAAATTCATATTAAAATACTCATGTACAGGTGAAGAAATAGTCTGAAAAAGTCTCGACGTTAACTTCTTGCACAAATTCCTGCACGAAAGCACCTATTAGTAGTAGTGCTCAATTACTAAAAGGTATATCAAAGCATAAGCTCTTACAAATTAAGACCCCCACTTTGCACTTGGCGGTAACAAAATCATCTAAGACACAACATTCATATTTTCAATATCTTCTGGGAAGGCAAAGTTATTCAGGAAAAAAAAATAGAAAAAGAAGATAAGAAAGAAGTATCATATCAGAAAAATTCAGAGCTCAAGTGTGGAACAAGAAAATGTCCAATGATTAATAGACGCAATTTAAATAAACCTCTAATTGATTACCATCCATCTGTGGCATTCCGAATTTCCAAGTATATGGTTTCGAGAGGAAGCTTTCTCTGTTTTAAAAAACAAAAAACAAACACTATTTAGAAAGTAATCAACTGCAACTCTCTTGGTCCGAACAAAAAAACTAATCCAATCAATTTATATACTTGTCTGAAGCAAGTCATTTCCAAGAGATTTTCATTTCAAAATAAAAGGAGAAAGGTAATAGAAAAGGATAGTAAAGACCCGAAATTTGCTAGCTTCGAGTATTCCCTATCTATAAGGTGCTCCATGAAACCACATATAATTTCGATTTTCACTCCTTTTCATTGTCCAAGAATGCCCATTTGTGTCATTTTCACATTTGTAAACACAATTCAGATCAATTCTCGGAAAATCAAATGATGGTAACTTTCGGTTATTATGAACGTTTGCAAGTAGATATCTTTTTCTTTTCATATAATTATTTTAGTCCACGTTTTCCATCTCATGTTCACAGAGACCATTTCCATTTCAGCCAACAAAAAAGAAGAGCATGTTTGCCATTCCACCGAAAATGAACACAGAAACATTTTAAAGAACCAAAAACACGTTGTGACATCAATTTCATCTTTTAAGCATTCTTAATTAGATTTGGCGAGAGAGAGAGAGAGAGAGAGAGAGAGAGACCTGATCAAGAAGCTGAAGCGAACCACGCTTGTACAAGATAGACTGGAGAGAATTGTCCGCTTCCATAACAACCGACTCGGCCTTCTTGCGACGAAGTTCCCCACTACCGGTAAAGCTAATTATGCGGCTCTGAAATCCAAACGTCTAAATTTGAGTTGCAGGGGATTTCACCACAAGAAGAAGAAGAAGAAGAAGAAGAATCAGCTAAAGAGGAGAGTCTAGGTTTACCTGAACTGAAGGCGCTGGAAAAGTTTGCCGGAGTTCTGTGATTCCTTCTCTTATGTTTATTCTCTATCACTGTCGTGATCGGAGTTTGGATGCCAACGAGTTTCACCGAATCCACACCATTTTCTGTAACATCAACTGCGTGTACTATATACCAACTCTGTCGCGCTTTACTCCTCCCCTTTATATTGATATTGAATACGGAACGTCATGTCGTATAAAAATGGGAAAATTAATCCTACCGTTCTGGTTTCGAGATTTGAACTTTATTTTTTCTGATTTTACATTATAACACATTTTTTACGGTGAAAGGAGAGCTGAACTGATTGTGATCTGGAATATTATTCTTTTAAAATTTAGACAGTGAGTGGCAGTTTATTATAAGATTCGAACCAATACAAATAGGACCCAAATAAATGGATATGAGTTTGATACAGATCAGTCCAAACGGATTAATTCGATCAGACATGATTAATACATAGTAAAATTGCAAATCAACTTACTTATCCAAACTCAGTAGCCAGAGCAGCCCAAAAAACCTTTCAGGAATTCCTAGATGCTCATCCACAAAACCAAAACAAATAATTCAACAATGGAATCCGCCTCCAGTAGGTTTCATTTAAACTAAACTAAGACGCAGAGATAAATCAAAAGGAAGGTAAGGAAGGATATGACATAGTTGTTAGGGATTCCAATTGTCAAGTTTTGGCCACCAAGTTAATTTTAGAAGCAAGCTTGCATAATCCCCTTCTAGCATAGGCTCAAGGGACCCTATTATGTTATGGAAATGGCTACTCATTTGGGATATAAGAAAGGGATATTGAAGGAGATTCAAAACAAATAGTGAATTGCCTGAATTCATATGTTGACAAAGATGATAGAGTGGGCATTAGGGATGTAAGAAAATCAAACCGAATCGGTGGATTGGGCCAGACTAAGTCGGATGGAATTCGGTCCGGTCTGGTCCAATTTTTATATAGATCGAACATTTCCGGTCGAGTACCGATCCAAGGCATTTCTCCCCCTAGCCAGATCGAATGCACATCAATTTTTTTAATTTTTAATTATATATATATGTATATATAAATTATAATATTAATATTAATATTAATATTAATATAGATAAAAAGTGGTAGTATAATATATTAATATATAATATATACTCTTATAATGTTAACATATTATAATTTATAATAGTTGGCTAGTTGTAGTGTAAAAATATAAATTATAGTATATTTATATAAAGTATTAGTAATAACTCATAAGTAAATGTAATATGTGTATTATTATTAATTTATCACTATTTATTAACTTATAAATTTATAATGTACTAATATAATAGTATAATAATTAAATTTAAATTAAAAATTATTTTCCATCATTGCAGGATTTTGGATAAAAATCTAGCTCATTAAATCATATCAGGTACCTCTAGATCAGACCGGATTGGACCGCCCATGGACCGAACTGGACCGGACCGGTATGGACCGAATAGGAGTTCGGTCCGATTTAAGGTGGAAGAATTATTGGACCGAATAAAACCAATCTACATTTTTCCTGAATCGGACCGGACTATTTACATCTCTAGTAGGCATGGTTTTGGAGGACTCTAAACATTGGCTAGATATGTTAGAAAGTTGGAAAATAAATTTTGTGAAGACAACTTTAGATCTAGCTAATATGCTAGATCTAAAACAACTTTAGATCTAGCTAAAAATGATGTTCGTCTGGTTGTCAATCCAACTTATATGCATATTGTAACCAAAAAGTTTTGTTTTCAAAAAAAAAGAACACTTACAGTCTACTCATACAATACGAATAAATTATATTTTCAAAATTTAAAATTGTTTAATATTATGTCTTTCTTCGTTGTTAAAAATATGTAATTTTAATATCAGTATTTGACTGCTTAATATCTCAAACTATTAAGCTTTTTTTGTTAATATATTAAAAAAATCTTATGAATAAATATAATAAAGTATAATATATATTTATTTATATGTACACAATTTGAGTAAATATATACATATATATATAAGTCAAGGCAGGGCAAAGCAGGATTGTGCCTAGCTCACCACCCCCCACTAGGGGGCCAGATGTCAGGCGAGTAGAACTTGGAATTATAACCTAGGGTAGGGAATCAGAACCTTTCAAGTGTCGGGAATGTAAGCTAGGATTATAAGAAAGTAAACTATACGCCCAACCCGAAGTTATCACCTCGATGCAAACTAGGAATGAATTGGTAAAAGAAGCTGAGATTTATCTAATGCATCTCAACTTGAAAAAATGAATGTCTAGGAAAGTGGAGGAAATACCACTAGTAAGAGAATTCTTTAAAATCTTTTAAGGAATTACAAGAGATGCCCCATGCCAGGGAATAGAGTTTGCAATTGACTTAGAACTAAGGAAATGTTCCAATTCATATGGCACCCTATAGTAGACTTGAAGGAATTAAAGGGACAACTATAGGAGTTATTGGTAAATTAATTCATTAGATCCAGTACCTCGCATTTAGGAGCATCGTTATTGTTTATGAAGAAGAAAGATAGATGTGTTTTAATTAACAAGAGCTGAAAAAGGTGAGCATCAAGGATAGGTACCCGTACCTAGAATAGATGACCTATTTGACCAGTTGCAAGGAGTTGTAATCTTTTTCAAGATCAATCTCAGGTCAAGATACCATTAAATGAGGATTAAAAAACTCATGAGTCTAAGACTACTTTTTGAAGCAGATATGATCACTACGAATTCACTATAATGGCTTTAGGGTTGGCAAATGTCCCAGCAACTTTCATAGACTTTATGCATAGTGTTTCGACTATTCTTAAATTTGTTTGTGTTAGTATTCATAGATGATATCCTGATATAATCTCGAAATTTTGAGAAGCATGAAGAGAATTTGAGGATGGTATTGAGAGCCATTAAGGAACATCAATTGTACACTAAACTTAATAAGTGTGAATTCTGATTAGAAGAAATAAGATTTTTACATCTTGTGATGACGGGAGAAGAATTGGAAACGACCTACCATCGTACAAGAAGATAAAAGTTTATTAGGGTTAATCAATTATTATCGCAAATTCATGGAGGGATTTTCTAAGTTATCAGTCCCTCTCACAATGTTGACTATAATGGATGTTAAGTTTGTCTAGATGACACGATGTGAGCAAAGTTTAAGGAACTAGAAAGACAATTAATTGCTGCCATGTTTTGGCATTGCCAAAACTGAAAAAATCATTTTTAGTATTTAGTAACGCATCGAAGTATTGTTTAGGATGTATTCTAATATAGGATGATGAGGTGATTGCCTATGTAGTTAGACAATTGAAGGATCATGAAATAAGTTTTCCACCCATTAGCAATAATTGTGTTTGCCTTGAAGATATGTCGAAATTACCTATCTGAGGAAGTGCAAAGTTTTATAGATTACAAGAGCTTGAAGCACTTGTTTACCTAAATGAGTCTTAACATGAGAGGATGAACATGGTTGGAGACAATTGTCAATTACAAGTGCAAAATTAAGTATCACCCGAGTAAGGTTAACTCAGTCGTAGTTAACCTTAAGCCATAAGCTAAGGACCAAGCACAAGTAATGGACTTAAGAAATGGACTCATTGTTAGAAGATATGAGATTCCTATTTGTAAAATACAAATCATCAGATGAGGCTATCACCACTCTACAACGGATTTAAAGCATTGTGAATGCAACAAGAGAAGGATGATCAACTTGCCATATTAAGTTGTGTAGGCATTGTGTTGGTGTTGAAATATATTTTTCACAAACAATTCTATTGGATTCATGTGATTATTTGACCCTTATCACGCTTTGATATCCAATTGTTGGTCATTTGGTACCTGTTATGCCACTATTTTCACAATTCAGTTGGTGTCGTAGCATTGTTTGACCCCTTTGAGGATGTGTTGCCTAGAATAAATGGGTTGTGATATGCACATACTAAGCCCCATGTTTATAGTGAGAATGTCATGTAAAATTTAAGACCCATGTTTACCTAGACACCCCCACAGTCAGTATCCCTATTTCTTATGTTTCTGAGATGTGATTCATTGTTTGTCTGTCATGAATGATTTGTTGCTAGTTAACGAAAGGCTATGATGAGTGAGGTAATTATTCATAGTGGTTAGGCCAAGAGGTCCATTGACTATGACAGGGTAATTCTTGAAGCTTGGAAGGCCACTATGCGACAACTGGGGTTGACGGTTTGCAGCCGTTCATGTGCGCCTCTAGCTTTCGCATGCTGTGATTTTAGAAAAACCTACCTAAGCCTAGGTTATTGAACCACACAAATTGACATGTTGGATAATTTCTCGCCCCTGTTTTTGAATGTTTGTCTACAAACTTGAAACATAAAAAAAAAAATCAAACCAAATATACCGGCCTCTAGCGGTAGCACGACCATATCCTCACACTCAAGAAATATTCCTCGCATTGAATAACCAATATGCTACTGTGGTATTAAAGCATGCTGATGCACCGCACATACTAAAGAAAATGAGGGACAACAATTTCTCAGTTGCCAAAATTATGAGGTAATCGAATCTATCTCTTAAATGTAATATGTATTTCGGATGTTCGGAAAATTAAATTCGACATTGCTATATCAAACTTTTTTTTTGGTTCATTGTCAACCATGTAGGTTGGGCAATCATTCAGATTTTTATATTTGTATGATCTGAAAATACCAGAGTATGCAAAGAAGATGATAACCCAATTAAAAATTGATCTTCAAAAGATACAAGTTTCAATGGAGGTCGAAGCGAGTAGGCATAGATTAGTACCTGATGTAAAGAGACATAAACGAAAAATGGAACAATCTATTTTTTTATTATTATTTCGATGTTTTGGTTAATGGTAGTTGTAATATATTTTGATAAATTATGACTAATGTAAGGACTCGGTTGTAATAATGATGTATTTAGATTTTTTTTATTTGTTTTTTTTAATTTATCCTTACTATACGCTAGAGAAGAAAAAAATCCCAAAATCTTTTTGATTTTAATATATTATTTTATAATGATGTCCCATGTATTTTTAAAATCGGGTATCGTGATAATAAGTAATTATATTTAATTTGTTGAGTTTAATTGAAGTTGAAAAATATTACAAATAGGAAAAAGACAAAAGAGTAGAATGTTGAAAATGAAAATTGAGGTGAGAGAATAAAGTAATAAAGAAAGAATGGTAAAATATTATTTTAATAAATGAGAGAAAGTATAAAAAATGAGATGTAGGAGATTTTTTTGAAGATGAGTAAAATTTAGGAAAGTTTTATAGGAAGTGAAGTTTTTAATTAAAATCTAAAGAAAATTTTGAAGATCTGAATGGTGATGCTCTAAAACAAAATCCAAAATAAACCAAGCCTGCAGATTCCATACACAATCTGCCATAGCTTGAAATAATTTATAGGGGTAAGATTGTAATCAAACCTAAGGGTGGAAAGGTAATTTAACTTAAAAATGGTAGCTATTCAGCTTTCGAAAATATCAAATAGAGGTGTAACAGGTCCAATTTGACTCGATTTTGGACAAAATTCAAGACCGAACTTATATATACCAATTTTACATTTTTAAAAACAAATTACGCACCACTTATCCCCATAAACTGGTATATCCAGTTTAACTAGTTTTGGTTCGGTTTGGTCTGTGTTATTTTTAAATATTAATCTATTAAACTATTAGTATTAGTATATATATTAGTATTAGTTATAATGATTAGAATAACTATATATTAGTATTTGTTATTATGAGTTTAATTATTTATAACTATATTGTTAATAGTGATAATATGAGTATATAAGTATTAATAGTATTAGTATTCCTAGATCATTATTTTATATGTAACTATTTAGTATAGTGATTTATATAATACTTTATATATAGACTAAAAGTCTATTACTAATAGTAATATAGTATTAGATCATAAAATGTAAATTGTAATTAATATAGATTATATACTAATGTATAAAATATTATATATGATATAAAAATATTATATAAAATATTAAAAAAATGTAAAATATATATGACATCGAACCGGTCCAGTTTGAAATAGCTTAAACCTGAATCGGACTGGTACCGGCCGATTTTGACATTATGAAAAAAGGTTTGAAATGAAACTATCAAATAATTGGCTCTACTAATAATATAATCTAACTATGAGGATCTTAATTTTATAATCAAATCCATTTACCTCATAATGCTGCTTCCTAAACTCTCATTCTTAGCTCAACATTACCTATATGAAAATAGATCGTCACTAATATTTTTAGAAAAACGTATCGTAACATTCTAGTGATATAATAAATATTATAAAGAGTAATTAATTAATACATATTATGCTACTTCCCAAAACATTAAATATTAATATTACGAACTAATAAAACGATAATATTATATTTCGCTTTAAAATATATTTTAGTAAAATAATCAAAGGTATATTTAACAAGTCATAAAAATCCAAATTCTTAAAATACGTTTGCATTCTTATACTTCACATAATTATTAATCTCGCAACAAATCTGAAAATTAATAACCTTATTTCAATTTACAACCTTAATATTAATTATATCAAAACGTACGTAGGTAAACCATGGAACTCCTTTCACAAAAAGTGCTTAAATTAGATTTAAAGTGTTTCAAAATTAAAAAGCTTACTATTTACTACTAAAATCTATTGTAAGAATTAATATTAAAATAATATTATTCAAATCCTTAATTATTTTCTATAGGAAAATAAAGCTTATTAAAATTAAGGCTAATGTATTTAATATTAAAAAATCTTGTAAACTATTACTATAGTTTAATAATAAAATAATACCTAATAATATAATTCAAAACCTCTAAATATTTTCTATAAATAGTAAAAACTTTGAGTTGATATATTCATTTAATTAACATCAAGTATGAGAAAAACATAATAAAATGATTTTTCTATAAATAATACATCTTCAATTAAAATAAGTCTAGTATAAACATAAAAGCAGGTTGGGATAGCATATTGCCATGAATTGTTCGAAAAGTAGGGAACTCATCGAAAGAGGAGGTGATGCACCACGACTCTGGGTGGCTGGGAGTGGTCAATGATACCACTGGCCCCTAAAAAAAAATTAGTTCTTCGCAAGAGAATGTGAGAGAGTTAGAGATATAAGTTGATTGCCGAATGGAATATAAGGGAAGAGGAAGGGTGGCCGACGACAATGGGCTTATCGGAAGAGAATGGGCATGACGTGGCAGTACTGGTTGGCAGTTTTTGGCACTGTCGGTGACTCTGCAACATCTTGGGATGGCTCCGATTGAGAAAAGTGCTAGTTGATTGTCGTTACTCTGTTTTCGGTCACAAAATCATAGGTGTTGCTGTAGAGATGTGACGATGGTTCTTGAACTGATGGGAAGCTTGAAGTGTCACATCATGCGGTTGTTTATGGTGAGGTGGTTCTCTATGTGGGTGGTGCGAGAGCTAGACGTGCATAGTTGTTGTTGAAGTCACGGGTTGCTATGAGTTTCGCAACAGTGGGAGTGAGGCACTGCTAGTTGGTTGTGCATGGGGCTGCCAGGTACAAAGTAGTGATTTATGGAGATGATGAAGGCTAGGAGGTGGCTCACAATGGTGCTAACGTGGTGGTTTGAGGTGCTGAGCAATGACAAGGGGTTATGTTCCTCACAATCCAGGGTAGTGGCGGTGTGTGGTTCGGTATTTCTCTATATGCATGCTATGATGAGATACATATATATATAAGTGAGGAATCCCTAAAGGAAAGAGAGAGAGATGTGCATGGAATATATCAATAGTTGAAAACCCTAGGAAAGATAGAAGGAAAGAAAACTACACAATCTTAAACGTATAAATGTTGCCGACGATTTGGCCAAGTGAATAGGAATGTACTTGATGGGGAGAAGTGGATAAGGGATGTGCAAGTGTATGGCTTTATGGTATAAACAGGATTTGTGTAGCATTTTCATTTGTGGGAGTAAGTCGGTTACCAAAATCATTAAGAGATTTATTCTAAGAAGATCAAAGGGAACTAATGTAATGGAAAGATATGTATAACAAAATGAAAATTTTGCTGCTCATACTTTGAGAGGATAAAGATGTGAGAGGTGATAGAAGATCTCAAAATTATTTAAACTAATTGAGAGAGATTTTTATTAATAAACTAAATATATTAATAATATAATTAAAATAATATCTATAATAAAATCTGTATTCAAAATATGAATTTATTAATACCATAACATCTGATAAAATTGATAACACTAATAATAATAATAATAAAGTTATATAATAATGTGAAATTTTGAAATATCAGTTTATTCGCATTTAAACCTTATATATCTGGGTCGGGATATTACATGATTGTTACACACTCTCTCTATCTCAACCTTCTCTCAAAAAGAAAGTTTCTCTAATTTTTTCTCTTAATTTATATAGTGAGTTGAGATGAGACGAAATGACATGAAAGTTAAATAAAATATTATTAGAATATTTTTTAATATTATTTTTATTATGAGATTTGAAAAAATTGAATTATTTATTATATTTAATATGAAAGTTTAAAAAAAATATAATGATTAGATGAGATGAGTTAACATATTTCTTGTATCTAAACAATCCATTTATTGAGTAAGTACTCTTGCAAATAAAAATATTCATTGCATTCTCTTAACTGTCTTGAGCAATGTGTACTGTCTAATATAAAACCTTATGTACGTGTACTGTCTAATATAAAACCTTATGTACAAATGAAAAAAAAACACTAACAATTCGTCAATTTCTTAGTTTATTACTATTTTTCCTTTCCAAACAATTCTGAGTAACTTTATACTTTTTATTATATTTTCAATATTTATATTGATAGTTTTAAGATTCAAAATACAGTTTATAAATACAATTATCTATATATAATTTATTTTCATAAAAACTATTTCAAAATGATATCGAAACATACCGTTATTAGAATATTTCATTCCAGTACTTTAATCGAAATGATCACTGAAATAGAATTCAAAACTTTTGGTTAAACTGCTGATACAATTGAGGGAAAGCCCCCATCTATGTTTAGAAGTTATCGAAGTCATCGGCAGATCTTTCGCTATAACTTATCCCCCTCGAGAGGACCAGACAAGGGAGAGTCTTTATTAAATTTAAAGGGTGAAATTCATTATAAGGAGGGGAGGATGTGAGGGTCCTACCAAATGCAAAAGGAGACAGACCATTTGTGGAGTTGAGGTAAAAGGCAAAGACAAAAAGCACTTCAATGGTCATAAGAACAACATCGAAAGAAATCGAGTATAGCTAGCCCAAGCTCTGGGAGAGTAAACAGTCTATGAGAATCTAGCTGGTATGCCATATGTCCCAGAGTGAGGTAGAGATAAGAGAAACTCGACCACGACAAACTAGCTATTAAAGTCGTCTACAATGAATGCAAGAATGCAGAGCTGAAGTGGTTGGTTAACTCAGAAGTAGAGTTACTCACCCAGGCAAGAAAATATAACTCATCAAATAGGAACTACGAACAACTACTGACACAAACAATCATGAAAGTTTTCCTAGATAACATGTTGCCCAGATGACTAACACAAGAGGGGGGGTGAATTGAGTTGTATTAAAAAATTAACAATTATAAATCAAATATATAATATAAAATATAAACAAAATATGAAACAGTAATAAATATAAAGAGTAAAGGTAAGAGAGAAGCAAACTCAGTATGTTAACGAAGTTCGGCCCCACTGCCTACATCCTCGCCTCAAGCTACCCCTTGAGGATCCCCAAATCCATTATTCAATCTCCTTTAGGTGGAGATAAAAACCTATTACACTTTTGAGCAGCACCGCTCCAAAGAATCCGTGTAGAACACCCTCTACACTTCCAATCACCTCACACTTGGTGATTTAACTATTCCCCATGTAGAACACCTTATACACTTCCAATCACCTCACACTTGGTGATTTAACTATTTCCCGTGTAGAACACCTTCTACACACCCAATGGTTATACGCACCCTCTTACAAATATAAGAGTTGATAGTAGGTAGACTATCAAAGTACACTTCTCAATGAGTGAGATAGAAACAATACAGCGCAACCTATATCTCTCTCAATAAGAATAAGAATTAAGGTTCAAAATTTTATAAAAGAGAGAATGAGAGTTTTGAAGGAATGATGCAAAACTTAGCAATAGATGTGTAAACTCTTGTTATATGTTTTGCAAAACTCAAGTGAGTTATTTATAGACAAATGAGTTTTCAATTTCAAATTTAAAAAGATTCACATGTCAAAAACATCATCATTCACTTTTCAAAAGTTTCAAATCAAATCTTTTTCCTTTTTGCATGTGACAAAAGGAGCACACTTTACTTTTCAAAAATTTCAAACATAATCTTTTACTTTTTGCATATGACAAAAGGAGCCCACTTTATTTTTCAAAATTTTCAAATAAAGACATTTACCTTTTACATAAGTCAAGAAAAGTATCCACCACTTTTGAAAATATTCAAATAAAACATGCACATGTGAAAGATGACAATCAATCATCTTAATATTTTCAAAATTCAAACATTTAATCATGTCAAGCACATGTGAAAGATGATAATCAATCATCTTTCAAAATTTTCAAATTTAATTTTTAAAATATTCATGCATATGTGGAAAATGTATTTTAATGCTTTATGATAAAATATTAATTTTGAGCCTTAATCCTAATTTTGATTTTTTAAGAGATTTACAACATTACTCTATGATTTTAATGTGAACTTGTTCCCTTCTTGCTCATACTTGCTTCCTTGATGTGCTTGATTATATTGTGTGGACAACTTGAACTTGAGACTCCTTTATTCTTTGAATTCATTTGTTACCATCAAAATTCATGTGTAGATTTACACGAAACTTGAAACCTTGGGTTCAACATAACACATAAAGAGTTCAGAGAAACTTCAGCAACGAGTTAATATGCCCATGCTCCATCTGAAATGTCATATTTAGAGTAGCTCTGCAATTAAAGGTAAAGGCTTGACAAGTCATATCATCAGGACCCATAAGTATGGCTTGGCGCCACGTAAAGAACCCTCGTTCAATGGGAAACTGAGGAGTTGGCAATCGTAGGATGTACAGACCATGCGCTAGCCAGCTATCTCTGTCATCCTCCAATATGTCAAGACAAGGATGAAATCCTATGGAATCATATCCGGAGTTAGAGAAATGTCTATAAAGACTTATGACAATTCCACTATATTTAAATGTGGGCCAATATATCACTTTTGAGATCTTATTATTGAAGAGCTCGAGAAGGCAATTATTGTGGAAAAGCAAGGAGCAATGAGATAATGAGAAGACTTCAAATTTTGAAAGGTAGATTAGCTTCTAAGGTAGTGCTGGATAATGAGGGTAAATGCTGTGTGTAAAAGACATTGCATCATCTCTGTAATCCTATTCCTTTTTTCTGTAAGCATAAGTAAATATTTCTAGCACTATGTTTTGAACTACATTTATTGGCTAATTTTTTATGCTTTCAATGTTTTTGATGCTTTTAACTGCTTTTTACTATTAATAATGATATCTTGTTGGGAACCCTAGATACTTGAGTTGTGTATGTCTATAGAGTCAATGAGAGTCTATCATCATGTTCGAAAAAAGAATCCCATGATACTATTCTATGAAGTGTTACCATGTATATCATAAGAGAAGGAGAATGCCTTGTGAGAATGGGATGGAACGATGTCGTACTTGCCCTCACTTGAAAATCGAGATGTGGGATCTCTTGATGTATCACATGTTGGTGTTCTTAAATTGGTCATGGTTGGGTAGTGTAGCATCTCTAGGGCAACAAGTTTCAATACGTGCCTATGAGCAAGTGTGCCTAAGAGAATTAGTGGAAATGCATATGAGCAAAGAATGATACTTGATCCATTAGTTGTTTTTACAAGTTTTCTATTATATGGAGACTGGTAACTCCTCACCATAATAATATTATTGAGTTTTATCTATTTTACATAAAGAGAGAGCTATGTTTCGGGAGGGTGATTCATCGTTGTGTCTGTACATAAATATATTCTCACTTAGAAGAATGATTCCTCATCAGATTTTGAGGATGTACGAATTTGTAAGAGAGAGGGTGATACCTCCCCATGCAAATACATGTATTTTCTGCATTTACATGAAATCTTTTTATTGCATCTCTGATATCATATTTTTTCCATAACATTATTATCATAGTTGTCTAACCTACTTATGATTTCATTCTTGAGATTATAAATTTTGATGCGGATTCAGACCCCGGCATGATGCCTAAGGAAGATGAGTCAATCCCGCTCAAATCCTAATAAAGGAGACTAATAGCCGTTTTAGCACCAATGTTCATTGTAGATACTTCATACCATTTGTAGGATTTTCATAATTGAACTAAGTACTCGTTTATAACTTAGTCGGCTACCTATGGCTACTAACTCTATGCATTCTTGAACTATATAATGCTTTTGAAGATATGAAGGGCGAGGAACCCCTTTTGCATGAAGTCTAGATTTTGGTACATCCACACTTGCCTACATTGTAAATTTGTAATTACAACGTGTTCTATTTATATTTCTGCTGCGATTGAACAAATTTTGTACATGCATACTTCCCTCTAGATTACTACACAACTAACCACTTCTGAATGTTATTCTTGACACCACGGTATCTCATTTAGTCTTTTATGAAGGATGAGACGCCACATAAACTTTGGTGACTTGAAAAGAATCGGGCTAGAAAAAATGGCTAGCAAAGGGGTGAGTCACTCCAAAGGTCCTAAACTGCTAGATAGGTTACTCGAAACAAATTGCTCAAACTAACATTCAAAATTAAAATTAGTAAAGGAAAAAGAAAATAAATAAGAAAAAAGAGAAAAAGAAACCAAAACTCACGAGCAAGTCATTTAATATTGATATTGAGTGGCGCTAGTCGGCCGCCCAGCCTTTACACTAGGTATTATACCATTTGTACAATTGTTTTTATTATATTTTAAATATTTTTTTAATATCCTTAATTATTAAGAAGAAATTAAAAAATAAAAAATTTCGGTAAGATCTGTTTGGTTACATATATGAGATAAAATGAAAGTTAAAATTTAAATAAAATCTTATTTTTAATATTATTTTTATTTTAAAATTTTAGAATTTTAAAATATCTAATTATTTATTATATTTTATATATAAATTTAAAAAAATTATAATAATTAGATGAGATAAAATAATTTTTCTAATCAAACAATATTTAATAATAATTTCTCTAATAATTAAATAAATTAAAATATTCAAACGATAATTTTAAAAGATAATATTATAGGATTAAGTAACATTTTTCTTTATTATTATTATTTTAAATGAACCATGGGCAATATTAACATTTAACCGGGAGAAGGCCATATATTATGAGTCCTTCTACGCTTATGGTTTGGGATTCCTAACCAGGATTTGTGTAATTTTTTTTAATCTATTTTTAAAATAATTTTAAATTAAAAAAATACAATATTATTATAAAATATAATTTATGTTATAAAACTTAAAGAAAGGAACTACTATTGCAAAAGAGAAATAAGAAATTCTCTTGAAACTCTTAAGAACTCAAGCTTTCTTTCTCTCTCTATTTTTTCTTATGAATTTCATTACAACTGAAGCCCATATTTATAGGCGTTGAAATTACTATGCAAGTTACTATGCAAGTCACTATGCAAGTCACTATGCAGATTTAAAATAATAGTGGTGGGGTCATTCACATAATTTAGTGGTGGGCCAAGGGGGGCGGCTGCCGACTCCGTTTATAACACTCCCCCTTGAATGACCACCCATAAAGAATCTGCCTCGTTAAAACCTTGCCAAGTAAAAACCCAGTGGGAAGAAAAACCAATGGCGAAGGAAAAAGAGTACAGTCTTCTTATGTATCCACAAGTGCTTTAGGATTGCCTCATTAAAACCTTGCAGAGGAAAACCCAGTGGGATAAAACCTCAGCGAAGGAAAAAGAGTACAATCAGCATATTTACTCCCCCTGAAAAGTGCATGACAAAAGATCTTTGAGTCTTCGCATTCCAATGTTATGCACAATCTTCTTGAATGTGGAAGTTGGTAACGCCTTTGTGAATAAATCTGCCAGATTATCACTAGATCGTATCTGCTTGACATCAATTTCACCTTTCTCTTGAAGTTCATGAGTATAAAAAAATTTAGGTGAAATATGTTTGGTTCTATCACCTTTGATGTATCCTCCTCTGATTTGAGTGATACAAGCAGTATTATCTTCATATAAGATTGTTGGGCTATTATTGATCATAGGAAGTCCACACTTTTCCTGGATATGTTGAATAACTGATCTCAACCAAATACACTCTCGACTTGCTTCATGAATAGCAATGATTTCTGAGTGATTTGAAGAAGTAGCAGATAGTGTCTGCTTAACAGATCTCCATGATATGGCAGTATCTCCATAAGTAAATAAATATCCAGTTTGAGATCTACCTCTGTGTGGATCTGAAAGATAACCTGCATCTGCATACCCAATCAATTCTGGACTTGAACCACGTTGATAAAATAATCCCATATCAACCGTACCATGAAGGTAACGAAGGACATGTTTAATGCCATTCCAATGCCTTCGAGTTGGTGCAGAACTATATCTTGCAAGCAGATTAACTGAGAATGTAATATCTGGTCGAGTGCAATTTGCAAGATACATCAAAGCTCCAATTGCACTGAGATATGGTACTTCAGGACCAAGAATTTCTTCATCGTCATCACAAGGACGGAATGGATCTTTCTTCACATCAAGTGTTCGAACAATCATTGGAGTACTCAGAGGATGAGATTTGTCCATATAAAAATGCTTTAGGACTTTCTCAGTATACATGGACTGATGAATAAAAATTCCATTTGGCAAGTGCTCAAGCTGCAGGCCGAGACAAAGTTTTGTTTTGCCAAGATCTTTCATTTCAAATTCATTCTTTAAATATATAGCGGTTTTTGAGATCTCTTCAGGAGTTCCCACAATATTTAAATCATCAACATAAACCGCAATAATAACAAATCCGGATTCTGATTTCTTAATAAAAACACATGGGCATATAAGATTATTCTCAAATCCTTCTTTCAATAGATATTCGCTTAAGCGATTATACCACATGCGCCCGGATTGCTTCAACCCATATAAAGATCTTTGTAGTCTGATTGAGTACATATTTCTAGATGTACTTGTAGATGCTTCAGGCATCTTATATCCTTCAGGGATTTTCATATATATATCATGGTCTAAGGATCCATATAAATATGCAGTGACCACATCCATCAACCGCATTTCTAATCTTTTTGTAACAACCAGACTAATCAAAAATCTAAATGTGATTGCATCCATAACGGGAGAGTATGTTTCTTCATAATCAATCCCGGGTTTCTGCAGGAAACCTTGTGCGACAAGCCGTGCTTTGTACCGCACAATTTCATTTTTCTCATTACGTTTTCGTACAAATACCCACTTATATCCAACAGGCATTACACCCTTCGGTGTTTGGACAACAGGTCCGAATACTTCTCGCTTTGCTAGCGAATTTAGTTCAGCTTCAATAGCTGTTTTCCATTTTGGCCAATCATTTCTACGTCGACATTCTTCGACGCTTTTTGGCTCACTTTCTTCATTACTTCTGGTAATGTCAAGGGCCATTTTATATGAAAATATGTTGTCGACAACAGTTTTATTTCTATTCAGAATTTCTCCAGTTTTCATGAAATGTATTGAGATCTCATTATTTTCAGGTACCTGTTCCTCTTCAGGAGAAAACATTTCATGACACACCTCTTCAGGAGGTCCCTTTTTAGGAGATTTATACTCTTCAGGAGTTTCCTCTTCAGGAGGTTCTGGAATAGAAGATTTAAACTCTTTAAGAGCACCAATTATATTTGTAGCCTGTATTGTGGGTACGTGTTCTTCAGGAACACCAAATTCATTTTGTATTCTTTTTCTTCTGGGAATTTTGTCTTTTGCCCCAATAGGTCTTCCACGCTTCAGGCGTATTTTAGATTCACCTATTGCTGTTTTGACAATTTGTCCTTCAGGGACTTCAATCCTTGCTGGAGCATTAACAGCAGGAATATAAGATTTTACTACACCTTTAGTGTCAGTAAATACATCCGGTAATTGATTTGCAACATTTTGCAAATGAATAATCCTCTGAACTTCCCTTTTACATTCATTTGTAGGAGGATCAAAATGAGACAGGGTCTTATTATCCCAAGTAATATCTTGTCGTGCTTCAGGCACCGATTTTTCTTTACCCATTAACGGAAAATTTGATTCGTCAAAATGACAATCTTCAAAACGTGCTTTAAACATATCCCCTGTAAGGGGTTCAAGGTATCTAATAATGGATGGAGAATCAAAACCAACATATATCCCAAGTCTACGTTGAGGACCCATTTTTGTACGTTGCGGAGGTGCAATTGGAACATATACAGCACATCCAAAAGTACGAAGATGAGAAATATTTGGTTGTTGACCAAATGCAAGCTGTAATGGAGAATATTTATGATATGCAGATGGTCTAATGCGAATTAGAGATGCTGCATGAAGTATAGCATGTCCCCAAACAGAAATAGGTAGTCTTGATTTCATAAGTAAAGGTCTAGCGATTAATTGAAGCCTTTTGATCAGAGATTCAGCTAAACCGTTTTGTGTGTGTGTATGGGCAACAGGATGTTCAACATCTATTCCTATTGACATGCAATAATCATCAAAAACTTGAGATGAAAATTCACCTGCATTATCCAATCGAATGGTCTTAATTGGATGCTCAGGAAATTGTGCTCGTAGTTTAATTATTTGAGCAATAAGTCTAGCAAATGCAACATTTCTAGTGGAAAGAAGACAAACATGTGACCATCGACTAGATGCATCAATTAGAACCATAAAATATCTAAATGGTCCACTTGATGGATGAATAGGCCCACATATATCTCCGTGAATCCTTTGTAAAAAGGATGGAGATTCAACAATGACTTTTGAGGGAGATGGTCTGATAATCAACTTACCTTGTGAACATGCAGAGCACGGAGATTCATTGGGTAGAAATATCTTTTGATTCTTTAAGGGATGCCCATGTGAATTTTCAATAATTCGTCTCATCATTATAGAACCCGGATGTCCAAGGCGATCATGCCAATTCATAAATACTTTAGGGTCAATGCACTTCTGGTGCATTACCACATATGATTCAATTGTTCTCATTTTTGTATAATACAATCCAGAACATAGAGCAGGCAGTTTTTCTAAAACGAGCTTCTGGCCCGATATTGTTTTAGTAATAAAAAGATGCTCTTTACTGCCTTCATTGGTCGTTTCAATATGGTAATCATTACGACGTATATCTTTGAAACTTAATAAATTTCTTCTGGATTGTGAAGAGAATAGAGCATCATCAATACAAAATTTGGTGCCATTAGGCAACACAATATAAGCTCTTCCGGAGCCCTCAATTAAATCCGATGAACCTGATATGGTATGGACATAGGCTTTACTCAGTGTTAGATTTTGAAAATATTTCTTTTCTTTGAGAATTGTGTGAGTTGTAGCACTATCAGCCAGACATATATCTTTATCATTCAACTCAGAGATAAAATGCTCATCAATGTGATCCATGGTTCTACAAAATATATAAAAACTTTTATTACAGATAGAAAGAAAATACATTAATTGAGTGGAACACTTCCATCTCCAATTAAGTGTTCAATACTACCATCAGGATGATTAAAGAAATCAGATACATCAAGATGAGTAACGTCTACATTTACTGAATCTAATAAATCATCTGATGGTTCTACTAAATTTGTTTCATGCACTTTATTCTTTCCTTTAATAGAAACTTGATATAAATCAGCTAAGTGCCTGGCCGTACGACAGGTACGTGACCAATGTCCAATCATTCCACATCTATGGCACACCTCTTCACTTTTCTTTGAAGAATTATTCTGGGGATTTTTACCCCTTTCTGAATTGTACCACTTCTGGTGATATGGTATATCCCTTTTAATGTTGTCATTTCTATGACCAACATTTCTATAATTTCTTCTACCACGTCCACGTCCACGCCCCCGATTTCTTCTAAAGGATGCACCATTCACTTCTGGGAATGATGCAAACCTATTACCATTCACTTCAGGGAATGATATTGAGCCAGTAGGGCGTGACTGGTGGCTTTCTAATAAGAGCTCATTATTTTGCTCAGCTACTAGAAGACATGATATAAGTTCAGAATATTTCTTGAACTTTCTCTCTCGATACTGCTGCTGCAGGAGCACATTCGAGGCATGAAATGTAGTAAAAGTCTTCTCTAGCATATCTTCATCAGTGATTTTCTCACCGCATAATTTTAATACTGAGCTTATTTTAAAAAGTGCGGAATTATACTCACTAACACTTTTATAATCTTGCAACCTCAGGTGCATCCATTCAGAGCGAGCTCTTGGGAGGATAACAGTCTTCTGGTGTTCATACCTCTCCCTTAAACTGTTCCACAAAATATAGGGATCTTTTACCGTGAGATATTCAGTTTTCAATTCTTCATGAAGATGGTGGCGAAGGAAAATCATTGCTTTAGCACGTTCCTGCAGGGATGCTTGATTTCCTTCTTTAATAGTTTCTCCCAGGTTCATTGCATCAAGATGTATTTCAGCATCAAGTATCCAGGATAAATAATTTTTCCCAGATATATCAAGGGCAACAAATTCCAATTTTGTAAGATTTGCCATTTTCTACACATATAAATAATAAATATGCGTATCTCAGAAAATATATTTATAAATTCACACAGATAATCGTCAATAAAATATATCAATGATTTCAAATAATATATTGAAAAACTTACAGAGGAATAAGGCCACTAGCTTCAGAATTGGCAGAACCGTCGTGCTGATAACGTGTTATAAAACTTAAAGAAAGGAACTACTATTGCAAAAGAGAAATAAGAAATTCTCTTGAAACTCTTAAGAACTCAAGCTTTCTTTCTCTCTCTATTTTTTCTTATGAATTTCATTACAACTGAAGCCCATATTTATAGGCGTTGAAATTACTATGCAAGTTACTATGCAAGTCACTATGCAAGTCACTATGCAGATTTAAAATAATAGTGGTGGGGTCATTCACATAATTTAGTGGTGGGCCAAGGGGGGCGGCTGCCGACTCCGTTTATAACAATTTAATCATTATTAAAAAATAATTAAAACCACAGTCGGGGAATCCCGGTCTGTGGCTCTAGGATTTATGATTTATTATTTAATGGAAAGAAGAATCAGCACAGTCGTCTTCTCTATCGGTTTAAAAGGTTGCAGGTGCGTGCCTGCCTGAATATAAACCAAAACTAATTGATTGATTGCTCAATTTGGTTTGCATTAAAGCATTACGTCCCCAAAATCTCCTCTTTCGAAAGGACTTCTTTCCTCTACATTCGCCTGCCCTCTCTCCTCCTCCTCTCTCTCTCTCTCTCTCTCTCTCTCTCCATCTCCTGCGAATTCCTTCATTTTTGAGTTACATATTTTGTTGGCCTTTTCACAACCATTTTTCCAAAGATCCTTCCTTTTTAGCAACTAATTTTTCAGCCATTACATTTTTTCCCCCTTTTTTTTTAACATCTGTACGAACAAACGAGTTCAAGAATTATATACTTTATTTTCTGGGCGCTTCCACTGTTCACGAGGTAAATCTCTTCCCAAAAGAGTCCAGAAAATAAAGTAGATCTTCTTCGTTAATTCGGTATTTTTTTTTCTTGTTTAGTTACTTTGATAAAAACCGTTGGGATCCTTTACTGGTTTTTGGATTCATTTGGTTGATTTTTTGTTTAGCTGACCGTTGGCTTCGCACTTCAGAGTCAGATTGTTTCTAATTTTGGTTTTCTTATTTTCTTTCTTTTGTTTGGCATTTTGTCTGCGTTCGCATGCTATAAAGAGGCTCGGAAAATAGCACTAAGAATATCTTTTTTAAGCCTCAGTTTCTGATCTGGGATTTAACGAAAATCGTATCTCATTTGTTTATTAACTTCTTTCCTGTAATTTCCAATTTCTAAATTCTGAAAAATTACTTGTTAACTTGAAAATAAAGTACATTTTTTTGACGGGTTCTGACTACGTTCTGATTTGCATATACAGGATGAAAGGAGGATTCTATGGATTGAGGGGTAGAGAACTCTCTCTAATTACTATTGTTCTTATGTGCACAGCATTTCTTTTTTGGGCCTGGGAGAAAACGCCGCCTCTCACCAACTTGATGCCACCGGAAACCCGGTTGAGGCTGTCTTCAGGTTCGCCTTCAGATTACATATAAACATAGATGTTACTGTTGTTTTCTTTGTACTTATTCTGATCCTATTCCATTTGTTATTGAGAATAAATGAATAAAAAAGTACTACAAGAAATTCAAATTAGAACAACTCATCAGGATTTGTTGGAAATCTCCCTTGAGATGTGTGAATGGATGGTGCTATACATGTTGCACCTTCATGCCTAGACTTAAGGTTTCTTATTTTGAAGCTGCAGTAATTGAGGCTTTGTCAACGGATCCTGTCAAAGAATGATGAAACTCGACATGAATCTTAGTAATTGGCAGAGAAGGATAGGTGATCCTTGTGGAATAAAAGAAGTCTCTCGTTATAGTTCTTTGCATGGAATGAATAGATCACTTTGAACTTAGAAGCTTTAAAGGATACATAGACTAGTAATTATGCTCTTTTAACGGTTAGTTTATTTTTCACAATTTTTCCTTTTATTTATTTATTTTTTGTCTTCTCTCATTTTCTGCAGATGATCTTGTGAGTAAGCCTGTAGCCAGCTTGTTGTCACCAAAATCAAAAGGTATATCATCGTTTGCAGAAAAAGTGAGTGAACAGGTATCAGCTCCGCTGATTTCTTCACAAAAATCAACCGAAAGAAGTGTGATTAAGAGCAATCCAGTAGCCACCACAGATCGGAATGTAGGTAAGATTTTTTTTGTTACTTGGTATTTTTGATAAAAAAAAAAAAAAGAATGACAAGTTCTGTAGTGTTCTGTTTATCTTTCTTATTTTATCCTATATTTGATGTGCTCATTTTGGGGAGACATAAGACAGTTTTGATTTGGCACTTGGATATCCATATATGTGCTTCTTATTATCAAACTATAATTGCCATCTCACAGCATAACCGTTAGTTACTGAAATATCGTTTTACTTATATTCTGAGTGGTTATACATATGTGCATGCACGCATGTACTTAACAATTCTAGATATTCTAATTAGATGAACTTGGTTTGAATCTTCAATTATTTTTCTTGTTTTTCTAAACTTCCATTTCCCACCCATACATTTTAGATGCCGTGAATTATTGGGGTTTTAGTCTTTGTATTTAATTGTGCTCGTGCAGAAATCCTCACAAGTCTATCAGAAGAAGAAGCAAAACGCGAACAGATTCGGGAACCACAAACATATGTTGGTGCACAAGGTCCTACAATTCCAACAGAAGTAGAGGGAAATCATAAAAAAATGATAGAACAAGTTTCAGAACGACAAGTGGATATGATAGCACAAGTGGGTATAGAGAACCGAGGTAGACTATTCTTTTTATATTTATGATAATAATTAGTTTTTTTTCTTATGAATTCTTTTGTGCTCTTCTTAAACTTACATAAAACTTCAGCAAGAGAATCTACAATGACTAGTTTGTTCTAGATGTGTTACTGTAAGGAATTTGCATCATGTAGTTTTACTTGAATGTGGCATGGTTGAGTTTGCCTCATTGTAAGTTAGATATTTATGAGGGTGAGAGACTTGCAGAATGGTTCATTTTGGAATTTGTGTCATGAGAGAATTTCATTGACATTGATCTGGAAAATCCCGGGCTGTTTCTTTTTTAAAAGGCTGCCTTTTCAATTTGAATACTATGTAACAACAGCAGCTTGTGAGGGAAGCACGCATGACATTTGCATAGAGCAATATGTACTTGATGCTGAGGTGTTGACACTGTTCTCTTACACAAGTTGACATTATTTTGACATTGTCAAGTTTTACTGTTTTTTACCTTACAATTACAGTCATAAAGACCTTGATCATTGCATTCCAATTTATGCTTTTACTCAGTTCCATAGCAGAAGAATCAGACAATTCTTCTGTGATGATATAAATTTCTTCAACATATTTGTTAACAGAAAAATTATGTATTTTTAACTGATTCATGATTGTTTCTTTACCGACCTTACTCCAGATTGTAACTTTGCAAAAGGAAAATGGGTTCCGGATGATAACCGGCCATCATACTCTGGATTTGGTTGTAAGCAATGGCTGTCAGGGATGTGGGCCTGCCGGTTGATGCAACGAACAGATTTTGCCTATGAGAAGCTTCGGTGGCAGCCTAAAAATTGTCAAATGGAAGAATTTGAAGGGTCTAAATTCTTGAGAAAGTATGATGTGATTTTTAAAATTTAATACAATAGGATAGGTTTTCCTATACTTTTATCAAAATGAGAAGGTTGCAGAATGAAGTATTTAACTATTTTTGAGGATTTGATCTTTGTTTCTGGCCTGGCCTGACCACAAAAACCTGCCAGCAGCAAACAATATATCATGACCGTTTCCCTGTAGATGCAAGTTATGCTTACTCAAAAAACCCATTTGTATGTATTGCCTTTTTGTAGGCAGATCCCTCCCTTATGACATGAAGTGGTGTAGCGTTTCCCTCCAAGAAATAATGTTTTGCTGATACTAGTACTTCTCTGGTTCTTAGATGCATTTGCCTTCATTAAAATCACCTTGTATTTTCTTACATATAAGCAGATCAGCCCTGCCAAAGGACAGAATTATCTTCATCTCTACTCTTGGTTTGGGTTGGCACTTGACAGGCAATATGATTTTCATCCCCGTCTCCATCCTCTGTTAGTTATCATTCAAAGTTTATGGGATCGGTTGCTTTATTAAATTATTTTTCTCTTCTATGCATACCCCAGATACTATGACAATATGATCTTTGTATTGGTGTATTCAGGATGCAAGGCCAAACTCTAGCTTTTGTTGGAGATTCATTGGGCAGGCAGCAGTTCCAGTCTTTGATGTGCATGATCACAGGTGGTGAGGAGAGGCATGATGTCATAGATGCGGGTGAGGAATATGGACTAGTCCAAGCTCGTGGTGATACTCGCCCTAGTGGCTGGGTGTATCGGTTCCTGAGCACCAATACAACCATCCTCTACTACTGGTCAGCAAGCCTATGTGATGTGGAACCCATTGACAAGTCAAATCCAAACACTGATTATGCGATGCATCTTGATAGGCCACCGGCATTCTTGCGTCAGTATCTTCACAAAATTGATGTTCTAGTACTCAATACGGGCCACCATTGGAATCGAGGAAAGCTCAACGCTAACAAGTGGGTTATGCATGTTGGGGGCGTGAAAAATACCGATCGAAAGTTAGCAATGATTTGGGTTGCCAAAAACCTCACAATTCATAGTGTTGTTAATTGGGTGAACTCACAGCTTCCAAAACATCCAAGGTTGAAAGCCTTCTACAGAACCATCTCACCTAGGCATTTTGTTGGTGGGGACTGGAACACAGGAGGGAGCTGTGACAATACCATCCCTATGTCGGTGGGAAAAGAAGTATTACAAGATGAGTCCAGTGATGAGAGTGCTGCGAGTGCAGTGAAGGGAACTGGGATTAAGCTATTAGACATAACGGCTCTTTCCCATCTTAGAGATGAGGGTCATATATCCCGGTTTAGCAGAACCACCAGTCCTGGAGTGCAGGATTGTCTGCATTGGTGTCTACCTGGTGTTCCTGATACGTGGAATGAAATCCTTTTTGCACAAATTTAGTCCGGCGGAATAGTTGCAGAAGAATACTGCAGGCCTTGAAAAAGGTTCAGCTCCTCCTTCATCTGGCTTGGATATAGAGCACCAAATCAAATATTCTCAATTCCATGCTATTCAAAGGATGCATGTAACATGGGATGGTAGCTATCCCAAGGCTAACTTCCTTAATGGGAGCTTATTTTACCACTTCGATCTGCTGACAGAAAAAAGAAAGGTTTGTGCTTTCTTTCTTTTTTTTTTCTTTTTTTTTTTGGCAATGTGCACTATTAAGGTCCCATGCAGTTTTCATGGTTGTAGATGCTTAGTTGACCATTTATTTGTTATGCCTTTTGACGTTACATTTCACTTCCTGAATTGGAGGTTAGCTGAGAAATACCACAATCAAGTGTGATAAGGCCTTTCCTTTGAATGGAATCTTGGATTTCCATGAATTAGTCGATTTTAAATATCTGTAGGCTGCAATGGAGTAACAAAAAGGAACATGGAACTACACATTTTAGTGTATATTGTTGAGACCAAGGCATAAAAGTACTATGAATCTACTTTCCTCACAACTCACAGACATTGTTGTATTTATTGGCATTTTGGGTTTTGAAACAGTGTCGTTATTTGTTCTGTTTTCTGAGTTATATATATTAAATCAATCCTTGTATTTTCAATTTAAAATTTTAATTTTTTATATATTTTTTTAAAGTGATCAAATCGCTACTCCAGCCTTTGATTATGCACTTTCGTCCACTGCTATTTATGAAAAGCGAGTTATAAATTTATAGAACGAAGTTGAGCTTATTTATGAGTGATTTAATTTTGATAAATTATTTAAATGATATTTTATAAACTGATCTACAAATTTTGACAAATTAATTTGATTTTTCTTTATAATGGTTTATAGATTCATATACGGACGCCTGTCTTCATAAGAATTAAAACATGCATTGTATTAATAACATAACTCCTCTTCAAGATGTTCTCATCATAAATTTATGAGGAATGTTATTCATCATTTTAAAATTTTTTTATTTTTATTTTTATAAATTTTAATATTATTTTATTCTTGTTAAACTAATTAAATTGTTCTACTTAATATTCATACATCTCATATTTATTGTAAGAAAAATGAAGAAATAAAATAAAATAAGTGAAGTGCAGTGAGTGATGTGGGGAATACTAAATAGAATTATTCTAAATTTATATATTTGTACAATCCCTTAATAATTATTAATAATTTTATATTTACGAGCAACTGATTTAACAAGCCAATTAAGTCGAACTCGAGTTTGAGTTTATCTTGAACGAAGAACTTATTAAGTAATCTTATTTAGAAAAATATTAATTGTATTTAAGAAACATTTATAAAAATTAATTTTTTCACGCGTTAGTTATTGAAATGCTGAAAATTATAAAATTTAAATTTTGAATTTTTAAAGTAAAAATTACAAGATGATTTTTATTTTTGCGTAAAATTGTAAGGTTATGTAATACTTATCTAATATTAGTTAACTAGTAGTTTATAAAAAAGGAAACAAATGGGGACACTAAGGGCATTCTCAACAGAAAAGATAAAACTAAAAAGATCTCACATTTAACTATTACAAAAAGAAAACTGACTATAGTGAATTAGGAAAAGAGCCAGTATGAGATAAATTTGACTTCGATTATTTTATTCACATCACATTTTCACATCGGATTATTCATCTATGCATTATATAATAAAATAACATGAGATAAATTTAACTTTGACTATCAAAATTTCATCAGAGATAAAATAACTTTGACTATAAAATAATATGAGATATATTCATCGGATTATTTATATCAAATTTTCATAATGTATTATTTATTTATTCATTATATAGGAATAAAAAAATTTTAATTTAGTTTATTTTTTAATTATTAATTATATTATATTTTACCATTTTACCTATTATATGTTAATTAATAATAATATTCTAATTAAATTATTAGTTAAAAAAATCATATTTTCAATTGTCATTTAATGTTAATATTACAAACTCCTAATTAAATCCATCTAAATTCTATATAAACTTAAGTACAAATCAAATTTCTAAATTTGATGAATGTACTAGAGCAATCTTGTCCAAGAGGAGCAAAAAGAAGATCGATTTAGCATGTTGATGTCGTTATACGACCCAAGTTAATTGAAAAAAGCTTGCTATATTTAAAGATCGTAAGAAGCAATGACCTCCAAAATAATAGTTGGTTCATTTATTTTATCAGAGTACATACATTTCCAAGCACTAGGATAACTTTTTTAATTTCAGTACATGCAATCAATGTTATCAATATTCTTGGAAATCCGCACTTTTCTCCAATATCTAGTAACCTTGCTATATCACTAATGTTTGGAGACCTCAAGTATTTTTTAGAAAAAATTGAGACAATCGCCTTAACAAATTTCTTCAAACTCAATTATGCGGTGATTTATTCGATTCTCGAATATTCACCCATATGATCTATAGTCACTCTATATGTGAGCATCCTAGTTGCTGTAATAATCTTTTGAAGGGAAGATAATCCAAACCTTCCACTAACATATTTTTTTTGGACAAGATAATCATCATAAACTTCTACTACAGAATAAATGCGTAAAAATAGATCACGATCCATTTGAGACTTTCTCCTAAAAATGTTAGGTAGATATATTGGTAGCTGAGCGAAGTAATCATTTTGAAAGTGTTGATGACCTTCCAATAGATCACGTCTAATGGACATATGCCGTCAACGTGAAGTAAATGCTCCTTTGGTAGCCCTTCGCTCTCATTGTTGTGCTCTTGCTGCAATCATATGAAATTACTGATCAGAATAATCATCATATACAATATGAATATCACTCCAAAAGGAATTCATAGAAAACTAAGTGGTGTATTGTGCAAGGATTGGAAGAAAAAAGAATGGAAGTCTCAATGCACTTTGTTTGTAATAAGTAGGAAGTAATTAGGGGTTGGTCTATTTATAGGATTTACCAAAAATTATTAGTTACACCAAAATATTATGGAAAATAATATAATTAGTTATTTGAATTATAGATATGATTGTTGGATAGAAGAAAATTTGACAAAAGAAAATAGTTGGATGAAAAATGTAGTAGATATAATTATTAGATAGAAGAAAGTTTAACAAAAAAAAAAGATGGGTGAATGGAAAATGAAGTAGATATGGTTGTTGGAATGAAAAAGATTTGACAAAAAATTAATGGTTGGATGGAAAATATAGTATATATGATTGTTAGACATAGGAAAGTTTGACAAAAGAAGATGATTGGATTGAAAATCTTGTAGATATGATTGATGGATACAAAAAAGTTTGACAAAAAAGGATGGACGGATGAAATTTTTTGTAGATATGGTTATTAGATAGAAGAAATTAAGTTTGGCAAAATAATATAGTTGGATGAAAAATATAGAATTTTGATTTGTAATTAAACCATTTATAAAGAATTTTTAAAGTGTTTAATTGGAAGTTTGTGGTTATTAACATTAAGTGATAATTGAAAATATGATTTCTTTAACCAATAAATTAATTAAAATATGATCAATAATTAACATATAATAGGTAGAAGGGTAAAAGATGATAAAATTTAAAAATTAAAAAAATTAAATTAATACTATTTTATTAATATATAATTCAATGACGTGAAAGTTTGATAAATAAATAGATAATTTAATGTAAGAATTTGATGTGAATGAAATAATCGAAGTCAAGTTCATCTTATATTATATTATCCAAAATATAATAAATAAATAAATAATGAAATGTGGGGATTTTATGAGAATAGAGTAGCCAAAATCAAATTCATTCCAGTTAAAACCTGAGTCTGACTTTAGCTTATTCCAATGAGATCGTTGTATAAGTTCCCATTACAATGACCAGCTCAAATCAGCATGAACTTTTGTTAGGGTAGGCCATGACTCTAAAAAAAGGGAGAATGACAATTTCCACACCAGGTTAGTGATTTTTAAAACTCAGTTTAAACTCGTTCTATTTCATCTTTAATCATTATAATTTTTATAAAATACAATAAATAAAATAAACTTTTCAAATTTTAAAATAAAAATAATATTTTAATAATATTTTATACAACTTTAATCTCATTTAATTTTATATCAATTCATTATCAAAACCTCCACTTAAGAGAAGAGATGTCTGCTTCGGAGAGATTAGTGAGAAAACTTCCCGTCCTTCGGTAAATTTTCATTTATGATGATAAAAAATAATTAAAAATAATCGATATGTCAAAATATAAATATATAATAGTTTTCTCTTAAAATATAATAAAATACAGCAACATTAAAATATTTATATAAATTTAAATTTTTAACAATCAAATTTCATTTTTTATTAATATCAGGTGTTCGAGAACAAATTTCCGATTAATTCCAAGATGTATAGGACATGGACAAAAAGTTTTTCGCAAATGCACATTAAGTAAGATCAAGAGAGAGTTTTTTTACTCCAGTAGCTTTTAAAAATTATTTCCAAAAAGGATTTGAACTCTAGACCTTAAGACAACATACCATCAAGACTAAGGCATTTACTATTTTTGTTAAACAAAAGCTTTTACCACTTGAGCTAACTCATATGATTATATAACATTATATATTAAGAGTATTGGCATTAAATTGACTAAAATTCTTTTTTTTTTTTAAAGAAGTATAAATTTATACACATATTAAAAAAATTTGATCATATTTGATCAATAGTGAGAAGAAAAAAGTGAAAAAATAGAATAAAATTAATTTAAAAGTGAATAATAAATTCAATTTTTTTTTAAAATTAATTTATATATTTTTTTAAAAAAATTTAACTAATCCAATATTACTACTCTAAATTAGGAGTTACACAAATTGATAATTTCAAGCTATCTAATATTAATCAAATGATATTTAAAATTAAGTTAGATTAAGATCATAAACAAATGAATGGGAATTAAAGACAATAAGATCATAAACGCTTAAATAGTTCTAAAATTGACATTTCTGATATATATGTTATATGGACGATCGAGTCTTGACAATGGGAAGTTGCAATGTGTATATTCGTATATCTATTCTTCCATGGTCTCGATTACAAATTAATTTTTTGGAATTCAAGTGAATGTTTCAAAAAAAAAACCAAAAAGGAAAACTCTCATTGCAGCCGCGGGCATTTTGCACACCCAAGCGCACCGAAACTGAGGTGGAATGTGACTTAACGAAACTGTGCATTTTGAATTAATCTCACTGAAACCCTCAATTTGCCGTGCTTCATCCAGCTTCTTCAACAAACTCAACCTCCATCTCGATGATCAGCAGCTCTCTTTACAACAACATTGCTCATCGCAGTCTCTCCTTCGGTACTTTTCTTCTTCACAGCTTTCGCATTTTGCTTTCATTGGAAGAGTTCTCGCATTACTCCTTGGGGCAAGGCTTGCAAGCCTGAGCACAAAACTGGACTCCTGAAGCATAGATTTAACCTTTCTACTCTGAAATCTAGTTATTTGTTTTGCCTTTGGGATTCATTAATTTGCGTTTGAAGCAGTTTTTTTTTTTTAACTTTGTTTTTCTGATAAACGTACGTACTGAGCTGCCATAAAACTTTTGGCTGCACATACCTATTCTGCCCGTTAACTATGGAGGACAAGGAGATAATCGAAGCCATGAAACTCTGTTACAAGATTTTAAAGGTTGCAGTAGAACCAGTGGAGCAATCGGCCTTGCTGCTGCTGTTTTATCTGATAATTTCAAGAAAAATTCTGCTTAGAAGAATTACAGTAACATAGTAATTGTACTTACAGGAGGTAATGTTGATCTAGGCAAGCTATGTAAGGCTGAACAAAAAAGCCGAACTACCGACTCGACCCATTTACCCGTTCTGTACCGACCCGATAACCCGACTCGAAATGTTAGAAATCGGAAGCGGAATCACCCGTTAACCGATTGCAAGCCTTTACTTCTTTTCATTGTTACGCGTTACATTGAGATGGGTCCAGAAGTTTCCAATGAAGTCTGAGCGATGAAAGCGATAGAGAAGATTTGAAGACCCCTTTTGGCATCCGAGTGCATTCTGAACAAGCCTTGGGATTCCATCAACTCGGGTGATTGATCAGCGGCACGAAATTGATTATTAGGGTTTGAGCACCTCGGCAACGAGGCTAGGGGTGACACGACGGAGATTGTTGAGCTCAAAGATGATGGGTGGGATGTTATCACCTTGAAGCACTTGGAGGAATGGTTCGACTGTACGCTATTTTTGTTGGATATTGAAAAGCTCAAAGCGATTTCAAGGATTGTAGGATCGAGAGGACGACGGATCACTGCCAGAAGCGATTTCAAGGATTTAGGATCGAGATTCTGAGATTTTGAAGGTTCGTCTCTGATTTCGAATCTTCTAGATGTATATAGAACAACAATACTTTTGTCACATGGTTTGCTTTGTTCTTTGATTTTGTTGAGAGGTTTGCTTTCGTTGAATCTTCTTCTCTGATTTTCAGTCTTCTGGAGCATACATTGAAGTGCTTTTATCGCATGGTTTGCTTTGAGTCTTCTTTGATTTTGTTGAGAGGTTTGCTTTGAGTCTTCTCTGATTTTGTTGCTCGGATTATGCTTCTGGTCAGGTTTGAGAGAATCTACTGGAATCGGGTAATCGGCAAAACGGGTATTGTGTAATCGGAATACGGAAGTTATCGAGTCGGGTCGGAAATGAGATTATAGGGTCGGTTCGGGTTGGGTGAACAGCCCTAAAGCTATGGGATTCATTTAAACAAATGAAAGTCAGCAACCAGCTCTTATTTGAGCGCCATCTATATCCTATGCCCAATGAACTTATATTTACTCTACTTGATGATGTAATGAGATTATTTTGAGTAAATATTATTTACTTTGTTGGCAAAGAATAACCTCATCCTTTGCGGTTGTAAGCATACTTTGCTTTCATTTTTCATGCCGACGTAACTTGAATGAGCTCGAGTGTTTACATCCTCAAATGATGCAAGAGATACAATAGACAATCTCTTTTTAATATTTGAGTCAGCAATTGAAGAAATCTTTAATGCATTTCGGTAGGATTCAAAAGCAGGAAAGGAAGTTTTCCATTAATTTCTCACTAGCGTGGAATATTGTCACTCTTTTTAGCACTTGCGAGGATTGAAATTTGATTTTCATCACAATATTTCGAACTGGTTATTCCCTTACCGAATACATCATTCAAAATTAATCTGTAATCATTTGGAGGAGAAGAGACAGACGAAGGGGAGATGAAGCGTCTTCTTCTTCTTCTTCTTCTTCTTCTATCTTCTTTTCGTATTTTCTTCTTTCCTATTTTTTCTTTTTTAAATGGCATCTAACTGCCCTAGGTCCACCTTAGTATCGGTGTGCAGTTGTTGCGCCAAATCGCCTGTACCTACCACAGCCCAAAAGAAAAAACATCCGTGGGGAGAAAATACCAGACCATAGTTGGGCTCAGGCCATTAGGCCATTACTAGGTGGAAGGGGCAAAAGTAGGAGATAAGAAAGAACGTAAGGATATGCATGTGTCAAAAAGGGTCAGAGGTCAATGAGTACAAGTTGGACACGTTAAGAGTCAAGTCACCTTATGACAGACAATGAGAGATAAGGAGGATCAGATAAAAAGAAGGTATCGGATGACTTTGAAAGAATTTTTTCTTCTTTAATCTCGAGAGAGCTTTAGATGAACCTTCTTTTCAACTAGAAAATTAATATTTTTCTTATACAGTAAGTGTTAGAAAAAAATTATAGCGGAAAAATACCTCAAGTTCAGCTTCAAAAATTGCTCCACAAGTTTTTTCAGATTGATAAAATACCGGCGTTTCCTCTTAGTGGTTAGTGCACTACGTAGTATAAAACTAGAGTGACACTAAATAAATCCACAGCCTAAAAATTATTTCAAGAGAGAACAAATGAGAGAGAGATATTTACTATTTTTTCAGATTAGTTCCCAGAACCAAAAGGAGGGGGGCTATATATAGTCCCCCTACATGGCTGGCCTTAAAGGCCAGCCTTCAATATGCTGGAAACGCATGGCTTAAAGCCATGCGTTTACAGACTGTGTAACGCATGGCTTTAAGCCATGCGTTACAATTTGTTGTAACCGAAGGGGGTCTGCCCGTGTGGGCGCCCCCTTCATTTAACATCTCCCACTCGCACACAGTGGGCATGACCCTAGGTCTGCATCTCTCTTATGTTCTCAATCTTGTTCATACAAGTAAATAGGCCGTGCGACCACCAAGCACATCTCAAAAAATGGGAGTACATACACCAAATCTCTCCCAGAGAAGACCAGCATAGTAACATCCCGAAGTGTATGGTCATGTCCTAGACTTATTCGATTGCATCAAGTCAAGTATTTTCGAACCCTCTTGAGTTATATAAACTCAGAACAATGCTTGACTTTTTCCAAATCATTTCAATGTGTTCACAACTTTAGCCGCTACCAATATGCAGCGTCATAGTTTGACGTCAGCAAACACTATCGAAGATGCGATATCGAATAATCTTCCCTTTGCACTCATATCATTTAACTTTGGTCGAACCGCTTTCCCAGCAATGCCTCTTTAAACCGTATTAATCATGGTCATAGACAACATGCCAAAGTAGCAGACATCACAACCTCCATCTCGTGACATAGTCAAAAGTAAAGGACACTTAAAAAATGAGACTCACACAGTGAGAAAGAGGGGAACCATTTACTCACTTACTCATTTGGTCGAATAAGCACATGTAGTATGAAACACATGCTACGGTGGATTTCTCTTTCTTAAAGAGCATATGTCTATATCAACACCGTACAGATCTTAGTCTAGTCGCTGCTTAAGCGTCTAACCCGAGTTCCTCTATTTGCTCGCCTCCAAGGCGTCAAAGAGGATCTCACATCTGGCTAATCTCAGGCTACATGGATGGTGGGTAATCCATTCACAGTCTTCTCAAAAAAGACCTCATCTTAGCTCCCACTAAGGCGACATATCTTTGTGTTAACTAACTTATCCCTTTGGACAAGTACTTAGGGACACAATGTCTCATCTCTTCTCGCTACTTAAGCGCTAGAGGCGATTGCTCGTGTGAGTGAGCCAATCTTAGCCTGTTGACATATCTTGTGTGTGTGTATTAGTAAAAGACAATACGATAAAGACAAGAACTGAATCATATTGTATTAATATCCCAAAGGAAATGTTACATCTCAATGTTATTTGAAATACAAATTACATTTACAATCTACGTAGTCCTAGATTCCTAACATGAGCCTCATATACATCTCGTGCAATAGGCTTTGTTAAGGGGTCAGCAACCATGCGACTCGTAGAAAGATGTTTCAGAACCACTTCCTTTTGCGCTACCATATCTCTTATGTAGTGATATCTGATATCTATGTGTTTGGTTCTTCCATGATATTTTGAGTCCTTAGCATATGCGAGAGCTGCCATGCTATCACAGAATATTGTCACCGGATTTGAAGTATCCGTGCCAATGTCTAAATGCTTGAAGAACCTCCTTAACCAAACAGCTTCTTGAACCGCTGCAGAACATGCTATATATTCTGCCTCCATGGTTGATAGAGCTATGCAGGGTTGTTTCTTGCTGCTCCAGGTAATGGCGCCATTGTTGAGCAGAAAGACATACCCTGTGGTTGATTTACGCTCATCTAGGTCACTGCCCCAGTCGGCATCGCTGTAACCTCTTAGCTGCAAATCTGAACCTTGATAGCATAGCACATAGTCTGCGGTTCCCTTCAGATATCGCATAATCCTCTTGACTGCTTTCCAGTGAGCCAGTCCGGGGTTAGATTGGAATCTACTTACTAAGCCAACTGCATAGCATATGTCAGGCCGAGTACACATCATTGCGTACATCAAACTTCCCACAGCATTAGCATAAGGGACACGGGCCATCTTTTCCTTTTCTCTTTGAGTCTTAGGACACAACTCTTTAGATAAGTTCTCGCTTTTTGTGACAGGGGTGTCAATGGGTTTACATTCACTCATTAGGAAGCGTTCGAGAACTTTCTTTATGTAAGTCTGTTGGGACAAACACAATATTCTCTTTGAGCGATCTCTGTAGATCTTAACTCCCAGAATGTATTCTGCCTCACCCATATCCTTCATCTCAAAATTGAAGGATAACCACTCTTTTGTGGCGACTATCAACCCTTTATCATTTCCAGCTAGTAGTATGTCGTCAACATATAATGACAACATAATAAAACTCTTCTTGGATCTTTTGACATAGACACAATGGTCCTCTGTGATCATCGTAAACCCATTCGAAAGAATGGCTCGATGGAATCTGAGGTACCATTGCCTAGATGATTGTTTTAGGCCATATATAGATCGTTTGAGCTTGCACACTTTGCGCTCTTGACCTTTGACTACAAAACCCGTTGGTTGATCCATATAGATCTCCTCATCTAGTTCTCCATTGAGAAATGCTGTCTTAACATCCATCTGGTAGAGTTCCAAATCCATGTTTGCTACTATAGCTAGAATCAGACGAATTGAAGCAAACCTCACGACTGGTGAAAAAGTTTCTTCATAGTCTATACCCTCTTGTTGGGTATATCCTTTCGCCACTAAGCGAGCTTTGTACTTATCTATCGATCCATCCGACTTGCGTTTGACTTTAAGAACCCATTTGTTCCCAATAGTCTTACGCCCTGTAGGTAGATCAACCAGATCCCAGACCTGGTTAGTTTTCATAGACTCAATTTCATCATTAAGAGCTTTCATCCACTCATCTTTAGTAGAAGATGAGAGAGCCTCATGAATTGTCCTAGGCTCATCATCATCATGCGGAGCTACCATAAAAGTTTCCCCTTCAATCTCAAAACGACGACGGGGAATACTCTCACGTGTGCTTCTACGCGGCTGAGGTTGTTGTGATTGATTGACAAGTGGTGTGCTCCCACTCGGATTTAATTCCTTATTTGTAGGAGCTTGAAGAATTTCTTCCTCATTCTCAACTAAATTCCTTGGAGCACTTTCTTCTTGTTCCATAATCTCATGAAGTTCTAAACTCCTATCAACCTCACCTTTACTTGGAAATTCATTTTCAATGAAGTCCACATCTCGTGATTCAATTTCAGTCATACTTCCATCAGTTTGTTCACCTATTAACACATACCCTTTAGAGTGTTCTGAGTACCTTATGAAGATACACTTCTTCCCTCTAGGGCCTAATTTCCCATACTTATGAGAAAGATCATGAACAAAACCCGTTGAACCCCATGGCCGCAAGTTACTCAAATTGGGTTTCTCGCCGGTCCATAGTTCATATGGGGTGGAAGTTACTGATTTGGAGGGCACTCTGTTAAGAATGTAGGCAGCAGTCAAAAGTGCATCCCCCCAAAAAGAAATTGGTAGGTTTGCTTGCGCCATCATTGACCTAACCATCTCAAGCAGTGTACGATTTCTCCTTTCCGCCACGCCATTTTGTTGCGGCGTATTCGGCATCGTTAACTGTCTTTTGATTCCTTTTTCATCACAGAGCCTTTTAAATTGCTCAGAGAGATATTCTCGTCCTCGGTCAGTTCTTAGAGTTTTTAAACTCTTGTCTAACTGATTCTCAACCATTCTTAGATATCGTCTAAAGCACTCCAATGCTTCAGACTTGTGGGAGATTAAGTAGACATGACCATAACGTGAAAAATCATCTATAAAAGTGATGAAGTAGACACCCCCGTGTCTTGCCCTCACACTCATTGGACCACAGATGTCAGAATGGACTAATTGCAGTGGAAAAGATGCCCTATTGGCTTTTCCAAACGGTTTTCTCTTAGCTTTTCCCATTAGACAATGTTCACATGTGGGCAAGATGACCCTAGCGAGATTGCCTATCAGGCCTTCTCTAGCTAACCGAGTCATTCTATCTTGTCCTATATGGCCAAGCCTAGCATGCCATGTATGTGAATCCAAATTATCAACAGATGAAGAAAGAAAAGCAATAGATTCATTTATATTAGAATAAATCAAATCTAATATCATAAAACCGTCTTGCAGAAAAGCATTGCCATAAAACACATGGCCCAAATAAAAGGAAACATTATTGTTTTCAAATTCAATCCGAAAACCAAGTCTTAATAGAGTAACAACCGAAAGTAAATTTCGTCGGATTTCGGGAGCGTATAACACATTGTGGATGAAAAGAGTGCGGCCACCCCGCAAGTCCAGCTTGTAGGTACCAAGTCCTAGCACCTCCACGCTAGCTCCATTCCCCACCTTGATATCACGACTCCCAGCTGGAATCCGGCGATATTCCACAAATCCGACTCTATCTCTCGCTATGTGTTCGGTCGCTCCTGAATCAACAGTCCACACAGGATAGGAGTGAGCAACCATCACATGGCTAGTTACAAAAACAATACGAGAGAAGTTAGAGTATACCTTCTTCGGCTCAGTGCAGTCACGAGCGAAGTGGCCTTTCTTTCCGCAGTTGTAACACTCTAATTTTGACTTGTTCTTCCCACGCTTGCCCCTTTTGCTGCGCTGAGAAGTTCCTGACACCTTCTTAACTTGTCCAGCAGCTACCCCATTCTTGGATTTCCAACGCTTAGGCCTTGATGCCTTGCGTGAACCAGAATTAGCCACATAGGCTGAATGATTGGGCTTAGCAGCCTCTAGGCGTTCAGCCTCCAATTCTAAGTGACGCGAGACATCATCAAAATTTTTTATATTCTCATTATGCGTCAGATTCTGGCTCATGTTCTCCCAAGAACTTGGTAGTGATCTTATCACTGCCTGGACTTGTTGTTCATCAGTCAGGTCGTTTCCTGCCGTCTTAAGTTCGCGGATCATGGTTGACATAGCCCTAAGATGCTGCTTCATCGTATGGTCAGAGCGCATCTTATAGGAGTCAAACCTCATGGTTAATCCACGTAACCTAGTGGCCGAAGTTCCACCAAACTTCAACTTCAAGGCCTCCCACATGCTTTGGGCAGTGTCATAGGACTCGAACTCACACATTAGATCATTGTGCATGCTGCTTAACATTATTATGCGCGCGCACCGATTTTTCTTAGCCCATTCAGAATAGGCTAATTCATCTAATTTGTGTTGTTCTGAGTCTCCTTCCTTGGGCTTAGTTAGGGAGTGAGACAAGGCCTCTACGACTTCTTGCTCATCTAAGACATATTGGATCTTGCGATGCCATATGTCATAGTTCTCCCCATCCAATTTCTCCCCTTTATTTAAATCGGCAACAATACTCTTGGATGCCATTTCACTACAAAACGCAAAGGAGGGATATTACACACACACCTAAGAAATCTGCCGCGTCTATTCAAGTTAAAAAAAATAATTTAGACATGTCGCAAGATCGAAAAATCGCTAGGCTTCAGAATCATCTCTTGCGCCACAATATCCAATTATTAAATTTCTAACCTAATTCCCGCGCAAATTTAAAAAAAAAAATATGGGAGATTTAATCATAAATCTCAACCATACTCCCACTATCTAAAAGTAGTCACCTAGTCCTAGTCACGCGTAGAGACAGATCCTACTAAAATCGCAGTAACCTGTTGGGCCAGTCTACAAAGACAGCTTCAACAACCACAGCAGCCTGTTGGGCCAGTCTACAAAGATGGTTCATATAAGACCATTACAGTCCATTTTTCTTATTCCATCAGTGCATTTACAGTTCTTACTGGGGTTACCATGGTGTTGTCGCTATACAGTGCATTTACAGTTCTTACTGGGGTCACTGCAATTCTTTCAGCCTATCAATCTACACTGACAACCCTAACTAAGACTACTTAGTGGGAATTTCCTATTTTATCACTAGAATAAATAAAGGCTAATTTCAAATCATACAAGCCTAACATTTATACATGATAAAATAATAACACATTCACATGTTGTATACATACATGTTATCACATTTAATCAACAAAAAATTAAACATAAAATCACATGTAATTTATCAAAAAAAATTGAATATTATCAAATATCCACATGTAAGCATATTTAATCTAAAGCATTAAAAAAAACCACATGTTATAACAGGAAATATATCTAAGCATATATTAAAACATGCCTTTTTTTTTTTTTTTTTTTTTAATCATTATTAAAAAATATATATATATAAAAAAAAATAAACTGGCACCATGAGAAGCTCACGGTCCAGTGGTGGAGGGCGCTGTAAAATCGCATCTGGCCTGGGTTCGAAACCCACGGCCAGACTTTCCTCCTTTTGTTTTTTTTTTTTTTTTTTTAAAGAAAATGGGCTGGGCCGTATAAAAACCCAGCCCAAAACCGGACTTAAAAACCACATGGGCCGCAAGGCCCAAGCCCGGCCCGAAGCTGCCTTCTTCTTCAACCTTCGGCCAGGGCACTGTTCACGTGAACAGTGCCCAATTTTCAGAAACGAAAAACAGCGCCCCAGGCCGCTGCCCAACGCCGGAAACCGCCATCCCATCACCGGAAACAACCTCCGGAGGAGGCTGGGTGCTGCCGCAGCACCTAGGGAGGTGCTTGCAGCACCTAGGGAGGTGCTTGCAGCACCTGGGTGGTGCGCGCAGCACCTTGCTGGTGCGCGCAGCACCACGGTGGTGCTGGCAGCACCCCTCTGGTGCGTGCAGCACCGTCCTGGTGTGCGCAGCACCGAGGCGGTGCTTGCAGCACCGCTGGGTGCCCCACGGTGCACCATGCACCGTGGGCTCCAGGCGGTGCATGCAGCACCGTGGTGCGCAGCACCCTACGGTGCGCGCTGCACCACCATGTTTAGGTGGTGCGCGCTGCACCACCGCGCCCAGGTGGTGCACATTGCACCACCGCGCCCAGGTGGTGCGCGCTGCACCACCGCGTGGTGCACGCTGCACCACTGCACCGGCTTCGGCCATTTTTTTTTTTTTTTTTTTTTTTAAACACTCAGCAGCATAAAAAAACACATTTTTAATTTGCATGTATCAAAAAAAACTGGAAGCAATTACGACTTGCTCTGATACCAATGTTAGAAAAAAATTATAGCGGAAAAATACCTCAAGTTCAGCTTCAAAAATTGCTCCACAAGTTTTTTCAGATTGATAAAATACCGGCGTTTCCTCTTAGTGGTTAGTGCACTACGTAGTATAAAACTAGAGTGACACTAAATAAATCCACAGCCTAAAAATTATTTCAAGAGAGAACAAATGAGAGAGAGATATTTACTATTTTTTCAGATTAGTTCCCAGAACCAAAAGGAGGGGGGCTATATATAGTCCCCCTACATGGCTGGCCTTAAAGGCCAGCCTTCAATATGCTGGAAACGCATGGCTTAAAGCCATGCGTTTACAGACTGTGTAACGCATGGCTTTAAGCCATGCGTTACAATTTGTTGTAACCGAAGGGGGTCTGCCCGTGTGGGCGCCCCCTTCATTTAACAGTAAGATATGAGAGTCAACGAGAGATTGTAAATAAATATATTATCATAAACTCCCTTCCCCAAATGTCTGTAGACGTAAGTAACATTCTGAATCACATAAATTTATGTGTCTATCTCTCTCCCTATTTTCTCTTTACTTATTTGTTATAAACGCATGCACCATCATTGGATCCACACCAGAACATTGCTGAAGGCTCCAAACAACATTGATTGGAGCCCAACTTGCCACAGTGAGCTGAGAATGACTCTTTCTTTCTCTTTGATCTGTTGAGTAATTTTTTTCGCATCAACAATGAAACGCAGACAACGCCGAACTATATAAATTTAGGTGTCCATCTCTCTCCGTTTTCTCTTCACTTATCTATCATGGATGCACACACGTCACCGTACAACCACACTGGAACACTATTTGGGACTCCAAACAATATCGATCAAAGTTCAAATTGTCATAGTGGGTTGAGAATGACTATTTCTCTGACCTGTTGAGTAATTTTTCTAGCATTAACAAAATAAATGGTGCCATTTTAGAAATTCACATTGTAATTTCCCATGTTTGAAAAAGAATCATAAGCATTGTTCCATTTGCTGCATGTTCTATGCTAAGAACGTTTCTTTTCTGATTGGTCGTGTGAAGAAGATTAAGATTAGAAATAAAAACAAGATATATCCCACATTTCATTTCAAAAAGAGGACAATAAGTACTTGTTTTTATACTTCAAATATCCTAATATGTTTGTGGATATTAGTAAAATAATTTAAATCAAGATATTTTATTCAATTATGAGAAATTCGAGATAAAAATTTGAATACAAATATTATAAATTAAAAAATTATTTGAATATAATTTTTAATGAAAAATTCTATATCTACCGAGGATACCCACCATTAAACGCTACCGATTTTTTTTAATTTTATTTTAATAGTAAAAGAATTATTTTTTAATAAATTTGTATTTTTAAAAATATTTAAAGGGATTTAAAAAAATATTTGAAAAAAAGTTGACCATTCAGTGACTGTAGCAGTCTCTCTTTTAATATTATTTCTATTTTAGAATTTTAAAAAAGTAATATTATACTTATATTTTATTTGAGATTTTAAAAAAAAATTGTAATTATTAAATGAAAAAATGAAAAAATTGAAATTGAAGTATTTTGTAATTCTTTTTTTTTTTAAAGGAAATTTTCATTCAATAATCAATAATTACACGGCTTCTCTACTGAAACTAAAGATAGGACCTCTAAAAGCCCTTCTTCAATCCATACATGCTCATTATTCTCTAATGGCAATGCTAGTTTAGCCACTGTATGTGCAGCTTTATTACCATTCCTACTAAAATACGAAATAGACCAATATGGATGTAAAGAAAAACTCTGCTACATATAATCTATAATTGGACCTCCATTGACAGGAACTGTTAATGGCACCTCCATTGACTATATCCAAAATTAACTTTGCATCTCCTTCTAACTTAGACCTTATTAAAACCCAATTCTTCACAAAATAAATTAGCAGCTCCCTTTAAAGCATAACTCTGATCAGCAATGCTTGCAGAAATAACATGATTGAAGAAATCCACTAGTGGTGCTTTCCATTTCTGCAACTGTAGCCTATTATTCTGCATTTTATCGTTGTCAAACTGCACACTGTCTATCTTCACCTCTTGAGATTCCTTATACTGTTCAATTGTATTAGCAGGCAATTGACAAACTATAGATGGTGCTCTAAATTTACCATTAAAAATGAATTCATTCCGTTTTCGCCGTAGCCAGTAGAACACAGTTGCTATATGGTCTAACTGATCTGCATTCAACCTATTCAACATCTCAGACCACAATGAAATGAAATCTGGGAAAAACCTTTCCCACTTCTTAACAGCACTCCTCGAGTCCCCCCCACTGCCCACACATTCACAACCAAAGCACATGAAGAACAGATCCAATCTCTTGCAAACATATATGACATATTGGATTATCAGCTATCTTTCTTTTATGTAGTTTATATATGGTAGGCAAGATGTCACTTAAAGCTTTCCACAACATCTGTTTTACTTAACCAGTAGTAGATTAACCCCATATCTTCCTCCAACAAACATCATTCTGCAATCCCTTAGTTGACTCCCCCATCTTGGCTCTGTTTAGCATTAAAATCTGTATAGTAGGCACTCTTAACTGAAAATAAACCATTCTCATTTAATCCCCGAATGATTTCATCATTTGAACCGCAAGAACTTATAGGAAGGCACCATATTTTGAAAGCTTCTTTGGGACTAAAAATTGTGAGATTATTTCAAATATTATTTCAAATACTCTATTCAAATTTTAAATTATCCAATTTTTGGAATTTTCCTCTAATATATTTTTTCTTAATTCTATATTGATTAGACAGTGAAATATTTAATAGTTTATAAGTGAAAGTTTTTTACTATACATAAAATAAATAAAAGGGTAAACATACTCTAGAAGTGTCATCCAGTGCGAAGTAGTGATCGCACACACGCTTTAGACGCACTTAACACTTATGCATCGTGGCAAGTAACGAAATTCTTTTATTAAACGAAATGATGTGTCTAATCACATTTTTGACAATTATGATTAACCACCAGTTACAGTTATTTTTTTTATTTTAGACAATAATTGTTATGATGATTTTTATTGTATGTCTTCAGACAATAATTGTCACATTTAAAATTAAATCGAAACATTATGTTTACTAATATAGCATCTATTTGTTCAAAATGTTAGTATTTAGAATTTACAATCTGCACACTATATAAACAATGTTGTATTTTAAGGACATAATTGCTTGATTTCCTTTTACAGAATTCTATACGAGTGGGAGTCAATATTTGTCTAAGAGATAGATTAACAATTGCCTTACTGTTATTCTTTTTCAATCTCTATTCATATTTTGCTTCTAACAAAAACGCTATAAATCAAATCTGTTTTCCATTTCTTGATTTCATCCTCAATCAACGTATCAACTTATAGGAAATGTTTTGTATTTGAGTGTGTTTGAGAATGAATTTGTTTTAAAATACTTGAAAATATTTATATTCTGAACCGTATCTAAAAACTGCTTTTATGTCTTTGTTTTAGAAACGAGAGGACAAGAACATTCTCAAATATGTTTCTAATATTCTTACTGAATAAATATTAGTAGAAAACCATATCCAATGTGCATCTAGTTGGAAAAATTATTAGGAAAACCCAAAACATGAATCATGTGGTATTCTAGTTCGAACATAACATGCAATGTAACCAAAAATACTTATCCTAGGAATTAATTTTGATTTGATATGGCACGTTATACAAGAATGAGGGCAAAATGTGTCCGTACTCCAATATATCTAATAATTACTCATCCTAATTATATCTTAATAGATCATAATATATATATATGAATAATATTAAATATAATTTTAGAATGCGCAAATTTCATACACTTCTTTTAAAAAAGTGTAAAATCTATCATTAAAAAATAAAAAAATATTTTTTCACGGGAATCTTATATTGACATACTTTTAAAAAAGAAATATACATAATTTGCATACTATAAAACTACAAGTATATTTTTCATGAGTTCTAATAACTTAACATCCAACAAATTCTGGAAGAGGCTTTGCATATTGTTTTATGGAGTTATTACGCATTATTGAGGATCTATGCTTGAAATTATGAAGATGATAAGAAGCATGGAGCATGGATTATCTTGGGCATGATGAAAGACTGGGTGGGGGCCCTTAATAGAAGTAATCTTATCTCAGTTTTTTTGTTTTTTTTAAATGAAGCTTATCTCAGTTGTTAGCATACACAAGATTCTCGTTGCTCGATTGGTAGACGGCAAGTCAACAAAATCATTAGAAATTGAAAAAATCTATAAATCATTTATTTTTTATTATCTTCTCATTATTTTATAATATAATATAAGATAATAAATTTATAAATAAAACATAATAAATAAATCTTTAATTATTTAATACTATATCATTTTAAAGAAAATGACAAAAATCAAGGTCTGAGTTATATTGAGAGATAAAATCAAAAATTTCAATTTTTTTTAAATTTATTATTATATTTTTTTAAATTTCTATACAAAATATAATAAAAATTCAAAATTTTCAAATTTTAAAACTATTTTTTTTAAATCCTAAAACAAAACTAAAATTAAAAAATATATTATAATAATATATATATTTTTTTAATTTTTATCTCATTTCATCCCATCTCTAAAAACAAACAGAACCTAAAAGTAATGCTAGAGAAAAATATTACAAACAAACGATAGATAAACATCAACTGATACGATGTAATAAATAAAATACATCGTTTTTATTTCCTTTAGTTTTGGATCTATTTTTTTTATTTTTCAACTCATAAATATTGTACAGTATACAATAAATATCAAATATTATAAATTACTAATTGACGTTTATCTACAGTTTGTTTGTGATGTTCTCCCCAACATTATTATGAGTAATAATGTATTTACTATTAATTTATTACTTGTTTATTACTCTTAGTACAATTATTTTTTTATTATTTTTAAATAATTTTTTAATATCCTTAATCATTAAAAAAATTTTAAAAATTTATAATTTTATTAATAATTACTTTCTTAAATAAAGATAAAATTAAAAAATAATAATAGAAGAACAGTAGATAAATAATAAATATATCATTATTCTTTTAAAAAATTAAACTGATGATATTCTTAGAATTTAGCTGCCATTGTTCAGACAGGTTCAAGCTTGCCACGTGGCAACATATAAGGGTTCCGATTGTTGAGGATGCGAAGCTTGCCACATGGCAACCTCTAAGGGTTCCAATTGTTGAGGATATCGAAGCTTGCCACATGGCAACATCTAAGGTTTCCAATTGTTGAGGATATCGATAGAAATGGACCCACAAGAAATCAGTTATAAAAATATATAATACCATTTGATGTCCTTTCCATTTTGATTTATTTATTATCAAAATTATAAATTTTAAATAGACAAATTTTGTACAGTTTTTTTCATAAAAAAATAAATTTCACTAAAAATTGATTTTTTATATTTATTTACAGTATGATTTGTTTTTTGTTTTTTGTTTATAAAAACATTGTATAAAATGTATCTATTTTAAGCTCATTCAAATTCTTACTCTTATTTTTAAAGATATTTTATTGGCTAAACTCGTCATAATTCATTAGTCATTAATCCGGATGTTAAGTAGTTGATGACTTTAACAATTTTCAAGTATTATCGATCATCAAAATTGATGTTATGTATTTTAAATAATTTTTAGAATATCTACTTTGATATGATACTTTTTTATTTTATTTTATTGCAGATATGATATTTTTTAATTATTGCATCAACTCTACTTTTATTTTACAGAAATTCAAATAATAGGAAATACCTCTCATCATAATAGAATAACACATGAAATAAGAATTTAGTATACAATATAAGTGTTTAATAAGATGGGATAAAAATTAAAAATTGGATGAAATATTTTTATAATATTATTTTTGTTTTAAAATTTCAAAAAATTATATTATTTATTTTAGTTAATATGAAAATTTAAAAATATAATAATAATGAGATGTGATAAAATATAATGAGAGTGTTTATAAAAGTAAATAAGGTATTAATAAAAAAAAAAAAATTATTTTATTAAATTGTTTATATTATATAAATGTAAGGTATACAAGTCTGTGTATTCTTTTTAAAAAACTCAAACTCACATAAAAATAATAATAATAATAATAAATCTAACCCAATCTTTTTTTTTTTTTAAATACTACGTTGTATATTATAAAACTGTAAATATCATTAAATTTTCCCGTATCAGAAATTCGGACGAAGGAATAAGTTTTTTCTTTTAAAATAATAGTTTAATCGAATTTGACCGTTACGTTAACATAGCCGTTTTGTAAACGCGTCATGACAGCATTGGTTGGTCTGCGGTGATTCGAATACCGAACAGCTACGTAAACGAAAAGGCTTTAAAACCTTTTTTTTTTCTTTAAAAAACAAAATAAAAAAACGGTCCCTCCGATTCGTCACTTCCTCACGAATCCAAAAAAAAATAAAAATTCGAAAGCCCACTCACGATTACGAAGCTGTACAAAGCACAACCAAAACCCACTCCCAAAGCATTTCTCGAAATCTCGATTTTGTCTGGAAATGGCTTCGCCTGAGGATTTTGCTAAAGCCGTGGATGACGGTCTCAAGCTCGCAAAGCGCGTCTACTTCGGTAAGGACAGAGCCGTCTCTCCCCCTAAGCCTCCTCCTCCGATGGACAAATCATCTCCGGTAGGTTACTCTTACCTCCTTCCCACCGCGCCGATGGTTTATGCGGTGATATACGACCCGGCTATGGTGGATAATCCAGACGTACCCAGCTACCAGCCCCACGTGCACGGCAGGTGCGATCCGCCGGCTCTGATCCCTCTCCAGATGAACGGGATCCAACTTGAGGCCGATTGCGTTCTGGACACCGCGTTCATTACGGTTCATGGTTCTTGGAGGGTCCATTGCGTCATGGGAAGCCGGAGCTGTGATTGTCGCATTGCCGTCCCTATGGGCGAGCAGGTGCGTTTTTTAATTGAAGTTTGACTTTTAAGGTTAGTTGTGAGTTTTCGTTGTGTTCTTGGTTTATCTAATTTTTGTAGTCTGGGATTCTTGGTTTGGATATATGATATAGATATTGGAGAAAATTATGAAGAGAACGCGAGGTTTTGGTGAAAAGAATTGTGTTTGTTTTGGAGACCATTTAAGAGATTGTTTTCCTGAATGAATAATTTTATAAATAAATGATAAGCGTCCGTCTGGAAATTGGGGAGGAAGAAATAGACAACAAATCTTTATGAACGACTAGAAAAGGAAGCTTCTTTTTGGATATATTCAGAATTATTGCTAACAATTTTATTTATTTATTTATTTATTTATGCATGTCTTTGTTACGATATTATTTTTGCGTTGGTGCTGAATTTCTTGTTTTTCGTTCTTAAGCAATTGTATTATTTGGCTGACAGGGTTCAATTCTAGGTGTTGAGGTGGATGTGCTCAGAAAATCATATCGTACCCAGCTCTTTGGAACAGAGGACATAGACGGGGCCGCAAAAATTGCTCGAGCTGAAGATTGGCGATTTTTAAAGCCCCATATATTCACCTTAACAATACCACAGGTGAGTAACAACTCTATAAAACAGACTTGGAATATTGATTGTATAGATTTATTTAGTTTCATTCAACTAAAATTTTCCTTTCCTACCCCTATGTTTCAAGGTCGATGGAGGCACCAATATATCAATTAAAATGAGTTGGTCTCAGAAATCGTTGTACCATTATGGCGAGTTCTCCTTGAATATACCATTTACTTTTCCTGAGTATGTCACTCCTGCTGGAAAGAAAATTCAGAAAAAGGAAAAGATACAATTAAACCTGAACGCTGGTGTTGGAACTCAGGTTTTGTGCAAGACAGTCAGTCATCCTTTGAAGGTGCATATTGGATTAGGATTTCACAGGGTTATTTTTTAATTTGTCATATCCTTAATGAGTGATGAGATATATTATTGTTTGGCGTTGCCATTTTCTTTAATGACTTGTAGGAGACAAGACGCAATGTAGGAAAGTTGGAGTTCTTATACGAATCAGAAGTTTACTCATGGTCAAGCACTGACTTTAGTTTCTCTTACACGGTAAGATTCAGATCCAAAGTTTTTTCTCCTGCCACTGCTTTTTTTTCCCACTGACAATGGACTGCTTATTCAAAGATGGTTTCTTATAACTTAATATACAGAAAATGTCATCTTATCAGAAACACATGCAAGGATATTTTGGGGAAAATCTGTGGCACTGTGATATTTTATAAATTTAATAATCATATTATCATTCACATCTACATTTTCAGGTTCCTTCAAGTCACATAACTGGCGGTGGGTTTTTGCAATCTCCATTTGTGCTTGATATTGATCAAAGAGAGATGTTCTGTATTTATCTATTTCCTGGAAGTCCGCAGAGTAGGAAGGTTAGCGTACTACTTCATAATATATTGCTTTTACCTTCTATACATTTCCATTTTTTTATTGTGTATTTTTCTCATCTAATTCAATTTGATAGGTCTTCAGAAAGGAGATAGTATTTGTTGTTGATATCAGTGGAAGCATGCGGGGCAAACCACTTGATGATACAAAGAATGCACTATCTGCTGCCCTTTCTAAGCTTGATCCAGAAGATTCTTTTAGCATTATAGCTTTTAATGGAGAGACTTATAAATTTTCAACATTACTAGAATCAGCAACCAAGGAAACTGTTGAAAGGGCGATTGAGTGGATTAACATGAACTTCATAGCTGGGGGCACCACAAATATTTTACTTCCCCTTAACATGGTATCCTTTTGTTCACACTCACTTTTATTTCTGGATTTCACCAATTGTGGTTTGGATACTTTTCGTAAGTATGTGGCCTTTCTGTGGCGATACTTACTTTGTGATTTTTAGAGTTCATGTGACTATTTGAACCCAATTCCAAATGGAGTTATCCAAAATATAAGTTGCTCTTTTATTTCAGGCAATTGACATGCTATCCAATGTTCAAGGTTCAGTTCCTATCATCTTCCTAGTTACTGATGGGGCTGTTGAGGACGAGAGACACATTTGTGACACAATGAAAAATTGCCTAAAGGATGGAAGACCAATGTGCCCACGTATTTACACTTTCGGCATAGGTAATGGCGTTGTGAATCTTGGGCCATGTTTTAATTAAAAAATCTTGAGAATTATATAGAATATTTTCCTCTCAATCAAAACATCTTTTAAACATCAAAGGTTTTTTTCCTTTTAAAAAATATTTTCATCTAATCATTTGCTTCAGGTTTCATAACTTGAATTAAAAGTTCTCTTCCCAAACATATTTTCAATGGATATTATTACCTTTAAAAACTCAATAATAACATATATCTAAAAAATTTCTCAACATAGACATATTTTCTAGGGTCCCACCACGTTTGGTTATGATGGAAACATATTGTTACCTCTGCCAGCTTTCGGTGACATTTTGTGATTACTTAAAATACTCCTGTTGTCTGTGCACTTCTATATGTGGGAGTTATGATTCCTTCATTTTTGTGATGCCATTTAGCTAACTCATAATCTGGAAATATCTCAGGTTTATTCTGCAACCATTATTTCCTGCGAATGCTTGCAACAATTGGCAGGGGCCAATACGATGCTGCTTATGATATAGGTTGGTTCTGTAAATAGAATTTGCAAATTTGAACTTCAATTACTTTCATCCTAGGGCCTTGTGGGCATGGCTGGAGTTACGTAACATTGTGGATGCTGCACTATCAAGAGATCACATCAAGCAATCAGAAATGTTTTAGATCTCTAAAACTTGGTGTTATAAGTTAGTGCATGTTTCATAGGTCTGGTTGTTGGGCTCTGTTCCCCCATTTTTTTGGTAGTGGCTACCCTTTACATTTTGTACTGATATCTGCAAGAGATTTGAATTTTAAGTCTTATAGCTTGCTAATGAACCTTGAGCCCTTGTTCTAGGATGATATAAATAGATTGTGCATGTACAGAAGTCGAAAGCCCCAGCTACTAAGCACAAGTGCATGAGCCCCACTCCTTGCAAAAAATGCTGAAGTTTAGGATCATAAGAAGATCAACCCCAAAGACCCAACTGATAGGTACTAGCATTAGGTAATGGTCTTTATGTAGGGTGGCATACAACCCACTAGCTTACCGATTCTGTGACCTAAGGATTGGAATCCAGTCCTGTGCAGCTAAGCTAGCAGCAGTCATTCTCATCATTTTGGTTTCTATGTTTTGAAAATGTTCACTTTTGGCATCCAAATGTCTTCCTAGTGATCTACATTAGTAAACATTTTTAACTTCACACTGCCTACTTGTATCAATAATTCTTGTGCTTTATTAGTAAACATATTTGGTTTCTCTTTTTTAATTGTCAGACTCTCTTGAGGATCGATTGCAAAGATTATTCACCAGAGCTTTTTCTCCCATTTTTGCAAATATAACTATTGACAAATGTGATGGTTTTGATGAATTTGAGGTGAGGCAATTCCCCTTCAAGCATTCTTAAAATTGTTTTCTTGTACTTTTTACCATATAACCGTTAACTACAAAAGTTCCATTGCAAACACTTTTGTTCTCTCCTTTTTTTTATTTTTTTTTATTTTTATGCATTGACCATATCATCTAGGGACCAACTTAGGGTCTCCCTGTCAATGCCAATGGCGATTTATCTTGTGGATAAGATATGTCTTCACTTTATGGTGTGCCATCATGCTTTCTATTGTTGTACACTTTTTAACACTAACCAATGGTTGTCCATTGTATGTATGTGGTGTATTAGAAAAAATCTATTTGCAAGCCTATATTTTGACAAACCCAACACACACCACTGAAGTGGGTCCCACAATCCACAATGATGAAAAGCACTGGTGTTTAACCTTTTTTTTTAATGGGTCCTATAACAAGTGTTGTGTTGATACACCAGGCTTGCAAGTGGCAAAACCCAGTACTGTACACAAATTTTCCTGTTTGTATTTTCTACTTACTAATTATCTGAAATGATTAGTTTCTTATATAAATTCAACTTGTGTGTCATTTTCTCACAGAATCACCGTAGACATATTTGCAACATCCTAACATATTTATCCTTGTATTAAAAATATGGTATTACTTGACATATCTGCAACTATTGTGACAGGTGTACCCTTCTCATATTACAGATCTTTCATCTGAGAACCCATTGATTGTATATGGCAGATACCGTGGCAAATTTCCTGACACACTTAAAGTTAAAGGTCTCTTAGCTGATTTGAGTAATTTTCTGATTGACTTGAAGATAGAAATGGCCAATGACATACCTCTTGACAGAGTAAGAAAGCAACTTGTGAGCTTTTGTTCAATTGATTTCTGTTCTCAATTTCCTATTATGCTATTTCGGGCTATTGGATATGTCATCGGTGCTTTGCCTAATGCTAATCTGCCTCATGTTTCATGAATGACTTTTATTTTTTTTAATGTTAGGACCCTTTAATTTTTAGATCCACAAGGCTTAGAGAAGTTTTCATTTATGTTGAGTTTTTCCTGTTACAGGTATTTGCCAAAGAACAGATAGAACTCCTAACAGCTCAGGCATGGTTTTCAGAAAATAAACAGCTCAAGGAAAAGGTAGGTTGAATTTTGTGCTAGGCACATGCTTGTAACAGGACACCATGAATTGAGTGCATGACTGACAATGTCACGACCATTTCTGCCTATGATGGCTTATAGGTTTTTATTCTTTGTAATAAAGGGAATTGCTGGTGTCTTTTATTAATTTGTTTAATTTTTGTGCAGGTGGCAAGAATGAGCATACAGACTGCTATTGTATCCGAATATACCTTTATGGCCCTACTTGAGAACGACCCAGGAAAGGTAGCTAAAGAATCAGCTGTAGTAAAAGAGGTATGATTCTGCCACTATATCCTACGAGATGATCATATTCACCTTAAAATTTGTGGGACATCCTTGTCTTTTGATTCAGAAGACAAGGACATCATTCCCATTAGATCATAATTTTTGATAGTGTGTGCAGATTCATTAGTTGAATAGAACATCTTAAGGAGCCATGTTGCTCAGCATCAGTTGTCCATTTGCCTAAAAGCTTGCATAGTTTAAATGATGAATGTTGTTCCTCAAAAATTACTATCTTTGCTTGTTTTTAAAAGAGATTTCCTGGGGTAAACACACCCTCCCCCCCCCCCCCGCCCCGCCCCGCCAAGCCAAAATGCAGCCCCCGCTGTCAGAATAGCGGGCGGTGGGCGACACCGCCCATCCCATCGGGACCAGAGGGAGCCGGCGACCTCACCCCTGCAACGGCGAGTTCCGGCGACCTCCGGTGTGCCCCCGACGGCCTTAAACCTGAAATGGGTCCGTTTGTCGCCCATCGCCACCGGTGGCAGCAGCGGTTGGGCTGAGGTCGAATCTCTCTTAAAAATTCATATTTATTTTTATTTTTTTATTGTGTTTTTTATTATGTTTTTTCATTTTATTATTTTATTGTATTTTCTAAATTTTATTTTTTTATTGTGTTTTTTATTATATTTTTATAAAAATTATATGGGTTTGGGGGTGGGCTGCAATGATGCTGGGGTGCAGCCCGACCGCACCCCAGTGTCACCCTTTTTATAAAGCCCTATTTACTGATTTCTAATTGATTTGATCTTGTCACCCTTTAAGCAGATGACAAACAAAAACCAATCTCAAAATATGGTTGACTTCAAAAGCCAGCAAACGATAATGCTGAGAAACCTTGGAATTGGCTTTGGCAACTTGACTGCAACTGCTGACAATATACCTCCAGGATCCGAAGAGCCAAAATTGCCTGAAGCTGCTGAAATATTTGTCAGGGCAGCTTCAAACTGTTGTGGTAGTATGTGTAATCACTGCTGTTGCATGTGCTGCATCCAACTTTGTTCCAAGATGAATAATCAATGTGCAATCGCATTGACACAGCTTTGCACTGCTCTTGCTTGTTTTGGCTGTGTTGAATGTTGTTCGACTGTGTGCTGTTCTGGTAGTGATGGACGATAGCGTCTCCTATTTTTTTTCCCCTCCCTTAAGAGGGCAATAGAAATTTAAACTTATTATTTCATAATTTGCAATACTCTTGATGTTTCATAATGTACAAAAGATTGATGTTACAGGGTCCTGTACAGGAATACATAAATTAACACTGCACATTGTGATTATTTTAAAGTTAAGAGATTTACATTAATTTTGTTTGCTCAAACTTTTGTGATGTTTGGAGAAAGTTCAATTTCAATGTACAGTCTCAATGCTTTGAGTGGGCTGATATTTTAATCTTTGTATCACAGTATGTGTACAGTCTCAATGCTTTCGTCTCATTTTTTTTCCACTGGATTTACCCTTAAAAAGCACTAAAAAGATGGGACACTAGAACTATCTATAATTTCAGAGTGAAAAATGAATGGCATGGTGCAGCTTCTTAATTCTAATGGATTTCTAGAACATAGAACATTATTTCCGGCAAGAGTAAGAGATTCTTTGGATAGTTAGATGAGAATATGTGTTTTCATTTAAAAGTTGAATAAAAAATTGTTAAGAATATTATTTTTTAATATTATTATTGTTTTGAGATTTGAAAAAGTTGAAATGTTTATTATATTTTATATAGAGATTTGTGAAAATTGTTATAATGAAATAAGATAAAATGAGTTAGACTTGAAATGGTTTTGAACCTTTTGGTATCCAAGATTGTTACCCTTGTGATTGGAAAATACATTTTACGCTCCCAAACTAGGTTCCCTTTGAAATGTGGTACTTCCTATCCCGTCTCGTCTGTTTGTTGTAATTCGTTGATGTGTTTCTAATATCTATTGTGGGGGTGTTAAACGGCCTTTTATACAAGGTTTTGAATTTCATTCTGTTTTGATTGTAACGATCAGAATTTTTTGTTTTGGTTTTTTAATCGATGTATTATATTTCCTTATTCCATTTCGATTTAAATTTCTGAGCTCTTTTCTCCTGCTAAATCAGGAATGGTGCCTGAAGTAATCTCGCATGCAGGGAGATTCTCGGGTATATCCAGTAACTCAGGAAGATAAAACGGCAATGGTTATCCCAATAGTAGTAGTCTCTCCTCTGAAGGGAGACGAGCGAAGCGAAGAGGGGGAAATGTTCCTTTCTAATCTAATAAGTAAGCAATATAACCCCCCTCTCCCCCAACCCGAGGACTACGAGGGCTTCCTGCCTCTCTAATTCACCTCCAGTATTCTCGTAAGAGTTTTATCGTTTCACTATGGGGCTTTTGATACCGTATGGAGCTATCGTCGAGTATAGGCGTAGCTGTAGAAGGGGTCTCAAGCTTATAGGGGTCACCACTCCCTGTCTCGATTTCCTTCCACATTCTCAGTATGCATTGAGGAAACAGGCGGATCAACACCGTCGTCTCACCCCAGGAGAATGCCCTCATGATCCGTTTTAGCTTGTTCCGGTCATTTCGGTCAAATTTTGGCTATTTCGATCCAACTTCTGGCAATTCCGATCAAAATTTTCACATGCCATACACTATATTTTTCTAATTTTTTTTTTCTTTTTTTACTCATTAGTCATATACAAAATATTTAATAAAAAAATTAATATGATTTTTCTATAAATATTTGGCTCGACTCCACGTGTGATTGACATTTACATCATGAATGATCGGCATAACTAGGCCTGCAAACGAACAGAACTGCTCGTAAACAATTTGAGCTCGCCTCGTATAAACTCGATTCGAACTCGATTCGTTTAATAAATGAGTTGTTCGTGAGCACTAATATTGGTTCGAATATTAAACGAGCTAAACTCGTATAATCTCGACTCGACTCGTATAAACTCGGTTTGTGTTCGTGAACAAGATTCGTATAAACTCGATTCTACTTGTTTTGAGCTCGTAACAATATTCGTAATATTTTTATATACATATATATAATCTTGCATATATTCTTACATATATTCTTTTATTATATATATTTTCTGTGTTATATATATTATTTTTGATATTTTGTATAAGTAATATATTTTTTTACTTTATGTAGAAGTAGCATTTTATTTTTTTACAATAATAATTTATTAAGTTCACAAAAAAATTATTGAGTCAAATATTTATAAAGAGTAAGAAAGTCGAGTAATTACTCGACTAAATTCGGCTCGTTTGTTAGAGAGTAAAAACAAAAATCCATAAATAACTCGATTCGATTCGAGCTCGTCTTTGATCGGCTCGAATTCGACTCGACTCGGCAAACTCTCAGCTCGACTCGAACTCGAACTCAAATTATTTTAGTCCAGCTCGACTCGAACTCGTCTTTGATCGGATCATTTGCAGCCCTAGGCATAATACTCGTTCATTTAGAACCAATCCGACGGCCAGAGGATCTAATGCATAATTTTGAAGAAGCCCAAGTCACTCTACCCTCTTAAGAAATATATTTTAAGGGAAGTGCTACTCATCCCCTTTTTAGCTTTCCGATGGCTTTCCGTTGTTTTTTAGTCTTTTTTTTTTTTTACATAATTTTTAAGTAAGTATTTTTAAATAATATTATATTTTTTTATATTTTTAAAAAATATTTTAAAATATTAAAAAAATCATTTACCTTAAAATCATGTGAAAAAAAAAAATTGAAACGGGAAGCCATCGTGATGTAAATGGAGGGGAAGAATATCATTTTCCATATTTTAATAGTTTACCAAAGGTCAAAGACCGTAGAACGAAGGGAATGGGATGCCTAATTTTGTATTTTACATCGTCACGGAAGGCTGAGTTTAGAAAAGCTGAAATCCGTAAGCAAAGGTTTCAAGCCAAGTTTGGCGAGCCAAAAGTCCAAACCTAACACTCTTGAATGTCGCAGACTCTAAGCTGACGCGGGTTTGTGCTGAACTTGCGTTTGGTTGTGGTTTTGTGGACTTTGGAGAGTTAGTTTTGTGTGTGCGGCTTTCGTTTTTTCTGGATCTTTTCCTTGGAGGGGGTGGTTTGGAAGCCAAGCCAATGCCACTTTGAGGAGACTCTGGAGGGTTTTCTGGGTGTTTATTGAAGTGAACGGAAAAGAGAGAGAGCTCCATGTCGTGGGCTGGCCCTGAGGATGTCCTCCTCTCCACGTCTCTTGCTAGCTATCTTGACAGTACTTTCTCTCCTCCTTTTCTCTCTCTGTGTTTGTGTATATGAAGGTTGGATTTGAAGCCAAATGCGAATGGGTTTGCTCAACAACTTACAATTTATATTGGGTTCTTTAATTTAATCGCATTAAGAAGTTTTCTTTCCTGTTGTTATTATTGGTGAAATCATATTATATAATTTAATGTAATAGGTTCATTACTTATAGATTCTTTGTGCACTCTCTTGTCGAGATTTAATCAGTTTTTAATTTTAGGAAAGGTTCCGTCTTAAAAAAAAAAAAGAACTTCTGATAATGTTTGATGTTTACAATGGTTTCACTTTGAGGTTTTCTTTCCTTCTTTCCATTAATGAAAGCTACGATTTTGGATTTCTCAAAAAAAAAAAAAAAAAAGAGTACGATTTTGGTGTCTGAACTGTGGGATTATATAGTATTTTGAATTCCCAATTTACTAACACACCATGAGCAATTGTGGTAACGGTCTGACATTTTTCTCAGTGCTTTCAATGGAAAAACAAATCTATTGTCAGAAAAGTATAGCAAAGGAGGAAACTACAAGGAAAAGGATAACAACTAAAGGTAAAAAAAATTAGAAAGGACGACTAGAAAAGAAAGGAAAAAAGGCATTAAGCTGCTATTTAAAGCCTCTGTGTCTACTGGTGTATGTATTATGTATAGTCCTGAATTAGAATATCTAGACATAACCTCTTTTTCTGGTTCAAATAATGCCTTGAGAAATGTCCACTCCCAGCATAATCCAATAATAACTAAGGTTGCAACAATACTTATAAAAAAAAAAAACTAAGGATGCAACAATAGTCTAGGATGATTCTTCACTTAGGTCCTCTGAACTGAATGTGTGGAAAATTCCATTTTATGATATTACTGAGTAAAACTTAAGCTATACCCTGGAGCATCTAATAGGCTCAATTTAGCCAAAGTCAAGTCTTCTCTACGTTTATTTTGGCTTATGATAAAGAAGTGGTCAGTATTAAGAATATTTTCCATCCTATGTTTAATAATTTTTGTCTATGCATGCCATGGCGTGTGGGGGGATTTACTATGTACCACCATTTTTCTGGATCACTAGAGAAAGACTTTAAATGAGAAAAGTAGGCATAGCCCAAGTACATGGGACATATACAATAGCAACACCTATGCATGATTATTTAAAGATACAATGGAAGTCATGAATGTTCATGCCGTGAAAACCTATTACAATTGATGAATGGAATAAAATATTAAGAAAAAGCATTCTAAGCTCATCCACAGATGGTCTGCAATTTGAAAAGGATATTAGCAATATGTACCAGCATTCTTTTTCTGTGTTTTTTATGTTTAATTCATCAGCATTTTGAGCTATCCTGGAATTTTTTTATATGGATATGAAATCAAAGAACCATCTTGCTTGCACTTGTTTGATGAAGCCGAGTTGTTGCTACATCATATATGAATTAGAAATGCATCCATTAAAACTAATTGATGTAAGATAATATCTTCATTACTAAATTTTGCTTCTAACTCCTTCCACATATGAATCTTGCAGAAAAACTTCTTGTCTTGTTGCGAGATGGTAGAAAGCTCTTGGGGCTACTATGCTCGTTTGATCAATTTGGTAAAATATCTATCTTACATAACATGTTAAGTTCAAATGTTTCTTATCCTTTTTTTCCCTTAAAATTGAACCTTCATTAACGGCAGTACTCTTCTCTATGCACAGCTAATGTTGTTCTTCAAGATGCCTGTGAGCGTGTTATAGTTGGTGATCTATATTGTGATATCCCCTTAGGTCTATATGTAATTCGTGGAGAGAATGTTGTCTTAATTGGAGAGCTGGTATAATGGGTCCTCTCTTATACCATGAGACTTGGCTGTTGTTACTAATTATTGCAAAATTTGTGAACTGATTTTTTCTTTTTTTATTCTTTAGGAGTTGGATAAGGAAGAGCTTCCACCACATATGACCCGTGTGTCAGTAACAGAGATAAAAAGAGTAAGTTCCTAGTACATAATGTTGTTTTCTTTTAAATCTGAACATTATCTCTGATCATCAGTGCACTGGCCATGAATGCATTTCACTAACTCTTTGTAGTCTTCCAAATTGCCTTTGCCAAAGTTCAGTAATGATACCGTGAAATTTTTTATGCTTTTGAAAATATGCAGAACAGCTATACATTCGATCAGTCGTGGCATTATTCGACTTGAGATTACAAAAAAGAATCTCTGAAAATATTCTTGCAAGTTTTTCTTTTACCATGAGCCCTTATATAAAATATGTTCCGAATTTTTTTTATAAGGGTATTGATATAGTTAAAGAGTGTGACTGCTCTAAGATGATTATTTGGTAGAGAATTTCTTGCTTTTCTGTTTTTCCCTTCTGAATAACTTCAGGCCGTTTTCTCATCTCTCCAGGCTCAGGAAGCAGAAAGGGATGCTACAGATCTGAAGGGATCCATGAGAAAAAGAATGGAGTTCCTTGATTTTGATTGACAAATCCTGCAATCTTATGATGTCATTCTATTTCCGCAAATACTAGTGGCGACTGTGACTCAAAATATGAATGACGTAGGATTATTAAGCATGCTAGATTTATGCCATCTCCAAGGACGGGGAAGAAAAACAGTTGCAACAGTTATGAAGATCTAATCCAATGTGGGTGGGAAAAGAATTTGAGTGTTGGATCTTTTAGATGCAATGATGATGATCTCAATCATGTGCATGTGGATTGTGTTGGTTTGGCTGTGCCGGTGGTGATTCTTCACTTAAGTTAGGTTTTGATTTACTTTTAGTACACAAGATGAAGCATCATCTCGCTTCAATTGTTCCCTTCTGGTCCTGCCATTTGATTTTTTGTTTTCTGTTAAAGGGTTTCTGAAATTGTTAGGTATTTCAGATTTGGCGCTGCATTTTTTATTGTGCCACCATTTTACTTAATATGTAAGATGCTAATTCATAATTCATATGATATTTGCATGCAACATGTTCTTTATACTGCTAATGCTGTCACGTTAAAAAAATGCTGCTATGTTCTATCTTACTTGCTTGATTCACTTGTTAAGCTCTTATTCCCAAATCGCTTACTGTAGCTTTTACCCATCTCAAGTTAATGATTTTCATCTACCGTCCACGATTTTGATGTTTTTTAGCGGATAAACGTTACTGCCGGCCTCCCCAGATAAATGTAGAATGCATTTTAGAGGTACATGACGGCTCGGGAGATTGGATTGCAATCCGAAAAATCGAAAATTTGTACTATTGTTGAATTCTCCCTATCTTATGATCGAGCTTGTGTAGCTAGCTAGATGTTGCCCGGTAGGCCGACTAGTATGACCTACAAACACGTAAATAAGTTGAGTGGAGTGAAGATGTGATTTTTTACTCGCGAAGGCTTGGATCCTAGGCAAATGCCCATTGGTAATTAAGATTGGAGTAGTTCGTGAAACTTACTTTCTATCAATCGTTGCTTTTGACTTCTATACAAGATGTTTTGTCATATGAAGGCCCTCCTCAACTGATGATAAATGAAAATATGATGGAACTTGCAAATCAAGATCGGCGGCACAGTGTATAGAAAGAAAAACCATTTCATTATTAACTGTGCCCAAAGAATTACTTAATGGAAACATCATAAGAATAGTCGAGTTATTAGACTGGCGTTTAAGCATGATGCTTATGGATCCTAGTCAAATTGAAATGTGGGAATGGTCTTCTGGTGCTTCTTTGGGAGCTTGTTGCCCGTAGGAGGCTATTACTTAATTTGTTAGAGATAGGATTAATATTAATTTCCAGGTTTCTACTAGGTTTGACTTCCTTTATTTTTCTTGATAAAAAATAGCATTGTTTGAGATCAGGTTTTACAGTTTTATCGCATGGGTTTAATAGCCACCAGAGAGAGCCAGTAAACTCATTATAATTAACTTGGCATGATTTAATATAGTGCAAAGCTTCCTAAAAGAGATTGGATCTTACTCATTTTAAAGAAATAAGAAGAAGGGTGGGGGGAAACAGAGGTCCAAAATTTGCATTTTATTGTGTAAATGCTTAAGCACCCAAAATCCAGGATAGATGAACAAATATCAGGAAAACCAACACTGGGAGCACAAACTTTCCACGATTATAGCAAAATAAAATAGGCTTCTGTTTAGTCTGAAAGTGTGAGGAGAGTGATTAGAGGCTGACTGCTGGGAAAACGTGAGACAAGTTCGGATCGGTTTGCCAACTCAAAGTCTTGAAACTGAAAGGCAGGAGCACAAGTGCATCCCACAAGGGAGAAATGATTCTCAGCATTCCTTGGAGGGGCTACGGTCACCAACCCATCTTGGGATATGCTGATGTCCTTCGTTGGATAAGCACCAAACCACACATTTGGAGGCACTGTGTACTGTGGTTGCTCCTTGTCCAACAGATTGGGTCCAAGACAGGTTAGTTTGACACTCCCATCTTTGTCATTCAGTTCCAATACCTAAAAAGAAACGTTAGTGGTTTTTAAAACAAAACATGGGCAAGTTTAGAAAATAATGTAATTTGGAAAAAATTACTTTTCTTCTTAAGATCACAATGGTACTTTTGGTAAGCTAACTTAAGGCCTCGTTTAGAATTTAGATTGCATTGAGATCAATTCAGTTCAATCTAATTTTAAACTGAGTTTAACATCCAAACATCCAAACAAGTAACTCTCAAATCACTAAATTCATTTCAACTCAAAACCTCTTTATACGTGGGACTCACAACATTTTTTAACTAAACACCTCTTTATACACAGGACCCATAATCTTTTTCAACTTCTCATAAATACATCTAAACTTATTTTACTATCCAAATACATTTAAAATTATCTTAGGTGAGTTTTATAAAACTCACTCCACCATCTCAACTCACTATTATTCATAAAGAACTTAATTCAACTCAATATCCAAATAGCACTAAAGTAAAATAACATTTTTCTCTTGTGGCTCAAACAATTTCATATTTATTTATAAATAATTTTATTACTAATATAGATTATCTAATATCATCTCCATGCTCAAACGAATCCCAACTTACTTATCTAAAACCATGTCTATACCTAGTATCAAAAGACGGTTTAACAGAGCCAACATAGCAAAGACATTTACTCGAACTCTTGAAGTAATGCTTGATATTGTAATAACAGTGTTAAGAAAAGGTGTCAGCGTACCGTAAGAGGTTCACCCAAATAAAAATGCCAGGTTTCTGCACACGGTATACGGTGGAGGTGCGACACGCTCCCAGACGGTAACAAGAAATATATGCATGAACTCACGCCTGTGTCCACCTTATCTGACAACAAACATAGGCAAAACGAATAATTCCACCATTTTTATCCCTAACTAAAGCGGATTTACAAATCTTTATCAGGTAATTTAGGTTCTCAATATTTTCCAGAGAAGTCGATGATTCAACGATTGTTACTTCCAATCAAATGCTCTAGATTATTTATATAGATCCTGAGAACTTTAATTTAATGCAAAAGATCTATAAAAAAACAAAATGAAGAAAATATGGAATGAAAAGAACATACATTCTGGGGGGAGCTGAGACGCGGTGAGAACAATGGAGTTGTCCCTGAAAGTTTCGGCGTAGAAACCACCTTCTGGGTGGGGCTTGAGATTCAACTTCGCGACAATCTCTGAAGCGGAATTCATTTTAGTTGCTTATGGGGAAGTATGCGATTGATACAGATCAAATAAAAGCTCTACCATGTTATGCTTTAAAATATCTGAATATGCCTATGCCATCCATCGTCTACTACCGAAATGTGGCCCAAAGTCAACTTCCAACAGCTACCTAACACTGCCCCCTTTTTATTTCATTGAGAAATATTATACACAGTATTCTTATTTAATTATATAAGATATAGTATATCTATCATTATTAATTGTTAAAAAATTATTTAATAAAAAATTATATAATAATAATAAATATGTCATATCTTATCTAATAAAATAATAAATATAATAAATATAATTTTATTATAAAAAAGCTCATTGATAGAATTATTGTTTGATATTCATATTTACACTTCTGTCCTTCTGCAACTTGAATTGTACCTTTTTAATTGGGTTTTTGCGTCATTTTCATGATAATCGTCTTGTTTGCTGCTCATAATTTAACTTTTGTTATTCTTCACTTGGATGGGTGTGTATTTAATAGGAATGCTTTATTTTATTTAATGGGCAACAATTGGTTTTACAAGCAATTTTCAAATATCTAATCGATCACTAACTTGTACTGTTTTGTTTTACATTAAATAATATTATTCTGGTTATGCATTTTTTTTTCATTTTCATAAAACTCGAATTAAGATAACCATTCTATAGAATTTATTTAAATAATATAAAAGTAATGTTATGTACAATCTTTTTTTATATTTTTTGCGCACTCCATGATTGGCTTTTATATTTTAAAAATTTGATATAATCAATCATATTGATAGTTTGCGCAAAAAAAAAAAAAAAATGCATCAAAATAATTGTACATAAAAATTTTCTTAACGTAGACTCTGGACCTCATGAATGATGATTTGAATAAGGGCAAACGGCTAAAATTGATGGTTGTGAGGGCTTTTTTGAAAATTCATGTTGAATTTTGAGTGGGAGCATTTTTATTGGATTATGTAAATTTAAATCTAATGGAGTATTTGACTAATAGAGTCGCAAAATGTGTTGCATTAGTTAAGCAAAGATAATTTTTACTGCAGTAAGTTAATATTGTGAACCAATTTAATAGTTACTATAGCATCAAGCATGGCCAAAAAGAATAAAAAAATATTTTTTCCTTACTTCCTACCATGACTTGGTTGCAACAGTTTTTTTTAAGGGTTATCATATTATTATTAATTAATATATAATCGGTAAAGATAATAAAATTAAATAATTTAAAAATGGAGGAAAAAATCGGAGACTAAGGTTGCCTTCACAGTCATACATGTAGATTCGGGTTACACAATTCTTCGCAATATAGCCTCACTGAGTTGATAAAAGTATGTTCATTGATGTTGTTCTTGGTCACATTTGCATGTATCATGATATCAATAGTTGATACTTTTAAAATGTTACATATAAGCATGATTAGGCTGTTTTCCTCCCATTTTGATTATTTGACATTTTATACATCAAAATATATTTCTGGACCTTTCTGTAAGCTATCGTTCACAACTTCATTATTTTGGGCGAACCTCATGACTGCTGGAGAAAAGAAGTGACCACGATTTACATTAAAAAAAAAAAAAAAATTCCACCTTCGGAAAGATCCTATTACACGAGATTAGTCGAGTTCCTAGACTGACGTTTAATGCTTATGGATCTTAAGTCAAATTGAAAAGAATGGTCTTCTGGTGCTTTTTTGGGAGCTTGTTGCCCGCATGAGGCTATTACTTAATTTGTTAGAGATGGGATTAATATTGATTACCAGGTTTCTACTAGGTTTGCCGTTTGCCTACCTTTCTTTTTCTTGATAGAAAAGAGCATTGTTTGAGATCAGGTTTTACAGTTTTATCGCATGGGTTTAATAGCCAGCCACTAGCGAGTAGAGAGAGCCAGTAAACTCATTATAATTAACTTGGCATGATTTAATACAATGCAAAGCTTCCTAAAAGAGATTGGATCTTACTCATTTTAAAGAAATAAGAAAAAAAAAAAAAAAAAACAGGTCCAAAGTTTGCATTTTATTGTGTAAATGCTTAAGCACTCGAAATCCAGGATAGATGAACAAATATCAGGAAAACCAACACTGGGAGCACAAACTTTCCACGATTATAGCAAAATAAAATAGGCTTTTGTTCAGTCTGATGTGAGGAGAGTGATTAGAGGCTGACTGCTGGGAAAACTTGAGACAAGCTCGGATCGTTTTGCCAACTCAAAGTCCTGAAACTGAAAGGCAGGAGCACAAGTGCATCCCACAAGGGAGAAATGATTATCAGCATTCCTTGGAGGGGCTACGGTCACCAACCCATCTTGGGATATGCTGATGTCCTTCGCTGGATAAGCACCAAACCACACATTTGGAGGCACTGTGTACTGTGGTTGCTCCTTGTCCATCAGATTGGGTCCAAGACAGGTTAGTTTAACACTCCCATCTTTGTCATTCAGTTCCAATACCTAAAAAGAAACGTTAGTTGTGTTAAAACAAAATAAGGGCAAGTTTAGAAAATAATGTAATTTGTAAATATTTACCTGTTTTCTTTTTAAGATCCCAATAGTACTTTTGGTAAGCTAACTTAAGGCCCGGTTTGGAATTTAGATTGAACTTAGATCAATTCAGTTCAGTCTACTATTAAACTGAGTTTAACATTCAAACATTCAATTCTCAAATCACTAAACCCATCTCAACTCAAAATTTCTTTAAGACTCGCAATATTTTTTAACTAAATACCTATTTATACACAGGACGCACAATTTTTTTCAACTTTTTATAAATACATCTAAACACATTTTACTATCCAAACATATTTAAAACTATCTTAGGTGAGCTTCACAAAACTCACTTCAGTATCTTAACTTACTATTATTTATAAAAAACTCAATTCAACTCAATATTCGAATAGCGCTGAAGTAAAATAACATTTTCCTCTTGTAGTTCAAACAATTTCAGTATTATTTATAAATAATTTCACTACTAATAGAGATTATCTAATATCATCTCACTGTTCAAACGAATCCTAACTTACTTATCTAAAACCATGTCTATTCTTAGTATCAAAAGACAGTTTAACAGAGCCAACATGGCAAATCCATTTACTCGAACTCTTGAAGTAATGCTTGATATTGTAATAACAGTGTTAAGAAAAGGTGTCAGCGTACCGTAAGAGGTTCACCCAAATAAAAATGCCAGGTTTCTGCACACGGTATACGGTGGAGGTGCGACACGCTCCCAGACTGTAACAAATAATATATGCATGAACTCACGCCTGTGTCCACCTTATCTGACAACAAACATAGGCAAAACGAATAATTCCACCATTTTTTTCCCCAACTAAAGCGGATTTACAAATCTTTATTAGGTAAGGTTCTCAATATTTTCCAGAGAAGCCGATGATTCAACGATTGTTACTTCAAATCAAATGCTCTAGATTATTTATATAGATCCTGAGAACTTTAATTTATTGCAAAAGATCTATAAAAAAAAAATGAAGAGAATATGGAATGAAAAGAACATACATTTTGGGGGGAGCTGAGAGGCGGTGAGAAAAATGGAGTTATCCCTGAAAGTTTCGGCGTAGAAACCACCTTCTGGGTTGGGCTTGAGATTCAACTTCGCGACAATCTCTGAAGCGGAACTCATTTTAGTCGATTATGGGGCAGTGTGCGATCGATACAGATCGATACAGCTACTACGGAAATTTGGCCCAAAGTCAACTTCCAACAGCTACCTAACACTGCCCTCCTTTTATTTCATAGAAAAATATTATACACAGTATTCCTATTTATTTTTATTTAATTATATAAAATATAAGTCTAATTTATTTTTTGAGATAAGATTAAAATGAGATAAAATGAATTAAAATGAAAGTAAAAAATTAAATAAAAAATTATTATAAAATATTTTTTTAATATGATTTTTGTATTAAAATTTAAAAAAATTAAATTATTTATTTTATTTTATATTAAAATTTAAAAAATATGTAATAATTATATGAGATAAGACAATATGAAATATTTTTTAAAAATAAAGGGGGCAGGGTATAACTGTCACCATCAAATGATAAAAAATCATTTACTAATATTATTCTGGTTATTTTTTTATTAAATAATTTAATAATTATTTAATAAAATCATGTAATAAATAATTATTTAATAATAAATATATCACATCTAATATAATAAAATAAAATAATAATGCAATGAATATAATTTTACTATGGAAAAAGCCCATCGATAGTATTATTGTTTGATGTTCATATTTACACTTTTGTCCTTCTTCAACTTGAATTGTACCTTTTTAGTTTGGTTTTTGCGCCTTTTTAATGATAGTAGCTTTTTTTTTTTTTAAGCAAGTTAAGTTTATTAGTTAAAATTAATAGATTACAGAATACAAGTTCAAGTGACATGGGAGCCCCTACAATCTTTTAAAAAGATTAACATATAATGCAAAAAAAAAAAATAAATAATAAAGTCAAATAAATAGCTTTAAAAATGAGTAGATCGAAGCCAAATAAATGTCTCCTGCCCAATTTCTAATAAAGGGAAGTATCGTTTAAAAATAATTTTAGGCTGCAATTGAAAGTCGTAACGATAGGATGTGTGATGCACTGTGTTAGTTTAGGCTAACTGATAGAAACTTACACACCTGTTTTCTCTTGTTTCTCAATTAGGAAAAGTAGAAACATAGCAAAGCAACACGAAACAAAAGCAAATTGTCAGCAGGAGGTCAACATCGGCTGAGGCAGCCAAGAAAGGAACGGAGGGTTAGGTCGTGAAAATCAGAGGCCTCTAAGGTCGGCGGGGCCGCGCGTGTCTCCAAAAACTGTCCTTGGACACGTCGATGTGTGATAAGCTCACGCAGCAAGAGTCGCTAGTATAGGGCACGCATTGAGCAGACGGTGACGAAACCATCGCAAAATGGCAGATCAGCAATTGGAAAATTTGGGAAACAAAGCTTGTGTTGACCGGAGGGCGTCGTAAAGCAGAAGATCTAGGGTTTGGAGTTGTGGAGAAAACACAACAAAAAGTAAAAAAATCTAATGAAACTAAAGAGAAAGTAAAAAAATCGAATGAAAATAAAGAGAAACAGCTATTGGTTAGGGATGGAAGGGACTAAAGTCGAAACTCCAGCTCCCCTCCACCTAGGAAAAGGAAAAAATTTCAGCAAGAAAATAAGGATATCCTAAATACTAAATAGAGAGAAACGAAAAGGAATATTTTAATTCAAGTCATCACCTAATGATAGTGGCCTTATTTGCTGCTCATAATTAAACTTTTGTTATTCTTCACGTGGATGGGTGCGCATTTAATAGGATTGGTTTATTTTATTTAATGGGCAGCAGTTGGTTTTACAAGCAATTTTCAAACATCTAATTGAGCACTCACTTATACGATTTTGTTTTACATTAAATAATATTATTCTGGTTATGTATTTTTTTTTTAATTTTCATAAAACTCAACTTACGATAGCTATTCTATCGAATTTATTACAATAATCAACACCCTGAGGGCCCTCAGGAATAATGATTCGAATAAGGGCAAACGGCTAAAATTGATGGTTGTGAGGGCTTTTTTGAAAATTCTTGGCGAACTTTTGAGTCTTGGGAGCACTCTCATTTGATCATGTAAATGTAATCTAATGGAGTATTTGACTAATAGAGTCTCAAAATGTGTTGCATTAGATTATGCAAAGATAATTTCTATTGCAGTAAGTTAATGTTGTGAACCAATTTAATAGTTACTATAGCATGGCCAAAAAGAATATAAAAATATTTTTTCCTTACTTCCTACCATGACTTGGTTGCAACAGTTTTTTTAGGGTTATAATATTATTATTAATTAATATCTAATCGGTAAAGATGATAAATTTAAATAATTTAAAAAATAAATTAATATGTTTTTATTATTATATAAAACATGTGTGGATAACCCAATATGAAAATTGGATGCGAATAGAATAGATAAATACAAATTCATGCCATACTAAAAATTGAATTTGAATTTAACTACTCCAATGAGAGTGACTTCCAAACTATCTATAGATTGCCCATCTAAATTCTAAACCCAGCCCTGCGTAAAACCAATTTCACAACTTCATCAATACCAAATATTTTTTATGGAAAATTCTATACATCACATTCCTATCTCACTTGCATCCTATAAAATAAGATGTGCCACATTTATCATCATTAAATAATCATTTCTACCTTACCTGTTGCCCAAGGTCCCTGGAGCAGAGCAATTTACAGGATATCAAGTTTAATAGTAACTTGTATAATGAAAAAGTAGCATTCTTTGAGATTCACTCTTTGGCGGCTTAATGACTATTGAAATTGAATTTAAGAGTAATGAAACATTGAAGTTAATACGTAAGACCAAAGTACCACATACACGGCATCTCTTCCAGGTAATAATCTTTATCAGAGGCAATCAAATGAAAGAAGAAGAATACTTCAAATCCCGACCCATGCCCCGTGTGACCCAGCACCTGATACTCGCAACATATTTTTTTCTAAACCATCTGGCAAACTAGCATTCATCCAGGAAAAATTCTCTTCACAAATCCTTGCAAAGAGCTCCCCATACCAGCACCAACAGTTTCCGCCAAATACTTTGCCTGCAAAAATTCACCATGATGAAGGGTGTTACACATTGCCAACTTAATGCTTTTTTTTTTCATATATATATATATATATATATATATGTAAGTACATTGCCAACTTAATGTTACCAAATGGTCATATATTTGCAAAGTACAGAAAGGACCCAAAACATTAAAGAACCAAGGGAAAATGACATACCTCCTGAATGGTCTTCTTCAGATCAAAAGCATCTTTCACACGGCCATCCAAGAAAGACCATGTATCACGAAAATCTGCCAGAAAATTAGCAGTCAATAGAGTAAAAGGTTATTTCCAGTACTGCATTCACAATAGTACGTAGAGGAGGGGTTTACACCAAAGAACAAAGAACATCAAAACTATATGAACAAAATCCTCTAGACATTACCGAAAAACAAGATGGATTGCAATAGTTACCAACATCCAAGACAGGCCACATTACATAATGGGTAGGACTAATTATACATACAAAAAAAAAAAAAGGAGATACGTTGCAAATCCAGATTCCAAAAACAAAGTAAAGAACGTGAACCTGGGGAACTATCAGTCAGCATGTATATTTCCGTTGTCGAGTATATTCCCCCAAGGACAGTTCGCTTTACATACCAATCAATATCAGAGGCCTCATCACCAACAGCATGCCATATCTCATCTACAAGCATTGCCCGCTGCTTAAAACCTGTTGGAACATTCATTGGTTGTGCCTACAGATATAGTTAATAACAGATATTTTTTGTGTTTCTTATTTTAATAATAACATCAAAGCTCTAATAAGAGGAATGGGAGCAACAGATGATACCTGAATGCTAAGAGCTTGAGGCCATTTTGATATGTATGGAGCTTGCATTTCTAGGCGAAACCTAACAAGCTCAGATATTCGCTCACTAGGTATCTTGCCTTTTAAGTCTTCACCCGAATCAATTCTATCGACAAGCCTTTGCAAGCACTCATCCATGAAAAACTGAAGCAAAAAACAAAGATGGGGAAAAATATTCATCATCAGCTCACAAGACAAGTAGAAAGAAGTTTGTGATTAGAAAGAAGTTCATATCACAAACCCCAAGTTTTATCACTAACATGTGTTAAGTGGAGAAATACTCAGTGTCCCAATACAAAATCTGTTGTTTCACTTGACCCAAGCAACTAATGAATGCAACCATGGGTAGTTACTAACACAAAACAAATGGTCCTTAGCATGCTAATGCAAAACTTTTATAGGAATCATACGATATTGGCATGAAGACATTCAAAAGAAATGCAACAATTTTGGATTATTCAAACCTATCGAAAAAGCCATCTGAACTATAATCCCTGCTGTTAACAAGATCAATTCAACACGGATGGCTAAACAGAATTTATTTCAACATATCATGACTAAACAGAAAACAACAGACACTATCGGCATGGCCCAACTTAAATCAAGAATCATATTATTATCAAACTTATTGGAGTTGTTAGGTTATACTTAAAAACCAGTCGGTCTTGTGCCCAAGAATCTTGCACTTCCTAGTGCTAGAGAATATTGGCCAAAATTCCACTTGCAAACCCATTATCAAATTAAACTAAGGGAATGGTTGGAAACCATCCCATCCCATCCCATCCCATCCCATCTCATCCCATTTCCTCTCCTCTCCTCTCCATACATCATTCAAAACAAATACTTTCAAACTAACCATTACAACTTTTCCAACTTTTCAAATAAAAAATCAAATACAATTTAACTTTTCCAAATCTCAAAACAAAAATTATATTAAAAGATTATATTTTAACAATATTTTAACTTTATAATATTTTTCATTCAAAATGTTCTCTTTTTTTCCAAAACTTAATTAATATTAAAAAATATTTTAGCCATAAAGAGATTACACAAAAATAAATCCACAAACTAATGTAGTTTAATATGATACGTCAAATTGTAAAGTTACTTTTATTACAAAATAAATCTAATAGATTCTATGAAACCACATCAGTTTGCAGATTTTTCTTTGTGTAATCTCTTTGTGTCTTTAGTAATTTCCATAAATATTTATCTCAATTATCTCACAGCACTATTCACAAACCATGTTATTACTATTTACAAAATTCTTATCTCATTTTATTCCCCAAGCATCTCCTAAGTGTCCAAACGAGCCCTAAATCTTAAAAGATAGAACATTATTTTAATCGTTGTTTTATATGCATTCCAATATCGACCAAAAGGAATTTTTTTAAAAGATATATTTATATATATATATATATATACCGACCAAGAGGATTAAAATTACCTCCACAAGAGTGGCTTCTTTCCTTGGAAAAGAGCCAATTATAGAAGGAGAAACACCAACGGCCCTCGCACCAGAAATCATAGCAGCTTCAGTCCATCCCAACCTCACCTGTACGTCCACCATCGTTATTAATGTTATGGAGGGACTCATGTCAGGAATTCAAAAGGGCATCGAATATTTCATGGACACTTTAACAAACACATAGAGTGCATTAATTAAAAAATTCATTGAATTAGGCTGATCCGTAGTAGAGACAGACCACGTGGGGAAGAGAGGCATGAAGCACCCGTGCTTGCTCGTCTTCGTACTCGGCAGTCGGTCTACGGCTATGCTGATATCGAGCTTCCTTGGCCGTTGATGATGAAGATGAAGAAGATGTTGATGAAGAGACAGGATCAGAAAAATTAGGGTTTTGAGAACCTTGATTTGGATTTACACTAGTAGTGTATAAAGGACAAGAGTTAGCAGCGAATGATTGAAGAATGGGTGGGAGAAGAAGACGGGCATTGCTATTGCTACCGGAGGGTACACGGAGGAGGAGAACACGCTTCGCCACCGTTCGGTACATCACGTCGGCTCAGGGACAGCCTGTCGAGTCGGGGTTGTAAGTTGTGTTCTGTCAATCTGGTGCCCGCCGAGTCTGGAAGTAGAAGAAGATCTGGGCAGATTTCTAGGTCCACGTAGCGTTATGTCTTCGCTCCACGTGTCAAGACTCCCAAAGTGCAATTTTAAAAAAAAACTAGAAATCGATTTCATTAATGCTAGATATTGCGATAAATTATACAAATATAGTATATTTTTATTTTTAAAAAATAAAATCTATTATTAAAAAAAAGAAAAATTTTATATGAGAAATTGTTATGAATTGTAAATAAACGAACGAAACGGCGCCGCCCCCTGTCCCACTACTAAATTATGTGAATGACCTGACTACTATTATTTTAAAATCTGTATAGTGACTTGCATAGTGACTTGCATAGTAACTTGCATAGCAATTTCAACGCCTATAAATATGGATTTCAGTTGTAATGAAATTTATAAGAAAATATAGAGAAGGAAGAAAGTTTCAAAGAGTTTTTTTTACATTTCTCTTGTAATAGTAGTAGTTTTCTTTTTAGTTTTATAACACGTTATCAGCACGAGGTTCTACCAATACTGAAGCTAGTGGTCTTCTACTTCAAGTAAATTTTTCAATATATTATTTGCAGTCCTTGAGATAAATATTAAAGGTAATATTACTGAATATTACTTGATTAAATTTTATTTTTATTCTCATGATAATGTGAATATATTTATTAAATTCACAGATTTATTTTTGTAATATAATGTCAAATATTGAGATTTATTACTATTGACATTTCTGAAAAATGTTATTTATCCAGATCCTTGATGAGATCTATTTGGATATGATGATGAACTTGAAAGATACAATCATAGAAGAAAACCATGTGTCCCTGAAGGACCGTGCTGTGTATCTCATGATGAAAAATCATCTTACTGTGTGAAATGAATTAAGAGAGTGATATAAGCACCAGAAGATGTAATCCTCTCAAAAGATCATTATGATTTATTGCACCTGAAGTTGCAAGATTTTAAGAGTGGTATTGAATATTTTGCACTCTTTAAAATCAGCTCAATATTAAAATTATATAGTGAAAATGTCACTGATGATGATATATAAAAGAAGACATTATTTTTCATACATCGAATGTGCTCCTGCAGTAGCAATATCGAGAGTGAAGGTTCAACAAATATTCTAAACTTTTGTTTTGTCTTCCAGTGATTGAGCTAAATAATGAGTTTTTGTTACACCAGTTACGTCCTATTAATGATATCAAATTTACACAATTCCCAGAAGTGAATGGAAACTAAGGGCGTAGACGTGGTAGAAAAATTATAGAAGTGTTGGTCCTAAAAGCGACAACACTAAAAATGATAAAAATATATCGTATCACCAGAAGTGATCAAACTCAGAGAAGGGTAAAAGCCCTCAGAATAATTCTTCATAAAAAGATGAAGATGTTTGTCATAGATGTAATATGACTAAACAGTAGTCACGTACCTGTTGTACGGCCAAGCACTTGATTTATTTATACTAAGTTTTTATATATAAGCTTATTAATATTTCATCATGTTTTGAAATAATGAAATATCGGTGCTTGAAGCACGACAAGAAATTACTTGGGATAATAAAGTCCTGTTTAAATTTGATCCTCTTACAAATAAATGTGAACCAGAAGTTCAGAGGATTATTTATCTGCAAAGTGTTGCAAATCAATTACATGATGTATTTACTGACACTAAAGGTGTTGTAAAATCATATATTACTGCTGTTAATGCTTAAGTAAGAATTGAAGTCCCTGAAGGACGAGTTGTTAAAACAGCAATAAATGAGTCTAAAATACACCTGAAGCATTGAAAACCTATTGGTGCACAAGAAAAATAAAAATCGGTGCTCATGAAGAGACTGTATTTTCTGTATAAAATATAATCCTCCTAAAGAGGAAACCTCCTGAAAAGGTAACTCCTGAAGAGTGTAACTCCTGAAGAGAAAACTCCTGAAGAGTATAACTCCTGAAGAGAAAACTCGTGAAGAGTATAAACCTCCTGAAGAGGAACTTCCTGTAGAGGTGTTTCATGAAATGTTTTCCCCTGGAGAGGAACAATGAGATCTCAATACATTTCATGAGTACTGGAAAATTTATGGATAGAAATAAAACTGTTGTCGACAACATATATGATAACACTTGATATTACCAGAAGTAATGAAAAAAGTGAGCCAAAAATCGTCGAAGAATGTCGACGTAGAAATGATTGGCCAAAATGGAAAGCAGTTATTAAAACTGAATTAAACTCGCTAGTGAAGCGAGATGCATTTGGACCTGTTGTCCAAACACCAAAGGGTGTAATATTTGTCAATTATAAGTGAGTATTTATACGAAAGCGTAATGCGAAATGAAATTATGCGGTATAATTTGTCGCACAAGGTTTCCAGTAGAAACCCGAGCAATTATGAGGAAACATATTTCCTTGGTATGAATGCAATCACATTCATATTTTTAATTGATTTGGTTATTACAAAAATATTAGATATGCAGTTAATGAATGTGGTCACTGCATATTTATAAGCATCATTAGATTATTACGATACTTGAAGCATCTAATCCAAGTACATTTAGGAGTATGTACTTTATAAAGTTTCAAAGATCTTTATATGGGTTAAAGCAATCCGGACACATGTTGTATAATTGAATCAACGAGTATCTATTGAAAGAAGGATTTAAGAATAATCCTATATGTTCATGTGTTTTATCAGAATCCGGATTCGTCATTATTGCAGTTTACGTTGATGATTTACCTTGTTAGAACTCTTGAAAAGATTACAAGGGTTGCTATAAATTCAAGGAATGCATTTGAAAAGGAAAGATCTTATTATTCAATTCATAGATGAGTTACAAGAATTTGAGACTTCTAGCCTCATCTCTCAAATGCATTTGCTCTTCATAAAGCAACATACCATCCTTATCTAAAGGATTAGGCAGTCGAAATGAAGAGGCAAGTAAGGATTTTAAATCTTTATTCTCCTGCTTTAAGTCTGTAATTTTTTTGTCAGACTCTTGAACGAGTCGTTGAAGTACAGAAACCTTCTCGTTAAGCTCCTCAATCTCACGATTTTTGGATTGTAATCGGTTGGAAAATCCAATAATAGAGGAGTATCGGGTGCCGAGAGTCACCAGCTCATAAACAGCTTCATGATCTGACTTATTAGCCAGATCATTTGCTTGCTGCAACATGGCACCTGCGGAAGATGCAGGAACAACTTGTAATTGAGGTGAAGGATACCTCATATGTTGATCGTGAGAAATAGTAAAAGAAAATTGATGAGCCATTGGAAATTTGTAGAATAAGAATACAAATACAGATGAATTATAGATATGAGAAGAAGATTTGATGCGTACTAAATGAAACTAAAGACGGTTCTTATAGAAATGGAAATAAGAACAAGATAAACCATCATCTCTTCAAATCTCACTTTACAAGATATGCTGGATGCATAATTTCAAAAGCCAGCGAGATTAATTACATCTATCCCTATTTTCTTGTAAACGCTGAACCTCTGCCGTTAGCTGCTGTTGTTGACTTTGTACCTGAGCTCTCCCTCGTTCCAACTCTTCTACTCGTGTTTTCAGGTCACGAGAATACCAATCTACAAGTTTCTTCAGCTCCTTGTTATCTTGTTTTAAATCTTTATTTTTTCTATCTTTAGTTGCAAGCGTTTGATGCAACTCAGATATTTGATTTTTAAGATGATCAACCTCACTCGTTCTCGCCAATAGCCTCTGAGACATGGTTGTAAGAGAAGCAGCATATTGAGCACTGAGGGTTCTTGATGCTGCAACAATTTCAGGATCAGATTTACTAGATAGATATATCTCTGCTCCTATTATGGTGTTTACAGCCTCAGAAGAAAATATAGAGAATGAAGAAAGTTTTAGAGAGTTTCTTTTACATTTCTCTTATAATAGTAGTAGTTTTCTTTTTAGTTTTATAACACGTTATCAGCACGAAACCTGGGACATTAGAATTTCTATCAGACATAATATCGTTCTGGATGAACAACAACTGAATCTATGAGGAATGTGAAATCTTTTTGCTGGAGTAAACCAATAGTAAAATTGGTTATATTTAAACAACAATCCGAAACCTTCAAATCTCTTCAAGATCTCGTTTGTCCACAATGTCAAGCGAATTTGATTTTCCGCCGAACCGATAATATTAAACCTCAAAGCTTTTACAGCTTTTATCATACATAGATGGTTTCCAATGTTATTTCCGCCGTATATAAACAAGTTCTTCCTAATAACGCCGAATGAGGGGGAGAAAATTTTAGATGAAAATATTATCATACTCTCTCTAATGCATTATTTAGTTGGAGATCGTGTTTGAATTCTTAACTTGTTATATATACTGAAATCATATTTGCTTATTACTTGAAACACTAACGCATATTATCAGGGGGAGTTTAAGTATTACTGCAGGTATCAGATTTCTATTAAGTTTGTCAACCAGATATTATTTTTCATCTTCAAATCATTCAGAGATTATTGCAATTCATGAAATAAGTCGAGAGTATATTTGGCTGAGATCAATGACTCAACAATTTTATACGAAGATAATGCTACTTGTATCACTCAAATCAAAGGAGGATATATCAAATATACGATCAAGTGATAACCTGGCAGATTTATTCACGAAGACATCACCAACTGCGACATTCAAGAAAATTGTGCAGAATATTAAAATGTGAAGACTAAAAAACTATTGTCATGCACTTTCCAGGGGGAGTAAAAGTCCTGAAGACTTGTGCTGATTGTACTCTTTTTCCTTCGCTAAGGTTTTATCCCATTGGGTTTTCCTTTGCAAGGTTTTAATGAGGCAATCTTAAAGCACTTGTGGATACATAAAGAGACTGTACTCTTTTTCCTTCGCCATTGATTTTTCTTCCCATTGGGTTTTTCCTTGGCAAGGTTTTAACGAGGCAGATTTTTTATGGGTGGTCATTCAAGGGGGAGCGTTATGAATTGTAAATGAACGAACGAAACGGCGCCGCCCCCTGTCCCACCACTAAATTATGTGAATGACCCCACCACTATTATTTTAAAATCTGCATAGTGACTTGCATAGTAACTTCAACGCCTATAAATATGGGTTTCAGTTGTAATGAAATTCATAAGAAAATATAGAGAAGGAAGAAAGTTTCAGAGAGTTTCTTTTACATTTCTCTTGTAATAGTAGTAGTTTTCTTTTTAGTTTTATAACAGAAATTTTGTTTTTGTATGTCCATGTTGGTATTATTTGTCTCAATTTTAAATCCTCTTGATATAACAAAACTCCCCTAGCCTTCTGCACCATACATATCTCCTTTGTATTATGGCTTCCTTCTTCTTCATCTTACAAATTTTGTAATAATGTGTCTTTTTTTTAATAGTCTTGCCGCTATCTAATGATTTTCTGGACCACTTCATCAGAGCTACTTTAGAAGAATCCATCAACTGTTGCACTTTTGAAATATAATTCCTTACTGTTTTTTTTTCCATCCCTGCTCTTATTACTTTCTCACACTCATTATCTAAAGTCCAATTAGCCTCGTACCAAAAACTTCTTTTTCCATTAAACCCATTTAAATATTAATTATTTAAGGAAAGCATAATTGGCCTATGATGTGAACTTCTAGCATCAAGAACTTCCACTCTATATATTATTGTCTAGATGACTAACACAAGAGGAGGATGAATTGAGTTATATTATAAAAATTAACACTTATTAATCAAATACATAATATAAAATATAAACAGAATATAAAACAGTAAAAAATGTAACAAGTAGGGTAAGAGAAATCAAATTCAGTATTTTTACGAGGTTCAGTCCTACTGCCTATGTTCTCGCCTCAAACTATCCCTTGAAAATCTCGAATTTACTAGTCAATCTCTTTTAGGTGGAGATAGAAACCTATTACACTTTTGAGCACCCTCTACAAAGAATCCGTGTAGAACACCCTCTACACTTCCAATTACCTCACACTTGGTGATTTAACTATTCTCCGTATAAAACATCTTCTACACACACATGGGTTATACGCACCCTCTTACAAATACAAGAGTTGATAGTGGGTAACTTATCAAAGTACACTCCTTAACGAGTGAGATAGAAACAATACAGCGTAACCTATATCTCTATCAACAAGAACAAGAATTAAGATTCAAAACTTTAGAAAAGAGAGAATGAGAGTTTTGAAAGAATGATGCAAAACTTAGCAATAGATGTGTAAGCTCTTGTTGTGATTTTTGCAAAACTCAAGTGAGCTATTATAGACAAATGAGTCTTCAATTTTAAATTAAAAAAATTCACATGTCAAATAAGAGTATTATTCATTTTTCAAAAAATTCAAATAAGAGCATTTCCTTTTTGCATTTGTCAAAGACAACTCTATTCATTTTTCAAAGAAATCAAATCAAATTTTTTGCTTTTCATACATGACAAAATGAGCATGATTTATTTTTCAAATCAAATCATCTTCTTTTTGCATATGTAAAAAAAAAAAAACACACAACCACCCTTTAAGATTTTCAAACAAAATAATCTACCTTTTGTATTTGTCAAAAAAACACACAACCACCCTTTAAGATTCTCAAACAAAATCATCTACCTTTTGCATTTGTCAAAAAAATACACCACCTCCCTTCAAGACTTTCAAACAAAATATGCACATGTCAAATATGATAATCAATCATCTTATAAATTCAAGTTTTTATAAAAAAAAATATAATTTTTGAAATTATTTTGGTTGATGATATTATGCACATGTGAAAAACATAATTTTCAAAATTAAGATATTTAAAAATGTATTGCATATGTGAAAAAAGTAATTTGATGTTTTATGAGAAAAAAGAGTAATTTGGAGCCTTAATCCAATTTCTAATTTTATCAAGAGATGTATAAAAATAATTTATGAGATTCATTTGTAGACTTGATTTCTTTCTTGTTCATGCTTGATTTCTTAATGTGTTTAGCTCCCTTCATGCGTAGACAACTTGATCTTTGAGTTTTAAATATTATTTGTTATCATCAAAATTTATACATAGATGCGAGACTTGAAACCTTGGGTTCAACAATCTCCCACTTTTTGATGATGACAAATATTTAGTAGAAATCTGCGACCTGTAGTAATACTTAAGCTCCTCCTAAAAATATGCGTTAGTATTTCAAGAAAAATATAAAAATGATTCTAGCATATATAAAGGGTAGTACAATATTAGTATAAGACTTCTTCCCCTTTTGGCATCATTAAAAAAGAACCGTAATTAGTTTTAGTAAGATTTTTTCCCGCAATAAGCAATAACCAAATAAAACGGTGCGTTAGTAGAAGCTGTAGAAAGTTGAATAATTGGAACCACCCATACCCGACAAAACCTGCAAAGGCTGGAGGCCTAACTCTGGCAATTCGGTGCAGAGATTTGATCTGCTTGATGTTGCTGAAAAATAAGATATTATCAGGATTTGTAAGCTTGTCTTGTTCTTATTTTCGTTTCTATAAGAGCAATTTTTAGTTTTATCTATTTCGCATCAAATTTTCTTCTCATTTTTGTAATTTACTTGCATTCTCATTTTACAAATTTTCAATGGCTCGTCGATTTCCCTTCAGTACTTCTCTTGATCAAGATTTGAGGTATTCTTCACTTAAGTCTCAATCTATTTCTGCATCTGTCGTGGGTGCCATGAAGCAACAGGAGACTGATTTGGCTAATAAATCAGATCATGATGCCATTTACGAGCTTGTGGGTCTCGGAACTCGATACTCATCATCCATCGTTGCGTTTTCTACTCGGTTGCAGTCCAAAACTCGTGAAATTGAGAAACTTAGCGAGACTATCTCTATACTTCAACGACTTGTTTATGACTTAAATAAAAAAATAGTAGAGTTAAAAGTAACAGAATAAGGATTTGAAATTTTTACTTGCCTCTTCATTTCGATTGCCTAATCCTTTAGACAAGGATGGCATGATGATTTATGAGGAACAAATGCATTTGAATGATGAGGCTAAACGTCTCAAGTTTCTGTATGTCATTTAAGATAATGAAATAAAAGTATCTAGCAGATATTTATGGTATGCATCATTCCTATTTCTCTTTTAATCATGCATAGTCTATCTTCTGGTAGTGGTTTTGTGAAAATGTCTGCCAATTGATCATGTGTACTAGTGAATTCTGATACAATATCGCCCTTCTGCACATGATCTCTAAGAAAATGATATCTAATTTTAATATGTTTGATCCGAAAATGTTGTATTGGATTATTTGAAAGATTTATAACACTTATATTATCACATTTGATTGGAATGTGATTGTACATAAGTTTAAAATCTTCAAGTTGTTACTTCATGTAAAGAACTTGAGCACAACAACTACCCGCAGCAACATATTCTGCTTCAGCAGTAAATAGTGCAATAGAAGTTTGTTTTTTACTAAACCAGGAAACTAGTGCATGACCTAAGAAGTGACATGCTCCACTAGTGCTTTTTCGATCTATTTTACAGCCAACATAATCTGCATCTGTGTAGCTGATTAGATCGAAAGATGTGTGCTTAGGGTACCATAACCCTAAGTTAATTGTACCACTAAGATATCTAAGAATGCGCTTAACTGCAATTAAATGTGATTCTTTTGGAGATGATTGAAAGCGTGCATATAAGCACACACTAAACATAATATCTGGTCTATTGGCTGTCAAATATAATAAGCTACCAATCATATCTCGATATACCTTTAAGTCAATTAGTTTACCAGATTTATCTTTAACAAATTTAGTGGATGGGTTCATTGGTGTTCCAGTTTCCTTAGCACATTCCATCCCAAACTTTTTCAGCAATTCCTTAATATATTTTGATTCATTGATGAATGTCCCACTTTTTGCTTGCTTAATTTTCAATCCGAGAAAGAATGTAAATTCTCCTATCATGCTCATTTCAAATTCTTCCTGCATAATCTTAGCAAAAACTTAGCACATATTTTTATTAGTAGCACCGAATATTATATCATCAACATAAATCTGAATTAAAAGAATATCATCATTTTCGTATTTAATGAAAAGAGTTGTATCAATTTTTTCTTCTTGAAAAGTCTTTTTCAATCAAGAAACTACTGAGTCTCTCGTACCATGCTCTAGAAGCTTGTTTGAGTCCATATAGTGCTTTTGTGAGTTTGAAAACATGATTTGGAGAAATATGATTTTCAAAACCTGGAGGTTGCTCAACATATATCTCTTCATTTATAAAACCGTTTAAGAAAGCATTTTTAACATCCATTTGAAAAAGTTTGAAATCTTTATAACAAGTATATGCAACTAGCATTCGAATAGTTTTTAATCTTGCGACTGGTGCATATGTCTCATCATAATCAATTCTTTCTTCTTGATTGAAACCTTGGACTACAAGTCGAGCCTTATTTCTAGTAATAACTCCGGACTCATCTTTCTTGTTTCTAAAAACCCATTTTGTTCCAATAATAGTATGGTTTTTGGGTCTAGGAACAAGTATCCAAACATCATTTCTTTCAAATTGATTAAACTTTTGTTGCATAGCTAGAATCTAAGATTCATCAAGAAGTGCTTCATCAATATTTTTAGGTTCAATCTGAGATAGAAAAGCACTATGATTGCAAATATTTCTAAGAGATGATCGAGGGCTTATACTTCGTGAAGGTTCTCCCAGAATTTGTTCCACTGGATGATCTTTCATAAATTTTCACTGTTTAGTTGCATCTTGTATTAAATTTTAATGATCTTTCCTGATATCTCCATGTTGGACTTCCTCTATTGTGTTTTTTTTGTTGAGATTAAGACTTTCCGTATTATTTATACCTCCTGTTTCTTCATCAATGGATTTCTTGGAGAGTAGAGAATTAGATTCATCAAATACTACATGCATAGATTCTTGTACAGCCAAAGCATTTTTATTGAATACTCTATAATTTTTATTATTAGTAGAATACCTGATAAAGATACCTTCATCAGATTTTGCATCAAATTTGTCTAAATTATCTCTATCATTTAAAATAAAACATTTGCATCAAAATACATAAAAGTAACCAATGTTGGGCTTTTTCTCATTCCAAAGCTCATAGAAGGTTTTATCTAATTTGGACCTTAGCATAACTCTATTTATAACATAACATGCAGTACTTACCGCTTCGGCCCAAAAATAACTAGGCAAGTTGTTCTCATTGAGCATTGTTCTTGCCATCTCTTGAAGAGATATATTTTTCCTCTCTACTATCCCATTTTGTTGAGGAGTTCGAGGAGTAGAAAAATTATGCACAAAACCATTTTCATCACAAAATGTTTCAATATTTTTATTAACAAACTCTTTTCCCTTATCACTTCGGATACTTAAAATAGTATAACCCTTTTCATTTTGAATTCTCTTGCATAATTTGGTAAAGGCATTATGTGCCTCATTATGAGCAAAAAAGATGACCCAAGTATATCTAGAGAAATCATCAACAATAACAAATGTATAATATTTTCCTCCTAAACTTACAACTCTATTTGGTCCAAAAAAATCCATGTGTATCAGTTACAGTAGTCTAGTAGTGGAAATATATATCTTGGTTTAAAAAAAAAAATTTGTTTGTTTATCAAATTGGTATGTATCACAAATTTTGTCTTTAAGAAAATTTACCTTTGGTAAACCTCTCACAAGATCATTTTTTGAAAATTTAGAAATAAGTTCCATATTGGCATGACCTAGTCTTCTTTGCCATAACCAATTAGTTTCATTTTGAGCTGAAAAACAAATAGCATCTTGTGAGGTAATTTCTTTAATATCAATTGTATAAATATTGTTACTTCTAAAAGTAATAAAACAAATATTACAATCATGATCATTTAAAATAATGCACTTATCCATTTTGAAAGTAACTGTAAATCTTTTATCACATAATTGACTTATGCTCAAAAGATTATATTTTATACCTTCAACAATTAGAACATCTTCAATTATGAGAGAAGATTCATTACCAATTTTACCTATTCCTACGATCTTCCCTTTCGAGTTGTCTCTAAATGTCACATGTCCTTCTTCTTTAGATCTAAGATCAAAGAACTTAGTCTTATTTCCCGTCATGTGTCTTAAACATCCACTATCTAAAAGCCATTTATTTTTATTTGTGGAAGAATTCATGCACACCTATAAAAATAATTAAAATGATTTTTTTTGGTACCCAAGTTCTTTGGATCTTTTATTTATTAATATTAGAAAAAATAAGATTTTTAGGTACCCATATGGCCCTAATAGTCATTGTATGTTTTCTTCTAATAGGACAAGTAAGATAATTATGACCATTTCTATTACAAAAATTACAAATAGCATGTGACATATATGAAAAACTTGAGTGATTATAATAGTATCATTTTTTAACAAAATTATTTTTATGAAAAAGATTTTGAATATTGGATTTTGATATAGAAGGATTATCAAAGACATTTTTATAAGGTTTGTATTTTTTGTTTTGGCATATATCCCAAGCCTGTCTTGTCAAAAACACATTTTTGACTACCAAGAAATTTTTCAAAATTTCTTTTTCCATTCGTAAAATTTTCAATAATATTTTCTAAATCAGTTTTCTTTTTCTTCAACTCAAGATTTTCATCTTTCAAAACAATACTTTCTTTTATTAAAATATCAATTTCGTTTGTTAAAGAAAAAATTTTCTTTTTCAAAGCAGTATACTTGATACCCAATTTTTCAAATTCTTCATATACCTCTTCTAAAACATTTTACAATTCTTCATATGAAAGATCTTCAATATTATCAAGATTTGTTATCTCAATGTCATCTTTAGTCATAAGACAAAGATTTGCTGATTCTCCATTGCTTGCTTCACTATCTGAGCTACTTGAATCATCATCTCATGTAGTTTTCATTACTTTTTTGCCTTTGTTTCGATCTGAATCTTTCTTGGAAAACTTTTTGAAGGATTTCCTTGGAGGAATTTTATTTTTTTTAAGAGCCTCTGAATTCTTTTTGTTATCATCGCAACTTCTTCATTTTTGTTGTCATTTTCCTCATCTTCATCACTTTCACTTTCATATGGAACAACTTTAAGTGCCAAGCTCTTCTTTGGCTTTCCTTCTTCTTCTCCTCTTTTCAATGTGTACTCATGAGTGATAAGTGACCCGATGAGTTCATTCACTTCGAGTTTCTTGAGGTCTCTAGTTTCAAGAATCGCTGTCACTTTTGATTCCCAACGTTTTGCTAGAGAGTTGAGAATTTTTCTTACTATCTCCACTTTGGAATAAATTTTGCCAAGAATTGTCAAGCTGTTTATGATGTTAGTAAAATGAGTGTGCATACTAGAAATAGATTAATCATCATTCATCTTAAAACGTTTCATATTCATGAGTAAGAATATAAATTTTTGATTCATTGACTTGAGAAGTTCCTTCATAAGTAATTTCCAAGTTATCCCAAATTTCCTTTGCTGTAGCGCAAGTCATTACTCTATTAAACTCATTACCATTGAGAGCATTATATAATAAATTCATAGCAGTTAAATTCAAAGTATAAAGTCTATCATTTTTACGATCAAACTCTTCTTCTCCCTTTTTGACCTTTACTCCATCAACCACTTTTGTTGAAATATAAGGTCCATTTACAATGCATTTCCAGATTTCTCGACCTTGAGCCTGAAGGAATATTCTCATTCTAACTTTCCAGAATGAGTAATTGTCTCCGCAAAAGATTGGAGGCTGACTGCTAGATTGACCTTCACCAAATGAAGCTGCAATGTTAGCCATAAGATCTTAACTCAAAAGATAGTTAATCTTATAACAAAGTTCTAGCTTTGATACCAATTGTTGTCCAGATGACTAATACAAGAGGATGGGTGAATTGGGTTATATTATAAAAATTAACACTTATTAATCAAATACATAATATAAAATATAAACAGAATATAAAGCAATAAGAAATGTAAAGAGTAGGGTAAGAGAAAGCAAACTCAGTATTTTTACGAGATTCAATCCCACTGCCTACGTCCTCGCCTCAAGCTACCCCTTTAGGATCCCGAATTTACTATTCAATCTCTTTTAGGTGGAGATAGAAACGTATTACACTTTTGAGCAGCACCGCTCCAAAAAATCCGTGTAGAACACCTTCTACACTTTCAATCACCTCACACTTGGTGATTTAACTATTTCCCGTGTAAAACATCTTCTACACACACAAGGGTTATACACACCTAGGGGTGTAAATGGTCCGGTCCGGTCCAGTCCAAAAATTTATGGACCGTTTTCATTCGGTCCAAAAATTCTCTCACCCTGGACCGGACCGAACTCCTATTCAGTCCATTCCGATCCGGTCCAATTCGGTTCAGGGGCAGTTCGGTCTGGTCCAGAGGTACCCCCATATAATTTGATAAGCAAATTTTAATCTAAAATTCTGAAATAATTAATTTTTTTCACCTAAATTTATTATTTTCAGCTCAATTTACATATTCATCACATATTTAAATAAAAAAATATTTAAAAAATTTACTTTTAAAAAACTAGCAAAAGAAAAATAATCTTAATAAAAAAAGGAAAAAAAATTAGTCCTTAAAAATCCAAATAAAATAAAAAAGAAATTAACCCTTAAGACTTGAGACTTAAGAATCCTTAAGAGTTAAGAGTCCAAATAAATAAATAAATAATAATCAGTCCTTAAGAGTCCTGACTCCTTAAAAGTCTACACAATAGATTCCAAATTTACTAAAGAGTCCAAATAAAATAAAAAAGAAATTAAAATAATCCAAAAATAAAATGACATTCCAAAATAATTCAAATTAAAACATCTCTCAAGCCTCAGCATTGCAATTTGTATTTAGATGACCCTCTCTTTTTTTATGCTTCCAAATCTCAACCGACAATCAATCATTTTGTGAAAAGAGATTGAGTGAATTAAATTAAATTAAGTTAAAAGAGATTTGACAATTAAACTACAATTATGTAATAAAACTCTTATGATCAAAACTATATAATATATATACACTCATTTTGAAAGAAATCATGTAAAAATAAAATATTTCGAAATCACATTGACTTATCCTTCAATCATTACTTTGGGCATGTAGGTGTTGAATTTGACGCCTCCATAGAAATAGAATCACCACACTCCCCAACAATTTCTAGACATAAAAATTTAAAAGATAAGTTAAAAAAATTTACAACATAACATAGAAGATAAAACAAAATAAATCACAAAAGCTAACAAGCGAATTAAATTTACTTACCCGTACCTTCCAACTGCTTCTCAAAATCTTCCACATCATCCATTAAAGTCCTAAGACTTATTGGAGTCAAAGAAGATTGAAGCCAATTTTGTGCACATATGAGAGAGCCTCAGCTATTCTTGGACTTAAACTACTTCGAAAATGGTCAATTACACGACTCGCTGTGCTAAATGTAGATTCAGAGGCCACAGTAAATACTGGTATTGCACGTACATTGTGTGCAATCTTTGAAAGTATGCGATATCTAACTGAATTAGTTTTCCACCAAATTAGAAGGTCGAAATTATCATCTCGACCCTCACATTTGTCAGCTAGATATCTATCAACCTCTGATTTGCTTTCCAAAGAATTTTCTAACTGTAAATGTTGCTCAAATTCATCCTCCATATAGGCCTTATCATCCGATTCCATTCTCTTGAGTCTCTTGGAAGTTGAAGGACTTACATTTTTACTTGGAGAACTTGCGAGCTCATGAGAAATAACTATATCATCTTTCATGTATGCCTCATACAAGCAGGTAAATGCATTTTTTGCCTTCCAACTCAAATCAATGGCCTTCGTAGAATTATCTTTATACATTTTAGTCAAAGCAAAATCAAGATATCTCATTTTGTACTGAGGATCAAGAATAAGCCCAACATACAGCAACCTATTTTGATTATCCAAGTTCTTCCAATACTTTTCAAATTTTTTCTTCAAATTTTTTGCCATTACTCCCACCACGGGGTTTTCTTCTTCACACACCTTGTTAATATCACTTTGAATCTTCACCAACTCACGGAAAAAAATATTGCAAGTTATATATTCACCGCCTGAGAAGCGTACAGTTGCATCATGAAACAATTGAAGAAACTTCACAAATACCTTTACCTTTTCCCAGTCGGTTGCATTGGGAGGCCCTAACTTCTTTGACTTTCTTCTATTCACCACATCATCTTCATCTCCAATACTACCAAGGAAGCCCGGATCTTCTTCCTCCAACCGATCAAAAGCCTTTCTAAATGTTAAAGCCCTCTCTAACATAAGATAGGTGGAGTTCCACCTAGTCTGTACATCTAGGCAAACAGATCCCTTGGATTGAATTTTTTCATCATCCACACATTTTTTAAATGTGCTTAATCTTTGAGGAGATGATTTAACAAACTTCACAACTTTCCTCACTTTCGCAATATACTTTTCAAAGTCTTTCAACCCATCACGGACGATTAAGTTTAAAATGTAGGCACAACATCGAACATGTAAAAATTCATGCTCCAAAATCGTATCCCTCCTAAAATTGGTTTTTTTTTTCTAATATAAGAAATAGTCCCATTATTAGAACTTGCATTATCAACAGTGATTGCAAGAATTTTCGGTCGCCCCCAATCATGCAAGCAACACTCTATGTTCTTACCAAGTGTCTCACCCTTGTGGTTTTCAACCAAAGAAAATGAAAGAATCTTTTTGTATAACTTTCAATCATCATCAATAAAGTGTGCTGTGAGACACATATAGTTGAGATTTTGCACGGATGTCCATGTATCCGTGGTGAGGGAAATTCGTTGCCCTTGAAGAGCATTTTTCAACTTTTTTTTTTCTCATTAAACACATTATAGCAATCCGAGGCAATCGTAACACAAGATGAAATTCCTAGCCATCTAGGACAAACCACAAGCATAAACTGTTTGAAACCCTCCCCTTCAACAAATCTAAAGGGCGACTCATCAAGAATAATCATCTTTGCCAAGACTTGTCGACAAGCCTCAACACTAAAAGCAACATTGACAAGTCCCCCACTACTTGAACCTCCATCAACTTTAAACCCTAGAATCGTTTAGCGTGGACCCATGATCTTCCTACCCGGAAATTTCTTACATTGTTTCTCAAGGTGATACTTCAGGCACTTCATACCGTTTTTATTCGAATCACATGTATACGTTGCTCCACAATAATTACATGCAGCCCTAGGTTTGGTGGGATCACCACCTTCTACAATTTGAAAGTGCTCCCATATGTATGACCTGTGTTTACCTTTATGTGACCCAGATTAAATACTTACATCGGATGAGATTGGATTTAAGGGTGGAGGCATTTCCTGGACCGATTCCGATTGTGTTGACTGAGGCTCCCGCACCTCATTTGTAGAAGCCTCCATCTACAGAATAAATAAACCAACAACAACACTACAACAGTCAATAAAAGAAATTAAAAATTCTATAAAATGGGTCAACTATCCAAAAAATTCCAAAAAATAAAAAATTCTATAGAATGAAGAATCGGTCAACTCTCAAGCCCAAACTCTTGCATAAACATTAACCACAGACCATCTAGCAATTCCCAACATTCAAAAATATTATTAGAAGCTTGATCATAAGAAATTAAGAATGGCATCTCCCAGATTGCTACAGAGTACAGCCTACACGAACCCGAAACCACATATAATATATATACGATGGAATTCCAATTTCCAAGCGCAATCTCACTAACACAGTTACAACTTACACAAATAATATTATTATTTGTAGAGAATCTAGTGAATAACGGATCAGACATGGATTTGCAATGGGCTAACAAGTAAGAAGTTAACAAATAACAATGGAAGAGTTCAAGAGATGGATTCGGAAAATCAAATACCTGTGCTTCGATTTGCGACCGGACAGAAGGAGATTAGCGATGGACACCCGACGGGATGGACTCGCAATGGCCAAGGGATAGACAAGATGGAGTCACGACGGCCAAGGGATGGACGGGATGGACTCGCGACGGCAAAGGGATGAGACACCAGACAGGATGGGGGCATTGGGTTCGACTTCCTGGAGGCTGGAGCCTGGAGGGCTGGAGGCGGTGAGGCTGTGAGAACTGAGAAGAATCGAAGAAATGAAGAAAAAGAAGACGCGGGCTGCTGGGGTTTTAGGTTTAGGTTAAGTTATTTACCAAAATGGAGCCGTTTTACTCAAAGTTTGAGTAAAACGGCGCCGTTTTACTCAATTTGCCACGACACTTAACCCATTATTTGGAGCTAAATAGTGCCAACAATTAAATTTTTTTAATTTTTTTTATATTTTTGGGCATTTGGCAGTTGGCATTTGGCACATAAATTAATAAAAAGATATTTAAATTGGTAATAAATATATTAATATAGTTATAAATTTTAGTCTATAAATTTAATAAATTAATACTTATAATCTTATACTATAAGTTATAACTATAAGTTATATTAATTTATTAAATACTAATAAATAGTGATAAATTAGTAATAATATATTAAATAATAATAATAATACACTTATTACTTATATATTAATATTATAAGAGTATATATTAATTATTATATATTAATATGTTAGTATATATTATATATAAGTATGTTAATAAACTATAACTAATAGTCTAATAGTCTAGTAATACTATTATATTAGTATATTATATATTTATATGTTAGTAAATAGTGATAAATTAGTAATAATATATTAAATAATAATACACTTATTAGTTATATGTTAATATTATAAGAGTATATATTAATTATTATATATTAATATGTTAGTCTATATTATATATTAAGTATTTTAGTCTAATAGTCTAATAACACTATTACATTAGTATATGTTAATAAACTATAACTAATAAATAATAACACTATTACAATTTACATTAGTATATTATATATTTATATGTTAGTAAATAGTGATAAATTAATAATAATATATTAAATAATAATAATATACTTATTATTTATATGTTTATATTATAAGAGTATATATTAATTATTATATATTAATATGTTAGTCTATATTATATATTAAGCATGTTAGTCTATTAGTTTAATAACACTATTACATTAGTATATGTTAATAAACTATAACTAATAAATAATAACACTATTATAAATTTACAATTTACATTAGTATATTATATATTTATATGTTAGTAAATAGTGATAAATTAGTAATAACATATTAAATAATAATAATATACTTATTATTTATATGTTTATATTATAAGAGTATATATTAATTATTATATATTAATATGTTAGTTTATATTATATATTAAGCATGTTAGTCTAATAGTCTAATAATACTATTACATTAGTATATGTTAATAAACTATAACTAATAAATAATAACACTATTACAATTTACATTAGTATATTATATATTTATATATTAGTAAATAGTGATAAATTAGTAATAATATACTTATTATTTATAAATTGTTACTAATACTTTATCTAGATATACTATAATTTATATTTTTATATTATAACTAATCAACTACTAATCTACTATAAATCATAATATGTTAATATTATAAGAATATATATTATATATTAATATGTTATAATGTTAATATATATTAATATTAATATTAAAATTTATATATTATTATTTAAATATTTATATATACATATATTAAAAAAAAACCTGTAGGGATTCGGTCCGGTCTGGTCCAGGGGGATGAACTCCCTGGACCGGAATTTTCCGGTTCATATCTTTTTTGGACCGGACCCCAACCGGTCCAGTCCGGTCCGGTCCGCCAGTCCGGTTCGGTCCTTTTAAACCCTTATACGCACCTTCTTACAAATACAAGAGTTGATAGTGGGTAGACTATCAAAGTACACTCATCAACGAGTGAGATAGAAACAATACAGCGCAACCTATATCTCTCTCAACAAGAACAAGAATTAAGACTTAAAACTTTATAAAAGAGAGAATGAGAGCTTTGAACGAATGATGCAAAACTTAGCAATAGATGTGTAAACTCTTGTTGTGATTTTTGTAAAACTCAAGTGAGCTATTTATAGGCAAATAAGTTTTCAATTTCAAATTTGAAAAAATTCACATGTCAAATAAGAGCATTATTCACTTTTCAAAAAATTCAAATAAAAGCATTTCCTTTTTGCATTTGTCAAAGACAACTCTATTCATTTTTCAAAGAAATCAAACCTAATCTTTTACTTTTCATACATGACAAAATGAGGATGATTTATTTTTCAAATCAAATCATCTTCTTTTTGCATATGTAAAAAAAAAAACACACAACCACCCTTTAAAATTTTCAAACAAAATAATCTACCTTTTATATTTGTCAAAAAAACACACAACCACCCTTTAAGATTCTCAAACAAAATCATCTACCTTTTGCATTTGTCAAAAAAAAAACACACCACCTCCCATCAAGACTTTCAAACAAAATATGCACATATCAAATATGATAATCAATCATCTTATAAATTCAAGTTTTTATAAAAAAAATATAATTTTCGAAATTATTTTGTTTGATGTTGTTATGCACATATGAAAAACATAATTTTCAAAACTAAGACATTTAAAAATGTCTTGCATATGTGAAAAAAATAATTTGATATTTTATGAGAAAAAAAGAGTAATTTGAAACCTTAATCCAATTTCTAATTTTATCAAGAGATGTACAAAAATAATCTATGAGATTTATTTGTAGACTTAATCTCTTTCTTGTTCATGCTTGATTTATTGGTGTGTTTAGCTCCTTTCATGCGTAAACAACTTGATCTTTGAGTTTTAAATATTATTTGTTATCATCAAAATTTATACGTAGATGCAAGATTTGAAACCTTGGGTTCAACATTTATATTTATAGATATTAGACCATAAATTATTAGTGATTAGTCATTGTCATGTTCAGCCTCTTTTTAGTGAAAGAGTAATCTCCATGCTTGTTACTCTAAGTAGATTTTGTAATCTTTCCAACCCAGATCATATAATTTTCCTTCCTCTAGAGCTGCTCTAGAATTGCTATATAATATTCATTTCTTCAACTATCCCCACTTTCTCCTCACTAGACACCATCTCATTAAGATCCCTTGTCACACACCAAGCTTGGAGACTAAAGGGTTTAATAGATGACAAAACCCTCCATACCTCTTTTCTCCTACTAACCTGAAGCTATCCATAAAAGTCTCTGAAATAGCCACTTTACATTTGTGTAAACGTTTGTGATCCAATCACTAGTGAGTTTATGAGTGTAATTTTGAATTCCCAAATTCAACTCTGAGTTCCACAAAAGAAACAATCCACCTCTCCTACCCAAAAGTTCCACCCCAAAACAACTATCAAACTAAGCCTTTTTTTCAAATAATCAAACATTCCAGCTTTTATTTTATTCTCCGTCACAAATACTAAATTGAATTTCTTTCCCTTACTATCAAGTAAAGTTATTGAACTGTCCAAGAGTTTTCAAAGTTTCAATAGTTCTAATTAAAAATTCCCATGATGATTGACAGGACCAATCAATAGACACCACCAATATATCACTTTTTAAATTGTCATTATCATTGCCTATAGTCCTTGCCTTCTTTGCCACTAATGTGTCTAATTCATCATTATCTTCATCAATCAATCCTCTTTTGTACTATAAGTTTACAGAGAAAGTCTCAGAGTGCTTGCCTCTTACTTGAGCTTTCATTTTTCATGTTCTGATGACTGATGCTTTTCTCTTGGGCTATTGCTTGTCATTTCTATAATAATAAATTTTTTCCTCTCCATTGGGCTCTATTTTTGGGTCGTAAAAATCTTGGGCCTCATTACTTTAGAAAAAGGCTAACAGAGATTAGGCCCTATTAAATCAACTTGTGCATTTCTCTTCCTCCCTTATCCCTCCAGATTTTGAATTCTCATCCGATGTTTTAACTAGAGCATAGATTGATTCAATCTCGTCCATTTTGTCTAGACCAAATTGGAAAAGTAACTATCGGTTTGGTCTGATCCAATCAGTCCATTTGGTTTGGCCTAATTATTTTATTATTATTATTAAATTAATTAATAAAAAAATCTATTTAAATTATTAAATTGAAATTAAGTAAATTACTAATGTGAATTATGTAGCTAACTTAATAAAAGAATATTTTATATGGTCAATGAAAATAAATTAGATTAAAAAAATCATATTATTAACATATATAATTACTATATAATTAGTTAATTGATATTATACATTAGTTAATTGATAAAATTTTGATTTGTTAATAATATATTTAAAATTTTATATTGTTTGTTGAATCCAAAATTTCAAATTTTGTATTTACGTGTAGATTTTGATGATAACAAATAAATTCAAGTCTCAAATTCAAATCATTTACGCAATAGAGCGAAACTCACATCAAGCATAAAAGAACAAGTTTACAAATGAAACTCATAGATTATTTTTGTACATATCTTGATAAAATTCGAAATTGTATCAAGGCTCCAAATTACTCTTTTTTCTCATAAAATATCAAATTACTTTTTTCACATATGCAAAATATCTTTAAATGTCTTAATTTTAAAAATTTTGTTTTTCACATATGCATAACATCATCAAACAATATAATTTCGAAAATTATATTTTTTTATATAAAAATTTGAATTTGTAAGATGATTGATTATCATATTTGACATATGCATATTTTGTTTGAAAGTTTTGAAGAGTGGTTGTGTATTTTTTTGACAAATGCAAAAGGTAGATACTTTTGTTTGAAAAATAAATCATGCTCATTTTGTTATGTATGAAAAGTAAAAGATTGAGTATGATTTTTTTGAAAATAAATGGAGTTATCTTTGATAAATGCAAAAAGGAAATGTTTTTATTTGAATTTTTTGAAAAGTGAATAGTATTCTTATTTGACATGTGAATCTTTTCAAATTTGAAATTGAAGATTCATTTGCCTATAAATAGTTCACTTGAGTTTTACAAAAATCACAACAAGAGCTTACACATCTATTGCTAAGTTTTGCATCATTATTTCAAAATTCTCATTCTCTCTTTTCTAAAATTTTAAGTCTTAATTCTTATTCTTTTTAGAGAGATATAGGTTGCGCTGTATTGTTTCTATCTCACTCATTGAGGAGTGTATTTTGATAGTCTACTCACTATCAACTCTTGTATCAGTAAGAGGGTGCGTATGACCCTTGTGTGTGTAGAAGGTGTTCTACATAAAGAATAGTTGAATCACCAAGTGTGAGGTGATTGGAAGTGTAAAGGGTGTTCTACACGGATTCTTTGGAGCAGTGCTGGTCAAAAGTGTAATAGATTTCTATCTCCACCTAAAGAAGATTGAATAGTGAATTTGGAATTCTCAAGGGGTAGCTTGAAGCGAGGATGTAGGCAGTGGGGTTGAACCTCGTAAAAATACTGAGTTTGCTTCTTCTTACCCTACTCTTTACATTTCTTGCTGCTTTATATTCTGTTTATATTTTATATTAAGTATTTGATTTATAAGTGTTAATTTTTATAATATAACCTAATTCACCCCCTTCTTGTGTTAGTCATCTGGGCAACAATTGGTATCAGAGAAAGGGCTCTGTTATAAGATTAACTATCTGTTAAGTTAAGATCATATGGCTAATATTACAGCTACTTTTGCTGAAAGTCAATCCAGTAGTCGACCTCCGCTATTTTGTGGAGATAATTATACTTTTTGGAAAGTTAAAATGAGAATATTTCTTCAGTCTCAAGATCGAGAAATCTGGAAATGTATTGTAAATGAGCCTTATATTCCAACAAAAACTGTTGATGGAGTAAATGTCAAAAAGGAAGAGCAAGAGTTTGATCGTGAAGATGCTAGACTTTATACTGTGAATGTAATGGCTATGAATTTTCTATATAATGCTCTCAATGGTAATGAATTTAACAGAATAATGACTTGCAGGACAACAAAGAAAATTTGGGACAACTTGGAAGTAACCTATGAAGGAACTTCGCAAGTTAAAGAATCAAAATTTTATATTCTTACGCATGAATATGAAATGTTCAAAATGAATGCTGATGAATCTATCTCTTCTATGTATACTCATTTTACTAATATTATAAATAGTTTGACATCTCTTGGTAAAGTTTATTCCAGTTTGGAGATAGTAAGGAAAATTCTCAACTTTTTTCCAAAACGTTGGGAATCAAAAGTAACGGCGATTCTTGAAACTAGAGATTTTAAAAAACTCAAAATAAATGAACTCATCGGATCACTTATTATCCATAAGTACACATTGAAAAGAAGAGAAGAAGAAAAAAAAAGCAAAAGAAATGCTTGGCACTCAAAGCCGTTCCTCATGAAAGTGAAAGAGATGAAAATGAAGAAAGTGATGATGAAGAGATTGCAATGATCACAAGAGGATTTAAGAGATTCTTAAAAAATAAAACTCCTCCAAGGAAACCTTTCAAAAAATCTTCCAACAAATATATACGTAAAAATGATTCATTAATTTGTTATAAATGTAAATGTTGCCCAGATGACTAACACAAGAGGGGAGGTGAATTGAGTTGTATTTAAAAAAATAACAGTTATAAATCAAATATACAATATAAAATATAAACAAAATATGAAACAACAATAAATATAAAGAGTAAGGGTAACAGAGAAGCAAACTCAGTATGTTAATGAGGTTCGGCTCCACTGCCTACGTCCTCGCCTCAAGCTACCCCTTGAGGATCCCCAAATTTACTATTCAATCTCCTTCAGATGGAGATAGAAACCTATTACACATTTGAACAACACCGCTACAAATGATCCGTGTAGAACACCCTTTACATTTGCAATCACCTTACACGTTGTGATTCAACTATTCTCTGTGTAGAACACTTTCTACACGCACAAGGGTTATACACACCCTTTTACTGATATAAGAATTAATAGTGGGTAGGCTATCAGAAAATACTCCTCAATGAGTGAAATAAGAACAATACAGTACAAACTATATCTCTTAAAATGAATAAGGGTTAAGACTCAATACTTAGAGAAGAGAGAATGAAAGTTTTGAATGAATGTTGTATGCTCTTAGTATTGTAAATGTGAAGCTCTCAAATGATCTATTTATAGGCATATGAGACTTCATATTTAAATTTAAAAAGATTCACATGTCAAAGACATCATCATTCACTTTTTAAAAATTTCAAATCTAATCTTTTTACTTTTTGCATGTGACAAAAGGAGCACACTTTACTTTTTAAAAATTTCAAACCTAATCTTTTACTTTTTGCATATGACAAAAGGAGCACACTTTACTTTTCAAAATTTTCAAATAAAGACATCTACCTTTTGCATAAGTCAAGAAAAATCATCCACCACTTTTAAAAATATTCAAATAAAACATGCACATGTGAAAGATGACAATCAATCATTTTAATATTTTCAAAATTCAAATTTTTAATCATGTCATGCACATATGAAAGATGACAATCAATCATTTTTTAAAATTTTCAAATTTAATTTTCAAAATATTCATGCACATGTGGAAAATGTATTTTAATGTTTTATGATAAAATATTAATTTTGAGCCTTAATCCTAATTTCGAATTCTTAAGAGATTTACAACATTACTCTATGACTTTAATGTGAACTTGTTCCCTTCTTGCTCATACTTGGTTCCTTGATGTGCTTGATTCTATTGTGTGGACAACTTGAACTTGAGACTCATTTATTTTTTGACTTCATTTGTTGTCATCAAAATTCATATGTAGATTTACACGAAACTTGAAACCTTGGGTTCAACAGTAAAAAGTCAGAACATATCAAGCTAGATTGTCCCCTGGATACAAAGATAAGAAAGCAATGAAAGCTATATGAGATGATGATTCAAGTAGCTCAGACAACAACGCAAGTAATGTAGAATCTGTAAATCTTTGTCTTATGACTAAAGATGATCTTGAGGTAACAAATTTTGAAAATCTCTCTTACGAAGAATTGTAAAATGTTTTGGAAGAGGTATGTGAGGAATTTGATAAATTGAGTATTAAGTATACCGCTTTGAAAAAGAAAAATTCTTCTTTAATAAATGAAATTGATATTTTAAGAAAAAAAAAAATATAGTTTCAAAAGATGAAAATGATGAACTGAAAAAGAAAGTATCTGATTTAGAAAAAATTGTTGAAAATTTCACAAATGAAAAAAGAAATTTCGAAAAATTTCTTGGTAATCAAAATGTGTTTTTGATAAGGTAGACTTGGGATACATGCCAAAAGAAAAACTCAAGCCCTATAACAATTTCTTTGATAAACCCATTAAATCAAAACCAGATTTTCAAAATTCTTTTCTTAAAAATAGATTTGTCAAAGAAATACATTATTACAATCATTCAAGTTCTTCAAGTATGTTATATGTTGTTTGTAATTTTTGTAATAGAAATTATCATAACTATCATACTTGTCCTATTAGAAGAAAACATACAATGACTATTAAGGCCATATGGGTACCAAAGAATTTTATTTCTTCTAATACTAATAAATAAAGGACCCAAAGAACATGAGTACCAAGAAAAATTATTTTAATTATTTTTGTAGGTATGCATAAAGTATTCTGTAAGTAAAATAAGATGGTTTTTAAATAGCGGATGCTCAAGACACATGACAGGAGATAAAACTAAGTTCATTAATCTTACTCCTAAAAAAGAAGGACACACGACATTTGGAGACAATTCAAAAGGGAAGATCGTGGGAATAAGTAAAGTTGGTAATAAGTTTTCTCTCATAATTGAAGATGTTCTACTTATTGAAGGTCTAAAACATAATCTTTTAAGTATAAGTCAATTATGTGATAAAAGATTTACAGTTACCTTCAAAAAGGATAAATGCATTATTTTAAATAATCATGATTGCAATGTTTGTTTTATTGCTCTTAGAAATAATAATGTTTATATAATTGAATTTGAAGAAATTGTCTCACAAGATACTATTTGTTTATCAACTCAACATGAAAATAGTTGATTATGGCATAAAAGGTTAGGTCTTGCAAATAAGGAACTTATTTCCAAATTTTTAAAAAATAATCTTGTGAGAGATTTTCCAAAAGCAAACTTTTTAAGAGAAAAAATCTGTGATGCATGTCAGTTTAGTAAACAAACAAAAACTTCTTTCAAAATCAAAAAACATATTTCCACTACTAGATCTTTGTAACTAATACACATTTTTTTGGACCAAACAGAGTTGCGAGTCTGGGAGGAAAATGTTATGCATTTTTTATTGTTGATGATTTCTCTAGATATACTTGGATCATCTTTATCACTCATAAAGATGATGTACATAATTCCTTTATCAAGTTATACAAGAGAATTCAAAATGAAAAGAGTTATACTATTTCAAATATCCGAAGTGACAGGGGAAAAAGTTTGTCAATAAAGATATTGAGTTTTTTTGTGATGAAAATGATTTTCTGCATAATTTCTCTGCTACTCGAACTCCTCAAAAAAATGGGGTAGTAGAGAGGAAGAATAGATTTCTTCAAGAAATGGTAAGAACAATGCTTAATGAAAATAGTTTACCTAGTTATTTTTTAGCCGAGCAGTAAGTACTGTATGTTATGTTATAAATAGAGTTATGTTATGATCTAAATTAAATAAAACCCCTTATGAGTTTTGGAATGAGAAAAAGTCCAACATTAGTTACTTTCATGTATTTGGATGTAAATATTTTATACTCAATAACATAGATAATTTAGGAAAGTTTGATACAAAATCTGATGAAAGTATCTTTCTTGGGTGTTCAACAAATAGTAAAACTTATAGAATATTCAATAAAAAGACTTCGACTGTACAAGAATCTATACATGTAATATTTAATGAATCTAACCCTCTACTCTCCAACAAATCTATTGATGAAGAATCAGAAGGTACAAATAATACAAATAATCTCAATCTCGACAAAGAGAATACATTGAAAGAAGTCCAACTTGGAGATATCAAGAAAGATTATCAAGATGTAGTACAAGATGCAACCAAATAGTAGAAACATGTGAAAGATCATCCAGTGGAACAAATTCTAGAAGAACTTTCATGAGGTGTAAGTACTCGATCATCTCTTAGACATATTTGTAATTATACTGCTTTTCTATTTTAAATTGAACTCAAAAATATTGATGAAGCACTTATTGATGAATCATGCATTCTAGCTATGCAAGAACTAAATTAATTTGAAAGAAATAATGTATGGACACTTGTTCCTAGACCCAAAAATCATGCTGTTATTGGAACAAAATGAGTTTTTGGAAATAAGAAAGATGAGTCTGGAATCATCATTAGAAACAAGGTTCAACTTGTAACCCAATGTTTCAATCAAGAAGAAAGAATCGATTATGATGAAACGTATACACCTGTCGCAAGATTAGAAACTATTCGAATGTTACTTGCATATGCATGTTATAAAAATTTCAAACTTTTTCAAATAGATGTTAAAAATGCTTTCTTGAATGGTTTTATAAATGAAGAGGTATATGTTGAGCAACCTCCAGGTTTTGAAAATCATATTTCTCCTAATCATGTTTTTAAGCTCGCAAAAGTATTATATAAACTCAAACAAGTTACTAGAGCTTGGTATGAAAGGTTTAGTGGTTTCTTGATTGAAAAATGTTTTTCAAGAGGAAAGATAAATACAACTATTTTCATCAAATATGAATAGGATGATATTCTTCTAGTTCAAATTTATGTTGATGATATAATATTTGGTCCTACTAATGAAAATTTATGCCAAAATTTTGCTAAGAGTATTTAGGAAGAATATAAAATGAGCATGATGGGAGAACTTAATTTCTTTCTTTGATTGCAAATCAAGCAAGTAAAAAGTAGAATATTCATTAATCAGTCAAAATATATCAAAAATTTACTCAAAAACTTTGAGATGGAAAGTGCGAAGATAATTGGAACACCAATGAGTCCAACCACCAAACTTGATAAAGATGAAAGCGGTAAACTAGTTGACTCAAAAGTATATCGAGGTATGATTGGTAGTTTATTATATTTGACAGCTAGTAGACCTGATATATGTTCAGTGTATGTTTATGTACATGTTTTCAATCATCTCCAAAGCAATCTCATTTGATTGCAGTCAAGCGTATTTTTATATATCTTGTTAGTACCATTGACCTAGGGTTATGGTATCCTAAGTACACTTCTTTCAATCTTATTAGTTATTCAGATGCAGAGTATGCTGGTTGCAAAGTTGATCGAAAAAGTACTAGTGGAACATGTCATTTCTTATGTCATGCACTTGTTTCATAGTTTAGTAAAAAGTAAAATTCTGTTGCATTATCTACTGCTGAGGCAGAGTATGTTGCTGCAGGTAGTTGTTGTGCTCAAGTTCTTTATATGAAGCAACAACTTGAGGATTTTAAACTTATGTACAATCATATTCCTATTAAATGTGATAATACTAGTGTTATAAATCTTTCAAAGAATCCAATACAACATTCTAGGACCAAACATATTGAAATTAGATATCATTTTCTTAGAAATCATGTGCAGAAAGATGATATTGTACTAGAATTCACAAGTACACACGATCAATTAGCAGACATTTTTACAAAACCCCTACCAGAAGATAGACTATGCATGATTAGAAGAGAAATAGGAATGATACATGCCATGAATATCTGCTAGATATTTTTATTCTATTATCTCAAATGACTTACAGAAACTTCAAACGTTTAGCCTCATCATTCAAATGCATTTGCTCCTCATAGATCATCATGCCATCCTTGTCTAAAGGATTAAACAATCGAAATAAAGAGGCAAGTAAGGATTTTAAATCTTTATTCTGTTATTTTAAGTCTACTATTTTTTCTGTTAGACTCTTGAACAAGTTGTTAAAGAACATCGATCTTCTCATTAAATTTCTCAACTTCGCGAGTTTTGGACTGCAACTGAGCGGAAAAAACAACAATAGAAGATGGGTATCGAGTTTCGAGACCCACAAGCTCGTAAATAGTATCATGATTTGATTTATTAGCTAAATCAGTATTTTGTTATTTTATGGCACCTACAACAGATGCAGAAATAGTTGAGGTAAAGAATACCTCATATCTTGATCACGAGAAGTACTGAAGGAAAATTGATGAGCCATTGAAATTTTGTAATGTGAACATGAAGATGAACTACAGAGATGAGAAGAAGATTTGATGTGGATTAGATAAATCTAAGAATTGCTTTTATAAAGATGGAAATAAGTAGAAGACAAACTGTCATCTTTTCAAATCTTACTTAGTCAAGCTTACAAGATATGCTGGATACATATTGTCAAAAGTTACCGAACTAAGCCAGCGAAATTAATTACAATTGTCCATGTTTCTCTCGTGAAATGCTGTCATTATCTGCTGATGTTGACTCTGTGCTTGAACCCTCACTCGTTCTGATTTCTCTATTCGAAATTTCAGAACACGAACTAATTCTGTCAAATCTTTATTTTCTTACTTTAATCTCTTATTCTTTCTACCTTTATTTGCAAGCTTTTGATGTAAAACAGATATCTGATTGTTAAGTCGATCAATCTCATTTGCCCTCGCTAGTAATCTCTGAGATATGGTCGTAACAAAGGTAGAATATTGAGCACTGAGAGTTCTTAATGCTGCAACAACCTCAGAATCAGTCTTACCAGAAAAATGCATCTCTGCTTCTATCAATGTGTTGACAATCTCAGGAGATAAAATGACTGGTTGAGACGGTTTCTTATTCAAATCCAGAAGATTATTAAACGAAATTTTTTCTACCATTCTATCATTTTTGATAAACAGATATTTGATCAATGAGCAATGTGAGATTTGTTTTAACATTCGGTGGGTGAAAATGGTCATTTAAACAGAAACTGAAAAATTTCAAATCTCTATGTATTTTATTTGTCAACAACATCAAGCGGATTTGAACCTCCTTCCACACCAAATTGCCAGAGCTAGACCTCCAACCCTTGCAGGTTTTGTCGGACAAGCATGGTTCTGCACCGAATTACCAACCTTTGCAGGTTTTGTCGGACACGCATGACTCTGCACCGAATTCTCTACAGTCTCTACTAAAGCACCATTTTATTTGTCTATTGGTTATTGTAGGAAGATGTCTTATTGAGCTAATTATGATTCCTTTTTAATGATGCCAAAAGGGGGAGAAGTTTTAGACGTAAATATTTAAATTTTTAGCTCTGTTATATGTTGCCTAGATGACTAACACAAGAGGGGGGTGAATTGAGTTGTATTTAAAAAAACATAACAATTATAATCAAATATATAATATAAAATATAAAGAAAATATGAAAAAACAATAAATATAAAAAGTAAGGGTAAGAGAGAAGCAAACTCAGTATGTTAACGAGGTTCGACCCCACTGCCTACGTCCTCGCCTCAAGCTACCCCTTGAGGATCCCCGAATTCACTATTCAATCTCCTTCAGGTGGAGATAGAAACCTATTACACTTTTGAGCAGCACCGCTCCAAAGAATCCGTGTAGAACACCCTCTACACTTCCAATCACCTCACACTTGGTGATTTAACTATTCCCTGTGTAGAACACCTTCTACACACACAAGGATTATACACACCATTTTACTGATACAAGAATTGATAGTGGGTAAGCTATCAAAAAACACTCCTCAATAAGTGAAATAAAAACATTACAGTGCAAACTATATCTCTCAAAATGAACAAGGGTTAATGCTCAATACTTAGAGAAGAGGGAATGAAAGATTTGAATGAATGTTGTATGCTCTTGGTGTTGTGAATGTGAAGCTCTCAAATGATCAATTTATAGGCATATAGTCTTCATATTCAAATTTAAAAAGATTCACATGTCATTGACATCATCATTCACTTTTCAAAAATTTCAAATCTAATATTTTTACTTTTTGCATGTGACAAAAGGAGCACACTTTACTTTTCAAAAATTTCAAATCTAATCTTTTACTTTTTGCATATGACAAAAGGATCACATTTTACTTTTCAAAATTTTTAAACAAAGATATCTACCTTTTGTATAAACTAAGAAAAACATTCATCACTTTTGAAAATATTCAAATAAAACATGCACATGTGAAAGATGACAATCAACCATATTAATATTTTCAAAATTCAAACTTTTAATTATGTCATGCACATGTGAAAGATGACAATCAATCATCTTAATATTTTCAAAATTCAAACATTTAATCATGTCATGCACATGTGAAAGATGACAATCAATCATCTTTCAAAATTTTCAAATTTAATTTTCAAAATATTCATGCATATGTGGAAAATGTATTTTAATGCTTTATGATAAAATATTAATTTTGAGTTTTAATCCTAATTTCGAATTTTTAAGAGATTTACAATATTACTCTATGGCTTTAATGTGAATTTGTTCCCTTCTTGCTCATGCTTGGTTTCTTGATGTGCTTGATTCTATTGTGTGAACAACTTGAGTTTGAGACTCCTTTATTCTTTAAATTCATTTATTATCATCAAAATCCATATGTAGATTTACACGAAACTCGAAACCTTGGGTTCAACAATCTCCCACTTTTTGATGATGACAAATACTTGATAGAACCTTAAGCCTGTATTAATACTTAAGCTCCCCCTGAGAATGTGCGTTAGTTTTTCAAGCAAAAATATAAATATAATTCTAAGTATATATAACAAGTTTAGAAATTTAAACAATGTTAAAGTTATAGTCTAAAACTTCTCCCCCTTTTGACATCATTAAAAAGGATCGGTAGCAAGTAAATAGACTGAAAAAAATGATGCGTTAATAGACACTGTAGAGAATTCGGTGCGTAACCACACGTGTTCGACAAAACTTGCAGAGGCTGGAAGCCTAGTTCTGGTAATTCGGTGCGGAAGGAGACTTTGCAAAGAGCTAAATAATTGAAACCACCCATGCCCGACAAAACCTGCAAAGGCTGGAGGCGTAGCTCTGGAAATTTAGTGCAGAGATTTGATCCGCTTGATATTCCTGGAAAATGAGATATTATCAGGATTTGTAAGCTTGTCTTGTTCTTATTTCCGTTTCTATAAGAACAATCCTTAGTTTTATCTATTTCGCATCAAGTTTTCTTTTCATTTTTGCAATTTGCTTGCATTCTCATTCTATAAATTTTCAATGGCTCGTAGATTTCCCTTCAGTGCTTCTCTTGATCAAGATTTGAGGTATCCTTCACTTCAGTCTCAATCTATTTCTGCATCTGTAGTGGGTGCCATGAAACAACAAGAGACTGATTTAGCTAATAAATCAGATCATGACGCCATTTACGAGCTTGTGGGTCTCGGAACTCGATACGCATCATCCATTGTCGCGTTTTCTGCTCGGTTGCAGTCCAAAACTCGTGAAATTGAGAAGCTTAGCGAGACTGTATCTGTGCTTCAACGACTTGTTTATGCGTCAAACAAAAAAATAGTAGAGTTAAAGCAACAGAATAAGGATTTGAAATCCTTGCTTGCCTCTTCATTCCGATTGCCTAATCCTTTAGACAAGGATGTCATGATAATTTATGAGCAGCAAATGCATTTGAATGATGAGGCTAAACGTCTCAAGTTTCTGTAGGTCATTTAAGATAGTGAAATAAAGTATCTAGTAGATATTCATGGCATGCATCATTCTTATTTCTCTTCTAATCATGCATAGTCTATCTTCTGGTAGGGGTTTTGTGAAAATGTCTGCCAATTGATCATGTGTACTAGTGAATTCTAATACAATATCGCCCTTCTGCATATGATCTCTAAGAAAATGATATCTAATTTCAATATGTTTGGTCCGAGAATGTTGTATTGGATTCTTTGAAAGATTTATAGCACTTGTATTATCACATTTGATTGGAATGTGATTGTACATAAGTTTAAAATCCTCAAGTTGTTGCTTCATGTAAAGAACTTGAGCACAACAACTACCCGCAGCAATATATTCTGCCTCAGCAGTAGATAGTGCAACAGAATTTTATTTTTTACTAAACTAGGAAACTAGTGCATGACCTAAGAAGTGACATGCTCCACTAGTGCTTTTTCAATCTATTTTACAGCCAGCATAATCTGCATTTGCATAGTTGATTAGATCGAAAGATGTGTGCTTAGGGTACCATAACCCTAAGTTAATTATACCACTAAGATATCTAAAAATGCGCTTAACTGCAATTAAATGAGATTCTTTTGGAGATGATTGAAAGCGTGCACATAAGCACACACTAAACATAATATCTGGTCTATTGGCTGTCAAATATAATAAGCTACCAATCATACCTCGATATACTTTCGAGTCAACTGGTTTACTGGATTCATCTTTATCAAGTTTAGTGGATGGGCTTATTGGTGTTCCAGTTTCCTTAGCACCTTCCATCCCAAACTTTTTCAGTAATTTCTTAATATATTTTGATTGATTGATGAATGTCCCACTTTTTGCTTGCTTAATTTGCAATCCGATAAAGAATGTAAGCTCTCCCATCATACTTATTTCAAATTCTTCCTGCATAGTCTTAGCAAAAACTTGGCACATATTTTCATTAATAGCACCGAATATTATATCATCAATATAAATCTGAATCAAAAGAATATCATCATTTTCGTATTTAATGAAAATAGTTATATCAATTTTTTCTCTTGAAAAGCCTTTTTCAATCAAGAAACCACTAAGTCTCTCGTACCACGCTCTAGGAGCTTGTTTGAGTCCATATCGCGCTTTTATGAGTTTGAAAACATGATTTGGAAAAACATGATTTTCAAAACCTGGAGGTTGCTCAACATATATCTCTTCATTTATAAAACCGTTTAAGAAAGCACTTTTAACATCCATTTGAAAAAAATTGAAATCTTTATAACAAGCATATGTAAGTAGCATTCGAATAGCTTTTAATCTTGCGACTGGTGCATATGTCTCATCATAATCGATTCCTTCTTCTTGATTGAAACCTTGGGCTACAAGTCGAGCCTTATTTCTAGTAATGACTCCGGACTCATCTTTCTTATTTCTAAAAACCCATTTTGTTCCAATAATAGTATGGTTTTTGGGTCTAGGAACAAGTATCCAAACATCATTTATTTCAAATTGATTAAGCTTTTCTTGCATAGTTAGAATCCAAAATTCATCAAGAAGTGCTTCATCAATATTTTTAGGTTCAATCTGAGATAGAAAAGCAGTATGATTGCAAATATTTCTAAGAGATGATCGAGTGCTTACATCTCGTGAAGGTTCTCCCACAATTTGTTCCACTAGATGATCTTTCACAAATTTCCATTGTTTGGTTGCATTGTATTAAATTTTGATTATCTTTCCTGATGTCTCCTTATTGGACTTCCTCCATTGTGTTCTCTTTATTGAGATTGAGACTTTCTGTATTATTTATACCTTCTATTTCTTCATCAATAGATTTATTGGAGAGTAGAGAATTAGATTCATCAAATACTACATGCATATATTCTTGTACAGTTAAAATCTTTTTATTGAATACTTTATAAGCTTTACTATTAATAGAATACCCGAGAAAGATACCTTCATCAGATTTTGCATCAAATTTGCCTAAATTATCCCTGTCATTTAAAATAAAACATTTGCATCCAAATACATGAAAGTAACCAATGTTGGGCTTTTTCTCATTCCAAAGCTTATAGGGGGTTTTATCTAATTTGGACCTTAGCATAACTCTATTTATAACATAACATGCAGTACATACCGCTTTGGCCCAAAAATAACTAGGCAAGTTGTTCTCATTGAGTATTGTTCTTGCCATCTCTTGAAGAGATCTATTTTTCCTCTCTACTGCCCCATTTTGTTAAGGAGTTCGAGGAGTAGAAAAATTATACACAAAACCATTTTCATCACAAAATGTTTTAATATTTTTATTAACAAACTATTTTCCCCTATCACTTCGGATACTTGAAATAGTATAACCTTTTTCATTTTGAATTCTCTTGCATAACTTGGTAAAGACATTATGTGCCTCATGTTTATGAGTAAAAAAGATGACCCAAGTATATCTAGAGAAATAATCAACAATAACAAATGCATAATATTTTTCTCCTAAACTTGCAATTCTATTTGGTTCAAAAAGATCCATGTGTATCAGTTGCAGTAGTCTAGTAGTGGAAATATGTTTCTTGGTTTTAAAAGAAGTTTTTGTTTGTTTATCAAATTAGCATGCATCACAAATTTTGTCTTTAAGAAAATTTACCTTTGGTAAATCTCTCACAAGATCATTTTTTGAAAATTTGGAAATAAGTTCCATATTGGCATGACCTAGTCTTCTATCCCATAACCAATTAGTTTCATTTTGAGCTGAAAAATAAATAGCATCTTGTGAGGTAATTTCTTCAAAATCGATTGTATAAATATTGTTGTTTCTAAAAGCAATAAAATAAATATTACAATCATGATCATTCAAAATAATGCACTTATCCATTTTGAAAGTAACTGTGTATCCTTTATCACATAATTGACTTACACTCAAAAGATTATATTTTAGACCTTCAACAAGTAGAACATCTTTAATTATGAGCGAAGACTTATTACCAATTTTACCTATTCCCACGATCTTCCCTTTCGAGTTGTCTCCAAATGTCACGTGTCCTTCTTCTTTACATCTAAGATCAAAGAACTTAGTCTTGTCTCCCGTCATATGTCTTGAACATCCACTATCTAAAAACCATTTATTTTTGTTTGTGGAGGACTTCATGCATACCTATAAAAACAATTAAAATGATTTTTCTTGATACCTAAGTTCTTTGAGTCATTTATTTATTAGTATTAGAAAAAATAAGATTTTTAGTTACCCATATGGCCCTAATAGTCATTGTATGTTTTCTTCTAATAGGACAAACATGATAATTATGACCATTTTTATTACAAAAATTATAAATAGTATGTGACATATATGAAAAACTTGAGTGATTATAATAGTATCATTTTTTAACAAAATTATTTTTATGAAAAGAATTTTGAATATTGGACTTTGATGTAGAAGGATTATCAAAGAAGTTTTTATAAGGTTTGTATTTTTGTTTCGGCATATATCTAAAGTCTGCCTTGTCAAAAACACATCTTTGACTACTAAGAAATTTTTCAAAATTTCTTTTTCCATTTGTAAAGTTTTCAATAATATTTTCTAAATCAGTTTTTTTTTTCTTCAACTCAAGATTTTCATCTTTCAAAACAATATTTTCTTTTATTAAAATATCAATTTCGTTTTAAAAAAGAATTTTTTTTTTCAAAGCAGTATACTTGATATCTAATTTTTCAAATTCATCATATACTTTTCTAAAATATTTTACAATTTTTCATATGAAAGATCTTCAATATTATCAAGATTTGTTACCTCAATGTCATCTTTAGCCATAAGACAAAGATTTGCTGATTCTCTATTGCTTGCTTCACTATTTGAGCTACTTGAATCATCATCCCATGTAGTTTTCATTGATTTTTTGCCATTGTTTCGATCTTTCTTTAGCAGAGGACAATCTGACTTGATATGACCAGGCTTATTACATTTATAACAAATTAAAGTGTCATTTTTACCTGAATCTTTCTTGGAAAATTTTTTGAAAGATTTCCTTAGAGGAGTTTTATTTTTCTTTAAGAACCTTTGAATTCTTCTTATTATCATCGCAACTTCTTCATCTTTGTCGTCATTTCCTCATCTTCATCACTTTCACTTTCATGTGGAACAGTTTTAAGTGCCAAGCTTTTTTTTGGCTTTACTTCTTCTTCTCCTCTTTTCAATGTGTACTCATGGGTGATAAGTGACCCGATGAGTTCATTCATTTCGAGCTTCTTAAGGTCTCTAGTTTCAAGAATCGTTGTCACTTTTGATTCCCAATATTTTAGTAGAGAGTTGAGAATTTTTCTTACTATCTCCACTTTGGAATAAACTTTGCCAAGAGCTGTCAAACTGTTTATAATGTTAGTAAAACGAGTGTGCATACTAGAAATAGATTCATCATCATTCATCTTAAACATTTCATATTCATGAGTAAGAATATAAATTTTTGATTCCTTAACTTGAGAAGTTTTTTCATAAGTAACTTCCAAGTTATCCCAATTTTCTTTTGTTGTAGTACAAGTCATTACTCTATTAAACTCATTACCATTGAGAGTATTATATAATAAATTCATAACAGTTAAATTCAAAGTATAAAATCTATCGTCTTCACGATCAAATTTTTCTTCTTCTTTTTTAACCTTGACTCCATCAACCACTTTTGTTGGAATATAAGGTCCATTTACAATGTATTTCCAGATTTCTCGACCTTGAGCCTGAAGGAATATTCTCATTCTAACTTTTCAGAATGAGTAATTGTCTCCGCAAAAAAGTGGAGGCCGACTGCTAGATTGACCTTCACCAAATGAAGCTGCAATGCTAGCCATAAGATCTTAACTCAAAAGATAGTTAATCTTATAATAGAGTTCTAGCTCTGATACCAATTGTTGCCCAGATGACTAATACAAGAGGGGGGGTGAATTGAGTTGTATTTAAAAAAGAATAACAATTATAATCAAATATATAATATAAAATATAAAAAAAATATGAAACAACAATAAATATAAAAAGTAAGGGTAAGAGAAAAGCAAACTCAGTATGTTAACGAGGTTCGGCCCCACTGCCTACGTTCTCGCCTCAAGTTGCCCCTTGAGGATCCCCGAATTTACTATTTAATCTCCTTCAAGTGGAGATAGAAACTTATTACACTTTTGAGCAGCATCGCTCCAAAGAATTCGTGTAAAACACCCTCTACACTTCCAATCACCTCACACTTAGTGATTTAACTATTCCCCGTGTAGAACACCTTCTACACACACAAGGGTTATACACACAATTTTACTGATACAAGAATTGATAGTGGGTATGCTATCAGAAAACACTCCTCAATGAGTGAAATAAAAACAATACAGCGCAAACTATATCTCTCAAAATGAACAAGGGTTAATGCTCAATGCTTGGAGAAGAGAGAATGGAAGATTTGAATGAATGTTGTATGCTCTTGGTGTTGTGAATGTGAAACTCTCAAATGATCAATTTATAGGCATATGAGTCTTCATATTCAAATTTAAAAAGATTCACATGTCAAAGACATCATCATTCACTTTTCAAAAATTTCAAACCTAATCTTTTTATTTTTTGCATGTGACAAAAGGAGCACACTTTACTTTTCAAAAATTTCAAATCTAATCTTTTACTTTTTGCATATGACAAAAGGAGCACATTTTACTTTTCAAAATTTTTAAATAAAGACATCTACCTTTTGTATAAGTCAAGAAAAACATCCATCACTTTTGAAAATATTCAAATAAAACATGCACATGTGAAAGATGAAAATCAATCATCTTAATATTTTCAAAATTCAAACATTTAATCATATCATACATATGTGAAAGATGACAATCAATCATCTTAATATTTTCAAAATTCAAACCTTTAATCATGTCATGCACATATGAAAGATGACAATCAATCATCTTTCAAAATTTTCAAATTTAATTTTCAAAATATTCATGCACATATGGAAAATGTATTTTAATACTTTATGATAAAATATTAATTTTGAGTCTTAATCCTAATTTCGAATTTTTAAGAGATTTACAATATTACTCTATGATTTTAATGTGAATTTGTTCCCTTCTTGCTCTTGCTTGGTTCCTTGATGTGCTTGATTCTATTGTGTGAACAACTTGAACTTGAGACTCTTTTATTTTTTGAATTCATCTGTTATCATCAAAATCTATGTGTAAATTTACACGAAACTTGAAACCTTGGGTTTAAAATTATATATGTTGGAATTATATTTATCTACTATTTGAAAAACTAACGCATATTCTTAGGAAGAGTTTAAGCATTACTGCAAGTCTCAAAATTCTACTAAGTATTTGTCATCATCAAAAATGGGAGAGATTGTTGAATCCAAGGTTTTAAATTTCGTATCTACGTGTAGATTTTAATGATAACACATAAATTTAAGTCTCAAACTCAAATTATTTACGCAATGGAGCGAATCTCATATCAAGTATAAAAGAACAAGTCTACAAATGAAACTCATAAATTATTTTTGTATATCTCTTGATAAAATCCGAAATTGGATTAAGACTCCAAATTACTCTTTTTTCTCATAAAACATCAAATTACTTTTTTTATATATGCAAGATATATTTAAATATCTTAATTTTAAAAATTATGTTTTTCACATATGCATAACATCATCAAACAATATAATTTTGAAAATTATATTTTTTTATATAAAAATTTAATTTTGTAAGATGATTGACTATCATATTTGACATGTGCATATTTTGTTTGAAAATTTTGAATTGTGGTTGTGTGTTTTTTTGACAAATGTAAAAGGTAGATGATTTTGTTTGAAAAATAAATCATGCTCATTTTGTCATATATGAAAAGCAAAAAATCAGATTTGATTTATTTGAAAAATAAATAAAGTTGTCTTTGACAAATGTAAAAAGAAAATGATTTTATTTGAATTTTTTGAAAAGTGAATAGTGTTCTTATTTGACATGTGAATCTTTTCAAATTTGAAATTGAAGACTCATTTGCCTATAAATAACTCACTTGAGTTTTGTAAAAATCACAACAAGAGTTTACACATCTATTGCTAAGTTTTGCATCATTCTTTCAAAGCTCTCATTCTCTCTTTTTTAAAATTTTGAACCTTAATTCTTCTTATTTTTTAGAGAGATATATGTTGTAATGTATTGTTTCTATCTCACTCATTGAAGAGTGTATTTTAATAATCTACCCACTATCAACTCTTGTATCACTATCAACTCTTGTATCAGTAAGAGGGTGCGTATAACCCTTGTATATGTAGAAGATGTTCTACATAGGGAATAGTTGAATCACCAAGTGTGAGATGATTGGAAGTGTAGAGGATGTTTTACACAGATTATTTAAAGCGGTGCTGCTCAAAGGTGTAATAGGTTTCTATCTCCACCTAAAGGAGATTAAATAGTAAATTTAGAATTCTCAAGGGGTAGCTTGAGGAGAGGACGTAAGCAGTGGGGCAGAATTTCGTAAAAAAACTGAGTTTGTTTTTTCTTACCCTACTCTTTATATTTCTTGCTGCTTTATATTCTGTTTATATTTTATATTGTGTATTTGATTTATAAGTGTTAATTTTTATAATATAACTCAATTCACCCCATCTCTTGTGTTAGTCATCTGGGCAACATTGTTAATGGCGACAGGTTTGATGAAAATTACATAATTAATTATATAATTATTTTTATAAATAATATGTATATAATATTTTTAAATATAAATTTTCCTAATTCGGTCGGTCCGAGATGGGAAAACTCAGTCCAACATGTAATAACCCTAAAAATTTTCATCCTAATTTAATTATTTAATTAAATGCTAATATACAAGATTAGTGGTAATTTGTAAAAAATAAAATAAGCTTTAAAGAGATGGGCTTGGGAATGAGACTTTTGAGGAATTGATCAAGTGAATGGGCCAAGAGAGTAGTGGTGAGCCCAAAAGCCCATAGAATGAGCCCATGGCCCATCAAGCCCATAGTAGAGACACATGTCACTTGGAGAAAAACCCTAGAAAATTATCCAAGATTTGTAGGAAAATTCTAGTTGGTGGAGGTTGACTAGTAGGTAAACATATGCCATGTAGGATTGAGTGTAGAATCTAATGGAGTGATTTTCCTACTATGGAGGTACAAGACACCATTCCTTGACTTTCCATTAGAGATCCTAGTGTGTAGGGAAGTGACAAATGGCATGAAGAGAAGCATGAAAGGAAGGAGCAAGGATGGATTTGGTGGAAGCAATCCGTGGGGTATCTTGGAAGGATTTCATGGAGTATGGCCACCAACAAGTTGATAGGACAAGGGAGGAGTGTGTAAGTGAATAAGGTACAATGTGTAAGAGAATATGGTGATGTGAAAAGAGGTATGGTGTGGGTGTAGGTGATGGAAATGATAAAAACAAGAAAAATGCACAAAGTGGGTTTCGGTGGAGGCATAGCTTGGCCGGGTCATGCTTTGCTTAATTTCCAACAAGCATGGATTTGAGATCACTTGGATGGACACATGAGAGGATGGGGTAAATGATGATTAATTGAAAAACAAGAAAATGAGTGTTAAACACTCAAAGAAGCCGCCGGCCATAGCAAGTGAGAAGGGAGAAAAGAGAATCCTCCAAGGCATGGCCAAGATTTGATCTTGGAATGGCCTAGAGTTGTCAATCACTCAATCTATCATTGGCCATACCTAAGTATGGTAAAAAGTATACCAAAGACTCTAGGGAAAGGAATTATCCATTTCCCTTAGCTCATTTCACTTGGACACATGCAAACACTCTCCTATCTCATTCTCTCTTCACCTCTCGGCCAAAACCACTCAAGCCACCTCTACCTTTGTTTCTTCTTCTTTCACCACATAATTTGAAGAATCCTAAAGTAGTGAAGCCGAAAATCAAGAGTGTTGAGGTGATCAATACATTGGAGAAGGTTAGTGCCTAACTTCATGCAAGTTTAGGAAGAACACACACACACATGTAACACTTTTGTTTTGGTTAGAAGGAAATAAGGTTTCCTTTAAATATTTGTGTTTATAGCTGGTCTAATAAGAGATTTCATATGTGTATTTTCAGATTTTAATCAAAAATCTAATAGGAATATTGTAAGTATACTTTCACATTTTCCTTAACAATTCTTGTATATAGTGAGGTGATCATGCTTGTTAGATTAATGATTGTATTGCCATGTTTGGATTGAATTGATTTTACTTGTCTTTGATATGAATATTCTTGTGTAAATCTACATGATGAAATAAGCTTAGAATGTGAGTAGAGATGATGGATCAAGTATTAGTTGCAAAAAGAAGCGAAAAGCATGATTATTATATGAAATGATGAAGTTGATGCATGATGGATTTTAGTGTTAAGTATTAAATTTGATGTTGCTAAGATAGAATTTATTTGAGAAAATTAGTAATGAAATTGATTTATTCAAGGAAAATATTGTCTTGAGGAAATGAAAATGGACATAGGAATGAAATACATGATTGATATGAATTGAAATGGTGTATACTTGCATATGGAAAGAAGTAACCACTTGTGTATGATGACTAGTAATGTTTAATTGGAATTTTAGGATATTTAAGGTTGAGATTAGAAGATTAAATTATATCGCTTTGTGGTGGAATTATTTAGTTGAGCTTATAGAAGAAACTTATAGAAAAGGAAACTTTGAATAGATTAATGGAAGGAATTTCCCAAGTTAGAAAGGTGAAGGAAGGAAGTTAGAAATAATTAAGTTTGGAAATGAAAATGCCTACTTGGGGAATATTAAGGTTTCGGTTACCCCTTTTTAAGAATGGTATATGTTTTAATTTAACACTTTTAAATTGTTGGAGGATAATTGGAGTCAAGTGATGAAGGAAAGCCATAGGAATTTTCACTAGGAAGGTTTGGCCATGATGGGTTGGAGATGGGCCAAGTACCTTACTTCAATCCTAGGCCCAAATTTTGGATGTAGAGCATGATGACTAAGTAGAAAGTTGTAAAGTTACCCCAATGAAGAAGAAAAAAGAATGAAATATGAATGTACTCGAGCTTGTCTCGGGTTTTGCATGAAAATGAGTAAGCATTGCATGTTCCATGCATAAGTCATGAAAAGTATGTTTTTAAAGTCCAAGGTGTTTTTAAGAAAAAGAAAAGAAAAGATTGAGTTTTTGAAAGAAAAGAAAAGAAGTAAAGTTTTATAAGAACCCCAAAGGCTGGGACGAGGTAGTGCCCCAGTGGAACTCCCTGTCCACTCAGGGGTGTTTAAAGTAGAGTGGAAGCCCCTGGGTCGACGAAGAACAGTCGGCGGACCGTGTATGGCTCCAAAAGGTGTCCGAAGCGCGGTAGCACCTAACGCTAGTGGGTGCCAAGGACGGATAAGGTGTAAGGACCTGCCGTTTTATAAGTTATATGACGCACTCACTTCAAGGTGATGCGGTAACCAGCAGGGAACACGCGGTGCTTAGGGGAGCCGTGTTGTATCTCATATATGCAATGTGATAAGTCATGACAAGATGGGCTTTCAAGCCATAAGAAAAGATCTGTTTAAGATAAGTGGCGCCTAAGAAAGAGTAAAAAATATGAAATGTTTTAAAGAAATGATTTGAAAAGCAATGACGTGAAAAGAAGTTTGAAAGAAGTAATTCGTATGAAAGCTTTACGAAAAGAAGTCTGAAAGAAGCAAGTCTGTTTGAAAGTTTTCATGAGCATGTGCATGAATCAGTCATTCATTGCATGTGCATTAGTTAAGAATGTTTTGTTCACTTATCTGTATATTGGAAATGTTTTGGTTTAAGTGCTAGTATACTTACTGAGATTTCTCCCGAAATCTCACCCCTTTTTTTATTATCTCTACTATCGTTTCCTTGGGAACGATAAAATTATTGCAGGACATGATGGATCCTCGGATTACGACTCTCGAGAAGATGGGTCGAACCCTCATGGGCCCGACTAAGACCGATACTGTTGGGCCAGTGACCCTAGACCTGTTGGGTCAGTGGGCGGCAGAGTCACTTCCTATGGCGACGTACTTTTTTGACGACCTTCGCCCTACGGGGTGTTGTTTGGTGCTAGGAGTGGATGGGCTCCTCCACATGGGACGCCTGTTTACGTCATCCTCTGGAATGATGTGTGACGTAGGCCCTAGACTGAGTCTGGACAGTCTTCGTTATGGCCTGGACTTTAAAAAGATAAAAGAAGAACCCGCCTATTAGTATGTTTGGCGGAAGGGGGAGTGGATCGTCATTATCTTTATTTTGTATCGCCAATGTATTTTGAGGAAAAATCTTCCCATTGTTTTAGGAAGTGTTTTTGTATAAAACTGTTTACATTGGTGACCTTAACTTTGGTATATGTATATGATGTTTAATTTGGGTTTTATTTCGTTAATCATGTGATGTGCGACAAGCGTAACGTTTTGTCGATTGTTTATGACTTGACCTTTTTCTGCTGCAAGAGAAAATATATATATATACATATAACAAAAAAATTATGCTCTCACACGTAAAGATGAGGGATGACTTCCTTGTGACGTTCGTCCCCGGCGTCACAATTTGCGTACGAACCCAAGCGCAAGCTGGGGCGCCAACACAACATCAGACCGAAAATTAAAATTTTCCTATTCTTTGGACCGGTGGACCAACTAGTCCCTATTTGGGTCTAGATTGGACCAGACAAAACCACTAAATCCAGACCAACCGGCTTATAGGCTTTTTAACCAAAAACTTCTATTTGAACTAGCCACATACTCATGTACTTTATCTGAATTACAACATACTTATGTACTTTATTATTGTTGGGATTATAATAATTTGTTTTGCATCCCGTTCTATTATTGTAATTTGCAAATTATTGTAAAGAAAAGACTTCCATTTTGTTATGCAAGAATACCATTGAGGAAGCTAAAGATATTATCACTAGCATGGTAGGAATCGGAGCCACGAATTCCTATAAAAATATCTAGGCCTTTTAGATCTCGTAGGAAGATCAAGAACTTATTCAATCAGAGATATCTTTGATGAGGTGCAAGCACGATTAATAAATTGGAAGCATAAATTTTTCTCACAAACAGGCAAGAAAATATTGTTAAAATTTGATGTTCAAACCTATCCTACTTATAGCATGAGTATCTTCAAACTTTCCAACCAATTGTTAAATGATTTAAACAATCTTATGAAGAGCTATTGGAGCTATTGGTAGGGTTGGAAAGATCAAGAGCGCAAAATTCATTGGGTGAGGTGATCTAGAACTAGATGAGGAAATCAAAAAGCACAAGAGGCCTTGGCTTTAGAGACTTTAAAAATTCAATATTGCTTTGCTTGGAAACCAATGCTGGAGACTAATTCAAAATCCATCCTCTCTTGTAGCATAGGTCATTAAAGGTAAATACTTCCCAATAATCTCTTTCTCAAAAGTAGAGGTTGGACACAATTCATTCTACTTATGATAGAGCTTTATGATTGCAAAACACTTGCTTGAAGAAGGTATATTTCTGTAAATAGGAAATGGGGAATCAGTTGTTATATGGAATGACACCTGGCGTCCTTAACAAAGCATATTTAAGGCCCAAAGTTTTATTCGTTTCCTACAAACAGATACCAAAGTCTCAATTCTCAACAACAAGGATAATAATCATTGAAAATACTCCTTACTGGATGTAATTTTTATAAATGAAGATCCATTTATGATTAAGTCTAACCCAATTAGCCATTATAACAGACTTGATAAGCTAATTTGGAGGCCTACCCAAAATGGTTTCTTTAATTTCAAGAGTGCTTATCATCTTAAATTATAACTGGAAGACAGAAAATTGGGCCAATCCTTAGGTTGTTCAAATCAAAGAGATCTCTTGACTAAAATATGGCAACTAGCCATCCCAAATCAACCAAAACTTTCTTTTGGAGAGCTTTTTTAAAGGTTGTATTTGGATAGTAAGGTGATTTCAAATATTTTGTGAATAATAGTGAAAAAGTTATGAAAATGTAATGATAGAATATTGAATAGTAGTGAATAGTAATGACTAGTAATAAATATTAAGTAAAAAAATAATAAAATAATCATTAATAATAGAGTATATTGAGAATGCTCACCGAATTTGGTCTAACTTGCTAAGGAGGGAAGTGGTATATAATTCTTTATGTCCAATTTTTAAGAAAGAACCTGAAACTACTGAGGATACCCTTTAAGAATGCCTCTTAGCTCGGGGACAATGTGCTAAAAACTTCAAAAGTTATAGAGATTTACGAATGAAGTATTCATAAATACAATGAGCTTTATGAATGAAGTATGCTTTCTATAAATTAAAAAAAAAAACTTAATTTATATTAAGAAATAAATGTTAAAGAATATACAAAATGAAGAGCAATAAATAATTTAGGAAAGGAAGAGATGGACAGACGTTAAAAAGCTCGATTATTAGAAATAAATAAAGAAAATAAATGTGTTAGAGTGCTGCTTAATTATATTAATTAAGCAATAATTCATAATTAAGTTATTTTTAAAACATATATAATGTTCATACAAAAAATTATGAAAATGCAAAAAATTATGTAATGGAGAGTAGAATCATCTCCAAAAAATTATGTAAGTATTATTATCTATTTTAGTTAAAGATATTTGTATTTGTGGTAGTATTATTTCTTTTTCTTATGTGTAGGAAAAATTGATTGTCATGTATGTTGAATATACATTTGACGAGAATTTCTCAACATATTAATATTTTTACAAAGATTTTGCATCTACGTTCAAGATATTTGAGGAATTTATGTCATTGCATCAAACCTTTTCGTTTGTCCTCATCATCCAATAATATGTTTAATTGACACTTCTAGAGTTTTAGAGGAAGCGAAACTTAAGATTGAATAATTGTGGACAAAGTAACATGAGTTAAAGGCTCAACTAGTACAATAACTAGACATATGAACATCTTCACATTTCCACTAATATGTTATCTAGAACTTAGCCATTAATTACTATGCCAACTATCTTGTAAACTTATTGAGAAAATTAGTGATTTGCCATATATTATAAAAATTAGAAGAAATAGTACGTACTAACTTTTTATTTGCATTATATATATATATGATAGATAGCACATCTTAGTCTGTCATATTGTCAAATTCTTCAAATTGATGGTTTGGATATCAATTGTCAGTTTTAGTACTCTAGGGTGTACATTGAAAAAGGCATTGTATTTTGAGGGTGTAAAACTTAATTTTCCTATAAAAATTGGTAATGCCTAATTAATTTTAACATGATTAAAGTGAGAGTTACGTGACATTTTCCAAATACCTTTGAGTTAAAAGAGGGGTAAGCAAATATAGATCTCATGTTGCAATATTTATATCTCATATTGCATTTCGAAATAAAGTGATAAGACAATACTATAAGAAAAATGAGCATTTGTAATAGATTATTTACGCCAAAAATAAATTCATTTTAACAGAAAATATAGTTGCTTAAAAGTAAAAGAATTTCTCTCACAAGCAAGCAAAAAACTATTGTTGAAATTTATTTTTTAGGCCATTCCCACTTACAGCATAGATGTCTATGAACTTCCCAAGCAATTGTTATATGATTCGAATTGTGAAGAGCTATTGAAGCCAAAAAGATCATGAGCATAAATTCATTGGGTGAGCTGAAATGAGATGAGGGAATTAAAAAAACATAAAAGGTCTTGGCATTATGGACTTTGGAAACTTTAAAATTGCTTTTCTTGCAAAACAATGCTAGAGACTAATCCAAAATACATCCTCTCTTGCAGCACAGATCCACAAAGACAATTACTTCCCAATAACCTTTTTCTCAAAAGTAAAGGTTGGGTACAAAATTTATCCTAATTATGATTAAGCTTTGACTGCAAGATACTTGCTTGAAGAATGTCTATTATGTAGAATAAGATATGGAGAATAAGTTGGTATATGGAATGACAAATGGCTTTCTCAACAGAGCACATTTGAGGCACAAAGTTTTATTCGTTTCCTACAGGCGGATACCAAAGTCTCAACTCTCATCGACAGTGATTCCAGTCAATGGAAACACTCTTTAGAGGATGCAATTTTTTCAAAGAAATAAGTTGTTCTGATTAAATCTATCACAATTAATCCTTATAACAAGCCTGATAAATTGATTTGGAGGCCTACCTAACCTGGTTTCCTAGTGTTAAGAGTGCTTATATATATTAAAATAGAACTGGAATGGAGGAAATTGGGCCAAACTTTAGGATGTTCAAATCAGAGAGATATTTAGACTAAATTATGACAACTGGCCATCCCAAATGCAACCAAAACTTTCCTTTAGAGAGCTTGTCTAAATGCTCTCTCCACCAAGTCTAACTTGTTAAGAAGGAAAGTTATAAATAACTCTTTATGTCCAATTTCTAAGCAACTTGATACTATTTAGCATGCCCTTTACGAATGCCTCTCCACTCAATATATGTAGGGACATTGTGCTAACAAACTCCAAAAGTCTAGTTTTCAGACTTTCATAGAGATAACAGAAGTATTGTTTGAGACTTTAGGTGAGGAAGAATGCCTTGAGTTTGTTGTCACTACTTGGATGATCTGGAGTAAAAGAAATGAATTTCTTTTCAAAGAAACTTTACTCATGCTATTCATCTTGTCCAGCAATCTAGATTACTTCTAAAAGACCTCAAGCAAGTTCGACATGCTAACAACCAATTTGCTGCTGCCAAGGTTTCAACTAGAAGATGGGAAGCTCCTCCTATAGGTCAGATTAGGTTAAATTGAGATCTAGTTTTGGACAAGGTACATTGCTAAGTGGCAATTGGTGCAATCATTCGTGACTAGGAGAGTAATAATGTTCTAGCTTCTATAAGAAGGAAAAATGATATTTTTCTTGATTCTCTTTTGGTAGAAGCTTTTGTAGCTCTTCAAGCCACACCATTTTGCAAAGGCTTGGGTTATAAAGAAATAATTTTAGAAGATGGTGCATTGCAAGTTATCCTAGACCTCAATTCTCCTCTAGAGATCAACTCTTATCCAAGAATACTAATGTTAGATACAAGATCAACCCTGGCATGATCTTTTATCGACTCTTGGTTTGTTAAGCATACAAAGCGTACTAGTAATACAATAGCACATGCCTTAGGAAAAGATGCTTTAGGCATTAGGAATATTATCATTGTGTTGGGAAAATCTCTTTTATAGAGCTCTATGAATAACTATGCTTTCTATAAAGAAATACTTAATTTATATTAAGAAATAGCCATTAAAGAATATATAGAATAAAGACCAATAGATAAGTTAGAAAATGAAAAGATGGACATACATTACAAAGATAGGTTATTAGAGATAAATAAAGAAACATAAATGCGAGAGAGGTAATGCTTAGTTATATTAATTAAGTAGTGATTCATAATTAAATAAGTTTTAAAACATATGTATCCATATAAAAAAACTATGAAAATGAAAAAAAACTAAATAATGTTCTGTGGAATTATCCCATGAAATCATTATTATCTGTTTTAGTTAAAAAATATATATTTATATCTTTGTAGTAATATTAACTACTTTTCTTATATATAGGAGAAAATGATTGTCTTACATGTTTAATCTGCGTCTAGCCAAAATTCCTCAATATGATAATACTTTTAGAAAACTTTTGAGTCCATATTCACAATATTAAGGAATTTGGGTCGTTGCGTCAATCTTTTAGCTCGCCTTCATCATCCAATAATGCCTCTAACACTTCTAGAGTTTTAAAGGAAGCTAAATTTGAGATCGAGCAATTGAGGGCAAAACAACATTAGTTAAAGGCTCAATTAATACAACAAGCAAACATAGAGATGCGACTAAAACAACACGAACAACAATAAAGGAGTTCATGAGAGAAATGCAATTCTAAATGCATATGATTATGTAACAATTCAGGCCTCCTTGCAGCTAATTTAATAATTTTACTACTATTTTGTATAATGACAATGTTTTCTTTATTTAGCTTGTATTTATGAGACTTCTGTTTTATATTAAACAAATTTTAATGTATCCTTTAAGATATGATGTGTGTTTATTTGAGGTTTTTCATTATTAGATTGAAAAAGTTCTCACTATTTGAATGCTAAAAAATCATTCGAACATATAGTCAATTTAACCATCTGAATGGATGTAAAGAACATTCGAACGTAATCTGTAATTGACGTTTAAACATAGATATAACACTTAAATATAACGAATTCTATATATAACGAATTCTATATTTGAACATAATAAGCCTTCGAGTGAATTTTTACAACATCAATACATCTTATACGTTCGAAAACTATATTGAAAGTTCAAACATTTTTGTCTAAATATAAGTTTAAGTGCTAACAATATGTTCGAACGTATTTATATTCGATCGACCACTCAAATCAATGCATTCGAGTTTGATCAATCACTCAACTCAATGCATTCGAATAGAGAGTTACGATCAAACATAATGAATTAACTGTTCCAATGTCTGTCTAGAGAGAATTTTAGTTGTCCTAAAAATATCTTTACATTTGAACGTCAAATGGTTTCAGTCCGTTTGTTCCTAAAAAATATTTGTTTTGGATGAAATTTAGATTTTTGTCCCAAAACATATTTTGGAACAGTGATACTAGGACAACCTTGAGATGATTTTTCTTTTTTAAAAAGAAAAAACTTTGGGGTGAGTTAGCACATATCAGCATGTCTCAAATTTTCTTTTTTTCTTTTTGTCTATACATGCTTAGCAAAGTCATCGCATATCTTACCAAGCCTTGCATAATATTTTAGGTATGTAACTTCAAATGTTTATGAATATTTTCCCATTCCCACTAATATATTACATAAAATTTAGCCATTAATTACCATATCAACTGTCATATAGGTTTTTTGAGAAAATAGTTCTTTGTAACATATTATAAAAATTACAAGAAATTAGTACGTACTACCTTTTTTCTTTTTATATACATTGTACATATCATAGATAGCACACATTAGTCTCTCAAATTGTCAAAATTTTCAAATTGATAGTGTAGATATCAATTGTCAGCTTTAGTACTCTATGGTGTACATTGAAAATGCATTGTATTTTGGGAGCATAAAACATAATTACCCTATAAATATTGTCAATACCTAATTTGTTTTAGCATGACTAAAATAAGTATTACGTGACATTCTCCAAAGACCTTTGATATAAAGTAACGATAAGCAAATATATATAGATCCCATGTTGCATTTTTTGTATATATCCTATGTTGCATCTTGAAAGAAAGGAACAACACCAACTCTTATGAGATTGATATAAGCTAAAATCGAAAGTGTATTCTTTTTAAATACACTTTGTGCTTATGAACTACAATTTCTTTTATATTAATAAAAGCTAAACTACTAAAGAATTACAATGTGCACTCTAAACAATATAAATTTCAACGGCCAATATATATCCATAAAGATGTTCTACCTCATGAACAATTCTTCTTTCATCTTAACAATCAGACCTTAACTTGACACGCATTGAAATTTTAGAAGTGTAAGGTGCATTACAACTTTTGGTAGTACTTACTCTGGAAACAAATTGATAGTTCACAATAATAATTAAAAAAGAAATATACAGAAAAACATGACTAATGTCACCTCATGCAGCAAAAGCACTTCCAAATTTAGATTTTCTTGTATCTAAATTACTTTAAAGAAAAAAAAGTGTGTTGAGCAAAACTGTTGAGAAGAAGATGAGTAATGAATTGCCAAAGAGATGTACAACTACTGTATGGTTCATATCCATCGCCCCCATGCAAGTTATGATCTTCAAAACTCTTTCAAGGGGCCAACGTGCCCATAAAATATTGAATATAAACTTTGAAGTATGGGATCACTGATCTCTTTTACTCAACCCATATATATTTACAGATTGATCATTCCCGCTCCTATATTGAATTAGGAGTAATGACATAGACAACCTTTTTTACAACTCTATTTCAAAAAACTTAGTTATTATATATAAGGAATGATTATGATCTGTTTCATAAAAAAAATGTTTGTTGATTTAAAACAAAGGTTTAAAAATGATTTTGGGATGACCTTAAAGTTGTACCTCTTGTATTCTCCTAATGGCTTCCCTCATGTCGAGTCGTTGCTCATAATTACTATCAATACAGGCAACTGCAATATGCAAGAGTTGCAATATTTGATCGAGTGAACCTGTGTTGCTCACAATGTCAGGATCAAGCACTTCTTGAAATCTGTGTTCAGACATTGCTGTTAAGACCCATTGCACAACATCAGTGCCACCTTTTCCAGTGATAAGATACTGAGAGGGAAATTTTCCAGTGAGGATTTCAAGAATAACTATTCCAAGGCAATAGACATCAGACTTTGGAGAAACTGTCTGGTATTGGATGTAATCTGGAGTTTTATAGGCAAACAATGCTTGTGCCGCAACTGATGTAGTGACTAGTGAATGGAAGGCATAGTCACTTAACAGTGGCTCATAATCATCGCAAAGAAGAACATTACTGGACTTAAGATTTCCATGAGGCAAATCGTATTTAGCAAACTCACTATGGAGGAAACTCATCCCACGTGCAATTCCCTTGATAATCTTCAAACGCGTTGGCCAATTTAGCTCATTATGACAAATTCCACGATCACCTATATATTAAGGATAATCATAATCACACACACACACACACACACACATATATATATTAGATGTTTAAATGAAGTTACCGATTCAAATCTTGCATTTTTTAAAGATAATTTAACATAGGTTCAACCAAAAGATATATGATTAGAATTCATGATAGAGTTTATAATAAAGAAGAAGATTAAGGGAGTTGTCTCATACCATGTAAAACATATAACAAACTTCCTTTAGGAATGTATTCGGAGATTAATAACTTTTCTTCTCTCCGAAAATGGTAAGCCAAAGGAGTCAAGATATTCTTGTGCCTTAATCTTCCAAACCGCTTCATCTCTTCATCAAATACCTCTCTTTGTAACCTATTCATCTCCCTCATCCTCTTCACCACCACTGAAACCCCATTGGCCATCAAAGCCTTGTATGTTGACCCAATTCCGCCATTACCGAGCACCTCTGCAGCTGCCTTCATCAAATCTGACAATCCAAATGTACCTTTTATATCATTCACCATCACAAGATCACCCGTTCCATTTTTTTCATGTTGACTACTTGAAGCAGTTTTCTTCAAACGGCCAGATTTATGGCTCGAATAGTCTGTGGCCCTACTGCGATTCGAACTTAGCACGTGTATCTCAACCGTCTGATCGTTCACCATTGATTCGCTACCGCGAACAATGAATTCATGCTCCCTACGTTTCGAGCAATTACCAAAGGCAAAGAGGATAAAGATGAGCGTTATCACGGCAAGGAACAAAAGCACTATAACATTATTGTCGCTAGAATTGTTTCCAGTTTCATTACTCGGCATTAATGTTTTATCTTTCTCAGTGCAAACATTGTCTAATGGCTTCCCACAAAGTCCTTCATTTCCTGCAAACGTATTCACACCAAATATTGACAAACTCTCAGGAATCTCACCTTCCAACATGTTGTTAGATAAATCAAGTTGTTTCAACGAAGTTTGGTTCATGGGAGGGATAGGTCCTGTAAATTGGTTCTTCTCTAGGTGGAGTTCTATGAGATGGGTTGGTTGTGTCACCGACTCAGGTATCGTTCCGTTGAATTGGTTATAGGAGAGCCAGGCTTTCTTCAACGAAGTAAGATGGGAAAAGAAATCGTTAGGAATATTTCCAGAGAACTTATTGCCTGTTAATAAGAGAGCTTTCAAAGCGCCAAGCATGTGAAAATCTGGAATTGGGCCTGAGAAGGAGTTATTCACCATGCTGATTGTTCGAAGCCAGCGGAGTTCCAGTAAAGCCTCAACATCTATATTTCCTGAGAGACCTAAGTTGGTGAGATGGAGGCCAGTGATTTTGTCATCAAAGCACATCACTCCAAACCAATCGTTTTTGCAAGGATAGGTTTCGGGAACCCATGAGCTTAATGCGTCTGAATTAATAAATGATTTCTTGAGTCTTAGGAGAGCTTCTTTATCAGTGATAGAAAGAGAGGGGGGAGGGAGGAAGAAGAGGAGGAGAAGGGGGAAGAGAATATGAACAGCGGCCATTGCTGATCCAGGAATGGGAAAAGTCCGACAAGGAAGAATGAGCCGCTGTTCAGAGAGACGATTTCGTGGTACGTTCTAATCCGAGCCTTTGTTTGATTTTCTTTTTTTGGTGTTAGGAGGAGAACATGTGTCATTCTGGGGTTTGTGTTTGCATGTGTGTGGCTTTGAGAGGCCAGACTTACGTGAAAGTCTAAGAATAGGGAGATGCTTGTTTGTGGGGTTGAGAGGGGGGCAACTTTTTGTTGACCTAGTCAGTCTCATGATTTCATTGAGAAAATTACTAATTATCGTTAATGAAGAGGCAGATTAAAGTCCACTACTTCTACACTTAACAAATTGGACCCACAAGATCCATCCAACTCAATTATACTCTCCTTTGTCTTCAACGGTACCAACTTTGATACAATTTAGACTAGTTTCTATTGGATTTTCTAAACCCATGAGTCACTACAAGACTACGTAAATTTCAAAAAATTTATTTTCATTACATGACCTCGTTTAAATTGATTATATTTTAAATGGATATCTATTAACCCGTATATATGTCAAATGTGTGATTAGCAAATGCGATTCAAGTTGATAATATTAAAAGGTTAATAATATATAGAGTTTTAAAGCGTGCAGTTTTTGTGTACTTTCTTTTTTAGGTCTTAAATTTACCCCTTCTTTTAAGGAATGTGCAAAAATTATATATTTCAAAATTGCAAATATCAATTCTCATATAAAAAATGAAGATGGACTATACTAAATTAATTTTACGATGACAAAAAAAAAATTAATGCTGTCAGAAAGTTTCTCCTCTTAATGCTAATGCAAATGTATTTCATCATGTATTGTGAGATAATAGGTCTTTGAATTCTAACTGCCTCACCTTCTTCTAGTCTCTTTTGAGATCATTTGTATCAACTTAGTCAAATATTATTAAAGTCATAATAATAATGATAATGGGCCAGATTAGGTTTAGAGCCATATTAAATAAGTTCACTAGTTATGTTTATTAATGTTGATTATGAATTTTTAATTCGGTCCATATGCCCAAAACCTTATTGTAAGGTACGTTGAGCTTTAATGGTTGGTTTGAATGATATTAATGGCTTAATATTTTTGAAATTTTTAAATGAGATATATCAAATAATTTTTGAGTGGTGAGGCTCAAAAAATTTATTATGATGTGTCAATATTTTTTTACTGTTCTCAATAATATTTTTTTAAAGCCCATATGATATTTATCGAGAAACGATCTCATATCTAATCAATATTAAGTTCAAAAAAATTATTTCAAAATGAGTAAAAAACCTTGCTGGATAGCGTTGTTAATTGACTCGGCCAATAAAAATTATAGACAAGTTCTAGACATTGAGTTAGGCATGTTGAACGGTCCAACTATTTGTTAAGTCTAATTAAATTGATGAAGTCTGAAAAGACCCCTAAGCCCATAAATAGGCTCAAGAAAACACCCCAAAACGCCTACCTGTAACCCACCTCAAGGAAAACCAAGGATACATAAGATTCATGTCTTGATCATCTTCAACCTAGGGTTGCCCCACACCAGTCACTCCAAGCCGCTATGATTATATCATGTCTTCAATATTGTAGCCACAAGAAGCTTCATGCATGCCACAACTCATCATGTCCAGCCACCAGCTTGTTATATTTATTATATATTGCGATATAAATGCAACCTGACAAACTTTATGTTTCATCACAAACAAAGATTGGGTGCATTACAATGTGGATAATTTATTACTATTAAGATATTTTATCGAGACTTAGTTCTCGTTTGTTTTTAGAGATAAAATTAGAGGAGTTGATATAAAATTAAAAGTTAAAAATTTATTAGAATATATTTTTTTGTAATATTATTTTTATTTTAGGATTTGAAAAAGTTGAATTATTTATTTTATTTTGTATAAAAAAAATTTTAATTGTAATGATCAGATGATATGAGAATATTTGAAAAAACAAACAAAACCTTAGTGAATTATTGATTATTATGTTGGAATCTTTGTAGAAGAATATCTATATTTAATTTGAACAAATGAATTTATGTTTATATAGCCTTTGGGAGATAAGTTAGATAACATGACATTATAGTTGGTATCAAAGTCAATTTTAAAATTTTGCAGACTTTAATGCATGAGGTTTTATATTTCTGTGAACCTTAGGAAACAATTTTCTAATTTGATATTTAGAGTTTTGCCGACATCAAAGAATAATGTTGTTGATCTTTAAGATTTTAGAATCTGTAGACTTTAAAAAATGTATCCTTGAATAATGCTATATACAAGTAGTTTTGTAAACCGATTTGTGCACCAATACATATTATTGGTTGCCTTCATATTTTTTTATTGAAGTTTGACTTTTTGACTAATCACATTAGATGGATGCACGTATTAGCGTGCATAATTGCTTATAAATAAATTTTTTCTTATTTAATTGGTATGAGCTACTGGTAGGATCGGGTTAAAATGAATATTTATTATATGTATATTAGTTGTGTTTACAAGTTTCATGTATATTTTTACTCTAGTTAAATGTACACTTTAGATATGTACTTTTATATTTTTGAAGTATTATATATATTTTATAGTTACATGTATATTTTTGTATGAATATCTTGTTTTGAAACATTTAATTCAATCTAAATTTTTAGAATGCCATTTCGTTGTTGTGTACAAAACCTTTTGAAGCTGAATGCAACATGTGAGATAGAGAAGCTTATCCAAGTGTTTATGAAGTACTCCAAGTAGTAGCACAACAATATATAAAAGAGTTTAGAATCTCCTGGATCACAACAGTAGTAATAATGAAGGGGACTGTACCATGGAACAGTTTAATCAGATGCACCCCCTCCTCTTCTTGATGGGAGAGGCGAGCTAATCCTGACAGATGATTGGATCCAGTATATAGAGGTGATATTCTGGGTCTTGAACTACAGATATTAGTAAAAAGTATCGTACTCCACTACAAGCTGACAAGTGAAGCAAAATGATGGTGGATTTTAGAGAGAACCATAAGGAGAACTTATGGGAGAGAAGTCCTCACATGATGACTCTACTTCAAATATATATTTTTTGATCGCTTCTTTCGCATATCAATTAAAAATGTGAGAGCCAAGGAGTTTGGTATCTTGGTTCAGGGAGTTGTGGCAGTTTACCAATATATCACAAAATTTGTAGAGATATTGCATTTTCCTTCCTATTTGAATCTTGATGAAGAAAGAGGGTCTAGAAGTTTGAGGAAGGTCTGAACAACTAAATATATGAACGAATAATAGCTTTTTAGATAAGGTGACTGATGTGTCTAATCTCTATACAAATATTTTCTTACTTTTACTCTTGTTTTTATACTAGTTTGTGGTTATTTTTCTTATTTGTTAAAATTTTTATTTATTTTATTTATTTTTTTAGTAATAAATAAACTGAATAAGTCATTCAAATTTTTGAAATTTTCATTTTCGAATTAATAAAAATTTCCTTCATCAAGAGTTCTAAAAAACATCCATTTGTTGAATTTTAAGAAACACCCTTCAATATTTGGAGTACAAATATTTCTCGGGGATTCCAAAAAAGGACAACCTTGACATCGATGGAAAGCTAAGAGAAAACCTTACAACTTTCGTTGAAGACTTTCCCAAAAAACGAACATCTTAATAGAGAAAAAGTGGGTCAAGTTGCCGGTAGAAAAACTGTCCATATGAGATTTTTGTTTTGGAAAACAAGAAGGAGGACTACCAGAGTCTTGTGAAAGAGGATTTTCTTTACCATTAAGAATGAATTCAAAACTTGGAAAAAGAAGAAGATGATAAAGGCTAAATTAGAGTTGTCGATGATTGAGATTCTCGATCTACATACAGTTTCTTTCTTGGTTCTTTCATCATATCAATGTACAATTTTCATTATGAATTCCAAAATTATTATAATTTATTTTGATTCTATGAGCTAATTTCTATTGCTAAAGCTATGATGTAGCCTATCCATGACAATTCTAGATCTTATTTTTATGTGAGTACAAATCATTACATTTAATGCTTTCAATTATCTAACGAATAGTTGAATGATTTGTTGTGCATGTTAATTCAAGAGATGATGCATGTAGTTCAGTTTTGTATGATGTATGCTGTGAGTTGAACGAAAGACAAGAATGTGAGAACATAATTTGTATGGCTTTTATGTGAAATGTTATTAATCTTAATGCCCTAAAATACTTTTAAATTCACATAGATATTGCAGGTTATCGTCTATTGGGTAATTCTAATTCTACTCGAGAGTGGGTTTTAGATAAGTTAGATTATTTTACTATCAAATAGGATGATAATTAATTAATTGTATGGTTAGGATTTCGGATTGGATTTGTTAGATGAGTTAGATGCCTTAGTATTTTCTTCTTAGGTGAAATCTTCATCTTTTTAAGTGTGTGGTCACTTCTTCATTTGTTGATTTAATTTAATTTGTTTTTACATTTCAAATTCAAAATCCATCACTTATCTGGATTTTAAATAATTTAGAATCAGAACAATTTCAATAGTTAATAAGTAAATAGTCCTTGTGGGTTCAATTTCCTTCTTTATCATTATATTACTTATTATGATTTCGTGCATTTGCAAATTTTCACAAGAAGTTTTTGGGGCCCCTGTCAAGGAACCGCTTGTTGGAAATCTTGAATTTGTAATATTGTGGGCAAAGAAAACTTAATAGTGGTTGTAATGTTATTGGGCATGTCAATTCAAGATGTTGGGAGTAAATATGCCATTCATTTGTATAACAAGTCGAGTTTAAATTGTGTTTGAATATGTGAACCGTTTGTATAACATGTCCGGAATGAGTTTATAAAAAATAGTAAAATTGTGGTAAATGGTTAAGCAAATACGAGAATGAGATAATTTTCTTGAGATAATGAATTTCGTTGGATGTGGTGAGTAATTTGTGCATGCTAAGTATGTAGCTTGGTTATAAATTTGAAGTTGGTTTTGTAATTATTTGAAATTCGTGCTACGCTTATTTGGGTTATTAACTTTTTTTACTGAATGTGTTATGGTTTTAAGTTGCGATATTGTTAGAGGTCAGACCTAAGGCTTAAATAATACATAGTCAGAGTCAAATAATCGGTGTTTTGATGTTAGATTTTGCATAAAAAGAATGGACTGATGTTGATTTATATTATAAAAACAAGCTTTTTTTTTTAAACTTAAACACAACCTCAGTCATTTTATCTATATTACTCATGATATTCATATCAGAAAAGAAAAACATCTTTTATCATGACCAATATAGACATGAGCGATTTTTAACATTTTGTTCTTAATTGTATAAAATATAAAATTTCATATATAATTATATGAAGATTACTTGGTTTTGTTCAGTAATATGTTATAACATGATGTTGCATTTGAAAACTTCTGGTATAACTTTTTATTTTTGTTTCCATCCAAACCTTACAGGTGTAAAACAGTGGCCTCTTTTATAATGTTGGTGTCGATATATTTGTTTCTGGTGCATTCACTTTGAAACAAAGTATTTTCTGTATAGTCTTTCTTGTGTGTATACTCAAAATTCTAAGAATAATACTGGAAAGATTCATATTATATTTATACTCGATTAGATGTTAGAGTTTGCATAGTTCTACCATGGGGTTAAACATGGAATACATTCTGATATTGTATATGTTTTATTGTTGTAAATAAATATTTTATAAAGTTTGCTATGATAATTTGATAATAAGTTTTGTTTTTCATTATGTATTTGCTCATATTTACATATTAGTATATGTTTATTGCTTACTAAGTTATCAATAACTCACATATTTAAATATTTTCAGAAGATTTTGTGGATTCAATAGAGAATTAAGAGTAGGAAGCATGGGCAGAGCTTAGTTGAGGATCGTAGATTGAGTACCTAAGAACATTGTGATTATTGAAAGATTTTATTCAGTAGATTGGATATTTTATTTTGATATGATTTAGGAAAAGGTAAATCCACCTCAACTTCTTCCTATTTAAGTCTTGACCATCTTACTTGGCATGGCATCAAGGTGATATGATTTAATAGACTAAAAAATTCCTCCCCTCAGCAATATAAACAGTTTGATTCGGTCTAATCCAAGAGAGGTGATGGACCGGTCCTATTCGGTCCGACATTTTTTCCACCCTGGACCGGACCGGTCGAATGGGATAGCAGTCACATTCGGTCCGGTCCGATCTAGGAGAGTTCGAACATATTAAATTATTAATATATATTAAATTATACATAATATATGCATATTAATATATATTAATATAAATATAAATGTATATTAATATTTGTAATACAATTAATACTATTAGTATATAGTAAATTAGTAATAGTGAAATACATTAAAGTCTAATACACTAATGTATTTATCAAAATTATAATAGTAACTTTTAACTATAATATTCTATAATATATTATACTAGTATTAACTGTACTATATACTAATTACTATATTATTAGTCAATAGTATATAACAATGATATTGGTATAGACTATCGTATAGTAATAGTATATTAAATAATAGTAATACTCTTATTACTTATTAATAATACTTTATGTAATTAATAAGTTATAGTAATTTAATACTAACATATTAAGTTAAATATATTAATACTATTATAAATTTATAAGTTACTATAATTTATACTACAACACTCGTAATATGTTAATATATTAATATTATATATTAGTATTAATATATAATATATTATAGTTATACATCAAATGATATATATATGTATGATTTGTTTTTGTTACTGTATTTAGTCCGATCCAATCCAGTCTAGGGGAAGAAATTCCCTGGACTGGGACCTAAGCGAATCATATTTAGTCCTAATTTTTTTGGACCAGACCGGACGATACCCCATTAGGTTTGGCCCGATCCAAAATGGCCGATCTAGCTCAGTCCATCCGGTCTGGACCATATTTCTTACTCCCCTACTTCTCTCCCTCTCTCATCTTCTTCAAACTCTCTCCCTCCTAAAAACCCCAAAACGCTTTCCCTTCTTTTCGTCTTCTTCGTTTGCTTTCATTTCCATTGTCTTCTTCATTTCTCATTTTACCACCACCAATCGAAAAAGATGTGAGAGAAAATCTTATCGATCTAAAACAGTACAATATGAGAAAGTCTCAAGTTCTTCTAGAATATCTAGATCAGTGATTTTTTTTTCCTGGGGCTGATAAGTTTGCTTGCTAAAGCGATACAATCTAAGAAAATAAAACTGTAGACATATTCGTAAACATGCCAATATAATCACATGAAAATAGAAATTACTAGGAAATTGATAAAAAAGAATTCAAGAAAATGTCTATTCTCTCTCTAAAAAAAAGCATATTCTATTATTGCATAAGCATGCTTGGGAAGAAAGAGCCTGTTTTTGCCTAAACAAGAGCATTCTAATTGCTAAGACGTTGCTGAGATTCTTTTTTGTGTTTTTTTTTTTTTTTTGAAATAAGATAAAGAATTTTCCTACAAGTTGCTTTAGGTCAGAGATTTTGAGATTATGAGGACCTTGCTTCGACAACACCTGCAATGTTAACTATTGTTATGTTTTTAGGAAGGAGAAAATTTGAAGAACTTAAAATTATGTATCCTTTTTTTTATCGTAATTTGGAAGGATTTGATATAGTTGATGAAACTCCTACACAAGGTAGTAAGTTCTAGAAGAATGAAACCTAGACATCAATGAGATTTGTCAGGGAGGGGTCTCAGGGGGTTTTGCAAAGGGCAAGTCAGTTCTGAGGGGTATTTTTTACCCAAGAGAGAAGGGGGGAGTCAATTATGGTGGTATTTTTTACCCAAGAGGGAAAGACGAGTTTTGAAATTATGTTAAAAAAAATAGAAGCCAAAATGGCATTCCATGTCAAGCGGGAACCAAAAAGGGGATGCACAAGCAATTGATGTAACAATGCCTTAGTTATATAAACAGACAACTTCATTTAAATCAATACAAGTTACAGACAACTATCAAGCCAAATGGCTTAAGAGATGAAGTTTGAAAATCCATTCCACCATGTTCAAATGCTTTCATCAATTCAAGCATTCTTTGCTAGGCTATGAGCAGCCCTGTTACCTTCTCTATATACATGACAAATATGTACAGCAACAAAAGAAGGAAATAACAATTTAATTTCATGGATAAAAGACCTCCAAGGAGAATTAACCAAAGATTCTGATGATAGATCTTCCACTACCCTTAGGCAATCTGTTTCAACACATAGATGTGTAATCCCCACATGCAATAGAAATTGGAGTCCACGCAGCACAGCAAGAAACTCTATCACTTCCAGACTCTCCACTTCCCATTCTCCCTTACAAGCAGTTAAGGACTCGCTTGTGACCATCCCTCAGAATCGTACCAATTCTAGCCTTACAAAGATTGAGAAAAGTTGTTCCATCTACATTGAGGTTTAGGAAGCCTTTTGGAGGTGCTGCCCAACCACAAGATTGTCTCAATGCCGAGCTTGGTGTTTGTTGTACCGCCTAATATCTTTTGAGTTCAGTTAGTGCATATTGGATGGTTTGATCCACCCCCATAAGTTCATTATCATACAGTTTTTTGTTCCATTGATACCATAAGGATGAAGCAATGGTGAAAATAGTTGTAAAGCCTCCAAACCTCTCTTAAATATATTGGGATGTGGATATTTTATAGAGACTGTATTGAATTGTTGATTATTATGTTGGGGTCTTTGTAGAGGAATATCTATATTTAATTTGAACAAATGAATTTATATTTATAAAGCCTTCAGAGTATATATATGTGTGTGTGTGCGCGCGCGCTAGGGAAAAACAACGTGTAAAACACGTTTTTCTAGTTTAGTAAAAAGTTATAAATGATATAATTTTATAAAGAAATAAATTTTGATTAATAATGTAATATATAGCGGAAAAAAATGTAAGTTCTAACAAATATATAATAGATAATAAATAAAAATGTCTTAACAATAAAAGAATTACATAAAAGTAAATTATAAACTGATGTGAAGTGATGAAAGATAAATATTTAATAATTTTTTTTAGGATATAATCGCAGTTCATTTCATTAAATGAAGTTTATAGCTGAGACCAATAAATTTGGGAAAATCCATATTACAAGCCTAATTAAATGTTGATCTGTAGTATCCTCACATACATCAATGATTTTGTCTTAACTTCTAATCTCTCAAAAGCCAAACTAACACTGATATATAGTTTGATTGAGAGAGCACAGAGGTAACCAAACCCCCACTCTCCAAAGAAGATGAGAAGATCACTACTTCCACTCTCCAAAAGAGAAAGAAGACAGACAACATTTATCCTCCAAAGAAGAAGCGGGGTGCCAAATAAGAAATATGGTCAAAATGTTTATTACTACAAACAAATCAACAAAAACAGATAATAACAACGTAAAAACAAAACCAAAACTCAGATCAACAGAATCTGGTTCAGACCAAAAGCACAACAACATGGTAGAGGGTGGCGCATGGCTGACACGTGCCACCTAGGTGAGTTCGGACGATCAACCCCTACTGTCCGAGGTCCCTGGGCCTAGCGACACCGAGTGTGGCTGCAGTATGCCTCTCCATTTGTGACATATGGATGGCCACGCAGGATCGGCGACCCGCGTGTGTGGTGCACTTGCCATCCCTTTTGGATGGAACTTTGGATGGCAAGCAAATCGACGACAGTAGAGTCTCCTGGTGGAGCGTGTGTTGGTGGCAGACCACTGAAAAATGCGCAACCTCCACCCATACTTGGTTGCCCAAAATCGAAAGAAAACCCAAGAAAAAACCTCCCAACACTCAAAGGAGAGCTAGCAAAGGAGGAGAGGGAGGGCGAGAGTTGTTTTTGGGGGGGGGGGGGGTGCAGGCCACACCCCCTAATTTTCTCTCTTTTGCTAGGATTAAATCACCTAAGAGAGAGCTTCTAATAACTATTTAATAATTATTATAACTTTATTTATAAAATATTATATCTACTACATATTTTATCATAATATATATGCCAAACTAATTTCCCGATTTGAATGATCCTCTCTATCGATCTTCTACAATTGTTATCTTTTTATCTCTCGTAATTATTATTATTATTATTATTATTATCTAATTAATTCATCCCAGCTCCTATTATACAGGCCGACGATGGATAGTGTTTACAAGTAAAAATTCCATGCATTATTCTTGCCAATTTGGACGGCGATGCATCAGTTTTTCAGTTATGTATACATACTACTCTCTTTCCTCAACATATTTTTCCTTACAAAATTAATATGATGATAAACTTTTACGATCAGGAGAATTTCATTCCGATACGTACACATGGATGCAATTTTTTTGGGGTGCGTTAGTTAATTATAATATTTTTTTTTACCTATATTTATCATGAAAAGTTTTGGATCGAGATATATTATATTTTACACTTCTAAAGTTTCGAAAATTGCATATATACTTTTAAATGGTTGTTAAATTTAATAAAAATAAATAAATAAAAAATAGAAAAAAATCGTCAATTGGCAGTTAGATAACTGCTTATTGCAATAATATATATATTGTATTGTTGGAAGACAATTTAGGTAATAGGAACTAACTCTCTAGACATCCAAGTATTTACAAAATCTACTATTAAAAAATTATTTAATGTTTAGTAAATATGTACCAAAAGTGTTTTTAAAGTTATTTCCGATGATTCTTATTGCTTATCTATCTATGTTCTTGTAGATGCATTATTCATGTTCACTGCCTGTATGTGGTACTAAGAAGTGATATCATAAGGTTAATTTGGTATGTTTCTTACCTTGAATATCACAATTAATTAGTTGAATAATAAATATGGTATATTAAAATAATTAATATACCTAAACATAGACACCCATCATGAGTTTGTAAAGAGTTAAAGAAAACTATTTGAAGAGATGTTGTTCCCAAATGATTGAATTATTCTGAAGCTTCAACCTGATGCAATTCCAAAAAACCATCTTAAGAATGTTGGGTCAACTGCCCTAACTGCTGAGAAAATTAATGATTAAATAATCAGTATATGGCGATTGTAGCTCTTCAACTGCTTTTTCATGGGACAACTAACTTGACATTTCACCACTTCACCTACTCCTCCATGTGTTTAAGTTTGTCCAGTCCAATCTTTGCCTAACTGTTACTCAATATAGACATATGGCTTGCATCTTACTTTGTATGCACCCAACAGATCCTACATTCTATATATGGTTTAAGAAATAGTCCTAGATTGGATTTGAATGAGTTCAATTTATCTTAACTCATCTCAATTTCATTATTATAATTTTTTTAAATTCTCACGTAAAAATAATAAATAATTCAATTTTTTCAAATCTCAATTCAACTTTTTAAATCTCAATTTAAATTTTTTTAATTTTAAAATAATAATAATATTAAAAAATAATATTTTATTCAATTTTCAAAACTCATCTCATTTTATCTTTAAATGCAAACGGAACAACTGGTTTATGTCTATTATTCATAGAATTTACTCGCTATATTCTTTTTGGAGTCATCTTTAAGATTTTTCTTTGTTGCTATATATATATATATATATATTACATGTGATTTATTTTTCACTTTTTTCTTAATTTATTTAATCCATTTTCTTTGTAATTAACGTTGACCATATAATAATTTGACTAAAGAAGAAAATTGATTATCTTTTACATCTCGAGTCATTATCATAAATATGTTGACTTTGTTCCTTTGTAAATCCCACATTGGTGGGATTTGTAAAATGGGGCAAAGCATGAGGTTATAAAATGAAGCCTAGCCTCCCTAGTTAATTACATCAGTCAGAAACTTATCTAGTAATTTTTTACTTTAGTAAAATTCTTCTATTATCCTTTTTGTATGTAAAAGGAAGAGAGGTGAAAGTTAGAGTTTTACTAGTGGGAGAATTTTTTTAGGTGTCGTTGGGGTGATGAGAAAAATTGTGTGATTGTAACAATTTTTCACATAGTGTATTTTCTTCTCTGGGTCTAGTGGGTTTTCTCCTGTTTTGGAGTTTTCCACGTAAATTCTTGTGTCATGTTTATTTATCTATTTTTCTTATTATTCTGTCAAAAGTAGATCCTGGTGGAGAGAATTTGAAAGCCCAGATTCCCAACAGTGGTATCAGAGCCACTAGGTTCTTTTTGCAGGGTGGAGCTTTGGTGTAGTAGTGTGAATACGTATGTTCTAAGGAGGTTCTATCTAGGAGATTGGAAATTTTAAGTGTGTCCGTTGTGACCCTCCAATCTTTCCTGGGAATCTTGAAGTTCTGTTTAGGAAAGATCAGTCTTTCTTGGGAACTTACTTAGTGGGTACTATTCATTTATACGGTAAAATTCATCGAAACTATGACACGAGATAGAGTTTCAAATCCTATCAGATTTGATGTGGAGAAATTTGATGAAAAAATCAATTTTGGCTTGTGGCAAGTGCAAGTCAAGGATATCTTGATTCAATTAGGATTACACAAGGCGTTGAAAGATAGACCAGTCCCTGAAGTTAGTAACGGTCCAAGCACTACTGGTGAAACAAAGAGCAGATTTGGAATGAGCGAAAAAGATTGGGAGGATTTGGATTTGAGAGCGGCAAGTGCAATTCGTCTATGCCTAGTTAAGAATGTTCTTGCAAATGTGCATGGAATATTCACGGCAAAGGGACTCTGGGAAAAACTCGAAGAGTTGCATCAGACGAAAGGTGTCTCGAACTAAGTGTATCTAAAAGAGCAGTTTCATACACTGCGGATGAGTGGAGGTACGACTATTTCAGATCATTTAGGTGTTCTCAATGGGATTGTCTCTAAACTGGAATCTATTGGAGTTAAAATTGATGATGAGGATCAAGCCTTGAGGCTGATCTGGTCTCTTCCATCTTCCTATGAGCATATGAAACCTATTTTGATACATGGGAAGGAGAAAATAATTTTTTCAGAGGTTACTAGTAAACTTTTTTTCTGAAGAAAGAAGGCTAAGTAGTGGAAGTAATGGTTCACTTGAGAACTTAGCAATGGTGACAGCTGGTGATTGGAAGAGAAAGAACTCCATGAAGAAGAAAGTAGTCTGCTGGGTGTGTGGACAACCTGGGCAAGTCAGAAGAAATTGTCCAAGAGGTGGAGCAAATTCGGCAAGAGGTTCCAAATCAGTAAATAGAGATACTGACAATGAAACTAATATCGTGTCTCTCTTTACAGAAGATGATGTCTATTAAAAGGAGACATGTACATCCTCATGGCATGTCGCTAATCCCAAAGTTGCCATGATAGAGGATGTGTTAGTGTTAGTTGTTCCACAAGTTTGCACACGGGCATTGGTTTGGCATTGATACAAGGTGTGTGGTGGAAATTCATGTCGATGGTTGATGAACTTCCAGAAAAATCAAACGTGGGAGTTGCACCATAATTTTTCAGTAAGGTTATTTTCAATATGGACCGAAGTGAAATGCTTGGAATTGGTTTATTCTGAATGGTTATGCTTTTATGGTGGAGCATGATAGCGAAAGTTATGAAGATTCTCATTGCAATGGAGCGTAACTATGGGATCAGTCAAAGTCGCAAGGTGGAGATTGTTGACTTTGCTCCTTTGTAAATCCCATACCGGTGAGATTTATAAAATGGGGCAAAGCATCAGATTATAAAAATGAGGCCTAACCTCCCTAGTTAATTACATCAGTCAGAAATTTATCTAGTAATTTTTGACTTTAGTAAAATTCCTCTATTATCCTTTTTGTATGTAAAAGGAAAAGAGGTGAAAGTTAGAGTTTTACTAGTGGGAGAAGTTTTTTTGGGTATCGTTGGGGTGATGAGAAAAATTGTGTGATTGTAACAATTTTTCACATAGTGTATTTTCTTCTCTGGGTCTGGTAGTTTTTCTCCTGTTTTGGAGTTTTCCACGTAAATTCTTGTGTTGTGTTTATTTCTCTATTTTTCTTATTATTCTGTCAAAAGTAGATCCTGGTGGGGGAATTTGGAAGCCCAGATTCCCAACAAAATATACAAAAGTAATAATTATCTCCAAATTTTAACATTGATTTGCTCTCAAAAGTGAATTTAAAATCTAAACACTGTCGAAATCAAGAAGATAAAAACATATAAATGACTAAGAAATCAAACATGTATATGTGTCAAGATATTTTTAGGAGTCTTTCGAATAATGTTTCATACAAATAGTATTGTGCATTCATACGTGTTTTATTAATTGTTTTTATATTCTTTATTTTAAGTATAAATATTTTATTAAAATTTAATATTCTTTATATTCTTTTTACTTTAATATTAGTATCCGTACGAATGTTTAATGTTACTTGTATTTAGATTTCTCCTCATTTTAAATGGTAGAAAACGTAATTAGGATTAGATCCAAACGCTAAATTGTTAATCTTAAATTGTAGGAAACGTAGTTATCTCGATAGGAGGACACTGTGTGAAGTCGAACACGCGACCAGAATAGCAGAACGGCGTCCAAAATAAAAGACGCCATTGTTACTCGAGACGAGTGTCCCAGAAAAACCTTCCCTTCAAATCTACTCCATCGATTTCCTATACACAAACAAAACAGAACAAACCTGATTCCGACAAGTTATCTGCCTCTTCTCTACGCTCTCGCCATTCCCGTACCCAAAATTCGATTGGATATAGAGTACTAGATCCTCCCATAAATAAAAATAACAAAAAACAAAACCCACAACCCCACATTGGGAAACTCGATCCCCCCCCCCCCCCCCCCTTCCCCGCCCAATCATTCGGACCATCCATTAACCTACTTGTGACTGGCTTGGCTTCATTTTTTACGAATTCGGTTCTTCTCTTCGCTGTAGCTGTATCAGAGTGATGGTGGAGACCTTGCCTGTCGGGCGGTCCAACCACCAGAGGCTGGAATGGAGGCGGTGGGTTCCGGCGTTCTTGTCCAACCACAGGATCCTTTTCACGGTGCTTTGGATTGCGGCCCTTGCCTCGGTTCTCTTGTGGCAGAGGAATATTGTCGACGGATTCTTGGTGTTCCGGCGGGCCCCGATGAAGCCCATGCCGCTACTGAGGACCGTAGCGTTTAACCTGACGGACTTTGGAGCGGTCGGCGATGGGGTCACTTTGAACACCGAGGCTTTTGAGAGGGCAGTCTCGGCAATCTCCAAGTTGGGAAAGAGAGGTGGTGCCCAGCTCAATGTGCCTCCCGGCCGGTGGCTTACGGCGCCGTTTAATCTCACTAGTCATATGACTTTGTTCCTTGCTGAGGATGCTGAAATACTAGGAATTCAGGCAAGTTTTTTGTTTTATCTTTACTTTTCAATGATTACTATATTTTGTTTGGGTTGTTTTTATATTGTTTAGTTATGACTCGAAGTGATTTCAATTTCACTGAGATATTTCTGTTCTGTATGAAATGGTGAATTTCTGCTATTGGGACCAGTAGTTCATTCGGGGATTGATTGGTTTTCATATGGGTATTGAATTCTATTCCTAGGTTACACTACCATGCAAAATTCATGAGGCATCCTCTGTGGACTAGGATAATGTATAGAAGTACAATTTTTTTTTTTTTTTTTTTATTTGGCACTAACTGTCTGAGAATAAAGTCCCGGCTAATCCTAGGGGTACAAAGCCCTCATCAAGGAGTTTCCCCGCATATGCACCTCATCTAATTCAAGGACAAAGTCCTCTAGTTCGATGGCCCCTAGAAATTGTTTGTACCCAAGGGTTTGAACCTTAAACTTAGAGGGTGCATACCACCAGGAGCAAGACTCTCATCACTCGAGGCAACCCCTAGGCATTAAGAGTACAAAAGAGTTAATTTTCATAAATCAGAGGAGTTCGTATTCCTTGTAATTTGGATTTACAAGTATCTGTAATCAGTAGGAAGTCAAGAAAGAATGCATTTTTTTTTCAACATTAGATGGGTACACAGAGTGGGAGGTTCAATTTGTCACCGGATAGGCAAAAGATTTTGGGGAATATCTGCCTCCTTATGAAGCAACAAAGAGCATTCCTTAGGATGAATTGGTGTGAATATAGATGTGATCAATTCAAATAGGGTAATGACCCATATACAAACCCTGTTTCTGTAGGTCTGTGATGAAGCATAACTTGTATCAGTGTCTGAATACATGGAAAACTGACTAATCACTTGACAGAAACATTATATTAACCTGAAGAATAATGATTGCTATTTTGCAGCCCAAAGTGTGGGAATAATCTTAGTAGAAAATTGTGAGTAAAAACCCTCAACACTAAGCAATAGATTATGGACACAATGGGACATCTTAGTGCCTGGAGATATGTATGATTATGATACGCATCCAACTTTCTTGCAGTATTCTAATTGTATTTTGGAACTGGATCCCCTTCCCCTTGGACATTTCCGACACTTTTTGTTTACATTGAGGAGTACTTGTTTATTTGTTCTATACATATGAGACACCATATACAATGGACTTAACAAATTACTATAAGAGCATTCTCAATGGTTTATGTATTATACATAGGAATCTAAATTAGTTAATGAAATGCTCAAATAAAGAGTTCCATCCTATTATTCAAAAAGGAATCTAAAATACAATTAGCTACAGTAACCCACTTCATTTACAGTGAACTATTCATCTATCTTAAAATTTTGTATCCTTTGTTTCTCTCTCCTTCTCACTTTCTTTATTTCCTGCTATCTTTTTTCTATTTACTGCTATAGTGGCATCCTACATCATTGTTTAAGAAGCCAAGTGTGAGAAAATAACTCATAATACACTCATTTTGTTTTCATTCTTTTTTATTTAGGTTGTTTTTATCATGAGTTCTGCTAGGGAGCAGCCAATATTTTAACACACTGACCACACCGGTCAACGTGTATGGTGACGTGTTTTAAACAAAATAAAATATTTTTTCTACAGATCTTCTTTCATAACTCAACCAACATAAATAATTTTTTTTGTTTGTTGATTCAAGACTGAGCAAAAATAGAGCAAATCCCCACTCCCAGGGATTCGAACAACGTAAACAAGTTTCTACGTTGTTTATGCTGTGCATCTTTAGAAAGAATGAAAACCATCAACAAATGAAGGACAAAAATCTTGGAATCAAATGAAGCTAAAATTATTGTATATTTGTTAGGCTCAAAGGAAAAAAAACACGTATGTATGTATCTGTGCCAGAGATTGAAACTGCAAGAGAGAGAGAGAGAGTTTCTTGTGTCATAGAGAATTACAAAAACGAATGGAAAGATAACTTACTCGAATGGAAAAATAAACCTTACAAATGTTCAAATCGGAAGACCAAATGTTGAGGAGAAGATGGATTGAGGAAGGCTAGATCACAGGAAGGCAGCTTGAGGAGAACTGGATTTGAGGAACGCTAGGTCACACTGTCAGACTTATGGCGACGGAAAAAGGAAGGCAATATGTTGGGTTTGGTCTTTTATAGTCATTTCCTCTTCTGCCAGCATGGAGGTGTGTTTAAAAAAATAGGCTTAAGAAAATAATTTCTCTTTTATCATTTATAGTGTGGATAGACACATTACAATCACATTAATAGGGAATATTAAAAATATTGAAAGATATAGAGATATTGCAAATGTGCTAGATAGAAGAAATAGGTATATATACTTTTCTAATGTTCTCATAATATAATCTCAATTTTTTATATTTTTTACTTTATTTTTAATTTTTGTTTGGCTTATAAATTTTTATTTTTTGTGTATATGACATAATTTTATGACATTGTATATGGGAAATATTGTCAATTCAAAGGATATGAGGATATTGCAAGTTCATTGGTAGTTAAAGGAAATATTTAAAATGAATAAAAACAGATTATATAAATGGTATATAGAAAAAATAGATAAGCTGATATATGGTAGATTGTAAAAGTCATTAGGTAAAATAGAAAGAGTGGGTTTTGGTGGTATATTTTAGAGAACAAGATAGAAAAAGCATTGTTTGTGCTCTTAGAAAGTGCTTTTTATATGGTTTGGATAACATGCATTATATGGTTTTTTTATATTGCTAAGCATAACATCTGAGTTGCACAGATGTTATGTTTATCACTTCAATCATTATCCTAGTTTTCACAAAAAATTGATCTAATTATGTTGTTTTGGTTGTGGCTACTGAACCCTCCCTCCCTCTCTCCCTCTCTCCCTCTCTCTCAACTATAGTTATTGCTAGTTGTTAATTACTCAACTCTAAGTCCTCTGATGTGAATGTATAACAGGATGAGAAGTACTGGCCGCTGATGCCTCCTTTGCCTTCATATGGGTATGGGAGAGAGCATATTGGACCTCGGTATGGAAGTTTGATTCATGGTCAAAATCTCAAAGATGTTGTTATTACTGGTTAGAATTTTTCCCTGCTTTTCTAAGCCAAACTACATTACATTTTCTATGTGACACCCGAATTCGGCATTGGAAATATGAATAATCCATGTAGCATGGGTAGGTTATAAAGTAGTCATGCATGTCAAGCTCCATATTGACTACTTCTTAGAATTGTTCCCTGCTTTTCTAAGCTGAAACTAAATTCTGTTTTTTTTATGTAACACACCAGTAACACATTGGAAATATGAATAATCCACAGAGAGTGGGTAGGTTATAAAAGTAGCAATGTGTGTTAAGTTTGATATTGGCTACTTACTGGTGAAATTGGCTTGCATAAGTGATTCTCTAAAAGCCTCAAATGACTAGTCTTTTTGGGGTAATAGCGCAGAGGTGGCTAACTGGTTTCCCTGGGTCATTACGTATGGTATAGAGCCACCTAGTAAGGCCAACCATGTGATACTAGAGCACAACATGATATGAGTCTAATGAGGGCATTGGTAGAGTGGTAGGTTATAAAGGTAGTCATGGGTGCTAAATCCCATATTGACTACTTACTATGTGAGACAAGGCTTAATGAGTGATTCTTGTGAAATATCAAATTGACTAGCCTTTTTGAGATTATAGTGTAGATTTGGCTAGTTCTTTCCATGAGTCATGGCCTTTTATTCAATGAAAAGGCTCTTGACTTGAGTATGAGTCCAAGCATATAATATATTTAAAGATGCCTTCTTTTTTTTTTTTAATGAAATTTTAGTTTAAGACCTCCTTTAAAGATTTTTAGTTGCCTTTAATTTTTTTTGTTGGAATCAGGTGTCCAGAACAAAGCCTCGAGTCCCCGACTAATTTTACAGGTTCATTGTGAGTTTCCTGTAAGGGCACATCAGGTAATTTAGAGGGAAATACCCCAGTCCATTGGCCTTTAGAAATTATCTGCACCCAAAGGTTTGAACCTTAGACCTAGAGGGAGCATACCACTAAGACCAAGGCTCTTACCTCCTGACCATGGCCTCAGCAGCAAGTTTGCAAGTGTGAACTCATGTTTGCTTGTAATGAGAGATCTTTTTTTTTTTTTCAACCATGAAACTCGTTAAATTATGATGGAATTACGAGAGACCATAGATATATCTAGTGGGCTATGACAGACAAATTATCAAAGTTGCAACTTTTAATGGCCCAATTTTTATAGTTAGACTTACTTCTTAAGCACTCAAAACCAAAGCTAATTGGCGACGCAAACCAAATACAGGTTAGCTGTGAAGTCCGTCAACACCTCGCCCCCCCCCACCCCCCCAGCTGCCTCTCCCCCTTTTCTTAAAAAAAATCTGTAACATGCCAAGAAAGGTATTTTTTAGAAATTACTCTAATGGGAATTCCAAATTGTTATCTAATACAAAAGGATGTTATTTTTAACCAAAAAAATCATCAGTTATTATAATTTTACTTTGGGCAAATGGGTGGCAGTTGACTGTCCTAGGTCATTCATAAGAGGAGTATGGAATAGCTGGTTCCTGAACTGACTGTGACCTACCTATAATGCCAGTCATCTGTCATCTTATGTCATGTTGTAAGAATTGCTTCTGTTTGTTACCTGACCCACATCTCCTTGTAGAATTATCACAACTGAAAAAAAAAAAAACAACAAATAGCCAAGAAAAAGAAGAGACTAAAAATTGAAAATTAAATCGACAGTGTCAGCCAACTAAGCAATTCCCACATAAGGAAAGGACCCTTGCTCTCTTTTCTCTAGCATGTAGGTATACATACATATCTACAATTCCTCTATATCAACATTTACTAGAATAGTTGCTTATTGTTTAGTTTACAAAATATTGATGACAAGGCTGCAAATCATGCTTATCAACTCATCATATTGTGGATATCTCTGTGCCACTAGCCATATAAGTTCCATGATTTGAATGGTTTTAAAGTTTTGTGTGAGTTCATAAAAGAAGGTATGTGGATGACTGGTAGCCACATAATTATGGTTGGAATTAAACCCGTGTGCCAATATCTGTGCAGATTGCTAAATTCTAGGATTGTGCAGGGCATACATACCATTTGTCATATATAGTTGTCAAATGGGCAATCATTTTTTTAATTTGTAACTTGATCTAATTAATTTTGTGACTATTCTGCAGGGCATAATGGTACAATAAATGGACAGGGTCAAACATGGTGGACAAAGTATCACCAGAAGCTCCTTAACCATACTAGGGGCCCACTTGTTCAGATAATGTGGTCAAGCAACATTCTAATCACTAACGTAACTTTGCGTGATTCTCCTTTTTGGACACTTCATCCATATGACTGCAAGAATGTAACCATCAGAAATGTTACAATCTTGGCTCCCATATTTAAAGCTCCAAACACTGATGGAATAGATCCAGGTAAATGTTTTTTGATAACTGATGATTACACATGCAGCCTGCTGTGTTGTTCAGTGCTACCCTACCATGATGTACTTTGTTGGTCTGATGAGTATCTTGACAAACCACCTACTTTTGATGAGTAAAACATTGGACTGTTAAACACTATTAAGTAGATACAAGGTAGAAAAGTATTTCAATTATGGTCAGCCGATATATTAGCAATGCTCCACCATCTAGGCTTTTCTTTTCCAATTTTTCAAACCAACTGAAGAGGTTAAATTGATGACTTGGAAGATATTGTTTTGGGTTTCAAAGAGGTAGTGATTGATGCGGCTAGAACTGGTCTTTGAAATTGGGGAATCATATAAGCTGGATTAGTTGAACTTGGAATGTAGCATCATGAATTACAACGCATCTATGAATAAATGATACCCAAAATGTCATGACCTTGTGACATATGGTCAATGCATTACATTTTTCCTTGTTATACAGCATTAATCAACAAACTCCAATTCTTTGTGGCATAAACAGATTCATGCCAGGATATGGTAATTGAGGACTGTTATATAAGTGTTGGGGATGATGCAATTGCAATAAAGAGTGGCTGGGATCAGTATGGAATTGCTTATGGACAGCCTTCAAAGAATATACTCATTCGAAACCTTGTTGTTCGCTCCATGGTCAGGTGAGAGACTCATAGAAATCTTGCTTCTAACTTAAGAGTGCCATCATGGCCTTGTCTTCACCACATTTTAGTACTTATGGCATCCAAAAATATTACCATCATCATCTGCGTGCACTAGATATTAACAGATGAAATTTTTGGATGTTTCTGTTCATGTTTGATTTTAGCTGCAGTAGCAAATTTGATTGTATGCATGGATGAGTTTGATATGCAGTGTCTCTTACTGATTCAGTAGAAAAACTTCTGTAATGGTTTTACTTCTAGATATCTTTTGGACAGATTTTACTCTGGTAATGGGTTTGGATTTCTTTCTTTTCTTTTATATACTTTGGTTTTGTAATGATTGGAGTCTGTAGCTTTCAGTAATCAATTTGTTTCTGTTTATGTGATGGCAACTCACGCTGTGTTTTGGAGATTGTAGAAACCCAAGTTAGCACTAAATGCCGCACAACGATGTTTAAATTTGCAGTAGAATTGTAGGGAACACAACCACTATTAATATTGAAGGATATTTCCTTCTTATTATTATTATTATTATTATTATTATTATTCTATGCATATATACATATGTATTTAATTGTTCTTGTCTGGAGATAATTGAGTTATAGCTCTGTCTCACTATAATTTTGGAAGAAATGAAAAATTAATCGTTGGTTTTCTCTGTACACTGCAATGAGGACTTCACGGTTGGGGTGTGGTTTGGTTCCTTCCCCAATTATTAATTGTGTTTTATAGAATGAACAAAGTTTTGTTTATTTTGCAACCTGCTGAATCTTCTATTAAATCATTTGTCGTTTTGATACAATGATAAGCTAATATGTTGCAAGAAATTTTGTAACCAAATAAGCTTCAAAGTGGGAAGAAAGGATTCACATTTAGTTGTGGGAGATTGCATGATATAAATAAATCTGCTGCTTGTTCGTGAAGTTTGAGCAAAGAAAGTAAGGCATTGTACCCTACCCTTGTGGCTTCTACGCCCAACATTTGGTCCCTTACTGTACCAAATGTGGCCCAACCGAATGAGGCCAATCTTCAACATTTTTGTAGGCAGAGGGGTGGTCCAATAATGTGCCATACACCAGGAGCTAGCTCCTCGTTTAGAAATTCACTATACTTGATAAAATTTTGGATTTGATTTGATTTGATTATAGGCTTCTTAAATAGATTTTACCAGTTAAACCAACTGCTGCCCTTGCTTTCACTGTAGTTGGGATCTTTGCTTTTGTTTTGGTTGGTCGATTGACAACATGCATGTGATAGTGCGACATGTTCAGATAGTGACTGAGATCTCCCTCTGCTGAAATGTAACAGTGCTGGCGTATCAATAGGCAGTGAAATGTCTGGTGGTGTATCAGATGTCACTGTGGAGAACCTCCTTGTCTGGAACTCAAGGCGTGCTGTTCGTATCAAGACTGCCCCAGGTAGAGGTGGATACGTGCGACGCATAACATACAGAAATCTTACATTTGATAATGTCCGTGTTGGAATTGTCATCAAGACAGACTACAATGAACACCCTGATGAGGGGTTTGATCCCAAGGCCCTTCCAGTGCTCGAGGACATAAGTTTCACAAGCGTCCATGGCCAGGGAGTTCGTGTGCCTGTTCGTATACATGGGAGCGATGAAATTCCAGTTAGAAATATAACATTTCGAGATATGTCAGTAGGTTTAACATACAAGAAGAAGCACATATTCCAGTGTGCCTTTGTTGAGGGCCGTGTGATAGGGACCATCTTCCCTGCTCCTTGTGATAATCTTGATCAGTATGATGAGCAAGAACGGCTTGTTAAACGTTCATCCAACCAGAATGCAACAGATATAGATTATGATTTTTGAGAAAGTGGCACATCCTCAATCTCCTCGACTCATCTTGACTCCATGTATGTTTGTATGAAATGGTTTGGGTGCACAAGTTTGGGGGGAGGGGAAAGGTGAGGCAACTCTTGTTCATTGGCTTCCTCCCTCCTTTTTACTTCACTTCATTTTTATGCAGGAGAAAGGGTGGAAAGAATGTCAATAGATGAAAACCAGCATGGCTTTCCCTGCTTAGAGAGTTATGACTTCATTGAGTTGTATATACCAAAAGTTTCACAAGCTTATTCGTTTATGAGATTGCTGTTATTTTTATGCCTTTTGGTGTGATATCCAAATCCTTTTACCATTAAAATCTACTTTGAATCCGGTTATCAAGGTTTTGAAATTACCATATCTTTGAAGCATTGACTTGAGGGCACCAACTCCATAAACATGAAGGATTGCAGTTTCATTGAAGCAGACTTGCTTTGGTGACAATAATAAATCCCATATTTATTTTGGCACAGAATAATAATTTACACAGGACCTATGTTATTTCTGTAGAATACACAATGTGGACATTCAGTGCTGAATAATTTAGTGGACATCAGGTTTGGATTCCCTCCCTATATATATTGAGTGGAGTAATGATAGACATACAATCTATTTTACAACTTCGTATACAATTATGTGTTAAAATGAGAGTATTTAAGTAAATTGACACTATTTTTATATGTTACTTTATAAAAATGACCCCATTTAAAACATGATAATAAAAAAAGTTATAAAATTAGTTATATCTTTATCATTTCTCATATTTTTATTTTGCTCCTTTTTCTTTCTTCTGACTTTGTGTGCGAGAGTGGACCAGCCATTGAAAATGTTATAAAAAAAAAGGTTAAAAAGAGCGAATAATGGTATTTTCTCTTGCAACAATGTGCTTTCAAAATCTCCATTACTCAACAAAGACTAAATTCTCTCCATAGACAAGATAAGCCGAATGAATGATCCCATATATATTTGGTAATCTTCATCTCTTTTGGGATTTTCCTGTACTTTCACCTTAATTATAATTTTAAAAATGTTAGGAACAAACGCCAATCAATAACTTGTAGTGCTTAATATCTGTTGTGTGCTACACAATATTTATGAGTTGAGAAATGAAGAAATTGATCTAAAAATGAAGGAAATAAAAACAATACGTTTTATTTATCATGACATATTAGTTGGCGTTTATTTGTCTATAGCATTACTCCTACAATTTAGTTGGCTCCTACTTAACTTAATGCCACATATTTTAAGTAATTTCATTAAAAAAAGAAAAATGAGACAAAATCAAAGAAATTCGAAACTTGATTTTCTTCACACAAAAAAAAAAAAAACAACAACAACATCATCATTTCTCATTCCAAAACTTGAAACTCGATTTTCTTCACAAGCTCATCCATATATTAGGAACCTCTTTAATATGAAGAATGAAAAATGATAGCTATAATTATGAATACGCAACAATCTTTTTAAAAAAATGAATAAATATGAGATCAATATATAAAAAATAAAAATAAAAAAATATATTTTTAATAATAAATTTTATTATTTTTCAAAACGATTGCACAACACTTACGTACTCAAGCGAGCACTTACACACTACACAACAATTATATATAGCATTATTCATAAAAAAATTGAATTGGAACAACTTCTAGTTTTGGTGGTCCAATGAAACGCCAACCTATGAAATGAATATCATGACGCAGGTATATTCAAGTTGAGTACTTTTACACAATTTTTCAATCTCTACACATTACTATTTTTTAATTATTATTTTGAATTTGTTCTTTTTAAACTAATTTAATTTTTTTTATTCATTATTTATATATCAAATATTTGATAAAAAAAAATGTAGTGTGTGAAGATTGTATGAATAATAAGAGGTTGTAGAAATTTTTTCTATTCAAGCCAGCTAGGGACCTGGTCATATGACTGATCCCACCCTATTCTTTGACCAATATCAGCTAAATACAATCAAAGGCAAGAGCAGATGAAGTTGAAAGATTCTCGAGATCTTAAAATATATACACACACATATATATATATATATATATATATATATATATATATATATAATTCTGAGATAATTTAATTGGTAAACGTTTCCATAAGAGGTCATTATCTTCCTTCTAACTTTTTCTTGAACCAGGTATTATATTTCAAATTGTATATTAATGAGAGTCAAAAACGTAATTGTTAAGTCTAGTGTTGTTTGAATGGTTTACCTTCCACCTCACTCCTGCTTATAGTTCCATGCAGTAAGTAGTCTTATGCTAAATTCCCTAGTCTTAGTCCAATATGTGGATGGATCAACTTGTTGAATAAGATTCTTTGGATCAACTACACACTATATTTTTTAAAATTTTTTAAAAAAAATTAAATTAAATTTTTTTGAGTTTATTCTTCTTAAATTAATTATTTTTTTATTTATAATTCATATATCAAATATTTGATAAAAGAAAAAAAATTAAAAATTAAAAATTAAAAATTAAAAAATATGTGTGTGGAATATTGGGAAGTTGTGTAGATTTTTTCTAATTTTCACAACCTAAACTTTCAACTTCACTATCCTTTTTCTTATATTCATGTCTCATAAAAAGACATGTGGACAATATAATTTTGCTACATAGAGTTACTTTTTATGTATTTTTTATGCATTACACTGATATAAATTGGTCAAATTAATTATCTTATATTAAAAAATATATAACAAATCATAATAATAGAATGTATAAGAAAGTACGCAAAAATAATTGTACATAAAGCTTGTGTAAATTGATGTGACAATCCATGTGTCATAGATGTCATGTAGTATTAAAAATAAAAATATAAAATAATAATAAATAAAAAAACACATTTCAATTTTTCTCTAAATAACTAAAATGGCCCTTAATTGGCCGCCGATGAGGTTGTGGTTGGGGTGGTCGGCTCATCTCAATCATTCTCTTGAAGTGGCAGACCACCATCCTTCGACCAGCCGCCCGAGATAGACAACGAACTTTCTTGTGAAGAGGTTCACTTAATTCCATCCTTCCATGTGATAAAATGTTCACTTTTGGTGTGATAATATGATGATAATGATTGATGCTGTTCCCCAACTTAATTGCAAAAAATGTTAGCTGGATTATCACTTCATTCCCTCTTTGATCATTTGAAAACCTTACTGGAATGTTGCCATTTTTTCTCTTGTGCATTAGATTGCACTTTGAACCAAACATTCCAATTATATTTGATGTAATGGCAAATCCAACCCCACCCAAAAATAAAAAAAAGTTTAATGCAATATATCTATATATATATATGTGTGTGTGTGATAAATAATATTTGCAGCTTTAGAATGTGCAAGTCCCACATACTTATTTTGATCAAATAGATAAATTTGAGATCTATATAAAAATATATATATATTTTTTAAAGTAGATTCTATTTTTTTTTCAAAATAAATACGCATAAGTTGCACACCCAAGATTATATGTAGTATTAAAATGAGTATTATTATTATGTCTCTTCAATCTCCAACTTGGGGTGCCCCTAGTGGAATTTGCACATTTCTATTCTTTGCTTTTTATTTTAAATATTTTTTAAATATATTTAAATATTTTTAGAAAATATTAAAAAAAGGTATCAATACATTAATAATCACTTATTTAATCATTAAAAAAAATTAAATAATAAATATATAAGAAGTCAAACTGAGAGAATAAAGTGAAGTTGCATAGTAGCATTGCACTTTTTTTCCTTGAGACTTGCCATGAATACTTAAATCATATGTGGATGATCAGCATCACAAACAAAACTTTATCATGGAAGGGTTAAAATGAATTGAAATGTACAGTTCATCAAGAATCTAAAATTTAATCTGTCGTTTTTTAATTATTTTCCATCTTAAATTATTAAAAACTTATTTATTATTATTATTCAGTTAGCAAATCATAGCTGTTGAATAATGTAACTCCTTTGATTTTTTAAGAAATAAAGATAGAATCATTAGTCATGTTTAATTACTAAGAAAAAAATGTTGGCTTTTTAGTTAATTTCAAACCAATCATCTTCAACTCTAAGAAATAAGTACACTGTTTCAAGTTTTCAATTTCATTCAATCACAATCACAAACACAAAAACTAAAATTACTTTACAAATACGAAAACCAAAACTACTCCTAAAAAATATATTCACACATCTTTTTAACTTTACTTATTCAATTTTTTAAATTAATCCAATACAAAACTCATTTTAAAATAATTATGCAATATTTTCTCTCATTTTTTAAAATTCAATAAGCAATAATCTCACAACAAAATATTCTAAGAAATTTTCTTTCTAAGAAATACAAAATCAGAGAAGAACATCGACAGTCCAAACATAAAATACTATTAATTTTGTTTTATCATATTTTATTAACTTTGGGAGCATCTTAGGTGATTAGTGATGTAATCTTACTGAACTCACATAAGAGCATTAGCACTGAATTTATTAAAGTCTTTTTTTAGAAAGAATAAATTTGTACACATTTAAATGAAATTTTGAATTTACTACTCATTTTGAAGATAAAAAGTATTTTTATTCCATTGTATCACTTTTTTCTCTTCACTTTTAATCAAATATAACCATATTCTTTTGATATGTGTGCAAATTTATATTTTTAAAGCAAAATTTTGATGGATCCAATATTAACGCTCTAAGTAATGTCTAATTAAATTCGATCCAATTATAAGGGTCATCCTACAATGACTACAGTGGTTATCGTTGCAACGTACCGCATAACAAAAAATTTATTTTATTTTATTTTTCATTCTTATTATCTTACTATTTTATAATGTTTTTTAAAAAATATTAATACACTAATAGATTATTTTTTAATCATTAAATATATAAAATTAAATATATATATATATATAATGTCAAAATAAATAATCAAAGTGTACAACTAACATTTTTCCATTATTAAGAGATTAAACTCGAGCTAACTCTAACTCGATTGAGCTTTTCTTGATATTCAAACTTGACTCAAATCGAGACCCGACTAAAAAACAAGTCGAGCACTCAATTGACTCGACTGATTTAACATTTTAAAAAAATGTTAATTAGAAATAAATAACGGGAATTCTTTGCTCAAAATATACAATTAAATACAAATTTACTCTTACAATCACAATATTATTTTATAAATACAATTAAATAGTTACAAGATTATATGATTAACTGGCTATTTTCCAATTGATCTGATCCGTCATACGTGTATAAAATATCAACAAATTATTTATAAAACTTATATAATTATACTAATAAAATAGTGAATTATACATTTGCATGCATCTATTCATCATAACAAATGCATATACCATATACAGTAAACTAAATATATAAATAATATGAGAGAAGTTAACGAGTTGAACCGAGTTGTATACAAGTATGTTTAAGAACTTTGTTTTATTGGACGAGTTTTATATAAGTTGTATTTTTTATTTATAAATAACCTGTTTTATAACTAAATGGTGTCGAATTCGAATGAGAATAATTTTAAATCAGATGAATCCGTTATGTGTCGAACAACGATAATCGATAAATAAAATTCACGTAGGGAATACAAGTTTTGGGGATTGGGGTGTGCTAGATTGGAAAAGTCACGTAGGGTATACAAAAAAAGTTATGTGGATTGGGATGTGCTAGATAACCAAACCCTAATGTCACTTTCTCCTTCTCTCTCCCTCATAATCACTCTAAACCCTAACCCTCTCTTTGTCGATCATTTAATCCCTCTCTCTCTCTCTCCATTCACAGGTTAATAGGCACAAAATCAAGACTCCAGAAGACTTTTAGACGCTTATAGACAGCACCATCGCTTTTTAGGAGCAGCATTTTAAGTTGATACCTTTTGGCGCTAGTTCAAGAATATGCCCATCAACCATATTTGGAAGAGCAAGCATAGAGCTGGCTCTAGCTCAACTTCTCCACAGCTTTGATTGGGAGCTACCTTCAGGTACTGCATTAAAAGATTTAATTTTGTAAAGTACTTTATATAAATATAATACTTTATAAAATTATTTCTCATTTAATATTTATTATAAAATATATTGTATAATTATGTTGTGTATGTATCATTTCTCATTATTTTTTTTAAAATATTATTTTTTAAATTAAAATTTAAAAATAGTTATTATATTTTGCATAAAAATTATAAAAAAATAATAATTAGATAAGATGAAATAAATTTAAAATATTATCAATCCAAACAACCCAATAATCTAAATTTCTTTTGATTTTGATTTTGGATTCTTTAGTAAAATAAATAAAATAAAGTAAGATACATTTAATTTGTTTTCAGAGATAAGATGAGATGAGATAAAATTAAAAAAAATATTTTTGTAATATATTTTTTTAATATTAATTTTATTTTGAGATTTGAAAAAATTATTTTAGAATTTAAAAAAATTGAGTTGTTTATTTTATTTTGTATAAAAATTTAAAAAAATATAATAATAAATTTAAGATAAGAGAAATAGTTTATAAAAATAAATTAAATTTATACAACATTTTACGAAATTATTTCTCATTTAATATTTATTATAAACTATATTATATATTCATATTGTGTATATATATCATTTTTCTTACAGCAAAGCACACCGGTCACCATCACGAGGAAAATATGCTTCTCCTCGTTTCCCAACCAACCCTTCTTCGCCACGTGCTCCTTTAAGCGTGTCGGGCAATGTTTACTTTTTTTGTCATCTGCTTTTAATAAATTCTCCACCAAAATCCCACCATCTCTCTCGGTGATTATATATCATACCATATTTTATTTTATTTTTTATATAATCATATGTAGTTATGTGTAAACCCCATGTTCTTTTTGTTTTTGCCTCAAGATTGGGATAAATTCTCGACGATTAATCATTTTTAAAAAGATGGGGCCCGGAGGATAAGTTTTTTATGAACTGTCGTCAACCCTTCCATCGTCACATGCATCCATGTTTTCTTGCATAGCTATCTTATTTATCATCTTCACGCATTATACCCCTTACATTTGTTTTTATTTGTATTTTTATCTTCTTGTTTTATACTTTTAAATTAAATTAATTCTTCTATTTATTATCCATACATCACATATTGAATAAGAAAAAAGAAATTAAAAAATAAAAAATAAAAAATTATATATGATATATGATATATAGTGTGAGGATAATTAATATAATTTTTCTTCTTTTATGTCATGTTTATAAGAAATTTCTTAATACAATATTAATTTCTTGCACATTCTATTTAAAAAACTAAGAGTAATCAATTAAAAATAGATATTTAATGTGGGTTTTAAATTTATCTATTTATTCCAAATAAAACATTCAGAACATGCACACTATCTAAATTATTTTTCTTAATATATAATAATTATATAAATATAAAAATAACCAAATACCATCATTTCCCACGTAAAAGTTGACTTTTTTTTTTCAATACGGGTAATATTTAATGGCAACTTGGCAAGTAATAAAGATGCATGTCTAGTTTGAAGCTTTAAAAAAATTAATAACCAAACAAAATCTAAAGTATAATTCTCACCTAAAATATAATTTGGACGGGAGCATCTGATCCTGTACGTGCATCAAAAATAATAATCGCATACGGAAAATAAATAAGAGGTTATTATTATAAAAGATAGTTTGAACAGTTTTAAGATACGTAACCCTTATGAGTTGCACATGCTTTTTTAAAAATAAAAAAGAATCAATGATTGAGACCTATATGAAAGAATTCACTTTTTAATGATAGGTTTTATTTTTTAAACAAACGTGCAAAATTTATACATCCTAAAATCATTTACAAGATGGTTTTAAATTCCACTCCTTTTTAAAAAAAAATATGCAGTGCATATTTAAACCATTACGATATCTGACATTACTCTTACTACATTTGGGATGGACAGTGAGCCTCACCCCTGCTACTCCGCTGCCCGCCTGCCCCACCTCCATGTGGCGTGGTGGATTGTCTTGTTCGCATGACAGGGGGCAGGGGCGGAGGCAGAATAGGGTGGACCCTCGCCCCACCCCTCGTCCTTTGAAGTTCAACCTCCAAAAGTTGACAAGTTAGCCACTACTACTAGTCTTGTGACTTGAGGAACCATAGATCAGAGAAAAAGGTGAAGTCGACTTGTGCTTGAGTAGAAGACAACATCGATGACGTCATCTAGGTGTAAAGTGAAGGTTATAAGTGACTTAGGTGAAGACGGTGTCGTGTTGAGTTACTAGTGCAAAAGTCCTAGCCTGGAGAAGAATGATGTTGCTAAAGGCTTAATGGGAGTGTCATGTGGTGCGTTTTAACAAACCTTTATAGGGAGTTAAATGCAACATTTATTTCTTCTCTTCCAAACAAATAAAATCCCAATTCTGAACACCAAGGCCATTGTTAATAAATAAGGTTTTTCTTTATCTTTTAATTTTTTAGACCAGGTTGAAGACAACGAGGTTGTTGACAGTAAAATCCTGTCACATGGTGAACTTGAACATGAGTTTTTTCAGGCTAGACTTCAAGTTCTGTAAGTATGCATACAAAACCTACTTATTTATTTCCTTTCTTGTATTTTCCTACCTCTACATAAACAAAAAAATGGCCTAGGTTTCACTTCTATTTTTGTAATTCTTGAAGCATGCACGCTTGTTCTATCTTCTTGATCTCCAGGCATTCTACTATGGTGGGGGCGGACGTTGGGTGTTCACCCCTGCACCCCAGTCATCGAATGGGGTACCCCGCCTCCACATGACCAAGACAGAGCACAGGGAAGGGGAGCGGGTTGGGGTGGTCCTACAATCGGGAGGGGGGCGGGTAGCTCCCTTAACTCACATGTGTTATTTAACCTAACTATAATACTTATCGGATTTTTCTTGTATATAGAATAAAAGAAATATTCAAATATCCAACACGTATATATATAATTCTATGGGAATTGAGTAAATATGTGATTTACATAACTCACATGTGCACTTACCGTATATTCATTTAAAAAAAAGAGTAACTATGTGATTTACATAAAAATAATAATTTTTAAACATAAATCATATTCTTTTTCAAAAATAACATATGATACTTACGTAACCATAGTTATATCTAGCACTGCTCTATTGTATTAGCTCTCAAAGAAGCAACAAAAACAAGCATCATCCTTGCTCTTGTTATTGATTGATTTGGCTATCAAGAGATATTATCGAAAGAAAAATGATAATCACACATCGTATTTTACAACATAATAATAATTTAAATGATGGACATTTTTGTAAATTATTTTATAAAAATTCTTTATTTTATAATATATATTGTCAAATATATTATAAAATGTGTTGTGGGTTATGATTAGTACTCATATCCAAATCCCTCCAAAACCATCTCAACTCCTCTTATGTTTATCAGATGCATCATGCATGCAATCACATCCAAGCACTAATGGATTAGAGCTTTATTTCAGGCTTTGTTTGTTATACAAAGAACATAAAATTAGATGACATAAAATTTAAAAATTGAATAAATTATTATAAAATATTGTTTTTTTAATATTTTTTTTATTTTAAGATTTAAAAAAGTTGAACTTTTTATTGTATTTATGTAGGAATTTGAGAAAATTATAATGATTATATGAAATGAGATAGTTTGAATTGCCTGTTGGATTATTTCAAATATTCCTCCAATTAGACTTTGACTTATTTTTAAATTTCTCTCCAATGTGATTTTATGTTAGTCTCATATTGGAAATACAAGCAAATTTTTAGTATTTTTTAAGTGACTATGTTTCACAATACATAATTTGAAAAATAAGGGTAGACATATAATAGTAGTGTTACCCATTATGATCATTCCCCTCAAAAACTACCTCAGTGAGGACAATTTCCCTGAAGAAAATCACAACCCTTCGTAATGCATATATTTCTGCTATTATATGTTTCATCACAAGTCCCTGGGATTTGATCACATAAGCTACCATCTCTCCTTTCGAGTCTCGCATCACTATTTCGGCTCCCATTCTACTTGTCTCACCATCAACTGTAACATCCCAGTTGACCTTCAATTTTCTCTTTTCTGGTTTCTACCAACTGGAGTAAGTCCTTTAACTACTATCATTAGAGGACATTCTTGAGCCTTCTGATATTTTTCACCTTCTGAAGGACACTGTTTTACACTAATTTTGGATCCTCAAATTTCTTATAAAAAATAAATTTATCTCTTCTAAACTAGATTTTCCTCAACACATAAGAAGCCTCTTCCAACTTTTTTTATATGTAAACCTAAAGATAACTTCTCTCACACCTTATTGACTCAGTATTTGCATTATCCCACTTTGCACTATACTAAGCTGGTCTGCTCACACATCAAAGGCAACTCCACAACTCTATAGTACATGACAAGTTGTCTCCTCTATCCGTTCACAAACGGGACACAAGGTAGAGTCAATAACATCTCACCTAAACAGATTCATCCTTGTGCATATGACTTCATGTATATCTTTCCATATAAACGTTTTCACTATAAGTGGCAATTCCATCTTCCAAATGTACTAAAAACCCAGTCATACATTTTCTTCTTCTTTTTCCCCCTCTAAACAGCTAAGAAATAGGCACTCTTGATACTAAATTTACCATCTCATTTCAATCCCATATCAACTTACCTTCAAACCCCAATTTGCTTAAAGGAATACTACGAATAATTGTTGCCTCCTTTTCTCTCATCACTTGGTATATTAAATTTTTATTCCACTGCTTTTCTGAACCCCCAATTAGCTTACTAATTTATGCTCCTTGTCCAAGAATATTAATTGGTGACTGAAGTATTTTGAGTGGGCAGCCAGTTGTCCTTGCAAATCCTAAATTTATCTCCATTCCTAATTCTCTACTGCATTTCAGCTCTCACCAAAGGTACTGCCCCCCAAAGACTCCTCCATATATAACATGGCGATTACCCTAACCTTACATGTAAGATGTTCCCATCTCTAAAATATATCTCCCTAATGATTCTCATAGTTAAAGATAAAAAATTATTAACTAATCTCTATACCTGCTTAGCCAACAAAGCTTGATTAAAATATAGAATATTCCTAAACCCCGAGCCTCATATACTCTTTGCTTCGCTCACCTCGTCCCATATCTTCCATTACATTCTTTTTCTCTGCTCCATACTACTCTATCAAAAACCTGTCTTAAAAGAAGAAATCTCAGTACATAGACTCTTAGAAATCTAAATACACTCATAGCATAAGTTGAAATTGATTGCAACACTGCCTTAATAAGAATCTCTTTCCTATATTGTACATGGAATTTATATACCTTTGGTATGCTTACCTCTTCACTTCCACTCATTTCCTAATATGCGGGCATGTTCCTCATTACTAAGTCAATTGACTTCAAATTTGGAAAGCCTTTTTCTTTTTTCTCCACTCCTACCACTCTCCCTACATGTCAACAATAGAGGGCTATGATCCGAGCATTTCGCCACTAAACTTTCAACTTTATTTTTTGAGAACATGTCTCTCCACTCCACATTTACAATAACCATATCCAACATCTCTTTTATAAAACATTTCGCCCTTGATTCTTGCACCAAGTAAATAGACCCCCATTGTAATCCAAATCAAACAGCTGGTTGGATTGAAGAGCTTCCTTAAATCATACTATTTGGATCTCAACTCTTCATCTTCCCCCTACCCTACTTTTTCACTACTATACATTATTTAACTAAAGTCTCCTATTATACATCATGACACATTTCTACCAAGGTTTATTACTGATAACAACTCCTAGGACAAAATTCTTTTGCTAACCTCAAGGTACCTGTAGAAACTTGACCATAACCACTTCTTAGCATGCTCCTCCAACCCCACCCATCCATTAATATGTCTTGTGCAAAAATTATAAAGTTCAAAATTGACAGGGTTTTTCCACAATAAAGTCAATCCTCTACTATTCCACATCAGTTCAACTCTTACACACCCTTCAAACCCTAACTTTCTCCTTAAAACCTCTAATTTCGTCTACGATAACATGCTTTCCATCAAGAAAACCATCATGAGGCACTTATCATTTACCATCTTATGAAGGTCTTGAATTGACCAAGAGTTTTCAAGCTCTCAACATTCCGTTTTACGACAATCATGGCCCTCGATGGGGATGAGGATCAACCACTGCCGAGTAATCAATCAGATCACAAATATCCCCCTTTCTTATCCACTCCACTATTATATTCTTTGACAGATAAAAACATATCCCTATTTTTAACTAGAAATAGGGAGGGTACCTATTTCACCTGCCCATGCCCTCGAGCTCCCCTTTTCCATGAGCTTTTTGTTGTTGATCATTTCTCTTTTCTATTGCCAACACCCTTTCTGGCCTCCATCCTTCGAACTGAGGGAACTATATCTCTTTAAACTCCTTTTGTTTTCCTTTTTCTTCTCTAGGGACTGTTGGCTCAAGGCCCATTTCAAAGCCTAAACCCAAAACTAGATCCAAGGCCCCCACCATCCCACTATTTTTCCTCCCTCTCCCAATTGATTCTTTTGAATCGAAGGCATTCACATCCTCTTTTGGATATCCTTCATAACTTCGTCCATCCTCCATGTACGTATGTCATTTTGAAAAATTATAAATACCTTATCCACTGTACTAGAGCATTGTGAACCATTCATTCCTCCTATAAACTTGTCTTCCCTAACCAACTTATCTTATTCCCACTCACTCTAAGCCTTATCCTCTTCCTTCCTTTGGTAGCTATTTCTTCGCCTGAGAAAAACTATTCCGGCCACCCCTCTCCTCCCCTTCAAATTTTGACCCATTGGAAGGTGAAGTACCACATTTAAACTTGTTATTGTTGCTCACACATAACCATGGCCCATACGGATATCCCTTCTCTCTTTCTTTAACAGAACTTGGCATCATTTCTTCACAATCTTGATCTCCATGAAAAATCCTCCCACATTTTAAACAAAACTGTGGTAGCTTTTCGTATTTCAATGGCACGCACATGTTTTCACTCTTAATAGCTTTTGTTCTCCCCATAGATAGAGGCTTGTGTAACTCAATTTCTACATGAACACATAAGAAGTTGTCCACCTAACCTCATTCTAGGCAGACCCATCTTAATTACTTCCCCCATCATCTTTCCTATCTGGTCCCCTACTTGAGCATTCGTACATAGCATTGACAAGTTGTGAAACTGAACCAAAACATCTCTGTTTTAAACTTGAATTTATCCGACTGTGCGATTCCATCAAATAACTTTAGTACTAGCAGAATGTTATAAAAAAGTCATAATCGGCCTGCCATAATTCTTTCCTTATCACTAATAGATGCAAACGCAAACATAACATATTTGATTTAATTTTTATAATCATTACATATTTACCCAACCTCCACACCTTCATCACATTTGATTGCAGCACCTTTGTGTCAATACGTCTATCAATGCACAACTTTCCACTTTTCTTTATTGACATTATCTTTATTTCTTCATTTTCCATTTCATTTAACGACATTTATTCTCATGTCTATTCTAGTTCCTCTATCCATAACCTTACTCCCTCATAGGAAAATGCCAATCTCCTCATTAACATAAATCTACATAGGGACGGTAGGTAAACAATGAACTCCTGTTCTACATGGTGAGAGTAAAGAATCTACCATGTTTTCCTTTTTTCTAGAGAGAAAACAAAACTTGAGATTAAGTACGAACACGACACAATATAATTTGATTTGGAAGATAATTTCTCAAATTTGAATTATATAAGTTAAGTCTTATCTTTTAATTAATGTGTATGATGCGTTCTATACGCTAACTAGAGAATAGAATAATTCTAAATGTAAAGGTACGATGCTTTTAAAGTTTATGAATATATCATTTGAAAACTTTTATTCATATGTCGGTATAGGTAACAACAATTAAATTGTTTTTATGGCATAACTTGATAATCGAATAACTCATTTATTTATTGAAATGTCTTTTTAAAATATAATTATCATTATTTATTCATCAGATAAATTTATATGAGAAATGCTAAATCTCCCTAATATTTCTCCTTAAGATTTCTCTCCATAAAATAATATATTTCTTATTTAATTTTTTTCTTTAATGATTGAAAAAATATTTGTTCATAATATTATGAATTTTTAAATATATATATTTAATAATATTAAAAATAATAAAAAATAAAAAACCAATTACTCTCCAATGGAGATATCAAGAAACAAGTTTCAAATGGAGTAACATTACTTAATTAATATTTATCATCGAATATATTCTAAGGTCTTGTTTAAATTGAAAGATAATATAAAATGAATTGAGAAGAAAATTAAAAGTTAAATAGAATTTTATTAATATATTATTTTATAATATTTTTATTATTATGATATTAAAAAAGTTGAATTGAAGTTTAAAAAAATAAATTATTTGTTATATTTTGTATAACAATTAAATAATAATAATAATAAGTTAAATTAAATTGAGTTGAAATGAATTAAAAAAAAAAAGAGGCTTAACACTTCCAATAGACTCTTTAATTTTTTCTTCAAAATACTTTATCAAAAATTTATTTATTTTTTCTATTTATCTATTTTTACATTAGGTCATCTGCCAACTAATCTATTTTTTCTTTATATTCTTTAAATATTCATATTTTTTATTTATTTAAATATTCATTTAAAATTTTAATTTTTGAACACTTCACCTCCTTCTTCCTCTTCGCAAGTTTCCAGCCCAAATCCTAGTCTATTCTTCTTATTCCTCTTTCCAGGTTTCCAAACCTTAGTGATGAAGAAGATTTCGAGATTGCGATTTCACTAGAGTTGCAACCAAGGAGATATTCTTAGGCGATTACGTTTTTTGTTGCGGGATGATTTTGGGATTGCGATTGCGATTGCAACTTTGGAAAATACAAGAACAAGCTAAAGAAGATTTCAAAATGATTTTGGGATTAGGATTATGAAGTGACGAAGATAATTTTGAGATAAATATGACAATGTTGTGTGACAAAAACACAAAAAAAAAAATATTAAAATATGTTTAACGATGAACAGTGTCAACGCTACATGTAGTAAGTCTGCTCTTCGACACTATAACAATTTTATTTTAGTTACTCTGTTTACATACTCCATTGAAGCACGATTTTGAGACTTTTTTCATTTATTTTATATAAAATTTTATTTTAGTTATTTTATTGGAAGTGCTAAAAGTATTCTCATTGGATTTACTAAAAGTCAAATTCAATAAAAATTTGGACATTCAATATCATTTTAAGTCTACATTATATTGTCCAAAGACTAGGCCCTGCTTGGATTGGGAAGTGGGTTGAGCTCATCTCAACTCACTTCCATTTCATCATTATATTTTTATAATTTTTTATATAAAACACAAATTCCTATACACCTTTTTCAAATCCCAATACACCTTTTTCAAATTCCAACACACCTTTTTCAAATCCCAACACACCTTTTTCAAATTCCAAAATAATAATAATATTAAAAAATAAATCAAACTCATCTCAACTCATCTCATCTCCGAATCCAAGCGGGACAAATCTTTTTAGTTTTTGTGAACAGTAAAACTATACCAATTACCAAATTTGACCCGTTATCTAGAATAGTCAAATCCTTTATTTTGTTATTTCTCTTTCATACTTCTCTCTCTCTCTTGATCAAATCATTTTATTCTATCTCTTTAAACTCATAATTTAATTTAATTATAATTATTAATTAACATATAATAGATAGAATAGTTAAATATGATAAAATTAATTAATTTAATAATGGCAAATAATTAAAAAATTTTAATTTTTAATTATTTTCATAAATGGACAATCTAATATAAATGAAATATTAATTAATTTAATTATTTCATATAAGTCTCACATTAGAATGATTATTTTTTTAAATTATAATAATAAAATAATATAACTACTTTTTTAGATTGTCCATTTATTAAGATATATAAAATAATAATCAAATCTTTATATTAGATTGTCCATTTATTAAGATATATAATAATTAATAATTAATTTTTTAATTATTTCTAATTATGAAATTAGTTAATTATATTATATTTGACTATGGTATTATATTTTAATAAATAATCATATTTTAATTAAATTATGAGTTTAAAAAAATACTTACTAATCATATTATATTTCAACTAAATTAGTAATAGATATTTAAAAAATAATAAAAAAGTAAAAATGAGAGAATATGATAAAATAAAAAAACAAAAATTTAGCTAATCTCAAGATTGGCTATATTTGATATTATGTAGCATTATTTTTTATTTTATTATTCATTATGATAAAAAAAAAATTAATTTTTAATTAATTCAATGTAAAATAAAAATAAAATTAATTATTCAAAATTTTATTAAATTTGACTTTTAAAAATAATTTATATTTAAAATTAGAATTTTCTATTCATAACTTATTTTTTATTTTTAATTTATTTTAATTGTTTATTTTAAATTTTAATTTATTTTAATCACTAATTTAGTTATTATTTATATTTTTTTATTATATTTATTATGCTTAAGATCTTTATATAGAACGTCACATCATAAACGTTTAATTTCTTTGATTTCATTAGTTGGCTGCCAGCCTCGTGGGTATGGAATTACCCACGCGAGAGTTTGATTAACATCCCACGTGTCTGTTTCTAGCTGGTAAACGAGACGTGCATTTGCCGCTTCCTCTTATTTTTAATAATTTCAACGAAACGTCACATCATAACCTGCAGGACGGCACGTTAAAGATTTAAGGATAAACAATTGCCCTATTTGTTTTTAGAAATAAAATAAAAATAAAAAATATATTTTTATAATATATTTTTTTTAAATATTAATTTTACATAAAGATTTTAAAAAATAATATAAAAATTTTTAAAAATTAAAATTTTATTATATTTTATATAAAAAATTTTAAAAATTATAATAATAAATTTTAAATTTTAAAAATTTTTTATCACATCTTCTAAAAAATTAACCAGGCTTAGAAAGCATCCAACCCCGTTAACTCGGACGCCGTCCAAGCCAGTGAAAGAGTCCGAGTCCCACCAATCAAATCCGAGCTAAAATTACAAAACTGTCCACCTCCACCACCTCCAGCTTATTAGTATTATTTTTTTTTTTTTAAGCATTAATTAACGCCAGTGGTGTATTAGTACGACCAGACATGCTAGGGAGAGAAATCACGTTCAAGAATAGTCACTCGTATAAATAATAATATGAACTGACTGTTTTTAGATATGATTTCTCTCCAATATTTTTATAATATAACTTATTAGAAACATATTTGGATTCGTACAGTGCTCAAGCACATGATTTAAAAAATAAAATAAAATAAAAACAAAATTTATCTAAAAAAATATAAATTTCTAATAATAATCTCTACTATTTTAAAAATAATTACATAATATTTGAATATTCTACATGCAATTATAGAATGTAAAAATATTCATTGCTTAAAAAAAAAAGAAATTTGGTATAAAAAAATAATTTTATTTTCATGTGTTCGCTATATTTGTTTAATTTTTTAAAAATAATTAGAATATCTAATTGTTGATAAAAGAAAAGAAAAGAAAAGAAAAGAAAAGAAAATATATAATATATTTTACAAGACTTTATATAACACAAAGTAAGAATATTTATATAAAATAATGTTAATTTTATAAAATAATTTGTAAAAATAATTTTATTTTATAATATTTATTATGTAAAATATTGTAAAAAATAATGTGTTTATTATTTTTCTATTAAAAAATATTTTTTATAAGAAATTAAAAAAAAATATATCTAAATTGTGAGAACCACGTACTGCTCGTGCCTTGGGGAACAGTTATACTACGGGGGCAATATGGTAACGTTGGCCAGTTGGCAGTGGGGGCAAAAATGAAAAAAAGTCGCAAAACCGTGTGCGTCGTGGGATTTTAGTCGGCAACCCAAACAAATAAATAAAGACGGGAAAGCAAAGCAAGCAGGCATGCCAATTGCCATATGCCGTTTTCCACGTGTTTGAATTAATAAACACTAAAATAATAATAATAAAAATAAAAAGTTAAAAGCGACCGAAGGCCGAAGTTGCGAGGAACAATAAGTTAAGAACACCCATATATTCCTCGTGCCTTTTAACACGGGAAGTGAAGGGGCCCAATTAAACCAACCACATATTACCCGAATAATATTAATAATTTAAAATATTTTTGTACAGATAAAAGGGTCACGGAGAAGATTGCAGGCTATGGAGGTGTCGACAAAAGCTCATATAGTTTCTCTCTCTCTCTCTCTCTTTACCCTTTCTCGGTTTCTCCATCTCTGAGCGCACACACATCGAGGACTTCGATTTCGTTAGATATAATTCTCTGAAAGTCTGAAGCTCCAGCGTACTTTCGCATTTTTTATGCGTTTGGTTTTTTAAAACTTCTTTGTTTGTTTCTTACTTTGGCCGGGAAAGATGTCCAGTTCACCGGAGTTTCTTGAACACACCGGACAGAGGCAAGAGAGGCCGAGCTTCTCTCATACGTGTAGCCTTCTGAGTCAGTACCTGAAGGAGAAGGGTTCCTTCGGCGATCTCAGCCTCGGGATGACATGCAACATCGAAGGAAACGGTGCGCTTTTGCTCTTTTTCTTCTTTCGTTTTCTCTTTTCCCTTTGTCTTTCCATTTTGTCAGTTGCAGATATATAAATATATATATTCCAATCTTAAGCTGTGTTTTCCGGAGGTTTTGGTCTTTTGTCTGGTCGAGTCGATGTATGAACTAAAGAAAACCCAGAGCTTAGATCTGTCTTAAGGTTTTCTTTTTTTGTGTTTTCGAGTTTTTGCCTGTCTTCCAAATCCAAAAAAGAGGATAGACATCAATATTCCGTTTAATGGTTCAACACCGTACCGATGGAACATGCCATGATTTTCTCCTCAAAACACTCAAATCTGACTTTTGATTTTATTTATATTTATTTGTTTGCAAAAGAAGGACATTGAAGGGCTCTTGTCCCTGTTTTTTTGGGTCTTGAAATTTCCGTAGTACGTTCTGTTGAGATTATTTCTCTTCTTGTTTTAGTAAGAGACTTGGTCTTGGGTTCTAGAATATAAAAAATCTTTTATATATATATATATATATTTTCTTCTTCTTTTGGGATTTGGAGAAATGATGTGGAGGATTATAACAGGAACAGGTGAGATGTACCGTCAGACAGCACCGACGATGAATTTGTTTCCGATCAATGAGAAATTGACTGATGTTTCTACCCAAAACGTGGCTGCAAATCGGAACCCTAAACCCAGGGATTTGTTCCCTCAACCAGTTGGGTATGCTGCCTCCGTACCTAAGGAAGAGGCCTCACAAACTTCAAAGATTGCTGCTGACTCTAGGTGAGCTTAGGAACTAGACTTCTGCCATTAAAGGAAGAAAAAACAGTCTTCCTGGATACCCATATTTAATGTCTCGTTGAAATAGCATAAAGATTATAAAGATTTTCTTGAGTTCTTGATTAAGCAGGAAATGAACTAATTAATGATTTGGGTCGATTAATATGGTAGAGAAGATCAGGAGCACAAATTTAGAATAAATATTTTGTTCATACAAAGGGAGAAGTTTTAAATTATGTCCGTAAAATCACCGTAGTTGTCTTAAAAAAAAATTAATTAATGAAAACAGATAGTTTTAATTATTTATATTTTGTCTTAATACTCTTTCACGTATGGATCAAATTTCCCCTCAATAAATAAGCTCAACACCTATAATATTTAGGGAATGTTTAGAGAATGAGATGAGATTAGACATTTGCAAATAATAGCTAAATGATTTGTATTTAGTTGAGAAAATGGTTTGAATTAAAATATTTTATTGAGTTTTGGGAAATTAGAGAGAAAAAATTTAATAAAAATATAAGTGTAAAATATTGTTCTAATATTATTTTTGTTATGAGATTTGAAAAGATGATTTATTTTTATGTTTTGTTTGGTAGTTTCGTAAAGTTGAAATGATGAAAAACTTGAAAATTTGAAACTGTAAAGTATTTATGTTTAAGTGATGTTTAGGAAGGAAATGAGATGAGATGAAATCATCTCTATTCCTAAACAACCTCTTAAGAGAGGTTTGGAAAAATTATAATGATTAGATGAGATGAGTTGAATTACTATCTCAATCCAAACAACCCCTTAATTGAATGTGATAGAGGATAGAACCAATGGTCGGAACAAGAATTTAAATTATGTGAATCATCATTTATTTCAAAAGTTTTAACCGATAGGAAGTGATCAGTTTAATTATTTATATCTTGTCTTAATATTCTTTATGCAAGATGAGAATTATTTGTTGTGGTTATCTTATTGAAACGTATTCATGATGCAGCATGGTAAACAAGTCTGCCACAGAAGAGCCTGAAAAAGCCCAAATGACAATATTTTACGCTGGCCAAGTAATTGTGTTTAACGAGTTTCCAGCTGACAAGGCCAAGGAAGTCGTGCTCTTAGCAAGCAAGGTAAGCTCCCAGAACAACAACAACAACAACAACAACCAACATGCCTTTGCTGCTTCTAAATTGGCCAGGAACTCAGTTGATTCCATCAGTTCCATTGCTCCTACCTCCTGTATTGTTCCTCCAAACTTGGGCAATAAAACAATTCACGACCAAATTCAACCCCCAACTCAACCCCTTGCTTGTGGTAAATTATTTCTTGTGATTAATATGTTTCTGGTGCAAATATGGAATGTTCAGATCGTTATGCTCGATATGTTTCTTATTAAAATCTTCTAAAAAATGACAGAGTTACCAATTGCAAGAAGAGCATCCCTTCACCGGTTCTTGGAGAAGAGAAAAGATAGGTATGCATTTTTTTTTTAATTTTTGGAAAAAAGAAAATTTTCCTTTTTAGAAAAGAAGACTATTACATCTATAAAAGAATTATATAAAAATAATCTTATAAACTCATATAATTTCATTTGATCTTTTAAACATACTGTACAATAGAAAAGAATTTTATAATTTGACAAATCAGAGCAACTTACATCAATTTTTGAAATTATTTTTGTATGTCCTATTTGTGACTAAAATGTTTTCTTTAAAAAAATTGTTTGTCCAACATGTCTCTCTATTTAGCTGTAGATTTATCAAAGAAACTGATTCACTAGTGATCTTGGTGATAAGCGTGGTTTTATCATTATTTTTTTCCCACATTTTTTCAGTGCTATCTGCTGCTAAACTTATTTAGAAAGCTGAATAAGAGTGACATTATATTGTGATTCAATGATTGATCTCTGCTTATTCTCTTTATGGCAATTGTTTCAGGGTCACAGCAAGAGCACCATACCAAACAGGCAACTCGGCCGCAGCAGCAGCCTCCACCAATCCGGCTGATAGCAAGCCATGGCTGGGATTGGCTGCTCAGTCACCAAAGTAGTCAAATCATACTCAGTTTAGGATTTTTATTATAAGAGCTGTTAGGAACAGCCTGCACACCGGCACACTCTCACCGCTACTGTAATAATTTTTTTTTTCCTTTACTTGAGTGTGTGCCGGCGGCACACGGGCTTCTGCCCATATTTTTCCTTGTTATAATTTTGAGCCTGTTGCCCTTTCTTTTTGGTGGGTTTTGTGCCTGCTTTTACTATTTATTTTAGCTTCCTCCTTTTATGTTTCTCTGTTAGACCTAACTTTTGACATCAACCTTAAGTTGCTGTAATTATGTTTGGTATGAATGAAACTGATTTACTTGTGATTTTGGTGGATGTGCTATTTTTTTTTTTTGTTTAAAAAGAAATTTAATTTATAAGAATTTTTGTTTTGTTTTTTTAAATTGTCTTATTCCATCATATTTATTATATGCCATATTACATACATAAATTGTGCCTGAAATGAAATAAAATGAAATAAGCCGGTAAGTTAAAATATCCTATATCTAGTGTGAATATGGTTCATTTATGTCCCTTTCTGAATGTGATACAGCTCCTTCCAAATGTCATCACAAAGCTATCATTACCCCTTACAAATATAATCACAAAGCCCTTTTCCAATTGTTATCCAAAAAATAATCCAAACAAGTCAAATAATTCGGCTGGAATGCAAGTGGATGATTGAAAAGGGTTCCTTTCCGGACATGCAATGAGCGTCACTGCTGAATAGTCAACCCCATAAGGCATACAGCGACAGGCGATGGAGAAATAATAGACATGTGCATTTTTTCTTTTTGTTATTATTGTGTTAATTGCAAAATTCGGATTTGGTTCACACTTTTTACAATTTTCGCTCATATTTTTTAATTTTTGCATAATTAATATTTAAATTCTAAGAAACTCGTAATTTGCTAATAGAAAATTATTGGCATGATTAAAATGTGCATCAGCATTCAGCATACTATAGATTAACGTGGGTATTGATGTCACGCGTCAGCCAATAAAAGACTGACATATGCCTTCACTAGTTTTGAAAAGTAGACGGAAGTACATAATTTTGAGTTTTTTTAAGTTTAGGTATACTTTTTTATAAATATTATATAAAATTTATCTATTTAAAATTTATATAAATTATTTCTTGATATTAAAAAGCCTAAGCAGCAGTGCAATTGATTTCAAAAGAAAAGGAAGAATCGAACAGAGGAGCCCAAGTGGTTTTGGTTTGATTTGTTGATTTGGTATTTTGAAGGTGGCATATAGGGACGGTCCTCCTTTGACCTATTATTTTTTGGGTCACTCTCTTGCTTTTGGTTAACCCACTTTACGATCACAAGAAATTAAAAATGGATTAGGTTTTTATTTTCAAGTGGGATGAATCCATATTCCCACCCCCCGGGCCCCCTCCCTCCCTTTTTTTTTTTATCATGCAAAGCTACTTTCATTTCATTTAGTAAACAAACTAAATTTAGCTCATTACAGCATTATCAAACTCAACAATAGGGGCTTATATCAGTTGGAACTTCTATCCAAACCAAATCTTCTTCTACATTAAGAGCCCTCTTTGCTAAGTTATGAGCTACACTATTTGTTTCTCTATATACAAACTGTACATGCCATGTTGGTCTGTTTGCTAATACCTTTTCCATATCCTGCATTAGTTGATAATTAGCTGTTGTGTGTGCTTCTTTCCTTAATATTGCTGTTGTGACAATCTGTGCATCTCCTTCAAATATTGCCTCAGTGAAGTTTAATTCTGCAGCTAATTCCATTGCCTTCCACAAAGCCCATGATTTTTGCCAGATCACTTTCTCCTACAAAAGGTTTTGATACACAGCTTGAAAACGTAACTTACTCCTCTAGAATTTCTGCCTATTACTCCTATCCCCATTTTGTGTGCATGTTTGTTAATAGCAGCATCATAGTTTATCTTAGTGTAATTTGTTGTTGGTGGCTTCCATCTTGTATTCAACTCTCTGACTTGTTGCCTTGATCTCTGCTCTCTTTCTTTTTGCTCTGCCTCTTTAAACACATCCAAAATCTGTTCAGCTCTCTTGAACACCATCTTTGGACTGTCAAAAATTCGGTTGAAAACCCAATTGTTGCGTCTGTACCAAATACCAGCAAAAATCATAGCCACTTTTGGGATTTTCTCTGGGTCTAGTTCCAATTGAATCTTCTGCAATAATTGAAAGAATTCAATATCTTCATATGCCCATTTGTGCAATTCACTTGATCTCTTTGCCCATTAATTTGAAGCTGAGACACGTCCATAGAGCATGTTGTACATTTTTCATTGTGTGTTGACAAATAGGACATATAGCATCTTGGACTGATCTCTTCTTAAAAAGGTTTGCTTTCATTGGCAATATATCATTAAGTGTTTTCCATAAAAATTGTTTGACTTTTCCTTGCACTTGGAGCTGCCATAGTTTCTTCCACATATCTCTTATTTGCTATCCATTGGAGCTTTGCCCAGTAGCTGCTGCTTGTTGCTTTTCCCACATAATAAGCGCTTTTAACTGAAAAGGATCCATTTTTTGTAAAACTCCAAATCATCTTATCTTCCCCACCTATTCTACTCAATGGCAGACTACATATATGCTATTAAACCCTCCTTCCAGATGCAAGTTTGATCATTAATTAATTCTGCCACTTTTGCTTGATTAACTGGTGAGGTTACCTGCTGTACACCACATTTGGGAAGCCATTTATCTTTCCATATTGTTACTTGCTTTTTGTTCCCTATTCTCCATCTCCGTCCTGCTTTTACCAGTTATTGTGCTGCCATTAGGCTCCTTCACAGGTATGATGGTCTATTGCCCATTTGTGCCTCTGCAAATGAAGTGTAATTGAAATATTTTTCCTTTAGGACCTTAGTTGCTAGAGAGTCTTCATGTGTTAACAGCTTCCACCCCTGTTTGGCTAACAATGCTTTGTTGAAAACCATTATATCCTGAAACCCCATACCTCCTTCTGCTTTGTTTTCTCCCATTTTCTCCCATTTCTTCCAATATATTGGTTTCTTGTATAGGTTGTTTTGCTACCAAAATCTTGAGAAAATTGCATTGATATCCTTTGCTAATTTGTTTGGCAATAAGAACACATTCATGGTATAAGTTGGAACTGATTGGAGAACTGCTTTAACCATAATCTCTTTGTTTGCAGTAGATAACATGATGTTTTTCCAGTTATGAACTTTCCTCCATGCCCTATCCTTTAATGCTCTAAAGGATGGATACTTTGATCTCTCTATCATTGTAGGAAGTCCTAAATACTTCCCTTGGTCTCCACAAAGCATCACTCGCGCATGTCTTCTTATGGCCATCTTTGTTTCCTCAGCTGTATTTACATTAAATAATACTGTTGTTTTATGCCTATTCAAGCCTGTCCCGATGCTTATTCAAATTGGCTCAAAATTTGCTTGATTGTTCTCCATCAATCAACAGTTGCCTTACTGAATATCACACAATCATCTGCAAATAGCAGGTGATTGATTTTTGTTTTTCCTCTTATAGCTACGACTCCACTCAAAATTGCTTCCTGTTTAGCTTTAGTTAACATGGCACTCAAATCTTCCATGCATAGGATAAAAATGTAAGGTGATAGTGGGTCGCCTTGCCTTAATCTTCTAGTGGGCAGAAAACTTTGACTTTCTTTGCCATTGACTAATACAATGTATTGGACTGTTTTAACGTAGTTCATCACCATCCTTATCCATCTATCATCAAATCCCAGTTTTACCATTATCCTTTGCAAAAAGACCCACTCAAGTAGATCATATGCTTTCAAGATATCCAATTTCAGAGCAAAGCTTCCAATTTTGCCTTATTTCCTGGTCATCATAGAGTGTAAGATCTCAAATGCTATCATAATATTATCTATAATAGCCCTATTTGGCACAAAGGCACTCTGCCATTTTGATATTACATGTGGAAGAACCCTTTTTAATCGGTTTACTATGACTTTTGGAAATCTTATATAGCACATTACATAAAGTAATTGGTCTAAAGCCATTTATCGAGATTGGTCTTGTAATTTTTGGAATTAGCACTATTTGAGTAACATTAATGGTGTTTATGTTTCGTTTGCCATTAAAAAAGTCTAACACAGCTTTATAGACCTTGTCACCAACTGCTTCCCAATGTGCTTGATAGAATCTTGCTCCAAATCCATCCGGACTTGGAGATTTCCAAGAGCTCATTTGCTTTACAGCCTCAGAAACTTCTTCCTCTAAGATTGGTGCCATCAATTGTTGATTCATTGCAAAGGTAACCTTCTGACCCACATGTTGTATACATTGTGTTAGTGCTTCCAGACTTGGTGTATTTGACTTGTAAATGTTCTGAAAGTGTGTTTTGAAGGTATTTATGATCTGTTCCTCTTTGTCTATTGTTCTACCATTGTCATCTGTCACTTTTGTTATTCTGTTGGAACTTCTTCTTTGTGTTGCACAAGCATGAAATTATCTTGTATTTTTATCTCAATGCTGGTACTAATGCACCTTGACTCGTTGTTTCCACACTGCATTCTCTGTTTCTAAAAGATCACCAAGCTCTTCCTTAAGCTGATGAATGGCATTTGTATTGTGCATCCCCTCCTCATCTTGTAACCGTTGTAGCAAAGCTATTTTTTTTTTCTGATTTCTGGCCCTGTATAAGTCCCTCTTGTTCTCCCCAAGTAGGTCAACACTTGTTGGCTTCTTTGGAGGCAGACTAACACTCTCTCATCTTGTTGCTTTGCATAGACTGTACTTCCCATTGCCTTTTAATTTCTATTTGCATTCCTCTTCTCCCCCCCCTGCCATTTCATATCTGAATTTTCTAATTCTCTATCATGTGTAACCATTATGAGCTTCATTACAAAAGATCATCAAATTGCATTGCTCTATCGAGTTTTTCTTTTGTGAAGGTACCATCTCTATATCCATTGCTCCATTTATATCTTGAGCCACTTCATTGCAAGTTATACATATTGCATTGCTCTAAGACATACTTGAACTTTTGCATTTGACCTTAATTTCTGTTGGACCCTCCTACTTTCTCCTGTTGTGTGAGAATCTCATTGAAATCTCTACATACCAACCATGGCTGCTGACCTGATGGTTTTTGTGAAAGCAAAATGGCTCATTTATCTTGTCTTCTATGTGTTTTAGGCTAACCATAATATCCTGTGAACATCCATTTTTTGTGCCCATCTTCTGTTATTACTTTGGCACTGATATGGTATCTTGAATAAGAGCAAATTTGTATTTGTATTTTTGATTTTCATAAAATAACTTATGTAACATCCTGACCCAAAAATTTTAGATTTATTATTATTATTATTACTATTTTTTTTAGTATTTAACTATTACTATTTTATCTAGAAATGTTTAAGATAAGTTTTGAGACAGTGATTTTATTTGTTTTAATTTTCTCTCCTAACTATGTTCCCTCATTTAGATTTGATCAAATTTTTAAACAAACCATTGACATCTTAAAACCATTATCTTAGTTTAAAACCATCTCCAATTTCAAATAGTTCCTGATCAAACCCCAACACAAAACACTTTAAATTCTCATCTATATTATTTAAGTCTTCCCAATTCAAAACTCCCGAGTCCACTTCAAACTTAAACTTTGATCCACTCGGCATTTGTCTATCCTCGCAGATAAGATTACAAAATCAAAATTTATCCCAACTCAAATCCAAACTATTCCAATCCCCAACTCTAAGTTCATCCAAACCTCAGAGTCTCAAACTCAAACTCTCGATCAAATTCAAACGCTAGCGCTCTCCCGATACATCACAAAAAAACTCCTCCCCTTTCTCTATAAAACTCAGCTAAAATCCCACAACAAAGACTAGGAAAAACCTTCACATAAATCCATCGAAACAACTTTGGCAAAACAGAAAAAACCCATTCCCTCATCAATTTGAAACACCACCCTCACAACAGCCTCACGGCCTTCCCCTCAACACAACCTTCTTCAACCCATAGCCCACCATCAAGCTCCGCGTTGAATCTCCAAAAACACTGCATGCAATTATAGTAGTCCTCTGTTTTGCTCCACCTGAAACAGAGAATGACCATTGTAAACCATCTAATTCAACCACATCCTTTCATGTCGGAAACCATCGTATAAGCTACAAAAACCGCAAATCACCCCCAGCCGACCGGAACCACCGTCGTTCTTCCTCTTCCCACTAGGTAAGCCCTGGCATCGCAACATCGCAAGCCCTTTCCTCTCCCTTTTTCGTTGGTTTTGTCCTTCCATAAAGCAAGTAAGGTGTTTTCCTTTTAAGCTTCTTAGGCCCCATTTAGATTTTGAGTTGAGATGAGTTTAGTTTATTTTTTAATATTATTATTATTTTGAAATTTAAAAAATGTGTATTGAGATTTTAAAAAGGTGTATTGGAATTTAAAAAATATGTATTTATATTTGAAAAAAGGTATATAAAAATTTGTGTTTTGTATAAAAAATTATAAAAATGTAATGATGAAATGGAAGTGAGTTCTGAATCCAAATGAGACCTTAGTTATTTTTATATTTCCAAGCAGGCTCTTTTAGATTCCCTTTAGCCAAACCTTTTAATTCTTCTTAAGCCCTAGGGCTTTAGTTTAGCATTTCAGAAACTAATTTGGGCTTTGGACCTCTTGTTTTCTTATGGATTACTAACATATTTTTAAACTAGGCTTAGTTTTAAATAAGCTTGTGTTATAGAATAGTAGGCCTTTCTATTATTTTTTTAAAGGTTTTTAAAACTTTTTTAAAGTATATGTTTTTGTCTTTTATTAAATTATCTCTACGGATAATTTTAAGTAATTAAAACTGTCACAATATTTTTTTTTTTAGAAAATTAATGACAATTAGTATCTCGTGTAGATTACGAGTCATAACGTGAAATTGAGATGCAGCGCTAAAATATAAGTAGCATGATTATACCTTTCACGCATGTACGGTAATCATGCTTTATAAAATCATTATGTATATATTGCCATCATTTGGAAACTTTTTTTTATGTATTCAAGTCATGAAAAAAATTATAAAAATCCACATGCATGATTTATGAGAAGGTTTATGCATTAAAGATATTTATGAAATGACATGATTTTATGCATTAAATTCTTTAGGAAAAACTCATGATTTTATGTGAGAGTGTAAATTATTTATGAAAGATCATGAATTCATGTAAAGAAGCATGCGTCACGATATGTTATGAAAATATATGATTTCTTTTAAAATCTATGTTATGATAATTATGCAAATATGATAAGATATGCAAGCGGCATATGTATGATATGAGACAGTATCTATATATGGACATATTGTATTGCCAGGTCATACATGCTAATGATGTACCCAATATGTCTTTCTTATGTATGAATTCCATAATCCACGACCACGGACGGAATCAGAATCTTTTTAAATTCACTAACCCTAACTCATGTGGGTCAACAGTAGGTAACGGCCTATGATATGTATGATATGATATGATATAATACGATAAGATTATGAAAAATTTATGTTTTCAGAAATTACAAAAATCTTATGTTTTAAGCATTTATAAAAAAACACATGTTCAGCATTAATGAAAAGATCATGTTCATGTTATTATATATGTATTTATGAGTATGCATAAAAATTGATGATTATTATTTTTACCTATAATGTGTTGCTTATTGAGTATTCGACTCATTTTGTTTTTATTTTTATATTTTTATATTTTATTTTAAAAATCATCATAGGTAAAGAGGATGCACAGCTGTCAGGATTTGATTTAGGGAGGCAATGCAGAGGCTTCAACAATATATTATTTGTAATTTTATAATTTTTAGTGATTAAGATATTTTTTGTAGACAATTGAGATTTCAATATTTTAGTTAAATACTTCTGCTAACTCTCTTTAAATTTTATAAAGATTGTTTCATTTATTCGAAAACGTTCAGATTTGGTGCATTTTGTAAAGAAAAGATTCAATAGCATACTGACTTCCTAAAATATTTTTAAAATTACTTTATTCGAGAGTGAGGTGTTACAAATATTCCCCCACTTCTACCTCTCGGATCTACTGGTAAACACCCTTAAAACTTTAACTTTTTTTTGTAACCATTGCCATTGTTTTGTTTGTAATTTAGTTTCCATAAGGAAAACTAAATTGGGCCTATATTATCCTCTACTAGGTTGTAGAGGTCTGTTGCCCAACCCCTACAGTTCCAACTTAATATTTGTATAGCATTTGGCAGTGCTACCTAGCAGCCACCGCCAAGTCATCAATACTGTCCTCAATTTTAGTGATTTCAGCTTGTTTGATTTTCTTTCCTTGTCTATTAGTAGCTTCTTCTTGGCTTGCTTCCTGCCTTCCTCTTTTACCTATTTGCACCCAAGCTGCTTCTGCACTCTTTTTCCCATATTATATAACTTGTCGCTTCCAGGTTCCTATTTTCCTTCCAAGTGTTGGTTGTTCTTGTGTTATTTCTATTATTTCTTCTCTTTCCTTTACTTCTGATAATTCCTTTATGGCTTTAAGATGACTATAGTTGCCTTCTTCCCAATTTGCAAAACATTCTTCTCCATTTGAATCCATTGTGGTCCCTTTTGTCTTTTTAATTCCTCTAACATTTGTGTTGGTTCTGGTCTTGAGTTCTGTTTCTTAGCTATTTTTTTTTTCTCAAATTCAGTTGTCATCCATCATTCTCTCGTTCCCATACTACCTGCCTGAATTCCGTGCATGGTAGGTTTTCGCTTGGACATCATAACAGATTTTTTCAGATGTTTTCTAGGAGTAGAAGTGACAGCTATATATAATGATCAAATGTTATAAGTTTTTTTTTTTAAATGACCACATGTTATAAGTTGAAAATATGAAGTATTTTTTGAGAAATGTATGCAGGTTGTGAAAGTCACGACCAAATTAAATTCTTTAATATTAAACTTCATCTATCATTCCTTTACCATTTTCTTTTGTTGCATCCAATGATTAGAATCATTAGATGAGTAGAAGCTGGATGTAAAGGTTTATATGATCATGCCAATAATAATATAACTCACGTTCTATTTTCCAATAAGTTTGATTTGAGTTAGTATTATGAGATTTAATGGTCATCCTCATATCGAGTTTGTCCATTTTCTTCTTAGATCGAGTTCATCGTTGCCTTCCCCAACTTCAGTTCGTCATCCTCTTCCTCAATTTCATCATCTCTAAATTGGACATCCATGTCTAACATCTCTGCCCTATAGTCCATCCCCTATAGTTCATCGTTGCGCACTCCATGATTTTTTTTTTGATCTATTTGTTTTATGGGTTGAGAAGTTCCTATAATTTCTCTTTTCTCTTTTTATCTCATAGGCTCTTTCTCTCTACTTGTCCTGTATTACCAACTTGCTTTATGATTCTTCTATTTGAGTAATGTTAGTTAGAGTCGTGGAGTGTGCAAGTATCGCTCAATCTTTTTGAAATATAATAAGATCTATTATTATAAAAAATAATTTCTTATAATTCGAATTCCATATTTACTCAGTGTTCTCGAATATATGATACCGCGTTTACATATTTTATGATTGTAATTATTATTTTTCATATAGATGAGATGATTCTCATGTTGTATGATGTTATTGTGCATCAAATTTAACATGTTACTTTTATTAGTGTATTTATTGTTATTGACTTACATTTTCGTATTTTTTAGACATGTAGTAGAGAGTTGTTGTCTGAGTTGAATTTGGATGTCAAACCCAACTTAGTTCGTTTCACTTTAGAATGAGCTTTGCATCCAAACGTATGGGATGTATTACTTTCAGTAGAACTCAACATGGCCCCACAATTGCTACACTACAACATTGATGGCCGAGAATGACATGTATTTTTTTCTTCTTATTGCAAGGCGTCAACTCCTCTCTCTTGAAACTAGTTTATTTCTCTCTCTCTCTCTCTCTCTCCCCTCTTTCTCTCGGTTTGAGCTAATACTGAGCTGACAAAACTTTTTTTTCCCTCTAGGTGAACATAGGGGCGGAACTAAAATTTAGTGTTTGGGGGGTGATCTATTTAAATTTTTTTTCTTCAAATTAAGATCGACGACGATCTTTCATAGAGTAAAATTATTCCATTATCATCTCTGAAATAAAATTCTTGGCAATTTCTTTTTCAATATAAACTATCAAATGATCTGCAAGAAAATCATTTTCCATTCGAGTGCACAATCTAGTTTTTACAAGTTTTATAGTAAAAAATGTCCGCTCAGTAGTAGCAGTAGAAATAGTAAGAGTTAAGATTAGACGAATTAGCCTGTCAATCAAATAATAAATTTTTGACTTTTTTGAAATTGCTAGTCCTCTACATAACTGAGATAATGTAGACATATCTTGAAAATCTGGATGCATTAGCACATTAAGCTCATAATACTGCAATTGAATTCTCAAAAAGAATTTTTCTTACTCAGTAAAGTCTTGTGGATAAAACTTCTCAACTAATTTATATATATTATCAATCTTAAATGATTTGTATCTACATTTAGGGTTTAAAGCAGCACTAAGAATGAGAAGTTCTATTGCTTTGTCCTTAAATCTATTGTTCAATTCTTGCAACTGAAAATCTACTGTAGCAGTAAATATATCAATCCTAAAATGATGCTCCATTGTTGTCCTTTCAACTTGATGACGTGATTTTCCTCGAGTATATTGACCATTCATATCAGGAATATCAATTTGGTATTTTTCACAAAATGATTTAACATCAATAAGCAAAGACTCCCACCCATCATCTCTTAACTTTTGAATGAGTACTTTTGTAATTGAAACTAAGTTCATGGCATTCACAATATCGTGAGAATTTTGCTGCAAAGATTGACAAAGTGTATTAGTAATTCCTATGATTTCTTTCATCATATGTAATATTAGAATAAATTCAAATGATGTTATTACCATATAAGCGGTTTCAGCATTACCATGTTGAAAATAATTTGATCCCTCATTTGAGATAGTATTGATAACTATGCAAGTAGAACCGAACATTCTTATCAAGCTATAAACGGATTGAAAATGAGATCCACATCTAGTATCTCATTTTGATTTATCCATTTTCCAGTCTCAATTTCATTGAAAGCAATCAAACTTCAATTTCAGCAACTTGGGCAGATTGCAATTGATCATTACGTTTAGAAGAACCAATAACAATATTGATAATGGATGTCAAATGAACAAAAAACTAGTGAACATGTTTAGCTTTTCTAGAGGCTGCAACCAAAGCTAATTGTGATTTATGAGCCCAACAATGCACGTAATATGCATAGGGACAATCTTTAAGAAATAAAACTTGTAATTTATTCCATTCACCACGCATATTACTTCCTCCATTATATACCTGACCTCGAATATTCTCAATTTGAAAGTCGTAACGAGAAAGAAGAACACATATTTTATTTTGTAGAGTTACTGCCATATTATCTTTGACATGCACAAAATGAAAAAATCGCTCCCTAATAAAACTATCTTTATCAACAAACCTCAAAATGATAGTCATATGTTCTCTTTTAGACTCATCCCGAATTTCGTCAACAAGAATACAAAATTTGGTATATCCGATTTCTTCGCGAATTGCATTTCACACTTTATTTGTAAATATATGCAAAATTTCTTTCTGAATTTTGGGTGATGTATATTTGGCATTCTGTGGAGCATTTTCCATGGCAACTCCATTAACTTGATTATTATAACTTGTCAAAAATTTTATTAGTTTAATAAAGTTGCTTTGATTTTTTGAGTCAGAGCTTTCATCATGACCTCTAAAGGTACAAGCTTGGAATGTCAGCCAACGAACACTATCTATCGAAGTTTTGAGCCGCAACCGATTATTCATCATCTCTTGTGATGTTTGTTTTTCAACCAACTTGTCAATATGTCTTGTATGATTCATTAGATCTTTACTACATTTTACAGCTTTTTTATGTGGTGAATTTGGATGTCTCCCCACATGTCCTATCAAAAGATAATTCATTTAATCATTTACTTTTTTCCAATTGTCAACACCTTTATTGGTAAATGCATTTGATCCTGGATGGCCTGTTGATTTCTTAGCAAAGATGTAGCATGGAAGACAAAATACAGCATTCTTCAAAGGTGAGTACTCCAACCAATTAGAATATCTTTGAAACCAAGAAAATTGAAATCGATAACGTTGATTGCCTGTTGCCCAGATGACTAACACAAGAGGGGGGTGAATTGAGTTATATTATAAAAATTAACATTTATTAATCAAATACACAATATAAAATATAAATAGAATATAAAGCAGTAAGAAATATAAAGAGCAGAGTAAGAAAAACAAATTCAGTATTTTTACGAGATTCAGCCCCACTGTCTACGTCCTCGCCTCAAACTACCCCTTGAGGATCCTGAATTTACTAGTCAATCTCCTTTAGGTGGAGATAGAAACCTATTACACTTTTGAGCAGCACCGCTCCAAAGAATCCGTGTAGAACACCCTCTACACTTCCAATCGCCTCACACTTGGTGATTTAACTATTCTCCGTATAGAACACCTTATACACACACAAGGGTTATACGCACCCTCTTACAAATACAAGAGTTGATAGTGGGTAAACTATCAAAGTACACTCCTCAATGAGTGAGATATAAACAATACAGGTCAACCTATATCTCTCTAAAAAAAACAAGAATTAAGATTCAAAACTTTAGAAATGAGAGAATGAGAGTTTTGAAAGAATGATGCAAAATTTAGCAATAGATGTTTAAATTCTTGTTGTGATTTTTGCAAAACTCAAGTGGGTTATTTATAGGCAAATGAGTCTTCAATTTCAAATTTGAAAAGATTCACATGTTAAATAAGAGCACTATTCACTTTTCAAAAAGTTCAAATAAAAGCATTTCCTGTTTGTATTTGTCAAAAACAACTTCATTCATTTTTTAAAAAAATAAAACCTAATCTTTTGCTTTTCATACATGACAAAATGAGCATGATTTATCTTTCAAACAAAAAATTTTTCTTTTTGTATATGTAAAAAAAAAATACACAGCTACCTTTCAAGATTTTCAAACAAATCATCTATCTTTTGCATTTGTCAAAAAAACACACAACCATCTTCAAGATTTTCAAACAAAATCATCTATCTTTTACATTTGTCAAAAAATATACAACCACCCTTTAAGACTTTAAAACAACATATGCACATGTCAAATATGATAATCAATCATCTTATAAATTCAAATTTTTATAAAAAAATATATAATTTTCGAAATTATATTGTTTGATGATGTTATGCACATGTGAAAAACATAATTTTCAAAACTAAGACATTTAAAGATATCTTGCATATGTGAAAAAAGTAATTTGATATTTTATGAAAAAAAATAATAATTTGGAGCCTTAATTCAATTTCGAATTTTATCAAGAGATGTACAAAAATAATCTATGAGTTTTATTTGTAGACTTGATCTCTTTCTTACTCATGCTTGGTTTCAGATGTGTTTAGCTCCCTTTATTTGTAGACAATTTGAGTTTGAGTTTTAAATATTATTTGTTATCATCAAAATTTATACGTAGATACGAGACTTGAAACTTTAGGTTCAACAATCTCTCCCTTTTTGATGATGACAAATACTTAGTAGAAATCTGCGACCTGCAGTAATACTTAAGCTCCCCCTAAAAATATGTGTTAGTATTTCAAGAAAAATACAAACATGATTATAGCATATATAATAAGGTAGTATAATACTAGTATAAGACTTCTCCCCCTTTTGGCATCATTAAAAAGGAACCGTAATTAGTTTCAGTAAAAAAAAAATTTCGTAATAAACAATAACCAAATAAAATAGTGCGTTAGTAGAAGCTGTAGAGAGTTGAATAATTGGAACCATCTATGCCCGACAAAAACTGCAAAAGCTGGAAGCCTAGTTTTGACAATTCGGTGCAGAGATTTGATCCGCTTGATGTTGCTGAAAAATAAGATATTATCAGGATTTGTAAGCTTATCTTGTTCTTATTTCCATTTCTATAAGAGCAATCTTTAACTTTATCTATTTCACATCAATTATTCTTCTCATCTTTACAATTTGCTTGCATTCGTATTTTACAAATTTTCAATGGCTCGTCGATTTCCCTTCAGTACTTCTCTTGATCAAGATTTGAGGTATTCTTCACCTTAGTCTCAATCTATTTCTACATCTCTCGTGGGTGCCATGAAGTAATAAGAAACTGATTTAGCTAATAAATCAGATCAAGATGCCATTTATGAGTTTGTGGGTCTCGAAACTCGATACTCATAATATATCATCGCAGTTTCTACTCGGTTGCAGTCCAAAACTCGCGAAATTGAGAAACTTAACGGGACTGTTTCTGTACTTCAACGACTTATTTATGAATCAAACAAAAAAATAGTAAAATTAAAGCAACAAAATAAGGATTTGAAATCATTGCTTGTCTCTTCATTTCGACTGCCTAATCCTTTAGATAAGGATGACATGATGATTTATGAGGAATAAATGCATTTGAATGATGAGGATAAACGTCTCAAATTTCTGTAAGTCATTTGAGATAATGAAATAAAAGTATATAGCAGATATTCATGGCATGTATCATTCATATTTCTCTTCTAATCATGCATAATCTATCTTCTAGTAGGGGTTTTGTGAAAATATTTGCCAATTGATCATGTTTGCTAGTGAATTCTAATACAATATCGCCCTTCTGCACATGATCTCTAAGAAAATGATAACTAATTTCAATATACTTGGTCCTAGAATGTTGTATTGGATTTTTTGAAATATTTATAGTATTAGTATTATCACATTTAATAGGAATATGATTGTATATAAGTTTAAAATCCTCAAGTTGTTGTTTCATACAAAGAACTTGAGTACAACAACTGCCTGCAGTAACATATTCTGCCTTAGCAGTAGATAATGCAACATAATTTTATTTTTTACTAAACTATGAAACAAGTGCATGACTTAAAAAATGACATGTTTCACTAGCACTTTTTCGATCAACTTTGCAACCAGCATAATCCGCATCTGAATAACTGATGAGATCGAAAGAAGTGTGCTTAGGATACCATAACTCTAGGTCAATGGTACCGGCAAGATATCTAAAAATACGCTTGACTGCAATCAAATGAGATTACTTTGGAGATGATTGAAAACGTACACATAAGCATACACTGAACATAATATCAGGTCTACTAACTGTCAAATATAATAAACTACCAATCATATCTCGATAGACCTTTGAGTCAACTAGTTTACCGCTTTCATCTTTATCAAGTTTGGTGGCTGGACTCATTGATGTTCTAATTACCTTCGCAACTTCCATCTCAAACTTTTTAAGTAACTTTTTGATATATTTTGACTAATTAATAAATGTTTCACTTTTTGCTTGCTTGATTTGCAATCCAAGAAAGAAATTAAGTTCTTCCATCATGCTCATTTCAAATTCTTCCTGCATGCTCTTAGCAAAATCTTGACACATATTTTCATTAGTAACACCAAATATTATATCATCAACATAAATTTGAACTAGAAGAATATCATCCTGTTCGTATTTGATAAAAAAAGTTGTATCGATCTTTCCTCTAGAAAAATCTTTCTCAATCAAGAAACTACTAAGCCTCTCATATCAAGTTCTAGGAGCTTGTTTGAGTCCATATAATGTTTTTGCGAGTTTAAAAACATGATTAGGAGAAATATGATTTTCAAAACCTAGAGATTGCTCAATATATACCTCTTCATTTATAAAACAATTTAAGAAAACACTTTTAACATCCATTTGAAAAAGGTTGAAATCTTTATAACATGCATATGCAAGTAACATTCGAATAGTTTCTAATCTTGCGATAGGTGCATACGTTTCATTATAATCGATTCCTTCCTCTTGATTGAAACATTGGACTACAAGTCGAGTCTTGTTTCTAGTGATGATTTCAGACTCATCTTTTTTATTTCTAAAAACCCATCTTGTTCCAATAACAGTATGATTTTTGGGTCTAGGAACAAGTGTCCATACATTATTTCTTTCAAATTGATTTAGCTCTTCTTGCATAGCTAGAATCCACGATTCATCAATAAGTGCTTCATCAATATTTTTAGGTTTAATTTGAGATAAAAAAGCAGTGTCATTACAAATATTTCTAAGAGATGATCGAGTACTTGCACATCGTGAAGGTTTTTCTAGAATTTGTTCTACTGGATGATCTTTCACATGTTTCCACTGTTTGATTGCATTTTGTACTAAATCTTAATGATTTTTCCTGATATCTCCATGTTGGACTTCTTCCATTGTATTCTCTTTGTTGAGATTGAGACTATTTATGTTATTTGTACCTTCTGATTCTTCATCAGTAGATTTCTTGGAGAGTAGAGGGTTAGATTCATCAAATACTACATGCATAGATTCTCGTACAATTAAAGTTTTTTTATTGAATACTCTATAAGTTTTACTATTTGTTGAATACCCAAGAAAGATACTTTCATCAGATCTTGCATCAAATTTTCCTAAATTATCTCTGTCATTGAGTATAAAACATTTGCATTCAAATACATGAAAGTAACCAATGTTGGGTTTTTTCTCATTCCAAAACTTATAAGGGGTTTTATCTAATTTAGACCTTAACATAACTCTATTTATAATATAACATGCAGTACTTACCGCTTCGGCCTAAAAATAACTAGGTAAATTATTTTCATTAAACATTGTTCTTGCTATTTCTTGAAGAGATCTATTTTTCCTCTCTACTACCCCATTTTGTTGAGGAGTTCGAGGAGTAGAGAAATTATGCAGAAAATTATTTTCATCATAAAAAGATTCAATATCTTTATTGACAAACTCTTTCCTCCTATCACTTCGGATGTTTGAAATAGTATAACCATTTTCATTTTAAATTCTCTTGCATAACTTGGTAAAAACATTATGTACCTCATCTTTATGAGCGAGAAAAATGACCCAGGTATATCTAGAGAAATCATCAACAATAACAAATGCATAATATTTTCCTCCCAGACTCGCAACTCTGTTTGGTCCAAAAAGGTTTATGTGTATTAGTTGCAAATGTTTAGTAGTGGAAATATGTTTATTGATTTTTAAAGAAGTTTTTGTTTATTTACCAAACTGACATGCATCACAGATTTTGTTTTTAAAAAAATTTACCTTTGGCAAATTTCTCACAAGATCATTTTTTGAAAGTTTGGAAATAAGTTCCATGTTTGCATGACCTAACCTTCTATGCCATAACCAACTATTTTCATGTTGAGTTGATAAACAAATAGTATATTGTGAGGTAATTTCTTTAAATTCAATTGTATAAACATTATTGTTTTTAAGAGTAATAAAACAAACATTGCAATCATGATTATTAAAAATAATACACTTATCCTTTTTGAAAGTAACTGTAAATCTTTTATCACATAATTGACTTATACTTAAAAGATTATGTTTTAAACTTTCAACAAGTAGAACATATTTAATTATGAGAGAGGACTTATTACCAACTCTACCTATTCTCACGATCTTCTTTTTTAAATTGTTTCCAAATGTCACGTGTCCTTTTTCTTTAGAAGTGAGATCAATGAACTTAGTTTTATCTCCTGTCATATGTCTTGAGAATCCGCTATCTAAAAACCATCTTGTTTTACTTACGGAAGACTTCATGCATACCTACAAAAACAATTAAAATGATTTTTCTTAGTACCCATGTTCTTTGGGTCCTTTATTTATTAGTATTAGAAGAAATAAGATTTTTTAGTACTCATATGGCCCTAATAATCATTGTATGTTTTCTTCTAATAGGACAAACATGATAGTTATTGTTACCCAGATGACTAACACAAGAGGGGGGGTGAATTGAATTGTATTATAAATCAAATATATAATATAAAATATAAACAAAATATGAAACAATAATAAATATAAAGAGTAAGGGTAAGAGAGAAGCAAACTCAGTATGTTAACGAGGTTCGGCCCCACTGCCTACGTCCTCGCCTCAAGCTACCTCTTGAGAATCCTCAAATCCACTATTCAATCTCCTTTAGGTGGAGATAGAAACCTATTACACCTTTGAGCAGCACCGCTCCAAAGAATCCGTGTAGAACACCCTCTACACTTCCAATCACCTTACACTTGGTGATTTAACTTTTTCCCGTGTAGAACACCTTCTACACTTCCAATCACCTCACACTTGGTGATTTAACTATTTCCTATATAGAACACCTTCTACATACACAAGGGTTATACACACCCTTTTACAAATACAAGAGTTGATATAGGTAGACTATCAAAGTACACTCCTCAATGAGTGAGATAGAAACAATACAGCGCAACCTATATCTCTCTCAACAAGAACAAGAATTAAGGCTCAAAACTTTAGAAAAGAGAGAATGAGAGCTTTGAAGAAATGATGCAAAACTTAACAATAGATGTGTAAGCTCTTGTTATGAATTTTGCAAAACTCAAGTGAGCTATTTATAGGCAAATGATTTTTCAATTTCAAATTTGAAAAGATTCTCATATCAAAAACATCATCATTTACTTTTCAAAAATTTCAAATCTAATATTTTTACTTTTTGCATGTGACAAAAGGAGCACACTTTACTTTTCAAAAATTTCAAATATAATCTTTTACTTTTTGCATATGACAAAAGGAGCACACTTTACTTTTCAAAATTTTCAAATAAAGACATCTACTTTTTGTATAAGTCAAGAAAAGTATCCACCACTTTTGAAAATATTCAAATAAAACATGCACATGTGAAAGATGACAATCAATCATCTTAATATTTTCAAAATTCAAATCTTTAATCATGTCATGCACATGTGAAAGATGACAATCAATCATTTTTCAAAATTTTCAAAATTCAAACTTTTAATCATGTCATGCACATGTGAAAGATGACAATCAATCATCTTTCAAAAATTTCAAATTTAATTTTCAAAATATCATGCACATGTGGCAAATATATTTTAATGCTTTATGATAAAATATTAATTTTGAGCCTTAATCCTAATTTTGAATTTTTAAGAGATTTACAACATTACTCTATGATTTTAATGTGAACTTGTTCCCTTCTTGCTCATGCTTGCTCCCTTGATGTGCTTGATTATATTGTGTGGACAACTTGAGCTTGAGACTCCTTTATTCTTTGGATTCATTTGTTATCATCAAAATCCATTTGTAGATTTACATGAAACTTGAAACCTTGGGTTCAACAGTTATGACCATTTCTATTGCAAAAATTACAAATAACATGTAACATTCTTGAAGAACTTGAGTGATTATAATAATGTCTTTTTTTGACAAATCTATTTTTAGGAAAAGAATTTTGAAAATTTGGTTTTGATTTAATGGGTTTATCAAAAATATTTTTATAGGGTTTGAGTTTTTCTTTTGACATGTATCCCAAACTTACCTTATCAAAAACACATTCTTGATTACCAAGAAGTTTTTTGAAATTTCTTTTTCCATTTGTGAAAATTTCAACAATCTTTTCTAAATCAGTTACTTTCTTTTTCAGTTCATCATTGTCATCTTTTGAAACTGTATTTTGTTTTGTTTTTCTTTTCTTAAAATATCAACTTCATTTATTAAAGAAGAATTTTTCTTTTTCAAAACGGTATACTTAATACCCAATTTTTCAATTTTCTCATATACATCTTCCAAAACATTTTGCAATTCTTCATAAGAGGGATTTTCAAGATTTGTTACCTCAAGATCATCTTTAGCCATAAGACAAAGATTTACAGATTTTTCATTACTTGCGTTGATGTCTGAGTTACTTGAATCATCATCCCATGTAACTTTCATTACTTTCTTGCCTTTGTATCGATCTTTCTTTAGTAGGGGACAATCTACTTTGATATGTCCTAAATTTTTACATTTATAACAAATTAATGAATCATTTTTACTTATATCTTTGTTGGAAGATTTTTTGAAAGGTTTCCTTGAAAAAACTTTAATTTTCAATAATATTTTAAATCTTCTTGTAATCATTGCAATCTTTTCGTCATCGCTTTCTTCATCTTCATCGCTTTCACTTTCATGAGGAATAGCTTTGAGTGTCAAGCTCTTCTTTTGCTTTCCTTCTTCTTCTCCTCTTTTCAATGTGTATTCATGGGTAATAAGTGACCCAATGAGTTCATTTATTTCTAGTTTTTTAAGATCCTTAATTTCAAGAATCGCCGTTACTTTTGATTCCCAACGTTTTGGTAAGGAGTTGAGAATTTTCCTTACTATCTTTAAACTGGAATAAACTTTATCAAGAGATGTCAAACTATTTATAATATTAGTAAAACGAGTATACATAGAAGAGATAGATTCATCATCATTCATTTTGAACATTTCATATTCATGCGTAAGAATATAAATTTTTGATTCTTTGACTTACGAAGTTCTTTCATAAGTTATTTCCAAGTTCTCCCAAATTTCCTTTACTGTCCTGCAAGTCATTATTCTGTTAAATTCATTGGTGAGAGCATTATATAGAAAATTTATAGTTATTACATTCACAGTATAAAATCTATCGTCTTCGCGATCAAACTCTTCCTCTTTCTTTTTGACCTTTACTCCATCAACAGTTTTTGTTCGAATATAAGGACCATTTACAATACATTTCCAAATTTCTCGACCTTGAGACTAAAGAAATATTCTCATTTTAGTTTTCCAGAAAGTATAATTATCTCCACAAAATAGTGGAGGTCGACTACTGGATTGACTTTCAGCAAAAGTAGCTGTAATGTTAGCCATATGATCTTAATTCAACAGATAGTTAATCTTATAACATAGTCCTTGCTCTGATACTATTGCCTATTCTTGAAAATGAATATTTTTAAAATTTAGATTGATATGGACCAGTTTTAAAATAGGCAGGCCGGATCTCATCTTGTAGGTTAGTAGGAAATTCCCATATTTATGGACGTAATCCGGGATCACGTTTCAAATATGTAGCATCCATTTCTTCAGATTGCATTTTTAAAATTTTAGAGGGACGCTCATCAGTGATAGAAATATCACGTTTTATTGTTATCGAACACTCTAAATGTATATTGTTCTCCGACTTGTTCACATTTTTCTTTTTTAAAAAAGAATTGATTGTTTTTGGCTTACTCATATTTTTCTATATTTTTAAGTATATTCAAGAAATTGTTAGATTTTTTGTATAGTTTGTAAATTAAGGAATAGTCTCAATTAGTTTTATAATTTAATTAATATATTTTTCTTTAATTTGTTATATGACAGTAGCAATTTAAGTTGTCTAAATAAATAAGAGTAAATAATAATGCTAAAATCTAAGAGTGATAGTCTGATTTATCTAAAAGCTAAACTTAATCAAACTAACATTCTAATAATAAATTATTAATTCTAAAATTTAAAAGTAAAAATCTAAACTTAATAATAATAATAATAATAATAATAATAATAATAATAATAACGATAATAATAATAATAATAATTATAATAGTAATAATAAAAGATTCTAGAACAAGCTATATAATAAAGAAATTTAAATATAATAAACTAAAAGTAGACTTAATAAATAAATTTTTTTAAATATAAGTTATAACATTCTTAAAGCAAGCGTATGGAGTGTTAAAAAAAAAGACAAAAGCAAAAGCTAAGCAGATTCTAAACACGTTATATACAGCAACAAGTTAATATAAAATAATAAAAAGATTAACAATAACACGACAATAGGTTAATTGATTAATGCAGATTAGAATGATAGAACTTGAAGGGGCCAGGGGCCAAGTCCGAGAGGTGAGAGCTAGAGCCTAGAGGTGAGATCAGGAAAATGCTTTTAGATTTTCGTAAGTAGTGTTTGCCATTCGGAATTTCGGAGATCCTAGGAGCTAGACCTCAATTGCTCAGTATTTGGAAATCGCCCAACGAAGTTTGTCACGTTCCGATCAAAATAGCTCAGCAACAAGATTCAAGAACAGGAATTAGGATTAAGAAGAAATAGAAGAAGAAGAAATAAGCGGTAATACGGAATGGTCTTGACTCTCGAGTTCACAAAATTAATTTTTTTTCTTTCTATAATATGTAGAAGTGATTTGTTTTAAGCACAAGCTGGGCAACAACGTTAAGCAACGGTCTTGTAGTTGTAGTTAGAATTTTTAAAGGTCCAAAAGATTGACTTGTAGGGAATTTTCAAGAATTTAAAGAGATCGGTTCATAATAATTAGTTGGGGCATTGTACATAAAATTATGAAAAGTTGTAGCCTGCAATCGTGAAAGTATGCATGCAGCTAGCCATTTTTAAGTTACATTTTATATTTTACAATGGAATTTTTTTGACGATATCTAATATATAAGGAAGATTTTAGAGTGTGAGACATAAATTCAGTATTAAGGGCTGAAGAAGGAATTTTTTTTTTATTATAAAATATCATAAAAATGGTAATATCTTATATATTAACTTAATTTTTCAAAAACTTTTGGGGGAGGGGGCAATAGCCCCCAAAATGTTAACGTAGTTCTGCCCTTGGATGAACAGTATGTGGGGGCAAACATGTTCAGTAAATAATGTACGAGTCTAATAAATTTCATAATATTTCATAAATATATCTAAATTCGTCTAAATATTTAAACAAATTTTAAAACTTATTTAAATAGGTTTTATAAAATTCACTTAATTATTTTAACTTATTATTATTCATAAAAAATTTAAATCAATTTAACTTATCACAATATATAAATGCAACCTAATCTGACAAATCTGGATTTCGACTTGACGATTTGTTGAGCCCAAAACTCATTATGCTACTGGGCTTGCATTCTTTTTGTTAAACTCCTTACATTTATAATAATTGGGCTTAAAAGGCCAATAATTAAAACTATTTATTTTTTATAATTAATACAATAACAATGTTAAATATAATTATAAAATATATAAATATCATACAATTATCTAAAAAAAATAAATTCAAGTACTAAAAAAAATATTTTTTTCATATAAAATCTGCATTTACTCATATTTTTTAAAATACTTATACGACATTTATATATTTGATGGCTACAATATCATTTATTTTATTACAAACTAGGTTCTTAAAACATATTTTTGAGCTTATAAGTGGCTTAAAGAGTCCATTAATGGTCTAAAGAGCTCAATTATGACCTAATGCAGACAAATACTTCATCACAATTTACTCTATTTGTGATTTTTTTTATTTTAATATTTTGATTATGGAATATTAATGTTATTTTTTTTTATCATATGTTAAATATTTCTTATTTAATTAATACTATTAAAAAATGATTTAAAACATGATCAAAATTTTAAATGTAAAACAGTATTTAATATTTATTGCCGAAGTTTATTAAAAAAAAAATTATTGCTGAAAAACAATGAAACCCAACCCGTGTCCGTGGCTCCATTTTTTACTCAAAACAAACTCTATCAGGACTCCAGATTCTCTTCCCCCTATTATCTTCGTCGTTGTTTCATTCTCGCCCGCTCTTTTGGGGGTTTTTCTATTTTTCTTTTTTCTTTTTTTTTTTGGTTTTTCTTTCTCTCCTTCATCCGTTTTTTCCTTCTTAATTGTTTTCGTTTGTTGTTGTTTCTTGTTCGATCGAAACCCAAACCCTATAATTAACCTTCAATAATCCCAACTACCTGTGAAAGATGCAACCGCAGAGGCTCAAACAGCAGGCGATGATGCAGCAGTCACTGTACCACCACCCTGCACTCTTGGCGGCCACAGCCCCTCAGGTTCCATTTATCTCCTTTGCTTCCCATTTGGGGTTTCTTAGTTTTGATAAATTTCATTTTAGTTGATACATAGGAGATTGGGATATAGAATTACTTGAGTTTAGGTGGCATCATTCGTTCATCAAAGTTCGTTTGCTTTTTTCTGTTTGCAAGAAAAATTAATTACAGTTTAGTTTTTTTTTTTTTTTGTACAAAATTTCTTATCCTTGTCCGGAGGGATTTGATAGTACACGACACGTTTTTGCTCAGACGTGGAAAGCCAATGAAGCTTTTATTTTTCCTTAATCAGGAAATTTCATATGTTTTTTTATTGGGACCGAGTATGAACAAAGTTCGGACTAATCCGGGCGTGCACAGGCAGAGAGTTTCATATATTAATTGCAGTTTTATGAATGGACTGCATACTTTTAAGACTCTTGTTCTATGTTGCTGTCCGCCATTTTTTGTTTATTTATTGCTAGATGTATGTAAGCAGCCTCCCGAAAAATGGTAACAATTGAAAGATTATTTAACAAGAGCTGGAAAATAATTGAAAAAAATTCTTTTACCGTCATAAGCTTGCTAGATTCATTTACCATTTTACAAGATAGATGATAATCTCTCTCTTCCTGCTCCCCCATACTTATATAACTGGAAAGTTCCGATAACATAATTGAAAAAAAAAGAAAAAAAAATGGAAATCACTACGTATCTTCTGGAATCTTGCCAAACAGATTGTTACTTCTAGAATTCCTCCTAAACAACAGTGTCTCGTGATACCAATGCACCTGATTCCCCCTTTTACCCTTTCTTCCCATTGAAATGCTGCGTTGCTTATTGGTTGAGAAGAACTGCTTCACCAAACGACCCCGTCTCAAGTCAGGCACATAACAATGTAGTTCTATGCTGGTTTGTATCATGAGCCCATAGCTTGAAAGAAGACCGAAGAACATTAACATTTCACCTGTATTCTTCATTTATTGCTAAACCTTTTTCCCTTTAACTTGTGATTTTAAGTGCTTACTTAAGCAAGTAGGAGGTTTGCATGAGTGGTGTTTACTTAACAAAGAGGGAAAGATTAAAAAAAGTAGTGGTGATTTGAGGTTACAATATGTCCAAATGGTAGTTTTGGTACTACACTGCTGAAGGGATGATAGTTTGAGGATGCAAAGGGTATTTATTGTTTTTTTAAATATATCTTTTTTTTGGCTTTGATGCTCATTTCAAGTTAGAGTTTTACATGTTTTTTCATCAGTTGTTTGTGTGTTTCATTCTTTAGCTCTTAATATTTTTCTATTATCCTATAAAAATTCCTGAGAGGGGTGGAGATATTTTTCTTTAGGGTTTCTTCTTCTTCTTCTTCTTCTCTTTTGGTTTCCTGCTTTTTTACATTTTTATTTTGCAGATAGAGCCTATCTTGAGTGGAAATCTGCCTCCTGGGTTTGATTCAAGTACATGCCGCAGTGTGTGAGTGTTGTATAGACGTTTTCTTCTCTTTTTTCTTTTTCATTTTTTGCCCCTTTATAAAAATAAAAATAAAAAATTCATAGGATGCCTTTTTGGAAGTGGGTGCAACTTGTGGCTTTCTTGCCAAGTTAGCTTCTCTTTGGGTCTCTTAAATGCTATAATTAATTCGTCAGTAATGTATTTCTGGCACATAGACTCTCATTGCACTTTATCCTTTGGAGTAGTTATTTTTCTCTAATTTGATGAGTATCTAACTTGTAATTCATTTTCCAAGTAGGTACACTATTTTTTCATGTATGTGTTTAATAGGCTAATACTTTTATCTATGAGCGAGTGCAGGTATGTAGGAAACATTCACCCGCAGGCTACCGACCTCCTCCTTCAAGAAGTTTTTGCAACCGCTGGTCCACTTGAAGGATGCAAGCTCATCAGAAAAGAGAAGGTGGGGATAGCATTACACCTATTTTCAATATTCTCTTTAATGTCTTTTTTTGGGTTTGATGGCTAACAACAGAAAAAACCATTTCTGAATATAACCAATTCTGTGAGAACCTGGAAAATAATTATGCTGTTCGAGTTTCGCTCTATTGTTTTACCAATCTCACCTCTTCAATTTGCATCTTATAGGTATCTTTGCTGCTTTCTTAGTTTAATTTATCTTTTTATGCAGTCATCATATGGTTTTGTGGACTACTTTGACCGTAGATCAGCTACGCTTGCTATTGTGACTCTTAATGGGAGGCATCTGTAAGTGTCAACCTTAACTAGATTTGGTTCCTGCTTCTCTCTTGTATATCACATTAAGATTGTTTGTACAGGTTAGGGCAGCCTATCAAAGTTAATTGGGCATATGCAAGTAGTCAAAGAGAGGATACATCAGGTTTATATACACATTAGCATCTTTACTTTTTTTTTTGTTTGTAGCGATGGTGTTTTGCATATTAATTTTTGACATATTATGTTGTATTTTTGTCATTCAGGTCATTTCAATATTTTCGTAGGTGATCTTAGCCCTGAAGTTACTGATGCCACATTATATGCTTGTTTTTCTGTATACCCCAGTTGTTCGTAAGCTCTATTTTCCTTGTCCTGATTTATTTCACAATGTTATTCTCATATCATATCAGCACAAGTGCCAAGGTTGAGGCACATTGCGTACTAAAAGCGCGGTGCAATCTTTTTGGCACTTGTGAGCTTAAAGTGCAGAAAAGCGCGCATTTGTAATTTTAGTTTTTGGAAAAATAAACATAGCTGTTTAAGACCAAAAAAAAAAAAAAAAAAAAAATTCTTCAGTATTTAGTTGATATTGAAGATCATTTATGTATCATGGCTCCACAATCCACGTGTTGTCATATGTGATATGTATGCTTTAAGCCCGATATAGTAGTCCAAGTTAGCTTTCTAGAGGAATTGACATTTGATTGCAAACGTTAGCATGGAATTCAATATCTACGATTCTTGTGTATTTTAGGTCATGGACTTTTTGGTATATTTTGGTTCAACCATGTACTTAAATTTGATTATGGCTATTAAGCATCATAAATGTGTATATTTAGTAAGAGAAAAATTCTACTCATCATCCTCACACTACACACTACACACCACACATTATTTTTTAATTTTTTTTCTTACCAAATATGTAATGTATGGATAATGAGTAGAAAAATTCAATTAGTTAAAATTTGTTAAAATTAGTTTACTTAACTAACTTTCAACTAATTATTTGATTACTTAGTTATCATGTTGCATCATGCTCTAATAAATGATGTTATTAGGCTAAATGTAAAATCATCTTGTTTTTTAAATCTCTCATTTAGCTTCTATTAATTTTCTATTGTTATATATCATTTTTATGAAGATAAAAAAATATATATCATTTTTAAATATGTGTGCTTTACTTCATCTTGGAGCCCACTTGCGCTTTGTGCTTTTTAAGTATGCTTTTTGCACTTAAGTGCTCCTAGCACTTTCATCCACACAATGTGTTTCCTGTGGTAGTTTAATTTTATTGCATGCTTGATAGGCAGGCATCATATATCTTGAGGCTAATTTGACCAACATATTGGTTACAGAGATGCAAGGGTCATGTGGGATCAGAAAACTGGGCGTTCAAGGGGTTTTGGATTTGTTTCTTTTAGGAACCAGCAGGTAGTAAAATCATTCTATTGGACTTCTTTTAAAAAGTTTCATGTATCTGTTGGTTTTTTTTTTCTTTTTCATGTCATGATTGTATTTTGATCATATTTTGATCAGGAAGCCCAGAGTGCAATTAATGACTTAAATGGTATGAATATTTATTCCAATTGTTGCTTCCATTTTATTTATATTTTCTTTAGGGAGATAACAACGTGTCATGTAATACAAAATTAAAATTTAAAGCTGTAATTACATCTTTCTGAAGATTTATTATTGGGATTAACTGTTCTTAAGGCATGAATTCCTATACTTAATTATTATTCAATATGCTATCCTCTGGTAAATCATTGTAACTGGACTAGGAACTGACGAAATGATTTGGGAAATGCAAACAACCAACTTTTCAATAATGTGTGATAGAAAAGTTAAAATTTTGTGAATTAGTTGAAAATCTTTGCAAAAATTCTTATGAGAAATAAGAAAATAAATCAGCGTCTTATTAAGATTTCTTTTTTAATGCAACCTTTTCACAGAAGGTCTCTTGGATTATTAAATACAGCTACTTATATAAAAAATATGAGATTTATTGTGGAGGATAGGAAAGCAGTGGAAAGGAAGGTAGGTGGGAAGGGTGGAAAATATTTTGCTAGCATCTCTGATGCGATTTTTTTGTCTATTATTGAAAAGCATGCCCTTAGAAATATCAAGTTGTCGTTCTAATCTGTTATGCTGTACATGTGGGAAGCCCTGATTTCTCTTGGCATTGCACTAGTCCTTACAAATATATATGGAAGACCTTGCATTGATTTTATGTTCTATTATTTTATAAGTGGAAGATCTTGCTTATATATTCCAGGAAAGTGGCTTGGAAGTCGACAGATACGATGCAACTGGGCTGCAAAAGGTGCTAATGCCGGTGATGACAAGCAGAGTTCAGACTTAAAAACTGTTGTGGAGCTAACAAGTGGAACATCAGGTGCCATAAATTTAAAATGTAACTGTAGTTTTTTCTGGCATAAAACCTAGTTGTGAAAGTAAAGTGGCATCGTCTTTGCTTACATGTTTTTCCACCCTTTTCTCTTCATATTGGACCCAGTAAAAAATGCTCGATTTTACATGTATGTCTTTTGTTGCATGTGCAGACGATGGTCAGGAGAAGTCTAATGATGATGCTCCAGAGAACAATCCTCAGTATACAACTGTTTATGTGGGCAATCTTGCTCCAGAGGCAAGGAAACTTTTTTGGACTTGTTGCCTCTGGCATATAATTATTTCTTCAATCTATATTCTTGGGGTGGATTTATATAATCTGAGGTGGACAGTTTTTTCTGCCCTTCTCGTAAAGCTAGGAATGCTACATTTAACATAACACTAGGTAATAAGATATACATAAATTTTAATAACTCAAACTAATGATAAGGTGGGATATAACAAAGTTTAAGCAGCTGAAAATAAACTTTACTTTGATGTCAATACATCATTATAACTTAAAATCTTGTGATATGCTAATTAGGGCTTGACTACTTGTAAAAAAAAAAAAAAGAAGCTAATTAGGCTTGACTAAGTCATGAAACTGAGCATGTCATAAACTGTCTAGGCTTTTGCCTCACCTCCCTAGTCCAAGTCATGTCCTGCACTTCATCCTCATAAAGATCATCATTTGGGGAGGCTAAATCATAAAAACATACAAAAATAAGTTGAACACTCAATATGCAATACATCATGCAGTAAACATAATATTAACATAAGGCTCTGTCGAAACATGCATACTCATAGTTATATATGTTCAAATCCCTAGGAATTATTGCTTTTCATAAAATATTTTTATGCATGTGAACTCCTAGAGGTTGGCTCAAGTGGTAAATGCTTGGGGGAGTGCTCCCCCTATGTCTAAGTTTCAAATCTCCTTGGGTCCAAAAAATCTCTAGAGGCCATCGGAGTGGGGGATTTTCTCCTTGAATTATCCGAGGTGCACTTGCAGAAAACTCTTTGTCGATGGCTTGTGCACTCCCGAGATTAGTCGGGATGTTGTTCTCGGACACCCATTGCCAATAAAAAAAACCTTGATACATGTGTCATGCAACTAACATGAAACTTATGCATAAAATCATGGCATTTATGAATTTATCATGTCAATCAAAATCATTTCTTTCATAATTTGGGTATGTAAAAAGGGGCTTCCAATGGAGGGCATACATGCACAATACTTTTTATAAAAGACATCGTTTACCATGCATACGTGTAAGGTATGCTATTGCTACTTATTTTGTAGTGTTAATCCAATATTTTTGGGGCGAAATTGATTACTTTTTGTTAGAAAGCATGTAATTAGTGTAATCTCTGAGGGTATAAATGTCTATTGTATGTTTGTATATATATAGTAATAGGTCAATGAATAATGTAGAAAAACACTTTAGGTTATCTCTTGTAACATGGTATTAGAGCATCCTGTCTGTGGTGAGTGCTGTGTAGGCGAGTTCACTGTTGTGAGCTCGTTGGTGTGTTTTCTGGTGGAGCATTTGGTTGTTGTGGAGTATCCGGTTGTTCAGAGCTCGTCACTGTTGAGAGACCTGGTCCCCAGTGTTCGCCGTCATCTTCTGTTCAAGCCGGTGGTGTCTTGTCGTGGTCGGCGCTACGTAGGTCACTGAAGAGGTGTTTCCGGCGAGTTTCCGGTGTCGTATCCGGTTGTGGGAACCAGGGTTGAAGTCGCCGGCAGTTTCTGTTGTCGTCGGAAGGTTCTCTTCGCCATCGGCCTCCGAAAAACATCCCTGTCGTCGGCAACAGGTGAAGCGCTGGAGCGTTTGGTTGCAGGTATAGGCTATCCTATCCTCAAGTGTGAATATTCCAAATTTGGAATAAGAATCTATTCCTATCGGAATACGGTTTGTTTGGTAACAGGAATAATCAAGCCTTATTCACGGTTAGGATAAACTTGTCTGGGTTGTGATAAGTTAAATTCCGGTACGATCCCCGATACAGAGCCGATACCGGCCGATATAGAGTCGATACCGGCCGATACATACTGGTTCCGAGCCAGTCCGCGTCTACTTTGACCGAATTAGTCCGATACAGGGCCGAAATTTGGCTATTCAGGTTGTTTTTGGGAGTATTTGAGTTGGATTTCAAGTTTTTTAGATCACATTTTCCTGTTTATGTGATATTTTACCTCGTAAGTGGAATTGTGATAATTATTTGCATCGATGGCAACTAAATTTGAGCCATTATTATCTGTTGGATCAAACTTCAATATGCCTATGACTTCTGCAAAACTGAATGGAAAGAACTATACTATGGTCAAAATCTGTTACTATATATTTGAAAGGCAAATGGACCTTATAACCATCTGGTTGGTCCCAAACCTAATCTAAATGACTCTAAATTTGCTCAATGGGAGCAAGAGGATGCTCAAATCCTGTCTTTGATGTTGACTAGTATTGAGCCTAATATTGGTTTTAGTGTTATCCATTTTGACACTGTCCAAGAAGTGTGGAACCATCTCAAACATATGTATTCCGGTATTGGGAATACAACTCGTATTTATGAACTATGTAAGCAGTTCTTTGGATTGGAACAAGGTACTTTGGGCTTATAAGAGTATTATTCTCAAGTGATGAGCATATGTGAAGAACTCAAGATGTATCAACCTATTACTTCTGATGTTTCATGTATGTTGAAATAACGTGAAGAGTTTAATATTGTTCGGTTCCTTGTTCGTTTAAAATCTGAATATGAGGCGGTTCGTTCTCAAATTTTGGCGAGTCCACAACTTCCTTCATTTCTTGAGGTGTTCTCCCGACTTCAACGTGCCACCTTATTTGGGCATGAATCTCAGTTATCCTCTGATTTGATTAGTGAGAGGTCCACTTTGGTTGCCTCTTATGTTGCCTCTGGTGGGTGTGGAGGTCGAGGTGGTAGAAGTGTACGTGGAGGACGTGATACCCGAGGTAATCGAACAAGAGGTCGAGAGTCTCGTAAGTGCACCCATTGTGGGCGCACTAACCATTCAGTAGACTATTGTTGGGATCTACATGGTAGACCATCTGGGTCAGCTAATCAGGCTATTTGTCAAGATGCTACACCACAGTCGACGACTGTCAATGCTCCAGATATGATAAATGTATCAAAAGATGAGTATGAGCAGTTTTTGAAGGGCACACGAGCTTCATCTTCCATAGCTACTCTTACCCACTCAGGTATAGCATCTGCATGCTAAGTCTCATCTGCTCAAGGTCCATGGATTATTGATACAGGAGCTAATGAACATTTGACCGGTTTGTCTTTTGCCTTATCCAAGTTAAATACTGTCACATCTCTAAAAAGTGTCACTCTTGCTAATGGGTCTCTTGCTCTAGTTACAGGCATTGTATCCACTAAGCTCACTAATTCTATATCCTTGTCATCTGTTTTATATGCTCCTAGTTTTCCTTTTAGTTTGTTGTCTATAAGTCAGATCACTCAAAATCTTCAATGTTCAGTGACTTTTTATCCCTCTTCATGTGTTTTTCAGGATCTCAAGACGGGGATGAGGATTGGTACGGGACATGAAGCTGGTGGCCTCTATTATCTTGATGTCTAATAGTCACCCACTCGAGCTCTTACATCTCCTGTATCATCTGCGTATGAATGGCAATATCGCCTTGGTCACCCCCTTCTTTTCCTTTTAAAGTGTCAAGTTAATAACTTGGAAAATCTGTCTCCCTTTTCTTGTGAAGCATGTCAACTTAGTAAACACCATTGTGTGTCTTTTGTACCTCGGGTTTATAAACGAGCGTCGAGTTCTTTTGAATTGGTTCACTCTGATATATGGGGACCAATCAACATTGAATCAAATACGTTCCAGTATTTTGTTACATTTATTGATGATTACTCTCGTGTTACTTGGTTGTATTTGATGAAAGCAAGATCTGAACTTCTTTCCATATTTCAAGTATTCTAGAAAGAAATTAAAACTCAATTCAACAAAAAGATTCAAGTTTTGCGCTCTGATAATGCTAGAGAGTATCTATCTAGTGCCTTTACTACTTACTTAAGTAGCAAAAGAGTTGTTCATCAGACTTCGTGTTCTTGTACACCTCAACAGAACGGTGTGGCTGAACGCAAAAATCGTCATTTGTTAGATGTAACCCGAGCTTTGTTACTGCACATGCATGTTCCTAAACGATTTTGGAATGATGGTGTTCTTACTGCTTGTTACCTTATTAACCGTATGCCTTCATCAGTTCTTAATAGTTCGTCTCCTTTCTCCATCTTGTTTCCTTCATCTCCACCATTTATTCTTCCTCCAAAAATCTTTGGGGGTGTGTGCTATGTTCATAACCTTGGCCCAAGTTGTGATAAGCTTGATCCTCGTTCTACCAAGTGCCTTTTTGTTAGTTATTTTTGGACTCAAAAAAGATATCGTTGTTATAGTTCTATTTTTAGACGCTACTTCATTAGTGCTGATGTTACCTTCTTCGAGTTCATATCTTATTTCTCTGACACACCCTTGAGTGTTGAGTGTGATCCTCTATCATTACCTACTCTCACACTCTTTCCTCCTGTCGTCGGTCTTCCACCTACACCTACACCTCCACCCTTACAGATGTACTCACATCGATTGAGGTTGCCGGCTCCCATGCGCCCACTAGCTGTGTCTCCATCTTCAGATCCTGAGTTGCCCAATACATTAGACTCCTTACCTATTGCCCTCTGCAAAGGTACTTGTTCTTGTATTACTCAACATTCAATTAGCCAATTTGTTTCTTATCATGCCTTATCTCCTTCATTCTCATGTTTTACATCTCAACTTTCCAAACATTCTATTCCCAAGACAGTTCAGGATGTTTTATCTGATTCGGGATGGAGGACAGTTATGGAAAATGAAATGAATGCCCTTCACCATAATGGAACATGGGATCTTGTTCTAGTACCACCTGGTAAACAACCTGTTGGCTGTAAATGGGTATATACAATTAAATTCCATTCTGATGGGTCTGTGGAGCGTCTGAAAGCACGTTTGGTTGCAAAAGGCTACATGCAAACATATGGCATTGATTATGAATAGACCTTCTTCCCTGTTGCCAAAATCTCTTCTGTTCGAATATTGATCTCTCTTGCTGCTAATTTAGACTGGCCTTTATTTCAGCTGGATGTTAAAAATGCATTTCTCCATGGTGACTTGCATGTGGAGGTTTATATGGAGCAACCACCTGGGATTGTTGCTCAGGGGGAGTATCGAGATACTGTATGTAAGTTAAAGAAGGTATTGTATGATTTGAAACAATCTTCCCGAGCATGGTTTGGGAGGTTCTCAGATGCTGTATTGGCATTTGGTCTTCATAGATGCCAAACAGATCATTCGGTATTTTACTTACATAGTGATGCAGGTCACATCTTACTGGTTGTATATATGAATGACATTGTAATTACTGGGAGTGACTCTGCTGGGATTAAGAGACTAAAACAGTTTCTACACGATTAGTTTCAAACAAAAGGCTTGGGAAAGTTTAGATATTTTCTTGGAATTAAGGTCAGTAGATCTAAAAAGGGTATCAATCTATCTCAAGAGGAAATATGTTCTTGACCTTCTAGAAGAAACTGGCATGTTGGGTGCACGACTTATTGACACCCCTATGGATCCGAATCGTACATTCTTGAAAGAGGAAGGGGAGGTGTTTGGAGATCCAGGTAGGTATCGAAGACTGGTCGGAAAATTAAATTATCTCACTATCACTAGGCCAGATATCTCTTATGCAATGAGTGTACTAAGTCAGTTCTTACAAATGCCACGAGTCGTACACTGGGAGGCTGTAATTCATATTCTTCGTTATCATAAGCGAGCTCCTGGCCTTGGACTGTTGTATCGACCAAATGGGCATCTCAGAGTGGAAGCCTTTTCAGATGTTGTTTGGGCAGGATCTCCCTCAGATAGAAGATCTACTACTAGATATTGTACCTTTGTGGGAGGTAACTTGGTTACATGGAAGAGTAAGAAACAAGCAGTAGTAGCTCGATCTAGTGCAGAAGCCGAATACAAAGCAATGACTCACACTACTAGTGAACTGACATGACTACAACATTTCTTCCAAGAGATTGGGTTCCCAACTCTTACTCTGCTTAAACTATTTTGTGATAATCAAGCTGCAGTGCATATTGCCTTTAATTATGTGTTCAATGAGAGGACTAAACATATAGAAATTGATTGTCACTTTATTTGCGATAAGATACTAAGTGGTGACATTTCTACACATTTTGTGAAATCTGCTGATCAACTCGCAGATATGTTCACTAAGTCTTTGTGTTGTAATTGATTGAAGCTTATTTGTTACAAGTTAGGCTTATATGATATATATGCCTCAACTTGAGAGTAAGTGTTAGAAAGCATGTAATTAGTGTAATCTGTGAGGGTATAAATGTCTATTGTATGTGTTGTACATATATAGTGATAGGTCGATGAATAATGTAAGAAAAACACTTTAGGTTATCTCTTGTAACACTTTTAAAATAGGCATGTAACATACATCAATTTCCAATTAAACACATAGTTGTAATTAAATTTGGAATGCTTAGATGACCTATATTTCCATAAGCCTAACTCTAAAATAGTCTAACCTTTCTATTGGCCCAAACTCTCATAAATCGATCTTCCCCATTAAACTCATAAAACATAAGTCCAAGCCCATTGCCTATTTGAAATTTCATAGCCTATAACAAAATATATCTTACCAGCCCAGAACCAACAAGGCTCTAATTCACCAAGTGATACTTCTCCTTCCTGACCCATGTGTTACATACACTCATGGTTCTAGCATCTCTAGGAGGGAGGCAGGAAGAGAGAGAGGAAGAGAGAGAGAAAGAGAGAGTTATGTGGAGGAAAAAAGGGAGGAACTGAGAGAGATAGAGGGCTTGACGCCAGGAGAAAAGAGAGATTACTGAGAGATAGACAATGACAGTGGCTTACGGGAGGGCTACCATGTTGTATGTTGGAGTGGTGTTTTCTGGAGTTTGGATGGTTGTGGTTTGCAGGGTGGTTGTTTGCCGTGTTTGGAGTAAGGGTCATGCTCTGGTTTCTTGGTTGGAAAACAGAGGCTTGTTCGATTATTTATGGTGCACATGAGTTGGCTCACGAAGTCTTCATGGTGGATCCCAAAGCTCAAAGGGAATCTGTTGTGGAGAGTGGATGGTGGCCGTGCGGAGATGTTCTGTAGAGGGAGGTAAGGGCTGGTTGGCACTGTGCAGGACAGTGGTGTTTAGTGGCTTGCTGCTGTGTGGTTCCCGAAACTTGGAGGCTACTGTTCCGGGCAATAGGCGTCGAGGAGAGGCCGTGAGGGTGTTGGTGGACTAGAGCAGACGACAGCGACATGAGGCTTGGTAGGAGGTGGGTTGATAACAACCCTACCAAGACTAAAATTTCTCATTGTGCATGAGAGGGTCAGATTGTGCATGAAGGTATGTCTACTTCACCGTCAGTCGTGAACCTAGTGTGTTTGAAATTGGATACGTTCATGGGCTTGGAGTTTATAAACAAACCTTAGCTCTCATGGGTATGAGTCCAAAATAAGTCCAACTCATCTAGGGTTTTAAAATAACAATTAAGTCTATCACCAATTAAATATGGCCCACTTGGTCCATAAAAATTTATCAAATTTTAACCTAATAATTAGCCCAATAAAAATCCAATAATTTACCATAATAATTTCTGGGACCGTAACTAATTCAAAAGAATCCAATAAATCTCATTTGTGCTTCTCAAATTTTGTCCCATTATAATAAACTTTTGGGCTCTTGAGCCTAATTAAAGGAACATTAAAGAACATAATTTGTGCATTTACTCTTCTCATCTAATCATTATAGTTTTTTCAAAATTTCATATAAAATAAAATAAAACAATTTAATTATTTTCAAATTCTAAAATATATATATATTACAAAAAAAATATTTTAATAATATTTATTAAACATTCAACTTCTATCTCAATCTATTTTATTTTATCTAATCTCATCTTTGAAAACAAAAGATGCAGTTTTCTTTGCTTAAAAGCTGCATTCTAGCTCTAGAATTCTTTGTTTTGACATGAAAAAATAATAAGAAATATGTTAGATTCACAAAAGTGGGGGCATCTTTAATTTATGGATGAGACCCGATGCAACTTACCTTGGATTCATCTTAGGCTGCTATGGAGTATAAAGTAGAAAACTTTTGTTATCATTGATTTTGTTGTTGGAAGGTAGGCAGTGACTTCCACTCAGAAATTGAGTGAGAAAACTCACTTAAATCACCAGAGGCCAATGGTAGGTGAACAAAGGCTTTTTTATTCTTATCTCTCTCCGTACAGAAGTTTTTTTCCCCTCCATACAATAGTCGATGGTGAACAAAGGTAGTTTGTTTTGGTGATCCTTGCCGGAATTCTTTAGCCTCTTTTATCGTTGTTACAACACTGGGTTTAATATGGGCATCATGAAACAACTTTTAATAGAAACCAAGGTGTTCAGTTTGTCAATGGAGGGTATACATTCCTATCATATTTTAGAGAAGGGTAGGAAGGTGTCTAAGGAGATGGTGCTCAACCAAGCCAGTGCTAACTGGCTAGCGAATACTTTAGAAGAATGTGGCTTATTGGGGGGTAAGAAAGATTTTCTCAAGAAATATTGAGAGGGAACCAGAGCACTGTTTTCCCTTAGGAAGGCTAATGCATATTGGCAGGGGCAAAATCAAGATTTAGTATTTGGGGGGTGATTGACAAAGTGTGGTACGTGTAAGTATAAGTAATGTTTGTTTTTTGCACGTGATTATATATAAAAACAATAATTATACGTCATAAAATCACATACAAAGTATATAGTAGTGCAAAGTTAGTTTTAGAAAGGAGAACCACTGATCACCTAAACGTCGTCAATAATGGGGTTATAGAGCAGTTTCGTCACATCATTTTGAAGTTTTATGGAAGAGCACAAAATTGTTTATGCTTTGAAGACTGAGAAATCAATGGACGACCTTCAACTTTTCTTTTTCGTCAAAACCTAATTTCAACTAAAACTGCTACTCTTCCACTATTATCTACTGCCTCATAATCGAAAGCAGGGTGCATTTTTTCCAATCCAAGTTAGAATGAGGTCTATTGTACTCTATATATTAAACAAAGATGTGATTTTCTTTTTTCTTCAAGAAATTGTGAACAAAAATTGTATTGACCTCAAGCATCATACGTATGCACAACTAACATCTCCAATCTCCATCTCATTGTTCTCTCTTAGAAAAATACGTCCTCTCTTAGAAAAATATCCTCCCCCCATCTGCCAATACTATTATCTTCTTCTTGTTCAAGCTTACTTATAAAAAAAAAAAAAAATCTTCTTCTTGTTCAAGATGTATTTCAATGTTTTCATTTTTAGAATCGTTGTCAAACAAGCCATCATCATCATCTCCCATGTTTGACATGTCACTTGCTGTTTGAGTTTTCTTCTTCTTTCCTTTGTAATCCGTAATCCGTAAGACCCAGGACCTTTTCCTTCCAAAGCACAAATGGCCCTTTTTTAATGAGCTCTTATCCTTCAAATGCCTCCTTCAAGAAGACACTGAACCTCTTCTCCCTCTCCGAAACATAGAAAATCCCAAAATCCCTTTCCCTTATGTTTAAAAATAAATAAAAATTCTCTCTTCACAATTTTCAGGATATTTTGGAGGCAATCTGTGAGTTGCTTTTGCACCCACACATGGTTACGCCACATATCTAGTCCCTTGATAGCCTTGTACTTTGCCAGTGCAATATAAGCACCAAAAGAAAATGAAGAAAAATTATTATGAGCTTATTTTTCTTATGAAGGCAATTAGACTTTTTATAATAGTTGTTTCCCTTTGCTGCCAACTGAAGACGCAACTCGATGATTCTCTACATACCTTATAACACAAAGTCTTGTCTTCACAATTTGTGGAATGAATTCTTTGATGGTACAGATGGAGTTTTGGTCTACCCTTGAACAACATGTGCAAGTCCATTTTCTTGAAATTCTCCAACTTCTAGATTCAAGAAAGGGAAAAAGCGTCTTTTCTTTGGCAACACCAACACGCAACAATAGTGCATAGTCACGAGTCAGCCCTTAGCTCTCACAATCACCAACACGACTCATAGAACTTAGAAAACTAAAGCATACTATAGTCTGCAAGTAGGGGCGTATATCGTGGACTATGGAATGGACTATAAATCTATAGACTGTAATGGCCGCAAAACTCAAAAGAATACTAAGAGAGCTGTCTGAATTCTAACATTTTAGAGACTAATTCCAGCTGTTTGTACCGGGGGCCGGGGGGCGGGGGGGTAGGGGTAGTTCCGCCCTTGCATATGGGCGTTTCTTGGAAGTCTCAGACTACGGGGTTGGCAGCGGGAGTCGTGGTCTTTTATCGATACCGGAAAGGGTGGATGCAAGGGGATGGAAGGTTTTGTCTATGGAGATGAAGCTGATTTTATCCATGCAAACCGTGGTTAAGAAAAACCCAAATATGACTCCACAACTGGCCAGAGTGGTGGATAAGGGGAAGGAGGCTGTGAGGCAGCCCATGTCGAATGCAGAGGTGGTGATGGGTGGTGCAGGCAGCAGTGCCGTGGAGCATGGAGGTTCAGCCTTCATCTTGGCGTTAGAGCAAGGAGAACACCTAGGCGAGTTTGTAGAGAGGCATGGCAGAAAAGAGCCTGATATGGGAGGCGACACTGTCCCACACTTGCATAGAAAGAGTGTTTTGCAGAAGGCTCTTTTTGGTTTGAAAAAGGAGGTCAGTGTGATGGAGGAGGAATGAGTACGTTGAGGAAGGAGATACAGGCTTGGATGACTTAAGATTGATAAAGGTTGAGGCTGGGACGTGGGCCAAGGCCAACGAAATCTTGTGAAGCGGCAGTAGAAAGGGCAGTTTTCAAGGCCCTTCAAAGGATGGGCAAATGGTGGGTTGGGCCATGAAAGCCCATTTCGGCTTTCAACCCTGAATTGGAGGCCTAAACTGACTGGGTCCAATTTTGTTAAGGGCTCTTCCTCAAGGTCTGCGACGCCAAAAGTGGGCTTAGCTGAATCAGGGTTTGGGCCTGGGCCCATGGCCCTAATTTAGATTCATCGGTCAGGGAAGACTTCTACCTCAACGCTGACCACCCATCTCGTCGATCTTGCCTTCTCCGATGCTGGAATACTCTCGTCGGGACCAATGCTTGCGGTATAGATCGGTTCGAGCGTGTCCACGAAGTGCATGAGTTAAGCTACAGTCCTCAGGGTCCCATGGACTTTGTTGCTGGAGTGTTTTGGTTCACCTTTCGTCCTCATGGTGGCAACGTATACTGCTTCGACTCAGGTGAATCCTACGGCGTTGGGATTCTCAGTGGTGGAGTTGGCTGAGGTGTCAAGAACCTATGGGCACTGTGGGAAGGCACAAAACTCTCTGATGGTTTTTGCTGAGCTAGCCACTGTAGTCTCAACTGCTCCGGCACTGGAAATTTGCCTCTGAGATTTAGAAATTTACGTAGAACCAGTGGGTGACTTGGGGGAGGTTGGTTCAGTTAGTACTCTAGTTTTGTTTGAGGAGATGAAGGGTAGAAAGGAGGATTCCATCCCTTTAAACTCATTTCATCCCAAGGTGTCGGATTGGGTAATACAGAAAGCTTTGGATATTAAAAACATTGTCGGAATCACTGGAGTGGGATTTGAAGCTGAATTCTTGGCTTTACAGCGTGTGAGGCTAGGCATGCTCATTCCAAATCTTATCGTTCCCTTAACTTGAGTAAGAAGAGGGAAAGAGAACTCAAGAGGCCTATGTGGGAAATGAAAGAAGAGGGTGAAGAGAAGAGCTCCAACAAGGAGCGGTTTAAGGGGAGGGGTAAGATAGTTGTCCTATGAAGTCAAAAATTATTTCATGAAATGTAATAGGGCTGCATGACTTTAATAAACAGCTTCAAGTTAGAAATCTACTTCGTGAGTGGAAGGGGGTTATTATTTGTCTTCAAGAGACTAAGTTGGAAACTATCTCAAGCCAACTAGTCCGTAGTTTATGGATAGGGCAGCATGTTGGGTGGTCTTACTGAAGCTTCCGGGGGTGTTTTTATTTTGTTTGATAAAAGGGTGTTGGAAATGGTGGAGGATTGTGTGGGGGACTTTATTGTTGCATGCTCCTTTATGAATCTTGAAGACGACTTTAAATGGGCTTGCGCTAGAGTTTATAGCCCAACTCTTGATCGGAAGGAAGGCTATTGTGGGAAGAATTGGCTGGTCTTCTTAATTGGTGGGAGCTTCCAAGCTGTATTGGGGGGATTTTAACATAACCTGTTTTCCAAGTGAAAGGTTGGGTGCATCCCACACCACTATTTCCATGAGGGAATTTTTAGATTTCATTGCAAAAGAGGACCTTATGGACATTCCACTATCAGGAGGCACCTTTACGTGGTCCAATAATCGAGAACTGGGGGTGTCAAATTGTGTTAATGGTTCGTGTTCGTATTGTGTCAAAATATATATATTATATTATAAGGGTTAATCCTAATCTGATCCGTTAAGTCTATCGTGTCAAAATCTCAAATTCTAACACAATCTATTAACATAATGTATCGTGTCAACCAATTTTGACCCATTAGTAGATATTGTGAAATAGGTTAAGGCGACACAATACGGTCCGTTTCAACTTATTTATGTAAATAGGTTGAATAAGCCTGAAATTAATCCTTTTAACCTAGTTAAATTTAGCACATTTTTTTATAAATATTAAAATCACAATATCTATAAAAATTATAAAACTAACTACAAGTCCAAAATTACAATCTAAACAGTAAAAATTTCAAAATGAGAATTCTAACAATTTTACTTTTAGGTATAAGGGAGATAAAGGTATAATAGTAAATTTAATTTTCTTAACGTGTCTGTAGTTTTTGAGAAGAAGAATTAACATCCTTATTATTTTCCAAGAGAAACGATTACAAGATAAATAGAAGAGGAGGCCACTAAATCAGTAAGGCCATAAAATCAGTAAATCAAATCAGCAAATATCTAGGCTAGAAAACAGGAAGCAGAAATATCTAAAATCTGAAATAGTAATTTTAGATTTTATCTAAAATAGAACTTCCTAATTTATCTCATAGAAATCTGACAGATTTTATCTAAAATAAGACTTCCTAATTTATCTCCTAGAAATCCGACACCCTCCCTCAAGTTGGAGCATAAATATCTATCATGCCCAACTTGCTTACAAAGAACTCAAAACTAGGTCTGAAAAGTCCTTTGGTGAAAATATCAGCTATTTGTTGAGTAGTAGGAACAAAAGGCATGCAAACAGCTCCACTATCAATCTTCTCCTTTATGAAGTGTCTGTCAATCTCTACATGCTTTGTACGATCATGTTGTACTGGATTTTGAGCAATATTTATGGCAGCTTTGTTGTCACAATACAACTTCATTGGCATGTTTACTGGCATCTGCAGCTCTTCAAGAATTCTCTTTAGCCATAACATCTCACAAACTCCGTTAGCCATAGCCCTATATTTTGCCTTGGCACTACTCCTTGCAACCACATTCTGTTTCTTGCTTCACCATGTGACCATATTTCCCCAGACATAAGTACAGGATCCTGACGTGGATCTCCTGTCAATAACTGAGCCTGCCCAATTTGCATCAGTGTATGCCTCTATGTTCTGCTGTGTGGTCTTTTGGAAGAGTAGTCCCTTGCCTGGTGTACTTTTCAAGTACTTGAGAATCTGATAAACTGCTTCAAGATGTTTCTCAGAGGGTGAATGCATAAACTGACTTACCAAACTCACAGCAAAAGCAATATCGGGCCGTGTATGTGATAAGTAAATTAACTTTCCCACCAACTTTTGATACTGAGTTGTATTCACTGGAACATCTTCCTTGTCATCTCCAAGTTTCTGATTGGGATCGATTGGAGTGTCTGTTGGCCTACACCCGCTCATCCCAGTCTCCTTAAGGAGGTCAAGGACATACTTCCGTTGGGAAACAACAATCCCTTTCTTCGACCGAGCAACCTCCATTCCAAAGAAATACCGTAGAGATCCTAAGTCCTTGATCTCAAATGTTGAAGATAAAGAATCCTTCAATCGGTTCATCTCAAGTACGTCATCTTCAGTGAGAATTATATCGTCTACATACACAATCAATATTGCTATCTTCCCATCCTGTGAATGTTTTGTAAACATCGTATGATCACCTTGCCCTTGAGTATACCCCTGACTTTTAACAAACAGAGCGAATTTCTCAAACCAGGCTCTTGACGATTGTTTTAACCCATATAAGGATTTCTTCAGTTTACACACCTTTGTACCAAACTTTTCACAAAATCCTGGAGGTGCATCCATGTACACTTTTTCCTCCAGATCTCCATTGAGAATTTCATTTTTTACGTCCAACTGTTGCAAAGGCAAATCACGATTAGCTGCAAGTGACAGAAGAACTCTTACAGTGTTTAGCTTTGCGACTGGGGCGAATGTCTCTAAGTAATCAATGCCATAGGTTTGAGTGAATCCCTTGGTAACTAATCGAGCTTTATTCCGTTCTAGAGAGCCATTAGATTTATACTTGACTGTAAACACCCATTTGCTCCATACAGTTTTCTTCCCTCTTGGTAGATCAGCTAACTCCCACGTGCCATTTTTTTCAAGAGCTTTCATCTCCTCGAAGACAGCCTCCTTCCACTTAGGAACTTTCAGAGCATCCTGCACAGTATTAGGAATCTCCATGCAAGGCAATTGTGAGGTAAAAGCTCTAAAAAGAGGTGAGAGATTTTCATATGACACATAATTGGACAATAGATGCTAGGTACAAGATCTCACACCCTTCCGGACAGCAATAGGAAGTTCAGAATCATTGAACTCAGGATTGGACTTAGACTCGGGTTCAAAGCTAGAGGACTCAGAACTCGAAGGTGAAATGGGCTGAACATGAGGTAGGGACTCGGTAAGGACATTACCTGGAGGGTTTACGGATTCTAGGCAGTGCGAAGGATTGGAAGACCCTTTCTTTTGAGTTGTATTTTGTCGCGAGTAGACAATATCAAATGGTACCAACGCTGTGTTTTTCATTTCTGTTTCTCCCTTGTGAACATCATGAGATGGCCCTGTAGGAAGACCTGCATTTTTAGTATCTAAACAACTCGACTCAGCTTCCCCTGGTATAATAAAGCTTGGGTTTTTAGGTTGAATAATTGGAGAAGGATCATTTTGCGAGTCGTCAGTTTGGAAGAAATTCTGAAAAACAGCCGAGTCTTTGGTTTCTGTCCCTCCCTGAAGATGAGGCGTGAAATAGGAATGTATTTCAAAAAAAGTAACGGCCATGGTAACAAACATTTTTTTGGAAATGGGTTCAAAACATTTATACCCCTTTTGAGTGGGAGCATAACCAACAAACAAACATTTTGTGGCTCGGGGTTCAAGTTTTCCTCAATTATGTCTATGAACACGAACAAAAGCGGCACAACCAAATATCTTTAGTGGTAAAGATGAAGAAAGCCGATTTGTTGGATAAAACTTAAGAAAAACATCAAAAGGTGTTTTAATGCTTAAAACCTTATTAGGCGTCCTGTTTATGAGATATGTAGCAGTAAGAATGGCTTCACCCCAAAGATATTTAGGGACATGATTGGTAAAAAGCAATGCTCGAGCTACTTCCAATAAGTGTTTGTTTTTTCTTTCAGCCAAATCATTTTGTTGTGGAGTGTCGACATAATAGCTTTGATGAACAATTCATTTTTCAAGAAAAAATTCGCCCAAAATGTTTTTGAAATATTCTCGACCATTATCACTCCATAATATTTGAATATTTTTTTGAAATTGTGTTTGTACCATGGTGTAAAATTTTTTGAAAATTGTTCCCACTTCAGATTTTTCTGTCATCAAGTAAACCCAACTTAATCTCGTGTGATCATCAATAAAAGTCAAACCATTTTTTTCCAGAATACGTAGATGTTCTACAAGGGCCCCATATATCACTATGAATCACAGTAAATGGAGTAGTTGGTTTGTAGGGTTGGGTGGAAAAGGATGCGCGATGATGTTTAGCAAACTGACAAACTTCACATTGAAAAGAAGTGTGACTTATATTCCAAAATAAATTGGGAAACAAGTGTTTTAAATATTGAAAACTAGGATGGCCTAACCTATAATGCCATAACATAATATCATTATTCTTGTAAATAGAAACTGAATTTAAGCAAGTACTTTGACATTGTCTACTCGCGTTTGGTCCATCCTCAAAATAATAGAGTCCATCTTTTTCCTTAGCACTGCCAATCATCTTCTCCGTGGTCAATTCCTGAAATTCACAATAAGAAGAGTAGAAATTAGCTTGACACTGATGATCAGAGTTAAGTTTACTGATGAACAACAAATTGCAATACAAATTGGGAACATGGAGCACATCATGGAGGGTTAACAACGAAGTGAGTTTGATAGTTCCTGTCCCGGCAATTACCGAGAGTGAACCATCTGCAATTTTGACCCGTTTATTGCCTGCACACGGACTATAGGATGAGAACAATTTGGAGCAACTAGTCATATGATCAGTTGCACTGGAATCATTTATCCAAGAATAAATAGAGTTAGGAATAACACCTAAAAACGCATTAGCAAGAGGATTACCCTTCTGTACCAAAGAACAATATGGAGTTAAGGACAGTTTTGGAGATTGAAACAATTTGTACAGATGCTCTAATTGCCCCTTGGTAAAAGGTACTGCATCCGAGTTAGCAGAAAGCTCCTGAAGCTCTTCAGCAGTGGTTTGGTAGGCGTGACCATCACGTTTGAATTTTGGCTTCCAATAGGTCTCCTTCTTATGCCAAGGTTTTTTGCAGTGCTCGCACAACGGTTTATTACGCCTGTCATTTTCAGAATCAACACTTTTTGACACGAACATAATTCTCAGGTTCCAGGTTTAAACTAGTTTCGGTATTGCGCATCATGATTTTTCTCCTTGACTCCTCACGTCTAACTTAAAAAAAAACTTCCCGAATAGAGGGCAATGGTTGCCTGCCTAGAATGCGGCCGCAAACCTCATCTAAACTTCAATTAAGGCCGGCTAAAAACATGTAAACCCTGTCGTTTTTTTTCTCTCTTCTTGTGACGAGCATAGTCGTTCGAATTTTCCCAAACATCATCATAACACTGATCAAGTTCCTGCCATAACATTACCAATTCATTGTAATAAGTAGTAACTTCGCGATCATTTTGCTTGGATTTTCAGAGTCGAGTTTTCAACTCAAAGATTTGAGAAGAATTCTCCAAGTCTGAATAAAGTCTCGAACGGCCTCCCAGACATCTTGATCAGTGGAAAGAAATAGGTGAGGTTTTCCAATGGTAGGTTCCATGGAATTGATGAGCCAAGCAATAACAAGAGAATTTTTGGACTGCCATCTTTTTTGATTAGGGTCACCAGGAACAGGTTTCGATATTTCGCCAGTCAAATGCCCAAATTTTCCTCTGCCATCAATTGCCAATTTTACAGACTGAGCCCACTCAAGATAGTTGTGCCCATTGAGTTTTGTAGCCGTAAGATAAAAGGCTGAATTCTGGGAATAGGAATCAGTAGATACAGGCATGGGATTGGGATTGGGATTGGGATTGGGATTGGGTGGAATATTTTCTGAAGTACCAGACGAGTCAGAAGAGACGGTAGGATTTCTTTGAGCACCGGTCATCACTGGCTTATACGACATCATCAGAAAAAAAGAAAAGAAAAAAGAAACATAGCACGAAGCTCTGATACCATGTAGTTTTTGAGAAGAAGAATTAACATTCTTATTATTTTCCAAGAGAAACGATTACAAGATAAATAGAAGAGGAGGGCCACTAAATCAGTAAGGCCATAAAATCAGCAAATCAAATAAGCAAATATCTAGGCTAGAAAACAGGAAACAGAAATATCTAAAATCTGAAATTAGTATTTCAGATTTTATATAAAATAGAACTTCCTAATTTATCTCTTAGAAATCTGACAGATTTTTATCTAAAATAGGACTTCCTAATTTATCTCCTAGAAATCCGACATAACCGGTTGACCCGTTAAGCAATCGTGTCTTAACAGGTCAACTTGTTTTGACTCGAATCAAGACTACACCTTAATCCGTTATTATCGTGTTGTATTTTTGTTGAATTAATGGATCGTGTAACATATTGCTACCTCTACCGAAAACACCCTTCTTGGTTTAAGATTGATAGATTTATGTTATCCCCAGAATGGGAGGCACATTTTCCGGATGTAGCTCAAAGAAGATTATTCCGTTTATTCTCTGACTGCTTCCCCATCGTTCTAGACTGCGGTGGTATCCATGGAGGTAAAAAGTATTTTAAATTTGAGAATATGTGGCTTAAAAGTGATGGTTTTGTAGACACGGTAAGACTAGGGTGGACTTCTTACAACTTCCAAGGCTCTCCAAGTTCCATACAAGAAAAAAAGCTAAAAGTCTTAAAACAAGACTTGAAGTTTTGGAATGAACAAGTTTTTGGCAATGTATTGCAACAGAGGCACTCTCTTGTTAAAGAGTTACAAGGATTAGAGGGTGAGGAAGAGGCCAAAACTCCTTTCGAACTTGAGAAAATCTGCAAGAGCTAGGTAATCGGGGAACTTGAAAGAGTTACATTGATGGAGGAGATCTCTTGTAGATAAAATCTAGGGCTCTTTGGCTAAAAGAGGGGTACAAGTGTACTAAAATCTTCCATAGGGTTGCCAATTCTCACAGGAGGAATGATGCCATTGACACTTCGTTGGTGGATGGGGCAGTTTCCGCCTACCAGATGGTTATCAAAAACCATATTGACTCTTTTATCAAAAGCTGTTATCTGAGGAGTACAATTGGCGACCAAAGGTAGATGGCTTAACTTTCTCAATTAGATCAACAATGGTGATTGGCTAGAGAGACCGTTTGTAGAAGAGGAAGTGATAAGGCTCCCAAACCAAATGGATTTACTATGGGTTTCTTCCAAACTTGTTGGAAGATAATTAAGGATGACCTTATGCTTGTCTTTCATGACTTCCATACTACTGCTAGATTTGAGAAGAGTATTAATGCTACATTTTTAGCACTCATTCCAAAAAAGATTGGGTCAGCGGATGTTAGAAATTATTGCCCCATTAGTTTTGTAAATGGGGTGTATAAGATCCTATCTAAAGTGCTTGCGATTAGATTAAGTTCGGTGGTGGAGAAGCTTATTTCGAAAGCTCAAAATGCCTTTGTTTAAGGGAGACAAATTATGGATTCGATCCTTATTACAAATGAAGTTTTGGAAGGTCGACTCAAATTTAGAGAACCCGGATTACTTTGAAAATTAGACATGGAGAAAGCTTATGACCATGTCAATTGGCGTTTCCTAATGGATCTCCTCTCAAGATGTGGCTTTGAGGGAAAATGGCAGAAATGGATAGAATTTTGCATCTTTTTGATTTGTTGTTCTATCCTGGTGAATGGTACACTGGTGGGCTTCTTGAACTCCTCCCGTAGCTTGAGACAGGGAGACCTTTTTTTCCCTCTACTTTTTTTTATTCATTATGGAAGCTCTTAGTAAGATGATAAATAGTCTGTGGATTGGGGGGGGGGGGTTTATTTTTTGGTATTCTGGTGGGAAATGGTAATTTTAACATTTATCATTTGTTGTTTGCTGATGACACTCATTTTTTGTGATGCCATCTTGGACACATTCAAGCCTTGCGGGGGCTCCTCCTCTGCTTTGAAGCTGTTTCAGGGTTGAGAGTTAACCTTTCAAAGTTTGAATTAGTACCGATGGGGATTGTCCACAAAGAGAAGACTTTTGCAACACTCCTGGGTTGCCATTGGGAGGTATCTTCTTTGCCTCTCAAGTATCTCGAGTTACCATCGGGAGCTTCCTTTAAATCAGAAAAGATCTTGAATGATGTGGTAGAGAAAGTGGAGTGTAGATTGGCTTTTTGGAAGAGATTATATTTATTGAGAGGTGGTAGGTTGACTTTGATAAGAAGCACCCTTTCAAACTTGCACACCTAATTCTTGTCTTTGTTCCCCCGACAAAGGTAGCCAATCGTATCGAGAAGCTACAACGAGATTTCTTGTAGGGCAGACTAGGGGAAGAGTTCAAGTTTCATTTGGTTAATTGGTCTACAGTATGTACTCCAATTTCTGGGGGTAGTTTGGGGGTTTGACAGTTGGTGAAATTTAATCAAGCCCTTTTGGAAAAAATGGTTGTGGAGGTATAAAACAAAAAGGAGGCCCTTTGCAAGTCGGTTATAGACTCAAAATATGGAGAGGCTTGGGGAGATTAGTGCTCGAGTGAAGTGCAAGGCATATACGGAGTGGGGGTGTGGAAGCATATTAGGAGATATTGGGAGACCTTTAGTTGAGACAAATCTATTGTAGTGGGTAATGGTTCACGGGTCAGATTTTGGTATAATAAATAGTGTGGTGGTAACCATAGCCTCCAAGACACATTTCCTGCTATTTTTGAGCTTGTACGAGAAAAGGATGCGGCGATTGCCAATATTGTGGTCATTTCTAGTGGTTCCCCCCAATGGAACATTAATTTCATGAGGGCAGCCCAAAATTGGGAGGTGGAGATTATTCTAAAGTTCTTTGTGACACTATATTCTATAATATGCTGGGCAGCACTGGGGATAAGATGCATTGGAACCTTTCTAAGAAAGATAACTTTTCAATTAGCTCATTTTACCAAATCCTCACTAGTCCTAGATTGACCATGTTCCCTTGGAAGAGCATATGGAAGACGAAAGCTCATTCAAAAGTGGTTTTCTTTGTTTGGACTGCAACACTGAACAAGATCCTTACTACAGATAATTTGAGGAAACGCCGTATAATTATGATAGATTGGTGCTATATGTGTAAAGAACATGAGGAATCTGTAGGTCATATGCTACTTCACTATGAGATGGCCAGAAATATGTGGGATGATATCTTCACGAAAATCGAATTATCATGGGTTATGCCTCTTCGGTTGGTGGATTTTCTTGCAAGCTGGTGAGACTTTTAGGGTAACTCACAAGTGGTGGCCATCTGGTGTATGGCTCCTATTCGCTTGTGTTGGTGCATATGGAGGGAAGAGAAATGCAAGAAGTTTTGAAGATAGTGGGCGAACAACGGAGGAACTAAAAACTTTCTTCTACAAGTATTTACTTTCATGGGCGGGTACCATAGTTTGTAATGGACTTAATGTCCATGATATTCTCCTTTTGATTGTAAACCCTACATAGGTGTTTCTCATTTGGGTTTTGCCTATTTCTTTTAATAATACTTCTTTGATTACTTATCCAAAAAAAAAAAACCTGAGGCCAACAGATATAAATTCTACCAAGGGAGGAGGACAGGAGTTTTATGAAATTGCAATTTAGGGGCTGAAGCGGGGTAGCATCAAGGGTGAATTGTGGTTGAGTTGAGATCATTTTTGAGTTTTCTTGTGCTGCATTCAGGCTGCTGGAAATAGGTACTTATAAAAGAAAAGGCCAATGGAAATAGGTATTTTAGGACTTCAGGAAGCTTGCTTTGTCTTTTTTTGATGTAGGCAACTTCCTGGGTTAGTTTCAAATAATGGCAGCCTTGATTTTTCTGGGTTAGGTTAGTGCCTGGCCCAGTTCTGTTAAGTTTTCTTTTCCTATACTAGACCCAATTAGGCAAGTTTCATCTACCTGCTGTCTTCAGCAAATCAGCAAATCAGCACCTAAATACAACCAATTAAATCTTTCTAACAGTAAAGCAGTTGCTGAATACTTATGAAAATTAAGACAAAATTCAAAGTTTTTAAAACCGGAAAAATAGGAACCTCAATTTCAAAACCGCTGGTATATGTATATGACAGCTTTTTGATGGAATGTTTGGCTTTGGACATGAGAGGATATCGACAAGGTTTTCTTGTACCATTTGATTACTTTTTCTCAAAGATGATACACCCTGTAAATGAATCAAGAAACATTCATATGCACTATCTTCTTCTTGAAATTCTAATGATATACTAGAGCACCAAAACTCTATTAAGATACATCTGGGCTAGAAAGTATCTGAAATGTTTTTTTTTTTTTCATAAGTAAAAGTATATTATTAACCAAAGAATGGGCATAAAATAAATGCCAATTACAACACACTCATTCCCTATCAGTTGACACATTAGAAACAAGTAAATCATGAAGAGTCATGCCATGCCATGCCATTAGAGTCCACGGCAATGGTCCAAGTACACAGAGTTCTAAAAAATAAACTTTTAAGCTCCTCTAATGATCTCTCATTGTCCTTAAAAGTCTGTTCGTTATGCTCCTGCCACAAGCACTACATAATACAGATAGAGATCATCTTTCAAACAACTTTGAAGTCCAAAATGCCATAGCTACCACCACTGTCTCCGGTATAACGCAAGCTAGATTCAGCCTACCAAATCCCTGTCTCTGAAATGTTATAAAATCGTTTCTTAGTTGGCGTTTCTAATTTCCCTACAGGTTACTTCAGTTGATCTCCACCGTCATTTCCATGTCCTTGGTGCTGGAATCATTGAAGACGTTCGCGTGCAAAGAGACAAAGGTTTTGGTTTTGTGAGATTTAGCACCCATGCTGAAGCTGCTCTGGCTATTCAGATGGGGAATGCTCGGATCCTCTATGGCAAACCAATAAAGGTACATTCATTATTGGAAGGTTATATTTTCTATCACAAAAATTGGCACTCTTTTGTCATATATTGGTTATTGGTTGGATGAGGTCCAGTATTAATAAAAAATTAGAATTGTTGGCCTCCATTTTGTATTTTGTAATTTTTTTTTTTAATTTGAAGATCAAGATGGCTAATGTTATGCAATGATGTATTTTAAAGAAGAAAATATCAGGCACTCTTTTGTGTTAGATTTTGGTTATCGGATGGATGAGGTTCCAATATTATTTACAATTAAGTAGATATCTGTTCTCCAATTTCTTTATCAAACTTATGTAATTGATTTAGATTATATGCTTTACCATATTATTATTTGCTCGACTACATGCAGCGCAAAAATGTGTATTATTGTGGTGCATTTTAGCATGCGTGCCTCTGCATATTTGAAATGGTTTCCTTACTCATAATACGAGTTTGGGTTTTTCTTGCAAGACAGTATTATATATTTTTATTAGTAGTTTTGCCTCTTTGAAGACCTTTAAAAATAAAACAATTGTAACTTATCAAAATGAAGTTCTGGTCTAGGAGGTTGCCTATTTATTGGTTGTGGCTAGTGAACCATAGATTCAGCCTCTAACCAGCAAACACATTTATCCGAGGATGAAGACGCCCTCATATGAACAACTAGCTTGAAAGTTATCTAATATCTTCTATTTTGCAGTGCTCATGGGGTAGCAAGCCTACACCACCAGGGACAAGTTCTACTCCTCTTCCCCCACCAATGGCAGCACATATGCCAGGTCTTTCAGCCGCCGACATTGCAGCTTATGAACGACAAATAGCATTGAGCAAAATGGGGGCAGTGCAAGCGCTAATGCATCCTCAGGGTCAATACGCTCTTAAGCAGGCAGCCATGGGAATGGGTTCCGCTGCAGCCAGTCAGGCTATCTACGATGCTGGTTTCCAGGGTGTAGGAGCGGCCCAGCAGCTCATGTATTATCAGTGACTATAAGTGAAGTACCCATAAAACACCTCTGCCGGGAGGAGTACCTTATCTTACAAGACCTAAATATGTTTCACTTTTTTGTTTTTACTTATTATATTTTTTAATCTTTTTCTCTACCTTTTATCACTTGTATTATTGTTGTACTTACGTTACATACTTTAGCTTTGTGTGCGATGATAATGGCGTCACCAGTTTTATGTGTGGTTGTGACTATCTAATTGGGCTATTTTCCAGGACAGCTTGTCTTTGGTTATGTTTGGCCTCATTTTTAGCTTTGTAGCCTCTTTTTTCCAGTGCGACAGTCACGAAGGCACGAAAAGATTAGAACTTGACGCTGGACTCACCAAGAAACAATCAGAGGGTGGCGAAACTAAGAAATCCATAAAACCTTAGAAAAAAAATCCTAAGGACAATAGGTAATTAGGAACTTGCTCGTGATACCCATGTCAATATTGAGCCGAAGTATTTTCATTGAGATATTTCTATCTCATTAAATAAAATAAAAGTTTTAGGGTTACAAAACTTATTTTATATATGTTTAAGTAATTTAAATCAAAACTTATTCCATTAAGAGATTATCACATCATGGTAAAAAAAATCCTAACTTCTATTAATACACTCCAAATTGTGAGTTAAGACTTTGGTGAACATATCAACTTATTGGTCTTCAGCGGGCAAAGGAGAATGGAGAACGGTAGCTTTAGACTTATAGGCATATCGGATATAGTGACAATCAATCTCGATGTATTTCGTACGATCATGAAAATTTGGGCTGGTTACAATTTAAAGGACACTTGTATGATCACCATAAAGAGGCTTGGGATGTGTTTGTACAAATCCGAGTTCTGAAAGAATATCATGCAACTACATAATTTTTGAACATGCAACAGATATTGCTCGATATTCAGACTCTATAGATGACTTAGATACACAATCTTGTTCCTTACACTTTCAAGAAACAAGAGACTCTCTAAGAAAAACACACCATTCAATAATAGAACGTCAAGAGTCCAGACAGCCAGCCCTATATATATCACTGTAGACAGTCAAGTGAAGAGAAGAACCTTTAAGAAAAAATAGTCCATGATTAGGAGTCCCAAGTAAATAGAGAATAATTCAACAAACAGCTACAAAATGGAGATGTCAGGAAAAATCTATGAACATACTAACAACATAGACAACATAGAAAATATCAAGGCACGTGATGTTGAGATAAATCAAACTACTAACCAACTTATGGTATAAGGTAGGATCTGGGAGAAGTTTGCCTTCTTCTTTCCTATACTTAACATTCACCTCTTGAGGAGTATCAGCTGGAGTAGTATCTTTTAATTTCCCTAACTGAAGTAAGTCTTGAATATACTTATATTGATTGAGAAATAAACCATGTGGTTGAGACCTAACTTCCAATCCAAGAAAGTAGGTAAGATCCCCAAAATCCTTCACGTGAAACATATCATGAAGATGTTGAGGAAAATTTTGAATCAATGGCCTATCTAAACCAGAGATGATAATATCATTTACATATTCCAATAAAAATACCACTCAAGCATCGCCCTTGTGCAAAAATAAGGAAGCATCATACTTATTTTGTTCAAAAGAATATCCTATAAAATATTGCGTAATTTCTCATGCCAAGTTCGAGGAGCTTTTTTAAGATCATATAAAGACTTCTTCAATTTACATACAGTAGTAGGGGATGAAATAGGCATACCAGATGTGAGTCTCATATACATATCTTCCTTTAGATCGTCAAGAGAGCATTCTTGACATCCATCTGACGTAATTGTCAAGATTTAGAAGCATCAAGAGCAAGTAATAGGTGAACAATATTCATCTTGGCAATCGGCGCAAATGTCTCATCATAATCTATGCCATACTCTTGGCGATTCCCTAAAGCAACCAATTTAACTTTGTATCATTCCAGTGAGCCATCAGAATAAAACGTGACGGAGTATACCCATTTACTATCAATTGGCTTGATCAAAGGAAGACATTGAACCACATACCAAGTTTGATTAACCGCAAGTGCATCAAGTTCTGTTTGAATTGCTTGCTTCCAACACTCATGTTTCATAGCCTGCTTATAAGAAGAGGGAATATCAATGGAAGATAATGTAGCAATCCTAGATGCAAGGGAAGAAAAACCATACCAATCTAGTCGGTGGGAGACACAGGTGTATTTTATGAGAAAATGAGCAACACGAGCTATGATGGATGTCAGATCAGGTGCCGAAAGAGAAGAATCTTGAGAAGCCATAGAAGAGTCGGCCAAAAGGGTGCAATGACATCAAGTGCATACAAGACCAAGTTTAAACCGAGCCACTGGACCAGAAGAGTTATTAGGATTTGGCATAGGTAAGGACTTGGGCTCATCATGAAAAATTGAAAAACTAAGTGAAATAGGATCGACACGAGAGAGAATTTGCTGCTTCTCAAAACACAAAGCATTTTTGGAAATTTGAATTCTTCAAGCATTAAGATTGTAACAAACAAATTCTTTTTGAGTTGAAATATAACCAAGAAAAATATACTTAACAGTTTGAGCAGTCAATTTATACCTTTTCTATGGTGAAAGATGAATGAAACACAACCAAAAAATATGTAAATTATAATAGTTAGGTGTGTGACCAAACAATACGGAAAATGGAAAAACCTTATGTAAAATTGGTGTGGGCAATCGATTAATTAAATAAACAATAGTAGTTAATGTTTCGCACAAAAAATGAGATGGAAGTAAAGAGTCAAGAAGAAGAGCCCGAACCATATCAAGTAAATGCTAATTCTTACGCTTTGCTATCATATTATGTTGTGGAGTAGATGGACAAAAACATTGAGAAAGAATACATTTTTCTTGAAGAAAGTTCTAAAATTCATAAGACATATTTACCCCTAGAATCAGATTGTAAGAACTTGATAAATGAAGCAAATTGTGTTTGAATGAGTGCGAGAAAGACTTTGAAAATTAAAAATACTTCATTTTTAGTACGGAAAAAATAAAAACAGATCCAATTGAATCTACTACAATCGTTAATAAAAGTAACAAAATACTTATAGTAGACATGCGATATATAAGAGATATACCCCAAACATTGCCATGAATTTTGTCAAATACTCAAGAGGCATGAGAGCCATGTTTTAGAAACGGTAATGCTTTGATTTTGTTTAGTTTGAAAGAGATACAATCAAAATAAATTTATTTCTATTGACTCAAAATTTTTATTATCAATTGCACCAGATTTAAATAAAGTTTGGAGTATGTTAGGATTGTGATGGCCTAAATGGCGATGCCAATCCTTAGTACTTGTTTTGACATCATTACAATAAATAAAAGGATTAGACTCAAGAAAAGCTGAATTGGGATTTAGTAGAAATACCCGACCCTTTTTAGGACTCCTCGCGATCATCCTCGCAAACACTCGATCTTGTATAACACAACTAGAAGATGAAAAAGAGATATTACAATTATTATCAATAAGTTGTCCAACAGAAAGTAAACTGGAGGAAAGATTAGGAGAAACAAAAAAAAAAAATTCGAATGATAAGGGACACATCACCCACGGCAGAGATTGATAGTGAACTACCATTTGCCGTGTGTATTTTAAAAGGATCATCATAAGACTGAAGATTATGTAACAAACTGAAATTATTAGTCATATGATTTGAGTCACCAGAATCTATTATCTAAGAATTAGAGGATGACTTTGACCTACCTGAGATGCCTAAAACAGAAAAGGCAGAAATAATCATTTGTTGTACCATATTAAGAGTAAGAGTAGTAGGATTGGAACCAACAAGTACAGAAGTATGAGTGGTGACAAAAAAAGCTATAGAAGAGGTTGCACTCGAGACGTTAACTGAGGTAGGATAGGCACGCTCTTATTTTTGAGGAGATCGAGTTAGACAATCCTTGATAATGTGACTAAATTTTTTGTAATAGTTGCAAAATTTCTTCGAATAGTCGGTGGCAATGTGACCAAAGCCCTCGTAACTATAGCATTGTGCAGTACTATAGTCTCAATCCACAAATTTGACACACAAAAGTGCGGAATCCATTAAGAATAATGATACTCGAGACAAAACAGGCTAGGAAATAGCAAGAAAGGTACTCAAAATAAGGTCTTGTCAGCAAGATGAAATAAGAGATAAATCCACAGTGCAACCGAGAACTAATGTTAAAAAAGAAAAAAAAAAATTTGACCAAGAGCCACATGTACATACCACAAAGACACAGAAGAGACCAAAATAGCCTTTAGGTGGTTGTATCGAGAAACACCAGCACCCAGAAATACAAAAAAGAAACACGAGACAACTTCTTTAGATGTGTGAGATGATGAAAACTAGCAGAAGAAAAACATGAGATCCGAAAAATAGCCAAACAAAAATATTGATATGCCAAGAAGATCAACAATTGAAACCATAAAATTTAAGGTCCACAAACCAAAACTGTTGAAAATAGAGAGCCCAAAACATTAAAAACAAAGAGCCCAAAATAGGAGGAAGGTGCACAGGGATCATCGACAGACAAACATGAAAGCATGCATATTGGGTTCACAAAGAACTGATCGAAAATTGCTACAAACGAAGCCAAGTGAAAAACAAACCAGAAGCCAAGTAAGATATTGACAAAAACCAGGAGAAACCCACAATCAAATAGAGACTCGAAATTGAACCCACAAGTGTCAAACGTGAACTATAAACCCAACACTGAACTGAGACTGTCGAACACCACAAAAGCCACCACAAAAGGTGCCCACTCCCATAGAGAAGACGATAGATCTAGAAAAAAAAGGTTGCCGAAACACCACCATAAGGTTATTCTGACAGCCACCCAATCACAAGCACGCCGATAACACCAAGAGAAGCTTACGTCAACAACCACCAGACCTTAGAGATGCCGAAAATACTAGAAAAGTAGGCAGAAGACGCCGATAGACTCAATGCACCTAAGATAACCGACGTACACCACTACAGAAGTCGTCAAGAAAAAAAAAAAAGACCAAGCTTCTAGTGCAACTGTCAAGAAGGCACGAAAAGATAAGAATTTGATGTCGGATTCACTAAGAAACAACCTAGAGGGCGTTGAAACTAAGAAATCCAAAAAATCCAAGAAAGAAAATTCTAAGGAGACACGGTAATTAGGAACATGCATGGCTTTGATACCATGTAAGTACCTTTATTGAGCTGTTTCATTCTCATTAAATATAATAAAAGTTTTAGGGTTACAAAATTTATCATATCTTATCTAAATATGTATAAATAATTTAAATACAAGAAATAATAAGCTAATCTTAGAAAACCTATCATATTAAGAGACTACTACATCATAATACAGAAAACCTTAGTTTTCTTTAATACCCTCTCACAAATTGAAATTTCCAGCGCGACTGTCACGAAGGCACGAGAAGATAAGAACTTGATGTCGGATTCACCAAAAAACAACCTAGAGGGCGTCGAAACTAAGAAATCCAAAAAATCTGAGAAAACAATTCTAAGGAAACACGATAATTAAGAACTTGTTCTTGATACCATGTCAATATTTAACCGAAGTTCCTCTATTGATGTGTTTCATTCAGCTCATTATATAAAATAAAAGTTTTAGCATTACAAAACTTATGTACAAGTAATTTAAATACAAGATAATTTTAGAAAACTTATCCTATTAAGAGACTAGCACATCATAAAAAAAAAAAGGAAAATTCTTTACAACCTCCAACCTCTTCCATATGAAACACTGCATTTTTTTTAATTTTTTAATTTTTAATTTTTATTAAATATGTGATATATGAATAAGGAATAAAAAAATATTAATTAATTTAAAAAGAATAAATTCAAAAAACATTTTGAAAAAGATAAAAATAAATTAAAAAATGTGGTGTGTGGAGGAGGTTGGGGATTATGTAGAACTATCCTAATTTCCTTTCATAGTAACTACCCTCAAGTAAGTCTTGGTGAACGTTTTGGTTTTCTCAAATTGCATCGATTGAACGCTTTACGTGCACTATTTTTCAGCATTCTTTGGTTATGGTTGATGGTTTGTGTCCTGATCTAATGGATGAAATTGCCGAACCCTCGACCTTTTACCATTACTTTCTTTTGATCATTATTTTTTGATTTCACGTTTAATTCTTTTATAGTTGTTAAGGATGTGTCTCGCTTCCCTCCTACAACTGTGTGTCTACAAGAAATTGATGAGGTCCGGCGATCTTCGCTTGAGAAAACTCCAATGCTTAAGTCAGTAATCTTGTTAATTATTTTAAAAATAACTTGAAGGATCAAGAGAGAAGTCCTATTTCCATAGAGGGTTACCTGGTTTATATAGGCATCGTGTTGGTACTTGTCCTTTGATGTGATTTTTGATTACAAGTTATCTTCCCGTAACTGACGTGATCAGGTATCTATATGAAATCCCGTAGAATGTGCTGAAGATTTGAGTATTAGTTTATGTACGTGATTCTGTAGGATTCTATCCTTATTCGCCCTCCTAGGCAAATTATTGGGTCTATGGTGTTAACTTTTTTCTATTCGGGCTTTTATAGAAGCCCCTTGACTTAAATAGGCCCTACAGCTACCCCGCAAATTCTTTACGCCTCAAGGCGTAGGGAATTCAATTTATGTTGACTTTTGTGTGTTTTTGGTTCCTGCCCAAATATGCATGAGAACATTTTCTTTTTTGTGACCTTTCACTTGCTTGCCGTCCTTTCATCTTCGTGTCCAATAATCGTGGCAGTAGTGGGAAGGTTTAGCGTGTGACGGTTATTTTACATCTGACGGCTATTTCTCTATCTTCGCATCAAGTCATAATGTCTCGTCCGTTGGTGTTCCACAGTCATCTTGCCCTTTAAATACTCCTATTTTCCTTTCTTTCTTCTGCTTATTTTAGTTCTTGGTATTTTCCCCGTTCTTTGCATTCTTTCATTCTTGTCTCTTGTTCTTGCTTCTTGTTCTTACCTCTTGTTCCTGCTTCTTTCCTTTTTACAACCCCATGGTGGAACAAGGTAGCAGTTCGGTCCAACCTTTTAACATTCCCGAGAGCACAACGTTTGATGGGAACACATGGCGCTCAAGCATTCGAGAGAAGCATTTGGCTGAGATCCGAAAGGAGTTCGGTATTCCGGATTTTGTTGTGATGAAAGCTCCCGAATCTAGGTGTTTTGACGATGAAGGGTTCTCGGGCTGGGTAGCCATTCTCGTAGCCCTTTTGTCTTATGGATTGAAGCTTCCCTTTTATCGCTCTTTTCGTGACATTTTGGATCTGCTGGAACTGGCTCTGATTCAGTTTTACCCTTTTGCCTTCTGCGCCTGTATTATCTTCCGGATAGTTCTAGAACCCCTCCATGACCCATACCCCAATATAATTGCTCGGAAGTTTTTGGCTTTCTACGATGTGAGGGCAGCCAACAAGGGTTGTGTGACTGTCATTTGTAAAAAGGAAAAAGGGAAACCTTTGGCTACGTTTGAAGGTCGGTATTCCAATGCCAAGGCGTGTACCATGAAATTCTTTTTTATCAGTGGGTAAGGATGGAAATTTCTTGGCCAAGAAGAAGTTTTCAGAGACTTCCCTGTTAGGGCAATCTGGCGCCCTATCCCTGAGAGTCAACGTTTGTGGACTCTCATGCCCCCACTGTCCGGCTGAGAGTTGGCTTGTATAATGCCGTTCACGCCTGGGCTACAGAGCATCTTGACGACCTCTGGACTGATAAGCTATTGTCCCCCGTCCATATAGATCAGTTTCTAACGTCCCCCAATCGCTCCTTCGCTCAGAGACATGATTTCATTATCACTGATGTTATTCCTGCCCCTCTACGTATTCCTTCTGACAAAACCATAGCAGGTGCCCCTGTTGTGCGGGATAGGAAGGGGGAGCTAAAGGAGAAAAGGTAGTTGGAGACTGACGTGGGCGAGGGCAAAAAAGAAAAAAGGTCCAAGAAGAAAAATGATGAGGATCAAAAGAAAAGGAATCGTATTGAGGATCCTTCTCATGCAAATATGCATGAGAACATTTTTTTTTTTGTGACCTTTCATTGCTTGCCGTCCTTTCATTTTCGTGTCTGCTAATCGTGGCAGTAGTGGGAAGGTTTAGCGTGTGACAGTTATTTTACATCTGATGGCTGTTTCTCTATCTTCGCATCAAGTCATAATGTCTCGTCCGTTGGTGTTCCATAGTCATCTTGCCTTTTAAATACCCCTATTTTCTTGCTTCCGATGGCCCCCCGAGGCAGAAGCGGAAGCGGCTTCTGCTTCTGCTGCTTCCGGTGGCTCTTCCTCAAGGCCGAGATCTGTTGGTTTAGGGGATAGGGAAGGTCTGGCTAGCATAGCTCTTTTTGAGTTAGCCGCCACCTTTCAGGTTCAGGTGCCCCTTCAGACCAGCCCTTAGGCGCCTATTCCTGTGTTTGTGCCTCCCTATACTGAGGGATCCGTGAGAGGCGGCGACTTGCCTGTTGACGTTGCAACCGCCCTCCAGTTGGACCGAATTACCAGCTCCATTGCGCTCCTGCCATCACCCTCGGAGGACGCCCATAGGGAAATGGATGAGAGTTTGGTTGGTGCCTAGCCTCTTGGTCAAGAAGACTCCCCAGTTCCTGCTTGGGAAGGCGTTTGTCCTCTTTTGACTGCTGGCCAGTTGGATTTGAAAACTTCCTCGACTGCCATATCCGGGAGTAACACTCCTTCAGTGGTTGGTAGCGGCGAGTGTCTCTTCTCGATTCCTCTTCCAGCATCTTCTTTTGGTGGGGAACCCGACTCCCTTACTGATGAGGAGTTTGATAACTTGCTTCAGGAAGGCGCTCATACGGAGGAGACAACCCACCCTGAATTGATACCTGACACTGTGCACTTGTCAGGCCAGGTGGAGTGTGCGGCTCCTGAGCCCGTGAAGATCGTGATGGTTGAGGAAATCAGTGGTCCCGGAGGGAACACCAGAGGTGATGGCAGTGGGGGTGCCTCTTCTTCAGCAATTCTTTCTCAAGCTGAGGTTGTCACCAAAATGGCCAACCAGCTAAAGGATTGGTTTTCTGCGGTATTTCCTTAGCTTGTCTTTGTCATTCACCTTTTTTCCTTGTTTTCCTTTTCTTTTCTTATCTGGGCTCTTTTTTCTTTTTAAAAGGGTGTCGACAACCTGGCGGCAAGGGTAGTGGCTAACTTTGTTTGACGGGAAGAAGAAATTAAAGGGAAGTGCCAGGCGGACAAAACCAAGTTGGAGGCCTTGGTCGAGAGGAACAGGGAACTCGAGCGCCGTTTCGATCAGGTGGAAGGTTTCGTCAACTCTCTTCAAGGAGAGTTGGAGTTGCGTGATGGCGAGGTCCATGAGTTTCGGGACACTGCTCGCCTTGCTAAAGAGGCGAAGATTAGGGACGAGTTCTCTCACCAGAACTTGTAGTCTGAGAGAGATCTGGCGAGGGCTTAGCTTTCCGAAGTACAACAGGGTTTCAACATTGAATTGGCCCGTTGGGACTCGAAACTCCTTGCCCGTAGTGGGGAGTTAAACTTGGTTTGGGAGGAGCTTGCCCGTTCTCAAGAACGGTGTAGCAGCTTGTTGAAGGACCTGCTGAACGCCCTGGAGAAAGCGCGCCTTACGCTCAGTACCTTTCCGATGCACAGGGTTCTTTGGCTGAACTCAGAGAGCGCCACCAGAAGTACAAGACGAGTCGTGCGAACACGGATGAGGAGCTTAGGAATGCCAACCTAGTTGCTTTGTCTAGGGATGAATAGTTAGTTAGGAAAGCAGACCAGTTAGTTGCTGCTTAGGCGGACGTCATCCGCCTTCAGGCCCAATTGGCTTTGGTTCCTTAGGTCAGGGACGCGGCCTTTACTTATGGCCATGGCGCTGGTATTGTGCACCTGAGGAACCGTCTCTTGGCTGACCCTGCTACGGACCTCTAAGCTCTTGATATGAATTTGTTTTCTCCTGAGGTGGCCACCTGCCGCCATGTGGACATGTTCGGGCGCAAGGAAGTTCCAGACGCCTTTTTGAACTTGCCTCCACTGTCTCCTCTTGAAGAAGGTGACGCCCCCTGATTCAAAGTCGCAAGTTTTTGTATATTATTTTTTATTATTTTTTTATTGTGTTTGCGCATTGTAACCTCGAACTGTAATCAAATTCTTTTTTTGTAAATAACATAAATTATTTGCTTTAATATTGTATTCTTGATTCATTGCTGGACATTTTTGAGTACTCGTCTCGATCATTGTTTCGGTCTACTTTTACTCTTGCTTTTGCTTTTGTTTGGATTATTTTTACGGTCCTTGACCTCTTCCTCGACCTCGCAAGCTAGATAGCTTGTTGTGGGTTTTTTGTTAGTTGGGCGGTCCCTGACCTTTCCCTATTTTTTTTTAATGGCATTGCGGGCGTTGAAACTTGTTGTTGGTGCTTTAGAGGTAGGCGGGGTCATTTGCCTCTGCACCCCCTTTTTTTGTGTGACACCTGCGAGTATTTTACTCGTCTTTAGTGTTTTAAGTAGGCGGGGTCATTTGCCTCGGTGCCCCATTTTTCGTGTGACACCTACGAGTGTTCTACTCGTCTTTGGTATTTTAGGTAGGCGGGATCATTTGCCTCTGCACCTTTTTTTTGTGTGACACCTGCGAGTGTTCTACTTATCTTTAGTGTTTTAGGTAGGCGGTGTCATTTGCCTCTATGCCTTTTTTTTTGTGACACCTGCCAGTGTTCTACTCGTCTTTGGTGTTTTAGGTAGGCGGAGTCATTTACCTCGACACCCCATTTTTCATGTGACACCTATGAGTGTTCTACTTATCTTTGGCGTTTTAGGTAGGTGGGGTCATTTGCCTTAGTGCCCCCTTTTTTTTTTATGGCACCTACGAGTATTCTACTCGTCTTTGGTGTTATGTGGTTTGTGCGGTCCACGACCTTTCCCTTAGCCCCGGGAGCTGGATAGCTTGCCGCGGGTCTCTATTAGTAAGGCCTTCATTGGATGTGACATCTTGGTGCCGATGGTTAGGGGCGGCGGGTTCTGTTGAAATCCGCATGCCCGTTTCGTCTCTTTTTTGTACATGGCACCGTAATAATCACGCGTACTTTAGACAAGACATGAGAATTAGTGCAGTTGAGACTGGGCGAATGCTGAGATTCTTGAAACAATAAATGCGAATGTTATAACTATAATCATTCAAGAGTTAGACTGGAATAAGAATACCAAAACATGGATTACTATAATAATAAAGGAAAGAGAAAACTACTACTAGGGGAATGTGAAAAACATAACCGAATTAAAAGTATTGGCGACACTACTGGTAAAACTTCTTTAAGTGTTTTGCATTCCATGGATGAGGCAGTTCCTTTCCTTGACTGTCTTTTAGCCGGTACGAGCCATGCCTGTTGTTTGCCACTACCAAGTAGGGCCCTTCCTATTGGGGTCCCATTTTTCCCTGACTCTGGGTTGTTACTCCGCTTTTCTTCAAGATTAGGTCCTCGGCTTTGAAGGTTCTGGGCTTCACTCTCTTGTTGAAGTACTGCTTGGTTTTGGCCTTTTCACGCAGCATTTTGGCCTTCGCGATTTCTCTTTCTTCTTCTACTAGGTCCAGATTTTCTTCCAGTTTGCGATCATTTTGGTGCGTGGAGTAGTGGCTTGTTCTGTAGCTGGGCAACCCCACATTGACTGGTGGTATTGCCTTAGTCCCGTATGCTAGTGTGAATGGGGCTCTCCAATAGGTGTCTTGACTGTTGTTTAGTATGCCCAAAGTACTCCCTGGAGTTCGTTCGCTTAGTCTCCTTTTTTCTCTGCGACCCTCTTCTTCAGGATTGAGAGCAATACCTTGTTGGTTGATTTAGCCTGCCCGTTAGTCTGTGGTGACCTGGCGAGGAATATTTGGCCTTGATTTTTAATTCAGCGCACCAATCTTGATACTGGTCGGAGTCGAACTGCCGCCCGTTATCTGTTACTATGCTGTGGAGTATTCCGAACCTACAGACAACATTCTTCCATAAGAACCTTATCATGACTTTGCTGATTATGGTTGTCAATGATTCTGCTTCTACCGATTTGGTAAAGTAATCCACAGCTACTATCATGAATGTGAGTTCCTACCAGGTCCACGCCTCACTAGGCAAAAGGCCATGGTGCTGTTATGGATGTGAGTTCTTCCGTTGGAGCATGTTGTATGAGCGCATACTCTTGACATTTAAAGCACCTTTTAGTGAACTCTCACGCATCCCTTATTGTATTGGGCCAATAATAACCTGCTCTGACCGCCTTCCTGACCAAGGCCCTTCCTCTCGAGTGGTTGCCACATATACCTTCATGATTTTTCTACTAAGACGTATTGTGTCTCTTGGGATGAGATGCATCACAGTAAAGGGGCAGAGAAACCCCTTCTGTAAACAGTCCCGTCAAGAAGCAGGAACCTTGCCACCTTCCTTTTTACTTTCTGTGCTTCTTCTCCTTCCTCTGGTAATTTACCTCATGCTAGGTATGCTACTGTTTCGCTTGCCCACTCGGGGATACTAGGGCCCAGTGTTACCACCTCTACACCAACGGCTGGTGCTTCGATGATTCTTATTTCAACTTGCTAGGGAGGGGGCGTTTCTTCCATTCCAGATGTCGTTCGAGCTAACCTGTCCGCCACTTCGTTATCTGCTTGGGGTATCTGGGTTATAGTGAAATATGAGAACAAATCACATACTTCCCAAGTCTGCTCCAGATATTCAATTTCTCGCTCTTAGTGGCGTACAGGCCTAACACTTGGTTGACAATGATCTATGAGTCAGACTTGACTTCTATCTCAGTTATCCCATTCTGGTCGGCTATAGAAAGCCAGGTTACTAGTGCTTCATTTTCGACCTCGTTGTTTGTTACTTTAAAAGTTAAAGTGACCAGGTAGTGCATTTTTTCGTTATTAGGCTCTAGCAAATATATGCCTAGGCCACCTCCCGCCTTATAGGATGAGCCATTTATATGCATTATCCATGGTTTGCCCGCTGATGCTATTGTGACTTCTTGGGGAAAATCTGAAAATTCTGCCACAAAATCTGCTAGTGCCTATCCTTTGACTGCCTTCCTTGGCTCGTACCTTAAGTCGAATTCGCTCAGCTCGATTGACCATCCTATTGACCTTCCCGTGTAGTCTGGTTTCCTTAGGATTCTTTTCAGTGCTACTTCTGTAAGTACTCTTAGTGTATGGGCCTGAAAGTATGGGCGAAGCTTCCTGGCCACCGTTACCAAAGCAAATGCTAGCAGCTCAATCTTGGGTTATCTCACCTTTTCTCCTCTGAGGGCTCGGCTCACGTAATACACGGGGTGTTGAATGGCCCCTTATTCCTTTAGTAAGACTGTTGACACTGCGTGTGGGGAAACGGCTAGATACGCACAGAATACATCGCCTTTTTCCAGTTGCTTCAAGAGGGGTGGATTGGTCAGATATTGCTTCAGCCTTTTGAACACCTCATTACACTCCTCATTCCATGGATGTGTCTTGCGTAGCACCTGGAAGAAAGGCATACACTTATTAGTGGATCTTGCTATAAATCTGCTCATGGCGGTTACTTTTCCTACCAAACGCTGTGTTTCATGCAAGTTGCTCAGCAACTTCATATTGACTATGGCCTCTATTTTTTCTGGGGAGGTTTCGATTCCTCTCTCAGATACGATGAACCCCAAGAACTTTCCCGACTCGACTCCAAAGGCTTACTTGGCGGGGTTTAACTTCATTTTATACTGACGTAATATCTCAAATGCTTCTCTTAGGTCGTGGATGTGTTGGGCAGATTCCTTGCTTTTCACCAAGAGGTCATCCACATAGACTTCCATGGTTTTCTCTATTTGATTTGCGAACATTCAGTTGACTAGCCTTTGGTAAGTCATCCCTGCGTTCTTTAGCCCAAACGACATTACCTAGTAACAATATAGCCCACGATCTGTTATGAATGCATTTTTTCCTTATCCGCCGCATACATCAGTATCTGGTTGTATCCCGAGTAGGCATCCATGAAACTCAACGTCCTGTGTCCTGCTGTTGCATCCACAATGAGATCAATGCGCAACAGAGAGAAGCTATCCTTTGAACAAGTTTTGTTGAGATCAGTGAAGTCTATGCACATTATCTACTTTTCGTTCGCCTTTTTTACCAGGACCACATTAGATAGCCACTCGGGGTAGTGGGTTTCTTTGATAAAGCCGGCGGCGAGCAGTTTTTCGACTTCCAAGAGGACGGCGGCATATTTTTCCGTGCTGAAAGACCTCTTTTTTTGGTGTACTGGCTTGTGTCCAGGGTCCACCCCTAAGTGGTGCTCAATGTTGGCATTGTCCACGCCTAGAATTTCTTCATGGCTCCATGCGAATACGTCTCTGTGTTTGCCTAAAAGCTGTTTTAGGCTTTCCTTGTCCGCCAGGGGAACATTCGTACCAAATTGTACGGTTGTTTCCGGGCGGTTGGGGAATAAGGTGATGAGCTCTAGGGGCTCATTGACCTCGGTGTGCTGCTGATTTTGTTTGTCTCTGGTCTCTACGTCTTTTCCTTCTGTTCCCATCATGGGTGGTGGAAGAGGTGGCGTAGATGTCTTCTTCTTCTTTTCCACGGTACACACTTCATTTCTATCCTTCCTCAATTCTTGCTATAACATTCTCGAGTCAATGCCAGCTCGCGTCTTAGTTCTCTTACCCCACCGTCGGTTGGGGACTTCATTTTGAGGTGATATGTTGAGGTTACTCCCTGAGATGGTTGAGTGTTGGCCTCCCTAGTATGACATTATAGGAGGATGGAGCTTTAACCACTAATAAGTCTGTCATGGTAGTAGCTGTCTGCGTTCCAATTCCAGCGGTTATCGGAAGGGTGATGGCCCCATTAGGCTAGATTGCCTTGCTCGAGAAGCCCTTCAATGGCGTTGGAGAAGGTCGCAGTTGGTCAGCATTAATCCCCATTCTTTTGATTAGTTTCCAAAATAGTATGTCGGCTGAACTTTCATTGTCAATTAGCACCCGCCTGGTTACATAGTTGGCTATGATGAGGGTGACAACCAGAGCATCGTCGTGTGGGTATAACACCCATTCTCTATCTGCCTTTTTGAAAGATATCACTATCCGATTATTGTTGAGTTTTTGTTGTTTGGGCACCCCATCTACTACGTAAACTTCCTCATATCTCGCATTTCGTGCGTACGCCTTCCAACTGGATGTGGACATCCCACCTCCTGCAAAACCTCTTGCTATTGTTCGGATTTCCCCAATGGGTGCCCAGTTTCCCGTCATCTCTTGGTGGTGATTTGTTCATGTTGCCTCTTTGGGGCGACCTACTCCTATTGCCTCTTTTGGACGCCCTGTTTCTGTCGCTGCCTCTTTTTGATGTTGTCTGGTTGCCACTGTTCTGGCGGCCATTACCTTGGCGCCTTCTTTCGGGGTTGGCGCTCCTTTTACTTTCCCGTTCGTACTCCTATCGCCTCCTAGATTTCGAACGCTCTTCTACCATCTGCTCCAGCTCTCCAGTTCCCGCTAGTTCAATGACATTTTTTTTTTTATGGTCGTGCAGTCCTCTATCCAATGTGAACTCGTCCGGTGGTATTTGCAATACCGTCCATCCATCTAATGCTATTGCTTTTCATCCCGGTCTCTTTCCTCTTCTCTGACACTCAGGTTGTTATGTATAAGCTTGGTGTTCCGGTCTAGCTGTCTTTCTTGCCTCCTTTCTCTCCGACTTGCTCCACTTCTTTTATCATCCCGCCCGCTTCTCCATTCTCCTTTTCTACTTTCCTTTCGTGGACCTACCAAGCCTTGCAATGTGTTTTCGGCGTTGACGAAAGTATCCACCTGGTCCATGAATTCTTGGAGGGTGGATGGGGTCTTCTTAGCCAGCTCCATCATGAAAAAGTTTTGTGGCTAGATTCTGCCCAAGAGAGTGACCAGAGTGATCTTCTCATGTTGATTGTCTGTCTCAATCGCTCCTTGTTGAAGCGTGTAAGAGAGCTCTTGAGATCTTCATATTCCTTTTGTTTGACCGTGAGCAAGTATGCGGCTGGGCGTCGGCGCCTTCTGTTAGGCATAAACTGGGTTATGAATTGTTTGGTCAAGTCTTCAAAGCTATCAATCGACCTTGGTTTAAGAGTCCCAAACTATCCTCTTGCTGTCTCCTTTAGAGTAAGAGGAAAGGCTTGGCAGGCGAACTTGCCCGGGAAACCGTAGAGCGTGATGTAAGTTTTAAAGTTTTCTAGATGGTTCACTGGATTCTTAAACCCATCTTACAGATCTATTTGAGGAACTTTGAATTTCAGTGAGAGTGGGACCCCCATGATCTGCTCGCTATATGGCAGGTCGGTTTGGTTCAGTAGGCAGTCGACCGATGAAGACCCACTCATCTTTCTTGTTATTTCCTCGTACTTTCCCGCGAGAACCTTCAATTCGTCGTGCATCTTCTGTTTCTCAGTGCGTTCCCGTTTGGCTTCAGCGTTGCTATCCGCTTCTTCTTCACCTTGCTCACTGTAAGCAGGTTGGGCGGCACCTTCGGTCTCAACATTCCTCCACCGTAATTCCTCGTTTTCTTTCTGCAACGCTTCCAAAGTATCTAACGCTTTCTTCAGTCTCTCCTCGATTGCTGCTAATCGTGCTTCCATGGATGCTTTCGTTGTTCGGCTTGCTACAGAACGAGTTATAGTAGGCATGCGAGAACTACGTTAATAGTTCGTAAAGATATCCCACAGACGGCGCTAATGTTAAGGACGTGTCTCGCTTTCATCTTGCAACTGTTTACCTACAAGAAATTGATGAGGTCTGGTGATCTTCGCCAAAGAAAACTCCGATGCTTAAGTCATTAATCTTACTAATTATTTTAAAAGTAACTTGAAAGATCAAGAGAGAAGTCTCCTTTTCATAGAGGGTTACTTGGTTTATGTAAGCATTGTATTGGTGCTTATCCTTTTATGTGATTTCCGTTTACAAGTTATCTTCACGTAGTTGACGTGATCACGTATCTGCATAAAATCCCGTAAAATGTGCTGAAGATTTGAGTATTAGTTTATGTACGTGATTCTACAAGATTCTATCCTTATTCGTCTTCCTGGGTAAGTTATTGGGTCCATGGTATTAATTTTTTTCTATTCGAACTTTCATATTGGTGGGTTTCCAGGCCCATTGATTTAAATAGGCCATACAATAGTATGTTCTTAAACTTTGAATGAGAATATCACTGATCATAGATTTGATACAGCTTGATTTTTTTTAATAAATATAATCATCGATGTATGTATCTAAATTAACTATATTTAGATATTTATAAACCCAAAATCTATTTGTTAAAGTTTGAAAATAAAGTTACAAGCTATAATATAAATAATGCATTTATTTAAATGAAGTAACTGATGAACAAATTTGAACTCGATAATAAGCTCGCGAACAACGAACTAGAATTGATCACCCTTTACAATTCTTTTACATCCATTTAATGTGATTGTCCCACCAAATACCAAAAAAATAATAATAATAATTAATTAAAAATAATAATAATAAATAAATCTTAAAATTTTTCTTGATTTAAATATTTTATAAATTTGACATTTTTCTCACAAATATGTAAAATATAGCTGTTGATGCATAATTTGTGTAGAACGTTGTCAATCAGAGAGTCATTTCATTTTCTACAATTTTTGTTTCTGTTGGCCATTGAGAATAGTAATTAAGCTGATAAAAAACTCGTATATGTATGGAATAGCCGTTTCATGACAACCCTATTTCTAGTAATCATCTTCTAAATGTTGCCTAAATTGCCAGAATCCCAGTTGAGAAGATCAGTCCTCTTGAAACATCCACAGACCCCGGTGCGTCCGATATGCAATGTTCTTTCCTCTCATCCATCACAATCTGCCTTGTTCGACATTCCGTGCTGCAAAACGCTTTCTCTCCTCTGTTCAAATCAAAATAAACCCTTTCAAAATCTAACCCACAAACTTCTAGTCGTATGTTCTACATCAACAAAATGATATCATGAGAAAAAACAAGAGGTTTACCTGTACATGTATATATCTTTGCCATGGAGGTTTTTACTGCACAAGTGACACGAACTGAGAAAATCTGAAGTTGGATACGCTGAAACAACTTTGTCAGCAATTCCCAAGTTGTTAAATCTCTCAAGACCATTTATTTCTTGTGGATTTTGTCGAAATTCAGCTGCATCATAGTACACCTTTGTGAAGGATTTGTTTGTTCCATGACAAGTTACATAAGTATAGTTCTCCGAGCTGCCTTCTCCAAATTCATCATATGCTGCTTTTAATCTCCCACATATTTTGTTAGAATTAACTGTTTTGGGATTTGATCGATTTAGATTGCAACTCCAAACAGCATATTTAGCCAATATTTCGTGTCCACATCCATTGTTACTAGATTTCTCAAGGGCAGCAACAATACCCAATCCAACCCCACCAAGATCATAATTTTTTAAACCTCTTGGTGATTGCATGTTGAGGTCTAATGGACTCCTTGGACTTGTGGAGGCGGCTTCTCGGAATCCTGACCGGTTGCCAGAAACCAATAATTCCGATAGCTTCCTGATCATCGGATGAGATCTCTTGCCTAACATGCTTAGAAATTTGAAAGAAAGAAAGAAAATAGAGAGAAGGGAAAAGCACTTTGGAGTGGGAAGATGTTAGGAAAGAAATGGAGATGTGGGGGTCTGTATAAATCTCCACAAAGCTAGCTTAGGGTCTCCAATATATGGAGTGGTTGGACTAGATCTATGGTTTGATTTTTGGAGCTATTTGGGTGATAATTGATTGAATAATAATAATAATAAGTCATCATGTCTCTCACTTATTTATTTATAACATTATATAAAAAAATGGATCCCATTGGCCGAATATTAGTTATTTGGATGATAAGTTGATAACTACTTAAATGATAAAAAAAGAGCCAACATATCTCTCAGTATTCTATTTATTCTTCTAATAATATATTATAAGAGAAATGGATCCCATTGGCCGATTATTTTAGAACTTATTCGAACACTTAAAATATCTTAAAATTATGTGAATAATGAAATAATTTAAATTATGATATTTTACTGGAGTCCGAAAAAAAAAATGAATAAAAATATTATAAAGTTATTTTTTTGAATATTAGTTTTGTTTAAGTTGTAATGGTTTTTATATTTTATTTTAGAGTTTGTAAAAAGTTTTATTATTTTTTATATTTGAATATTGAGTAAGTAATGATTAGATGAAAAGATTTAAAAATTAAAAATTTATTTATTTATTTAAGTGATATTTAGAAATGAGATTTTGAGAAATTTAAAAAATTTTGTGTCTCTTCTATAAAATTTCTTTTAAGAGATTATCTATAAAAATAGAATAGGAAAGAGAAGTGGCTGATTTTATAAAATTAAATTTTATAAAACATATGATTTTTATATAATATATAAATAAATTTTATAATTTAAACTTGTCAAATCAAGTCAAATGATTTTTTACAAAATCGTAATAGTACCCTCACACTTCATTTAAATTTTTCTCTTTAAATTTGATTAAAAAATTCATGATATTATCTTTTTTGCATGATTTAAAAAAAAGATAAATTTAATCAATCAATATAATATTATTATATTATAAAATTAAATTATATGATTATTAAATGATAATTTATTTTTAATTAAATTATATGATTATGTTTGAATTAAATTTATTTTTTCAAATTATATAAAAATTTATATTTTTAATTTTTAATCCAAATTCAGAAAAAACAGCTGAATATAAAACTACAGTAAAGGAATTTAATTTAAAACTATCATTCTCTTAAAAAAGAAAAGAAAATGCTCTTGACTCAATATTTGGTGGTCTGGCCCACAAAAGTTGTCTATGTTTTTGGACAATGAAAAAGAAAAGATTCCAGGAGCAATGGCACCGTGGATCGTGAGCACGTGTCAAGCGTAAACATTACTATAACCACCGCAGCAAACTGTAGGCCCCATCTTTTGTCGACGGAAAGGGCCGTGACCGAGCGTAATGACTAATATATCCTTCTGTACTCTCCCTCATGAATCATGAATAAGTCATTGAGTTCCACTAATTTCAATTAGATTTTATTTTAAATTTATTTTAATATATAAACATACAATTTATAAATTACTAAGATGATTGCTATAGTAAAAAAAAATCTTATTAAATTAATCTCATAATTTGATTGGATCTAAAGACTAATATTTCTATTAAAATTCTATAACCTGACAAATCATATAAAATTACATTAATTTATAGAATTTATTTGATAAATTTTTTTTATAGTTAAAGTATTTCTCATTACTTAATATTACTTAATTAAAAACCTTTATATGTAAAATTTATAGTTTTTTTTAATTTTTTATTAATACATCTAAATTCATCTTAATATCTAAATTCCTATTTATTATATTGGCAACTCATAATTTTTTTTAAACTTTTCATAAATATATTTAAATTTAACTTAATATCCAAGCATATCTAAACTGTTGAGCCTTGCAAAACTTATTACACCCTCACAACTCACTATTATTATTAGGAGTTAATCGATTTGATTCGGTCCGATTTTGAAAAAAAATTTGAAACCAAACTGGTATTATCGATTTTGTATTTTTTAAAATTAATTATGTACTGGTTATTCTAAAAAATCGATAGTATTGGTTTCGATCCTATTTTTCAATTTTAAATTGTCTATATTATTCTATTAGACTACTAATATATATATATATATTAGTATTAGTTATAATGATTAAATTAATTATATATCAATATTTGTTATAATAAATTTATTTTTTTTATAACTATATCATTGGTAGTGATAGTATTAGTATACTAATACTTATAGTATTTGTATTACTATATTCTTATTTTTTATGTAATTATTTAGTATAATAATTTATATATAAACTTAAAGTATATTATTAATAGTAATATAGTATTATACTATTAGTATTAGGCCATAAAATATAAGTTTTGATAAATTTACATTATATATTGATGTATAAAATATTATATATAATATAAAAATATTATTTTATATTATATATAATATTAAAAAAAAACTTAAAATATATATTATATTGAACCGGACTAGTTAAAAAATTTAGAATCGGAACTGGATTGGTACTGACCCATTTTGACATTACGAGAACCGATTCTGGATTGATATCGACTCAAAACTGGATCGATTCTACCGATTTGAACCGGTTCGATTTTTTGGTTTTTTTAAACACTTCTAATCAGTATTAACAATTAGTAGAACTATAAAATCTGATAAAAACAAATTATTAAATTAATAGTATTTTATTATTATATAGAGAATAAATAAATAATCTAATATGGAGGTTGAATCCATATTAGATTTCAATGAAATATGCAAATACAAACTCATATAACATTGATTAAATTTTGAATTTACATTAATCACTTTAATGAAAATGCTTGATCATTCTGTTAGTTACCCACTGAATCACGATCTTATCACATCAAATGAATGTAATTAGTCTCTTTTTGTATTGAAATATGCTTCAATTATAAATATATTATACAAAAATAACTTAAAAAATAATATGTTTAATATGATATGTTTGATTATAAAATTATTTTTATTTTAAAATAAATTTAACATATCACATAAGTCTATATCATTTTTTAAGTTTATTTTTGTGTAATTTTATTTATATATATAGCAATCTCATTTGTATTTAATAAACATCTCTCTTCTTTCTTATGTCATTAAATGCTCCGTTTGCCGTTGTACATAATTCAAAGTGCATTGTTTTGTGCAAAATGACTTGGTAAAATTTAGGCGTAAAAGAAAAAATCGATGAATCGATAAATCGAATCGAACAAGATCGAACTGGTAGAATCAGTCTAATTTTGAATAGGTGGTTCGAAATCGATTTTCATAATGTTAAAATCGGTATGTATCGGTTCGGTTCCGATTCTAAAAAATTTAAAATTGGACCGGATCGGTTCAATATAATATATATTTTTTAAATTAATTTTTTTTAAGATGATACATAATATAAATATTTTTTTAATTATATATAATATGTTATGCATTAGTATATAATATAAATTAGTTACAATTTGTATTTTATGGCCTAATATTAATAGTATAATATTATATTACAATTAGTAATATACTTTAAGTCTATATATAAATTATTATACTAAATAATTATACATAAAATAATGATATAGAAATAGTAATACAATTTTTTTTGAACTAATACTAATACTATTAGTTATAACGATCAATGATATAATTATAAAAAAATTAAACTTACTATAAAAAATACTAATATCTATTAATAATCTAATAATCTAATATAGATTAATTTAAAATAAAAAAAATGGACCGAATTGCTAAAATCGGTGCTACCGATTTTGGAAGATAACCGGTACGTAATCAGTTTTAAAAAATAAAAAACCGATGGTACCAGTTCGGTTCTTAATTTTATCCAAAACTAGATTGAACTAGATTGGTTACACCCCTAGTAAATTTTCATATAAAACACTCAAGCTCGTCTTCCTCTTTTTTTTTTTTTAAACTATCATAATTCATTCATGAAAAATTTTATATTCATGATTGGATATATGCAAAGATATTCTCATATCAACTATTACCTCATAAACTAATTAATACATTTATAAGACTATAAATGAACCAATCTACTCGACAATCTACTCGGTTAAACTCGAATCGAATTTGACTCGTAAAGAAAAAATTTGCTTATGAAAGCAGATATCCGCTCAATTAATAAATAATACATTTTCGACAAAACTCGACTCGACTCAGCTAGGGTTTATTAAGGCTCCCTCATTTATGCTCAAGTCGATTCGTTTATACTCGAGTCGACTCATTTATGTTCGAGTCAACTCGTTAGCTCGGCTCGATTAAAGTTCATTCATATATTGATAAATACACACACACACACACACACACACATATATATATTGCTAATAATATAAGGATACCACTTTTATAATTAAATATGTAATATATAATCTAATTACTTATGTCTATATAATGAACATATTTCATAACTATATTTTATAATTTGTACTATAATTAGTCTATAAAATTTAATAATTTCATATATTAGTACATGAAAACCATACATGAAATACATATACATTTTGTTATTATGATTAAATATCAATTAGTTAGACATTAAGTATTAATTAATTATTAGATTTTTATTTTTGTATTTATTTATTTTTAAATTTTATTCAAAAAATTAAAAAAAAAATCAAGCTCGAGCTTGGCTCGACTCGAGTTCGTTTGTAGAACGAGCTTGAGTTGAAAATTTAGCTTATGGAGTTAAGCTCGAATAAAGAATAAATAAAAATCTCAAACTCAGTCTTGAATATTTTGAGTTGAGCCAAATTCGGTAAGCTAAAACTTGACTCGAATACAACCCTATGCAGTCGGAGTTCTACTAATATATATATTTTTTGTGATTGGTTTGGTCTTCATTACTATTGATATTCTCTACAAAAAAAATATTCAAGAGATAACATTCTGCCTAAACAAAACTTAACCTCAACCTTCATAGAAAGAGAGATGTCAATCTCCACAAATAAATGTCTAAGAGATGAATCTTTATTTTACAAAACAATAAATAAATTAGTAAGATATATACGAAAAATAATATATTATAGTTTTGACCAATTTCGATAGAGTTCGAAACCTTTGACAACTTGTGAAAATCACTATGTTTCTCTCTTTTCAGCCACAAAAATTAGATTTAAAAAATCTGATGGTAGAAATTCTGGTAATCTGGCGCATATGACAAGAGAAGTTGCTGGAATAGGTGGCATGTGAGGACTCCATGCAGTTGTGAGTAGTACGTAAAGGCTACATGCGGTAAATTTTGCAAAACTATCATTGTCCTCTTGAACGAGTTTCGACATTAGAGTTTTCTTGTGATGCACGACCTCCTTCTCTTTTGGCAAAACTTCTTAAAATTTTTTATGAGAAAGAGAGAGAGTTTTCTTAGGGTTTTTTTTTTAGAGAGCCATTTCTTACCTCACTTTTATAAGTGTAAAATTGTATTAACGAGTCGTATTTATGTCGTATTAAAGCATTTATAATATATTATATAGGTTAATTAGAACTCGACACGTTAAACTTATCATGTCAAAATATCAAATTCTAACACAACTCATTAATTTAACGAGTTGATACAATACAATACGATCCATTTTGACTCTTCCATGTTGGATTAATGAATTTTGTCACAAATTGTCACCCTACTTGCCTTCGTTCTTTATTTGCCCTATTCATTGGCTTTTGCTACTTGCCCATCTCGTCGGTTCTCCTTGCCCGCCCAGCGTATTTGCTAGGGTAACCTCTCGGCTCCTATGGATGATGCTTTTAGTGGCCTTAGTTTAAGAGTTTTATTTAAACTCTGTGTCCTACACACCCATCTTATCAGTTTGAAATAGTTTAAAATATTATCGGTTAGCATTTGAGTTATGAAGGGATAAGAATAACTTCTAAAAGATAAGATTAAAACTCTATATCTTTAATTATAGTCAGACATAAATTTTTAGATTTTTTGATAGTCAGAAGTCTATAAATAGCAATGGAAGGTTCAATGGTTCTCACTTACAACATTAGAGTGCTTTTAACCATCATCAGACACTTATGAGACAAAATTATTAAAGTGATCCTTCATGGTTATGAAAACATGAATATTATCACTTAAATCCAACTACTAAAAATTTGTGAAAATATTTACAAAATTTGATTCAAGACATACAAGGGTAAGTGATTTATCCTTATTTTCAAATCAAGTCTTACATTTCAGACACTCAACTTTCATGTGTCCAATAGTTTCCACAAATTTAGCATTTACTACTATTATGATGAACCTGATTAACTTTCCCAGATTTATTTCCTTTCGTTGGTCCAGTTCATTTCTTTTTACTATAATAATGCATTTTATTTCTACCTTCTTTATTCACAAAATTAACAAGGCAATGTTCTTGTTGTTTCAACTTAACCTTCATTGAATTACATTACTTGCCAACTTATTTACATTTCATAGAATTTTAATGCGTTTAAAATTTACTATACTGAGGTGGCAATGAGTTCAGAATAAATTGAACAATGAGAGATTTCTCTACTTTTATTTCCAGGATTTGTAATGTAGTAATAATATTTATCATATAATGCTTTGAATTAGACACTTATAAACTGTAATTAGAATTTAAACAATTATGGATGAACTAGTAGTTTCATCAAGACCTTCATTTGGGAGTAGATCTTAACACACTAAGTGTTCTGTCCGGTATTAAATTTTGTGGATGAACTAGCTGTATCATCAAAATTCTTCTTTGTGAGTAAACTCTGACATACAAAGTGTTCTCTCTAACTATATTTTTATAGATGAACTAGTAGTGTCATCAAGACCCTTCTTTGAGAGTAGATCTTGACACACAAGGTGTTCTCTTCAACCTTTCTTTTGATAGATAAACTAGTAGTGTCATCAAAACCCTCATTTGAGAGTAGGTCTTGACACACAAGGTATTCCCTCCATCATATCCACCTTACTATGTGTTAATGATTTGTCACCAAAATTAAGAAAATCTTGTATCATTGGGCAACCAATCTTTTCTTGATTTTGATGTAAATCATTTATCCAATATTGAATATACATGGCATGACAATAAGAGCTAAAATAGATAGTTCACAATAATAATATGCATACAAATGTAGATAACAATAATATGCACGAAATATAAACTTTGATGAATTTTACTGCAGGTATGAATATTATATACTAAGTAAGTTCCCAAAAAAGATTATTTTTTCCTAAACAGAATTTCAAGTTTTTCAGGAAAGATTGGAGCGTCACAACGAACACACTTAGAATTTCCAATTTCCTAGATAAAACCGCCTTAGTTTGTACACATCCACACTCCTATAGTGAAAATTCATAAAAAATTTCATATTTAAACCAAAATTTATTTTACAAGAAAAGCTCAATAATAACATGTATATAAATTAAATAAACATTTCATACATACATGAAAATAATCGTAATGACATATACATAATTTAAATGGATGCATATAACATTAAAGTATGCATATAATAGAGAATAATAATATAAAATTTGAATATTAAATAAATAATAAAATATTATTTTAATCTTATTGATCGGGTTAGGTCAAAATACCGAGGTGGGAACCCGGTTCTATTAAAATGGTCAACTTTGGTTGACCAGGGTCCGGGTATTGTACAAACTCAAGCCCTGCCCAAAAGTCATCTTTTTTTTTTAGTTCTCGGGCTGGGCCACAATTGGCCCATTCGGCCCTTTATTCTATCTTTTTACTCCTTATTGGGTCAAAGCCCACGTCCCAAAACAAAATAAAACCCTAGTTTTAATCTTCTCCAACCTTCAGAACACGCCACGACTATAGGTGTTTCCAGTGATGAAGGAACGGTAACGATTCTCCGTCCACCTTCTGTCGGCTACCTCCAAGTGATGTTCCCCACTTTTTTCTCTTTTTTTTTTTTGTAGTTCACCGATTCTCATAGAATCTATCGCGGATAGTGGGTTGTTGAGCCCACCACCGCCGTTATGGGCAATCCGGCGAGGATTTCAACTCCTCTTTCCAATGCCGATCTCATCAACGGTTTCTATTGCCCAGATGACTAACACAAGAAGGGGGGTGAATTGAGTTGTATTAAAAAATTAACAATTATAAATTAAGTATACAATATAAAATATAAACAAAATATGAAACAGTAATAAATATAAAGAGTAAAGGTAAGAGAAAAGCAAACTCAGTATGTTAACGAGGTTCGGTCCCACTGCCTACGTCCTCGCCTCAAGCTACCCCTTGAGGATCCCCAAATCCACTATTCAATCTCCTTTAGGTGGAGATAGAAACCTATTACACCTTTGAGCAGCACCGCTCCAAAGAATCCGTGTAGAACACCTTCTACACTTCCAATCACCTCACACTTGATGATTTAACTATTCTCCGTATAGAACACCTTCTACACTTCCAATCACCTCACACTTGGTGATTTAACTATTCCCCGTGTAGAACACCTTCTACACATACAAGGGTTATATACACCCTTTTACTGATACAAGAATTGATAGTGGGTAGGCTATCAGAAAACACTCCTCAATGAGTGAAATAAAAACAATACAGTACAAACTATATCTCTTAAAATAAACAAGGGTTAAGGCTCAATGCTTAGAGAAGAGAGAATGAAAACTTTGAATGAATGTTGTATACTCTTGGTGTTGTAAATGTGAAGCTCTCAAATGATCTATTTATAGGCATATGAGACTTCATATTCAAATTTAAAAAGATTCACATGTCAAAGACATCATCATTCACTTTTTAAAAATTTCAAATCTAATCTTTTTACTTTTTGCATGTGACAAAAGGAGTACACTTTACTTTTTAAAAATTTCAAATCTAATCTTTTACTTTTTGCATATGACAAAAAGAGCACACTTTATTTTTTAAAATTTTCAAACAAAAACATCTACCTTTTGCATAAGTTAAGAAAAACATCCACTACTTTTAAAAATATTCAAATAAAACATGCACATGTGAAAGATGACAATCAATCATCTTAATATTTTCAAAATTCAAACTTTTAATCATATCATGCACATGTGAAAGATGACAATCAATCATCTTAATATTTTCAAAGTTCAAACCTTTAATCATGTCATGCACATGTGAAAGATGACAATCAATCATCTTTCAAAATTTTCAAAGTTCAAACCTTTAATTATGTCATGCACATGTGAAAGATGACAATCAATCATCTTTCAAAATTTTCAAATTTAATTTTCAAAATATTCATGCACATGTGGAAAATGTATTTTAATACTTTATGATAAAATATTAATTTTGAGCCTTAATCCTAATTTTAAATTTTTAATAGATTTACAAAATTACTCTATGATTTTAATGTGAACTTGTTCCCTTCTTGCTCATGTTTGCTTCCTTGATGTGCTTGATTCTATTGTGTGGACAACTTGAGCTTGTGACTCCTTTATTCTTTGAATTCATTTGTTATCATCAAAATCTATATATAGATTTACACGAAACTTGAAACCTTGAGTTCAACAATCTCCCCCTTTTTGATGATGACAAATGCTTGATAGAACCTGAAACCTGTATGAATACTTAAGCTCCCCCTGAGAATGTGCGTTAGTTTTTCAAGCAAAAATATAAATATAATTCTAAGTATATATAACAAGTTTTAGCAATTTAAACAATGTTAATGTTCTAGTCTAAAACTTCTCCCCCTTTTGGCATCATTAAAAAGAAATCATAATTATCTCAATAAGATATATTCCTACAATAACCAATAGACAAATAAAACGCTGCATTAGTAAAGACTGTAGAGAATTCGGTGCGTAGCCACACGTGTTCGACAAAACCTGCACAGGCTGGAGGCCTAGTTTCAGTAATTCGGTACGGAAGGAGATTTTGTAAAGAGCTGAATAATTGAAACCACCCGTGCCCGACAAAACCTGCAAAGGCTGGAGGCGTAGCTCCGGCAATTCGGTGCAGAGATTTTATCCACTTGATGTTGTTGAAAAATGAGATATTATCATGATTTGTAAGTTTGTCTTGTTCTTATTTCCGTTTCTATAAGAGCAATCCTTAGTTTTATCTATTTCGCATCAAGCTTTCTTCTCATCTTTGCAATTTGCTTGCATTCTCATTCTACAATTTTTCAATGGCTCGTAGATTTCCCTTCAGTGCTTCTCTTGATCAAGATTTGAGGTATCCTTCACCTCAGTCTCAATCTATTTCTGCATCTGTCGTGGGTGCCATGAAGCAACAAGAGACTGATTTAGCTAATAAATCAGATCATGATGCCATTTACGAGCTTGTGGGTCTCGAAACTCGATACTCATCATCTATCGTCGCGTTTTCTGCTCGGTTGCAGTCCAAAACTCGCGAAATTGAGAAGTTTAGCGAGACTGTTTCTCTTCATTTCGATTGCCTAATCCTTTAGACAAGGATGGCATGATAATTTATAAGGAGTAAATGCATTTGAATGATGAGACTAAACGTCTCAAGTTTCTCGATATACTTTTGAGTCAACTGGCTTACCGCTTTCATCTTTATCAAGTTTAGTGGTTGGACTCATTGATGTTCCAATTACTTGATTTGCAATCCGAGAAAGAAATTAATTTCTCCCATCATGCTCATTTCAAATTCTTCCTGCATATTCTTAACAAAATCTTAACACATATTTTCATTAGTAGCACCAAATATTATATCATCAACATAAATCTGAATCAAAAGAATATCATCATTTTCGTATTTAATGAAAAGAGTTGTATCAATTTTTGTTCTTCAAAAGCCTTTTTCAATCAAGAAACTACTGAGTCTCTCGTACCACGCTCTATAAGTTTGTTTGAGTCCATATAGTGCTTTTGTGAGTTTGAAAACATGATTTGGAAAAATATGATTTTCAAAACCTGGAGGTTGCTCAACATATTTTATCTATTCCCACGATCTTCCCTTTCAAATTGTCTCCAAATGTCACGTGTCTTTCTTCTTTAGATCTAAGATCAAAGAACTTAGTCTTGTCTCCCGTCATGTGTCTTGAACATCCACTATCTAAAAATCATTTGTTTTTACATGTAAAATACTTCATGCATACTTACAAAATCAATTAAAAACAATTCTTGGTACCCAAGTTCTTTGGATCCTTTATTTATTAGTATTAGAAGAAACAAGATGTTTAGGTACCCATATGGCCCTAATAATCATTGTATGTTTTCTTCTAATAGGACAAGTAAGATAATTATGACCATTTCTATTACAAAAATTACAAATAGCATGTGACATATATGAAGAACTTGAGTGATTATAATAGTATCCTTTTTTAACAAAATTATTTTTATGAAAATAATTTTGAATATTAGACTTTGATGTAAAAGGATTATTAAAGAAATTTTTATAAGATTTGTATTTTTGTTTGGCTTATATCCCAAGCCTGCCTTATCAAAAACACATCTTTGACTACCAAGAAGTTTTTCAAAATTTCTTTTTCCATTCGTAAAGTTTTCAATAATATTTTCTAAATCAGTTTTCTTTTTCTTCAACTCAAGATTTTCATCTTTCAAAACAATACTTTCTTTTCTTAAAATATCAATTTCGTTTGTTAAAAAAGAATTTTTCTTTTTCAAAGCAGTATACTTGATACCAAATTTTTCAAATTCCTCATATACCTCTTCTAAAACATTTTGCAATTCTTCATATGAAAGATCTTCAATATTATCAAGATTTGTTACCTCAATGTCATCTTTAGCCATAAGACAAAGATTTGCTGATTCTCCATTGCTTACTTCACTATCTGAGATACTTGAATCATCATCCCATGTAGCTTTCATTGCCTTTTTGCCTGAATCTTTCTTGGAAAACTTTTTTAAGGATTTCCTTGGAGGGGTTTTATTTTTCTTTAAGAACTTCTAAATTCTTCTTGTTATCATCGCAACTTCTTCATCGTTGTCGTCATTTTCCTCATTTTCATCACTTTCACTTTCATATGGAACAGCTTTAAGTACCAAACTCTTCTTTGGCTTTCCTTCTTATTCTTCTCCTCTTTTCAATGTATACTCATGGGTGATAAGTGACCCGATGAGTTCATTCACTTCGAGTTTCGTGAGATCTCTAGTTTCAAGAATCGCTGTCACTTTTGATTCCCAACGTTTTGGTAGAAAGTTGAGAATTTTTCTTACTATCTCCACTTTGGAATAAATTTTGCCAAGAGCTGTCAAGCTATTTATGATGTTAGTAAAATGTATTTTAATGCTTTATGATAAAATATTAATTTTGAGCCTTAATCCTAATTTCGAATTTTTAAGAGATTTACAAAATTACTCTATGATTTTAATGTGAACTTGTTCTCTTCTTGCTCATGCTTGCTTCCTTGATGTGCTTGATTCTATTGTGTGGATAACTTGAGTTTGAGACTCATTTATTCTTTGAATTCATTTGTTATCATCAAAATCTATGTATAGATTTACACGAAACTTGAAACCTTGAGTTTAACAGTTTCAAGGAGAACCATTGGCGTTCAGGGGATTTGGGCTTCTCAACCCCTTTACAGCACCATCGTGCTTTTAGTGACTGGGCTTCTCAGTCCCATTTCCCCGCCTTTAAGGCCACCTTACATCTTCCAGCAGGGATTTCAACCACCATACATCCCACGAGTAGGAATATCGACCACCCCATACAAGACTCCACACGGTTTTTCAAGACCAACATATACACATAAACTTTCTCCTTTGTCATACAGTTTTAAAACCAACACAGCAGAGGCAATATAATAAAATTAAATTAAAAGTTAAGTATTATCTGCTTCAAAAAGATGTGTCAATGTGTTTATTGGAATCGTAAACAATTTTTAAAAGAGTTTTTCTTCCTCTTTCACAAACACCATCATGAATTTTTATCTAAGATCAAAAAATAAAACTTTTAGTCTTTCGCAATAATGATAAAAAAATCACATACACGAAAGCAAAATTCACTTTTTACTTTTATCGAGATCATAAAAAATCTATAATATGTCTCTGATATCACATGTTATAAGTCACTAGAACCTTACAAGCTAAACATTAAACTCTAGTAAGTATTTATCTTTATAGAAAATAAGAATAAACTTGAATTTTTAGCCACTGGAACATTTTGTTTAATTTTGATTATCGATCATTGTTTAGAATTTCATAACAAAGTATATGTGCAATTTTATGAGGCATAATTTGATTTTCATATATAGACTAAAAATTGATGGTTATTCTTTATCATTCCATAATGTTAGTTTCAGCACATTTAAAATACTTTTTCTATTGTTTTTGGATTTTTCTCTGATGGTTTTTATCGATTCTGTCTCGATAGTACGTTTATTAAAAAATTTTACACCCAACACCATGAAATTCCTTTTGGAACTAAAAGAAATTTGATGACTTGTGGCATAAAAGTTTAGGGCACATCTCCAAAGCAATGTTACACAGATTAGTAAAATAATGGATTATTCCGCATTTTGATTCTACTAATCTTGAAGTGTGTGTGAATTGTATAAAAGAAAAACAAACCAAACATATTAAGAAAGGCGCCACAAGAAGTAAAGAGTTTCATGAAATAATTCGCACAGATATATGTGGATCATTCTCCATAGAATGTTTTGGTGGAGAAAAGTATTTCATCACCTTTATAGAAGATTTTTCACGTTTTGAATATATTTATCTGTTACATGAGAAATGTCAAGTTGTATCGGTACTTGAGGTATTTCTCATGGAGGTGGAAAGACAATTAGATAAAAATGTGAAAATCATCAGGTTGGATAGAGGCGGAGAATACTATGAAAAATATGATGAATCGAGCCGTAATCTGAGCCCATTCGCCAAATTTCTTGAACAATGTAGTATTGTTGCACAATACACGATGCCCAGAATGCCACAATAGAATGGACTTGCTGAAAAACATAATTGAACCTTATTGAATATGGTTAGAAGTATGGTAAGTAATTCTACCTTATCAAAATCATTATGGGTAAAGCTATTAAGACAATAATGTATATCTTAAACCGAGTTCCTAATAAGGTGGTTCCAAAAACTCCTTTCGAGTTATGAACTAGTAGGACACCAAGGTTGAGATATATGCATGTTTGGTGTTGCCTAGCCAAAACGAGACTTTACAACCTACACGAAAAGAAATTAGATCCTAGAATAGTAAGTAGGTATTTCATTGGTTACCCAGAAAGATCCAAAGGGTACAAGTTTTACTATCCTAATCACAGTTCGAGAATAGTAAATATAGGAAATGTCAAATTCATTGAACTTGACGAGATGAGTAGGAGAATTGAACCCAGAGATGTGATCATTGAAGAAGTACAGGTAGATGTCCCTATACCTACATTCTCAGAAAGGATAATAGTTCTTCTAATTGATCGTCACGATGATACAGTGGAACAAGTAAATGATCACCCATCTTAAAATAATAATACCATTGATGAACCAAGTTTAGAGTTACAAAAACAGATTGTCCTGCACAGATCTCAGAGAGATCGGATACCTGCCATTCGATAGATTGTGTGGTATATCTTTAGGAATTTGAATTTGACATTGGGATAAGTAAAGATCCACTAACGTTTTCACAAATCATAAAAGGAAGTGATTTTAGTAAATGGATTGATTCTATGAAAGAAGATTTGAAATTCATGGATCAAATTCAAATCTAAATCTTGTTGAGTTGCCTGAAAGGAGTAAAAGAGTCGGGTGTAAATGAGTCTTTAAGACCAAACGCGATTCAAAAGACAACATCAAACAACATAAGGCTAGATTTGTTGCTAAGGGTTTCATTTAGAAAGAATGCATTACAAAGAGACATTTTCTCTAGTATCTAAAAAGGACTTTTTTAGAATCATTATGTGGCATTGGTGGCTCAATATGATTTAAAGTTATATCAAATGAATATGAAAACAGCTTTTTTAAATGGAAGTTTGGATGAAGTGGTCTATATAGAGCAGGCAAAGGGCTTCTCAAAAAGGGGCAAATATCACCTAATATGTAAGTTTAAGAAATCGATATATAAGCTTAAAAAAACTTTCAGACAATGGTACTTAAAGTTCAACGATATCATTACTGCCTTTAGTTTTAAGATAACATCGTTGATCAGTGTATATACCTAAAGGTCAATGGAAATAAGTTCATAATTTTAATCTTGTATATTGATGATATCTTGTTGGCTAGAAGTGATCTTGACCCTCTTTATGAAACCAAGGGTTTTCTCTCTAAGAACTTTGAAATGAAAGATATGAGTGAGGCATCATTGGTGACTGGAATTGAAATTTTGCAAGATCGAGAAAACAAAAACTGTTGGGATTGTCTCACAAAAGTTGCATAGAAATAATTTTTAAGAAATTTGACATAAAAAGTTGTTCACTGCTGAAAAGCAGTAAAGAAGATATTACAATACCTGCAAGGAACTAAGAATTACCAGCTTACCTTAAGAAGAATTGATAGTTTGGAGGTAACTGGATGCTCTGATTTCCACTAGTTGCTCTGAGTTTGTGGCGTGCTTTGAGGTCACAATATATAGTTTATGGCTGAGAAAATTTATCTTAGGACTTAGAATTGCCGACTTATAGCCAAGCCACTAAGAACATATGTTCTCAGAGTATTTTTTTTTTCTCTAATTGATAAGTATTAAATGAAATTTTAAATACCTAACTGTTAAGGAGAAAGTACAAAAACGAATATGTCCATAACAATCATATATTAATGATTACACTTTAAAAGGACATGCTGAAAAGATGGATTGTATGTTTATACCGATAATGTGAACATGATGAAATAACAATTGATACACTAAGTATTTTGCTATTGGGCATTATAAGATATCTATTATAGTTGTTTTTGTTTTATTGTCTTTCCACTTAATATGTACATTGAAAGATGTAGATGAATGATGATAAGATAATATCTACAAAAAATATTAATTAGAATCCAAAGGCATTACAGTATTAGCCTAATTATCCCAATAAAAGATCGTGTTAAATTAGATTACTAGTGTTATGGTACATGAAAAGGAATTTATTGATTATATAACAAAGGACTGTCATGACTTGCATTAGTAGCTGGTTGGATATCAATATTATGAAACTCATGAAATGTGTTTTAAGCAATGAAAAGTTCAAAAAATAAATTTGTGAGTATGATTTATTTTGCTATGATAAACTCATGAATGAAAAGTATTATTTTATGGGCATATAGGCTAAGTGGGAGAATGTAAGAGTTTTATTTAAACTCTGTATCCCACACATCAATCTTATCAATTTGAAATAGTTCAAAACATTATTGGTTAACATTTGAGTTATGAAGGGATAATAATTACTCTTAAAAGATAAGATTAAAACTCTATATCTCTAATTATAGTCAGATATAAATTCTTAGATTTCTTAATGGTCAGAAGTCTATAAATAACATTGGGAGGTTCAAAGATCTTCACCTACAATATTAGAATATCTTTAACTATTGGAAGACACTTAGGAAATAAAATTGTTAGGGTAATCCTTCTCTCATAGTCAGTGTAGTTCTTCATCAATCAGATGGAAAAATGTACGTCTCTCTATATTATTATTTTATTATTGTAGATCATAAAAAATCAAATATCTATTTACTAATATTATGTTAATGTTGTAATAATGTAGATGAGAGGCAATGAATGACCCCCATCAACTTGCCTCCTTCCTCAAAAACTTTTGAGTGAGGGTGAGGGAATTTTAATTATAAAATTCGTAGGTGCACAATGATTTTGCACAGTAATTTATGCTGATAAATATGAATGTTTTCGTTCAGTTTTGTACAACGAAACAAGCAGAAGAAAGAAGAAAAGAAAAGAAAAGAAAGAAAGATGAGAGAAAATAAGAAATAAAATAAGAGAGTTTCAAAATATTTTCTCTTGCAATAATAATTTTTATTTTAGTTTTATAACACGTTATCAGTACGACGGTTCTATCAATTCTGAAACTAGTGATCTTATTCCTCAGTAAGTTTTTCAATATATTATTTACAACCTTTGATATATTTTATTGATGATTATTATTTAAAATCTGTATGACTTTATAAATATATTTCTGAGATACACAGATTTATTTCATTATTTATATGTGTAGAAAATGTTAAATCTTACCAAATAAAAATTTGTTATTCTTGACATATCTGGGAAAAATTATTTATTCTGGATACATGATGCTGAAATCCATCTGGATGCTATGAACCTGGGAGAAATAATTAAAAAAGGAAATCAAGCATCCCTGCAGGACCGTGCTAAATCAATGATTTTCCTTTGCCACCATTTTCGTGAAAAATTAAAATCTGACTATCTTACAATAAAAGATTTTTTTATTTTGTGAAATAATTTAAGGGAAATGTATGAATACCAAAAAAATGTCATCCTCCCAAGAGCTCATTTTGAATGGTTATATCTGAGGTTGCAAGATTTTAAAAGTATTAGTAAGTATAATTTCACACTTTTTAAAATAAACTCAATACTAAAATTATGCGGTGAGAAAATCACCGATAATGATATGTTAGTGATGAGTGCACAAAAATGCACTCTAAATACTCTATTTAAATACTAAAAGAAATGAGAAAATAATGGATATAACTCATGTTATTAAAATTAATGGTCATTTATCTTGAAATAGATATAAGCATGATTTAATATATTGATGAGAATATAAAATGTCATATTTTACTCTCTTAATGTTTAATACTTTATTCTTATTTGATGCCTAAATGTACTCATTATTCTTATATTTTGATTTAGGACACAAATAGAGACATTAGAAGCAAATGAAGATAATTGCGGAATTTTAGACAGTTCTGACATATGTTCGTAATATGGGCATAACTCTCTCATCCAATCTCCGATTGAGCTGATTCAAGATGATCTAGAACCGCAAGAGAAATATATATAACTTTTGTGTTTTATGTTTGAAGAGATATCCACTCAATCTAAGACAAAATCGACCATCAAGTGGACGCACCTGCACTTGACGTTCCTGGATATTTTTCAGCCACTTGCATCAAATCCAAATGTCATCATAATATTTTCCAGCAAGCACTCCTACACCAACTTGGAAATTCAATGATCAGTTGATATGCAAGATGAAGTACACTCAAGTTTCTTCAAGACAAATTATTTGACCACAAGATATTAAGTCATACAAGACAACTAATGGATAGAGAAGCAAAATTGAAACACTCAACCTACAAGCAAAATCCAGCTCATGCATGGTGGGAAAACAAATGATCAAAATGACAATTTACAAATCACTTGGATTCAAGAATGGCACATGGCAAAACAAGTTGAAATTGTGATGATTTTGTCATGACAACTTGCATGAAGGATGCTTATAAATAGAAGGGAGGGGTGTGTGTTCTAAAAATGCTTAGTGTGGGAGGATGCTTTGGAAGAGCCATTATTTTGAGAGCTTGAGAAAATAAAAGAAAAACCAAAGAAGAGAGAAGAAAATAATGGTTGGCTCTTCCATATTATCCCTTGGAGAATGTTTGTTGCATATTTTCAATATGTGTAACTAAATTCTCAAGGAGGGCTAGGGATGAACTTGTGTGTGTGATGGTATTTTTAATTTATTTTTGATTCATTAATTTGGTCTTTAAATATTAAAACTCTTTTGTTCTATTATTCTCAATTTATTTGTGATGTTTTTTCGTCTTCAAATAATTATAGAATCTATTTCGTTTATAGATTCAGTCATGCTTTTTCTATTGAGTGAATTAGTTCTATAATTATGTTTGGAGCAATTGATTATCTATATTGATTTAATTCTCTGCTGCAATATCGCCTCTTAGGTATATTGTCGTCGTTGGATTTTGTCAATATCGATAACAATTTATGAGAGTTAAGCGCGAAGAATGATTTTTCAAAGAGTTACATGTGATTTAAATTTTGGTTATTAATGTTATATCTTCCGATTAAGAATTTGGACATAGAATTCTTAATTGAGTTATTAATGAATTAAGAATAAATTTGAATACCACAAATACACAAGGAATTCCCTACGCTCTACTTTTCGTCTCATTTTTATATTTTTCAAATTACTCATTTAGTTTTAATTTACATCACACTCTAAAATTTACTTATCACACTCATTTAATCTTTTTGTTAATTTCATTACTGTTCTTCAATTTCTCAATCCATCTCCCTGTGGAATCGACACCCCAAAGCTATACTGCAAATGACCGCGTTATTCTTTGGGCGTAATCAGTTAGACAAGACTTATACTACATTTCATGCCTCGAATGTGCTTCTGCAGCAGCAGTATCGAGAGAGAAAGTTCAAGAAATATTCTGAACTTATATAATGTATTTTAGTAGCTAAGCAGAATAATGAACTCTTATTAAAAAACTCACAGTCACACCCTACTGGCTCAATATCATTCCCTGAAGTGAATGGTAATAGGTTTGCATCATTCTCAGAAGCGAATGGTGCATCATTTAGAAGAAATCAGTGGCATATACGTGGTAGGAGAAATTATAGAAATATTGGTCTCAAAAGTGACTACAGTAAAAGGGATAATAATAATATACCATATCATCATAAGTGATACAACTCAGAAAGTAGTAAAAATCTCCAGAATAATTCTTCAAAAAGAGGTGAAGATGTGTGCCATAGATGTGGTATGACTGGACATTGGGTATGTACATGTCGTACGGCCAGGCACTTAGTAAATTTATATTAAGTATCAATAAAAGGAAAAAATAAAAAAATTGAAATAAATTTAGTAGAACCATCAGATGATTCATTAGATTCAGTAGATATAGATATCACTCATCTTGATATTTCTGATTTCTTTAAAAATCTTGATGTATAATTGATCACTTAATTGGAGATGAAAGTGTTCTACTCAATTAATGTATTTTCTTTATTACTTGTAATAAAAATTTTGTATATTTTGTAGAATCATGGATCACATTGATGAGTTTTTTTTATCTCTGACAGACAGTGCTACAACTCACACTATTATCAAAGATAAAAAATATTTTCAGAATCTAACATTAAGCAAAACCTATGTCCATATTATATCAGGTTCATTAAATTTAATTGATGGCTCCGGAAGAGCATATATTGTGTTGCCTAATGACACCAAATTTTGTATTGATGATGCTCTTTTTTCTTCACAATCCAAAAGAAATTTATTGAGTTTCAAAAATATACGTCATGATAATTACCATATTGAAATGACTAATGAAAGCAGTAAAAAGTATATTCTTATTACTAAGATAATATCGAGTCAAAAATTCGTATTAGAAAAACTGTCTGCTCTATATTTTAGATTGTATTATACAAATATGAGAACAATTAAATCATATGTGGTAGTGCACTAGAAGTGTATTGACCTCAAAATATTTATGACTTAACATGATGATCGCCTTGGACATCCGGGATCTATAATGATGAAATGAATTATTGAAATTCGCATGGGTATCTTTTAAAGAATCAAAAGATATTCTTACCCAATGAATATCCGTGCTCTGCATGTTCTCAAGATAAGTTGATTATTAGAAAATCTCCCTCAAAACTTATTGTTGAATCTCCATCCTTTTTACAAAGGATTCACGGAGATATATGTGAGCTTATTAATCCATCTAGTGAAGCATTTAAATATTTTATGATTTTGATCGATATATCTAATTGATGGTCAAATATTTGTCTGCTTTCCACTAGAAATATTGCATTTGCTAGACTTCTTACTCAGATAATCAAATTACGAGCACAATTTCCTGAGTATCCAATTAAGATCATTCGATTAGATAATACAGGTGAATTTTCATCTCAAACTTTTAATGATTATTGTATGTCAATAGGAATAGATGTTGAACATCATGTTGCCCATACACACACTCAAAACGGTTTAGTTGAATTTTTGATCAAAAGGTTTCAATTAATCGTTAGACTTTTACTTATGAAATCAATACTACCTGTTTCTATTTGGGGACATGTTATCCTTCATGCAGCATCATTAATTTGAATTAGACCATCTGCATATCATAAATATTTTTCATTACAGTTTGCATTTGGTCAACAACCAAATATTTCTAATCTTCGTACTTTTGGATGTGCTGTATATATTCCAATTGCACATCCATAGCGTACAAAAATGGGTCCTCAACGTAGATTTGGGATATATATTGTCTTTGATTCTCCATCTATTATTAGATACATTGTGTTGAACTCAAGGTTTCAAGGTTCATGTAAATCTACACATGGATTTTGATGATAACAAATGAATTCAAAGAATAAAGGAGTCTCAAGCTCAAGTTGTCTACACAATACAATCAAGCACATCAAGGAACCAAGTATGAGCAAGAAGGGAACAAATTCACATTAAAATCATAGAGTAATTTTGTACATCTCTTAAAAATTTGAAATTAGGATTAAGGCTCAAAATAAATATTTTATCATAAAACATTAAAATACATTTTCCACATATGCATGAATATTTTGAAAATTAAATTTGAAAATTTTGAAAGATAATTGATTGTCATCTTTCACGTGTGCATGACATGATTAAAGATTTGAATTTTGAAAATTTTGAAAGATGATTGATTGTCATCTTTCACATGTGCATGACATGATTAAAGGTTTGAACTTTGAAAATATTAAGATGATTGATTGTCATCTTTCACATGTGCATGATATGATTAAAGGTTTGAACTTTGAAAATATTAAGATGATTGATTGTCATCTTTCACATGTGCATGTTTTATTTGAATATTTTCAAAAGTGGTGGATGCTTTTCTTGACTTATGCAAAAGGTAGATGTCTTTATTTGAAAATTTTGAAAAGTAAAGTGTGCTCCTTTTGTCATATGCAAAAAGTAAAAGATTAGGTTTGAAATTTTTGAAAAATAAAGTGTGTTCCTTTTGTCACATGCAAAAAGTAAAAAGATTTGATTTGAAATTTTTGAAAAGTGAAAGATGATATCTTTGACATGTGAATCTTTTTAAATTTGAATATGAAGTCTCATATGCCTATAAATAGATCATTTGAGAGCTTCACATTCACAACACTAAGAGCATACAACATTCATTCAAAGTTTTTATTCTCTCTTCTTTAAGCATTGAGCCTTAATCCTTGTTCATTTTGAGAGATATAGTTTGCGCTGTATTGTTTTTATTTCACTCATTGAGGAGTGTTTTCTGATAGCCTACTCACTATCAATTCTTGTATCAGTAAAAGGGTGTGTATAATCCTTGTGTGTGTAGAAGGTGTTCTACACGGGGAATAGTTAAATCACCAAGTATAAGGTGATTGGAAGTGTAGAAGGTGTTCTACACGGAGAATAGTTAAATCACCAAGTGTGAGGTGATTGGAAGTGTAGAGGGTGTTCTACACGGATTCTTTGGAGCGGTGCTGCTCAAAGGTGTAATAGGTTTTTATCTCCACCTAAAGGAGATTGAATAGTGGATTTGAGGATCCTCAAGGGGTAGCTTGAGGCGAGGACATAGGCAGTGGGGCCGAACCTCGTTAACATACTGAGTTTGCTTCTCTCTTACCCTTACTCTTTATATTTATTGTTGTTTTGTTTATATTTTATATTATATATTTGATTTATAATTGTTATTTTTTTAAATACAACTCAATTCACCCCCCCTCTTGTGTTAGTTATCTGGGCAACACATTGAACCCCTTACATAAGATATGTTTAAAGCACGTTTTGAGAATTATAATTTTGACGAATCCACTTTTCCATTAATGGGTAAAGAAAAGTCGGTGCCTAAATTACGACAAGAAATTACTTGGAATAATAAGGCCCTGTCTCAATTTGATCCTCCTACAAACGAATGTAAACTAGAAGTTCAGAGGATTATTTATTTGTAAAGTGTTTCAAATCAATTACCAGATGTATTTACTGATACAAAAGGTATAGTAAAGTCATATATTCCTACTGTTAATACTCCAGTAAGGATTGAATTCACTGAAGGACAAATTGTCAAAACAGCAATAAGTGAATCTAAAACATGCCTGAAGCGTGGAAGACCTATTGATACAAAAAACAAAATTTCTAAAAAGAAAAGATTACAAAATGAATTTGGTGTTCGTGAATAACTTATACCCACAATACAGGCTACAAAAATATTTGATACTCCTGAAAAGATCAAATCTTCTATTTTAAAACCTCCTGAAGAAGATATACTTGGAAAGAGACCTCTTGAAGAGGTGTTTCATAAAATGTTTTCTCTTGAAGAGGATAGGTACTTGAAAATAATGAAATCTCAATAAATTCATGAATACTAGATAAATTTTGGATAGAAATAAAACTATTTTCGACAACATATTTTCATATAAAATGGCCCTTGATATTACCAGAAGTAATGAAAAAAGTGAGCCAAAAACTGTCGAAGAATGTCAACGTAGAAATGATTGGCCAAAATAAAAAGCAGCTATTGAAACTGAATTAAATTCGGTAGCAAAGCGAGAAGTATTTGGACCTGTTGTCCAAATACCAAATGGTGTAATGCCTATTAGATATAAGTGGGTATTTGTACGAAAACGCAATGAGAAAAATGAAATTGTGCAGTACAAATCACGACTTGTCGCACAAGGTTTCCTACAAAAGCTCGAAATTGATTATGAATAAACATATTCTTCCGTTATGGATGCAATCACATTTAAATTTTTTATTAGTCTAGTTATTACAAAAAGATTAGAAATGCGGTTGATGGATGTGGTCATTACATATTTATATAGATCCTTAGACCATGACACACACATATATATATATATGAAAATCCTTGAAAGATATAAAATTCCTGAAGTATCTACAAGTACATCTAGAAATATGCATTCTATCAAACTACAAAGATCTTTATATGGGTTGAAGCAATTCGGACGTATGTGATATAATTGCCTAAAAGAATATCTTTTGAAAGAAGGATTTGAGAATAATCTTATATGCCCATGTGTTTTTATTAAGAAATCAGAATCTGGATTTGCCATTATTACAATTTATGTTGATGATTTAAATATTGTGAGAACTCCTGAAGAGACCTTAAGAACCGCTACATATTTAAAAAATAAATTTGAAATGAAAGATCTTGGCAAAATAAAATTTTGTCTCGGCTTGCAGTTCGAGTACTTGCCAAATGAAATTTTTATTCATCAGTTCATGTATACAGAGAGAGTCCTAAAATATTTTTATATGGACAAAACTCATCCCTCGAGTACTCCAATGATTGTTCGAACACTTGATATGAAAAATGATTCATTCCGTCCTTGTGAAGACGATGAAGAAATTATTAGTCCTGAAGTATCATATATCAGTGCAATTAGAGTTTTGATATATCTTGCAAATTGCACTCGGCCTAATATTACATTATCAGAAATCTACTTGCAAGATATAATTATGCACCAACTCGAAGACATTGAAAAGTGATTAAACATGTCCTTCGTTACCTTCATAGTACGGTTGATATGAGATTATTTTATTAATGTGGATCAAGTCCACAATTGATTGGGTATGCAGATGTAGGTTATCTTTTAAATCCACACAGAGGTAGATCTCAAACTGGATATTTATTTACTTATGGAGACACAGTTATATCATGGAATCAGTTAAGCAGACACTATCTGCTACATCTTCAAATCACTCAGAGATCATTGCAATTCATGAAGTAAGTCGAGAGTGTATTTGGCTGAGATCAGTAATTCAACATATCCAAGAAAAGTGTGGTCTCCCTATGATCAATGATAGCCTAACAATTTTATTTGAAAATAATACTGCTTGTATCACTCAAATCAAATGAGGATATATCAAAAAATAATTCTTTTATAATCATGAACTTCAAGAGAAAGGTAAAATTGATGTTAAGCATATACGATTAAATGATAATCTAGCATATTTAATCATAAAGGTATTACCAACTGCGATATTCAAAAAGATTGTGCTGAATATTGGAATGCGAAAATTCAAAATCTATCGACATGTACTTTTCAGGAGGAGTAAATGTCCTGAAAACTTGTGCTAATTGTACTCTTTTTCCTTCGCTAAGGTTTTGTTCTACTGGATTTTCCTCTGCAAGGTTTTAATGAGGCAATCTTAAAGTACTTGGAGGTACATAAGAATACTGTACTCTTTTTCCTTTGTCATTGGCTTTTCTTCCTACTGGGTTTTTCCTTGGTAAGATTTTAACGAGACAGATTCTTTATGGGTGATCATTCAAAGGGGAGTATTGTGATAATGCAGATGGGGGGCAATGAATGACCCCCCATCAGCCTGCTTCCTCCCTCAAAGACTTTTGAAACAAGCAGAAGAAAGAAGGTGGGGGCTGTTTAATTGAAAAATTCGCAGGTGTACAGTGACTTTGTATAGTAATTTATGCTTATAAATACGAACGTTTTCGGTCAGTTTTGTACAACAAAACAAGCAGAAGAAAGAAGAAAAGAAAAGAAAGAAAGAAAGAAAGAGGAGAGAAAAGAAGAAATAAAAAAAGAGAGTTCTAAAATATTTTCTCTTATAATAATAATTTTTATTCTAATTTTATAACAGTTAAAATATTTAACACTTAGAACCTGACTTTAGGTCCTGTTGCCTGTTGGGTCTATTTGACCTATTTTCTTAATAAGTACAAAATTGAGGTGATTATTATTATTATGTTAAGAATTAATTGGGAGAGCGGCTGCCGCCCCCTATCCCACCACTAAATTATGTGAATGACCCCATCACAATTATTTTAAATCTTGCATAGTAACTTGTATAATAACTTGCATAGTAATTTCAAAACCTATAAATATGAGTTTCAGTTGTTATAAATTAAATAAGAATATATATAGAACGAAGAAAATTTTAGTTCTTAAGAGTTCTTAAAAATTTCTTTTATATTTCTCTCTTGCAATAGTAGTAGTTTCATTTTTAGTTTTATAACACGTTATTAGCACGAGACTCTATCGATACTGAAGCTAGTAGTCTTCTACTTCAAGTAAGATTTTTAATATATTATTTGCAATTCTCGAGATAAATATTAAAAGTAATATTGCTAAATATTACTTGATAAAATTCTACTTTTATTCTAATGATTATGTGAATGTATTTTTTTAAATCCATAGATTTATTTTTATAATTTATACATATATAATGTCAAATATTGATATTTATTACTATTGACATTTCTGGAAAAAAAGTTATTTATCCAAAATCCTTGATGAGATCCATTTTAATATGATGATGAACTTGAGAGATATAATCATAAAAGAAAATCATGTGTCCCTGAAAGACCGTGCTGTGTATCTCATGATAAAAAAATCATCTTACTGTGAGAAATGAATTAAGAGAGTAATATGAGCACCAGAAGATGTAATGCTCTTAAAAGATCATTATGACTTATTACACCTGAAGTTATGTAATAGCCCAAATTTTTCTAAGGTAAATCATTTTATGGATATTATTTTAAAGAAATTTATTTGATATATTTATTTACCAGAAAATTAGAGTGGGAGATTTAATTGAGGAATGTGAGATAACACTTGGTATTAGGAATTATGCATTCTCGGATTTATCTATCGAGTTTTAGTGAAATGACATAAGTTATTCATATGAGGTTCAAATGAGGTGATTCCAATTGGTATAGAACCTTGAAAGATAGATCTAAAACTTTTATGTTTTAAGTTTTATGAGATTCGGAATAGATCAATAACTTATTTGGGAATCAAGTAGGCAGCTCTGGAATGGGCTTAAATGGAACTCGAGTTGGATGAATTGAGCTAATTTAGGGCATGTAACGAATTAGGCAATTGGTTTTGAGATTCTCTAGGATTAGGACATGTGTAGGGATAGTTGGAAATGGATGGAAAGTTGATTTGGAAGCCAAGTGATTAGTTAGTACGATGGGAACACAAGGGGAAACAAAATCTAGTTGATAGGTGATTAAGTAGATCAAATTTGGCTCTACCTTAATTAAGCAAAGAAGTGGCCTTCTAGAACTTGTTAAATGAAGACTTAAGGGAGTTAGGAAGTAACCAAATGGGTGGAAAAATCTGGAGAGGGGCGTGTGACACAAGGAGAGGGCTAGAGATGAGAGATGCATGCATGGTTAGGTGAAATGCCACCTCACCTCTTATCCCTTTAGCTCACTTCTCATCCATGGATCAAAATGGGCAGCCAAAATATCTCAAATGTGAGCTTTTAAATGACTAATCCAGCTGCAAAGTCTAGAATTTGGGAGGCTTAATCTTCATCATGAGATTTGTTTAGATAGACACCTCATCATCCATGCAAATCTAGTAACTAGTGCACCATAGGGTGTTTTTCCTTTTCTCTCCCTCATGTTGGTCGACTACCACCCTATAAATAGAGCCTTGAGAGTTTTCTAAGCTCCTTTAGAAGGATAGAACACTTTCCCCTTTGGAAGATATACCAGAAAACCCTCCCAAAACCCTTAAAGAGTTCATTTGTGAGCTAAGTGAGTGAGCTTGGAAGAAAACTTGCAAGAAGTTGGTTGGATCCATTCTTTTGAACTTTGAAGAATTTGTAAGTCCATATTCTAACTTAAGTTAAGCATGGAAATGGTTTATTGAAGTGATTGAACTATGTTTACTAGCATTGAACTCTTAAGAACATGATTAAGTGACAAAGTGACATATGAGTAAGGTTGGTTTTAACTTGTCTTGTAAAAATATTCATTATAATTGTAAGAACATAAATTTAAGTTTTTAAGAAGCCAAATAGAGTGTTATAAAAAGATTGGCATGTTTTGAGTAGAAAAACTCCTAAAGCCGTAATCTCGCTCGACCCTCGCTCGACATGTGAGTCGAGCGAAGGCAAAATATGACCCCTCGCTAGAGTTTCGCTCGATACTCTGTTCTAGCGAGTTCCAACCCGAGATTTCGCTCGATACTTGCTCGACATCCCGCTCGAGTGAGATGCTCTGTTTTGTTTAGACTCAGAGTTTTTCCCGAAATAAAATCGGTGTTCCAAATGGAAAGGGTTATGAGTGAGAAACTCATATAAATAAGAAAGGAACAACTAAAAATAAAATGAAGTACAAGAATAAGTTAGTCACGTCATGATGGGGACGGCGAGACGTAACACCCGGATGACAAATGTGCCGACAGGGACGGTGATACTTAACGTCTGTCGTGTTATAAGAATGTATGGCTTTCACGGGGACGGCGATACGTAACGCCCGTGAGATTGATCAAAATAACGGGGACGGTGAGACGTAACGCTCGTGAAACTGATCTGAATAGCGGAGATAGCGATACGTAATGCCTGCAGTGATATAGGTATATGATCTGTGTGAAGACGGGGACGACGAGATGTACTGCCAGGAAGATTGACACGAGACTTATCACAACGGGGACGGCGAGACGTAATGCCCATCAGTGATAAGAAAGAACAAGAATTTTTAAGAAAATGGTGTAATTCAGTATAAAATTATGTATTCGGTTGAGTAAGAAAAGTACCAGTTAGACAGTGGTCTTATAATATGTATTTTAGGGTAAATTTCCCTAGTCATCAGTGGTGATAATATTATAGTTATTTTTTCCCTGTTTCCTTTAAGCTGTTTATGTACTTACTGAGATTTCAAAAGAAATTTCACTCTTTTGTGGCTCTATATATTTTTGTGCATATCAATTTTATACAGGATTTGATGACCAGTAAGGGGACAGCCCCGACGAGGCAGGAGACTTCGGGGAGTCTTGAGAGACTCTCCGACTATAGTCCTTATATGGACATTTCTTATATTTCCTTCGGACCTCCTATCAGTAATCAACCTACCAGAATTGGGAGTCTTGACGCATCCATTTTTGCTGAGGAGAGGCGACGTACAGGATGTTGTTTAACCTTAGAACTTGATGGCTCGTTGTCCATGTGTGGAGTGTTTGTATGACTCCACAAGGACAACCACTCTAGCGAGACTTTAGTGTTATTATGGATAGATTTTGCTATGGGAGAGAATTCCCCGAGGTTAAGAAGGAAAAAGAGTGAGGTGAAGGAAATTCTTTTGGATGAATGTAATATGTTTTGCTGCTAACTTGCTACAATTTGGGTCTTGTGTATGTAAATAAGTACAATGTTAAGTTTTAATGAATGTTGTGAATGTTGTAAGTATATTTCCCATGTGATCTTTAGAAAGTTTTATATCTAAAACCTGATCCGCTACGAATTAAGTGATATATGCATTTTATTTTTGTTAGGTACGAGGGTGAGTAGCCAAATGTTACTTATCCAAATACCTTAATTTACGTTAAACCCCAAACGTAAATTGGGGGCGTCACAAGTTGCAAGATTTTAACAGTGGTATTGAATATTCTGCACTCTTTAAAATCAGCTCAATATTAAAATTATGCAGTGAGAAAATCATTAATGATGATATTTAAAAGAAAATGTATTATTTTTCATATCTCGAATGTACTCCTACAGAAACAATATCGAAAATGAAAGTTCAACAAATATTTTAAACTTTTATTTTATCTTCCAGTGATTAAGCTAAATAATGAGTTTTTTTATTAATAAATCACCAGTTACGTCCTATTAATGATATTGAATTTACACCATTCCTAAAAGTGAACGGTGCATCCTTTCAAAGGAATAAAGGGCGTAGACGTTGTAAAAAAATTATAGAAGTGTTGGTCCAAAAAGCGACAACACTAAATATGATAAAAATATACCATATCACTATTAGTGATCCAGAAAATGATAAAGGCCCTCGAATAATTCTTCATAGAAAGATGAAAATGTTTGTCATAGATGTGGTATGATTGAACAGTGGTCAAGTACCTGTTGTACGGCCAATCACTTGATTTACTTATACTAAACTTTATATATTACAGTAAAACTTTATCATGTTTTGAAATAACAAAATATCGATGCCTGAAGCACGACAAGAAATTACTTGGGATAATAAAACTTTTTCTAAATTTGATCCTCTTATAAATGAATGTGAACCAGAAGTTCAGATGATTATCTATTTGTATTGCAAATTAGTTACAGGATGTATTTACTAACGCTAAATGTGTTATTAAATCATATATTACTGTTGTTAATGCTTAAGCAAGAATTGAAATCCCTGAAGGACAAGTTGTTAAAACAACAATAGAGGAGTCTAAGATACACCTGAAGTGTTGAAGATCTAATGATGCAAAAGAGAAAAAATGAAAATAAATCGGTGCTCCTGAAGAGACCGTACGTACAAAATAAGATCTATCCTGACTTTCTGTATAAAATACAAACCTCTTGAAGAGGAAATTCCTGAAGAGTACAAAACTCCTGAAAAGTACAAAACTCCTAAAGAGAAAAACTCCTGAAGAGTATAAAACAGAAAACTCCTGAAGAGAAAACTCCTGAATAGTACAAATCTCCTTAAGAGGAACCTCTTGTAGAGGTGTTTCATGAAATATTTTCCCCTGAAGAGGAATAGGTACCTGAAATAATGAGATCTTAATACATTTCATGAATATTGAAAAAATTCTGGATAGAAATAAAACTGTTGTCGACAACATATTTTCATATATGATGGCCCTTGACATTACCAAAAGTAATGAAGAAAGTGAGTCAAAAACCGTCGAAAAATGTCGATGTAGAAATGATTGGCCAAAATGGAAAGCAGTTATTGAAACTGAATTAAACTCGCTAGTGAAACGAGATGCATTTGGACCTGTTGTCCAAATACCAAAGGGTGTAATATCTGTCAGATATAAATGAGTATTTATACGAAAGAAAAATGAAATTGTGCGGTACAATTTGTCGCACAAGGTTTCCTACAGAAACCCGAGAGTAGTTATGAGGAAACATATTTTCTTTTTAAGAATGCAATCACATTCATATTTTTAATCGATTTAGTTATTACAAAAGGATTAGATATGCAGTTGATGAATGTGGTCACTGCATATTTATAAGGATCATTAGATCATTACATATATAAAGATATACGATACTTGAAACATTTAATCCAAGTACATTTAAGAGTATGTACTTTATAAAGTTTCAAAAATCTTTATATGGGTTAAAGCAATCCGAACGCATGTGGTAAAATTAAATCAACGAGTATTTATTGAAAGAAGGATTTGAAAATAATCTTATATGCCCATGAAGAGATCACAAGGGCTGCTATAAATTCAAGGAATACATTTGAAAAGGAAAAGTCTTATTATTCAATTGATAGATGAGTTATAAGAATTTGAGACTTCTAGCCTTCTTTCTCAAATGCATTTGCTCTTCATAAAACAACTTGTCATCTTTATCTAAAGGATTAGGCAGTCGAAATGAAGAGGCAAGTAAGGATTTTAAATTCTTATTCTCTTGCTTTAAGTCTGTAATTTTTCTGTCAGACTCTTGAACGAGTCGTTGAAGTACAGAACGTTGAAGTACGGAAACCTTCTCGTTAATCTCCTCAATCTGACGATTTTTGGATTGTAATCAGTTAGAAAACCCGACAATAGAGGAGGGGTATCGAGTGCCGAAAGTCACCAGCTCATAAACGGCTTCACGATCTGACTTATTAGCCATATCATTCGCTTGCTCCAACATGACACCTACAGAATATGCAGGAACAATTTGTATAGAGGTGAATGATACCTCATATGTTGATTGTGAGAAATATTGAAAGGAAATTGTTGAGCCATTGGGAATTTGTGAAATAAGAATGCAAATACAGATGAATTATATTTATGAGAAGAAGATTTGATGCGTACTAAATGAAGCTAAAGACGGTTCTTATAGAAATGGAAATAAGAACAAGACAAACCATCATTTCTTCAAATCTCATTTTATAAGATATGCTGGATGCATAATTTCAAAAGCTAGCATGATTAATTATAGCTATCCATATTTTCTTATAAATGCTGAACCTCTGCCGTTAGATGCTGTTGTTGACTTTATATCTGAGCTTTCTCTCATTCCAGCTCTTCTACTCACTCGTATTTTCAGGTTACGAGAATACTAGTTTACAAGTTTCTTCAGCTCCTTATTTTCTTGTCTTAAATCTTTATTTTTTCTATCTTTAGTTGCAAGCGTTTGATGCAATTCAGATATTTGATTTTTAAGATGATCAACCTCACTCGTTTTTGCCAGTAGCCTCTGAAACATGGTTTTAAGAGAGACAGCATATTGAGCACTAAGGGTTCTTGATACTGCAACAATTTCAAGATCAGATTTACTAAAAAGATATATCTCTGCTTTCATCATGGTGTTTACAGCCTCAGGAGAAAAGATGAGTGGTTGAAGTATAAAAGGTTCATGATTCAAATCTGGGACATCATTAACAAAAGAATTTTTATTAAACATAATATCGTTCTGGATGAGTAATAACTGAATCTATAAAGAATGTGAGATTTTTTGTTGGTAAAATAGTTATATTTAAATAGCAAACTGAAGTTTTCAAATCTTTTTAAGATCTCGTTTGTCAACAATGTTAAGCGGATTTGATTTTCTGCCGAACCGATAATATTAGATCTCAAGCTTGTACAACTTTTATCATACATGCAATGCTATTTTCGCCATATATAAACAAGTTTTCCCTAATAATGCTGAATGAGGGGGAGAAAATTTTAGATAAGAATACTAAGATGTTCCATCCAATGCATTATTTAGATGGAAATCTTGTTTGAATACCCTATTATATATGCTGAAATCATGATTGTTTATTACTTGAAAAACTGATGCATATTTTCAGGGGAGTTTAAGTATTATTGCAGATTTCAGATTTCTACTAAATCTGTCAAGCACCTAATATATGGGATTCTCTCCACTTTATTCGACGCATTTTAAATTCGTAATGCCCTGAAGTGCCAACACAGATAATATCAGATGGGGATATAGAGTTGTCTGTATCTGCCATATCTTTAATCACTCAGAAATTATAAAATAATGCTAATTGTATCATTCAAAGCAGAAGATATATCAAAGATATGATCTAGTTATAATCTGGCAGATTTATTCACAAAAGCATTACCAACTGCGACGTTCAAGAAGATTGTGCAGAATATTGGAATGTGAAGATTCAAAGATCTATTGTCATACACCTTTTACAGAGAGTAAATGTCCTGAAAATTTGTGCTGATTGTACTCTTTTTCTTTCGCTAAGGTTTTGTCCCACCGGATTTTCATTTTGCAAGGTTTTATTGAGACAATCTTAAAGCACTTGTGGGTACATAAGAAGACTGTACTCTTTTTCTTTCGCTATTGGTTTTTTTTCCCACTGGATTTTTCTTTAGTAAGATTTTAACGAGGCAGATTTTTTATGGGTGGTCATTCAAGGGGGAGTTAAGAATTAATTGGGGGAGCGACTGCCCTCCTCTCCTACCACTAAATTATGTGAATGATTCTACCACAATTATTTTAAATCTTGTATGGTAACTTGCATAGTAATTTCAAAACCTATAAATATGGGTTTAAGTTATTATAAATTTCATAAGAAAATATATAGAACGAAAAAAATTTCAGATTTTAAAAGTTTTTAAGAGTTTCTTTTATATTTTTTTATTGTAATAGTAGTAATTTCATTTTTAAATTTATAAAATATTATTATTATTATTATTTATAAATAGATTATTTTAATATAATTTATTTTTAATAAAGCTTTAACACATGTCCCTAGTGCTTAATTCATAACTATCAATCGAAAGGATGTTGCATAAAAAAGAAGCAAAATAAAAGGATATTGACGACATGCATGGGCATTAGAGTCATTTCATGACATTTGAAAGCCCACTGAATGGTTGCTTTCACAAGAAGCGCTTTGAAAATATAAGGCGGATGCGGGACCCACCCACACGGGCTGTCTCATGTCTGTATATGTGGCATACGGTTATTCGTCAACTTGGTTAACGCCACGTGTATTGAGTGAAACCGATGCAGTGAGTGAGTTAATGACAAAACTGACAATGACCTCCGATGCATTTTATGCAAGATGTTGACACCTTTCAATTATTAAGTAGTCTTTTTGAATTTTGATAAACCAATTTTTTATTTTTACCCTCAAAATTATGGTGTAAAAAATGCAAAACACAAAATTTATTAAAATTAATGTACAGTATGATTACTTTTAGTTACTTATTTTAGTACAATGCTTTTTAAAATTTATTTATTTTACATTATTTTTAAAAAGTTAGAATCTACTTTAGATAATGAATTTAAATAAAATAAATTAAAATTAAATTAAATTAAATATTTTCAAAATATTCTTTATTTATTATATTATTTTAAATTAAAATTTTAATTTTTTTATTATATTTTATATAAAAATTTAAAAATTATAATAATACAATAAAAGAATGATTTTTTTTTTTGAAAGTATGTAGACATAATTATGCATTCATCATTTATTTATTGAGGAATGTTATTCATCATTTCATATCATATAATTTATATATTTAAAATATAATTTTAATTTTAATTTTAATTTTAATTTTATCTTATTATTATTAAATTAATTAATAAGTTGTTTATACAACACATAATTATTATATAAAAAAATAACAAATAAAAAAATAATTATAGTATGTATTATATAGAGATAAGAAGTTATAGAAAAAAAATAAAAAAAATTAAATAAAATAGATGTAATATTTACTATATAGAGATAATAAATTGTTATTTAAAATGGCTGAAAGCGATGCCAGCTTTGTCGTCTCATACATTATACACTAAATTTTATTTTTATTTTGTAATTCTATTGATTTTATTTGTTTTAAATTAATTGATTTTTTTTTTTTTGTAAAAATAGATTTATTTCATTGAAATTTAAAATTACGAAACTTACAATGTGACAAATAACGTAACGCTCCTAAATTCCTCTTAAAAGAATACAGGAATCGATACGTTGGGATGCTGACAACACGGGCCATGCGCTCCCAATATCAAGTACTAAGTGTGTGAAAACGTGACATGCATAAATAAAAATAGTGGATAAATAAAATCAATATTTAAGTATCATAATTTTTAGAAATATTTTATTAAACAGTTTAACACAAATTCTCCAATAAGAAATTTAATATCATCATCTCAAATACAAATCATAAAAATACATATTTATTAAAGGGGAATACATTTTCTAAGATAACAAATTATAACAAAGATATTTCAACGGCGGAGTCGCCTCCTCAAACGCAACCTCCTCGACCTCTGCATCCAAAATCTACAATATTAAAAATAATATCGTAAGTAAGTACAATCTAAACAAACCACAAGATATAAAATATATTTATGTAACAACAATACGCATGAACGTAATACCGTATGCACGAAACTCAAAATCATCATTATTAAAATAAATAAATTAATCACGTACGCCAAAATCTCATTTGGCTCAAAATAAAATCCGTTTAAAAACAACTACCATTTTCCTAGAAAATAGTACTCCAATCAGTTTATCAAAACTTGCAATATTCTCATAAAATGGCTCATAATTCTAAATAATACAGAAGGCAGGAATCGCAGGCGTGACTCTACCACCATCTCTACTTGCCCCTATATTTATACTAGTCATACGGGCGTTACGTATCACCTTCCCCGTAATGACACAAACACTCCAATTATATCGAACGTTACATATCGTTGTCCCCGATATGACATACATACCAATTATAATGAGCGTTACGTATTGCCGTCCTCATTATGACATCCACACACTAGTTATATTGGGCGTTACGTATCGGCGTTCCCAATATGACATCCATATATCACCAATCATAACGGGCGTTACGTATCGCCTTCCCTGATATGAAATACACACACGGACCATAACGGGCGTTACGTATTGCCGTCCCCATTATGACTCCATCAAAACTGTTAAAATCCACAAATCCAATGATATTGTAGGCGGGAATCACATGCGAGACTACACCACCATCCCTACAGTACCTCTTTTTTAAAACTATTCAACTAAAAAATCTCAACATACCAAAAATCAAGTCTCACGTAAAAATCTCAAATATCAAATATACACATCAATAAGCGTACAATTACATTATGCATACTACCATATACAAAATATTCAACATTCAATAAGTCTAATCATTAACCAAACACTGAGTTGTTACTGCAAAATATATTTAAATTTAAAAATTTATTTAGAAAATACTTACAATACGCTTGTTAATAATTTTTGAAGTTACCGAAAATGCCAAACAGCGACTTTGTGTTTCCACCCACGAACTTGTTATTAAGGTCGTGCTAAACACGTCCACGATATAAACATCACAAGTAAATAAATAAATATAAATATTAGAAACAACTAAAGTATTTAAAATTAGACATAAATAAAACACCAATAAAATAAGACAACATTAATAAAAAAATAATAAATTAATTAATCATTTAAATTAGAGAAAATGCTTATCAATAATAGCGTAAGCGATGCAAAATGATGATTTAGACCCAGTCAAACACCACTATAATTTTTGAATTCAAATGGGTATTGAGAAGGGCTAAGTCACGTTTAAGTTGAGAAGAAGAAACAAATAAAAAGATGTGGTTAAACCCATAGTTTTAGACCTAAAACAGAGCACAGCATTGAGAGATTTTCGGTATGGGTTTTCCGCATGGTTTGATGGATAGTTGTAGGCTTGAAATCGATCTATAGATTATTGATTTTGGGCAGGATAAATCACGTGTAAACTTACCAATATCAAGCCAAGATAACCATGTTGAAAAAAAAGAAGAAACTTTAGCTTTTTAGATGAAGAAATGGTGGCAAATCAGGTTAGAAGTGCACGGTTTCAGGCTATATTCTGGGCACGTGAAGCATCAATTGGCAACAAAAATTTAGGGGAAATATTCATCTGAGTGCGGGCTATTTGATGAATCAATGCGTGCATGAAATGATGAGGAATAACGCTGGAAAATAGAGTTGGTTTTCACGGGTATATAGGGGACGAACCGACAAAAACGAAAAGAAAACAAGGAGTAGAAGAAAGAAGATGAAGCGGCGTCGACGTGAGGAATAAACTGGTCCAGTATTCATTAAAACTGAATCTTAAACGTTGCCGTTTCTTCAAGTGCAAAGGGGGCTGAGTTAAGGCTAGCAAGGGTTGGGCTTGGCTTGCAACGGGCTTGAGTTCTTTTAGGATCCAAAACTCTTGAATTTAATTTAGAATTAAACAAATCAATATGTATATAAAGGAGATTGTTTGTTAATTGAAATCTAGCTAGCTCTATATTTCACTGGAAGATTCTCTTCGAAACAATGATCATCTGAATCAAATTTCAACGACCCGTTCGGCTTATAATTGGGACAAAGTTTGTTGGATCGCGTCTCACGCGCAGGGATTGAAATAGTTTTTTTTTTTTTTTTTTATCTCAGATCATCTGATATAGTTGCCTGATGGTCCTATATATTGTACTTTATATATATATATATATATATATATATATATATTTTTTTTTTACCTCTTGCTCAACCGGTAACCGAAGATCTTACGAGATGGTTTATGAGACCTTTGTGCAAGTCTTGATTAACTACTAATCTCGCAAATTTTAATTAAATTCATTACAATGAGTTTTATTAATTACTTGCGATGAAATGATTATTTGTGACTCATTTTAACTGTAAATAATTATTTCGTTAAAATAAATTAACTGTAATAAGTAATTTTCTTATAATGATTATTAGAACATCACGACAAGTTCAATCCAATTTTGAATTAAACTCAATTCAAGATTATTGGAATCGGTTGTTTCCAGATTGGAACGAGATGTGATGATAAACACCACAATCTGCATCCAAAAAGATGTTGGAAAACAATTATTAAAAAATTATAAACTGAAAAACTTATTTTATATATATATATATATGTAACCATGCATATGTCATACCATAGTTGAAGATGCGAAGACAGTTCAATCCTCTTAAATACGGCACTGTTTAATCAATCACTTGATCAGATTGTGGACGATACAAATAAAGTCAAAAAGTAGGATTAATTTCCTCAAAGAATAATGATTCATGAACACCCATTTTTACTATCATTTTTTACAATCATATTTTAAAATGAGAGTATTTATATAAAGGGAGGTTACTTTCATAAGTTATTAAGTAATTTTATAAAAATGTCCCTTATTTAAAATATAATTTCATAAAAATTATAAAAATAATTATATATCTGTCATTTTCCTAGGTGATAAAATGAGATTTATATAAATGGAAAAAACAATGTTTAATATATTAAACCACTCTTATTTATTTAACAGTATTTTCAAGAGGTGTAAGAAATCTAGTCTAGACCGTATAGTTTATTTTGGATGGATCAAACGGAGTTTGGTCCAATCCAATCAAAAAATAAAAAAGAATCGAATAATATTAAATCTGATCCTAGTCAATTGGATTTCTCCCTCTAGATCGGATCAAACCGAATCGAATAGGATAATAATAAAAAGTTATATGTAAATATATATCATTGAATGTGTAACTAAGTCTTAATATATAAATTATTAGTACTAACGTATAACTATAATATATAAGTACTAATATATATATAAGTACTAAGAGTATAGAGTTGTAGTGTAAAATAAAGTAATAAGAATATTACTATTATTTAATATACTATTATCAAGGGAATTTTTTTTTTATATATATTCTTTAATATGTAACTATAACATATAGTATATAAGTACTAATATATAAATTATTAGTACTAATGTATAACTATAATATATAATTTATAAGTATTAATATATATATATATGTAAGTACTAAGAGTATTAGAGTTGTAGTATAAAATATAGTAATAAGAGTATTACTATTATTTAATATACTCTTACTAAGAGTAAGTTGTTATAATATTTTTTTAGTTTAAATCTGTTATAAAAATGTGAAACAGATTAAAAATAATTGAATTTAAATCAAAAAATAAATTTGATCATTGCAGAGTTTTGAATTGAATTTGGTCTATTAAATCATGTCTAGTTCCTTTATACGAGGATCAAAATCAGGGGTGGAATTAAGAATTAAAGCTTGGGGTCAGAATTTAAGGAAAAAAAATTGGGGGGGGGGGGGATTTTATTTAAATTAGTGATAATAAAATTTTTATTACCAAATTTTATAAGATTTTTGTGATAAATTTTTTTCTTAATCATTGGCACATGTCAATCAAATAAGAAATTATGAAAAATATTTATTTTATCACAAAATATTATAAACTTTAATTTAGTTTGAAATTTATAAATAAATGTAATAAGACTTATATTATCACAAATATTATTAATTAAAAACTCAGACTTTTTTTAAAATACAAAATATCATATTCAGTTTTCATCGCTATTAATTTAAAAATAAACAATGCTACTTGACTATTTGAAAGGTACTGCTTAGATGACCCTTTTTTTTTTAACAGCAAATAGATTATTAAAAAGATTTAAAACTCAAATATAAAAGAGATAAAAGGAATTTAATTTTCGTCTTTCTCTTTTTATATTTCTGGACACAGTTTATTCGAATGTATTTTTATATTCTTTTAATAAATTATATGGTATTATGCCACCTATGTATAAATTTCAAAAGAAATAATATATGCAGTTGTACAATGTTCAAGGGCTATGTAATTTTGTTAAAAAAAGTGAGGAAATACATGACCTACAGCACAGAAGCTAATTTTTAATAATGATTTCACTATTTTACAAAAGGATTGTGTTGTATATTTTATGCATTCTACGACTATATCTAACATTATTTAAATTCCAAACTAACAAATAATCCATACTGTAATTTTTAAAATGACCAAAAGTGATTGAGAAAGCATGACGATGAGCATTTGCTTGTCCTTAGTTGTGACTTGGAACGAAATCATTCAGCCAGCAAGTAAACTAACAAAAAAAATGGGAGACACAGCATATTCTAGCTTGGATGAAAACTCAATGATAATTAATATTGACTTGATACGTTAGATAAAATATTCGTTAATTATTGTTTTCATTTTTTTCCGAGCACTCCTTTCATTTGTTTACTCCATTGCGTATTTCTTTAGCTAGCTAAGGAAAAAGAAAACCAGCACACTCATGTGGACATTAATATGTGCAAGAGCATTAAGAAAGCTTATTTTGATCACACACGTATACGTACATATTAAGTAGCACATCTGAAATATTTGTTACAATGACTTCACCTTCTTAAAGGTCTTAATTATCATAATACGTTACAAAAAATATTAAGAAGCACATAATATTTTTAAAAGAAGTAACAGACATAATAAGCACAACCTAAGAATTGCAATGGATTTAAAGATATTATCAAATATATGCTCCAATAGTGAAAGTACTATATGATCCCTACGGATTCGGAGTCACCCAAATTGGTGGTGGCCATACCCAAAAAATTAGAATTAGATACAAAACCTGGTAACGGCTCAACACTTTTGTCCTCTAGGTTGTACACTCCGTTGTCATAACCACCTATAATTCCTTCCCGATGCCCTTCAGTGTAGGCATCTGTAAAATAAATACAATTACCTCTCCAGCCTATAGGGAGATTCTGAGATGAGACAGACAAAGGAGCTATTCATTCCTATAAAAAGTGCATCATTTCCTATACTTGTAATCTTACTCCATTTCAACTCTTTTTTATCAAACTTAAAGATCCGAAAATGAGTGGTTTTGTAGCAACGAAGCTGCTCTAGATTATGAGTCGTAGTACTTTCCCATTTTGGACTCCTGTTCAATAGCACAAAATCGCCGGATGTCATTCTCACCAACCAACAATGGTCGGGAAGACTCCTTAGAGAAAATGATGGTGCAAGCCGTGTCATCTTTGGCAAGGTTGTACCGTCACCAACCCAAATTTCTCCTCTTTCGTTTAAAACATAGAATTTACCCTCATGAGATATGATATCAAAATAAAATTCTGGTTCTTCAGGATTTCTACGGTAACGAGTCCATTTTTTATCCCCACTTCTGCAAAAAGCCAACTCTGCACACTCACCATATATCGCCATGGCTATGTACTCATTGGAAGTTGGACTTGCTGATAAGACAACCTTACGAACAAAAGTACTTCGAATGTAGGCAATACCTGCGGACTTTACAATTGGAGGTTTAGAAAGAAATAACCTCTCTAAAAATGAGATATTCTTCATCAATCACATCTGGACGATACCACAATACATCAGGAAAGGTGTCCACAGGTCGTAGTCGAATTTGAGCCTTCGGGAAATGGATTCATCAGATACAATTCTGGAAACCCATCATGTACGAATAACCAACCATGCGAGGAACCTCGTAGCAACTTGTCTTGTATTTTGGGAATATTGTCAACGTTATACGTTCTATTTTCTGATGGGCTAAAGAAGCTGCAACACTTTCCATTCCTATCATTGTTGCGTGCAGGAAGCATTAGCCATGGGACTTGGCTGAGTTGATGGCTTGGTGTCTTAGGTAGCATGTAGTGCAATGACTTACAAGTTGAGCGGAAACGAACATAATCAGCATAATTAACAAGTTCCTTTGCAATCTCGTATATGATCATGTCCTCTGTCAACTCTAACAACTGAGTTTCAATTTGGCTTTCTCCTGTAGAGTATAAATTAGTGAAGTTTTGAGTAATTAATATTGACCAAAAGGTAACTTTCTAGGGAACATCCAACAAGTGAATATCCAAGCATGAGTTTTCAAAAAAAACAAATAAATTTTATTTCAAACGGAAACAAAAATCTGTCTTCATAACAAGAAAAAAAAAAAGCAGCCTTTTATAACAAAAAAGCAAAACGTCTAATTTCTAAATAAAGTTCGTACGGCTCTGAGTTTTTATTTGGAAGAAATAAATAAAAAATAGGATTTTTTTTTTAAAATTCATTCAGATCTGAATGAGATGATCAACATTAAAAAAAAAAAAAAAAAGATACCTTTGCATTCAATCATGGCTAACTGCTTCTCCATGACTTTTCGTCGATGTAGAGGAGCTTCGTCAACATTAACAGAACCTTGCGGCCGAGTCCTGTCTGCATGCAGCTTAAACTCCATTGCATGCGTTGGAACTGATTCACAAAATCGCCAATATAGAGAAAAAATAAAGTTAATGATTTTAACATTCCTCCAAGAATTAAGTAGTACTACGTCTAAAATGGAAAAGAAAAAACAAAAATAAAGGCAAAGAAACTAGGACGAAGGTAATTAGAACGAACGAAACATGAAAACAGAGGCAACCGTTTAACGAACACAAGAAACGGTACTACTCCTGTTGATGTGTCAAGCTTGTGACACATGGAGGAGATACAACCGATGATGCAGCTTAAGTGAAAAGTGATCGTATGACTGAGATGTTTTGTATATGACCGACTTCTTTAAGATTTTATTTTAAGGGCATTTATGTAATTATGTTTGGTAGGTATAGATACCTAACGATGCTACAGTGCTGAATAATAATCTACCGCGTATGAAATCAAAGAGAGAGAGATAAAGAAGATCCAGGCGATTAGGGTTAGGGTTTGGTTTCTGTTCTTGGGCTGATTTCTTGAGGCGTTTGTGTAGATAAAACTCTGAGGTTGTACTGTGTATCTTTTACTCTTGATTAATAAGATTCTTCTCCTAGGATTCCTTTTATGGACGTAGGCTATTAGGGCCGAACCAAGTTAAATGTTGTGTTGATCTTATTTTTCTTGCATTGTTGTTATTCTGTATTTTTCTTATCAAGTTTGGCAAAGTTTTCAAAAACCTAAATAAAGTTATTTGAAATCTTAATGTTACAGAAGGGATTTTTTAAATAATACAACAAGTGGTATCTAGAGCTAGGTTTTTTGATGGGGACAGCTAAGTTTGAGTTTGAAAATTTTAATGGAAAAAATGACTTCGGCTTGTGGAGATCAAAATGCGAGCTATCTTGGTCTAATACCAAGTTAAATGTTGTGTTGATCTTATTTTTTCTTGCATTGTTGTTATTCTGTATTTTTCTTATCAAGTTTGGCAAAGTTTTCAAAAACCTAAATAAAGTTATTTGAAATCTTAATGTTACAGAAGGGATTTTTTAAATAATACAACAAGTGGTATCTAGAGCTAGGTTTTTTGATGGGGACAGCTAAGTTTGAGTTTGAAAATTTTAATGGGAAAAATGACTTCGGCTTGTGGAGATCAAAATGCGAGCTATCTTGGTCTAATAGGGGCTTCAAGATGCTCTTCTTGATGACAAGAAGAGCATTGACACCTTTCAGGAAGGGAAATTAGACTCCTCCCTTATTGAGAAGGTGAAGCCCGAAATACTACAAAAGACACACAGTGCCATCATCTTGTCCCTAGGAGATAAAGTACGTAGGGAGGTTGCTAATGAAAAAACAGCAGCAGGAGTCTTACTAAAGTTAGAGAGTTTGTATATGACAAAATTTCTAGCAAACAGACTCCATAAGAAGACCAGGCTCTACACTTTTAAAATGAACCTTGGTACATCTATTGATGAACACTTGGATGAATTCAATAAAATCCTCTTAGATCTTGCTAATATAGACATTAGTATAGATGATGAGGACTAAGAAATTCTTTTATTAAGTTCTCTTGATTCCAACTACAATAATATAAAAGAAACTATGATGTATGGGAGATAGAGCCTAACCTTAGAGGAAGTGCAATCTGTATTGCACTCCAGAGAATTGTATGCCAAGTTAGAATCCAAACAAGAGGTAGGGAAAGGTTTAAATGTTAGGGGGAGGTCTGAGAAGAGGGACAAGAAAGGCAAGAACAAGAAGTCTAGATCAAAGTCTAAAGGCAAACTTTTAAAATGCTTTGCCTGTCATAAGGAGGGGCACTTTAAAAGAGACTGCCCTAAGAGGAAACAAAGAGCCAATGCCACCACTCAAGAATCTGCTGGTAAGGCAGATGTAGTTTTAGATGGATATGATAGTTCAGAAGTCCTAAATGTGTCTGAGACAGATCCTGGAAATGAATTGATACTGGATTCAAGGTGTTCATTTCATATGTGTCCTCTAAAGAATTGGTTTGAGTCTTTTACAAGTCTAGATGGGGGTCATGCGATCCTTGGTAATAACAAATCTTGTAAAATATAAGGGATTGGGACTGTGAGACTCTTAATGCATGATGGAATAGAGTGGGTATTGACAAAAGTGAGGTACAAACCTGAGCTCAAGAGAAACTTGATTTCTCTTGGTATCTTAGATAAAATAGGATGCTCCTTCAAGTCTGAAGGGGGTAGTCTAAGAGTGTGTAGAGGTTCACTTGTAGTGATGAAAGGGGTGTTAAAGAGTGGGCTGTATACTTTGGTAGGCAAGACAGTGATAAGGGAGGCTTCACCTATCACTCACAAGGAAGGAAACCAGGTTTCTTTGTGGCACAGGAGGCTAGAGCATGTAAGTCAACAAGGCCTAAAAGAACGGGAAAATCAGGAGTTTTTTGGGGATAGGAAGCTTGAGGATCTCCCTTTCTGTGAGGAGTGTGTCTTAGGAAAATCTACCAGAGTTAACTTTAAGAAGTCCACTCACGCCACAAAACAGACACTTGGTTACATACACTCAGATATGTGGGGACCAACAAAGGTAAATTCACATGGTGGTTCAAGGTATTTTCTGTCTATAATAGATAACTTCTCTAGGAAAATATGGGTTTATGTTTTAAAACATAAAAGTGATACTTTTGAGAAGTTCAAAAAATGGAAAACTCTGGTTGAAACCCAGACAGGCAAAAAGTTCAAAACACTAAGAACAGATAATGGTTTAGAATATTTGTCAAACGAGTTTTCTGAATTCTGCAAGATTGAAGGAATTACTAGACATAGGACTGTTAGGGAAACCCCCCAATAGAATAGACTAGCAGAGAGGATGAATAGAACTATTCTTGAAATGGTAAGATGCATGTTAGCTACCTTAAGCCTGCCCAAGACATTTTGGGCAGAAGCAGTAGCTACTACAGTATACCTTATAAATAGGTGTCCTTCCTCAACTTTCAGTTTTAAAACTCCACAAGAAATCTAGTCTAGAAAACCTGCTAATTATCAAAACCTAAGAGTTTTTGGGTGTACTGCATATACACATGTTAAAACAGACAAGTTAGAACCTAGGGTTATTAAATGCATTTTTGTGGGATATCCAAAGGGGGTAAAAGACTATAAACTCTGGGTTACTGAACCTAGAAGACAAAAATGTATAATTAGTAAGGATGTGATTTTTCATGAGACTGCCATGGGGGGTAAACCAGTCAATTCCCAAGACATAGTACAGTGCCCAGACGCCAGTGATATGCAGCTTGAGGTAGAGCAACCCTCTATCACTCAAAGCTGGTCAGAAATAGAGAATAAAGACTCTACGATACAAGCCTCAAAGACTAAATCTCTGGGTCCAAAGAAACATATCTTCTTGCCAGGGACAGGCAGAAGAGAGTCATAAGACTTTCTCAAAGGTATGGAGAAGCTGAAATGATAGTTTTTGCTCTTTTTGTTGCTGAAACAGAAATTGAGGTCGAGCATAGGACTTTTAGAGAAGCCATGAGCAGTCTAGAGGCCAAGAAATGGATTTTTGCAATGCAAGAAGAAATGAAGTCTCTAAATAAGAATAAAACATGGGTAGTGATACCTAGACCCAAGAATCAAAAACTAATAGGAACCAAGTGGATCTTTAAGGAAAATGAAGGTATCCCTAGAGCTGAATCACCTAGGTATAAATATAGGTTAGTGGCAAAGTGATTCACACAAAGGGAAGGGGTGGATTACAATGAGATATTTTCCCCTGTTGTAAGGCATAGCTCAATCAGATTTCTATTATCTTTTGTTGTTATACATGACTTGCATTTGGAACAACTTGATGTTAAAACAGTTTTTTTGCATGGAACCTTAGAAGAAACTATTTACATGCAACCTTCTCAGTGCTTTGAAACATAAATGGATAATAATCATGTGTGTTTATTAAAGAAATCACTATATGGATTAAAACAGTCACCCAGACAGTAGTATAAAAGATTTGACTCTTATATGATTCAAAATAATTTATGTAGAAGCAATTATGATAATTGTGTTTATTATAAGCAATGTGGTAACTATTATATATATTTGTTACTATATGTAGATGACATGTTAGTTGCTTGTGTAGACATGAATCTGTTAAATCAAGTTAAATGCATGCTTAAATCTGAATTTGAAATGAAAGAGTTAGGTCCTGCCAAAAGAATATTAGGTATGAAAATAACTAGAGAAATGGATAAGAACCTTCTTTACTTATTACAAAAGTCTTACATTTCAAATGTTTTAAATAGATTTAGAATGGGTCATGTTAAGTCTAATTCTATTCCTGTTGCACAGCACATTAAATTGTCTAATAAACAGTGTCCAGAAACTGAGTCTGAATCAATGTTTATGGATAAAATACCTTATGCTAGTATGGTTGAGAGTATAATATATGCCATGGTATGCACTAGACCTGACTTATCTTATGCTATAAGTTTAGTGAGTAGGTTTATGGGGAAACTCGAGAAGTTTTACTGGCATGCTTTGAAACAAATTTTTCAATACTTAAATGGTTCAAAACATTTAGGGTTAATTTTTGGAAAAATTGTGCATTGTGACTTAGGATTAAAGGTTTACACTGATTTTGATTATGTTAGAAATCTAGATACTAGAAAATCACTATCTGGTATGGTCTTTACATTTTTTGGAGGCACTATTAGTTAGAAATCTCATATGCAGTCTGTGGTATCTTTGTCTACTACAAAGGCTGAATATATAGTCTTGATAAAAGCTCTTAAGGAGGCTATATGGTTAAAGGGGTTGAGTTAAGAGTTAGGAATGTATAGTGAGGTTGTCACAGTTTACTATGACAACCAAAACACTATTCATTTATCTAAAAATCATGTTTATCATGAAATGTCCAAACATATTGACATTAGGCTACATTTTGTGAGAGATATTATTTCTATTGGTGAGATTGAAATTAAGAAAATTTCAACAAAGGATAATCCCTCTGAACATTGTTTGAACTTAATTAACCTAAGAAATTGTTAGTACCCATTAAGGGGGAACAAGCAGGAACTGTTTTACAGGGAGAATGTGTTAGACGCAAGGTTTACAAGCTTGCCAAGGTGAAAATTTGTTGATATGTCAAGCTTGTGACACATGGAGGAGGTACAACCGATGATGCAGCTTAAATGAAAAATGATCGTGTGGCTGAGATGCTTTGTATATGATTGGCTTCTTTAGGATTTTATTTTAAGGGCATTTATGTAATTATGTTTGGTCGGTATAAATACCTAACGATGCTACAATGCTGAATAATAATTTGTCGCGTATGAAATCAGAGAGAGAGAGAGAAAGAGGGGCTGAGATCCAGGTGATTAGGATTAGGTTTGGCTTCTATTTTCAGGCTGATTTCTTGAGGTGTTTGTATAGATAAAGTTCTGAGGTTGTACTCTGTATCTTATACTCTTGATTAATAAGATTCTTTTCTTAGGGTTCTTGTTGTGGACGTAGGCCATTAGAACTAAAGCACGTTAAATGTTGTGTTGATCTTGTTTTTTCTTGCGTTGTTGTTATTCTGTATTTTTCTTATCAAGTTTGGCAAAGTTTTCAAAAACTTAAATAAAGTTATTTGAAATCTCAATGTTATAGAATGAATTCTTTAAATAATAGAACACTCCCAAAGGATCAGACGTCAAAATCCACCAGAAAAAAAAAAAACAAAATTCTTAATTACCTCTGTTCGATCTGTTCTGCTTCTCTTGTTTGTTTGTTTTCCTGGGAAGCAAACAGAGCTTTAAGCAGTACTTGTCGGCAGCTAGCAAACCCAAAAGGAATTAACAGCTTTGGAGGAAACCTGGAATCTGACCAAATGCCAAGAAAGGGAATCAGGAGCCTCTGATTTCACTCTAAAAAACCTGGTTGTTGATACCCTGAACTATGTATAATTATTGATCTCTCCTTTTTTCTTTCGGGAGTTGACAATTAATTAATTAATGTTTCCTACTTAATTGATGCCAAATCAAAGTCAAAGTCTATAACATGACATGTATCGGCGGATAGGATTAGACCAATTGTTAAACGACGTAAAGAAATAAGTGGGAGAAAGCCATAAAGATTGATGTAAAAAGAAAGGCCAACGTCATATGAAGAAGAGGTTGCTCGTCAAGTAATTGATTATTATTGAAGCATAAAAAGAACTTAAAAAGCAACTGATGACCCACAAGGCGCATGGAAAAGATACGATGCAGCCTATACCAATGGTGAACAAGGGTCGAATAAATTACTGCTCGCCCAAAGGGGAAAAAAAAAAGAAGATATAAAAGATAAAGAAATTAGATTTCTAAAGGTGAGCTAATTCATTGACTTTTGAATCACATGAAGCCCAATTACTACAAGAAAGACATATTTGGTACAGTTTACAGAGTCATTGGTGGGCAAAACCTCTGATCGGTTTCCACTGATAATATCGGCCCCAAAAATCCCATTTTTTAAAACTTATTTGACTTGAATATTACTATTTCTAATGAGACCAAATGAAGCCCGGAAATATATACTTTTAAGGTGCTATTCTTTATGTGCTTGAAATGAGCACTTGGCTGATAATTCACTGCAATATCAATAATTATAATATATTTCGGTTAGGCTCCTTTAAGATCAATCCATGTAGCATAAATATTCATATTTACTCAAATTCAAAATTATTTTCCTCCTAAAAATCTTTATCCAAAACTCTTTTTTAACTTGAATCTGTTTAGACTATCTCTTAGTTGCAATTTGAATAAATTCCTACATTGAAACTAATACTTAATTTCAAACTTAACTTAATCTCTTTATAATCAATGTTATCATTCCTCTATCATCTATAAAACTCACTCGAGACTTAAATTAAACAGTATAAATTATATAAATTAAGATGATAAATGCTTTTCTTTTCAGTGAAATGGTCTCGATTCGGTCTCGTTTCACTTTTTTTATATATATATATAATTTTTAAGTAAGTGTTTTTAAATAGTGTTATACTTTTTTTTATATTTTTAAAAAATATTTTAAGATGTTAAAAAATCACATAAAAAGACATTTTTAAAAATATAAAAAAATTATAATATTATTTAAAAATGCTTATTTAAAAATTATATAAAAAATAAAAAATAAAAATAAATAAAACGAAACTCAATCTAGATCTATTTTACCAGAATGAGTAGCATCTCCCATATTAGGATTGATTATCACCAACTCACAGAATGTGTAGCACTTGGACTTCAAACCCAACATGCTCAATCTTTTTCCCAACTTAACATGTTGTCCGTTTTGCTTTGGAACATGACGTACCTGGCCCATTAATCTAGATTTTGGAAAAGATCAATTAACACTGTACCTTAGGAGTTAGGCCTAGCTTCTCCGGATCGAATAACCTAGAATCTATCTAATTAATTAATTTCTACGTATTCCTTCCCAAGAAAAAAGTTGGAGATGTCAGTGCAATTTCCCAGAGACTTACTACTTCTGTTGACAACAAGATTCCTTACCTTGAGTCATCACTATTCACTAGGCATGCATGGCTGCGAGTTGGTAAATAAGTGCATTTTCAATAAATGATTAAAATTTATATTTTAAAAAGTATAATTTTATATAAATATTAAAAGAAATTCGATCATATTTTATCAAATATAATAGTAAAATTTGTAAAGAAAGGGAATAAAATTATTTTTTTTTATAATTAATAAAATTAAAATTTTATCTAACAATTGTTAATATTTATATGAAATTATAATTTTTGAAAGAATAATTTTTAGCTAATTTATTAAGAATGCTCTAAAAGCACTAGCAACAGTGTTATAGTATCCATATTGGTCTCAACTTTTTTTTATCATCAAAAATATATTTTTTGCATACATATCAAAAAAATAATGTCATATTTGATTAAATATGGCAAAAAAAAATGTGGCAAATAGCATAAATGTGTTTTTTGCTTACTTTTTGTTTAACTTTTGATGATTTACTATTCAAAAATTAAACAAAAAAACATATTTATGCTATTTTTTACACTTTCTTTTAGCCATATTTGATCAAATATGACATTATTTTTTTAGTATGTGTGCAAAAAGTATACTTTTGATGATAAAAAAAGATGAGACTAATAAGAATGCTCTTAGCTAAAACTTCCATTTAAAAAGTACAAATTTGCACACTCTTCAATTTGGAGAGTTACTATTCACAAATGGAAAAAAAGAATTATTCTATTTACCACACTTTCTTTTCCTCACCATTAATCAAATATAACAAATATTTTTTGAAAAGTGTGCAAACTTATACTTTTTAAATGAAAGTTTTAACTAACATTATTGCTAGTGCTTAAAGAGATGCAAATGAATTAGTGCAATTGAAGAGTTTGTCCAAAATGAATACACAATAAATTTATAAATTGATATATGGTTGAATGCAATATATTGGATTATAAAATTATTTTTATCATAAATTAGATCTAATTAATTATATAAAATTACGTTAATCTATAAATTTAATTTTGTGTAATCTCTTCTATGTATATAACATGACTCTCTTATTGGAAATATCGATTTATACACTATTGCAAATGAGTGCCCCCTGAGTTACCAATGGACCAACACCTTCATCAATCACAATTATTACTTAATCAATCACAGTGTCGATTATTTGTACTTTAGAAAGAACATCTCTAGGTTATTATGAGCCTAGGGGTGAACAAAATGGTCGTTCTGCCAACCCGCTCGATATGCCAACCCACTACCGACCCGACATCCATGCAAATGGAAGCCCATTCTTCCGATACCGTTATCGACTCGTTTGAGTAAACGATTGCCCATCTCTCTTGCCGACGCCAATCGTTGCTCTCTCTCGCTGACGCCAATCATTCCTCACAGATTCTCAGATTTCTCAAATCTCCTCTCATTCTCACTCTCTTAGTGTTTGGTTTTTCATTTGAATCATTTGACAATTCATGGCCAATTGGCGAGAGGTTCTAGCAGATTTATCAGTTTTCAATATGATTTGTACTCCTTTTTCATCGAATTTGGCATTTTAATTTTGTCACGTTTTCTAGATTGTAGAGATAAATTTATGTTCTAGCTTTGGTCATGACGAGCTTGATGCTCTGTTTGGTGGTTGAGAAATCAAGAAACCTATCAAAAATAAAAAAAATAATTGGAAAATGAAATGAAGGGGGTTCTGTAATACAATTGATAGCGTCTGAAAGATGTTTGTGAGAAAGACTAAGAGATTAAGTCTAAGAGTCATAAGCAAAGTTTGCACTTGAAAAACACAAAGATTATATCAAACTCAACTACCCTCAATCTAAAGTTTTGAGAAGTTTCTAAAACATATAAATAGATATCTCCTTCAGAGTAATACAGAGTAACAGAAGTATGAAGAATTAAATTATTAATAGTTCGATAAAATTATTTACTTATAAAAAATTGATTGGAAAAATAGAATGGCTTTGCCATGGAATGCTATTTCGGAGTTAATTTATTTTATTTGAGGGAAAAATCTTGAGAGCCTTGAAGATAATTTTAGAGTTCATCGTAATGGAATTTACATATATCTATCCTTTATTGTACAAAAACATGTTGGAAAATGTTGGGTTGAGACTGATTCAATGGCTTCAAGATATGTCAAATGGTAGATTCAAATATTGCTTGTTTTATCTTGCTAGGTTACATTATCTTGAGAGTTTCTTAATCAATTTATTTGATTTTTTTATTTGTTTTAATTTGGTTCCTGCATGCAAAAAAGTGTACACTAATGAACTTAATTGCAAAAAAGTGTACATTATCTTGTTTTATTTGTTTTAATTTGGTTCCTGCATGCAAAAATGATTTTATGGGTCTCATCTTCATCCTCAAACCTCAAGCCTAACATTGCATCTCAAACTACATTTTTCAGCACAATTGGAATACACAAGTAACATAAACATTGATGGGTTAATAGTTTATAATGGTTCTATAAGTTCAGGTTCTAGTACAAATTTTAATATGCATTTATGTTTGCTGGGTTATAATGTATTTGACATAATAAAGTCTATGTGTGTCTCTTCATAGACTTTATTACGTCAAATGCATTATCTTGGTTGACAGTTATTTAGCTACAAATTTTAATACACTGAAACCACTAATGATTTAAAACTTGCATATACCTTGGTTGCATATCTTGTTTGGAATTACCTCTATTTTATAATTTAGTAAAACTTGCATATCTTGGTTGCCAGGTGTCTTCATGATTTAAAACCCATGTAATTCATTTATCTTTCCCATCATTGTTCAAGTCTTCAAGATATATCAAATGGTATATTTAAATATTACTTGTTTATCTTGTTAGATTACATTATCTTGGGAGTTTCTTAATAAATTTATTTGAATTTTGTGTAGGTTTCATATATATAGAGATGAGGATATCTTGAACACTCTTCATGACTGATTCATTTCTTAAAGGAAGAAATTTGATTTCAATAAATGTAAACTGATTAGATATTGGAGTTATTTCAATATTTATTGATTTGAGTTTAATTTGGCGCATGCTAATATAACTATCTTATTCAGGACAATTTCTAATGATGATTGAGGACCTTTATTAATTTGTATGACTCATAACTGCCAAATTTATTAATGGTTTTGGACCTAGCTATATAATATATATATATATATATATATATATATATACACCATAGATATATAGATATTCATTGTTATAAGTTTATCTTCATGGAAAAATAAAAGGACCCCACCTCAGGCCAAAAAAAAAGAATAAAAAAAAACACACAACAACACAGAATCGGATTAAAAAAAAAAACTTTATAAATTTTATCTTCATGAAAAAAAAAAATTAATGCTTGTCATTTGAAAAGGTTAGTGCATGAATCCCCAGATCTATAGAAGTAACGAAACAATCCAATTATAATAACACATATAGTTGTCTTCTGAGATGCATAAATAATGGACATGCGCATGTTACGGCTTAACGAAATAACGGAATACTCGATAAGCTATCAGGTCGGAAATTCGGCTTATTGGGTATTTGGGGATGGAGAGGTATCGGTCGGGTCAGTGGTCTGGTTGCCGGGTTGGGTCGGCATATTCCCTAATTATGGCCGATCATCTTTCACAACTTTGTATGGGGATCGATAACTGTTGGTATTTTTCTTTTTTTTCAATAAATAAAGTTTTTATAACGTTTTTATTGAAGTATTATTACTGTAGCTTTTGAAAGCCGTTTTCTTATGTAGCTCTTGAAAGTTTTCTTTTCCTCATACTAATTAATTTGGGTGTCTTTCTTTAATTGCCTAAGCCGTACCTTTTGAAAAGCTTTAGTTATAAACTTTTGAGTTATTAGATGTTTCGAGTTTTATTGCACTTAAACGATGTTGTTGTCATTATTCTAACTTTTAACTGCCAGTGATCGGATCAGTGGAATAAGTAAATAACGTGAACTTTTGTTTAATTCTTTTTGTCTATCATTTCATTGTACGATTACTAAGGCTAATTTTTTAATTGTTTAAACTTGATGAAGGTGGGTCTGTTAGTGGTTGATAATTTTTAAGGGTAATTCATTCAAGAGTAATATTTCTTTGTACGTACGAAAGGAATGTTTTTCTTTTGATTAATAAAAAAATAAAGTGTGTATATTTTTTTTAGATATTTTCTAGATAATAAAGAGGTATTCAAACACTTGACAGGATAAATTTGAGGCATACGTTGATTATTTGGATTGTTGAATCTTAGAACAGTTAAATCAAGAGAAATTTTGTTGCATAATGGCCTGAATCTCTTTTAAGATTAAAATGAGATTTTTGTGCCTCAGTCTAAATTAGCCGCTTTATTTTATTTTTATTTTTATTTTTATTATATTATTAAATATTTCAATAATAATAACTCCAGCTTGATTGTGAGATTAGAGAATAATAAATCTTTTAAGATGCATTTCTAATCTTTTATTTATTTGATCGTTTAATTTCTTTCTTGGTATTGATATATGTAATAAAATTGCACAATTTATTTTATAATGTGTTAAAAGAGAGATAATTTTATAAAATATTTTATATGTATAATATTTTATAGAATTATTTCTTATTTAATATTTTATTATAAATTATATTGTATATGTGAGGGGATAATCATATTAAGGAATAAATTGATGATCGCCAATTGGCATTGCGCCCACCTACTCTTCCCAAATATACCTTAGGAGGAATCAGGAAGGAAGTATATGAAACGGAGGGTTCAATTCCTATTCCAATCAACCTAATTATATCTCTCATAGTTTATTCCTCTGAGATAAAACACAGTGAATTTGATAAATTCATCGAGATTATCTCGAACACAAGAATAATATAATGATCAAAACCTTTATAAGTATTTAATGTCTGACAATGTGATATCTCACATTAAATACAGATTAATTGATATAAATATTCGAAATGAGTACAGATTGTCTAAATATGATCATGCTAAAGAAAATATTATTTAAAATAAACAAAAATGATAAATGATCCGAGAGAATAAGAAAGAGAAAGAATAATGATTTACTGTAATCTTTCCCCTGTAATCTCGAATAATAACACATATGTTAAATTGATATCTCAACTCATTTAAAAGAAAAATTTTATCATAAATAGAAAAAGTTCGCACAAATAATTTGAGTTATTAAGTTTAATTATGATATATATGAATTTTTTTTTAATAAAAATATTAGGGAGTTTTAAGGATTGGAGAACTCAGGTCCCGCTTGGATTCGGAGATGAGATGAGTTGAGATGAGATGAGTTATGAATAGTAGTGAGATGAGTGAGTTGAGATAAGTTGAGATGAGTTTTTGTGTGTTTGGTTTGAAAGTGAGATGAGATGAGTTTAGGTTGTTAGAAAATTAATATAACCAAAGTCCCATAACCTTTTTTATTTATGAATTCGTATATAAATAAATAATAATCATTTTATCCAATTACACAATAATAATTATCAATTTATAAATTTTTTGGCGTCGTAAAATTATATAAAAAAAATCAAATTAAATTATATTTTAGTTAGACCATGTTAAAATTTGATAAATTATTTTAGGTAATTCTATGTTAATATTTTTATTATTATAAGAATTACGTTTTGATCAATAAATTTAATTTTGAAACATATATATATATATAATTTATAAAAATACATATCACAACACCTATAGTAAAAACACACTTGCGTATCCATAAGTCATCAAATTTTGACAATAAAGAAACTTATAATTTCAAATAACGTTGAAAATGTACATGCCAAATTCAATAAGTTCAAATAATCAAACAACACTCTTATAAAACAGTTTATATATTTCACTTATATTACATGTCATGATGTCTAATTGTCCATTGTCCAGCCAGAATACAATCCAAAAATTTGAATGACCACAGAGAAGATTAGCATGGTCCCTGTGCAAGGATGACAAGCACAAATTAAGAAATGTCTAATACTCCATTCACAAACTGCACCTGGCCGCCCACATATTTTTGGCAATATCATCCCTAAATGCAACCATATATTGTGCTGATTCCAACGTCATGTTAGGATGACGTGCTGCATCTGCATCTTCACTAACTGCACGGCCATGCGGATCAAGCTTCTTGTTGGCCCATTCCTCAAATATAAAGTCGTCTGGTGTCGTCATTCTAATAAAATTATGTAATGTACAACATGCGGTAATCAGTTGGTCTTGTTTCGTAATTGAATATGCAGGCATATTTCTTAAAATTCGAAAACGTGATTTTAAGACCCCAAACGCACGTTCTATGACATTACGGATTGATGAATGACGGTAATTAAAATAATCTTTGTAGCCCCTAAATCCCCGCTGACTAGCATAGTCACTTCTATGATATCTTTCTCTTGGATATGGGGGCATAAATCCTCGAGTACATGGATACGCTGAATCGACTAGATAGTAATGACCTGCTAAATGAATTAACACCACAATGGTTAGTCGTAGATAACTAATCATAGAGATTGAACAAAATACATATTAGTTTCAATACATTTTTTAAAAAGCATAAAAATATAAAGATTAATTTTTTACCGTCCAAAGGCCATGGAAAGTGGTTATCGACTTTACGCAAGGCGTCAAGGAATATGCGTGCATCATGGGCACTTCCCTCCCAACCAGTGTACACAAATGTGAACTTCATATCCAAATCACATACGCTCAACACGTTTTGGGCAATTTGGCCATGGCGGTTGCGAAATGCCTCGCGTACCTCACTAGGTACGACGGCATTGATCATGGTTCCATCAATCGCACCAATGCATCCCTCCAAAACAATGTTACCCACAATATTAAACAATTTAGATTGAAATAAATAATTTAATCAAACTTTCAACATATTTAATTATATGGATTTATTATGTACGAAAAACCGAAACATACCTGAAACCAAGGATAATTTTTCAGATTGGCCTCGATTGTTGGGTGTGGCCCGGCTGTGTGTGTTGGGTTAATAAGATGTGTTCCAAGTGTACAAAGCGCCCGCCTTACTCTCCTTACGTGTCGATTAACCGTTTCTGTTGAACGTTGAAATCGTTGAGCCACGATGCGTTGTTCTTCTCCAAGGCCCATGACTGAAACGAATATGCCTACTTGTTCCTCGACTGTTACCCCTTTTCTAGTATCCTTCAAAAAGTGATTGTTTCGTAAATTTGAACATAATGCACGAAAAGCCTCAACCTCCATTCGGAATAACTCTCGACAATTTGTCGGATTTCCCTGCAAAACTTCAACGGTATATTGATTTCCGCGCAATCCAATATTATGTAATGGCTGGCCTTGCCCATCTGGCAACATCCCAAGCCACTTCGTGATGAGTAAGGCGTCTTCCATAAACTCTTCACTACTATCAGTTTCACCCCCATCATTTTCACTCCTATCAAAAAATTGGTTCACATACTCATCATTGTTCACACCATTCGACGAGGTTCCTGCTTCCCAATTCGCACCATCCATGTTGATGTCAAAATGTATGTCTTCTATATCATTAACAAGTGTTGAGTGCAAATTGCTTTCTCACTACATAAAAAAAAAAAACTTGTAGATCATAAATACATATCCTTAATAATCAATCAAGTCTGGAAAATATCTGATATTCAACTCATATCACAAATAGAATAACAGTCGTAGCAGTCGTCTAGCATTTAGTAACTAAACATGCCAAAAAAAAAAAAATTGTCTCGAAAATAAACAACGACCAACGTGACATAAATAAATTATACAACAATTTAAATATGTTGTCAGGCGCATCAACAGTTTCGAGCCCACAACTCTCGCCCGGCAGGATCCATCGTCAGGAAGGCTTGCTGCACTGTAGGGTCACATAACTCTTTTACAGCACGATACCAGATTGGCCCTTCAAGTCTCGGGGACATTTCGTTCAAAAATGTCATGCACTCTTGTAGTGGATTGTACCCTGCATTGCTGCCCAGGCTTGGGTCTGATCCTTTGCTTCGCTTCTCACTCCCAATATCGGCCCTCTCCTCCCATCGCTTACGACGTGCGGACATAGTTGCTGAAATTTCCTCACATGTCGTCATGATTGCTTCTTTCTGGCTCATCTTCCCTTTGCGCCTATTTGATGATGAAGGTGTAGACCCTTTCCCCAAGCCCAGATTATCAGTAGGGTGATGGGGCCTATGTCGACTGCCATCCGTGGGACCACGTCGAGCTCGCATCTCAGAATCAGCCGCTGCTCCTCATCACTATCTAGTGGTGCTTGCGTCGAGGCGTGTTGCAGGGTCCCATATGCAATTGATGCACCGAATATGGTGCATAAGTCCTCGTACCTAGGTAGGCCAGATGTACGAAACCTCCCCCATTTTGGTTTAACCTGTTTTCAACGTAGAAAACGCACGTCAGTTAGCTAAGTGTAGACACTTGCTTGAAAATGAAGCATAATTGAATAAATTCACCAATATATCATACCTTTATGGCATTTTCCCATGCCTCGTCGCTCGCATCTACCGTATTGGTGACCCTATCCCAACCCATCCCAGTCTGACCCATCAGATCGAGAAATAGACGTAGTTGACTCTTCAACCTTGTGATTTTACCACCTACCTGATGAGCATCAAACACCCTCACATTGAGAGCAGTAAGCCGCTCAGCATAAGCAGTATGCTGAGCACCCGTGATCTTGCCAGGCTTTAATCTACCGTGTATGGAATCGTCATATAGCATGTCAATAAATACCTCCTCCATATCATTGCCCCATACGTCACGGTCATGTCGCGTGTTTTCCAAATCATCCATCACAAATAGCTGTGAGAGGATAATATGGCAATGCATGTAATTGTGCGAAGTATGCAAAATTAATAATTGTCCATGTGCAAAAATGGTATATACGAGGGCAAATTTTTGTCATCGGGGCATGTAGTATAAATTATATAAAATGAAAAAGAGCCTATCGTTTCGAATATAACCAAAGAACCTCCACACATATAGGCTAAACAAAGAAACAATTAATATATACAAAACACATAGCAAGACTATATAAATTTAATACAAGGGCGTATATAATGTAATGGTTATGGAGTTAAAGGGCGCATACCTGTTGAGAGGCCGGATGTCTACGTGAGGAACGCAAGTAGTACCGCTATCAAATGAGAAGAGACTATACAGTATTAGGCTTCAAATGTCCAACAAAGCATAAGATAAAAATTATGCGTCTTTATGGAAATCAATGATGATATAGTTGGATAAAATTTGTTTGATTTTGTTATGTGTGTAAAATCTGTGTATTAATTATGAGACTAACGTTTTTTGTATTGTACTTTTAGGTTTGGGTTTTTGTCGAAACCTTTTGAAGATGGTATGATTTAATCACGTTTTAGTGTTGTATTTTGAGTTAGAAATCCGAAGACATATGCTGTCATGTCTATTGTAAAAGTAGCTAACCCAATGTTACCCGCAAATGTATGGAAAGATTGAACGTTGAAAATATTTCCAGCTTGGTCTCCAATCTATCTTATGTTGTTTGGCTCATTTCTTTGACCGTATTGGACAATAATTCATGAACTTAACACATAATGAGAACTCATACCATGATGCATTTGTAAGTTAGGACACTACAAGAATTGTGAGTCACTTTAAATAGAAGCTAGTTTCTTTAGATGATCCACATCACACCAGTTGTACTGCCAAATTCAAGTCATTTAAGTTACTTGAACCTATCAAACATCACATGACTAAAATAAATGGCTATTTGCAAGGTAGGCAAATGCAAGCATGTTATCAAATACTGCAAGTCAGATGGTATGATTGTAAATCACTAAAACCGCCTCAAGTTGATGACTCAATGTTGGGAATCTTAATGGATAGCATGATATGTAACATGCCTACTTGTTCCATCCGGTGTTCCCAAAATTATACAATTGTGCAGTGATGTATATATTATATAGGATTATTTAATTAGAATAACTTAATATAGTATAATAATTATACTATATTAAGTGTTCCCAAAACATGTTCTGACATTAAGTATATTAAAATTGCTGCTAGCATAAAGAATAGATAGCAAATTATTTAATTAGGCTATTAGTGACTATCTAGTGGTGCTTGAATTTTCGCGTACTGATAATTATGAAAGAACATCTTTTTAAAAAGCCCATGCATAGTCATACATCAAAACAGTTTATAAGCAGCCCATATAAACCTCCCATTTTAGAACATCAAACCAGCCCAAGCAGCCCAAAACATGTAATCTTCCCAAAAAAAAAAAAACTAAGCAAGTAGAACAATGAGAAATGAAGCAAACAACCCCAACCATATATCTTAGAGTTAGACAATAATCCATTTGAAGTTAAAGCAATGAATACCAACAATTTGAACAATGAGAAATGGGGGCATAAAAGTAGCGTCGTATTTGACAGTAAAAAAAAAAAAAAAACTGGCCAGCCAGGATACATGACCAATAAAAAAAAAATTGCAACTAGAACAATGAGAAATTAATAAACTTTGAACACGGATTGCATTCATACCCACAAACTGGCCAGCCAGAATACATGAGCCCAAAAATATCTGATATTCAACACTAATAGTACCAATGTTCAATCCCAAACACTGGCCAGCCAGGTTACATACAAAGTGATGAAGCATCATCTCAAGTGATAAAGAACAAATTGTACATACAAGTGATGAAGCATCATCTCAAGCAATAAATCTTTTTTCTTTGAATTGGAAGAACAAATTGTACATACAAGTGATGAAGCATCATCTCAAGTCAAGGGTTTAATGGAAGAGGTTAACGAATTACAACATTTGAGAACCCAAAAATACCAAAACTTCAACCAATCAACTCATTTCTAATGATATCAGCTCTATTCTAGAACAACAAACACCACCCAAAAACAAAAACGTGATTTTTTGATATACAAAACAAGTTAGACCAAAAGATATTTCATATTGATATGCATATAAATAAACTTGTCTTAACCAAAGTAACTGAAACATATGAGGAGTTTTTTTGCCTTCTTAACCTACAACGTAAACTCAACCTCCCTCTGCTACTAATTCTCCTCTGCACCCATGAAATGAAATATGCAACAAATGTACATGGCTCGGATTTAACACCCTCACAGCCAATAATTATGCAGGAAAACCCGTAGTTACATCCCCAAATTAGGAAAAAGTTGCGTGATGATTCACAATCAAAAATGGCAGTTCAACTTATGCAGACATAATAACAAATTTGTATAAGTCTAGCTACACACACAATTAGCTTCACAATGGTGAAATTAAATTCACATACTTGGAAAGATCGTGTCCGTGGAGCCGTAGTGGTGGTTGAATGAGACCGCCGGACTCTATGGATAGCTTTGGGAAGCAACGGGCAGTGTTTGCAACAAGGTGGATTCCTGGGTTTGCACTGCCTCGGCATGGTGAAGAAATAGTGGAAATTTCTCCACTATTTCTCGAACTGATTGATCGCACTCCCGAACCCTATACCAGACATGAATCTGAGCTGGGTCAAGGGGGCAGGGGAATCTCTGCCTTCTGAGATGGGGTCAGGGTACTTAAAGTTAATCAAAAGCCAAAAATGTGCTAGGGGAAGAGATTTACCTTCTGAGATGGGATCACAATACGCCGAAATGCCTCTCCTCGAGTTCCAGGTCCCTTCGCTATATTTGTTCTTCACGGGATGCCTTTGAATGACTCCAAAACGTTGCAGAGAGGCATTGAAACGGTGGAAATGTTGAGCTTTCAAGAATCTGCAGAAACCTTGGACTGGGGTTGCTGCGACGGGGTCTTCTACACCGAGAGAATCCGTTTTCGAAAGTGTGCAAAACCATGGGCGTATGACTCAGGGGCTGTAAATGAGATGCTGCTGGTTTTAAGGGTATTTGACCGTAAAGTAAAAACACGGTAATAAATATAAGACAAAACCGTATTTGACCGTAAACTCAGTTTACTAGCCGCGTTTGGATTCGAAATGAGCTGTCCGTACCAACTCATTTCTAATGTCTTGGACTCAGTTTTGAATCCAAGCGGGGCCTCAGTCTTTTATCTTTTTTTTTCTGTAGATTAATTAATTTGTAATTTAGACGTTATTTAAGAGAATAGAATGCACATCAATAATATAATTATTTTGTAGATATATCTATCTTCCTTTCCTTTAATCATTTTCACAATAATCGCGTTAACTATTTTCTTAGTTTGCTCCAGGAGAGTGATAAGACCAGAAAAATTGGACAAAGCAAATTGTTTCAGGGGCTCTACCTACTTCAAGTTTCAACCACCCGACTCGGCATTGAATGTCAACAATACGTTGGTCAACCAAGTGTGGCACAAAAATCCGTGTCACCCTTTTGATCAGAGCCTGTCCCATCTATTTCCTTCCCTACCCACCCAATCTAGTAATAGTAGTGAGCTGCGCCAGTTTTCTAATCCAATTTTCCAGGAAGGTGATAAGCAAACTCATTTTAAGTCAGAGTATTAGAATTGATTTTCGCTTCGTTTAGATTAAAAAATTGGTATGTTGGGATAGGTTTAATTTATTTTTTAATATTATTATTATTTTAAAATTAAAATATATATATTACAATTTAGAAAATATATAGAATTTAAAAAATATGTATATAAATATATTTTATATAAAAATTTAAAAAAATATAATTATAAAATAAAAATGAGTTTAAGTGAGTTTAAATAAGTCTTGAATACAAATGAAACCTTTTTATTTAAAAAAAATTTAAAATTTCCTAAAACATATAAACTGGATAAAAATAAAATACTTAAAAGAAATTTACATTTAATCTATCATAAAACTTTTATCAGAAGTCAACTATTCAAAAGTCAAAAGTCAAATTAATAATATTTTATTTTATTTTCTCTACTTTTTTTTTCAATTTTAATTAAATTTGATAAAAAAAAATTATAGATTCAACGTAAAACTTTTTTAGGTATTTTTTTCTATCAAATTTATATTTTTCATTAAATTTTTCAAAAAAAATAATAGAATCAATACTAATACTCTTAATCCAATTCACATTATCAAATAAAAAAATAAAGTCACATGTTCTGGGTGTTTTTTTAATTACACATATGGATTCTTATGATGGCTAATATATATAATTACGTTGTTCCCTTTATTGATATATGATTAGTTTCGTGCTGCTTGGATATAATTTTTTGGAATTTAGAGTAAATTTTATTTTAGGTCTAATTTGAAGGTTGAGATGAAATGGAAATTTTATTAATCGATAATGTTAAAGCTATTGAGAAAGATGACCATGTATTGTACCGACAGTGCAAATTGCACTTTTATTATTATTTTTTTAATTTCTTTCAAATACTTTTTAAATGCCTTTAAAAATTCTAAAAAAAATACAAAAATATAAAAAATTATTTTCATGACCAATAAGTAAAAAATAGTAGCTTCTCTTGGTGTGGGAGGCATTTTTTTATGTAAATAATAGTGAAATAATTTATGAATAATAATAAAATAGTTTGCATACTCCACAGCTCTACGAGTGAGGTTAGCTCAATTGTTCGTGCTCCATACCCATGTGTCACTTTACTGATTAGGGAAAAAGCTCTCTTTTGCTAAATCGCATATTAGAAATTGAAGTTCTAAGTGAAACGATAAAACTCCTACGGGGATACTGGAGGTGAATTAGAGAGGCAGGACTGCCCTCGTAGTCCTCGGGTTGGGGGACGGGGAGTGGTGACCCCTATAAGCTTGAGACCCCTTCCACAGCTACGCCTATACTTGACGATGGCTCCATACGGTATTAAAAGTCACATAGGAGCTTTCTCGTAAGTTAAGATGTTTTTATAGAGTTTTGATAAAATAGATAAAAAAACTAAATAGAAATATTATAAAGTTAAAATATTGTTTAAATATAAAATTTGATATTTATTTTATTTTAGAGTTTGAGAAAATTAAATTAGTTTTTATATTTTATTTGGAGGTTTAAAAACTTGTAATGATTATATAAAAAAACCTTTATATTTTAAATTAAAAAATAATTTATGTTTACGGCGTTTTGTGTAAAGTAATAAACATTGCAAGGATATTGGAATTTTGAACAAACGTTCGTTACTATTGATGGTAAATATTTATACAAGTTTGGCTGAGCCATGTAAGGAATTTACAAAACTATCAGTTAGACATTTACAGAGCATTTAATCTAAACGTTACAAAGTTCAAACAGAGTATTAATCACATAATCAAATTTACAATAAAAGCTGGAACCGATCCTTGAATCACGTCTGCCACAATTTTAGCAAATAACTTCTGTTTCCTTTATCTTTTAGCTGTCACCGCCATATCATTTGCATATTTCTTTATACACCTCCGCAAGAGCGTACTGCCATTAGTGAGGCCGATCTTGTTTCTCAGAAGATCAGTACATTGACGTGAAAGACGTTTGGTTAATAAATCCGCAAGTTGATCATTAGTGTGCATATGTCGAACTTGAATTGCATTTTTCTGAACCAAATCTCTAACAAAATGTAGATCAATCTGAATATGCTTCTTTCTTGAGTGCTGAATTGGATTAAAACTTAAATGAGTTGCACTCAAATTATCACATAACAATAATGGTGGTTTTGAGTGTAAACTTGAGCTCATAAAATAGAGAAAGTATCAACATTGATTCAACTGTTGTTGTGGCTAGTGTTCTATATTTAGGTTTGGTAGACAACCGTGCAATAGCTCATTGTTTTTTTTAACTCCAGGAGATGGGTGTTGAGTCAAGTAAAACCATGTATGCAAATGTAGAGCTTCTATTATCCAGGTTTCCTACCCAATCCGCATTTGAGAAGCATATGACTTCGGGTTTTGTTGATTTTCTTATGGTAATGTCGTGAAAAATAGTGTTCTTCAGGTATCTCACTAGTCTTTTAGTTGTTGTCCAATGATTTTTTGTTGGACAATGCATGAATTGGAAAAGTTTGTTTACCGCAAAACAAATATCAGGCTAAGTTAGAGATAAATATTGTAAAGCTCCAATAACTCGACGATATTCCTTGAAATCAAATGATGAAGATCCATCATTTAGCTTTAACGAAACCGAAGTTTACAATGGTGTTCTTTTGCACCATCCATACTTATTTTTGCAAGAATCTCGCAAATGTATTTGTGCTAAGATAGAAACAACCCTTATTTTGTAGGAATTTCTTCAATACTTGAGAAGAAATTCAGGGGTCCCAAATCTTTATTAGAGAATTTTTGGCCAAGCTGATCAATGATGCTTGCCACAAATGCAAAATGATTTCCTGTAATGACCAACTCATTTACATATACAAAGCAATATGCAAGTATTGAGTCATGATGGTATACAAATAAAGAAGAGTCAGACTTGGCATTCACAAAGTCGAATTTTGTAAGGGCTTGTTTGAAAGTTGAGTACCAAGCACGTGGTACTTGTTTAAACCCATAAATTGCCTTTCGAAAGCAGCAAACATAATCTGATTTTTCTTCATTTTGAAAGTCAGATGGTTGCTTCATATAGATATTCTCAGTCAAATGATCATGAAGGAATGCATTGTTAATATCTAACTGTCTTAGTGGCCAGCCCTGCATCACAATCAATGTTAAAATTGTTCTAATGGTAATAGGTTTAACTATAGGGCTAAAAAAAATTTGTAGTCCAAACCCGGTCTTCGATTGAAACATTTAGTTATTAATCTCACTTTGAACCGATTGATAGACCTATCAAATTCCGTTTAATTCGAAACGCCCATTTGCAACCTATGATGTTACAGCCTTTTGATGGTGGAACATGTTGCCATGTGTCATGGCACATAAGGGTTGTTAACTCTGAGGACATGGCATCAAGCCATCTATGGTCAGAGAGTACCTCATTTACATAGGTTGGTTCCAAAGAGAGAGGTATAGGATGCTTAGTGACTAAAAAGGATTTTTTTGGTCTGTAAATATTGTTCATAGAACGAGTGACCATATGGTGAGTGCACACTTTAGATGAAGATGGTAACTCAGACTCATTTTGGGCATGGACCGATGCTGGAATTTTTAAGGTGTGTGATAGTGGTATTTCTTGCAGAATTGAAAAGGATGTAGAAGAGGGACATACCTAAGAAGCATTCGGTGCAGTTAAGGCACTAACTCGGACGATTGACGATCGACAGTACCTATATCCGGAAAGCTTGCAAGCAGTGGAGAGATAATTTTTGACAAGGAAATTAGCACACCCAAAGTATTCAAATCAAAGGATTGTGTTATTTAGGGCTTGACTTCTGAAATGGAAAATTCCCTTCAACAAATAAGACATGCCATGATTTGTACACATGATGCATTTTAGGCTCAAGGCATAAGTATGCATTTTGTGAGGGAGAATTGCCCACAAATATGTAAGGCATTGATTTGAGCTCAAGCTTGTTCTAATTATAGGGTCGTGTTAAAGGATAACATAAACACATGAATTGTTTAAACTTGAGATAATTTGGGCTTTGCTTGAATAGGTTCTCAAATGAAGTCTTATTTTGCATTTTTTGTAGGTAATGAAAAAACATGAATAAGATTATTGACAATTTTTTAAGATGGATGACCAAGTCTTTCGTGTCAACCATTATTTGATGTACATTCATGAACATAAGTAACAACCTTTTTAGAAACCATTTCCATAGACTCCGGTAAAGGATACACGACATCTTCACATTCACCTTTAAGTAGTACTGTCTCTATGATTTGATCCCTCATAGGAAATAAAATGGGTGAAATTCCAAGTAAACATTATTATGTTTTCAAGAAATTATGGACCGAAACAAGGTTTTTTTAAAATGTAGAAACACAAAAGGTATCATGTAAATGAAAGACATGATTAGGTTAAATGAAAGATAATGAGCCAACATGAGAGACAGGCAAACCTAAGCCATCACCAATACCACTTCATCAATACCATCATACTTAGAGTGTATTGAAAGATTAAAGAGGTATGTAGTCATGTTGTGCGATGCAGAGGAATCAACAAGTCATTTCTGATTTTTCCCTTGTGAGGAGGTTGCACAATTGGCTGTAATTTCATTTGGATTAAACTTGGGCAGTTTTTGGCCTTGTGGCCCAATTGTTCACACAATTGGCATTTGGGCTTAAACTTACGTTGGCCTAAGTTTAAGTTAGCCCTCTTTTTGTTTCCACACCCCTTGCTTGAAGAAACCTTACACTGAGATGTAGAGCCATCATTGGTGGAATAACTTCCATTTCATTGACTGTAATTTGTTATAGCAACCAAGGTAGATGCCGGTTGAGTCTCCATTCCACGAATGTCGTTCTCATGACCAAGTAGGAGGTCATGTATGTCTTCAAACTTCAAAGAAGTTTCTAGAGCATGGATTGGAGTTGCAATGTCCCTAAACCTCGGGATCGAGACCATTCAAGATGTAGAGAGTTAAATCGTCTTCTGAAATTGGATGATCAATAATTACGAGTTCATTAGCAATTATTTTCACAGCTTGAAGGATTTAAGTGACAGAGCAACTGCCAATGGTACTGAAGATTAAATCTTCCTTAAGTTGTATTGCACGTGTTCAAGATTTTTCCGCATAGAGACAGGAGAGATTTTTCCAGGTCTCCTAAAAAGTTTTGCAAGAAGCAAGGAGTGGGGTGCTTGTTATGGATGTGGAAGCAAGAATGGTATGAAGAATTAATTTGTCTTGACGAATCCAGTAGGAATTTGTTGTTTTGGAAGTGGCGGATTGTGTTGCCTTAATGGCAAGACATGGACGACCACCGGTGACAAAATCGATTAAATCATAACCAATGAGTAGTGCTTCAAATTGAGCTCTCTATTGAGGAAATGTTGCAAGAGTGAATTTTTCATTAATGATGGTGGCAGCATTGATAGTGATAATGGGGTTATATGAGGAAGAACCAACAATAACAGCTATTGAAAAAAGGATGAAGACTTTTCTTGCTAGAGTACTGGCTCTATTGATACCATGTAAAGTAATAAACACTACAAGGTTATTGGAATTTTGAGCACACATTCATTGCTATTAATGGTAAATATTTATACAAGTTTGACTCAATTATGTAAGGAATTTACAAATCTATCGGTTAGACATTTACAAAGCATTTAATCTAAATGTTACAAAGTTCAAACAGAGTATTCACTACATAATTAAATTTACAATAAAAGTTGGAACCGATCCTTGAATCACGTTTGCCACAATTTCAGCTCATAACTTCTGTTTCTGTCATCCTTTAATTGTCACCAGAATATCATTTGCATCTTTTTTTTTTATTTATTTTAATGTTGAGATGAAATGAGTTTAAATGGGATGAGATCATGAGTTCATCTTTAAATCTAAATGCGGCTTAATACTTAAATGTTTCTTAATTTTGTTGTACCTCTACTAATTTGGTTTTAATTATACGTCATTATCCATAATAAATCAATTTTAGAGTATATACGCAAGTTTTCGCTATTCTTCTTAAAAATGTTGGTGGCCACCCTTTAAATAATTGTTTGTTTATGTTGGGAAATTCGGCCGACCGACGGACAGTAAATACAGAGCCACGTAGCGGATGCAAATAAGAGAAATAAAACTAAAGACGGAGAACAGAAATGGACACCAGATATGAAGTGGTTCAGCTCAAACTGAACCTACATCCACTATTGGGTCGGTCTAAATCACTATAATAACAAAAATGGAGTACACATCTTGGAGATTACAAAGCTCTCTCTCTCACAAGGCTCTCAAACCCTTTACAAGTAGACTCTCTCTGATCTACAAAATCAAACAAGGAGAAAATGGGAGACGGACGCCTGTGTTCGTAATCTCGCTTGAACGAAATCGCATTCACTCCACAGCTCTCTGCTTCTGCTCTCTTCTGCACAAATGGCCCAGATCCTTATATAGGCTGTCTCTCGCTCGAGCGAGACATTCTCGCTCAAGCGGAACACTATTCCAGACGGCGCTAACCCTAGTTCCTGGAAGCGATGCAACCCTAGGATTGATTCTCGCTCGAGAGGGAGGTCGAGCGAGAGTCGAGCAAAATCTCTGCCTGGATCCAAAACTCTCCTTTTGATGTCTCGCTCGAGCGACTGTCGAGCGAGGGTCGAGCGAAGTTACGGGTTGAAAACTCCAAATGCAATCTGATGCGCTTCATTCAAGCCACATCTCAAGAAATCTCCACCTTGGCTTTAATAAGCCCCACAAAATTATTCTGAATAAAGACCCACAAATCCTTCAACCACAGAAGGAATACCCAACACGAAATACGAAGTCTATCTTTGAAGAACTCACTTTTCACACAAAAGTCTTCAACACCATAGAAGACATCTGAAGATTCACTATCTTCACACAAACGGTAATGCACCACAATACAGACTGCTTACTTGAACAAACGGCTTCTGAATACAAATGAAGACAATCAAATATTCTTCAGCCAAAATAAGAATCAACAAAAGCCTGCATGAGCATACACAAAAGGTGACCAACTGCCCCCTTTATCTACCAGCTGTAGACTTGTTCTCACTGTGCACCAATGCCAATCAACTATGAAGCTCTCTGCAACTCCACATTCTTGGTATAACTCTCTCTCCTTTCTGTGGAAACAAAAGAAAAGAAAATTCACCAAATAGCAAGATGCGTTGTCCGCTTCAATAACGATCTGTAGACAAGCCTATCAAACCAAAAAAGCAAACTGTAAACTCTGTCACTCAAAGCCCACCTCATTCCATTCAGTTACTTCGTGGAGTGAAACAAAACTATATGGTCTGAGTAACGCTCTACCTTCTTGTCTGTAGACCAATGTCTTCTCAACAGTGTTTAAACACCAAACACATCACAAAGAAACAGATAGACAAAACCAAGCTTCCAATGATCATAAAATAAATATGAATTTAATACAAAACAAGACTTTACACAAGATGTATCCTGATCAGAAATACTGCAGGAACCCTGATTCTACATTGCTTCCCAAGAATACAATGCAAACAAAAAATCAAGATTACTGACTTCTGATCACACCAAGCAAAAGAACTGCAGACTCATAAATGACCATCCTGTCTGGCGGATTCGCACGTGACACATGCGAATGAATATCTGAATCTAGGGCATGTGAGGATACTCCACCTGTCACCACACTGCCCTCAAGGAAGTAGAGACTAACTGTCATCTTCTTCGCTGTCATCACTACTAGAGAAACTTTCCTCTTCCTCCACATTTTTCAATTGAGGACACTCACTTCTATAATGATTCTTCTTATGGCAGTGGTAACACTTCATTTTTCTCTTGTTAGATCTGGAGCTACTGGAACTGGAACTACCTCTATTCTTCCCTGAACATCCTTCCCCGGATCTATCACCAGAGGAACATTTTACAAACAAACCCTCGGCTTGATTGTTCATGCCTAAACCCCCAAATTTTGTTCTCAATTCTTTAGAATTCAAAGCAGACTTGACATCCACTAAGGAGATTGTATCTCTACCATACAACATTGAGTTTACAAAATTATCAAACGAAATAGGCAATGAACACAAAACAATTAAGGCTTGATCTTCCTCATCAATCTTAATGTCTATGTTCCTTAGATCCATAATAATCTTATTAAATTCATCTAGATGTGCAGAAATAAAAGTACCTTCCTCCATTTTGAGAGTGTATAACCGTTGTTTCAAAAACAACCGGTTAGTGAGAGATTTCTTTAAGTACAAGCTCTCTAACTTGTTCCACAGACCAACCGCGGTCTCCTCCTCTGCAACTTCTCTCAAAACTTCATCTGATAGTGATAGTAGAATGGTACTGTGAGCCAATTCCTCATTCCTTGACGATGCAGAAGACTCACCAGTTACTCCTTCTACAACCTTGAACAGACCCTGCTGACGTAACAAAACATTCATCCTCAAGTGCCATAAACTAAAACTATTCTGACCGTCAAATTTCTCTACTCCAAAATTTACTGAGGCCATCCCTTAACGCTCTGATACCAGTTTGTTGGGAAATTCGGCCGACTGACGGACAGTAAATACGGAGCCACGCAACGGATGCAAACAAGAGAAATAAAACTAAAGACGGAGAACAGAAATGGACACCAGATATGAAGTGGTTCAGCTCAAACTGAGCCTACATCCACTGTTGGGTCAGTCTAAATCACTATAATAACAAAGATGGAGTACACATCTTGGAGATTACCAAACTCTCTCTCTCACAAGACTCTCAAACCCTTTTCAAGTAGACTCTCTCTGATCTACAAAATCAAACAAGGAGAAAATGGGAGACGGACGCCTGTGTTCGTAATCTCGCTCGAGCGAGCACTTCTTGCTTCCGCTCTCTTCTGCACAAATGGCCCAGATCCTTATATAGGCTGTCTCTCGCTCGAGCGAGACATTCTCGCTCGAGCAGAACACTATTCCAGATGGCGCTAACCCTAGTTCCTGGAAATGATGCAACCTTAGGATTGATTCTCGCTCGACCGAGAGTCGAGCGAAATCTCTGTTTGGATCCAAAACTCTCTGTTTGATGTCTCGCTTGAGCGACTGTCGAGCGAGGGTCAAGCGAAATTACGGGTTGAAAACTCCAAGTGCAATCTGATGTGCTTCATTCAAGCCACATCTTAACAGTTTTCGTGGAGATCATTTCATATTTATCACTTTTTTTTAAAGAGTGTGCTACAACTAATATACAAATCAATTTAAAATTCCCATCCTCTAGATCACTAGTTGCGCAGACACGTCACAAGAAAGTCATGATGTTGCCGAGTGAAGAAATAATAAACACATTGGAGAAGTCACGACGAATCTTAGATTATGAAGTAATCTTCTTCCTAAAATTCTAATAAAGCTTGTTTCCTTTGAATTTTGTCTTGACATTCCAAAAATAATACAATCTTAATTATGTCTGCCATAATTTTATGTTTGAAGGGTTAACAGAAAGAAACTTCACTCACAAGGAACTAAATTTGGAATTTTTAATATTCAAATTGGTATAATCTTGAGATACACAAGTAATTCAACTCTTTTTAATTTATTTTTATTTTATTATTTTTTTAAATTTTTTATATAAAATATGAATTTTTATATACTTTTTTTTCAAATTTTAAAATAATAATTATATTAAAAAATAAATTTAATTTATCTTCTTTTTAAATCTAAACATGGCTTCAGTTTCCTCTACAAATATCTCAAGAAATTGAGTTCCAAGATGACATAATAATGATGTCAATTCTCAGGTATTGAATGTGATGCCAACCCTCACCGGCCACCTGCCCTCAAGACTTCATTTATATGCCTAGCTATGATGTGAACTCATTTCCTATCAATACCACCTAAGTGCCACCTAAGTTCCCGATCACTTTGTTATCCAAAAAATTGAACTGATAGTAAAAAGTTAAATTTTATTTATATATTAATGTCTTATCACTAGTCTTCTTTACACATGCGACAGATTCTCTTTTAATAATAATCCTTCATAATACTGATATAAAATTAAATATTAATATATAAAATTAAATTATCTCATCTCATATTTTCATCTTATATAATTATTATAAATTTTTAAATTTTTATAAAAAAATATAATAAATACTTTTAAAATCTAAAAATATATATTATTATTATTTAAAATATTATTATAATAATACTTTATATAACTTCCAACAAAACATTTGCTTCCCATTTGAATTTCGTAATTAACCAAACGAAGACCTTATATTACTACGCTTGCGTATGTAATGACTAATTTTCTGGTGCACATGCATGCGGATACAGACTTCCTTCAACATGTAATAGATTGTAAAAATACTTTTTTACCCTTTGTAATATAGTCTTGCAATATAGTATTTCAATATGTGACATTCTTTACTTTATTTTTTGTAATGTAATTAATGCTGCCTAGTATAAATAAGGGCAGATAATATGTATTTAATCACTTTTTACTATTCTATGTTTTCACACGAGGTGAATACATATTCTAGAATTCTCTTATTCTTGATATAGTATCAAATGTTTTTTGAAGTTAGGATTTCGACTTTTTCCTTTTCTTCGATTGCTTCAATGGTGTTTTCTGCCTTGAGTTCTCCTATGAGCTCTCCTCGTTAATCTCCTCACCGATCTTCTCACCAATCAATTCATCTTTCTCAAGATGCTTCGAGTCCATTTTTTCTTTATCCGAGTGACAATCCTAGTATCGTTTTTGTTACGTCTTTTAATATAGTCTTTCAATATGTTATCGTCTTTACTTTGTTTTTTGTAATGTAAATTCTGTACCATATTGAAAGGCTATATTATAAGACTATATTACAAAGGATAAAAAACTAAGGATAAAAAAACCATAAAAAACTATATAGTCTTATAATATAAGACTATATTATAAGACTATATTGAAACCCTAGACTATATTACAAAGGATAAAAAAGTATTTTTACAGTCTAATAACATCCTTCCAGCTCAGCTCATGCTGATCTCCGGCAGCCGGCAAGTATCACTAATCTTCAGTCTTCAGACAAGAACCCCTCCAAACCAAAAAACAAAACAAGCTGCTAGAATCGCGCATGCCTTATTATGATTGTAGAAAATTTAATCCTGGGTCAAAGCCAACTACGTACGTCTAGGGCATCCATTATCCATATAACTAACCTAGCCCATTCTCCTCCTGAATCTGCGACGTCAAAAAGATCACCGGCGCCTGAAAAGTCATTCCGGGAGTTTTTCTGAGAATAGTATTCAAAGTAGAGTCGAGACACGTGGTTGTCATGGTGACTGGTGATCAGTATAATATACTAGCACGCGTGATCGAGGCGACGAGGACGTTGCTGTTAATATTGAGAATAAAAATTGACTCATCAATTCTTACAATTCTACTCTTCTAGACGACTACAAGTACGTCAACTACGTCGTACTCATCGGGTTTCTTTGCTTCACTATTACTATTCACACGTTGAACTTGGTCAAACGCTGTATCCAAAATGAAGTGATCATCTTATTATACTAATTACCATATATTTTATTCCAGATTTTACACGTTTATTTTTTACAAACATATTGATCTATATATATATATATATATATATTTTATAATTACTTTAAAAATTAAATTTCGATATCTCGGAGTGGGCGGATATATTGCAAAATAATTTGTTGTTGAGACACCTATTAATATTAATATTAATGTTGAATGCATGCCATGCCCATGCGCTGGTTCCTTGATCTCGCACGTGCTAGTTTGTGCTTTGTAATTACATTATATGTCATCTCAATATTGGAATGACCCGTACGTACTGTCAGCTTCGAGCTAGATATCGTTTCCTTCATGTGGTCCGTAGTCATGTATATATCATTTTCTTTGTGGTCCTTACCATATCAATTAGCTCCCGTTAGGTTATAAAAACAGTACTCTCAATTATCTCATTTCGGCTCAGTTTGAATTTAGATATAAGATGATATGATTTTAAATAAAGATGAAAAGTTGAATAAATATTGTTAGAATATTATTTTTTGATATTATTATTATTTTAAAATTTGAAAAAATTATATTTTATCTATTATATTTTGTGTAGATCAAAATTTGAATAGATTATAATGATGAGATGAGATAATTTCGAATCCAAACAAAGATTTCATCTTATCATGGTTATAATTTTCTTAAATTCTCATACAAAATATATTAAATAATTTAATTTTTTCAAATCTCAAACTAATAATAATAGTAAAAAGTAATACTCTAACAATATTTTATTTAATTTTTAACTTTTACCTAAAATTATCTCATCTCATTTTATTTTACAATTCAAACAAAACCTTATCAAGTGTGACCCATACGTCATTTAAAAAAATAAATATATAAAATTATTTAAAGAAAAGAAAAACATATTAAGTAGATGACCCACATAACAGTACCAGTTGGAGAGCTAAGTGCAACCAAAGCGCTGCTTAGGTGCCTGGGTTGGCAGCCTCAAACACCATCCCTGCATGCATGGTGTAGGTTGCATTTACAACCCAGGCCGATCACCCACTGCCTCACTCCAAGTACAGTATTTTTCATTGGGAGACAGATCATCCAATCGATAATGATAATAATATAATATTTTTCGTAATATTTTAAGCAGCATCATTTTAAAATCATAAAAATATTCTTATTTTATAAATAAAATGTGCTATACAATATATTGTAAAATATATTAGGTAGTATCATTATTTTGATCTGATTAATCTATATTGACATGACATGACATGACATGATATTTTAAATTATATTTTCTAAAGTGTCAATTCTCCTCTAAAAGGTTTAATAAGAAGAGTAAAGTAACTTTTTATAAAATTTATGACAAATTTGTTCTTAAGCTAAGTAGAACTTCTTGGCACGCTTTCTTACGTGTAGGTTGGTATTTTTGATATTATTATCGTAAATAAGTCGCAAAAGCTCATATATTATCAGTCATAAATTATAAACTTGTTCTGTGACGCCAGACAGAATAGCGATTATTCTGCAGGCTAGTTTCAACAGATGAATTCACAGGGAAGAACACGAGAATTTCGCCCAAAATACAGAGAATACGTCTCTGAAGAAAAAACTAAATATTATCAAATGAAAGAATGTCGAAAATCAGTCCACAAGCCGGACTAAATAGCTAAAATTCGTCTGTAACCGAATTTTACCAAAAATGGCAAAATCTCGAAAATAACGTAAAGTTCAAATTTAAATTAAAATAAGCAATCTGCTAAAAATCCGGAACAAATCGAATTTAAAATGATTTCCTAACAAACATACGAAATATTACTAAAAATAATAAAAAATAACTAAAAATGACAATTCGGGAGGGAAAACAGCGAAATTTGAGGTCGAAAAAAAGGCACCTGTAGCCAAAGTTATAGCCAAAAGACTGAAACGCACCTAAAACTCTCCCAATTAGAAAGAAATCACGATCACTTCCGGCCTTTACGTTGATCTGCCAATTCATGGTACTTCAGCGCCATCAACGTGCAATCAGACAGCTCAACATCATCTGTCTCGGATCCCGCTGCATCATTCTGATACTATATTAAAGCATATATTTTTCTCTTTAAAAACTTAATAAAAAGAGTAGAATAATTTCTTATAAAGACTAGAATAAATTTGCTCTTAATTCACATATTACTTTTCAATAATTATTGATGTAACAATTTGATAGTCGATGATAAAAAGAAAACGAATAATATTATATATAATCGTGGAGTTGTAAGCGATATGTAATTGCTTTGATAAAAAATAGAATTAACTATTAAAAAAATTAATTTTTTTTAAGTGGATCTTATATATTTACTTTTTTTAAAATGATTGTATGCCGCTTATAAATTTAGTTTGTAGCTATCACTTTTTATTAATTTAGGTCTCGTTTGGATTTGGAGATGAGATGAATTTAGTTTATTTTTTAATATTATTATTATTATTTTAGAATTTGAAAAATGTGTATTGGAATTTAAAAAATGTGTAATTTAATTTAAAAAATGTATATTAAGATTTAAAAAAATATATAAAAATTTATATTTTATATAAAAAAAATTATAAAAATATAATAATAAAATAGAAGTAAGATTCCAAACCAGATCGTTATAATACTTTAGCTCATGTTAGAGTAAGAAAAATCTATTGAATACTAAGATTTCTGTGCCATATTGGTCTGTGATAGGGTAGCTTTAATTAAAGAAGAGGACATAAGTAGAGACACTATAAACGTGCAAAGAAAAAAGAAAAAAGAAAAAAGGTCGGGTCATGGTATCATGCGCTACAGGTGGTGCCCATAGAAAAGCAAAAACGTGCTTGAAAGAAAGATCCTCAATTTTCTTTAATATTTCTGCAAATTATTTAAATGTGTGGGAAATATCCATTCATTGCAATTTGCAAACCATACATTATACAAGACGAGTGATTCAAATTACATCATCATCCACGTCATCTCTTACTTCTTTACAACTTAAAACTCAGTTTTAAACTTTATTAATTGCAAAGATGTCCCTACAAAAATTTGGTCCATCCATATCCGGATCCAAAAACACGATCAGCAGCTCCGGATCAAAAAAATTGGCCCTTTCGGGTTTAAAATATTTGGTCATTTAGCTCCGAAAACTAAAACTGTCCGGACCTCTGACCCATTTTAACCTGTCGGGTCGTCTCCCTAAAAATTCCAGAGGAATGAAGACGACGATGACTCAGCTACAATGCCATCAAAATTTTCCTCTCCATAATCAAAGCTAGGCAACGGCTGTGCGTACAATTCATTCGTGAAATCATCAAAACCCGGAAATATTCCATAATCCGATGCGTAATTACCCGACCCGACTGTCCTAAACAAGTCCAGAAAAGATCCGTCCAAGGCGGCGTCGGTACCCATCTGCACAGTTCCCTCCGACACCGAAGGCGACGGCGACTCATTTAACAATTCGGTGCCGGTTGGATCCGAGTGGCTGCTTTTCGGAGGCTCCACCGAGTTTGCGAACCTAGACGCGGCAGCCTGGATCTCTGTCGGAGTGAGAGAACGCCCACCGGCGATCTCCGGGGGGTTCTCAGGAAAATTAAACTTCGCCGTCCGGCCACGCAGGCAAAAAAGCGCAGCGTCGAAAGCACGCGCCGCCTTCTCAGCCGAGTCGTATGATCCCAACCAAATCCTTTCCCGGCTGTTCGGTAGCCGGATTTCGGAGACCCACTTTCCCCACTTGCGTTTCCGAACACCTTTGTATTTGGAATCGCTTCGCTCCGCTGGATTTTCAGTGGTCTGCTTCACCATCTGCCAACAATCTAACCCCAAAAAACCAAACAACGAACAAGAAAGAAGAAATCTGCTTGTTCTTTAACGAGGTTACTTAAGTGTTGAGTTTTAACAAACTACACTACAAGATAACCTTCGATTTTCTTTTCTTTTTTTTTTTTTTTAATCTTCTTCGATCTGCTGAGGATGTTTTGTGGTATGCTGTCTGAGAGCTTGGGATTTGCGGCTGGAGATTTATATGAATGAGTGCTGTTGGGAGTGAGAAGGAGGTCAACGACTCAACACTCGGAAAGGCGCGTTTTGGGTTGAGGAAGCCGCAAAAGCGTAAACGAGTGTACACGTGGCGGGGTGAGGGAAGGTGTATTGAAGTAGCTTACGCGGGGAGAGAGACTGTGGAACCCCTGGTTTGACGCATGTGTGTCTTATATTCCACGTGCCCCGGCTTTTTATTTATTTTCTGGAAAAAAGTCGTGCAAAAAAAAAAAACGTAAATAGATAATTAAGAAATCCTCTTTTAGGCTTCTTTTGTAGCTTAAGCCACCCACACAGCCACACTGACTAATTAATTATAATTAAAACTTTATGCATGCGGGTAAACGTAAATGTTTACCAATTTTAAAACAAAACAAGTACACACACTTTATATATAATATAAATTTGGGTGTTGGCAATTAACGTCAAGCAATGCGTCAGCATCAACTCAAAATGTGTCTCGGTTGCTACCACGAAGGATTAAGTTGTTTTCTCGCCTAAAGACGAGCTATGAATCTCGAGATTGGGACTTTAATTTAAAAATGATAATTCTGTTTAGAAATTTAAAATAAGGAGATTTTATTGAAAAATTGACTCAATTTATGAGATGCAAAACAACTATTATTGATTTGTTTGATAATATACAACAATTTGATACAGAATCTAGTTTTTATATAATTAGAGTATTATTTTCATGAGTAATCTTAAGTATAAATTAATAGAGAATCTCCTGAGGATGATCCTCCATCCAAATTCTTTTTCATTTACAAGTACAGTAATTTTTGCAAGGTTATGTGCAACACTATTACAAATTTTATTTATATGCACAACTTTCCAACTTCTTTCTGTTCTTCAAGACATCTCTTAAGTCTTCAATCAATTGATCATGCCACTCCCAACTTGCTTCTAAGCTATTAACAACTTGCACAACCTATAATGCATCACCCTCCAGCTGCACATTCTTGAAATTCAACTCATCACATAGCTTCATGGCCCTCTAAAGAGTATATACTTCAAAAATTAAATGATCTTTAAACATATAATCTAGGACAGGACAAAGAAACTAGCACTTCACCACAACTATCATGGATCAACACCGCAATCCTAACTCTATTCTCACTGATTTTCAAAATCGCATCCTAATTGACTTTAACTATATCTCCAGCAGATGGTCTTCAATAGTAAACTTTGCTGCTACTTTGACCACCATTCCTCTTATCATTATTTTGTTTCACTTGTGCCATTGGAAACTTTGTCAAGCAGTCAATAGCCTGATTAAATCATTTCTGCTCAACCATACTCTCCTCAGCACCACAGTCATAACATCCATCTGCTCTTGAGATAACTTTGAAGACCAATTTGACTAGAGCTAAAAAAGATCTCGTTCACTACTAGACTATTTTTGCACTGAACTCCTCTCACAAGCCCATACATAACTTCCCCCACTACAACTCCACAAAGCATGACCCACTGATTCATCTTCTCTCTTGCAAATTGGATATGAAACTTCCTTAACAACCTTTCTCTTCATTAAATTCTTCTTTGTTGGTAAACAATTAGTAATAGCCTTCCAAACAAAGACTTCCACAACCCCTGGAGTGTTCAACTTCCACAACCCCCTCAATACATCATTTGATTTACCTAAAATCTCTCCTTTCTCCCTTCTTTTTTTTGTTAACTTCTAAATGGTATACATTCTTAACACTATACATAGCATTCTTGGAGTAAGCTCGGATCTGTTTGTCAGGAAGCCCAAAAAAGCTTATGGGTAACTTGCAGACAATAACAGCTTCTTCTTCAATCAATACTTGCTGCACTAATTCAACATTCCATTCTATGTGTTCACTTGTGATCAGCTCCTCCACTTTTGCCTCAAGAAGCAAAACATTCATTGGGAACTGTATCTTAAAAGTTATAGCTTTAGGAACCCACTTATCCATCCAAATCTTTATGCTCTTCCTATCCCCTACCCCCCACACTAATTCTTCTTTTAATAGATTCAAGGAATCTCACATAGTTCTCCAAATGACTGAGGGTTTAAACCCAAGAGAAGCATGCAAGATGTTTGACTGTCTAAAATACATTTCTTTTAAGACAATAGCAGCCATAAAATGAGGGTTCATCAGCACCCTCTAACATTGTTTTTCAAGGAGTACTTGATTAAAAGCTTCCAATTCTTTAAAGCCCAACCCCTCATCAGACTTTGACAAGTCCATCTTAGACCAACTCCTCCATTGAATTATATTGTCTTTCTATTTAAATCCCTACCAAAATTTAGCCATTTGAGAAGCTATCTTAGTACACATTTTTTTGGACAATTTAAAGATACTCATATAATATGTGAAAATTGTTTGAATAACTTCCTCAAGAAAGACTTTTTTCCTTAAGGGTGAGAGAAACTAATTTTTCCAACTACTTAGTTTTTTCCACACACGATCTTAGCAGTGCTAAAGGATTGATATCTGGATCTGCCAACCATAATTGGTAATGCTAGATACTTCTCACATTTGTTTTTCCTCACATAAACACCAACTGTAGGGCTGAACAAAACTTGTCTTATGCTTATTGAAACTTTGGTCATATGTTTTTTCATATACCTCCAAAATCACACTTCCTCCATTCATTCCATGTAGCTTTCCTAAAGATTAAGCAATTATCTGCAAATAAAAGATAAGTCAATTTCACCCCTTCTCGAGCCACTGAAACCTCTTTGAGCTCACCTTTCTATGTAGCTTGTTCTAATATTAAGTTTAATCCATCAGTACATAAAATGAAAAGATAAGGAGACATTGAGTCTCCTTGTCTTAAACCTCTAGTTTGAGTAATAAAATCACCAGCTTACTATTAGCAAGAGTAGCATAAGTCATTGTTGATATTCATTTCATAATTAAATCTGTCCATCTAGCCCCAAAACCAACCTATCTACATTTCATTAAGTGTAACATTTCATATGTTGCAATAACATTGTCTGAGATCAGTCCTCCAAGTATGAAAGCAATTTTGCATCTTGAAATAATCTCATCCATCATCCTTTTAATCCTATTATCAAGAGTTTTTGCAATGATCTTGTAAAATACATTGCAAAGACTTATAGGCCTAAAATCATTTACACTCGTTAGATCATTGATTTTAGGAATCAATGCAATGAATGTCTTATTAATTGAATTTTGTAATTAGCCTCCATTCAAAAATCTCAAAACAACACACTCACATCATTGCCCACCACATGCCAAAAGGATTAGAAGAAAAATGCACCAAAACAATCAGGTCATGGTGCTTTCATAGGACCCATTATTCTCTAATTAGCACACTCATGAAAAAATCTAGTGTTTTTATCTCTCATGGTGTACCAATTTCTTTTAGCACGCTACTTTCACCTTGTGTTTTCCTCTTCTTGTAGCAAACCCACCCTATTTTGCAAAACCTTCATCTCCATCATATTTTTCCTAAAAGAGGTTCCCTTGTAACTCCTTGATCTCCTTTGAAATATGTTCAATCTCTTTTGCTCTCTCCTTATCTCTCTCTTTAAAAAAAATGACAGAAAACCACTACAAAACTATAGCCTAATTTGAACTCTTTGTAAAGGTTCCAAGATTGATTCCCCTCTCCCATCCCTGCTTAATTATCTACTCACAATCATCTTGTTTTTTCCAGCAGGCCTCAAACTTGAAGGAAAAATTTTGTCTCCTCCTATTATGTTCACTATCAACAACAGAAGTAAAATTGGCAAATGATTAGAGCACCTCCTAGTTAAGGCTTCAACCTTTAATTCTTTAAAGATATCTACACTTCTCGTTTGCAACATACATATCCATTATTTCCTTAGTAAAGGATTGATTACAATGTTTGTTGAACCAGGTAAAAACACAACCTCTATAGCCAATATCACCTAGACCACAATTCTCCAATACTTCTCTAGACATTTCAAGTTGACTCTCAGGTCTTTTCTTGCCTACCTCTTTCTCATTCTACCACAAAAGTTCATTAAAATCTCTCCCTACATACCAAGCAGAAGCATTGGCAAGTTTCAACTACCTTAATAGATCGCATAGGAGGCCTATTTTTCCTGTCTCAAGGTGGCCAAAAAGCCTACAAAGTACCAATCTTTGCCCTCCCTTACTCTTTTAGCCAATACACCGATATGCCAATTCAAGTAATTTATCAACTTAACAGCATTTTCATACTTCCAGAATAGTGTAAGTCCTATTTTCCTCCCAAAAAAATTCACAACTAGGCAATCTTTCATGCCTAATCTCCTATGTAAACCAAAAATTTTACATGATAGGCTTTTGTTTTACAAACAAAAACCAATCCTTAACCAAAAGATTGAGATCTTGAACTATCCGAAGATTGTCAAACCCTCGACAGTTCCAACATAGAATATTCATACTACTAGGTAATGTTGCACAACAGACACCACCCCTATTCTATTATCATCACAAACCAAATCAGTTTTGCCTTTAAATCTTTTTCGATCAACCATCATCTCATTATCATCTTCAATCAAATCAAAACTTCTTTCATCAAAGAGTGAGGACTAGCAGACTTACCTAACTCAGCCCTAGCTCTAGCCCTCCTTTGCCATTTTGAAGCCCTCATAGTGTCCTGAATCTGCTCCACATCATTTGTATTCATTTTTTCAATCAACAGCTTGTTTTCAAACACAATGGCCCCAACATCTTCTAGGTTCACATATCAATCTAATCTCTTCTCATTCACATATTACAATTTTCTTGAAAACTGTTGAGCGATTACCTAAGACATCGCCATGTTAGGATTCTCAACAATCACCTCTTCACCCTTCTTCATAGACGACTCCACCAATCTGCCCTGCTGAAACTCCCCTTTGTTTCTCCATATAATCAGAATCTTGTCTCAAGCGATCTCCCTTATCCTCCCTTTTATCTTTTGCTTTCTATTCCCCACTCTTAACAATATTCTTTTTGGTTAAAAGCCGAGCTCAAAGCTAGACACCATATTGGCCAGTATTTCTTTCAATTTTCTCGCATCCATCTTTCTCATGAACAATTCTTTCGCAATTAAAAAATAACCTAAGCAACTTTTCATATTAAACAGGCACCCTACTTTTTCTCCTATCCACCACAATAGTCCTTCCTTGAGCCATAGGTCTTATTAGGTTACACTCCACCTTCACTCTCAAACATCACTCCCAAGCTGAGCCATCTTCCTGAACATCAATCTCCATAATCTCCTCCATCGACTCCCTATTATCTCCCCCATCTTTTGATTCATATAACGTAGAGGTAAATTCAACATCTACACCCATAGATAAGCATGATCGAAATCAAACTTGCTAGTTTACATTCCTCCATCAAATTCATGTAGGAAAAATAATTGACAGTCAAACAGCCACAGATAGCCATCAAGCACTCTCAATTTATCTTTACAATAAATGAAAGTAATAACAAACCTATTACTTCCTATTTCTTAAAATTCCAGTGGTTTTCCTACCTTGCAGACCTTCTTTATCATAGATCTGGCAATTTCCTTATCCTACGATCCGAAACAATCTTCCCTACCAAACTTCGTCCGTCCTTCAATCACATCAAACTAAGCAAGTTTTGCCATATCTCAATTGGACAATCCTCCTCATCGTTCCACTTCAGTCATCGCCATACTTCCTGTATTTCTTCCATCGTCATCCTCTGCTCACACTTGCAAGCAAAGAAACTCTCATTTTCTCAATTGAGAACAAAGACTAACTTCTTCACCTTAGTCTCTTTCTCGAGAAGGAAAGCAATTGAGAGAAGTTTCAAAAATAAAATATGAGAATTTTATAAATTAATTCATAACATGGTACAAGTCAAGTCTTAAATGTACAAGTTTGTACAAATACGGGCTCATCATGTAAAAGTATGTTTTTTACAATTTTCTATAATGGGATACTTTTTTTTTAAATGGCTTACACAAAACTTGTGTATTTGAAACTTATATATCATTTCTCTATTTCTATCTGTTAAAATTTTGTGAATAACCATTTAGGCTAGAAGCCCAAGATATTAGCCACTAGGCCTCGCTTGTTTTCACAGTTTATTTCAACTCATTTTATCCCATCTCATCTAATCTAATTATTAAAACTTTTCAAATTTCATACAAAATAAAATAAATAATTCAACTTTCTCAAATTTTAAAATAAAATAATATTAAAAAATATATATTCTAATATTATTTTATATGACTTTCAATTTTCATTTCAACTGATTTTATCTCATCTCACTCATCTCATCTCAAAATATAAAAATCTCCTCAAAAGGCATTCATTGGCTTTATCGGATTCATCAATCAAGCATTCGTGGGTCACGATCTAGAAAATCTCTTCAAAAGGCTCTATGAAAAGAAAGGTAAAATGATTAACTTCAACTCTTTCTATGATAGGATTTTATCGGATAAAAGAAGTGGTAGGAGTGTCTCCAGTAGAAGGGATTCTTGTCATATCATTTTATTATATTGCATAAAGGAGCTCTTCATCGATCTAAGAGCACTCACAATAGACTAACTATTGTTTGGCCAAGTTTTGCCAAGAAACTTCACTTTTACAAATATTATCTAGTCACTTTTTACTAGACCAAATAACAGACTCAACAAATCAATAAATATTTTATTAAAATATTAAATTTCACCTTTTCATTTTTTTTAATTCCAATTTTATTGATATTTTAATTCTAAAAAAGCCAACAACCACAACTTAGAGTTAAAAGATTTCAAGAATATCAATACAATCCGATATTCAAACATCAACTAAATGTTACTCTATAATTTTAAAAAAGCCAACAAACCACAACTTGGACTTAGAGATTTCAAAAATACCAATACAATCCGAAATTCAAAACATCAAGTAAATGTAATTCCATAATTATAAAAAAAAAAAAACCAACAAACTACAAGTAAAAATAAATCCATAAAATACATGATAGCTTCATTTTCTTAGGCATGCAAGACTTGCAAGTATTTCCATAAAGCATATGACAGCTTCATTTCCTTAACAAAATCCTGCAATTAAATGAAAATAAGAATTCAACTCACTAACTTTAGAAATTAGTTCCATAACAATCATTTCTTATCATTAGTGGTACTTAATAATAATGAAAGTAGAATCTAAATTTAAGCTCCCTATTTTTTTTTTACAAGTAAAATAATGGATTTAGGTTCCATAATACTAAAAGGAGAACATGAGTACAGACCATCAATTACTTGCTATCCTATAAACATCAAGATGAAGCATCAAACATGCCACCCCTTGATTTCTACACAACTATTACAAACACAAATGGCACATGCTACCCCTTGCTTTCTATTTGTTTTGTATATCAATACCTAAAATAAGATGAGACCAATTAGCACAAGCAATATATCAAACCCAAAACCTTGAAATAGATCACTGGGATTTCTCACAAGAGTATGTCCTCCAAAATGCAAAAGTGTGAGAATCTAGATTAAAGGAATCAAAGTCGTTGGTGAAAGAAGTAGATTTAAAAAATAATAATATATATATATATATGAAAAGAAGCATTTATAATCGACAAGTTTCTCTTCAATTGAGTCAATGGGAGAAAGTGGGAGAGACAAATAACTTGAAACAAGAAAGATTTGTTAAAGACAATTGTAAGATCTCGAGGACCGGAAGGAGAAAAATGCAGCCTTTAACTCCTAAATCAGAGAAAGAAAAGGTCGACTGGAAGAGAAAAAGCTTACAGTCGCGACGATTTGCTGCTTTGCTTCAACGACAATTTTCGGCAGTGGCTCTTGGGCAGGATTTCGACAATTGCAACTGAAGAGAAGAAGCAGCTTAGTGGAAAGAGAAGATTTAGCAACCCCACTTCAAAATTTTGCAGTTGAAGAGAAGAAGCAACTAACAGCAAGGCTCAATTAATTTTCTATATGGCGCAAAAGGCTATACAAGCCAAAAGAGTGAATTTTTTAATCTTAAAATATTGTTTATGGCCAGCCAAACTAGTGAATGCTAATTTTATTGTTCATCTATTGAGACTTGCAGCCCCTTATTTATGTACACTAGTTATTATTTGGCCAAATATTGGTTTTGTTTAGTCTATTGTGAGTAATCTAACCAAAAAAAAAAAAAATACATCAACAATTAAAGCAAACTACTTTAAGCGAGGAATGTAATTGAATGCTACAATCGTGCACCACTGATCCCGACGGATTTCTCTGTAAAATGGGATACCAATATCTTTCTCCCTGATCTTTAAGATCTATTCCCTTTTAGAATCCTGTACTTCGGAGGGGGAAAAATTAAATTCAACAAACAAGGTTTCCAAACTTCTATTTTTTTCTCTAGTTTTCATCATCAATGGTTCAAACATGTTGGTTGTGAAGTAGATGCCACTTAAGGATGTGGGCATGTCAAGCTACAGTTATAATGCTTTGTTTATTTTCGTAGATAAGATGAGTTGAAATATAAATATAAAGTTAAATAAAATATTGTTATAATATTTTTTTTTTAATGTTATTTTTTGTTAAGGACAAAGATGCCCCTACAAACGCCTTCAGCCAACAAGCAAGCATCACAGTAGAAGAATATGAGCAACTCTACGTAACAAACTCTATAAAGCATGCACTGCATGTGTCGTGTCTCACTGTCTCTGTAAAAACCAATCATAGTATTAGAAGATTCTCGATTCTTTGTAGCCTAAAATCTATAAAATGGCCTCTTATAATTACACTTAACATCAATGAAAATCGCACAAGTTTTGTGCTGTAACATGGTACCAGAGCTACGTCCTCACCTGATATCTCCTCTTATCCCACCATCCCTCCTCCAAATTTTTCCCATATCATCACTATGAAGTTCACCCGCGATAACTACTTACTGTGGAAAGTCTAGTTGGTCCCTTATCTTCAAGGCCAACGTCTATATAAATATATTGATGGCTCATGTCCTCTACCGAAACTAGAGCTTGATGATAATACCCCAACCCAGCTCATGATCTTTGGCTACAACACGACCAAGTAGTTATGTCTGCCTTTACTTCTTCTCTTTCGGAGCCCATCATGACCCAAGTTATTGATTGTACCTTTGCAAGAGTCATAAGGCTCTCCCTTGAATCAACTTATGTCTCCATCTCCCAAGCTCAGTTTATCCAAGTTCAACCTTAGTTGGTGTCCCTTAAGAAAGGTTCAGATACCATTTCAACTTATTTTCACAAAGCCAAGAGTATAGCTAAACCATGGCAACAACTTGTCGTCCCTACCTTCCACTGAGGTTGTTCCTTACCTACTTGTTCGGCTAGGCCTCGATTATGATGCTTTGGTTTCTTCTATAACTACTCGGCTTGAACCCATTTCTCCTGAAGATCTACTCAGGCATTTACTGGCACATGAAGCCAGGTTGCTACACCACTCTGATATGAGTACATTTCCTATAGAAGTATCTGCAAATTTTACTTCAAAATACTCCTCTGGTTCACGTGATCGAGGGTCTTGTGGTAGTCATAACTCTTATCGCGATTGCAATGGTGGTCATTTTAATTCCAATAGGGGTCATGGAAATTATCAAGGTAAAAATGCTACCAATTATTTTTCTCCTACTGCTTAACATTTGGTTTGTCAGGTTTGCAATAGATAAGTCCACTTAGCTTTCACTTGTCTCTACCGATTTAACCAAGCATACACCACTGCCCCACCCCTCACTGCCAACTTGTACTCATCAAGGTATTCTTCGAATACCAACTGGTCCCGACACTGCTGTCACGAATCATATAACAAGTGCTGGGTAATCTTAACTTGCATGCCATTGAGTACCATGGTGATGAGTAGCTTCATGTAGGTAATGGCTTCACAGTGCCTATCTCACACTCCGTTTTAGCTTCTTTCTCTTCCTCTTAATCTCAATTTTTACTTTAACAAAAATTTTTGTGTTCCTTCTTTCTAAAAGAACTTGATCTCAATCCATCTATTTTGCATCGATAATGGTATTTTCTTCTAATTTTTTGTTAATTCTTTTTCTGTTAAGGACTGCAAATCGAGGAAACTTCTTCTTTAAGGGACAACAAGTAATGGCCTATATTACATTCCACAAATTGCTCCATCACCTTCTACATTTTTCAGTCATCTCTTCGTTCCTTTGTGGCACATTGGGCTCAGGCAAAATAAAATCTCTTTTGAGCATACTTTAATTTCGTTTTGTAATGCTTGTGCCAAGGCAAAGCATCCTAGATTTCATGCCTATACACGACTTAATAAATCTGTCACTCTTACAAAATGCTTCTCCATATTTTTTACTTCACAAAGCCCATCTCGATTATTCTTCCTTACGGATTTTTGGCTTTGAGTGTGGCCTTTAACCACTCCATACAATCCACATAAGTTTAACTTTTGTTCCCTAGCATGTGTCTTCTTAGGCTTAATCCCGACTCACAGAGGTTTTATCTACCATCATATTTCCACAGACTGAACTATTATCTCAACGAATCCAATTTTCCTTATTCAGGCATTCCCAAGCCCATGCCCTCACCATAGCCCACTCACGTTATAGTCCCTCACTTTAAGTCCTAAGCATTATCCACTGTTACTTTGCCTTTTTCCTCTATCCTTGGTCCCCCTCCGTCTTTACCAACATTCCTCCCATCACCATCACAGAGCATGCCTTCACCATCATCGCAACAGCATGCACATCCAGTGGTTACCCATTCACGAGCAAACTCTCTTCGCCCAAGCAAGTTTCACGACGACACTACAAAATGACCCCTACCTTGAGCTTTTGTTACTGATATCACCTTTGTTTTTTAGACTCCAGCTAGCTACTACATTGCTAATCAGTGCCCTAAGTAGAGTGATGTCATGAAAAAGGAGTTTAATGCTCTTCTTGCCAACTAAACTTGGTCTTTAGTACCTGCTTCCCAAGCCTTGAACACCATAACTTGTAAATGGGTGTTCTGGACTAAAAGGGTTGTCAATGGCTCATCGCAATGCCCATTTAGTTTACAAGGGCTTTCTCCAATAGTTTGGGATCAATTTTGAAGAAACTTTTAGCCATGTGGTCAAGGCTACAAAATTTACACTATGCTTGTAATTGTTGTTTCTCAGCATTGGTCTATTCAGCAGTATGACGGGCATAATGTCTTTCTACATGAGCCACTTCAGGAAACAATGTCTCGGCTGCCTAGATTCTCACACCCTTAATACCCCTCTCATGTTTGCAGATTGAACAAAATAATTTGTGGGTTTCAGTAGTCACCCCGTGCATGGTATTCATTCCTAAGTTCTAGACTAATTGATCTCGGCTTTGTTACTTCTATGGTAGACCCACTCTTCATCTACAAGTCTGCAATTGTCACCACTTTGGTATCAATCTATGTTTATGACCTATTGGTCACAAGCTCCTCTATGCAGTACATTTCTGAGCTTATTTCAGCTCTATGCAATGACTTTCCCATTACAAACTTGGGTAACTTGCATTATTTTCAGGGTGTTGAGGCTACTTACAACTCAAAAGGTCTTTTCCTTACACATCATATATATATCACAGATTTGCTACATCGCACCAACATGCAGGATGCCAAACTTGTTAAGTCTCCCATGTTCACTTCAGACAAGTTGAGTGCTTTCGCTAGGCACCTCTTTGAAGACCCTATCTTGTATTGCAACACAGTCGACTCCTACAATATCTATCATTCGTAAGATTGGGTCTTGCCTTCGTTGTAGGCAAAGTATGCCAGTTTATGCATGCCCCTCAAGTGCCCCATTGGCAGGCCATGAAGATGATTCTTAGGTATCTCAAACATACATCCACTGTTGGTCTGCAAATTTCACCATCAACCATTACTCAAATCACTGCATGGTCCGACGCTGATTAGGCGGGGTGCCCAAACGATCAGGGGTCTACAAGTGGTTACGACATCTTCATTGGCTCCAACATTATATCATGGTCATCCAAAAAACAACATACAATTGCGAGATCATTAACCAGGGCGAAACTCAAGGCTGTTGCAAATACTACGGCAAAAGTGGTATCGTTTCAACATCTTTGTCGTAATCTGGGTTTAACTCTATACTGTGCACCACTCCTTTACTGTGACAACAAGGGAGAAACCTATCTTTCATTTATCCTGTATTTCATGCATGGACCAAACACAATAAAATTTATTTTCATTTCATACGAAACCAAGTTCAGAACAAATCCTTATGCGTTGTTTTCACAACAGAAGAACGTGAGTAGCTCTACGTAACATACTTTGCAAAGCATGCACTACATACGTCATGCCTCGCTACCTTTATAAAAATCAACCGTAGCATTAGAAGATTCTCAATTCTTTGTAACCTAAAATCTATAAAATGACCTCTTGTAATTACATTTTACATCAATAAAAATTGCAGAAGCTCTATTTTGTAACATTTTTGTTTTAGGACTTGAAAAATTGAATTATTTATTTTATTTTGTGTGAGAGTTTGAGAAAGTTATAATGATTATATAAAATAAGATGTGATAAGATGAGAAGTTTTATGAAAGTGAACGAGACCAAATGCAAGGTTTTTGTTCATATATGTAGAAACTAGAAACAAAGAAATGATTGTACATTAAACTGCAAAAGAAAAAAAAAATTGGTTAAGAGAAATATTCTTTCATATGTGTAAATATTCATTTATGCTCTTCCATGGGTTTTCTAAAACTCTCCCTAATCTTTACTGGCTTGAGCATTCCCAACTAGGACTACACGAAAAACCTAAATTTCAACTCAATATTTCGATTTATACCGATCTAATATTTCGGCCCATTTTCAATAAATCGGGTAACGATATTACCTAATACCCATTTTAAAACTTTTTTTCCCATTTCGAGTTTCAACTCCAAGCAGCGTAGTAGGGCTTGGAGACATGGGTAATAGTTGATTACCAACACTCATGTTTGAGTTAGAGGTGCCGATGCGGGCAAAGCCGGGACTGAAGTCATCAACATGGCAACGGAAGTGACAATGATCAACTTTGGCACTGATCTCTAATCTCTTTCTTTTGGTAAGACCCCTTCAATCCAGTGACTCTCTCTCTCTCTCTCTCTCTCTCTCTCTCTTCGAGCGCCATAATCTTCGTCATCGAGGTCAATAATATGAACATGGTCATAGCCCAAACCAGACCTTGTCGACGCCAATCCCACTTGATCTCCCCTTCACCATCAAAAGAAGCTGCTTCGACACTCCTCTCTCTTCGAAGTTATTCTCACACATCGGACTCGAATCTCATCATGTTTTGTTTGGGTATGATCATAAATTTTTATTCAAGGTTTTAAATGAAGCTCTTGCCTTTGAGGGATTTGAGGTGTTTCTACGATATTGTGCATTTAAAACCATTGTTGCTTTCGTCAATGCGAGACCACTGTTCCTCTTCCTCAACTTGAAGTCATCGTTTCGCCTCCCCCACGAACAATGAGTTCCTCAGCTTGGATAGCAATAGAAATCTCTCGAGATGCTACTATAAATAACTATCAGAGCAGAGTCCTTGGTCATTGGTTAGTCACTCACTTACCTAGCGACTAGTCAAATTTATTCAAATCCTTGTAGCCAAATAAGTAACCAAATAGTCAAAAATGAAAATGAAAGTATAAGTCGAAATCGAAAACGAAAACAATCGAGTAATAGGCCTATCAAATATCAGCCAAACAAAATTCATAACGAGTCCAAAATATCCTTATCAAGTTGGGTCGGATGAACCACCCTATTCTCATTTGCACTCTCGCAAATCACATAGTTTACCCTCTCTATTTCAAATCACCTGCCACCAGCCTAGGCAGACGAAAATACGCATCTTCAACCATACTCAAGAAGTTAAACTAGTGGTAGTTTGTCTGATGACGAAATTTCGGAGTAATTAGCACTGGGAAAAGAGCATGCACCGATTACAAAACTTATAAATGGCACCAAAAAATGGTGCATATTATATCTTGTTGGGAGTCATGCTCAACTACTACAAATTCTGTTGCATATTTGTTACTATCTTAGCATATGCAAAGGGTTAAGAGACAATATCATACGTTTTCCTCATGTATCTTGTAGAAAAATCATCCATTCAGGCTTACAATAGACTACGAAAGCAGGTTCGAAGATTGACAATTGAATTAAGGTCCATGCATCGAGCTCTAGCACACCCGGAATCATCGCATTTACGACACTCTCCCAGTAAAACTCAGTTATAACAAGGATCAATAACATCACTCCAGGCCTGGCTAAAATTTACTTTGCTCTGCTGTTGTGGTTAACAACTTAACAACTTCCCGGCATTCTCCTGTTACCAAATAACTACTTTTATAAAAGAGGGAGGAGGGCTCCTTGCACATCTTCGATTTGAACTGGGAGATGCGACCTACAGTTTCAGGTAGTCTTAATAAAGAACCCAGATTCATGTCAGGAAAACCACTTGAGTCTCAATCTTGGAACCATTTACACAATAGAGGAAGCAGAGTTATCTTTCATACCCCTCCATGCATTGACTCTTCATTCTCAATCTTGAAACCCTTATCTATTAAACGAGGCAGCAGAGTTATCATCATAACCCCTCCATGCATTCCCACTGTCAGTGCCACTACAGGCTTGATTCGGGACGGGGTTGTGACCCAGATGTCCATCAAAACTCATTTGCTGTACTTCAGCAGAAGACAAGATCTTTATGCTCTGAACACAGCTTACAAACTCCCTGGAGTTTGATACCAGTAAAGAATGAGTAGTTAAGAAACAAATAAACAAGAAAGTCAAATCAAATCAAACTTTGGGCTTCTGCACTTACTCCCAAGGATCATCACCAACAAGAAGAATATCATTCTCATGATCCACAAAAACCAAATTCCAGTCATTCCGCTGTGGGTCTTCAAGTTGCCCTTCAATGCCAAACATTCGGGCAAGGTCATGCCTGAGCTCATTATACCCTTTATAACGGGTTACATCAATACTTCTTCCCACAGATCCACGCTTTTGAACCTTCAAGAGTTTGTACCAGTATTAGGTATTTACGAATATCGTTGAAAATATGTCAATGTATTTAAGTGAAATAGCTAACAAACGGGCAGTACGATAGCAATTACAAATTAAACCTATCTAATGTAGACTAAAAGCCACAATGATTTTTCTTCTTTCACATGACCTCACATCTGATGGCTTCATCAAGTAAAACACTTGTAGCAGCCTCAACTCTTTCACACGAGCAGAATCAGGTGCAGAAATAAAACACTTTCCAGCAAAAACTAAGAATCTTACCATGAATAAACGTGTTTGTGGTGTCAATCCCACCATTGGAAGTTATTTCATCCAGGTAACTTGGTATTATCTCAACTATGAATTATACATTTTTTTTTATAAGTGAGTATCAATTATATAATTTTAACCCAATTAAATCTCTCTCATCATGCAATCCAGAGAGAGAGAATCTGCATGTGTTTTTTTTTTTTTATTCCAAAGAATCTGTGTCAAGTCAAGTAGACTAAAAAATTCTTTATGCAAGCAGGGTAGCATTATGAAGCATGCAGATGTTAACTATGAAGGAAAGTTAGCATGGTTGGGGTATCAACATAAGGCTCTGCCGAGTTGACGTACCCAGCCCATGTAGTTTAAGATAAAAATCTGCCTCACTTTGTACAGCATTTATAAAGCAAAGAGTAGCTAGATCAACAAACCTTTGTAAATGTTCGCATACGCTGATTCTGGTTAGCCCACAGTCCACTGCCCAAAACTCCAGCTTCATTGATAGTAATATCGCTTGAACACCCTGGCTTGAAAGGCATGTTTGGTACCCCAAACGACTGAGGGCTGATCCCGGCAGCGGACAAATCTGTCTCAAAATCTCTTGGAGCACCACCATAATTAGAAAGTAAGTTCTGAAGGTCTTTTTGAGAGTCATACCCCCTTGACAACAAAGTATCAGGGGCCAATCCATCAATATTAGCTGGAAATGACAGATTGCTCCGAGGATTTGATTGGACATCACCATCCAAACCAAAAGTGGGGACTGAAAAGTTTGGCTGGATGGTACCAGCATCCAAACAATATGATGTTCCAGAAGAGGATGCTTCCACAAGATCAGTGATTGCACTTTTATATTTTTGTTGGTCTGGTCCTCTTGAGCTGGGTAACTCATGTTTTATCGGTATATCTGATTTGCTATGCAGCTCCTGAATCAGATTACTTGCAGGCTCGACCAATGAATCCCCCACCAATAAGGCTGGTCCTTGATGGTTTCTGTTCAGGAGGTTGGATGGCGAAACCTGGCAATTATTGGTAGAAGGTGAGGTTGAACATGAAGGAGCATCTCCTTCTGTAAGAGCAGAATGGGCTCTTATTGCTGTAAGGGGTTTGTGCTGGCTGTGGGGCGGATTCACAGGAATTTGTTGTGATTGCATCAGTGCAGAAGTTGATAAGCTATTACCATTAAGAAGCTTCTCTGTTGAGAAGCTATTGCTGCTTAACTGTTGCTGCTGATGTTGAGACACCGGAAGCTGGGCTACTTGCTGGCTTTGCTGATTTGGCTGCTGTTGCTGAGGTATCTGGGAATGTAAAAGTGAGCCTGCTGGGGAGAGCAATTGCTGCTGCTGCTGCTGCTGCTGTTGCTGCTGTTGCTGTTGCTGTTGCTGCTGTTGCTGTTGCAATTTTTGAAGCAGCTGGAATTGAAGTTGTTGCTCCGAAAGTCCCTGCTGTGACAACTGTTGCACTTGGGGCAGCTGCTGCGCTCTCTGTGACAAACTTTGTTGCAAGTGGAACAACTGTAGTGGGGACTGTTGCAATTGTGTCTGGTGCTGGTGTCTTTGCAAAAGACTGGCTTGCGGTTCAATTTGTTGCTGAAACTGGGAATCTTGTGGTGCTGATGGAATCTGCAATGAACTTTTACCATTAGAGTGTATACTCTGCTGAGATTGGGTATTTCCTGTCAGCATGTGCTGTTGTTGAAGCTGAGAGTATGCAACTGGCTGCTGTGACGTTTGATTTGGGTTCTGGTTTGGGGCAACAACAACATTATTTACAAGACCCGGATGGCACATCTGCTGCTGCTGCTGTTGTTGCAGTTGTTGTCGTTGTTGCTGTTGTGGCTGATGTTGCAGCAGTTGCTGCTGCTGTTGCTGCTGCTGTTGCTGTAGTTGCTGCTGCTGTGGCAGCTGTTGCAGTTCTTGCTGCATCTGCAGCTGTTGTTGGTTAGTAGGATTTTGCAATAGTTGCTGCAGGTGCTGCTGTTGGGGCCACGTGACAGGTGGCTGTTGCAGTTGACTGACTTGGTTGTGCGGGTTAACTTTGTTAAACTGGAGACTTGGCGCAGACATGGCAGGGGCTTGAAAACTCAATAATTTAGATGGATCATCAGCATTAAGACTATTATGCATGGCAGTCGAAGAAACCATGGATGGAAAAAATCCAGCTTGAGCAGCTGAGAACTGATTATTTTGCTGCTTGTTCATCCACTGCATTAAACTCAAACCAGGAAATATGGAACTAGGGGCATCCTTCATGCCGAAGTCATCACCAAGCCAGGGCATGGCTCTCTTGAAAGCATTCTCTATGTCAGACTCATCATCTGTAAATGCAATTCCAAAGTTCATGATTAAGGAATATATCATAAGAGGGCAGGGAAGGTTTTGCAAATAGATGTTGGCAAGTGCTACTCCTCTAGAGTGCAAAGAACTCCATCCTCTCCCCCAAACACTTCTTTTTAAAAAAGGGGGGAAAGAGACTCTAGTTCATTCACCACGATTAGGGTACTAATCCGTGATAAGATTGAATTAACTGAATGATGGATCGGCAACATAAATTTGGTTCTTAAAAAGTTAAACGGCAAAATGACTAGTACCAAACCAAGATTTCTTCCATCATGTTAGATCCACTATAATCAGGTTTTTTTATATTTATTCTTTTTTTTTTTTTATAAGTAAGAAATAGATTTTCTAAGGAGCCCAATGTAGCTTTTAGATGCACTGGCTATTTACAAAAACTAGTTTGTTTACACTTTCTGTATTAGGCATGAAGTCATACATCTCTCAAGGTTAACCCTATTACCACAGACCATGATGAGAGGGCAAAAAAAGAGAAGCTGGGAAAAGGTGCTATCTTTTTACATACTAGAGAATCTAGCTAACTGGTAAATATGGTTTTACCTGGCATCCCTGGTTGTCTGGGAAACTTGGGTCTGAAAAATGGAGGTGGACAAATGTAGAATGGTGTTACAACGGGTTCAATTTCCCAGATCGAAACTCGGCTTGGCCGTTCACCAGCAGTTGATTCATCCCATCCAACCTATCAAAAATGCAAATGTTGGGTCATTGTCATCGAGGTAGACACCCTTGGATGGAACCAGATAGATTGTAACGGGAAATGTATTCTCCGAAACTGACAATAGACATGTTTACATATCTCACTATAATATTCCTGACCCTGAATACAAATATTTATCACAATAACAGTCAGCATGACCAATATGGCGTAACCTCCCAGCACTACCATAGATTTAGAGAATAACGTCTGGAAGAGATATTTGTTTGCTGCCAAGTCCATATACGGAAACATTCTGAAACGCATTATATACATAGATTATCGATGCCAACCACATGGATATTGCAACAATGAAGCTAACTTCCGAGCGTAGAAGTAATACACAAATGCCCTAGAAGGTGTAACATTCTAAATACTATTTGCTTGCTAACAAGTGCCATGGATTCTGTTAAAACCTAACTTTTTTAGGGCTAAAGAATACCTGAAGATTGCGCCACTGTGAAGTTTTCCAGCGAATGGGATCCAAATCACTGATACCAGTAATTGTTCCCATGTATCTGCGTACTCCAGACTCCTCGGTCTCAAACATCATTCTAAACCGCATGCCTGGTGAAACTTGGGTATACATTGCTTTATTATACTTGGCTAAGGGAATCACAAACTCAGCAGGGCTGGCTCTGTTATATAATTTTGTTGTCACAACTGGTAAGTCACAAATTATTGGATTGACTTCATAACATAACAGTTTGGACAACTTAAAAAAAGGATCTTAGACCAGTACCTTGGGTTGTAAAATATAGTAAATGGACTGCTATTTGCAGCAGCATGAGCTGCAGCAGCAAGAATTCCAATATGCATGCTATCACTTGAAATGACTGAAGAAGAGAGAGCTGGCTGCTGCCTATTAGCACGCTTTATGCCCAAGAGAAGCTGGGATTTTTCATCTCTACAGAACAAGAATATTTCAGCTTCTTTTTAGGGGGGAAAAGTAATCTGGCTGAAATCTTTCATTTTACCGCTAACATCAATTTCATACCTTATAAAAAGAACAGAATCTCCAGCAAATAGTCTTTTGGTGCTAACAAAGACACTCCAACCTGTGGTCAGCAGGTGCCTTTTTGGTTGGCCTGCAATTAATGCACTAATGCAATTTTAATAGATTATTATACCAGTACTCAGCAGTCCAACTCATACAAACATCTAATGCAAAGTTCTTGGTATGGAATAATGTATCTAAAAGAAAACACCAATGGAATAAATATCCGCAAACCTAAAAATGAGAGGGAAAGAAGGAGAGAAGTGTTTTGAAGGGATTGATACCGCGATAAATATGCCTGAATGTCCATGAATTATCATGTAAATCTCTAGCTACTAGCTCCTGAGCCGGGGGTTGCATTGAATAATCCTATCATAAAAGAAACATGATGATCAGGAAAGAGATAGAATTTACCATATAGAATCCTCAAATTGAAATGGGAAGTTAGAAATCTGGTACGAACTAGAGGTGGAAAAATCTTCTCAGCTGCTCGGCGTGGTACTGAGAATCCACCATGAGTACTAGTGTCACTGGCTGTAAGAGTTTTGCAGAAGAATTCAGATGGTTGTCTGCTTTGCTTGAGGCCCATGTCAGATGCTAGTACTGCTTCCTTATCATACTGTGGAACAGATGTTTCAAACAATGTTCCATATGTACACGTGATTACATCTTAAAAGAGAAGAATGTCAATTATGTATATGCTAATTCCCAGAATCGAATGGCTGACCTACTTTGTTTACAGGTTGAAGGGTCATCTGTGCATAGACCTCATCAGTTTCAGGATCAGCCTGATACAACATATAGATGTAATTTAGAACTCCATACAAGTTCATTAATCCAAACCAATAGTATGATTATGGGGACTCTCATACGTGCAGCGTGACATTATGAAGCATGCAAATCAACTTTGAAGGAAGGTTGGGGTAGTTGGGTATGAAATCAGTCTCCTTTTGCATGGATGCTGCAACCTGAAAATTTTGGATATCAAAAACTTCCATCAGAACCAAAATCCAGAAACTGTTGCATTTCTAACACAAGAAAAAGGCACAAATTAAATGGCCTACTTGCTCACTGTGGCCTTGGGCAAAGTAAACCACAAGACTTCGAACTGGAGGTAAAGAAACTAGAGGCCCCGCACAAGCATGCCATAACTCTGAATTAATACCCTTCCTCTCTCCTATTCTCAATCCAAACAAAATATTATCACCATGTATGAAACCTTAGAAGTCATAAGAGAATTATAATTCTTAAATATTCAAACTACATATTATTTAAGCTTCCTATGAAACTGAAGAATAGAATTTCCAATTTTACATATAACAACAACAAAAATTGATAAGAAAGAGATCTTTATTATTACAAATGAAATTTCTATCTAAAAAAAATGAAATAGGTGAAGCCCATGTACATTAGGAGTATACAAAAGAAACACCTAAATACATTCTAAGAACCAGAAGATGACAATAGAAAAGCAAGAGCACTAGCTCCATTAAGCACTGAAGCTAAACACCAAAGCAGTAAGAGGTGCACAAAAAAAAAAAAAAAACTCATATTGCCTCCAAAGTGCGCTCCCTATCATTAAAACATCAATCATTCATTTCCATCTAGATGCACCACATAAGACACAAAGGGACCATCCTCCAAACCAGTCACCTGAGAATAGACATGAAGGCTGTTCCAACTAGCTAGAAGGTCTCTACCAACTCTCTAAGGCCATCATCCAAGCCATACCAGTTTTTGTTTTTTTTTTTAAGTAAACAAGTGAAGCCATCACCAGTTATACAAAACACTTCATCCACAGTGCCCTTATCACCTCGTAATGCAAAAGTAAATGATCCACTAATTCCACAGCACCCTTAACAACAAAAATTAAACTTGCACGAACCAATATAGGTTATGAAAGAGGAGAAATCGTTACCTAAGGCAAGGGTTAAACATCTGCTATTGAGCTCAAGGGTGAGAGAAACTGTTCGACACTTCCATTTTATAAACATCATTGTAAGACAAGGATCGAACAAAAATTTAGAGGACCTAGTGATTGTGAAACCACAAAGATAACAAGTCCTTTTATTTCTGTTAAGTACTTAAAATCTAGGGAACCCAAACAATAAAAGATATCACTCAATGTTTGTTGTGTCGAAGAATTAAGTTTTTGTGTAATTGGGTGCCCATATGGAAACGTAATACCCTCTTATTTTCTTCGTTTTCACAGTCGTAACACCCTCACTTTCATTTATCAGGTTATAGATACACCAAATGAAAATATTGGCAATTGATTAACAGAACAAAAACAAACATGAGTTTTGATTACTATGGCAACGATCTCTCAATCAATTTAGCACTCACAATTGAGCAAAAACTTAGCGTTCAAAACTCAGGGAACCCTTTTTCATTGTGTTTCAAAGACATCCATTTACATTTTCAAAGCTTTTTATATCAAACCAATAACAGCAATTTTGACAAAGACGTTAATCCTTCGAGTGTTGTAAAATTTGCTGATAAAGAAACTACTAACTAGAACGCGCAAACACACATACAGTCTTACAGATATCAGCTTAAATATCTTAAATATGATGAAATTTATCGTTTTACTAAACAATAAAAATAAAATGGCTTGAATTATTTCTTGAAACTAAAAAGAATATATGAAGAATAGAATCACAAATTGAATAAATCACAATAATGAAAATCTTCCAGCCTAATTCAGGTTTTAGAACATTAAGAACACTGCACCACCTACCCCCAAAGAAAAAAAAAACACTAACAAAGATGGAATTCAGAAGTAGAAAACAACTGAATCTAACTTCTCGTTATATTTTTTGCTTTACCCGAGTCTGCAGAAACGGAAGAAAATGGACCCATATACACCAACCCGCATAAATCAGCAACAATTCCCGGACAGACTTTTCACAACTTGATATCGCCCCTCAAAACCGCATGAAATATTAAACAAAGAACTGAAATCCATCTCTCTCTCTTAAATAAAAAAGAAGGAAAAAAAATCTTAATGCTGCACGCGTGCCACGAGAGATCTCCACTAGAAGAATCTATAAATAGAAAAAATCCATAACTCTACAGCATAGAATCTGATTTTTATCACCTTAGAAGCAGAGAAAATAGCGCTGAGTGAAAAACACTTAAAAAAAATTCATGGAGAACAATTCAAACAAACAACTGAAAATTAAATATACATTTACAAAAATTGAAACTTTAGCAGTGGAATCACGTAAGCAGACCTTCTGGAGGAGTTGGCAAAAACCCATTTGAGGGTGCTTTCATGCTGACAGATATGAAGAAACTGCCGAACTCTGAAGAAAAAGTTCAACCACCTGCTCAGTTCCACTAAGATATAAAGAATTCAAACAGTCCTAGCTGAAGTCCGTCGCCCCAATTACGAATAAGGCTCTAAGAACCTTCGATGCCAGATACAATGCCTCTCTATTCACATTAAATCCAAGCAATCAAACCCCAACTCCCTCCTATAAAACGCAAAGAACTACTATCCACGTCCCTATTAATAAAGTAGCTAACTTTGCCAGCCAAATAAAAGCCAGCAAAGAAACTGAACCACCTTCTTCAGCTATTTCTCTTTAGCTCCCAAAAAAAAGCTAAAAGATTTGAGAGAGTCCACGCCCACATCTCAAAGCTGAGTGATCATAACTCTGAATTCTCAGAATGAACCGTCACAAAAGTGAACTTTTTACCATCCCAAAGAACCTGTACATCAAAGATTTCTGCAACTGAAGATTCGAATCAGCAATTACATTAGCACAAGGAGATTCCAATTCCAAAGCAATCCCAACTCGGAATCCAAGTTCCCCAGTCTCAAGAACCGGAAATCCTTTGGAAACAACCGGTGCCGAGAGTGTCAACGTGGCGGTGACCGCATAAGTCACCGGCCGTGAAAATTTTGATGGAAAGCTGAGAAATGAAAAGGAAAGGGAAAGGGAAGGAAGGAAGGAAGGGAAAGGGAATAATAGGTTCTCGGGGTCCGAGCTTGGGAAGTTCAAGGTGGAAGGAACCTGAGTTGTCGCTGAAGAAATCAGAGACCGAACAAAAAGCAACGCAAAAACAAAGCTAAGCAAAGACAGCTCTTCTTTCTTTTTTATGTGAACAGGCCGACATGAATATGAAACACTCTGAAGTCTGAAGCAATCAGGCGCGGTTAAATTAAAATTACTTTCTACTCCTCAAATATTTCACCAATTTACCGTTTTACTGACTAGAGAATGTTTAAATTGAGATGAATTGAAATGAATTTAATTTATTTTTTAATATTATTATTATTTTAATAATTTTAAAAATATATATTAAATTTTAAAAAAAGTATATTAAAATTAAAAAAATATGTATTGAAATTAAAAAAAGATATATATAAATTTATATTTTGTATAAAAAATTATAAAAATATAATGATAAAATTAGAAGTGAGTTGAGATGATCTGAATTAACGGAACTAAATTGATAATAATTGACATTTTCTTTATAAAAATCTATATTTGTGATTTTTAATTATATCCAGTTTTCTTTTTCTTTTTAAAAAAAAATTAATAACAGTAGACCTCCATTTATTAAGAAAATTAGTACACAATCTATCACAAGATAATTATAAGGCAGCATCTATAAAAAGTCTAGAATGAATAAATTCTAGACATGAATATCGCCATTATAACATCTCATTGATAAAATAAACATGCCTAGCAAGAATATGAGCAATCTCATTTTCTTGATGACAAATGTAAAGTATTTTTTATGTCTATAAATAAATAAGATCTAATTCGTAAATTATCTCACTTCTAAATTAAATTACGACATGAAAATATTTAGTATGTGTTATTGACGTCAATTTATATAAATAGAATTTTTTTTATTGATATAATATATTTTAGTTAAAGTTTATTAGATTATCTTAAAAAAATTAATTCGTCAGTTTCTTATTTTATTTATTTTAAAAATTTTCCTCCAAATGTGTTTTTTATTAGGTTAGCGCTGGAAATCAGTCGAGTTGTCCTAGCATCAAAAGCAGCCCTCCTTTTTATTCCCTATAAAAATACAATAGAAATATAATAAAAATTATAGTTTAGAAAATATAATAAAAAATACAATAAAAAATATAATAAAAAACACGATAAAAAAATAAAATGAAGATGATTTAATTGGGAGCTTTCGACCTCAGTTTAGATGGAACCGTCGTCGGTGGCGATGGGCGATACCGCCCATACCATTGAGATTGGAAGGGTCTGGCGATATCACCTCTGTGACGGCGACCTCCCACGACCTTCAATATACTTACCACAGCTTTAAATTAGAGACGATAAATTATTTTTATGGAAGTTCGGCCAGATGGACCTAACATTTCTCTTAAATTTTTCTTTTTGTTAATTATATGTTGGAAAGATAAAAGAACTTTAAAAATGTGTTTCATAAGAAATTGAAATCGACGTATGAATAGACCAGACCCAAAACGATGATATCATCTGGGACAAAACATTAGCCATTGGTCTTTTTATTTTTTAATAAAATTTAATATTATTATAATTTTAAAATTTATAACGAAATGTTATAAAATTGGCATTGCTTACTCCATAATTTATACATTTTAACGGGAGTGAAGTGGAAGGAAATTTCGCTCCGACTGACGTGGCTACGCATTTGATGTTTGACCGTGGCCTGTGGACCCGTGGGGGTTATTTGGTGGTTTGTTTGAATGATGGCGTTTTCTTTTTTCTTTTTTTTTTCTGTTTTTTTCCCCTTAAAATTGTGTGTTTGGGCCCTCAAAACCACATATATGTATATATGTTCATGAAAAATTAGATCTTAATGATTCTCTCGTGGTTTATTAATCGGAGTTTTGGATTTTTTTTTTTTTACTTTTTTTGGGATGGGGGGAAAATCATCATTATCATATATCACTTTAATGGAAAATTGGATGTATTATTTCTATGGTATTTTTATTAAACTTCTAAAAATAGCATACCATTGTCAATTAGGATTCACCATACTTTGGACAAAATTACTTCTATGATATTATTATTAATATTATATTATTATTCTATATTTTACTTTTTTAATTATTTTCAAGTGAACAAATCCAAAAAAATAGTCACAAACTTTTTTGACTTAAATAAAGTTTAGTTGGGATAATAAAATATTTGAAGAATACTTCATTATTATTAATTATTTTATTTTTATTATTATTTACTATTATTTAATAATTTATCATTACTTTATTATTTTTTTTATAATTATTTATAAAATATTTAACATCATCTCACTATCTAAATGTAACTTAAATTTTTTTTTTTTATTATTGATATATTCGACCATTTTGCGGCATGATTTCAGTATTGCATCTAATGTTAATGTTAGAAGTTTCATCAAAGCAAGCAAGCAAGATAAGGTTGCTATGCTTTATAGACAAGTGTCATTTCGTACAAGACTTGTGTAGTACTCACATATATATTGCTTGCCTCTTATCTCTATAAGGGCTTTTGTATTCCCTTCACTGCATATTAATTATAAGCATTCATATTAAGCAAGCAAAACCTTCAATTTATAAGTGGTTCTCTTAATTATCCATCACTCAATCTTACTTCAAATTTCTCAATTTAAAAAAGAAGTTAATTGAATAGCTGCTAACCATAATCTTTATTATCTTATTATCTTGAATACCAAAAAATGGCGCATTGAATTCCAATTTCTCGCGAGTACTGCTACATCACTTGAGAAACTCTCTCTCTCTCTCTCTCTCTCTCAAAATCTCTTAGACAAGTGTAATTTATTTTCTCCTGAATTTTCTTCTTTCTTTTTTAATAGTTTTAAGTAATTTTTATAAAAGAAAAAACTTCACAACATTATTAATAAATATTTTCTTAATTATTAATTAAAAAAATTAAAAATATAGATTTTTTTTTTTTGTATTTGAAAAAATCTTAGATAGATTTTGGCATTTTTTTCATTTCTCATATCCGATTTAGAAACCTTACCCCCACCACCCAAAAAGAGAAACTAGAAAACAAAAACAACCCACTCAAACCTTTAATAAATCCTTAGAAAATTGTATTTGATTCTTGACCCACAATAAAGGTTTAAAGAATTGGGAAAAAAGGAGGAAGAATTTTTATATACACGCTAGAAAAGCCACTAGCCGCAAAAGCAGGAAATCTTCACATGACAAGTTCGATGATTCCTCCAGCTTACAGCATCATTACACAGCAACCCAACTTTAATATCATTATTTTAATTGTTTATCCCTAATTTCTCTTCAAAAAAAAATAATAAAAATATGGTGATGATCAGCTACCCTATGATTTTACGCAGAAATCATGGTGCATGACAATATTTAATCAGGAGTACAACAAGAAGATCCTGATTTTGAGCATCCATAATGCTGTAGGACTGCCCAACCCTACCTCGTCTATTTTCCTTTTTCTGCCAACCAAACAAACGAGATAAAGTAATACTAGATATAGTAATAAGTTGAAAGAAGGGAATTTGTATTAAAAAAAAAAATTTATGTAAATTTTATATTTATTCAATTTTTTTTTCTTAAATGAGTGCACGATGCTATTGTTTGATATGTCAATAAACGGCAAATTATTAAATTTTACAGGCATGTAGATAAACGGGATCATCACTTGATTTTTTGGATAACTTATTAATTAACCAACTTAGTATTAATGCATGTTTCCTGCCTTCAATCATTCGTAAGTGGATATGTAGTACTAGAGGACAATTAGTGGCCCCATTTAGAATTTGGATTTAATTGAGATTAATTTAGTTTAGTTTAATTTTAAACTTAATTTAACATTCAAATACACAACTCTCAAATTATTAAACTCGTATTAACTCAAAATTTCTTAACGCCTGAAACCTATAATCTATTTCAACTCAAGACTTCTTTACACATGTAATTCACAAATTTTTTCAACTTTTTATGTAAATCCATCTTAACATTTAAATATATCTAAACGCATTTTAGGTGAATCTCAAAAAATTCACTTTATCATCTTAATTCACTATTATTTTTAAAAAATTTACTTTAGCTCAATATCCAAATGGGATTAAGATTATGTTGCATGTAAACATCCACATCATCAGCGTATTGCCATGACCATACATATCATTCATTCTTTAGGCAAAAATACCTAATTACCATGCCAACGAAATCTCTGAACTTTCTTTTTATCTATTGCTATTATTATTGAACTTTGAGAGCTTCTAAAATTGTTGTATATGTTGTGTATACTGCCATCAATGCAACTCTCACGTTGTTGCCATTGGTTTCGGTTTTTAAATATAAGATAAAATGAGTTAAGATAAAAATTGAAAGTTGAATAAAAAATTATTAGAATATATTTTTTATTGTTATTTTTGTTTTAAAAATTAAAAAAAATAAATAAATGATTTAATTTTTTATATAAAATTTTGAAAAAATTATAGTAATTAAATAAAATAAAATGAGAGTGTTTGTAAAAACAAACAATGTCTTATTATTTTTTGAGTAAGATGGCTAATGTTCTCCATAGGTCTGAAAAAAATGCAAACTAACGATAATAAATAAACAAATAAAAGCACGAACTTAGCTTACAAAAGGAGTTTAGCGAAAAAATAACCTTTAAGAGCATTTTCAAGGGATTTTTAATCTTATTTTTTAAAATACATTACTAAAATTTAATTTTTTTTATTTTACATACTAAATTTTATAATATATCATACATCAATTTATATATATTTTTATATCATTTAAATATTATTTTTTTAATATTTTTTATTTATTTCAAATATTTTTCGTAACTATCAATAATAGTTTCACATCTTTTAATAACTTCTAAATAATGGAAAAAGAAACTTAGAAGGGAGAAATTAATTTAAAATATCTTAGAGTTGTAAACAGTATCCTCTACATCTAGAGAAATTATTGAAGCAAAATTTATAATAAAGATGAAATAAAAAATTTCTTATAATGGACTTCTGAGCAATTTTTTTTTTTAATTTTACAAAAATATATATGTTAGAAAAACCGTTGTGAAATGCTGTAAGGTTCTTATACAAAATTGAGGATCTAAAGTGCGAGAAAAATATATAATTAAAGTAAACCCTGTAAAGAATTACAGAAGATAATGCAATGGAAATTTTCCTATCTTGTATTGATGTTCTTTGAACATTATTTATACAAATTACATACCAAAAGTAAGAAGTTACAGCAATCTAAGTATAGAAAGAATGGAGAGATTTACAACGGCTGGCAAGAATCAAACTGTATCAAATATTTACATTAATGATAGAAATCAGTAGCACTAATCTTGGTAAGAATACTCGCATGATCGTAGGCTAGGAATCTGAGTGATTTGCTTTGACAGGATCTGTCTTGATACACCCCCTCAAAATTGAGCTGCCATCAGCAAGGGCAATTTTGTGTCTGAGAGCTTCTGTTCTCTGTCGGGATAGTGGTTTGGTTAATAAATCAGCAAGTTGGTCTTGAGTGTGGACATGGCGGACTTGAACTGTTCCTCGCTGAACTAGATCGCGAACAAAATGAAGATCAATTTGTATATGTTTCATCCTTGAATGTTGAACAGGATTGAAACTAAGATGGGTAGCGCCAAGATTATCACAAAGCAGCAAAGGAGTGGAGGTGAGCTTGAAACCAAGTTCTTGAAGAAGAGATTGTATCCAAACAGTTTCAGAGGCAGCATTAGCAAGAGCTCTGTACTCAGCTTCCGTTGAAGATCGTGCAACAGCACATTGTTTCTTGGAGCTCCAAGGGATGGGATTGGAACCAAGGAAGCTAATATACGCTGAAGTAGAAGTGCGATCATCAAAATTTCCTGCCCAATCAGCATCTGAAAATGTTGTGAGAGTAGGAGCTGCCCTGCATGTCAGTTTAACACCATGAAAGATAGTCTGCTTCAAGTAGCGCAAGAGCCTCTTTGTTGCTGTCCAGTGTGTCTGAGTGGGCTTGTGCATGAATTGAGACAATTTATTCACAGCAAAAGAGATGTCTGGGCGAGTGAGGGAAAGATATTGTAGACTGCCAAGGACCTTTCGATATTCAGTGCTATCAACAGAAGCAGTTCCGTCATTGAGTTTGAGAGGTATGCTGGTGGAGAGAGGTGTAGAGACCTCTTTGGCCCCAAGCATGTTGGTATTTGACAGTAAATCCCGTACATATTTATGTTGGGAAAGAAAAATGTCATCTTGAGTGGGTAAGACTTCCACTCCTAAGAAATAGTGTAAGGAGCCCATGTCCTTTAAAGAAAATTTACAGCCGAGTTGCTCAATGATGGAAGTCACAAATTTTGAATTGTTTCCAGTAAGCACTAAATCATCCACATAAACCAGAAGATAAGAGATAATTGAATCATGCTGATAAATAAACAATGAAGAATCTGCTTGTGAATTTTTGAAACCAAACTGGAGCAGGGCATTCTTCAGGGCCGAGTACCATGCCCGTGGTACCTGTTTTAGGCCATAAATGGCCTTGCGAAGACGACAGACATGGTTAGGTTTGGTTAAGTCTTTAAAGCCCGAGGGTTGCATCATGTAAACAATTTCACCAAGTTCCCCATGTAAAAAGGTATTGTTGATGTCCATTTGTCTTAAACCCCGACCATTCATTACAGCAATGGATAAAACAGTCCGAATTGTGGCTGGCTTAACCACAGGGCTGAAGGTCTCCTGATAGTCCACTCCCAGACTTTGATGATATCCTTTAGCCACAAGACAGGTTTTAAATCTGTCCACAGACCCATCAGGTTTGCGTTTTACTCGAAAGACCCATTTACAGCCTACCGGATTACAGTGACTTGGAGGAGGAACCAAATCCCATGTCCCATGCCGCATGAGGGCAGTTAATTCGTGAGACATGGCCGTACGCCAGTGAGGTTGAGAAATGGCTTGACTCACACAGGTAGGTTCTATGATCTCGGGGAGGGGATGCTTTGTGACATTGTGCAATTGTTTGGGTTTGAATATCTGATTCATGGGCCGGTGGTCATATGATGGGTCCGCGGGATGGGTGGGGTTGGATTTGGTGAGAAAGTTGGGAATTCATGCTCAGGTGGGTGGGAATGTTGGTCTGGGACAGAGGTGGTTGAGGGTTGATGCAGATTCGGCAATGGGTTGGGAAGGTTAGGGTTTATAGTGGCCGAATTTCTAACATTAAAATCAGAATTAAAGGGAGCATGAAAATCAAAGGAAGAAGAGACTTGAGGAGTACCTGGAGGTGCTGTGACCATGGTGGGACCATCAGCCGGAGACACTGTTGGTATAGGAGGCATCACGGGTGGCACGACAACAGGAACCGAAGGAGGAACCGGTGTGGGAGTCGAGTGAAAGTGTGAAGGGGAAGGTTGTTTGGTCTATGGGTTTTGGGCCTCGTCAAATAAGACGTGCCGTGAGATGTAGAGCTTGCGTGTATTTGGATCAAGGCACTGGTAAGCATTTTGAGTGAGCGAATAGCCCAAAAAGATGCAGGGAATGGATTTGGGCTCCATTTTGTGGTTATTGTATGGTTTGGTGAGAGGATAACACAAGCAACCAAATTTTCTCAATTTGAGATAATTGGGTTGTTGACCAAAAAGAGCCTGATATGGTGATATATTTTGCAGCAAGGATGTGGATTGACGATTTATAAGATATGTTGCTGTTTGAAAAGCATGAGGCCAATATATGAGAGGTAAATTGGCATCATGAAGTAATGTGAGACCGGTTTCCACAAGATGACGGTGACGTCGTTCGGAGACACCATTTTGTTGTGGTGTGTGTGGAGCGGTGGTTAAATGACTTATGCCATGAAGAGAGAAAAAAGATTTTAAGCGCACATATTCTCCTCCATTATCCGAGTATATGGTTTTAATTTTGCATTGAAACCGGTTTTCAACAAGCTTTTTGAATAGGGGAAAAATTGTTGCAACCCCGGATTTTGTTTCCATGGGATAAAACCACATATATTTGGTATGATGGTCAACAAAAAGAAGATAATAGCGGGAACCATCTAAACCAACACAATGGGCGGGACCCCAAACATCAGTATATATAAGTTCAAGAGGGGCATTGCTCAATAGACTATTAGAAGTAAAGGGTTGTTGATGAGCTTTATGGATGGAGCAGGAAGAACATAAAAAAGATTCTTTATTTGTTGTGACTGGAAGTGAAAAATTGCGAACAACATTGTGAACAATTTTGGAGGACGAATGACCAAGACGTTTGTGCCACCCAGCAAGAGAGGTTCGTTCATGCACATTTGCAACCTTTGGAGAAACCGCCAGTGTTTCCGGGAAGATGTAGACACCATTTTCACATGCACCTCTTAGCAGAGTCACTCCCGTGCTCTTGTCCTTCACAAGAAAATGAGAAGAGTGAAATTCTATAAGCACATTATTTTGTGATGTAAAATGATGCACAGATATGAGATTTTTAGAGAGGCTTGGAACACAAAGTGTATCGTTGAGAATAAAAGTCTTTTGTGGTGATTTTAGTGTAAGGGATCCTATGTGTGAGACAGCCAAACCTGAACCATCACCAAGTACGACTTCATCAGTACCATCATACTCAGAATGGATGGATAAATTATTGAGATCTCCGGTGATATTATGGGACGCAGCGGAATCCATGAGCCATTTATTTTCTGTCACATGAGAGGCTGAAGTACAATTGGCAGTCACTGCATTACAGTTTAGTTGAGGACAAAACTTGGCCGTATGACCAATCTGATCACATAGTTGGCATTTGGGCTGATATCTCTTCTGATTTGAGTTGGGCCGGCCCATGTACTTTGTATTCGGCCGGTTGTCTTTATTTTGGCCTTGATTTCGCGAGAAACCAGAGGGCTTGCCGTGATGCTTCTGTGAAAGATTTCCAGAAGTTTGCTTTCGGTTGGTGTAGTTTGCCGACACCACAAGCTGTTGAGTGGCTGACTCCAGCCGCCGGAGGTAGCTGTCATGGCCAACCAGAAGGTCATGAAGCTCTTCGAAGGTTAGGGATTTCTCCCTTGCACGGATTGGAGCGACTATTTCCTTGAAATCAGAACTCAAACCGTTAAGAATGTAAAGGGTGAGATCATCGTCAGAGATGGGATGGTCGATTAGAGCTATCTCATCAGCTAGTGCCTTTACGGTATGAAGATACTCTGGAATCGATCGATTTCCCTTTTGAATCAAGGTAATTTCTTCCTTGAGTTGCATTGCCCTCATTCGGGATCTGCTAGCATACATGTGATTTAATTTTTTCCATGCCTCGCATGACGTTTTAGCGGTAGCAATGAGAGGAGTGATTGTGGTGGTTGTGGAGGCAAGGAGGGCGGAGAGAATTAATTTGTCCTGTCTAACCCAGTGGGTTTTTTGTAAGGTAGATGACGGAGTGCCATCAGATTTAGGACATACGGAAGTGCCTGTAACATAATCTAAAAGATTATACCCAATTAGAAGAGCTTCAAATTGGGCACGCCACTGGAGAAAGGTGGAGGAAGTTAATTTCTCATTGATTTGGGCTGTAATATTGAGAGCAACCAGTGGAATTTCGGTGGGAGAGAAAGGTTAATTGTTTGGAGAGGAAGACATGTCGAAGGAAGGGATCGTATTCTCGTTTGAGTTTTGGTTCTCTGATACCATGCAGAGAATTACAGAAGATAATGTAATGGAAATTTTCCTATCTTGTATTGATGTTCTTTGAACATTATTTATACAGATTACATACCAAAAGTAAGAAGTTACAGCAATCTAAGTATAGAAAGAATGGAGAGATTTACAACGACTGGCAAGAATCAAGCTGTATCAAATATTTACATTAATGATAGAAATCAGTAGCACTAATCTTGGTAAGAATACTCGCATGATCTTAGGCTAGGAATCTGGGTGATTTGCTTTGACAGGATCTGCCTTGATAAACCCTACAAGATATATTATTGCTCTTATATATATATATATATATATATATGTTTCTGATCAAGTAGTATTAAATGAATAATAAATAGCTGTAAACGTCCACTTTATATATGTATTTTTTTTTTTTTGAGATCTTCAATTTTAAATAATAACTTATGAATATCTTAACCCAATTTTGACTATAAGATGTAAAGACCAGTGGGTTTTATATGCCCAAGTGAGATATTGACCATATACAACTAATTAGGCTATTATTTTCTGGAGCGTTTCCATTTTCTTTTTTAACTTAGAATATATAGTGCTGATCAAAAGAATGGGAAGAAAGAAAACTAACAAGTGAAAATTAGTAGAAAAATGGGAAAGGGACGCAAGCAGCAACTAGTGGCCCTTCCTCTCTCTAATTATTCACACTGCGGTGTGATTTTCGGCTATTTCTCTCGAGGATTTTCTCCTCCTTTCCAGGTGAAGGAGGCTCGAAGCTCTGACTCCAACCTCCTTGACCCCTTGACATTATTTCCTTTCTTTTCTATTTTTACTATCTTTTTTAGTTCCATTATATTTAATTTTATCTCTTATTTTTTGAGTCTACTCTTGCCAATTTATTGAATTACTAGAGTTCTCTAACCATCATGCGTTGCTTTTTCAATTTCTCCAATTTTCGATCTACAAGATAATAAAAGTAAAGTCATAACTCTACAATTAGTCTAAATTAATATGGTGCAGCACACACCCCATTATTATAACTTTCAGCTATAACTTAAAACCGTTATCAAACAATTATTCTATTTATTAGAAATTAGGAGAGAGTCATTTATTTACTTTCGATCTGTCCTTTTTTTCTTAGAGTTATTATTTATTTTTTTTTATGTTGTATTGTGTATTAATTTATTAGAAAATTTGTAGAAATTTTTTATCTCACTTAAATTTGTATTTTATAATTTATTAATTTATTTAATATACTTAACTTAAAAAAAAAGGAAAAAAAACTAAGGAAAGAGCTGAGAACTTACAAAGGAAATTAAGCAAAGCCAAAGCATGTGAATTGGTACAGCTTTTGTCGAGCCAACAACCTCCAACTGTGACCAGAATGTGGGGTTTTGATTTTTGTTGATCATATGCTTGTTTTCATTTTCCTTTTATTTTCTCTTTAAAAAAATAATTTTCTTTTTTTCATTAGTCTTATGAATGGATTGAGTGGCTATCATGGATTCCTCCGGTTGGCCACTGCCCCCATTTTCCTGCTGACCTGAATCCTGATTATCTTTTGTACGGACTGCATACGGACTGGCTCTCGCCTATTTTTTACTATTATTTATTTTATTATTATTATTATTATTATTATTATTATTATATTTTTTGCTGAACACTGCATGCAATGAATTTGTTCTGACTGCAAATCAGCACAAATATATATATATATTCTACTAAGTTGGGCTCATTAATTTTCTACTTCTGTTCCTTTAACCTTAGGACGTTGGCTAGCAGCTAAAGGCCCCATGCAAGCTGCCTGCCATTCATCATTGATGAATTAATAATGATAATTAATATTTGCAACCAAATTAAATTAAAATTAAAATTAAAATGTGCATGGCATCATTCTATTTATAATATAAATACATCTATTATTAATATGTACTATATAATTAATAACCAAGCCAGATTCAATCAAACAGCTTGTATTTATTATATGCTACATGCAAGCTGGGTTCTACTTTTAATATATTTCTTCCACCAGTATTCTTTGAATGATATTAAAACCTCACGACTAAAAGCTAGCACATGTATGATGTATACACGGGGGCGGCCTTCTGCGTAAGATTCCTAGCTAGCTAGCTACTTTATAAATGCCCTGGGCCCTGCACCACATATATATATATATATATATATATATATATATATAAGTCATGAGAGGATCATGACTTATACATGATCCTCTATAACTCTATAAATATATTATAACTCTATAAATATATTTTCTTTATTTTTTTTAATCGATTTAACATCGTATCATTAAAAAATATTTTGAAATTAAATTCAAACTAGTTTTTTTTTCTTTTTAACATTCTACATGTTGTACTAATTACTAATTATCAAAAATAAAATAAAATAAAATCGATATATATATATATATTGTATGCGCGCGCATAATTGGTAATCTTTCTCTATCTGCATACGTATATATACGGGACGCAAAACATGAGTTAGAATGAATGAAGAAGAAGATGACACGTAAATTAATAGATAGCTAGGGAATATATGATCTGATCAAATTAGAAACACATGAACGTCGTATCGTACGCCATCAAAACTAAGTAAATGAGACAAGACACAACTAACTCTTAAGTCATGATACGACTTCACAAACCCATAATCGAGTAACTGATCCCTCTTCACACCACTAAATATATATGCAAGAAGAGTGTCTGCCATTACTAATTACCACGTACCAATGTCAGCAGATATATCATGCGTATATATTAATATCGATAGATCAAGGTCATGTCTTTCATGATGATATATTTCATAGGTTTTCATTTTATCCAATTGATTTCATCCACGCAGATATGACCTCAAAGAAAAATATTTATTTATTATTAGTTATTTATTACGAAATGATCATTTTCTATTAAATAAGTCCAATATTCCTATAGTAAATAACTCACCATATATATATATATATTTGGTTAGCGTAGTTTCGGTACCAAACAAGAATTGGTTATTTTTATCACGATTAAGTACTTTTCAAATGTTAGGTTATTAATTTCAAAAGTTATAATTAGTGCTATATATTAATGATACCTCATAAATAGTCTAATAATTAAGAAAACACAAACTGCTTAATTACTATATGGACAGATAAATTAATAAATTAAGCAGCTCCAAGCTAGCTCATTATAAAAAATTAATTATCTATGACCAATTATTTTTTAATAAAATGATTATTTTTCATTATTTTTGTTATAAATAATCTGTCATGAATGTTCGTTTTTATCATAGAGAATCAATATATAATAACCCTATACAAAAGTGAAAACAAAAAAAACAAAAAATTCCATCAAGTAAAGACAGTACCCTTAAAACTCACAAAGTTTTAAGAACGGAGACAAAGGGAATGATTCGATTTCTTAAGATTCCAATGCCCGTGGCGCTTGATGTGCCAATAGAATGATGTATATATTATATCCTTCTGCAGGTTATAAGCTGGCGGGTTTTGCATATTGCACATGGGGCGTGCTGAGTGCTCAAATGATGCGCGCGCATAGGGCGATATAGAAAAAGGAAAGGGCCGACAAAGCGAGGAATAAACTCATCAGGGTGTTTTCTAATTTAAAGGAAAGAGACTTTGATTAACCTAATCATGGGATTGATTCCCCCCCCCCCCCCCCCCCCCTCTTCAACACTAATAATTCTATAAATAAAACAACGTCCTGATCATGGTTTTCTCGAAACTGTTGTTTTTTATTTTATATATATATATATATATATGTATGTATTCGATCCAATTAGATGAAAATTTTATGTTTTTTTTATGGATATGCGTGAGAACTGAGAGATGATGATGATGATGATCAGATGTTAGTATATCTAACGACAGGGACATGACTGCATGCTGCATATCTATTTGATGGATCCACGGCCTCCATTAAACACGAGTCATGCATGATGGTCCCATTAAAGGAACAAGAGCAAAATGTCATGTCCCTTCGTAAAATATGGTGGGGGATGCATTTCTCTTTCTCTTTACTTTATGGTTTTTGTATTCTTTCTGATGATTTGATTAATTAAATATTTTTAATGTGACAGCAATATTGCATGTCGTATGGTAACCTGGATTATTGATGCAGCTGGTTCACGCAACGCTAGCTATATAGCTAGTTCAACTACCAGACTTTGCCAGATCATAGTTCATGCATGCAAGGAAAGATTGATTCGATACATAAAAACTATATTTAGAAGTCTGTATAAACGACATTATAATATATATTACACGATTACTGATATTATAAGATTATTGCTTTTATCTGTAAGAGATTTTAATTTTAAATTCTTTATTAATAATGTAGATTATAAGGGTAGAGCTAGAATTTAATTATAATATATATATATGCCTTAACAAGAGAATTAAAAAAATCAATTAGTAATAATGTAAATAAGGGTATAGAATTAAACGGGGTTAATATTCATGCAAGGAAATATTAATCTCATTTAGATAGTAAAATGAGATCAATATTTTGAATACCCTTTCAGTAATCGTTTTGGTTGAAGCATTTCAAATGAAATATTTCAAAATGTTGGTAGCCTGATCTCTGACTATTCGGCTGGTACAACATATAAATTTGGCCGTATTGGTTGATACAAAATCATATTTCAAATTATGGATGAGATGGCTTGTTTTAAATGAGAATTGAAAATAGAATAAGATATTATTAATGTATTATTTTTTAATATTATATTTTTTTGAGATTGAAAATATTAAATTATTTATTATATTTTATTTATAAATTTGAGAAACTTATAATAATAAAATGAGATAAATTAAAATAATTTCAATTTAAATAGGGCCTAATTTGATATTAAAAAAAAAAAAAACTATACTTCTAAGTCAGTATGAATGATATACCTGTCGCACGATTGTTGATATGATAAGATTTGATTTCATCTGTAAGAGACTTTAATTTTAATTTATTTTAATTAATAGAGTAAATAATTATAGAGAACAAATGCATTTAGGAAGAGATGAGGGAGGGTAAAGGGTTAATGAGATGTAGATGATGAGGAAGAGGATGAGGATGTGATGATATTTTGATAATACAGCCATGCACAGTACTACTGAGGTCACCATCCAGGTGATTCAAAGATATCTCCATTGGTGGGGGAGGTGACTGAAGGTTCTTTTGTATAGTCCAATAAGAAATTAAAAAGACAAGTATAGCCACAAATATATTTATTATTTCGTGAGTGGGACCCGTTTCAAAGCAGGCACTTTAATTGCACTATTAAAAAGTGGGGTTCAATCAATCAACTTCCCATTCCCTTCCTTCCTCCAACTTGTGGATAAAGATCGATTGGTTTGGAGGTATGTGAATATTTATGTACGTTGTGCAACCAAATTCCTTGTCCACATTTATGATTTTTTTTTTTTAGAGTAATGTTATGCATAATTTTTATTTTACAGATTATAATATATATAAATTTAGTTTTAAAAGTTTTTAAAATTATAATAATATATTTTTAAAATATTTTATTTTATTTTTATTTATCAATAAAACTGTAATATAGCCTCACACTCAAAATTATAAAAGAATATTTCTCTTACAATATATCCCCCGCCCACTTCAATGCCCACACTATAATGGCCATTTCTCGTTTAATGTGAATTAATGGAGCGCCGCCACTCAAGGTTTTTTGTTTCCACATTACACAATAATTATATATATAAATGATGTACATTTAACTATTTTTCTAATATTTTATATAATCTTATAATATCGTTTAATTATAAAAGTACTCCTAATTTAAAATAAAATATAATTGTATAAAAAATTATAAAAACGATTGGATATATACCCTTCCTTACTCATATTATATATATTCACGTGTGCCTGCAAATTTGTAAAAATAAATAACAAAATTTTTTGTTAGTAAGTCCGTACGGGGGACCAAATTTTCATATATAATACCAACATGCATATAGGACATCATTTAGTAATTAGTATGAGACGTTTAAAATTACTTTCTTTTTTTGTAAATAAAATATTATCATGTCAATAATGTAAAATATTGTGTGTTATGACTTATAAATATATATATATATATTTTTTAATTAAATATAATTTTCTCAATAACTGATAGGAGAAAAGACAAATACGTACACAGAATATTTAAGTGAAAACAAGAAAATGAAACATTGGTGGGCATATTGCCATATCTATGGTCGAAACTAGCTAGCTAGCCAGTTAAATTGGCCTTTCATGGCCGCCTCATCATGCATGTAGTTGAAATAATATTTTAGATTAAGCTGTCCCATCTGTAGCGTTGCATGGACAAAATTGAAGAATATTTTAAGTAGTGAGTTAAGATAGGAATTAATTAATATGAGTATTAAAAGTTGAATAAAATATTATTTAGATAATAATTTTTGATAATATTATTATTTTAAAATTTTAAAATGTTGAATTTTTTATTATATTAAAATGAGATGAAATAAATTTTAAATTTAAACAGAACTTAGAGTATTAGAATTGGATTTATTAAAATTTTCTTTTAAAACTTCATGAAAAATATAAATTTATTGAAAAAACAACACCTGAAAATTTTTTACATTGGATTTATAAAATAGGTTTTATCATATTTGATGAATAATGAGAAAAAGAAAGTGGAGAGAATATAATTTAAATACTTTTAATTTAATTTTTTAATAATTATTTTTCAAATATAATAAATTTTTTTATGAATCTAATATATGATTTTTTTAGATATTACATTTCAGTCAAATTTGTAATTTCTATCCAATTTTAAAAAAAATTGATTAGTCAGATGTTAGTGTTTTTACAAGAAGTTATATATTTATTATTTATCAAATTGAAAACAGGGACCAACATCATTAATAAATTAAGATATATATATTATTCGAACGTACAATTAATTAAAAAAAAAAAACCTAGCTAGCAAGATCCACGGTTACATATACAGTGAATGTATATTGACGATGGGAAACTCGTTGCAATTAATTGATTAAGAACCCTAGAAGGCAAGCAGGACGCGAGATTCATGGCATAGATTAGTGTTTGGAGGGAACCTTTTTCCTTCAGAAAATTATTAAAAATAAATAAATAAATAAAAACAAGAGCAGTAAAAATATCATTGCTCTTGTCCCCTGTGGGTTGCGTGTGACAGACACATCACTACCCACACTTACCTTCTGCATGATGATCTCATATTTATTCTGGACACCCACATGATTTAATTCATTTAATATTTAAACACTGTTTCCTTTCAAGTATATAATATATATCCAAGAATTTGCTTAGAAAAAAAAATATATTGCAATGAAATTAATCCGTAAGTGGAGGGACGGCCGTCGCCCCCTGTCCCACCATTAAAATTATGTTAATGATCCAACTACTATTATTTTAAATTCTACAAAATGACTTGTATAGTGACTTATATAGTAACTTGCATAGTAATTTCAAAATCTATAAATAGGGGTTTCAGTTGTAAAGAAATTCATAAAAAAATATAGAGAGAAAAAAAGTTTCAGTTCTTAAGAGTTTCAAAGAGAATTTCTTATATATTTCTGTTTTGCAATAGTAGTTTCTGTTTTTAGTTTTATAACACGTTATCAGCACGACGGTTCTACTAATTTTGAAGCTAGTGGTTTTATTCCTCTAATCATGGATCACATTGATAAGTTTTTTTTATCTCTAAATTGAATGATAGTGATATATATTTGGCTGACAGTGCTACAACTCACACAATTCTCAAAAAAAAGAAATATTTTCAAATCTAACATTAAGTAAAACCTATGTCCATACCATATCAGGTTCATTAGATTTAATTGATGGCTCCGGAAGAGCTTATATTGTGTTGCCTAATGGCACCAAATTTTGTATTGATGATACTCTAATCTCTTCACAATCCAAAAGAAATTTATTGAGTTTTAAAGATATACGTCGTAATGACTATCATATTGAAACAACCAACGAAGGCAGTAAAGAGCATCTTCTTATTACTAAAACAATATCGGGCCAGAAGCTCGTATTAGAAAATCTGTCTGCTATATGTTCTGGATTGTATTATACAAAGATGAAAATAATTGAATCATATGTAGTAATGCACCATAAGTGCATTGACCCTAAAGTATTTATGACTTGACATGATCGCCTTGGACATCCGGGATCTATAATGATGAGACAAATTATTGAAAATTCGCATGGGCATCCCTTAAAGAATCAAAAGATATTTTTACCCAATGAATCTCTGTGCTCTGCATGTTCTCAAGGTAAGTTATAAAACATACTTGGTTGCTAAAGGTTATAGCTAGAGATAAGGCATCGACTTCAATAAAGTTTTCTCTCCAGTTATGAAATACAGCTTGATCAAAGTGTTACTTGCTATAGTAACATTGTATAATTTGGAGTTATAGCAACTCAATGTTAAAATAGCTTCCTAAATAGTGAGCTTGATGACACCATTTACATGCATCAGCTAGAGGGGTCCATTGTTAAAGGTAAAGAAGACAATTTGTGCAGATTGAATAAATTATTATATGGTTTAAAATAATATTTGAGACAATGCTATAATGCTTTGACTCTTTTAGTATTGATCATGGTTATGTGAGGTGTAACTATAAAACCCTCATTTATCATAGGCAATTATCTAATGGATTTTTCATTTACTTGTTACTTATGACATGCTAATTGATATTAAAGGCATATTTGATGTTGATTTGTTGAAGAAATAGTTTACTAATGAGTTTGAAATGAAAGATCTAGATATTACTAAGAAGACTTTGTAATGAAAATCCACAATGATAGGAAAGCTGGAAAGTTTCCCTTATTTAAGGGAAATAAGGGAAAGTACCTTGAGAAATTTCTTGAAAGATTTGGCATGTCTATTTCAAAACTAGTAAGTACACCGTTTACTTCGTATTTTAAACTTTTAGCTTCCTATCTTCTAAGACAAACAAGGAGGAAAAGTTGGCTAATGTTCCTTATTCCAGCACCATTAACAATATCATATATGCGATCGTTTGTACTCGTCCAAATATTTTACAGGCAATGAGTGTTGTTAGCAAGTATATAGCAAATCCGGATAGAACTCATTGGTAGGATGTGAAATGAATACTTTGGTATCTGAGAGAGACTTTGAATTTTGGCTTAGTTTTTGATAGAGATGTTGATCTAAATGTTAATTCTAACTATATTGGAAATTTAGATAATAAAAAAAAAACTATTATTGTGACTTGACTAGGTAATGTTGCTTTATCAACTATAGGAGTAGAGTATTAAGGAGTCTATTTGGTTAAAAGGCTTTATCAATGATTTGAGAGGTGAAGATGAAATTTTAGTTTTCCATGGCAATTAAAGTGCAATAAATTTGACCATAAATCAAATGTATTTTAAGAGAATGAAACATATTGACGTCTATTATAATTTTCTCAAAGAGATTGCTACAAAGAGTATTTAAGAAATTATGAAGATTTTTACTACTGAGAATCCAACAGATATGATGACAAAACCAATTGCAATATACAAGTTTAAACTTTGTTTGGATTTGATTGGTATTTGAGGTCTCTGTTTCCCTTAGGGAATTTGATGGAGGGGTTTATTTTATGTGGTGAATGAATTTTGTGTTAGGCTTGGTAGAATTCAAGTTAAAAAGGGGATTTGTTGAGAAATAGTTTGAATCTAGTTGAAAAAGCACTTGTGGATACATAAGAAGACTGTACTCATTTTCTTTCGCCATTGATTTTTCTTTTCATTAGATTTTTTCTTGACAAGGTTTTAACGAGACAGATTCTTTATGAGTGGTCATTCAATGGGGAGTGTAACGAAATTAATCTATAAGTAGAGGGACGGCTGCCGCCGCCTGTCCCATCACTAAAATTATGTGAATAATCTCACTACTATTATTTTAAATTCTGTATAGTAACTTGTATAGTGACTTGTATAATAATTTATATAGTAATTTCAAAACCTATAAATAGAAATTTCAGTTGTAATGAAATTCATAAGAAAATATAAAGAGAAAATAAAATTTTAATTCTTAAGAATTTCAAATAGAATTTTTTTATATATTTCTATTTTGTAATAATAGTTTCTTTATAATATATATATATATATATAAATTTTCATTTTTTATTTTGAGCAGGAGTAGTACAGTAACATGACCGACAACACCTTTTAAAAATAACTGAGCCTCCGTTCTTTTGTTTTGGGCCACTACTCTGCCAAGTGTTCTAAGTTCCCAACAAACATTAGCTGCATGCTATAAATATTGGCATTCACGTGCGAGAGGATTTGACTGATTATTGATGCGATTTATTGCTGGTACTCAGGATTCAGGAATATTTATCTACTGGCTACAACATTAATTGCAGCAGGTAGACTACGTACACCCTTCATCATTTACTTCATTAATATTAAAAAAATTTATTTATTTATGATTAATTATTTTAAATAAAATGATTAATTTTAATTAAAATGACTTTATTTTTAACATAAATAGTGAAATTTTTCGTTGTAAATAATTAATTATAAATATCTATCTTTTTTTTAATGTGTATATATATATTTATTAAATATATAAAGAATTATATAAAATAAATTTTTAAACTTATATAATTTTATAGAATTTATTAAATCTAATTTATAATAAAATTAATTTTGAAATATGACGTATTATATTAAAATATATTAATTTTTAAATTTACTTTTATATAATTTTTTTATGTCTAAATATTTTCAAATATATATATTCAATTATTTATTTACTGACAAGTTGTTAAAGACCCTTCTCGACAAGAAAGATTTTAAATTTTTAATCATATTGTGCTAAATTTAAATGAAAATAAAAATAAAAATTTTACATTTAAAGGCATTATTAAGTTATTAGGTATAAACAAGCTAGAAATGCATTCGAATGCAGAGAGATTTTCTCCGTTGCAATTGATTGTGTTAACTGGCGAGGAGAGATTTATTTTCGTCACTTGAAAGAAAGAACAAAAAAATCATTCGCAGGTTTGATTTTTCCCCAGAACGAAATCAATAATTTCACAGCTAGCCTTTTCATCATGAGCTTGCTTCACTGTTGACTGTACAGTAAATTGTCTCTCGGTGTATCATGAGGTCGTATATATTAATGATATTTGTTGATAATGTGTTCCCCTCGCCAGCCTTCTCGTACGTTGTCTTTGTGTTCCACTGCTCGATGGGTCGGAGTGACCGGAACATGGCTGTCGACGCCAAAATGAATATCTTACTAGCGGGAGGGAAAGAGCTTCTAGGAGTATAACTGCATAACCTTATTCTCATTTGTGCCTGTATATGAGCTTTCATACTCATTTTTTAGGCTTACTCTTGGTTCCTTTATTCTTGGGATGTATGTCCCCTATTTTGAGCGATGTAGTTTGAATCTATTTAAAAAAAATACTTCTTTAATTTGGTCACTTGAACAGTATCAACTCTATAGCGAGAATTAAGATGGAGAATAATATGGTCCATAGAATTGCTGGAGTTGGTTTAGTGAAAATTAAGATATTTGATGGAATTATCATGATATTGTCTAATGTTCGATACATGCATCCCAAATTTGAAGAAAAATCTTATTTCTTTGAACACTCTTAATATTTTAGATTTTCGGTATACAGGTGAAGGTGGAGTCATTAAAATCAATAAGGGCTCCATGGTTTTTTTTTTCTTTTTTTCTTTCAAGGTAGTAAAGTAACAGGTGCAGCTATATTATATATTTCAGAAAATCCAGACTCAGACATCACTCATTTGTAGCACGTGTTTAGGTCATATGAGTGAAAATTTGATGTCTATTTAAGTAAACATGATTTGTTGTGTTATAAGAAGATATGAAAACTTGAATTTTATGAACACTGTGCGTTTGAAAAGCATTATGAAGTTCAATTTACTGCTAGGTTTCACAGTATTAAAATTATTGCAAATTATATTCATTGTAATCTTTGAGGTTCATCCTCTATTCCATCAAAAGGTGGATCATAGTATCTGCTTACTTTTATTGATGATTACTCACGAAAAATTTAGATTTATTTTTTGAAGCAAAAAAATCATATATTTGTAAATTTTAAACAATGGAAGATTTTGATTAAAAATCATACATGTAAGAAGGTAAAGTGAATTTGAACTAACAATAGTATGACATTTTTTGAAGGTAAATTTGATTAATTCTAGAAAGTGGAAGGTATTGTCAAGCACTGCAAAGTTAGACATATCCCACAACAAAATGGATTAAGTGAGCGGATGAATAAGTCTCTCTTAGAGAGAGCCCTTAGTATGCTTTTGAATGCTGACTTCTCTAATGATTTTTGAGTTAAAGAAGTCAACACAGCTTGCTATTTGGTTAATTGATTTTCAGCCACTACAATTGGTTTGAAAACTACAAATAAGATATGATTTGGCACTCCTACTAATTATTCAGTTGTGAAATTTTTTTATTGTCTTGCTTTTTTTCATGTTAAGGAGGGAAAATCAAAATCAAATGTGAAGAAAGGTATATTCATTGGATATGCTATTGTGGTGAAAGGATTTAGGATATGGTGTACTGATTCTAAATCACCTAAGTTTATAATTAGTAGTGATGTAGTATTTGATGAACAATTCATGCTTAATTCGATAAAAGAGATTACTATTTCTACAAGTGCAAAGCAGAATAATAGCAAGAAAGTAGAGTTAGAAGTTGAAATTTCATAAAGGGTGCCAAACGGCTCAAATCATGATGTTACTGATGAGCATAGTTCTGATTCTAATAATAGCGCATAAGATTAGCAAAGCTTCAGTATAGTTATTGGTTGACAAAGGAGGCAAGTCAGACCACCTCTTAGATATGTTTATGCAAATATAGTGATACATGCTCTTACAATGGCAAATGATATTGTTGGTTATGAACCTTTTAATTACTCAAAAGCTATCAAGAGTAAAGAATCTATATAATGGTGTGTAGCGATGAGTGAGGAGATTGAGTCTCTTCACAATAATCAAATTTGGGATTTGGTTAAATTTTCAAAGAAGATGAAGACTTTTGACTGCAAATGGGCCTTCAAGAAGAAAGAAGAAATCTAGGGTGTTACAGATGCAAGATATAAAACATACTTGGTTGCTAAAGGTTATAGCTAGAGATAAGGCATCGACTTTAATAAAGTTTTCTCTCCAATTATGCAATACAGTTTAATCAAAGTGTTACTTGCTATAGTAACATTGTATAATTTGGAGTTATAGCAACTCAATGTTAAAATATCTTCCTACATAGTGAGCTTGATGAGACCATTTACATGCATCAGCTAGAGGGGTCCATTGTTGAAGGTAAAGAAGACAATTTGTGCAGATTGAATAAATTATTGTATGATTTAAAATAATCTCTGAGGCAATGGTATAATGCTTTGAGTCTTTTAGTATTGATCATGGTTATGTGAGGTGTAACTATAAATCTAATGGATTTTTCATTTATTGATCATAGGCAATTATCTAATGGATTTTTCATTTACTTGTTACTTATGACATGCTAATTGATATTAAAGGCATATCTGATGTTGATTTGTTGAAGAAATAGTTTACTAATGAGTTTGAAATGAAAGATCTAGATACTACTAAGAAGACTTTGTAATGAAAATCCACAATGATAGAAAAGCTGGAAAGTTTTACTTATTTAAGGGAAAGTATCTTGAGAAATTTCTTGAAAGATTGGCATGTCTACTTCAAAACTAGTAAGTACACCGTTTACTTCGTATTTTAAACTTTTAACTTCCTATCTCCTAAGACAGACAAGGAGGAAAAGTTGGCTAATGTTCCTTATTCCAGCACCATTAACAATATCATATATGCGATCGTTTGTACTCGTCCAAATATTTTACAGGCAATGAGTGTTGTTAGCAAGTATATAGCAAATTCGGATAGAACTCATTGGTAGGATGTGAAATGAATACTTTGGTATCTGGGAGAGACTTTGAATTTTGGCTTAGTCTTTGATAGAGATGTTGATCTAAATTCCATGTTAGTTCTAACTATATTGGAAATTTAGATTAAAAAAAAACTATTATTGTGACTTGACTAGGTAATGTTGCTTTATCAACTATAGAAGTAGAGTATTAAGGAGTCTATTTGGTTAAAAGGCTTTATCAATGATTTGAGAGGTGAAGATGGAATTTTAGTTTTCTATGGCAATCAAAGTGCAATAAATTTGACCATAAATCAAATGTATTTTAAGAGAATGAAACATATTGACGTCTGTTATAATTTTCTCAAAGAGATTGCTACAAAGAGTATTTAAGAAATTATGAAGATTTTTAATACTGAGAATCCAACAGATATGATGACAAAACCAATTGCAATATACAAGTTTAAACTTTGTTTGGATTTGATTGGTATTTGAGGTCTCTGTTTCCCTTAGGGAATTTGATGGAGGGGTTTATTTTATGTGATGAATGAATTTTGTGTTAGGCTTGGTAGAATTCAAGTTAAAAAGGGGATTTGTTGAGAAATAGTTTGAATCTAGTTGAAAAAGTGCCTCTTCAATCTGGTTGCTCAAGCAATGTCTCTACAGCTCGAGCGACGCCTCAATTAGAGAGTTTGCTTGTTACCCGCTCAACATTCAGCTCGAGCAAGATGTCAATCCGATAGTTCACTTAACTCTTACTTGATATACATCTCAAGTGGACACAAACCCTAGTGTTCGGTCGAGCGTGGCTTGACTTCTGCTCAAGCGAATGTTGCTTTTCTAGGACTTTGCGCTGTCTTACTATCTATAAACATGTTATTATTATGTACGTGACCTTTTGACATTATTTGAGAGTTCATTGATTGTTTTGAGACTTCAAAATTGTGAGGATTGTGTAATTATTCTCTTGTACTCTACTTCTTTTATAGTGTATTCATTCTGACTGATCCTACTAGTGGACATAAGCTCACACTAAGGTGAACCACTTAAATTCTGGTGTTTTGTGTGTGATTATTGTATTTTTTTTATCATTTTATTTTTGCAGTTATACCTCAAATTTAATCTTCGATAACTAGTTTATCCCAACAGGTGGCATGTTGCCTCAATTAATACAGTAACTCATATCAGGAACAAGATTTCAACCTGTATCGAGTCTCTGAGTCTGGGGCGGCATGTCTCTGCATTTAATATGGCAACCCTTGTCAAGGACAATATCTCAACTTGTATCAAGTCAATAATGCAGTATGGCTGGAAGTATGCCTGCATGAAGGCTATCCCATCTTTCCTAGTTTGGGCCTTCCTCTCGCCATTTATTGGATAGCTAACATATAAGCTTTTGGTTTTGGCAAAGTTGACCGAGGCCAGCCAGATAAGAGACAAGTATGTGCTTCCAACTTATATATAATTAGTATCTTTTCCAAAAAAAAAAAAAAAATAGAAAGAAAACATGTCATGAGCGCTATTATAATATGTTGCTGTGCATTTGCTCCTAGTTTTTAATACCATATTACATATATACCATATTACATATATGGCCAGCTTAGAGTACTGGTATTTGATTAATCAAAATTTTTCTTCAAAAAATACAAGTTTATACACATATAAAAAAAATCATTATATTTGATTAAAAATGAGAAAAAAAAAGTGGGAGAATGGAATCAAAGTACTTTTTGTCTTTAAAAGTGAATAGCAATCCTTCAAAATTTTTCATTTTTGAAAAGTTACTATTGACTTTTGAAGATAAAAATACTTATATTTATTTCTCTCACTTTTTTTATTTATTTTTAATCAAATATGACATTTATATATATATATATATATGCAAATTTGTACATTTTTGACTAATCCAATGTCAATACTCTTAGAGTTCATTTGAACATCTAATTAGAGTATCTTAAGATATTGTGAATAGTAATAAAATTATTTGAGTTAAGATATTTTATTGAGTTTAGAAAATAAGTAAGAAAAAAGTTGAATAAAAGTATTATGAAATTAAATATTATTTTAATATAATTGTTTGAAAATTATTTTTATTTTAAAATTTGTAAAAGTTGTATTATTAGTATTATTTTATTTTAAACATTGTGAAAGTTGTATTAATTTTTGTGTTTAGATAATGTTTAGGTAATAATTAGATGAAAAAATTAAAAAAATCAAATAGAAAAGTATTTTACGCAGGAGTGATATTTGAGAATAAAATTACAAGAAGTTTTGTAAACTTTCAAAATCTTATGCCTCGTATCTCTATCAAAACTTTAAGGTTTGCTCTTGACTGGAATTAATATCCTAAAATACACCATGGCGTACATAGCATTGACATGTTGATAAAGATAGCATCAACTGGCATTAATAGTAAGCTTTAAGAGATGCAGGAAGGGACCTGGGCACCTAATAACAATACAATCGAGAATGTAGAAGAGATAACCAGGAAATTATCTACCTAGAAAAGAAAGGCCAGGAATATTAAGATAAATGAACCAGTGATGGTGGAGCAAATTGAATGTGAATCTCGAAAAAGAGAAAATGGCCAAGGGCTTATAGAAGATATTATTATTAAAAAAATGAAGTTTGAAGGAGAATGAAGTGATTTCACTAGAATAACTGAAATGGCAGAGGTTGTGTGTCAGCCCCATCAGCAGTCATGATAGGCATTTCGTGAAACTGTAGGGGTTGGGGAACCCCTTAACATTTAGAGAGCTCTTTGTACTAGTAAAGTCTAGTTCCCCCACTTTTGTATTCCTTATTGAAACCAAGTATGGCAGAAATAAAGTGGAGAGGATAAGAAATAAATTGGGACTTGATGCGAGTTTTGTGGTGGATAGCATGGGCCTTAGTGGAGGCTTAGCATTTTTGTGGAACAGCAAAGATGATTTTTCTCTTGTCAACTATTCTCAGCATCATATTTCCATGAAACTTTTTGATGATGAGGTAAAACAAGAAATTTTGGTAACAAGTTTTTATGGATATGCGAATACTTCTAGTAGGCAATTGGGCTGGAATCTTTTACATAGAATCAAGCCAAGGGATGAGCGTACCGGTCAGGCTATTGGAACGAAATATTTCAGTACTGATACCGTTTTAACATAATTTATACATAAATAAATTAAATATATAAATATATTTATAAATTATATTTTAAAATAATAGTTAATATATAAATAAATTATATATATATGTAGTTAATTTAGTCTGAATTGAAATTAAAAAATAGCAAAAATTAAAAAAAAAAGTTAGAGACCGAAATCTGGTATGGCCGAAACACGAATACCGGCCGGTATGGGTGAAAAATTTCTCGAAACGAAACACATATTTTTTTGTATCGGACAAAGGCCAGTACGGAGCATTTCGGCCGGTACGGCTAGTACCGGTACGAAATTCACAATTATGGATGAGATTGCTTGGATTTGTTTTGATGATTTTAATGAAATCATCCATCAAAGTGAAAAGATTGGAGGTGCTTTAAAGCCTTTAAAACAAATGGAAGATTTTAGAATGTGCATAGACGAGTGCAATTTGAGTGATCTTGGATATGAGGGGTTGAAATATACCTGATATAATAACAGGGAAGGCTTACTATTCACTAGGGAACGGCTTGACAGGGTTTTTGGTAACCTGAAATGGATCGAGCTATTCAGATCATACAGTTTTATCAACCTTGCTGCTCTATCCTCAGATCATGGTCCCATCCTAATGAAGTGGAGTAAAGGAAGTTCCAGAATTTTTGCTAGAGATTAGAACAAAAAAAAAAAAAAAAAAAAGAGAATTTTCAAGTTCAAGGCTCAGTGGAATTTTCATGAAGGATGTAGTGATATAATAAAAGATAGCTGGAACAAACCTGAATTAAGACAATAGTCCCGAATTCAAACTGTTAAAGACAAACTGATCAGTTGTAAAAGAGTCTTAGAATAGCGGGATAAGATCATCTTCAAGAAGGAGTAGAATGATATAAAAGAGAAGATGAAGCAATTAGTTGACTTGCAGAAGGATAACTCAAGCCAGAGTAGTGAAGAGATCAGAAATATGAAAAGATGTATTGAATTATCCATGAAAAAAGTAGATGTTAAATGGCAGCAAAGATCTAAACAGAAATTGCTGAGTTGTGGAGATCGCAATACCAAATACTTCCATAGTTTTGCCAATCAAAGAAGAAAGAATAATAAGATCATGCTCATTCTCAAAAAAGATGGTGTTGAAATAGCAGATTAAAAGGAGATTGTTGAGGTATTTTTTAGATTTTATCAGTCTCTTTTTACTTCAAATCAACTTGCATTTATTGATGAATGTCTTGAATGCGTACCTAATAGGATTACTGATGATATAAATAATATGTTAACCAAGCCATATTCTAAAGAGGAGATTAAAAAAGCCATTTTTCAAATGAATTCTGTAGGTTCTCCTGACCCTAATAGTTTATCTCCTATTTCTTTTATCAAAAGTAGTGGGATATTGTGGGTAATGATATTATTAAGGCTGCTGATAATATTCTCAACCATGGTGGGCATGTGGGTGCTCTAAATGATATATTTATTGTTTTCATCCCTAAGATTAAAAATCCTAAAACAGTTTCAGATTTCAGGCCAATTTCTCTCTACAATGTCACCTATAAAATTGTTGCTAAGGTTATCGCTAATCGTATTAGAAATATTCTACCAGATATAGTCTCTATGAATCAAAATGCTTTTATTCCGGGTAGAATGATTCAAAACAATATTATTATTGCATTTGAAATCCTCCACTCTATGAATGCTAAGAAGAGGAATAAACAGGGATATATGGCTGTCAAACTCGATATGAGTAAAGCCTATGACAGAGTTGAGTGGAATTTTCATAGGAAAGTGTAGCACCAAAGGTTTCAAGTTTCGTATCTACATATAGATTTTAATGATAATAAATAAATTCAAAACTCAAGCTTAAGTTGTTACGCATGAAAAGAGTTGAGCACATCAAGAAATCAAGCATGAGCAAAAAGAAGAACAAGTCTACACATGAAACTCATAGAGTAATTTTGTACATTTCTTAAAATTTGAAATTGGATTAAGACTCAAAATTAATATTTTCTCATAAAATATCAAATTGCATTTTTTACATCTGCATAAATTTATTAAAATATTTAATTTAAAAAATTATTATTATTTTCCCATATGCATAAAAATTTGAATTTGTAAGATAATTGATTGTCATTTTTAACATGTGCATGTATTGTTTGAAAATCTTGAAGGATAGTTGTGTGTTTTTTTTTTTTACAACTACAAAAGATAGATGATTTTGTTTAAAAATCTTAAAGGGTAATTGTGTGTTTTTTTGACAAATACAAAAGATAGATGATTTGTTTGAAAATATTAAAAGGTGGTTGTGTGTTTTTTGACATATGCAAAAAGAAGATGATTTGGTTTAAAAAATAAATCATGCTCATTTTGTCATGTATGAAAAGTAAAAGATTAAATTTGATTTCTTTGAAAAATGAATGGAGTTGTCTTTGACAAATATAAAAATGAGATGTTTTTATTTAAATTTTTTAAAAAGTGAATAGTACTTTTATTTGACATGTGAACCTTTTTAAATCTAAATATGAAGACACATTTACCTATAAATAACTCACTTGAGTTTTACAAAAATCATAACAAGAGCTTACACATCAATTGCTAAGTTTTGCATCATTTTCTTAAAGCCCTCATTCTAAATTTTCTATGTTTTGTGACTTAATCCTTATTCATTTTGAGAGATATATAGGTTATGCTGTATTGTTCTTATTTCAGTCATTAAGGAGTGTACTCTGATAATCTACCCACTATGAGCTCTTGTATTTGTAAGAGGGTGCGTATAACCCTTGTGTGTGTAGAAAGTTTTACAGGAAATAGTTGAATCACCAAGTGTGAGGTGATTGCAAGTGTTGAGGGTGTACGGATTCTTTGTAGCGGTGTTGCTCAAAGGTGTAATAGGTTTCTATCTCCACCTGAAGAAGATTGAATAGTGAATTTAGGATCCTCAAGGAGTAATTTGAGGCGAGGACGTATGTAGTGGGGCTGAACCTTATTAAAACACTGAGTTTGCTTCTTCTTACCCTTACTCTTTATATTTCCTACTGCTTCATATTCTATATATATTTTATATTGTATATTTGGTTTATAAGTATTAATTTTTTAATATAACTCAATTCACCCCCCCTCTTGTATTAGTCATCTGGACAACATAAAGCTTTTGAGAAAATGAGTTTCAATGCTTCTTAGACAGATCTGGTTATGTGGCGTGTAACCACTGTCTCTTATTCTCTTCTCATAGATGGCTGCCTCCATCATACTATTGTGCCATCTAGGGGGATAAGGTAGAGAGATCATTTATCCCCCTACTTATTTCTCTTTGCGAGTGAGGTCTTTAGCAAACTGATTTCCAAAGCAGATGGACATTTTTAAGGCTTTAAAATCAGTAGAACTAGCCCTAGTATTAGCTATTTATTTTATGATGATGATAGTATATTGTTTAGTTGGGCTAATGCTAATAATTGGGCTAGCATTAACAATATTCTGAGTCTCTATGAAGCTGCCTCTAGTCAGAAGTTAAACGAAGCCAAGACCTCCATTTTTTTCAGCCCAAGTACTAAGAGGGATATTAGGAATTATATTCTGAATTTAGCTGGGGTAAAGGCTAACAATTCCTATTAAAGCTATCTTGGACTACCTGCATTAGTGGGTAAAACAAGACATAAGGCTTTTAAGAGCATCCTAGACAAAATTAGAGCTAAGATGAGTAACTGGAAGTCAAAGTTTCTTATTCAAGTTGGAAAATAAATTCTACTCAAAACAATTGTGCAAGCCCTTCCAACCTACACAATGGGAGTTTTTAAACTTCCCAAATCTTTAATCAATAATATGAACAACCCCATGAGTAATTTCTGGTGAAATTTTATGGAAAAGAAAAAGAAAATCTACTGGATTGGTTGGAATCATATGGAAAAATCCAAAAAGGAGGGAGGGTTAGGGGTTAAAGATTTTGAAAGTTTTAACCTTGCTTTGTTAGACAAGCAAGGTTGGAGAATTATCCAAGATCTTGAATGTTTGTTGTCACAAATTTTGATAGCCAAATACTTTCATTTTTTGATTTCATAAATGCTAAAATAGGGGCTAGACACTCTTTGATTTGGAAGAGTCTATGTGTTGCTAGAAAGTTGATAGAGGAAGGCTCAATGTGGAGAGAGGATAATGGCAAAAAAATTAGAATGGCAGCATCGATGGCTTCCTAAACCCTCCAGCTTTAAAGTACAATCACCATTAAATATTTTAGACTCGAAGGCTAAAGTTAGTGAGTTGATTAATGAGGAATCAAAGCAGTGGAACTTAGAATTGCTACATATAGTGTTTTAAGAGGAAGAACGTAAGTTAATATCAGGGATCCCTCTTAGTTTCCAAAATGTTCCTGATAAGTTGATATGGATTGGAAATAAAACGGGCCAGTTTTCGGTTAAAAGTGTATATCATAGGCAAATGGAATTAATGGCAGCAAATAGAGATCAATGCTTTAGAGGCTTAAATAGGATAACTATGTGGGACAAAATTTGAAAATTAAATATACCTAATGCAACCAAAGTCTTCATATGGAGAGCATGCTTGGAAGGTCTCCCCACAAGGGTTAACCTGTTTCACCGGAAAATTATGGACTCTCATTTATGCTTTTTATGTAAATTTGAGGTGGAAATAGTAGTTCACATTCTTTGGCATTGTCCTTCAGCACAAGATGTATAGTGTCAGGGGCCTAGAAATGTTCATAAGAGATGATATTGTGGGCAGCTTCAAAGAGTTATTTAACAATATTTCTAACACCTACAACAATATTGTGATAGAAGAATTTGCTATTATTTCTAAGGCCATCTGGAACAGAAGTAATAAATTTATATTTGAGGATTTGTTTTTGCATCTTAACCAGGTTATCAAATTTGCTAGGCAGAGATTAGAAGACTTCCATATAGCTCAACCAGCCGAAATTCAAAGTAGAACAAGCAGTGAGCTTATGAGTTTATCCTGGGCTATACCCCCCACCGGCACAGTTAAATTTTATTAGGATTCAAGCTTATCTAATTCCTTCAACAGAATTAGCATTGGCATCATTACAAGGGATCAAAACAGTGTTATTGCTACCAAAAAAAAATCTCAAAGAAGCCACTCTTGGAACCTTTACTAGCATAAGCTCTAGGCGCAAGGGAGGCTGCTCTTTTTGCAAGGGAGCTCAACTTGACTTCTGTTATCATTGAAGGTGACTGCCTACAAGTCATTAAGGAGCTAAAGTCCTCAAGTGGCAGGCCGAACAACATTGGTCTTATAATTCAGGATATAAAAATGTTATTATCTCTCATGTATTGACATGTTTCATTTGTTAAACGTAGTGGAAATAGAGAAGCTCACAGTTTAGCAAAAGATGCTTCTTTGCTAGTTGAAGATGAGATTGAACTGGTTTATCCACTAGTGGTGTAATCTCTCTTTGTATCTTCTTTCAAATGAAAGCAGGGTTTTCCCTTTTCAAAAAAAAAAATATATAGTAAGCTTTATATACATATAAGCAAGGCTAGAAGCAATTTTGGGACAGGCAATTTTTGTGTATTTTTTTTTAATAAGTAGAATTTACCATTAAAAACAAAAGGATTTTTCATATAAATTCTTGATTTATTCATTTTTTTTCAAAGAGATGTTCGAGCTTTAGGTGTACTTCTTTAAGATCAAACCTGATCTATTTATTTTCTTATATATACACACATATATGCATATATTTGTGTGTGTGTGTGTGTGTGTGTGTGTCTATATATATATATATATATATATAAATTGTGATGCCTCCAGTCTCTCTTTTGTGATTTGGCCAGTTGTTGAGAAGTCAGGACATGTAACCCTAGATTATACACTCGATATGTTCTTGACAATATTAAAGTTCTTGGTAATATTAAACGTGCTCCTAGCATGTCACTAATGAATTTGCAACAGAAATATTTAGACTAAAAGAATTACTAATTAGTATCGAAAGAAAATTTTAAACCTCCAAAATACAGCATCGCTACTATCTAGGGGCAAAACTTGAATTTTGTGTTGGGGGATCGACAAAGTGTGTGGTACATGTGAGTTTTAAACGGGTGCTCATCAGTGATAAAAATTATCACATTCCGTTGTTAGGGAGCTCTCTAAATGCATATTACTCTCCGAATTGTCCACATTTTTCTCTTTTAAAAAAGAATCAATTATTCTTAACTTGCTCATATTTTTTATGTTTTAAGAAAAGTTTATAAATCAAGAATAAACTTGAGAAATTTTTAATAAGTAATGATATAATACTGTTAAATTTTTAATGAACTATATCTCACAATCATATAAGTTAGGGTGAAACGATATAAGTGAGTATGATCAATCAATTTTGACAATCATCTAAATTTATAATCAATTTTTTGATGAGAGCTAAACTATTAGAGTAATTGTGAGATTAGGTGAATTAGAATTTGAGTCTTAATGAAATTAAAAGTTAGAATAGAATATAAGGGATAAGTTAAGTATATATATATATAAGCATTATATATATATTAGATGATTTTTTGAAAAAACTGTGGGGGCGTGGTAGCCTTACGCTCCAATGTGGTTATACTCCTGCTACCATCCATGAGTCACCAAATACATCCCCAATCACTATTATTTATATAATCATTAAATTATTCAAATACCAAATAAATGTCCATCACACACATGGGTCATTGTTCATTAATGAAGGATATTACCACGCATTAAAAAGGGAGGTTGAATCCACTAAGGGTAGTGACTTAGTGGCCATGAGTTTGATAGTAGCACTAGGTTCTGGGATCAAATCCCATAACGAGAAGCGCTCAGAATTATTGGTGATTTACTGGCTTATAGACCATTGATGCCCTTGTGAGGTTGGGTTCAAGCTATGGCTCAAGTCTAACTTGTAGAGAGCGTTTACGATTCTGACCTTCTAGGCCCCTTTTATCTGGCACCCAGCAAATTGGGTGCTATTTTAGGTCCGGTTTGTTTTACAAACTGGATTTTATTATTTACAACTCATTTCGTACTTTCAACTCATCTCAACCACTCATTTCAAATTTCAATTTATCTCAACTACTCATTTTATTACTATTCATAACTCATCTTATTTAATATTTGAATCTAAACGGGCCCTTAGTCATGTCTTGGTAGAGAAGCTATCTCTGATCGCGTCCCCTCTAATCTTTTTGTGTCCAAAAAAAAAGTTGAAAAAATAGTGACAATTAAAGCAATGCTACTCAACCTTGCGAGCCTCTACATACCATATTATTTTAATTTTTTAATATTTTTGAACTTGTTTTTTAGTCTATTTTTCTGAAATTAATTGAATTCTTCTATTCATTATATATATATATATTAAAAGATAGTGACAATTATTAATGAGCAATGTTACTCAATCTTGCCAGCCTCCACACACCATATTTTCTTAATTTTCTAATATTTTTGAACTTGTTTCTTAGTTTATTTTTCTTAAATTAATTGAATTCTTCTATTAATTATCTATATATATATATATCAAATATTTGATAAAAGAAAAAAAATTTTAAAAAATTGTGATGTATAACTATATGAATAATAAGAGGTTATATAGTTTTTTTTTCATTAATATTGATCAGTGCAATCATTATTTTCAACCTTCCACATAGACGGCATTGTTTTCAACCTTTCTCTAATCATATTTCTCTATTGTATTGAGAGTTACGAGAGGTGACGAGGAATTGTAAAATCATCAAACACACAGAATTTTGCCCATAAACAACTAGTTATAGACGTAAACTTTTTACTTAGTGTTGCCCAGATGACTAACACAAGAGGGGGGTGAATTGAGTTGTATTTAAAAAAAAATAACAATTATAAATCAAATATATAATATAAAATATGAAACAATAATAAATATAAAGAGTAAGGGTAAGAGAGAAGCAAACTCAGTATGTTAACGAGGTTCGGCCCCACTACCTACGTCCTCGCCTCAAGCTACCTCTTAAGGATCCCCAAATCCACTATTCAATCTCGTTTAGGTGGAGATAGAAACCTATTACACCTTTGAGCAGCACCGCTCCAAAGAATCCGTGTAGAACACCCTCTACACTTCTAATCACCTCACACTTGGTGATTTAACTATTCCACGTGTAGAACACCTTCTACACTTCCAATCACCTTACACTTGGTGATTTAACTATTCCCCGTGTAGAATACCTTCTACACACACAAGGGTTATACACACCCTTTTACTGATACAAGAATTGATAGTAGGTAGACTATCAATGTACACTCCTCAATGAGTGAGATAGAAACAATACAGCGCAACCTATATCTCTCTCAACAAGAACAAGAATTAAGGCTCAAAACTTTAGAAAAGAGAGAATGAGAGCTTTGAAGAAATGATGCAAAACTTAGCAATAGATGTGTAAGCTCTTGTTGTAAATTTTGCAAAACTCAAGTGAGCTATTTATAGGCAAATGAGTTTTCAATTTCAAATTTGAAAAGATTCCCATGTCAAAAACATCATCATTCACTTTTCAAAAATTTCAAATCTAATATTTTTACTTTTTGCATGTGACAAAAGGAGCACACTTTACTTTTCAAAAATTTCAAACATAATCTTTTACTTTTTACATATGACAAAAGGAGCACACTTTACTTTTCAAAATATTCAAATAAAGACATCTACTTTTTGCATAAGTCAAGAAAAGCATCCACCACTTTAGAAAATATTCAAATAAAACATGCACATGTGAAAGATGACAATCAATCATCTTAATATTTTCAAAATTCAAACCTTTAATCATGTCATACACATGTGAAAGATGACAATCAATCATCTTTCAAAATTTTCAAATTTAATTTTCAAAATATTCATACATATGTGGAAAATGTATTTTAATGCTTTATGATAAAATATTAATTTTGAGCCTTAATCCTAATTTCAAATTTTTTAAGAGATTTATAAAATTACTCTATGATTTTAATATGAACTTGTTCCCTTCTTGCTCATGCTTGCTTCCTTGATGTGCTTGATTATATTGTGCGGACAACTTGAGCTTGAGACTCCTTTATTCTTTGAATTCATTTGTTATCATCAAAATCCATGTGTAGATTTATATGAAACTTGAATCCTTGAGTTCAACACTTAGCCATGTAAATATCTGTCTTTTTTTTTTATATACATTTTATATGGTTTATTTATTATGTATTTTATGAATGAGCATCTTAGTATCATATCAACATTCAGCTATGATCGTGAGTCATTCAACCTCCTACCATGTTCGAAAAATATATCAACAGCATGCATGCATGCATAACGTTTGCCTTCTTGAATCATTGTATAAAGTTAAAAATAATGAATATAATATTTCAATGTTATTTTTATTTTAAAGTTGAAAAAAATCATGTTAATTTTTGAGTTTTATTTTGAAATTTATAAAAGTTATATTAGTTTTAGCGCACATATAATAATAAGTTATAATGATTAGATGAAATAGTTGAAGATCTAAAATCAAAATTTTTTCTATTTTAAATAATGTTTGAGAATGAGATTATAAGAAATTATAAGAATCTTAAAATTATATATCTAGTCCTCCCTCGTCTAAACATCCCTTTAGTTTGAAATTGTTGTACCCCATAGGAATTAACTAGATCAGCAAATGGATTTAATAATTTGTATTAAATTTTTTTTTATCAAGATTTTATATTTCTTAATTGAAAAGGTATATTTATGTAAAAAAATTCAAAAAAATGTGAATAAAAAAATTAAAGTTTGTTATGAAACTTAAATAAAGGAAACTACTATTGCAAAAGAGAAATAAGAAATTCTCTCTAGAACTCTTAAGAACTGAAACTTTCATTCTCTCTCTATCTTTTCTTATGAATTTCATTACAACTGAAGTTCCTATTTATAGGTTTTGAAATTACTATGTAAGTTACTATGCAAGTCACTATGCAAGTCACTATGCAGAATTTAAAATAATAGTGGTGGGGTCATTCACATAATTTTAGTGGTGGGATATGGGGCGACTACATTTCGTTCGTTCATTACACTCCCCCTTAAATGACCGCCAATAAGGAATCTGCCTCGTTAAAACCTTGCCAAGTAAAAATCCAGTGGGAAGAAAAACCAATGGCGAAGGAAAAAGAGTACCAATTATATTTGTAGCCTGTATTGTGGGTACGTGTTCTTCAGGAACACCAAATTCATTTTGTATTCTTTTCCTTCTGGAAATTTTGTCTTTTGCACCAATAGGTCTTTCACGCTTCAGGCGTATTTTAGATTCACCTATTGCTGCTTTGACAATTTGTCCTTCAGGGACTTCAATCCTTGCTGGAGTATTAACAGCAGGAATATAAGATATTACTACACCTTTAGTGTCAGTAAATACATCCGATAACTGATTTGCAACATTTTACAAATGAATAATCCTTTGAACTTCCCGTTTACATTCATTTGTAGGAAGATCAAAATGAGATAGGGTCTTATTATCCCAAGTAATATCTTGTCGTGCTTCAGGCACCGACTTTTCTTTACCCATTAACAGAAAATTTGATTCGTCAAAATGACAATCCTCAAAACGTGCTTTAAACATATCCCCTGTAAGGGGTTCAAGGTATCTAATAATGGATGGAGAATCAAAACCAACATATATCTCAAGTCTACGTTGAGGGCCCATTTTTGTACGTTGTGGAGGTGCAATTGGAACATATACAGCACATCCAAAAGTACGAAGATGAGAAATATTTGGTTGTTGACCAAATGCAAGCTGTAATGGAGAATATTTATGATATGCAGATGGTCTAATGCGAATTAGAGATGTTGCATGAAGTATAGCATGTCCCCAAACAGAAATAGGTAGTCTTGATTTCATAAGTAAAGGTCTAGCGATTAGTTAAAACCTTTTTATCAAAGACTCAGCTAAACCGTTTTGTGTGTGTGTATGGGCAACAGGATGTTCAACATCTATTCCTATTGACATGAAATAATCATCAAAAATTTGAGATGAAAATTCACCTGCATTATCCAATCGAATGGTCTTAATCGGATACTCAGGAAATTGTACTCGTAGTTTAATTATCTGAGCAAGAAGTCTAGCAAATGCAACATTTCTAGTGGAAAGAAGACAAACATGTGACCATCGACTAGATGCATCAATTAGAACCATAAAATATCTAAATGGTCCACTTGATGGATGAATAGGCCCACATATATCTCTGTGAATCCTTTGTAAAAAGGATGGAGATTCAACAATGACTTTTGAGGGAGATGGTCTAATAATTAACTTACCTTGAGAACATGCAGAGCACGGAGATTCATTGGATAGAAATATCTTTTGATTCTTTAAGGGATGCCCATGCGAATTTTTAATAATTCGTCTCATCATTATAGAACCCGGATGTCCAAGGCGATCATGCCAAGTCATAAATACTTTAGGGTCAATGCACTTCTGGTGCATTACCACATATGATTCAATTGTTCTCATTTTTGTATAATACAATCCAGAACATAGAGCAGGCAGTTTTTCTAATACGAGCTTCTGGCCCGATATTGTTTTAGTAATAAGAAGATGCTCTTTACTGCCTTCATTGGTCGTTTCAATATGGTAATCATTACGACGTATATTTTTGAAACTCAATAAATTTCTTCTGGATTGTGAAGAGAATAGAGCATCATCAATACAAAATTTGGTGCCATTAGGCAACACAATATAAGCTCTTCCGGAGCCCTCAATTAAATCCGATGAACCTGATATGGTATGGATATAGACTTTACTTAGTGTTAAATTTTAAAAATATTTCTTTTCTTTGATAATTGTGTGAGTTGTAGTACTGTCAGTCAGACATATATCTTTATCATTCAACTCAGAGATAAAAAGTTCATCAATGTGATCCATGATTTTACAAAATATACAAAAACTTTTATTACTGATAGAAAGAAAATACATTAATTGAGTGAAACACTTCCATTTCCAATTAAGTGTTCAATACTACCTTTAGGATGATTAAAGAAATCAGATATATCAAGATGAGTAACGTCTACATCTACTGAATCTAATAAATCATCTGATGGTTCTACTAAATTTATTTCATGCACTTTATTCTTTCCTTTAATAGAAGTTTGATATAAATCAGCTAAGTGCCTGGCCGTACAACAAGTACGTAACTACTGTTTAGTCATATTACATCTATGACAAACATCTCCATCTTTTTATTAAGAATTATTCTGAGGGCCTTTACCCTTCTCTGAGTTGGATCACTTCTGGTGATACGATATATTTTTTATCATCTTTAGTATTGTCACTTTTGGGACCAACACTTCTATAATTTTTCTACCACGTCTACGCCCTTAATTCCTTTGAAAGGATGTACCGTTCACTTATAGGAATTGTGTAAATTCGATATTATTAATATGACGTAACTGGTGTAACAAAAACTCATTATTTAGCTCAATCACTGGAAGACAAAACAAAAGTTCAGAATATTTGTTGAACTTTCACTCTTGATATTGCTACTGCAGGAGCACATTCGAGGTATGAAAAATAATGTCTTCTTTTATATATCATCATCAGTGACATTTTCACTGTATAATTTTAATATTGAGCTGATTTTAAAGAGTGCAGAATATTCAATACCACTCTTAAAATCTTGCAACTTCAGGTGCAATAAATCATAATGATCTTTTGAGAGAATTACATCTTCTGGTGCTTATATCACTCTCTTAATTCATTTCACACAGTAAGATGATTTTTCATCATGAGATGCACAGCACGGTCTTTCGGGAACACATGGTTTTCTTCTATGATTGTATCTTTCAAGTTCATCATCATATTCAAATAGATCACATCAAGGATTTTGGATAAATAACATTTTTCAGAAATGTCAATAGTAATAAATCTCAATATTTGACATTATATTACAAAAATAAATCTGTTAATTTAAGAAATATATTCACATTATCATGAGAATAAAAATAAAATTTTATCAAGTAATATTTAGCAATATTACCTTTAATATTTATCTCAAGGACTGTAAATAATATATTGAAAAACTTACTTGAAGTAGAAGACCACTAACTTCAGTATCGATGAAACCTCGTGCTGATAACAAACTTAAAAAAAGGAAACTACTATTGCAAAAGAGAAATAAGAAATTCTCTCTAAAACTCTTAAGAAGTGAAACTTTCTTTCTCTCTCTATCTTTTTTTATGAATTTCATTACAACTGAAACTCCTATTTATAAGCTTTGAAACTACTATGTAAATTATTATGCAGAATTTAAAATAATAGTGATGAGATCATTCACATAATTTTAATGGTGGGATAGAGAGCAACTGTATTTCATTCGTTCATTACAAAATTAATTTATTGATTCGGTTAAGATGGATTGTCAAATGGAACAACGTGGTAGGCCCTAGTACGACTTTTATGTAGAATTCCACTAAAGCCAAACATCTTTGGCAGCCTTTTATTATAATGACATCTGAAATTAATGGACATTAGCGACATTTTACTTAACTAAAAGCCGTTGCGGCTAATTCATGATAACAACGACCTTTACAGAAAGAAATCAACGCAAAAATACAAAAAGGGATAAAAATTGGAACATCCCCTTTATAAAAAGAAATCACTGCAAGATCTAAAAAATTTGAGTTTAAAATCTCCTTTTCTTAATTTGTATAGAAATAGAAAAAGATATTATAACAATTACAATTATTTCACAGAAATTTTATAATTCCATAATAAAATAATATTTTTGAATATAAAACGTGACTTCAAATCAAAATAAAAAAGTTCAATTTTTTTTTAAAAAATTAATTCCTTTTTGGGTATGTAGTTGTCTAAAAGGTGTGTAATAGTAGTAATAGTTTTATTATTTTATTAGTTTTGCGGTGTAAGTTTTGAGACTTTTTATTTTTTATATATTTGAAAAGGGGTTTGCTAACTCCAAACCTCTATTTTAAAAATAGAGAATTATATCAGTTAAATCATAAATCTTTGACTAACAATTTTGAGACTTATCAAGTCTAATTGATCTCGTATTAACTATATTTTAATCCATTTGAAAAATTTGATCAAATATTTTAATGCTAATAAATTGAGTTTTTGTTGGGTCAAAAGAGAATTGTTAAATATGATTGTCCTATATCTTAGGCTAGAATATAAGAATCAACCATAACTTACTAATTTAATATTAAATTCGTATTAAGTTTATTGTTCGTGTCAACAATTGTCAATCCTTATATATAAGAATGGTAAATGCATAAAAAAATAAGGTAAATTGTAGCTAATTGGATATAATTTTTATTTTCATTTTTCAAAATAGAATCATATTAATATAGTCATGCTTGTAGGCCATTTCTTTGTAGTGAGGAATAATACATGAAAAATGGGTTGGTATTTCTCATTTGTTTAGACGGAATTATCAGAACTTTGAGACTCAATTTGCGATAGGATACATAGGTTGTCGGCGTGTCGCTCTCAGCTAGCTAGCACTTTTATTTCTTTGAATGATTAAAAAGATCGGATAGAAAAAGTCATAATCAGAGATGGAGATTCGGACATTAGGTGAGCCTGACAATAGGGACGTGAGTGGGCCAGACTACAGGACGCTGGGCCTCTGGTGCCTTAAAATCGTCCTGCTTTGTCTTCCAGTTCAGCCTTCTTTGTGGGGCCCAAAGATAATCAAACCGAGGAAGCTACCTACACTTCCTGACGTGGGGCTTTGGACAACTAATGACCATTACTTCGACCCTTCAGTCCATGTCTTAAAATTATGATCTTGCATCGCTCTTTCTTTGAGATATATATGTGTGTATATATATATATATATAGAAAAAATCTACTCAGCACATTTATTGAATAGAATAATTTCTTTAGTTTTTTCTCAAAAGGTACGTGGAGTGAAACTTTTATGTAGAATTTGATTATTATTATTATTATTATTATTATTATTATTATTATATATATATATAGAAAAACTCTGCTTAGCAGCCCTACACCACACACTTCTATCTAATCAACATATGATTGGTTATTTTATGATTTTGCTCTTTGCTCTTTCTTGAATGCTTAAATATGTGTATATTTAATTTTAAATAGAATAAAAAAGAGACAAATCACAAACTGATTAAGTGGAAGTGTGTGGTGGTAATGTTATAAGACCTTCTCGCAGCGTTTCTCATATATAAAATAAAATGATGATACACGTACAATCCTTTTTTATAATCCTCATATAATCATATTTTATTTATATAGAGAATGATGTTGTTTTTATAGATTATTTTACAAAAATGTATCTAATTTAAAACTTAGTTATATAAAGTGTTGTTAAAAAAAGGGCAATCGTATTGGGCCTGGAGAGGGAGCTTGAGGTCTAGGACTTTGCATCGTTTACAGACTTCCAATCTGTTGTCCGCGAATTACACGTTTGCGTTTCTTTTAATAGAAGAATACCATTCTTCATTTGAGTATTATGATCAGACCAAAAATCACACCAACTAATGTCATATTTTCGGTAGTATTTCATCTAAACGGTTCATCTATGAAACTATTAAAATGTACTATAACTAGCAAGGTTGCAGACATAAGAGACTCGATCTTTAAAGATCCCATGCGAGAGATGAAATAAATGCCATTTAAGCTGCAAACATCATTGGCAAAATACTTGGTGTATTCACTATTAATTTATCATGGTTGGGAACGATAATACTCTTGTTTGTGTGTCAAAACTTTACTCATCAAAATCTCAAAACAAGCAGCTCTCAAAACTACGCTACAACTACATAACTCTAGTAAGTTATATTTGATTGCTCTGGCCTAGTGCAAATGAACCATACAAAATCAATGACTTACTCGAAGTCCCTTAGGCCCTAGTCTTACCCTCGGCATCCGGTCGCTCTGGCTTGGCCAATTTCTACTGCCCACACAAATTCTTTTAGGAATGGCTTGTCCCTCTCTAACTTTCTATTCTTACTGTTGCTGCTTCATATTTTCTGCCGCAACGTTTTGCGGGAAAACTTCCTTTTTCTCGATAGTCCCTTTTGCTTTTCATCTCTCTTCCGCTTCTTTGTTTCTTTTTGGAATGACTTTCCAACTAAGGAAGGTTGTTCTTTCAGGGCGAAGCTCTTCGCAACATGCCCCAAGTGAAGTTTCTTCACCATGAAAATTCTTTTCAGCTCACCACGATGGGCGGCATATGCTCTGACCCACGAGCAAAATGTGGTTATGGCCAGTTTCTTCATCCTTGGCTATTTGCATAAATATGAAAGGAAAAACACTAAATTCAGAATCCATGAAAAGCAACATGCTAATTTGTAAAAAGAGAGAATATTCAATCACCCTAATATACCCATTCTGACGGACTCATTGATAACAAAAATAAATATATCAATAAAGCAAAGATTATTATACCTCGGCCAGTATAAATGCTTCAAGTGCCTTCTGCAGAAGTAGCACCCAGGGATGAGAGTCTAAGTCAAGAACCTTCTTGACATGGCGTTTCTCATTGTACAATGGAAAACTATCCAATACTTTAAGGAGGGGATACTCAGTTAGTGATATGCCATGTTTCTCCAAGTCCTGTAAATAATCCATTTCAACTGGTTGCAAAAATAACAATGAATCTCCTCTTTCACCCATGCGAGCAGTTCTACCAACCCTGCATCATGGATCAAAGAGAGCATTAAGCTCCTATAGAACAAGATACCACATGAAAAAGAAACACTATTTGGGCTGGATTTTACATATTCTTAAGACCTGGGGCTGGGGAATCCTTGCATGCTCAGAAATAAAACTGTATGACAGTGAACCCTAAACGAAATTTTAACCTCTAACCAGAGAAAAGTATTCCAGGGAGCCCAATCAGATCTGGGCTATGCGTGCTTTATTTTCAAGAGAGCTTGGAAAATTTACAAAACCACCGTTCTAAGATGTAGTCAACCAGATACGAATCTGATGTGGTCTCAACAATTATGAATCTCTTGTGAATAATATGAGCATGTGAACAGTACGAGGCATATTATATCATGACATTTGCCCATTGCCTTCCAAGTGGGCATTCGTTGAATTGTTGTATTTGTTTGGATAGCAAGATATCAAACAACAAAATCTTTGGCACCATCAATAGTTGCCCAGAGAGTCTACACCGGCAAAAACCAAAGAAAATCTCAAACAATAAAGTCATACCTGTGCACATATTCTGTGGCCTCCCCTGGTGAATCATATTGTATAATGAATCGAACTTTTGGAAAATCCAAGCCTCTAGCAGCAACATCTGTTGACAAGAGAAGAGCCAATTTTTCTGTTTTAAAAGCCTGAAATGCAGTTCTTCTATCCTCCTGCTTCATATTCCCATGTAACCGAAGAGTTTTGCATCCAATAAACATCTGTCTTAGTTCTTCTGGTTGTGGATGAGGTGAGAACTTGAACTCGCTTAGAAGAGAATAGTGAAAATCTACAGCATCACATGTTGAAAAGAATACCACAATCTGTAGAATGAGCATGTGAGTGAACTTAGCATACTAAAGCATAAAAAGAAGATAGCTTTTAAGACATAATATAACACTCTTGTATAAACAATCTGGAAGAAAAAGGCAGCAGTGACCTTATTTTAGACAGTATATTATGAAGAAAATCCGGAAGAGGTCAGATTTTGCTCAAATCTAGGAATGCAAGTGGATATGAAAATTTTTCCGAGTATACATAAAATTCAAAATAATTCATGACCGGAACACTAATAATGTTTTTTTTTTTTTATATGTAAGAGATAATTATTATTGATGTGATCGCAGAACACTAATAATGTGAGGATAACTCATCAAGATATTGGCATGTGATCGAAAATAATTTTATAGAGCTTGAGAAAAGTCATCTCACCCTAAACCAAACACATGCATCCTATTTTTTACTTATTTTCTTCTTTCATTTTGTGCAGTGGGGGCTAGGCAGACAAATTACAACATTAATTCTGAAGTCATAAATTATAGAGGTACTTGAAACTCTGGATCCCACCAATGTTGAAAGACACACTAGTGACAAAGAAGGATACACACCAGTAAGTTTGTTTTTGTTTTTGTAATAAGTATATAGATCAATAAGTTAACACGCTATTAAACTCTTATACCCACCAAATCTAGTGTAAAGCCAATAGGAAATACAAAATCTAAATCCTCACATAATACATAAACTGGTGAAATGTTTAAAACTTAAAACTGTACTCTTACCTTTTGGGAAGTTCCTCTCTCAAGAAGATCCTTTAGAATGGAAAGAAGTACAGCAAGCCGCAAGCCACAAGACACTGCAGAAAAATTCAATCAGGGCTTTTCCATAACAATGCTGTAGAATCCAACTTTGTACAGGTATGTACCTTTCACATATCTCTGAACTAATTGAGCTGGAATTCTAAAATCTCCATTTGAAGAGCTCATCATTTTAACAGGATGTTCTAATTCATAATTTGCATCAGATCCCAATGAACCAAAATCTTTAAATGATAACACTGGCTGCATATTCTTGTAATCAAGGCCGATCATAACAGGGTTCTCTAAACTTATTTTGGCAAGATGATTTACTTTTTCATTTAAGGTAGCTGACAATAGAACATTCTGCCTGGGATGTTCCGAAATATATGGCTCAGCAATCTCCTTGTCAACAGACGCATCTTGCCTTGAACCTAAGATATCTAATATTTCCTCTATTTCTTTCCCAAATCCTAATTCCAAAATCCTGTCAAGACCAGATAAAGCTAATGAAGGCATGGAAAGTGTGAAAAACAACAAAGATTTGGAACAATACTGTAAAAGTTAGGTTGAAAAATAAGATACTTGCTACAGATTTTTTAGTGTAAACTATACCTATCTGCTTCATCGAAGATTATCCAACGCAAGTTAGTGTGCAAGAATGATGATGTATGCCTTAAATGGTCCAAAAGGCGCCCGGGAGTTGCAACAAGTACAGATATGCCTGCAACGGGCCACATGAAGAATCCAACATATTACTATAGGCTGTGTTCAAATATACTATAACAGGAGAAAAACGATTTCTTACATCATAATTAGACACGATTTCCTACCTTTGCGCAGCCTGGCTTTCTCCTTTGACCTCTTCTCACCACCCATTATATAGCCCGGAACAATCCAATGAAAACGGTGCAATAACTTTTGCAATATTTCATAAACCTGTAGGCACAGCTCCCGCGTTGGAACAAGGACCAACGCTGTTACCGGGAGATAATTAAAATTGAGGTACCCAAAAAAAGATATTAAAAAACCTATAATGGTGGATACAGGTAAGTAGTAGTAGCATGTATTGCTTCTAACAAAATTCCTCACCACTAACACTTACTAAAAACTGATGTACAGGATTTTTCTTTATGTTTAAGATAAATATTCCATTAATAATACAGTGTGTGATTCCACAGCACACAAGAAGTATATATGAGATCCACCTAACATGCAAAAGGAAAAAGAGAGAGAAATTCTTGAAAAGTAAAGATAGAAAGAGAAACATCTTTGACCATTATCCAACAATCTTCAATACCGCATCTATTCACTATTGGGATCGTCTTTTGCAAAATTGCATATTTATGGTTGTCAAACTGCCAAAACCGAAGAAGAAATCACCCAACCCATCTCAAAGAAGCCAAAGATCATGTTCCATAGGATGCTAGCAACCTCGCAATGAAAATAATATGATCCACTCATTCTCCACTTTTCTCACATCAACAGCAATTAAGCACAATTATACCCCATTTCCTCATGTTGTCGAAGCAGAGGGAGACTTATTTCTCCAAATAAGCTTCCAAGGGATGGGGCCACGACATGAATCTCCAATATGTTAGATTATAAAACCTTTGAACCAAGAAAAATAAAATTTCACTCATTGTAGAGTTTTTCCCATTGATAGGGCTTATTCAGAAAATCTGACTGGGCGATAGCAACCAAAAACTCAAATAGCAATTTTCATAACCAAAATAGAAACACTGATAAGTTAGTTTTCTCCGCACAGTTGCCTAGGTTTGAATCCCAGGCAGCTCATTTGCGTGTCCCTTGAAAAACATAACATAGACATCTCAATAATACTAATACTAATACTAATAATACCAATAATACTAATAATAATAATAAAAGAACATGCACGATTACAGAGCATGAGAATGGGTAACCCTCCATCAATGAAAAAAACGTACCAAAAGTCCCATCAGACCTCTGAATACGAGGTTCGTACCCCTGCAATTGGTGAATAATAGGAGCCAAATACGCAACAGTTTTGCCCGTTCCAGTAGCAGCATTAACAAGTCTAAAAAAATGCTTGATTAAAGAACACAAACACAAACACAAACACAAACATCACAACAAAGGAAAAACAGAAAAGAACAAGAATAAGGATACACATGACGGCCAGAGAGAATAACTGGAATCGCTTGGGCCTGAACCAGCGTCGGTGCTTCGAAGTCCATCCTTTCTGCTCACAGAAAACCAGTGTGTTTGCGACAAGTAAGCTAATTTAACCAGAAAATCCAGCAAAAACATTTTTTCCACCTAAATTTCTTTCTAGCTTGTACGTAATTTGTGTCACATACTCGCAGAGAGAGAGAGAGAGAGAGAGAGAGAGAGACCTCGGAGCTCGTCGCATAAGGTGGCGTGGAGGCCGAGGCTGGAAAAAGAGCACGACGCGAATATCTTGCTTTCCTTGTGTTCTTCCTTGCTCTTCGTCTTTGATCCTTTGCCGGGGTTTTCGCTCTTCTTCGTCGCCATTACTAAAACCTTCTTTTCTGTAAAACTTTAGGGCGACTGGAGGCTTTAAGTACAATCCTAAATTACATACGACGTCGTTCTAACACTTAATTCCGCTTGACTAACCAGCCTGGTTTGTTTTCATAAGTTAAGATAACAATTAAAAATATATATTATTATAATATATATTTTTAATATTAATTTTATTTAAAAATTTCAAAATATTATCTGTTAATTTTAAATTTAAAAATATAAATATATATATTTTTATTTTATATAAAAACTTTAAAAATATATAATAATAAATTTGAGGTGCTCTTTCTCGTACTTATTACATCAATTATGGTCTGAGTAAACCAGCCATAACTAACCAACCGGATCCGGATATATGAATAGGCCCAGATAAGCCCGGTAATCGTTATGAAGCTCTGAAGACTTCCCGTTTGAAATTAGAGCATCAAATCGATCGATCGATCGATCGATCAGGTAAAGCTTTTCATAGCTCTCCCCACTTTTTTTGTACTTGAGATTCTATTAATTATGGAACTCTGATTCTAGGATCTTGGCGCTACTCCTTTTTCCAGTGATTTAGGGTTTTGCAGAATTGTTTCGGTTGATTTAAAGCCCAGTTGATGGCAGCTGAAAATGAAGTTGAAGAAATTGACAGCTTGGAGAGAGGGCTATTGTCCCGTGCTGGTTCTCAGGAGGAGCTGGTAACGGAGGCAGAAGAAGAAACGGTCCTGTATACGGCGTCGTTCCAAGAGATGGAGGAGAATTTCGTCAAGTATCAGACTGCTCAGTGGGTTCTCTACTCCTTGCTTCTGATACTGGCCTGGGGAATCGGCTTTTTCATGCTTCTTTATCTACCTGTGCGGAGATATATACTCCGCAAAGATATCCGCTCCAGAAAGCTCTATCTCACTCAAAATTCTATAGTATATAAAGTAAATCAGCAAATCCTCTTCCAAATTATTTCATCTTTTAAGATCACATGCAATTAATACATGAGAATTCAATTCGATGAAATGTATTTACTTATATCAGTTATGGTGGTCGAATTTCTTCCTAGAGTTCTTTTTAGTAGTCAGCAACATGTTGTCTGATATGTGGACCTTGGTTTCATTGTTTTTCCCGTAAAGGGATTATTAGTGACTTGTGAAAATTGTTTAATCCTATCTGATGGAGTTTAGATAAGCTCTTTTTTATGTTACAGAAAAATTTTGCATTTATGGATGCCATTAAGTAATACTGTTTCTTTTGGTCAGGTCACAAAGCCGGTACCATTTCCATGCTTTGGAGTGTTGAAGAAAGAGAAGCATGTCTTGTTACCTTCAGTTGCCGACCTTGTCATTGAACAAGGTAATGTGTTTGGCACTATTCTTCTACATCATGTGAATTTCACAACGAGTTTTATCAAAATACTGCGTTTGATTGCTTTTACCTACTGGGACTTTAAGTAGGATTATTTAATTGCTAATTGCTATGTATTGGCCCAAAAGATAGAGAAAACAGAGCAAATATTGACTAATGAGGAGTGACTTCCCAGCTTAAGTTACACTGGAATAGTTAGAAATACAAAACGATAGCAGTTTATATTGTTAAAAAAATTTAAATTTGGTTGATACTGACCTTCCGGTTGTCACAAATTGAGTTGGTAGAACCTGGCTACTCATGAATTGCAGACCTTCAACTGTTCTTGCTGCTTTTACCCTTCAGATCTAGGTGCATACATATATGTGGGTATTTGAAATTACAACCTAGGTTCTCCGAGTACATCTTTCTTGGTAACATTTTGGAAATCATACTTTTTATTATCAGGATATTTGCAATCCCTCTTTGGTGTCTACTCTCTTAGAATTGAAAATGCTGGTGTAAGACGGCCTCCAAGTGATGATGTTCAAATCCATGGAGTTGCAAATCCAAGCGCTTTCAGAAAGGTATTTCTTGTTACATATCACCTTTGTCTGGTGACTTCAGGTTGATGGATACAAGTTCCTCTATCTCCCTTGATGCCCTTTTCAGGCTGTTCTTATTCGTCTCGCGAATATGAGAAGTGAGGTTACCTCTAGACAGGTTTCCACAATTGGAGACACTCCCAATATAAGGGTAGGTCATTCATCATATTCTTAGATACTATTGGCATACAATTAAAAGCATAACTAGTATCACAGTTCAATTTTTATTCTGATAATAATTTAAATTATGTTTGTAATTTTCAACACTTCATCTCTTTTTCACTCTCCATTATTTTAAAATATGTCTCTCTTTGTGCGGACTGCAGGGGTCCCCATCAAAATCTTTAAGGCACGATTCGTTTCCTCATTTTGGAGAGCAAGTAATACTACAAAAGTTGGAGGAGGTTGGAAATTCAGTGAAGGTAGAAAACCAGAACAAAATCCTCTTTTCTATAAGTTTGGAATGCTCTTTTTTCTTATCATATGTATTCTATCACAGAGAATTCAAACCTTAATTGAGGACCAGCAATCTCAAACATCAGAACCAATAGATTGAGGTAAGTGGGCTCCTAATGCATATTTTTTTTTGTATAAGTAAACAATTTATTGATAGAAATAGGCAAAGCCCAAGTAAACAAGATAGTATACAATGGATGAGACCTATCTAGATCGTGGGTGGATTGGACGATATAAGGAAATCATGAAAGTTAAGACCATTAAAATTTATAGCTAGAGCCCAGAACAATAAAGTGTGATAAAAGTGACAAAGAAGCTCCTCCTATGTTCGGTCTTTATCTTCAAAGGTTCTATTGTTGCGCTCTTTCCAGATGCATCACATAATGCCAATAGGGACCATCTTCCACATTAATTTGATGGGAGTAGCACGTCCAAGAGATGTCCAACTAGCCAATAACCCAATCACTGAGGTCGGCATTACCCAGTTCAAGCCAACTTGGCTGAAGACATCATCCCACAAGTGTTTGGCTACTACGCAGTGTAGTAAGAGGTGATCCATAGATTCTCTTGAATTCTTGTACTTGCAACACCAATCTGTGATAATGATTCTGCGCTTTCTCAAGTTATTATTGGTCAAGATTTTGTCCAATGTAGCTGTCCAAGTGAAGAAAAGGGCTTTTGGGAAGGGGGGCTTATTCCTCCAAATTTTTCTTCAAGGAAAGTGGGTATTCATTGAGTGTATTAGCGCTTTATGGAAGGAGTGAACCGAGAAATTACCCTTGCCTGACGGTGTCTACCAAAGCTTATTAGCTCTCCTTCCATTTGGCATAGTAGAATAAATTTAACTGAAAAAAGTCTGAAAGTTGTCCATTTCCCAATCTTGCACTACTCTATTGAAGGTGACATTTCATTGAACTTGGTCGCCCGATCGTATCAAGAGATCTGCCACCGAAGTTTTTTGGTCACTAGCTAACCTGAAAATGGAAGGAAATGTGTCTTGTAGAGCTTCCTCCCCACACCAAGTGTCCCCCCAAAATTTAATTCGAGATCCATCACCCAATACTAGTTTGGTATGAATGGTGAAGACCCCCCATCCTTGTCTAATATGTTTCCACAACCCCACTCCGTGTGTCCCATTCAACTCTCTAGTATCCTAGCCCCTCCATAGGCCTCCATGTTTACGCTCTACTACCAGTTTTCATAGCGCATCTGGTTTCAAATTATACCTTCATAACCATTTACTAAGAAGAGTCCAATTGAAGGTTCTTATATTTTTTAAGCCCAAACCACCTGAGGATATTGGTTTGCACACATTGTCTTATTTGATTAAGTGAAACTTGAATTCATCCCCATCCCACTCTATAGATAATCCCGGTAAAGTTTTTCAATCCTTTTTGTCACAGCTGCAGGGATGGGAAATAAAGACAAATAATAAGTAGGAAGATTGGAGAAGGTACTTTTGATTAAGGTCACTTGGCTACCTTTAGATAAATACAATCTCTTCCAACTTGCCGAGCTTCTTTCAATTTTTTTGATGACTATATCCCAGATTGAAGAAGCCCTTGAAGCTGCACCCAACGGCAACCCCAAATACTACATAGGGAGAGTGGCTACTTTACAACCAAGAATGGTAGCCAACTATTGCGGGTCAGTGACATTCCCGACTGGTACAAGCTCAGATTTCCCAAAGTTCACTCTTAAGCCTGAAGTAGCCTCAAAACATAAAAGGAGAACCTTTAGCACCCTAAGTTGATTCTGTTTTGCCTCACAGAAAATTAGGGTGTCATCTGCAAATAATAAGTGAGAGATAGAGATAGTGTCTCTAGAAGGGTCGCCAACAGAAAAATCCGACATATATCCCTCTCAGACTACAGCTGATAACATCCTACTTAACACTTCCATGATGATAACAAAGAGGAGTGGGGATAACGGATCTCCTTGTCTTAGGCCTCATGAACTACAAAAGAAACCTGTCGGGCTGCCATTTATTAACATTGAAAATTTTGCTGTTGAGATGCACCATCTAATCCATTTGCACCATTTCTCCCCAAAACTACATCTCTCCCACAAATAAATGAGGAAATTCCAGTTTACATGGTCACATGCTTTCTCCATGTCTAGCTTGCAAATGATCCCTTTTACCCCTGTCTTTATTCTGCTATTCAGGCACTTATTAGCTATGAGGACTGAATCCAATATCTGACGACCTTTGATGAAGGCATTTTGTGGTTTTGAGATGATTTTGCATAGAGCCTCCCCAAGATGGTTTGCAAGCACTTTGGAAATAATTTTGTAGATACCATTTACAAGGCTAATGGGTTTAAAGTCTTGTAACTCTGAAGCGACACTTTTCTTAGGAATCAAAGTAATGAAAGTAGAGTTAAGACTTTTCTCAAATTTGCCTACCAAGAGTAATTCATGAAATACCTTCATTAGGTCTTCTTTCACAATCTTCCAACAAGCTTGGAAGAAATCCATCGAAAAACCATCGGGTCCTAATGCTTTATCACTAGCCATTTTTCTTAAGGTCTCAGAAGTAAACACTTTTTACTCCTCAAATGGTCTCTCCATCCAAGATGCTACCTGAGGTTCGATGGAGTCAAAGGCAAATCCATTTGGCTTTGGTCTTTATTGCTCTTATTCTGTAAACATCTTATCAAAGAACTTCACCACACGATCTCTAATAAATGGGGCCTCTATGCACTCTACACCATTGTTGTTTAGCATCTCAATGGTATAATACCTTCTGTGGGAGTTTGCCACCCTGTGGAAAAATTTGGTACAACGATCCCCGTCCTTTAGCCATAAGGTTCTAGACTTCTGGCGCTAAGAAATCTCTTCTAGAGAAAGAACTCTCTATAATTCTGTATTCAACTTTGTTTTACGAACAATTTCCACTTGAGAAAGAGCTTTAGTCTCAAGTATCCCCTCAATTCCTTGTAGCTCATCCGGCAAAGTTTTCTTGTGCCCCCGATGTCGCCAAAAGTTTGAGAGTTCCAAAGCTTTAGGTCATTCTTCAAAACTTTTAATTTTCCTACAAAGATGAAAGAAGGTGTACCTTGAAATTGATAAGAAGACTACCAATTTCTTACCTTGTTCACGAAGTCTTCACTCTTAAGCCACATGTTTTCAAACTTGAAGTGACGTTGTCCACCTTGATTACCACCACCATCCAACATTATGGGAAAGTGATCTGAGCAAAAGCTAGGCAACCTCCTTTGACACACCTCTAGGTAAAGTGTTTCCCACTCCGGCGAGATCAGAAATCTATCCAACCTTGACCGTGTCTGGTTGTTGGACCAAGTGAAGGAACCCCCTATCAGTGGAGGATCCACCAAGTTCAGGTCATAAATACATGCTGAAAAATCAGCCATTGCTGGACGCAACCGAACGTCACTAGATCTTTCGCTAGGGAACCTTATAATGTTGAAATTTCCCCCTATGCACCAAGGGAGGTCCTACCAACTGAGTAGTGCCGCAAGTTCATCCCATAAGAGGCTACAAGTGTTATCAATATTAGGCCCATAAACCCCTGCAAAAGCCCATGAGGAGTTATCCACCACTGAATTAAAAGAAACGGCCACAGTATGTCCCCTACAAAATCCTCAATTTTCTCCACCACCCTTTTATCCCATATCACAAAAATGCCACTTAAAGCCCCATTCGACGCCAAGTACACCCAATCCACATACGCACAACTCCAACTACTTTGCACTAAGTTTCTAGTAATCAATTTTAATTTTGTTTCTTGCAAGCATACAATGTCCGCCTTCCACTCCCCAAGCAAGAAATTATTATGCCTACGTTTATCAACTTCATTCAGCTCCCGCACATTCCAAGACATGATTTTTGGTTTCATAAAGTCAAGAGAGTTCCCTTCCCTGTAGTACGATTATTGCTGGTGCTGCCATCATTCTAGGATCAAGTGAGTCTCCTAAGTTCTCTATATTTTTTAGACTTTGATTTCTTAGACTGTGAGTGCCCCGCATCAATGGTAGTGAGTAGCGCCATAAACTGATCTTCATAGCCCACACACTTCCTGCCAATACAGTGCTGAATCATTTTGACACTATTGAGTATCCATTCAAACACCTCAAAATTAGAGGGTGTTTCGCAATTTAAGGGATAGGGTTCCCCCTGCGAATTCTTCTCGTATTCCTCTCCCCCGCAGAGATTAATGCCTCCCCATTCTACCATGCGACCCTCTGAGAGAACTACTTCGTTGGCAAGAAAAGGAGTGAGAGTGGTTATAGGCACCACGGTCTCCAAACTCCTATCAAGATTCTGCTTAGGGGACCCCTCAAAAGAAGGCACTTTCTAGGCCTCCTAGCCCTCTGATATCGTACCATGCTTTTTTAGACATTTCTTTATGCAGAAGCTGAATCTTTTGAATAATAAACTCATTGACATGCATGTATCACCAACTTCTAGTCTACCACAAAAATAAGTCATGATAAATTTCTAAATGCGTCACTATCTGGCTAATCCTTTTCATCTGCATTCACTTATCTTTCAAATGAGTTTGGGCCTTCCATTGAATGGGCAACCTCCTGGATTGGTTATTCATCTATGGCACCGTTTCAAGAACCCCAACAATTCAACATTTTCATTTTTGCATCATTATTGTAACAATTTTTATTCAAGTAGGATTTAACTTATCTGGTTATTGTCTATTGGCTGACTGGGACTTCCCTGTGGTTTGTAAAATGGAATTCGGCTTGTAAATACACTTGAGAGAATTTTCATGTTGAAGAAGCTTGTTGCGTATAAACAAACTTCAACGGATTCATTTAGCTGCTGACAACTTCAAAATAGACATGAACTTGACAAAAGTTTATGCTAGCAGTACTTGTACTACCTTGTACCCCACTCTACCTTTGCTTACACAGAGGTTGAGATTATTTATGTGGTTTCTTGAATACTATTAAAGTGGTTTGCTTTGTGCGTTTTGCTCCCTTTTTTTTGTTTGTGTTGGCGTACTAGTTATAATTCCAAAATGGGAAACAAGAGAGATTATTGATGTTCAAGTTGACCTAGATCTTGATCTGCAATGCAGGATTCAAAGTGATGCGTAATATCATGTCGGGTCTTTTAAACTGAGAACACTTTTTTGTATTTGCTCCTCTGAGCTACCATTAGGAGTGATATCTTAGACCCTACATTAGTGTTTGATTTCAATTGAGTTGTATTTGTTTCCGTGTGTATGTTTATGGGAAGGGCTGGACTAGTCTTACCAACTAGATCATCATTAGGTTTTATGTTATCACTGACAGGCAGAAATGTTACCTTTTCGATATATCTTAAATCATCCACTGAGCAGTCTCTGAATGTTTTTTATGCATTTTTTTTTATTATTTATTCTTTGAAGTCTCGAGTACCTTTTAAAATCCTTAAGAGATTGTGGATAGAATATATATTAGTATTTACTTATATATAAAAAAGAAAGATATATATTAGTATTTATTAGTTATTGGGTGATGTATTCTATTTATTAGTTATTCTAGATTTGCAACCTTCTTTGGTGTAGGATATTCTATATTCTAAAATCCCTGTGTCCAACTTATGTTCTATACTTTGATGCTTTCAATCCCACTAAGAGCAATACCGGATGTGGAAGCTATTATTTTTTTCAAAAACCGCTAATTCGTATAGAGCCATCAAACCGGCCTTGAATGCATTATATGTACAGAAAATCAAACGATTCAAGTCATTCAGGGCTTGTTTGAATATAGAAGTGAGATGAAACCATCTCATTTTATCTCATTTTATTTTAACTAACAATCTCACTACTTCATAAACCATCTCAAGTCATCTCATATCAACTAACAATCTCATTACTAACAAATCATTTCAATTCATCTCATCTTATCTCATTATCCAAACGCGCCCAATTCACACTCTTGTTTTCACTCCTAGGCAGTACATCTCTTGTCTATGGTATTGTCATGTGGATGTACGTATCATCACCGTCATCCTTCTTGGCTGAAAAAGAACTAAGGATCTAATATCAACAGCCTTGCACGATATATGAACATAACAAATAATTGGTTTTGTGGGTGAACTTACGGAATTCTGTCCTCATTTCCATGCCCAAGTAACTATTCTTTTCTGTTTTATGGGTATTATAGAAAAATAACTAATCTCTGATATGGCAGTGCTCTGGGTGGCTTCCTTCAATTGGATGACTATCTTTCCTCCTTTAGATAATGGCTGTCAAGGTTGGAGGAGAGGTTGGTCATAGATGGAAATAGGGTATGTGAATGTTGATACACTCGGCCTTGTAATGTTGAGAATTTTGATGGGAATTTGATTTCTTGTGTCATTGACAACTTTCTCCTTCCTACGAATATTGTTTCTTATAACTACTAGGTGAAGGGCACGTGGGAGGGATATGTTCGACTTCCCTTGTTTGATGTACTTGATTTCTGTTGTGTGGTTGTCAAAGAATTAAATGTAAAGGAATTAATTAGAAGACATTGAAGAAGTTTTTTGCCAGTGATTTTCAATATGCATTTTACCAAAACAGAAAAAGATCAAAACCAACGAACATTACATATAGAATACATCGCCCAATAACTAATAAATATTAAATACCATTGTCAAGTCCTTCCTGTCGTCTAAGCTCCTCTATGCTTCTGATGACAATGTGATCTACATTAATGGACGTTGTAGCTGCTTTTGATCAGCAAGCAATTGGTAAGTCTCCAGCCAAGAGCTAGCGCTAATAGGCTTATGACCCGGTTTTCCAAATGAGAAATCTGGATGCGAAAACCCTTCAACCACCTTGTATATATTAAAAAACAAAAAAAAGTAATGCTATAGGTACTCAGTTTTGGCCCCGTGTACATTTTGCTAATGTGGCAATAATGTCACGTCAATTGAAATATTACATAAAAATTACGAAAAAGAAAAGATAAAAACATGAAGAAAGGGAAAAAAATGAATAGTTAGACTAGAAGATGCGTGAAAATAGGATTTTTGTATGGCGTGTATATAGCATGTACATAAGTAGTGTATAAATAACATTTTTGAAAAAAAAAATTACTAAGTCTCCAAGTCTAATCTTTCATTAAAATGTTTGTACATGTCTTTGATCAACTGCATTGAAATAAAGTCAAACTAAAGTATCTTTCTTTTCTAAATAATGCAGCTTAGGGCCGGTTGATCTATTAGGTAAGTTAAGCGATTGCTTAAGATCTCACAATAAAAAAAACTCAAAAAATATTAAAAAATTCATTATTTAAAAAATTACAAAAGAAATTTACCTAAATTAAATAGATTCGTCTTGAAAATTGAAAAAGAAAATGATTATTAACTGTAAAAAAAAAAAGATTTTAACAACCCATAAATCCTACAACTTCACTTGCGTAACCCAAAAGTCACAATAAATGAAAAGAACGTTGCAATCCATTATCCACATGTAAAAAAAATTCAGAGCATAAAACTATCTTTTAATGCCTAGAATTTATAGATTCTGTTTCATCACTTTCATACTCTACTAGTCTTTAATCTCAAACTATAGTCTCTCTTATATCTATCTTGCTTGTATTTGGCTATCTTCTTCCATCACTCATCGCAATTGCTTTACTGGAGCTTTCGAGTTTCGCATGGATGAAGGTAAAATAATTTCTAAAGCTCGAGTTGTCTTGTTTTAACTTTTTTATATATTAATATATTCTATTAGTGTTAATTGTACAGTAGAACTTTACAATATGTGACAATAAAATAGCTACATGTATATTTACTATATAATATGTACTCGTTAGTCTCTTTATTTTTTAGCGTACTCATTAGCCTTGTTTGTTGCATTTTTAGGTTTTTTTTATCTGTACTACTCGTTAGCCTTTCATGTACGCATCATTTGTTTTCTTTTTCTCTTTCTTCAACTTCAATTGCTTAGCATTTTTTTTTCTAAGCAAGTTAAGTATATTAAATGAACTAACGGATTACAATATATAAATTCCAGTGAGGTAGGAATTTTCTACAATCGTCCTAAAAAATTAACACACATATAACACACAAGTTGCTTTCTGTAGTTAATATGCTTTATTTTTCATTGGTTCTCTTCCGTTTTCTTCGTCGGAGTTGTTTATTGTTGATATACTGCTTACTGGCTCTCTTCGACCTACGCACGCCTCCTCCCCAGCTCTTATAGTCGCCACCGATCTTCGAGTCAGGAGAGAGACTTTGTGATTCTGATGGGCGGCCGCACATGTCGCATGAGCGTAGCAGTGTCTAAGAGTGGCTACAGAGGCCACGTGCGTCCCCAATGGGTTCTGAGTCTTAGATCTTCATGATCTGGTCGCCTGCTTTTCTTTTTTAGTGGCGCGTGTATACGCGTGTTGTACACGCGCCACCGCCACCGTGGGTCTTCCATCGGTAATTCGGTGCTGATTCTAACTTTTCTATATTCATGCTTCTCATAATTAAAGATAAAGTGAAAGCAGACGTGGAAATTTCTCGTAATTAGTCTAAACTAACACGATGTAGCACACATCTCCCCACTGTGGCTTTTAGCTATAGCTTTAAAGTATCTCTAGGTAGTCTCTCCATTTATTAGAAATTAGGCAAGAACCATTTATTTTGTTTTTATTTGTCCCTCTTTTGAGAGCCATTCATTTAACTTTTTTTTTTTTTTTTGAATTGCTTAGCCTTTCATGTATGAAGCATATATTAATTAAATTCACATGGCCCATGGGCCATGTTTCCTTGATTTTTTTTAGATTCTGTTTATTTATTTTTTCAATTTCTTCATTGTTATTTATTTTTTTATTTTGATTATTAATATTAATATATTTTATTTTATTATGCAGATTACCACTTTTATATAAAAATGGAGCTCATTTGTTATATTAAAGAGAAGTCTATTTGCTAAAGCAGGTTTAATTATTTTATGTTAATATTTATTTTATTCTAAAATATTCATAAGCATAATAGAATTATATAATATATATTATTCTTTTTTACCATAAAAATGTCTAATAGAGAATACGCATTTGGATATGAAAAGCTTAAAAAAATAATTATTGAATCCCCAAAAATGATTTTTAAATAAAGGCCACATTTTAACTTCTTGTCTTAAGTCTCAAAATCCTTTGAGCCGGTAATGATTCAGCCAAATCTGCTACTTATGACTAAAGACGAGAAATTGAATCTCAGCAATTCTCGTGAAGATTTGCGACAACTATGTTCTTGCTCCAACTCTATAATATTAAAGAGAGAGAGAGAGAGAGAGAGAGAGTTTTGTTTGAAGACCGTCATACAAAATCATAAAAATGATAAGATAAAAAATAAAAATGATTAGATCCTTTAAAAAAAATGATTAGATCAAAACAAGCACTTCAATATCGGCCAACCCAGCTTAAGCTTAATCTACATAGCCAATTTGCCACGTGATAGTTATTGTAAGCATTGATACTGTTCATGTTATTATTTGTGGCCCATCTAACCCTCATTTTGGCCCACTGGGCTATTTCTTCCCCTATGATCGTTGATGGTCGTCAAGGTGTCGTTTGTTTTTTTAGCTCCTACGAACAACCTTTTTCACTTGAACTTGGCCATTGGGCCTGTTCTATGTAAGCTGTGGTTACGAGGATTTTTTTATGTATCCTACACTATCATCCCTGATTTATCATGTTTAACTATCTCAATCAAGGTTTTTCAAATTTTTGTTTGGACTTTAAGATTTCAAGTGATAGAGAAATAGACACATAAAATATATTATATCATGTTTGTACTCATTTAATATTGACTGAAAATAAAAAATTTATACGGATAATAATAAATATTATAAGACTCACTTTATATGTTTATCTCTTTCAATTGAGGCTTACAAATTTGAGTAAGAATTAAAATAATCTTTCTCGAAATCATGATATTGATTTACAATCCTAAGTTCAAATCATTCTACCCAAACTCAACCTCAAGGTATTCTATCAAGTAGATTTCTTTAATCATTTCTTTTCTTTTTACTTCAATGGATGAGATCTTGCCACCTTAGCATTTATAACTCATAATAATCTAATAACTAATCATCCACTATTTATTGTCAATTTTTCTTCAAGTGGTGAAATCACCTAGGTTGTATTTACTATTTAGTTTCGAATTTAAAACTTGGATTTCAAATCAACCACGATTTCTAAGATTTTGAAAGGCTTAAAAGCTTTTTTGGGCAAATCCAAATCCAAATTTTAATAATCTAATTTATGATCCAAAAAGATAATTCAATTAATTTAAAGGCCGAACCCGAATCCTCACCCTAAATATATCTATCCAATCAAAGCAGAGTCAAGATATTTATACTATACTTTGTATGGACAAGCCATGTTATTTACACTCTTAATTAGTAGTATAATTTAATTAAGGATGCTTGAGACTTTTGGACTGAGGTCGGAAAAGGAAAGGTAGTTGAATGTCCTCTTTAATTTTCTTTTTATTACTATTATTATGCACTTATAATTATCGGCATAAGATGTGAGCAAAATGTGTTGTTTGGTTGCTGAGAAAATTCAGAAATTTGGTTGAGAAAGTACGAGTTTGGCTCACCAATCTTCACTTCCCGATCTGATTAAGTCTGCTCATGTTTCATTTTCTCTCACCATATCACTTTATTTTGTTGTATTTATAATTGAGTGGTTTAATGTTGGAATTGAGTAACCCACAATCGGCTTTGAAAAATATATTTTTTTTTAATGAATATATATATAATTGGGTGGTTTAATGTTGGAATTAATTCCACATGGTTGTCGTTAGGAGTGGAGACATCCTAGTCCACGTTATAAATAGTTGTACCAGGATTATTTTTCCCCTACTCTTTACCATCTTCTTAGCGACCGGTGGAAGCTTTTAAGTTTTTTTTTTTTCTTTCTTTCGAAGAACATATACCAAAAACAAATTATTTTATATTATAAATTATAATATTTTAATCAGATTTTAATGACTATCCATAGTTTATACTATTTTATTAACTTCATCTTCATAAATATTTATACATTTTAATAATGGATCAAAGGTATTAGATCATTCCAGAGGCAATTTCATTTTTGTTGAAAATTTGAAACTTTTGTCATCACAAAATATTGACATAAACGGGATGAAAAGCAATTAGACGAATAACGTAAAATTAAAAGGGTATATATTGGAATATTATATCCCTCTAAAATTCTAAATAAATGTTAAAATGTAAGTGATGGATAATTGTGGTTGGTCAAGCTTGGTTAGGTTAGCATATTGATACCTAGAACAGTATTATAATTAGGTACTATTTTTGGACTTCTTCAGACACCAAACAACCTTTATTTGGCATTCATTGCTCGGTTGTTGATTCTGCTTACTAGTTACTTTTTTTTTTTAATTTATTTTATTTATATATATCAACAACAATGCGAAGCTACAATCCATGAGTTCAGAGCTTCGAATATGAAATTTAAGTTGAAGATATGGGGTCGGATGTATGGGTATTTTTTTTAGTTTTTAAGATATAAAAATAATAATAAGATTTACATCTTTACTTAAATTCTTTAGATAAATAATAATTTTACATGATATTAGAGCAAAAATCTTAAATTTTAATTCTAACTCTATATTTTAATTTCTTTAATTATATATTCCGCATATTAAGCTTATTTATTAAAAAAAAAATATTAAGATATAAAATAAATAATTTTTTTTTTATATCAACTTATAATTTTAAAATAAATAATAATTTCTCGTCAATAATATAGAAGGGCATGTGCTGACAAGATTGTGCACGATGAAGCTAACATTTTTGAAGATTTTAAAAACCTTTCATGATTCGGCATATCTTTTAACAAGGCCATCAATTTTGGATAGCCGTCATGGCATCTAGATGATGACTTCTAAATTTAGATAAGTAGTGTTATAGTTATAAAGAGATTGCAAATAAAAACTGAGTCTTATAAATTAATATAGTTTATATAATTTATTAAATTTATTAAATTTATTTCATAATAAAAATAACTTTATTATTAATCTGACGAATCACATTAAGGTATATTAATTTGTGATATTAATTTTATATAATTTTTTTTTAATTATGTATTTTCCAAATTAGATTACTCTCCTATCACATCATGTCCATATCAATTGGAACAACAAAATAATAAGAATTAATAGCGTGCATGCTAAGCAAAAGCGTAGGCCAAGATAAAACCTTGGCCAAAAACTCATTTTTAAGATACCCAACATAGATTGGGACTTCTAAATACTTTGCTTAGCTATAATACATAAAAATTTAGCAATGTGAGCATTGCTTTTTGTTACTCTCCGAGTCTCCTGACCCTTTTTGAGAGCCAAGAGGTAAGTCAAGGGAGGACCCACCTTGAGTCTTATTAGCTGCATCTTGAAATGGCCTTATACATAACAGAAATGATACTTATATTATCATTTCATAACTATTTTATAATTTTATCTCAACTCATTTTACCTCATTTTTAAATTCAAATGAGATTGAAGACACAGACATTTTGGAAAAGAAGAAAAACTAGAAAAAGAGGTAGGACTTATCATAATCAAAGCAAAAACATGACAAAAAGATAAAGAAAATTAGGAAACCCTAGATAATTTCATCGATGTATTACATAAAAAAAACAATGTTAAAACCAGTTGAGTTATGTATATATACATGTATATATATAAATGAGTTAAATGTTTGGATGTTATGACAAGTTTAACCCAATTGAGATGAGCTGAGTGCAAACCTAACTTTAAATATTTTCAAACTTGAGTAGTGAATAAGGCAATTCTTCACATTACCATTACTAGGAAAGTGAGAGAAAACAAATGAAAAGTGAAATGTCTTAAATATTTATATATCTTATGACATCTTAGTGCTCATGCAGTACACATAATTTAGGGTTGTACAATATCGTTGTCGATGGCAAAACCAACACCGACCGACACCCCACTGACCAATTTCTTGGTCTGATCCGCCGACTGCCACCAATCTCACAGTATCGATGGCGCATCGGCATCGGCATAGGCATCGGCATCGGCGTGGAGTCGGTTCGGTGGTTGGTGTGCCCATCAGTTTGGGCCCCTTTTGAGCCTGCCACCAGCCATTTATTTATTTATTCTCTTTATACTTTATAGTTTGTATTTGTTAATTTTGTTGGGACATTTTTTCATCCATTCTATTAGTCAATTATCAATATTCACATCTATTTTAAAAAACAACTACTAGTCAATTATCAATATTATTTTATTCACAACATCAATTATCAATATTCTATTACTCAATTATCAACATCTATTTTAAAAGATAGTTACTAACTAATAATTTAATAATTACTAAATTTTAACTACTAGTTCTAACTACTAGAGTCTAGATGAGTCGATGTTTAATACAAATTACAATTACACATAAAATTAAAAATACAAACCAACATGACAACTAAAATATAAACCAACAATAAGCAACACAAATTATTTTATGCCAAAAGACCAAGAAGGCAAGAAACAAAAAGTGTCTTCAATCTTCAATACTTGTGATGCCTATTTGTTATCCCAACTCTATAAAAAAATAAAAAAAAGTTAATAAATTTGGATAATAAAAAACAAATAAAATGAATCAATAAAAATAAATGAATATTGAATGAGAAAAAATTACCAGATTCTATTACAAAACTCTCCACATTATTCATGGTATCTCGAAGATCAATTGTAGTTGACGAATGTCGTAACCAATTCTGAGTACAAATAAATGCTTCAACTATTTTCAAAGCCAATGAATTTCGAAAATGATCTAGTACACACTCTCCTGTACTAATGCTGACTCTGAAGCTACAGTGAAAACAAGCATGCCTAACAAATCTTGTGCAATCTTCACAAGTATAGGATAATTATTTTCATTACTTCTCCACCAGACCAACAAATCAAAAGATAGACTGCATGCCTCATAACCATCTGATAAATATTGGTCCACCTCTATTTTGGAAACTGTAGTGTCAAACTCTTCACTTACCTAATACCACTTATCCACAATTGTATCTCATGACTTTCTTCATTATCTTTTAAGGTTGTAGATGTTGGAGCAAATCACATTTGAATCACAACTCAAGGTAGAACCAAATATATCATTGTACTCGTTGCATAAGTTTGATAATAATTGTTTCACACTTGACACTAAATACTCAGCTCGAGTCTGATCATGTATTTTCCTCAAATTTATAGTGAGAAGCCCTAATTTACTTTAAGGATCAAGAACAACGACAATCAACAACGTCAAGTTCATCTTATCTAATGAACCCTAATATTTATCATATTTCGTTCTCATACTCATGGCCATAGTCCTCAAACACTCTTTAGGAGCCTCACTCAGCCTAACTAAATCTTTTTAAAGCATACAAATTTCCACAAAACTTGTATTTGCTATGACATGAAGAGACTCAGAAAATCTAAAAGTGGCATTAGAAAACAGATTAAAAAATTTCATAAAAATCCTCATTGTCTCCCACTTATCAGCTCTAAGAGATCCCTTTTGGTCATCACTAAAGTAAGAGAGAAAGTGGTAATCCTCACTCTCAATCTCCTAAAGGCCTTCTCAAATCTCTCAGCTGCATCTAACATCAAGTAAGTTGAATTTTATCGAATTTGCACATTAAGGCACGACATTTTCTTACGTTCAATTTTTTCATTTTCTGCGCATTTATTAAACTTCATCAATCTAGTAAGGGAAGAGCGCACATATCTAACCGCAATTCTAACCATTGCGATGACGTCACCGCACTCTTTTAACCTTTTAGTCACGACAAGATTTAATATATGTGCACAATATTTAAGATGTATATACTTCCCTTCCAACACATTTCCTGTCAAACAACGTTTCAAGTAAGCAATAGCATTATCATTGAAACTAGCATTGTCAACAGTTATAGTAAATATCTTATCAATCTCCTTATCAAGTAGGCACTGCTCAATATATATTCTAATTGTGTCCTTCGATGATTAGGAATCAAACAAAAATTAATGATTTTCTTTTGTAATTTTCAATCTCTATCAATGAAATGAACAGTTAGGCATATATAGTTCAAATTTTGTACCGATGTCCAAGTATTGGTAGTCAATGAAGCTCTCATGCCCCAATCTTTAAACAACTTCTTAACTTTTGTCTTTTTCAGATGTAAACAACTTCATACAATCTCTTGCAATTGTAACCCCACATGACATTTTAAATCTTGGTTCAAGCGACCAACACAACTTCTTAAAACATTGCCCTTCAACAATTATAAATAGTAATTCATCAATAATTATCATCTCTGCAATGGCCAACCTCACTGCCTCTTCACTAGATTTGTGAGTTATCATATTTCTCGCCATACCACTTTCACTCTCTTCAATCTCTTCTTGGGTTGTTACCTCACCTGCTAATTTCTGTTGGTACTTATCTAGAGGTCCCTCTCTGTGAGGATTTTTTGGACACTAGATGTAACTTCATAGTTGAGGTCACGTTCCTTTTTGAGTGGCAAAGGTAAGTTTTGTCACAATAAATATACCTAGCCCTAGGCTTATCCGAAGGACAACCCTCCACTTTTTCAAAATGATTCCAAATATAGGATGACTCTTTCCCCTTTCATTTTTTAGGAAGTAGACAAGTATTACTTTTATGGACACTTGGGAGATTAGGTGTGTGGGTTTGGGTCACTTCCAAATTAGGCATCCCCTCATCATTGTTTAGATCAATTGAAGTTGACAACGACTCCATCTACTAATCTAAGTATATATAATATTTAATTCAAATAATACCCAAATCAGATTTAAACAGTAGTCATTAAATAGCCAATATTTTAAACAATATCCAATTTAAATTAAATCATTAAACAAAACTCAATCAAATTAAATAATACCCAAATCAGATTTAAACAATAGTCACTAACAGAAAATATTTTAAACAATACCCAATTAAATTAAACAATACCCAAAGAGAGAAATTAAACATTATTCAATTAAATTAAACAATACCCAACTGTGTAGTGTGTATAATTAAATTAAACTATAAAATTAACTGTGTATAATTTAAACAATACCCAATCAAATTAAACAATACTCAAATAAATTCTAAAAGTAAACAACTCTAAATAGAAAAATTTTAAACAACACCCAATTAAATTAAACAATACCCAAAGAGATAAATTAAACATTATTCAAATTAAACATTACCCAATCAATACCCAAACTTGAATTAGAAATAAGGGATAACTAATTCAAAATGGAAATTGAAAATGAAAATAAGGGGTAATGCGAACAAGATTTATGCTTGGTATTCGCCATTCGGTAAGGTGGAACTGAAGTTTAAACAAATTCACAGAAAATAAATGAAATGGATAAAATAAAATACCTGGAGATAGAGTATGACGTCGGACGGAGTTGAGAGGAGTGGTGGCTGGTGGGATTTGGGCATTGAAAGGTGGAACGTGGCAGATCACCGACTTGGGCTAGGGGGAGGGGGGAGAGAGAGGGAGAAAAAAAAAACAAACCCTAGTAAAAAACGAAGAAACGACACAGAGGAAGTGAAGAATGAAATGAAGGAGGGGGGGTTGTTGGGTTTTACCCCTGTGTCGGGTGGACGTTAGAAACAGCGTCGTTTCTTTTTATGTGAAACGATGTCGTTTATATATATATATATATATATAAAAGATACACTATCGGTCGGTTTAGTGGTTCAGCGTGGGGTCGAACTGCTACCGATGCTGATCAACACAATTGAAGCATTTTCTGAATTGTCGGCTAACCAGTTCTTCGTTGGTGGAGACCGATTCCGGTGTCAACGATCGGTTTCTGATAGTTCCAATCACTTGGACAATTTTTTGTACAACCCTAACACACATCACATGATATACGTACAAGAAAATAAAACTATGATAGTCTCTATTTTTTTTTTTAAACTGACCATTCTTTTCGATGAAACTCCTCATAAACAAAAGAAAAGTTAGCGGTGGTCTGAGAATAGAGATGGTTTCTCTCATTTCTTATCCTCTTAAAAGTTTTCATCTTATTTTTTTCTATATATTACTCAAATACAAAAAACTTTAAATTTTAATTTTTAAAGAAAAATAAAAATTTTAAATTTTTATTATCGAGACTTTACAATTTTTTCAAATTTAAACAAACATAATAAAATATTCATTTTTTTAAATCCTAAAACAAAAATAGTATTAGAAAAATTATATTATAAAAATATTTTAATTTTATAATATTTTTATTCAATTTTTTCCAATCTCTCATTTATCAAAATCTAATAAAACATCTTATTTTCAATTATTTCACTATTATTTATAAATTATTTTATTATTATTTATAATTTTTCATCTCATCTAATTTTCCAAACACTTTGAATTATTTTCTCAAATCTCAAAGTAGGCATAGATCAAAAGAACTGCAACGAAGAAAGTGGTCGACAAAGCGTAATCAGAACATAGAAACATGATACTCTCTTTTTTATAACTCTCCACAAAAAATTTGAGAAGGATTGGATTCTTGTTCCTTTTTTTTTGTTTGTTTGTTTTTTTTTTGAAATATGGATTCTTCTTCCTTGATCATAGATAAAAGGAGCAGAAATCTCAATGTGTGGCACTATTCGGATCTCCCCTCGTTATTCACAGTATATGGGGACATCAAGAGTATATACTTCTTGGTGATGTATTCAGTCAAATTGTCCTGACTTTCCTCTACTCGACAACACTCATCACGTGCTGCCTGAATAATCAATTCCAGAAAAATAGGAGCGCCTGAGTGGCTGAATTTATATTATTTTATTTATTGTAATTCGGAGTAATGCAAAAATAAAATAAGTATTAGTAATGTTACGTATAAACAGATTTGTGTATCAAATTATATGTCAATATATATATATATTGACTGCCTTCATAAAAATTAATTTTTTGACTAATTACGTTGAATGAGTGCTTGTATTTGTGTGCTGAATCACTTATGCCTAATAAGTATATTCACCTTTTTTTTATCCCCCAGTTTTGTGTCTGTTCCTCTTTATTTTCACCTAATTCTGTTCTAAGCATCAAACAATGGAACATGAGAAATATGGTAAAAACAAAAAAGAAATAGCCTTAGTGTTAAGCTATCGATGGAATTATGAAAAATAGTTTGGTTTGATTGGTTGTGACATTAAAGACATTAAAATCGATTATTCTGATGCATTTCGTAAGAGAATTCCACTTTCATTACCTCTATGTTCTCATTTTACATGGAAGGATGCATCAATTTAGACATTCTCAACCAAAATTGTTATAAAAAACATGCTAACAAAATATAAAAACAAAAGTTCTCTTATATGAAATTAGGTCTGTTTATTTAGGTTTTGGATTCGAAAATTTATATTTGAAAAATAAATAATTTTTTTAAACTTCTTAAATGAAGGTGTCAAAATGATTAAAAAATAAAGAAAATTTCAGGAAAAGGACAGATTACCTTGTTCGGATGAGCAAGCCTGATATAAATAAATTTGTAAATATCTGGTTTAACTCTTTTTTTTAGTTGAGTAAGTTGTGTTAAGATAAAAAGTGAAAATTGAAAATTAAAAAATGAATAAAATATTATTAGATTATATTTTTTAATTTTTTAATTTGAAAAAATTAAATTATTTATTTTATTTTATATGAAAATATAAAAAAATTATAATAATGAGATAATATGAAATAAATTAAATTAAGATAAAGTAAAAAAACAAAGAGAGCGTGCAAAAACATCAGTTTTGTAGGAACCATTCCATTAAATCTTTGAAAGACATGTTTGGTGAACTTAGTAGTTTTTTTTCCTCAAATTATAATACGAAAGAGAATCGCATCTCTGGACTGGTTAACCACCAAGAATATACACAAAATAATAAAAAAAAAAAACCAAAAAAAAAAAAAAACTACAACTACTCTTCCCAATTCCCCACCACATATGCTCGCTCCTGAGAAACACAAAATAATAATAATAAAAAAGGACTGCAAAAAGTTAATGGCCACAGAACTCAGAAGTTTATTCTAACCAAAAGTTTATTCTAATCAAAAGGGGCTAAGTAGTCTTGTTAATCAACAATATGGAAGACTTTAGACACTGATTAATATAAAGAGAAAATTATCTGGGGGTAGTGATGTCTTTTTGAGCTCTTGAAGGGTATTAAAACTTTTAGAATATGGTCTCGGGATAAGTAGTGTTATTATTTCACTATTACTTATTTAGTATTTTTAATGTATTTAAATTTAAAATTTATTTTTTTAACTATTTTTTAACAGAATTTTTTATTAAAAAAATTAAAAAACATATTCAACTTTATAAATAGTTATTTTTTCAATCATTAAATAAAAGAAGTCTTTTAAAAAATTAAAAACAAATAGTAAAAAGATTATATAAAAATGCTAAGGCTATAATTAGACTTGCTCAAGAGTCAAAATGATCCAAGCAAGACAGGCAGAGCCCAAAAATATCATTAAAAGTAGGAATTTTTAGAATCATAGTCTCATAGATTTTTTATTTTGTTTTTGTTTTTGTTTATTTAATTTTTAATATACTCTTTCTCTTCCCTTTATATTGTGAAACACCCACAGAGAGAGAGAGAGAGAGAGAGAGAGTGCGTCTCAGAGCACTTGGCAGCCTCTTCTGAGGAGGACTCAAAGGTTTTCGCAAAACTTGGCGTCTCCAAGGTTTTCGCAATCCAAACACTCGACAAAAAACCGAATGCCACTTTTCCCTTCTGTCTTTCTCACCCTTTGTTCACCAGTGCTACCACTACTGTCTCTATGCCTTCCTTATTTACATCTCAACCATCCATTAACGCCTTCATCTTCTTCCTTGCCTAGATTAACATAATCAAATCCCAAGTTCGTTTCTTTCCATCTGGGTTTTCAATTTTATCATCTGGGGTCTTCTTCGTTTTTTCTTTTTCGTCGTCTTCTTCTTCTTGTACGTCTGTCATGGATGCGTCGTGTGTGACATCTCCGCTTTGCACGTGGTTGGTCGCTGCTTGCATGTCGGTCACGTGCGGCGCAGACGACTCCGCGTGCCCGTCCATGTTCGGTTCGAGCAAGAGACAGAGCAAATGGGCTCGCGGCAGGAGGAGGGTCTTGTCCAAATGCAGCTCCGAACACCGGACGGGCTTGATTTCCTCCCTGTGTGGATCGAGCATTCAGGGCCTTATGAGCTCCTGCCTCGCTTTCGAACCCTGCCATGAGTACTATAGCTCCAATGGCCTTTCTTCTTTGGGATTTTACTCTCTGTTCGGATCCAAGAATGTTCATCTGAATCGTCGACAGAGGCGTTTGAATCGACCACCCCATTCCGGTATCTTCTTTCTGCGATACCCTACAAGTTTGAGCCTTTATTGTTGACTTCTTTTAATATTTATGTATTAAAATTAACTTCGATTACTCTCTTTATATTTATTCAGTAAATTGAAAACCTGGGATTTTGTTGACATTCGATTCATTTCCCGTTTGATCTTCTGTGTCATTTATTCTGGATTTTCTTAGAATATCTTTATTTTTCCATTTACTTCTTTTTATAAGTATTTTTTCCGTTTGCTTTGAGGTGGATTTGCTCGGTTAATATAAGCGTTGTTTGTTTTCCTTATGTAGTGTGGAAATTTGGTTTTGTTCCCGTTTCCTCTGGTTGCACACTGTGAAAAGACTAGAAATGATGAAGGATTTTAATAATTGGGTCTAATATTATGTTGCGTTGGCTGGGAAGTTCACTTCAGTTTCGGTTATGGAGCAGTTTGGCTATTGGAAAATAGGTTCTTCAATATTAGTAACGCAGAACCATCTCTCTCTCTCTCTCACTCTCTCTCACTACTACCCTAAACGAGGTTCATTTACCGGTATTTTAACAGTTGGATGGATATATTTGGAGTTATTATTGGTAATCCAGCACGACTTAGGTTGTTTCTTTTTTGATAAGTAATTAGACTTCAATAAAAGGCACAATCCAAGTACAACGTTGGTCGTTTCTAGTTGCACGGTGTGGCTATCTTTTTTTTGATAGATAAGAAAAGTTTTATTGAGATAAGTAAATAGGCATTGTCCAATTACACATGAAGTATACAAATGCGAAAACCTAGTTACATGTCGGGAACTGGAAAAAGAAACAAGGAAATCATGGACACTAGTTCCATTGAATACAATGGCTGAAGCCCAAAGAAATAAGGTGTTGAAAAAGAAACATCAAAGTTCGTTCACTGAGCATTCCTTATCTTCAAAACACAGCTGTTTCCTCTTGAAGCACATACACCACACAAGACCATAAAGGGATCATGTTCCAAACAGTGGCAATTTGAGAGTTACCCCCTCTCCAACAAGCAAAAAAATCCACCACCCTCCTAGGGATCACCTACACCTCTCCAATCCTATTAAAGACCTCACACCATAACACCCTTGCCATCTTACAATGAAGTAACAAATGATCCACTGATTCGACATATTTTTTTTACACATGTAGCACTAATCCATAGCAGTTAATCCACACTTCCTAAGATTGTACAGGGTCAGAATTTTCCCAAGTGAAGCTGTTCAACTAAAGAAAGCAACCTTTGAAGCAACCTTACTTCTCCACACACTTCCAAGGAAAAGAGTGCACTACATTTGGAGCAGACAGCAACTTGTACAGAGTGAACCGTGAACTTCTTATTTCCGGTAGGAATCCAAACCATCTTGTCTGTCTCAGCCCAGCCAATACTTGTATCATACAACAAGCTAAACAGATCAGAAATTACATCCATTCTCAATCATTAACTGCTCTAGAAAAATGTACATTCCATTGAGGGGAACAACTTGAGCAGTCCAAACATCTTTCCCTGAAGCATCCTGATTCTGAGTGATCCAGTATAGACCTGTAAAAGTAACCTTAATGGCCCTATCACCACACAATGAATCATGCCAAAAACTAATCCTAGAACCATCACCATCTACAAAACTAACATGTTTGGCAAATTCTCCCCAACCACTCCTAATATTTTCCAAACTCCCACACCCCCAAGCACTCCCATATTTCGAATCAATCACAGCCCTCTATGAAGTTTCTCTTTCCTGATGATGCCTCCATAACCACTTCCCTAAAAGGAATTTATTGAAGCAACTCCACATGACAGTGGAGAAAAAATCTTATCCCAACTAAAACCAGATGGAACTTGGCTTCCTACCCCCAATACCTCCTCCCCCATAAGAAATCTCAAAATATCTTTACAATCCTATTAGCCACACCAACTAGTGGAGGAAATAATGAAAGAAAATATGTAAGGAGATTAGAAAGAGTGCTTTTAATTAAGGTTATTCTTCCCCCTTTTGACAAGTACAACCTCTTCCATCCTGCCAGCCTTCTCTCTACCTTCTCAATCACCCTATCCCAAATTACTCTTGCCTTAAAAACAGCCCTAGAGGGAGACCAAGATATCTTATTGGCAATGATGAAACCTAACAATCAGGTTTGGTCCCAATTGGATAGATTCCTGGTACCACCTTCATGGGGGCTCACTTTCCGGAGGTGTATCGGAAGAAACTTTCAAGGATTTGCATGTTGTGAACTAATCCCTCAGTTTTTTCATCTAATAGTCTGAAGAAAATTAAACTCAGGTGGTTTCTTGTCATAACACATTCACGAAATGGAAGTTCTAGCTGCAAAGTACAAAACGTTGTGACTCTTCATTCTTCAATTGATAGTATAATGCTTCTTCCTCTCTCTGGTGAATGCCTTGGTTAGAGTCAGGTGCACTAATCCTGATTGTTATGTAATCATCAGCCTTACTGGCATATTCCCACTTTCTCTGGTCAGTGAGATGAATGTTGATGGCTTGCAGCGTCTTGGTCAATTCAAACCCTAATGATGATATTTCTTCTTTGGTTAGGACTAAGTTCCATATTCAAACCAATCTTGTTAGTCATAATCATGGGCTTTACTTAATCAGGTGTTAGAATTTTGTTGTTTTGATCGATAAAATTTTAAATTTATAAAGTTGTGATGGTGTAATAACTACATACACATGCCACAGCTGCTGAATTTATTAATACTCTAGGGGAAGCCATGGCTGTAGCTGTGCAACCTGCAAAGGAAGTCGCAACAAAAAAGAAACCTCTCACAAAGCAAAGGCGAGTGGTTGTGACAGGGATGGGTGTGGTGACCCCACTTGGTCATGAGCCAGATGTCTTCTACAATAATTTGCTTGACGGTGTCAGTGGTATAAGTGAGATTGAGGCTTTTGATTGTGCCCAATTTCCAACGGTAAACCATATTTGAGCTATCTCTTCTTCTGTTGCTCACTATTCACATTGTGGTTAATATTATTTCTTACCCTAGAGAATTGCTGGAGAGATCAAGTCTTTTTCTACTGATGGATGGGTTGCGCCCAAACTTTCCAAGAGGATGGACAAATTCATGCTTTACTTGCTTACTGCTGGCAAAAAAGCCTTGGCAGATGGTGGAATTACAGAAGATGTAATGAATGATTTAGATAAAGTAAAATGTGGAGTTTTGATTGGCTCGGCAATGGGTGGAATGAAGGTAACATCCTCAGCACAAGATATCATTAGAATTAACAAGGTTGAACATATTAAAATTGATAAGAACTTGCAGTTGCTAATATTCAATTTGATAGGAAGTGCATTCTGAGAACTGTAAGTTGTAGACACATCTGCTTAGTGATGGGATAGCACACTTAAGCGTACAGCACAAGAGTCAAGGCCAAAGCACTTCACATACCAAAAGCAAAGTGCACTTACAGAAGCACGCTTTTTGGTGCTTTTTGTGTGAGCTTAAAGTGCAGAAAAGCACAGTTTTGATAAGTTCTTTTTTTTTTCTTGAAAAATTTATAAAAAAATCAGTTCAAGACCCATAACATGATGTAATAAAATATTCTTAAATATTAAGCTGGTATTGAAGATCAGTTACGTACCATGGCACCATATGGTCACAAGTGATGTATATGCTTTGAACCCAATATATTAGTCCAAGTTGGCTTTCTAGATGGGTTGATGTTTGATTGCTTATGTTTGTATGAAGTCAATAGCTGCATAATTCTTGAACTGTTTTAGTCTTGGACTTCTGGATATATTTTGATTGAACCATGTAATTTATTTGATTATAGTTTATGGTTATCAAATTCGTAGATGTGTATATTTAGCAGAGCATAAGAAAATTATATAAAGTGTTATGTTTAAATTTTGTAATTAGTTTATTACTTGATTTTTAGGTTGCATAATACTCCAATGAATTGAGTTAATAGGCCAAATATAATACCTTTAGCTTTCTAAAGATTTTTTTTTTTTCCATTTTATGGATTTTTTTGTTATTTATCATTTTTTAAAATGTGAGCTTTCCAGGGGGCCCTTGTGCTTATCGCCTAGGCTCTAGACAACATTTGGTGCTCAAGTGTGCCAGCGCTAGCAATGTCACGAACACTACATCTGTTACATCTATGGTTTCCTACTAAAGTGGAACTTTTAATTTATTTGAAACCATGAGCCCTACATGAGAAAGCAGATTGATTCTGCAATTTAGCATATTAATTATTTTTTCATGGGCCTATTAATTCTGTAATCTGGCATACTGATTGCTTACTCCTCTTAGTTGTCCTTTGTATTTTGAACAGGTTTTTAATGACGCAATTGAAGCTTTAAGAGTTTCATACAAGAAGATGAATCCTTTCTGCGTACCTTTTGCAACTACAAATATGGGTTCTGCCATGCTTGCAATGGATCTGGTCAACTTAATATTTTTTTCAAACTTGTGATATGCCCTGATTAGAGCTGCAGTTATGGAGTTGACCTTCTAACAGCTCATTACTTAAAAAATTGCAGGGATGGATGGGCCCAAACTATTCTATCTCGACTGCTTGTGCTACAAGCAACTTTTGTATATTGAATGCAGCAAACCATATAACTAGAGGCGAAGCTGTAAGTGTCTTGCATTCAACACTCCCTCTGCCACAGAAGTGTGCAATTCTCTCATATTATTTAGTCTCTTGTTTGTGTTTTCTGTCAAATAATTTGTTTGTAAGGTCCAACCTGAAAAGAAAAACTAAAAATCACATAAATCTAAACATAAGCTGCAATCCAACATTGTAATGCAGGATGTGATGCTTTGTGGTGGCTCAGATGCGGCAATCATACCTATTGGTATCTCCTGTATACTTTCCCTATTTTTAATTTATCTGAGAATATGCCAAATTTTAATATCAAGAAGTTTATACCCAGTGCCAACAAAAAAAATATTATGAAGTTTACATAACATGTCTTCTACTTGTTACTGCAGGCTTGGGAGGTTTTGTGGCTTGTAGAGCACTTTCCCAGAGGAATAGTGATCCTACAAAAGCTTCACGCCCTTGGGATATTGTATGTTACCAACAATCATATTGGTTCTGAGGCTTCATTTTCTCCTTTCTTTCATTGGTTTCATCCGAAATTTTTTATAAAATATTGTTTGAAGCATGAAATAATTAATGATTATAAGAATGCATGCGGAACTCTCCCTTTATTTTAAAAGTGACTAAATTTCAAGCGATTCTTTCAAACTACCATATTGTATTATATATTGTGATGATTTCTGTGATTGATGTTTGAGGAAAGATATAGAGATGGCAATTCTTGTCTGTTTTACTTGGTATACTTATGTATTACTTAACACAGATTTTTGTGTCATCAAACAGAAACGTGATGGATTTGTTATGGGGGAAGGAGCTGGAGTTTTGCTCCTCGAAGAATTAGAGCATGCTAAGGTATTCTCATTCTAACTCAAAAAGGCCATGTCCAACATGCATGTAGGCAGTTCTCTTTTAGTCAGTGAGCTCTTCTTAGGGCCTCAATTACCTTTCAGATTATCGGCCATTATCTGCATTGATCCCCTTTCGGTGGCATTTCTTCTGTCTCTCAAGTTCTTTCTAGTTTAAAAAATCAATCATTCATTTGCATTTATCCAATTGGTATTTATATCACGAGAGTGAATCATGAGATAACTTTTTCTTGCACTATCCTCAACTAGTACTGCCTGTGATTTTTAATGAACTGAACTTTCTAATTCTATATTTTCTTACTCACTGAAGAGTAATAAAGCCCAATCCTTTACTAGTATAACATGTGATCAGGTTTTTCCTCTGGGTAATAATCCTATTGGTTGATTTCTGGTTTTGCAGAGAAGAGGTGCGAATATCTATGCCGAATTTCTAGGTGGAAGCTTCACTTGTGATGCTTATCACATGACTGAGCCACACCCTGATGGTAATGCTTCTTCTCTTTGGTTCTTATTATGAAACCCATAAAACAGTTGTATTTCTTTCATGATTCTCTTGTAATGGACATATCCTTCACCAACTCTTTTGGTCTTTGGTTTCATAATATTTTTCAATCTTATTTATATGATGCTTCTCCTATATGATATATATATATTTTTTTTTTAACTGATAAAAGAAAAATGATATTGTTTTTTTTCTTATCTCAACTCTTCTGTAATTTTTTTTTTTTTGAGTAAGAGACACTTTTATTTATTGAGTGAAATAGGCGAAGCCCATGTACACGGGAAGTATACAAACTCTTCTACAAATTGAGTTGCAGTGCATTAATTATTATTTTTTATCGGTTGTAGTGAATCAATTATAACCATGCACTGATTTACCTACTTTTATTGAATAAAATACTTTGATTACCGATCAAAAAAAATTATAACCATGTACATTGCTATTTAGTACCCACAGTACTGATAGCAAAAGGTTATGGCAAATGAAGAGGCATAAAATCTGAAAATATTCATAATTGCCAAAAATTGAATGAATTAAACTATCTGGAACCGTTTCCTTTAATAAAGTGATCTTTTTTAGAAAACCAACACGGTTCCAACTTAGTTGGGTTGTAACAGCCAAGGTGCCAAGATGATGGGTCAAATCCGAGTAGATGTAATTATAAAATAGGTAATGAAAAAGTGTCTTCTTTAAACATTTTTGTATGCAGTCCTATATTAATTGTTCTAATTGGTCATGTTGCATCAGAAGTCGAGGCATGCTCTGTCTGGAGATTTGCAGCTGACCTTTTAGTTGTCCCTGCTTGGGAGTTTTCATGTCAAACACTTACTGATTTCGATCTTGACACTTGTGTTCATGTTTATCATCACTAAATTCTCTGAATAGATGACAAAAGGTTCAACTCCTAGTATTGGAACTTTACTTTTGACCTTTATGTTACCAGATTTGTTATTAGCATTTTTCAAATATTCGAAAAGTTTTAATCCAAAGTGTGAAATTCTTGACTTAGTACATCCGTAAATGCTAGAAACACTTCTTTTAGTTTTGAACATGCATTTTCATTTCCTTCTCACCCAAGTTAACAAAGATATTTTGTTGCTAACCGCTTAGAATGCCTTCCTAATTGGTTATATGCTAGGAATCATAATTAATGTTGTCTCATACTAACTCAACAAGAAACAGTGAAAACGACCTAACAATACACTTTTTTCCAAACAGGGGCTGGTGTTATCCTCTGCATAGAAAAGGCATTAGCTCAGTCTGGGGTGTCTAGGGAAGATGTGAATTACATAAATGCACATGCTACTTCCACACTGGCTGGAGACCTGAAAGAATACCAAGCTCTTATTGCTTGTTTTGGCCAGAATCCTGAGGTAAATTGGATGTATGAAGTTTGTCTTTTATGACAATGGGCTCTAATATACCATATTGCAATTCTTGACAAGATTAGTGTGTCATCATACTTAATATCTCTCCTTTTGACAGTTGAAAGTGAATTCTACGAAATCTATGACCGGTCACCTATTAGGAGCAGCTGGTGCTGTGGAAGCTGTTGCGGCAGTACAGGTAAAGAATGTCTTTGATGCTGGGATTTAATTCATGGAAGTTTTTTTTTTATGAAAAATTTTACTTATCATCCCCACACCACACACCACACATGAATTTTTAATTTTTTAATTTTTTTCTCTTACCAAATGTGTGGTATATGGATGATGAGTAGAAGAACACAATTAATTTAGAAAGAATAAAACCAACAAAATTAATAAAAAAATAAAAAGTGTATTGTGTGGTGTGGAATGATGAGTAGTAAAGCTCTTTTTTTATATAAACGTGTTACTTACAAAAAGACCTATATAATTTCTGAAGCATTTTCTTTGTATTCTATTGAGCCACATCATCCTTTCATTTTATTTTATTAATCTATTACAACTCTTCACATGCTAAAAAGGCTTTTTGTTGTATTGCCTTTATTACCAAAATAACCCCAGTCCATTTTTGACGTCAAGATTTAAAAAAGATTTGAAGATGAAATTTTTCCTACCATTTATGATTGCTAATTCAATAGGGAGGGAAAAAAGACTTTATTTTATGGTGGTTACAGATTTTTCAGTACTTGTCCTTTTGGCTTTCCCGCCACTCAAATTTTCTATCATTTTATTATTACTTTTCTAGTAAAGGTAAACAAACTCCATTCATTTTATTATTGACATTGACCTTGTTTTGATAGTGAGATGAGATATTCTATGAATGGTAGTAAAACGGTTTGTGAATAGTAGTGAAATGGTTTGAGTTAGTATATTTTATGAAGTTTTGAAAATCGAAAGAGAAAAGGCTGAATAAAAATATTATTAGAATATAGTTTTTAATATTATTTTTTGTTTTGTGATTTAAAAATATTGATTATTTTTTTTTGTACTTTATTTAGAAGTTTAGGAAAGTTGTAATGATTAAGTAATGATTAGATGAAAAAGTTGAAGATTTGAAATTGAAAAGCGTTAGTGTTTGTGGTGTTTGGATATTAAGATGAGATGAGATAAGATTAAATAAGTTAAGAGTACTTTACTATCCAAGCCTGGCCTGACTCTTCATTATTTCGCACTTTGGCTTCCTCACTACTTAACTATTCTACTTTGAACTCTTTGTATGCTTACCAGTTTAATTTTGATATTTGTTGAGATACATAAATTTTGATGCTTGTTGAGATAGAAAATTTTCCCTTAATCAAGAGAATAAGAATATTCTTGTAGTTTAGACTACTGAAATTTAGACAATTATGTGCAGTTTGGATAGTGCGTTGAAATGAAAGTTAAAAGTTGAATAAAATATTGTTAGAATATTATTTTTTAATATATTATTATTTTGGAATTTGAAAAGGTTGGAATTGTTTATTATATTTTGTATGAAAATTTGAGAACGTTATAATGATAAGATAAGATGAGATGAGATGAAACGGCTCTTGTATCCAAACGGGAATAATGTATGATTGTCAAGAAATTATTCCCAGGCATTGCGCAGGTCGACAATTAGTTTATCTTGTAATGGAGTGTCTGATAGTATTCATAAAAGGGCTATTTGAAATTATTGTTCTTTTTCTTTTTCCATTTGCAGTTCTGTGGTTGCTGACATGTTACTGTTTTTTCATATAGGCAATACGGACAGGGTGGGTTCATCCAAATGTCAACCTGGAAAATCCAGACCAAGGCGTGGTTTGTTCCTTTTCATCCCTTGTCAATTTTTGTTAATGTCATATGATGTTCCCCTTAACTTGTTACTTCCTTAACCATGATGATTTAACCTCAAACACTTATCCATAAAAAATGGTTTTAACTTTAAACTTCAGATTATCTAACGTTGCAAACATCTCAATTCAGAACGCAAATATGTTGGTGGGCTCAAAGAAAGAGAGACTGGACATTAAAGCAGTGTTGTCTAATTCCTTTGGGTTTGGTGGTCACAATTCATCCATCATTTTTGCCCCATACAAGTGAAGATTTAGTGGGGCTATACTCCAAACTTGCTGTATGATGCTGAAGGTATGTAGGTTCCAAGGTATACGTCGATCTGTATGCCATAGAAATTTGGATTTGTGTGAGAGAGAGCCAGATTCTAATTATACAAATTAGTTTCTTGTTCGTTTTGCTACATGATAACAATGGAGAGAGGCCACTCACCGCTGACATTCAGTTTGAGTACACACTTGTATGGATAACTTAGAAAAGAAAAATGTTTTTCCAAATTTTTTGCGGAGTGTCTGTGCACTCTTAGGATTAGTCGGAATACTGTTCTAGATACCTGATGCCAATAAAAACAAAATATTTTGTTAAATTATTAGAAAAGTATTTGCAGCTTTTACATGTGTTTCCTTGATCTACCAGGAGCTGAAACAAATTAAGGAATGGAAACGTTTGTGCAGTTGGGTGAGTACCCCAGGAAGTCTACCTTGTATCTGATCTTCTACTTTGTTGCTCGCATGGCCTCAAGCAATCAAATTGGTTGGACATCTGGTAAGATAGCTTGGTGGATGGAGATGTAGCTTTGGAATGGCCGATTGCTTTCGTTGTTCTTAGAAGTTGTGTTCTTCTTTCATGGTAAACTAGCCAAAGTAGGGCTTGACATACTTGATAAGATAACCGCCATTGAACCACCATTACACTGCCCAATACTAGCCTTTTTAAAAGGCATTTTTTTTTCCTGCCTTTTGCATGTATCAGCGAACGGCTCTGCCAATATGTTTTTATGGTCATTTGTAATGAATTTTTGAGTTGGCAGTTGCTTGACATCGTCTATTCTACGCAAGCGAATGCAAAATATTCCATTTTTGACACGCAATGCTTGCCCCATTTGAATTGAGAGGTGAGACGAGCTAAGTTGATATGAGTTCTGAAAGTTTGAGTAAAAAGTTATAAAAATTTTATTTTTAAATATTATTATTATTTAGGGATTTAAGAAAGTTGATTGGGATTTGAAAAAATTGAATTGTTTATTATATTTTTTACGAGAATATAAAAAAATTATAATATTGAGATTGAGATGAGTTTGAATCCAAACGAGGGCGTAGTTTCATTTCGTATAATCCAAATTCTCAAATTTCTATCCTATTTCTGTCTTTGAACCGTAAGGGTAAAAATATTTCGAAGTCAAGCAAGTTGTGGGTGTTCAAGCCTTATTAGCTTTTCAAACTCGTGACCTGGTCTACATTTTCATGTTCACGGCCATTTCATTTATTTCTCGAACGAGTTTAAACTTTAAATTATTTATATTCTATCTTAGCATTATTTACAAGTTCCAACAAATAAAAACAGAAGACAATATTGTGAGAAAACGAAGTTTTGTGGACTTTTAAAATTTCAAATTATTCTAAATATAAATAATCAAATTCATGATATGTAAGATTGCTCCGACTCCAAGAATTAATGTTACAAATTTATAAATATATATTAATTATATGAGCAAAGTTCATACATTATATATGTAATTGATATAAATCTACAAATATTTGTATAAAATTAGTCATTTACCTAGGTATCTTATTATCTTACAAGTTTAACTTTAGTGGTGTATAGAGCGAAGACAGGAATTAATCTTTTTGTTGGGACTTGGGGGCACAACAAGAAACACCATAAAACATAATTCATGGAAGAAAAATACAAATATGTTCATCAACTTGAAGGTGCTTAAAGCTCTTTAAGGTTGTAAAAAATTATAGCTAGTTTTCTTTCTCTATTCAATGGAAAACGCAATATTTCATTCAGAATTAAGGTCAAGCAGAAGGGACAAGGAATAAAAGATAAGAGAGAAATCATACGTTTTCTTATTTTAAATTTTGTTGGGGCATGTCTAAACACTTGAGCATCTTAGAATTTTGTAAATAGTAGTGGTTTGAGTGGAGATATTTTATTGGATTTTGGAAAAGAGTTTGGACAGTCACTATTTGGGAAGTGCTTACGCATATTTAGACAGTTTTGTATAGAATTTCTTTTAAACAAAATGAGAGGCAAAAAATTAATTAAAATATTATAAAATTAAAAAAAAATTATTTAAATATATTTTTTTAAGCTACTTTTGTTTTGGAGTTTGTTAAGGTTGCATTGGTTTTTACGTTTTGTTTTGAAACTTATAAAAAGTTGTTTTAGTTTTTGTAGATAATATTAGATCAAAATATGTCAGTTTTTTCGTTTACCCACAAAATGTATTGGTTTTTGTTTACCATTGGGAATGAATTTGGGCGTGCACTCATCATCAAAGAGTACACCCACAACTTGCTTTCTTCAAAAGAAATCCACAACAGAAAACTCTCAAACTACTAACGTATAGATTGTAAAACTGCTTCTATTAAAAAATAAAAATCATATATCATAAAGTCATCAATTTATAAATTTACTTTTATGACTGTTTTGGGGCTCTGTTTAACAGATACCAGAAACATTATACAGAAACCCATCACCACTGTCTAATTAACAGCAAAACAAGTGCAAGCAAAACTGTAACATTTCGATCAAGAGCATATTTCCCTTCACATTGTTACTACATGTATAACCATAATGCATTCCCGCAAATTAAAAGTAGAAATAAATATATTAAAAAGAAAAAGAAAAACTCAAAATTTTGAGAGGGGCACATACCAAGGGTGAAGTAATTAAAAACAATGAGGATGGTTTTCACCGGTTTTATTTCTTGCTACCCTTTTTCTTTTGACTCCTTTTGAACTTCAGGCCCTTACTGGAAAGGAGACTTGAGGCACTCTTGCCTTCAAGCCTTTTTGTCATCTTCACCACACTTGCCATCCCTTTCCTTGCAGCAGCCCGATGCTCGGGTCTACGGCTCATCATTTTGCGATCAAGTGGCCAATATGCATATGGTTCAAGTTTATCTTTTCTCTTCACATCCCCACGTGCCTTCTTGCTGGTATACTCACTACCTGTGTACGCCCAACCGGACACGGAGGTTTTCCTACGCTTCTGGTTTCTCCTTGAGTTCAATGACATGTGACTACCTGCTTCACTCTTTGCATCCAAATCAGGATCAGAGGATGGCACCTTTGAGGTTTCTCCCTCACGAATAACCAAGCGCCCTTCAGAGTCCAGTTCTGGTTCATCTGAATCTAGTTTCCGCTTGACATGATTAGAAGATCGAAGAGATGAGATTGTTTTCCGCCTATCAAGCAAGTCAAGTGGCTCATCTTCGAATTGATCAAATAGGTGCTCAGGCAAGTTCATAGCTGCTCTACTCCTGGAGAGAATAAGAAAAATGACCAGTAATGGCTTGTTCTTTGTGGAGCATAAATCAATAAAATTCATTGACAGTGTTTAATGAAGCAATTACTAATATTAGGAAAGGATACCGACTTGCAGGCCAAGAAACCCCAATGGATTTTTTTTCTTTTTTCTTTTTTTTTGGGGGGGGGGGGGGAATAGATGCAAAGAATCACCAACACACTTCTTCTCACAGCCTAGAACGATCCAACAAACTTCATTGGAAGACGTGCAAATTTCTAGAGCCCAAGATTTTAAATGCATGTTCGGCAACAACACACTTAAAAAGAGTATTTTCACCCTACAGTTCGTTCTTTTCCCAATTTCCTTCTCAAACATACAAAATTAAAAAACATCTCAATTTTTGTTTTCACTCCTCATCCTAACATATTTCCACTTATTCAATTATGAATAACATTATAAATAACATAAATTTAAAAAAAAAACTCTGATTACAATGGCCACCACAGGAATCCTGTGGATGGCCAATTTGAGCGGCCCCATAGGTGGCCTTGTTGCCAACTTGACCAGCCCTTTTTTCACAAAAACACAAAAACATCATCTCAACTTCATTTCTTCCCTTTTCATAAAATACTTCCAAAAATGTTTTCATCCAATATCACCTAAAAAGGCATGATTCTGTAAGGGGTGATCTAACACTGACATACGCAGACTCAAATGTGCAACACTGACCGTAATGAAGATGCTTTGGACTTCAGCTGTGAGGAACCTTTGCGCTGTTGACCAGATATTGTCATGGCTTCCATATGCTCAGCATCACTTTCTTCAGTTTCATCATCACCAAAATCAGAAAATATTTTTGTGTGATTCCACCTGCTTAGCCTGAAAAGATAAAAATAAATAATTAGGAAAATGCCTACGTGCAGGTGAAATAATTTCCTACAGACAGATTCATTCTTATGTGTGCCTTCAAATTTTATTGACACTTGCAGCAACAATGGCCATCAACTACTTTGATAGCTCACATTGCTTAGTAATGATCAGCTTGTGCATATTTGGAAATTATGTGGTTCTAACATGGAGCCAGAAACCCCACTGCTTACATCTCGACCACATAACTTGTTGTATTGAACACTTCTTTTGTTCACACCAAGCATAGTATCTCTACCTGCTGGCTGCTACACAATAACATGCATGTACATCCTAGGAATACGCTGTATATATGTATATACCTTTCTTCATATTTATTACAAGAGATTAATACCTGGAAGTAGTTGCTTTTGACAGTTGAGATCTTGCTTCTGATTTAGCCCTTAGGTTTCTCTCTTTTCGTTCATTGATCTGTGTTTGACAAGGATGAACCAAGTAAAAATGACACCCACTCAAGTTTTTATTTTTCCATATGATGACTTTTAACAGACCTTCCGTATATTAGTAAGGAGTTTCATGTGTTCCTCAGGCATCACAGCCTTCACCGCTTCCAGACCGCACTTCTTGACAAGAATTTCAAGGAGATGCTTAACCTGGATATGACTCAAAATTTACCAAAGTGAATTTGGAACAGCCATTATATAAACTAAACCGCTTACCACAGCAGTTCCAAGAGAGAAAAATGCTGATTAACCAACCTTAGCTTTGAAGTGGTTTTTGGTGTTATCTTGCCACTTGAACAATCCTTCCACCATGCTCCGCAAGTGCATTTGCAGACCTTCAGGTTGTGATTTTGTCACCAACACCTTCAACAAACCTAAATTAGCCTGCATTTAAGAGAGAAATAAAGTGTTGAAATAAGGTGAGAGAGAGAGAAAGAGAGTGAAATGACGTGTTTGGTAGTTCACAATAGCCAACAACTAGAATATTTATGTAAACTCAAACTGGGTGCCTGGGGTGGGAACCTTGATTATTTCTTTATTCTTTCTTCGAAGCAGGAGAAAAGTGGATGGAAGTAAACCGCAAGCAGTAGAAACTAGATCAGAAAACTCATAAGCCAAGCGAGCTAAGCCTTTGACCGCAGCACTGACCATGTGAGGGGTCTCGCTGGCCAGTCCTCCAGCCACCTGAAATCATTTATAACTTCACATATTACAAGAGAAGCACATGGTCATTTATAAAAATTTAAATATTCACGATGTGAAATTAATACAAAATGACAGTTTAGTCCAAAAACATTCAAAAGAAAGAAGGGTTCATATGAAAACTGTTTGTGTTCTTAAAATGTATCTAAAACTTCCATCAGATAGAGCCCATGCTTTGATCAATTTAGTAACAAAAACCTTGAACACAGATCCATTAGTACCATGCTAATTGTTTTGGAAAAGTAGTACCATGCTAAAAAGTTGATACAAGTTCTCTCTATTTCCGCCTTTCTCTTCATCTCCACAAGCATGTCCAATTTGAACAAGAATTTCATATGCTCTATTTCTTGTTTTCTTATTTGCCTGCAAGAAGAATAATGATAGAAGACAGATCAGTATAAACAAAGCAGCACGTTGAGAAGTCGTTATGTGGGACAGAGAGAGTATGTCAGGCCAACATAAGTTATGACCATTTTTTTTTTCAAAACAAATGTATGCTTTTGTAGATGCCACTGAACACCAAATGAACCATCATCCCCGCCATTACCAGTGCCACGATTAATCTACAGCAAATCCTCAACTGACACAAGTAATAAATAGAATGCAAACAACATGTCCACCAGTCCATCAATCAAGATATTTTGAATAGCAGAAAATTATATTAATGTTTCTTTTAATCACTGAAAGTTTTTACATAAAAAAAAAATGAAAGTTTTTACATAAACAGTGATGGCCAATGTCCTAGACAGACATCAGAGAAAGACAATACTAAAAAATGAACTAATTTCTTCTATTTTTATAGGCAAGATAAAAAAGATCAACAGAAATAATCACTCAATCAGCCAATGTTTAAGCAAATCAAGCAAATAACACAATACCTCTTTAAGCGCAAGTATTATTTCTGTTAGGAAGGAGCCAATAATGTGTTGCCTCTGGTTTGAATCATCCTGTAAGCAGAAGCATTGTTGGTCAAGACTAAGTTCTGTAATCAAGTTTGAAACAATGAATAGAAACCTAAGCATATTAAATTATATACTCAAGTTTGACCCTAGACTCAATTGAGGAGGGGATTTTAAGTTCAAAAAACAAATTAGAGCCATTTCCTCTCTTCAGCTACCTTGGGAATGTGGACTGTTAGAAAGTACAAGCAATCAAGTCTGTGACGTTTGGCAGAAAAATGGCATGAAGGCAGCACATCAATCATTAACCCAAGCAATTCCTCGAGGTTTGATACGAGAAACCCATCACAATTCTGGCCGCACAAATCCACAGCAAAGATATAAACTGGTCAGACAACTTCAATTTTGATGAGGCTAAAAGATATCCTGATTGTTATGGCTAATCTATGAATAGGAGAGATATGATGAATAATTCAGAAAACAAAATCTAAATGCTGATGTCTAGGATGAATCCTTCCATTACTAAGACTTTGCGAGGTAAACCAACCAATTTATAATTAACCACGGTTCTTCCCATTCTCTAAACAGCCACATTAAAGGTAGAATGACCATAAATTATCTGGACTGTGCAATGATTGATGTAAATTGTTTTTTTTTTTTTAAGTAATGACTGATATAAAATGTACAACTTAAAAGCTTCTGCCACTACAAAAACATACCCTCAGAATAACTGAAAGAACTTTGTATGCCTTCTTTTGTATCAGACCATCAGCATCCTGCAGTTCAAATGTTAACATGGTAACACAGGCTTCTCCGTTTAGGAGTTTCCTCCATAGATAGCAAAGGTAAATCACAATACTATATAGAAACATTTACAAACCCTCAACGCAGGCTTTATTGCAATAAATAAAACGTCAATCTCTTTAGCATTCAAACCAGGCAAAAGTGAAACTGCCAAATCAAAAAACCGTGCCCTGCAGTTTAAGACGAAAAAAATAATTCCATTGTCAAATATTGCAACAATCCAAAAAGTTATCATATCATGCATACAACCCAACTTAACAATATCGTTAAAAACGATTCATAAGACCAAGAGCTGTCATGAGTGTAACCAACTGGTAGCAATATAACAAAAAATGGGAAGGAAAAAGACCTCAAAAGTGATGGAGAACTATCGTTTGCTAGAGGGTTTGTAGGTATAGAATTAGAAGTTCTTGAATTTCCTGGTTTGCCAGCCTCTTGAGTGACCTTCAAAAGCTTCTGCACTGTGCTCAAAAAGAATCTTGAAACTACTTCCTTATCTGATATGGAAGCAAATTCACCAATTGCAGACTGCATGGAACAAAATACATTGTTATACAATTCTTAAACTATAAAAATACTACAAGCTACAACATTGCCATTGACTTTTATCAAGTGAAGATCGCTACTTCAAGAAAAGTTCCAGTCGGCATAATGTGTTACAATCCAACTAATGATCTTCAAGAAGACTGCCTTCCATTTTCCGGGATTGGAAAGAAAGCAGATTAATAAATTATTTTTTTCATTTTTAACACCAGAAAGCTGATATAAAAACTTTAGTTGGACCTCCAATAAAGACCCAAGAAAACTCCAAGCCACATCTTGGCTTAGACTCCAAAAATATACACAAGTTCCAATTGGAGCACTTTTGATTCATTATAACGGGCCAGATTTTCTTCCTTCAAAAAATTGTGACCCCTTCACCACCTCTCATGCACAATCTAAGATGTTACAATATATATACATATATATGATTTTTAATGGAAAAATTAAATATAAGTAATCAAGATGCATGGAAACAGCATTTTTCAATGGATAATGGTTTGAGTACCTGCAAAGAACCACCATCATCTTTTGTAGATTGCATGAGAACATTTGACAAAATGGTTAAGGCCTCACGTGCAGATGACTTAAGCGCATGTAAATTATCTGCTGCAATCTGTAGGGTATAATGGGCCAGTGCTCGTTTTCTGGCCATACCTTCAATATCAGGCATCTCACTTTTTCCCTCTGAAATTTTCTTATTCTGTTGAATAAGTATCTGCAAACTGGTGCATATTATTCCACGAGTATCAGGTTCTTCATTAAGTGCATCCCATAAAGCTTTCTTTAAATGTTTAAAACTGTCAGCAGTATCCAAAGGATAGTTGCAAAATGAAGGTAGTAAGGACCACAAAGAGTACACGAGTGCATTTGCACTCCGAGATGAAACAACCCGTCCTTGAAGTTCAAGCTGCCAAAAGTGAGAATACTTAGTAAATTGCGATGGAAGAGAGAGAGACTGATCTAATTGGTACGGAAGGCTTCACACCTTTTGAGATTTCTGTTTCAACAGTCCAATCATACCCAAAACTGACTCTGTAAAGAAGCTTAGATGGGCACCAACGGTATACTGCTTCAGAATTGGAAAGAGCCAAACATTTGCCTCAGACAGATCTTCAGCTTCCAAATTAAGAGGTACAAGGCCCAAGAACATTTCGGGTCCTAATGCACCAAGAGCTGATCCAAGGCATTCATGCAGCTGCAAATTGAAGAATTAAAATGTTAGTCCATGGTGTAAAGTTCAAAGCTACTAGATAAACTGGGTACATTCCGCAATATCAATTCAATTTCCACCTAATATATGTTAACTTACTAGTGACGGCCTAAATTTAGGAATACTCTTCTGAAAATTATGCTGCCAGATTATTCCTAGAAGAGTTAGAAGTGTTTATAAGTTTATCATAGGAAAAATCATTCCTATAGATGCCATTTGCTGCCGGCTATTTTTTAGGGATAAATCCTAAATTATAGGAATTCTTTTTAAAAACTTATTGTCATACTCCAAGAGCTTATCCAAAATATTTTTCTAAAGAAACCCAGCCTTTAGAGGAGTTAAAAAAAAACCCTACGTTCGTCAGCCTTGATGTACCCCAAGAAAATCCTAATTTTTTTCTTACAGAAGAACACTAAACCCTATTATTTCACCCCAGCCACAATTCCCATTTAGTACTGCCCCTTTTCAGCCCCCAAAACTCTCTTAAAATTGCAGCCCCACTACCTTTGTGTTGCCAGTCCAAAAAAAATTCCAGAATGTCCTGTTCTCCCCCACCCAAGTATACAGCCAATAAACTAGAGTGTATTCCTGTTGTGCCTCCCACTATATGAGCTCTTCTCCTTGAAATTTTACTTTTTAAACAATTAGAAAAGGTCCCCTAAGTGCTGCTGCAATTAACGTTAAGATGACGCAACAGAAAGCCCACCCTTCATCCAATAGTGTTCGGGTCTGACTGTCTGAACCACCCCTATTTATGACTGTCCAACGATTGAAAAACAAGCAATAGCTTTCATTTGCTTAATTACCATTTTAATTTATGCAATCTTGGAAAAATGAATCTGAATGATGCAGTTAACCTAAAACTTCCAGATCTGTTAACACAAGAATGTAGAGATATAGGACATTCTCATAGTCCTCCCCAAAGAGTATAGAGATCAAGCAAAAGATAAATCAAATGAGGGAGGAAACCAACAACTTCAGAAAGGAATGGATTGTTAATCATGCTATAACGAGTTCTAACAAATCCTTTTTTTTTTAAGTAATAAGAAATTTTATTGATATGAATATAAGTAGGCATAGCCCAACGAGTTTAACAAATCTTCATGTAAAATATTTTTGATATAATGAATATCATTAGAATAAATTGTACATTCTTATTTATGACTAGAAAAGTAAATACCTGTTTTCTGAAAGGAAAATCTTCATCAGGCAACTTCTGCATGTCAGCCAAGCTGCTGAGGACCTCCTTCAAAAAATAAGAAGAATGATGCCCTGTATGATCAAATTATGGTAATATTATAAATATAGAATCATATATATGAAATTAACAGACCATCTAGCAGATCAATGCGGCACTACAAAGTTACTCAAAAAATCTAATGAAAAAATGAGGGATAGATCCCTATGCAGCATCAGATTGCTTGATCTTTCTATACATGCAAGGTGTTACTTAAAAACAACTGGATATCAAATAATAGCAGATTTAATCCTACAACAAAAGAAGTTAGATAACGATGGTAATACCTAATTTGTCAAACATTATAGAGACAACTTGAAATGACATGTCCCAGACAGCAGCATAGTGATAACCAAGCAAGCTTTCAATAGTTGCACATACTTTTTCAATGATGGTAGGGCCAGACCGCCTAGCATCATTATTTGCATTCATCAAAATCTGGTCCACACCCTGTTTGATCAAGCTTTCATCAATGCAAGCACTTGTCACATTCTTCATTGCATTCGTGGCTGCATATACAGCCTCCTCATGCTCAGATGCCAAAATATCTGTCAATGCCAAAGATGGAAATTTACACTTTCACATTTGTTCAGATCTTAATTCAACAGATATAATTATTAAATGTAAGCTAATAAATGTATACATAACTAAATGTAAAAAGGAAAATAGACCTTTGAGTGCGTTGAATACCACAGGTAGCTTTGTTACACATAGTTGCCTATTGAGGGAATACATTTTACAGATTCCAACATCAAGCAAGCGTGCAGCAAATGTCATCGAATCAGCAGATGTCTCATTTGTGGAGACAGATAAAGATATTGAGTCTAACAAGTCAAGCAATGCCTCGGGAGAAACAGCTAAAGCTGGGACAAGACAAAGTAAATACAAGCTATCTGTTATCCGCCTTGCGACGAGGGGTTGGCGCAGCTCCAGTAAACTTTTGTAGTATTTGAGGATGCTTGTTGTGTACTTAATTGACATAAGTGGAAGGCACTCCTTCAAAGCATCCAAAATATAAAGGACCTCTTGAGCTCCCTTGGGTCCTTCAGTGGCATTCACATTTGATCCACCAGCCATAAGAAGAGATTTTTCAAATATCTTAGTAATCCCTTCACATGCAGGTGCTAGCACTGATGTTTCTTGAAATCTTGATAAGGCATCTCGAAGACACACGTGTGATTGCCTTCTCACCTATTGTTCAGAATTATTTACTTATTATTATTATTATTAATTTTTCGGTTTAGAATCAAAATCTACAGACAGCTTCTTGGGTTAAACCACATAGCGTACATAATAGATAAAACTAATACGGAGTTTTAAGCTCTCTTCTTTCTAGATAATTTGTTTAAGAACAGTGAGTAATCCTAAAGGCTATACCTTAAATTAAATTTGACACATCATCAAAAGCAATTCGTTCTGCTTCTTGTTATTTGGTGAATATAATGGCGCCATATAAGCAATTACATTCTATCATACACCACGAATTGCCGCTTTTTAATTATTATAGCTTCTATGTCCTTCAAAAGCCAACATTTGAAACTCACCGAATTGCACATGAGCATCTTGATTAAGTTTCCACGAGATTGAGTGGGTGATGGTGTCAATATCAATATTGAATATATCCTAATACGAAGTGATTCGTGACTTACCTTGGGACGGGAATCCGTAAGGAAACCCAAAAGAACGCCATACAACTGACAAATGTCAGACCAGTTGATAGCATCTCGGTTGTTCAACAAATGAGAAGTGCATTTCAATCCAGATATCACGGCTCCGACAGACAACAACGGAGACCGAAGAACCCGGACCAATAGTTCGGACAAGTAATCAGCCTTCTTTTTACGAATGGCAGGGGGTATACGGGGAAGAACCAGGTGGAGGATTGTGAGGAGGGCGTTGACAATGTGGGCGGGTGGATCAAGCTCCAAGGCGAGACGGTCAAGGGAGGAGCACGCAGCCCCGAAGTACGCTACTGGGCTGGACGGAAGGTTCTGGTCCTTGAGCTCTTGCGACATGGCGCCTATGACCGAGCAGAGGTTCTGATGGTCCTCTTTGGTGGAGTTGCTGAAGCGAGAGAGGATCGAAAGGCACAAGTCTTCATTGGTTTCTTCAAGGAAAAACGTGGGATCCTCAATTTCGTCCATGCCTTCCATTGTTGTAGAAGTTGCAGAAAACCCTAACTCTCAACAGCTCGTGTAGCAAGGGTTTTAGACCACTGGAAAATCAGAGTTCGGGGACAGGTTTCGGCGGGGACGAGGCGCGGTACACGGTGGCGTCGTGCCAAGCGGCGACGGAAGCAAGTGACGGAGGTCGGCAGCCACGAAGACTGTAATACGGAACAGGGAGAGATAGAGAGACCGAGGGAAAGCGAAACACGGAAGGAGCGAGAGAAGAAACCGACCGTCGAGGAGCGGCGGCGGCGTATTGCATCCAACGGAAACAGAAATAGATGAGAGAGAGACGTTGGGCTGCTTGTGTGTTTGCAGAGAGGATAAAAAGAAGTCCTGGGCGGGTGGGAAAGGGGGGGGGGGGGTTAGCGTTGGAGAGGAGGTGAGGGTTTAAGGGGGTATATGGGCTGAGCCTTAGGTGGGTCTTGGGCTCTTACGGGCCGGATATTACAAACAAAGTGCTAGGGCACGGTGTCGGCAGTTTGGGCTCTTGATTAGAGACGAGAGAAAGGTACATAAAAAGAGAAATAATATTTGCCCTATATAAGTATTGTATATTTTCTTTAAAAAATTGAGTAAATATAAAATTTCATAAAATATAATTTTTTTTTAGAGTAATGCCATGTTTAGTTTTGAAATGCGCATGGTGTTTTGTTTTGATAAAAACAGGGTCCATTATTATTATTATTTTTTACGTAAATTTTATATTTATTTACTTTTTATAAAGAAATTAGCACATGCACATTTTATAATTACAAATATCACTTTTCATTTTTTAATAATAATTTTTTTTAACAATTCTAATAGTTACAACCGATTATTGCAAGAGTAATTCTAGGTACAAGCTCCAATTAAATAAGTCATGTACAAATCTTTTGTGAAAAAATGGGTCTCACTAATAAAAAATAATTTCTTTTACATATTTTTGAGATGTGATCTACTTTTTTACAAGGAATTGTGCGAAGTTTGTACAAATAGTTTCTCTTATTATTATCTTGCTGCATACTAATATCTAACATGATTGGATCCCACATTAGATAATAAAGAGATTAAAAAAATAATAATATTAGTTATACAGTCATTAAGTACGTAAGTACTATATAATCGTTCTGAAAAATAATGAGAGTTATTATTAAAAATTTAGATTTTTTTTTATGTAAATTTTATATTTATTCAATTTTTTTTTAAAAGAAATGCATGAAGTTTGTGCACTGTAAATATCATTTCTCTTAAAAAAAAAAACAAAAAACAAAAGACATTCATGATTCTCCTCCTCTCACCTGCCAATTTTCCTCGCTCTTTCTCCCTCGACTCTCTAATCACATAAACCCTTTTTGGATAACAATCTCTTGCGAATTTTTAAAAAGGAATAATTGTTGCCGTCTCCGAGCACCAAATTAGCACTAAGCAAGACTTTTTCAGGTATGAATTTAAAGATTTTGAACGTTTCATTGGTGAGAAAAATGTAGGAAAGTTTGCAAAAGATCTTACATTATAGTACGTAAGGATTTGACCTTCATTGTAAGGTTCTCTTTAGTTTGATAAGTAATGTGTAAGAAGGGTGAGGTTCCTGACTTTCTATAAAACATGATTACTGGCCTTTTGGGATAGGTTAGGTTATGCCTTTCTAACATGTTAAGCCTTTCACATGTTAAATCTCTCAACATGTTAATAAGGCTTGTGTTGTAGCCATCAGAGCAAGCTTCTATATAAAAATAAATGATCCCCGTCATGCTTATCGTGGTGTCTTTGGAACGAAATTACAAGAAACATACAATTTCATGAAGGCAAAAGTGAAAAATAGAAGATAACCTTGAACATACTCATAGATATTTACCCACATGACTACCATTGTTGGACGAGTGAAACTATCTAAATGGTAAATGCGCACAAAGTTGCGCCTAAGTCGTTGGACTCCTTGTTGATGACGATCTCAAGCTTAACTTCCTTCTCAAGCGAGAAGTCCCAAATAGAAAGATGAGAGAAAGAGAGTGTGTGACATTTTTAGATTTTGAGATCGGATGGACATTTAAAACTTTGAGACATCAATACAAGATTACTTGTTTCTGTTCATGACAAATAAAATATGCGTCTATTGCAGCGGATATTTTTTCTTGAGCAATATCATGAATCAAACTATAAGTATCTCAAAATTAAGAGTGTAACTAGTTCGGTTCAATCTAATTTTAAACAAAATTTATAATTGAACTGGTACTATCGGTTTAACATTTTTTTTAAATCGATTACTCATTGATTACCTTCCAAAATCGTTAGTATCGATTATATCAATTATAATCTAGCTCTAGTCCAATTTTCTAATTTTAAATTAGTCTATATTAATATATTAGACTACTAGTATATATATTAATATTAGTTATAATTATTAAAATAATTATATATCAGTATTTGTTATAATAAATTTAATTTTTCATAACTATATCATTGATAGTAATAGTATTAATATACTAATATTAATAATATTAGTATTATTATATCATTATTTTATATATAATTATTTAGTATAGTAATTTATATATAGACTTAAAGTATTTTATTAATAATAATATAGTATTATACTATTAGTATTAGTCTTAGGCCATAAAATATAAATTGTAATTAATTTACATTATATACTAATGTATAAAATATTATATACAACATAAGAATATTATTTTATATTACATATTATATTAAAAGATTTCATTTAAAATATATATTATATTAAATCGGTACGGTCAGGTTCTAAAAAACTTAGAAGCGGAACCAGATCAGTACCAATTGGTCTTGACATTACGGGCAGTTTCAGATTGGTACCAATTCAAAATCAGACCGATTCCACCAATTTAAACCAGTCTAATTTATTAGTTTTTCGATTTATTTATACACCCCTACATAAAATAACCTTAAAACATATTACATAAAATAAAAGGTGATAGATATCCACAATTCCAGCATAAGTTCAAAATTCTGTAATCTCAAAGGTACATGACACATAGCTCCATAAGTACATGCATAACAAACTATTGGGATAGTCCATCGAGTAACTCTGTAACTCAACTAAGGACGTTAAAATATTATTTTCAAATCTAATCATGGAGGCTACGAACTCTACATCATGTCTTCATTACCATTGAGTCTTGATCTTGACACATCATTTACTATTTGAGAGGAATTATAGTTAAGACTATTACAATAAGATTTGAATACAAATCTTAACACGTTAACAAAAAAAGATTTTAGCATACAAGTTACAAATGTATGCATGACACTATTAATTTGAATACATAACATATCATAAATAACTTGACGTGATTTACATTTGATATGACATGTACTAACATGACTTGAGCTAACGTGAGGAGAATTGAATTGGGATGAACTAAACATGACATAAAACTGAACGCGATTGAACATGAGTTTGAACTGAGCTTGAATATAGACTAAACTGAGTATTCAACAACATGAACATAAATGTGAAATACATGAACTTGAAATTTTATTCAATAATGATGTAAGTTCTTTAATGTGGATTATGTAATTAACTATTTAATCTTTAAAAAAATTAATGAAAATTACATTTATAACTTGAATTTCTAATTTGTTATTAACTTCGAGTATGTAAATATATTATGATAGTTAATGCACAATTGGCTATATTAAATTTTTTACATTTTGTACATTATATTAATAAACAATCACATTATTATGATATATTATTAGTAGATAGCATATATTATTTTATATGTTTTATGATTAATGATAATAGATTAAATCAAAATTACATCATTAACATATATAATCACTATATAAAATTAATATATTAATCTATTAAGAATATTTTAAAAATGTATATATATATATATAGTTCGGTTCGATTCGATCCGATCCGAAATTTATAGACCCCGAGATCAGATTTATAAGGTCCACAATTTGTGAAATCGAGATCGACCGGTACAATATTTAATTTGGTTTGGTTTGAACTAAAGTTTTTTATTCGATCAGTTTTTTCAATTTAGATCGAATTATATACAACCTTTAATAATTATGCATTTTAATAATATGTGTGCATTTAACATAATAGCAAAAAAATTTTAAAAAAATTATATATTGATGTATAGTATAGGAAATGATAAATAAGATTCTTCTTTTAACAAATTTAAATATTAAAGATAGATAATATGATGAGTGTCCTTTGCTTATTGGATGTGACGCTAAGAAAAACTAGTTATTTATGATGGAGGGGCTATATTAGAATTTAACTATAATCAAATGTGGTGGTGTTAAACTTTTTAAGTGAGAAATATTATTTTAAAAAAGGTTCAACCTCCATTGAGCTGCACAATAATTCCGAAATTCGATTAGGAAGATGAGAAACTCTTCTAAGTGGTTGGGTTATTAATAGTCCAAACACATCTCTCTTTTCATACATTGTCATATAAGAAAGAGTAATGTTAGAGTGCATTCAACATTCATCATACTCATTCATATGAACAATACAATATATACTATTCATGTGAGTGAGTATAATGTATGTTAAATACACTCTATATTTTCTATAAGAAAATATACTATAATTTTAATAAACTCCACCAAACTTTCTGTGCTTCAATTTTTTTGATTTGTTCTCACGATTTCTCTCTCCCTTCTCAAAAACTGCAAGCAGGGTTGCAACACGCAAGAACTTGGTTTCAATGTTTTAAATATCGTGCTGGTACGGCCGGAATTTTCCGTACCGGCTGGTCGGCAGGTACAAAAAACATCATTTTTCGTTTCGGCCGATTTTTCGGTCGAAATCGGCCGAAAATTGTCCGGTACATCCGGTACCGACCGTACTGGATTTCAGCCTTCCCAGTTTTTTTTTTAATTTTTTACTATATTTTAACCTCAATTTAGACTAATTAATTACATATATATATTTATCTATATAATTTATTTATATATTAACTATTATTTTGAAATATAATTTATAATTGTATTTATATATAAAATTTATTTATGTATAAATTATTCCGAAACAGTACACGAAACGATACCGATACCGAAATATTTTGTCTCAGTAACTTGACCGGTACCGATACCGGTATGGTATTCAAAACATTGCTTGGATTTCCATGCCTACTTTCATTTTTTTGTTTTTTTAAACCTCCTGCTAAACTTCTTTAAAACACTCTTATTGATTTAGACAAATTAATCTTTAAATTTTAATTAATATTTTAATATTTTACATTTGTTTAATCAATTTAAATTTAAGGTACACATTAAATTAACTATTCATTTTTTATATAATAATAAAATATTATTAAAATAATATTCTTTCACCTTTATTAAATAAAATAATAATACTTTAATGGGAATTTAAAGTACTCTAGTATTTTATTAGATAAAATAATAATATTTTAATTTTTAACTAAACAACTATTTACTTTTCATCTTTAAAGAACTATTATTGCTAAATATTTTTGAACTTGACTAATCTGATGTAGCATTTTTTTTTGTTTTTTGTTTTTTGTTTTTGAAATCCTTTAGATCTTGTAAACGTTATCGTTGTAACCATAGTGGTGGCGACGATGAAGTATTTGACTGTGAGTTGGAGGGAAGGACAGAAAAGATTCGAGGTGAGTGTCTGTACGAGAGAGAGAGAGAAGCATATACCCACGAATCGAAGAAAGACTTTGAAAATCTTGGTAAACGTGGGAGCTTGGGAACCTGAGAGCCGTCTGAAATTGAAGTTTTTATGGTCCATGTGCATCACTAGGAGCTACAGGTTCTTGTTGAAGAAGAAATCGGGAACATATCTGTGCGACTCTTGGAATTTTTTTTTGGTTGCAGTTCATTGTGATTCTAATAGAATGCCTACGTGGCATTAGATTATTGGAGGGCTTTTATTGGGGCAGATTAGCCCGACCAATTCGAAGGAATTCTCTAGGAAGATATAGCAAGATGTTTCCTATTTATAAGTTCTATACAATATATTTAATATGAAAAAATAAGAAAATAAAAAACAAAAATAGATATATAAGATGGCTATCATAAAACTTCAAGCGTTGCTAGGTATAGTCCTCTTAAGGGACTCCTTTGCAAGCCTACATACGTGTACACATGTCTAGCATACGGATGACCAAAATGTCCCTGGTTCATATTTTAGAAACAAAATAGCGAGTATAGGACTGCAAACGAACAGAGCTGCTCGTGAACAATTTGAACTCGACTCGTATGAACTCGACTCGAACTCGATTCATTTAATAAATGGGTTGTTCGTGAGCACTAATATTAGTTTGAATATTAAACGAGTTAAACTCGTATAATCTCAACTCGACTTGTATAAACTCGGTTTGTATTCGTAAACAAGATTCGTATAAACTCGATTCGACTCGTTTTGAGTTCGTAATAATACTTGTAATATTTATATATATATAATCTTCCATATATTCTTACATATATTTTTTTATTATATATATTTTATGTGTTATATATATTATTTTTGATATTTTGTATAAGTTATATATTTTGTTACTTTATGTAAAAGTAGCATTTTATTTCTTTACAATAATAATGTATTAAGTTCACAAAAAAATTATTAAGTCAAATATTTACAAAGAGTAAGAAACTTGAGTAATTACTCGACTAAGTTCGGCTCGTTCGTTAGAGAATAAAAACAAAGATCGATAAATAACTCGATTCGACTCGAACTTATCTTTGATCGGCTCGAATTCGACTCGACTTAACAAATTTTTAGCTCGACTCGAACTCAAACTCGAGTTATTTGAGTCCAGCTCGACTCGAACTCGTTTTTGATCGAATCGTTTGCAGCCCTAAGCGAGTACTATAAAAAATCGAATGCTGAAAAATCTCCCACTGTCAGTTGAGTTCCTCTGCAGCTCTCCACCACCACTGTCGGCCTGTGTAGTTCCCTATGCAAAGCTATGTTGTTCTTTTATGAGCCCAATAAATGGATTTGTAAATTTCATTATAGTCTCAGTTTTGTAAAGTTCTTTTGCTATGTCCTTGTATTTGGATTTGGGTAAATACTATTTTTATTTGGTGAAATTGACAATGCAAAGCATAGTAGAGTGTGGAAGAAGCTCTTATTAGACTAGAAAAGTGATTCAAGAGTTGCAGGCATCAAGTGCTGGTTCTAGATTCGGTTATCTAAAATCTGCTTGTTCTGATCTTGAGAAAATAAGGAATAAAAAAAAGGCTAGATTTTTAGGCTTTCTTCTAGTTATTTGAGATTTGTTCAAGAATGATTGAAACCAGTGATTGCCACTTGACTTTCTCACTATCTTGAAGATTTGTTTGAGAAGGGATATGATGGTAATGAAGATGACCATAAGAAAGAACAAAGAAAGAGAAAATTGTGGGAGTATTTTACTTGTTGAATATAGTCTGCAAACCCAAGAGAAAAAGGTCGTCTCCCCCGAAATCCTAACCCTACTGAGCAAGGTTGCGAGAGGGAGAGAAGAGAGAAGATGACAACCTGTTTCAAGAAGAACTGTAAGAAGCGGGGGCACGTGAGTGCTGGTCACGGCCGTATCAGTAAGCACAGGAAGTACTTGAGAGGCTGGAGAAACACCGGAAGGATGCACCATCACCACATCCTCTTCGACAAGTACCATCCAGGATACTTCGGCAAGGTCAACATGAGGTATTTCCACAAGCTGCGCAACAAGTTTTGCTACCAAATCGTCAACGTCAACAAGCTCTAGTCGCTTGTGCCCCAGTAGGCCAAGGACAAGGCAACAAAGGATAGTGTGCCTTTGGTCGACGTCACCCAATTAAGCTTCTTCAAAGTATTTGAAAAGGGAGTCTTGCCCGAAAACCAACCCGTCGTTGTTAAGGCAGATGGGGCCATGGTTCTCACTGCTTAGTAGGTCGTTGGATAATCTCAGATGCATCCGGGAATTTTTGTTTGATGGTTTGATTAATATGAATTTGTTTAGTTACTGTTGGATCTCAAATTTGGATATCATTTGAATGGGAAATGTTATAAATTTTGATTATGGTACTTTGATTATGCTATTTAATGGTTGCATAATTGTCTGTATGTTGAATGTGAAATCCTGAGATGGGAAAAGAAATGAATATATTTTTCTAAACATAAGATCAAACCCAAGAGAAAAAGACGATTGAGACTAAGGAAGAAGACGATGGTGTCGAGTTGAGGATGAGGAAAGGGGATGATGGTCTCGTCCTGAGGAGGAATGTGGACTCAAATTCAGCAAGGGCACGTTTTCATTTCATTCAATACACATCGTTTCGAGACTTTTCCACTTAAATCAAATGAAGCGTTTCATCTTTACATTTCCACGTCAGGCGTGCGCGAGGAGTCCTTAACAGGGGACTATAGAATAATCGGTCTTCTTGGAACCTGATACGGAAATCAGGTTTTAAACATGGGCTGATGACAATACTTTTTCATTAGATCAAAATATAAATTTCATGTGATACATATTTACAAAACTAAAGATTTTAGCAAACTGAAAACAAGAGAAAAAAAAAAAAACTTTCATTTTTTTAATTTTTAATTTTTGGTTTTCAAAATATTCTTTGGCTAATCTTTTTTTTTTTTTTTTTTGCTTGTATTATGTATATATCATGGCTTTTTCATACATTTCTTTAATTTTTTTTTTCTAATATGTATTTTTATTTTATGTTTCTAAATACTTTTAACTTTATTTTTATATTTTTATATTTTGAGTTTTTTTTAATATTTTCTTAAATCTGTAGGCCTTTTGCTATTACTTTTTAGTTTTTTAAAATTACTTGTATATTTTATTTGTTTTACGGCATGCTATGCCAAATACCTTCATAAAATTTTGTTAAAAGAAATTTAGAGTCTGTTTAGGATTCTGTTAGGAATATTAAAAATTGCTTAAATAATTTTGAAAACTTTTTAATTAAAAAAAAAAAGATTGTTTTAGTGTTTTTCTGGATGATATGGAACGTGATTCAAATTTTAAAAGAATTGTTAATGGGTGAAAATACTCATACATGATACAACTATAAGATAATTCTAATTTTTTACTTTTAAGGATATGGTCATAATCTTAAAAAAAAAAATTAAATAATCGCATTTTCACTTTAAAAAACATTTTTATAATATGCTTCCAAACAAATGTAACATCTTTCAACGTGCTTTAATCACATAGTTATCAAACAGTAAATAGCATTTTATATGATAGTCAAACTTATTAATTAGGTTATACGTTATAAACCCTCAATAAATCTATAAATTATATTTCAAATCCAATTCCAAATATGCACTTAAGATAACTAAATTATTAAAAAACTTAAACTAAATAAAACTGAGAGTATAAATAACGATATTATAATAACCGGCAAAAGATTGAACACTCCCTTCTTTTATATAGGGGTAAAAAAAAAAAACAATCGATATACTGATAAATCGGATTGGACCAAATCAGGTTGAACTAGTGAATTTATTCCAATACCAAATTTGGTTGGGTCTGGTATTGATTTTATATTTCTTAAAATTAGTCAAAATCGATCCAATTTTAGTTTTTTCTTTTTTTAAAATAGGACCGGATTCTTATATATATATATATATATATATATATATTTTTTTTTTACTTTTTTATATTATGTATAATTTTTATATAAATTATATAAAATAATTTTGTACTATATGATAAATTATTAATCAATATAATATCAAATTTTAAAATTATATATCATTATAGTCTATTATATTAATAGTTATACTAATACTATATAATGCCTATTAATAGTTATACTTATGTTATATCATTATATAGTACTATGCCTTTGCAGCTTTTGCATATTTGTTCAGCTTTTGCAGCTGAGTGTCATGCCTGGATGAGAGGTATTGTGCTCTGTTAGGAAATGAATATGCGGCAAGTAATTTTTGAGAGGATGCTAAATTGGTGGTTGATGGAAGGAATTAAGATTTAAGGGGCAGCAAGTGGACTATTCTTAGAAGGGGCTATTGCTTGAGGAGACATATCATTTGATTTCAGCTAATGAAGGATGGCAGCTCTGTTTCATTAAGAGAGGTGGAAATACTGCAGCATCAAAACTAGGTTTAAGTTTAGAGAGTGAGGCTATTTGGTTAGAGGATGGTCCTCAGGAAATTTTATTTATTGTTCAGCAGGGTAAGTTATGTATTAGTTGATTATCATTAATGAAATTATTTTCCTTTAAAAAAAAACACTATATCACTATATACTATAATGCACTATAATATCTTACTATATTATATATTATAATATATCATTATAGTTAATATAAAATGTTATTTTTTGATATTATTATTATTTTGAAATTTGAAAAGTTGAATTATTTATTTTATTTTGTATACAAATTTTAAAAAGTTATAATGATTAAATAAAATAAAATGAGATGGATTGATAGTATTTGTCAATCCAAATGAAAACTTTATTTTTCAAAGGACTTTGTATTAAAAAAATTATTAATTTATTAACTCCCTTTATGAATTTTTTAAAAAGAGGTGACTACTGCAGTCATTTTGTTGCCATAGAGCATTCTCATTTGTTTGACCAAATGAGAAGGATAGCCAAATTTTAGATGATTTAGGCAAAAAAAAAAAAAAAGTCCACGTTGGATTGGGTATCTTTAAAATAATTTGGATTTTTTTTTACAATGGTTGGCTAAAGATAGAAGACTACAATTGTGGGTTAAAAATTAAAAAATTATTTCTCACTCCAACCAAAATGTGATAAAAATAAGTTAATATTAAATAATATTAATAATTATTTAAATAAAAATAAATTCCTAATCCAATGTGATAAAAAAAATAAAAGGTGATTAAATAAATTTAAAAAATTATTAATTTAATAATATTTTATTATTATATAGAGAATGAATGGCCAATCTAATGTGGACCTTAAATTTAAATTGTAAAGGCAAATGCAAAGAAGAATAATATTAACTAAAATTTGAAAATATATTTAGTCAAGCCAATGAGGAATGCTCCTTAGAGCATTCTCATTAAACTGGTAAAAAACAAATTCAAATTTTAGTTTATATCACTTGAACTTGCATTTGCATATTCTATTCAAATTCAATCTCCATAGTGGATTGTTCATTTACTCTCTATATAATAATAAAATATTATTAATGTAATAATTATTTTATTTATTTTATTTTTATTACATTTTGTAGTTCTACCAATTAAATGATAATAATAATATTCTAATTAAATTAATATTAATATTTATCACAGTTATTAAATATTAAATAATATTAAAAATAGTAATTATATTCCAATTATTATTTTCATTAATATTCTAAATAATATTAACTAATAATTTATTTTTATTACATTTTATATTTAATAATAATAAATAGAATCAGGTTTATTAATTACAAAAAAGTACCTATATATTTGATGAAAGAAATGAGAAACAAAAAGCTTTATTTCGAAAAGGAATGAGAAATAATATATTTAATAAATAGAAAGTACTTTTAAATTATTTTTTTCATTTTTGATTAAATATAATCAATTTTTTTAATAAATATGTAAATTTATTTTTTTTGAAAAATAGGTTTGACAAGAATGTTCTTAGCAAGCACTGTCGGCAGTCTTGATACATGCTCTTAACGGACCATATGGGTTAAGGAATTGCCCGACCATTATGGAATGGGCAAGCTTGTCATATTGGTCCCACTCCCCCAGGCATGGCCGAACAACCATATGGGTTAAAGTGCTTCCATTGGAAGACAGTCCAAACACGGTAGTGTGATTTCTTACTGCCTCCACAGGTACTTGAGTATGTCATGGCCAAACAACCAATGATTTCCATAAATCATGAATCCATGATCATTTATTATAAATGGCACTTTTTTATTTTTTTGTTTTTAGCTAAAAAACTTCTTATTGTTGAAGAGAAATACTATATACAAATTACAATTTCAAAACGATTTTATTATAAAAATAAATTTACAAATTTTTTTTTATATAAAGTTATTTTAAAATATAATAAATCACGTGAATTTATAAATTTATTTTTGTAAATCTGTTTGCTACTAAAAAACATAGATTCAACGTTATATTAACTTTTTGAGGAAAATGAAAGTAATCTGGCCTGTCATGGAAGACAAATATTACTATAGCATTACATTTACTTCAGCAGGAACATCACAATAATACACTGACACTATTAGGTACAGACTCAGAAAAAGAAAAAAAAAAAAAGAAAAAGGAAGTTGCATAGATGTGATAAACGGGATCGGACAGATCACATGCATGATTAATGAGGAGTACTGTTCATCGTGTTCACGGATCCCGACGACCACGACTCTCGTCGAGACGGTTGATCATGTAGAGGGCATTACTCGTAACCTTAGCCACATTCTTGACCTTACGCCTCACGTCCGACTTGATCTTGTTGTCATCAACATATGGAATCCCATCGAGACATGTATCCTCATTCGTCAAGGCCGCACTCACCCAAGTCTGCGCGTTGCTCATCTGCCACTGGAACGCCTCGCCGCGTCGACCAAGGTGCTTCAGCTCGCCCAGCGTCTTGCTCAGGTCGTCCACCGTGTCCGATATCTGCTCCGCGCAGTCGCGCAGGGCTCCTTGCTGTCTCCTGTTGGCGCCGGCGGTGGGGAGTTGGGCGAGATAGGTGGAGAATCCGCGGGCGCGGGAGAGGCTAACCTTGACGGCGGCTTGGGCGAGATCGCGAGGGGTTTTGCAGGTGGCGTGGTCGGAGCAGGCAGAGAGCGTTTGGAGGCAGAGTTTGGGGTAGCTGGCGTGCACGCACGATGAGCGAACGATATCGTCTTGGGCTTTTGTTGCGGCGGCGGCGGCGGCGGAGAAGGAGAGGAAGAGTAGTAGGAGAGTGGTAGTAAGGATTGAGAATGGGGGAGCCATTCCCATTTGTGGAGAGCGAATGAGATTATGAGAGTCTTCTGAGTGTCTGTAGATCTGAAGGCCAAAGGGTGGCTAGGGGAGTAAGAGTGTGGGAGTAGTACCGACTACTGGGTAGTTGGCTTTAATAGGGGTGTCTGTGCGTGGGGAACTGGAATGATTTTAAATTTGGTCATATTATTGTCGCTTATTACGTTATTACCATATTAGTTTTTCTTGTAGTTTTTATTTATTTATCATGTTTTACAATCTCTCAATCTTTACAAATTATATTTTAATTTTTTTTGAGTTTATTTTTCTTAGATTAATTGAATTTTCATTTATTTATATATTAATATTTGATCAAATAAATAAAATTTAAGAAAATGTGATGAAGTTGAAAATGTTGTATAGTTTTTTTTTTTGTTACAAATATATATAAGAGTTTATAAGAGATGATGGTTTATTGCATTGCATGATGATTGTTGAAAGGGTGTCTAACTCATCCGGACCCGAGCCTAAAAGGGCTGTCAGGCCCAAGATCCGTAATCTGCACCCATCACCACGCGGTGTCCGAATTCAACTATGGAGACTGAAACCGGGGATGATCCAAGTCCCTGGTTATCCCAAACCGGCAGAATGAGATTAAATCGGCTTTGAGGACACGCTAAAGCCAGAACGACGGTTCACGTACTGATATATTTCCTGAATCCGCCTCACATCAAGATCACTCCTGCATTTATGAACGACAGACAACCGCCGATCTACAGATCTCCCCTCTTAAATGCAGAACCAGACAACCGCCGGTCTACAGATCTCCCATCTTAAATGCGGAACGCACATCATTAATTGCTAGATTGACGAAAGATATAATGGCATTTAATGCCCCTTTTCAAAAGGGTCTAATTGAGCATTAAATGAAGGGATACTCAATTAATGCGATGAGACCGATCGAATCAAATCAGGTTTTTTCCTATCGAGGATGACGATCGAGTGATGTTCCGATTTCTAGATCTTTTATCATAAAAACTCTCCTTCAAAGGGAACACCTATAAATAACACCAAACCAAAGACGAAAAAAGGTACATTCTCACACTTCTCTCAAGCAAACTTCCATATATTTTCTCCCTGAAACTAACTTGATTGTCGGAGCGATCTCGGACCCCGATCATCTTTGTTTTTGTTTTGCAGGTTTCGGTCGGTCGGGATTTGATAAACCAGACTGCAAAATACGTCCTTAACAGTGGCGCCGTCTGTGGGATCTCGTTGTTTCTGATAAACGTACTTTTTGCATGTCTACCCTACCATTATCCCAAATGACCAAGCACGACCGGCAGTCGGACCCGACTATGGAAGAAAGACTGGAAGTATTGGAGGAAATGGTGAGGAAACTGAAGGAGGAGAACGCCATCCTTCGGCAACCCCGCGAAGAGGCATCTGCCCGTGGCGAAATCAATCTTGGAGAGAATGTGAGCTCCCGACTTCCGGAGGAGAGGGAGGCCTCTGAAGGAAAACGACGCCGGATGCACACCGAGCTAAAGGAGATACAGGTCAATTCCGTGACTACGATCTCCCTGGAGGGCGAGCGTACCGAGTTTCCGCCTACTCCTCCCTGAGCGGTTTGGGACGAGGAAATCAGGGATGAAGCGACATTACGGCAAGCGGAAGCCAACGAGCCTCTAGAACTGATTCCGATCGATCGCGATCACCCGGATCGGACGGTGCGAGTTGGAACCAGAATAGATCCGGAAATACATGCAGAGCTCAAGAATCTCCTCGTTGAGTACAAAGACGTATTCGCTTGGACGCATGCTGACATGCCCGGAATCGACAGGTCCATAATAGAACATCGGCTGTGTGTCAACCCGACAGCCCGGACAGTTAAGCAAAAAAGAAGAAGTTTCTGTGCTGAAAAATATGCCGCCATTACAGAAGAAGTGGACAGACTCCTGACCGTGGGATTCATTCGAGAAGTTCACTACCCGGATTGGCTGTCTAACGTAGTGTTGGTAAGGAAGACAAGCGGGAAATGGCGTATGTGCATTGACTTCACCGATTTAAACAAGGCTTGCCCTAAAGATAGCTTCCCTCTGCCGCGCATCGACCTCATTGTAGATTCAACTGCTGGACACTCTCTCCTCAGCTTCATGGATGCCTATTCGGGTTATAATCAGATTAGAATCAGTATAGACGATGAGGAGAAAACGACGTTCATTATAGATCGCGGACTCTATTGCTACACCGCCATGCCTTTTAGACTCAAGAACGCAGGGGCTACTTATCAACGGTTGGTCAATCGTATGTTTAAAAATCAGATCGGGAGAAACATGGAAGTTTACGTCGATGACCTCCTAGTCAAGAGCCGCTCCCCTAACGACCATTTGGCGGACCTAAGAGAGGCATTCTCTATTCTGCGGCATTATCAGATGAAGCTCAACCCCGCCAAATGCACCTTTGGGGTCGAATCCGGAAAGTTCTTAGGGTACATGGTCTCTGAACGAGGAATTGAAGCCAACCCTGAGAAAATACAGGCTATCCTCGGAATGGCATCCCCGAGGAACCTGCATGAAGTCCAACGATTAACAGGTCGAGTCGCTGCTCTCAGCCGATTCATAGCAAGGTCCACTGACCGATGCCTCCCATTTTTCCAAGTCCTCCGGAAAGCACACAAGTGGGACACGTCGTACGAGCAGGCATTTGAATAACTCAAAGACTATCTTACTTGTCCTCCGTTACTTAGCCAGACGGCTCCCGAAGAAACCCTTGTGGCTTATTTGGCAGTCTCGCCTCATGCAACATCTGCAGTTCTAGTAAAAGAAACCGATCAGGGTCAGAAACCTGTGTACTATGTTAGCAGGGCACTTCAGGGAGTAGAAGCCAGGTACCCCCGTACGGAGATGATGGTATTCGCCTTACTGACAGCAGCACGTCGGCTACATCCTTACTTCCAAGCTCACACCATAAGAGTAATGACCGATCAGCCCCTCGGAACTATTCTCCAGAAGCCGGATACCTCCGGTCGATTGGCCAAGTGGGCAATTGAGCTGAGTGAGTTTGATCTAACATTCCAGCCCAGGATAGCGATGAAGGCACAAACACTAGCGAATTTTGTAGCAGAGTACACCGGGTTTCCAGAAGAGATCCCCGATAAACCTCAGGGACAGGCATGACAGCTGTATGTTGACGGATCCTCATGTCGAGCTGGGGGCGGAGCAGGCGTACACATCGTTACCGACCAGGGTACCCAACACAACTACGGTATAGGCCTAACTTTCAAAGTAACCAACAATGAAGCAGAATACGAGGCCCTCATAGCTGGGATGACAATTGCTAGGGTCCTTGAGGCAATAGAGCTGGAGGCCCGAACTGATTCTCAAATAGTGTTTCATCAAGTACTCAGCCAATACATCACCAAGAGCGAAAAATTAAAAAAATATCTGGAGCTAGTATGCATCGAGAGAGATCGATTCAGATACTTCCGTCTGCTGCGGATCCCGAGAGAAGAAAATCATATAGCAGATCGACTGGCAAAAATAGCAACAGGAAAAGACGAACACCCGCCCCCAGAAAACACAGAGATCCGAACAGTAGACGCTCCCTCCACCGGCAGCGAAGTCAGGGTAGTGGCTGTCGCAGATCCCAACTGGGCAACCGATATTACAGAATACCTCCGAACAGGCACATTACCTCCTGACTCGGGCCAGGCCCGCAAGATAAAGATTAGATCAGCCAGATTCACACTAGTTGACGGATCGCTGTACAGGAATGGTTTTTCTAAACCATTGCTCAGGTGTGTGACGAAAGAAGAAGGACAATATATACTAGCTGAAATCCATGAAGGAATCTGCGGGGCTCACACGGGGTCTAAAACATTAGCCGCCCGCACCACCCGTGCAGGGTATTACTAGCTGTGTTTGTTCCAGGATGCAAAAGAATTCGTTAAAAAGTGCCCGAAATGTCAAGAATATAACCCAACGTTACATTCCCCGTCGGAGGAACTCACTTCGATAACATCCCCCTGGCCCTTTGATCAATGGGGGTTAGATCTTATAGGACCATTCCCAGCAGGGAGGGGTGGAACTAAATTCATTATAGTGGCGGTGGATTATTTCACGAAATGGGTAGAGGCCGAAACCCTCGTCAGCATCACTTCTCAAGCCATCACAAAATTCTTATAAAAATTGATTGTTTGCCGGTTCGGGATACCTCAGAGTTTTATATCAGACAACGGAAAGCAGTTCGATTGCAATCATTACCGAGAATGGTACTCCAAGTTGAAAATCAAAGTGAAGTACTCTTCTCCCGGCCACCTGTAGGCTAACGGGCAAGCCGAGGCAACCAACAAAATCATCCTCAATGCGCTGAAGAAAAGACTCAGAATGCACAAAGGGGCTTGGGCCGATGAGCTGCCGGGAGTCCTATGGGCATATCGCACAACGATCCGAACCCCTACGGGCGAAACACCATTTGCCCTTACATATGGCTGTGAGGCAGTAATTCCAGTCGAAATCGGGATGCCTACACTACGAATCTAGCACTATGACGTGACTACCAATGATGCCAAAATGACGGAACGCTTAGACTCCTTAGAAGAACACAGAGAAGAGGCCGGCATCCGACTTGCCAACAACAAACGCAAGACAGAACAATACTTCAACAAAAGAGTAAAGCCGAGCAACTTCAAAGTCGGGAACTTAGTACTAAGACAAACGGGCATTACGACTCCAGCACAAGGAAAACTAGGACCAAAATGGGAAGGGTCTTACATAGTGACAGCAACAAACAGGCCCGGATCTTACCGACTCAAAGACAGCTCCGGAACCGACCTAGCGCACCCCTGGAACAGTGAGAGGCTTATGAGGTACTATGTATAATATTTACTGATATAATTTACTTCTTGAAATTATAAAATGCCCGTTGTTATTGATATCCAATGCATTATAAATTATAAATTCTCAACACACATGCAAAATCCCACGGGGTCGGTCTACCCACCCACGCGAAGTCAATGTTCGAAATCCAGCGGGGTCGGTCTACCCACCCACGCGATGTCAATGCTCAGAATCCCGCGGGGTCGGTCTATCCACCCACGCGATGTAAATATTCACAATCCCGCGGGATCGGTCTACCCACCCACACGATGTCAATACTCGGAATCCCGCGGGATCGGTCTACCCACCCACGCGATGTCAATGCTCGCAATCCCGTGGGGTCGGTCTACCCACCCACGCGATGTCAGTGCTCGGAATCCCGCGGAGTCGGTTTACCCACCCACACGATATCAATGCTCGGAATCCCGCGGGGTCGGTCTACCCACCCACGCGATGTAAACGTTCACAATCCCGTAGGGTCGGTCTACCCACCTACGCGATGTCAATGCTCGGAATCCCGCGGGGTCGGTCTACCCACCCACGAGATGTCAATGCTCGGAATCCCGCAGGGTTGGTCTACCCACCCACGCGATGTAAACGTTCACAATCTCGCAGGGTCGGTCTACCCACCCACGCGATGTCAATGCTTGGAATCCCGCAGGGTCGGTCTACCCACCCACGCGATATAAACATTCACAATCCCGCGGGGTCGGTCTACCTACCCACGCGATGTCAATGCTCGAAATCCCGCGGAGTCGGTCTACCCACCCACGCGATGTCAACCCTCGGAATCCCACGAGGTTGGTCTACCCACCTACGCGATGTAAACATTCACAATCTCGCGGGGTCGGTCTACCCATCCACGCGAAGTAAAAGCTCTCAGAATTTTGCGGGGTCGGTCTACCCATTCACGCGAAGTAAAAGCTCTCGGAATCTCGCGGGGTCGGTCTACCCACCCACGTGAAGTAAAAACTCTCCGAATCTCGCGGGATCGGTCTACCTACCCACGCGAAGTCAATGCTCAGAATCCCGCTACCCACCCACGCGAAGTCAATGCTCAGAATCCCGCGGGGTCGGTCTACCCACCCACGCGAAGTAAATGCTCTCGGAATCTCGCGGGGTCGGTTTACCCACCCACGCGAAGTCAATGCTCAAAATCCTGCGGGGTCGGTCTACCCACCCACGCGAAGTAAAAACTCTCCGAATCCCGCGGGATCGGTCTACCTACCCACGCGAAGTCAATGCTCAAAATCCCGCGGGGTCGGTCTACCCACCCACGAGAAGTCAATGCTCAGAATCCTGCAGGGTCGGTCTACCCACCCACGCGAAGTAAAAGCTCTCGAAATCCCGCGGGGTCAGTTTACCCACCCACGTGAAGTAATAACTCTCAGAATCCCGCGGGGTCGGTCTACCCACCCACGCGAAGTCAATACTCAGAATCCCGCAGGGTTGGTCTACCCACCCACGCGAAGTCAATGCTCAGAATCCCGCGGGGTCGGTCTACCTACCCACGCGAAATAAAAGCTCTCGAAATCTCGCGGGGTTGGTCTATCCACCCACGCGAAGTAAAAACTCTCGGAATCCTGCGGGGTCGGTCTCCCCACCCATGTGAAGTCAATTCACAACTCCTAAATCTCGATCTCAAGAACACATATTACGCTCGATAAAATTTTTTCTTAAGTTTACACTTAACCAAAAATTTCGCGGGGTAAAGACAGAGCGAATGAAGCATCTAAAGAAAGACCACACTCGAATGTTATATATTCAGTCATACAAACTCGCTCGAATCGAACTCGAGTGTTATGTTCAGTTACAACATCTCGGATGGCAAAAAAAATATATATATATATACAACTTATACATCAATCAGGTCAAGTCTCAGGAGGGGGAGGAGGAGGATTCAAGTCGTCAAAAGGAGGGTAGCCACGCTTCCCGATCTTCTTGACATATCTCTTCGCAGCCCGGTTTGGACGAAGAGACTTCGAATTTATCTTCCGGGGATCGAGCTGAGGGTCCACCAGAAACTGGGCTCCTATTCGGCGGAGGCCCTCGGCATAGCCGTACCCCCAGGCGGAGTTACGAATGGCCACCACTCGAGATATCTGCTGCTCAAAATCAGCAATTCTCGAATGAGCTTTTTCTAAAGCACGGCGAGCCCCCTCCAGTTCGGACTCTCGAGCAGTCCGGATTTCCTCAGAATGTGCCAACTCCGCCCCCAAAACATCTCGGGCGCGCCTCAAACCAACCAATTCCTCCTCCCAAGCAATCCGAGCCTGCTCGAAAATTGCTAGCTCTTCTTCCCTCAATGAAAGAATCTGGGAAGAAGCGGCTAGTTCTGCCGTCCAAGTAGTTAGCTCGGACTGAAGGAGGATCTTGTCTTGCTCAGTGGCCGATCTAGCATTTACGAGGCAGGCGTTCATCCGATGGGCTGTCGCTAGTGATTCCTGGGTAGCCTCTAATTTGGCCTGAAAAGAAGCGTTGGCCTTCTCTAGCCTGCTCTTATCCGCCCCTAACTCCTCGACCGTCTTGATCAGCCCCCCGCAATTTTCCTGCAACAACTCGAGCTGATCCCTCGCCTGCTGCAACTTGTAAAGCCCGAACTTGCAGACAGTTCCGAACTCATTGTTGAATTCAGCAAGCTCTGCCAACTCGAAACCCACAGCCCGGGATATCTCCTTGGCGGCCTGAACACCAGGAAAAGAACTTAGCAACTCGAAAAGAAAAGACCATGCAAAGTTCGACAAAATCTACAGTTCAAACCTGTGTCAGTGGAGGCTCCAGCATCAAGGCCACTCGTTCGGAAGCGTCCGCGTTGGCTTGTTCAAAACGAGAAGGCCGTTCTGAACCAGTTTCACCGGCTTGATGTCCTCCTTCCGAATCCGGCTCGAAGAATCGACCGAGCACCGCAACCCCACTTCAAAATCAAAAAGGAGACGGGGGTTGGGGAGGAACTTCCGAGTCTGGGGATGGGCACCCATCCTCGAAATGAACCCCCGAAGTCTACCCCATCTCGAAAGTTGGGGGTGGACGCTCAGGAGATTCATGGGGCTCGATGGCGGGTCGCCCACCCTCGTCTGAGGCCTCTATATGGCTCCCTTCCACTGGAGTACCAGACCCGCTTGACCTCTCGGGGACGGCCTCTTTCTGGTGTCCCTCGTTCGAAACTCCTTGTTGACCGACTCCCCCACGAACGCCCTCAGAGTCGGCCCCATCAAAAACTTCATATTCCCCCTCGGAAGCATCCGAGTGACGCTCAGAATATGAAGGAGGGGGAGTGGGCAGTTGATTCGCCCTGGCGATTTGCACTTCCGACTCCTGTCGGAAGACTTGCGCGAAGGGCACGACACCTTGAGTTAAGTCGGCGGCGCGATCCAAGGCCTCTTGAAAGGTACGGTCGATCTCCTCTCCACCTAATGACTCGACCCTGGCCAGATCGGTCGCTTCAATCTGGGCTTCAATGACGAGCCTCTTGGCCTCAGCCCTTATTCCCTTAGTTTGCAGGAATCGAAGCCCGTCCGAGGACTACGATGAGGAGGCTTGCTCGGGACAGCAAACGGGAGAGTCTGTGGGGGCAACACGTTCGTCCGGATCCTCGGTACGTGGACCATTCCCTTTCTTCTGTTTCTTGGGACGGGCACCACGGCTCGGAGTGGCTTCGCCGGCTCGACTCTTGGTGCGTCTATCCTTTCCTACCTCCCAATCGGAGGCCCGCTTGTGAGAGGAGGTAGGAGGCTCTTCCGAAACATTGAAGAAGTTTTGACCCTCGGCATAGGACCGGTCTGGTTGGGTCAGAAACTCCTCAATGTTCTCCTCGGTCAGAAGATTGTTGGACCATAGCCGGTCGGGATCCTCTGCCCCCCCAAGAGAGGACGACCTTCACCCTCTCAATTTCTTGGGCTGTAAGAATAATCTCCATGTGTGTCTGGGAAGGGAGGAAGCCCCAATCTTTCTGAACAGGGAAATCATTCCCCTTTCCCTCCGGGAATTCCCACTCCCTGCCCGAGACAAAGAAAAAAAATTTTGTGATAGTCTCAAGCACTCGAATGCCTCTCTTCCATTCGAATCAGTCTGCACTTCGGCTTTATTTGGAAGCTAGCAACGTTCCCATCCCGACGGAGGAGCCGGTACATCGAAAAAAACTCCCGAGCAGTCAAGTCGGGGTAGGGATCGTTCTTCCTAGAGAGAACGATCCGAAACGCCACGCAAGTGGCCAACAAAATACGCCACCCATTCGGCATGAGCTGGGCAGGGGCCAAACCCAAGAAATGCAGAACTTCCCGAATGAGCCGGATGAAGGGGAAGCAGAAACCCTTTGAAAACATAAGATAGAAGAGGACGACCTTCTGTGCCCTCCCATCGCGCTCACAAGCCCTAACGCCATCCCCGGGGGCTTCCAAGGTGTGCCGCCAAGAAACACAAGGTTTCTTCCTGAGCGCGTTCACATCAGACGATTGCATTGAGGAAGTCCAGCCATTACCGACAAAGAAAGGGCATGGATCAGAAGAAGCATAGGATTAGAGTAGAAAGGAAGACGATGAAAGAACAGAGAAACAACAGAGAACAAGTTTGAGAAAGCAGCGAAGAACGAAGGCAAGAAAGAAGGGCAACGGAAGAACATGGAAGCAAACAAAGGAGGAAGGACAACAAGAAGATCTTTGAGTAATTTATACCCAGAAGCCAAATTTAAGGCGAACGGGAAACGAGAAGGCACCGGAACCGTAACTTCAGGCCTGACCTTTGGGAACAGAAGGTACACTCTAATCTGACCAATCAGAGGCAAGAAGCGTGCGGTGAAATGACAGGTCAGTTAATGATGATCACGCGCGTGCGTATCGCGAGCCAATCATGAATCACTGACAGTTCGGGAATCGGAACAACGGCACAAATAAATTTCGAACTGCATTAAATGCCTGACACGGAATATGACAAGTTATGATTCAACATTAATTGATCAGAATTCAAATCGTCCTCCTGAAGTCCGGTTAGTAAACAAAACGACATACCAATTGGAACCACCCGAGTACATCCGACCCCGTATTTCCGCTCGGAAGGAGAATTAAAAGAATACTGCCCGATATTGAAAGACAGTGCAAACAAAGAAAAAGAAGACTTTAGTCCTAAAACATTTAGAATTTCCATCGAAGTACCTTCGATAAAAACTCGCGGGGTACTGAAAGGGTATCCAACTCATTCGGACCCGAGTCCAAAAGGGCTGTCAGGCCCAAGACCCGTAATCTGCACCCATCACCACGCGGTGTCCGAATTCAACTAGGGAGACTGAAACCGGGGATGATCCAAGTCCCTAGTTATCCCGAACCGGCAGAATGAGATTAAATCGGCTTCGAGGACACGCTAAGACCAGAACGACGGTACCTGTACTGATATATCTCCTAGATCCGCCTCACATCAAGATCACTCCCGCATTTATGAATGACAGACAACCGCCGATCTACAGATCTCCCCTCTTAAATACGGAACCAGACAACCGCTGGTCTACAGATCTCCCCTCTTAAATGCGGAGACACTATAAACGCACATCATTAATTGCTAGATTGACGAAAGATATAGCGGCATTTAATGCCCCTTTTGCAAAAGGATCTAATTGAGCATTAAATGAAGAGATACTCAATTAATGCGATGAGACTGACCGAATCAGATCAGGTTTTTCCCTATCAAGGATGACGATCGAGTGATGTCCCGATTTCTAGATCTTTTATCATAAAAACCCTCTTTCAAAAGGAACACCTATAAATAACACCAAACCAAAGACGAAAAATGGTACATTCTCACACTTCTCTCAAGCAAACTTCCATATATTTTCTCCCTGAAACTAATTTGATCGTCGGAGCGGTCTCGGACCCCGATCATCCTTGTTCTTGTTTTGCAGGTTTCGGTTAGTCGAGATTTGATAAACTAGACTGCAGAATACGTCCTTAACAATTGTGATCAATCTAATCCGGTAATCACCCATTATGGGATGCCACTACGTAACGTACTGCACAGAATTTCTCATCAAGAATCTCTATCCGAAAATTCCACATCCACTATATTCATCTTAAGAAAAGATGGATTCCTCCCCCTTTATCGGTAAGATTTTTAGGTCCCATTTTGATAGAAAGATCATTTTATATAATCTTATCTTATATTATTATAATTTTTTAATTTTTTTTATATAAAATATACTAATTTTTTATAAAAAAATTTAAAATAATAATAAATAATAAAATAATATTTATTTAATTTTTAATTTTTATTTAAAATTTTATGATCATTTCATTTTACTGTTCAAACGAAATTTTAAAAATATTTATCATAAATTCTTTTCTTATGGATTTTATCTTATAATGAATGAAGATTGATCTGTCACTATCGGGCCTCTGCCACCCGATCCTTACTTTGATAAAGTCTTGTTCACGTCTATTAATTTAGACGAGGTAAGTGACACGTATATCTTATTAAAAAAAAGGATATATTATTATAAAGAAAATAATTATTTATATAAATTTCATATTTATTTATTTAAAAAAAAATCGTATGACTACTCATTTATAACAATAAATATCATCTCTCAATTTAGATTTGCATCACCGGCGCATTCGGACCAAAGAGTTTAGTCATCGGTGGACAGGTTTTGGGGAAGAAATTAGGGTAAGAAAGAGGAGGTATATGCACCGCATATTATTGGTAGGCTTGGAGACCAGGAAGAAAGATACGGATCATGGCAATTCATTGAACGCTGGGGACCAGCTAATCACCCCGATTACCCCTATATGTATCATATATGGCAACTCTACAAAACATAAGTATCAAATCTTGGTTGGATTAGTTTTCAACCTTACTTGAAACTTAAAATGGTATCATTCACACTATTTTATATAACCTTTTGTTCACAAGAAAATATCTTATCTTATTAATAATTTGGTTAACGAACCATCAAATAAAAATATTAATAATTTGACTCTTTTTTTTGTTTTGTTAATATACTAATTTATATTATATATTATGTTTTATACTTTATATCATAAACGTTGAAATAGAAATCCTGCCGACTGGTCGAGTTTATGTTACTCAAATAACAGCCCACCAATAATGTGCTGACATGTAGACAGTCTATCACAACAATATTGTGGATGCACTTCCCTTTGCCATTTTGCACCCATTTTCCCTTTTGAACCTCCTCTCCTCTCGCGGCCTTTACATGGAACCCTTGTTATCATCTTGCAAGAAGATTCTCCAGCAGTTTCAATTGATGGGCATGAGAATGTGCCTGATAATGATGAGGCCGACGCATTACTCAAAGCAGCTGCAAATCAACCTGTATCCATAACCACTTTTTCGAACCTCCCTTCATCTTCCCATTTTTTCGAACAGTTCTTTTCCTTCATCTTCGCATTTTCCTTTCGTCTTTCCCACCATTTTCTCTTCGTTCTCTTCACCCTTTCCCCCACTCTTCATTCCAAATCTAAAAAATCTTTCCAAGAAAATACAATAATTTGATGAGCAGTGTTAGAAATCAACACGCAATTGAAGAAGCTGGAGGCTTCTGGAAGACGGCACCGTCAGTAGCAGCTAGAAGGTAGGCGCCGCCGGAAAATTCAATAAAGTCGGCCGCCGAAGTTCCACCGTCTTTTACACGTTCACACTATTTCTTTCTCCTATAAATACATATAAGATTGTAATGAGATAGAGAGTCGGAGGTGAGGTCCGTTGGAGAGATTAGAAGAGAGAAACCATTGTAAATAATTGGTTTATTGTTTAATACAATTTCTCCTCTTTGTGTGTGTGGACGTAGGCTAAATTGGCCGAACCACGTTATATTCTGGTCTCCATATTATTTGTGAGCTTCCGCCGATCCCAACAAGTGGTATCAGAGTCGGTAGGAGGCCGGATTTGTGAATTTTCGTGAGAGGCCCATTTTTAAACTTGATCGAAATCAAGTTTGGAGGATACCATCAGACTCCTCAGGTCAAGACGAAAATTTTGGTGAAAATTTCATCTCAAACGGACACCGGACGAAGCTACAAGCTCCACACGCGCCGACTCGGCGACGGCTACGCGCCACACGCGCGCGCAGTGAAGAAGACAAGCTCCGACCCGTTAAATCCGGGTGATCCGACCCGACCCGGTTTGACCCGATTTCCGACCCGCTACAGTAACCCAACGGATAAGGAATATTCCGTCGGTATATTCCGTCGCCGGAAGAATATTCCGTCACCGGAAAGAATATTCCGTCGCCGGCAAGAATATTCTGGTGCAAGAATATTCCGGTGACTGAGAGAATATTCTGGTGAACGAAGGGAATATTCCGGTGGCCGGAGAGAATATTCCGGTGAATAGTGGGGAATATTTCGTTTTTCTTATTTTTCAGGTTTTCGACGCAATTTTGATTGTTTTGGAACGAGACAAGAGTCGTTTCCGAGGTTTTCCACCGTTCTGGACGCAACGGTGAGCTTCGTTTGTTGAAATTCAATTCCGAACTTTGAGAAACGGTCACTCAAATCAAAGATTAAAGCCGAACTGATGGAGGACTCAGGAGCAAGTGCGATGATCAAGCTAACATCTACAAATTATGCACTATGGAGACCTCGAATGGAAGATTTCCTGAATTGTAAAGATCTCTTCGATCCAATTGAAGAAAAAAGCGTAAAGCCAGATGATGTAGCGGAAAAAGACTCGCATAAGTTGAATAAGAAAACTATTGGTCAGATCCGGCAGTGGATTGACCATAGTGTTTTTCATCATGTTGCACAGGAAACGGATGCCTATCAGCTATGGAAAAAGCTGGAAAGCATGTACCAGGCAAAAACTGCTCGGAACAAGGCATTACTAATGAGACGCCTTGTCAACTTGAAACTCAAAAGTGACATCTCAGTGGCCGCACACACAAACGAGTTTCAGAATCTTGTAAATCAACTTGCATCCGTAGATTTTAAGCTCGAAGATGAAGAGCAGTCTCTACTACTTCTCAGTTCCCTACCAGATAGCTGGGAAACGCTAGTGGTCTCACTTAGTAATTCAGCTCCAGATGGAAAGCTCGCCATGTCAATGGTGATAGACGCCTTGTTTAATGAAGAGACTAGACGAAAGGAGATTGGAGGAGACGAGACAGATGCCTTTGTAACAGAAGGAATGCATCAGAGAAATAGTAGAGGTAGAAGTCGAGAAAGGAACAGAAGTCAAAGTAAAGGGAGATCCCAAAGTCGCAGTAAACAGCGAAAGAAGGGAAAATGCTTTTATTGTGGTATAGAAGGCCACTTTAAAAGAGAATGCCGAAAGCTGCAGAAGAAGCAAAATCAGCCAAGCAATCAGTCAAAGCACGAAGAAGGCGAAACTGCAGTGACGCTTTCTGGAGATTGTGTACTCCTTTCCGCTGGTGAAGAATCTTGCTTGCACGTTTCAAGCGAGGAAGCTGAGTGGGTAATAGATACAGCAGCATCCTATCATGCCACTCCTTGTAAGGATTTCTTCAGTACTTACAGGGCAGGAGACTTCGGTACAGTCAAGATGGGAAATTCGAGTTTCTCAAAGATCGTGGGCATTGGAGATGTCAGGATAAAAACTAGTGTTGGCTGTACTATGGTGCTAAATGACGTTCGGCACGTACCCGATCTTCGACTCAACCTAATTTCTATAAGAACCCTTGATCAACAGGGTTACGAGAGTATCTTCAGCAACAATGCTTGGAAATTGAAGAAAGGAGTAATGGTCGTTGCACGTGTACATGTCTGTGGCACTTTGTACAAATCAAGTGCTAAGATATGTGCAAACAGTCTCAATGTAACTGAAGATGATACATCACCAAACTTGTGGCATCGGAGACTTGGCCACATGGGAGAAAAATGGGTATTTATGCTTGCAAAGAAAGCATTGATTACAGTAAACAAAGGTATTACTCTCAATCCTTGTAAATACTGTTTATTTGGTAAACAGCATAGAGTTTCATTCCAGACATCTGCTGGAAAAAGATCAGAGTTATTGAGCTTGGTACACTTTGATGTTTGCGGTCCTTTTGAAATTGAATCACTTGGAGGTAACAAATATTTTGTTACTTTTATTGATGATGCTTCACGAAAAGTGTGGGTGTATTTCCTAAAAAGGAAAGATCAAGTTTTTGAGCAATTCAAAAACTTTCATGCCATGGTAGAAAGAGAAACTGGCAAGAAGCTGAAATGCCTCCGGACAGACAATGGAGGTGAGTATACTTCTCGAGAATTCAGAGAATATTGCTCTAGACATGGCATCAGACACGAGAAGAGTGTCCCCTACACCCCACAACACAATAGTGTAGCAGAACGGATGAACCGGACCATTGTGGAACGAACCAGATACATGCTGAGTATGGCAAAGTTGCCTAAGCCATTCTGGGGTGAAGCAGTAAAATTAGCATGTTACCTGATCAACAGAACACCGTCAGTGCCACTGCAGTTCGAAGTCCCAGAGATGGTGTGGTCAGGCCGCAAGATTTCATACTCTCATCTAAGAGTATTTGGGTGCAAAGCATTTGCACATGTATCCAAGGAGAAAAGACAGAAACTTGATGAAAAGTCTACTCCGTGTTTTTTCATCGGCTATGGAGATGAAGAGTTTGGATACAGATTATGGGATCCAAAAGCAAAGAAGGTCATCAGAACCAGGGACGTAGTGTTCCATGAAGACCAGATGTTTAAATCAAAACAAATAACTCCAAGTGCTCCAGAACCAGCTCCGAGTTCACTACCACTTCAGTCTGTTTCAAACACTGAAGATAGACAGGAAGTTTCCCCAAAAGAAGAATAGGATATTGACAACGGAAAAACCACTACTGAGCAGGGGGAGCAGTTGCCTTCTCCATCAGAAACTGCAGAGTTTCCACAGTTGTCAGGTGATCAACCTCAGCAGGATAGATCCTCTAGAGGGCGATTGTTGATTCCGTCACGAAGATATCCGGAATCAGATTATATTCTTCTTACAGATCAGGAGGAGCCAGAAAACTTCCAGGAGGCAATATCTCATCCAGATAGCAACAAATGGATGCAGGCTATGCAGGATGAGATGAACTCGTCACAGAAGAATCAGACTTATGAGCTGATGGAACTTCCAAACGATAAGAGAGCACTGAGAAACAAATGGGTGTTCAAGCTGAAAAATGATGGCAAGCAGGTGAAGCACAAAGCTCGCTTGGTCGTCAAAGGATTTCAGCAGAAGAAAGGAATCGACTTTGATGAGGTATTTTCACCTGTTGTGAAAATGACTTCAATTCGAGTGGTACTCGGATTGGTGGCAAGTCTTGACTTGGAGCTTGAACAGATGGATGTGAAGACAATATTTCTTCACGGCAACCTTGATGAGGAAATTTACATGGAGCAGCCAGAAGGCTTCCAAGTTCCTAGAAAGGAACATTTGGTCTGCAAGTTGGAAAAGAGCCTTTACGGTTTGAAGCAGGCTCCCAGACAGTGGTATAAGAAGTTTGACTCATTCATGATGAGTCATGACTACAAGAAAACTGTTGCAGATCAGTGCGTTTACATCCGAAGATTTTCAGAAGGTGACTTCGTGATGTTACTGCTCTATGTTGACGACATGCTGATTATTGGAAAAGATCCATCCATTATCAGGAAGCTAAAGAAGGATCTCTCAAAAGTATTTGAGATGAAAGACTTAGGACCTGCCCAGCAGATTTTGGGCATGAGGATCACTCGTGACAGGAAGAAAAAGAAGCTATGGCTGTCACAGGAAAAGTATGTTGAACAAATACTAAGAAGGTTCAACATGGAGAAAGCAAAGCCAGTCAGTACTCCATTGGCTAATCACTTCAAATTGAGCAAAAGCTCATGTCCCTCATCACCAGAAAAGGTTCAAGAAATGGCTACAGTACCGTACTCCTCAGCAGTAGGAAGTTTAATGTACGCTATGGTTTGTACCAGACCTGACATCGCTCACGCTGTTGGAGTTGTGAGCCGTTTTCTTTCAAATCCAGGGAAAGAACACTGGAAAGCAGTACAGTGGATTCTCAGGTACCTTAAAGGTACATCAAAGTTGTGCTTGTGCTACGGGGGAGCTAACCCAGTCTTGGATGGCTATACAGATGCTGATATGGCAGGTGATCTTGATGGTAGAAAATCTACATCAGGATATATTTACACATTTGCAGGTGGAGCTGTATCATGGCAGTCCAAATTGTAGAAATGTGTGGCTTTATCTACAACAGAAGCAGAGTACATTGCTATAGCAGAAGCAGGAAAGGAAATGTTGTGGCTAAAGCGGTTCATCCAAGAAATGGGAGTCAGTCAAAAAGAGTACATAATCTATTGTGATAGTCAAAGTGCTCTTGATCTGAGTAAAAACTCGATGTACCACTCCCGAACAAAGCACATCGATATTCGGTATCACTGGATACGTGAAGTAATGGAGCAACAGCTGTTGAAGCTTGTAAAGATCCATACAAAGGAGAATCCAGCGGATATGCTAACAAAGGTAGTCACATACGAAAAACTTGAGCTATGTAGAAACATAGCCAGGTTAAGTACCTTGAACTAAAATGTGTCAGGACATCCTCCATTTGGTGTTGAGGGGGAGATTGTTAGAAATCAACACGCAATTGAAGAAGCTGGAAGCTTCTGGAAGACGGCACCGTCAGTAGCAGCTGGAAGGTAGGCGCCGCCGAAAAATTCAAGAAAGTCGGCCGCCGGAGTTCCACCGTCTTTTACACGTTCACACTATTTCTTTCTCCTATAAATACATATAAGATTGTAATGAGATAGAGAGTCGGAGGTGAGGTCCGTTGGAGAGATTAGAAGAGAGAAACTATTGTAAATAATTGGTTATTGTTTAATACAATTTCTCCTATTTGTGTGTGTGGACGTAGGCTAAATTGGCCGAACCACGTTATATTCTGGTCTCCATATTATTTGTGAGCTTCCGCCGATCCCAACAAGCAGAACTATTTCTTCTTCAACTTTCTTTCGATACTAAATTTTGCTTTAAATCATTCATTAAGTACCTTGCTCAGTTTAACACCTCGTTCTCGTAGGACTGAGTTATCACTAGCATGCACAGCTATATCCACGTTAATAGATTCACATCCTAAAAATACCTCATTTATTTAATAAATAAATGTATGATCATAAAGGTCTTTGAACTAAAAAAAAAAAACAAACTTTACAATGACTAACATAATCTAATTCTAGAAAAGACTGTTACTAATGCGACATAAAAGAACACTAATACTTGTGAAATAATTCATTTATTTACTCATTGTGAAAATAAAACTTATTCCTAATTAGGTCATTGTTATAAAACTATTTTTAGCCATCCAACTCTGCATCCTCATAAACATCATCTATAACAAACAAGCAAAGAGAAACAACAAAATAACAAAAATAAGTTGAAGACTCAGGAGATAGCACATCACACTGTAAAACATGGCATGGTTTAGACTTTGAATCGAAAACTCGACATGGCATGCATATATCATAATGGTTTCACATAATTCATTTAATCATTATGAACATGGAAAAAATTTATAAAAATATAGTGACATGCAACGTGAGTGCGTGATGGCTCATTCTTAATCTTATTTTATCGTGGAGTGGTACATGCTTGGATCCTTGTCCCACTCAACTTGCATTACTTGTATGAACATGATGTGAAATACGCTTAGATCCGTGTTTCACGTAACTTGCTTACTTGTACATGGAGTGAGACATGTTTGGGTCCATATTTCACTTGTGAAATATGTTTGAGTTCGTGTTTCATCTGATTTACTTGCTTGTACATGGAGTGAAACATACTTGGGTTCATGTTTCATCACGAAACACGTTTGAATCCGTATTTTATCTGATTTGCTTGCTGCTTGTACATAAAGTGAAACACGCTTGAATTCGTATTTCAAATAAAGTTTCATATCTTTCTTAATGTATGAAAATTACTAAAATTCATGAACCTTACTAGCATGAAATGACATATTCCTTTTTTGTGACATAATATGACATGTCTCTTTCTTGTACATAACGTGGCATGATGTAGTATCCTCTTTATTCATAACATGACATGGCATATTATATACATAACCGAACGTAGTACAATCATTCTTATACATGATTTGCATAACATGGCATGACATAACTTAATCTATATTGTATACACGATTTTGAGTGATACATGAACATGGCATTCATGTCTTGATATCATCTGAAGATGACATGTGTGGACTAAATCTTATGTAATCATGGCATACATGGGTTAATTATCACATGCACCGTGGTTAATTTATCATGTGAATATGGTATATATATGAATAACTTATTATATAAACATAAAATACATGGGTTGATTATCTCTATAATATGCCGGGGCAACTCAATATATTTTATGATCTTCAGCAATTATTAAATATATTATACTTAATTAAAAAATAATATTTAAATATTATACAAGAAAACTTTATTTGAATATTTTGAAATGCAAATATAATCTACTTTTTTATAATTTAAATACTTATTTTTATTTTTAGTAATATATATTTCTTTTAATATTTAATTCTGAAAATAAATAACGTCATCAACATCAAAATACGCATTATTTCACTACTTTTATACTGATTTCCCTATTGTTTAAAAATTTTGTATATTTTGAATAAAATCTTTTTAAATAATTTATTTATTTATTTATTTTAATCAAAAATTACATCTTTTAGGCAAAGTAGGAGGCCTATTCATGATAGAGAGTCTTAGGCGGTGGTTTAATTGACTACTCGTTTGAATCCATCCTGTCAATGTGGCATGCATGCTTTTAAATTTAAACGAACATGGCATACTTGAATCAAATATCACATGGTCATAATATGCATGAACTAGATAATTTATAGACCTGGCATGCATGCTTTTTCCTTATTTAATATCACATGGGCGAAATCGACGATCTAGGCAATTTCTCTTCAGCGTTCTTGTCGTTGTCGTTGTCGTTGTCTTTGTCTATATCCCATATGAACGATTGAATTTGGTGTAAGTTTTGAGGTGATAACATGTGAGTGGAGGATTGTTATTTGAAAAAAAAATAATAAAAAAGGACAGACCGCTTAGAAACGGTTCTCATGTTAGGATTGGATGATTTTTTGTGCATCTAGTTTTGTGTTAAGATGACACGACTTGAAATGGTATTTCGAATTTCCTATAAAAGATCTGAACTCAAGGTTGGAGCCTGTAAAACATTCTTTCTTCGCCGCAATGGTTAGATCAAGACGCACGTTATGCACTGTCCCCAAATTCAAAGGTAGGTGTGGCCTGCAATTTAATGCGCTCACCCAGATCATCTCCCATTATAATTAGCCGTTATGTAGGTAGCCGTTATACAAATTACAAACGTCGTGGCGTATTCTATTCTTCTAAAAAAAAGTTTGTAAATGTAACATTTAAATAAAAGAATTAATTTTTTAATAAGAATTTTCTTTTCAAAAAAGAGTAAGCCGCATTTATATAATTCATAGTTATATATTTAATATTATTAAGGTCTTACTTAGATATTAAGTTGAGTTGAGATTTGAGTTAAATTTTTTATAATAGTAGTGAATTGAGATGATAAAATGAATTTTGTGAGATCTGTTTAAGATATTAAAAATTATTAAGATGAATTCAGATATATTTAAAAAAAATTAAAAAATATTGTACTTCTCGTAAAAAATTGTTTTGTTAAAATTGATTGTGGATTACTGTAGAGATGTTTTGGATTAAGATGAATTTAATAATTTAAAAATTGAGTGTTAATTAAATATTAAATTTTTTTTATTTAAATATTAGACTCAAATTAAAATTTAATTTAATTAAATTAATCTAAGTCGTGTCTAAATTCGGGTCTAATTTTTAAGTTTAACCAGGGGACTTTCGACTGGAATGTGAGTTTCCAAAAGTCCGTAGTAAGTGAAACCGTACTAAGGCCCAAGGGGCCCTTTGCTTTAAATTATTGAATGGACTCCGTGGGGGCTCTTTGTGACATTGAAGTCCATGAAAGAGACCATGTGCACTTCGGCAGGGGTTGCAACAATTTTGTAGGGATCACAATTACAAGGGGACCCACTCCAACATAGAAACTGTGCATATTGCAGGCGAATCTTATTGCTTTCCATCTTTAATTTGATTCTAGTTTCAGCAACTAGTTTTGCCACCCAAATTTGTCATCCTCTTGCTTCCTAGATGGAATGCGATCATATTGTGGCTACAATGTTTAGCATCCAGTACGGATCATTACATATATAGCATTAGTATAATTTGTTTAGTTAAATTCTTAACATAAGAGTATGATCTATTGAGAGATGTTGGCCGGGGCTTGTCACGAAAGTAGAAAGAATTGTGCATAAGTTAAGAGACTTGATGAAAATGTTTGCCAGCTGAGATTGAGTTGAGATGTGATTGATCCAAAATGTTATTATGAGTGACTGTCTTTTCCCTTATGAAATGATAGTCCACCATTATATATCACGTGTGAGCATGAAAAATTAGGATCAGAAGCAAAGGAAATATCACGTGTGAGCATGAAAAATTAAGGTTAGAAGTAAGGGAAAGAGCTCGTATATTGTCTCTCTAGAGGGTAGGAGCAAAAGACAATGAACATGAAGGTCAAGTAAAAACTTGCAAAGCTAATATAGTTCAACAGTGAGAACGGCCATCAATCTAGAGTAATGCTATGTATAATTTCCATTTTGGGGATTCTTATGTAGGCTCGAACAATTTTATTTTAAAATTTTTTTAAAATTACAAAAACATCCATCTTAAAATGTTTTTTTTATTTATTTAATAAAAGGTCTGTACATGCACTCTCCAAGTGGGGACTGTAAATAGAATTTCTTTGCTAGATAATCCCAAATGTGTCTTGATGTTTGAAGTCCAAAATTAGAGTACATAACACCATCTAAGAGACTTGAACTTAGCCAAACTAGCCATATTGTTATGGCTACGCAAAATGGGAAGCAACTCTAACATCCATATAAGATAGTTGGTATTGTTCACTTTGACAAGAAATGAGACCGGTGATGTTAATTGTAAGAAAGATAGTGGCGGTGTTGTTGGAATTAAGGAACATAGAAGGTTGAAGTACAATTTCAGATACTGTACTGTATCGGCCGATATGTCGAAAATATGTCATATCGACTCTCTGGCTGGTACAAAAAACCATCTGTTTCGTTTAGTTCAAGATTTCGACCGTTTCGACCAGTACTAGCTGAAATACCATATTTCAAATTTTGATAGCTAGCTCTTTTTTTAAAGTAGTTTTTTATATAGATTCGTATTTTTTTCCTTTATATATATATAAGGTATATTTTGTTTGTATAAATCAGTAAATAATTAGTAATTTTATTTTTTTGTAGTTTGTGTATGTATATATATATAATTTATTTGTATATAGACGATTTCAAAACGGTTCATAAAACGATATTGATATCAAAATATTTTGTTCCAGTACCTTAGCCAGTACGCTTACCGATACAGTATCTAAAACATTGGGTTGAATATGTTTTTAAGATCGTGTAGTGGCATCTCTACCATAAATTAAGTGATGATACCATGTAAGAAATAATAAAGAAATAATTGTATTTGATAATCGTTCAGTTATAGATTACAAATATTTTTTGTGTTAAAAAATATCTACTACATAACTATACACAAGATTCATGATTTGTGTAGTCATGCTTATATATCTGCAATAACCTTTCCTCTTTTAGAGTCTTTTACATTGTGTAGATGATTTTCAACTTGGAACATTCTTATTAGATTGATTATATGTTAAATCCAATATACTTTTAACTATTAGGGATTTAAATAAGTCCATATTAAAATGTCCAAATGTCAAAAGTTTGGACTTAATGCTACAGTAAAGCCAAACAAAATTCTAAATTTGGAGGCTCCAAACCAATAATCAAACTCTTATTTTATTTGTTTATCTCTCTTTCCTACTTCATCACATAGAATATAATTATTAATTAATTATTAATTAGTTTTTCTCTCTTTGCCAAACTTTTATTAATAATTTAATTTAAATAGAATATGATTACTTATTAATTTTTTAAAGTCATAATCTAATTAAAATATGATTATTAATTAACATATAATAGGTAGAATAATAAAAAATGATAAAATAATATATATTCTTTTAATTATTAATTATGTATTACTATATATCTTCATAAATTAATAATTTATTATGGAAATTTAGTGTGAATAGTTAAAATCATTTATTGTTATATAATGAAAAAAAAAGTTATTTCAATGTGGAGACTTATGTGAATAGAATAATTAAAAGCTAAAATCTATGTTATGTTAGCTAAAACTATCATTTAGTAATGGACAATCTAATGAGAGTGCTTTTCTGTTATATCATTAAAAAAAAATTATTTATTTGTGACCAACTATTTCCTATTAAAATGATTTTTTTTTGTCAAAATGAGCATAATTTTACTACAAATAGTCATTCTCACTATAAATAATCCATCACAGATATTAATTTTCTTTATAGTGTATGCTCCTCCTCCCTAATAAAAAAGCTTAGCTCACAAACAACTAGGTTATCAAGTTCGGCAACGACTTCTGCCCACTTGCTGGCCGATGCTAACAAACGGTCTAGTCGTATATCTTTGTTCATTTTTCATTATTATAACTATTATTATATTATTATATTATTGTTATTATCACCATCTGGCCTCTTGTTGATGTATATTTTGGTAAAATTAAAGTATCAATGATTAAAACAAAAATTGAACTTTTATTAAAATACTTTGTAAAGTCAAAGTTGCATGTCTTCCTCGTGGACTTTACACAATTTGTTTTTGCATTAAACTAAGCCCTTAAGATCCAAACAAGCTGGACACTGATCTCTATTTTATTTGATTTTTTTTAAGGGAGATCTATCTTTAATTAGAAAGTAGAAAAGAAAAGAGAATTACAAATTCGGTGTTACAACCAGTTTTATTCTATCTTCTGCTAGCCTAAGTGCTGACTTAGCTAGACAGTGGGCTTTCAATTCACACTTCTTTTTACAAATGAAGCCTTATAATTTAATGAAGATAATAACAACTTAGTGTCTTGAAATAGCATGCCTATTACATCATTCCTATTGCCTTGGCTATTAAGCTCCTTAATTACCTGTATATTATCTCCCTCGATGATTATCGAAGACAGGTGGAACTCTTTTGTTAGGACAATAGCCTCCTTGCCTCCCAGGATTTCTGCTAGCAAAAGATCCATGAAGGAATGCTTAGAAATTTTTTTTGTCCAAACAACTTTTCTGGTCCCTCACAATCAAGCCTATCCCTATTCTTTAATTTACTTTGTTCAGACTGGCGTCTCTATTGATCTTAACATAGCCTGTTGGAGGAGGTTGCCATGAAGAATTCTGCTATGTTCTGTTGGGATAGTTTTGCATGGAGATACTCTGTGCCTCTCTGAAGTCCTCTAGTCCATGGGTTGCTATTTTGATGACATGGTTTGAGTGCATAAAAGAATCTTCAAAAATTAGATTGTTTCTTCTCATTCAAATAGCTCAGGTTATTGCTGCAAATTCTTCAACCACTCATTTCTTGCAAGACTGCATTATATCTTCCAACAGCCTTTCAAAGGATTCTACCATCCTATTTTTCTTTTGGATACACATAGGGCCTTGACCCCACACATCACGTGCAGAGGGGCAATTCTAGATTATATGTAACACAAATTCCTCATATTTTCTACAAATGGGACAAAACGAAGAATTTGAAAAGAAAAAAAAAATAGGGGCCACCTTGCCTTAAACCCCTTGAAGGATGTAAAAAATTATGAGGAGAGCCATTAATCACAACTAAGTAGGACACAATGGTAATGTATTCTTTGATCTAGTTTATCCAACGAGCATGAAAGTCAACATGGTGAAGAACATAGAGGTTAAAGTTCCATTCCATTGATTCAAAAGCTTTAGACATATCCAATTTAACTGCCATAAGTCTCACATTGCCATTTTTTTTTTATTTCAAATGGTGAAAGATTTTATGAGCCAAAATAGAATTCACTTGGATGATTCTTTTTAGAATAAAGATAAATTGGAATGGAGATATAATTTGTGGGAGGATCACTTTGAGATGGTTTACAAAGAATTTTGTGATGATTTATAATAAATATTGGAAAGAGTAATGGTATAAAATTGATTTACATTATTAAAATTATCCGTGTTAGGAATGAAAATTAAATTAGTGTGGTTTAACTCTTTGATAGTTTTCTGCTAACAAAAAAAATATTGGACAGCAACAATGAGATCTCTTTTAATAATTTCTAGATATCCTCCATCTGCATGCAATGGCCACGTGAATTAGCGGAGCTTCCGACCTCGGTTGTACTGTTTTAGATTCCAAGTGGGCATACCCACGTGAAGCTGAGCTGCCAAAAGATTTGGAATTCCAAACACTTGATTCAAAAGCCATCCATGGGGTCCTTTGCTAGCTAGCTTCCATCGTAAGTGCGCTTTATTATCTACAACATCGTGGAAGGCTGCTAAAGTACCATTCTAACAGTGTATATTCTTTATCATTAATTAATTTGTCCACTTCGATCATACTGATTGATCATATTTGATTAATATTGATAATTTTTTTTATTATGATTTATCGTTGATTTATATATGATATGATATAATACCATTTATTAAAATATTTATAATAAAAATAATTTTATAATATTACGTATCATCACATCAAATCAATTATATTATTTTATAATTTTATTTTTACAAAATTTTAGTATTTTAGCTAAAGAAAACATTTATCTTTTGCTAGTAGCTACGATACATGCACTTTTTTTATGATGATTATTATTATTATTACCCTTTTGTCCCGACGTTCTAATTCTATAAATCTCATTCTAATTAACTACTAAAACGTGACAGAAAAGGGGCCAGTTAGTATAAATTAAGTTAATGACCATTAAAGGTGAATTAGAATATGCTTTAAATGTGCTAGCTGCTGAGTGCTTGATGCTAATTTATTAGATAATAATAAGCAGGCGGCCCTAAAAAGTCATGTTGATTTGGCAGTTCATGATAGTCAAGACAGGAAATTCATTTGAATTTGCTCCTTCCAACTTTAGGCAAAGATAATTAAAGTCCAACCATGTATAAACAGATAATGCTTAGGTAATCAATATCTTAGAGAGAGAGAGAGAGAGAGAGAGAGAGAGAGAGAAGTACTTTTAAGAAATTATTGCATCTGCAAAGGAATATACCCAGCACTTTGATCTAGTTTTAACAGACAAAATTAGTACGATCTCACACCTGAAATCCATCAAATCAATAATTAAAACGAACCGAAACAAAACAAGTACTTATGTTGTTATTAATGTTTCAAAAATTAAAAATTAAAAAGAAATATAAAATTAAGACTACAAGTTTGAAAATTAAGCCTACAAAAAAAATAATTATTAATGATTCAATATTAACGATAAAATTAATTATTAATAATTAAAATAAATTATTAATAACTAATAAAAATATAATAAATAAATAATTTTTTTGTAATATAATTGAGGTCTGAATTGATCAGTGCATGTCCTCATTGATTACAATATTCGTGGTGAATGATAAACTTCCCATCGTTGTTGATGTGGATAAACGCCATCATTGCGACGTTGCAATATGCAAAACGCAGTCATGATCTGTACGTATGAGCATTAATTGATGAGTTTGTTTTTTCTTCATCTTTATCTAAGAAAAACGTAAATTGACACGTAATTTTTTTAAGTCATTATATATATATATTAATAAACAAATACTTAGTTTAAAATACAGAAACTTTACAAAAACGTATTTACAAATTGTATATCTTAAAATAATATGTTAGATTGTAATTAATAGTTTTTTTTTTTTTTTTATAAAATAAATTTAGTCGGATAAGATAAGGACGTTGCTTCAAATGCATGGTCATGTACAGCTTCAAAGACATTACCGTAGAGTGCAGGGCTGCTGGTGGCCATAAGTTCACTGAGCAAGATTAATGGTCCATCGTATCCAGCTAGTCATGCCCATATATAGATATCTAGGTCCATCCTAGACAACTTCACACACCATATGTGTGTGTATGTATATATATACATATATATATATAAATATATATATATGGATGGTTGAAAACTCATAAATATTATCAAATATATATATATATATATACATGCACACACTAAAAAAAAAAATAATATTAGTAATTAAATATTTACGATTAAACTGAATATTCATTATTAAAATAGATTAATAATGACTATAATAAACTATTTATGACTAAAAATTGATAACAAATAAATATCTTTCTTGTAATAACATACGAAAAATAATTATATTTATCATATATTATTACAAAAATTACTTATTTACAGTTACTTAATTCCAATAAAATAATTATTTACAATTATAATTGGTCATAAATTTTTTTTATCGCAATTAAAATGTATATTACAAAACTCATTTTTCTTGTAGGATATAAACTAAATACACGAAATATCATATAACATGTCTTGATAACCCAACTAAAATATATATTAGTAGTACATTAATACAACTTATAACCTCTAATATATAAAACGAGCAGATAAACTTATACGAGTTAATTACTCATTTAAATTATATAGTATTCAAACTTCTGTTATTGTTATGGATCTAGGCCTTCATATATTAAACTAATCAAATTCAGATCAAGTCTGCATGTAGTACATGAGCCAAATTCAGCCTCAGGACTCAGGTACTGTTTGCGTATTTTTCCATAAATCTTTCCCCATACGTATAACCACGTACGTATTGACCTGGATCAAAATTAGAGGAGTATTTTTGTTAAATAATTCGCGTATTTAAAATCTAAATAATAAAAGAATATGTTATAATAGCTTATAGCCAAGTTAATTTCATTATTATATTTTTCCGAGACTGGTTGTGTAGATGTGACGATAAGAAGCAATCTTTAGCCCCACAACACCAAAACGCTTGGGCGAAATCACCTCTCATATTGTTGTGTTGTGATAATAGACTACAAATTTGTTTTTATTCGTGTCCATATATATATATATATATATATATATATATATATATAGTAAAATGATTTAGATAAATCACATTCAGGACATTCTATTTCATATGTTACTGTTTACATATTACTGTTCATGTAAACAGTAACATATGAGATAGAGTGTGCTGAGTGTGATTTATCTACAGTACAACTCATGTATATATATATATATATATATATATATATATATATCCAATTCATTGAGACCACGTGAATATTGGATTCAGAAAAATCATTCTCTTCTTAAATTAGTTATTGCCACTTCCAATGACGCTGAACTCATGATGTGTATGTGCATGTCTCTCTCTAGTAATTATTAAAAAAAAGTACTTATTTACTATTATTTAATAGTCACAAATAATATATTTTAATTGTAAATAATCTATTTGATCAATTTAAATTTAGGAAAAATTTTCTCTCTCTTCTTTTTCCCCCTCTCCATACAACTTATCTTCAACATCGAATATGAAAGTTTTATTTCCTTGATGCTTTGTGTTCTGTGACCGTAAGATTGTTGTTTTCAATGCTGGGTTACAGAAGGAATATTGTGATTGAATCAAAACTCTTAAGTAAAGGAAGGTAATTTCTTGATCATCAATATCAATGAAAGGAAATAGAAGATGATGAATAGGATGTTCTTGGGGACTTCTTCAGTGACGTGGTTGGTTAAAGCTTTGGAGGACTGTCAAAAAGAAAAGAAAAGGAGGTTTTCTACACTACAGTCAGGGAGAATAACTGTAACTTCATAGCACGGAGGAGTGCGAATGCTAGAAGTCAAGACTTGGCAATGGTGGAATATGGGGAAAGGTGCCAAGTGAGCCTTTCTGTTCATCTGTGAAGAGCATAATGGAAATGGTTGGAAGAGGATGAGGGAAGCTTTACGGGAGTTTATTGTAGATGGGAGTACTAGAACCAGACCTCCAATGAAGGCTTTAATGGACATTAAGAGAGGTGTGAAGGTGTTGTAGCACGGCATCGATCGAACAAGGAGGCTTTGGAAGCCCCTCGAGCCACACGACATGCATAAGGTGCAGCTTCGGAAGAGGCATGTCTGCAGGTGGGCGAGGGAGCTGGCAAAGAAGATGTTGGGACAAATGGGGAAAGGATTATGAGGGAGTTGTTCGAAATGGACAATGTGTTGGGTCTTATGGCTGAGAGAGAGAGAGCACTTATATGGTTCGTTGAGGGAGATAAGGGGTTGGGCTTGAATATCAACTCGAGCATTGTTAGTGGGCTGAATGAGTAGGCCCCTATCGCAATTAACCATAAGGAAAAAGCTTAGATGGGCTCGGGGGATGGGCTTAAGCCCATGGGTCAAGCGGCAAAGGTTTGGAGGAAAAGAACTTCAGATGACCCATCGACCAGTGGAACAACCAATGGGCCCTTGCTATCGCCGCCGATGAAGGTTCAAGTGACCCTGTCGTTGGTGGTTGAAGTCCCAATGATTGTATTGACGTTGGTAGCTGAAGTTTTGGAGTTGCGATTAGAGAGTTTACCATTCTTTGTCGCGTCTGAAGCTTGCGACACTGAGATTCTTGCATAGACAAAGTCGCCGGAAAGTTTGGAAGAGGTCTTGACATCGACAACTTTGGTACCTGCACAGAAAAAGTCGCCGGGAAGAGTACTTGCAGAGAAGGCTATTTTAGTTAAGCTCGACAGCCTTAAGTCTTGGTGTGGAAAGCATTGTGGTGTCTCAAACGTCTTGGACACTAGTAGTGTTGACAAAGATTATCTTAACTCTCATTTTTCCTTGGCTGGGCATAATCGGTTTGCAGTGTTGGGGGATTTGGTTACTCACAATGACGTTCTAGCTTGGGAATCGGGTGGAGCAGAGAAATTGCTCAATTCAGAAGGGGTGGAATTGTAGGTGGTCAATTGTGAAGAGGTGAGCTATGATATGGGAGATGCAAACCCGATATGTATGCTCCCTCCAAGTCCCATTCCTAATCAGTTTATCTCTAGCTGGGTATTCAAAAAAGTGGAGGAGTTTAGAGTAGTCTTTGAGGTGTCTTATACTAGATTCGAAGAGAAATATAAAGCCCTTATTGTAGCTATGGAAGACAATAGGGAGCTTCAAATGTTGCATTGCTTAATTAACTATGATGGTAAGGAGGGGAGTAGCAGAAGGAACAGATCAAAAAGGGAGGGGAGTCACTATTGTCCCTGAATCTTAAGATCCTCTCTTGGAATGTACGGGGGCTTAATTATTGCGATAAGTGCCTCTATGTTAAATCTTTATTGCGGATGTGAAAAGTTGATGTGGTTTGTCTTCAAGAAACCAAGTTGTGGGTTGTTGACGGAAGAATTATTCGCAGCTTATGGGGGTGTTTTTATGTGGGATGGTCCTATTTGGCCTCTTTTGGAGCTTCGGTAGGTGTTATTTTAATGTAGGACAAAAGAGTGGTATAGGTGGTGCATGAATGTGTTGGGACTTTTTCAGTTGCCATTCTTTTTAAAAATATAGTCGATGGTTGGGAGTGAGCTTATGTAAGTGTTTATGGACCTAAATTGGATAGTGAAAGGAGAAGATTCTGGGAGGAATTATTGGGTTTGTATTGTTTATAGGAGGTGCTGTGGTGTATGGACGGGGACTTAACATCACATGTTTCCTTAGCGAACGATCAGGGAACCTTTGAACCTCTTTGGTGATGGAGGAGTTTCTAAATTTATGTTTGATTTGGATCTCATGGACCTTCCCCTTGTTGGATGCGAGTTCATATGGTCCAATAACAAGGGGTAATCAATATTGAATAGATTTCTTATTTATTCTTCATAGGAAGCACACTTTCCGTACTTGTGTCAGAAACTGTTGATTCGACTTTGCTCGAATCATTTTCCCATTATGCTTGATTGTGATTATATTCATAGGGGCCGTCGGTACTTTAAGTTTGAAAATATGTGGCTAATAGTAGAGGGTTTTGTTGATAAAGTTCGGAATCAGTGGTCTTCATATAAGCTCACAGGTACTCCTAGTTTCATTTTTACAGGTAAGCTAAAAGCTTTGAAGCAAGACTTGAAGAAGTGGAATATGAAAGTTTTTAGAGGTATTGACAGTCAGAAGACTGCCTTATTGGAAGACTTACAAGAGTTGGAGATAGACCCTTTAGAAGAGGCATTGGAGAGGAAGAGTGTGGTGAAGACTGAATTAGAGATGGTATTGTTGATGGAGGAGACCTTGTGAAGACAAAAATTTCGGGCCTTGTGGTTAAAAGAAGGTAACAAACGTACGAAATTCTTTTACAAAGTAGCTAATTCACACATGCACAATAATGTCATTGAGTTGCTCACTGCAGATAACCAAATTCTCTCATCCCCCCAAGAATTAGAGACTTATATTGTGAATTATTATGAGAACTTGCTTGCGGAGCCAACTGCTTGGAGGCCAAAGCCCAATGATTTGTCTTTTGAATCTACTGATACCCAGAGTGCAAGTTTGTTGGAAAGACCGTTTGAAGAAAAAGAGATTTAAAAGGTCATTAGTAGTATGGACAAAGACAAATCACCCGAACTGGATGGTTTTTCAATGGGTTTTTTGCAACACCGTTGGGAGATAGTGAAAGGGGATGTTATGCAGGTTTTCTTTGAGCTCTATGCTTTTGGAAAGTTTGAGAGATGTCTTAATGTGACATTCATTGCCCTCATTTCGAAAAAACAAGGGACGATGGATATTGAAAATTTCTGCCCTATAAGCTTGGTAAGTGGGGTTTACAAGATTATTTTAAAGGTGCTTGCCAATCGACTAAGTTTGGTAATGAGACAATTCATTTCTAAACCTCATAATACCTTTATTCGGGGAGATAGATACTTGATTCAGTGCTCATAACTAATGAGTGCTTGGACCATAGATTGAATGAAGGTATACCTAATATTCTATGCAAACTGGATATGGAGAAATGATTTAATCATGTGAATTGAGATTTCTTCTTTTACATGGTTTAGAGGTGTGGTTTTGGTGATAAGTGGATTTCATGAATTCGACACTACATCACCACTGTCAGTTTTTCAGTGTTAATTAATGGAACACTTGTGGATTTTTTCAACAATTCCTGTGAATTACGTCAAGGGGATCCATTATCTCATTTTCTTTTCGTCATTGTTATGGAAGCTCTTAGTCGGATGGTGAAGGCAACTATTGACAGAGGTTTCCTAGCTGGATTTTCAGTGAGTAATGACACTAATGGCTCAATCATTATTTCACATCTTTTATTTGCAGATGACACAATTTTCTTTTGTGATGCAGAGCAGGGCCATATTCAAGTCTTATGAGCACTCTTGTTATGTTTCGAAGTTGCATCGGAGCTGAAGATAAATCTTGGTAAATCTAAGATGGTCACGGTGGGTGCAGTGCCTAGTATCAATAGCATAGCAAATCTTATGGGTTACAAAGTGTCTTCCTTGTCTTCCTTTTTTTTTTTGCAAAAAGTACAGTGAATCAGTGGACCATCTATTACTTCATTTTGAGGTGGAAAAAATGCCGTGGAATGAGATATTTAGTAGAGTAGGTGTTGCGTGAGTTATCCCGCCTAACGTTGTAGATTTTCTAGCATGTTGGAGGGGTATCTAGGGCTATCCACAAGTAGTAGCAGCATGGAAGATTATCCCATTGTGTCTGATGTGGTATATTTGGTTGGAAAAGAATGCGCTATACTTTGAAAATAAAGAACGAACAATGGCAGAGCTTCAGAATTATTTCCTGCATACTTTTACTTTGGTTTTCAACAAATGTCCCTAATGAAAGTACTGTGCATGATTTCTTATCTTTGATGTAGAGCTCTAAGAATGTATTTAGGCATTTTTGTTTGTACTTGGATTATGCCTACTTATATTCATATCAATAAAGTTTTTATTACTTATAAAAAAAAATGGTTTGTTTGATTGAAAATGTTTAACATTAGTGTCTATTTTTCTTATAATGAATTAACCAAACAATATTAATTCCTAAAATTAGAAAATAAAAATCAAAACAATATGGTGCATGTGTGGGGGTATAATGATTTATGTTGTTCTACAAACAGCTTTATGATGTCATAAATTCTCTAAGCTTAAGTGCTAGAAAGTCTTGAGCTTTTAATTCCAGAGTAATAAAAAATGATCACTCTGCCAATTGTAATTAACAGATTTAGTTTTTTAATGTTTTTATTTAGTTAATTAGAGGATGAAAACGATATATATATAAAATACATATTCATCGAAATTTAATTAATTCAAAAGAATATAAATTAATTATATTGATTTTCTCTCGAGCCAAAATTCTATCTAAAATATATGGGTTTTAATCTTTTAGAATTATTGGTGAAACTTTACTTAAAAGTGAGAGAGATACAAAACAACAAAAATGAGTATTCCTAATTGATTATTTATAGTAAATATGATTATTTATGATAAAAATATACTTAATTTGACAGAAAATAATTATTTTGATAAAAAAACTAGTCATAAATAAATAATTTTCTTATAATAATATTACGCAGACAAAGATTCAGTTACTGAGTTTTTTTTCATGATCATCAGTTACCTCAAAATATTGGATTATATCTTATGTGAGAATTTTTTTTACAAATATATCTATTTTATGTTTCAAAATTAAACTGTTCTCAGATTACTTTATTATTATGATCCATATAAAACATTTCACTATTATATATTCACAAATTATTTAATACTATTTATAAACTATTTTATTACTATATATATATATAATAATTATCCTAAATACCCTTACCATCCAAAATAATTTTAATTGTCATATATACTCCAAGTTTTACTTCCATACAAAGGTGAAAGAGTCGTGCAGGAAACATCATGAGCTGAGGCTCAACATTTTTGAGAAAATTTTGACTCCTCACACTACGGGACGTGTTTCACAAGGAAGAAGTTGATCATGCAATTTGGACCACTTTGTAATTATTGTTAGCTTGCGTACGTATAATGGGTAACATCTTTGACCACCACACCTCACTGCTTACTCACCTCTGTTTTCACAAGATCCAGTTATGTACACTAAACAAAACAAGAATTAAACCCTTTTTGTTTCTTTTATACATTTAAGAGAAGGATAGTTTCAAACTTTAAAACCTTCATTTTAAAAAAAGAAAATTATGCTAATCACATCACAGACTCTTTTAATTCTAAAAAATGAAGGGTAATAATGCATGGAGCTGAAAAAACCAAACATTGAACAACGAACATCACGATTTGCATAATATTATGTTCTCAAATATGATTGGTTGGTTGGAACTACCGAGATTACATAGCTTATATATAATAAATATATACAATTTCATAAACCTACAACTAACCCCTCAAATCCCACGCAACACAGCTTTGGCTGTACCTAATTACATGGTCCCTTGTCCTCGAATCCTCCCATAATCTAACGACGTTGCCGTTTAACACCGTCATGTCCTGGTACCTGTACCACCCCGTCTCCCCCGTTCTCATCCTCAACACTTTCTCCCACCACTCTCCACACTCAACGACGTCAGTCACGCCGTTCTCATCCCACTCATTCTCCGCCGCCGCCGCCGTTAGCTCATCACTGCACTCATCTTCCTCCTTATACACTGCAATAAACTTGGCCCCTTTAGTCACTCCGTTGAATTGAACCTCTCCGATCCCCACTCCTGGGGCAAGAACTGAAACTGGAGCTGTTGGCTCGTCAGACGACACGTCGGGAACCGGCTCAGACCGGCTTGAGTTTCGATCATTGCGAGAAGGAGGTGGAGATTCGCCGGACTTCAGGAAGGCAGTAGATATGGTGGACCCGCCGGCGGTTCTGATCCTCCAAAAGCTGAATGCAGCGGTTATGACGGCGATCCACGTCCATAGATTATTGACGACGGTGAGGACGCCAAAGCTCAGATAGTTAAGAGCGAGAGCTTCGAGAGGAGACTCCAACACGTTCATTTCGAAGTTTTGGAGTCTGATTAGAGCTCTGCTTCTTGTCTTTTTAGGTTTTGGGTTCTGTGGGTGTGGGGTACCAAATTGCAAATGAATACGAGGGAAGACGAGGAGGTCTGTGGAAGAATTTATGGGGAAGGTGAGAGGAGGCAGACTCAATAGTAACCGTTGGATCAGACAGCAAGTTGAGGGGATCTGATGGAGATGCCAAGAATCGAGAGCCGAGATGCCAATTGGTGAAATAGATCCGAAATTTATACCGAATTTTCAGATTTGTGGCTTTTGGGGGCAATATACGTGTATGGTCAGCAGCGGATCTAGTAAATTGATCTCTCCCCCAGTATTTATGCGTCCAGGGGGAATCACGCCCTTCGATTTCTACTACAATTTTAGGGAATCTCTCACCCAGAATAATAATAATAATAAAAATTTTAAAAATGATAGATACAAATATAAATTTAGAAATGATATGTAATTACTTAAAAAAAAAAAAAATTTACGAGATACACTTAAAAAAAAGTTAACTTTTTTAATAATAAATCTTATTTTATTATTAAAGAAATTGTATGTTGTTTACAACTTCACAACTATATATAATATTACATTTTTAAATATCATGATAATCAATACCAAAGTTCACCTCTATTTTACTCACACTATATTTTACTCACACTTTATAGTTGATTCGCTTCGCATTTTTCTTTTGCTATTTTGATGAAATTTCAAAAGAAATTTTAAAATTCCATTCTGATTTTAGAATGCCTATAATTATTTAGACACCAATATTTCCGAATCACTCTTTTAAAAATTAGAGTTTTACACTCACTTATCTGATATAAATTATTCAAATAAGTGATTAAAGTAAGTTAGAATGAAAATAAGGTCTGGTTTTCTGTGTTACCAGTACTCTCATGTATATTGATATATATAGACGTGTACAGGAGGTTTGAATTACATTTGCAGATAAGATCAAGAATTCAAATGTTTAAATATCTAACTAGGTATCTATCTAAACAGAAATTTGAAAAAGGATAATAGACTAAACAGACTAAATGAATAATAAATTAAACAACAAAATTAGTTTGACTTGATTCGGCTGAATCTGGTGCAAGAGGAGTCCTGGAACAGTAGCTATCTCTAACATCCCCCTTCAAGTTGATGGGGAGGTCACAAAGCATCAACTTGTCACGAAGGAACAGGAACCGGATGAAGTTAAGGCTTTGGTGAAGATATCAGACGGTTGTGCAGCAGTAGAAATATATCGAGCTTGGATATCTCTATTGAAAACCTTTTCTCGAATGAAGTGGTAGTCTACTTCGATGTGTTTAGTACGAGCATGAAAGACTGGATTAGAAGAGAGTGCCAAAGCACCAATATTGTCCACCCATAAACAGGGAGTCGTCATGATTGGAATGTGAAGTTCCCGTAAAAGCATCCTGAGCCAGTAAAGTTCAGCTACTGTGAAAGCCATCGATCTGTATTCTGCTTCTGTGCTCGACCTGACTACCACTGGTTGTTTCTTAGCTGACCAGGATATGAGACATGGTCCAAGATATATACAGTAGCTAGAGGTAGACTTCCTATCATCAGGGGAACCAGCCCAATTGGAGTCACAAAAACCATTAAGATTAAGTGTGCCCTTGCTGAGTTTGAGGCCAAAGTGTAAAGTACCCTTTATGTATCTCAAGACTCGTTTGGCTGCCACCAAATGGTCAGTGGTTGGACAATGGAGAAATTGACAAAGTTGATTCACACTATATGAGAGATCAGGTCGAGTAAGCGTGAGATATTGTAAAGAACCCATCAATGTTTTGTACTCCGTGGGATCAGTGAGAGGGTCCCCTGAAAATCTTGAGAGTTTAGCTCCAGAGGTGCAAGGTGTAGGAGCTGGTTTAGCTCCAGCCATTTTGGTGCGATGTAATAAGTCAATAGCATATTTTGCTTGACTGAGATGGAGCCCTTCTGAGGTACGGGTAACTTGAATGCCTAGAAAATAAGATAAAGGTCCAAGATCCTTCATAGCAAAGTCAACACCAAGGTGATTGATGAGATGATCAATAGATGAGGATGTGTTGCTTACAAGTATGATATCATCAACATAGAGAAGCACAAAAATAGAAATGTTGTTGTGGTGAAATGTGAAAAGTGATGAATCAACTTTTGAGCTATTGAACCCGAGAGCAAGTAATGCTTGGGACAATCTCAAGAACCAAGCGCGAGGAGCTTGTTTCAGTCCATAGATGGATTTGTGTAATCTGCACACATGATTAGGAAAATTAGGATCCTCAAACCCTTTAGGCTGCTCCATATACACCTCCTCTTCAAGATAACCATGCAAAAAGGCATTAGAGATAGATATCAAGTTGTCTAATGGACCAATTGTGATGGACAGCTAGGGCCAACACTAATCTAATTGTTGCTAGTTTAATGACAGGACTAAAGGTCTCAGTGAAATTCACCCTATCAATTTGATTAAAGCCTTTAGCCACTAGTCTGGCCTTGTATCGATCAATAGTCCCATCTAATTTCTGTTTCAGTTTAAACACCCACTTATTTCTCACAACTTTCTTGTGTAAAGGTCGAGGACATAAAGTCCAAGTTTGATTGTCTAGTAAAGCATGGTATTCAGCTTGCATAGCATCAAACCATCGTTGGACCTTCACTGCTTCTTTATAGGTTTTGGGTTCAGGAGGTAATGTGATGGCAGAAAGGGCTTGTAATGGGTATTTGGTAGAATAGTATAGTTGATAATCTGAAAACTGTTTTGGTTTGGAGGAATTTTTTTTGGAGCGTGTAATAATTTGATTTGAGGAGAGGTCAGGGATAGGTATGGTTGTGGAAGGATGTGAAGTAGAAAATAGCTGGGATGATTCACTAGGATTTGGCTCAGATGGTGTATTAGAAGTGGGTGTATTGATCACGGGAAGTGGGCTAAAGTGTGAGGGAACAGGTTCAGATAATATTGATGTAGGTAAGACAGAAGTGGAAAAACTTGGGGTTTCACAATTAATAAATGAAGGAACTGAAATAGGTGGTAAGGGATTGGAAGATGAACCTGATTGTGGAGGATTGATAGAAGAGTGAGAATTTCCCTACAAGGTGGAAGTGGCAGCAGCTTGATCCTGTGTAGCAGAAGCAGGGAAGCTCATTTCATCAAATATAACATGCCTAGAGATATAAACCTTCTTTGTTTTTAAGTCCAGACAACGATAACCCTTTTGATTTGAGCTATACCCGAGAAAGACACACTCGGTGTTTCTAAAGATTAATTTGTGGGGATTATATGGTCTGAGTAGAGGATAACAGGTGCAACCAAAAGTCTTGAGGAATGTGTAATCGGGTTGCTTGTTAAACAAAGTGAAAAAGGGAGATTGATTGCTTAGTACTGGTGTAGGAAGTCTATTGATGACATACACTGCTGTGAGGAAAGAGTCAACCCAGTAACAAGATGGAAGTTGAGATTGAACTAAGAGAGATAGACCTGTTTCAGTGATATATCTGTGTTTTCTTTCAGAAATTCCATTTTGCTCCGATGTGTGAGGGCAAGTTTGCTTATGAAGAATGCCATTGGCTGACAGAAAACTTTGGAATGCAGTGGAAAGGTATTCTCCACCATTATCAGTGAGTAATTGTTTGATATTTTGAGAGAATTGGTTCTCAACTAACTGTTTAAACTTGATGAAACAAGAGAATACATCAGATTTATGCTTTAAGGAAAACAACCATATAAATCTCAAAAAATCATCAATGAATAAAACATAAAGTTTACAACCACTGACTGAGGAAACAGGGGAAATCCAAACATTTGAGTGTATTAACTCAAGAGGATATTTTGATCTGTTATTGGACTCGGGAAAAGAGAGTTTGTGACTTTTGGCAACTTGGCACGATTCACAAACATTATTGTGCTTTACAGGACCAGAAATAGGAAGAAGAGTCTCTCTAACAACTCTAGACACTATAGACTCAGAGGCATGAACAAGTCTGGAATGCCAAATATGAATTGGAGCTCTGACCCCTTGTAATGCAATGAAGGATGAAATGTGCGCAGCTTTTGGAATTGATGTGTTGAGCTTCATCTGCTTGAGATACATAGGATATAAGCCAGCTTCACTCTGCCCTTGAAGGAGAATTTTCCTAGTCTGTAGGTCCTTGACAAAGAAATGAGAAGCTGTTAGGACAAAGTAGTAGCTATTGTCACTGCAAAATTTTTGTATGGACAACAGATTTGAGGATGCATGAGGACAGTGTAAGATATTATGCAAAAGAAATTGTTTGTTGAAGTTTAGAAGCATAGAAGAACCAGTGTTTGTGATGACCAAGCCTCCTCCATTCCCTACTGTGACCTTGTCATTGCCTTGATAGGGCTGCTGCTGTAAAGTCAGATTGTCTAGTTGAGATGTGATATGATTGTTTGCTCCACTGTCAAGGTACCATGGTTGTTCAACTTCTTGTGTGCCATGAGTATGTGCTGCCATGGCTGATAGTTGAGCTGGTGGATGTCGACCTTGATAAGTGAAATCCATTCTATGATAGCAATCTAATGCCTGATGGTTGGTCTTACCACAGATTTGACACGGTGGGAATTTATTGGAAGAGAAGGGACTGCCAGAGGATGGAGGTTTGGAAAAATTTTGGCCAGAATTAGAGTTGGAGGTGGGTTGAGAGTATGAGGAAGGCTTGGCTTGCTGGTTGGAGTATTTTGGTTTCTTGCCATATGGAACCTTTGGTTTGTTGGTGAAAAAGGCAAATTGGGTGTCATCACTGGGAAGTGTTTTGGTCTGAGATTCAAGCAGCTGCACAAAGTTAAGTAATTCAGTTTGGAAGTCATCAAAAGATATGGGTTTGTCTCTAGTGACAAAATTGAGAGAGGTAATAAAGGGGTTATAGGCAGAGTTGAGACCACCAAGAACATAAGAAATTAAGTCTTCCTCATCTACAGGTTTACTTGCTGCTGTAAGCTGGTCAGACCAACTCTTGGCCAGAAGTAAATAATCAGAACAGGATCGAGTACCCTGTTGCAGGGTTTGAAGTTGTCTTTCGAGGTGTGAAATGCGAGATCTGGATTGAGGAGCAAATCTGGTGGCTAGGGTGTTCCAAACCATCTTAGAGGTTGTAAGACCATAAACTGTAGACAAAATTTTTTCACTAAGAGTGGCGTTTAACCATGCCAAAATAAATTGATCTTTCTTCTGCCAAACCAGATAATCTGAATTGAGATCAGAGGTAGATTTCCCAGTGGAATCAACAAGATATTGAGTAGGGCATTTTTCAGACCCATCAACAATGCCTAGCAAATCATAGCTTCTAAGCACATGGGTGAATTGAGTGATCCAATTCAAGTAATTTGTTCCATCAAGTTTGACAGAAACTAGTGAGGTAACATTTGGAATAATGAAAGCGGAAGCAGGAGTGGAATTGTATGAGGCCATATGGATCAATTTGCGTGAGCAATGAATGCTCTGATACCAAGTCAGAATGAAAATAAGGTCTGGTTTTCTGTGTTACTAGCACTCTCGTGTATATTGATATATATAGACGTGTACAGGAGGTTTGAATTACATTTGCAGATTAGATCAAGAATTCAAATGTTTAAATATCTAACTAAGTATCTAAATAGAAATTTGAAAAAGGATAATAGACTAAACAGATTAAATGAATAACAAATTAAATAAGAAAATCAGTTTGACTTGATTCGGCTGAATCTGGTGCAAGAGGAGTCCTCGAACAGCAGCTATCTCTAACAAAGTATACCAAAATAAATTTATCTAGTTTTAAGATAGGCAAGTCTCACATATAAAACTAATTTTAAAATTAAATATCTTAAAATTCGAGCAAATACATTTCAGTATAAACTAATCACTTGCATATCTATATATAAACATTTTTATAAGCTTATTCATATTCTAAAAAAAAATATATATTTGTGATGGATTAATTATAATGAAAATAACTATTTATTGTAAAAATAAATTTATTTTAATAAAAAAAATCATTTTAATAAAAAATAGCTACATACGAATAAATAATTTTTTATAATGATAAGAGATCCTTTATAAATCTAGCATATCTCCATTGTATATATAGCTGGCAAATGATTCGAGTATTATCTATGAAGAACTCGACTCTTTACATACATATTATTTGCAAAATTTAAATTCTAAAATTTATCATTTAAATCAAATTATATTACATATGGTATACTTTTTTTCTGAATAGAATCATATTTACAGGTGAAAGAGTAAACTTACGAAACGCGAGTTTTAAGGTCATGGTGGGCTTCACGTGGGAACACGTAAGCGGGGTTGTACCGAATCTTTAGGGCGTCACGTCACACGCGTGCAAATTGCAATACTTTTATTTGTTATTTGTATTTTTAAAAAAACTTAAAAACAGTTTGAATATGTGTGGTCATGAGGAGCATCGCAACGCATGATTCCAATGCAGGTGGTGGTTGGCGATGGGGGTTTGGTAGATCGTGTTAGCCCCTTTTGAATTTGAGAATAAGTTAATCTCATTTTAATTTATTTTAAATTTATTATTATTATATATATATTTTTTATATTTTTATATAAAATATAAATTTCAATTATACCTTTTCAAATCTCAACATAATTTTTTTAATTTTAAGATAATTTTTTTAATTTTAAGATAATTTTTTTAATTTTAAAATAATAATAATATTAAAAAATAAATTCATCTTAATTTATTTAAACTCATTTTATTTCAATTCTAAATTTAAATAAATAAGACTTTTGACTGTTGAGGGCAAGAGGCATAGTGACTGTTGACTTTGAAGAGGCTAATAATTATGTGAGTTGTGTTATATATATAGAGTTATTTTTATATATTTTCTATATATTTTATTAATGTGATTAATAAATATCATTATTTTATATTAAACTATAATACAGCCAATCACATCATAAAAAATTGAGATGTGATGAGTTAAAATAGTTTGTGTATAATAATGAGATGATTTGTAAAAAAAGAGTGAAATAGTTTGAATTATAATGTTTTATGGAATTTTAGAAAAACAGAGAAAAAATTGAATAAAAATATTATAAAGTAATAATATTATTTTTGTTTTAAAATAAAAAAATGAATTGTATTTTATATTTTATTCAGAATTTTATGAAAATAATTATAATTTGATAATGATTAGATAAAAAAATTAAAATATTCGCAATTGAAACTTGTTAATTTGTGTTTAGGATATTTAGATATTGGGATGAAATATTATAGGATAGGATGAGATGGGAGTATCTCTCTCTATCTAAACCAAGCATTGGGCTTCGTAACGATGTTCGGATTAAATTTGACTTTTTAGAAGGAAAGAAAATCAACTTGGGCCAATGAATACTGAATAATGAATTAATTAGGACTTGGTTTTATCTTGGCCCATGAATAAATAGGGCATTTGAAGATGGTTGAGCCTTGGACGATGCTATTTGAGATGGATTTAAATGGTAAGCTAGTGGACTCAAGTTATTGGGCTTGGAGTATGGTATTTTAATTTTTGGTAATATTATAGTCACACTTTATTGTTCTATATGAGTTTATGCAGAAATTATACATAGACAGAGTCAGGCTGCTATCAAGAGTTCAATTGCAGCAACATTTTCGATGGAAGCCTCCACATGCAGCCAGGGGCTTTGAAATTAAATAATAACGGGGCAATTTTTGATGATATATGCAAGACGGGCTAGCGCAATATTTGAGAAAAGAACATGGTCAGGCAAGAGGCTCTTATGGCTGCAAACACAACTGGCGGATCAGGTTAGAGGACCCAGAAGCTATAGAATTGATTGCTATCTTTCAGGAGGGTATTCAATTATGTGCAAGTATTTGGGTATAACGAAGTTGCAAGTTGAATTAGATTGTCTATTAGCAGTGAAAGCTCTACAGCAAAATGAAATGGAAGACTCTATCTTAGGAATGCTTTATAATGAGATCAAAAGTCTCACTTTATTTTGCCGAATGTACTTTTCATTTTGTTCATAGAGAAGAAAATAGCGCTGCTCGTAGATTAGCAAAAAATGCTAGAAATGAAGAGAATATTGCTGTATTCTAGACTTCCTTTTTCAAGCCTTATGGCTTGATTAATGTCTTGTCATTTATTATTATTATTTTTTATTGATGAAAGGTCCTTTTTTTCATATAATGAAAAAAAATATATTGTTCTATAATCTTTAAGTGAGATTGAATGAGTTTTAATATTTGTTGTTATATAGTTTTTAAACGTAACACTTTATTCCAAGTAAAGGAGATTCAGAAGCTTATTACTCCATTGAAAGAGGTAAGCAAAATTTATTGTGGTAGCATTCACAATAGTTATAGATGGTCACGTTTAAGTATTCTGTTATGTATGTACAAGCGAATTCACGGATTGATCTGTTTACTAAATTTGTTATTTTCATATCCAAATTTCAAATCTTTACCCTTGTTATTAAAATTTGATTTTCTGACCGATCACGTTTGATAGGTTCATGTTTGATTGGTGCGCAGAATTGCTTATAACCAGATTTTTCCTACATTTTTAACAGACTCACAAAGTTCTACCTTTTTCAATTTTTAATATTTTTAGGGAAAAATGTGCGACTTTGTACGATTGTATTTGATTGTTGGAGTGGGTTCAACTCATTCCATACCAAATATTGATAGGATTAACTATTTTTTCAATTTTTCTTAAAAAAGTTAAACTCATATTAACATACTTCATATATTCAAACACACATCTCAACCTCTCCTTCTCCTTTCAAATTTCTTTTAGAGAGTTACATTGAAGTCGGCCTCAATATTAAACTGCCTAAAACCTTTATATTATTTTTTATATTTTTTCATCTACTTGTTTTAACAGGTCATGAATATTCATCATCATTGACACCACCATCTATGATCATACGACTAACTATTAGCAATATCATTTGGAATAATACAAAATAAGTTGTAATTGTTATCTAGATATATTTATTTTAACCTACATTTAACTATTTGTTATGATTATTTTGACTCCGTCTCATTTCTTTATTTTATATATTTTTGTGAAATCTATTAGCATTTGCAATAAATGTAACTAGTAACAAATATTATATATATATATATATATATATATTATCGAAAATGAGTGATAAAATTTCCAATGAAATTGTTTGTAGAAAATATTATTTGCCACGAAATTATTTTATTAGAAATACCTTTTTCACATGATTTACTATGAAAGGTCATCATATTTTCCACAATGAAATAATTTTTCTCGCGACTAATTTTGTGGAAAAATGTAAGAATTTTCTACGGGTTGATTTATTTCGTGAGACCAAATTTTTTGTCACCAGTTTTTTTTTTTTTCATGAGCCTCCCATGACTCAAATTGGTGGAAATAAGTTTTTTGTCATTATGGTTATACATTTTCCAACTATCTATACTCACTCTTGGAAAAAAGTAGGATTGATCTTTTTGTTGCCAATTTGTTAATTTGTCAATATTGTCTCTCTCTTTTAAGTACTAGGCATTGGAGTTTTTAACTAAGTCAACAATGGGTTCTACAATCTTGATTGTGGAGTCTTCGTATCTAGGAGCTCAAATCAACAACAAAGCTAGATGGAAAAAGCTGAGATGTAATTTACTATGATTATATATTTTTCATCGTATCTTTTTTTTTTAATGATCTAAAGTATCCGTATAATAGCAAGGTTGAATATGATATGAAAATTTTGAAACACCTACTACAACAAATTTGACCTTTTAGATGAATTTAATTTCGTTTGTCCCAGAATGTCTCAACAGTTCAATTATCGTTCTAACAAGAGATATGACGTTTGAATGGAAGGTTTTGGGATAAAAATACATCATTCTCAAACAAATTTATTAATGTACAAATTGATGGTCGACCATTTGAAGTAACATTAAATTCCTATTTGAACTTATCAGAGTAGTTCCAAAAGTGGGTTTGAATACTTTTGGGGATAGAATTCTTCCATTTCTTTTTTTCTTGAGTTCAAATGGATAGAAAAAATTATATCTCAAAAGTTATTTTCTAAGATTTTTTGTTTTTGTTTTCTCGTCCCAGATTGTCATTCGTGACAGCCTAGATGAAGTTTGAGTCTTTTGGAAAGAAAATTTTTATTATTTTTTCATTCCAAAAGTGGGTTTTTGTTGTAGGGTCACATTTTTTTTAAAACAACCATCCAACTGATATCGAAATTGAAAGCCTTATTACTGCTATACAAAAATATTAAGATAAATCAATGCCCCAACTAAGAAACCGACATCTTCCGGAGAAAGAACCACATCTCTGCAGCAAAAATTCCACAGAAAAAAAAGGAAGCAGCGCCTAACCATACGAATGTTAAGCAAACTAGATCTGTCAAGACGTAAAATTCCCTTACGAAGATTAGGAACATTATCAGGAACAATATCTAAGTCATATCCATTACTACCCTTTTTAGCCAGCCAATCCGCTGCAGTATTTCCTTCTCTAAAAATATGTTGAACTTGAATATTCACAGGCTTTATAATAGAGAGGATTTCCTCCCAAAATTCCTCTATATACCATGCATTACATCTCCCATTTTTCAACCAATTCACAATAATAATAGTATCCATTTCAATAATCAAGTTCCTGGTATTCCACCTTCTACACCTACGCAACCCAAGTATAAGGCCAAGTAATTCAGCTTTATTAATGGTACCAACTGCTGTGTGCTCAGAAAAGGCGAAAATAAGCTTATCTTCGGCATCTCGAAGCACTCCACCTGCCCCTGATTCCCCTGGAATATTTAGAGTGCTTCCATCAATATTTGGCTTCATTCATCCCACCTCAAGTTTAGACCAACATGTTGGAAATCAACACGCAAATGAAAAAGCTGGATGCTTCTGGAAGATGAAGTTAGGTACCGTCAGTAGCAGCTGGAAGGTAGGCGCCGATTGGAAATTCAAGAATGTAGGCTGTCGGAATTCCACCGTTATTTCATGTTCACACTATTTCTTTGTCCTATAAATGCATGTAAGATTGTAATGAGAAGGTGTGTCTGAGGTGAGGTACGTTGGAGAGATTAGAAGCTGTGAGAGTTGAGTTGAGGTATGCAACCCAAGTATAAGGCCAAGTAATTCAGCTTTATTATTGGTACCAACTGCTGCGTGCTCAGAAAAGGCGAAAATAAGCTTACTTTCGGCATCTTGAAGCACTCCACCTACCCATGATTCCCCCGAATTATAGAGTGCTTCCATCAATATTTAGCTTCATTCATCCCACCTCAAGTTTAGACCTACAAACAGGGATAAATTAACAATTTTGAATGATAAATTCGGTAGTTTCAAATCATTTAGAATAGCTTCATCTCTCCGATTCAACTGATTAGCATCTCTCAAACGGCTCCCAACCCAGTTTAGCCAATATTTGACAGAACACCAAAAAGATTGAAAGGATGATTTACTACCTTCTATTCGTGCCTCACACCGTCAGCTCCATAGAACCCATGTTAGAATAGCCGGAGCTAGCTCAACAAGATTCCCCACCTTAGTCCCTTTTTTTGTACGTCTAAACCAAGATTCAACAGTCTCGTACCAAGAACGGACTGCAATAAAAGGAGTGCCAAAAAAAGTAGAACAAATATGCCAAAGTTTGGTAGCTATCTCACCTTTGCATAAAACATAATGTAAGTCTTCATAATTACCTTCTCGACAGCATTCACATTTACAGACCATGGGAATGCCTATTCGCTTTACTCTATCACCCACACTCAAGCTATTAGAAAATGCTTTCCAAAGTGTAATAGAGAACTTTTTTGGTAAAGCTTGATGCCAAAACCACCCGGACCATTGAAAATTTTTTTCAATAAATGTAACTAGTAACAAATATTATATATATATTATCGAAGATGAGTGATAAAATTTCCAATGAAATTGTTTGTAGAAAATATTATTTGCCACGAAATTATTTTATTAGAAATACATTTTTCACATGATTTACTACAAAAGGTCATCATATTTTCCACAATGAAATAATTTTTCTCGCGACTAATTTCGTGGGAAAATATAAGAATTTTCTATGAGTTGATTTATTTCGTGAGACCAAATTTTTTGTCACCAGTTTTATTCATGAGCCTCCCATGACTCAAATTGGTGGAAATAAGTTTTTTGTCATTATGGTTATACATTTTCCAACTATCTATACTCACTCTTGGAAACTAAGTCAACAATGGGTTCTACAATCTTGATTGTGGAGTCTTTTTAATGTAGAAGCTCAAATCAACAACAAAGCTAGATGGAAAAGGCTGAGATGTAATTTACTATGATTATATATTTTTCTTCGTATCTTTTTTTTTTTTAATGATCTAAAGTATCCGTATAATAGCAAGGTTGAATATGATATGAAAATTTTGAAACACTAACTAAACAAATTTGACCTTTTGGGAGGGAGGAAACAATTTTGAGATGAATTTAATTTCGTTTGTCCCAGAATGTCTCAACAGTTCAATTATCGTTCGAACAAGAGATATGACGTTTGAATGGAAGGTTTTGGTATAAAAATACATCATTCTCAAACAAATTTATTAAGATTGTAATGAGAAGGTGTGTTTGAGGTGAGGTACGTTGGAGAGATTAGAAGTTATGAGAGTTAAGAGAAATCATTGTAAATAGTTGGTTTGTTGTTTAATACAAATTCTTTTTTCTGTGTGTGTGAACGTAGGCTAAATTGGCCGAACAATCTTAAATTTTGGCCTCCATATTATTTGTGAGTTTCCGCAGGCACAACATAACAAACATGGATAAATTAACAGTTTTGAATGATAAATTCGGTAGTTTCAAATCAATTAGAATAGCTTCATCTCTCTGATTCAAATGATTAGCATCTCTCAAACGGCTCCCAACCCAGTTTAACCAATATTTGATAGAACACCACAAAGATTGAAATGATGATTTACTACCTTTTCTCTGTGCCTCACACCGCCAGCTCCATAGAACCCATGTTAGAATAGCTGGAGCTAGCCCAACAAGATTCCCCACCTTAGTCCCTTTTTTTGTACTTCTGAACCAAGATTCAACAGTCTCGTACCAAGAACGGGCTGCAATAAAAGGAATGCCAAAAAAAGAAGAACAGATACGCCAAAGTTTGGTAGCTATCTCACCTTTGTAGAAAACATGATTTAAGTCTTCATAATTACCTTCTTGACAGCATTCACCTTCTTGACGATGACCCCTACCGCCCTTAAAGTAGCCTTTAGCCATGCCATTCATTACTACTAAGTACCAAGGCGAGTCTACACACATTTTAAATAGCCCATAAACCCTGGTTGAAAACCCAAAGGCCTCCATAACCTGCAACAAGAAATTCTAATCAACTGTGTCATAGGCTTTTGCCATATCTATCCTCATCATTAAATTGCCACCCCGAATTGGTTTATTAATATCATGGATCAACTCCTGTGTAATGTTGATATTCTCAAATATGCTGCAACCAGGCAAGAAAGCCCATTGCTCCACTGAAATTAATCAATTCAAAACTGGAGAGAGTTTGCTCACCAATAACTTAGAGCAAATTTTATAAACAACTAAGCAAAGGCTTATGGGCCTAAATTTATCAAAAGAACTAGGATTCGGAATTTTCGGAATCAGAACAATAAAGGAGAATGTGTAGAATCTAGGAAGAGGATGACCCATAAAGAATTTTTCAATAGCTTCAACAATGTCCAACTTAACCAATTCCCAACAATGGCGAAAGAGGCCAGTGCCAAAACTATCTGGCCCTTGGCTACTATCCACTGGGATTGAAAATAGAGCATCTTTCACTTCCTGTTCAGATGGACTTCTATATAAGTTATTATTTTGAGCTTCCTCAACTTCAGATTGAACTAATTCCAATAAATTCGGAATCAACCTACCTGATGAGTGTGCGAAAGTGTACTCTAAATATCATAATATATGATTAAATTGTAAAGAATGAAAATAGAAATAATTGAATTTCACTTATTTTATTGAATTATATTTCTATTTGCATTGAGATATTTTTAATTATTATTTCACTTATTTTATTATTATTTTTTTCTTTATTTTACTTTATTTATATTTATATTTATTACTTATTTTTATTTCTTCCTTGATAGGTTAGTGATAGTTTGCACATGGGCCTAACTTCAATTAAAATAAGGCATGGACCTTAATTCATCACCTGAAACTTCAAATGGCCACATGTATCTTTGATTTCATGCACAAGGGCCCATAAACACTCATGGAACACATGACTTCAATTCTCAAATGGGCTAAAGATCAATGTTAAAATAACATGTTTAAAAGGGCCCACAAACCACTAATGAATTAACAAGCCGCATGTCAACAGATGGCAACTCAAGTATTCAAATAGGACACGGCAATTAAACTTGAATTCGACGGGGACTTGAATTTCAAGCAGATATATATATGGGAGCTGGAACGAGACCTGAACTTTTTTTGAGTTGCACAGATGTGAACGAAACTTCTTCTCCATGACCGCTTGATTGATTTTCTTCTTGGAATTTATGTTGTTCATAATGTGCATGGATAACTAAATTCTCATGTAGAATTAGAGATGAACTTGCACACTAGATGATATTTTTAATATATTTTTAATTCATGTAATTAATTTTAATTTATTAAAACTCTTTTGTTTAATCATTATCAATATATTGTTGGTATTTTCTTTTTCCAAACAATTATAGAGTTTACTCCGTTTATAGATTCAATCATGCTTTCTCTATTGAATGGTTAGATCTGTGATTGTATTTGGATCTATTGATTATTTATATTGACTTAATTCTCTACTGCAATATCGTTCCCTAGGTATATTGTCGTCGTTGAGTTTTCTCAATGTGAATATCAATTTGTGTAATTGAAAAGTGATGAGTGATTTTTCAAAGGGTTACATTTGATTTAATTTTTGGTTTATAATTTTATATCTTCCAATTGAGAATTACGGAATTGAATTCTCGATTGAGTTATCAATGAATTAAGAATAATTAAAATACTGGGTATGTAGCAGGAAATTCTCAACAATCTACTGTTCGTCAACTTTGATTATTTTTTTCGTTAATTCTTTAGTTTAATTTTAATTTGTATTCAAAATCAATTTTTATTTTCCTATTAATCATTTAATATTTTTTTAGATTCCTTGCTATTTTACTATTCTTTTAATTTATCTTTTTGTGGAATCGACACCCCAAAGTCAAACTACAATTACGCGTTATTCTTTGGGCGTTATCAACGAGCATTTGTGGAGTCTATTCTCAAAGTATTTAATTGTCTCCTCATGTATGGCTTTTGGATTCGAGAAGGTTCTCCCATCATCCAAAGGCATACTTGAAACAATATTTTTCTTCCTTGCTTGGAACGATGCAAAAAAAGAATAATTAACTTCTCCATGACCAATCCAGGTTTTCTTGATTTTTTGAGCTATTCGAGTTTTCTCCCTTTTCAGCCAAATGTCTAGCTCAGCTTTCGAAGTTAGTACATCTAGCTCTACATCTTCAACATATTGCTCTTGTAAACGTGTTTCCCCTTCCTCAATGTTCTCCTCCAACCTCTTAATGTGATCTATTGTCCACCCAAAACCTCCTTATTCCATCTTCTTAGAGCAATTCTCAATTTTTTTAACTTATAAGCAAGCTGAATAAGACCATATCCAAAAACTTCTTCCTTCTAAAGCTTTGATACAAAATCCCAGAACCCATCATGTGATGTCCACATCTGTTGAAATTTGAATATAGGCGAACCATACCTCATAAAAACATCTTGCAAACCAACCAGCATTGGTGAGTGGTCTGAAGATCTCCTTGCCAAGTAATTTATAAAAACCAAGGGAAATAGGTCTAAGAAAAGAGAATTGCTTAAGGCACGATCCAATCTAGCCAAACTTCTATTCAAACCACCATGTTCATTGCACCAAGAAAATTTATTCCCTGTGTATGGAGTTTCAATAAGCCCACGAGTATTAATAAATGTTTCAAAATCTGCTGTAGCACATGGCAACCTAGGAAGACCTCCTCTTCATTCACCATCGTGTCTAATGACATTAAAGTCACCCAAAATACACCACGGTAAACCAACAGAACCATAAGAAGTCAAATCTGACCACAATTGCCTTCTGTCCAAATATGAACATTTCGCATAAACAGAAGAGAAAACAAAAGATGAATTAATCAAAACAGCGATATGCTGGTTAGAATTTCCAAGAACATTTACTTGAGTATCATCCTGCCAAAAGAGCCAGATCTTTCCATTTTTATCACCATTCGAATAAGCATCACCAAAATTCAACTTGTGTTTCCACCGAACTAATTTGCATTCTCTTCGAAGATGCTTTGCCACTATTAAAAAGTTTGGTTTGTGTAACCTAAGCAAAGCTCTTAGCATTACTTTCGAGGTGTCGAGACCTCGAAAATTCCAGAACATAACTTTTTCACTCATAAATCAAGTCGAGAGGGTTTGCTCGAAGTCTGAGAGGAGCTTCTTAATATACGAACGGCTTTTGGTTCTATTTTCTATACTTCAGAATCAGATGCACCATCTTTATCTTTACCTAGATGAGGTAATTCGCCTTCTATGTTTGAAGTAGAATTTGTGATTCTCTGTGGGAATGTCTGATTCTGTAACTCTTCAATCGGTTCCTCCTCATTCACATCCTGCACCTCTTCAACAATAACTAATTCACGAGATTCATTAGTTTCTCCATCCACTCAGAGAGGCTTAGAACATAGCACTACACCATTAGTTTCACAAACAGCAGGCAACAAGTTGTATTGAGGTTCAACATTTTCCTTTTCTAACGGTTCCGAATCCTTATCCATAATCTGTAAGGTTCCTTTTGTATTAGTTTCTAAAGTATCAGCCTCGCCTACATCATCTTTCTCACACCTTTTTGCTTCAATTTTCACTAAAGATTTATCTTTATCTTCTTCATAAGTGAGAGCCTTTGGTACCACTTCTTTACTACCTCTTTCTTTTTAGCCTCAACTTTCTCCCTTGCCTTGCAAGTTGTCACGTTGTGCCCCTAGATCTTGCATCTCATACAAAAGGCAAGAAGAGTTTCATACACCACTTCCTGGGATAGAATCGTTGGCTGCTCGGGGTCCCAATCTAGACAGAATGAACAGGGGTTTGAGAGATATCCATCAGCACGCAGACATGCGCACCATCAGTTTTTGTCACACAATGAGTTGCATTATCACGACATAAATAAACTCCAATCAGAGTCACAATGTTTCTCAAGCATGAATCTTGGTAGAAATTAGGAGGTAATCCCAGCAACATCACGCAAACAGGGGCCATAACTGGTTCAAGGTCTTCATTGAAATCTATTGACCATTGGAATGCCTTATAAATAACTCCATCCACTTCAGAGTTTTCCCTAGACAAAGCCTTCAAGAAATCATCCTCCTTGTCAAAACAGACAAATACATTACGTGGTTTACGCATAGCCAAAACCATAGGCATACCAGACAAACCTCATTTCCCATTAATGAAAGCTCGAATACGATCCAAAGATGGTCTCTATCTGGTAAACTTCATAACCATCGTGTACCGAAACGGCTCAGCAGATTTATATTTTCTTCGAAAATTGCACAAAATACTCTCCCTCTATGCATTTTGGTGGACGAAAAGGGATACTCACCTTAGGATTTGATAAAGGCATCTGTGAAACGAGTTCTGTAAATACCTTTCGCTTCTCTGTCGTCGCAGGATTTCCTAAACCCCCGACGACCACGATCACCCGCTCAAAACCCTAGGTTTTCTCAGTCGTGGGATGGTTCTCAATAGTATTAGGACAAAAATAAATTCCCACTGAAAAGATTTAAATTTGTTGGAGGGTCCCATTTGATTTTGATCACAAATAAAAATTATATTATGAAAATTGCATTTCTTTTTCGTAAGGACATTCTAAAATTTTGCACGTTTAGTTAAATCATGCACATGTTTTTAGGTTACCATAGTTTGATATTGACATTGGCTTGGAACTAATTAATGTTTCTGAAATAGATTGTAGTTTATATGGTTAAAACCATGATATAAATATTTGACGTGATAATGAGAACAATACTAGGTAAAAAGAATCTATCTTTATCAAGAATTGATTCTTCTTTATCTTTTTATACTCTTTGCAAGGAATGATTCTTCTTTATCTTTTTGTGCTATCTATTAAGTTTAAAATGAGAACAACAATGCAATGATTATGAGATAATCTTAACAGAAAATTATTACCATCAAATTGTAGATAGATAGGCTTCCATCACCCATATATGGTAAGTATATGAATATATTATAATAAAACTTTTTAAAATTAAGAACTTTTTAAAATTGAATTTATCTATCCTTTAAATGTGGTTATAAGAAAATCAAAGCCATGCAGAGCGATTCCATCGCTGTGTGGAAAAAGTCATACAAAACAATTGATATTGTATCAAACTCTATCCATTACAACTCATACTACTAGTAAAAGTCAATCATCACACGCATAAAACTTTGGATCTATTTAATTCTGGATGCTCCAAATGTCCATCAAACAATCACTCTCGCCTCATATTTCTTCCACATAATCACATCCCCTTTTTTTTTGTGCATAAAATTTCATAACCACCTCATAACATAATACAAATGGAACACTAGAACATATGCACAAAATAGAGTAACAGAGAAGAAGGAAACAAAAAATTAGAAAGTGTGTAAAAGAGAGTATCTAGAGGAATAAAATATGGTAGGGCCAGGACATGTGAAGACCGTGGGAGCTGAGGCAATGAAAGGGCCATCGCCGGGGCAACATTCAACTGAGACACTTCACCAGAGGAAGAAACTGCCCTATTGTCCTATGAGAATGGCCATTGGTGGCTTTGCCATCACTGCCACCCTTGCCTACTTCATCTTATATACCAAGAAGAAGCCCGAAGCCTCTGCCGTTGATGTCGCCAAGGTTGCCACTGGAGTTTCCCATCCTGATAACACCCACCCGCGCCAATAGATTGTCAAGTACTTTATATGCATAAATTTTCCCCCTTGTATTATCTTAATATATATGTAGAACAAATAAAACTTTCATTTCCTGCTATATATATATGAGATGAAACTAATAAGTTGTATTGTTGATATTACATTTAGGATTGTAATACTTAGTAAATTATTTAGCATAATGGACAACAATATGCTAAGTCCCAATTTCTAACCATACGATTCTTTTATTAATTTTCTTTTCAATTAGGTCATTAACCTACATATGCTAATTAAGATACAATGTTATGGGAACATATATGCAAAAAAACAAGTTAATGGTGCATCAGCATATTGGTGAGTTCCTTTTAAGCATCGATCCAATTCAGTGATTTTTCTTACTTCATATTTCATCACCATATATTAATTTGGTTACAATCTTTATGCAATAAGTGATCACTATCAAACATTTATAAACTAATTAAATCAAACCAAGTCTTAAAGAATTTGGAACCTTGAATTTGATCACACTATAGTGTGGAGTTATTTTGATCATGTTGGAGCTATTATTTTATAAGAATTAATATTTACTTAAATTTGTGTAAATTCTTTTCATGAAAAATTTGCTTTCTCTATTTTACGTTATTAAAATCCTGCTTTATTATTTTTTACCTCTATCAACTTTATACTTTTAGAGGGAATTCTCACCCTTTAATTTTTCAGATTTTCTCACGTCTCCCATACATGATTACTTGTACTTTGGTATTTTTTTAATGAATGCATGACTTATTAAAAAGAACATTGTCGATAGGCGTGATTGCTTACAAAGACCCATAAAGAAAATTAAAGGTTAATGGAAAGATTGTTAGAGTGATTTCAGATATTCTTACGATTTTTTAGAGCGCTAATAGACCGTTGTAAAAAGAAAATTTGCTTGTTGTTTAAACAAAACAAGACTTTATATTAAAACTAATATTAATTAACATGTGAAAAATGGTATTTTGACAGTTGAACACACGTGTGTTTATGTTCAAACATAAATTATTTTGTGTATACATCCAAATATCGAGTATATGATATTCTAATGTCAGTTATCTGGAATATATATATACATTCAAACGTACTTTTGTTAAGTTCATGTAAGAGTGTTATTAAAATAATTTTATTTTCCACAAACTTATATCCTAATGGGTTTAGATTAGTTCAAATATTATCATTTAACTAATAAATCACAATGGGACAAGAACACATCTAGATTTAGTCATTGTGGAGCACGAATGTCTTTAAATTTCATGATAGCCCAAAGTCCATAAATAGTATTGAGGGATTAAAATGTTCTCATTTAGGAGATGATTGTGCCTTTAGCCATTAGGAGGCACTTGGAGGTAAAGTTGTTAAGGTAATTATTCTATCACAGTTAGCAGATTTCTCATCAAATTGAGATGGAGAGAGATATGTTTTCTAATTGTTATTATGGATTATCGTAAGTCATAAAAAATCAAAAATTCTAATATAATTATTTCACATTAAAATATTTAACATATGGCAGAACTTCAAGTTATAGATAATTATTGATCTTGATAAAATATATCATAGAGATATAATAAATGCGTTTTGAGTTTATATGACATCTGCATGCTTCCCTCGGATTGTTGTTGTGTGGTAACTGAAAATTCAGTGTTATCTTTGTTTCGGCCAAGGAGAAAATTCATGTTATTCTTTGAGATTTAAAATAATTGTTTCGATTCTCATATATATATATATATATATATATTTTGTGAAACGATATCATGTGGAATTTCCTTTTTCATATTTGTACTGTGTTGTCTTAGAAAAAAATAAACAGAAGAGTCTCATTTTTCATATAGTCATAGAGAAAATAGTAAAAAGGAGCCACTAAGTGGGGTCAAGATGAGGTGGCGTAAAGTGGTCAGAGTGCCCTTGTTAGTACTCCTACGGCTGCAACCATTAAGCTTCTCTTTGTTCAATGGCCTGATCCCTCTGTAAGAAGGGTTTTGAAAAATCAAAGAAAATAAAAGGGAGAGTGTGTACGCAATGATGAGTATGAAAACATCTTCACTAGAACCTTTGTGATAGCAGTGCAGAGGGCTATAAAACCTAGTAGCCACAATAACAATTTTGATAAAAAAATAGAGAATAGAGAACGGGGATGTAGGACGTCAGTGGTGGGAAGAGGTCAGGGGCTTCATATGTGCATCTCCTCACCGGTGATGCTAGCGTTGCTTGTGGATGAAGAAGAAAGAAATGTAAGAAGGGTTTTCTTCATCCTGTTAAAGGCTTCGGGCTAAGGGTGAAAACTGATGATTTTGGTGTAGTTTTGGTGCCAAACTGACGTTGCACAGACATTGGAGAATGGTACTTAGAACAGGCCAAAATCGGTCGACTAGGAGAGAGGAAATCAATATTCTCGATCTCGACGTGCGTCCGTGTGGTCTTCGTTTTGCTGTTAGCATTTTTGTGATAGAGGAGAGAAGTTGCATCATCTTCCATGAGTTTGATAAGATAGTTTTAAATGAGAAAACCTAGGAATAAGGTAGAAGGAGATGGGGAAGACGAAGAAAAGGGTGTAAAAGGTTTATTAATGGCATTTGAAATGGCGTCGTTTGCCAGATAGCACTGCTCGCTTATGTTTTCTTGTTTTATTTTTAGGACCTAAAATGACTTTGAACTCATTTAAGTGAAACATTGTCATTTTTATATAGGTATAAAACAAAAAAAAATTAGCAGAATCAGTCAGCGGGTTTAGCAGTTTTTCACTAGGATGAACTATGACCAAACCGGCCAATGTTAGTTTTGCTTAAATCCTGCCATTAGTCGATTGATTCTTTGCTAGTTTCAATTGATAACTCCCTACTAAGATTTTCGGCCCCTTTTTTTGGTTCCTGACATATTATATAGCTCTACTTTGGGCCCATATTGGGTCTTGGCTATGGCTTAGTTTGAGACGAATAAACGGGGCAATAATATGTACGAAGCAACATAATGGGCCATAATTCTGGCTCAGCCTAATAACAAAAAAGTAATATATAAAAAATTCTTAGATTTTATTTTCTCTCTTATTTACATGTTTGTACTGTAAATAAAGGTATGAATTATTTGATGTTGATTTTTTGGCTCTTGTTTAAATTATTGTTATGCCATATATAATTTTTTATCCCATATAGGGAAAATGATTTGCATCCAAATTAAAAAAAAAAAATTGGTTGCGCATAGGTACAAGATTTTTCTTAATTTTAGATGGAAAAACTATTAAACTCCATATATAGTAAAGATGGGTATGATGGGATGAACAATTTTGTGTCAAACTATTGAACTCCATATATAGTAAACTATTAAACTCCATATATATTAATAAACTACTAGATGAGAATTTTGTTGACCCTATTAGTTTATCTGTTAAAGTAATAGTTAAAGAGGAATGGATTGATTTTTTAAGATAAATTTGGAAAGTTCTGAAAAGGTGGTCCAAGCATCAAATATTTGATTTAGAAGAATACCATGAAGCCCAATAATTAGGTAAGAAAGTGAAGAACACTAATGTACATAGTAGCTAAAGGCTGTATAGAAACATACAATATGGATAAAGCTAGATGCAAATGTTGTCAAAGCTAATTGAGAAAATGCTGCTCCAGATATGGAAACAAAAATAATATTGGGTATTGGAGTAGGGCTGCAACCTAACTAAGACCAACTATGTTTGGGTCCAACCCGATCTGACCTGATGACCAACACACAACAAATCGACCCGACTCGACAATTGTCAGGTCAATCCTCTATAACTACTACTACATCTTCTTCTTCTTCTTTTGATAACATATTCCTCTAAACATCTTATATGATAACATCTTCCTCTAAACATCTGATAATTAATAAGTTAATTAATAAGTTGTCTAACTACCATGCCAAACTTTATTGAAATGTGTTTATATCAATTTTTTTGCGTTGATCTGATCCCCCCTCTCTCTCTTCCTTTAAAACTACAATGTTTCATAATAATTTGTGATTACTGGATCTCATGTTTGGATTTATCTGAAATGTATGGGTTTCTTAAGAGTAATGATTTGGAGTATTATAAAATTACCGTTGACTGGCTAGAAGAATATGATGATGATGACCAATATTTAAAAAAAAAACCTTGAACTTTTTGCAAACATGGACCGGATTCTAGGGAAACAAACAAGGAAAAAGAAAAAAAAAACACAAATGATAAGAGAACCAAAATTAGATTAAAAAAAAAGAAAATAGAACCCAAAAGGTTATAAAATCATGTCATCAACTAGCCACACATCACAATGAATGACAGAAAGAATGGAGAAAGTGCAGATACAAAGTTATGAGCGTAGCCATGTTTGTACAATTTCAAGCTAGAGAGAGAAAGAGGTAGCAAAAAAGTATAACAATGTCAGTACATAAATGGACCTTCCTTCCGCCATGCGCAACTCTAACGACTCATTTATTCTTTTAGAGAGAGAGAGAGAGAGTGATGCGCACAAGAGACAGAGAGAAATGGGGAGGGATGGCACAAAAGGGTGAGGTTTGGAAAGGATTATTAGGTAGAGATTTAAAACCATTGTTAAACATGTAGTCAGTCGGGTTCACATCTTAGTGGGTTTGACCTGCAAGCTAGTCAGAACTGCACTTGTCAGATCAGATCAAGTCGGGCCACCCAAACGGATTAGGTTGTGAGCTTTTCTGCACAACCTTATATTGGAGTATATAGAAATATATTCAAATGAGGATTTATTGTTATTCTCTATGTGCAAACATTAAAAGATTCATAAGAAATCTAATGTCTATTGTTGAAAGTATGGCATTGTGGAGAACAATGGATGTATGTCAGGACATGCTAAAATGGCCACGTTGGAAGATCCACTTTATTCGTGGGGAAGGAATTAATTCCAATATTGCTTATCAGCTACTAAAAATAGGCTTATTGTGGAGAATGAACAAAAATGGATGGATGAGGAACCTATTTTTCTATTCTAATTAAGCTATGTAATATCTTTGGTAGGAAAAACATTATTCTCATTATTATTGATGAAAATGAAAATATTCTTTTATGAAAAAAAACCCAAATCGGCTATGTTCAAATGCAAAATACATTTTGAGTAAGCGGCCACATTCATAAAAAAAAGCCGCATGTGCATGTGTTGTTCGGATAAAATGTGTTTGGACATGGCCTTGAATCAAATGTAAATTTTACATTTTAAATGTTTGATTAATTAGCGTTAGATATATAAATATATATATATATATATTTAGAGCAATGCTAAATACAGTCTTCAATTTGAGGACTGCAATACGAGCCTTGTACAAAAAAATTTTGAAATTACAATCATACTTTTTTAAAATATTGTTATTTTCTTTTTTACTCTCATTTATCAATGGGATTGCAATACAATGCTTCATTCATGACTGCAATAAGAACTTTTCATGGAGATTTGCTACAGAGAAACCTTTTATAGAACACAAAACGCACGAATGATCACTATAAGAAATTGTAAATTTTGCCACCAATTTCTTTTCTGCGACATACGTTAGTGGCAAAAAGTGACTTGTTGACACCAAAAGTTTTGGTGGATATAAAATCTTAGTTGTTGTCACAAACTTTTTGTGGTGGATAAAAATTGGTGAGAAAAAATCATTTGTCGCAAAAAAAAAAAAAAAAAAACTATTGTTACAAGGTTAATTTTGTGGAATGCTAAAGAGACCATTATTATGATGTTTCTTGGAAAATTTTTTTCCCTGCAAGTTAAACATCTTTTGCCACGAATGTAAGTTGTCGCAAAAGTTGTTACTTAACAAAACTCTATTCTTGTGGTTTTTTATTATTTGCGGCAACATCTTTTAATAATTGCCACGACGAGATTTTACCGTAAAAAACAGTTACATAAAAGCATCCTCCCTCAATACTTCTAATTTGTTGAAGCCGAATCCCTAAATTTTTCTTGCTTTGTCGAGTCTTCCCTCTTTATCCTAGGCCACAGCCTAGTCATCGGCCATTGACCAGTACAGCGTCGCGACACCACCACTCACCGGACCCAACCCCCAATGATGGCTCTCTCTCCTTCTCCTCCTTCCATGAGACAAGCTTCATTCCCTCTGGGCTTGCCTTCACAACCCGCACTCAAGCCACTGCCGTTCATCATTGACGACACTGTCTGCTGCGATTTCGAGTTCCTGAAATCGAGTCCCCAACCCTTCTATTGCATTTTCAAGTTCCCGAGCCCCACCCTTCGGGAAGCCCCCAACTCAGTTATGGGCTAGATATGGTATCTCTTTTTCTTTATTCTCACTTTGATTTGCTTTCACGACTTTTTGTTTCCTCTCGGTTTTATTTTGTATCTTGGTGATTTCAGATTTCATGTCTTGATTTTAGATTCATTTGGTCATTAATTTCTTTATTTTCATGTGATTCCTATCAGTGTTCTGTAATGTGTACTCACCTACACCTTTATTTGTAATGTGTTCTTATAAGAGCTCGTCTCGGTGTCCTCTTCAAGAACAACTCCTTCAGAGAAAGTATAATCGTGAAATGTAAGAATCCCTGATTTTTATTTATTAGTAATTTTTTGAGATTGCACATACGAAGATGATTGTTTTTTCCCTAATCTTGTAGAAATTTGTTTAATTTGTTATTTTTTAGTCAATGAGTATTTCTACATTTTTTCTTTGTTTTTCTGTACGTGTAAATGATTTTAGGTATCAAATATTCGGGAATGATTTATGGTTTTATTAGCTATGTATTTTATCTTTATTTTCCAATCAAGTTTTTGTTTGGGGTGGGTATAGGATATCGTATAGAGTTGGTGTTGCAGCAAGGATTGTTTGTTTGTTTGTTTTTTTTTTTCTAGCAAGGCTTGTTTAATTGAACATGTCCACATACAAAGATAGACAAGCATGTACACACATATATGTAAAAAACATTTATTGCTACATTTTATAGGTGTCTACTCTAGTCTAATTGCACATCTCTAAAAATTTTACTTGTCTCTATGACTGCAAGAAACAACACAATAAAGAGAGCTACACGAGCAACTTGTGGGTTCACTGCTCTTAATTCATTTGAAAGGTAACTACAACATTAATAAGCGAGGCTATGAGGTACACTTTTGATTACCTCGTATTTTGTTTTTATCTCGCATAATTAGTTATTACCTCGCATAAGAGTAGTGCTAGGTGTAAGCAGGCCTGCGTGCATACCACTCACATGAACAATATTCTTACTGTTTTACGATTTCAAATTAGATGGAATGAGTACTTCTGTATAGGCATGCATGCATTTGTGAAAGTGAGTTGATAAATTTTCTATGCATGAAAGATATTCGCCTACCTATACCGCATTTTCTTGCATAGTTGCTCTTGGCTCTTTAATTGCAGGTATTTACGTATTCTCGTAATCATAACAAGTAAAATGTAGGAGTTTTATGTGCTACTGGGACAATAATGTCATGGAATATTGTTGATACACCATGGTTTATGTTTGTAATTTGTCTAACACTATTAAAATGGGAGCTTTTTACTAGCTTCATTCTCATTCTTTCATGTATCTGTTGAATTCTTACAACTTGAATACAAATTAATTACTTTAGTGAGGGAATGGATGAGAACTTGAGTGATGTTGGATTGCGTTGTGTGCATGTGGAGGCTGGGACTAGTGTAGAGCTGTAATGTATATTTGAGCTGAGGTGTAAAGCTGTGATGCATGTTTGACTTATATAACACTTTGTTGACATGCTTAGATATATACAAGCAATCGGTTTTTACTAATTAGAAATGAGTGTGTTTGGGCTAGTGGTTTGAGTTCTAAGGAACATATTAGCCTATCGGAGTAATAATGAAGTGTTATCATTATACTCATAGTTGTAAACTACTAATGGTAGGTTACCAAAACTCCTTAGGAGCACCAAGAATCCACCAAAACCTTAGTTTTGGTCAGTCTGATTTAGGTGGAGGTAGTGAGTCTCAGAGAGAGACGCAGCAAGATGTTCAGGTATCTTGCTTTTATATCCTATTTTGTGGAAGTTTTTTGAAGGGTTTTTTGGTGGATTGTTTTTTATGGTTTTTGATATGCAAAATCCAATCATGGGTTAATATGAGCCAAGTCTACCCATTTTGTTAGTTGAAGATGATGTGTTAGAGTGGATTGATGGGGTCCTCGGTCAAGACACCATACACCTAAGGTTCCTCCTTGTTTTGGGTTGCTCCTCAATGACCGAGAAGGACTCCTAGCTTGGTGTGAATCAAGTGGATGGTGGTAGGGTTGAAGTGAGGTTAAGGTATATGGAGCAAAGGGCTAAGTGTTTAGGTAATGATTTGGCTTGGTTATGGGTGATTGAATGTCACGACAATGGAGGCTAGAGGGATGCACGAAAATGAGTTACTTTGGGGAATTGGATGGCTGAATATGGGACTAGGTTAAGTGAGTATTTCGGCCAAGAGAGGGTTTCGGAAAGTGGTTGAGGGTTTGGGAATTAATAGAAGATATTTGGAGATGAAATCTGGAAAATCTGATGGCTTAATTGTGTGGCCGGTTTTGGTGAGTGAAGGGGATTTGATTTGGTTGACTTGGGGAATTGGGAATTTGATTAATTCAATTAGGAAAGTATTGAATAATAAAATGAGGTAAGAATAATCAGATTTAATGAGGTGGAGGAGAGGATTTTCGAGCTAGGCAAGTTGCCTTAGCCGAATGGGTGTATTTATGGAAATGGGTGATCGGTTTGGTAAGTTTGGAGGGGTTTGAGGTGACTGCCAAGGGGGGCACTTGCAGACCATGTCTAGGTATGTTTTAGGAAGGTTAAGGTCTGATTTGGTGAAGAGAATAAGGAAATTCATGGTAGGCAAGTTGCCTTACACGAAATTAGTCAAATTTGGAAACTAGGCAAACTGTTTTGGAAAGTATGGTGGTTTGGAAGGAAAGTTTTGGGGCTGCTTTGTGGGGCACGACCAAAGCTCGACTAGGGGTGTTTTAGTGTGATTAAGGTCTGATAATATGATGAAAATATGGTAAGTAGGGTTAGGGTTTGATGGCTGGTTGGTGGGAAAGCTGGAGAGGCGAAATTGGGCAACACACCTAACTAGGTTTGGTGTTGTTGCCATGGCTTTGAGTGGGCTGTTTGGGGTTGAATGATTTCGTGTTTGGGGCAAAAGAAACTTCAAGAAAAGAGTATAAACACCCAATAAAAAGGATGAACACTCAAAGGAATAAAGAACACACCAACTACTCCAAACTCCAAAGGAGTCAATACACTCACACACACTTCTCTTTTTCTTCTTTTGTTTTCAGAACACTTTCTCACTCACTCTCTAGGGAATTTCGAAATTCACAAATGTTGTGAATTAAAAAACCCTCTTGAATACTCACACACTCTTTCTCAAATCTACAAGTGGTGTGGATTTGGCCTCACAAGAACACAAACACACAAACAGAATACAAGGAACAAACTTCAAGAACAACAAGAACACTCCAAACCGAAAACACCAAAATGAATAAATCTCAAAATACTTTTATAAATCAAATGAAAAATAAGATAGATGTGGATTACTCCTATTCACGAATTGCAAGGAGAAATCTTCTTCAAGGGGATTCACAAATTGCATCCCAAGAAATCCAAATGCATGAAGCACCAAATGAAAATCTTAACCATTATGGAGTGGCCGGCCTAACTCTTTTCAAAGTAATGTTCTAGGGTTCTCAAATGTTCAATGATCAAATATTTCTAAAATGAAAGCCTAAGGGTCCTATTTATTGAGCTAACAAGTTGGAAACCTCCAATAAGTCCCTAATCAAAATAAGTAAATGACTAACATGTCCTAATATAAATTAAATAAATAAATAAAATAAAGTAAAAGCATGATAGGCGCCCATGTGATGGTGTGGCCGTGGGTTGCATGTGCCCATGGTGGGCTATGGTGCTGCAAGGTCCACGGGTGGGTATGTCTGCATGGTGCGGTGGTGTGCGGGCATGGCTCTGTGCAGGGCCAACTGATGGTGGTCATGGCAATGTGCCATGCATGGTCCTGGTGGTAGGTACAGGGTCAAGCCACGTCGCTCGGGAGTGGCCTAGTCAAGGTGCTCGGGCGGTGGTCCTGCATGGCTCGGGCTAGGTACCAGAGCGATGTGCATACATGGCCCAAGCTGGCGGTCTGAGCATCGGCTGCATGGTGCGGGCTGGTATCGTGCGCTGGATGGCATGTGTGGTGTGCATGCCACTGTTCTGCTCTGCAAGACATGGGCTGGTGTCATGCGCTGGATGGCATGTATGGTGTGCATGACACTAGCCTGCTCTGCATGGCGCGGGCTAGTGCCGCGCTGGATGGCGTGCCTGTGAAGACACGCCACTAGCCTTGCTGTGGTGTGCTGGGGCGCGCAGGGATGCGCGGGTGGTGGAGCGCATGTAGGTGGATGTGCTGTGGGGCGCGCAAATGTGTGCGCATGGCTGTGTGCACTGCATGCGCACGGCCAGTAGCCTTGCTGGGCGCCCACTACGTATCAAGGCTTAAGCCAAAGCATGCATGCAGGCTAGCCAAGGGACTGTCCTGACACTCAGGTGGTCGAGTCAAGGCATGATCCTGGACAATCCTCCTAGGAGTTCTGACATGGATACAATCCAACAAATGCATAGTAATTAAGAAGGTTAGTGAGTTAAAGAGATTGCTATTTGTGAACTGTTTTGAACTTATTGGGAGATAAGCGTCATTCAATTTTTCTTGACCGAAGCCTTTTTAGTAATTTTTTTTGTGGATGCCTATATGTGTTGGGGCAAATTCTTATAATTGCTTTCAAGGGTTTATAGCATATACTTTGTCATTTGAAAATATGGGACAAATTGTTAACCTAGTAGCTTATATATTGCAGTGATGTGTTCATATGATTGATGTTGCCACGAGATGATAGGGAAGCCATACCATACCAGAAAAGATTACTGTTGCCCAGATGACTAACACAAGAAGAGGGGATGAATTGGCTTATATTATAAAAATTAATACTTATTAATCATATACACAATATAAAATATAAACAGAATATAAAACAGTAAGAAATGTAAAGAGTAGGGTAAGAAAAGCAAACTCAATATTTTTACGAGGTTTAGCTCCACTGCCTACGTCCTCGCCTTAAGCTACCTTTTGAGGATCTTGAATTCACCAGTCAATCTCCTTTAGGTGGAGATAGAAACTTATTACACTTTTGAGCAGCACCGCTCTAAAGAATCCGTATAGAATATTCTCTACACTTATAATCACTTCACACTTGGTGATTTAACTATTCCCTGTGTAAAATACCTTCTACACACACAAGAGTTATATGCACCCTCTTACAAATACAAAAGTTGATAGTGGGTAGACTATCAAAGTATACTCATCAATGAGTGAGATAGAAATAATACAGTTCAACCTATATCTCTCTAAAAAAAACAAGAATTAAGATTCAAAACTTTAGAAAAGAGAAAATGAGAGTTTTGAAAGAATGATGCAAAACTTAACAATAGATGTGTAAGCTCTTATTGTTGTGATTTTTACAAAACACAAGTGAGCTATTTATAGGCAAATGAGTCTCACTCAATCGTTTTTCAAATTCAAAATTCAAATTTTGATGAAGTCATTGCATATGTCATTCAATTTTTAAAATTCAAATTTTTAAATGAAGTCATTGTATATGTCATGCACATGTAAAATATAATTTTTGAAAATAAAATTTTTAATGAGATCATTGCATATGTCATGCACATGCAAAATATAGTTTTCCAAATTAAAGCATTTTTTATGTCATGCATATATCATGCTTATGTCATATATAAAAAAATACAATTTAATAATTTATGAGAAAAGATTATTTTTTGAGTCTTAATCCAATTTTATCAAGAGATATACAAAAATAATCTATGATTTGTAGATTTGTTCTTTTATACTTGATGTGCGCTTCGGTCCATTGCTTGGATAATTTGAGCTTGAGATTTGAATTAATTTGTTATCATCAAAATCTGCACGTAGATACGAAACTTGAAACCTTGGATTTAACAATTACACAACAGTTCTAGTGGAGATGTGTATGGGGCTCAAATAACATGGACAATGCAACAAACTGGGGCTGATTGGGGACAGTAGTAAGGTAATGAACTTTAAACTCCCTGTATTGGAATTTATGTGTTGGAGTTCGTTTGGATTTGTGATAGATTGACACACACCCTCACCTAGTGGCATATTCATGAAAGTTGTGATAATAAGAAGAGTCTGGATTGTAACCAAAAAATAAGATAATGATACCCCTAAGTTTGCAGCATTGTCCATGTTAAACATATGAAATGTTTTTGGCAAAACAAACATGTCAATTGTTTGGCAGCAATTACATAAATTTGATTGCTCAAAATTTGATTGGTGGGCAAATTACTTAACTTTACTTTTGATCATAAGTTTTTGAACAAATGATCTACATTCTCATCAAATTACATAATTTGCTTCTTTTTTTTTTTAATGAAGATTGTTTTATATTGTTTTATATAATTTCTTTTTGTGACTAACAATATTATATCCCTAATAAGATTGCTATAAAAGAACTTTAAATGAAATAGCATTTGAATGTCGTCTAATCAATTTTTCCCTTTGTCATCAAGCTACGAATTAAGACCGGCATTAAAGTACACAAGAAACACCAGCTCACGAGGGCCCTAGCAAACCCAAGGACCAAACTAGATAAATGTCCATGTGTACCCTCAAGCTAGCCAGCAAAAGTCACCAAGACTCAGATTTTTAAGTTAATTCAGTTCTCAGTTTCTAACAATGAACCCCCCCCCCAAAAAAAAAAACCCAAGCATGATGAGATCTACATATCTTCCAGCTGTAGTTGGTACGACAACTGGCTTAGAGTCTTCTGCTTTCTCGTATTCTTTATTGAGGATCTTGTTGTTGATTAGGTTGTGAAGAGCGATCACACTTCGGATAAGGGAAGATAGATATAACCAACATCATATCATGGGTTTTTACTAAAAAACCCTTGATCAACTCAGCCACATTGAGATCTGGCAGTAGATTGAACACATCCTTAAAATGGTAAAGAATCTCATGATTTAATGGGATCTTTCCATCAATAACAAGGTCAAGATAACCCTGTATCTCTCTAAGCCTCGCATCCAAACCCCAACTATGCGTTTGTGAGTGTCCTTGGCAATCATGTTGTAGTTGTCAACGATGCTAAGAAGTACCAGAAGATGTACTATCACCTTCTCTATGGGTCTCTCTATGTCTATTTGTTGTGTCTTTATCACATCCATTTTGTTTCAATTTCGATTTTCACAGGTTGCTTCTTCCCTAGGAAACCCCTATAGTACCTCACCATATAAATTGCTTTCAATTGCTTTGTGGGTAAATTACATAATTTGCTTGTTCCAAGATTGAACTTTTAAAGTTCAGTGGGATTTTGATTGAAAAATACAACGGTAGCTTTATGATGAGTATTAGAATTGGTTCAATATTTTATTGTTTACAAGATATGACTTCCTTAAGCTAATTATGATCAGGTAGCGGGCAATATTTAATTTTTTTGGTAAACAAATTGGGTTATTATTTTTCTTTATGTTTTTGGCAAACATTCTGAAGTTTTATTCAGATTAGTCTTTTAATATGCATGGTGGCAGTACTTGCAATAGTTGTATCATTAAATTGAGGCATCAAGGCCCGCATCCATTGGCTCACTTGAGTTTCCTAATTTGTTTGAGATGTTCAGTTTTAGTAATTTGAGCTGATGGATTTTTTATTTTTACTCCACCTTGTATCTGTATATGCTATATGGAAAGGGTAAATAAACTTTTTGGCACAAGTGTGTTTTATGACATGAATTGCCATTAGAAGCTTCCTAGCCCATAACATATCATTCATCTTAAATAAATTGATCTTGACAAATTTTATTTTTATAAGTTTCAAGTAACATTATGCAGTTCAAGAGGGGATGGAGAGGTAGAGTTTCTCCTTGGCAATCACAGATCTCAAAATTCTTGAACTATCACATTCATTCTCTCTAATATGTCCATATTTGCTACTTATAATTTTCATTTGATGTTGGAAAAATTCCATACAACCCTCATCGTATGTAAATATGGTAGAAGATTTGAGTTGGTAATTTGGACTGTCATAGAAAGTCATATATGTAAACCAGGTAGCTAGCTTAGTTTCACTTAATGTGCACTACCTGATTTGTGGATATGATGGTGGTTTAATATTATGTTGCCAATTCCAGGTTATTAATCCCTTTGTGGTAGGAGCATATGTCTAGATTTATTAATAGAAATAGTAGTTATGTATGTTTGATGAGATTGTTTTGGACTATAAATTCAGTCCAGTACTTTTCTCCTTTGTATAAATATTTGGTCACGAATTCTCTACATATTACCATAACACAATTCGGTGTTAAAAGATTATTTTCCAAGACATATGCGGTCACTATAATATTTTTAGTGGCAAATACAATGGTGGAAAAACACCTTATCCGACAAAGTGTAGTCATGTAAGGAGTAATTCTCACAATCGAAATCATCTAAGAAATTCTTTTGTCACAACCAAAGTAGTGGGTATAATATTTATGCCACGAAATATGTGCGAACATGTTGGTGGATAAAGACCTTTTCTGGCTTGTTGTTTGCATGGAAAACATCATCTTTGGCACTATAAGGAGTCGATAGCAACCTCATTTGCCACGAATTTTGTATGTTATACCCACAATGTGAAATGGTAGAAAAAACTGAGTATTTGTCATGAAGTAGAAATTTGGTGGGAAAAAAAACATTTTCTACATAAAATATGCTTTTTTCCTCCATATACTTTTTTGGCAAAAGACCGAAAATCTTGTAGTGAATGCCAAGGTGGATAAGTATGAAAAAATAAAATAAAACAATGGATGACAAATCTTCTTCTTTGAAACAAAATAGAAGTGCATTTCGCTCAAATTTAAATGCAATGCACAACTTGTCTTCTCCCAGGTAGCAGAACCTGTTTTACTCACAAACCCAGTCGTTAACAACAACTTAAGCTCTGCTACAAAGTTCTACACTCCCACCACCAACATCCTCTTTTCTTTCTCCTTAGGTTTATTCATCCCTTAGTAATAAAAGAACAAGCGATTTAGGAAGGAAGACGAAGAAGAAGAAGAATGGCAGAAAGATTTCTCCTATTATCTCCCATGTATCTCCCTATCTCTTCCTCTGCATGCCTCAAAGTTTCTATCATTATGTGTTTATATTGGAACGAGTATTATTAGCGGTTCTTCCTGCTCCATCCTCTGGATTTCTATTTTCAAAACAATTAAATTTACAAGCTAAGATGTATCACTTTCCCTAGTGAATTTCTTTACAACTTACTCTAATTAGTCAGAATTACAAGATATTGAGTCTTTCGGTGAGTAAGTCATATGAGAATTCAACAATAGAGTTTAGGTATGAAAAAGGTATAGAAGCCGGATTCGAACCATAAAACACAACAACTATGTTTGGAAGCAATTCATGGCGTTGAACTTTCAAGTGAGAATGAAGTTGAAGACTCAGATATTTTGACCTTAGTTTATTCCGATTGAAGCACCCATTGGAGGAAATAACAAAATGCCCACTGCATAGAACATAAAGGTCAATCACTCCCAAGAAGATGGAAACCAAAAAGTTAGCAAGTTTACACCCCAGAATAAGAAGATGGATGATAAGGAGCAGCATTGAAGAGCAGTAGTGAATTGCACCGGCGAGAGAGAAGTGCTGACGTGGATTTTTCATGCTTTTCGTGTGCGATTTTGTCAATATGCGCCTACCTTTTGTGCTTTGTAGCATTTTTCTTTTATATATATATATGTGTGTGTGTGTGTGTGTGTGTGTGTTTTTTTTTTTTTTTGCAATACATTAGAACATAGTGGTATTCATTGTATTGACATTCAAACACTGTTGGTGTTTACAACAGAACTAAACAATACTACGTACGTAACAGCTTCTAACATCAATTTGATCCCTAAGATCCAAATTAATTTGCTTACATTTGAACGTTGATGTGATTAATTTGTCTAACTAACGTATTTCAAAGTACATAATTATTATAAATATGTTTGAACATCGATCCATCTTTCACACATTTGAATTTATGCATTCAAATAATAAATTTATACATTCAAATATGTTCAGATGTCAAATATTAATTTGGTGATAGAACTCAATTGCCACAAAAGACTTCTTTATACGTTCAAATTAAGTATATCTATACTAAGTACACTACAAAAAAATAAGTCTTTTACGATACTAGATTTTATCGCAAAAAATAGAAAAAAATATCGTAAAAAGTTATTTCAAGCAAATATGGTAATTTTGAATGCAACATATTGATTATTTCTATCACTTTTTTCTTATAGTGAGTGCTAGATCCTAAACCGTCATAAAAAAAATACATATATTTAATGATAATTAAAAAGTAAAATACCGTTACAAAATATTTTTATGTCATAATAAATTATATTAAGTAGATGCTTAAGTACTGACGGTTTATGATCTCCGTCACAAAACCAAGTTTCGAATAATATTTTTTGACGATTATTAACTCGGTCACAAAAAACCAAAACTATATATTATACTGGCAGTCAATTATGGGCTCCACGCCGTTGTTGCATGGAGGGTCCTAGTGCAAAAATAAAAGAGACAAACTAAGAAAATGGCCAGTCTAGAAACTTCACATGATAGCCCACACCAATTAACTTTTATGATGGGGACGTGAAACTAGAGAGACATGAGAAAGCTGGTGTTCTGATTCACGCTTGGTGTAGATAATAACATAGGGTGTAGGATTAATTCTGTGTCCCAAATGGGGCCTTCAACCCTCCCCACACCATTAATCTTCCATGCACCCCAAGTTGTTGTCATGAACAGAAGTTCTTGCGTCTTGCCTATGAATTCCAATTCCCACGTAGGCATCGTAGAGTTTGAATATTGTGTCTGCTAAAGAAATAAAGGGCAGATCGAGATCAGATAGTTTGGTCCAAAAAACAAAGCTGCATGAGCAAGCTGTATGCACAAAACTGACTACGTTGTCTTAATGCCCCCCATCACAAGTTGTGAAAAGACGAATTTGTAGGGTTTTGAAAAGTCGGGGTAAAACAAAATACAACTTGGATCCCACATTTGATTGTAGAAATCTGGTGTGGAAGCCATCGCACATTTATTTCTATTATATTATATTACACGTGCGCGCGCCACACTTTCCTACACATGATGTTCAGCAAGCCATCGCACTAAGTGCTTCTAATTCTGCTAACATACATGATATAATATATATATATATGTATATATATATACGTAGAGTTTCATGGATGCTTGTGACATATTAGCAGCTAAATAATTAGATTCATGACAATTCTTTTCAATAAGTACTGTTCTTTTCTAATAACATGATAACAGCTTATTAATGCATGTTAATTTACAATATTTTGGTATGTTCTTGTACATATCTCATAAAGTTAAGATTTTGGGATATCTTGTAACGTAGAGCAAGAATAATATTGGTATTAACTCAGACATTTTTTAACTTTGAAACTTAATTTTACACTAAACCAATAATTTAATTAAGACGTTAAATATTCAACTTATAATTAGCTAGGCATCGTTTGTAATAAGGGTGCATGGCTCTCCAGCCACCAAATCGGGACCCAAATAACCGGCGACTCATAAGCAGTGGCTTGATTAAGGGAACCTGTCAGAGTCATAGCGAAAGCGAGTCTTCATAAGACAATTATCACTGCTTATAAACCCGAATTGGTGATTTGGGTCCTGCATTTTTTTTCATATATTTTTAAAATACTCTTAAATAGTTTAAAAAATAATAACATTTACAACATCATGAATAAATATACTTATTTAATCACTCAATACAAAATAAATAAATAAATATCGGGAGAAATGTTCAGGACCCATTATCGGAATCCAAGCCTTTCTCTTCTAATAAACTTGATTGTAATTGATTAGGGAAAAAAAAAACATTGTTTGTAATTAATGTTTTATACCAACGATATTAGAGTTAATTTATTTTATAAGGAGATTATGTCCTCACCAGAGCAAACTAATTGTGTACCAAATTCGTAAAAAAAGTAAACATACATTAATGCATATTATATTATATGCGGACATATTCTAGGTCATGTCTTGTAGTACGTACTTGATGACTAAAAATGGTCTAGACGCTGCCATGATGGTCAGGATGAATATTGCATGGCAGCGAGTTAGGCAATTTTCCAGGAGTCAAACTGAGCATTGAATTGCAGTAGAGCTGTTCCACGGTCGTTTCGACGTTTGATCAAAAGATTTCAATCTATACTCCACGTGATGTATTAGCAATTTATGACTTACAGCTTGCATAGTCGCACAAAGCCTAGAACTTATATTTTAAATTTTTCTCGATTTGAATTGCGTACATTAATTCCTAACTCTGTCGTGGTAAATTGTCTAGGCATCTTCTAGTTAATTGACCTGATATATCTATATATATATATATATATATTATATGGCATGCTTTAAGTTTTTAAGAGCATTAGGCAATATTTAATTAGATAAGCGAGTTGTTAGGTTTAACTAAATCAAGAAATTGACCAGCCTAAACGTGAAAAATACACTACAAAGTTATATAAAAAAAAATGAAATAGAATTAAATGAATATATATATATATATATATATATATAAGAACATTGAATCAACATGAAGTCCTGACTTTTACCAAGAAAGCGTATATAGATCAGAACCTTGAATCAAGAAAATGGAATGTATCTTAATTTGGTATAAATATTATAATATTCTATGGTAAAAAAGATTTGGTCTCAAGCTGCTAGAGACGTGCGATATTTCACATTTATCAAGTACTTATAATTAATTATATTATATATGTATTAAATTAAATTACGTACTTCCGAATAAGTACTGCCTCATTTCCTCCAAGTTTCTACGTGCATTCTTGGATGCTTACTTTTCTGAATGAGTCACGATCGAGTTTTCCAAAAGTAAGGCCAAAGCCAGTATACTAGTACTAGTACTACTTCATGAAAACGAGAGATTCATGCATGGCTCTTATTTACAATATGTTTAAAGACCGAACCCAATAGCGCTATTATCTATTATATATATATATATATATATATATTCTATATACACTCCATCTCTTGTATATACGGTTTCGTGTACATGATATACGAAGAATATTGCAAGCTGATCTCGCTCTTCGATAAATCATGTACTACGTATGAGTACTCTTCGATAAATCAAGCTTACGGCTTTTAAGTAACGTCGACCGTGCATATCTAAATTAAATAGTTCTTGCTAATTAATCAATGTTTTATAACAAGTTTTAGGCGCTTTATAAATTTCTTGTTTTTAAATATAAATTGATTTCATATCATGTGACTATCACTACAAAATAACTATCTGACTAGTTATTTTTTATCAAAATAATTATTTTTTATTAAAATAAATTTATTTTTATTGTAAATAATTAATTTTTGAATAAATAATTTGTCGCGAATATTCATTTTCTTACAGTGCGTTTATCCGATCAAGCTCTCCACTTAAGAGATCGACCAACTATTCATTTTCAAACTCGTGCTGTCGATCTTACGTACGATCGAATATCCTCCATTAATGCAACATATTCTTTTTGGTATTTCGAAGAAAAAAGAAATTTTCCATTCCACAGATCAAGATATATAATATAATTAAGGGATACTAGTTTTGATGGCTAGTTGTAGGCCGGAACAAAAATCAACAATTATTTTAACCGTACGTACGTTAATATTGTACGTACAACGCGACTTGCTTGCATATATACGATGGAGAAACTTATAACTACACACCCTTAGCAACCATCCATGCACTAGAATTAATTGGAGCATGGCGCCAACAGGTGAAGGAACACGCGCGTCATTGATTTGCAAAGATAGTCCTGATAATGATCGTTCGATCGAGTCATAGCATGCATGGAAATGGATTCTTAAATACTTCAATTCGGAAGTGTCCTTGAACTTTACATGACTTGTATTTTGACCCTCAAAATGTCCACGGATTAAACTACCCAGAAATTGCTAATTAATTAGTCCAATATCCCTTGTTCAACATCTTTATGCATTTACTAAGGCAAGCTGTACTATATATACATATAGTGTATATATATATATGTCAAGATACAACTTTAAGTCTCGTGTTCAAACCTTTGACATGTTTATTTATTTATTTTATCATAATAATTATGGGCTTCCCATGCATTAATTCCCCTAATTCAAGCACTTTTGCTGCATATCAAAGTATTATATATCATGATACAATATTGTTGTGATTATAAATAATCATAATTATTGATATAATTTGATCTATAAGCAATATATTATACATGCATGAAAGGGAACATACAGGCCAGAAAATCTTTCCAGGAAACCGGTACGTACATATTTAGACCATATAAAAATATTCTCTAAAAGTTGTTAGAACTCCTCGAAGTAACAAAGAAATTCTGGGATTATCGTCTACGAGGTATGGAAAACGAGTAAGTGAAAGGAAGCTGCCCTTTTCACTCGTGAATTTCACTTTGACTAAATACAAAATATATATGTATATACAAGTAGTACTATTAATTTAGTAATAAATAGAAAGTCATGATCTTAATTTTGCCCTTCACCAACCTACTAGTCTGCTCTTCCTGCCTATAAAATAATAAATAATAAATAAATAATAAATAATAAATAATAAATAATAAAAATAAAAACAAAAACCTGGCAAGCAAGTTATATCCTGCCACCTCATTCACCCATCTCTCGAAAGTCTGTTTCACGTGCTGCCATCGTCATGGCCGCACTCACGCATTCAAGCCTCTATAAATACAGGTCAGTCCGAACGTCTTCGATATCGCATTAACCCTACTCTCAAACACTATATTGCAAGCATATATCTTTCACAAATTCAGAAAAAGATCAAAAGAAAAATGGCTCCTATTATAGTCTCAAAAATTGGCATAATCGGAGCTGGTGTTAGCGGTTTAGCAGTTGCTAAACAAGTATCCTACCACAACCCCATAGTTTTTGAGGCAACTGACTCCATTGGAGGTGTCTGGAGGCATTGTTCTTACAATTCCACAAAACTACAATCGTTTCGTTGTGATTATGAGTTTTCGGATTTTCCTTGGCCTGACAGGGATAACACCAGTTTCCCATCTCATACCGAGGTATTGGAGTATCTGCACTCCTATGCTAACCACTTTGATGTGCTCAAGTTTGTGAGGTTCAACTCAAAGGTGGTGGAGATCAAGTTTGTAAGTGACGGCCTGGAACCGACCGATTTCGGTGGGAAACCGGGAAGCCTCTTGCCCGGACACCCAGTTTGGGAGGTTGCTGTGAAAACCAACGATTCAGACTCCGTTCAGGTTGATCATCGTCAACTTTTTTGTTTTTGTCAAATAAAAGAAACAAAACTACTGGCGTCCGTTGAACATATAATTAGGGTTTCGAAAGAAAGAAAAAAGAAGGAAAAATAGTCATACATGATTTTCTCTTTTGCAATATCTTTCTTTGATCTGTTTTTCTTGACTGTTTCTTAAATTAACCTCCATACACAAGTCGCCATATCTGTCAACAGAGGAAAAATAATGCGCAGCTTTAAGTAAATTGCTGCGCAACAATCTTCTTTGAAGTCTCATATTATATTTTGCTAGTTTTTTTTATTTCTTACCCCCATGGGATATTTTGGTTATAGGATATAGAGTGATATAATATTAATATATGTGTGTGTTTGTGCTTTTTGCAAGTACGTATACTACAAGAGAAAATGGCAAAAATAATTAATATGTTGCATTTAAAAAGGTAGAAATAATCAATATAATTTGTTTTGATTATTTCTATTCTTAATTTTGGATGTAGGAGATTGATTATTTCTGCCTATTTTTTTTTTTTTTTTTTTTTGTAGTGATGATAATATTATTATTATTATTATGATCATCAATATTTAATCTAGTTTGTTGTACGAATACAGATCAAACTTATTGGTTTTGTTTATATTCTTGGATCTAATTTCAGTGGTACGCCTTCGAGTTCATAGTGGTATGCATTGGGAAATATGGGGATCTCCCTAGAATTCCTGAATTTCCATACAACAAAGGGCCTGAGGTATTTCAGGGTGAAGTCTTGCATGCCCTTGATTACTGCAAACTCGACAAGGAATCTGCTTCAAATCTACTCAAAGGGAAGAAAGTTGCAGTCATTGGCTACAAGAAATCAGCTATTGATTTAGCACTAGAGTGCGCAGAGGCGAACCAAGGTACATATAATAACTAGTAACTTGTATCATGTTTATTAATTATATAGCAAAAAACAGGTTAATATTGAGGTAATTACAACATGAAGGTTTTGCAAATGTTTAAAATTTCTTCTTAACTTTCCTTTGTTTTTTGGTTGGATATTTCCCTTCCTTTCCCTCGTAAAATACTAGGAAGCACATCCTTATTAGCCATCTCCAATGATACGAAGAATTCGTGAATGCTTAGACGTAGTTGATCTCATGCTGATCGATCCAATTCAGTTGTGATCACTGGTCCGTTCGATTGTGCCCTATATAATCTATAAATATAGAAAACATTTAATTGATCTGATCAATATAGCTTTGTCTTTTTTTTTTTCTTTTTTTTTTTTAATTTTAATTTTAATTTTTATTAAGCAAATTAGAGGATCATGACATGGTCATGTATGGATACTACTTATAACTAATAATGCTTTTTAGTGATCATCATCATGCATGTGATCAGTATAATAATTGCATGCATGCTTGTTATACTTTGCATGAAGAAAAAATCTCTTTTCATACTCATTCATTAATATATTAAACAGATTACTTAATTAATTATAATATGCAAACTAATCCTCCATTCGAGTTTCAGAAAAAAATTAGAATATTGGCGTCTTGACTTTTTATGTAAGTATATTAATAGATGCCACAATAAATTATCATCATCCTAAATAAAATACACTATAAAAAAACTATTTATTTGTAATCAGTTATTTTCTGTCAAACTGATTATTTTCTGTCGAAATAAGTCTATTTTTATTATAAATAATTATTATCATTGTAAATAATCTCTCACAAATATATATATATATATATATATATATTTTGGTAGTGATAGATCATCCTGTGTTGTGCCTTACTATAATAAGTGTATCGATCGATCATGCATATCGTTAATTCCTTTACTGAATCGGTGTTGCCTATTACTCCTTTAGATGAATTAATTATTTCTTGTCATTTTCGGTTGTTAATTTATCTCCAATTAGTCATGCGTAACTTTTGTTTTGGTGTTCAATATTTTAAGTGCAATTAATACCTTTACTTACTATTGGTGTAGCAAGGGAGACAACTATATATACTATTATTAATTAATAAATATTAGTTTTCATGATCTTAAATTTATTATGATCACATATTTAACATAACGTACAGTATATTGTATATATAATTGATTTTAAAATAGTTTTGGCTAAATATTAGTAGACTTAATAAAATTGTTTACAATATATCACATGATCAATTATTGATAAAATTAATAATGAATAGTAGCATTATTGCTTTATAAGTTGATTTGACGGGAATTAAAAAGATAGTAGTGAAAGTGCATGTGCATGGATTTTAATTAATTGTGATTTTCCACATCATGTATTTTGAATAATTGAATTTGCATGGTTTTGATTTCACACAATAATTGGCCTGGATGGATTTGACTTGCTACAACTAATACGTTTTCAACGATTCTGATCACACGAATTTGAATTCTACACATCGTATTTGACTTTATTAATCAATTTATGTGCAATGAGAGGAAAAAAGATAGACATGTGTCAACTTTCAACACCACCTATGCACTATGTATATAATTCAACCGAAGGAATCTACGTCTGCTGCTTCTTAGGCCGGGAAAAGTCTTCATGAGATAGCAAATCTGTTCCATCCTTTTTAATATGATATATATAGGTCATGTCAACATCTTGTCACGTACGCCAGGAAATTTCGAATTTTTAGAAATTCTTCATCATGTTTTTCTTCGGAGTAGAAAATTATCAGGGAATTAATTCTTGATCACCTTCCAGCTGATGATCAGTGGTTTTGCTAAATTATTGAGTTAATAATACCATATAATTTTTTTTAATTGAATTGAATTGCTCAAATTTATAACCAAATCAATTACCGGTATTTTAGCAAGCTATATAGAATAACAATAAATGATCGAATATTAGGGCCTTTAAAATTTAGGAAAACATTATAAGTTTGACTTTAAAATTTATGATATTATAGTTAAGGTTGAAATTTTCTTTTCTTGGTGCGTACAAATATTTGTTATATATCTTATATATATGCTTTGGAAATACTACTACTTCTAAGTTGAGCTGCAATATCAAGTGTAGTGATTGATAGTGCTGTGTTCATGTTTTGAAGGACCAGAAGGTCAACCATGCACCATGGTGGTAAGAACTTTACACTGGACAGTTCCCCATTACTGGGTCTGGGGTTTGCCATTTTACATGTTCTACTCAACAAGAACTTCTCAATTTCTCCATGAAAGACCTAATCAAAGCCTTCTCAGAACCCTTCTTTGCCTTCTTTTATCTCCAATGGTACTAATTCAACATTATTTCTAATTTGTGCAGTACTTACCAACTTTTATAGTAGAGTGTTGCCAATATTAATTAGTGGTTCTTGATCTGTTTTGATTTTCAACAGAGGCATGGAGTATCGAAATTCATTGAGTCGTATCTTCTGTGGAAACTTCCTCTGCAAAAGTATGGATTGAAACCCGACCACCCCTTCGAGGAAGACTACGCTTCGTGTCAGATGGCTATCATGCCAGATAATTTCTTCTCTGAGGCTGATAAGGGAAAGATTGTCTTTAAAAGAGCATCAAAGTGGTGGTTCACCAAGGAAGGAATTGAATTTGATGATGACACTAAAGTGGATGCTGATGTTGTAGTTTTTGCAACTGGTTATGATGGGAAGAAAAAGCTCAAATCTATCTTACCTGACCCTTTCCGAAGTTTGCTGGAATATCCTTCAGGTGTCATGCCCTTATACAGGTAAGCAATCCTGTTAAATTTGTAGCCAGCTACAACAGATCTCTCTCTCTCTCTCTCTCTCTCTCTCTCTCTCTCTCTCTCTATATATATATATATATATATTTCAATGGAAAATAATGGTGCAGATCTCCTTATTCATTGCAGGGGTACAATCCATCCATTGATTCCAAATATGGCTTTTGTGGGTTACCTTGAGAGTGTTTCAAACCTTCACTCTTCAGAGCTGCGTTCCATATGGCTAGCTCGCCTTTTAGACGAAAAATTTAAGCTCCCTAGTGTCGAGGAGATGATTCAACAGGCAACCAAAGAAATGGAAGTCTCGAAGAAGACAACGAGGTTCTATAAGAGGCACTGCATCTCTACCTTTAGCATTAATCACAGTGATGAAATATGTGAGGAGATGGGATGGACTTCTTGGAGGAAGAAGAATTGGATTTCAGAAGCCTTTAGCCCCTATGGTAGTCAAGACTATGACAAGGAAAATTGAACTTGTGATGAGCACATTCATGTCCTTTCATTACTCCATATGATCTGAGAGGTTTCTAGTGTAATTTATCTTACAACCGTCGAAGGAAAGCTAAATCAAATCTATATGTATACATAGCATGTGAAGAATAGGATTGAAGATGATCTCTATGTTTCAATAAAAGTACTTTTACTTTAAACCAGTAGAAAGGCTTAGTTCAAACAATTGAATAAATCAATTTCTCTCTTCAGAGGGTTAGACAAAAGGAATGGTAGGCTAGCTTCTGGTTGTATTAATTGCATTTCTCCAACTTAATTAATGAATTATGAGTTTATAATACATCAGCTAAGCCTAGTGCCCATGATAAGAGTCATTCAGGGGATCATGTTCTTAATGTCTATCATGTGTAGACTATATAAACATTGCTCTGATAGGGATATATAACACGTGGTATAGTCTCTGCATCAAATAGCAGAGGTCGAAACATCAAATATAATCCGCTTGAAAACCATTGTGGGTGGCTACATTATCTATTGAACATAGAATTTCACTATGAAAACAACTGAAGTCTCACCGGTAACAAGAAGCATCATACTTCATTTCCCATTCTTTAAAAAGACGTCTAAATAGTTTGATGTTCTAGAGCAGAACTGATCAGCTTCTCACCTGATAGAAAGACGGGTCCAAATTTGGCTAACAGCTAAAGTAATTACATAGGGCTCTGAATCATAGAAGAAGTACCATTGCTGCAATTCTGAGACACATAATAAAAAGGGAAAAGAAGAAGCTCATCAAAGACTTTGAAGTAGTTTCAAGGTCTCATCGATATGCTTTTCGGGTTGGAACTGGTTGTTGTAGATGAGCTGAACCACCCCTTTCTTGTCAAGAACGTAAGTCTGTCTCCCAGGCAGTGTTCCAAACAGATCTGCAGGCACTCCCCAATCTTTCCTCACCTTATTTCCCTCGTCACTAAGCAAAGTGAAAGGAAGCCTATATTTCTTTGCAAAAGCCTACAAAGATTTAATTAATTTTTTCTTGTCAACTTTAAGCAAGATGAGAAACGATGCAAGCTTAATATCACAAATGCTTTTAGTTTTGAATTTGCAAAAGCTTGACAAAAAAAATTTTTAGAGGCCAGGTGCTGTGATAATTAATATTACTTCCATGTCAAAAACATGAACCAGCTTCTGCATAGCTACCAAATCAGTTATTGAAGAAGAGTTGATAATTACGTAAAATTGAGAAAAGCCAGCTTATTCTCCAGCCGCCGCAACATGACAAAAGATGGGTCCATTCATCTTGTAGAATCCACTAGTTTGTCTTTGTGGATGAGATGAGATAAAAATTAAAAGTTGAATAAAATATTATAATTTTATAATTTAATTTTTATTATAGAATTTGAAAAAATTGAATTGCTTATTTATTTTATGTGGAAATTTGGAAGAGTTGTAATAATTAGATGAGATAAGATGAGATGGGAATGGTTGTGAAACCAAATTAGGCCTAAATGTGACAGATAACAGAACATAGGAAAATATTGATGGGAAATTACATAATTAAAAAATACAGAGCTACCATACGACTTTTATACATGTTTGTGACTTTTATGCACGGTTTTCTTATCCCAAAAAGGGAAAAAACAGACTTCTACGCATGTTTCCCAGACTTTTATTCATTGTAATTTGTGTTTGAAGTATCAGAAAAGGGCAAAAACAGGATTCCTCCAGTGTTAAAACTATTCTATACAAGTAAAGTTTCTGTATTACCTTATGAGACGATGAATCATCACCACTAATCCCAACAACCTCAGCTCCTGCTTTCTTAAATTTCTCATAAGAATCTCTGAAAGCACAAGCCTGTCAGAATATCAATTTGTTAGGCCCTGCATAACCTGAATGCTCCCTCCTATTTAAACTGACAAATAACCTTTTCAATCTAAACATACGCCTGATTCTGGAGCAGGAATCCACGAGCAAGGCCATTAACCATGGCACTTACATTGATTTTAGGGGCACAAGTATAACCTTTTATAACTTAATATGCAAGATTAAAAAAAAAGAGGTACTGATATGGAATTAAGGACCTGTTTTGTGCAGCCAGGGGTCTCATCTGCAGGGTAGAAATAGACAACAACTGGCTTGCCTTTGAATTTGGAGAGACTCACATTCCTCCCCTCCTGATCTTTCAATGTGAACGATGGTGGGACTGTACCTTTGTTCACCTGTAAAGAAACAAACAAACAAACACATACTCGTGAGTAATAACCAAAAATGTTTCAACCCTTTACAGAAAGACCAACTCTGGCACAAAATTTCATATGTTTGAGTAATGTACCTTGGCACAAATGGAACCCTTGATCGAAGAAACTGAGGGGATTGAAAGAGGGGAAGAAAAAGAGATTTGGAGGCCATAAAACTGAGATTGTGATGACTTGGAGAGTATTGGGTAGTTATGAGACAATGGGTGTGTGGGAGTTTGAGTGGGAAGCAGAGTGGGAATAGAGTGGTTTGGGAGAGTGAGTGTAGCCATGGGAATAGGGAGAGCTAAGAAAGGCTGTGCGATTAGCCAGTTCGTTTATATTTTAGCAATTTGTGTCAGTGCTTAGTTTGGAAAGATAGGGGATGGGGAATCGGGATAGAATAGCTTGTGTCGTGGAAGTTTGCTGACCCTAACCTCCGATTATCACTGTGGTACCTTTTGTATAGCTGGCCCAACCGTAACTGCAAGCCACTAGGTTATTGTATGCTATTGGTAATTTGGTATATAAATTTACAGTGTTACAAGTTTCCGTTGTCCCTCCCACATCTATTATTGTTTTCTTTGTCTTTCCATTAGAGTAAATTCTAGAGATAGTTTTCAAAATATGCAAATCTTATATGTATATATTATTTAAAATAGAGTCTATTATTAAAAATTATTATTTTATATAAAATTTAAATTTATACACTTTTTTTAGGAGTGCGTAGAATTTACTCTGCAGAAGAATATAAATATCATTTCACATTTAGTGGAGTAGAAAATTTTAAGGATTTTATTCCCTCAAAATCCGTTTTGTCTTATGCTTTCGAGAGTTCATATATTATTAATTAGACCTTAATCTTATCATTAATATCTTACTTACAATGCACGACATAAGTAATTGGCTAATTGGTTACTGCTATATAAAACATGTGATCATAGCATTAAGCAAGAACATATGCTTTCAAAATAGCAGCAGATATATAGATAATTCATATAGGAAAAAAAAAACATGTTTTCATATGCAGCAAAAATGCAAAGCTAGCCGGTTGATAAATTATCACTCACTCTTACTCGATCTATCATCTTTAGTGTTAGCTAGTTTAAGAATATAAACTAAATAATTAAATCTACTTCTTTCTAATTTATCTATTTTCATAAGTTGAAATATTTGGAATAAATGATCATTTCACATGATGAAACATAAATCTTAAGTTCAAATCCTGACTATATATTGTATAATATTTAATTAAATATTTTGTGTTGAATTAATTCATTGAAGGAGAATTGGAGAATTTAACCTACACATGAGAATGAGTGCTAATCATATAAAACAAATAAATAAATCTACACTTGTTACAAGTTTAAATTTTTAAAATAAATAGTGATTTTACATGATGTTGGCTAAACTTGGGTATTAATACCATATTTGAAAGACTTTCTAAGTTTTACAGTGGATCTCTATATCTCTAAGGGCCTTTTTCTCTTCAAATCTGGTTTTCGAACATTCTTTTTCTAATATAAAATTCACAATATTAGATATTCTATTAATTAGATAAAATTAAGGAGGTGCTTTTGGTTTTGTTGATTCTTGACACAATTTTGTATTCCCATATTACTATATCTCTATAGTCAAAACTTGAATAATTATTTCGAAATTCACTTAAATTGTTCTGCATTACAAAAAAATAAGGCTTTTCACCAAGACAAAACTCGTCACATATATTTTTATGATGATAAAAAACACATCGCACTATTGTGTAATACATACCACCATTAATTAATAACGACATATAGTTACAAAAGCACCACGTTTTTTTTTTCTTTTTATAACCAACCTTTCATTAAAGAAAAACATTACAAAGTATCTTGTCAACCCAAAGAGCTTGATTAGCACAAGCAGGTACACAATTCCACCACATTTGAATGTCTACTCTTGCCAATTAAGCATTCCTATCTAAACTATGAGCTACCCACATTGCCATCTCGAGGTACATGTTGAATGGTGACTTCTGAAAACCTTTGCATCAATTGCTTGACCTCTTTAATCAAGTTGTCATTTCATGAAGATGACTCATGTGTAGCTTTGCAAATCCTATACCCGCAATAAGCAATCTGACTCTATGATCAATCTTGATATATCAAGAAGAATGCAAAGCTAAAGACCTATTAAAACAACTAATAACTCAATAGTTACAACCCCATTCACTTCCTCTTCTATTTTACTTGCAGCCATAACAACCTTGCATGTATCATCTCTTAAAATCAATCCAACCCCCACTTTTCTATTATCTTAAGAAATAGCCTCATCCACATTGAATTTTAGAAAACCTGTTAGTGGTAAGTGCCATACACCTATGTTCTTTCTGTTAGAAGCATGTGAAAATCTTAAATCCTTGAAAATATTATCGATAGACAATGCATGATTGACAGCTTGTAATGGATCTACCAAAAGTTTCTCTATTTGCATTTTGTTTGGCCTAAACCATAAACTCCATCTTATAACAAAGAACAAAGTAAAATATGTTTCATTAGCTTGAATCAAAACAAATTTTACAATGTCCATAAAGTTCATGTCAGAATGGTCTGACTGCAAAACAAGTATAAACTTCTTCCATATACTTCCATATACTACTCACATGAGAACAAAACAATAAAGCATGACCCACATCCTCGTCAACATCCTTACAAAAACAACATGCATTTTCAACTACAACCTTTTTTCTTTTTCAAGATATTTAGAGTAGGCAAAATATCTTTACAAGCTCTCCAAGCAAAGATCATAATCTTTTTAGGAACCTTCATTTGCCATAATCTCTTCTATAGTATGTTATCAAGCATACAAGTTGAGCTATCTCCCTCATGATCAACACATGAGTTTTGAATCAGCTGATAGGCACTCTTAATACTAAAATTTTCACTAGATTCACCTATCCAAATCTACTTATATAAATATTATTGGACAACGTTACTTTAATAATATCACCAGTCACTATTGGATTAAAAATAGTTTTTAACTTGGAAATATCCCAATTTCTTCTATAATGATTGATAAGAGTATCCACAATCTAACTCACACGTGTATCAAGACTCCCGCTAGTAACCACATGAATTCCAATTTGGAGCACTCTATGACCTAGTACTTAATTTAAAGTAAAAAATATAAATTAAATGCATTAATTTTAATTGGTGCTGACTAGTACTTGTGTTTTAATAATAGTCATACGCTGTTTATTTTTATATTAAAGGACTTGGCTGGATTTTGTAATGAATTAAAGGGCATTTTGGTCATTACGCACACACAAAACACTACCTCTACACACGCACACCACACTTAGATCATTCGAGAATTCTTATCTGATGGAGTTTTGGGATTTCTCAGATACCGTAGGGGAGATTGCGCATGATGGGAGGAATTTCAGAGGATTCTGTTGGAGGGTGGAACGTGTGAGAAAACATGAAGGGAGGATTATGTTGGGGTTTCTCTAGATTTTGCCGAGGCTTTCACCAGTTATGAGTTAGTAAATCCTTCTCATCTAGACTATGGGATTTTCAATATGCGATAGTAATTAGGGTTTTTTAGATTTCTTATTATGTGCTGTTAAATCTACTTTTATCACTTCATTAACTTGTCTTTAGATTTTCAATAGGGTTTATTCATTTTTTTTTATCTATTGTTGATTCACTGCACATTGGAAACTTAGAGGATGCATACCTTGTACTTGAAATTATATTTTGGACTAAGGGTTGATTGAAGACAACGGAAAGTTCTTAACTAAATTGTTTTGGTATGCTTTAATTGTTAAACCATCTGAGTATCTCAGTTTTGACTAACTCGATGCTTGAAGAATTTAAGCAAGGGATTTGAAAAACCATATTAGCCATCTGCATTGAGAAAGGACCCGAGACCTAAGTGTTTTTATATTTTATTGAAACAGTAAACAAACTTTATTTTCTAACTTCATTTTTCCTTAAATTGATTCATACGTTTTAACTTATTTTCTCAAAAATAAATCCTCAACTGTGTTGTCTCATATTAAACCCAAATCTCACCTTAACCACTTTCTTTGTTTTTATTAAATTTGTATTAAGTTGGGAAGTATCTAGTTTACAAAAAATAGGATTGGTCCTTGTGAATCGACCTTGGCACCCATCACACTTCAAATGAACCCTTATACACTTGGGAGGTTATTTATCCAGGCTGACTTATACTGATCCTAAATTTTCCTCTCCCATTTCTGATTTTTGTTTTCCTCTTAAGAATATTTTGTCAATAGATTTCATTCCTTAGTATGCTGATTGTGAATTTTCTGGTTACGGGTAAAACCCCTTCATAGTGGATTGCCTAAGATTTAAAGAGATTCAAAACAGATTCCAGGTGTTTTATTTTATTTTATTTTTTTTGATGACCCATACTTGTTTAAATACTGCTCTGACCAAATAATTATAAAATTTCTGCCTGATAATGATTTTTTCTCTGTCCTTATTGCTTGTCACAATTAACCTTGTGGAGGACATTTTTCTGCAAAAAAAAAAAACACAGTGGTCAAAATTCTCCAAACAGTATTATATTGGCCACACATGTTTAAGGATGCTTTAGAGTTTTGTAGGAAGTGTAAAAACTGTTAGAAATCAGGATGTGTCACAAAGAGAAATATGATGCCCTTACAACCTGTGTTGGTATTAGAAATTTTTGACTGTAGAGTATAAATTTTATGAGACCCTTTCCTCCCTCATTTGGACACCTGTATATTTTAGTTGCTGTGGACTATGTCCTTAAGTGGATAGAGACTATTCCATGCAAAAAGAATGACCACCAAGTAGTCATTAAGTTTTTAAAAGAAATTCTTGTGTCTAAGTTTGGAATGCCAAAGGTCATTATTAGTGACAATGGGACACACTTTTGTAACAAGCCAATAGAATCTCTTTTGAAAAAGTATGGGATATATCACAAAGTTTCCCCACCCTATTATCCACAAACCAATGGGCAAGCTGAATTAGCCAATAGGAAAATCAAAAACGTTCTTGAACTCTCTAAACAATATTGGTCATTGAGGTTAGTAGAAGCATTGTGGGCATATAAGACAATTTACAATACCATCTAAAGAATGTCCTTGTCTAAGTTAGTCTATGGCAAGGCCTGCCATCTTCCAGTGAAAGTGGAGCATAAAGCATAATTAGCTATTAAAAAATCTATTTTTGACATGGATAAGGTAGGGTCATTGAGAAAATTACAACTTTCTGAGTGAGACGAATTAAAAAGGGATACATATGAGAATTTTAAGCTATCCAAGGAACATATGAAAAATTTGCATGATAAAAGTATTCTCGAAAAATATTTTGAAATAAATCAACAAGTTTTACTGTACAATTCTAGATTGCATTTATTTTCTAGTAAGTTTAGATCTCAATGGAGTGGACCATATATAGTGAAAACAATTTTTCCCCATAGTGCTGTGAAAGTCCTTAATCTCCAAAATGAAAACTCTTTTAAAGTAAATGATCAGAGATTAAGGCCCTTTTTAACTAATTTTTTCACTAAAGCATCAACTCAATTGTTACAAGATCTCATCTACTCCAATGTATGATGTTGTATGTTTCTATTAATTTCTTTTAATTCTATTCAAAGTTCCAATTTCTCTATTTTATTTTTGTTGTTTTTTTGTTACCTAATTTGAGGCTCATTGGCTTGAATATTCAAAATTCAGTTTCTTTCATTTTCTGTTATTTTCATATGTTTCTCTAATTCTGAACAATGCTCAAGTATGAATCCTCTATTTGAACTTTTCACTGTGATATGTATTTTATTGTTATCTAAATATTGAGGACAATGTTCAATTCTAGTTAGGGGTAAAAGCAAAGTTGATTTTTTTTTTTTTTTTAAAAAAAGACAAAATCTCCTTAACTTGAACTTTCTTTGCTGAAAAATGAGTGGATGATGGATAGTTTTAGCTTTGATACTTGAGATGCCAATGCTAAGAAGAGTTTTAGCCAACTTTAAGTCATTTTAACCAATAGGGAGATATTTGAGGAAATGTCCACTACTGTAACAATCCACTAGAGCTCCACTTTGATTCTGTTACATCGTGATGGGACACTCAATCTTGCAACTGTAAAGGAATCGAATAATTCATGTCCTAATGACTTATGAAAATAATTAAATTAAATGATGAAAATGGAAAAGCCAGGGACAAAAAAAAAGTATGTAAGACTGCTCTCAGATTTATAAGAATTTGTGTATTAGAAAAGACTGCCAATTACCAGGATCTTTATTAAATAAGAAAGTATGTGCCTTTTAAAGTGTAATAGCGTAAAAGCCGTCATTGCAAAAGTTTTTAATTAGAAGAATAAAACAATTGTTGTGATTGATACCCTTGAGTGAAGGATGGAAATCAGGATGGATAACCTTTTATTCACTCACTGAGCACTAAGTGGATAGTTTTTTTTCCTAGTTGTCTTCTCATGATTATTTTATAAACTTCTTTAAGGGACTGGTACCTAATCTGTATCTGCTTTTAACACCCTGAATCTTTGAATTTTTTTTATGACTGTTTTGTGAAATCGCAATCTTTGCTAACGGCTAGCAAATTAGCTAGTTGGGGAGTGTGATGTAGGGTGAAAAGTGTAAACTAAATGCATTAATTATAATTGGTGCTGAACAGTACTTGCATTTTAATAATAGTTATACGCCGTTTATCTCGTTAAAGGACTTGGCTGGATTTTGTAATGAATTAAAGAATATTTTTGTTATTACGCACACACACAACACTCCTCTACGCGCACCACACTTAGGTCATTCGAGAATTCTTATCTGATGGAATGTTGGGGCTTCTCAAGTATCGTAGGAGAAATCGCACATGGTGAGAGGAATTTGAGAGAATTTTGTTAGAGGGTGGATCATGTGAGAAAGCAGAGATGGAAATGGAAGGAAATTGAGATTTTTGAAATATATAAGGAAAATGTTGCAGTTGTCAAGAGGAGAACAATTTGTAGGGTTTCACTTTTTCTCTAGGGTTTTCAGTTTTGGTTGTTTGTATTGCTTTTTCTCTGGATTTTGCTGAGGTTTTCTCCAATTATGAGTGAGTAAATCCTTCTCATATAGGTCATGAGACTTTCAATCTGTGATAGCAATTAGGGTTTTTTACTTTTCTTGTTATATGTTGTTACATCTTCTTTCATCACTTCATTAACTCGTCTTTAGACTTCGAGTAAGGTTTATTCATTTCTTTTTGATCCATTGTTGATTCACTACACATTGGACACTTAGCTAATGCATACTCTACGCCTGAAATTCTATTTTGAACTAAGGGTTGATTGAAGATGATGGAAAGTTCTTAGCTAAATTGTTTAGATATGCTTTAATTGTTAAAAACAACCGTGTATCTCAATTTTGACTAACTCAATGCTTGAAGAATTTGAGTAAGGGATTTGAAAAACTATATTAGCCATTTGTGTTGAGAAAGGACCCAAAACCTAAGTGTATACATATTTTACTGAAATAGTTAAGCAAACTTTGTTTTCCAACTTCATTTTTCCTTAAATTGATTCACACTTTTTTAACATATTTTCTCACGGATAAATCCCCAATTGTGTTGCCTCATTATTAACGCCAAATCTCACCTTAATCACTTTCTCTATTTTGATTAATTTTGTATTAAGTTGGGAAGTGTCTAGTTTATAAAAAATAGGATTGGTCCCTGTGAATCGACATTGGCACCCATACACTATAAATAAATCCTTCTACACTTAGGAGGTGATTTTTAAGGAGAGCTAGTACACAAATATCTTACCAAAATTTGATTATTTCCCCATTTCCAACTCACCAACAACCCCTTCCAATAATCACTTCCTTACCTCGAAAATCCCTCTCCATGTATAGGAAGAATTAACTCCTAATTATGTTTAAAAAAAAGGTATTTGGAAAATATTTGGCCTTATAAATCTTGTGCAACAAAGAATCAACATTTTTCGAAATATGCCAACCTTGCTTAGCCAACAAAGCCATTTTGAAAATATGCAAATTCTTAACCTCATCCCTCCTCTAAACTTAGACAAATACATCCTTTGCCGACTCATTCAATGTACTCTCCTCTTATTTTCTCTTTGCCTCCACCAAGATCTTGCTATCATATCCTCCAAATCTTGACACAAAGTTAAAGGAAGCTTAAAACAATTCAAAGCATATGTAGGTATTGACAACACTACTGCCTTAATAAACACTTCTTTTCCTCTTTGTGACAACAATTTTTCCTTCCAACTTTGCAATCTAACCCAAATTCTTCTCTTGATTTCTTCGAAAGCTCTAATTTTTTTTTTAATCTCCCCACTAAATTAAGTAAACCAAGATACTTGTCATATTGCTAGAAAGTCCATACGCCCCCACAAACCTAGCAAAATTATTTGTGTAGAAGCTAGAACATTCTTTAAAAAATTCATAACAGTTTTTTCCTCGTTCACTTTTTGACCCAAAGCTAACTAATACTGCTCCAACAAGCCTTAAATATGATATGTATTCTGAATATTAGCTTTGCATAAAATAATACTATCATCTATAAAAAGCAAATGATTCACCATAGGAGCCTCTCTACACACTTCAATACTTCTTACTGTACCTTTTTTTTTTAACATTCTTAAGCAATGCAATAAGACCCTCAGTACAAAAGATAAAAAGGTAAAGGGATAAAAGATCCCCTTACCTAATGCTCCTAGTAGGAATAATTGGTCCATAAGTATCACTATTTATCAAAATGGAGAAAGAAACTGTTTTAACACAGTCCATTACCAGATTTACAAAAGTAGGGGCAAAACCCAGTTTCAACATGATTTTCTCCAAAAACTCACATTTCACCCTACCGTAAGCTTTATATTCAACTTAAGAGACATATACCCATTCTTTACTTATTTCTATGCCTCATATAATTGATAAGCTCATAAGCTAACAATACATTATTCATAATCAACCTTCTCTTCACAAATGCACATTGAGACTCATTGACAATATTAGGCAGAAATGTTTTCAATCTATTAACAATCACTTTAGACACTAACTTATAAACATATTACAAAGACTTATAGGGTGAAAATCTGACATTATTTCAAACGTCTTCTTCACTAGAAGCAAACTTATTAAAGTATAATTGAGGTCATTTGAAAAATTACCAGAATTTAAAGTTTACAAAACTGTCTTAGTCACGATTCACCAACAATATGTTAGTACTTTTGGTAAAAGAATGGTGGCATACAATCTAGTCCAGGGGTCTTTGTTGGATGCATTTATTGTAGGGCCACCTTCACGTCCTCTGTAAATATGGTTTTGTAAGCTGTACATTCATCTTCACAGTAACTTTGTTGTTCACGCAATCTAAAACTACATTATGTCCCTCCTGATTAGATAAAATAAAAAGCTATTGGAAATAAACAAGAATATGCCTATTCCTTTGTACTCCATCTAGCCACATACACCTCTCAATTTTTAAGCCCCTAATCATATTCCTTCTCCTCCTATTCGAAACTTAAGTATAAAATAACCATCTATTTTGATTCTCTTCGTGTAGCCATTGAACTCAAGACCTTTGCCTCAACATAACTTCCTCCCTCTCAAGCCATAATTGCAAACCTCCTCTCTAGCTTTTGAAATACCCACATGATTAGAATGCAAAGCAATTGTAGCCTGTAACTTCTTCAAATTTTGTCTAATAGCTATCAACTTCCTTTTTACATTGCCAAAAGAAGATTTATTCCAAACATTTAATTTTGCCCCACACCCTTTAAATAAATCCATAACCCCCTCCATATTACTAATCACATTATCAAAAGCCCACACATTCTTAATATCTGTGCAACATTTTTTCTCCCACCCACATGGTTTCAAATCTAAATTACTCCTTCCTTCTCCCCCTAACTTCAAATACCTCTAAATCAAACCAAATAGATAAGTGATCAAAATGTGCTAGAATCCAATGCCTCACAACATCTTGTGGAAAACAGCTCTAAGAAAATGTTATTATCCATAAACCTGTCTAAACATTCACTTATTGTTGCAACACCCTCCCTTCTATTTGACCAAGTATACTTAGGTCCTAAAAAACTTAAGTCTATTAAAGAACAATCCATCATAAACTCCTTAAAGGCTTCCATTTGATAAGCATGCCTTAATCTCTCTCTCTCTCTCTCTCTCTCTCTCTCTCTCTCTCTCTCTCCTATTTTCAATAACAAGAATAACTTCATTAGAATCTCATCCTAACAGCCAAGGAACATCATCTGAATTAATTGTGCAAATTAAATTCCAGGTGAATGCTCTACTAGCCACATTTAGGTTACCTTAAACACTCATAAACTTTCATTCCTGCACATTTTCTTGCTTAATGAAAGCTTCATATGGTGTCTAGAATAAGAATTAACTTGAATAGTAATATCCCCTTTCCACAATAAATCAAGACCCCCACTCCTCCCAACATAATCAACAATGAAACAATTTACAAAATCCATCTTATATTTGCAAAGAGTGTTGCTACCCGTACTTAAGAAAAACGTACAGCACATGAGACTTGAGTGCAATTAAACGTTAACACAAGAATAGTTAAATGAAGTAATCAACAAGTTAAAGTTAACGGACCAATCCATCTACGTGCTGTCAAAACGCACAAAACTGAAATAAGGAATAAACTAAAGAAAAACACTGAAATAGAGCTTTCTCTAGCTTTCAGAGTGGGTTTTGTCTAGCTTTAATGTGGGTTTTCTTTTGATCGTCTTCGTGTTCGTCTAGATCTTGCTACCTAAATCAAATGAGTAAACGAAATGAATTTTTGATCTCCTTGATTTTCTTCTTTCCTAATTTCAATTTTAAAGAAATTAGTTTAAATTTATCTAGACTGATCTCCTTGGTCACTTTTTGGGATTAAATTTTAAATAATTTTCACTATCATTGTCTGCTCGTATCCAGCTCTTTTGTGCCATCAGTGGGTTTTCATCTTTGTTCCCATCCATTTTAAATTGTCTCCCAAAAAATTCAAGAATAATAGAATACAAAAATGGAGGAAAAACACAGAAAATTAAGAGTAGAACAAAAGGAAGAAGTGGAAAGATTGAAAGATCAAAACTCAACAGAAAGAAGAACTAGTAGTGAAATGGTGAATGAGGAAATGAAGGGAAGAAAATGGCGTTTCTTTTAAGTTTTCTCCACTTTCTATCTCTCCGTCTTTTCATCTTTTCGTTTCTTTAACTTTCTCCACTTTTACATTTACTACTTCTCATAAACACGTAGAGTTTTTAATAATAGTTTATGTTTTTAATACGTTTTCTTTAAGTACAAAAAGCATTTCTCATTTGCAAAAGCACTATATTTAGTTGAAAGAAATGATCCATATTTACTCAATTAATCAATACGGGGGCAACAATGGTGGAACTAGAAATTAAATTTAGGGGTCAAGCAAAATTATAACAAAATAATTTTTGTTCTATTTTTATACAGTTTTTCTTGTGGTATGGAACAATACGATAACAAGATCTAAAATAAAAATAAAATACATTTAATACAAATTATGTATTAAAAAGTATATGATATGTAGGATAGAAACCATCAAACTTTATTTTTTACTTTTATCTATAGTAAAAACGTGTCATCATAATATTAGATCATTTTATTTTATGTGAGATATATTTTATTTATTTTATTTTTAAATAATTTTGTAGAAGGGGAACCAATATTATTTTTTACAGAATGAGTCAACACAAAATGAGATTAACATTATCTAATTAAATCTTAAAAATTAATGTATTTTTTTCCCAAACTTTTGGGAGGCCATGGCCCCCTTCCCTCAAGTGGTTCCGCCACTACCAAGCAATTATTATCATTGTTAATACGGTCGTTGTAATATAAAAGGATATATATCATACAAGTTATTAAAAGAAATTCATCCTTAAAATTATGAGCATTGTTAGGGAGCATTTACTCTCATCATACTTATCCTCACATAAATAGTATATATGTTACTGTTCATGTGATTCGTTTGAATTGTGGTGTAGACTATCGATATCGATTTAGTTATAAGAATTTATTGAAGACATTCAAATATTTTAAAAATGAATATTATTTTAGTCTATTAATTATCATTTTCAAAAGGTGAAAAATCTACCTATACAAATTAATTATTATTTATGATAAACTAAAATATATCATCTATGACGGCCTAGAAAATTTATATAGTGAATTTGAAAATAACTAACGACTTTTGTTAAGATAAATAAGAATTTGCAATTATGAAGATTCCTTCCAGGGAATGTCATTTTTCTTATTACCAAATAGTAAGCAAAATGAGAAAACTTATTTTTGATAACGAATAAGCTATCTATATATAACAAAACAAAATGTTATAGTAATTAGAATGATAATGCTCGATACAAAACAAAAAGATCAATACAAAATAACACGATTGTGTAATATTATCAAGGTCCTCCTACATCATAGTAATGTCTCCCTCAATCTCTTGCAATCGAATCATGATGGGCACAATGATTCTCTCCACTATCTACTTCGTGTCTTAGATTAAAAGTGCATGATGCTTCTCAAACAGGGATCGTATCTCTCAAGAAGTAGTCCCTGCAGCCTTTGTATTAGCACTAGCATGTGTAAAAGCTAGATCACGCTCTGTGCTACTACCTTGTGCTATTTTAACCTTAATGGAAGACTTTCGCAAGTAACCCTTATTCTTGTTATAGGGATTGATCTGTGATTGTCTTCACTCTATCAATAGCACATCAACCCCAAACTAATTAGGAGGTTAAAAATCATCAGAGCATACGGTATACTATCTCCAGTCAAGTATCGTAACTCAGATCGATAAGGAAGTATAGGAAGTATAAAGGTAGATCAATCGGCTCTACTCGTGCTATCTGTAACGTAAATCGAACATCTTCAATGTCGAAACAATCTTATGTTTTCTAGATCAATATTGTGCGAAAATCAAATTCATCCTACAAAAAATGCTTGACAATTAACCTGTTTGATCACCTTGCTACTATCAACAGACGAATCTCATCATGCATTGGATTGTCATTTGTCAAGGTCTTATCCTCAATGGCATCTTCAGCATCTGTCCCTATAGTTGGATGTTGTGTAGGGTATACACGCACCATAAGGGGATCCCTAGAAATTCAACAATATTGTTGGCTAAGGTAATAATACTAACTCCCCGAATAATGAACAAGAAGTCCTCATCAACCCCCATCTCTAATATAGCCTGATAAAACTCACTAATCATATCAGGGTAGGCCACCCTCCTCTACTCACAAATCAGGTCTCATTCACTATCATTGTTTATAGAAAATAAGCTCATTCCATTCCAAAAAAACTCGAAAGTATTCTATAATGATTTCTGGCTCAACCAATATCAGCCTCATGACTCACTAGTTTCACCATTACAATCCTCCTCCCACCCACGTTTTCCCTCCAACATGTATATGTCATTAATTAACAGTTCATAAAACAAATAAACTATGAATATACATAAAATAGAGTTTTGATTATGTAATATTGAGTATTGTTCGAATAGAAAATATGTAGTTCAAACTACTAGGTAACCTATTTGAGCAATAAATAAAAGCATTCAAATAACTACAGGTCCCTATTCGAACAGTTTAAATTCATTTGACAAAATAAATATTAGTTCGGACAACACCATCATATGGCCATGATCCGTGTATGATATAGGGTTCAAACTAATCTTTATTTGTTCGAACTGAGTCAAATTGATTCGGATAAATATTTGACTCAATTCTTCAAACTCGAACGTGTGGTGCCACGTTCGAGCTGAAAATATCTTTGTTTGTCAAAAAACTATTAGAACATTTTTGAAGCCGCTTGGATGAGCAAACCCATGAACATTGATGGGTTTGAAGAACCAACAATTCATTGATGGTCTTCTTGATGTGCCACCACAACATGTGTTATATAGTTTATTAAAAAAATGCAAAAAAATATATACAAATCAAAAGGGCGTTTGAAAATGCAAATATATATATATATATATATATATATATTGAAAGTCTATGTTCCCTCTACTCCTCTTATGCTTGCATTTTTTAATTTTTTTTAATAAACTACAAGACATTACATAGTGGCATGTCTAGAGGGTCATCTGAGTGAAAAGTTTCAGATGACCAAGTAACATTATTCTTATTAAGTAACTTACACGAGTCGTACGACATCACCCTTATTTATATGGGTTGTATTAGGATTTTGATATTTGACTCGTTTAATAAACAGCTCGTGTTTATTAACTTATTTAATCTAATATTTATAACTTGACATGCTACAAACACCACTTGTGAACACTAATTGCCACCTTTAGCATAGGAGCATTGGGTTGAAAAAGTGAAAGGTGAGAGGACATATGTCCCACTCGACCCATCCTTCCACCTTTGTGTGCATGTCACTTTTTTTTTCTTTATTTTTTGGTTTATTTTAACAATATCATTTTAATTAGAGGTAAATTAAAATTAAGAAAACTTTAATTTACAATCCAAGCAATACAACACATATAACAAAAACATAAATAAATTTGATTTGAAAGAAAAAATCTTACAAATTAAATCTTAAAAGTAAAGGAAGATGGTCGTGGCACCCATTTAACTTTTGAATCCTGATGCACATGTGGATATTTTGATCAAAGAATATTCACAGACTTGGAATAGTCATTGAGACTCTTTTTAATCCGGAGGAGGCTCAACTTATTTGTTCCTTACCGCTAAGAAAATTGGGAGGGGAGGATAGATTGATATAGAATTGCACCAAAATTGGAGTTTTTATTGTGAAGAGTGCGTATCATTTGGCTCAAACTAGGAAGAAAATGGATAGAGTGGAAACCTCTATGAATAGAGAAATGGACGATTTTTGGAAGAATCTGTGGCATATGAGCGTGCCCCTTGCAGTGAAATTTTCTAGGAGAAAACTGCAAATGATGTATTACCAACAAGATCAAACCTATATAGTCAAAAGATTATTGATTCACCACATCATAGGATATGTAAGAAGGAATTAGAAACTATGATGCACGCAATCTGGTCTTGTCCTCTGCAAGAGATATATGGGCAGAGAATGGCAGCCCAGTCCATGAGATGGCTAGTAATGGTGAAGATTTAATGAAGCTCTGGGGAATTCTGTCTAATACATTGAAGGTGGAACAACTTGATGAGACAACCACAATTATGAAATTTATTTTGTTTACAAAATATATATATATATTTATTTGAACTTTTTTTTTCTTAAGCCCCAATATGATGATGGGAGCTACACTAAATTCTTTGATGGATTGGCTTAGTTTGTTTTCAGAGATAAGATACAAGTTTTAAAAAAATAAAATATTATTGAAATATATTTTTTTAATATTAGTTTTGTTTTGGAATTTGAAAAAGTGGTTTTGGAATTTTAAAAAGTTGAATTTTGTATTATATTTTGTATGAAAATTTAAAAAAATATAATGATGAATTTGAGAAAATAATTATTATTCATTTGCCAAGCTTGGTCACTTTGTCAATATGTTGGAAAACGATAGTTTGGAGGAACTGTTAATGCTAACAAAAAAAAAAGCATTAATAATACTTGTTACCAGTTAATAATTTGTGGGAGGGTTGAAGGTTGTCATATATCGCTAAATAAGTTGTTATCCTAGTAATTTTTATTCAAAGTGATGTAATAACCATGGAGGTATCTTTCATTTGACAATTGTTTTGTTTGATAGTAATCCATGAAGAACTACTGTGAGGTGGTTTTGATGTCTGTTATAGCCATTTAATGCAACTTATTTAGCCAAAAACAAATATGGCATGGATACGGCCATCAAATTTTAGCTATGATCTTCCCAACAATGGACAATGGAAAAGTATAGCTCAACTGAACCAATTGCCTAAACTATGTATTAGAAATTTGTGTTGTGGCTTTGTTCTTCTTGTTTGGACCTAGAATGTAACTGTCAAATGTTTCTTTTTCTATTTTTCTTTTTTCTCTTCAAAAATGGCATTTATTGTATTTTTGTTTGTATTTCTGTTGGGATTGTTTTCATTTTCACACTGATATTCAACACTGGGCTTGCAAAACCTTCAAGAGATCGAAAGATAATTGATTCCTTTTCATCTTAAGCCAACTTTGGTGTTATGATTTACATCTAAACTTTTCTACTGATTTTAGTTGTTTACCTCAGAAGGATAAGAATTTTCAGTTCCTAGACAGGCCATCAGACTCACTTCAAAAATACATTAGAGATGGTACAGTCTTTTTTTTCTAGGGTTGTGGGAAGAAGGGAAGGGGAGAGCAATTTGCGATGCAGCAAGAAATCTACTATTTTCCTTTTCCTCTCTTGTTTATGGAGTCCTCCGTTGTGTTGGACAGAACTAGTAATTTGGTAATACATAGAGAGATTTCATTTACATCTTGTAAGCTACTATAATGTTTACCCTATATCTTTTCCTTTATCGTCATTTTGATAATTCGAAAATAATAATCTAGTATGGTGGTAGTGATTCCTTAATACTTAAAAATGCTCCTTGTGAAACTCAAAACGTGTCGAGGTCTTGTGACTCAGCTCACGAGATAGTTTCTTCAGCTCCTTGGCCAAAACTGGCATCCCACAGTAGAAAACCCCTGCAAATTAAAAATTATCTCCTTTAAACCACCTTAAGATCCTGAAGAGTATTCATGTTCATGTACCCTGGAGTCTAACCATTCTGGTCTATGCGAATCATTTGATGACAATTCGAGGGTTGCCTATTTTGGCAACACTGGCCAACTTAGTTGATAGTTCTGTGTTTTATAGGTAATATTAATTGATGACCAAATTCATAACATAATCTAAGAAGAAATGCGACTTTATAGAGCACATAAATTTAATCACTTTTTAAATTATTTAACATAACCCTTTTATTGCCGAATTTAAATCTTTGATTTACATTAGATTGTATGGTGCGAAACACATTGAATAATGATACAAACACGACCATAACTATTTTGCAACCCCTTTTATAAAAATGTCCTCTATTTTTTTTATTGGCACATGGTGTTCGAGAACAAAGTCCAAAGTTCTAACTAAATGCTGGGAGTGCATAGGCCTTTGGCAAAGAATTTCCCTCAAGTGCACCTGTAATTTAAAGAAAGATTCCTCCAATCTAATGTCCTTAGAAATTGTTTGCACCCAAGATGATTCGAACCTTAGACCTAGAGGGAGTATACCACCAAGTCCAAGGCTTTTACCACTTGAGGCAACCCCTAGGGGTTTGTCCTCCATTTTAAAACAAAATTGTAAAATGGATTATGTCTATCTTTTCCAAACATATCAGGCAATCCTAACCCAAAAGTCAACTTAGAGGTGTTCTTAACCATGCATTTGGATGGATGGATGGATTTGGGAAGGAGATTCGGATTTGGGTCTTTAAATCCAAATACCTTATTTGGATCATATATATGTAATTAACAATTCTTTGTTTTGGTAGAGTATCTTTACCTACTGTTGCATATGGATGCTTTGAAGCTACTTTAGTGAAAACTTCTTTCCAATTAGGCCTAGCAAAGTGCGTCCTTACCTGCAACAAATCAATATCAACTTTTAGGCGCGTGATTTATAGTAGCTTCAGTTTTGGCTGTCCATCGTCTGTTTATTTGCAAGTGACAGGATGGTAGGTTTGTTAGCTTCATGGAAAAACTATGTTCATAGCAAGTGTAATAAAATCTTACTCGGGTTCCAGATAGGATGTCAACCCCATGTTTGGCATGGTTGAGAGCCTGAACCATTGTGATCAGTGTTGACCTCGCGTCATACTCTTCATAAACACTGGTAAGATAGTTGTGCAGCTCAATTTGGCCCTGTCTCAGTAAATATAAGAAGTGAGACAACAATCACTTCCCTCATTTGAAATAATTCAAAACACAAATAATTATGTTGCTAAGTGATTAAAACTTCCATGATAAATATTGCTGGAAGCTGTGGTAACTGATTTTATTTCTTACTATTTATATGTATGTAATATGCATTACTTTGTAATCTATTTCAGCTACTTCATCCATTACTCCTTTAAACCATTCAAAGGACCCTGGCTCCCTAGTAACCCAGTAGAAATGAGCATTTTTACACCTCTGCCACTTCCTCTTTCCACCAGGTGTCAAATTTGAAGTAAAGCTATTCAGGCTGTCATCTGATCTGCTGGTTTCCGTGTTTGAATCCTAGGCCAACAGTACGTGAAAAGTCAAATTCTTGAAGAAAAAACAAAACAAAGAAAAGAGAAGTGATGTGCTTAAGTGCTTGAAGTAGAATTCTACCGGGTGTTCCTCTAATCTTGTATTGTGTAGAAGATCTCTGAGGATGCTTATGAAAGGAGTAGCTCCAATCCCAAGTCCAACTAGGAGCAAAACGTCATAACTTTTGTAGTCCTCTGCTGGAGCCCCATATGGGCCATCAACAAGCACTCTGGGTTGGCTGCATCAATATACTAAGTGGAGTTGACATTTTTCTAAGTATTCTGTATTCTAATCTAAGAAAGTATAGTTTGAATACAGTACCCTCTTTGATCCATTTGCCCAAGCAGACTAAATCTGGCTCGACTACTGATAGACGTTAAATAATCGCTCTCGGTGAAAATTCGCTTCATTTCTTGCGTCCAATCTCCAACTGTCCGGATGTGAACACTTAGGTGGTCATCTCCTGGTGCTGAAGTGATGGAAAATGGATGCCTGGAATGACAAAGGATTACGTGATGCTTAAAACTGCAATAATGTTTTGCAGAATCTAAGGTCTGAGGAGGAAGCTTAATGTGAGTCAGAACCAATCCTTACCATTCAAATGGGGAGATTAATGGGCATTTTAGAAATATGTACTGCCCACTTTTGTACTTAAACCCCTGAGGCTTCGACATGATTAAACTAAAAACATTTCCTGGCAGTACCGAAACCTGCAATGATCAGAAAGTCTCAAAACTTCAGGTTTTCTGCAAAAGTTGTTGACGGACTTACTACCGTATCATATTCTGCAAAAGCCTAATATCAATTGTTTGTGAGGAAGAAAAGAAAATTCTTTCCCCTCAGCCCATGTAATAAGGTGGGAGTTTTGAAGTAACTGATCAATTACCTTCAATACTTTAACTGAATAATGCTCTGATCTACAAGTTCGCACAGTCCTCTCTGCTACGTAGATCAGCACTGGAACAGAGATGTACATCCATGTCTGAAATGTTAGCAAAACACTCAGTTCCAACACTACTGTTTAGAAATCTTCTTCTCTTACACTAAAATATCCTTATTCCAAGGTTCTTACCGATTTTTGGTTCCACTGGTGTGCCAAGAACAAGCAAGTTCCATGAACAAGTAGCAAAACATAAACAAGGCCGAGAAGGTGATGAGAGTACCAAAATGCATTGAAGCCTGTCAATCTGTTGAACGGTGCAGGCAGCCTCACAATATTTCTTCGAAATTGACTTGTTGCTAGAATAAAGGAGATGGCCATTAAAACCACCATAGAAATCCCAGTGATGCCTTCAACACCACTCAATAGGTCTCTGTATGTTGGCCTTTTGTTTTTGAAATCTGTAGATATCAAGGCAAAATCTTCTGGGGATGAGTTTACAAGGCGAGGAAAGTCACATGCCAGATGGTTTCCTGCATGAAGCAACACTCCAATGGCTATAGCACATGCAATCATCTGTCAAATTAAAAATTAAGAGGGAAGTCAAAAATTACGTGCAACTATTATGTAATTAATAGTGCTTGCCCTCTAATCATGAGGAATACTACACTTCGTCTCGGATTTTATTATCTTTAGTCACACCAACTGATATGACACATTTTAAGTGGCTTTCTTAAATAAGATAGAGTGTAGAGTTAGAATTTGAATTCAGCATCTTTGCTTCGTTATCATATAAAATCACCACTTGTCTCAATGTTTAAACTGATGGAAAAAAACTAGATTTTATTATTTATTTTATATCGTAAATTAACCACTCAAATGAAAATTCATTTCATATACTTTGTGGAAGTTGGGGCGACAAAATTCGAGATCTTTTGGTTTGGCTAGCTGCTAAGGTTGTAGGCCGCTGCTGGTGGTCGAATTACCCTAAATACAGAAGCAGACTGGATCAAACTTCATTAACTTTACAATCTCTTCTTATCACTAGAATGTGATACATGAACTTTGTATACTGATGCTATATATAATCAAATTCCATTTGAAAACTTTAACCCATTTTTATCCATTTTTCAGCATGCTACTCTGTGGAGACTCTATTTGCATACCTTGTGGAAATTGATGTTATCGTCAAAGGGGATAAAGGACCTGGCTCTTGTGGACCGAAGCCATGTCAGGGTATTTCGACAAACAGGTAAGAGGATGAGAGCCATATTGAGTTTCAGAGTCTCTGCAGCCCCTTTGGCTGTCGCCAAGCAATATCCCATGGCCTGAAATGCGGCCCTGCTCCTGTATTGGTTGAATTTCCAGGCAAAGAGACCTGCCATGGTTAGCAACCACAACAACAAAATCCAACCTCTCTGCCAATTCTCTATTATGAGACACCGGAGTGTCTCGGTTGCTCTTCGCATCACATTATTTGGCCTCAAGGAACCGATGTTCTGACTCCAGCCTACGCTTGCTGTGCTGAGGGGTCTGCTGTAATTCATGTAAGTGTCTCTTTGAAGAAGCAGTGTTTCCAACTGCCATAACTGAGCAAAAAGATCAAACAGCAAAAAGAGTCAAACAAGTATGTTATAATGCTTTTGGAAAAGGAGTTGGCCTCTTGTACTGTTAGAACAAGCATGCTTCAGTTTACCTCAATGTACCCGAGGTTTTCTGGATCAAGCTCTTCCATAATCAATGAAGCGTATTCTTCTGCCTGTTCTTTCAACTTGGATAGTTTGTTTGCAGATGCACTGAGCATTATAAGCTGTAATTACATGACACAAACACATTGATTGAAGCTTAGTAAGTACGGTCACTATTATACATCATGCAACGACATGACTGAATCACATTAACTGAAGCTTAGTAAGTACTACACATCATGCTACGACACTGTCGTCATAAATTTTAATTCAAATATGCATTATCTATGGTTTTTATTATAGAAATATTGCGAAAAAGAATTGTATCTGCGATGCCACCATACCATTGATCATGCATATATAGGCTCCGTTTGGATACATAAACGATTTTATTTTATCTTATTTCATTTTATTTTATCATTACAAATTTTTCAAAATTTCATACAAAATATAATAAATAATTCAATTTTTTATAATATCAAAATAATAATAATATTATTAAAAAATAATATTTATTCAATTTTAAACTTACATCTAAAACTATTTCATTTTATATATCTCATTATCCAAATGGGCCCATGAATATTTAATTTCTTTTTTCATTTTAATCAAAAGAAATACTCACCTCCTGTACTTCCTGCCTTGTAATTCTTCCATCCTCGTTGCTATCTGCCCTGCAAAAACGCATTAAAATGAATCGTTGTACACGTAAAATTTGAGATACAACCTATTGAAACACATGAAACGTGTGTAATACATTTGTATAACAATTTGTATAATTACTTTTTAAATTTTATTGAACACTTTTTTTTTAAAAAAAAGATTAGTTCATCACGTCCTTAGCTTGATGAACTAATCTCTTCCTTCATGCAAATCAATCAGGACTAAAGTTTTATTCAAAATTCTTTTAAATGAAGGCTTTTCATTATGACATTAAAAGAGTAAAAAATAAAAACTAACTTTCAGTCATTTAATGTCACTTTAAAAATAAAAAACGATAACTTAAAAATAATTAATTATACTTAAAAATATCAATAGCACTTCTGAAAAGGAAAAAAAAAAAAAGGAAAAAAAACCCTCCCCGTGACTGAGAATTTCCAATGTGCCATAATTGGAGCTCGGTAAAAGCAGGGGGTTCCCGTAGTTTGAACCCAAGTTCTTTCCACTTCCCCACCCAAGATAATAATAAAAAGAAACTAAAAAGAAAATGTAAATATGAAAGGAAAATGTTAAACCAGAGTAATAATAATACGGCCCCCCGAATGCGGGGGAAGTGCTGGAACTGTGCAAGGAAAGTTGGGAAACCCCTGGACTGGACTTTGTGGATTTCATCGATCTGCGGCCAAGTTATATGTGTATGTGTGTATAATGAAAGAGAAAATCAAGGCCGTGAGAGATGAGAGAGACGAAGAAGACAAAGATTGATGTACATGTCAAAGAATATCTGAAGACGAGCGTCGAAGCTCTGGTCTGAAATCTGCAACCAGAAGTCGTAAAGCTCTTCTTTTGTAATTTTGCCTATCTTCTGTCTCCGCCTTCGCGCCAATGCATCGAATATCCCAACCGCAAACTCCTTCGACTCCCTGCCCATCCCTACCACATCACCACCATTTTATTATTTTCTTCAGCTTTCATTTATATCTGTACGTTGTTAGAATATGATCAACTTCTTACAACCAATATATATATATATATATATATATATATATATACACACACACATATGTATATATTGGTTGTACGAGTTACGCTAGCTATATACCTATGCACTCTCCGAATTCTTCTCTACCAATCAAGCCTTCCTGGGCTAGTGACTCGAACCTCGCCTCAACTTTCCTCCATAACTCTTCTTCGCAAGCTCCGCTAATGGTACTGTTGCTAATAAATCTTAGTCCTTTGAGGGCCTGCTGCGCGCTCGATCTCGTCCTTTGAAGTCTCGCTTTCATCCTGCGAGCGTCGCGAGCGGTTATTTTGTTATGCTCCTCCGTTTCCGACGTCGTCGACGCCCGCGAAAAGGACGGGGATCTCAGCCACGGGAATTTCCTGCAGATTCTGGACGTCACCGAGTGGCTCCTCCCAAAAACTCCAGCTTCTGACGACGTCCCTGCCGTAGGCTCTTGATCTGTAGCTGTCGTCGGTGTAACGCTGCAGACGACAATGGAGTCGTCCTCGAGCTCTAGTGTGACTTCCACCGTGTCTTGGTCATTGTTTTGTCTCAGGTCGTTGAGAAATATCGGCAGCATTGCTCCACCAACGACTCCGCCTCCGGAGCAATCTTCAAGGTCGACGTCCAGAAGTTCGAATGCCTGGCTGCAACTGGACCGTTTTGAGCTGCTTCTTCCAAAAGACGACGACGACAACTTCATCCTTAATTTTCTCTCTGATCACGTATAGAGAGAGAGAGAGAGAGTGGAAAGAAACTGGTTGACACGTTTGTGCAGCAATGGTATGAAGTGAAAAAAAAAAAAAAAAAAGAAATAGAAAAACAAGAGAGACACCTCTCAACCAATCTTTCACCACGATTTCAACGCCTCGTTGCATCGGTCTTGCTTTCAAGAGTAGTTGAGATTTTTGCTCCTATTGCATTTTTACCGTAGCAACTTCCTCTCTTACATCGATATCTCATAATATGCGTACGAGCAATGTTAGGGATCCTCTTTTTGAAATTTCTACTATTTTTTTTTTAATTTATCTGATTTTTATATAAGTATTTTTAAATAATGTTGTGATTTTTTTATATTTTTTAAAAAATATTTTAAAATATTAAAAAAATCATGTAAATAAAATATAAATTTAAAAACCAAAATTAAAAGTTAGTAAAAAATAAAAATAGAGATTCCAGAATAAGAATTCCAAAATAAAAATTCTTAGCATTTTTAAATGCGTACAAGTTTAAACTTGTACTTCCTACGCAGTAAAATGATATCTACTACAAGCTTTCATGATCTTACTTTTATCTTATTGTACTAATTATACTTTATAAAAAAAACAACGGCAAGAATTTTTTTATATTTTAATTTTATAGTGGAGTCTACTTTTTTTTTATATAAAAAAAAACATGTGCGAGACTTATACATGATTTAAGATTTGTATATCATTATTCATTTCTTATTGTTGCAGCTAATTTGAAAAAGAAAATGAGTAGGACGGGGAGAAAGGACCAGCTTGTTCTTTTCTTTGATGCAATGGAATAGAAGGTTTTAACTTATAAGTAGAAGAGTGAGCAAGCATTTTGTCGCCCGATGCGCGGAAATATTTAAATTTTTAAGGATAATCAGATTCATCAAAAGATGGTTTATTATTATATAAAAAGTTTTGTGCGCGCGCGCGTAGTATTCTTATTTTCCTCAATAATTGGAGGTGAAAGCTATTATTAGCAGATGATTCAGATTCGAGAGTACTCCTCGCTAATTAATGCATGAAGACTTATTAATTTGTGCGTGTTTTCACCATAATAGCACTATTTTGTAAATTTTTAACCAGTGGAATACTATAGCTAGATTGCATGTTAAATATAGTTCATTATAAACTTAATTCTGAAAAGAAAGTAATCATGTCTTTATTTCATTTACTACAAGAAAAACAGATTTTTGAGACCAATTATATGCTACGAACGTGACTATTTGAGACGAAAACAGGTCATGACGTAACTATTAAGTACGTGACAAGTATATAATAAGTATTAAGATTCATGACGCGGTTAACAACTTTTATTAAAGAAGTAAATAATTTTGATAGCCAGACCATTTTTTTAATATATATATATATATATATATATATATATATGGGTCTTAATTCAAGGATTGTTTTGAAACATTTTCTACCTAAATTATAAGGGACCGGCCAGTTAAAAATCCAAACCCAAACTAGAACCACTATAATATTTTTATGTGATGCCCTTTTAACTAATTCCCGACCTTTCATTAGTAGCAACATAACTGGCTTAATTAATATTTATAAACACTTTATATTAATGTTCATTTCCTTAGTATATATGGTCTTTAGGTTTTTATGATTATTAATGTTTGATCAGTCATGATGCGCATCGATCATTTTTAGTGAAGAAGATCATGATGCTTCAGATATTGGATATTCATGTATATGGAATAGATCTAGATTACAAATTTACAACCAGCTGATCTGATCTTCATTTGTATATAATTCCTGAAATGGATCGGCTGCATGCGTTTTTTTATATCATATTTTAAGGCTCCAATTAAAACTTGACTGATGCAATCATGATATCTATATATATATTTATATATATATATATATATATATATATACTATAACTAGTTGTAATCATTAATATATTTTTAATGGGTTATAAAATGGTTGTCAAGATTGTGAGAATTGACTTTTTGCCATGCACCTCCAAATTAATTATGGTATTTGGTCCAATATCATAATTGAGCGTACCAAATTCATTACTTTAGAAGGGAAACAAGGATATGTACCATATATAATATGTACACCCAGAACGATGAAATTTAATGCTGGTAATAATGAGAAATAATAAAATTTACACACAGGCTTGGTTAATGTTAATATCTTATGATGATTGTTTTATAAAAATCAAATAAATCACATTAAACTTACGTCACTAGTGTGCATGTAAATTTCTTTACGTATTAATATTCGTGTGCACTTAGACAAAACGTACATTATATTTCTTATAAAAAAATAATGCTACTCATCATTCATTTCTTCTCATAAATTATTGACCACGTACATGATATATACTATTATATTTATAAGAAGATTTTTAAATAATTTGGGTAAATGAAGTCACATGAAAAATGTTCCGCAAGCTTAAATTAGGTTGTTCATCGCCATTCAAATACCCATGAATGCTTGGATTTGGGTTCCTTAATTTCCCTAACATCCCTTAGTAAATTCTAATTAAATAGGCCTTATATATGCATGCATGCACAAGATATTGCTTCCAAGTCAACTTCCGACGGCCAAGTTTTTTCTACCCTAGTATCTAACATGCATCTTTGGCCTATGAAAGTCAGGTAATTAGTTCATAAATTGTCCCTTTCTATGATCTTTTTGAGTCTTCAGAGAGGCAAAAATGATAGAATTATTATTATTTTATATTTTTGTATTTATTTTTTTTATAATTTTTAATTTTATTTAATGATTAAGGATGTGATCAATATAAGTAAAGTTGTATATTTTTTTAATGATTAAAAAAAGTTAAAAAAACTTTAAAAAATAAAAAAATTCAAATATACTAATAATTTATAAATTAATTATGAAAAGATAGTACGTATATCACTACAAAAAAATTGGCCTATTGTGACATTTTTATAACAGCCAAATAGACTATTTAAGATATAAAAATATTACAATTGCTTATTTGATTGCTATAAAAATATCGCAAAAGACTAATTTTTTTGTAATGTATCAACACTCTTAGAGAAGTACACTACTTGATGGTCATGAGGTTGATGATGATGATTTTCGAGATTGTCCGTTCTATCATTTTGGGTTTTGGAAAACGTACACTTTATTTGGTTTGGTGGCCTTGCATGGGTGAAGTCAATATAAAACGACACGCAAGTGCCAACAAAATATGTGATCATTGGCCAATTAATTGGCCAATTAATTAGTAATATGTTAAAAAAAAAAAGATAATTACAAAATGGTCAGTAACTTTTCGAATGTGGTTCTTTTTCGTTGTAGCTCTCATAATTAAGGATAAAACATAGACTGCGTTGTACATGATGGTAATCAGATATCATGCAGTCATGTGATAGAGACACGTACACCACCTAGCTCTAAACACGCAACAAGATCAAGCAGCAGCTTAGAGTCAGATAATTTCATGTATATAATTAAAATATGATTGAGTTATTCTCCAAATGGAGTTGCCATGCATCTCTCAAACTAACAAATCGTGTCTATTCATGATCAGTATATATATATATATATCATGACATACACATGATTTTTTACTTTAAAAATCAGTTAGAAAACTTTCATGCATCCATACAGATCAGAAATGGTGTTTGTTCTATGTAAAAAATCTGATATACATAAGTTTACGTACTAACGTGATTTAATATGATTTATTAAATTATAAATTTTTTATTATAAAATAAATTCAACATACTACATTAATTCAACATATAAGATTTCTAGCTTGTATAAAATTTCTATATTTACATGATCTAAGATTTCTTTATTGAGAAAAAAAACAGATAGATCACATAAAAAAGACAAATTGAAGAAGTTTCTACCAATTTTATTAGAAGAAAAGTCTGTCAACCCTTAAAATTAAGATACACAGGCAGGTTTAACATGAATTTGACTTGGCAAAGGGAAGAAAACTTGATCATATGTATGTACGTCAAGGCTTATATATAGCTTAATGCTGGCAAAATATACAGCTAGCTTTTGCTTTTCGTGCATCCCACTAATTGATCTGCCAGCCATATTGCATTATTAGAGGTTGGTACGTAGTACTAATCTCGTACCACTGGCGGAGCTACATAGGAGCAGACACCTCCTATCCTATAATTTTGAAAAATAAAATTATATATATATATATTAGTTTTGAAAAAAATATATATTATTTTTTATAATTTAATGGGATGATATTAATCTCATCTTATGTTAATCTCTTCTTTAAAATATTATCTTAACCCCTCTTTCACAAAATTATTTTGAACTTCTATATTAATTGCTTATAAGCTCAATTTTTTTAAAAATAAAATTAATTTAATTCAAAAATAAAATAAATAAAATATATCTCACATAATATAAAATAATCTAATAACATGATAACACATTAAAAATTGTAAATATAAGATTTCACAATAAAACTAAAGATGAATTTCTAACAAATAATTTAGTTGTTTATATTAAAAGAAAAATAACTAAGAATTTAAATTTAACATTTAACATTTAGTTATTCTATATTATAAGAAAAAATATATAAAACTAGATAAAAAAAAATCTTTTATTATAATTTTAATTCTATTTGACCTCCTTAAACCAAATTCTTGACTTGATCACCACTGGTAGGTACTTAATAATTACATGTAGGCTTGAAGTAGTACCATATATATACTGAGTCATTTGTTCTGAAAAGGATAGATAAACTCCATAGATCGGTGGTTGGTACGGACTACAACAACATTAATTGGCTTAGAAGGAGTTAGCTTGGCAGCTTAGCATATTATATATTTGGTCTGCACCTACGTACGTAAGGAACCCTGGTCGATCGCCAGCAGGCCTTCTAGAACATGTTTTATTTATGCACTACGTTTATTACTAATTTAAATATATATATATATATATATATATATTACGTGGGGTTAGGTACTTCCATATATGTTTGCAAAACCTTGGGCTCCTTACCAACTTTTGCTTTTAATTATAATTATATAATTATTCAATATATATACAACAAGAAATAATATGATATCTTAATTATTTAGAGCGGTCCTTTTAATAAGCTGAATTAATCTTATACTAAGAACATGAGTAAACAATTTGGAAATTAAAACAAACAATTCAATATTGGATGATATATAGTAAATTAAGAGAAATTTCCATATTGTTCATCATCTTCAACCATATATACCATTTTGCAGTTGATGTATTACATTATAAGTAGTGATTTTTTTTTTTTGGGTATTAATTTATGAATAAACCATGCTTAGATAGACATGATGATGATAGAATATCATTACTTTTGGTGTAATTAAAAATGATAAAATATTATAAGAGGAGAAGATCCATGATGATGATCATGAGTAGCAGTTTAATAGATTGTACTCATGACGATCATGCTTGCATGCCTGCATACGCCAATTAATAAAATAAATAAAAAATGAATGTAAATTAAAAAGTGAGAGATTAATTCAGATATAATATATATATATATATATATAGTTGACTGGGATTTGTGGTTTTAGACAGAGAAATGCACATCATCATGTAGCAATTGAGACGCAAGTCAGTGTATACCTAGCTTACCTACCTAGCTAGCTTCTCTAATTCATCCAACATTTATTTTAAATTAATATGACTCTGAATCACCTTCCTAATTGATTCATTATCAAGATGGATATTAATGCTTAATATTTTAGGCAAAACATATAGTTTTATACAAGTTTTGACTTTGACTTTTGGCTAGAGTAGCATTTGCCAATATTGCTCTTAAACAGGGGTAGATTAATTAATATTAATCTCTTAATTATATCTTTCTAAAAGTGATATTAATGTAGGATAGGCCCAAAATATATATATCTAATCTCTTAGATCCCAAAGAAAAATTAAAAAAAAAAAAGAAAAGAAACTGCTAATAATATTAATATTAATAACTCCTTTTTTAAAATAAATATGATCAAATTAAGAACGGAGTTCAGAAGTGTTGCCAGCTTGAATGAAAATATTCGATCGACGTTTACTAATGTTTATTCTATTAATGCAGATAAAGAATAACTTAAGGCACGTGGAATAACCTCACATATATATTGGAATCTATCATTTGGTTTGCTTTTCCTTTTTTTTTTAATAAGTACTAACAACGAATGTATAATACATATGGTCGAGTAGTACTAAAACCATTAATAATTTTAAGGTAAATACGTGACACATACGTACGTACGTAGAATAATAATTTCCAACTTATGATGGTTTTTTCAAGTTTCGTTCAACTTCTTTTTTAACTTTTAGGGGTAGAAATGGGGTGGTTTAGATTGGTTTTGAATAATCATATGTTTCTTCTTTTTTTTTTTTAATTTAGGTGTTGAAATTTTTTTGTAAGTAAGACAATGTTAAGGCTATATAATATGCTTTCTTATTCATGAATCGTGACCAGATCAGATCAGGACAAAATATATAGATAACATATCATATTGTTATTTATTAAACTAATCAAACTTAAGAAAAAAGATTATAAAAACATGAATTAGTTTATCAGGTTAATTAAGGTTCGTGTACGAGGGGTCGAAGAAGTCAGATATTCAAACCTGATCATGATCATCAGTTCATGATCAGGTTTATCCACATGGACTAATTATGTCTCGTGACCAAGTAATTAATTAATTACAATCCAAAAACAGCTACAATTTTATAGAGTTAAATAAATATTATAAATTAACTCGTTCTAATTATGCATACATATCGTACGTAGTACATATATCATATATAAATTATGATAACATGATTATATGGGATTTTGTGTTTTATTTATATTATGCACTACATTCATTACTCATGTTTAATGTTTATATATATATATATGTCACATCTCACTCTTGTTAATTAATTAATACGTACAATCAACCATCGCATATATTTTATTTAAAAGTACTTGCTGATAACAGTAGGTATGACTATCATTTTCAACGTCAATATGTTACTGTTACAGTGTTTGAACTTTGAATCGGCCGCCCGGGGGGGGGGGGGGGGGGGGGGGATTTTTAATGTTTATTTTCTCCTTAAGAGTTTTGAGAATAATCCTCATCTATCCCATGTAATAATATTATTACTATTATTTTAAAAGAAACTTAAAATATATAGAATATTCTGATTTAATAGATCATAGAACTCAAAATGTAGCCCCAAATTTGATAAAAAAAAAAATTGAGATTTTCTTAAGAAATTAAAATTTTGAATGGCTATGGAAATTATTTTAAAAATGCAAAAGCTATATATTAAAAAAATTCATAGCATATAATTTTTTTTACTATATATTATAGTTCTTTGATCAGTCTCCTTCAAACTTTTCTTATTTTTTATACCTTTATCTTTTTTATTTTTATGTATGACTTTTCTTGTTATGTTCTTTCTAAAACTCTTCCTTCTAGTTAATGAGAAATATATTAAATATTTTCATTAAAGAAGAAAACTCTAAATATATATAATATGTCATATATCGATATATATATATCTATAATTGATAAATCTAATAATAGTTTTTGCACTTCAAAATTATGTTCATATATTTTTATATTATATTCTTTAGAATATTTATAAAAAATACTTCAATCTTAATAATAATAATTCACTCTTCAAAGATAAATTTCTAGATCATCTACCACTCATGACTAGAATCGAGGGACGCCGATCGGACGTTTATGGTTGAGCGTACCTAATTATAATTTAACTATTGTGCATGCAATTGGCGCGTAAAGTTAAGAGGTTAGGTGTTACTTTTGTAGAAAAACTGAAATCATTTGGTATGATTTGTTATAGAACGTACCAAATTCAAGACTAGTTGTGTTCTTATGAAAGCCACACCTCACGAGACACCACGTCTGTCTTTGTGTAAAGAAATGCTAACATTAATTGAATTAATTCTTGTAAATTCTAAAAGCTGATAAGGTTTTGAGAGGAGAAACTCAACTAACTCACTTTTGACTTTAGAGCGGCCTATATATATATATATGGAGAAACATGACCAAATTAATATGCTTCAAATAATATTAACTATTTTGTTTTTTTTTTTTCACTCTTTGTATTATAATATATGAGGAGCTACTAATTAATGCGATTAATTAACAACTTCAAAAGTTATTTTTTAAGCAATTTTGGAGAACAGATATAAGGTATTCTTATATTAATTCGATAAACGCTTAATATATAAATAGTGTAAAGCCACTTTTTTTTCCATTTTTAAAATAAAACCTTAAAATCCAAACAAAACCAAAAGTTGAATATGTTCTGAATATTTAAGTGTTTCCATCTTTTTCTTGTTCTATTACACTTAGTCACATTATCAAATGGCATAACTTTTAAGGGAGCTTCATGAGATGATCACCTAACTCAAATAAATTGACTCAACTTCGGTACCAATGAGTGAGTACAATCTAGATTCTAGGCCCATTTTGATGATCTGTTTTATCTGTTTTATTATTTATTTATTTTTTTTTAGCATTTTCACAAGTCCCACCTAATATATATTAGGTGGGACTTGTGAAAATGCTAAAAAAAATAAAATAAAACAGATCATCAAAATGGGCCTAGAATCTAGATTGTACTCACTCATTGTACTGAAGTTGTACTGGTTGGCTGAAAGGAAAAGAAGAGAGAAGAAAAAAGTCATGGTTTCTTAAGCGGCAATTCGGCATGAAGGTGGAACCTACAAATCAGAGAGAGAGAGAGGGAAATTAAATGTCCGTTGAAGTGAATCAATTGATAGATAGTGATGCTCATTAGATAGTGATCACCCGTCCAAATCTATGACACGAGATTTATCGAGATTAATCCCATCTTGTAAATACCTTCTTCTGAAGCAAAGTGGCTTTTCATTCGTTATTTTGGATTTTCTGAGAACATTCTTCTATTTCACTGCTTTTATTTCATCCATTTGTTTCCCTCAAATGAAGCAATCGAATTCACAGATAATAACACTGAAGTTATTAGCAGCGAAGTGAGTCGTTGTAATAAAAGTTAACAGCAAAGTGAGTTGTAATAACATTGAATTTATGTATGTCAGCCTTGGGATAAAAACAAAATCTCAATAATCGAATAAGTGGCGAGCATTATGGACGCTTTTAGAGGCCCGTGATTAAAATTATGAGTAATATTAGATGAGTTTCAAATATACAAACTTCGCGCCTTTTGTAATAATATAAACCTCATTTAGAAAAAGTAAAATTTTCACACTTCCATGATAAAATTTACTTTTTCATAAAAGAAATACTTTATTCGAAAAGAAATTACATAAAAGCAAATCCACGAACCATACAGCATACAGCTTATTGCAATATGTTAAATTGTAAAACTACTTTTAATATAAAATAGATCTAATACATCACGTAAAACCACATCAATTGTGAATTTACCTCTATATAATCTTTTATGCCACATTTAAGATTTGTATATATCATTTCTCTAAAACTATAGGTCATATTGTGCCACACCAATTATATGCAATAATATTGATGATGGGTTATTGAGGACTTCCAAAAGAAATTAACTCATTTATACGAAAATAAAAAAGTCCATTGAAATGGTGGCCTGCACCAGGAAGTACAATATCATAATGACTAGGAACAAAACCTTTGTTACAAAGGGTAGCCTTTTTCTTTGACAACGTGATGTGCAAAATTATTGTCAAAACAGCTTAAAGCTCGGCACCTTAAGCATGTCGCCTATGGATTTACCGTCACCCAGGTTAACTCAGCACCATTATAAACAATAATTATTAATGAATAGAAGAACAATGATCGCTGGCCAATTGGTTCTAGTTTATCAAGTAGAATATAAGAGCTACAAAACTGGGATAATTGCATCATTTATCTAGTGTGGTTTAGAAACATAACCATCTACAGCAAAGTTTCGTGTGGCAGCGGGAATTGCCAAACGAATTCCATCAAGTTCAGGTTTTGCAATCACTTGACAACCCAAACGAGACCTGAAAAAAACCCAAACCATAGAAATAAATCTTAGTTCGCTCCCCCCAGACCAAAAGGACCAAAGGAAAAACAAAACAATGCAACATATAATCTGGTTTAGACGAAATAAAAATCCTTCGTGCAAAAGGAACCAACGTTTCTGTAAGCCCAAAGGCGAGATCCAACATGTCATTTTCCTCATCTGTAGGATCTTCTAACTTGTTGTACTGCTCCATGTCCTAACATAAGATTCAATAGTTAGCCCCTCAAACTTCAGCTAAATAAAATGCAGAACTAAATGCTGACGAAACTCCAAAACTACACTTGCTTTAGTACATGTAGCCAAAACCATACCATAACAATCACATGACACGTTGAACAGGCAAGTGAACCTTCACATGCTCCTGTTATGACATGGAAAGCAGAACATTAGATTTTGTAAAAAGGATCAAAGAAACACAAATCTGTCGCCAAGAAAATAACTAATCCATTAGTTTTGTCCAACTGAAATAAGTGAAGTTGGGGATGGGTGGTAGAAGAGGGAGGGAGCCCCATGATACAGTTGCAAGGGAAGTACAAAAGTACATTTATCAGAATGCCCATCTAGAGTTCAGTAATGTGTCCAAAATGCCAAGTTCTTTTATAAGCATCAGAATCCTTGCCTTCAAGTTCTATATCATTTTCATGAGCAGCTTCTAGCATAGACATTCCAATGGGGACCTTTATGTGCTTTTCCTCTCCATCCTTGTCAACAAATGTGACAGATATCCTACAATATAAAGCAACTTGTAATGAGGAAATACAAATCGGGAATGCGGTAAAGGTAGAGCAATGACATCTCCTAGGATGGTGAATGCAATCTCTTCTTAGATAGTGTACACTAACAAGTAGAATGTGCATCTTCATAATGATTGACAGCATAATGTGAACTACGCATGCACAAAAACCTATAGTTAGCCACTAGCGACACCAATACAAACCCATAAATATAGAGATTGTGCACTCATATTGGCTAATTGTACAGTTGCATATTTGGACTCCATTGTGGCCAATGGAGGCAATGCACCCAATGGAATTTGGAAAACATATAGTTTGAACAAACTATAGAAAATCTTTTATAACATCTGGTATTGCGCCCACTAAAACAAATAGGTGGTTCATTCTATCCCTTGAGGGAGACTTTCTTCTTATCAAGTAATCACCAGAATAAGACCAACTACAGACCTATTTAAAAATGGAAAGGTTATATGATTTTTAAATTTAAAAGATTATGTGTTGAAGATATTGATATTAATAAGGTCAATATAGACAGAAAAGAGATCTCACCCTTGTTGGAAGAAAAAGAGCGGTCTTTTCTGCACGTTTAAAAGGTTTTGTTTTAATTAATAGCCAGTGACAGATGACCTGAATGACAACACCAGTGGATGAAACCAAGAGAAGTTTAGGAGAGCCTGAGAGAGTCTCTATCCCTCCTCCCTTCTGAAAGTTCCCCTATATTTGACTTTTATTTATTAAGTAATTTTGTGATATGGATGATATAAGGTATGCTTTTTCTTTTTCTTTTTTTCTTTTTTTATACGTTTTTCTTCCTTTATTTTGATTGTCATCCTTTTATTTTCAATGTCACTAGGTGTTAGTGCCACTGATATCTTCAAACCTGATCATTTTAAATTTCTTCTCAAATCTTGGATCATTTTCTTTATTTTTTTTCTCTGTCTGTTGATATTGTAATAGGAAAATGATAGACATACAATTATGTATGAGGAGCATTGTAATATCCTTGAACTACAAAATCATGAACCTCTCTATCGCTGTTTAGGAATTTATTTATGTGTACGACCTGCTTTATAAAATGCTCAAATGGATAGGCTATTGCTTTCTCTATAGGCTAAGCAAGTCAATAACACGTGTGAAAGTGTGATCGTCCATGGAAAGAATTGTTTCTCCACAGAAAACATAAGTACTCCTTTCAAAAAAAAAAACACATAAGTACTAATCAAGATCCAAATTTGACCCAAGCATAAAAGCATGTATAGAAAGTTTCAAACATTGGAAACATGTATGCGGTGAATTGACCACGGATATGTTTATTCGAGCTGTCAAGAAAGCAGCGTAAGAGATCATGTATTTTTTTTTCCCCCCGAAAGTGAAAATGTACATTTTCAAGAATAAATTTCCAAGTTATATGCTATGGTGCAAGCCCTTCATGAAAGCCTCTTTTTATGCATCTATTATGTGATAGTGTATGAAAGTGAACTTTGAAACATGATTTAAATGTGATGCATGTGATATAACAGCATCTCAACTAACCTTGGAGGTGCACAAGCCCTTGAGGGACTATGTTAACATTAGATTCTTAGTTATAACATTATCAATATTCCTCTCTCTCTCTCTCTCTCTCTCTCTCTCTCTCTCTCTCTCTCATGTCTTTTCATAATTCTCTCTTTTTCTTTCTTTGTTTTCCCTTGCTTTCTCCATTCCTCTTTTTTTTTCTTAGCTTCTTTCTTTTCCTTGCTTTCTTCTCACCTTTTCTCCTCAGCTCTTTTCCTTCCTTTGTTTTCTGTTTTCGTTCTTTTCCTCCTTTCCTTGCTTTGCGGATTCGATGGAGCAGAGCATTTGGATGGAAGCTAAACAGTTCGCGATCAGCAGTAGGGATGGGAACACTTTCTGTCTTGTTGAAAGATATAAGAAGTTCTCTAAGGCATTGTTTATTAGCAGGGATGTGATCGTTTGGCTGGCTAAAGCTGTTGAGGATTTCCTAAAACCTTTGGGAAACAGATTTTCGTATCAATCCAAAGGGGAGGGAAATAAAGTTTTCCTGATTCAACTAAGCAAACATTTGCATTGAAGAATTTTGAAGCTCATCGAAATCGGATCAGGTAAAGGAAAAGGTCCAATAGTCATTCCCGAAGGTGAAATGGGAAATGGATGGATTGGTTTCACAAGGCTGTGTAGCAATATGGTTAGACCCATTTCCTCTGTTTCAATACCAGAAAACGGAGGTCCTACTGGTTTGAAAAAGTCCATTAATTCTCTCAAGGTGCATACTTACCGAAGTGCTTCTTTACTCAAATGCTCTTAAGGCTCCAGTAGTAATAGCTTTGACTCATCAGAATTCATCACCGGGGACGATTTCTCAAAAACCAGCTTCTGGTGATGTCAGTTGGAATTCTCAAAAATTGAAAACATTAGGGGGAGTTGAAGGGACTCTTTGGCACATACGGGCAGAGCTGCAAGGGTGGAAGATGAAACTCGATTCTTTGATGCATTTGGTTGATAATGGATTTAAATTCATCTCAGGCCTTGGCCCAAGTATGCCTTATTTCGGTCCAGAAATTTCTAAACTTCCTAAGATTCTGGGCTAGCCTGTGGCCCGCCTTCTTGGCCCGTTAAACAAATTAAGTTTACTGAAGCCCCTAACCTCTTGAACCCGAGGAAGACCCGAACTTATCTGAAACGGATCAAGTTCAAGCCTAGCACCATGGCGGCTCTGACGACTGTTCCTTCAGCGCAGAAGGTGTCGATAGTGAGGGGCGAACCCTCTCGTGGTGCTCCGGTGTTGTTGGGAGGTGCTTCTTCCATGACGAAAGAATCTTGCTCCTCAGCGCTGAATTTTTCATTGCCATCTCCCCCTGCACAATCGCTGTCGAAGGATCCTCTTTTCCAGAAAAGATCGACTGGAGAAGAAAAAGCAAGGGAAGGTGTTTTCATGGTGGCTTTGCCTCAGGAGACTCATACTGAGAATATATCTCCCTCGCAGGTTCCTGTTTAAACCTCCGAAGGGCATCTTCCCATTCTTATTTCAAAACCTCCTCCTTCGTATATTAGGTCTGGGGTTTCAGATTTGGTCTGTGTGGAAGACATTGTAAATGAAGAAGATTTGACCGGAGTTGAGGAGTCAGTCTCAGTGGTCCCCTGCTCTCAGAAAAATTGTGAATCTCAGTTGTTGATTGGAGATACTGTTGATTCTGACTCAAATGATCTGAATGTCTACAATGAAGAGAATGACTATGATATCTCCCCTTTGCGTTCTTTGAATCCGGATATTGATTGGTATTCAGATTGGGTGTTGCGAAATGTTGAAGAAATGAGAGATTGTCTTGGGATTAATGTTGATGGTTATGAGGAGCAGTTTAGAGCCTTATTTACTGCTGTTGAGGCAAATCAACCTTTGTTGGCCAGATCTTCTTCCAAGAAAGAAAGGAAATTGAAAAGGTTAGAATGTACCATCAACTATAGCTCCAAACTTGGGAACTCCTTCAGCTCTAAAGGCAAGGAGAGGGCAGCAAATGTTTCTCAATGAAGCCTAAGATCTTGTCATGGAATGTAAGGGGCTTAAATGATTATAGAAAATGCCTTCGAGTCAAAAACATGATGCACCAATGGAAAGTCGATGTTTGCTTTCAGCAAACTAAATTGAAGATTATTAATCAATCAGTGATTAATAGTCTTTGGAATTGCTGTTGGGTGGGATGAGTTGCCTTAGCATCCGTTGGAGCCTTGGGTGGTATAATCATCATGTGGGACAAGAGCAGTGAATTTGATCGATAATTATGTGGGACATTTTTAGTGGCCTGTCACTTCAAAAATGTGGATGATGGGCTAGAATAAGCCTTTGCTAGTGTATACGGGCCGAATTCAAATCCTTGCAGAAGACTTTTGTGGGATGAAATAGCTGGTCTCTATAGTTGGTGGGATCTTCCTTGGTGTTTTGGAGGTGATTTCAATGTCACTAGATTCCCTTGATCAAAAGGTGATAGGACGGTAGGATTACCTTGATCAAGAGTATATTATCTAATTTACTAACTTACCTTCTGTCTCTATTCTCTATCCTATCAAGTGTTGTAGTTCGAATTGGAAAACTTCAATGTGATTTCTTGTGGAGTGAAGTGGGTGAGGAGTTAAAATCCCACCAAGTCAATTGGGAGAAGGTATGTTGCCCTATCTCCAATGGTGCTTTGGGTATTAGAAATATGAGAATTTTCAATCAGATGGTACTTGGAAAATGGTTGTGGAGATGCAACAAATAATTGGAAGCCCTGTGGAAGTTGGTGATTGAGAGCAATATGGACGCTTATGCGGGGGCTTGTGTACTAAAGAAGCGAGGGGCTTATGGAGCGGGATTGTGGAAACACATAAGAAGAGGATGGGGGTCTTTACATAACACAAGATTTCTTTTGGATGAGGATTCTAGGATTAAATTCTAGAGAGATATTTGGTGTGGTAACAGTGTTCTAAAGGATTTATTTCCTTCATTTTTCCGGGTTGCAAATGCCAAATAAGTTTCAATGGTTGAAGTCATGGTGATATCAGCCCATTGGGTATGGTAGATTAAAAAACGGGACACAAAGGTACCTTATGTCTCCAATGCTTTCTCCACGGAATCTGAATGCTCATGTTGGAGACTAGTAGAAAGAGAGAACCGAGAATGAGCTTTTACTTGTGAGTATCCACCACAACATATCTTCTCGGTGATTACTCGGCTTTATGGAGTACAAAAGCTTGAAAAAGTCTTCAAAGCAGCATTATTCGTGTGGACAGCTTCCTTAGATAAGATCCTCACAGCCATTAATTTTAGAAAACACAAGGTGATCATCATATATTCATGTTGCATGTGTAGGAATGGGGGCGGGCACTAAACTCCTTTATGGATTTCTTTAGTTTCATTTACTCACAAAGACCGAACCTTCAGGCTCAAGATGGCTTATGGTAGATCCCAGCAACCAGAGGAATCTTCACAGTTCATTCTTTCTATAAGGTTCTCATTCAAGGACCTGCGACACAGTTTCCATGCATGGAGGAAGATTTGGCGACATAAAGCGTCTCCGAAAGCGGCATTCTTCGTTTGGACAGCTTCGTTAGTAAAGATTCTCACTACAAACAACTTGAGAAGAAGCGGAATTATTGTCACAGATTGGTGTTGTTTGTGTCACAATGAAGGGGAGTCAGTCAATCACCTTCTCTTACATTGCAAGGTAGCCAGAGCTCTTTGGTATAATGTTTTTAGTCGAGTGGAACTTGCTTGGGTGATACCAGAGACCGTAACGGCAACAATGGCATGCTAGATCCCCATTATAGGCGAGCGACATATCAAAGTTGTTTGGAAGATAATTCTCATATGCATCATGTGGTGTCTTTGGGTGGAACGTAATGAGAGGACATTCGAAGACAATGAGCGAATCAAGGAGGAGTTGATTTTTTTTTTATATATATAACTCTGTAACTCTTTGTACTTGGACCATTACTGTTGATTTCAACGGCATTGATCTACATGATTTCCTAGAAACCAATGTGCCTAATTGTTAGGTCATGGTGAATCTTGTAATTGGTTGTTGCCTTGTTTAATAAAATTTTACTTATTAAAAAAAAAAAAGATTGGGGGCGGGTCTATGGACCATCTTCTACTATATTGTGAGATAGATAGAGTGTTATGGTACGAGGTGTTTAGAAGACTAGGCTTGGGTTATCCCCACGACAGTGGTGGCAAATCTGGCTAGCTGGACAAATCTAAAGAGGCATTCAGCAAATTAAAGCTATGTGGAAGATGGTCCCTATATGCATCATTGGACATTCGAAGACAAGACGAGGAGAAATCGATAGAGGAACTAAAAGCTTTTTTTTTTTTAAGAATTATATGTACTTGGTCATTGCTGTTGACTTTAATGGCTTGAATTTACATGATTTTCTTGTCTTTATTGCGCCTACATAATTAGGGTATACCTTTGTACTTGATTATGCCTATTCATGGATTAATAAAATTGTATACCTATATAAAAAATAAAATTAAAAAAAAAAAAGGAAGTTATAAGGCACTAAATTACTCAAGTGGTGCATAATATAAATTCACAACAATTATAAATGCGACATTCTTGCAATGCATTTTAACAAACAGAACTTACTTTTCTTTCTCTTCGCTCCCTTCCTTTGACGCGTTATCAGCAGTAGTGGTAGAAAAATGATAATGCTTCTGAAATATCGCTCCCCGGAATATGTTAGTTCCTGTCTGTCATTCAAAAGATTAAAAAAGAACAAGGAACTAATAGATCAAAACTCAAAGTGAAAATACTCTCCTATAACTAGATGAGTAATTTTCTCAAAAAAGTGTATTCCCAAAACTATGGTAATAGGGATGGATGATTCAAATTATGGGAATGGACAAACATATCTCAGAGTTCAAAAGATCCCCCAAATTTAAGTTTCAACATTCTGTGATAGAAAGTGGAAATTTTATTCATTTACCTAAATTTGCAATCATCCATACCCTCTCACATAAAAATCCTTGACTGAACCTTGGAATTAAATATATGTGAAGTCAATCAACTAAACCCAAGTATCATTCTCAAATATTAATTACCCATCTCAACTCAACTAAGTTGATTCTCATTAATTGTGCACAATTTTCAATTGACTCTTAACACATTTGAAATAGTTTCAGGTACTTTCTTAATGAAAATCAAAACAGGAAGCGCTTTTGAGACACAAGTATTCACTCTTTAATCTCTTCCGAACTATATTCCAAAAGCTTCACCTGTCCTGTCAATGTACCATGGTAATCTTGTTACTCCTTTACCAAAGCAATTCAAACATTCTAAATAATTGTCTCAGCCAAATCTTGATTTTGGAAATATGATAGACAATAAAGCTGTTTCATTGTAGTATAAAAAAAAATTCAGGAGAGCCAATTCCTTGCATGCAAACGGTAAAGAGAGGACTGCGTACAAATGATGACTATAGTGTAGAACTGCATAAGTAAAATTGCAGTAACCACTGTAATATAAAGTTATAAACACAAAAATATATACACAAATCCTCTTCTGGACAAAAAACAAGGTGTTGCAGTGTAGATCTACAAGCAGATTGCATTGTTTGCAGGCATTTCTTTAAATGACACTCATCAATTTTTATTTTTTTTTTATAAGTAAAATTTTATTAAAAAAAGGCAAATGCCGGTTACAAAGGAGAAACCATGTTAGATACAAGGAAATTGTGAAGGTTCATGCCGTTAAAATCCACGACAATGGACCATGTAAAAAGAGTTCTATAAAATAAGACTATTAGCTCCTCATGGGATATCTCCATGTCTTCGAAAGTTCTCTCATTGCGCTCATACCAAAGGCACCACATGATGCATATAAGAATCATCTTCCATATGGATAAAATTTGGCGCTTGCCCCTAATAGAGATCCAACACGCCATAGTTGCCACTACAAACTCTGGCATGACCCAAGTTTAGCTACTCAATACTACAGGTAACTGTCTTATTCAATCAAATTTAGCTACTCAATACTACAGGTAACTGTCTTATTCAATTAAATAACAACCCATGCAGCATAACCATCCACGATCAAACATCCCTGACTGCAAGAACAAGGTTAAAAACTAGCAAACCTCATTCAGTTAAAATCAAATCGGCTGCATGTACGAAGTTTATTCTTCAAACACTTTGTTGAATATTCTAAATCCTCTCAATGGTCAGTAAAGGGAGTAAAAAGCAAAGCAATAATGCTGCCTTACAAACCAAGAGAAAAAGTATAAAATTTATTGGCTAGTTGGACATCACTTGGAGGTTCTACTCCCATCATACAAGTTTGCAAGATGGTTCCATTTTGTATCTTGTGATGCATTTGGTGTGAGCGAAATGATCGAACTTTTGAAGATAAGAAACGGACAATGGAGGAGCTTGTTTCTTTCTTTTTTTGTACTTTATTATTTTGGGCCATAGCGGTAGATTTCAATGGTCTCCATCTTCATGACTTTCTTGTAGCTAACAATCCATCTACGAACTAGTTAGGTCTTGACTCTTGTATTCATCTTGTGTACTTGGGCTTGGCCTATTCTATCAATACAATTGTTTACTTATCAAAAAAAAAAAAAAAACAAGAGAAAAAGCACACAAATTAGAAATTTAAAAAGATACTGACCAGTGGATGCAAATATTGGCTATAAGGCCTTTGTACATATCCTGCTCTCCTGGAGGTGGATTTGGCTGTCAAAAATTATCCACAACTCAGAATCAACAATAACATCTCCAATTACTCAAACTGATAAAATTGTCATAATTACTCACGTTCTTTCTATACTTCTGATATTTTACATTGATGATTTCGCTTTAGAAACATTTAATATACCTCTTGAGAGCTCTCTGAGAATCCATACTCCAACTCTTCTTGAAAGTTTAGGAATGACCATAGCGTTGCAGCACCCCAAACACTGGCCAACTGTAAAATAACACGAAACTGACCATAAACATGTATACATCAAACTATTGAGCCTTGTAATATAGAATACAAGGGGAAATCAACCAACGGAAAAACTCTCACTTTTTCAATTATATTAAGATCTCATTCCTACCTGAAATCGACACAGGTGGTAGGGAGAGAGATTATCGTGGACGACGGCTAGAATGGAGTTGAGTGCAAGATTGCCGAGTGGGTGGCAACGTAGCGCAAATTGGATCAGAACTGAAAAAGAGGTGGCTGCGTGTCACACTCTGGTTGGCAAGACTAAGTCTAGCTTATATCAACACTAGGGCCCATGGACCACCTCATAGCTTGTTTCATGAATTCCATTTTATAGTTTGTTTTTACTGTTTAGTTGGACTTCTAGTTGTAGTCGGTAATGGGCTTGAGCCTAAGAGTAGTCATTATTTGAGTATCTCAGTATGCTGTTATTAGTACTGGCCCATATAGGGACAGCTTTGGTAACACTTCAAACTATATGTACTGAGCCAAGGACTCTAGGAAGATTATTCTAGAATGATATAGAAAGTTCTTTGTCTTTCTCCCACTGCCCTCATTTTCCCTCTCATTTTTTTGGAGGAGCTCCCCTCGAAGAGAGAAAATCAGTGTTACCCTATTTTAATCCTTGTGGTGTGTTACAAAGTGTTATTAGAGAGAACAATATCTGTGTTATCAATCAAGGAATTATTCTTCAGATGAAACAAAGCTGTGAAGTTATCGAAAGCAGTTAGAAAGTTTTGGAGAGATGATTGCTATCATGAAAAAAGAAACCAGTGCAGCCATAGATGCAGCCCGGGATGAAATTTCTACAGCGATCGATAATATTATTCAAAATCAACCACTGTTGATTCAATTTTTAACCCATCTGCCACGGTTACAGCCGCAAGTGAAATTGAAGCAAAAGAGCCAGAGGATTTCTTTCAACTATCAGATCGACCTCTCCACCTTCCATTTCTTTCAGCAACCAGGATGAATCTTACTTAAGGAATCTGCTGCAGTGAGAAAATTTGCTTCATGGAAGGGAATCCAAACAACATGCCACGTCTCACATGGCATCCTCCATGGAAGACCTAAATGGCAGAGAAATTAGCCCTTCCACTCTTTAGCTTGCATCTACCACCGTTCTCTCAAATCTGGCACCCTCAAGACCCTTATTTCCCAACAGCCATCAAAACCAATACCAACCTCAACCTAAAACCTTGTTCCAGACAAAACATGCTATACAAGACCCAAATCACAAGAAACCCACAAGGCAAGTCCATAGGGAGACTCAAGGTCCCTAGACCTGCAATCCGCCCCATCGTCACCTGTGGCCGCAACTCCCTCACCTTTTGTCACAACGACAAGTTGATTTTGTGGGGTTGGGTGACATCTTTCTCCCAACAACCCCATTCTCCAATACTTTTCTGCCCCCCTCTCTAGGTTACAACTTCTTCCCAACAATTCCAAATATCCCAAACCTGACAGGTCTAGTGAGGAGGAAGTTAAAAAAAAAATTACAAGGTTTCATGCAAGTGGTACTTTGGATTGGTCTACGAGATTTACAAAGAGAGCTCTAATAAGCTTGTAGGGTTACCCAGTGTTTTGTTTGTGCTTTCGGATTCTTATGTGGATCCAGAAAAAAACAATTATGGGGCTGGAATCCTGCTATGCCTGGAGCTATTTATGATCAAATGCCTTTTATTTTAACTAATTGGAATCCAGCTACTTTTCTTCATGCATACACTTGTCTTGGTGGTCATGGAAGGGTGAAAGAGAACAGGAAGATTGTGCCGAGGGAGACTTGTGGAGAGTACTCTTCTGTAGGGAAGCAAGATGGGACTGTGGTGGCGTACTTACAATATTCTGGTCTGCAGCAGTCATGCTGGAAGTGCAGGCTTATTGAATTAGTGGCACTGTAGTGCAGAGAATTTATTTGAGAAATGCATTCGGCCCCTCCTCGATCACAATATGTTTATCTGATTTGCTTATTGGTGTTGTGTGAGTGGTGCGTGCTGCCATTGATACTGCAAGACAAGACGGCATTCCAAGGATACTGAACCTGGTACTACGTTGCTGTGTCGATGTGTTTCCTACCAGCAGTTGATCTTCTTAACATGTTTAATATCGATTTGATGACATTAAAGGGTGAAACTTACTGCACGTGGCTATAATGACGAGCAGTAAAATGGTGCACTCATTGGAGTTGGGGCATACCCACGACAGAAGGTACACTTCTCTTGCAAAGGTGGTGTTGAATTCCTGTAATCCAAATGAGAAAATTGTTGTTTAAGTTTTGGGGCTTTGTAGAATCCACAAAAATGTTGAGCTGGGTGAGGTTACTCTTAGAAAATGGTTTCAAGTGGACCCAATCAAATACGGTTATTGTCTTGCTTTTAAACATATGTGCTTAAGTTTTTGGGGGCTTTAGGAGAAAGAATTTTGACACAAGATGCTGTGATTGTAAAACCAAATAGTGAAGTGATTCTTGATGAAAAGATTAGAAAGTATACGGATTTGGCTAGAGCAGAGAAGCTGCTACATGAAAGCGCTGAGAGAAGGGTAAAATCTGATAAGGTCACGTTTGTTACTCAGATTACCTGTGCTAAGATGTATTCTTGCCAAATAAGGCTAGAACGCTTTTTAAGAAGTTGGAGAAGTGGGATGCGAACCTACTTTGATAAATTGTAATGTATTTCTAAATGTGCATGGAAAAATGGGTATGCCGTGGAAATTGTACACAATGCGGAGTATCTGGCTACACTTTTGGGGTGTGAGGTGTCCTCTTTACCTCTCACATATCTTGGTCTACCGTTGGGAGCCTCTTTCAATTCTGAAAGAATTTGGAGTGGTGTGATTGAAAAGGTAGAGCGCCGTTTGGCTTCTTGGAAAAGGTTGTATTTATCAAAAGGGAGAAAGTTGACGTTAATTAAAAGCATCCTTGCAAACTTACCCACCTATTTCTTGTCTTTGTTCTCACTTCCCACAAAGATAACGACCCGCATTGAAAAGTTACAAAGGGATTTCTTGTGGAGTAGAATCTGGGAAAAGTTCAAATTTCATTTGGTTAATTAGTTATCGGTGTTTACTCCTTTATCCGAGGGAGGTTTGGGGATTCAACACTTGGTAAAATTCAATGAAGCTCTTTTGGGTAAATGGTTGTGGAAATACCAAACTGAAAGGGAGGCGTTTTGGAAGTTAGTCATAGACTCAAAATATGGAGAGGCTTGGAAAGGTTGGCGCTCAAATAAGGTCCAAGGCTCACATGGAGTGGGGTTGTGGAAATTCATAAGGAGACATTGGTAGACATTTAGAAGGCATGAATATTTTGCGGTGGGTGACGGTTCGAGGGTCAGATTTTGGCATGATAATTGGTGTGGTGTTAACCGCAACCTCAAAGACACTTCCCGCTATTTTTAAGCTCACAAGAGAAAAGGATGGAGTAATCGCCGATCTTGTAGTCCTTTCAAATGGCATCCCCTAATGGAATATTGATTTTGTTAGAGATGTCCAAGATTGGGAAATGGAGACTATCATAGAATTATTTGCAACACTGTATTCCTTAAGTATTCTAGGGGGCACCGGGGATAAGTTGCATTGGAATCATTCAAAGAAGGGTATCTTCTCAATCAGCTCTTTTTACCAAGCCCTATTTAGTCCTGGATTGCCCAGTTTCTCGTGGAAGAGTATTTGGAAGACAAAAGCTCCTTCAAGAGCGGCTTTTTTGTGTGGACAACAACATTGAACAAGATCCTCACAACTGATAATTTGAGGAAACGCCGAGGAATTGTGATAGACTAGTGTTGTATGCGCAGAAAGCAAGAAGAATCTGTTGATCACCCACTACTTCATTGTGAGGTGGCCAGAAACATGTGGAATGATTTTTTCACGCGGCTTGGCTTATCATGGGTCATGCCTCTCTACTTGGTGGACCTCCTAGCAAGTTGGCGAGGCCTCCAAGGCAACTCACAGGTGGCGACCATTTGACGTATGGTTTCCATTTGTGTGTGTTGGTGTATCTGGAGAGAGAGAAACGCTAGGAATTTTGATGATTGTGAGAGAACGGAGGAACTTCTAAGTTTCTTCTATAAGTCTTTGCTTTCATGGGGGGAACCATACCTTGTAATGGACTTAATATTCATGATTTTCTTCTCTTTTTTGTAACCACGAGCTAAGTTTTTCCCATGTACACTACCTGTATATAGGGGTGGGCAAAATTTCCGAATTCCGAATTCCATCCAAACTCCGCTCCGATTCCGACTCCGATCGGTGTCGGAAATCAGAGTTCGGAATTCGGAGTCGGAAATTTCCGACTCCGGATTCGGAGTCGGATTTCGGAGTCGGAGTCAGGTTTTATACCGAACTCCGACTCCGAAACTCCGAACTTTTTGAAAAAAAAAATTAAGATGCAAAACGACGTCGTTTTGTATCTTAATTTTTTTTTTAAACTTAGCTAAACGACGCCATTCCATTTATATAGAAACGGCGTCGTTTAGGCTAGGGTATCGCCTGGGGCCCTATTTCTTCTTCCTTCTTCTTCTTTCTTTCTTCTTCTGTTCTTCAGTTCTTCTTCGCCCTTCGTTCTTGAGTCACCGAAATTCTGAATCCCTCAGCTCTCAGCCCTCAGCGGCTCAGCCCTCGGCCCCTCAGCCCTCAGCCCTCAGCCCTCAGCCCTGATCACTGTCTCACGCCGTTGCACACAAACAGACCCTCACATCTAGCCGTCCCCCCTCAGCCCGAGTCCACTTCCTCTCACCGTCGCCGACTCGCCCCTTCAGCAACGCTGCAACACTGGTCCCTTGCTCTCGCCGTTGCACCTCCCCTCACGGCCTCACCTCTCGAGCCGTTTTCCTTGCACGCACAGCCCCTCTCACGCATTTCTCAGTCACTCAGTGTCTCACGGACCCACTGCCGGCTGCCCAAGGTATTTTCTTTTCCTCTCTCTCCGTCGCATTTATTTACCTCATCGGATTCACATGAGCCTCGCTGCCTCAGAGCCAGTAGCCACGATTTGTAAATTTATTTATGATTTGCAATTTATCAGTAAACCGGTAAAGTGTAAACCCTATATTTGTTGTTGTTGTTGACTTGTTGTTGTTGTTGACTTCTTGTTGTTGTTACAATTTACTATTTGGTATTTACATAGTCATTACTCATTAATTTTTGTTCATTTTAATTTTTGTTGTTGTAAATTTGTTGTATTTGTGAATCACTGAATATGGTATTAGACTTTAGTTTTCTGATTTAGTTCTTTTTCTAGCACAAGGTATTGGCCGCAAGACTAAGTTTTCAAATGATAAAAAGTTAAAAACATTGGCATTGAATTAGTCAAATACTAATATAGCTGATCTTTATTTAACTAAGAATACTAGCATTAGATTAAATTATTAATCATTAATCAATATATATATATTTTTTTAAAATATAAGTTTGCATACATATCAAATTTTTTTTGTCATATTTAATCAAATACGAGAAAATAAAAATAGGAGAAGGAAATAAAAATACAAGTTGTCTTTAAAAATGAATAGTAAAACTTTAAATTTCTTTAAATTTGAAGAATTATTATTTATTTTTTAAGACAACTTGTACTTTTTGCATGTAGCAATTTTGATCCTCGTAAAAGGTCGATCTGTAGACGGTGGTAGCTAGATCTTGGGTTTGAAATTTTAGGAGAGATCACGAGTTGAGGTGCAGCGTGGCTTTGAAAGACTAAAGTAATCTTAGGTGTAGTGTGCGACGTTTAAAATTTTAGTCACCGGCCCCAACGTCTTTTGTTAGAGAAAAAAATAAGATAAACTAAAGCGATGGAAAAAAAAAATAAAAAGAATCATAATTGTGTTATATATGCATGAATACTGCCCCACAGCAATGCTTTTCCGAGAGAACACAATGATGAATAAAGAGATATATTATAGAATAATATTCCCTATATATTCTGCATGCATTTATGTTAGAAGAAATTAATATTGCAACCGTACGTTAAGCGTCCAAAATTAGTCATGATGAGAGTCACGGATAAGATTCAGTTATTGGTTTGATGCATTTATAATATGGATGCGTACGTTCTTAGCTTTGTTTAATTCTTCCAAGGAATGAATTTAAATAGAGTCAACAGAATCGCCGCAATATTATTAATTGTCGAAGTTATAAGATTAATTGATCATATTTCATCTTTCATCTAAAAACTCTTTATTGCTCCATCGATCCATCTCATGAGCTATAAATTAAACTAACACTTTTTGCCAGTTTCTAGAACCCTGATCACAATATCATTCCAATAAATGTTTTCCCAATCCATGTATTCAATTTGTTACAGCGGCGTTAGTACCATCCGTATTTCTCTATATCTTCATTTTCTCTCTTCTCTTCAAAGTTAACTTTTTCTCGGACTTTGGTCTCCAGAGGAAGATGAAAAGTTCATTAGAGATTCAAATATACATTTGCTTGGCCATGTCGTTCGTAGATAGAAAGCAGCAACGGAGGTCCTCCCCGTTTATATAGCAACCCTCTCTCTCTACTATATGCTAACCAAATGCAATCATATTTGTCTAGACCAATATTGGTAATGTGGTGTATATGTGCATGTATTGACAATGGGGTGGCCCAGGGCGGCTCATTCATTAGGCGAATTAGGCGGTTAGCTAAGATGGTTGCCTAAGGCCTCTTAATGAAAACTTTTAAACAAATATTAAAAATTTCATTATTTAAAATAAAAAAATTATCTGAACTAAATAAATTAATCTTAAAGTTAAAGAAAAAATCAATTATGCATTTTGTTAAAAAAATAACGTTAACAATGGATCCTAATTAAATACTCTGCAGATTCGATTTCACTTGGAAAAATCAAAAGTCACAATAAACTTGGAAAAATCAAAACCTTAATAAATGATTATACCTCTACAACCAAAAAATAACGTTACAATTCATCTATAAAAATAATCAAAACATAAAAACTCTTTTTTTATACCTAATGATTTTACTTATCTCTCAACTTCAAAACCTTAATAAATGATTATACCTCTACAGCCACATCGATATTATACTATTACTAACTTATTGTACCACACTGTGTCGCTGATCGCTGATGTTGAGAGTCTGAGACTTGACACTTGAGATTTTGTGTTTACGCTGGACAGATTACAATGATTCTTGTATTTACAAATTGTAATATACCTTGTATTGTTATATTTACAACTATTCTTGACAGCTTGTTTAAATGTTTAAAATGTTGTAAGATAAACTCTGCTTGACAGTTTGTTCATTTTAATTTCTTAGAGGAGAGTCTGCACTTCATGTTGTTAGAGTCTTTCATTTACTCGATTTTGTCTTTCACCTTGTAGGAATTTTTATCATTTCATTAAGAGTAGAGTGTTGTTGTTTGGACAGTCATAGGGTGTTGTAATTTTATTGCATATATATATATATATAGATGCACTTCATGGCTCTTGCCTCTTCCTAATATTGTATTTTGCTACACTAATAACATTATAAATTTATAATTTTTAGGAATTTACTAATATTTTTTATATTATTATACTTGAATTCTAGGTCTACAATTACAAACAGATGGATCCCTCACGTAGTGCTAGTGGGACTCCGACTCCACATGAGGCTCCGAATCCGGATGGTGGGACTCCTTCGGCGCTCCACGCTGCAGCTTCGAGCCTTAATCGGCTACCTTCCACTCGAGCACAAACCTCGTGTGCTAGCAGTGGATTTCCACTTCCAATCGACATAGAATTGGAAGTGGAAGATCCCGACCAGTTTATGGAGGAGGAGGAGATGGGCCTTGGAGACGATCCGATTCAGGATCCGGATGTACCAGTACACCCTACAGCTGCGAGGCCACCCCGTCCACGGTCAAATAAAAAAAGATCGTGGACATGGGAACATTTTGAGAAGGTTGAGGGTGGGGATCCCCAGAACCCACGGGCTGAGTGCAATCATTGTGGCGCTCGAGTTGGGTGTCATTCAAAAAGGCAAGGCACTTCTTGCCTTTCAGCACATCTGAACGGTTGCAAGCGCTACCAAATAGCGAAGGGAATGGCATCAAGAGGTTAGTGTCTTGCTAGTTGCTTTATAATTTATATGCTAATTAGTTTTGTGATTATAATCCCATTTAATTTTCATTTAAGACTAATATTGGTAATAAATTATCAAATACAGACGCAGGTGGGTCTCAGACTAATTTTAGCTACGAGACTTCTACAGCCACTGATGGGACAGGGACACAGACAAGGAATCTAGTTGTCCCTCAATACAGTGAGAAGATGTTTCGTGAGGCGCTTGCGATGATGATTATAAAAGATGAGATGCCCTTTACCACGGTTGATAAGGATGGGTTCCGGTATTTTGTGAAGCTTCTTGAACCAAGATTTCCAATCCCATCCCGTTATACAGTGATGCGAGATTGTATGAAGATGCATCTGAGGGACAAGGCAGAAATGAAGAAGATGTTCTCCACCACTGACCAGAGAGTGTCATTTACGACCGACACATGGACGTCGGTACAGAATACCTCGTACATGTGTATCACAGCACATTACATTGATAGTGAGTGAAATCTTAAAAAAAGGATTATTGGATTTAAAGAAATAGTTGACCATAAGGGTGCATCAATAGGAGCGGAGATGGATGATTGTTTGGTTGATTGGGGCATCCAAAAAATATTGTGCATTACAGTTGACAATGCCGGTGCAAATGAGACCGCAATCGAATGGTTTATCCGAAATACGAGGGCGAGAGAAGATGTGATTAAAAATCACCAGTATATCCACATTCGATGCACTGCTCATATAATCAACCTTATTGTTGGTGAGTCTTTCTGGTTTTAATTTTGTATTTTGTATTTTAATATTTTTATGATTAAAGTCTTTGAAAATAGTACCATTTTTTTTATTATTATGATAATTAGATATTTTTCAATGATGAAACAGTTAAGGGGTTGGAAAATATAGACGACTCTATCAAGAGAGTCTGCAACATTGTGCGGTACGCGAGGGCTTCTCCCCAAAGGCTACAAAAGTTCAAGGCTATAGCAGAACAGGTTGGGATTGAGTCTTCAAAGATGTTGTGCCTGGATGTTCCCACTCGATGGAACTCCACATATCTGATGTTGGATGTGGCACTAAAGTACCAGAAGGCATTTGAGCGGCTAGAGATTGAGGATGGAGGTTTGAGGTATGCCTTACTGGAGCCTGATGGAAGGGGGCTCGGTCCGCCAGACAACATTGATTGGCAAAATGTATCCGAGTTTGTCACATTTTTACAAATCTTTTATGACATCACGATGCGGGTTTCTGGATCTGCATATGCGACGGCAAACATGTGGTTTAGCGAGATCTCCATGCTACACCACCACTTGAAAGAAGGTTGTGCTGACCCGAATGGATTGTTATCTGGTATGGCATCACAGATGCAGTCCAAATATGATAAATATTGGGGGCAAGTTGAGAAGATAAATAGATTATTGTTCATAGCGTCGATCCTCGACCCTCGATTGAAGTTGGCAGTGGTAGAATGGTGGGCAACAGAGGTTCTCGGGGCAGTGAAGGCTAAGTCATTTATCACAGCACTCAAGGCAGATTTGAACGAGTTGTACACCCATTATAGTGCCAGTAGTCCTTCTTCATCCTCACGAGCCATGAGTACCTCACGTTCGAGTTCGAGCTCAGTACCAGCCACAGAAGCTCGTTCAAGTCAGGCCAGTGTAGCCAGTCGATCCTGAGGCTTCAACGTCATGATGTCGTTTTATGCACGGTCATCGAGAAATCTATTGCAGTGTACAAATGAGGTTGAACGATATTTACTGGCAGAGGTTGAGGAGCCTAGTGAGGAGTTTCAGATCTTGATTTGGTGGAGAGCTAATTCACCCAAGTACCCGATTCTCTCTCGCATTGCTCGAGATGTACTAGCCGTTCCTATCACTACGGTTGCATCTGAATCGGCATTTAGCACTGGAGGTCGGGTGTTGGATGCCTACCGGAGTTCATTGTCACCGTCAACCGTGGAGGCCCTCGTTTGCACACAAAACTGGCTCAGAGATGTACCTACTGGACTAGAGAGTATTGGCATCGATGCCGTGAGCTACAGACTTGAGTCAGGTAAACTTAAATTAATTTATATAATTCTTTTTAAATGATTAAAGTAAAAATTTTATATAATTATTAATTCTTTTTTATAATTTCATTTTAATAAATCTATTTAAATTTTAATTTATACTGTTTATGATTTTACAGATTTAGTTATCAACCCTACCATACTTGCCGATGACTGATGGAGCAACTATCGATTACGTATATTTTTTCTCTAATTTTTCATCACACTTGTTTCATGTTTGGTTAATTTTAATTTTTTTCATATATAATAATACATTTTATTTTTATCTTAATCTGAGGTACGATTCTCGGATTCTGTATAAGTTCCAACAACAAAGTTCAAGGCTGCAGCAATTATTATTATTATTATTTTGTAACATCGATACGGGTCTCAACCGTCCCATTGAACCAGAGTCAATGGACTATCACTGAAAATTTAATTTATATTTTGTACTATTTTTTGTATTAATAGTGACATAGTCTAGAGTCCTGGACTTTTTTTTTGTATTACTATTTTTTGTATTATGCTATAACGCTATTGGCTGGCATTAGCATTGTAATTACTACTTAGTACTTTGTATTTTTTGTTTAATTGTTTAAGACTAATTAGTACTTAGTAGTGAAAACTGAAACTTGAATAGATCAAAAGTTGTGGGCTTTGTGGCAACTCAATTGAATCTAGTATCTAAATAGTAAATACTCAATTCGCATATCAGTAAATTTATATGACTATGAGATTTTAATTAAATATTTCTTTATATACGAAATTCATAAATTTTTAAAATTTTATAACTATATCTAAATTTATTATAATATTAAAATATATTAAAATTCATTTGTGATTTGAGATAAATCTCATAAAACTTATTTTATTATCTTAATTTATTTTTTCATCATTAAAAAAAATTTATTCTATCTCAAATCAGCTTCAACCATTAAATGCAGTTACGTAAGTTAAAATAAAAAAAGTTACTTCCTAATATCCTATCCACTATCCAGTATTCATGCGCGCCGCGCCGTAAACCCAAAGAGATTATGCGGGAAACTCAAATATTTGGCTCCATTATCAAAGATCGTGCACGTCAGAAGCTGTATAACTGATGGATTAATTACTTGCCAGTTGCCACGTGACAAGTCTAAGTGGTTAAGAATCAAAATAGAGGTGAGGAAAGTATATTATTTTAACAAATAATAAGAAAAAAAAATAATAAATAAAAAATAAAATAATATTATTTTAATAGATGTGAAAAAGTACAGCTGTATAGGCATTAGCAATAGCATACATGTTAATTGTTAAGTAAGCTACTAAGCACGGTTAACTTATTTTTTCACAAACTTTACATCTCAATTGAACAAATGAGTTCATATGGAATATGTATGGCCCAATTGGAAGAATTTAGTTTCGGAATGAGTGTAATTTGGCCCATATCGAACTCGCCGAAGGAAACTAAATTCGGAGTTCCGAACTTCCGATCGGAGTTCCAAACTCCGATCGGTGTCGGCCTCCGAGAGTGTCTCGGAGTCGGAGTCGGAGTGCGTTTTTGACTCCGATGATTGTCGGAGTCGGAGTCGGAAACTCCGAACTCCGACAAGTTCGGAGTCGGAGCACAGCCCTACCTGTATACCTGGGCTTAGCCTATTTCTTTTAATGAAATTTCTATGATTACCTATCAAAAAAAGAAAAATGGGTATGCCTTGGAGTAAGATTTTGGATATTTTGGCCGGCATAAAGAGTGTTGAGTTACCCTGGTTTGTACTCCAATATTATGCTTATCAGATGCCATTGGCGTGGCTCATTGTATGAAGCAGCAGCTGGGATTTTTTAGGCCTTTGTGGGGCTACTTTTGCTCAGCATTACATTGTGTGGGGTAAATCTTGAAGGGAGGTGGAATTCCAGGAAATTTTTTTATAGTGCCTATTTTTTCCCTTAAAGTCTTTATAATAATAACTCATTGGCCCTTTGATAGAGGAAAGGGAAAAGGACTCAAAGGAAATCGTTGGGGGAACAAAATTTGGGATAATATTTTTCATCTCTTTGGTTTTGATTTAACCTTAACGGGGTTCTTCTTGATGATGATGATGCGACCATTTATCTCCCAAATCCAATGACTAGATTTGGTGCATCTATTGAACCATGCCAAACAATTTGTGGACCACGCCCAGAGGCAACTGTTAGGCATTACTTGTTGAGCTTGAGAAATGCCCTGCATTTGCTTGAAGTTGCGTGAAGAACTGATATCCCTGCTGTTGAGGGATCTCATGTCACCATTACTAAAGGTACAAAACTTCGAGTCTCTAATTTTGTTCATGGTGCTAATGAACTGGGCACCCAAAATTTTCCTCTACCAAACCTCCATCCTGGAAAAGTGACAGTGGTGGCACTAGCCCACTTGCAAATATTGCATTGGCACTAGGAGTTGGTGCACAAATGAAGTTAAAAGGGGTGTATTGGGTGGGCTTGTGGAAATCAATCCAGCTAGTATGGGGGGACTTCTTTAAAAACATAAATTTTAAAGTAGGGGATGAGGCAAATATTTACTTTTGACATGATACTTGATGCAGGTATTCAGCTCTTAAGTACATTTATCCTAATTTGTTTAGGATTGCTAGAGAAAAAGGGGCTGCAGTGGCTGAGTCTTATAAGATTTCTAATAGCATGCTTCAGTGGAATGTGGATTTCACATAGAGATGTTCAGGATTGGGAAGTGGGTGAGATTTCTGACTTTTTGGGAAGATTATATGATAGGAAAATTGATCAGAATATAGAGGACAGCCTACTTGGTTTGCTAACAAATAACTCCAGATTCACTGTAGAATCTTTTTCTAAGGCATTTATTAGTCAAGGAGATAAAGACTAATATTTGGAGGGCAAAAGTGCCTAGTAAGGTTGCTTTTTCTGTCTGTTGGTCTCTCTTGGGAAAATATAACCTCTGATAATTTGAGGAAGAGGTGTTTTTTGTGGTTGATTGCTGTTTTATGTGTAAAAAGAATGGTGAGTCTGTTACCATCTTTTTCTTCACTGTGAGGTGAAGAACAATTTGTGGAATGAGATTTTAGCAAGGGTAGGCATTGCTTGGGTGATGCTTATGCATGTGGTGGATTTTTTGGCTTGCTGGCAAGGTTCAATGGGATATAGAGGCAGTGCAGCATGTTTGTTTTGGTGCTTATGGCTTCAAAAAAATGGAAGGTGTTTTGAAGATTGTGAGCATTCTATGGGGGAGTTTAGGAATTTTTTTTCTTTAGCATTTTAAGTTTTTGGGTGAAGAATCTTGTAATGGATGGGAACATTTGACATGTATTATTATTATTATTATATATATATATATTTTTTTTTTTTTTTTGCTTTAGCTTGTATTTAAGTGTACTCACTTGTATACATCCTTTGTACTTGAGCCATGCCTATTTATTTGAAATAAAATCTCTTATTAACTATAAAAAATATATATTGCATTGGCACTCCAACAAATTCTTGCATTTTCTAAGAACATTGGGCAATTGTTATTCTTGGACATTCTTGCATTTTCTAAGAACATTGGGCAATTGTTATTCTTGGTGGTGCTTTTGGAGTAAATGGGCTTGTGAGTTCAGCAGTAGAGACCAATGTTCTTGGTGTACAGACTACAACAAGTCCTACAAGGCATTCTCTAAGAATCTCAAGCTCGGTCCATGAGGATTCTCAAAACAAAACAAAACAAAGCTTGCTTAGCTGCTCCACTACCACCCCACCAAGAGTGGTGATGAGAAGACCAATTTGAAAGATTATATGAACAGGATGAAAGAAGGCCAGAGTGACAATTATTACATTACTGGGGGGAAGAAAATTGTGGTGAACTCCTCATTCATGGAAAAGCTGAGGAAGGCTTATGGGGTTCTTTATATGGCAGGTGCCATTGATGAGGATGTTGTTGGTCAGCTCGGGGAAATTGGAAGTAAGAAGCTTGTCTCAGCTACAAAGGGAGGACTGAATCATAACTGCACCTTGTGGGCAAGGTGCATTGAAGGGGGAGGGTTTGTCATACTCCGGCTGGCAAGACTAAGACTAGGTTTGGGTGTACAGTATTCTCAAAATACTTCACTACTAATCATTATTTTATTATTATTTTTCACTTACTTTTCATTACTTTTTACTACTATTCATTACTTTTTACTACTATTCAATATTCTATTATTACTTTTTCACTACTATTCAAAGCGTCTCTTTCTTTTGTAACTAAAAATATTATATATATTAATAAGAGTAACCAAGTACACTGGATGCATACAAGAAAACACCTAACTCATACTAGAGAGCTTCCAATTACCCAAAAAGCTTGTGCAAACTACCCAAAATATATCAAGCCCAAGTTCGAATAAACACACCTCCCCAACCCCAACCCCAACCCCAACCCATTGTTGCCCATAGACTAATACTTCACCTGAAACACCCTCTATGAGAATGTCTTCATAATGCCCCCCTTTAGTCTTCTCTTGACTTGAGCCATCACCCATAGCATCATAGTTGATTCCCTAAGAAAGACTCCCTGATTTTCTTAAAGTTTAATTGGTATCATGCAAGTGGCTCGCCTCAATCGCAGTGAGTAATGCTTTAAATTTGTCTTCACATCCTTCATGTGAGAGTCCCACAATATGCTAGATCTCATTAACCTTTTGCAAAACTCAGTCCGATGATGATCTAGCTATATTGTTTAATGGAGGAAGAGATACCAAGGGAGCAACATCTTCCCCCGACATAGTTCCCAACAGCGCACTAGGTCCTAAACTTTCATCCTCGCAAGGCACCAACAACAAACCCTTATCCAAATCCTTTGCTTCAACAGCTCCATTGGTACTCTCCATTGGAGATTCTGGAGCAAGTCCTTTCACCTCTAGCGAACCTGTATGTGCAACTTTGACAGACCCTACATCTCCTACAAACCTCGACATTACACATTATCTTTCAACTCCGACGTGAGAGCCATAGTTTCTTTGGGGCTAACCAATGGTGTAACACTGACTATCAGTCTTTCCTATATCACCTATGGTGAAGGGAATTCCATTAAGGATGTCTCAATCCCGATACTTAACATAGAACCCACTTCAAATAACTGGGTTTTTCTTATGACCCCCCACACTTTCTTGGTTCTTGTTATAGGGATAGGACAGAATCTAAATTTATTTTTTCCTTTATCTGAGCTTAAAGGATTCGGACTTATCTTATGCTTGTTTCTTACAACCATGTTGTCTCCAACTGAAGACAAATCTATTTTCGAATACAAAAACGATCGTTGCCTTCAACTTGACAAGCTAGATTTCCATCTCCTTTAATGTTTTGTGCATCATGACAAGTTGGTCGTTAACTTGCGTGATCTACAAACCACTTACACAGTTCCCCTCCCTCTGAATCACTGAAGCTTGACCCATTTTCAAAGCTGCCGCATATGATTGCCTCGCCAAGTTGATGTTCTCATGACCGGATGCCCTCTTCTTGCTTTCCTTCCTTGACCCATCATCAAAAAGTGAAAAAAACATATCCGCAGATCTGCGTAATTCAACAGCAAACTTTATCCTGACCTTCATACCCTTCAAGAATGACTACAACACTCTGTTGGCCTCCTCTACCATGTTCGGTGACAGTCAGATACCTACCATGTACATTTGAGCATCGTTGAACCACGAATGCTTTGTTCCCTTCGCGCAAATGTTTTGAGAAATCAAGTGTTTCCCCGTCTGTAATATAGCTTCCACCGTGGACACTAGCCATCCTATACCAATACAACCCATAGCTAGAGATCTCCAAACTCTTATACTCCTCTCTACAATTTTCAATGACGACCTCCATGCCTCGTTAAAAACTCAAAAGCCTTTGATTCCACCCAAAAACGTACCACATAACCCATATTAATTTCCAAGCTTCATTCCTAACAAATGTTCATGCAAAGATACAAGAATAATGCAAGACAAATCTAGTTCATAGAGTATTTAATATTACTTCACTACGCAAATGCAACCTAAGCCTAGCTTATATCGACAATAGGGCCCATAGACCACTTTTTAGCTTGTTTCGCGAATTCCATTTTATAGTTTGTTTTTACTGTTTAGTTGGACTTCTAGTGCGGGCCCATATATGGGACAGCTTCGGTAATACTTCATACTATATGTACTGCACCAAGGGCTCCAGAAAGATTATTCTGGAATGATACTCATCAAAAAAAAAAAAAAAAATTATTCTGGAATGATATAGAAAGTTCTTTGTCTGCTCCCACTTTCTCTCATTTTCTCTCATATTTTTTAGGAGGAGTTGCCCTCGAAGAGAGCAAATCAATGTTACCCTATTTTAATCGTTGAGGTGTGTTACACTGAGATGGGTCGTGCTGTGCAGGAAGTGGAAGCTGAAATCGCATTAGAGGTGACCGAAATAAAATAAAAAGCAACGAACCCTCTCCGGGTTCTGTTCTAATGGAGATTACAGATTAAAGAAACTGACGGGCGAGAAAAAGAGTGAGTTCACAAATCAATTTCACATAAAATAATCTCAGTTATATCTAAATACAAGAGTTCACTAATGGATTGGTATGAAAATATATGGAAATCAAGTGTTTCAAATACTACTCAACAGGTATGAAAATAAAACTCAAAAGGGAGCTCTGTACCCAGATTACTCCAGACTGAAGAAGTGGCCGTCTTTGCCGTCGAGTGATGGGTTGGTGCGGTTTGAGGAAATTGCCGTCAAGTGAGCAGCCTTGGAGTGTATAACAAACCTCCGTCGGAGCTCCTTCAGGCGGTGGAAATCAGGTGGCGGCTGGGATCGAAACGGTGGAAAGGGGTTAACCCACGCGCAGATAACTATCGAGAGAGGAATCTGACTCGATGGGGAGCATCTGAATCGAACTGTACACTCAGTTGTTAGGACGCTTCTGGGATCCAAGTGAAGAAGTTTGTGGGCCGGTATTGCGCAAGGGCCAGTCATTTAGTGGGCCAGTTTATGGTTATCTTCTTTTATGTTAAGAGACACTAGTATAGTATTAGGCCCAGGAACTCGTTTGGGCTTTATATTTTACTTTTAATACTTTAGCTATGTTGTTTTTAGTGGATGTCATGTTTATTACCGGTGCTATCCGTACCCTATGTAGACCCTTTTCCGCACCCCGCCCCACATGGGGCGGGTGATGGGGCTTCCAGTGGCGCTCCCGTATATTGGGATGAGAGGCAAGGCAAGGCAAGGCGGACGAGGGTGAGCTAGCGAGTTGCTGGCCTGCCAACCACTCCTAATATTTGTACAAAGCTAAGGCATTTTTATTTTTCAGTCTGATATATGCATACCGTAGATGCAAAAAATGGTTATCAAAAGGATGATCCTACATCCACACTTTAAGAGCTACCGTTGGGCATAACTAGTCTTTTTTTTTGTTAATTTTTTAAATGAATTTTTTAATATTTTTAAATACTTTTTGAAAAAAAGTCGCAACATTATTAAAAAAAAAACATTTCCTTAATTATTAAGTAAAAATAAAATAAAATAAATTCTAACTATTACATCAAGCGGTAAAACGAGTGGTGAGGATATTATTTTTCTATTGAAAAAGTAAATGAGTACCTAGCTTTTCACTTCTACCTTCTCTTTTTCAACTTTCTCATCTTTCTATTAAGGCGCTCAGTTTTTTTTATGTGTTTTTTATTCAAAGATTGCATTTAAATGTTAAATTAAGTTTATTATAAATAGTAGTGAGTTGAAATAGTAGAATGAGTTTTATAAAGTCTAATTAAAATTATTTTAAATGTATTTAAATATTAAGATAAATTTATAAATATTTATAAAAAATTAAAAAAAAATTATGAATCTCACATATAAAAAAATATGAATTGAAAAATATTACAGAACTTATATATAAAGAGATTTTGAATTAAAATAAATTTAATAATTTAAAATTTTGATATTTAGATGTTAAACTTAAAATTAAATTAAATTGAATTAAAATCAGATGAGTTCAATAGCCAAACAAAGCCATCAAGTATTCTACACAGTGATGGATTTTTTTGGTTTGAATAACGAAATTGACGAATGAGGAAGTCATAATCGAGTGATGAGTTGCGGCAAGCCGGAGGAGTTGCTATTGTCCAAACCTCACCATCGAATTGAAGGTGAGAGCATAATTATGTTTTATTGAGAAATGAAGAAGTTTCTCGAGGAATGCTAGGTCACGGGCAAGATAAAGATGCAACGCTACAACATATGGTCTCTTGGATCTACAATATATGGTCTTTTTGTCATTTCACATGCCACTAGGGGTGTGTCTAGTATATTAAAAGAAGAATAATGATAGACTTATTATTTTATTCTATTTATTTACTAGTCTTTTGTTTTTATTTTTATTTTTCTTTGATTAAAAGTTAAGAAAGTGGCCATTAGTAAAATTGGATATTTTATAATTTTTTAAAGATTAAGAATATTAAAAATTACTTAGAAATAATAATAATAAAATAAATTTTTCAAATACTTTATATGGTAAACTGGTGGTTGGAGTAAGGTTGTAAAAATAAATAGGAGAACCGAAAAAACGAATCATAACCGATCCTGTTTCGATTTTTTATTTTTTAAGACTATATAGGACCGATTCACATATTTACATATTAATAATTGATTTTTAATATTATGTATATATTTTTACATTATGTATAATCTTTATATATAATATAAACAAATTATAATTATATATGAAATAATATTATATTATAATCTATTACACATAAAATTTTAATCTTAAATATGAATATTTATTTTATTATATGTTTTAATATAAAATATATATATTAATTACATTTTATGACTTATAAATTCTCAATATATTCCTTTTGATAAATATATTAGTAATATTAATATATTTTAGTAGATTAATTACTATATTTTCACTAACATATTTTAATAGTATTAGTGTATCACTAATATTTATATATATTAATATTTATATCACATATAAGATATTAGAGATTTAATATATATTAAAAACTAAAAAACTGAATCAATCTAGGAGGGTAATTGATGCGATAACGGTTCTTGAAAATATAAAACTGTTGTATATCAATTTGATCTCAAATTTTATACCAAATCGGACCAATTACACTATTAAATAGGAGGATAATATACGTATCATTATTCTTTAAAACCATAATATTCACCGAAAGTACCTATCAAAGTTTTGTACTTTTTTTATTTTTAATATTTTTAGTTAACAGTTAACCAAATACTTTTTAAATGAGTTGTGATTTAAAAAACAAAAAAATACGTAGAAATCCTCGGTCATGAATTCCTTATTAAAAGCCAGGCCTAGGAATATCATTTTCTCTAAAATAAAATAAAAATAATAGTTGAATCGATAAAATTGATCGATAAAAATAATTAATTGATTTTTTTATTTTTTTTATTTTTTTTTATTTTACTCAATGATAAGGAATTGAATATTAGTGAATGCTTATTTTTTTTATCATTTTTTAAAAATGTTTAAAACTATGTAAAAAATAATTAAAAGAAAAGAAGAAGAAAATAAAAATAAAAAAATAAAAAAATAATGTACTTACATTGCATCAGTTCATTTCATCGATACTAGTAGCATTGTCCAAAGTAAAACTATTGACAAACCGTTTTGTGTTCTGTTCTAATAGAGAAACTGATGGGCGAGATCTTTAAACTATATCCAAATCGAAGCGATTCTGTCGTACCAGTGTTCAATTGTCCTTTGATTGCGTTTAGATGTAGAGCAAAGATGGATTGAATTGAATTATTTATAAATATTAATAAGTTGTAATAGTTGAGTGAATCTTGTAAGATTTATTTAATATGAGTTTAAATGTCTAAATATCAAAATGAGTTTAAATATATTTATAAAAATATTAAAATCAATCACACGTATAAAGAAGTATTGAATTAAAAAAGATTAAGAATTTCACATATAAAATAATCTTGAATTGAAATAAATTTAATAATTTAAAAGTTAAATATTTAGATACTAAATTTAACTTAAAATTAGATTAAATTAAATTAAATTAAATTCATATAAATGGGACTTCAAGCTGTTTTTTCTTTGCCAAGCATGTCCCCAAACACAATACTATATATATATATATATATATATTATATGTATATATATTAGGAAAAAATAACGATCAACAGCACGTTTGCTGGATAAAATAAGTTTTTAATAAAAATAAAATGATCTTTTATCAAAAAAAATTAATTAATTAATAATTTAATGCATAAAAACAAAAAAAAACAAAATTTAAAATATATCTTTAGATAATAATAAGTTAGTGAACTATAATAATTACATGATAAATTTGGATATAAACATTTTCACATCTTGTAGATATAAAAACCAGCACTTTTATAATAAGTAGCAATACATTCCCTTATTATAAAAAGGTAAAAAAGCATACATCATTAACCAATATTAGAAACAATAGTTCGGATTGTCATCAATTCCTCAAGGTTGATTGCTCAAGGATTGGTAACTATTTTACTTTCAAATGGATACCGGCTAGAATTCCCAACTTCAAATCAAAGATTAGGTAACATTAATAGAGAACCTCCTCCACATGTTAATTCAAGAAATATTAAGTTAATCCTAAACACTTTACTTTTGTAACTTTAACAAATATGTTCAAATAATCTGAAATCTTGTTTCATTAATTGGTGCATTCAAGAAAGTTCTTAATAGTTGATGCAGGAAGATCTGAGATAGATGATGTTGAATTGTCTGATTGCACATTGATCGCGCTGAGGTACCATGAATTGATAGATCAGCGTAAAGGCCGGAAGTGATCGTAATCTCTTTCTAATTGGGAGAGTTTTTAGTGCGTTTCAGTCTTTTGGTTATAACTTTGGTTACGGGTGTCAGAATCGCGCATAAGACCCCAATTCAAAAACTTCTTTTCGACGCGCACGCTGTCCACATCAAGCATGGCTCCATGTGCCTTTTTTTGGACCTCAAATTCCACTGTTTTTCTTTCCAAATTGTTATTTTTAGTTATTTTTTACTATTTTTAATAATATTTCGTATGTTTGTTAGGAAGTTATTTTAAATTTGATTTGTTCCAAAATTTTCGCAGATTGTTTATTTGATTTTGAATTTCGATTTTACGTTATTTTCGAGATTTTTCCATTTTTGGTAAATTCGGTTACAGACGAATTTTACCTATACAGTTTGGCTTGTGAACTGATTTTCGACAATATTTGATTTGGTAATATTCAGTTTTTTTCTTAGAGACGTATCTTCTGTATTTTTGACGAATTTCTTGTGTTCTTCCCTGTGAATTCAGCTGTTGAAATTAGCATGTAGAATAATCAATATTCTGTCTGGCGTAAATTGGCATCAAAACTTTAACATCTTCCTCAGATGAAATTTTATCAGTTTCAATGGCTGGTGGTTGTGGTCGTGGTTATTGTGGGCAGGGTCCGAAGGAGGAAGCCGAGTACCGTGATCGTAGCGTTCATGATACGATGATTGAGAATTTGCAGAGACAAGTCGTAGAGTTAACCCAGCATCTGGCAACGCGCGATTTCGATGATCATGAGGCCTCCGATCATGATTCTGAGTCTACTTTCGAAAACCCATATCACAATAGTACTCTATTTCAGGAGCACCGTAGTCGCAAGGAACGTCATGGAGACCTTAGTTTTCAAGTCGATCTGCCCGAGTTTTCTGGTACGTTACAGGCCGAGGGATTCATTGATTAGATGAACAAAGTGGAGCGTATTTTTTATTATAAGGAAGTCCTTGATCGTGTGAAAGTGAAACTAGTCGCCATTAAACTCAAAGGCAGAGCATCTACGTGGTGAGAGCAGTTGCGACACTCATGAGACAGGTAGGGCAAGGCCAAGATCACTGATTGGAAAAAGATGAAGAAGAAGATGAATGGTCACTTCCTTCCTTTCGGCTATACTTAAACCTTATTTCAGTGACTTCATGCGTTGAGGCAGGGCACGAGATCAGTCGATGATTACACAAAAGAGTTTTACCAGTTGGTTGCGTGAAACGATTTATTTGAGACAGAGGAGCAGTTGGTGGCACAATATTTGGGGGGTTTGAGCCAACCCTTACAAGATGTCCTCAACTTTCACTCGTTGTGGACTGTTTTGGAGGCATACTATCACGCACTTGCTGTTGAAAAACAACAAAACAGGAGGCCAGTGATCAGGAACGATCAAAACAGTCGGCCAATTCGCCCTCAGGATTTCCAACATGTCCAGCAGCCACTACAAAGTAATTCTAACCCTACTACTAGATATTTTCGTTGTGAGGAACAGGGCACAAAGCGACTGATTGCAGGAAGCCTGCTAATCAAAGAGCAAAAATTTGTTGATTGAGGAGGACGTAGTAAACGAGACTAAGGAGATTGGCGAGCCCGTGTATGACGATGATGAAGTTGAAGATATGCTACATGGAGATGGTCATGAGACTCTAGTCGTTCGCAAGAGTCTACTGACTCCCAAGGACAATTCAGGGGACAATTAGTTGAGAACCAATATTTTCCACACAACCTGCACAGTTGCTGATAAACTCTGTAAAATGATCATTGACAGCAGTAGTTGCGAGAATGTAGTGTCCGAGGAAGCTGTCTAGAAGTTGTAGTTGAAGACAGACCATCATCCTAAGCCTTACAAGTTGTCATGGTTGAATAAAAGCAGTGAGGTAACAGTAGATAGGCGATATCTTGTATCTTTTTCAATTGGCAGAAAATATTTCGATAATGTCTGGTGTGTTGTATCTATAGATGGGTGTCATGTATTGTTGGGTTGACCTGGGCAGTATGATCTCAGTGTCATTCATGATGGATGGAAGAATACGTATTCCCTTAACATCAAAGGGAAAAGGATTGTGTTGGCTCCCCAGCAAGATGACCCACTTATACCCCGGTAGCCAATAATACTAACCTGCTTTCTATGTCCAGGTATTTAGATGAGATTGAGCATGGAGACGTAATCTATGATCTACTGCCTTACGGGAATAATGCATTACCCATGGACTCTGATTTACCAATAGAGGTGCAACAACTACTAACAGAGTTTGCTGAACTGATGCCAAAGGAACTTCCTCCTGGCTACTGCCTATGAGAGATATTCAGCATCAAATTGATCTCGTTCTAGGGTCGAGTTTGCCTAACCGACCAGCGTATCGCCTCAGTCCCAAGGAGGCTGAAGAGTTGTAGCGACAGGTGGTGGAGTTATTGGAGAGGGGTTATATTCGTGAGAGTATGAGCCCATGTGCAGTCCCTGCTCTGTTCATGCCAAAGAAATATGGTTCATGGCGTATGTGTGTTGACAGTCGAGCAATCAACAAAATTACTGTGAAGTACAAGTTTCCAATTCCCCGCCTGGATGATATGTTGGATCAGCTGTCCGGTTCTAAGGTCTTCTCAAAAATTGACCTTAAAAGCGAATACTACCAGATCAGAATAAGGCCAGGAGATTAGTGGAAGACAGTGTTTAAGACGCAACACAGGTTATATGAGTAAATAGTCATGCCTTTTGGGCTGTCCAATACACCCAGCACATTTATGAGATTTATGTATCAGATCTTGCGGCCTTTTATAAGGGGATTCGTTGTGGTTTATTTCGACGATATTCTCATTTATAGTCCGACATGGGTCTCACACTTTGACCACCTTCGTACTGTTTTTGAGATGCTAAAAACGGAGCGCCTATTTGTCAATCAGAAGAAGTGTTCCTTTTTCCCTACTTTTGTAACTTTTCTTGATTTTGTAGTATCTACTGATAGTGTTCATGCAAATTAGTCAAAGATAGACACAATCTTGGAGTGGCCCAAACCAAAGATCTTGCATGATGTCAAGGGTTTCCATGGATTGGCATCCTTCTACAGACGGTTCATTAGAAATTTTAGCGCTCTGATTGCTCTTATCATGGCGTACCTCAAAGGTAGTGATTTTAAGTGGTCTGAGGAGACAGAGACTAGTTTTCAACTAGTCAAGCAGAAGATGAACAAGGCACCATTTTTGGCACTTCCTGATTTTGACAAAGTGTTCAAGGTAAATTGTGATGCATCTGGTGTTGGCCTTGGTGGTCTTCTGAGTCGGTCAAGGCATCCAATTGCTTTTTTCAGCGAAAAACTATTGGGCTCAAAGAAAAAATATTTCACCTATGACCTTGAGTTTTATGCCATAGTTCAGTCCCTGAAATATTGGCATCATTACTTAGTATAGAGGGAGTTCATCTTGTTCACTGATCATGAGGCTTTGAAGTATATCAATGGCCAATACAAGCTGAGTAGACAACATGCCAAGTGGGTGGCATATTTGCAGGAGTTTACATTTATGTTGAGGCACCAAGCCGGGAGGTTGAACCACGTTACAGATACCCTAAGCCGTCGTACTTTACTTCTCACCACCATGAGTACCAGAGTTGCAGGCTTTGAGGTTTTCACATATATGTATGCAGCTGATCCTTCTTTTGGAAAGATATTTCAGGAGGTAACTGATGATCACCGTCAAGATTTTATTTTGCATAATAGTTATCTGTTTCGTGGATTACAGTTGTGCATTCCAGATTGTTCATTGATACAACAAATTATAAGTGAATTTCATAATGAGGGACACTTTGGCCGAGATAAGACACTGGCCCTTATCTCTTCTGACTTTTATTGGTCTAAGCTAACCAGTGATGTGGCTCATTATGTGGACCGTTATTATGTGTGCCAGTGGTCTAAAGGATTTCTCACCAATCCTGGTCTATACACTCCCTTACCTGTTCTTAAAGCGCTTTGGTTAGATGTCAGCATAGATTTTGTATTGGGCTTACCACGCATCCAACGGGTCTCAGATTCTATCCTCCTTGTGGTTGACAGATTTTCCAAGATTACCCATTTTGTAACTTGCAGGATGACTATGGATGCTACTCGGATTGCCCACCTTTACTTCAAAGAGATAGTGCGCTTACATGGTGTTCCTCGAACTATCACTTCCGATCGTGATTCCAAGTTCATCAGTCATTTTTGGAAGAGTCTATAGGGGAAATTGGGGACACAGTTGAATTTTCAGCGCTTACCACCCTTAGACGGATGGTCAGACCAAGGTGGTGAATCGGAGTTTGGGCAACCTTTTAAGGTGTTTGGCAGGAACTAAGTCGAAATAGTAGACTTTGGTTTTATCTCAAGCAGAATTTGCCTATAACAAATCGAAAAACAGAACCACAGGCTTAAGCTCATTTGGGATTGTCTATAGTCAGAACCCATCAGGGGTATTGGACTTAGCCCCTATTCCATGTATAGGACGTTTTAGTACTAAAGCAGATGAAATGACAGAGCATCTTCGGGGCATCTATGAGCAGATATAACAGGCTATTCACGAGAGCAATACCAAGTACAATTCTCGGGTTGACACTCATCATCGCTAGGTATTTTTTTATGTTAGTGATTTTGTTTAGGCTGTATTAACTCGTGATCGTTTTCTTGTTGGCGATTATAGTAAGCTTAAATACCGGAAGATTGGACCTTGTGAGGTCTTGCAGAAGATCAATGATAATACTTACAGGTTGCACATTCCTAGTCATTTAAAGACTTTTGATGTCTTTAATGTGAAGCACCTAAGCCCTTGTTTTGTGGATTATGATGACACTACTCTGAACTCGAGGACGAGTTCTTTCCAACCCGAGGCAACTGATGCAGGGGGATCCAAGATAAATGATGCTGAACTGTCTGATTGCACGTTGATGGCGCTGAGGTACCATGAATTGGCAGATCAGCGTAAAGGCCGGAAGTGATCGTGATCTTTTTCTAATTAGGGGAGTTTTGAGTGCGTTTCAGTCTTTTGGCTATAACTTTGACTATGGGTATCAGAATCACGCATAAGACCCCAATTTAGAAAACTCTTTTCGACGCGCACGCTGTCCACATCAAGCATGGCTCTATGTGCCTTTTTTTCGACCTCAAATTCCACTGTTTTTCTCTCAAAATGGTTATTTTTAGTTATTTTTTACTATTTTTGGTAATATTTTGTATGTTTGTTAGGAAATCATTTTAAATTTAATTTGTTCCAAAATTTTCGTAGATTGCTTATTTGATTTTGAATTTCAATTTTACGTTATTTTCTGGATTTTGTCATTTTTGATAAAATTCGATCACAGACGAATTTTAGCTAATCAGACTGACTTGTGGACTGATTTTCGACAATTTTTGATTTTGTAATATTCAGTTTTTTTCTCAGAAACGTATTCTCTATATTTTGGGCGAATTTCTTGTATTCTTCCCTATGAATTTATCTGTTGAAATTAGCTTGTAGAATAATCACTATTCTGTCTAGCGTCAATAATTCCTAAAATTCAGCTTGTGCACCTTCATTATTTATAAACTACAACTGGAAAATTAGGAGCTCAATTTGAAAAAGATAGCATGACTTTAAACAGTAGAAAAAAGCAGAGAACCGACTGAAGTAGTGAAGTCAATTTACAGAACTGAACATTAGAAGTGGCAAAAATAAGGATAAAAGGTGCAAAAATAAGACATTGATTAGAATAATTAATATATGATATAATCCCAAACACTTTACTTTTGTAACTTCAACAAATATGTCCAAATAATCTGAAATCTTGTTTCATTAATTAGTGCATCCAAGAAAGTTCTTGATAGTTCCCAGAGTTCATCTTGTGCACCTTCGTTATTTATAAATTGCAACTGGAGAATTAGGAGCTCAATCTAAAAAAGATAGCATGACTTTAAACAGTAGAAAAGAGCATAGAACCAACTGAAGTAGCGAAGTCAATTTACATAGCTGAACATTAGAGATGGCAAAAATAAGGATAAAAGGTGCAAAAATAAGACATTGACTAGAATGATTAATATATGATATGGACTTTAGGAGAAAACATGAAGTTACAGGCTTAGTAAACAATATACATAAATGCTTGAAATTTACCTGCTAAAAAAAGAAATGAAAAAGAAGAATTTGCTTTCTACAAAAAAAGAAGAAAGCTTCTTGGAATGGAGTCTCTGATACTTTTGCTTTAGCCCAAAACAGAATATACAATCTTTATAGTGGGACTCTGGTCAATAAATATCAACCTGATAAATAAAAATATTTCCATAAATGACATACAAAATTAAAGTCAGTATATCATAATCCCTTATAAAACTAAGTTATAAATGCCACTATAGTGTCTCTTTAACTATTCTAAAATTTGGGAATGGAACCCAAGGAACCCTAGGTTCTAACACCCAACAAATATACACATTTAACATGAACACCATGTTATAAAATTCCAAAAGCCAAGCCAAGAATTTTCTCTGTTTCTACTTTTGTTTATAAGTCTTTTCCTGACCTGTAATTCCATTTGATGACTTCCATTATGCAAACTTAAAACCTTTATGCAAACTTTATTGTGCTTGATCAATGATCAATCAAGGCATCATACACAAGGAGAAGACCAATTTACCTCTGGTGGTGCAGCATAAAGCATATAAAAGCAATGATAATTTCGTTCAGGATCAGATACTTAACAAACTCAAGATTTTTCTGATAAATAAGTTCTGATGCCAGCACTCGATTAACAGGAAAACCTGTTAGTATTATAATTTAAAAAGCCTCCTTTTCAAATCATGAAAATTAAACTACACAGAATATCAAAATATCTATATTCACTTTTGAATTCAAAATATTAACATTGCTTCCATTTTCTTAAAAAAAAACCTTTAGCTTTGGATTTCAGAAACAAATTTTCATAGTCATATCAGAAGATTTAGATTACAAAAGAAATTGAATTCCCAACATTTTCAAATAAAACCAGAAGTCATTATGTACTCTCATCGATCAATAACATGAGTACGGCTTTTCACCATGCATTTAGAGATACATTACACCATGCATTGAAAATAGGGGCAAACAATGGGAAAGAAAGCAAAGTTAGAAAATGGTTTTCAATCAATAATTGGAGTGAATTTCTACCATTCTTTGTTTGATGATTTAAGTATTGTTTGGTTAAGTATTGTTTGGTTGAGTAAATACTAAATAGGAATTGCTAACTTACCACTTCTTGCATATCCAAAATAGTAATAATAGTAGTAGTACTAATAATAATAATAATAATAATAATAATAATAATAATATGTTTTATACGTTAATAATAATTAAAGTATATCTTATATCCTCTTGATCATGTTTTATATGTTTCTATATATCTGTTTTTCATTTCAATTATTCTCTATCCAAAAATTTGGTCATTTCTTGTTTTATACATTCCTATTAAGATTCGGTAGTTACAGATTTCCCTACTTTCTTGTAGGAGTAATCCATTTGGTAGTTCCAGATTTACCTACTTTCTTGTAGGAATAATCCCATCTTATGACAAATTTAAGATCTTCCATATTCCATAATATTTTTGTTCATCTTACTTGAGGAAAAATATATGACTATCTGTAATATTTTTTTAAGATCCAAAAATATCAAAAATAGATAAATAGAAAAAGCGTGGAAAAATCTATTAGTTTCTAATGTCACCTTTTACACGCTCCTTCAATACTTCTCTCTTTGCTCCACAAAACAAAGTGCCGCTTCCCTTCTCTGCTCTTCACTACTCCGATGTTATGAAACGAAAACACCAAACGGATAAAAAATCATGCCAATGAAATGAAAACAACACCCACATTACAAATAACAAACTGAGAAAACCAAAAAATAGATAACTCACAACATGCAAATTCACAGAAAGAAAAACCAATCACATAATGAAAAAAAAAATCTTATTTTAAAAAAATGCGTGAATAACGAAATAGAACAAAAAAACTACATCGATGAAATGAAAACAAAATCAATGTTGCAAATAATAAACCAGTGAAGATCAGATGCTCGTTGGAGGCCGGTGACATTGATGCCGGCATGGATCTACTCCACTCCCACGCACCTCCCATTCTCGACGATTATTGGCTTCGACTTTTATATAAGAATTTCAGTTACCCAATCTACACCACTAACTGTCAAACTCCAATGATGTTCGGCCCTCTCTCTTGAGTCTCAGTCTTGTCGTTTTTCCTGCTCCAAAAGACAGATCATCATCAAAACCCCATCTATTTCGAAGAAATGAAAAGAGAACGAAGCGAAAGATACAAAAGAGAGAAAGAAAGAGGACAGAGCAGATTGAAAGATAAATGAAAAGGACGGAGAGAAAAGATTTGCTTTGAAGAAGTCGGGCAAAGAGAAAGATGCAAGAGAGTGAAAGAAAGAGGACAGAGTAGAGATGGTAAGAGAAATGAAAAGGATGTGTAAACTGTAAAGAGTCAAGACGTTGGGTTCTGTCTATGAATAGTGAATATCAACAGAGAGAATGGAGTGACGTTATATCTGGAAATGAGAACTACTGCCACTTCGAATTCCAGAACAATAATGATATACTCACAATTAAATTATAATTATTTTACAACTTTTTTTATTTAATTTTTAATTTTATTTAGTAATTGAGAATATAAATATTAATAAAAATATATTTTATTTTATTTTAATAATTAAAAATGTTAAAAAAATACTTAAAAAAAATGATAAAAAAAACTTTATAACATTAAAAATTATAAAAATATTGTGAAAATATTATACGGATATCATCACCCATTCCAAAAATGTTCACAGATGAAAAGTTATTTTTAACAGAAGGCCGTTAACCAATATATGAGAATTTGGAGACTGCTTATACAAGTTTGAATGTAAAAGTCTTTATTTTTTTTTTAAATTACAATAATATCTCTCACAAATTACAATAATTTCTAATTTAATGAAATAGAGACTGCAAATAGAACTTTTAAAAAATGATTTGGCATGATTTCAAAATTTGAATTGTCCATTAGTTTTTTAGTCTTAGTCATTCACTTTTCAACCCAACATATCTTATGAATTTAATAGAAGATAGGCCAAACTTCAAAAATAAATAGAGATGCGTACCTCTTCCATGTCCAAAGTCTTAAAATCCATAAAGCCATGGTACAGAAAAGCCTTATGAGGCTCACGAAATCACAAGTAGGGTTAAAATTGTAAAATGCAAAAGTAGTGTTCATCTAGGACAATCTCTGCTAATTCCGATAGAAAGCTTGTCTCACCAAGAAAAAACGCAGGAACGCTTCTAGCATTTTTCTGCTTCGACGCATGAGCATCTTCTCCCAACTAGGAGAGAGATGGAAAGAGAGAAATATCAACGACATGAGAACAAAATTATTATTGGAAATCTCAGCCTCATAAATTTTCTTTATCAAGATTTACTTTTAATAGAAAGATATTAAGAAAAATAAAAAAATAAATACAACATAAAAATTTACGTATAAAATTTTCAAAACAAGAAAAAAAAATCACTAAATTTAAAGAAAAAAATTTATTATGTGAAAAATGTTAAAATCACACAATTTTTTTTCTCATTTCAACAATATCTACAAAAATTTTTCCACTAGTAAAACTTTAACTTTTACCTCTTTTCATTTTTACGTACAAAAATGAAAATAGAGGAATTTTTCTAAAATCAAAAGTTATAAGATAAGTTTCTAACTCGTGTACTTAAACAAATGAATGTTGGTTTCCTTTTATAAGCCCATGGGTCTTACCCCTTCTTCTTATCTCTCCCAACAATCTCCACCTTACGATTTTAACTGATCCCACAGTCATGCTCCATTCAATGAGGATCTTCATAGTTTTCATTATCATGCTCCACTATAAAAGCATGCTCACTCAGAATAAAATAATTTTAAGCATTTCATTTCGACTCATGTCGAAAATAACATTGCTGAAAAATTATAGTGCAGCTTTCATGTTTGGCTTTTCTGGATGTTCATCGTCATGGACATGAATTTCACCACATACCCTGTATCAATGCCAAACCAATGCCTGTGTGCAAATTTGTGAAACCGCTAACATTAACACATCCTCTATTATAACAATTTTGGAATTAGCAGCATGCCATGAGGATGCACATGTCTCTTTTTAACAGATATCATCTTTTATGAAAAGAGATACGATGTTAGCTTTATATCAGTATTTTCATTTACTGACTTGGAACTACTTGTCGAATCTGTTCTAACTCTTCGACAATTTTTTTTTGACGTGCTTAGATTATCCACACCTCCTACAAATTGCTGATTTTATGGGTTGGTTTGCACTTGTGTAATCTTGATAGAATCAAAATATCCTTAACTTGCATTTACCACAATCCAAAATTGAATTTCTCATCAAATTTTTTCATCTTCATTCTGGACATTGCCTCGATGAATTTTACTGTAGAAATGAATAGTATCTACTAATTAAGTTTCTAAGAAAGACTGATCTTTCCAAAGTTCTCAGGACAGATTGGAGGGTCACAACGGATATACTTAAAATTTTCAATCTCTTAGACAGAACCTCCCTAAATCGTACGTATCTACACTACCACACCAAAATTCCACCACGTCAAAAGAATCTAGTAGTTTTGATACTACTTGTTGGGAATCTGGACCTCCCAAATTCTTTCTACTATGACTACTTTTGACAGAATACCAAGAAAGATAGATAAATAAATACAACACAAGAATTTACGTGAAAAATTCTCAAAACAGAAGAAAAACCACTAGACTTAGAGAAGAAAATCTACTATGTGAAAAATTATTACAATCACATAATTTTTTTCCTTACCCCAACGACACCCACCAAAACTTTCTCACTAATAAAATTTTAACTTTCACCTATTTTTATTTTTACATACAAAAATGATAACAGAATAAGTTTTGTAAAATAAAAAATTACTAGATAAGTTTCTAACTGATATATTTAAACTATGGAGGATTGATTTCCTTTTATAAGCCCATAGGTCTTACTCCTCTTATCTCTTTTTCTATCTCTCTTATCTCTTATGTGAGATTCAAGAAAGGAGCAAACCCAACAACTATGATAGATGAATCAAAAATCATATACTCGTGTTTACATTAGATAAATACTAATTTAAACAAGCTTGTAGAAAAATTAACGATATCTGCAATTTGAATGCAGATCTTTATGACCATGTGGTGCATCAGGAAAAAAAGATTAAACCACAATAGAGTTATATTCGTCATGGCAATGTCAACTGCCTAAAAACATTAATAGAGTTATCTATTTAAATAAAATAGGAGATCTTAGACACACTACGACCTAAGCTTTATCCCTCATGACTGGGTATCTTATTGCATTCTGCAATGAAAAAATGGAATAAAAAAAAAATCAAAATATACAAAAGGAAAAGAAGGATGGAGCTAGAAAGACAAGGATTTGTTAGATTTGGATGTTGAGAAGAATATAATTAGTAGTAAAAAGAAGATAAAAAATAATAATAAAATATTAAATAATAATAATAAAGTAATAGATAATAATAAAAATAAATAAATAATAATAAATATTTTAAAAATACTTGAGAAACTCTTACTATTCAAATGTATGGATTTTTCAACATCGATGGCATGGGGGGCGTGCGTTTCGTGTCCTCCTTCCGGTGTGTTTCTAGAATATTTCACTACCATATATATATATATATATAATTATTCACAAGAATAAATTCTCGATTGTGAAAATAAAAACTTGCTTGATTAATGGATCAAATATATTCAATTAAAGTCGGCTTGACCCAATTAAGGCCCACTAATATAAGAGTGACTCAACTCGATTATTTAACAATCCTACAGCTAGCCGTCCAACACCAACCTCACTGCACTCCATACTTGAGATGCAATGTGTAGCACACAATCTGTCTGAAGATCAATGGCGGATCGAGATCGATTCACTTATATACATGCGAAATGTTGAGGACCACCCATGTGTTGATATTCTCCAACTCATATTGAGCTCTACCCATGTGGTGATATTCCACATTGTGATGAGAACTACCATGTGTATTGGAATGATTGAGCATCTCCAGCTCATGTTACATAGAGGGAGAAGTCCAACCTCTCCTATAAATAGGAGAGAAATGTTGAAACTAAGATCATCCCAACAAGAAGAAGTGTTTGAGTGTGTGAGAGTGTAAGTGTCATTTGAGAGATAGAGAAGCATTGAGAGTGTTTGTAATCTTGTACAAACATTTTGAATAGTAAGTTTCCGCTCCAGTGGACGTAGGCAAATTGTCGAACCACTTCAATATTATCTCTATCTATTTTATGTTTGTTTTCTGGACAGCATTAGGCACAACACGAAAGTTCTATCACATGTTCCCTCTTAAATGGAGTTACCCCTCTTCTTCGAAGTACTCGGCAGTCGGCATCGCACTTATTTGGACGGGAAGCGAATTGAGCACATGATTTATTTCATCACACCCTTTTCGGCCCTTGGACATCATTCTGATTTAGATTGGGCCTTCCGAGTTAATCGCCTTTGCGGAAGATGCATGGGCCTCGTTAAATATATGATTGGCACATACATATGTAACGCAAAGATTTTAAACCAGTCGAGATCAAAAAAATGAGCACGTCAATTTACAGTACTATACCATAGGATATTCTCGATCTAGCTGTTTAATATAAAATATAGGGTACGTATTAAAATGACCAAATTTTTATAATATGATATTCTATAAAAATCTATCAATTCTACCAATGGTCAAATTGCATTTATAGCCAAAGATCTATAGTCTGATTCAGATAATCTCAACTTCTAAAATGAAAGTTTAGAGTTCGAAACCTCTCTCTTTTAAATATATATAAAAAAAATAAGTTTGCATTTGCATTCATAAATATCATGCAAACTTGCAATGTAAATGCACTGTTGGCCAAATGCATACACGTGAGCTGGGGAGGTGAAAAACCGAAGCTGTCAGGCCCCAAGTTGATGATTAACCATAAATTAGGTTGTTACGTGTAATGATGATCGAGTGATTCACGTGCAGCATGCATGTAATCTTTATCTATAACAACCAATTAATTAATTGGCCCCTAAATTGAGATTTCTTTATAATATGCTCCGTTTTTAATGACGAGATTCTGATGTTTATACTGGTAAGCTCTGTGTGTGCATGTCGGGAGCATTTGAGCAGCTTCCTGACAAAGGTTTGCATTGTTTTGCCGAGATTGAGCATAACCTTAAGCTAGCATGCACATGCCTGAAACCTCCATAATCTCAAAACGTACGATCTCTTCCTGAATTTTGTAAGCACAGCAGAAGAGAGAGAGAGAGAGAGAGTTGTTGTGATACTGTGATCAGGTCGACGCTTCCGTTTATGTAATAATTATTGATTGCATATCCTGCAAATATAAGATTGTGTTTCCAAAAGAGAATCAAACTCCATTACCCTCCAAAATAAGCTTCTGTTCATTGATTCTGACAAAACCTGAACATCTTTCAGCCCAATCTCATGGCACCATTCGATCTCTAGACATGTAATGCAAGTTGTTTTAACAAAGGCATGCATGAAGAATCTTGACCGACAGTACCTTTGTCTCTTTTGGCCGTCTCGGTCTCACTCACCCACGTTTTTCTATACAAGTTTAATTCTTGTCTGTCTTTCAAAATTAATGGGTGTACTTCTTAATTCAATAAATCAGTTTCGTTTTATATCTAAAAACAGCATCGACATGACAAGCTCGATCAGATTGGTTCGGTGAGTATATAGTTACAACAATAATAGTAGGGTAAGATTACGTACAGTCGTGGAGTTGTAAACGGCGTACAGTTGCTTTAGAAAAAAAAATTAATTTTTTCACGTAAGTCCTATATATATTCACTTTTTTCTAAAGCGACTGCAGCCCGCTTGCAATTCCATGACCACATCTATCATTTCTCATAATGATATCACCACTACTATTTTATTACTTATTTATAATTTTTTTTTATATTTAATTTATATTTAATATTTAATTTTATTTAATAATTAAAAAAGTGAATATTAATAAAATGTTATATTTATTTTATTTTTTTAATGATTAAAAATATTTAAAAAATACTTCAAAAAATAATAAAAATATAAAAATTTTAAATACACTAATAAATTATAAAATAATAATAAAATAGTAGTACCCTATCACTTCTCATAATACTATCTCTCTAATTAACGCGCATTAATAGAAATTAAGCAAGACAAGATATTGTTTGGTGTCTAGTAATTTCTTCTAATTGGTTTGAAAATGAGCTGGTTTAATAAGAAGATTATATTGTACAATCTTTAATGTTAAGATATAAAATAATAATATTTATCTATTTTTAAAAGTTTAAATTTTTTAAATACGTGATAATTTCTCATGATATTAGAGCAAATGTTCTAAATTTAAATCATAACTCTACGCTCTACTCCCATTTAATTAAATATTTAAGTTGTTAGACTTACTAATTAAGAGAAAATCTAGCCTACAAATGAGAAAAAATGTTAAGATCATAATGTTTAAATTTTTCCAAAAACTTAAGCTTTAAATTTTTAAGATAAGTGGTGATTTTACACTTAAAATATCAATTATAACAAAAATGAGATTCGCAAACCATATAGCTAATGAGATAAATAATTAATAGGAGCAAAAATATGAGTTTAAAATAAATAGAAGTCTGGTGCTCTTTATGTTTATTAAAAAAAAAATGTTTTCTAAAATCCATTTATGAACACTTTTTATAAAATAATATATATATTCTCTCAGTTTTTTTTTTTTTTGGCAATATGTGTACAAGCAAATTCATCAAACATAGGTTCTTTGTTTCCCGCAAGAAGCAGAATAAAAAACAAAACAAAACTTAATTATAACTCTGCTCGTTGTATTATATGTGTGTGCATGTCAATGTCAATATTAGATAAATTTGGTTGAACTTTGATTTCTCATCACTCATCAGGTAAATTGAAGAAGCTTTTTGAAAGGTACTGGTGCTAGGCCCACCGTTTCTTGTTCTATCTTTCTCCCTTGATGCAATCTCTCATTTTTTTTTTTTTTTGATGTTGTGCTCTGTTTTATTTGGTGCTCTGTTTGAAAACGAAGTTTTTTAATTTCATCTTCCAGCAAAATGGGTCGAAGAAGAAGATGCTACAAAGCAAAGGCACCAATAAACTTATGCCTCAGATCTATTTCGCTAACAAGTTCCAAATAAAAATACAAGCTCGGTCCATTCTTCCTTCTATAGCTGGCCCATTTTTTTATATTCTATATTATTTTTTTCATTTTATATATAATTTCCCAAACACAAATGAAAAATATAAGCACAAATTACCCATAAATCAAGCTTCAATTTGAGCAAAGCACTGATTAAGAAATTAATTCGAGCAAAGTTAATTTTATGGCCAGAGCAGGCGCATCAGTAGTATTACTCGATTGAAGAAATTCTAGGGTTTGGGGGCCTTGATGTCAATGCACTAGTTGAAGATTTGAAGAGGAGCAAAATCGACGGACGAAGCATGAAACGAGACTATTTCCATTCAAGTGACATGTAATTGTCTTTAATACTTTATTAATGGACCAACAGTTTTTAGGACATCATCTATTTCAAAGTTTTCTCAAAATATTTCATACATCCAAAAAATTCAAAATATACTCACTGGAACCCATAATTTTTTTTAATCTCTTTTCAAACCATTCACAAATATTTTTAAAGTTTTTCAAAACTTATCGACAACCAAATGCAACGTTGGAGGTTAAGACACTATTTGAATATCAAGTATTCTCTATTCATTATTTTATTTTAATTTTTTATTTGTTTTTTACAATTTTTTAGTATTTTATTATTACAAAAAATGCTACAACCACTGTTTTTGCTTCTCGCTTGACGTGAAAATGCCATTAATTGTAGAGTTCCTTTTTTTTTTTTTTTTTTTTCCTTTCTTGAAACTCATTTACACTCTGCTACAACCAACCCCGCTTTTCGTCTCCCCTCCAACCCCCTGCATTTCGTCTCTCTTCTTCCCCTCCCCTCCATTGGACGTCATCTCTGACCCATATCCGATGTTGAAACCCTCTGCATTTTGTCTCCCTGCATTTCATCTCATGATCTGCATTTCATCATCCCACAACACCATGGTCTTGGTCATGGTCGTGATGGATTAGGACGTTCATCGCCCTAAAGCTCGAGCCTTTAAGACTACCACCAACTGTCATTTCAATTGCCATCCCGAGAGGTGGCTAAACCATGAAACCATAAGAGTGCTCAAAAAATCACTTCGATGTGAACGGGTTTCTGCCAACCATCTTGTGCCAGGGAGGCCGATATGGTTGTCACGACAATGGGTAGCAAAGATTTCCTTGCCTAAGGGTGGATCTTACTGCTTTGGCAAGAGGTGGTCAACCGACCCATATTGGAGGAGTCAGTGAGTCACCCTTCTTCAGGTGGCCGGTGTCATCCAATATCACTACAAGAAAATTAGTTATTTGTGACTAATTATTCTTTATTAAAATGAATTTATTTTCATAACAAAAAGTCATAAATTTATTTTCATAACAAATAGTCATATTCATAATAAATAATTTGTCCCGGATATTTGTTTTTCTTTTAGTGTATATTTTTTTATTTAATTTTTATATAAATTTATGTTTTAATTGTGTGTAAAATTGTAGAAAGCATACCAGAGAGAATTGGAGTAGAAGATGAACTAAACTTCTCGTTAAGATGGAAATGAATGTGCTAAACTGTACAGACTCTATGCTATTGACTATTTATACAATTGTGATGACCATTTACAAGATGTCATTTGGACCACTTAATTACATTGATGAATAACTAACTTAACTGCCGTGTGTATGAAGTGAAGCGCTCTTTTTGACTTCTAAAGCTTTTAATTCTAATTCCTCTACATGGTTCTGTATATTCCAACATTGTGTGTGGGTGACTTTATATGATTAATTAATTATTGAATAACCAATGTTTCAATTTTGATTGGAGAATTTAAAATTCATATTTACGTCATATCTAATTATTTGAAGTTAAATTTTAAAGGCTGGTTTGGATAGACAAATAAAATAAAGATAAATCGAAAACCATATGTATGGTAAAATCATCTCGGCCATCCAAACGCATACTCCCTTGTATTCCATCGCGCATCCTAAAACCCCTCTGCGATAGTCCAGAATTTTTCAATATATATATTTCTTAGTTTAGTTTTATTCTAATATATAATTACAATATATATAGAATAATATATAATTGATAGTTAAAATAATATATTTTAACAAACAAATTTATATTGTTTATAATATATTATCTAGAATATTAATTTTGAAATTTAAATATATTTATGGGTATTTAAATTAATAATATATTACTTACTTTTTAATATATTCATAATTATTATCCAACAATTAAAAATAATTTTTAATCATTGATGGATTAACCCACCATTTTATAAAAATTTCAAAAAGTTAATTAAAATCATTTCATCATATCTTACTATCCAAACATATATATATATATATATATATATATCCATTTGTACAAATTATCTCATAATCTTAACTCAAAAGTTTATTACTATTCAAAATATCTTATATATCCAATCTCATCTAAATTGTGTAATCAAACAATACCTAATTAATTAGTTCCATTTAAACTTTTTCATGAATGAGAAAGAGAGAAGTCTTATTCTTTTGAAAGACTTACAAAACTCGTGCCATCGGGAAAGATATAAGATTTAATTCTTCCCTATAATTTCTTGAATTACAAGGAGCACAAAACTCTGTGCATGATCCTTTTTTATGAGAGATGATGTTTGCGAATCTGAAGTACGTTCCAAAGTTCTTATCAATAATATATTTCAATCAAGTCTTTTGCTTGACTTGATTTAACAAAGATTTATCAATAAGTCTTTCTATATTGAATTGGTTTTTCTATTTTTCTAAATTCAGAAAAAATTTGTAAAAAATTAAAAAATTAAAAAAAAAAAATGTATGGTATGTGGAGTGTGGGCTTATTATGTGTAGCAAAGCTCAATTTCTACCTTAGTAATTTATATTTTCTTATTGGCACATTTAAGGGAAAAAAAATTACTCATATATTAGAGAGTAAATTAATTATAAAGTCATGCCATCTTGTTAGGTTTATCAACCTAGCTATAATGTTTTTAGTTTGTTTGTTAGGCTACTTTCCCATTCTGTCATCTATTCATTTCAATTCTCTTATTTGTGTCTTTAAACCCATTTTAAAGTCTCAACTGATAAACACAAGATCACTTCAGATACTCATGATCCTGTTGATGATAACCCTTTGTAATCTAATTAGTTGGAGTTATTAATATAAACACAGAATTACATTCCATGTAATTAAAACTTATTTACTATTCTATTTATATATCAATTAGCTCCCACGGAGATGATCAGTGCCGCATGCAGCTGGCCGAGAAAATATTAGTAATTCATACTCCACAAACTGTCTGCTTTATTATTCAATCCTTTATTAAAGAAGTGCACCCCAATGATCCCGGTTTGCTTATAGGGATGAAACCAAAAATTTAAAATGTATTTTAAATTCATTATTATATTTTTTCAAATCTCCATACAAAATATAATAAAAAATTTAACATTTTCAAATTTTAAAACACATTTTTCAAATCCTAAAATGAAACTAATATTAAAAAAATATATTATAACAATATATATATATTTTTTTAACTTTTATCTTATTTCATTTCATCTAATCTCTAAAAGTAAATTAGAATTTCCAAGATCGATTGCACTACGTATATCATGTGTTGGATTTTAGTTAGAATATATATCTCATCAAGCATACTAGCTAGTCACGGACATTACTACAAAAAAAAAAAGATATTTGTGATCAATTATTTACGATAAATATAGACTTATTTTAGATAGAAATAATCATTTTGTTAGAAGTAACTAGTTAAAAATTATAAGTAATTTTCTTATAATATATTTATATGTGTGTGCAAGGAAAATGATACTTATAAGCATCATGATTTTGCCCCCAATGACAGTAATACTACTGCATTTAATTAACTTCCAAACTAAAATCCATAATAAAGTTGTTAAAATTTCATAGAAGCTGAAAACAAATGAATAATATCTTTACAAAAGTCAGAAGCTAAGAATTAAACGTTAAATATTCTTAGTCTTTCCTTTATATATAATCTTTCATCTAATTAATCATTATACCACAGACGTGCACTATTCATTCCCAAGTGAACGGCCTCTTGTTAATACAATTATTTAAAAAAATATTTAATTATTATAATATTAGTCTGGTCTTCCAAAATTCAATTAGTCATGATCCGAGGCCACTATATATTCTCTTGCTGGTGGTTAGCACCGGTTGTTCCATATTTTAGAGAGTAGAGGGCATCCTCTTCGTATAATTAATTAGTTTACTTTTTGGAATTTTTTGTAAAGAGAAAAATATTAAAATCTGGATATAATAATATATTAATAGGTCGGAGACCTTCATGATCACCATACTCTTGCACATGCCTATCGCTTTCACCCACCACTTTCCTCAATAAAATAAAAATATATTAAATAGATAATTACAATTAGCTTTGGCTCTTAGTAGAGGATTCCATCATTTGTTATTGAAACCTACAATTTTTTTATATCTTGGTAGATAAAGAAACAGCAAAAGTGCACAAAAGGCGAATAAGTACTGCTGAAACTTACCATGTATTACTATAGTTTTTCTTTTCAAAATTAAGTATGGGCTGCGGATTTCTTTTTCTTTTCTCATCTTTCTTTGTACATTTCAAGAAAAATCTATTTTTTTGACTAATTATTTGTGAAAAACAATTATTTACAACTTATTTTGATTATAAATAATTATTTTATTAAAAATAACTAATTATAAATAAATAATTTTCTTATAACGACAAATCATAAAGAATTTATTTTTAGAATTCTATTTATTTATGTAAAATTCCCTTCATTGCTACTCCTACATTCTCCCAATAGAAAGTACTTCCATCAATAAAAAAAAATACATATAAATAAATTTTTTTAACATTTGGGAGAAATTTTCAAAACAAAAATTCAAGAAAATAGCATTTCTCTATATTTTTTCAGTATAATCCCCACTTTTTTATGTTAAAAAAAAATAGAATTTGTAAGTCACTACTCTTTTCCAAATTAATTATATCACACAACAAAGAAACAGTACCCGCAAATTATAATATTATGCCTTTTTCAGAAATGCAATCAAGTTTATAATGGCCATTTCAGTCCTCTCCCATCCTATATATATACACGAACCTTCCCTGCCATTTCTCAGTCCTCATGCCAAGATCCCAACTCTCCGGCCAGCTTCCTTTCCAAAACCTCTTTCTGTCTCATTCTTAATTTCCTCGAAACCAAGATCAAATATAAGAAATATATATAGTGTAAAAGATCGATGGCAAAAGGTGACAAGCTAACCAAGCTCAAGTCAGTTCTCAAGAAATGGAACTCTTTCAGCAAGCAAGCTGCTAGCCGTCGGGCCAACATCAGCTCCATCTCCTCTGTCGGAGACGATGATTCCTCCAGTGCCATCTCCAGGGACCTCCACCCAGTCTACGTCGGAAAGTCACGCCGGCGCTACCTCGTCGGCTCCGACGTGGTTGACCACCCCCTCTTCAGGGAGCTCGTGGAAAGATCGGCCGCCGGCGACTCTGAAGAGACGGTCAACGTGTCTTGTGAGGTGGTCTTGTTTGAGCACTTGCTCTGGATGCTCGAGAATGCCGATCCACAGCCCGAGTCACTGGACGAACTCGTCGAGTTTTATGCTTGCTGATCGTCGGGAGGGCATATCTGTAATTTAAGTGCATGGTAACTTCTCGTGGTGACTAAAAAAATAACTGAATGGATGGTGGTACGTATATGTATTGTATATACGTAAGGGAGGGTGATTCTCTCAGGTCATCCCCACGGTATAAATCATAGATGTACTTTAAAGTTTAATCTCTTGAGTTTTAATTATCGATTAGCAGTAATGTAGAGACAAAAGAAAGATCATTTCATTATAGAGATCCGAAGAGAGGCAGTACGTTGTGATGATCGTGAGCAGCAATATTTGATCGATGAACGGTGAGGATTAACCCTTTTCACACTGGCTAATAGATGATCATCTCTAATTGGCCTCGTGGATATTTTATATATATATATATATATATATATATATATATATCAGTACGTACTGTCATTGTTCTTGCAGTTTCATATTATATGTACTTTTTTTTAGCTTCATATTATATGTACCTGTTAGATAAATATTATTTTTTGTATTGATTTCTTGTATAATTGGAAATGTTGTCGCTCATCATGAGCCTTGCTCTTGTTTTTCTTACTTTTATTGCTCTCTCTCTCTCTCTCTCTCTCTCTCTCTCTCTCTCTCTCTCTCGCAATGAGCCAAGCTTATATCAATTAACAATGTACAAAACCAAGTACATACGCCTGATGTTGCATGTTGACATATCGAAAGGGATTGATGAGGGAGTTTTGTCGCTCAATACCCCTGGCCAGCATATATATGCAAACATGTACTCTAGAAATTTTCTAAGACGACTATATATATATATATATGTATATATATTAATATTCTAGTTTGAGAAGTGTATGGCAATATTGGGCTCGGTACTACCTCATCTTTTGGTTCATTTTCCCTTTCCAATTACATGATGATCATCTGCCAGTGAAAGCAAAGCCATTAACTACTACCCACGCACCCATTATGTACAACCAGGATTTTTCATGAGACGTTGCATTTTGGGAAAATACAAGTTTTTACTTCTTTGGAGTAACATACCGTTCTCATCGTATATGGGATCAGTTGGGGTACTTAACTCTCGACCCTATTTTGCATATATAAGGAAAAAATAATCCACCTCGCATTAGCCTCTTAAAGAAAGAAATGCATCATGTTTCGTGAATTTACTGAATATAAGTTATTATATATTTATATTTGTGGACCACTATCTCAAAGAGATGTATTAGTTCAGTAGTAATGATATTGTTTCAAATGAAAGGGTACTTAGGAGTTTGAAACTCCACAAATGTACTTTGATTTATTTCGTAGAATAAGTGAAGCATTGGATTTGTCCAGACGCAATGCTTGGGCAGGCCAAGCCTTGCACGTGGGCTAAATAGGCATTTTAATAGGGTGCAATGCTTTAAAAATTAATCGCACCTTCCCTTCCTCAAGAGAGGTGCTTGACCACTAGTTCATTTGGTCTTTAAGCGAAATATCATGATCTTTAAATTAGTAATTGTCACTTGAAAAGTCACAAGTTAAGAGTAGTGAGATTTTACATTGTATCATTTCATTCTTTATAAATAAAGTATGAGGCCCACAAATTTTAACATTTTATCTCTTATATTTTCAGTCACTTATATAATTTTGTGAGAAATTCTAAAGGAAAACCTTTAAAATTGTTATCTATAGCTGGTAACTTTATTACATTCTTAAAGTAAATTGCTTATAACCTACTAACAAGTTCTTTCGAGTGAAAGCAATTATCACGTTAAATATAGTGTTGATCTACCAAAAAAGCTGCATTTAATTTTTCAAATTTTTGTATCTGCATATAATATAATTTGCTTCGCCATATGTTTTCACATAAAAGAAAATTAGTTGATATATATAACTGCACGCAACATCAAATGAGGGTTACAATATGAGTTTTACATTAAGGATCTCAAGACTATTAGAATTTCCCAAATCATTGTTTTATTTTTAGCTAGGAGGATTGAAACTGCCTTTTAACCCACTTTTTTTTTTAAAAAATGATCAACTTATATTGATGGGAAAATGCAAAGACAATTTGCAACTGCCAACATTATATGGACTACTCCAAAAGTATAATAGATATAATATGTATTGGACCATCATCAATCCAAGCATGCTCTTCCTCATACATCAAAGCAAGCTTTGTTAATTGGTGTGCCACAATATTTGCTTCTATGTTGACAAATTGAATCGTCCATTCAGGCCTAGAAGACATCAAGTTCTGAGCATCAAGAATTAGATTTCCATAGTCTGCATCCGGCACTTCACTCTTGTTTATTGCATTTACTATAAGCTGGGAGTTGCCTTCAAATATAACTCTAATAAAACCCAAGTCTGAGCAGGTTTCCATGGCTTTCCTAAGAGCTAAACATTCTACAATCACTGCCTTCATATATGGTCTGATATTAGTACACGCAGATGCCAGTATTTCCCCTTTCCTATCTCTTAAGATCATGCCTAAGTCACACTGATTTTGTTGAGAAGATATTGACGCATCCCAAGTGGCTTTCAGTGTTTTGGTAGGTGGTTTTTTCCATGAGACTCTTGCTGTGTTGGTCCTGCAAGGCCTTCAGTCAATGGAGTGTGTATCTGAGAGGATAAAAATAGTTCCCAATCTACTAAAGCCGCTAAGAACACCTTTTGGGACTTTCTAAATCTTGACCATGACAACAAAATTCCTTCTCAACCACATTCTTCTAGGGATGAAACAGACTAGCTTTAAGTTTGGGGTAGCTAACTAAGTTGTCATATGAAGCCATAAGGAACTGAAGTCAGGTAGTAGGCTTGGCCGCTTATGCACTAAGCAAATGGATCTGTCCAAACATCATTTGAAGCAGGGCAGTTCCACAAGAGATGGATCACTGATTCAGTCTCACTTTTACAAATAGACACATATTAGAAGCCATGATCCTTCTTTTTTGTAAGTTTTGTGCAGTAGGTAAGATGTTGTGTGCGACTTTCCACACAAACAGCTTGACTTTAATTGGGAGGGTAATGGACCACATTTGCTACCAATAATAATTCTATGGAATCCTCTAAAGAATTTACCTTACACTTGTCTAGTGAGGGTCTATTGTAAATAGTAAGCACTTTTTATATTAAAACAACCGTTAGAAGTCTAGCCCCAGATAAGTTTATCTTGTGCATCTGTGGTGCTTAAAGGTATTTGACAGTTAAGATTCACTAGATCAAGTGGAAACAGCTAATGTAGAATATCTTCATGCCATTTATGCTTAGTGTGATTGATTAAGTCAGAAGTTGTATGATAGCTGGACAAAGTGTCTGAGTGTGAAGGATGCAAGAGTTGATTTGATCCTGAAATCCATTGATCTTGGCAAATATTAATGGTAGTGCCAATTCCTACTCTCCACAGGCCTCCTACTTTTATAAGAGCTATTGAAGACCTTAAACTCTGTCATATAAAGGATGAATTTGTGTTCTTATTTGCTTAGAGTACTGGAACATTCCTGTAATATTTGTACTTTAGGATTTGAGCCACTCGGAAACTTGGATTATGGTGTAGCCTCCAGATTTGCTTTGCTAGCATAGCTGTATTGAAGGCTTCTAGATTTTTTAAAACCTAAGCCTCCATCTCTTTTAGAAGAATCTAAAATTTTCCACTTATTCTAGTGGATTTTATGCTGGTCAGTACTTCCCCCCACCAAAATTGGCTCATCAAAGAATTTATCTCATGTAATAGTCGCTTGGGTAATTTAAAAACACTTATAGGGTAAGTTGGTATGACTTGAATCATTGCTTTCAACAGTACCTCCCTCCTAGCTTGTGACAAGAAATTATTTTTCCAATTTGTAAGTTTGGACCAGACTTGATCCTTAATGGTCCTAAAGGAATGATATTTTAATTTTCCAACAATGGATGGTAGGCCTAAATATTTTTCATAATTATAATTGGCTGGAACCCCCACTTCACCCTATAGTTGTTGTCTAGTTGATGTGGTAATGGAGTTGAAAATGACTATAGTTTTATCTCGGTTGAGGCATTGACTTGAAGCCCTCTTATATATGTGTAATAATCCATAAATTGCTCTCCATTCAGAAGTGGTGGCTTTACAAAAGATGAGTCTATTATTTACAAAAAAAAGGTGACTTATTTTGGCAGCGCCCCTGGCAATGGCTACCCCTCTAATTTATCTCTTCATTTCAGCTTGTTTAAGCAAAATACTGAGGCCTTCTATATAGAGAATGAAAATGTAAGAAGAGAAAAAGTCTCATTGTCTAATTCTTCTTTTGGGTTGGAAGCTATATCCACAAATGCCATTAGCAGAAATTATGTATGTGACAGTTGTGATACACTTCATGACTAAGCTGATCTATCAGTTTTCAAAACCTAATTTTTCTATAAGAAGCTTTAAGAAATTTCATTCTACTCTATTATAAGCTTTGAACATATTCAATTTAATTGCTATAGAGTCCATCTAACCCTTTTGTCTGGTTTTCATAGAATGTAAAATTTTATAGGCTTTTATCACATTGCCAGTGATAATCTATTTTGTATAAAGACACTTTAATTACTAGAGACTATGAAATTCAAAATAGGCTTCAACTTGTTAGTTAGGGCTTTGGGTGATTCTGGAACAAAAATCTAAAACCATCATTAAAAAGGGTCTAATCCAAAGGTAGCATGAGAATTTGATTGGCCAATGTCCAACATACGTTGCAAAGACTGTTGGGAATGAGCCAAACAACAAATAATAAATATGGAGCCACGCAGCAGATGCAACAAAGAGAAATGAAATTAAAGATGCATAACAACGATAGACATTAAGATTTGAAGTGGTTTATCTCAAACTAAGCCTATATCTACTGTTGGGTTGGTCTGAATCACTATAATATCAGAAGATGGAGTACACTTTAGAGGTTTCAAAACTCTCTCTCTCACAAAGCTCTCAAACCCTTGCTAAATGGCTCTTAGATCCACAAATCAAACAAGAGGAAAAAAAAACGTACGTTAATGTGTTCGTCTTCTCGCTCGAACAAGATCCTCTTGCCCGAGCGGAATCTTCAGCTCCTCATAGCCCTCCTGCTGTTCAAATACACGCGATCCAGACAGTGCTAACCCTAACTCCGGGAAGCAATGCAACCCTATGATTAATTCTCGCTCGAGCAGGAAGTCGAGCGAGAGTCGAGCGAAATTTCTGTCTGGATCGAACTCTCTGTCTGATGTCTCGCTCAAGCGGCTATCGAACGAGAGTCGAACGAAATTATGGGTTGATCCTCAAAGTGCAATCTGATGTTCTTTTTTCAAGCCACATCTTAACAAAGACTATCACAACCCCACACGTAATCAACGAAGCAAATGGCCAAGGGGCATGCATGTATCTGTTGGGAACCTTGATTGCGTCATTTAAAATATCGTCGACACTCATTTGAACCATATAAAAAGGTAAAAATATCTTATACGTTTACAAAAATATTATTTATACGTAATTTATTAGTTGATTCATCGTATTTTTTATTTTTATTTTTTTCTCATTATATTTTTACCTAATTTGTTTTACATAAAAAGTACATGAGTCTAAAAGAGAGACATCAAATTAATCAAATGTTACATCAGCTTAGAATCGTTCAAGATATAAAAATATATTCCACGACGTGTCTGTCTACAACAGAATATCATACAGAACATTCATATATATTCTTGATGGCTGCTGGTAGTAATTTATGGCAGTGGGGCCCGGCTAACCCTCCTTCCTGGTTTTTCGGTTTTTCATTAATGAGCTGTCCGCCTACCCCAACTATGTACACAGTACACACACATATTACGTACATGTGAAATTTCAATTGGGTTTACAACAGTTTTGGGGTTTGAAAATTGAGGTTATAATGTCAATTTATTCTTGCTTTGTTTTTACTTTGTATCCTCTTCTCTTGCATGTCTACAACCACGCGAAATACGTGAAGTCACCAGTTCTGAAAGCAATTAACGTCTTTTGTGGTTAAATAATATTTTACCTTATATATATATAATATATATATATATATGAAAAATTCTACTTAACATCTCCATATATCACACTTTCACTTCTTTTATTTTTTTCTTCACTTATTCTATAATAAATATATAATGTAGGGATGATATATAGAATAATTCAATTAATTCAACAAATTAAAAATAAAATATTATTTAAATTTTAAGAAAATAAAAAATATTAAAAAATAATTTTAAAATATATATGTGAAGTATATTGTGTGTGATGATGAGTAGGAAACCACCAGTTTAGGAGGTACAAGGTTTGAATACTTTCCAGCTTAGATGACATCTCAGATGGAAACCACCAGTTAGAGGCCGTGTACTCAAACTCAACACTGATGGACCAATGTTTGTTGACTTACACAAAGCTGTAGTTGGTTTTGTTCTCAGAGATCACACAGGGGATGCATTGTTGGCATGCGGTTAGTAAAATTGAGTTTGATGTTGAAAATCCTGAAGCTGTACTCGAACTTCTTGCAATTTTTTGAGGGCTTCAATTTTGTGCTAGCCGTGGTATCTCAATGATTCAGGTGGAATCAGATTCTCTTCTGGTGGTTGAATCTCTCAAAAGGAGTGACATGCGTGAATCAGCTCTTGGTGCTCTTTTTGTTAAAGTCCAGAAACTTATAAGCTGCTTTGACTCTTGTGTTTTCTCTCATGTTCATAGAGAATATAATAGGGTAGCTCATTCCTTGGCTAGGCATGCTTGGAATGTGACTGATTGTGTAATTTGGAAAAAGTGTTTTTCAGACTTTATCTCTCAAACCATTTGGTTTGAGAAATATCTGTAAACATATTCTATTTAATGAAGTTTGATCTTCTTTAAAAAAAAATAAAAAACAAATTAGACTAGTTAGCTGCTGATTTGAATAGGTCCATCTATATACTAAGATAGCTGAGAATTAGTCAACAACTTTTAAGGAGGCATCTTAATCCCCAAGGCTCATATAATTTGTTAAATCATTTTGATTTTGATTATTATAATATTGAAGGTACAATATCCGCGTTGATTTTACTGTGAGAAACTTATATATATGTATATAGTTTATTGGGCCAATTATTAAGTACCACTACAAAAAAAAAAAAAAAAAGTAGAAAGAACCAATTTGATGCAATCAAAATGGCTGTTTTTATTAAAAAAAAAATTTATAACATTTTTTTTCTATTTTTTACAATGAAAGTTGATGTCGCAAAATATCTATTTTCTTATAGTGTACATAGCACTTAGCTAGAGATTCTTTTGTATATATACATATATATTAATGCAAAGTATATAGTAGACGGCATGAACTTCGTTCAGTACGCGCTTTACTACCTCTAACGCGTGTTCAAGCTGGTTGCATAATATTAATTGCCACCATAAAAACCTAGCTTCCAAAATTCAGATACCACTTTAGCGCGGGTATGTGTACTCGTCTTCCTTATATCTTAACCAATCATGAAGATCATATCGATCAATGTGTTGGATTTTGCTTTTTGACATGAGTCTTACATTGGCTGAGAATAAATAAAAATTAAGGTTTAAGGCCTATAAAAAGGAGATTAGCTTTTCTACTAAGTGCATCAATCAGAAGTCTAAGTAGTATAATAATTTTTTATTTTATAAAATTTCGCTGTTGTCCATTTTAGAAGAGGTGAAAGCTAAAATTTAGTAATAAAAAAGTTTTGTGAGTGTATTTGAGGTGAGAAAAAAAATTATATAATTGTAATAATTTTTCACATTGTTAATTTTCTTTTTTGGTTTTGGTAGTTTTTCTCATATTTTTGAATTTTTCTATATAAATTCTTGTGTTACTATTATTTTTCTATTATTTTTATATTATTCCAAAGGAGAGCCTCAAAGATAAATTTGGGAGGTCCAAGCCCCAACATAATACTCTAATGTTCTGGAATTAATTAAGGTGCATGCATGCAACCTGCCCTTCATATACGATTATCTTATAAAGTATTGGCGCTACCTAAAATTGATGAAAGAGGTATGTGAATGGAGTAATTCATGAATATTAATATTGTTGTGATGCCTAAAAGAAATAGAATTAAAAAGACAAATAATTAATAATATTAATTAAGCACGGATTATTATAATATCCACGTACGATCGGTATATAAGTTTTTATTTTTTTGGTCAAATCAAAATTGGAGACCTAATATAGTGGTATAGATGCCACGCCTATCCTTCTTATCACACCTTAGATGATTGCCTTCTAAATTCATTAAACAAGAAAATTTACTACAAAAAACCTTTTGCGATGATTTATATTTTATTGCAAATAAAATCGCTACAATAGGTTACCTTTTACGATGATTTTAAACTCGCTGCATGCTTTTAACCTCGACTACACTTTTACCATTGGTGATGCCCTTACCTTTGTCATTTGCGACATTTTAGGAGGTTTTGCAGAGATTATTTTCACTGTAAAATTAAAAAAATCTATTGCAATAATAGAAAAATCTTCTCAAGTTTTAATGAGTGCCAAAACACAAAATGACTTAATTTTCCCCCCAAAACCCCCCTTCCTTGCGAACCAGCTTACCCACTCATGTATCATTTGCCCTCTCTAGTGCTCTCTGTTGTTCCTAGTTCGTGAGTTCATACCAGTGAGAACACCTGTACCCTTGGCAAAGTTTGTTCTCCATTGCTGATCACCCCCAAAAGGAATTAGTTATCCACTTCATTTGCCTTCGTGGTCAAAGCCTACATTCGGCCTCACCTCCCCATTTATATATTTGGGTCGTGCGAGTGGTTTTTTGAAGCATTTGGATTTTTGCAAGAATTTTGAGCAAACCAGAAGTCTAGATAGTCAACCAAGACTCTTGGGCTTTTGCAAGGAATTTGTGTACCATCTCCTTCGATCACAGTAAACACCAGTCCATTTGTTTTCCTAGGTCTTTTGCAATTTATTCCACAAAAAATGCAGTTTGTGTTGTTTTCCTAATCCTCTATTTTTGCATTCATGTGCTAATCTCAGTTTATGTTGTTAATTCGTGCAATTACTTTAATCTTCTTTAAAAAAAAAAGGTAAAGATCAAGAATGCATTGTAATTATACGTGTGCATCCCAATTAAATTATTGCACAACTTGTTGCATTCACCCTAAATTTAATTATAAGCTAACCCAATATATATGATGATCGATTAAATCTAACTATAATAAGGATAAATGAAAAACTGGCAGTAGTATACAATCTGAATGATAAATCTTAACTTGGGGTATTAGACTACTACTGTTCTTTAATTCATAAGAGTTTAAAACACATATTACAAAAGCTAGCTAGGGCGATAGTAAGGGTAGAAAGTATAGTTAGATCAAAGAAATTATGAGAAAATGAAACGAGTCTTTTTAATATATATATGTGCATTGGCATACATATTCATTTACACATTATATATGGCATATTTGCCGATCATATATCATGAGTTTAGTATTAGGGCTAACTTACTAAGATTATATTAATTTCACTGTATTAAACCTACTATGGTTTCACTCCTCAAGAGCAGCATCAAGCTGAGGAGGAATAGACAGATAATCATCAAGAGTTTTTTATGTAGTAAAGTTTCTAGCCTGAAGGGTGACCTTGGAAATAATATATATTTTGGAGACAGATGTTTAGATCTAATTCATCTGTCAGTTCCAGGTCTAGTTTACCGCCTGGTGTTATCAATGAGGAAGATTGTGCTTTTGAAGAAACAGATTCACTTGATATCGATGGATGGCGTATCCCAAAAATTGATACTACTTCTCTCTATAATACTTCTTAGTTTGAATTTACTTTCAAAATAGAGTTCAATATGAAATAGTTGAACAAACGTTTGCTATTTCAAAATCTAAAAAAAAATGTTGTTTGTTTCAAATATATATATATATATAGCATTGTAAAGAGGTTGGCAATGTTTTCGATCTAGGAAATCTAAAACCTTTTTGGTGACAATATTATAATTTTGCGATATAATTTTACTATAAGAAAATTGGGTATTTGGAATGAATTATTTTCTATTAACATGATTATTCGTTGTAAAAATTGGTAGAAAATAATTATTTTAGTAAAGAATAATTGGTAAGATATATCTAATTTTTTTATAGTGAATTTCTTTTATACAAGTTTTAAATTTACCTTTCCGCTGCACAGTATTGAATTTAAATTTACTAGGATAATGCATATTAATTCTCATGAATTTGAAGGGTGTGTAAATCGAGAAAGAGAAGTAAGGACTCTCATTAATTTCCTTATAATGCATGCATATTGTAGGCTGTGAAAAAGAAGTCCACTTTTATAATAGATAAAGGGAGTGATTCGTCTACTTTTTTTTAATGAGGTAACCGAACAGCATTACATATAATCTCAACGCCTCTATTTTCGGTGACTCTATCCCTAGATCTAGTACGATTTTCGGTTACTTTAGTACCTATAAATTGAGGTAGGGGAACTTTGGCATTAAACCACAGTACTGGTTGTCCAAATGTCAACACATTGATTTTCCTAAACTTTTGGCTTTGATTGAGATTGCTTTTGACAGATCAATTGTACTTCAGGTAGAAAAGAGGAGGCCCCCTAGCAACGTAGGTTTTGAGCTCCAGAACTTAATGATATTTTTGAATGTTGAAAATATTTAAGAATGTTTATAAATAACAATAAATAATAAATAAATAATAATAATAAAATATTAAATAATAATAAAAAATAGATAAAAAAAAAATAATAATAATAAATAATAGTAAATGTGTTTAAAAAAAAAGTTTGTTTTCAAACCTAGCGCTTAAATCGAATTTAGCGTCACTTTATTATTATTATTTTTATTTAAAAATTAAAAAATTGCTTATTAATAATACTAATATATTGTAAGTAGCATTACTCTCAAATGCCATACACATAGATCATGATCTTCAGATTACGTCGTGACACCAATGCCAAATGTCATTTTTTAAATGGCCCCTACAAAATATTTAAAAATGAAAATTAGGCAAATTTAACTCTCCTCACTATATGAAAATTGTTTATTTATAATGCTACTTACAATATATTAGTACTGTTATACTTCCTTTATTTGATAGCTTTCTTAATTATTGTGTTTGTTCTGCTATCAAAATTTTTTCATTTTTATTTTTATAGATATAATGCAATAGTTGAAACATGGTCACACCTTTAATAACATTAACACCGTACCCCGAGATTAAGGTTTTGCAAAGTTGTTCGTATACCAAAGTTTTTATCATACATAGGATGAATCAAAATAGTGTTACAAAAGACATCAATTTAACTTTTTTTCAAATTTCAAACAAAAATGATAATATAAATAACAATATTTTAATTTTATAATATTTTTATATAATTTTTTCTCTCTCATTTTTCAAAATTCAAGAAATTTTAACCCAAATTATCTCATTACTATTCACAAACTATCTTACTATTATTTACAAAATTTTCATCTCAACATTATATTATCTAAAATATCATTAAATACATCTATATATTTTATAATTGTTTCATCACTTCTAAACAAGTCCTAAACTAAATTAAAAAAAAAAAAACATCTAAGAGGATCATGATTATGATAAAGAATAATTAATATAGGCTTAGTACTAGTTCTCTAGTATCTTTTTACTATATATTGATCTCTAGTGTATTATTATTTTTATTATTTTTTAAAATATCTTTAATCATTAAAAATATTTAAAAAATACATAACTTTATTAATAATTATTTTCTTAATTATTCAATAAAAAAAATAGTAAATAAGTGATAGAAAATAGTATGTGATCCATCATTATCCTACGATGAAAAAGGGTTTTGAGAACCAGGAGCTGAAGTCTGAACTACAATACCAGGAGCTGCTCAAGTTCTCCTGCATTGACGCTAGCTTGTTAATGGATGATGGAGCGCAGAGACGTAAATACCCTCGTACCCGCCTACTTGTCAGAATTGAAGACGACAGAGTTGAAGGCCGTGTTTCGCGGCTTTTAATGAAAAGATGCCCCCAATCATGTGGCTTTTAATACATATGCTGGTCCGATTGGGGGCTTTTTCTGTCTTTCAAACGTAGTAACCAGTGAAAGTGCAAGACCAGACCACGTGGGGGGCAGGTCGAGAAATCTAATTTTGGCTCTTCATGGGACCCTCAGCGGCTCAGCCTCACGAGTCCATGTTACTCATGGAATTGGGGAAAGAACAGAGGCCTCATACATTTCAAATAAAATGCACAATACCTATTAATTATTAAATTTTGAAATATTTTAGGTTCACGAGCTCGTCTCATTCATCTTAGATTTATTATTATATATTTTTATATAAAAAATAAATTTCAATATAATTTTTTTAAATTTTAATATAATTTTTTTAATTTCTAAATCAACTTTTTTAAATATTAAAATAATAATAATATTAAAAAATAAATTCAACTTAACTCATCTTAACTTATCTCGTCTCATATCATAATCCAAACAGAACAATCATTTTATATTACTAAATAATGATCTATAGATATTATCTATTTCACTTAGGAAACATCGTCCTATTAAAAAATTATTTATTGTAATTAATTAACTCTAGTAAAATGGTTATTTACTATTAAAATTAGCTACAAATTATAATTTTTTTGTTGCAATTAAAAAATTACAAAAGCTCCATTTTCTTGTAGTGTCAACTCAAAGGACTGCAAAGTTCACATAGAATGTAAATAGAGACATTATACAATGGAAAATGTTATTATTTTTCAGAAGTTTACTTTCACATATTTACTGCTATCTATTTATTTATTTGGTTAAAGAAGTAATTTTTAGTGTATTGGTATAATTTTTTTTTGGTTTTTAAAAATATTTAAAGATGTTTAAAAAATGTGAAAAAGGAGAGTAAAATTTATACTAATAAACATATCGAGCGGTCAAAATTGAACAGTACACTAGGGCCATTCTAATATGAATCTTATCATATTTATTATTATCTGCATGTGTGCATTTTCGAACAGTATTAAATATTCAATAAAAGTAATTGCTGAATTCCAATATGAATGTTGTTAAAAACAATGATTGAACGCATTATAAGTGGGAAATTATTTCGTTCGCTTCATGATATAATATCATTATTTAATGCATCTTGTGCAATGAAGTTAAACTCGATCGTTCATGTATATTATATATATATATATATATATATATATAATTTTGCTATTCCATATACTTATCATGAGCAGAACAATGCCAACGCAATATTATAATCTAAAGTCGTTGCCTCAAATCATATAGCTAGATATCACCACATAAAAGGCATATAAGATCAACATTTAATGGCCCATGTTTTAGTGTCGGTCAGGATTTAGACTAAACATATAAAACTTGGAAAGAAAAAAATTAATATACGTGAATATATATATATATATCTTTATATATATAAAGTGGCTATCTAACAAAAAAATCTTGTTTTAACGAAAAATTTTATTTTTCTGTTAAAATTAACACTTTTCATCTATTTTTGTTATAATAAATACTGTATTTAATGAAAAATATTATTTTAAATACAATCAATTAATTTCATTAATCACTGAAATAATATTTTTGACATTAAATTTAATTACATCATTCTTTAAACTTTTCATTCGACCAGTTATTCAACAATTAAGAATCTGTTTCGACCACAACATTAGTATGATGTAGTGATTTAAGTTCTCTTAATTGTCAATAAATAAGCAAAGAATTTTGTCAAACAGGATAAAGCTTTATTATCGAAATATCTAACAATATGAAAAGTCGCACGCTCATACATTTTTTACAATATTTTGTGAAAACGAACAGTATACTTAATTTAAAACTATAAATAAATATTAAATATCACACTTACATATCTTTATAAATATAAAGTAGTTATCTAACGAAAAATTTTATTTTAACAAAAAATTTTATTTTTCTGTTAAAGTTAATACTTTCCATCTATTTTTGTTACAATAAAGATTGCATTTAATGAAAAATAATATTTTAAATACAATCTATTAATTTCATTAATCACCGAAATAATATTTTTGACATTAAATTTAATTACACCACTTCAATTTTCTATAATGATAAATTTTTCATTTAAAACTTTTTTTTATCTAAAATAAATATAGAATAATAATAATAATATAGAATATATAACAATATATATAAATAAACCATTCATAACAATATAACAATGCAATCCTCATTTTGAGATGTTAATTTATACGTTAGAGAGTTTAATTTTATTAATGAAAATTTATTCCTATTATATGATTAATAATTTCATTCTTTAAAAATTATTTTATAATTTTAAAATGAATGTATTATTTATTTATTTTTTGAGATGATAAATATACGGTATATACAATTAACTATAATTATATTAAATTGGTAATAATAGACAATAAATATAATAAATATATTATATATATTTGATATTTAACTGAAATATATATGATCTAATAAATATATATATTTAAGATTAAAATTTTATGTTATAAATTATAATATAACATTCTTTTATATAAATTATAAACTACATAATTTTTTTAAAAAAAATTATATTATTTCTTAAAAATAATCACATAACTAAAAAAAATTATGGATGATTCAAGTTTATGTAGATTTAAAAAAACTTAAAGACTAAAAACATATGTATTTTAATATCTTCTCTTTTGAGGCTGTGCAAAATGACGCAAATATTAGATCATCGTCTTAAAATTATAAAAATATAATATTTTAAACGAATTTTTTATTAAAGTTTCAATCAAAATTATTTTAAACAAATTTGATAAAACTATAGATTATGTTTATTTATGAGACTATCTTATTATTTTTATTAATATATATTTTTTATAATATATGAAAACGTATAATTATTTATCATCCATTTAATTATGAATAATATTTTAATTTTTATTAGAAATTAAACTAGATAAACGTGTACTTTTTACGTTAATTTTATCTAATATATATTATATATATATAAATCAAATGATATACGGTAATGGAATTGAATGGAACCCGAAATCGTTTACACTAAGGCCCACATCATATTTAGCAGATCGAGGTTGCTCTCGCAAGTTGGGGGTGGGCCTAGCTATTTATAATTAAGAAACTACTGCAACCAGCACGTACGACAAATGCTGTGCTGAGAATAAATTAATTAAGCGCCACAGGTAACACAAGAATTCGATGCTCTGCACAGCTTGTTTTAGGAGCATCAGGATCGACAAGTCCATATTGAACGGCCTAGCTTGGTGTAAGAATTTAATTCATGAGATCATTTGTTTTCTTCCTTATTATCCAAAGAATGAATAATCAAAGATATTATCAATGACATGCATGGTGATTCAGATGATCAGGTGATTTACATGCATGCATATACATATATATATATATACATATTTCTACTGCTTATTTAAACAATTGATATTTTCTGTGAAATCACTGCTTATCAAAAAGATTAAAAAAGATTTAATTTAATTGAAAAAAATAAATTTAATTATTTATATTATATTTTTAAAATTTTAGAATTTTCTCTCATACATAGACTAGAGTACTCTATCAATAAGTGAGTCGTAATTAAGTAGATCAATATATATTTAATATAAGTGAAGCATAAATTTTGGTCCAAATGAAGATCTCTAACCTAATATATATCATATAAGATTATCACTTATATTAAAAATTTAAAATAATGAAACGAGATAAATTTAGTTATTGATATTATACCCTTAGCCTACATCTTTCCCATGCATATTGGTAAGTTCTTCGCATGATCTGGTCTAATTAGTAAATATATGTACTTAATACATGCAGCTCCATGATCGATCGGTCCCCATTAATGCTTGTTTGTTTTTGTTTGTTTTTTATCCCAAACTAATCGGGAACATGTTTCAAAACCAAAAAGAATGGAAACAAGGATTAATAGAAGAAAAAGGAAAGAAGACGTACGCCATTGGCCCAGATACCTTCAAGTTTCAACAAACATGCAGATTCATATATAATTGTATTTTTCATTTTTATTCACAAGTTTTGGAGTCACTAGACTCCAAAAGTTCATAACAAAAAGACAGAACATCATGTGTTGTCTCATATCTGAATTACCACGTTCTCATGACCATCTGAAACAGCGGCGCCTTCTATTCATCCATCCCATGGCACAGAGAGAGAGAGAGAGAGAGAGAGAGAGAAAAGTCCGCATGGATGTCATGTTGCATCATTAATAGCTAGGGTTCGGTATTGAGTCTTGACGACGATCATGATATACAGTTAACGTATATTTTGGAATAGTGAGGATCAGGAGGATAACAAATACACGATGTGCAGCCATCGTGGGTCATTTCTATTAATTGTGAGTACTGCAATATTATGTGCCGGGATATTTGTGGTCGGTTACTTTTCCTTGCTACATCATCCCTTAATGCTCCATCCCTCTGTTTTGATCTCACAATTTTACACAAATATTTAATGTTGTTTCGTTCGCTCCATTACTTGATATGTAATTTCCTGATCATATGTATAATGTGTTAATGCTCTCCCCCACTACTCCACCCTGCATCCCCCACAAAATGACTAGACCTAATCATCATGATCGAATTAATCTTAACCACACTCAATCCATAATTATATAGTTTCAAGTCAACTTTGCATGCATTAAATTACATGATCAGTTAGATATAATTTTTTCATGTGCAAGTATTGCATATTCCATTTTGAAAATTGTGAGATCAACTATTAAAAAAATGAGTTTTTTCAAACGAATATCAGGTTTATCTACTTTTCTTTGAGGTAAGCGTGCATGGCTTGTATTCCTTGACCATATATATATATAAGTGATCATTTCCAAATTATATACCGGTTTATATATAGCTAGCTAAGTAATACCTTCCGCCCTAGTGGCACCCTGGTTCCCTGGAAAAGAGTTAAATGAGGATCCTCGGTGCCAGGGATGCCAACCAGTCAGTAACACCTCAATTCTTACTCAGGCTAAGTGCATATTAATCTCGAGTTGAATACACCCAATTGATATAAATTGTAGCGAAATAAGACAAGGAATTAGTCCACGATTAAAGAGATGTTTGAAAAATAAGGTGAGATGAAAAATATGTGAACAATAGTGAAATGGATTGAGTTATGATGCGTTATGGGATTTTGAAATGGAGAAAAGAAAAGTTGAATACAAATATTATAAAAAGAAAAGGTGATACTGGGGGTCGGTCCGGTTGCCCCTAGTGCAAAGAGCAGCCCCCATAAAAATATAATAAAACTTTTTAAAAAACAAAATAAAAAAATAAAATTTAGAAAACACAATAAAAAACACAATAAAAAATAAAAGGAAGAAAATATAAATAAAAATATAATAAAATAAATAAAATAAAGATGGTTTGGTAGAGAGGCGATCGGCTCAGGCCAGCCCCCGCCACCGTCGATCACCGTGGGTAACACTGCTCATGCCATCAGACTCATATCGAATTTAAAACTGCCGAGGGAAAGTGGGAGGTTGCTGGGAGTCGCCATCGTAGAAGTGAGATCACCGAAGGGAGACGATCCCGATAACATGGGTGGTGTCGCCTCGGTGGCCAGTGGCGACAGGGGCTGCTTTTATTAGAGAGGTCGGTCTCCCAGATATTCCAAAAAAAATTAAGAATATAATTTTTTTATTTATTTTAAGATTGGAAAGAGTTGAATTGTTTTAGTGTTTTGATTGAAAGTTTGTTTTTTTATTCAAAGTTTTGAAAAATTGTAATAAAATTGACAAGCATTTGTACTAGTAGTATTTGAGTGATGATTGAGGAGAAAATAGATGAAATGAGATGGAATAAGATGAAACCATACATCTTCCAAACAACCTTAAGAAAATTCAACCTTAAATAGCAATATATATATATATATGTCATCTATCATTTCTTCCCAAATAATATTACATATTGTCATCATTTCATCACTTATATCAAAATACAGCGAAATGTACATTATTTATCACCTAATTAAAAGAAACATCTTAACAAATACACATATATACTAATCAGAGATAGGCTTCCGTGTCTACTCCTTAAGCGGAGCTAGTCCTTCTTCAAAAAGTTTTGTTGAACTAAATCTACATCAAAATCTACAGCTCGGGCAAATGAAATCGCATGTGAGACTACCACAATGAGACTTTTAAGAAATCCTAATAGGTTAAAATCCATGACTGTACTATTAATGAAAGGTAATGGAAATGAATATGCATGCACTATTCCATGTAAATAAACTTGTGAACACATACATCTATGCATCGGGAGAAATCACCTTATGAAACAGATACATGTAGTGTCACGGTGAGGAATCATCATCAAAATAAATCTCAAGCCTATAAACAAGGCAAGGAATCACCCGTTGAGCAATTCTCATATATGTATAGTCAGTGTTAAGGCAAGTAACCACCTTCTTATTAATTCATAAGAAATCCACAATATCTTATCGTATAAGCATCAATGGGAAATCGCCATACCCATTTAATACTAGAAATCACTCTACCTAATCAACACGGGAGCTCATTCACCAAATCTAACACATCTAACTCAGGGAATCACTTAACTTGGTCAACACATACAAGGATGGCGCACATGGTTAACATAGAAACTCTCTCTACTCATGTTGTCATATTAGGCCAATACGAAAACACTCCACCTTGACCACCATGTGAAATCACTCTAGTCATATAAAACTCATGATAACATATTGTAGGAATGGTGTGCAGAGTCTTCACCCATTCATAGGTTTCTCTAAATATTGCAAACTCATTGATTTTTGTAGCTATTTTTACTCGTTGATTTCGCACTCTCTAAAGTCACTTTCTTTCTTACTCTGACCACCACGTGAAATGCCTCTTAGGTTCATTATATTTTTTCCATTGGCTCATTCCAAATGTGTCATCTCTTATTGAGTATAGGCCTATGTGTATGACTCTTGTGACCCTCTAGGCACCTCTGTGTTATCTTGGATAACTCCCGCATCTGCATTGATTTTGTTTTTGCCTGTTTCTCGCCTTGGTAGTGTGAGCACATCGTTTGTTACCTGGCCTAGGGTGAAATTTTCTTTATTAATTGGTGTTGAACAGTGTTTACCAAAATTTGTACACGGTGCCGCTCGTCATTCTCTTGGACTACCTGTACTTTGCTTGCCTGGCTATTTTTACAACGTATATTAATACACTCACAACTGGTATAGATATATGTGATATGATGCATTATCGACAAGAGCACACAACTCAAGAGGACCTATTTATCATCCATAATTCATGTCAAATCAAGCAATTATCAAGAGAATATAATTATAAGTTCATATTCAGTCAGCTTTAGTTCATGTTATGTTCAATTTTCATGTCGCTTTATTTCACATACAATCCAAGTTCATGTTATGTCAGTTCAATTCATGTTAGTTCTAGTTTATGTTAGTTCATGTCACGTATTTGTCAAGTCATGTCACGTTATTCATGTTTATGTTAGTATTCATGTTTTTATTGTCATACCGGCATTTGTACATTGCTAGTTCAAATTATTCGTTAACTTGTTGAGTTTTATAATAAAATCTCACTTGGTAGTCTCATCTCCAAAATCATAGATCATGTGTTAGGATCAGGAGATGCAACCAATGGTCAACTAGAGGAGGTTGATTAGGCATCAACGCAGAGCTTATAACCTTGATGCTTCATTCTGTCGATAGTATGTTGGCTTCCTTGGCCGAGTTGCGCAAGCTATTCAAAAGACTAGCCTAATTTATATTAGTAGTATTTTCATGTACTTAATAAGGAGCGCTATCTCCAATACTCGTGACGTTACAGATCATTAGACATACACTGTAAATTTTGAACATATGTTATGTGGATTTTATAAGAAATGTTTATATTTTGGGAATGTTACTTCTAGTACTTAGTATTTCTCTAAGAAAAAAACCATTCGTTGCGAATATTGCATATTGTTATATGCATACTAGATGCAATGCCCAAAAATTTTCATTTGGGATGTCATAGAGACTTGGAGCGTCGAGACATAAAATACAAGATCAAATACCCCTATTTATTATAGTTATTATGCAATGCATCTTAAAGTACAATTAGCAATATGCAATAATTGTTGTGGAATAAAGGTGACTAAATAAAACTCATGCTAAAATGAAATAAAATATCTCAATATCATTAATAACCATCATAAGTTCAAACCATAAAGTAAAATATCCTTAATACAAACTATTTTAAATAATAGGTCACTATGATTATATTAATCTCTTCACACGCTCTAAACTACGAAGAGTTAGAGCTATGAACATTAAAATTAAATCTAATATTTGATCGAGGTCTGGCACCTTTCAATTAGTCAAATCCATTGGTCCATCTTGTCTGTCTTCATTGCGTCCTGATACAATTTCTATCATTTCAAGTGGAATGATAGTGGGTGTGCAAGTAGTAAAATTTACATAAAAATTCAGTAAGTTAAACAATCAGCGCATTCAATGCTAAAATATGAAATACATGCTATGTAGAAAATTAGTATTTGTCTCCCACCCAAATTCCTCAAGATTTCGAAAAAAACTTTGACGCACATTCTTTTATAGAGAACATTTTCAATTTCTATTAAAAGATATACAATTCATCATTGTTAAGCATCATCACTAAACAATTATCTTAATATTAACCATAACATTAACATCATGTCATATGTTATAATCACAGTCTCCTATATGCATTGTGATTTCTTATTGGTGACTGTAACACAACTCATATTAGAACTTCGTTGTCTACAAACTTATTCTCAATGTATTAGTAATATAACATTTCATGATAACATGACATCATAACATTCATCATAACGTATGTACCCACTAACTTTAACTGCCATAAAATTTGACTTCGCTCTAGCGTTCTTTAAAAAGAACTCATTTGATGCCATTAATTTTTTTTGTCAATCAGGAGTTACCACTCTATTTTTACTCACTACAAAGTGGACATAGTAGTTTCACTAGAATAATTTTCCATCCTAGACTTTGGAGTCATGACAAAAATTTCTTGTCATACAATGCATTGAAACTATTTTCCTTGACATGTGTTTATAAGTATGTTTCTTGTGAAAATAAAAATTATGTATAACATGCTAAAGTGATGAAAAATTGCACTTGTCATGTAAGTAGTCATTTACTTAATGTATAATATAACATGATGTTTTATGCTCTAAATGACAATTATGGCATAAATGTGACATCTATCAATAAATCATAAATAACATATTATGGAGTGAGTTAAAAGCCAACTTACAAATCTTCTAAGTTTGAAAAAGTCGTAGCGGTTGCAAACAAGGTTTAACTAAGTTAGATATGAGATTCTAAAGAAGATGCCTATAATAAAAAAAATTCAAAATTTAATATTTACAAAGATACCCCCTAAACTTTTCAAAATTGTCACTAAGTCTCTATATTTTTACTATTATAAATAAACCCCAAATTTAACCAAACTTTACCAACCATATATTTTTCATATTATAAAACTATCTATGACCTTATAATTTTAAAATTCAAAGTGAAACAATGCATATCACAGCCAACCCGTGGCATGCAATTCACTAATGCGTAAGTGTGATTTGAACTAATTAGTCCTCGTGGAAGCTTGTGTACCTCATTTCTTCAACTTCCATAAGTACTAATAACATCAATGAAAAACTAAAAACTTAAGTTCAAGTTATACAAGTCTATCCCAACACTTAAACATGGGTGAACCCTAATTACCATTAAATAATTCATTAAGCATACGTGATGTCTCTTAATCTTTTCATCAAGAAATGTTTCAAAAACTTAAATCAAATCACTTATTTCCCTTCTGATCCCAATCAAAAGGTTTTCTAAATGCCTATTACTCAAGCCTAGGTAACATAAATAAAAACTTCCATGATTTAACCTAAACTAGTCAAAATTGTTGCATGATGGATGATCAACACAAGTTAAAATTAATATCTATCATGGCATGCTTCTAATTTTAAAATTAAACATTCAGGACTCAAATCTAAACATTTATGGAACTTATAAAAATCATAAAAGTCATGTAATGACTCAATTTGACATTAGCAAGCTAGGCCTTAACTAAGCTCATACAAACACTCGTTCATATGCCAAAAATTAAAAACTATCATGCTATTCTAATACTAAGAAAGAGATTTAAGCAATGATACTTACAAAAATCATGGCCCTCAAAGCATCCAACACAACTTCACTCAAGAACTCTCGAGAACCTTACTCAATTCACTCAATGGCTCACCAAGAGAGGAGAAGCTCTCAATAACTCAAGGGAAGGCTTGGAGGATATGTCATTGGGTAGAGGTTTCCAAAGCTGGCTACATTTCATGGCCACTAATTTGTCTCATCTTCTTAGATTTATTTTGCAGCTCTAAATTAAATACTCCAATTTGATGGTTTTTTAGGTGAAAGAGTAATGCTTGGTTGGCTGCCAAGTGATTATACATGAGCAGGAAACGGAAAAGAAACAAAGTGATGGTGGTTGAGATGTGACATGTGCAACATTTATCCTTTGCCAATCGGTTTTAATTTTTTTTGGGAAATAAGATGACAAACCAGCACATGAATGCTTCAGGGTTCACTAGGGATTGGTGGGAAAGAGAGGTGGCATGTGGGAAAGGCTCAAGGAAGAGTAGAAACACTAAGCCATTTGGTTTGGCTTCAACTAGCCTTTTAATGGGATTGATTAATTCCTTTTGTTTTGGTTCCTTAGAGTTGTTTTGTCCAAAACTTGGTATGGTACAAATGTGATTAGATGATTTATGATTAGTGAGATTAGAACTAGAAATAAGATGAAAATGACATGGACTAGGGCTGACTTGGTGCAATGCACACCAAAGTGCATATATGTACCGATTGGTAGTGATTGTGCATTGGCATGTCTTTGCCTCTAATGACATATGTTGCATCAAGACCAAACTTCTTCTAAGAAAGATGGAGAAACAATACTGAAATGAATAAATTCCATATCAAAAAGTAAGAAATAATTAACAAGAAAAGTAAGCTTAAATCATAGTTTAGAGACCATTAATCATATGTAAGTTGATCAATGCTCTTAACTCAAGTTGCAAACTTAATTTAGGTCCAAATAAATCCTCAGGGGTGTGGGATAATATTTGAGCTTGAGGAAAACTAATGGTATGGTGCATGTTGACTTCAAATAGAAGTGTAAAAAGGAAGACAAGGCTTTTGGGCCTTGTTGGGCTTGTATGACATTTTCTATAAGTTTCTTGAATGTGGGCTTTTGGTGTGGTTTGAAGAGTGGACCTTATGTCCAGATTTGAGGGTTCATATAAGGCTTCAAAGTCCAACTAAGATTGGATCCAAAAAGCATGTCTTTCTAAAGTTGGGCCGAAAGCATTTATTATTGCCAAATTAGGCCCAAAGGCTTCAAGTTTTTCTCACACTTAAACCTAATTTGTAAGACTGCTCAAGAAAGGCCTATCACTCTATAAAAATTTAATAGGTCTAGGCTTATGGGATCTGTTCTTGATCAATCACATCCTTAGTGATTGAGAGCCCGTAATTAAATTATCTTGGGCTTATTCCTAAAACCTTCCATACTTAGCCTTTTGCTTAGCTCAATAATAAGGCTAAGTGTTACTCCACCATTGGCTTTATGGCAAATTAATATAAAATAAACTACTAAAACACTTCAAGAAATTCTATCTAAACTCAAAGCGTGATTCTTAAGCTAAGAATAATCCAAAAAAAAAAATTACTAAGTAAGATTAAGGGAGCTAATGACTAAGTTTTAATGAAATTTTTAAGCATGGTGTTACACTAGGGGCATTGCATATTTATTTGTCTGTAACGAGGGTGGGTAACCATGTATTGCATGTTTGGACTCTTCAAAATCCACCAAATCTCAAGCAAAATCTAGTGTATACACGGTTGCATCAAAGCAATACCTCCCTAGGTTAAATCCACATGTCACTAAGAATTATAGTTAAGTATATAATTGGAATTTTAGTATTTATTAGTCTTGAATTTTTTGAGTATAAGAGTTAGGACGTGAAGTTGATACGCATCCTCATGTACTTCACGAAATAACACGACGTGCGATAGGGTACCCAAAATCTTGATGAGGGTAACAATCAGGAAGATCGGAACCCTCCAATGGATGATGGACAAGGGATGTATGAAGCATTTTGCCTACTAACAGGCATGCTTAGACAATAAAAATAGTAGCAAGTGCATGTACCTAGACCCGAATTTAGACGTTGTTCGTACGAGAAGTTTCTGATTCATCATTACTCAAGTTTTTTTGGTAATGAAGAGTCCCCAAAGGCAGAAAAAAATAGATTATAGATCTCAAAGGACGTATAAGATTTACGGATGCGCTGAGAACCAAAAGATTCTTATGTTGAATATATTTCTAAAGAGAAGCTAGTATTTTGTTGGATATAGGGAGACACGGGGACAATTAAAGAGGAGTTTGACATATGGCACAAGTGTTTGCATATTTGTCTCAAGGTAGCTTGACTTTGAAGTAGTATGCTATGCTAGATTTATGATGTAGAGAGGTCTTACCTAATTTCTACAAAGAGGATGCAAGCATAGAACTTCTAGGGAGGACTTCAGTCGAGGATTCGTAGCCAAATGGCTTGTTTTAGAATCAAGAATTACAAAAAATTAGTAAACGTAATTGTGATAGTGGTGGCTAAATTGAAAGATTGAATGGAAGAGAACCATGTCATTTATTTCAAGTGGTAGTACCAAGAAGAAGAGGTATTTTCTAGTCTGATTTAAGGGAAATGAGTAGTTACAAGGAGACATACGTAATCTTTTAAGTCACTACGAATATGTTTTATGCTTCAAATGTAGAAAACTCGGTCACATGATAAAAAAGGAATGTCCAAACAATGCGCAAAGCAGTTAAACTAGTTGAGGTTCACAACTTATGTGCTATTAAATTGGACGCGTCACTGTCTTGCAACATTTGCACGAATATTATTCGTAGCTTGCAAACCGAGTTTGTTTCCTCGTAAGGTTGTAGTAACGATTCCTGATTGGAATACAATAGCTTGTGCCCATTTAGTTAAATATTGTCTTGTTAAATTAGAAGGAGTGACGTTAAAGGTTGACCTATTGGATTCAATTGGATGGTGTTCATCCTAATTTTGAGAATGGACAGTTATTTAAGTAGATTGTAAGAATGGAAACTTGTGTTTGAACCCCCAAGTGAAGATAAGCTAAGTTATGCAGAAGCATCGTTAAGGTCGTCCCTCCAATGATTTCGGCTTTACAGGTGATCAATACAAACTGTAAGTGCACAGTATCATAATTTTATAGTAAAATGATAAGAGAAGTATCGTCCTCAAAGATTGATATCTTACTTTTGACAAGTACCGATAATATATTAATCTTGACTTTATTTAGAAAATTCACTAGATTACAATTTGAAATAAAATTGATTAAAAGGAAATATTCAACGGAAGAGAAAGATTAAATCTGTGAGGAAAAAGACTTCTAGGAAATCGATTTCACCTAATCTCTCACTATGATATTCTCATTTAGCTAATTGAAATTAATTCTCTCTGATTGTTAGCAAATCTCCAAACTCATCCAAAAGCCTCTTTCGATGGTCAATTGAAAATATTCTTGTTCATTATTTTACACAAAAGTATGCAAATTAATAAAGTAAGAAAACATTAAGTCCAATGATTTTAAATACTACATAGATTCATATAAGTTTTTCGATCTCTATATTTACCTATGCTAAAATATTCAGATTCTATCCTATAATCCTCTCTTTCAATAGCAAATCACAAGATTAAAATTATCTAATTAGTAGTAATTTAATTAGAAGCATTAGGCTCAGAATAAATTAGACAAATATAGAAGAGAATTGCTTCAAATTAGCATAGAAAAGCAAGCATAGTTTGAAAATAGATTACATCATTTTCCTAAAATAAAAAAAAATTAGTTCATACTAAAAGTTAAATTCAACATAAACAAATTCACCATAATTTTTTAAGAGGAATAAAAGACAATAAACACTAATAGAAATACTCTCGCAATCTGCAGTGTCGTTCTTCACTCTTTTCTTCCAGTCGGTGTTTGGCTTTTTCCCCAAGTTCTCTCTCGTCTTCTTATCTTATTTCAGCCTTTTTACTTGTTTTCCTTTTATTCCTTTTTGCATGTGATACGGTGGTAACTGGTACGTAGGATAAGTCAAGTGCATCATGTCTCTACTTGTTTTGAACTTGAATATCTTCATTTTTTTTTTCTTTTCTTTGTTTTGGTCTTGACTCTTCAATAACTTCTGTACACTTCAAATGCTTCTTTCATTTCAAATCATTTTTTATTTCACATCTTAGCCCACACATCCTTCCAAGATTTTCACTTCATCTTTATTTGAAAAACAAACTCGATGACCAACCTTTTGTGTTTGAATAAATCTTCATTTAAACGAGAGAGTCCTTAGGCAACAAGTTGTTATAATTTAAATCTTCGTTTTCTTCAAATTTGAAATAAATTTAAATGATGACAGTAAAGCCCAAATTCACAAAAATAAATAACATTGGACTAAAACTTAAAGCTAAGAAGTAGTAAAATATAATAAATCATGCAACTCATCAAGCCAGGAGAAGCATCGACATTTCTATTTATAGTTGTTGAGAAGTCAAAAAAGGTAAAGAAGTTTATGGGATACCCTTGGTTGAAACTTTCCAGAAGTGTTTGCTAACAAGTTACCTGGATTACCATTGGATAGAGAGACGGAGCTTGGAATAGAGCTGGAACCTGCGACAGCTCCAATGCACAAGGTGTGTATCGCATGGCTCCTGCTGAATTGAAAGAGCTCAAGGTGCATTTGGAGGAGCTATTAGAAAAGGGATTTATTCGTCCCAATTCTTCGCCATGAGGAATACTTGTGCTATTCGTGAAGAATGATGGTTCTATTTGGATGTGCATAGACTACAAGAAGTTAAACAAGGTGGCGATCAAGAACAAGTATCCATTATCTTGGATTGATGATTTGTTGGACCAATTGCAAGGAGAATTAATAATTTTGAAGATTGACCTATGATTCAGATATCACCTGTTGAAGGTCAAGGAAAAAGATGTACCGGAGACTGCCTTTAGGACAAGGCACGACTACAAGTTTTAGTGATGATTTTTGGGTTAAGAAGCTCTAGCCATATTCATGGACATGATGATCAGAACATTTAAATTTTACATGGATAGTTTTATTGTCATGTTCATTGATGATATCCTTATTTAAAGTAAGAGCATAGAAATCACCAAGTATGACGCTAGCCATACTTAAAGAGCAGGAATTGTATGCCAAGTTTAGTATGTACGAGTTCTGACTTCGTAAAGTAAAGTCTTTAGGGTGACATAAATTCCCATAGAGGTGTAGCAGTAGACCCAAGAAAGATTGAAGCAAAAACGACCTAGCATAAACGACTAGTGTGCATGAGATTCGCAGCTTCTTAAAACTAGCTAGTTATTACAGAAGGTTCATGGAAGAATTATCTAGTTTGTGAGGATCACTTATTGCCTTAACTAAGCAAAATGCAAAATCTCTATTTTTCTATTTTTTTTCCTATAATCGTCACTTCATATTTAGAGATTACTCATGATTATTTTTTCAAGAAAGAGTAAAAATTTTGGAAATTTTTTTAAAAGAGAGAGTGGGAGATCTTATGGCGGTCAAAATTCTCCAAATAAAAACATAATATTCACATAACACATTTTATACTATATTCCATAATATCTGCTATAAAATAAAGAAGTGATTTATATAAATTTTAAATAGACAAATTTCATATAAATTTTAATAAAAAAGTGAACCTCACCTTCAAAAAGTAAATAAAAAAAGTATTCTTATTAGTAAGTCCTAAGTTTTTATAAAGGGCTTGCATATTGCTTATCTAATTAAAACTTCTATCTAATATTATTTTGTAAAATAAAAATACTTTTATAAAATAATATTAGTTTTATAAGAGATTTTACAAAAATATCTCTAAAATGATATCACATACATATTGTAAAAAGTGAGATATTTATCATTCTACAACTCTTTTCCAATTTTCTTTCTTATATGCAAAAGAAAGAAGCTTAAAAAAAAGAAGAGTTGTACAAAAACTTGTACCAAATAATGGGTTAAGTATCTTTTACGTATACGTCGTACAAAAATATTATTTATATATATCATCTAATCTAACTATTTGTATTTCTTATTTGTATTTTTGTCTTTTTCCTATATTTTTTTAATATTTTAACTAATGTAACATTATTACTACATTATCGATTCCATAAAAGGTATAAAAGGTCGTGTACCTATAACACTACTCAAAAAAAAAAAAATTCAATCCAGACCCACACACCTTACCTATTATCTATAACTATATATAATAGTTGTATATTACAATCACAACAAGACCGCAAATTTCGCTCCCTACTATAATTACACGCTATTCACGCAACACCAACCCAAAACACAACAACTGTGAACGAAAACCTAGCATGCCTAGATCACCTCGCACGTCAGAATATGTCAAGCCACTCCTCGGACGCCCATCACGCTGCAACTCATGCATTAAACAAAAAAATAAAATCGAGAATAAATTGAATCCTAAGGTAGAGGTTCTCCTAAAAAAATCCATAATTCTAGAGGAGAAGCTCTTTGAAAAGTTTTGCGGAGAAGAACAATAATATAACAACAACCACAAATATATAGAAAGAAGAAAAAAAATAACAAGCTATGTAGATTTAAAAAATAAACTTTCGAATCTGTAAAGACACCAAAAATACATTTTCTCAAGTAAAAAAAAAAAGAACTGAAATCGAATATATAGAAAGAAGAATAAGAAAATAAAAAACCTCTTAAATCTGAGAAAATAAATGTTAAGATTTCTAAAGATTTACAAAAAAAATCTAACGAAGCAAATCAGGGAGAGAAAGAAGGATTAAAAAGATCATGAAGTAGAGATAAGGCTATGCAAGACAGCACTGCCATGCTACAATTGCCATTGGCACAACTGAGAGTAGAAGCAAGCGACAAAAAGAAAGAAAAGATAAATGAAAGAGAGAGTGTATGAAGAACACCCTGGAATGTTGGACACATGAGAGAAAAGCTATTTGAGAGGAAATGAAGAGGAAAGACTCTGAGAGAAACAAATAGCAGACAAAAAAAAGAGAGAATGACCTTTAAATGACTGGCGTGTTATGTGGACAATTTTCCTTACCTCAGTAATGCTGAGGCCTAAAGGTTTGGTTGAAAAAACACATCTTCTTGTAGAAAATTCTAAAGATGGCTTATGTATCACATCATTCTAAATATATTATATATATTTATTTATTTTAATAATTTTGTATTTATATTAAAATTCTAGATAATTAGAAATTAAGATAAAGATAGAGCGAATATACAAAATTCAAATTTGTTGCCCATTTTTGTTTGTTTTCGTTGGATTCAAAAATCAATCTTCAATCCCACAAAAACCTCCGTATATGCAGATTTAAAAACTTTGTATACGTCAATATTCATTTTTCAATCAAACCCCTCACTTTCATTAAAAGTTCATGTTAAAAAGATTAAAAACATGAAGATGAACATTGAAGTATTTTGATCTGAATTTTCTGCATATGCATATACTTGTATTTTCATGTAAAAACATAAAAATGAAATATTACAAGAACTCACATAACAATCAAAATATATACTAAACAACATGGCGCAAGAGATGGCTCTGATACCATTATTGTAAGAATTTGGAAGAACATCTTATAATAAAAAAATTGTTAGAACACTTACTTCTAGTCATTATTGATCAAGTATGTGTAGGAACCGATTGCTTCTTAATTGTGAACCTTCTAGCCATTGTTGATTAAGTATGTGTAGGAACTGATTGTTTATTGATTGTGAATCCTCACAGATTGCTTCTCTATATATATTATATATACTCTCCATATTTCAATCTGTGAGAATTCACAATCAAAATTCGTCAATATTCATCTTCATGTTTTTAATTTTTTAAATCTAAACTTTTAATGAAAGTGGGGATTTGATTGAAAAATGAATACTGGTATATACAAAGTTTTTAAATCTGCAAATACAGAGGTTTTTGTAGGATTGAAGATTGATTTTTGAATCCGGTGAAAACAAACAAAAATGAGCAACGAATTTGGATTTTGTTGTAAGATCAATCATTTTGGGTTTTTGTTGGGGGGGGGGGGGGGGGCGAAGCCCCATGCCCACATGCCTCCAAAAATTTTTGGAGACATTATTTTGAAAAATACGTTGTTGCACAGTAATTTGCACATTAATCAAGATCTATAAATACGAGCATTAATCAATCTGTTATATATAAGTAAGAAGAATGAAAAAAGAAAAAAAAAAAAGAGGAAGGAAGGAATGAATGAAAGAAAAGAGAAAATTCAGTTCTCGAATAATAAAAGTTATAAATATTTTTTTCTTATAAATATGTTATCAGTACGATGGTTCTACCAATTCTGAAACTAGTGATCTTTTTCTTCAAGTAAGTTTTTCAATATATTATTTGTAATCTTTGAGATGAATATAAAATATTATATTGTTGATTATTACTTGATAAAATCTGTGTGACTCTATAAATATGTTTTTTAAATACATATATTTATTTCACTATTAATATATGTAAATAATGTCAAATCTTACAAAATTGGAATTCGTTACTCTTGACAGATCTAGAAAAAATTATTTATCCTGAATTCTTAATGCTGAAATCCATCTGCATGCAATAAACCTGAGAGAAACTATAAAAGAAGGAAATCAAGTATCATTGCAGGACCGTAATAAAGCAATGATTTTCCTTCGCCGCCACCTTCACAAAAAATTAAAAACTAAGTATCTTACAGTAAAGATTCATTTATTTTGTGAAATAATTTAAGAAAGAGATATGAACACCAGACGATTGTTATCCTCTTAAATGTTCATTATGAATGGTTGCACATGAGGTTGCAAGATTTTAAAAGTGTTAGTGAATATAATTCCATATTTTTTAAATCAGCTCAGTATTAAAATTATGCGGTGAGAAAATCACCGAAAATGATATGTTAGAAAAGATATATACTACTTTTCATGTCTCGAATATACTACTGCAGCAGCGATATCAAGAGCGAAAGTTCTACACATATTTTGAACTTATATCTTGTCTTCTAATAACTAAACAAAATAATGAGTTTTTATTAAGAAACCACTAGTCACGTCCTACTAGTTCAACATCATTCCCTGAAGTGAATGGTACTAGATTTATATCATTTTCAGAAGTGAATAGTGCATCCTTTAGAAGAATCAGTGGCGTAGATGTGGTAAAAGAAATTATAGAAATGTTAATCCCGGAAGTGGTAACATTAAAAAGAATAATAATAAAAATATATCATATCATCAGAAGTGGTACAACTCAGAAAGGGATAAAAATCTCCCAAATAATTCTTCAAAAAAAGGTGAAGAGGTGTGCTATAAATATGATATGACTGAACATTGGTCACGTACTTGTCGTACGGTCAGACACTTAGCTGATTTATATCAAATATCTATAAAAGGAAAGAATAAAAAGTTTGAAACAAACTTAGTATAACTATCAGATGATTCATTAAATATAGATACCACTCATTTTAATATTTCTGATTTTTTTGAAGACTTTGATAGTAGAATTGATCACTTGATTGGAGATAGAAGTGTTCCTCCCAATTAATGTATTTTTTTAGAATTTTTTAATATTTGTAATGAAAATTTTATATATTTTATAGAATTATGAATTACACGGATAAATTTTTTATCTTTGAGTTGAATGATAAATATGTATGTTTAGCTGATAGTACTACAACTCACACAATTCTAAAAAATAAGAAATATTTTTAAAATCTAAAACTAAGCAAAACATATATCCATACCATATTAGGTTCATTAAATTTAATTAAAAGCTCCAAAAGAGCTTATATTGTATTGCCTTCTAACACTAAATTTTGTATTGATGATACTATATTTTTTTCACAATTTAAAAGAAATTTATTGAGTTTCAAAGATATACGTCGTAATGATTATCATATTAAAACTATAAAGGAAGGCAATATAGAGTATTTTCTCATTACTAAAATAATATCGAGTCAGAAACTCGTATTAGAAAAATTTCATGCTCTCTCATCTGGATTATATTATACAAAAATGAGAACAATTGAATCATATGTGGTAATGTACCAGAAGTGCATTGACCCTAAAATATTTATGATTTGGCATGATCGCCTTGGACATCTGGAATCAATAATGATGAGACGAATCATTGATAATTCGCGTAGGCATCCCTTAAGGAATCAAAAGATTCTTTTATCCAATGAATATCTATGCTCTGCATGTTTCCAAAGTAAATTAATTATCAGACCATCTCCCTCAAAAGTCGTTATTGAATCTCCATCATTTTTACAAAAGATTCATGGGGATATATGTGGATTTATTCACCCATCAAGTGGACCATTTAGATACTTTATGGTTTTGATTAATGCATCAAGTCGATAGTCACATGTTTGTTTGCTTTCTACTAAAAATATGTCAATTGCTAGACTTTTTGTTTAAATAATTAAACTACGAGTATAATTCCCTAAGTATCCAATTAAAATTATTTGATTGGATAATGTAGACAAATTTTTGTCTCAAGTTTTTTATAATTATTGCATATCAATAAAAATAGATGTTGAACATCCTGTTGCCCATACACACTCAAAACGGTTTAGCTGAATCTTTGATTAAAAAGTTTCAGCTAATCGCTAGACATTTACTTATGAAATCAAAATTACCTATTTCAGCTTAGGGACATAGTATACTTCATGCAACATCATTAATTCGGATTAGACCATCTGGATGTCATAAATATTTTCCATTACAATTTGCATTTGTTCAACAACCAAATATTTTTCATTTTCGTACTTTTGAATGTGTTGTATATGTTCTAATTGCACCTCCACAACATATAAAAATTGGTCATCAATGTAGACTTGAGATACATATTAGTTTTGATTCTCCATCTATCATTAGATATCTGAGCCTTTTATATGGGATATATTTAAAGCACGTTTTGAGGATTGTCATTTTAACGAATTCATTTTTCCATTAGTAGGTAATGAAAAGTTAGTACCTAAAGCACGATAAAAAATTACGTGGGATAATAAAATTACGTCTCAATTTGATCCTCCTACAAATGAATGTAAATTAGAAGTTCAAAAGATTATCCATTTGTAAAATGTTGCAAATCAATTATCGGATGTATTTACTGACACTAAATGTGTAGTAAAATCATATATTCCTACTGTTAATACTCCAATAAGGATTGAAATCCCTGAAAGACAAGTTGTCAAAACAGCAATAGGCAAGTCTAAGACACACCTTAAGCATAGAAGACCTATTGGTGCAAAAGATAAAATTTCTCGAAAGAAAATGATACAAAATGAATTTGATATTCTTGAAGAACTCATACCCACAATACAAGCTATAAGTATAGTTGATACTCCTGAATAAGTCAAATTTTCTATTCTAAAATCTCCTGAAAGGAGACCTCTAGAAGAGGTATTCATGAAATATTTTTCCCTGAAAATGAACAGGTACCTGAAAATAATGAGATCTCAATACATTTCATGAGAGCTGGAGAAATTCTGGATAGAAATAAAACTGTTGTTGATAACATATTTTCATATAAAGTGGCCCTTGACATTACTAAAAGTAATGAAGAAAGTGAGTAAAAAACCGTCAAAAAATGTCGACATAGAAATGATTGGCCAAAATGAAAAATAGCTATTAAAACTGAATTAAACTCTTTAGTAAAGCAAGGGGTATTTGGACCTGTTGTCTAAATATCAAAGGATATAATGCCTATTGGATATAAGTAGGTATTTGCACGAAAACGTAATGAGAAAAATGAAATTGAGCAGTACAAAACACGACTTGTCGCACAAGGTTTCCTGCAGAAACCCGGAATTGATTAAGAGAAAACGTATTCTCCCGTTATGGATGCAATCACTTTCAGATTTTTTATTGGTCTGGTTATTACAAAAGGATTAGATATGCAGTTGATGGATGTGGTCACTGCATATTTATATGAATCCTTAGGCCAAAACATATATATGAAAATTTCTGAAAGATATAAAATACCTGAAGCATCTATAAGTACATCTAAAAGAATGTAATCTATCAAGTTTTAAATATCTTTATATGGGTTAAAGCAATCCGAACGCATGTGGTATAATCGCCTAAACGAATATCTATTGAAAGAATGATTTAAGAATAATCTTATATGCCCATGTGTTTTTATTAAGAAATCAAAATTCGAATTTGCTATTATTGCAGTTTATGTTGATGATTTAAATATTGTGGGAACTCCTGAAAAGATCACAAAAACTGTTATATATTTAAAGAATAAATTTGAAATGAAAGATCTTCACAAAACAAAATTTTGTCACGGCCTGCAACTCAAGCACTTGCCAAATGGAATTTTTATTCATCAGTCCATATATACAGAGAAAGTCTTGAAGCACTTTTATATAGACAAAGCTCATCCCATGAGTACTCTAATGGTTGTTTAATTACTTGATGTGAAGAATAATCCATTTCATCCTTATGAAGACGATGAAGAAATTCTTGATCTTGAAGTAACATATCTCAGTGCAATTAGAGTTTTAATGTATCTTGCAAATTGCACTCGGCCTGATATTACATTTTTAGTTAATCTACTTGTAAGATATAGTTCTGCGCCAACTTGAAGGCATTGGAATGGTATTAAACATTTTTTTTCGTTACCTTCATGGTACGGTTGATATGAGACTATTTTATCAACGTATATCAAGTCCATAATTGATTGGGTATGCAGATGCATGTTATTTTTTAGATCTACACAGAGGTAGATCTCAAATTGGATATATATTTACTTATGAAAATACTGTCATATCATTGAAATCTGTCAAGCAGACACTATCAGCAACATCTTCAAATCACTCAGAGATTATTACAATTTATAAAGTAAGTCGAAAGTATATTTAGCTGAGATCAGTTATTCAACATATCCAAGAAAAGTGTGGTCTTCTCATGATCAATGATAGGCCAACAATTTTATACAAAGATAATACTGTTTGTATCACTCAAATCAGATGAGGATATATCAAATTGAAAAAACCAAATATATTTCACTTAAATTCTTTTATACTCACGAATTTCAAAAAAATGTAAAATTGATGTCAAGCAGATACAATGAAGTGATAATCTGATAGATTTATTCACGAAAGCATTACTAACTACGACATTTGAGAAAATTGTGTAGAACATTGGAATGCAAAGACTTAAAGATCTATCGTTATGCATTTTTTAAGGAAAGTAAATGTTTTGAAAACTTGTGCTGGTTGTACTCTTTTTTCTTCGCTAAAATTTTGTCCCATTGGGTTTTCTTTTATAAGGTTTTAATGAGATAATTTTAAAGCACTTGGAAGTACATAAGAATACTATACTCTTTTTCCTTCGTCATTGATTTTTCTTCCCACTGGATTTTTTCTTGGCATATCTTAATGAGACAGATTTTTTATAGATGGTCATTCAAGAAGATATTATTTTATGCCCACATGCCTCCAACGACTTTAGGAGATATTATTTTGAAAAATATGTTGTTGCACAGTAATTTGTATAGTAATCAATGTCTATAAATATGAGCATTAATCAATCTATTATGTACAAGTAAGAAGAACGAAAAAAGAAATAAAAAAAAAAGAAAGAAATATGAGAGAAAGGAAGAAAGGAATGAAGAGAGAAAATTCAATTCTTGACTAATAAAAATTTTAAATATTTTTCCTTATAAATTTTTTACAGTAATAATTTCTTGTTAACTTTTATAACAGATTTTGTAGATTTGCTTCATCGTTATCTTGATTTTTAAAGTGCAAAACGGGAGACAAAATCATGAAACGACGTTTCCTCGTAATGATATGATTTACAATGAAGCGGTTTCATTTTTCATCCTTTTTGAAAAGTGGTTTTCACTCTATCAGACATGAGAGAAAATTTTGCGCCATTTGATTCTTTTTAAACCGCTTCAATGCTTCATTTTTCATCCTCCCGGTCATTTTAAACGGCTTCATCACTCTTTGTATGATCACTGCGTTGTGTCAGGGTCAGTTTGGATTTGTAGATGAGATAAGCTCGTTTAAATTCATCTCAAATTTATTATTACATTTTTTTTAATTCTCATATAAAATATAAATTTTAATATAAATTTTTCAAATTTCAAAACACATTTTTCAAATCTCAATTCAATTTTTTCAAATTTCAAAATAATAATAATATTAAAAAATAAACTTATTTCATCTATCAATTCAAACTGAGCCATTTTCAAAAGTATTTATGGCATTGATGGCTTTATATCTTTATATATAAAGTAGCTATCTAACGAAAATTCTTATTTCTCCGTTAAAGTTAATATTTTCCATCAGTTTTTGTTAAAATTAATATTGCATTTAATGAAAATTATTATTTTAAACACAATTTATTAAATTTATTCATTAAAATAATGTTCTTGGTATTAAAATTAATTTCACCTATTTAATTTTCTACAATAGTAAATTTTCCATTTAAAATTCATTTAACATCTTTTTAATACCACTTAATACTTTAAGCACAATTCATTAAACCCATAAATAATGCTAGAAATTTCTATTTTAGAATTCCTATTTAGGACATATTTTTTAATTCTATTTTATGTAAAATAAATATAGAATAATAATAATGGTATAGAATGACATAATAATATTATAGAATATATAAATATAACAATATATATAGAAATAAACCATTCATAACAATTTATACGTTAGAGAGTTTAATTTTATTCATGAAAATTTTATTACCATTATATAATTAATAATTTAATTTTTTTAAAAATAATTTATAATTTTAAAATGAATGCATTATTTATTAAATTAATTATATATACGGTATATATAGTTAATATATAGTATATACAATTTATTATAATTATATTAAATTGGTAATAATAAGCAATAAATATAATTAATATTATATGTTTGATATTTAATTAAAATATATATGATTAAATAAATTTATATAAATTATAATATAACATTCTTATATAAATTATAAATTATATAATTTATTTTTTCAAAAAACTCATATTATTTCTTAAAAATAATCACATAACTAAAAAAACATAGATATTTTAATGTCTTCTATTTTGAGGTTGTACAAAATAATACAAATATTAAATTATCATGTTGGAATTAAAAAAATATCATATCTTGAACTAACCTGTTGCCCAGATGACTAATACAAGAGGGGGGGTGAATTGAGTTGTATTAAAAAATTAACAATTATAAATCAAGTATATAAAATAAAATATAAAATATGAAACAGTAATAAATATAAAGAGTAAAGGTAAGAGAGAAGCAAACTCAGTATGTTAACGAGGTTCGGCCCCACTGCCTACGTCCTCGCCTCAAGCTACCCCTTGAGGATCCCCAAATCCACTATTCAATCTCCTTTATGTGGAGATAGAAACCTATTACACCTTTGAGCAGCACCGCTCCAAAGAATCCGTGTAGAACACCCTCTACACTTCCAATCACCTTACACTTGGTGACTTGACTATTCCCCGTGTAGAACACCTTCTATACTTCCAATCACCTCACACTTGGTGATTTAACTATTCCCCGTGTAGAACACCTTCTACACACACAAGGGTTATACACACCCTTTTACAAATACAAGAGTTGATAGTAGGTAGACTATCAAAGTACACTCCTCAATGAGTGAGATAGAAACAATACAGCGCAACCTATATCTCTCTCAACAAGAACAAGAATTAAGGCTCAAAACTTTAGAAAAGAGAGAATGAGAGCTTTGAAGAAATGATGCAAAACTTAGCAATAGATGTGTAAGCTCTTGTTGTGAATTTTGCAAAACTCAAGTGAGCTATTTATAGGCAAATGATTTTTCAATTTCAAATTTGAAAAGATTCCCATATCAAAAACATCATCATTTACCTTTCAAAAATTTCAAATCTAATATTTTTACTTTTTGCATGTGACAAAAGGAGCACACTTTACTTTTCAAAAATTTCAAACATAATCTTTTACTTTTTGCATATGACAAAAGGAGCACGCTTTACTTTTCAAAATTTTCAAATAAAGATATCTACCTTTTGCATAAGTCAAGAAAAGCATCCACCACTTTTGAAAATATTCAAATAAAACATGCACATATGAAAGATGACAATCAATCATCTTAATATTTTCAAAATTCAAACATTTAATCATGTCATGCACATGTGAAAGATGACAATCAATTATCTTAATATTTTCAAAATTCAAACATTTAATCATGTCATGCACATGTGAAAGATGACAATCAATCATCTTTCAAAATTTTCAAATTTAATTTTCAAAATATCATGCACATGTGGAAAATGTATTTTGATGCTTTATGATAAAATATTAATTTTGAGCCTTAATCCTAATTTTGAATTTTTAAGAGATTTACAACATTACTCTATGATTTTAATGTAAACTTGTTCCCTTCTTGCTCATGCTTGCTTCCTTGATGTGCTTGATTATATTGTGCGGACAACTTGAACTTGAGACTCCTTTATTCTTTGGATTTATTTGTTATCATCAAAATCCATTTGTAGATTTACATGAAACTTGAAACCTTGGGTTCAACAATCTCCCCCTTTTTGATGATGACAAATGCTTGATAGAACCTGAATCCTGTATTAATACTTAAGCTCCCCCTGAGAATGTGTGTTAGTTTTTCAAGCAAAAATATAAATATAATTCCAAGTATATATAACAAGTTTAGCAATTTAAATAATGTTAATGTTCTAGTCTAAAACTTCTTCCCCTTTTGGCATCATTAAAAAGGAATCATAATTAGATCAATAAGATATATTCCTGCAATAACCAATAGATAAATAAAACGCTGCGTTAGTAGAGACTGTAGAGAATTCGGTGCGTAGCCACACGTGTTCGACAAAACTTGCAAAGGCTGGAGGCCTAGTTCCGGTAATTCGGTGCGGAAGGAGATTTTATAAAGAGCTGAATAATTGAAACCACCCGTGCCCGACAAAACCTGCAAAGGCTGGAGGCGTAGCTCTGGCAATTCGGTGCAGAGATTTGTTCCGCTTGATGTTGCTGAAAAATGAGATATTATCATGATTTGTAAGTTTGTCTTGTTCTTATTTCCATTTCTATAAGAACAATCCTTAGCTTTATCTATTTCGCATCAAGCTTTCTTCTCATCTTTGCAATTTGCTTGCATTCTCATTCTACAATTTTTCAATGGCTCGTAGAATTCCCTTCACTGCTTCTCTTGATCAAGATTTGAGGTATCCTTCACCTCAGTCTCAATCTATTTCTGCATCTGTCGTGGGTGCCATGAAGCAACAAGAGACTGATTTAGCTAATAAATCAGATCATGACGCCATTTACGAGCTTGTGGGTCTCGGAACTCGATACTCATCATCTATCGTTGCGTTTTCTGCTCGGTTGCAGTCCAAAACTCGCGAAATTGAGAAGCTTAACGAGACTGTATCTGTACTTCAACGACTTGTTTATGAGTCAAACAAAAAAATAGTAGAATTAAAGCAACAGAATAAGGATTTGAAATCCTTGCTTACCTCTTCATTTCGATTGCCTAATCCTTTAGACAAGGATGGCATGATGATTTATGAGGAGCAAATGCATTTGAATGATGAGGCTAAACGTCTCAAGTTTCTGTAGGTCATTTAAGATAATGAAATAAAAGTATCTAGCAGATATCCATGGCATGCATCATTCCTATTTCTCTTCTAATCATGCATAGTCTATCTTCTGGTAGGGGTTTTGTGAAAATGTCTGCCAATTGATCATGTGTACTAGTGAATTCTAATACAATATCGCCCTTTTGCACATGATCTCTAAGAAAATGATATCTAATTTCAATATGTTTGGTCCGAGAATGTTGTATTGGATTCTTTGAAAGATTTATAGCACTTGTATTATCACATTTGATTGGAATGTGATTGTACATAAGTTTAAAATCCTCAAGTTGTTGCTTCATGTAAAGAACTTGAGCACAACAACTACCCGCAGCAACATATTCTGCCTCAGCAGTAGATAGTGCAACCGAATTTTGTTTTTTACTAAACCAGGAAACTAGTGCACGACCTAAGAAGTGACATGCTCCACTAGTGCTTTTTCGATCTATTTTACAGCCAGCATAATCTGCATCTGTGTAGCTGATTAGATCGAAAGATGTGTGCTTAGGGTACCATAACCCTAAGTTAATTGTACCACTAAGATATCTAAGAATGCGCTTAACTGCAATTAAATGTGATTCTTTTGGAGATGATTGAAAGCGTTCACATAAGCACATACTAAACATAATATCTGGTCTACTGGCTGTCAAATATAATAAGCTACCGATCATACCTCGATATACCTTCGAGTCAACTGGTTTACCGGTTTCATCTTTATCAAGTTTAGTGGATGGACTCATTGGTGTTCCAGTTTCCTTAGCACCTTCCATCCCAAATTTCTTCAGCAATTCCTTAATATATTTCGATTGATTGATGAATGTCCCACTTTTTACTTGCTTAATTTGCAATCCGAGAAAGAATGTAAGCTCTCCCATCATGCTCATTTCAAATTCTTCCTGCATAGTCTTAGCAAAAACTTGGCACATATTTTCATTAGTAGCACCGAATATTATATCATCAACATAAATCTGAATCAAAAGAATATCATCATTTTCGTATTTAATGAAAAGAGTTGTATCAATTTTTCCTCTTGAAAAGCCTTTTTTAATCAAGAAACCACTAAGTCTCTCGTACCACGCTCTAGGAGCTTGTTTGAGTCCATATAGTGCTTTTGTGAGTTTGAAAACATGATTTGGAGAAATATGATTTTCAAAACCTGGAGGTTGCTCAACATATACCTCTTCATTTATAAAACCATTTAAGAAAGCACTTTTAACATCCATTTGAAAAAGCTTGAAATCTTTATAACAAGCATATGCAAGTAGCATTCGAATAGCTTCTAATCTTGCGACTGGTGCATATGTCTCATCATAATCAATTCCTTCTTCTTGATTGAAACCTTAGGCTACAAGTCGAGTCTTATTTCTAGTAATGACTCCGGACTCATCTTTCTTGTTTCTAAAAACCCATTTTGTTCCAATAATAGTATGATTTTTTGGTCTAGGAACTAGTGTCCAAACATCATTTCTTTCAAATTGATTAAGCTCTTCTTGCATAGCTAGAATCCAAAATTCATCAAGAAGTGCTTCATCAATATTTTTAGGTTCAATCTGAGATAGAAAAGCAGTATGATTGCAAATATTTCTAAGAGATGATCGAGTGCTTACACCTCGTGAAGGTTCCCCCAGAATTTGTTCCACTGGATGATCTTTCACAAATTTCCACTGTTTGGTTGCATCTTGTATTAAATTTTGATGATCTTTCCTGATATCTCCATGTTGGACTTCCTCTATTGTGTTCTCTTTGTTGAGATTGAGACTTTCCGTATTATTTATACCTCCTGTTTCTTCATCAATAGATTTCTTGGAGAGTAGAGCATTAGATTCATCAAATACTACATGCATAGATTCTTGTACAGTCAAAGTCTTTTTATTGAATACTCTATAAGCTTTACTATTAGTAGAATACCCGAAAAAGATACCTTCATCAGATTTTGCATCAAACTTGCCTAAATTATCTCTGTCATTTAAAATAAAACATTTGCATCCAAATACATGAAAGTAACAAATGTTGGGCTTTTTCTCATTCCAAAGCTCATAGGGGGTTTTATCTAATTTAGACCTTAGCATAACTCTATTTATAACATAACATGCAGTACTTACCGCTTCAGCCCAAAAATAACTAGGCAAGTTGTTCTCATTGAGTATTGTTCTTGCCATCTCTTGAAGAGATCTATTTTTCCTTTCTACTACCCCATTTTGTTGAGGAGTTCGAGGAGCAGAAAAATTATGCACAAAACCATTTTCATCACAAAATGTTTCAATATTTTTATTAACAAACTCTTTTCCCCTATCACTTCGGATACTTGAAATAGTATAACCCTTTTCATTTTGAATTCTCTTGCATAACTTGGTAAAAGCATTATGTGCCTCATCTTTATGAGTAAGAAAGATGACCCAAGTATATCTAGAGAAGTCATCAACAACAACAAATGCATAATATTTTCCTCCTAAACTTGCAACTCTATTTGGTCCAAAAAGATCCATGTGTATCAGTTGTAGTGGTCTAGTAGTGGAAATATGTTTCTTGATTTTAAAAGAAGTTTTTTGTTTGTTTACCAAATTGGCATGCATCACAAATTTTGTCTTTAAGAAAATTTACCTTTGGTAAACTTCTCACAAGATCATTTTTTGAAAGTTTGGAAATAAGTTCCATATTGGCATGACCTAGTCTTCTATGCCATAACCAATTAGTTTCATTTTGAGCTGAAAAACAAATCGCATCTTGTGAGGTAATTTCTTCAAAATCAATTGTATAAACATTGTTACTTCTAAAAGCAATAAAACAAATATTACAATCATAATCATTCAATATAATGCACTTGTCCATTTTGAAAGTAACTGTAAATCCTTTATCACATAATTGACTTATGCTTAAAAGATTATGTTTTAAACCTTCAACAAGTAGAACATCTTCAATTATAAGAGAAGACTCATTACCAATTTTACCTATTCCCACGATCTTCCCTTTCGAGTTGTCTCCAAATGTCACGTGTCCTTCTTCTTTAGATCTAAGATCAAAGAACTTAGTCTTGTCTCCCGTCATGTGTCTTGAACATCCACTATCTAAAAACCATTTATTTTTGTTCGTGGAAGACGTCATGCACACTTATAAAAACAATTAAAATGATTTTTCTTGGTACCCAAGTTCTTTGGGTCCTTTATTTATTAGTATTAGAAGAAATAAGATTTTTAGGTACCCATATGGTCCTAATAGTCATTGTATGTTTTCTTCTAATAGGACAAGCAAAATAATTATGACCATTTCTATTACAAAAATTGCAAATAGCATGTGACATATATGAAGAACTTGAGTGATTATAATAGTATCCTTTTTTAACAAAATTATTTTTATGAAAAGAATTTTGAATATTGGATTTTGATTTAGAAGGATTATCAAAGAAATTTTTATAAGGTTTGTATTTTTGTTTTGGTATATATCCCAAGCCTGCCTTATCAAAAACACATCTTTGGCTACCAAGAAGTTTTTCAAAATTTCTTTTTCCATTCGTAAATTTTTCAATAATATTTTCTAAATCAGTTTTCTTTTTCTTCAACTCAAAATTTTCATCTTTCAAAACAATACTTTCTTTTCTTAAAATATCAATTTCGTTTGTTAAAGAAGAATTTTTCTTTTTCAAAACAGTATACTTGATACCCAATTTTTCAAATTCCTCATATACCTCTTCTAAAACATTTTGTAATTCTTCATATGAAGGATCTTCAATATTATCAAAATTTATTACCTCAATGTCATCTTTAACCATAAGACAAAGATTTGCTGATTCTCCATTGCTTGCTTCACTATCTGAGCTACTTGAATCATCATCCTATGTAACTTTCATTGTTTTTTTGCCTTTGTTTCGATCTTTCTTTATCAAAGGACAATCTGACTTGATATGACCAGGTTTATTGCATTTATAACAAATTAAAGTGTCATTTTTACCTGAATCTTTCTTGGAAAACTTTTTGAAAGATTTCCTTGGAGGAGTTTTATTTTTCTTTAAGAACCTCTGAATTCTTCTTGTTATCATCGCAACTTCTTCATCTTTGTCGTCATTTTCCTCATCTGCATCACTTTCACTTTCATGTGGAACAGTTTTAAGTGCCAAGCTCTTCTTTGACTTTCCTTCTTCTTCTCCTCTTTTCAATGTGTACTCATGGGTGATAAGTGACCCAATGAGTTCATTCACTTCGAGCTTCTTGAGGTCTCTAACTTCAAGAATCGCTGTCACTTTTGATTCCCAACGTTTTGGTAGAGAGTTGAGAATTTTTCTTACTATCTCCACTTTGGAATAAATTTTGCCAAGAGCTGTCAAGCTGTTTATGATGTTAGTAAAACGAGTGTACATACTAGAAATAGATTTATCATCATTCATCTTAAACATTTCATATTCATGAGTAAGAATATAAATTTTTGATTCCTTGACTTGAGAAATTCCTTCATAAGTAACTTCCAAGTTATCCCAAATTTCCTTTGCTGTAGCACAAGTCATTACTCTATTAAATTCATTACCATTGAGAGCATTATATAATAAATTTATAGCAGTTAAATTCAAAGTATAAAGTCTATCGTCTTCACGATTAAACTCTTCTTCTTCCTTTTTGACCTTTACTCCATCAACTACTTTTGTTGGAATATAAGGTCCATTTACAATGCATTTCCAGATTTCTCGACCTTGAGCCTGAAGGAATATTCTCATTCTAACTTTCCAGAATGAGTAATTGTCTCCACAAAAGAGTGGAGGTCGACTGCTAGATTGACCTTCACCAAATGAAGCTGCAATGTTAGCCATAAGATCTTAACTCAAAAGATAGTTAATCTTATAATTGAGCTCTAGCTCTGATACCAATTGTTGCCCAGATGACTAACACAAGAGGGAGGGGGTGAATTGAGTTGTATTAAAAAATTAACAATTATAAATCAAGTATATAAAATAAAATATAAAATATGAAACAGTAATAAATATAAAGAGTAAAGGTAAGAGAGAAGCAAACTCAGTATGTTAACGAGGTTCGGCCCCACTGCCTACGTCCTCGCCTCAAGCTACCCCTTGAGGATCCCCAAATCCACTATTCAATCTCCTTTATGTGGAGATAGAAACCTATTACACCTTTGAGCAGCACCGCTCCAAAGAATCCGTGTAGAACACCCTCTACACTTCCAATCACCTTACACTTGGTGACTTGACTATTCCCCGTGTAGAACACCTTCTATACTTCCAATCACCTCACACTTGGTGATTTAACTATTCCCCGTGTAGAACACCTTCTACACACACAAGGGTTATACACACCCTTTTACAAATACAAGAGTTGATAGTAGGTAGACTATCAAAGTACACTCCTCAATGAGTGAGATAGAAACAATACAGCGCAACCTATATCTCTCTCAACAAGAACAAGAATTAAGGCTCAAAACTTTAGAAAAGAGAGAATGAGAGAGGATATGATATAGCTTTTGTCTTGACAAGTTTGGACGCATGCATGCATGACATTAGTTGCAGACCTCATAAGTTGGTATGTTGTCTATTTTAATTTATAATTGCTAGTAGGGGATTTGTGGAGTGATTGCTTTTGAGTTTTTTTTTGTAATACATCTCTGAATGCATGCAGCATGATAGGTATGTCATCTTATGGTTGTTGGATATAGTTTTCTTCAAAACTTAGTGAGTTCTTATATGGCAATCTACATGTTAACATACCTAACATGGTTGTTCATATTTTTCTAGGATTTGTATGCATGAGGGCTGAAAGATGCATGGTTACTGGTTAATATTAGATAGAATATATGCAGCAAAACTGTGATGTCTAAGAGTTTGTATCCACTGAACAACATATGGGGGAGCTGGAGCCTGTTTTCATGCACTATATATATGCAGCATATTATTTTCAACAACTAATAGATAAATGCCAAATTGTGGACTGGTTGTTGGCTAAGGGTTTTTAGAAAATTATCTGATTTCGTAATCATTATCTGCATTGGATACATACATAAGATGCTTATTGAAATGAGTTTAGACATAGTGCATGAAGGTTGATTGCTATTTGTTCATGACTAGTAGATAGCATATATATAAGAGTGGTTGTGATGGCTTGATGTTTGTATCCATTGACCATAACAAGAGATGATGATGTTTTTGGTTTCCTAGCCTATATATATGCATGTGGCAAGGTCATTTCCACTACAACACGCTTGTGGACTAGTTGTTGGTTATGGTTTTTCTGGAAATTATATTTCATGGATTGCAGTGGATACATACCTCAAAAAATTGTTGAAACACGTGATGGCTAGAGACATGCATATAAGATGAAAAATGTTTGCTAGTGATCATTAGACTGCATGACTGTACTCAGTGGTTGTGATATCTTGTAGTGAGTATCCACTGAACCCAAATAGATCGGTAATTGTTTAATTTTTTTCACTATATATATATATATGCATGCAGAAGATTCATTTTCACACAATACAAGCTAGGGAATCATGCCAAATTGTGGACTGCTTAACATACATAGTTTGCTTAACATACATAGTTTTCCTTAATACGATATTTCTTAAAATCTACATTGGATACATACCATTGGTGGCTGTTGAAATCAGTGATGCTAGGGACTCTCTATATAGGCTTCCAAAATGTTTGTTAGTGGATTATTGTTGGTTATTGAGATGTCTTGTAGTATGTATCTAGAAAGTAACACATGGGGGATGTATTAATGATTTCCTGCACTATATATATGTAGCAGGTCTCCACAACTAATAGCAATGAGACTTATTATGGGGTGATGTTTAGTACTAAATCACAATGAATCCAACAAGGAGGTCAAAGTGCAAGGGAGGAGATATGTTTTTGAGGCAAGATCGTAGATGTGCATTAAGAAGGAAGCAGACAACACCCATGATGTGGTATTGACACCATTTTGGCTTGAACATTGTGTCTATATTATTGTCATTTTCATAATGCAAATGAATTCATGTATTGCTATGTTGTATACGTTGACTACACCTGGCTCATGTATCAAGTATATCTATACCATGTTTGTTGACAATAGAAATCATATTATATAACATGGGATTATATTCTGATGATGTTGTATGTCTTGTTTTGGGCTATAATGCAAATTACAAGCATTGCATGATGCTGATTTGTATGCATCATCTAGAAATTGCATGGTTTATATATATATATATATATATATATATATATATATATAAGGTTCTGATTATTAAATGTGGATCACATTTAGATCATCACCAGGCAACTATATATTAGGTGATCTACCATTTTACACAACAAAATAATGGCTGGACCATCTCAAAATAGGTAGCAATTAAATAAGTAATTAATATGACTACTATATAGTTATATATGTATATGTAAGTGAAATTAAAACATGGTTGATTAGAACGATGGGAACAAGACAAAAATATAGATGAACAGGTTTTGGCCATATTTCTCACAATATATCATTGTAGCAAAAGAGGATGTAGTAGGCTAGATAGCTTGTGGCAACAAATACTCTATTTCTACGCTCACTTACTGTGGACATTAATGGAATTGTTTTCATCAATCCAAGTTAAATTGATGAAGATGAATTGCAGGGATAAAACTCTAGCGGCAAATAGAGGTTTGCAATTTTAGATATTTTCTAGGAAAAGCATAGTTGAAAATTATGAGATATAGACATAAAATTGTGCAGAAATTGTGCTTTACCTGCAAACCATATTCATCAACACAAGTATTTTCTGAAGAAGTGTTCCATCAATATAACACTGAATTAGCAAATCGTAGTGGCCGAAATAGCTGTGTAGGACCATGGGGGATTGTCAATAAAAGTATTTGCAAGGACATTAATTGTAAGAAATAATGTTTTCTTACTGATTATGTTTGCAGGTAAAAAAAATTCTAGGCGGTAGTTCCTTGTAACAAATAGACAATGCCACGAAAAAACCATCATTTTTGGCTAGTCTCTACAACATGAATTTGCTGCAAATTTGTATAGTTGGTGGCATTTCTTACCATGATAACGTATTTGCCGCAAGAAATATTGGTTGTAATTTTAGCAATAGTGGCCAAAATAGGCTGGTGTAAGACTATGGGTAATTTCATTTGCGAAGACATTAGTTGCAAGAAATTGTGTTTTCTTACTGATTATAGTTGCAGGTAAAAAATTTTCTAGGCAGTAGTGCGTGGTAACAAATAGACAATGTCTACAACAAAAGGCATCATTTTTTGGCTAGTCTCCACAATATGAATTTGCTGCAAATTTGTATAGTTGGTGGTAGTTATTGCCAAAATAACTTATTTGCCGTAAAGAATATTGGTTGTAATTTTAGCAATAGTGAGAGACTAGATTGAGGATTTACATCATTTGCTGCAACAACTAGGCTTTACAATTGCGTATATTGTTCAATCCTACATGAATGGATAGTTGTATTTGTGACAACAATTTATTACATTTGCCAAGATAAAGTTTGCCAAAAATAGCCAACAATTTCTACAAACTTGTGATTTGCCGAAATATATAGTATAATTGGCTCTTCTTTATCCACGGAGCTGCGGCAAAAGTATTTTGCCAATAATACATCTATTCCTGCAAATTTTCTAGTCTATTGTGGCAAAACATGTTGCGGCAATTATTGAAATATGTTTCCTTCTTCAACCACCCCACGTACATGGATTTTCTGCCTCCTAAAATTGCAAGTTGTTTGCACAGTAATAGAGCACGTACATTTTTCACATACAAACTAATTAGACCATTAATTTGTGGTTGGACCCCACACACACATTAAATAAAATAATATTTAAAATTATAAAATACACAAACGTCGCCACGTAGTCCTTTTAAAAAGAGTAAATATAAATACGCGGATTCAAATAAAAAATTAATATTTTAATAATAAATCTCATGATTATTTTTAAAAAAAATTAGCGACACTTGCATATTTTACAAATACGGCATATATCTAATATTACTCTATATATAAAGACAAAAATTTATATGCCACGCAGCAACTACCAAATTAAGAGTAACAGATCATAATCATCGCCCAGAAATAATCCTCATGGAGATTGAACTAAATGAAATTATAATTGTCACAAAGCTACACATCGTGTATATATATATATATATATATCCTTTTGAAATATAAGAAATTAAAATAAAAAAAGCAGGACACCTCAATCATTAGTTTAGTAGACCCGGCCCCATCAATTTCCAAATACGGCACTGAAGAAAAGTACTGTGGTTAATTACAAATCAAAACAGTACTTGATACTAGTGTAGGGGTCCATATGAGCGTACGTAATTACTAAAATTAATCATCAAAAGATAAACTAATCTATATACACCAAAGTAGTTCCGTGTGGGAGCAAGTTTCCGGAGGGGCCCAACTACCAGTAAGGCATTGTCAGGCATGTGTAATAAATTAATGTATAATAAATGTGTACAGAAAATGGATGAGAAGTATGGGTCAAAAAAATGTGACGATAAAAGATGAAAAAGAATGAAATGGATTGACACACACAAAAAAAGTCCAATCACCACAGATCAAAAATAATATATGATAGCCTCCAGATGACCACAAACGAGCTCTCGACTTCTTAAACCTTGACTTCAGCTTCTTCTTCCAAGAACTTCTTCTTCCGAAACCGCATATTCTTTCAAATAAATTTTCTCTATATATATTTATATTTTTTTCTTATGCAGTAAAGTATGACGGATTGTAAAATACTTATTATAATAGATTCTATTTCCTAAACGTCCATAAATAGACCTTACGTCGAATTACATATATCTTATATTTATATATATTATTTTATTTGTTACTAATATACGTGCTAACTATACCGAAATCTCGTTGATGACCCAAACGATTTCGAATAAAATTCAAATCGTACTAGTGGGCCAAGAATGATTATATCTCTCGTCCTAGTCTGTTGATCGATTTTTATGATATCAACAATGACACCATCTATGAGATTTGAGTATTTTCTAAACCAAATGTGAGAGAATGATGATTTACCGGCACACTAAATAAATTGCTAGACATGCAAACAACTCTCCCAGATAAGTGTTTTCAATTCTTGTTCATCTTTGTAATCATAAAACGTGCAAAGACGAGAAAAGGTCTCACCAATTTCCTATACAAGAGTAATTTTGTAGCATTTCTTTCATTCAAACGCCTACACTTTCGAGCGGGTAAGCTTAGTGGTCCCAATATTGTTATTTTTAACATTGCAAAGGCGGGGCTTACCTATTAGAATCATGCGCATGACACTTGGTTACACAGACACAACGTAGCTGGAGGTAAGAAAAAGCCACTCAGGATGGCACTGTACACTTAAGCGTATAGTACACGTCCACGTGCATGCACAATGCACGTCCATGCAATGCATGCGCGGGACATGCATGTACTAGGCGTACACCACAGGACTTGGGACCATGCCGAAAGGCGCCCAAGTCCCATGACCTAAGCTTTAGAGTCGCACGGCGGCGCGTCGGGTGGCCAAACAACACATCGGCAACCACAGATGGACTACCAAATGTCTCTGGCCGAATCCAAACTGCCCTCACCTGGCAGGCAACGCCCTACAATGTCACAACAAACAAACGACAACTCACCTCACACCAGGGAGCTACCTCCCGCCACCTTAAGGTCTTGTGACCTGTCGGCAGCGGTTTCTGTCCAGGCCCAACGGTCACCACCCAACATACAATGTCTAAAGGGAGGGGCGGCATGCATGCACCCCGACACGCGCCAACCTGTGTTGGGGGGAGCCACCGCCATGGAAGGCAACGCCAACAGTCACCAAACTAACCTCCGACATCATCTGTCCCCGAGGGAGAGTTTGCCACCCGCCTCAGCCTAGCAAGAGCTCATTGGGTGAGCTCTCCTCCTCATTATGCATGTACGGTGCCTAAACCCAGCTCACCTCCCATTCGAGCCTCATTTCACTCATGGGCATGGAGCACCCAGATCATAGCTTTGGACTATGTACTTGTGCTCGCCTCATGGGCACACGAACCTCAGACCACCCTTAGGTTACCACCACCCAGGAGTTGCTCCCGATCACTCACCTCACTCACAGAATACACATTAGCTTGGAAACTTCACGCACGATCCACCACGAGCACCAGTTGGGATTCCCCTTCCCAGTTGTTTGCACCACCACCTCAGGATTCATGCCAAACCATAGAGTATCACTTGGGACCCTCCAAGCCATTGACACACGAAAGGTGCAACATACATGGGCTTCACCTTCCTAGGACACCACCACTCAGGAACTAACCCACTCACACACAGGACTACATTGTCATGTGCACCCTTGAGAAACACGCCTCAGTATGCATACACCGAACTCCACCCTCGAGACCTCCATGCATGCACTCGGGCCAATTTGCTCACGGATTATACACGGCATGCATCTCTCGCTCAAGACTTGCTAGCCAAGTCTCTCCAGCTCGGGACTTGTCTGCTCCTCCCTTTTGATCGCTTGGACAGGTTACTTACCACCTCAAATCATGGGAACTTAAAACTCAGCAACTCAACGGGATCTGTTTTGACAAATTTTACGCTCCAAATATGCATGGACGGACTCGGGCTAGCAACGCACTCAACTTAGACTTAACATGCACAAGCTCGAATGCAACAACCACAAGTTCACGAAAATCAACTACGGCGACTTGAAATCTCTGGTTGGTATCGCTTACAGCATGTGAATTCATTTTTTCTACTAACAAAATTATTTTCTGTAGTGCGAACCAACAATACTTCTCCAGCACGAAACAAGCTTTGCACTCTCGTCACAAGCGGGACACCAGCAAATTGCGGGGTCAAGTCTTGAGCCTTTGCCCACTCATAAACCCTTGCACGAAGATTCGCCAGTGAATCACGGAGTCGATTCCTGGGTCTTTGCTCACTCGTAAACTCTCGCATGCCAATTCGTCATGGGATTGAGACTTAAGGCCAGGGCCCCAGCACGAACATTCTCGTAAACCCTCATCCTGAGTCCAACAAGATAACAAATCGTGGGGTCAAGTCCTGGGCCATTGCCCACTCGTAAACCTCGCACACGAATTCGCCAGCGGATCGCGGGGTTGAGTCATGGGCTCTCTCGCCCACTCGTAAACCCAGGCACATTGATTTTCCCATCTCCATTTCCATTGCCAGCTCAGTGCACCAACAATTCACAAGGCTGAGGCTTAAGCATTAACCTGAGCACATTCATAAACCCTCGCATTACCATTGGATCGCCATCATAAGTGTTTGAAATACTGGCATATTACGACACTTTACTGACAATCGTTTGTTACAGGCTTTTGTTATCTCGGGCCCAGGAGACGAACCACCACCACCTCAGAATTCAAGGTATGCGATATCGAGTCAGAATTTCCACCACCTTCTCGGTGGTGATAATTTGCAGGGGAGAAATGAGGAAGAAGAAGAAGAAGAAGAAGAAGAAGAAGAAATGAGGAGAGAAAATAAGAAAAATTGAGGCGCAAAAAGAAGACAGTGATGGGTTAAAACAAAGGCACCAAACAAATTGTTCGCGATCGTGTCCATCTCCCACTACCTTTATGCTCCCGCTCGCGGTTAAATCCATCTCCCTCTACCTTTAGGCTCCATGTTCACAGTCGAGTCTGTCTCCCGCCACACTTGCACTCCTTGCTCTCACGAACGCGATCGAGTCCATCTCCTACCATCCTTAAGCTCTGTGCTACCATGTTTGCGGTCGAGCTTATCTCCTGCCACCTCGGAATTCCGTGCTTGCACTCTACGCCATTGAAAAATTTGAAATATCAACACATTACGGCTTCCTCCTGACAATTATTTATTTGTTGCATGTTTTTATTTCTTACCTTGGTTTTAGAAATTGAACCACCGTTTTTTCAGAGTTCGAGTAGTAGGTGTTTCAAGAAAATTCTCACCAAAGTACTTCTGCTAAGAATTTACGGGATACTGTGAGAGGGGAAGTTGCAGGTGGGGCCCAACCACCATTAAGGCATTGTCAGGCACAAAGTGACAAATGGAAAAAAGGCACATGAATTGAAGTGTAATAAATGTGTATACAGAAAATGGGTGGGAGGCATGGGTGAAAGCAAGATACGGGAAAGGACAAGAAAGAAGGAAATGGACTTACACATGAAAGGAAGAAGGTCCAATCGTCACAGACCAAGAGCAATATAAAAAGGCCTCCAGATGACCACAGAGGAGCTCTTAGCTTCTTCAACCTTAGCTTCAACTTCTTCTCCCTCAGCGTCATATTCTTCTAGATAAATTTCCTCCAAAGACGTTTATATTTTTTCTTGTATAGTGAGATATAAGAGATTGTAAAATACTCATTATAGTGGATTCCCCTCTCCAAATGCCCATAGACGTAGGCCTTATGTCGAACTACGTAAATCTTGTATCTCTATATATTATTTTATCTGTTACTAATGTACACATCAGCCACACCGAAATCTCGTCTGAAGTCCCAAACGATTTCAAACGAGACTCAAATCGCACAAATGGGTTAGGAATAATTTTTTCTCTCGCCTAGATTTGTTGATCGATTTTTACGGTATCAACAAGTACTATTATTGAAATGATGATGCATGCATATTGCCTACAATTGTCTTGTAATTATTAAACGTCGAATTAAAAGAGGTTAAAGATACTTTTGCTACTGAATTAGGATAAGTAGTTAATTAATCTGTGTCCATCGTACTTTGCACCGAGTGGGAAATCCACCCATAGACGTTGTAGATTAGCTAACCACTCCATAAATTTTGTCTCTATTGGTGTTTATATCACCAAAAATATTATTTGTATATGGCTTGCGTATTTTTTACGCATACGTCATATGTAAATATAATTTTTATGCACCATCTAATTTAATTATTAGTTTTTTCTGTTTCCCTCTCATCATATTAATATCTTGATGGATGTGATATTATTGTCACGTCACTAGTTTTATAAAAGGTATGCATAGCCTTGCATCCCTAACATTATTCTTATATTCTTATTCCACATCATCTTCCATGAATCTTAACTAATCTATATACACCAAAGTAGTTATAACCATTATTGAAATGATTATGCATGCATATTGCCTGCAATTGTCTTGTAATTATTAAACGTCGAATTAAAAGAGGTTAAAGATACTTTAATTAGCCACAGAATTAGGATGAGCAGTTAATTAATCTGTGTCCATTGCACTTTGCATTGAGTGAAAAGTACTGGAAAATCCACCCATAGACGTAGCTGATCAGCTAACCGCTTCATAACTTTTGTCTCTGTTGGTGTTTATTCCACATCACGAATCCTAATATATATATATATATATATATATATATATATAACAGCCCACGACAAAAATTTAGCATAGAAAATGGAGGTATCAATCTTATAATATATATGCGTGACATTTTTAAAATTAGTACAAGCAGCTTAAAAAGTTTTAATATGAAATTAACTTTATATATATATATATATATATAGGGGCGGAATCAAGATTTTGTATTTGAGGGGGTGATCGATAAAATGTGTGCTATATATAAATTTTAAAAAGACATGATAAAATTATCACATTTTTTAGTTATCGAACTCTCTAAATGTATTAATTTTCAAATTATCTATATTCTTTTAAAAAAAATAATTTTTTTACTTGCTCATATTATTTTTTGATTTAAAAAAAATTATAAATCATGAATAAATATAAAAAAATTCTAATAACTACTGATATACTGATATTAGATTTTTAACAAACTATATCTTATAATCATACAATCAAATTAAAGTGAAACTATATAAGTAAGTATAATTAATCAATTTTGACAATCATATAAATTTATAACTATATTTTTTTTTTTTAATTAGACTGTTAAAGTAATTATGAGATTAAGTGAGTTGAAATTTAAATTTCAATAGAGTTAAAATTAGAATAAAATTATATGTGTATTGATATTTGGGAGAATAATTTTAATAAAAATTTGGGGGGATAATTTATAATTTTTTTATAATTTAAGAGATAATTTAATATTATATATATGTAAATATATATACTTATATATTATATATGAATCTTTTGAAGAATTTTTGGGGGCTACACTCCCAAGTAGGTGCGTCCCTTTATATATATATATATATATATATATATATATATATATATACACACAATTAACGAATGCATGTGTATAGTAGTACTATTTAATAATACTTAGTATTATATTAGTATTTATGTTCGTAGAATAATACATTTTGATAAATGGACTAAGTAAATTGAGATGAGAAGTTTTATACACTTTGATGAAAGATTTTTTATAGATGAAAAATTTTATAAAAAGATTTCTTTTCACTGTACTAGATGATCTACAATTTTCCCGATACTTGTTTCGGTCATATTTTTCAGAAGAATATTATAAATGACAGCGATTTTCTCTATCGAATTAAATGTGTTTTATTTATTTTTTTAATATTTGTATTTATCAAATTTTTTATCGCATTTTTAATTTAAAAAAAATACTGAAAAAAAATCAAAAAAAGATAAAATACTTTAAACTCTTGATACAAAAACTTGGTGGCTTCTATCGGGTGCATGGATGTAGCAGCATCCTTAATTTTCAAAAAGTTTGGTTCTCCTACTTGCTTTTTTCTTAGATAAAAAAAAATCTTAATTAAATTGTATCAACATCATCTGTCGACACCGCGGTTTTAAATTAGTCTTCAATCATCATTCTCAAACACCCCGCCCACCCCGCCCACCCCCCTTCTTGTTAATCTAGGAAGTAAATCTATTTCATCATTTCTATTTTTAATATCATTAATTAATTATTTCATCTTCCATAATGTAATATTAAATTATAAATTCACAAATAAGATATTATATATAAATAACCTCTAATTGTTTAATAACATATTATAAAATAATCATGAGAAGATCATGTAAAAACAAAAACCAAAAAAAGAGATGATAAATGGCATTAGTACTAAGAAAGGAAAGTATCCGGATCAGTTAATTACGTTCTCTTACCGTAAGATACCCAACAACTGATGTCTTATAGGCCCTGTACATACGTAATAGCCCCAACTTCATTTTTTCAATCAAAGCCGAATATGAAATAAAATCATTTCTGTTTCATGTTATAGAAATCATATGAAGGCATGAAGAAACGGATCGAAACCACCACAAAGCTAGGCCGAATTTCAGAAGAGCTACGCAGACAACACAAAGGATTCAGAGAGTGGGATTTGGTCGCAAGCCGACGTGATCATCAAACCATTCTTCAAGTAGTATTTTGATCTACAATGTCACTCTTCTCATATATATATATATATATATATATATATACATGATGAGAGTGAATATATATATATATATTTAGAACCAATTACTTCTCCAAGATTTACACAGTTCGTTCGCTTGCTTAGTTAATAGATCACTAGTTGTGACTATTCACAGATACTTATCGATAGGAAAGACCCCAAGGCTGTAGACATAGAAGGACAACCTTTGCCTACCATGGTATACTTAGCACGTGAAAAGAGACCTCAATACCACCACAACTTCAAAGCAGGAGCCGTGAATGCACTGGTACGTTCGCCATAAATATATAAATATATATACACACACAGAGATATATATTATTATATATATCTACATGGAAATTATAATAATTTATACTTCATCAATAGCTTTTAATTAACACATGACCATATAATTTGATATTGCATGGTCTGATTAATATTAATCTTCAATTTATGTTAAAATTACATATATAGATAAGGGTGTCGTCGAGGATAAGCAATGGCCCCATAATTCTCATTTTGGATTGCGACATGTATTCAAACAATTCGGAGTCAGTGAGGGACGCTGTTTGTTTTTTCATGGATGAAGAGAAAGGTCACGACGTTGGCTTCGTACAGTTTCCACAGGCCTTCGAGAACCTTACGAAGAACGATGTCTACGGCAGTTCCTTCAACGTAAATTCGGGGGTAAGCATAGTACGTACTGCCAAAAACCATGAACATGCAATAATGATTTTAAATGACTAAACTAATTAAACATGCATGCTAGCTCTTGATAATTGTAGAATACCTAAAACGGAATTTGTGTGTGCATGGTACTGCGCACGTACGTGTTAATACTACAGGTGGAGCTTCTAGGATTTGACGGAAATGGAGGATCATGCTTTATTGGTAGTGGGTGCTTTCACAGAAGAAACGTTCTTTGTGGACAGAAGTATGGTGATCAGGATTGTAAGGCAAATTGGAAGGGATGGAATGCATTAAAATACAAGAGAGTGCGAGTGTCCTAGAAGATACTTCTAAAGTCCTTGCAAATTGTACCTATGAAGAGAAGTACGCCCAATGGGGAAACGAGGTCTCTCTCTCTCCTAAACAGTACTATGTGAACCATATTCATATGCATCTTAGGATATTAAAAAAAATTATTTATTTGTGACAAATTATTTCTTTTTAAAATGATTATATTCTGTCAAAATAAATCCATTTCATTTCAAATAATCATTATCGTCATAAATAATTGTTACAGATGGGTCTGAAATATGGTTGTCCAGTGGAAGATGTCATAACAGGACTAGCTATACAATGTCGAGGTTGGCGATCCGTCTATTTCAATCCAGAAAGGAAGGGCTTCCTTGGACTTGCACCCACTACACTATTGCAGACACTTGTACAGCACAAAAGATGGAGTGAAGGTGATTTTCAGATCTTCGTCTCAAGGTATTGTCCCCTTGTGTATGGGTACAAAAAGATTCCCCTCACACTTCGACTTTCCTATTGTCCATATTTGCTATGGGCTCCAAACTGCTTGGCCACACTTTATTATGTTGCAGTACCATCCTTGTGCCTGCTTAGGGGCATCCCCTTATTTCCTAAGGTAAGAAAAATCTCCTTATTTGAACCAAACCCGTCTATGGTTGTTCTAAATTTTTTTTCTAAGAATAGAATCATCTTACACTAATAGGTTTCAAGCGCATGGGTGCTACCATTTGCATTCGTCATCATTGTCCACCGGGCATACAGTCTTAGAGAATTTCTTTGGTGTGGGGGCACATTCCAAGGTTGGTGGAATGAACAAAGGATTTGGCTCTTCAAAAGAATTAGTTCCTACTTGTTTGCCTTTATTGACAACATCCTAAAACTTATGGGATTTACGGACTCGGCCTTTGCCATCACAGCAAAGGTGGCTGAAAGTGATGTATCGCAGAGATATGAGCAGGAGCTCATGGAATTCGGTGCTTCTTCCCCAATGTTTACTATTATAGCAACACTTGCGTTGTTAAACGCATTCTGTTTTGTTGGAGGAATGAAGAGGCTGGTTATGGATATGGAAATTTCGTTTTCAAACCCATATACGTTGCAGATTCTTCTATGTGCTCTCCTGGTTCTTATCAACCTCCCTGTTTATCAAGGTCTCTTCCTCAGGAAAGACAAGGGCAGGATGCCAACTTCAGTGACACAATGGTCACTTATGTTTGCGGCTTTGGCTTGTGCATTAGCCTATTATTAAGTTCTCTTTGAATGCCAAGCAAAACTTTCTACTAGCAAAGAAATAAGTTGAAATTACCTTTCTGAATATTGCTGACTTCCATGGCGTTATCTATTTGTAGCTGGGTATTTTCCTATGATCTATTATAGTGGTCAGTTTCTAACAATTATAGGTATTCAAACAACTCTCCCAATAGTGATCTTGTACTTATAGTTTTCCATCAATAAGGCGCCCTTGAAGAACAATCCTCTAAGTGTGACTATAGATTTTATATGGACCTATGTAAATACGAAATCGCCAAGATCACTTGTCAACTCTGGATAGATCAAATCTAGCTAAGAGAGCATACCTGTAGTCATTGGTGAGATGAGCGTAATGATATAGCTAGTCTTCCACATCCAAGATTTACTCTCTTAAAAAACCTCACCACAATGGATGTGTAGAGTCAAGAATATGAGTTTTCAAAGTGGGGACCATGACCCATGTATATACCCAAGTTCCAATTTTGTCCATGGTAAAATAATGGATTTACATAGGTCATTAATGGTTCTCTTGTAACCACCTATTAGAAATTTAATAGTGAGATATTTTTTTAGATTTTAGGAATCTCATGAAATTTTCATGAACCGATCAATTGATTAGGTTTTAATTTGTCAAAATAGTTAATGTGATCATTTACTATGGTGCCAGAAACATAATTTTATTTATTTGAATAGTTAAAAGTGTCAGAATGTGCTAGGATCTTCACTATTAGATTCGGTTAATTATTTAGAATTTTATGACGTCATAATCTCATTTTTAATTTTCAGACGAAACATTTGTTCAAAAACACGTTCTGTTTATTTCGAGATATTTTGGGGTTGAATTTCGATAAAAAGAAAATTGTAGTATTGTTAGTTTAGTGTGTATATTTAAAATTTTACGATATAAAATTTATTTCTAACTTTTTCAGAGTGAATAATAGTAACCTCAATAATAGCATCTAGTACAATGTTTTCAAAATCATAATATGAAAATTTTAAATTAGATTAGAAAAGATTTATTTAGACACTTAACAAAATCTTAACCACACTTGGTTCATAGTGTTTGATACTTGGCATTAAGAAGATCCATGAGATGGAATGTAAAAAAATCAATATGTGAAATCATGTTACCTAAATAAAACCTATTCCATCCAATCATCCAAGAAATTTAGAAACTGAAAGTTCGAGTTTGGCAGCGAAGGTAGTGGCCAACGAATTTGCTATTTTCTACACACGAAGAGCCAATGTCTTAGATCTATACACGTGGATTCAATGTTTCCCACTGAATCTAGATTAACAGTCGCACTAGAGGTGAGGATGCAATGATGATCGATACCACTCATACGCCCTTCTAACATATGGGACTAGGCATTATATATGGGTGAGGATAGAATGCGGGAGCCGGGGAGGCGGGAGTGGGGGGGGAATTAATTTCAAGAGGGTTGGTTGGCCGCCTGTGTAAGGTAAGTCATATCAAAGGCGAAATTAAAATTTGATATTTGGGGGGCCGATTGACAAAATATATAATATGTGAGTATAAATAGTATGTATTTTTTACACTTGACTATATAAAAAAATATATATATACTTTTTCTTTCTTCATTTTTTTTCTTTTTTTCTTTTTTTTTCTTCAAATTAGAAAGAACAAAAGGAAATAAACAATAATCATACGTCATAAAATTATATACAAAAAATATAAACCTCTAAATCATTTTATAACATAATTTTCTTTAACATTCCGTAATTTATTAGCTAGAGGCTATTACAAAAAAAATTAAATAAATAAACTGATGATTTTTTCTTTAAATTAAATTTGACGACAATCTTTCATGGAATAGAATTCATATATTATTATCTCGAAATGAAATTCTTGACAATTTTTTTTTCAAAAAAATAGCAAATTATAATTTTTTGAGTATTGGAAGACAGTTTTTATTTTTTATTTTTATAATTTAAATGAGTGGTTTTAATTATATATAACAAGATTATATATATATAGAATAAATTAATTTTTTGAAAACTTTTGGGAGGGCAATAACCCCCCACCTTAGCTGTAGGTCCGCCCCTGGTCGTATCCCTACTAATTTCAACAATCATATCTTATCAGATGGTAGTGGTACGCATAGAAACTTAATTTTAATAATTTAGGGGCATGTACTTATTGTAATGTTTGGTTGGCTGTGTGTGATAATCTTGGTTTGTAAATGTAATTAACTCTTATACCCCCAATGGAAAAAACAAAATATATTGCTATAATATATACTGAATGAACTTTCCATCAACCACTGGGGATATTGATTATTGTAGCTATGATTATTGCACCAACAATTTCAAGAAATAATTATTTAATTCCCAAAAAGAAAAAATTCAGGAAATAATTATGCGTTGATGGCTTTATCGTTGATATGATATTATCAAGAACGATATTCTACCTCATCACTACTTTGTTTCATAGCCAAAAAACCTTTCGTTGTTGTTCCATGAATGATGTGTTTTTTTTTTTTTAGCAATGAATTTTTGTGCTTTTAGGGAATATCTTCCTCATTACACACAAACTGGAGATGTTTAGCAAGGTCCTATTTCATTTCTACAGGTTAATGCTGTTTTTGTATTGGTAACGAATCATTTACCAACTGTTATACTTCCGAGTTACCAAGGCCTTATTGCTGGAACAATTTCGGCATATACCCTGGCCTGGGCCTCGATGCGCTGATCGATAGTGATGTTCCTCCTAGTTGACACTGATCCTGTGGCAACCAAACACGGCGCTGACTGGGTAGCTCAATGGCCCAGCCCAAGACCGACCAATTTTGGGCCATACAAGACACGTAATCATTTGGGTCTACTTTTTTTGTTTCGAAGGTTGGCACGAAGCGCGTACGGCTTAAGCATGTACAAATCATTTTCTTTATGGGCTTTGTTGCTTTGGAGACTTTGGATGCCGTCTAATCGAAAATTCACAAAGAAATCTGGTGACTTCCATGAAGAGTGGATCTAATGCATTTAAAATAATGGGGCTTGAGAATGGGATTTTGAATGCGAAGATTCCTTTGTGCTAGGAAGTGAGTCAAGCTGAGACTCTTTTTGGGCAACAGTACTTACAATCTATAAAACTGAACTTTTTACATTCCAAAAAAAAAAAAAAAACTTCAATTTTAGAATAAACTTGATCAAAACACTCTTATTTATAAATAAAAAATTTTCAAAATCTAAAAAATCTATTTCATTTATCTATTAAACGTAAACGTTTCAATTAAGCTAATAATACAATTCATAAATATGGATTGCAAGAATAATTATTCATTTGTTTTAGACTTGGTGTGAGATGAATTTGGAGATAAAATAAAGTTGTGGTTGGGGGTCAAAAAGGGCAGCAGAGAAGGCCTTGTTTTCCAAATTCGGTTTTGGGGTTCAATGGTCATTCAACGCTTCATCTTTAAACTGTAACATCTCAACACAAAACAGGCTTTGATCACATTGCACATTGATGGGATTAAAACAACTAATCGGTGAGATTTTATCACGTGTGCTAAGCTGAATGCACATGAACCTCGAAAATAAACAAGACCGAGGGGGAACAGCTTGATTTAGAAAATCTGAAACAATTTTGACAGCACAAGCTTTCGGGATTTCTTGTTGTACCACCTTTCTCCCACATGTCTAGATTTATCTCCGTACTATCAAGATTCAATAAATCTGAGATAAAGATTTTCAAAAGTTTCTAAGATAATCAAGAGTTTGCAGTTTGCTAAAATCTCAATCGTTGCTATTAAATTAAGAACAAAAGTTGTCTTGTGACAATCGCAAACATGACAACTATATTGACAAGTACCTCAACAATGTTTTCAATGATGACAAATGCATAAAATCGGAGGGAACCCATATGGAAACACTCGCTGATTAATTAATATGTTTCATATTCATCAAACATCAGGTTTAGGTCACATCCCATCATGCAAAATAAAGATTACACATCCGCTCTCTAGTAATAAATCCTGACACAATCCCTTTGAAAACTTTCTAACTGAGTCTTCCTATCTTGGTCACATACACAAAAAGAAAAGAAAATAAAATAAAAAAGAGACCTTCGATAACACCAGAAAATCAGTCCTAAAACTGGTATATTAGAAAGATCACCGTGATTCCTTACTCTTCGACAGGTAATGAATCTCCAGCTTCAAAATAACCAAAATCAAAAAGTTAGTGAAAGTATTAGCAAGGGTGAAATCATGCACAATTTGATCTGCATCACAAAGTGCTCACACATATTGAAGAAAGTATGTAATGTAAATTTTGATCAGAGGCCTACTCAGGTGTAATTGTAATGGGACTGACTCTATTGCCATTAGAATCAATAGTTAGCTACATGTAAAATTAGATCAGAGGCCAACTCAAGAGTAAGATCAGAGGCCACCTCAAGGTAATTCATTGCAATTCGCTACAAGTATCTAAATACTTATCTTTATTAGCTTCATCAATTATTTGATATAAGATTTCCCGTCTCAATCACCACCAGCCAGACTCTCTTATAGTACTCAAACTTAAACAAATCCAATCTTTCAAACACCCTTCCTAACCATTCAAAATCCAATATGTCCCTTTATAAGCTTCTTGGAGAGGAAAAAAAAAGTTTGTTTATGGGATGCTCGCCAAAAATTAGCTCAATGGAACATTATTTAGATCTGAGAAGTATGTAGCTGTTTGGACTCAAATTTCCAACATGTACACAAAAGCAATAAGCTATTTTTAAGAAGAGAATCTATAAGAAATAGAACAACAATTGTAATAAAGAAGCTCACCAGAGCTGTCATCAGGAAGAGCCTTATTATGGTTCTCCATGCACTTTAGAAGGAATTTGAAGGTCTCAATCTCACATGGGATTGTGAGCCCGCCACTATGATCAAAGCCAAACTCCTCCTCAACTTTTTCCAGCAACACTTTGAACAAGGAGTGGCTAAGATAGCTAGTTGGAATGATGAATCTCCGAAGCTCTGGCCCAACATAAACTGCCAAATAGCCTTTTGGGACATCGGTTGGCGGATCAGGGCTGTGGCAACTATCCTCGTCTGAATCACAACACATGACATTTGTTAGCCTTTTATTAATTGCCGGCGAAATACCACCTCCATGATTTTGATCAGGTGCATCTGGTGGGGGACTATTTGGCCTTGAGCCAAGTGTTACAGATTGCCACTTCTGGAGGATTTCCTTTAACCTAACAATCTGCCTGATTCCAATCAATTTGCTGCTACCATTGTCATCCATTGCTAAACGTTAGCACAATGCCGGAAAGAACCCAAAGATTGAATTCTCAGTGTCCGAATCCAGATGAAAAAGTCTCATCAAGCATCTGAAGACCAAGGCCATGTACACAAATACATGAGTTTCCGTGCGGAGAAATCAGATGATACAGTCTTCCAAACATGCACACAAATACACGAGTTTCCATGCGCAGAAATCAAGCATCTGAACACCAAGGCCATTTATGTATGAGTTGAAGAAAAGCTTACACAAAAGGCATTCCTTCGATTCATCGTTCTTCAACAAAATATATATAAAACACAGACTCAAAACAATTAAACGTGCACATAAGATTGTTAACGATTTTAATCCAGCAAATAAACCCCCTGTGGTAAACCAATGAATCTACAATAACATAAAAATTTTAACATCTATAATACTTTCTATCGATTTTTAATTGTCCGTATTCAATCCAATTCCATTTGTTCGCCAATCTTTCCAATCTTAAGAATCCAAAAAATATTTCTGAATCCGGGAAACGTACATATCTATCTTCTCCAAGAAATGCCCGGCAATCAATTTTCACTTATTTCTCTGCATTTTCAGCCAACCAGCCGCTAAAATTTCAAAATGCTAGAAACGAAAACGACAGATCAACCAACTAATTAACAAAAAATAAATATAAATATGGCAATGCAATGCAATATTAAGTTTCATGGTTCGACGTTACTTTTCACCACCCCAATTATTCTCTGTGGTTCAAGGGAAAAGACAACTTACATAAAAATTAGAAATAAAACACAACCATCAGATCCCTAAATTAAAATAATCGATCATATTGTAAACGCACATAGGTGTATTCGAATGTATGTTTATAAATCTCAACAATGCCATGCACAGAGAAATAAAAATGAAAGAGAGAGCAGAAATCTGAGAAATGCAAAACTCGGGGATTGGAATTGAATGTGAAATACAGACAGAGAAATTCACGAGTACCCGGAAAAGGAGAGGACCTTAGATGAGAAGCGGAAGAAGAAACGCCATGACCACGCTGGGAGCGAGCTCAATCTCCACGGAGAAAGAGATCAAAATTCGAGAGAGAGATACAGAGAGAGGGGAGAGACTCTTATTTACGTTTAGAGAAAGTTTTTTAATAATATTTATTTAATTTACATTGTAAAGCACTGAAACGGGCTCTCTCACTCAGCGATTATCGGACAAGAGAAACCTGGTGTGTCTCTCTCCCTCTCTCCCTCTCTCTCTCTCTCTCTCTCTCTCTGAGGCGATGGTTTCGGTTGCTTCTGTTTTTTCTGTTTTCGCCCAAGGCAAAACTAGCCTATAGCCCAAACCCACCAACGGTTTCTATTCCCGGCTAACAATTATATAATTATATAATTTATTTTCATTTCAAAATAATTTTATTAAAAAAATGAATTGTGATATCATTTTTCCTTGGATTTTTCTTCTTAATTCACACCGATTGCTGGTCTGTATTTTGAGTATTTTTAATTTTAATTGGCTCACAAGATTAAACCATTTAAAATAATAAAAAATAATTGATTCAATATGAAGAATAGCGTTGTATTTTGTTTAGACGAATAATGGGAAAGAGTAAATTATGTTCGGATGTTGAAATAATTTCAGATGACTTATAAATAATAATAAAAATAATGAATAATACTAAAAAATATAATAAATAATAATAAAGTAATTTGAGGTGATATTCTCACTATCCAAACATAGTTTAATGTATAATCACAACAAAATTTTGGAAACAATTTCTCAAACTGCAAGAAAAAAAAATGTTACCCACTTTAGATTATCATCGTTTATGTAATATAATCTAAAATCCCAATAAAATCTAATTAATCCTTAATTTGGAAAATAAGTTATAATTTGCCATATTTGTTGATATAATTTGGAAAATAAGTTATAATTTGCCATATTTGTTAATACCATCTCATTAATACTATAACATATCACTTATTTTTTGTACATCTCAATAATTTGAAGGGGGAAATTATCGCAGTCTTAAAATGAAAATAATTAAGAATTTGGGAGATAGTTGAATGTCATATTAATAGTGAGAAATGTATAAACAACAAAGAAAATACAATATAGGTATAGATTTAGACTGACACTATTTCATAGACTTAAGTTTTAACTCACCGTTACTTCATTTCAAAAAATAAAAATAAAAAAACTCACCATTACTTGCACTTAATACCTTTTAATTTAATTTTGTCAGGGTGTCGATCAAATTGTGCCCACCAGCTTGCTCTTTCCAAAAAAAATAATAATAATAATATGGAAGACATGTTCAAAGCAAATATTTGTATAAGTCTTAGATGTCAGTACGGTCACTTTATAAAAATGTAGACCCTACAAAAATATTTTTTTTTAAAAACCTGCTCTTTTTGGTGGAATTTACAAAAACGAAAAAAAAGTGTTTTTTTTTTATATTTTTACAAATTTTCAAACAAGATTTGCACCTTTTAAATTATATTTAGAATTATTCAACCGAAAAATATAGAGTAAGATGGTACCTGTTGTCAATGAAATTCAAAAGGGAACAATGGCAAGTAAAAATATACAAGCTACTTTGACATTTCAAAGCTTCGTTACAAAAAATTTATTTATTTGTGACCAGTTATTTCAAATTAAAATGATTAATTTTTATTCAAATTAGTCTATTTTCATTGTAAATTATCTTATTCATCAAAAATAATCTATCATAAATATCTATTTTTCTTGTAATATCTTAAAATTTCTAAAAAGAACAAGCCAAGTCTTTAAAAATCTTAAAGAGATCTTTAAATCGAATAACTACCGTAATGAATGTCGGCTTAATCCAAAAGAAATTATGCGGATGTAAGAAGCACATGTTTAAGCTTATGAGGGGGAAAAATACTAGTGGAACCCTACCATTTATGGCCTTGTAAGGTAACAGGTGTGATAGCCAGGCCTCTTAGGGAATAAAAGGACATAGGAGCATAATTTGAGGTTGACTGATGGGAGATTTGATGGGCACACAAATAAAGGAAAGAAGGATGAGAAGATAAACAACTGACACATGCAAAGAAGAATGTTCAATCACTATAAACTAAAGCTTCTATATATAAAAGATCGGCCAGATAGCAAAAAAAATCTCTCCAGCATCTTCTTCTTCGTTCTCTCGTAAGGATTAGGGAGTTCCAACTGGCAGACTTTATTTATAGGTTCATATATATTTTTCCTTGTAAAAATATTTATCATAGTGAATTTCCCTCCCCAAACCTCTATGGACGTAGACTTTACATCGAACTACGTAAATCTCGTATCCACATCTATTCATTTCATCTGCTATCAATGTATGCCCAGTCGCATCAAAATTTTGTCGGGATCTCCAAACAATATCGAGTAAAGTCTAACTCATACCAGTGGACTAAGAATGACTCTTTTTCCTACCCTGGCTTGTTAGCCAATTTTTATGATATCAACAGTGGCACCGGATTTTTAGGCCAAAGGTAAAAAAAAAAAAGATGATTTTCTGGAACACTGGACGACTTACCAAACAGTCAAAAAGCGCCTCCAACATGAGTGTTCTTAATGGATTATTTTTCTTTCATTTGGCAAGGACCCCGCTAGATACCTCATCTTAGTATTTATTTTACTTCATCACATGAAAGTTGCACGAGACACTTTTTTATTGCAACAATTACTCCCCTTTGGACTAGATATTTAATTGAACAAATTCATAATGCTCCCAAGATTATTTTTAAACACTGCCAGAATTGGGCTCACCCGTTGTAGGGCATGCCTATAGTATTTAGACACGCATACACCGAACACATACACACAAGTGCACTGCATTGTGCACTTAGCATACATATCCACACCTTATGCATGCATAGTAATTGTGCATGCAGAGTTACTGTGCGCATGCACAGTAGCTATATTGCCACTTGGGACAACACTGTGCACTTAAAATGCACAATGCTTGCCCAAGTTCGTGACTACATGGGAAGTTACTGTGCACGTGCATAGTAACTTCTTGGAGCTGTGAGCTAGACGAGCCCCACAGCGTCGTCCACGGGGTGCGAATGAGCTACCGGCAGGCGCCACTTTGACCGTCGGCAGTTTCTGTCTCCGGCAGGCCAAGGGACGACCAGTCAACACGCCGAGAACATCCTAGCCTTTCACCTCCTCCTACACGGCTGTAGTGCGTTGCCCAGCCACTCAGTGGCGTGGTTAGGTCTTCAGCGACCACATGGGGGGTTGCCGACATTCTCTAGCACTAGTGGGCATGTCTTTGACCGAAAACCACACCACACGGCTTCCTTCGCTTCGGGAGCTCCCTTCACAACTCTGGATTGAGCCTAACCCTTCCAACGCATGGGTGTGCTGCCAGTTGCCACCTAGGAGGTTGCCGACATTGTCTGCCTTCGCCATAGCGTCGTCAACCCGCTAGGAATACACATTTTTCGCCACCAATGGATGCCCACCCAGTGCACCTGAGATGAGATTCAAGAAAACTACTCTCCCTCGCCTCACCTCATGGTCGTCCGCCTCACTTCTCGAAGAGCATGGGCTAGCCACCCATTTGAAAAACTTCTGCTCGTCGTGACCACTCGAGACTATACTCTCGGGACTCAGCTCTCACACCTCAGAACTTCTTTCAACGTTCACCACGCACAAGCTTGCCACCCGCCACGGCTCACACAGACTCCACTTAGTGTACCCACGCTCGCCATGCATGCTCAGGACCTAGTCGTCCAAGGTGCACTTGAAATTCACCTCCCACACTGACACCATTTGGGACTCGCGTGGACCGCCATAGACTCACGGCTCTATGCTTGCCAGAACTCCCCTTATAGAGGACTCACCACTCGGGAATAACACATGCTTGAGAATGAGCACCCCTCCCGTCGTGCATTCTTGCCCAACCGCCTCTCACACATGGGGCTCGCCAATCACCTCACGTGACACCACCTCTCAACACTTACACACAACCCACGCTTGGGACTCACAAGGACCACTATGTTCACGGCTCAAGACTCGCCTAGACCAATATTCGGACCACTTTATCATACTACACACACCATGCATGTGGCGAGTGCCTAAATAGAAATAAGTATTTAAATTACCCACTTAAACCCATGTAAATACCATAGCCTCTTGGGATGGATCGATTAGAGGCATGGCATGTAAGTGGACTGTGCACTTGAGTACACAGGGCACATGCATATGCCGAACACCTCACAAAGTCCATGCATGCATCGTGACTATGCAGATGCACAGTAACTACACCACGACAGTTTCACGATAACACACTCCGTGCATGGGACATCCTCTCGGACCATTCCCCTCGCCCACAGAACACTTACACATTCGCTCATAACACATCTCACACACTCAAGCATGTAGCGTATACCGGTGCCCAGGAGACGATCATGCATACTTAGTTTGACCTCGGGTCACACGTGACTGAGGCATGCAACTCATGTCACTAATGCAACTACATTGTCGTGTGCGCCCTCGGAAAACATGTCTCACTATGCATACACGAGATTCCATTATCCACTCACGGACTTATACACGGGATGCATCTCCCATTCGGGACTCATCTACTTTTCTCATTTTATTTTGATTGGATAGGTTATTCACCACCTTGGAGGAGGGGAACTCAAATTCAGCAACACCCGCAAGCTCCCTAGTTTTGACGAACTTTCTGCCCCAACTACACATGCACGGGATTAGGCTAACAACGCCTCACCAACTCGTATTTTTCTAGCTCGGGACCCTTCAACATATGGGAATGCTTGCAACCACTCATACATAAGGACTAAGCAAAAACAATGAACTCGAACTCAGCATTCGCCGGCTCGGAAGCAACACTCGCAAGTCCACAAAAATCAATTACGACGGCCTGAGATCTCCAATTGGTATCATTCACCGCATGTGAGCTCATTTTTCTACTAACGAAATTACTTTCTGCAGCGTGAAGGGGTAGCACTGTTAGGGACTTCGGTCTAGTCCCTAAACAATAAGCTCTTCTTGACTGTCACCTCCTTGTAATGACCGATCACATTTCGCCGATTTGGCTGATTTAGACCCTTTCTAACTTTCTTGAGTTCCTATGGCTATAGGGTTATGTTGTTTATGAATGTATTTAGTATGTGTAAGGAGATATGGTAGAATAAATTATAGATTATGGTGGAAAAAAGGTTAAATGAATGTTCTTTGGGTAGGCTTATGTGTTGGGGTCTTTTTGGTAAGTTGTGTGGCTTATAAAGTGTATAGAGGTTAGGGTTTTAGTGAAGTGTCAAAAAGATTTCGAGATTTGGAATATAGATTTAGGGTTTTGTGTTTTGGATGGGATTAGGATTTAAAAAGGTTGTCTTAGATTGGGATTAAGATTTCTAAGTTATAGGAGTCCTACTAGGAATAAGTTTTGGTTGTGAGAAATATCTCATGTATTTGGTTGTAAGATGTCTTGGTCTAAGGATTTGAATTTGAGTTTGGATTTGAATTTTGAATTTTGAATTTGAATAAGATGGTAGGATAATGTATTTGGATTGGATAAAAATTAGGAGTTGGAGTTGGGTTAGATTTTGATTTTGGTTTAGGGTTTCCAAAGTGTAGGAAACCCTAAGGTTAGGCTAGGGATTTTAGCCAAATGAGTTTTGGGAGGTAGGGAAGTATTTTCTAAGGAGGTTTAAGGGTGATTTTCGATATTAGGGGTTGATGGTAAAGTTGGATGTGATTGGTGATAGAGAATATGGTTTTTTAGGCTAAGATTGATAATTAGAAGAAGATGACTCTTTTTGGTATTTTTAGATTAATGAAAGGAAAAATATTTTTGATATTTTTGGATTTATAAATGGAAAACTCTTTTTGATTTTTTTGGATATATGGAAATCCAAAGATATGAAGAGCAATATTTATGGTATTTATGATATGTGATAAAGTATGAGAAAACAAAAGAACAAACTAGAAAAAACTAGAAAATAGATGAATAATAAAAGATAAATGTGGAAAAGAAACTACTCATAAAATTGATAGACTATTCACTACTTATTCACAAATTGTAAGGTGATGAATGAAAGATTAATGAAACACACCAATTCACGAATTGCATGGTGTAATCCCCTCCGAGAGATTCACGAATTTCACCCTAGAAACCTAAGTGCAATGGCATTGCAATGATCTCTCAAACAAACCTATTCATCTCTAGGAAAATATGCCTAATGTTCAAAAGACGTAAAATAAGCTACCTAAGGTCCTATTTATAAAAAAACAAGTTGGAGACTCTTGATGAGTCCCAAAAAGATAAAATATAATTCTAATTAAACTATGACAAGTTATAGACTCCTAATGAGTCCCATAAAAAGATAAAATCTTAATTAAATTAAGATTCTATTAGACTTGGCCCTTAGATGGCCCATGGCATAGGTCATGGGCATGCTGGTGCATGGTTGGTTCAGCTGGCATGGCTCAGGTAGAATGTCTTGGTGTTAAGCTTGCTGGTCTGGAGTGGCCCATGCTTGCGCATGGCCACTGATGGGCTGAGCACATGGCCTAGGCATGGGCCTTGGGCTTGTCTGGACTTGTCAAACCATATCGCGTGGCTTGTTTTTGGGTGGTTTTTATAAGGGTCTTAACATACCTCCCGCGCTCTCGAGATACGCAGCTCACCTACTCAGTGGCGACCAACGAATTACGGGGTCACCTGGGTTCCATGGGTCACCTGGGTTCCATGCGCCACCTCATGATTTGTTCGCCTAGGGCTTGAGACTTGTGTTGGTCACCCAAGCGCGCTCGCTAAGCCCTTATCTACTCAGCGGTAACATACGAATCGTGGGGTTGCATGGATTCCATGTCCTATCTCATGATTCGCTCGCCCAGGGCTCGAGACTTGAGTTGATCATCCAAGCACACTCGCCAAGCCCTCACCTACTCAACGACGACACATGAATTGCGGGGTTGCTTGGGTTCCATACCCCGCCTCACGATTCGCTCGCCTAGAACTCGAGACTTGGGTTGGTCACCCAAGCACACTCGCCAAGCCCTCACTTACTCAGCGACAAAATACAAATTGCAGGGTCGCATGGGTTCCATGCCCTGCTTCACGATTTGTTTGCTTAGGACTCGAGACTTGGGTTGATCACCCAAGCATACTCACTAAGCTCTTACCTACTCAGCAGCGACACACGAATTACGGGATCGCATGAGTTCCATGCCCCACCTCACGATTCGCTCACCCAGGACTTTAGACTTGGGTTGTTCACCCAAGCACACTTGCCAAGCCCTCACCTACTCAGAGGCAACACATAAATCACTAGGTCGCATGGATTCCATGCCCCAGCTCATGATTCACTCGCCCAGGGCTCGAGACTTGGGTTGATCACCCAAGCGCACTCGCCAAGCCCCCACCCACTCAATGATGATACACAAATTGTGGAGTCGCAGTCAAGCCCTCTCCCACTACCTCGGAGCTCTATGCTCACTCATACGTGGTCGAGCTCATCCCCTGCTACCTTGGAGCTCTGCTTTCCCTCGTATGCAGTCAAGCCTATCTCCCGTCACCTTGGAGCTCTACGCTCCCTCGTATGCAGTCGAGCCCTCTCCCGCTACCTTGGAGCATTGCGCTCCCTAGCACATGGTTGAGTCCTCTCCCACTACCTCGGAGCTCTGCGCTCCCTCGTACACGGTCAAGCATGTCTCCCACTATCTCGAAGCTCTGCACTCCGTCGTACGCGGTCGAGCCTTAACAAAGTATTTGTTACATGTTTTTATTAAATAATTTAGAATTCCTACCAAAGTATCTTTGCTGAGAATTCGCGAGATACTGTGAGGCAGAAAAATACTCGTGGGACCCTATCATTTATGGCCTTGTAAGATAACAGGTGTGATAGCCAGGCTTGCTAGGAAACAAAAGGTCATAGGAGCATAATTGGAGGTTGGCTAATGGGACACTTGATGGACATGCAAACAAAGGAAAAAAAGGAAAGAAGGATAGGGAAATAAGCAACTAACACACACAAGGAAAAATGTCTAATCATTGTAAACCAAAACTTCTATATAGGATCGACCAGATAGCAAAAAAATCTCTCTCCAGCATCGTCTTTTTCATTCTCTCAAAGGGATTAGGGATTATCAACCGGTAGACTTTCTTTTATAGGTTCATGTATATTTTTCCTTGTATAGTGAGCAATGAGAAACTGTAAAAATACTTATCATAATGGATTTTCCTCTCCAAACTTTCGTGGACATAGGCTTTATGCCGAACCACGTAAATCTCGTGTCTACATCTATTAATTTCATCTACTATCAATGTACACGTAGTCACACCAGAATCTTATAGGGGGCCCCAAACGATATCGAGTAAAACCCAACTCGCACTAGTAGGTCAGAAATGACTCTTTTTCCTACCCTGACCTATTGACCAATTTTTATAGCATCAACAAAGCCAAACTAGACTAAAGAAAAAATGAAATTGGATAAGAATGAAAAGCCAAAACTGAGGAGATTTAATTAGAAAAGAATCAAACTCGAAACAATATACCATCAAATATATGTGAAAGCTACTAAGAGAACAAAATGAAAGCACTAGAAAAACCCAAGCATCAAGCACACAAACAAATAAAATCATGTCCTTACAATAAATAGTATTAAAAAAAGTAGCAACATTACAAAAAACTAATCATCGTCCCTTGGTGACCTTTGTTGAAAGGTTAGGGGAAACATGAGTGATTTATTTCAATCTCTCTCTTTCTCTCTAGCATTTTCATTCTCCTAGGGCTACAAAAGAAGTGGCAGGCATGAAGGGGAGCGAAGCTCCGACTCCATCTCTCCCTTCCTTTCCTTTCCTTTTTTTTTTCTTTCTTTCCTTTTCTTTTCTTGTTTTTCCCGGCCACCATGTTGGGGTTTTGGTTTTGATGGTGTTTACGGCTTTTGAAGGATGGGTTAGCAGGTGCTTAGGCTTCGGGGTTCCTAAGGCCACCACGCGCGATGTCGCTGCTCTACCAGTTCGCCGATCTTGTCGTCCTGAGAATTTGTGGAATGGCGAGGTGCGTTCTCCTCACACGCAGGGACCGAATGAGAGTTCGTTCTTATTGTGTTCTCGTTTTGGTGGATCTAGCTAGTCGATGGTGGCGCATATCAGATCTAGGACATTGGAACTCCAACATTGTGCGGCGAGTCGCTCCTAGAGTGGTGCGTGAAACCCTACGCACCACCACAGAAAGTTTTATGTACTTGTTTTTCTTTTTTTGTTTTTGTAATTTTGTTGTGTAGCTAGTATTTGTGAATATCATTTGTATAGAAAAAATTATATTGGAGAAATAGTATCTCAAGCTTCGGTCCGTGAAATTTGAGTGCTCTCCTCATTTGGGGGATGAGATTTTAGTATATTATTTTTGGTAGTAGTTTAGTCTCACAGACTTTTGTTTGTTGAGAATTAAAAGTTGTACTTCAATATGTATTTAGTTGACTTGTAAATTGAGTCTTCTCAATTTAATAGGTTTCATTGTAAACTTCGTTTTCTTGAATGAAAGAAGAAATTTTATTTCTTACAAAAAAAAATACATCATCATTTGCAACAACATTATCAACTTTACAAAATCTTTGGAGCCATATCATCTCAATTATTATTGATATCCAAATTACATCACAAATAATAAAAAAATCAATTTTTAATTTTTAATTTTAATTTTTAATTTTTAATCTAATTATTATAACATTTCAAAACTTTCCAATAATATAAAAAAAAATTAACTTTCTCAAATCTCAAAATAAAAATTATATTAAAAAATTGTATTATAACTCTTTTTTAATTTTATCATTTTTATTCAAACTTTTCTCTCTTTTTCTAAAATCTTATTAAACATTTTAATTCAAACAATTTTATTACTATTTATAAATTATCTTAATATTATTTTTTAAATTTTTATCTCATTTTATCTATATCTATGTAATGAAATGATGCCTTCATCTCTATTTTAAGTGGCACTTTTATTTTTAATGCCAAAACAATCCCAACGCATTTTATTGGGTTTGAAGATTCGACCTGTAAAGAATAAGAATAGTAGGGATGATAAATATATTTTTTTATCAAAGAGTTAACATGTCATCCTCTTCTTTTTTCCTTTTTCTATTCTTTCAATATGCACAATTATATTGATTTCACAATCAATACAAAATAACCAGAAATTCAAATAAAACTAGGTACAAGCAGAATGCTGTTAAATTATTTCAAATATTCCATCCAACTTTTCCTTTTCATTCTATAAAGTTTTCCTTCTATATATTTTTGTCAATCCCACATGGAAAAGGCAAGGAAATATTTATTGATTTATAAATGAACGGATTCATTATATATAAAATAAAATAGAAGGTAGACATACATTGATAGTGTCATCCAGTTCAAAGCACTGACCATGCGTACGTGGGCAATACATTGACATATTGGCGTTTTCTAACAAGTGATAGAATTTTTCATTAAACGAAATGATGTGTTTGAACATTTTTTTTTTACAATTTATTATTAACTATTAATTATAGTTATTTTTTATTTTTGCAAATAATAATTGTTATTACAGTTATTTTTGTACATCTTCAGAGAGTAACTTTTACATTTAAATTCAAACTGAGAATTTGTAACTAATGCTATTACATCTATTCATTCTAAATGTTAGTTTTCAGAATTTACAATATGCACCTTATATAAATAGTGTTGTATCCTAAGAACATACTTGCCCGATTTCCTTTTGTAGAACTCAATATAAGTGTAAAGCAATATTTATCTAAAAGACAGATTAAAATCGTCTCATTGTTCTTTATCTTCAATCTCTTTTTGTTATTCTCTTTCTAACAAATGTAAAAACAAAAAATAGCATAAAATTTAAAGGCATGCTTCGGTAATGAGATCATGAGATGAGATGGGAGTTTTATAAATGTAGTAAACTAGTTTGAAAAATGATAGTGATATTATTTGAGTTAAGATTTTTTATTGGATTTTGAAAAAGAATAAAGAAAAAATTAATTATGTTATAAAGTTAAATAATATTTTTATTTTAAAATTTGAAAGAGTTGTGTTGGTTTTTGTATTTTATTTGAAAATTTAAGAGATTTATAATGGTTAGAGGAAAAAGTTGAAAATTGTTTCGCATTTGTGATTTTTAATAAATAAATTATGAAAAGTTTTGATGAGATCAAATATAGCCCAAGGGCATACTTAGGGGAGAGATAAGATAAGAATTTTGTGAATAGTAGTAACATAATTTGTAAATAGTAATAAGATAGTTTGAGTTGTTTTATGGAGTTTTCAAAAATGAGAGAGAAATACTTGAATAAAAAATATTATAAAGTTCAAATATTATTAGAACATAGTTTGTAATATATTTTTGTCCGGGGTTTTAAAAAAATCCAATTATTTCTTTTTCAAAGTTTGAAAATTTTGTATAAATATCAGCTTGAAAAAATTGTAATGATTAGTTTGAAAGTGTTTGTATTGACTATTGAGTGATATTTGGGAATGAGATGATATTAAATGAGATGGGATAAGAATTTTAGTATGAAAACTTTTTCCAAACAAACCCTAAGACCACACAAAAAGGGGAATCTATAACAATGGTGGGGAACTTGCTCATAAAGATCAAATAATTGATAAAGGCATTTGTTGATTGTCAAGTAAAATATGTCCATCAAATGAGTAATGAGGCAACTCATAGATTAGCTAAACATGCATGACATGTAGAGAATGTTGAAATGTGGTTGGACAATGTCTCAAATTCAATTCCACAAGCTATTTGACTTGATACAAATAGTTTGTAATGGTTTGGATACAATAAAATCTGTTTTCATATATATATATATATATATGTATACACATTATGTATATGTATATATATAAAAGAACAACAACAAAAGAAAATGATAATTTATGTTGAAGAAAATTGTACAGATATAGTAATATGAAAAAAATTAATTCAATTTTGAGGCATGTCGAATATTATTTTTAAGGTGATAATTATCCTCACTCGAAAGAGTTTTCTATCATATTAGAAGTAATTCACCTCTAGAATACAATAAATTCACCAACTACAAACAACAATTTTGATTTTTTTCTTTCAAAGTTTTTTTTTTATAAAATTGTGTAAGTGAATGAAAATATAGAAGAATGGAAAGAATAGATTTGTGAGCCTCATCCTTTATTAATAGAAAATGAAGTAAAACCATATGAAAAATCACAACTCTTAACTTACGAGTTTTCAACTCATATTTATACTTTAAAAATCATGTTGTTTCATTTAGAGACCAAAGAATATGCATGGTTAAGTGGTTGGCACCTCCCTTCTCGGGGGATCATTAGGTTTGAAACACCTATTTAACATGTTAGTTAAATTTATTTTGAAGCATCACCGATCCAAGTGAGTCTTCACACGAGCAAGTTCGGCCCATGCGCGGTGCCTCTTTGGCCCATGTCATTCATTGTGTCTGTTTGGTCCAAGTATCATGTCTCTTCAGTCCAAACATTGTATCCTTTGAGCTTGGCCCATATGCACTTCATGGGTTATTCCTTACTAAAATTAAAGCATCAAAGTGTAGTTATGGTGATTTGAATTCATATCCTTTCTTTTGACAGAACACATTTTTACCACTAAACCAATGCATTTATTTGATATAGTAGTTCACGAAAATAAATAATAACTCACATTAAATAAATTTAATATCATCTTTATTTTGACATCCAAATAGTGTCAAGTTTATTAAGATCCTTCATTTTGAAATTTGAAGATAAATATTTCTTAGTTTCATATATTTCTTCAATATTTGTTCCAAATATAAGCAAGCATTCACATAAAGACATATTGTAGCATCATAACAATTCATGAATTTAAAATAAATACACTTATCAGCATTATTATGCCTAAATTCATGAGATAAAATTATCGAATTAAATTTCTCATACCATTATTTTGGTGCTTGCTTTAATCCATACAATAATTTAATTAATTTGTGAACTCTATTTTCTTGTCAGGCATAACAAATCTTTCTGATTATTCCATGTACACTCCTTCAACTAGTTCATCATTTGGAAAAGTAGTTTTAATATCCATTTGGTGTACAAATAAGTTGTATATTGAAACTAGTGTCATAAGCACTTTAATGGATGTAAATTTACCCACTGAAGCATATGTATCAAAATAGTCTACGGTCTATTTTTGTTTAAAACTTTTAGTTAATAATCTGGCCTTAAAAATTTGAAGAGACCTATTTGTATTGTATTTTCTCATAAAACTTATTTGCAATAGATACATTTTGGTATAAAAGGCAAGTATACAAAAACTCAAATATTGTTTGACAATATTGAGTTAATTTAATCATTTATCGTCTCTTTCTAAAATACAACATCTCTAGAAGTCATAATTTTTTTTTATCTTATTTCATATTTAATAGAATGAGTATCTTATTTAAAACAACATATATATTTCTCTCTGAAATCAAAACAATAACTTGATATGGCACAAAATTTGGATCTATATTCTTTTTTTTTTACTCTTTAACTTCTCTTTGTTTCAGTCAAAATATGTTAGGAATTATATTATTCTTTTTTCTGACTCAAGTATGTTTTTGGTGTTTGAGTAGGATCTGATTCTACTTTTGAGTTATTATAGACTTTATCTTCAATAAACTTCACATTTTTTTATTATACTATAAAGTTATAATCCAAATACAAAAGTCTATATGCTTTTGGAATTCTCAGTATATCCTACAAAAATATTTTGATTGCCCTTAGACATAATTTTTTTTTTCTTGTCAAAAACTCTATAAAAGACTAAACAATAGTATACTCTTAGCTATTCCAAATTTAATTTTATGTCTTTTTACACTCCATATGGTGAAACTTTAATTTAAATTTCATAAAAAGTATTTTATTATGTAAATAACATACTGTGAGTAATGCTTTTTCTCACAAATTACATAACAACTTTGTACTCAAAATCATAGTATTTAACATATAACTAATGATCTTTTTTTTTTTTTGCTAAACCGTTTTATTGTAGGGTATAAGGTGCACTAGTTTGATTTATTACGACATTCTCTTCCCATTACAAAGAGAATTCAGTGGAAGAAAATATCCACCACCTCTGTCACTAGACTCAATACGAAATATTTTAATTTTCTTTTCTTTTTTATTTTCAACAATAAACTTATACAATTTAAACATATTGAAAACCTCATCCTTACTTTTTATTTAGTATACATACATATATTATGAGAAATCATAACTAAAAGTAATAAAATATTTATTACTTCCTCTAGTTAAAATATAATTTAGTTCATAAATATCATAATACACAAGTTTTAGTAATTATGTATTTCTGTCTATTTTAAGAAAATGCCTCTTTGTCATTTTTGTTTGAATATAAATTTTACACATAATACCATGTCCATGAAAATATGAAAATTAAACTATGTTTATGCATAAACTTTAAAGTTAAAATTCAAATGTGCTAAACGATTATTCCAAAAGTAGAAGACTCAACATATAAGCAGAATTCGAACTTATTTTATTATTACTTAGTTTGTACATATCATCACAAAAGTACCATTTTTCAATAAACATTTTATTTTTGTGAAGAATTATATTGTTCTACTTGATTACGGCTTGACACCATTCTTACGAACCAAATTTTTAAATGCGATATCTCTTTATGTCTAGGATATGAAGAATAGTGATGAGAATAAGTAAGGGTGTAAGAAAACCGAATCAGACCGGTAGACCAGACCAGATCAAATGAAATATGGTCTGATTCGATCCAATTATTTTATAGACCGAATATTTTCTGTCCAGTCTCGGTCCAGGACATTTCTTCTCATGGACTAGACCGGATCGAATGCATAACTATTTTTTTTATATATGTATATATATAAGTAATAGTATATAACTTATAATATTAATATTAATATAGATTAAGAATGGTAGTATAAAATATTAATATATAATATGTATTCTCTTATAATATTAACATATTATAATTTATAATAGTTGTAATATAAAAATGTAAATTATAATATATTTATATAGAGTATTAATAATAACTTATAAGTAATAAGTGTATTATTATTATTTAATATTTTTTTAAGATTAAATTTTTTTAATATTTTTTTTTGTTTAAATCTATGATAAATACATAAATTAGGTTGAAAAGAATTAAATTTAGGCCAACAAATATATTTGATCATTGATCATTGCAGAATTTTGGATCAAATTTAGCCTATTAAATCATATTAAGCACCCATAGATCGAATCAGACTGGATCGGACTGGACCGTTCCTAGACCGAGCAAGTGTGGACCAAATAAGAATTCAGTTTGGTCCAGGATAGAAAAATTTCTAGACCGAATAGAATCGGTCCACATCTTTTTCAGGTCAGACCATTTACACCTCTAAGAATAAGGGCCCACACCTTCACCTTTAGTGTCCATTGTATACCTCTAGAGCTCGATGCTCCCACAGATGCTCCTTCAGCACATGTCTTTAAGTCACCCTAAACCTACACGAACTCATCCCACGATAACCCATACACAAGATGGAACCAAACAACCCAAGACATTTTTTTAGCCCCACCATCCAAGTCCAAAAAAATCCCAGATCCTGACTTGAAACAAGCCATGTAGTCCAAATTTCATACACTATATGCCAACCAAACTTGGACTCTTGTTCCTCTATCTTCCAACATGAATTTAGTCACTAGCAAGTGGGTCTTTAAAGTTAAAACCTAAGTTGTTGGTTTTGTTGAACGCTGCAAAGTCCATCTTGTAGCTCAAAAATTTACACAACTTCAAGGTCTTGATTACAGTGAAACCTTTAGTCTCGTTATTATCTACAATACTTATTCTCACTTTGGTTCTTTCTCAAGGGTGGAGTTTAAAGCAACTTGATATTTGTAATGCCTTCTTACATGAGAAATAGTCTCTCCCTTTAGACAAGTGAAGCATTACAAGAAAATGTATATTTGACTTAACCACCAGGTTTTGAAGATCCACAACATCCTAATTATGTGTTTAGACTTGACAAGGCTTTGTATGTCTTTAAACAAGCCTCACGCGTATGATAACTCAATTTTAACACTTATTTTTAGTAGTTGAGTTTTACATAGTGTCTGTATGACACTTCATTATTTTTTTGACGTTGTGAAAATGGGATGATCATGCTTCTAATTTATGTAGATGATATTATTATAATCGAAAGTTTCAGTAGATTCTCCATTGCTAATCTCATTTACATTTGTCTACTGTCTTTCATATGGAAATTTGAGAGATCTACATTAGTTTCTCAATGTTCAAGATACTCTTGAAAATGATACCCTAACTTTTAGGCCCGGTTGGTTTACAAAAAAATATCAAGTTATCTCATCTCATTTTATCTAATCATTATACATTTTTCAAATCTCAATATAAAATAATATAAACAATTTAACCTTTTTAAATCTCAATATAAAACTCATATTAAAAAAATATTTTATAACAATATTTTATTTAACTTTTTATTTTAATTTCAACCTATCTCATCTCATTTTAATCTCATATTTGAAAATAAACCCAAACTTAAGCAATCATGGTATCTACTCTCTTTACTCAAACAGTTTGACTTTGATGGTACAAAACTAGTTTCTAACTTTCTATACCCCATTTCATCTGGGAATTACTTGTCTACTCATAAAGGCACTCCAATTGATGATGCCACTCCTTACTGGTGGGACCTTTCAATACTTAACATTAACAAGATTGGATGTGGCCTTTGCTGTTAATTTTGTTTCTCAGTTCATGCAGGTTCCATTGCTCCCCATCTACAAGTTGTCGAAGGCATTTTCAGATATCTTAAGGCACAATTCATCTTGGTCTCCATTTCACCAAAGCACATCTATTTGAACTTGGAGGTTTCTTTGATGCTGGCTTGGATTGGTCTCGAGATGATCGTTGTTCAACGTCTGTCTTGGCCATTTACATGGGACCAAACTTACCATTCTTGGGAGCCAAGAAATAAACTATTGTAACTCGTTCTGCTATTGAAGCAGAATACCGAGCTTTGACTTCCATGGCTGCCGAATTGCTATTGTTTATGCACTGCTTCAAACTTCGGGGTACAAGCTTCCATCTCCTACATTGCACTCGGATAATCCAAGTGCTTTGAACATGGACCAAAATCCTGTCTTCCCCCACTGCAGCAAATACATAGAAATTGGCGTTCACTTTATTCGAACACCTGCATTCTAAAAGGCTGGAAGCTAAATTCAACCATATGGATAAAATGACACTATTTAAAGCGGCATTTGAGAATATGATTATCAGTTTCGAGTATTAGGTAATTACCTAATTGGATTGGATACATCTTGAAGCCAATTTTTTTATTTAAAAAATAAAAAAGAGAGAGTTTCGGTCGGGTTGGGTCAGGCAGGCCGACGTTCAACCCAGCCGAATCGGTACATAGCTGTACACACCACATAATACATATTACAAAGGCCATATTACAAAGGCCATAGTTTTGTCCTACCCGGGTCATGCCCTCCTTGTCTTTATAGAGATTAGAGACCGTGGGGTGCGGCTGTGAAAGGCGTGTCGTTTTAGGACTAGAAAGATCGACCACATACTGGAAATGAAATAAAATAAAAGACGATAGCTTCAAGAGTTTGGATCCAATTTGTTTTGTCATCATTTGTGCAAATTCTGGACCGTCCACACTCACATGACCCGCCCCTTTTTCTGGAGCTTTCACAAGCTCTCTCTATTATTTTATTTTGTTCTTTTTAAACTCCCCCCATCCATCTATCGACTATTTCAGCAACAGCAAGCCCGTGGAGGGAACTCAAATATAGTTCACCAACGAACAGAGACTTTTTGGACAGCAACCTCCTACTCTCCGACAACGGACACCGTTTCCATGTCTCTCGCCTCTCCTTCGCTTCACTCCAATCCCCATCCTCTCCTCTTCTCTCCTTCTAAACAACACCGTTTCCAACTTCTCGAATTCAGGGTCTTCCGTCGCAGAAGAAGGCTCAAAACCTTTCCTTCTCGTCTTTCCCTCCGATCCCAATTTCATTTCCATGACCTCTTTCACGACCTTCTCTCCCAATTCCCTTCCCTCAACTCCTTCGCTTTCCTCGCTCCTCTCTCCCTCGGTTTCGCCTCAGCCTTCTCTCTTCATCTCTCGCCGTTTAAACCCTCTCCCGTCGTCTCCGACGACGATGTCGGCGAGTGGATTCTTTTCTCCAGTCCGACCCCTTTTAACCGTTTTGTCTTCCTTCGGTGCCCGTCGATATCTTTCTCCGGGAGCGAGCTGTTGGAGGACGTCAACGAGAAGCTTGTGAAGGAGGACAGGCATTTCGTGAGTCTCAACAAGGGGAGGATGAAGATTCTTCTTGCGAGTTCCGAGGAGGAAGAGGAGAGGTTGGCGTATCAGAGAGTGTGTGTCAGTACCGACGATGGGGGAGTGATTTCCTTGGATTGGCCGGTCAACTTGGACTTGAATGAGGAGCAGGGATTGGACACCACGTTATTGCTCGTGCCGGGGACGCCGCAGGGCAGCATGGATAGCAACGTGAGGTCCGTTGTCTGCGAGGCGCTCCAGCGGGGTTGTTTTCCTGTGGTCATGAACCCCAGGGGTTGTGCGGGTTCGCCTCTCACCACGGCGCGGTAAGCGTCTGTCTTTTGTTCTTTCTATTGGTCTGTTTTTACTTTGGGTTGAGAGACGTGAGTCAATTACTTGGCTTTTGTCACATAGGAATGCTCTTTTGAGCTATTGCAATTATTGATATGGGTTTTATGTGTAGAACTATTGGTGGTTGTTCAATAAATAAGTTTCATTGTTCTTCTTGAGAACTGGTTATCTTGAACTGAGTTTCACACTTGAGTTTCTTTGTTGGGACACGGTAAACTTGAATCAGCTTCAGTCTCGGGTTTATGGGAGCAGAATTTTCTTATTCGGGTTTCTTTTGATCATTTCTGTCAAAAACAGCTGATAGTAGGGAGCCTTCTTTACTATTTTATTTTTCTGTAGGGTATTTTCAGCTGCTGACAGCGATGATGTCTCCACAGCTATACAGTTCATCAATGAGGCAAGACCATGTGCGACATTGATGGCCGTGGGCTGGGGATATGGTGCAAATATGTTGACAAAGTACTTGGCAGAATCTGGAGAGAAAACGCCACTTACAGCTGCTACATGCATAGACAATCCTTTTGACTTAGAGGAGGCCACAAGGTCCTCTCCACATCACCTGGCTATTGGTCAGAAGCTCACTGGTGGACTAATAGATATTCTCAGATCTAACAAGGTTGCTTTCAGCTTTCAGCCTTCTGTCTTCTTTGCTTTATTTACTTTCATTCTGCAGTGTTGAACTTTGAATAAACAGAATGATTGTTTTGGTATACTTTAGATTGTTTCAGCCATATTGAATTCATAATATACCTCTTTATGGTAGGAAGTTATGCTTAACAACTACTGATTTTCTAGGAGCTATTTCAAGGCAAAGCAAAAGGGTTTAATGTGGAGAAGGCTCTGTTGGCAAAGTCTGTCCGTGATTTTGAAAAATCAATATCTATGGTTTCTTATGGGTTTGATGCATTAGAAGAATTTTATTCACAGTCTAGCACAAGAGAGGCAGTTGGGAAGGTGAAGATTCCTGTTCTATATATACAGGTTAAATTTCTTTAACTCTAGTTCCATCTTGCTTTAATATTTGTACAAGACTAGTCGTCTTTTTTTTGTTTCTTTTGATAAGTACAAGTTTAATCATGTCTTGTATTTGCATACTGTTTAAAATCTCTAAATAGATACTATGCTTATAGCAACCAAAGATTTTGCTGGCATACTTGAAATTTAATTTCAAAGCTTAGCTAAATTCTCAGAAGTTTCCTGTTAAACAGAAAAGTGGAGAAAGAAAAAATAGTAATAATAATTCCATTCCGATGAAACTCGGGAAGTCTGGAGATGATATTTTCTATTAGAAACAATGGAACGAGTTGCAAAAAGAGGTTTCCAAAGTTCCTAATATTTCACTAGGTGCAAAGTCATCTAAGATACTTTTACTTCATTTGAATACCTTTTTCCTGCTTGAATTTTTTACCTTAGCAGCAGCCTTGGCCATGCTACTTAAAAATTTTAAAATTTGTCTAGTGTCGAAACATCTTTGTTTAATATGATATTTACTAGCTTGTCTACTATTTGAAATGTCTGGAATTTTTATATTATTAAAAAAATGTCTAGAAGTTATATTGTTCATAACCACCACCCCACCAAGCAGGAGAAAGTTCTAACTCATTCAAAATCATCAATTTATCAGAATGATGATGGAATGGTGCCACTATTATCTATTCCCCGTGGTTTGATAGCAGAAAATCCATTTACAAGTCTGCTCTTTTGTTCTTCAATGCCGTCTAGTATTGTTGCAAGTGGCAAATCCGCTCTGTCCTGGTGCCAGCATCTTACGATTGAGGTATAGTTTTGTTAATTTTCTTCATATCTTATATATATATATATTATATATATAATCTTTGTATCTTAACTGAAAGTAGGGAATGCATATATCTTACAAAGCATGTTGAGATCAAGTACATGATATTTTCTGGGTTCTTTGCTAATGTTTGATTGAGGCCAATTTTAAGTGTATGATGTTGGTTGATCATTGAGTTCAATTTCATTTCCATGTCCTTGACTTTTCTGAATCCTAATGCATGATTGTTTCTTCAAATTAATTGAATCTTGTTGATCCGTAGATTCAAATTTGAATTGTTCTGAAGCGAAGTCTTGGAATAACGAAGTTCAGATTTTGCTAATATTCGATATCTATTGAAGCATAGATTTCTTTGTTATTTTTAACCAATGGATTTCTCGTGCATTTTATTTTTCTTTCTTTTTTTTTTAGAAGCCTCAGTCCCTCAGTCCAGGTCAGCTCATGATTTTGTCTCTAAGCATGCTGTCTAAATTTATCAATTTGTCTTACTAAGCCATAAATTTCTGGGCATGCTGATGGTAACAAGAGCAATACTATAATCTGGAAATCATACTTCCCATTTTCAATCTTTAATATGTTAATATCTAAAGCGATATTGATCCTTTTGTACATGGAAAGTAGAGAAGTATTACAATATGATGGACCTTCCCTTTGGAACTTTTTTTTTTATTCTACTAATTGGAACTTAATTATTGGTGAATGTTGCTATAAACATGTTGGACACTTTGTGATATGCAATTGTAAAATGTAGGGGTGTAAGAAAAAATCGGTGAATCGGTAAACTAAACCGGACCAGACCAAACCTATGGAATCGGTCCGGTTTTGGGTAGGTACTGGTTCGGAATCGGTTCTAAGCTTTTTAGGACCGGACCGGACCGGTTCAATATAATATATATATATTTTAAATTAATTTTTTTAATATGATACATGATATAAAATATGTTTTTAATTATATATAATATGTTTTACATTAGTATATAATATAAATTAGTTACAATTTATATTTTATGGCCTAATACTAATAATATAATACTATATTTCTATTAGTAATATACTTTAAGTCTATATATAAATTATTATACTAAATAATTATACAGGAAATAATGATATAGTAATACTAATTTAATTTTTTTTAGCTAATACTAATAATATTAGTTATAATTATCAATGATATAATTTTAAAAAACTAAACTTATTATAACAAATACTAATATATAATTATTTTAATCGTTATAAATAATACTAATATATATATATTAATAGTCTAATAAACTAATATAGACTAATTTAAAACCGGAAAACCGGACTGAATCGGACCGGAACCAGTAAAACCGGTGCTACTGGTTTTGAAGGATAGTCGGTACGTAATCGGTTTTTAAAAATAGAAAACCGGTAGTACCGGTTCGGTTCTATATTTTATCCAAAACTAGACCGAATCGGATCAATTACACCTAATAAAATGCTACTCTTTCAGGTTGGAATTGGGGTATGGGGACATCATATGAAGTTATCCAATGCCAATCCTTATTTTATATGGGACTTCATTTAGTCTTTATACTTCTAGCGCTAAGGATTATAGCAATAAATCTCTTATTATCTATAAAAAAAAATTAATAGTAATAAGAATTTGTGTAGAACATCTTCTACATTTACAATCATTTCACGAGTGGTAATTCAACCATTCACTATGTAGAACTGCTACTACACTCACAAGGATTACACATCCTTTTTTCATAATGGCAATAACAATGCTTTTTTTTTTTCATCTGGAAAAAGTCCCAGTTGGCAAACTTGGTGGAACTTAACCCTGTATGCTTTTCAGTGATATTCTGATGTGTGGTTCATGCAGTGGCTTACAGCTGTGGAACTAGGACTTCTGAAGGGTCGCCATCCTCTCCTGAAAGATGTGGATGTTACCATTAACCCTTCAAAAGGCTTAGCTCTTGTTGAAGCTAGAGCATCCGACGAGAGTGGTGATATGGACAGGCTCTTGAATCTTACTGAATCAAACTCTCTGAATGGATATGCTGTAGATCCAATAAAAAATATGCTACAAGAGAGTGATACTGCCGCTAGCATCCATTTGAGGTCTCGACGTGATTCACGAGAAAAATTGGAAGTTGAAGACATGACAGTGCAAGAGATGGAAAATGGTGCTTTGCAACATGTTAACTCAGTTGATGGAGAATTCATTAAAGAGGAGGAAGTCAGTTCACCAGAAGGTGAAAGAGGTCAAGTGCTACAAACGGCACAAGCTGTTATGAATATGCTTGATATAACCATGCCAGGTACCTTGACAGGAGAGAAGAAAGAGAAGGTAATGCCTAGATTTGTGATTTACTTGATAGTTTGTCATGATTCCACTTGGATTGTACTAATGTTCTTGTAACACCCCTTCTTGTAAGCATAGGAGTGTTACTAAATCATATAAAATGTGCAAAGTAAGAGACAACATGATAGATTACATATGTGATCCCTCTGTTTACATATGTTTTTAATCCTTATTTGAAATACCTATAAAAAATAAATAATAGATTACCTCCCTTTTAGTGAAATCATAAAGCATGACGTTTGAAGTCTTAAAAACTTAAAATGATCTCATAACGTGAAATTTAGAGTTAATCCTATGTGTAAAGACATTTATTAGCTAAGGTTGGAATTCTGTAGAACTCAGTCTAATGTCTGGCCTGTCTGCTTGATGTCAAAATCATCATCTAGGATGTCAAAAATATAAAAACAAACATAAACGAGCTTTAGACCCAAAAAATAGCAAATATTAGTGCAAAAATTACTAAATTAGGTTTGTGCTTTGAAACCTCCATGCATATTAACTTAGCATGAGGATCAATCATCAACATATAAGCACAGAGCACATTCCACAATTAATCATGGAAATTCTAACTGTGACTAAACACACAAAATGTTGATAGAGGAATAAACAATCAAATTACGCAATCAATATGTTCTAATAGACATGTTGGAAACTTTGGTCAACTCCTGTCATAAAAAAAAAAAAGGATCTTCCCTAATTTATACTCAAGATCTTGTTAACCTCTCAATAAGGAATTTCCTAATTATTGCAGCTCTGACTTTAGGTGTTTTCTAGGTAATATTCGATAACTGTAAATCATAAAACTTTCCTAATTTATTCTTATGTGCCGGCAGGCTCTAAAGGGTGTGATTTTCTGGGGTTTTTGTTGAGCCAATGCAGCTGTGACAGATTAGGATTAGGAAACTTTAAGGGCTGCCTTAGGCAAGTTTTCTCATTGATGCTCTAAATAACTGTTACTATAGGAAAACGAATCTTTCAGTCACAAATATGCAATACAATAGTACATAAACCTAAAATAGTTGGGCCGATGGGCCTAACTTTGAAAATTTCCAACTTATGGGCCCAAAAAGGTCTTGGGGGTGACAGTTCTGTATGAAAAAACTGATGTTGGTACTGTATCATTTGCCTTGTGTGTGAAGAGAAAAATGGCTAAGTAATCCGGATTTACAGCATTTCCCATTATCATTTATATAATTTTTATTTTAACAAGATTACTTTCCCGCTGGAAATGTACTTATCAAAAAAAAAATTCCTGCTGGAAATGTCAATAGTCTCCTTTCTCATTAATGTATATGTGTAAAACATTATATAGGAATATTAGATGTCTATTAGATGTCTTTTGGATATATGACTTTCCATCTTTTTTTTTTACATGGAACCTTACCAAGTTAGGGCCCTTCAAGCCCACCCTTTAGGAGTAAACCCCAAATACATGACCCCACCCGCCAATATCTTGTATCAGGTAATCTAGCAGAACCATGATGTGGAATCAAGGCCAGGATGTGGTGTACAGTTCATCCAAAGTCTGCCTTTCTGATTGCTATGACTTTCAATCGGCATTGCCATGGTTAGATTCGATTATTAATAGGGTTTTGTCTACACCTATGGAAGGGGAGTAAAGTACTTCAGGAGCCACATGATATTATTGGAGTCGATTAAGGTTGCGTTTGGGTAGTAAGGTAATCTCAGATATTTTGTGAATAGTAGTAAAAAAGTAATGAAAACATAATTATAGAATATTGAATAGTAGTGAATAGTAGTGAAAAGTGTGAATAAAATAATGAATAATAGTAAAATTAAGCCCACAATTTTCCAGAATAAGTAATTGGCTTCCAAGTTTTGCTATGAGCTACTTGGTGCATGTTTGATATGTTGTTTTGAAAATGTTTTCAAAACTTGATTTGCAAAAAATGTGTTTGCCAAACATGAGAGAGAGAGAGAGAGAAAGAGAGAGGGTGTGACATCCCATATGATAAGGTAAGGGTAGATGGTATTTGAGATTCCTTATTGTTTGGGAATGAGAAATTTTTACTCTTTATAAGGTTTCAAATGAGCTCCAGTTGTATTCTTGACTAATACTTTTGAAATATATGCCATGTAGCTTGGACATTTTTTATTGGGGCATTACAAATGGTATTAGAGCATATCACAATTAGAAATTTGAAACTTTAACCATGCCACTTGCGATGGACTGGCCCGATAAGGACATTGGTAATTTAAAGGGGGAGATTGTGACACCCCATATGAGAAGCGGGTAGGTAGTATATGATATTCCATATTGCTTGGGAAGTAGAAATTATTGTTCTTTATAAGGTTTTAAAGAAGTTCTAGTTGTGTCATTGACTAGTTTTTTTGGAATATAGCCTATGTGGTTTGGGCATTTCATTGGAGTGTTATAAAGATGACACAAAGGGGATCTATCACATAGAGGGAGTGGATCTCCTCCACCTCAGTTGGGATTCCACTGCCTTGCATGATGGAGGGGCATCCCTCCCCCAGCGGGGAAAAAAAAAGAAGAGAAAAATTCACCATTCCCACCTTACATTGCCCCTGTGTGGAGGGGCACCTCTTCCCAGGAGCACTTATATATCTTTTAATTTTTGGGGGTTATTTTCAGTGAGGTGGACATTTGGCAAGATTGTATTGAGTATCTTTATATTTTCTCCCTTTTTTAACTTTTTAATGTTTTAGGTTTTTTTTTGTGTAGATCTAGTGCAGTTGACATGTGGCAAGATTTTATTGGGTATATTGATGGTGTTGATGAAGTTGATTATACTTGAAATCATTTAAAAAAAAATATAATAACAGAAACAAATAAAAATCAAAACTAAAAATAAATCACAACCAATACATGCGGACCCATTTCCCTATTTTGTTTTTGTTGAAATAAAAACAAGCCATTGATATTATGCATTGCATTTTCTAACATTTTGTGGTTCTCTTTGGCCCCTTGTGATTGTTGGTAGGGAGCAATAGATTAGATTCGTCACTTCTGGCCTGAATTAATAGTCACATGATTGTTCGCAATAGTTCTTTATATCTCTTCACACTTATCTAATAATTATATCCAGGTCTTGACTGCTGTGAATCAAGGAGAGACACTTCTAAATGCTTTGCAAGATGCTGTGCCAGAAGATGTTCGTGGAAAGCTTACAGCTGCTGCAACTGGAATTTTGCAGGCCCAAGGCACACACTTAAAATTTGATGGACTCCGTGATGTTGCTCGGATTCCGGATGTTCCATCAGGATTAAAATCAAATATCCAAGAGAAAGTAAGAAGATTATCGGATACACAAGGGATTGAAGAAGACCACAATTCTTCAGACCAGATAAAGAGGGCTGATGAAGTGACAGATTGCTCAACTTACACGCAACCTGGCTCAGAAAAATGTACTGCAGAACCTGAATCAGATCCGTCTGAAGAGAAATCACAAAGATCTGTAAATTTTGGTCAGTTTCAATCAACAAGTAGTGATGGAGTTGGTGATGGAGTCGATATATCTGCTTCAGTTAGGAAAGACAGCAGTGAACTGAGGAATGATGATGAATCTGCTGAGTTATACAAAGAAAATCCTGCTCCATCTCTTGACTATGGTGAGAAGGGATCAGAAACAGGTGTTAACCCTAATTTTCCCAGTCAGACTGATAAAGCAGGCAGCAGCAAGGAAGAAACAATTAATGAGCAAAACGAGAAGGACGGTGAAACAGCTCAAATAGAGATGAGAGAGGAAAATAATAATAATAAAACTGAAGAGAAAACCACAGATTCTTCAACTGACCAAAGTAAGGCGGCATCAGCTAGTGTAACAGAACTATCTCTTGGGTCCGGCCCTGAGGCCCAAGTGATGGAAAGGGAAGATAGCGATAATCAGGAGGAAAACAAAAGTATGCGGAATGTTCAGGATCAGACTAAGGTTATCTTGGGTGATCCTAGTCCCCCTACCTTCAGTGTATCCCAAGCATTGGATGCTTTAACGAGGGTGGATGATTCCACACAAGTGGCTGTTAACAGTGTTTTTGGTGTACTAGAAAATATGCTAGATCAGTTGGAGGAGGGTTCGGATAAGGAAAATGGAGTCCAGGATAGGAAAAATGTTGAAGACTCTGTTACTGAGACTGATAATGTTGTTGGAAATCAGATGTTGGAAGAGAAAGATGAAAATGAAAGTGAACAGTGCATGCAGTCGGATACTTTGGGTGATCATCCTGTATATAATCACCATGTTGGCATGCAGTTACCTCATGTTCCAAGAATTGGAAGCATAGAGGATGAAACCACGCAATATCTCAGTTCTTCTAATGGGAAAAGTATGGATATATCTCAGGGTGTTAAGAAAAATATCCATGTGAGAATGGACAAAACCAAAAAGGACCAATTAATTGGTAGTAAACTTCTTGCTGTTGAGACAGACAAGCTTAGACGTGTAACTAATATTCCAATGTACATAACTGCAAATCCGTATGTTACCTCTTTTGACAACAAATACTTGCACAAATATCTTTTCGCAAAGAAGCATTCAAAATCACTTGACTTGGATTCAACAACTGCTCTCTTGCTTGACTATTTTCCAGAAGAAGGTCAATGGAAGCTGTTGGAACAACCAGAAAATATTGGGGTCTCCAATGGTGATGTTGATGAGAGTAAGTCTGAGGTGCCCTCACCTGCGAAGTCAAATGATTCAGAAAATTTTATTGAACCACCCTATGTTATATTTGATACTGAAAAGCAACAGGAACCAGTTGCGGAATATGAAACATCAGACCCTACGAATAGCAAAGTTGAAATTAGTGATGATAAATTAGTGGAGTTGATGCAATTTGTGAAAAATATTGTGATGGATTCATTGAAAGTTGAAGTTGGTCGTAGACTAAGCTCAATTGACATGAAAGAAATAAAACCCAGGCTTGCTAGAGATTTGGAACTTGTGGCAAATGCTGTGTCATTGGTTGTTGGACATGAGGAGCATATTCGGTGTGTAGAAACTCCTATGCTCTGTACTTCAGGAAAGCTTGGGACTCTTCCTGGAGAACATATTATTAGGGCCATTTCATCTGCTGTTCGGGACACCAGCTACTTGAGAAAAGTGCTCCCAATTGGTGTTATTGTAGGCTCTAGCTTAGCTGCCTTAAGAAAATCTTTCAATGTGGCTACAGTAAAAGAAAATAATCAGAGAGAAGTTCTAACCCATATGCAAGGCAATAACTTGGGGGTAAAGACTCATGGTAAGGTTAGTGTGGTGGAGATTGATAAAAAGCCGGTTACTAAATCTGGTCATAAAACTAGTTTGGACGGTTCAGTAAACGGAGAAGTGGAAAAGGATGAGTTGAAAAACACAAACAATCATGTCATGGTTGGTGCTGTAACAGCTGCACTAGGGGCTTCTGCTTTACTGGTGAGGCAGCAGGTAAGAGTTTTGTCTCTTTTGATGCTTTCTAATTGTTCTTCCTTGGCTCTTTAAACTTGTATGAAAGTATGCTTGTATGAATCTTTGGAGGTCTAGGTGATGTGTCAGCCACATCAATCGCGCTTAGAGTTTGTACTCCTGGCATGTAAAGTTTTGACATGTACATTTTACTCAAGCATAGGAGATCCACTTTGCATTTAAAAAGGAAAAATAATATTTGCATTTTTTCCCTAGTTTTCATCCTTTAGTTTGACATCCAGTAATCATTACTAAGAAGCCGCTTTGATATATTTGTTTGTCGATTTTTTTTTCCTCTTTTTCAATTCCTTTGACTGTTTTTTTTTATAGGTAAAATGAAATTTTATGAAACCAAGTACATAGAAGAGAGAACACATAATTACAAGCTAGGAGCTAGAAAAGACGACAATGAAATCATGAGAACAAGCGCCATTAAGTACAATAGCAGGTGTGCAAAGTAATAATGTATGGGAGAAAAAATCTCTAATCTCTCCCAATAACCGTTCTCTATCTTTAAAACTACGGCCATTTCTTTTAAGCCAAATACACCACTTAAGACATAGGGGAACCATCTTACACTGGAGAGATGGTGGATTGAGACATTAAAAAATCTAATTTACCTTTTTTCATTTTAAACTTCTGATTGCCTTTAGAATATAATCAGCTGACCTTTTTATTGGTGTATTTTGATACATATGAACACAGGGCTTGTACAAAGGCAATGAAACTGCTGAAACTTCTTCAGAGTACTTCAAGGTGAAAGCTAATCATCATCACGAGCCTGAAAAGAGCCAGAATAACATAGTCACATCCCTTGCTGAGAAAGCCATGTCAGTTGCTGGTCCAGTGGTACCAATGAAAGAAGATGGCGGAGTGGATCAAGAAAGGTCTTAATTTATTTTGTTGAGATTTACCTGCTGTTGTTTGAGTTTCACTTAATTGACTCTTTTCTTTGCTACATGAAATAGGCTTGTTGCCATGTTGGCAGATTTGGGTCAAAAAGGTGGCTTGTTGAAGCTTGTTGGCAAACTAGCTTTACTCTGGGGTGGCATACGTGGTGCAATGAGTTTGACCGACAGACTTATCTCATTTCTTCATATAGCTGAACGACCTGTGTTTGTGAGGTACTTTAAATTTTTTAATGTCAAAATCCACCATCTCTCCATTCAATCAAAGAATGTGGATTGATGTAAATCAACTCCTGTTGAATCTAAGTTGGAAAAAATTGCAATCTTTGGGGAGATCTCAGTCCCAGTGATGATTTTCGTCAAACATGTATTATGGATTTTGACAATTTCAGCAGATATCCTGGCTACGGTTTGATTATAATCCATATTTTGGTCCTTTTAAACCATTCAGTAGATATGTTATCCATGATCAAGTTCTAGAGTAAACTAATCTATGTTTATTTGATCTAGATAGGAGGTCTAATATTTGAGAGGTAATTTTTTAAATAGAATTGTAACCTCAGGAATTTGCTTTTGAGATCTGATTTAAAGCTTGACTCAGTTATCTGTGTCTGCAACATGACCATGCGAATTGTCTCTTCATAATCTTATTTCTTCTTCTGTGCTTTCCTATGCGTTCCACTGTGGTTGTTGAGTAATCTAATTTAAGTCGCTAGTAATTGCTCTTTGTAAAGAGAAGATAGGATGCATGATAGGCCAGATGGTGAAAAGTATTCACATGTCTAACTCTTAATGAGTTGGTTAGGCTCTGTTGCATGGAATAAATATAATGGAATAATAGGTTGTTTTATTGGAAAATTGGAAACATAGGTACATATGTTCGCATGTAAGTGGTGTATTACTTAATTTTGTCACCTCTTCCTGAAGCATATGTTCCTTCTCGCTGATAATACACTTTTTTTGTTTTTTTTACAGTCCCTGAGTGTCTGCTCTAGTGACACTAGTTGAAGGGAAAATATAGGAAATGAAATGAGTGCCCCCATAGTTTAAAACTAAGGCATTTTTTAGTTCTAAATCAGTCTGATTTATATTCTTTGACAAAAAGGTATAAAATACTTGCTTTTAAGCCCATGTAAGCATGTGTTTGATGTTAAACAGATCACATGATTTCTTGAAGATGCAAAATTCTGAGCTTCTGTACTGTCTAGGACATTCTTCCCAAATTGCAGTTTTGTTCCATTAGAATCTTTTTATTGGTCCTTCAAGCATTTCTTTTCTGGGGGGCTCTTTTTTTTTTGTTTGGGGGGGGGGGGGGGGGGGGGGTTGACCTTGTTTGTATCCTCTGCTCATGATATATTTGTTAACTGTCTTGTTTTCTTTCCCTAGGATTCTTGGGTTTGCAGGCATGGTTCTTGTTTTATGGTCACCGGTTGTTATTCCTTTACTTCCAACACTGGTGCAAGCCTGGACAACAAATACTTCCTCTGGAATAGCTGAGTTTGTTTGCACTATTGGCCTTTACGCTGCCATTATGATACTTGTTATGATATGGGGCAGAAGAATACGTGGGTATGAAGATCCACTTGAGCAATATGGGCTGGACTTGACATCATCACAAAAGGTATGCGTTCAGGCTAGATTTGTCAGGCAAAATCCCAATGCAGTATCATTTACTTGCTACATTGAAGGGGTATGAGGATGTTTCGATTTTTTTTTTCAGTCAAAAAACATTATGAGTTGTCACAGGAGTTCTGGATAGGCTCAGATATTATAGGGAGAAAGTATTGTGCAGATCTAGGGTACACAATCAACTAGACAGTGGACCCTGGAGGAGTGTTATCACTTATCTACCTCAAGGTTTTTTATGTTATCCAGTTTTATACTGCACCATTCATTTAAGAATATCCTCCTCTCCCTCGCACGCAAAAAAGCACAACCCCGTAATCTTTTTGGTGATCGAAATCCTTCCCCATTATTTTCTATGTTTATTTTTTTAGAACACCAACCACTCCACCCACTTTCATATATCACATTTATCACATTTTTTCAAAGAGCTTTACTTTCAATTGATATCTCCAAAATCATTTCCCAACTAGAACTCTATTAAAAACCCTTAAGTCTTTTATCCCCAAACCCCCACAGACCATCGGTTGACAAACCTTCTTCCAACTCACTAAATGATGCTTTTTTTTCCTCTCCTTTACCTCCCCATAAGAAATTCCAAAATAACTTCTCAATTCTCTTTTCAACACTTGTCGGAAGAGGAAAAAGATAAAGAAAATAGATGGGAAGAATAGACAAAGTACCCTTAATAAGAGTTGCTCTTCTCCCTTTAGACAAGTAGATCATTTTCCAACCAGCCAACCTTCGTTTAATTTTTTCTATAACCCCCTCCCTATATATTAACAGCTTTGAAAAACGTCCTCAAAGGAAGCCCAACATACCTCAAAGGTAGCGAAGAAATTCTGCACCCCAGTAAGTTACCAAAACTGAAATATTTTGTACATCACCCACCAAAACAATTTAGACTTTGATAAATTAACTTTCAACCCTGAGACAGCTTCAAAACACAGCAAAATTGCTCACTCTTAAAGCATGTAGCTTATCAGGATCGGGTTCACTAAAATTCAAGGAATCATTGGCAAGTAATAAATGAGAGATCTTTAAACTATTGCTTATCTCATTACCCACCGTGAAGCTGGACAGAACATTACCTTCCATTGCCTTATCAATCATTCTACTCATGGTATTCATAATCATAACAAAAAAAATGGGGAAATGGGATCACTTTGTCTCAAACCACGAGAACTACTAAAAAAACCAGCAAGTTCTCCATTCACCAAAATAGAAAACTTAGAAGTTGACACACAATAGTTTTCTTTGATACATTTAACTCCAAAGCCATATCTTCTTAGCAAATAGTCCAGAAAATCCCAGCTAATATGGTCATATGCTTTTTCCATGTCCAATTTAATAAGATTACCAGCTTTCTCCATTTTAAGCTTACTCTCCAAAAAACATTCATTTGCAATCAAAACAAATCTAAAATCTGCCTTCCTCTCACAAAAGTATTTGGAGAATGTGAAATAATCTTCTCCATCACCCTATTCAAATAAATCACTGGCCAGCACCTTAGAGATTATTTTATAAACACCATTCACCAAACTGATATGCCTGAAATCTTTCATCTCCACGGCCCCTATCTTTTTTGGAATAAGAGCAATGAAGGTCGCATTAAAACTCAACTCAAACCTCATATACGAATGAAACTCAGCAAATACCTTTAAAAAATTAACTCTTACAACATCTCAGTAAGCTTGAAAAAAGGCCAAAGTAAAACCATCTGGACCTGGGGCCTTATCCTTATCCATGCATTTTACAACGTCAGTAATTTCTTCTTCAAACTCTCTCTCCAACCAATCAGCATCAAGTTGCTCTATAGAGTTAAAACCCAAGCTGTCTCCAAGAAAAGCTTCACAAAACAGCTGCTTTTAATAATTCAAATGTGAGCCTTTTTATCTTCATGATCGGTAAACAACCTGTCTCTATCATGTAGAAGCTCAATCACATTATTTCTTCTATGAGAATTTGCCATTTGATGAAAAAATGCTGGTAAGCCTATTACCTTCCTTTAGCCACAACACTTGATTTTTGCCTTCGTGAAGTCTTTTCCATTAACGCTAAGTTTTCCAAATCAAATACCATCCCTAATTTTCTGGTTCTATCTCCGAAATCTCCCCACGCACCTCCTCATCTTGCAAAACTCTCAACTCCTCCTAGAGCTGCTTCCTTTACTTTTCAACAACCCGAACTTTATTCCATCTCTTAAAAGCTTTCTTAAGAGATTTCATTTTTCCAGCCAAAATAAAGCTAGGAGTGCCAGAGAAATTATAGGAGTTCTACCAGCTTCTAACCTTGTCCACAAAACCTTCAACCTTTAGCCACATGTTCTCAAATCTAAAGTTACTTCTTCTACTCACAGTTCCACCACAATCCAACAAAATGAGAAAGTGGTCTGAGCACAATCTTGACAATAATTTTTGCTTTAAAGCAGAAAAATGGGTCTCCCAAGAAGGCGAAACTAGAAACCTGTCCAATCTAAACAAAGATCTACCATTAGACCAAGAATAATCTCTTCCCACCAAAGATAAATCAATGAGATATAAATCAAAGATTAAATCTGAGAAAGAAGCCATCACACTAGAAAAATGAGGCACTCCTGACTTCTCACTAACTAGGAATCCGAGTAAGGTTAAAATCCCCTCCAAAACACCAAGGCGATGTCCACCAACTACAAACACCCGACATTTCGTCTCATGAAAGATACTTTCTACTGTCCACATGTCAACAGACAGCTTTGCTGTCCATATTCTCTCCTAATCTTCTCCTTATTTTTAGCCATAGAATCTTTCCTTATTTCATGACTTATTCTTCTGTAAACTAGTGTAATATTTGACAGATTGTATAGGGCTAAGCGTTCCATGTATAGCATTATTTTCGTACAGTTTATAAATAATACACAGAACTCTCAAGGACAGAGATTCGGCTATTCAAAAAATACCTAATTCTTGACATGGTATCCAAAGCCATCAAGTGAAAAAAAAAAATCCCTAGCTTCTTTTGCATTTTTTTTTTTTAGGTTTTGGTGCTGCTTCTTTGGTGTTTCGGTCATCTCTGATCTCTCGGTGGTGCTTTTCTTTTGTGGGTTTTGTTTTTTCCGGTGTCTTTTGTGAACTTTCCGACGTCAAGCATTATTTCCAGTGGCCTATGTGTTTTTTCTGACGTGAACTTCACTCCCTCGATGGCTTCTGTGTTGTTTTCCAGTAGCCTTTGTGACTATTCCAATGGGAACCTATCTATCGGTGGCTTCTATGTTGTTTTCCGGTAGCCTTTGTGACTGTTCCAACATAAACCTCTCTATTGGTGGCTTTTATGTTGACCAGTGGTATCTCAGCATTTCTGTGGCTATTCTGTTCAAGTGACTTTCGGTTCTATCGTGCCTTTGTGCTTTTTTTGGGTTATTCTAGTGCTATTTACTATTATTTTGGGGTTGTCAATCTCAGAACTTGTATTTTTTTGGTAATTGTTGCTTCTCGGGACAATTATTCTGGTGCCCTTTTTTTTGGGGGGGTTTGCTTCTCGACAATTTTATTTTAGCCTTAGTATGTTTTGCTTTGTCTCGGCTTTTATTTTACAATGGATTCCGCATCTTTGTTTGTCAAATTTACAGGCAAAAATTACTCTACTTGGGCATTTCAATTTGAATTTTTTCTCAAAGGAAAAGACCTTTGGAATCATATTGATGGCACAGATGTCGCACAATCATCCACTTCTGACAAATTTAAAGATCTCGAGTCTTCCCCTTCATAGGTTGTGCTTGTTGCACGAATCATGTCTTGGCTTCTTGGTTCGGTAGAACCATATATTGTCACAAACTTGCGGTCTCACCGCTCCGCTCAATCCATGTGGAATTACTTAAAGAAGGTTTATCATCAAAATAATGATGCTCGTCGCTTTCAGTTAGAGCATGTGATTGCCACGTTTTAACATGGCAGTGTTTCAATCCAAGACTACAACTCGGCATTTCTGACTCTTTGGAATGAGTATATTGATTTGGTTGCAGTGGATATTCCTGTTGCCACTCTTTCAACTATTCAAAATCTTCATGAGACTCGTCAGCGTGATCAGTTTCTTATGAAACTATGCCTAGAATATGAGTATGTTCACTACTCTCTACTGAACAGATCTTTTGTTCTTTTCTCTTGATGTTTGTTTCGGTGAATTACTTCGCGAAGAACGTCTTAGTACTCAATCTATTCCGGAGCACTCTCGTGACAATTCAGGGTCAGCAACTGTGGCTTATCCTGCGCAAGGTTGAGGACTGCCCAAAAATTCTAAACCCTTGCAGTGTTTTTGCTACAAGGAATATAGGCATATTACTGGTAATTGTCTCAAGAAATATTGTTCCTATTACAAGAAAAAGGGTCACATTATCAAGGAGTGTCGTATTCACCCCCAGTATCATCTAGGGGTGTCAAAACGTGTCAACGGGTCGTGTTCGTGTCGTGTCAAGGCATATACATTACGTCTAAAGGGTCAACACAAACACGACCCGCTAAGAATTTCGTGTCAAAAATCTCAACCCTAACACGACCTTATAAAATATCGTGTCAACACGACACGACCCGTTAAGACCTGTTAAGCATATACACGAAAATGACACGATCCGACATGACACGTTTCAACCCGCAAATCCGACACGACACGTTAAGACACGTTAAACTGTTAAGTCACCCGACACGGCCCAACACATTTCACCCTATTAACTACTAGCAAATACAATACAGAAACTTCTCTTCGCCTGAAATTAAATAGCCCACTTTCCTGCTTTTACATAAGTTTCTATTACAAATTATATTTCTAACTGAAAAATATAAATAACTATTTACAAATTACAATCTTAAAATCACAAATTCACAATCTAACAAGTAATATAATACAATTTATGATAATACACCATAATACTACCATAATGCAAACTCATGACTGCATTGTAAAGTATTAAAATTACATCTCAAATATAATAAACAATACATTGTAAACATATTAATGTTACAATAATGAAATCACACATCTAAACAAACGTAGAACTTGCAGAAATAGGTATAGCGTCATCACTGCCTTTGTTGATGTTCATCTCGATTACATCTTTCGTTAACTCATCGAAGTCAAGATCTTCTTTTATTTCAATTAAAAAAAATCAATATTGAGTAGACAGTCTATAATATAAACAACTATGTATAAAAAAAAAACCAATAACTATATAATTTCAAAATTTTACCTTCCTCGTCGTCATATAATCAATCTCTTGTGCAAACCAATGCTTCAACAACATCTGGTTTTAGTGCACTCCTAAATTGATCAATGATACGCCCACCAACACTAGAAGTAGATTCAAATGCGATAGTAGAGATTGGTACACTCAAAATATCACGAGCCATTTTGGCAAGATCGGAATAACGAAATTCATTTCCTTTCCAAAAGGAAAGAATGTCAATCTTCGCATTTCTATCTACCTTAGGTTCATCCAAGTAAAGATCCAATTGACTTTTTTGCAAATGGAGACTACGATCATCATGTTCAAATGTATCAAATTCCTAAAAAAAGATAAAAAAAATAAAACTATTTCTTAATGATATGCGATATGAAATAACAATATAATTTAAATCATTAAACAAAAATATTATTTGATATTACCTGAAATACTTTTTTATTTTCGGTTAACTCACTTGTTGCTCTACTAACAGTGTTATTAGAATTCATGGTAGAAAAAGTGTGAGCACTAGAAGAACTATATTCCATGAAAATAGATGCCAATTTGGTCTGAACATTCATATACTCTACGGAACAATCTCCGTAAAGCTTCTTATAAGAGAAATTAACAAAAACCAACTTGTATCGGGGATTCAATAGAACTGCTATAGCCAACAACACATTGAACTCAGACCAATATTTCTCAAATTTAGTAAGCATTTTCTTAGACATCTTCTTCAAGTAGTCGTCATCACCCATAGAATGCTGCTTTAATTTAAAATAAATCAGAAACATTGCCGGAAAATAGAGATTGGCTATAGGGTATTTAGTTCCAGAAAAGTCACAAGTGGCTACATAAAAATACTCAATAAACTTTTAATCTTCACCACTTCTTTTCACTCAGACTCAGATAGACAATGTTTAAAATTGGAATCAGTCAATGCCAAATGTTCAAAGGCACGACGATAGAAAATAGCACTTTCCAACATAAGATAAGTAGAATTCCATCTAGTGGGAACATCCTGCCTCAACCTCTTTTTGCTATCCAAAGACATTTGATTTGATGAATCTAAAAATTTTAATTTTCTTGATTGTGATCCTTTGACATACTTGACACTTTTACGAACTTTATAGATAGCATCCTCAATCTCTTTTAACCCATCTTGTACTACTAAATTCATAATGTGAGCACAACGAAGATGAAAGAACTCACCATCACAAATAAGAGCTTTCTTAATGTTCAATTGAGTTTTTAACAACTCTACCGAAACATCATTAGAAGAAGCATTGTCTAAAGTCAATGAGAAAATCTTGTGTTCAATTCCCCACTCACATAACAAATTATAAATTTTTTCAGACAAAAATATGCCGTTATGTGGTGGTGGCATAAAAGAAAAGTTCAGAACCCTTTTTTGTAAAGTCCATCTCTTATCCAAAAAATGTACTGTAATACATATATAACCACAGTGGTTATAGAAGTCCACAAGTCAGATGTCAAACTAATTTTACCAGGAATTTCATTTAACATGCATTTAATCCTATTTTTTTTTCCCTCTGATGCATCTTAACCAAATCTGCCTTGGCAGTATTCCTAAAAATAATTTTAATGTCTAGACGCAAATATTGTAATAAAGATCTCACCCCCGAATATTCAACAAACCGAAAAGGCAGGTCATGCTTAACAATAGCAACTACCAATATTTGTCTATATTCTTCAGGGTTAAATTTAGAGTTGCTTACCGAAATAGATCCACTATTTTGTCCTAAAATCAACTGATCAATATCTCGGGAACTTCTCCTAGGGCACCCTTCAATATGACGCCTCAAATTTCCGGTTCCATTTTTGCTCAATGCAAGGTAAGTAGCTCCACACGGCTTGCACCTGGCTCGTAGCTTCTTATCACCTTGTTTCTCAGAATCAGGAACAGTTTAAAAAACATTCCACACATATGACCGCTTCCTTTGTTTTGATTTAGCCTCTTCAGTTTGAAAACTTTCTTCTTCATTTTCAATTTGGTCCAAATCAATAAACTCATTATTTTCACCTTCTGCCTCAGTCATCTGACAACAAATAAGAACAAAGGGTCATCTGAAAACATTAACTTATTTTTCAAAATATTTTAAATTATTCAGAAAAAAATTATTTTACATTTGAAATTAACATAAAAACTAGTCAGGTAATTAATTCCCTATTTTTTCTAAAATCATAATTCAGCTACTCAGGTGGATAAAATAGATATTAAAAGGATTGCGAACTGTCTGGCAAGCTTTGTACATTATAATCAAATCAATCAAATAATAAAATTGATGAGAAGAAGAGTATACGGTGCAATTGAACTAGCTCATTAATATAAAGATGGAGTGGAGGTTATATATATATGGATATATAAAATATTGTAGCTAGGTAGCATGCATCTGATGAACAGAGATATATGGACCTATGGTTTGAAAAAATAGGTTTGAGAGTGATTGAAATATACATGAATGACTAATAAGACATGGACAGTTTTGGGATTGGCTCTCTTCTATAGAATTGGTTATGCCAACTTTACCTCAAATTCAACTAGCTCTTATGAGATTATTTCATTACAAGTAATAAGTTGTAAAGATAAGAAAGAAAAAGAAGTTCAACAAAATTAATGTTGAAAGTAAAGTGTAAATACAAATAATGTCTGCTTTTGTTTGCTGATCATGATCAAATAATGCAGAAGCTAGCTCTCGGAGAATGCCAAAAAAAAAAAAATGATAACTGACAAAGTTTAGATCACATGGAAGTTAATGTACTCAGAGAACGAGCTCTTTGTGTTTATGGACAAACTCTGTGCTCATGAGTACTGTAAATTCACATCTGAAGATCGTGAACCGTGAAAACAGAACAAAAATAGGAACAAATTAGACAATATTTAAACATCCAAGATCGTAGACCAAACAACATGTTCCCATTGATACATCCGATTGATATATAGTCTTAATTCCTTCAAGATATCTTCCATAGAAAAATAAAATATAAATATTGAAGAGTAAAATTTGCTTCTAAAACAACCAAACCCTAACTCCAAGTTTCTAACAGAGTCCATTTTCATATCAATATTTGTGTGTTTTGGTAGCTCATAATAGAAACTACCTTGAAGATGGGGTGGCGTGAGAACTGGGACTGGGCGATGCCGTGAAGATGAGCTTGAGCTGCGCCGCGATGCCGTGAAGAAATGAAAGGGGCTGAAGAAGAGACCGAAGGTTGAAGACGAGTGAGACGGGAGGAAATTCGCGATTTTGATTTTTGATTCTAGGGCTCGCAATTAGAATTTAGAAACGAAAGGGGTTGGAATTTTGCTGAGTGAACAAGTCACCGATGCCGAAGGTTGAAGGTGAGTGAGACGGAAGGGAGACAGGAGGGCGATCTCGATGGAAGGTGAAGGAGGAAAGCCGATGCCGATGCGGCAATGCCGAAGGTTGAAGGTTGAAGATGAGTGAGACTGTGAGACGGGAGGGAGATCTCGATGGAAGGTGAAACTGAACGCCGAAACGGCGAAAGCCGAAGTCTGTAGACGAGTGAGAGACTGAGAGTGTTGAGGCTCTGAGCGAGAATGTGAACACTGAAACCGAATGAAGAAAAATGAGAAAGGAAAATTTCAAAAGGGGGGGCGGCGGCGGTGTAAGACTGTAAGTTAGCTATTTAGGGTTTTTTGTGCTTGAAGGGTATAATAATAATTTTATTTTTTTAACGGGTTATAACTGGTTTGACCCGTTAAAAATTTGTGTCTTAACGGGTTGACCCGTTTTGATCCAAAACCCGTTAAGCTTCAACCCTAACCCATTTTTATCGTGTCGTGTTCGTTTCGGATTAACGGGTCGTGTCATATATTACCACCCATAGTATCATCAGCCTCAAGCATTTCAGGCCTCTGTTATTGTACCTTCAGTAGCAACTTTAGCAGTCAATGGCTCTACTCCAGGTGATTTCTCTATTCCTGCACCTTCTACAGCGAATTATTTCACACCTAAAATGGTACAACAGATGCTAATTTTGGCATTATCAACTGATTCTAAGGTAACACTCCTACTAAAATCTGGTATGTGGATTTGAGGGCTTCTAATCACATGACGTATAATCCCTCAACTTTGTGTCATGTTCGGGCCTATGATGGAAAGCTTAGCCCCATACAATGTGTCAAATATTACACTAGTAAATCATGAAATAAGGAAAGATTTTATAGCTAAAAATACGGAGAATATTAGGAGAGAATATGGACAGCAAAGCTGTCTGTTGACAATCTCATTCTTAGACAATATGCCTAGTTTAGCCATAGGACTTGAGAAGGTAAATGATTAATCAAGTGAGTAGCAGCTCTCGAATCCTCCTCCTCTCAACTCTCGCTTTAAACCAGGCATGGTGTATACGAGATGTTCTCACCCACAATCTCATCTGGTGGCTCATCCGATATTTGATCCTACCATGCTTCAGATGCACTCAGTTGCAGCACCTTCAGTGCCATTGGTACGCCGCTCTCCTCGAGTGTCTGTACCCCTGAACAGGTATGGGTTTCCTTCTTCCAGTTCTAGCACTTCTATTTCAGCTCTTATTGCTACATTGTCCAATTTTGATATTCCCACATCCTACTCACAAGCTGCCAAGCATGAATGTTGGTGACAAGTTATGCAGGAAGAAATTGCCGCTTTAGAGGCCAATTACTCTTGGGACATTGAGTATTGTCCTCCCACCATTACTCCTCTAGGTTGCAAATAGGTCTACTCAGTCAAGGTTTGATCAAATGGCAGTTTGAACCATTGCAAAGCTCGGCTTGTTGCACTTGGAAATAATCGAGAATATGGTGTCAATTATGAAGAGAACTTTGCTTCTATGGCTAAGATGATTATTGTTTGTACTATTTTAGCTCTTGCTGCTTCTCATGATTGACTGCTACATCAGATGGATGTCAAGAATGCTTTTCTTGACGGGGATCTTAAAGAGTGTATTTATATGAAACCACCCCCAAGACCGTTTTCTCTCCGATTTCACAGGTGTGTAAGTTTCGTCGCTCCCTTTATGGTCTCAAACAAGTTTCGAGGACCTGGTTTGATAAATTTTGAACCATTTTACTACAATTTTCATTCAAGCAGAGCAAGTATGATACTTCCTTATTTTTTCGGAAATCAGACATGGGTATTGTTGTCCTTATGATTATGTTGACAATAATGTGATAATTGGCTTGGATTATGCTTTTCTTGGTTAGCTCAAGATTCATCTCTCTAAATCCTTTCATATGAAAGATCTTGGATCTCACTTATTTTCTTGGTCTCTAGGTGCATCGTAGTCCATCTAGTAGTTCACTCAATCAACATAAGTATGCTAGTGACTTGGTGGCTACTACTGACCTACATGAAGCTACTTTTGTTAATAATTCGATGGAATTGAATGTTAAGTTTCGCAAAGAGGAGGGTAACTTGCTGATCTCACTTTATACCGGAAGTCGGTGGGTAGCATTGTCTACCTCACCATTACTAGACTAGACATTTCCTTTGCTGTACAACAAGTCAGCCAATTTCTTCAGATTCTCCGTCATCTTCATTTGCCTGTTGTCCATAGGATTATACGTTATGTTTATGGTACCTAAGCCCGTGGTTTATTCTTTTTTATAGGCAATTCTCCTTGCTTTGCTGCATATAGCGATGCTGATTAGGCTGGTTGTGCTGATACATGTCGCTCTATCACTGGTTGGTTCGTGTTCTTAGATGATGCGTTGATCTCTTAGAAGAGTAAGAAGCAAGATTGAGTTTCTAAGTCATCTACAGAATTTCAGTACAGAGCAATATCTCTTGCTTGTTTCGAGATTATTTGGCTTTGCGGTTTGCTTGCAAAGTTAGACTTCTCTGAGACTGATCCTACACCGTTACATGTTGATAATACGATTGCTATTCAAATTACGGTCAATCCTGTCTATTATGAGCACACAAAGCATATTGAAGTCGATTGTCACTCCATCCGTGAATCTTTTGAAACTCGTGTTATCACTTTTCCACATATTTCCATTGAACTACAAATTGCTTGTTCTGAGATTATCTGGCTTCGTGGTTTGCTTGCAGAGTTAGACTTCTTTCACTTGCCTTTACATTGCTTCCTAAGTAGTAAATTGATAATTGTTGATCAATCTGCATCAATTTGAGGGGGGTTGTCAACAGACAGTTTTGCTGTCCATATTCTCTCCTAATCTTCTCCTTATTTTTAGCTATAGAATCTTTCCTTATTTCATGATTTATTCTTCTGTACAACTAGTGTAATATTTGACAGATTGTATAAGGCTAAGCTTTCCATGTATAGCATTATTTTTGTACAGTTTATAAAAAATACATAGAACTCTCAAGGCCAACGATTCAACTATTCAAAAAATACCTAGTTCTTGACACCACATTAGGGCTATAAACCCCAGCAAACACCCACTCAAAACCTTCCTCGATGTTCTTAAAATGACAAGCCGCCAAGAATTCCACCACAAAGTGATCCATCAACTCCACCACCCTCCTATTCCACACTAAAACAATGCCACAAACTTTGAATGATGGCTTGGTTCACAAATTTCAGTTTGGTTTCTTGAAAGCAAATTACATCAACATTCCATTGACGCATCATATTTTTCACCCTAAGACATTTTCTATAATCATTCAAACCCCTAACATTCCATGAAATGATTTTGGGCTTCATAACAAACCATTGACAGCCCTCTCCTTACCCTTTTCTCTCCCAGCGGGCCAGCACTACCATTCCTAGATTTGTAGTTAATAAAGCACTCCAGCCTTTTAAGTTCCCTCTCCTTTTTTTCTGCTGATTTAGCCAAACGCAGGTTGCCCTGCTTTTAAAGTTGTCAGAGGAGCTCTAAACTGTTCATATCCTTCATAAGAGATCCCAACATCTCTAATTTGCTCTGCCTTTCTTAGAACCCAATTAGAAGAATTGCTAGTCCAATCTGATCCTGGGTTAAAATACTCGAAAAGGATCCGGATTTAAATCCCCATATGATTCCAGAAATTCTCCTGAATGACAAGAAACAACATCTTCACCTCCCCCTAACACCATCTGTAGGTCAGGATTATTGAGGAGAGTACAAGGAACCTCTTCCACCGAAATGTCACCCCCCTTTAACCCTTCATCTCTCTCAACTTCATCCTTTTCCCCAACCATAACCTCACGAGACAACTGAGGTACCTCTGACTCCATAACCAGCTTAGGCCTTACACCCACACACTGGTCCAAAGACCCAGCCGCCTCCAACCCATCATTCGTAGGCAAAAGCAATATCAGAAAACCACTAGAAGACCCCCCAACCCCCCGTCAACCTATTACGTGACATCGGAATCTGGATCGAAGCCTTCTCCTTCCTGGGCTGAGCCTTCAACTGATTCACAACTTCTTGCAATACATCTACACTGTTCCTGGCCATAGATCTTGGTGCTGGAATGGTCAGGCCTTCGAACGGTACATGCCACTGCAGTCGATGGTCAAAGCCCACGCCCTTTCGGGCAAAAACTCCATTTAGGTCTACTAAGATTCTGAGATGCACCCTTGCCCAGCTCCTATTTTGGGTCTCTGGAGGGCCCAACCAAATTATTACCCTCAATCTTTTGATAAGAAGGCCCACGTGACCCCCCTTTAACTTCTGCAAATTTTGAAACAAAGCTGGGTCCACGACCTCATCTCATTAATTTACCCAAACTCTCATCAACTGAAGCTAACAAAGAATCAATTCTGCCTTTCCAAGCAATTAACTCAAACCGCATGTGCCAAAGAGACCCTTCAACTTCCTCCACTTTTTTTCACATCTCGGGACACCAATCAACACCCTCTTCATCAACAGACCTATGACTGTTCATCTCCTTTAAACCATCCTGCTTAGCCCTTTTTGTCGACAATGCCAAATTACTGCTACTTTTAACTCCATTGCCAACATCTGCAAAGTTCTTAGCAGCTGCCAAGTAAGGAGCATCTCTGGAATTCTTCTCCCTCACAACTACAGGAAGACCTCTGTTTTCATTAGTAGAAACAGAGGAACTAGCACCAACAATCTCATGAGACGACTTCACAAACCCTAACCAACCACTTCCATTTTTCCCTTCAGGAATTACAATAATACCATTCCCCTTACCCTCACCCAACTCTATCAACTTAACAAACCTTCCATAAAAATTTTGGGAAAGTTGGATGAGGAAAACTCTGTTACTGTCCCTCCTGGTCTGATAAAAAATCTTTTTACCTGAGCAACTTGGCCAATCCTCAATCACCTTAGCCATTCAAACCACCACATCTCAGCTAAGGTAAAGGACCTTAATGAATTTCCCACACTTCTCGATGATACAATAAAGACTCCCCCCCCTTCCTTCTAAACTCAAAAAGTTTAGCTTTAACCCCAAAGCTGCACTCCATTGAAAAAAAAAAAAAAAACCACCAACCTAAGCTCTCTACACCAAACCAAGAAAAGACTGAAGAAAAAAAGGAGTAGAGAACAAAGAAAAAAAACAAGAATAACGATTAATCCCGGCAAGAAGCACTAGAATTAGAAAGAGATGTCATGAAAAAGAGAGAGAGAGAGAGAGAGAGAGAGAGAGAGAGAGACTCAACTACAAATGCATTTGTGTTTCTTCTTTCATTCTTAAATATCCTGTTAATTCTATCGTCTCTGAGTTGGCATAAATTGTCTGGTGTTGTGTATCTAGGACAAAATTTGCTAATATTGAGCTCCTTGCTTGCAGATTCATAACTTTTTTAAGGGTTTGATTGGAGGAATCGTCCTTGTTCTATCAATACATTCCGTAAATGCATTACTTGGTGGTTTGCATCTCTCATGGCCTCCTACTCCATCTCCTTCAGATGCCATGAGATGGTTTAAAATATATGGGAAAACACTCATGCTTGCTGGTCAAGGACTTCTTATTGCCACCAGTGTTGCAACAGTGGAAGAATTGCTTTTCAGGTCGTGGCTGCCTAAAGAAATTGCAGTGGATCTTGGACATCATCGAGGAATTATCATCTCAGGGCTTGCATTTTCTTTATGCCAAAGGTATATTCTTGATTTTACTGAATGACATCTTGCTGCCTTCTCTATCATTTGGTTTCTTTTGTTTTCATTTGCTTCTCCTTGTGTAGCTATCAGGTTTAAGTTGCAACAATCATATGGGTTTTAGCTTTCGGTACCTTAAGTTCTGAACAGATATTGGCCCAAAGCATGTCTTCTGAAACTTCTTTCTCTTGTGGTATCACCCTGTATCTAGATATTACTGAAATAATTTGCAAATGTGCCGTAGCAGGCATGAGATTGTTTTTTCTGTTTTGGAGGCTTACTATTCTCAGTCTGCTAACCACACGCATTCAGAATGTAATGTGTCTTGGTTTAAATGGGATTTCAGGTCTCCACAGGCTATTCCGGGGCTATGGCTTTTATCTTTGGGTTTGGCAGGTGCATATCAAAGAAGTGAAGGCAGTCTCTCCATTCCAATCGGGTTGCGTACAGGGATAATGGCTTCAAGTTTTGTATTACAAAATGGTGGCTTTCTAGCTTACAAGCTCAACTTACCTCTTTGGATAACTGGGACTCATCCATTCCAACCATTTAGCGGAGTGGTTGGTTTTGCACTTGCTCTAGTTTTGGCAATAACTCTCTATCCAAGACAGCCTCAGCAGGAGAAAAAGAAAAGTTTGGAGTGAGGGAAAATGTACCGGCAAAGATTGTTGTGTTGCACTTAATGTTGTTGATACCTGTGTGGGCTGCTGTAGACAAAGGGAAACGATAGACAAATGCAAACAGCAAACTGGAAGAAAACTGAAGAAATTGAAAGCTAATGCCCAATTCCCATGGGGTTGTTTCTGATGCTGTATACGCACGAGAGGTGTTGATATGGTGTACAGTTTGTAAATACAAAACATGAAATACCAGGCAAATTTCCCTTTAGGAAAGCGATGTGTATGTCTGCATTAAGTTTCACTTTGGACTGCGTCTTCTGAGAGAACTCTCATTGTATACTTCACGTGAGCAGATAGATAGGAAATTAGGAATACTACATGTTGAGGTTGTGGCATACGGATTGGAAATCCAAAAGGCAATGTAAGATCAATTTTGTCCCTGATTTCACGTGTCCGAATTCTTGGCCAAGTTTTTGTCTGAATTGCCTTTCACTTGGGCTTCTCTTTGAACTTCAAAGTGAAGTTTGAAGCATATGCTGCACTCAACCTTGCTGTCTGGTTTATAGAGAAACACTTATAGATGAAATGATAATCTGGTTAAATATTAATCATCGCTATGATTGAGATGGATAAACAGTAATTTTAGCATATAAATTTTGCCAATTTGGAGATTTTATCTCATATCTTGGAGGGAGAGCTGAAGAAAATTGCAAGATAATCATGCTACCTTCTCATGAAACAATCTATATGCTCAAACATTTTCTATTTTTTTTTTTTTCATTTTAGTGGAATATAGGCATTGTGTGACATCACATGGAAACATTCCTACTTCCAATATAGGGTTAAAGGCAAATCTAAGTTATTAATTTTAGCATTATAATCCTTGGGCTTGAATATTTTCCAATTACCTTCCCCCATCCAAATACCATTAATTTCATTCATTCATTATCGTAGGGTGGCGGCATGAAACATAAGATGTATACTCTTGCTCTATTTTTGTTTGTTCGATTTATTTTTTTCTCGATACTATATTCTATAATTGAATGATAATTCAGTATAGGTAAAAGTAAATAATTAAGATATTGTAGTTCGAAGAAATTGATCATTACATGAAGGACATATATATATATATATATATGAAACGGTGATTGGAATTTACATTAGTCTCGACTTTACAAGATAGTAGGAGAGGAGACATCAGTTCCTACCATGTTTGGAATGAGGCCGTTGCTTTAAAACTGCGTTGTCACAATATTGTATACATACGCATAAAGTACGTTATACATACATGTCATATCCCCCCGTTGGGGATGCATTTTTTCTTTTCTATGATAGGAATAGGAGGTTTTAACTTCTAATTGGTTTTATGCAAAAGATAATCACTTAATCAGTGAAACTGTTTTAAATTATGAATTTTATTATTTGAAGCAATAAGCTCATTTATGGTTATTTTTCATATGATATAAGTATCATTAGTTATTTTAAATCGGCTTTGTCAAGCGTGCACTAAAAAGCCCATTTGAGCATGTATGAAGTATGTTTAAATATTGAATGTAAATTCTTGGGACGGAGAGACCATATTTTAAAATCTAATTATAACCTTATATTCTGATCTTCTTAAACCCTATATACCAGTTACGAAAAAGTACAAACCCCAAGAACCTAAAAAGTAATTTTCCCTAAAAATGAAGAGTGGCACTAGAACCACTCCTGGGGATCCCGTCCAAGCAAAATATTTTTTTTTTATTTTATATTTTTAGACAATTTTCATATTTTATTTTTTAAAACTAAATTCACAATCTTATTAAAAAATACTTACTTAATCATTAAGTGAAAAAAAAAAACTTTTTTTAATGAGGTGTGACTTTTGTGTGACTTTTATTGGTGACTTTAGCCTTTCTCAAAAATGAATGGCAAAAGATGATCATCAATGTACCAACCCCACTTTTAATAAGAAATGACAAAACATAACACATTGAAATACAATGTAGAATCACAATTGCTAGAGACCTATAAGTTGAGGGTCCTTTCCGATTTGGGTAAGGTGGAGTCCTTTCCTTCCTAAAAGGATTAGGCGGTGGGTTAGGTTTCAGGAAATTGATAAACAAAATTTGATAACAGATATTGGATAGATATGGTAGAACAATTGACAAAGCTTTGAGAAAGATTCAAGCTAACAAAAATTGAAAAAGGAGAGGTGGAATTCACTATAGAAGATACTAATTGAGCAACTGTAAGGGCTCAAAAGTGCTTACTTATTTAAATTTTGATGGATAAGAGTTTCAACAAAGAGGCTTTCAAAACAATTATGATCAAGGTTTGAAATCTAAACGGTTCTATTAATTTCAGTGAAGTGGCTTATCACATGTTCCTGGTTGAATTTCAAAAAACTGTAGATATTAAAAGGGTTTTACATGGAAGATCTTGGACCTTTGACAAACATGTGGGCTGCTTGGATTGGGAAATGGGTTGAGCTCATCTCAACTCACTTCCATTTCATCATTATATTTTTATAATTTTTTATACAAAATACAAATTTCTATACACATTTTTCAAATCCCAATACACATTTTTCAAATCCCAACACA